>OX387928.1:9474497-14367994 GCA_947578465.1 Thera obeliscata | reverse complement strand
GTGAGCTACCTAAGTTATTTGATATCTTTTAATTTGATTTAACAGACAGATTGTCGCGTGCGATACATCAAAATTTTAGTATAGTGTTTGCGAGTCTATTGACCGTAGAACTAGCTACATACAATTTGAAAAAATTTGACTTTTCTGCCAAAACTTTTTGGTACCTATTTGTTCGTTTTTCTCGCTCATTTTGACAGATTTTCAGTTTCTGATTGTTGGAAAAGCTGCGGTTAGAGAACCAGTTTGTTACCTGTGTGGTACATTTTTCGTTTTCTATAGCAAAAAGTTAAGTTTTTAACTGATTAGCGTTTGAAAACGAACTTTTTGACCCAGGTATAGAACTATCTTCGATTCTGTTGACAGCTACTTAAGGTGAATATAGCCGTGCGATACACCATTAGAAGCGGCCTGCGAAGCCCTACACATAGGACTAGCACCAGGGTTCACCCGTCATACAGAAACTTAGAAAAAGTGGTATTTCTACTAACTTTGCCACCGTTTTAGCGAGAAAACAGTCGTTTTTTCGCTAAAACTTATCGCCACTGCGCATAGCCCGGCTGGTACATCACTGCCCCACCTCCCGGAACGCATCTGAAACAGAAAAACACTGAAAATTAGAAAAAATAAAGACTACCTACAATTTGTTATAATTTGGCCAGGCGCATCGCGTTTCTCTGCATAGCAACGTGAGCTACCTAAGTTATTTGATATCTTTTAATTTGATTTAACAGACAGATTGTCGCGTGCGATACATCAAAATTTTAGTATAGTGTTTGCGAGTCTATTGACCGTAGAACTAGCTACATACAATTTGAAAAAATTTGACTTTTCTGCCAAAACTTTTTGGTACCTATTTGTTCGTTTTTCTCGCTCATTTTGACAGATTTTCAGTTTCTGATTGTTGGAAAAGCTGCGGTTAGAGAACCAGTTTGTTACCTGTGTGGTACATTTTTCGTTTTCTATAGCAAAAAGTTAAGTTTTTAACTGATTAGCGTTTGAAAACGAACTTTTTGACCCAGGTATAGAACTATCTTCGATTCTGTTGACAGCTACTTAAGGTGAATATAGCCGTGCGATACACCATTAGAAGCGGCCTGCGAAGCCCTACACATAGGACTAGCACCAGGGTTCACCCGTCATACAGAAACTTAGAAAAAGTGGTATTTCTACTAACTTTGCCACCGTTTTAGCGAGAAAACAGTCGTTTTTTCGCTAAAACTTATCGCCACTGCGCATAGCCCGGCTGGTACATCACTGCCCCACCTCCCGGAACGCATCTGAAACAGAAAAACACTGAAAATTAGAAAAAATAAAGACTACCTACAATTTGTTATAATTTGGCCAGGCGCATCGCGTTTCTCTGCATAGCAACGTGAGCTACCTAAGTTATTTGATATCTTTTAATTTGATTTAACAGACAGATTGTCGCGTGCGATACATCAAAATTTTAGTATAGTGTTTGCGAGTCTATTGACCGTAGAACTAGCTACATACAATTTGAAAAAATTTGACTTTTCTGCCAAAACTTTTTGGTACCTATTTGTTCGTTTTTCTCGCTCATTTTGACAGATTTTCAGTTTCTGATTGTTGGAAAAGCTGCGGTTAGAGAACCAGTTTGTTACCTGTGTGGTACATTTTTCGTTTTCTATAGCAAAAAGTTAAGTTTTTAACTGATTAGCGTTTGAAAACGAACTTTTTGACCCAGGTATAGAACTATCTTCGATTCTGTTGACAGCTACTTAAGGTGAATATAGCCGTGCGATACACCATTAGAAGCGGCCTGCGAAGCCCTACACATAGGACTAGCACCAGGGTTCACCCGTCATACAGAAACTTAGAAAAAGTGGTATTTCTACTAACTTTGCCACCGTTTTAGCGAGAAAACAGTCGTTTTTTCGCTAAAACTTATCGCCACTGCGCATAGCCCGGCTGGTACATCACTGCCCCACCTCCCGGAACGCATCTGAAACAGAAAAACACTGAAAATTAGAAAAAATAAAGACTACCTACAATTTGTTATAATTTGGCCAGGCGCATCGCGTTTCTCTGCATAGCAACGTGAGCTACCTAAGTTATTTGATATCTTTTAATTTGATTTAACAGACAGATTGTCGCGTGCGATACATCAAAATTTTAGTATAGTGTTTGCGAGTCTATTGACCGTAGAACTAGCTACATACAATTTGAAAAAATTTGACTTTTCTGCCAAAACTTTTTGGTACCTATTTGTTCGTTTTTCTCGCTCATTTTGACAGATTTTCAGTTTCTGATTGTTGGAAAAGCTGCGGTTAGAGAACCAGTTTGTTACCTGTGTGGTACATTTTTCGTTTTCTATAGCAAAAAGTTAAGTTTTTAACTGATTAGCGTTTGAAAACGAACTTTTTGACCCAGGTATAGAACTATCTTCGATTCTGTTGACAGCTACTTAAGGTGAATATAGCCGTGCGATACACCATTAGAAGCGGCCTGCGAAGCCCTACACATAGGACTAGCACCAGGGTTCACCCGTCATACAGAAACTTAGAAAAAGTGGTATTTCTACTAACTTTGCCACCGTTTTAGCGAGAAAACAGTCGTTTTTTCGCTAAAACTTATCGCCACTGCGCATAGCCCGGCTGGTACATCACTGCCCCACCTCCCGGAACGCATCTGAAACAGAAAAACACTGAAAATTAGAAAAAATAAAGACTACCTACAATTTGTTATAATTTGGCCAGGCGCATCGCGTTTCTCTGCATAGCAACGTGAGCTACCTAAGTTATTTGATATCTTTTAATTTGATTTAACAGACAGATTGTCGCGTGCGATACATCAAAATTTTAGTATAGTGTTTGCGAGTCTATTGACCGTAGAACTAGCTACATACAATTTGAAAAAATTTGACTTTTCTGCCAAAACTTTTTGGTACCTATTTGTTCGTTTTTCTCGCTCATTTTGACAGATTTTCAGTTTCTGATTGTTGGAAAAGCTGCGGTTAGAGAACCAGTTTGTTACCTGTGTGGTACATTTTTCGTTTTCTATAGCAAAAAGTTAAGTTTTTAACTGATTAGCGTTTGAAAACGAACTTTTTGACCCAGGTATAGAACTATCTTCGATTCTGTTGACAGCTACTTAAGGTGAATATAGCCGTGCGATACACCATTAGAAGCGGCCTGCGAAGCCCTACACATAGGACTAGCACCAGGGTTCACCCGTCATACAGAAACTTAGAAAAAGTGGTATTTCTACTAACTTTGCCACCGTTTTAGCGAGAAAACAGTCGTTTTTTCGCTAAAACTTATCGCCACTGCGCATAGCCCGGCTGGTACATCACTGCCCCACCTCCCGGAACGCATCTGAAACAGAAAAACACTGAAAATTAGAAAAAATAAAGACTACCTACAATTTGTTATAATTTGGCCAGGCGCATCGCGTTTCTCTGCATAGCAACGTGAGCTACCTAAGTTATTTGATATCTTTTAATTTGATTTAACAGACAGATTGTCGCGTGCGATACATCAAAATTTTAGTATAGTGTTTGCGAGTCTATTGACCGTAGAACTAGCTACATACAATTTGAAAAAATTTGACTTTTCTGCCAAAACTTTTTGGTACCTATTTGTTCGTTTTTCTCGCTCATTTTGACAGATTTTCAGTTTCTGATTGTTGGAAAAGCTGCGGTTAGAGAACCAGTTTGTTACCTGTGTGGTACATTTTTCGTTTTCTATAGCAAAAAGTTAAGTTTTTAACTGATTAGCGTTTGAAAACGAACTTTTTGACCCAGGTATAGAACTATCTTCGATTCTGTTGACAGCTACTTAAGGTGAATATAGCCGTGCGATACACCATTAGAAGCGGCCTGCGAAGCCCTACACATAGGACTAGCACCAGGGTTCACCCGTCATACAGAAACTTAGAAAAAGTGGTATTTCTACTAACTTTGCCACCGTTTTAGCGAGAAAACAGTCGTTTTTTCGCTAAAACTTATCGCCACTGCGCATAGCCCGGCTGGTACATCACTGCCCCACCTCCCGGAACGCATCTGAAACAGAAAAACACTGAAAATTAGAAAAAATAAAGACTACCTACAATTTGTTATAATTTGGCCAGGCGCATCGCGTTTCTCTGCATAGCAACGTGAGCTACCTAAGTTATTTGATATCTTTTAATTTGATTTAACAGACAGATTGTCGCGTGCGATACATCAAAATTTTAGTATAGTGTTTGCGAGTCTATTGACCGTAGAACTAGCTACATACAATTTGAAAAAATTTGACTTTTCTGCCAAAACTTTTTGGTACCTATTTGTTCGTTTTTCTCGCTCATTTTGACAGATTTTCAGTTTCTGATTGTTGGAAAAGCTGCGGTTAGAGAACCAGTTTGTTACCTGTGTGGTACATTTTTCGTTTTCTATAGCAAAAAGTTAAGTTTTTAACTGATTAGCGTTTGAAAACGAACTTTTTGACCCAGGTATAGAACTATCTTCGATTCTGTTGACAGCTACTTAAGGTGAATATAGCCGTGCGATACACCATTAGAAGCGGCCTGCGAAGCCCTACACATAGGACTAGCACCAGGGTTCACCCGTCATACAGAAACTTAGAAAAAGTGGTATTTCTACTAACTTTGCCACCGTTTTAGCGAGAAAACAGTCGTTTTTTCGCTAAAACTTATCGCCACTGCGCATAGCCCGGCTGGTACATCACTGCCCCACCTCCCGGAACGCATCTGAAACAGAAAAACACTGAAAATTAGAAAAAATAAAGACTACCTACAATTTGTTATAATTTGGCCAGGCGCATCGCGTTTCTCTGCATAGCAACGTGAGCTACCTAAGTTATTTGATATCTTTTAATTTGATTTAACAGACAGATTGTCGCGTGCGATACATCAAAATTTTAGTATAGTGTTTGCGAGTCTATTGACCGTAGAACTAGCTACATACAATTTGAAAAAATTTGACTTTTCTGCCAAAACTTTTTGGTACCTATTTGTTCGTTTTTCTCGCTCATTTTGACAGATTTTCAGTTTCTGATTGTTGGAAAAGCTGCGGTTAGAGAACCAGTTTGTTACCTGTGTGGTACATTTTTCGTTTTCTATAGCAAAAAGTTAAGTTTTTAACTGATTAGCGTTTGAAAACGAACTTTTTGACCCAGGTATAGAACTATCTTCGATTCTGTTGACAGCTACTTAAGGTGAATATAGCCGTGCGATACACCATTAGAAGCGGCCTGCGAAGCCCTACACATAGGACTAGCACCAGGGTTCACCCGTCATACAGAAACTTAGAAAAAGTGGTATTTCTACTAACTTTGCCACCGTTTTAGCGAGAAAACAGTCGTTTTTTCGCTAAAACTTATCGCCACTGCGCATAGCCCGGCTGGTACATCACTGCCCCACCTCCCGGAACGCATCTGAAACAGAAAAACACTGAAAATTAGAAAAAATAAAGACTACCTACAATTTGTTATAATTTGGCCAGGCGCATCGCGTTTCTCTGCATAGCAACGTGAGCTACCTAAGTTATTTGATATCTTTTAATTTGATTTAACAGACAGATTGTCGCGTGCGATACATCAAAATTTTAGTATAGTGTTTGCGAGTCTATTGACCGTAGAACTAGCTACATACAATTTGAAAAAATTTGACTTTTCTGCCAAAACTTTTTGGTACCTATTTGTTCGTTTTTCTCGCTCATTTTGACAGATTTTCAGTTTCTGATTGTTGGAAAAGCTGCGGTTAGAGAACCAGTTTGTTACCTGTGTGGTACATTTTTCGTTTTCTATAGCAAAAAGTTAAGTTTTTAACTGATTAGCGTTTGAAAACGAACTTTTTGACCCAGGTATAGAACTATCTTCGATTCTGTTGACAGCTACTTAAGGTGAATATAGCCGTGCGATACACCATTAGAAGCGGCCTGCGAAGCCCTACACATAGGACTAGCACCAGGGTTCACCCGTCATACAGAAACTTAGAAAAAGTGGTATTTCTACTAACTTTGCCACCGTTTTAGCGAGAAAACAGTCGTTTTTTCGCTAAAACTTATCGCCACTGCGCATAGCCCGGCTGGTACATCACTGCCCCACCTCCCGGAACGCATCTGAAACAGAAAAACACTGAAAATTAGAAAAAATAAAGACTACCTACAATTTGTTATAATTTGGCCAGGCGCATCGCGTTTCTCTGCATAGCAACGTGAGCTACCTAAGTTATTTGATATCTTTTAATTTGATTTAACAGACAGATTGTCGCGTGCGATACATCAAAATTTTAGTATAGTGTTTGCGAGTCTATTGACCGTAGAACTAGCTACATACAATTTGAAAAAATTTGACTTTTCTGCCAAAACTTTTTGGTACCTATTTGTTCGTTTTTCTCGCTCATTTTGACAGATTTTCAGTTTCTGATTGTTGGAAAAGCTGCGGTTAGAGAACCAGTTTGTTACCTGTGTGGTACATTTTTCGTTTTCTATAGCAAAAAGTTAAGTTTTTAACTGATTAGCGTTTGAAAACGAACTTTTTGACCCAGGTATAGAACTATCTTCGATTCTGTTGACAGCTACTTAAGGTGAATATAGCCGTGCGATACACCATTAGAAGCGGCCTGCGAAGCCCTACACATAGGACTAGCACCAGGGTTCACCCGTCATACAGAAACTTAGAAAAAGTGGTATTTCTACTAACTTTGCCACCGTTTTAGCGAGAAAACAGTCGTTTTTTCGCTAAAACTTATCGCCACTGCGCATAGCCCGGCTGGTACATCACTGCCCCACCTCCCGGAACGCATCTGAAACAGAAAAACACTGAAAATTAGAAAAAATAAAGACTACCTACAATTTGTTATAATTTGGCCAGGCGCATCGCGTTTCTCTGCATAGCAACGTGAGCTACCTAAGTTATTTGATATCTTTTAATTTGATTTAACAGACAGATTGTCGCGTGCGATACATCAAAATTTTAGTATAGTGTTTGCGAGTCTATTGACCGTAGAACTAGCTACATACAATTTGAAAAAATTTGACTTTTCTGCCAAAACTTTTTGGTACCTATTTGTTCGTTTTTCTCGCTCATTTTGACAGATTTTCAGTTTCTGATTGTTGGAAAAGCTGCGGTTAGAGAACCAGTTTGTTACCTGTGTGGTACATTTTTCGTTTTCTATAGCAAAAAGTTAAGTTTTTAACTGATTAGCGTTTGAAAACGAACTTTTTGACCCAGGTATAGAACTATCTTCGATTCTGTTGACAGCTACTTAAGGTGAATATAGCCGTGCGATACACCATTAGAAGCGGCCTGCGAAGCCCTACACATAGGACTAGCACCAGGGTTCACCCGTCATACAGAAACTTAGAAAAAGTGGTATTTCTACTAACTTTGCCACCGTTTTAGCGAGAAAACAGTCGTTTTTTCGCTAAAACTTATCGCCACTGCGCATAGCCCGGCTGGTACATCACTGCCCCACCTCCCGGAACGCATCTGAAACAGAAAAACACTGAAAATTAGAAAAAATAAAGACTACCTACAATTTGTTATAATTTGGCCAGGCGCATCGCGTTTCTCTGCATAGCAACGTGAGCTACCTAAGTTATTTGATATCTTTTAATTTGATTTAACAGACAGATTGTCGCGTGCGATACATCAAAATTTTAGTATAGTGTTTGCGAGTCTATTGACCGTAGAACTAGCTACATACAATTTGAAAAAATTTGACTTTTCTGCCAAAACTTTTTGGTACCTATTTGTTCGTTTTTCTCGCTCATTTTGACAGATTTTCAGTTTCTGATTGTTGGAAAAGCTGCGGTTAGAGAACCAGTTTGTTACCTGTGTGGTACATTTTTCGTTTTCTATAGCAAAAAGTTAAGTTTTTAACTGATTAGCGTTTGAAAACGAACTTTTTGACCCAGGTATAGAACTATCTTCGATTCTGTTGACAGCTACTTAAGGTGAATATAGCCGTGCGATACACCATTAGAAGCGGCCTGCGAAGCCCTACACATAGGACTAGCACCAGGGTTCACCCGTCATACAGAAACTTAGAAAAAGTGGTATTTCTACTAACTTTGCCACCGTTTTAGCGAGAAAACAGTCGTTTTTTCGCTAAAACTTATCGCCACTGCGCATAGCCCGGCTGGTACATCACTGCCCCACCTCCCGGAACGCATCTGAAACAGAAAAACACTGAAAATTAGAAAAAATAAAGACTACCTACAATTTGTTATAATTTGGCCAGGCGCATCGCGTTTCTCTGCATAGCAACGTGAGCTACCTAAGTTATTTGATATCTTTTAATTTGATTTAACAGACAGATTGTCGCGTGCGATACATCAAAATTTTAGTATAGTGTTTGCGAGTCTATTGACCGTAGAACTAGCTACATACAATTTGAAAAAATTTGACTTTTCTGCCAAAACTTTTTGGTACCTATTTGTTCGTTTTTCTCGCTCATTTTGACAGATTTTCAGTTTCTGATTGTTGGAAAAGCTGCGGTTAGAGAACCAGTTTGTTACCTGTGTGGTACATTTTTCGTTTTCTATAGCAAAAAGTTAAGTTTTTAACTGATTAGCGTTTGAAAACGAACTTTTTGACCCAGGTATAGAACTATCTTCGATTCTGTTGACAGCTACTTAAGGTGAATATAGCCGTGCGATACACCATTAGAAGCGGCCTGCGAAGCCCTACACATAGGACTAGCACCAGGGTTCACCCGTCATACAGAAACTTAGAAAAAGTGGTATTTCTACTAACTTTGCCACCGTTTTAGCGAGAAAACAGTCGTTTTTTCGCTAAAACTTATCGCCACTGCGCATAGCCCGGCTGGTACATCACTGCCCCACCTCCCGGAACGCATCTGAAACAGAAAAACACTGAAAATTAGAAAAAATAAAGACTACCTACAATTTGTTATAATTTGGCCAGGCGCATCGCGTTTCTCTGCATAGCAACGTGAGCTACCTAAGTTATTTGATATCTTTTAATTTGATTTAACAGACAGATTGTCGCGTGCGATACATCAAAATTTTAGTATAGTGTTTGCGAGTCTATTGACCGTAGAACTAGCTACATACAATTTGAAAAAATTTGACTTTTCTGCCAAAACTTTTTGGTACCTATTTGTTCGTTTTTCTCGCTCATTTTGACAGATTTTCAGTTTCTGATTGTTGGAAAAGCTGCGGTTAGAGAACCAGTTTGTTACCTGTGTGGTACATTTTTCGTTTTCTATAGCAAAAAGTTAAGTTTTTAACTGATTAGCGTTTGAAAACGAACTTTTTGACCCAGGTATAGAACTATCTTCGATTCTGTTGACAGCTACTTAAGGTGAATATAGCCGTGCGATACACCATTAGAAGCGGCCTGCGAAGCCCTACACATAGGACTAGCACCAGGGTTCACCCGTCATACAGAAACTTAGAAAAAGTGGTATTTCTACTAACTTTGCCACCGTTTTAGCGAGAAAACAGTCGTTTTTTCGCTAAAACTTATCGCCACTGCGCATAGCCCGGCTGGTACATCACTGCCCCACCTCCCGGAACGCATCTGAAACAGAAAAACACTGAAAATTAGAAAAAATAAAGACTACCTACAATTTGTTATAATTTGGCCAGGCGCATCGCGTTTCTCTGCATAGCAACGTGAGCTACCTAAGTTATTTGATATCTTTTAATTTGATTTAACAGACAGATTGTCGCGTGCGATACATCAAAATTTTAGTATAGTGTTTGCGAGTCTATTGACCGTAGAACTAGCTACATACAATTTGAAAAAATTTGACTTTTCTGCCAAAACTTTTTGGTACCTATTTGTTCGTTTTTCTCGCTCATTTTGACAGATTTTCAGTTTCTGATTGTTGGAAAAGCTGCGGTTAGAGAACCAGTTTGTTACCTGTGTGGTACATTTTTCGTTTTCTATAGCAAAAAGTTAAGTTTTTAACTGATTAGCGTTTGAAAACGAACTTTTTGACCCAGGTATAGAACTATCTTCGATTCTGTTGACAGCTACTTAAGGTGAATATAGCCGTGCGATACACCATTAGAAGCGGCCTGCGAAGCCCTACACATAGGACTAGCACCAGGGTTCACCCGTCATACAGAAACTTAGAAAAAGTGGTATTTCTACTAACTTTGCCACCGTTTTAGCGAGAAAACAGTCGTTTTTTCGCTAAAACTTATCGCCACTGCGCATAGCCCGGCTGGTACATCACTGCCCCACCTCCCGGAACGCATCTGAAACAGAAAAACACTGAAAATTAGAAAAAATAAAGACTACCTACAATTTGTTATAATTTGGCCAGGCGCATCGCGTTTCTCTGCATAGCAACGTGAGCTACCTAAGTTATTTGATATCTTTTAATTTGATTTAACAGACAGATTGTCGCGTGCGATACATCAAAATTTTAGTATAGTGTTTGCGAGTCTATTGACCGTAGAACTAGCTACATACAATTTGAAAAAATTTGACTTTTCTGCCAAAACTTTTTGGTACCTATTTGTTCGTTTTTCTCGCTCATTTTGACAGATTTTCAGTTTCTGATTGTTGGAAAAGCTGCGGTTAGAGAACCAGTTTGTTACCTGTGTGGTACATTTTTCGTTTTCTATAGCAAAAAGTTAAGTTTTTAACTGATTAGCGTTTGAAAACGAACTTTTTGACCCAGGTATAGAACTATCTTCGATTCTGTTGACAGCTACTTAAGGTGAATATAGCCGTGCGATACACCATTAGAAGCGGCCTGCGAAGCCCTACACATAGGACTAGCACCAGGGTTCACCCGTCATACAGAAACTTAGAAAAAGTGGTATTTCTACTAACTTTGCCACCGTTTTAGCGAGAAAACAGTCGTTTTTTCGCTAAAACTTATCGCCACTGCGCATAGCCCGGCTGGTACATCACTGCCCCACCTCCCGGAACGCATCTGAAACAGAAAAACACTGAAAATTAGAAAAAATAAAGACTACCTACAATTTGTTATAATTTGGCCAGGCGCATCGCGTTTCTCTGCATAGCAACGTGAGCTACCTAAGTTATTTGATATCTTTTAATTTGATTTAACAGACAGATTGTCGCGTGCGATACATCAAAATTTTAGTATAGTGTTTGCGAGTCTATTGACCGTAGAACTAGCTACATACAATTTGAAAAAATTTGACTTTTCTGCCAAAACTTTTTGGTACCTATTTGTTCGTTTTTCTCGCTCATTTTGACAGATTTTCAGTTTCTGATTGTTGGAAAAGCTGCGGTTAGAGAACCAGTTTGTTACCTGTGTGGTACATTTTTCGTTTTCTATAGCAAAAAGTTAAGTTTTTAACTGATTAGCGTTTGAAAACGAACTTTTTGACCCAGGTATAGAACTATCTTCGATTCTGTTGACAGCTACTTAAGGTGAATATAGCCGTGCGATACACCATTAGAAGCGGCCTGCGAAGCCCTACACATAGGACTAGCACCAGGGTTCACCCGTCATACAGAAACTTAGAAAAAGTGGTATTTCTACTAACTTTGCCACCGTTTTAGCGAGAAAACAGTCGTTTTTTCGCTAAAACTTATCGCCACTGCGCATAGCCCGGCTGGTACATCACTGCCCCACCTCCCGGAACGCATCTGAAACAGAAAAACACTGAAAATTAGAAAAAATAAAGACTACCTACAATTTGTTATAATTTGGCCAGGCGCATCGCGTTTCTCTGCATAGCAACGTGAGCTACCTAAGTTATTTGATATCTTTTAATTTGATTTAACAGACAGATTGTCGCGTGCGATACATCAAAATTTTAGTATAGTGTTTGCGAGTCTATTGACCGTAGAACTAGCTACATACAATTTGAAAAAATTTGACTTTTCTGCCAAAACTTTTTGGTACCTATTTGTTCGTTTTTCTCGCTCATTTTGACAGATTTTCAGTTTCTGATTGTTGGAAAAGCTGCGGTTAGAGAACCAGTTTGTTACCTGTGTGGTACATTTTTCGTTTTCTATAGCAAAAAGTTAAGTTTTTAACTGATTAGCGTTTGAAAACGAACTTTTTGACCCAGGTATAGAACTATCTTCGATTCTGTTGACAGCTACTTAAGGTGAATATAGCCGTGCGATACACCATTAGAAGCGGCCTGCGAAGCCCTACACATAGGACTAGCACCAGGGTTCACCCGTCATACAGAAACTTAGAAAAAGTGGTATTTCTACTAACTTTGCCACCGTTTTAGCGAGAAAACAGTCGTTTTTTCGCTAAAACTTATCGCCACTGCGCATAGCCCGGCTGGTACATCACTGCCCCACCTCCCGGAACGCATCTGAAACAGAAAAACACTGAAAATTAGAAAAAATAAAGACTACCTACAATTTGTTATAATTTGGCCAGGCGCATCGCGTTTCTCTGCATAGCAACGTGAGCTACCTAAGTTATTTGATATCTTTTAATTTGATTTAACAGACAGATTGTCGCGTGCGATACATCAAAATTTTAGTATAGTGTTTGCGAGTCTATTGACCGTAGAACTAGCTACATACAATTTGAAAAAATTTGACTTTTCTGCCAAAACTTTTTGGTACCTATTTGTTCGTTTTTCTCGCTCATTTTGACAGATTTTCAGTTTCTGATTGTTGGAAAAGCTGCGGTTAGAGAACCAGTTTGTTACCTGTGTGGTACATTTTTCGTTTTCTATAGCAAAAAGTTAAGTTTTTAACTGATTAGCGTTTGAAAACGAACTTTTTGACCCAGGTATAGAACTATCTTCGATTCTGTTGACAGCTACTTAAGGTGAATATAGCCGTGCGATACACCATTAGAAGCGGCCTGCGAAGCCCTACACATAGGACTAGCACCAGGGTTCACCCGTCATACAGAAACTTAGAAAAAGTGGTATTTCTACTAACTTTGCCACCGTTTTAGCGAGAAAACAGTCGTTTTTTCGCTAAAACTTATCGCCACTGCGCATAGCCCGGCTGGTACATCACTGCCCCACCTCCCGGAACGCATCTGAAACAGAAAAACACTGAAAATTAGAAAAAATAAAGACTACCTACAATTTGTTATAATTTGGCCAGGCGCATCGCGTTTCTCTGCATAGCAACGTGAGCTACCTAAGTTATTTGATATCTTTTAATTTGATTTAACAGACAGATTGTCGCGTGCGATACATCAAAATTTTAGTATAGTGTTTGCGAGTCTATTGACCGTAGAACTAGCTACATACAATTTGAAAAAATTTGACTTTTCTGCCAAAACTTTTTGGTACCTATTTGTTCGTTTTTCTCGCTCATTTTGACAGATTTTCAGTTTCTGATTGTTGGAAAAGCTGCGGTTAGAGAACCAGTTTGTTACCTGTGTGGTACATTTTTCGTTTTCTATAGCAAAAAGTTAAGTTTTTAACTGATTAGCGTTTGAAAACGAACTTTTTGACCCAGGTATAGAACTATCTTCGATTCTGTTGACAGCTACTTAAGGTGAATATAGCCGTGCGATACACCATTAGAAGCGGCCTGCGAAGCCCTACACATAGGACTAGCACCAGGGTTCACCCGTCATACAGAAACTTAGAAAAAGTGGTATTTCTACTAACTTTGCCACCGTTTTAGCGAGAAAACAGTCGTTTTTTCGCTAAAACTTATCGCCACTGCGCATAGCCCGGCTGGTACATCACTGCCCCACCTCCCGGAACGCATCTGAAACAGAAAAACACTGAAAATTAGAAAAAATAAAGACTACCTACAATTTGTTATAATTTGGCCAGGCGCATCGCGTTTCTCTGCATAGCAACGTGAGCTACCTAAGTTATTTGATATCTTTTAATTTGATTTAACAGACAGATTGTCGCGTGCGATACATCAAAATTTTAGTATAGTGTTTGCGAGTCTATTGACCGTAGAACTAGCTACATACAATTTGAAAAAATTTGACTTTTCTGCCAAAACTTTTTGGTACCTATTTGTTCGTTTTTCTCGCTCATTTTGACAGATTTTCAGTTTCTGATTGTTGGAAAAGCTGCGGTTAGAGAACCAGTTTGTTACCTGTGTGGTACATTTTTCGTTTTCTATAGCAAAAAGTTAAGTTTTTAACTGATTAGCGTTTGAAAACGAACTTTTTGACCCAGGTATAGAACTATCTTCGATTCTGTTGACAGCTACTTAAGGTGAATATAGCCGTGCGATACACCATTAGAAGCGGCCTGCGAAGCCCTACACATAGGACTAGCACCAGGGTTCACCCGTCATACAGAAACTTAGAAAAAGTGGTATTTCTACTAACTTTGCCACCGTTTTAGCGAGAAAACAGTCGTTTTTTCGCTAAAACTTATCGCCACTGCGCATAGCCCGGCTGGTACATCACTGCCCCACCTCCCGGAACGCATCTGAAACAGAAAAACACTGAAAATTAGAAAAAATAAAGACTACCTACAATTTGTTATAATTTGGCCAGGCGCATCGCGTTTCTCTGCATAGCAACGTGAGCTACCTAAGTTATTTGATATCTTTTAATTTGATTTAACAGACAGATTGTCGCGTGCGATACATCAAAATTTTAGTATAGTGTTTGCGAGTCTATTGACCGTAGAACTAGCTACATACAATTTGAAAAAATTTGACTTTTCTGCCAAAACTTTTTGGTACCTATTTGTTCGTTTTTCTCGCTCATTTTGACAGATTTTCAGTTTCTGATTGTTGGAAAAGCTGCGGTTAGAGAACCAGTTTGTTACCTGTGTGGTACATTTTTCGTTTTCTATAGCAAAAAGTTAAGTTTTTAACTGATTAGCGTTTGAAAACGAACTTTTTGACCCAGGTATAGAACTATCTTCGATTCTGTTGACAGCTACTTAAGGTGAATATAGCCGTGCGATACACCATTAGAAGCGGCCTGCGAAGCCCTACACATAGGACTAGCACCAGGGTTCACCCGTCATACAGAAACTTAGAAAAAGTGGTATTTCTACTAACTTTGCCACCGTTTTAGCGAGAAAACAGTCGTTTTTTCGCTAAAACTTATCGCCACTGCGCATAGCCCGGCTGGTACATCACTGCCCCACCTCCCGGAACGCATCTGAAACAGAAAAACACTGAAAATTAGAAAAAATAAAGACTACCTACAATTTGTTATAATTTGGCCAGGCGCATCGCGTTTCTCTGCATAGCAACGTGAGCTACCTAAGTTATTTGATATCTTTTAATTTGATTTAACAGACAGATTGTCGCGTGCGATACATCAAAATTTTAGTATAGTGTTTGCGAGTCTATTGACCGTAGAACTAGCTACATACAATTTGAAAAAATTTGACTTTTCTGCCAAAACTTTTTGGTACCTATTTGTTCGTTTTTCTCGCTCATTTTGACAGATTTTCAGTTTCTGATTGTTGGAAAAGCTGCGGTTAGAGAACCAGTTTGTTACCTGTGTGGTACATTTTTCGTTTTCTATAGCAAAAAGTTAAGTTTTTAACTGATTAGCGTTTGAAAACGAACTTTTTGACCCAGGTATAGAACTATCTTCGATTCTGTTGACAGCTACTTAAGGTGAATATAGCCGTGCGATACACCATTAGAAGCGGCCTGCGAAGCCCTACACATAGGACTAGCACCAGGGTTCACCCGTCATACAGAAACTTAGAAAAAGTGGTATTTCTACTAACTTTGCCACCGTTTTAGCGAGAAAACAGTCGTTTTTTCGCTAAAACTTATCGCCACTGCGCATAGCCCGGCTGGTACATCACTGCCCCACCTCCCGGAACGCATCTGAAACAGAAAAACACTGAAAATTAGAAAAAATAAAGACTACCTACAATTTGTTATAATTTGGCCAGGCGCATCGCGTTTCTCTGCATAGCAACGTGAGCTACCTAAGTTATTTGATATCTTTTAATTTGATTTAACAGACAGATTGTCGCGTGCGATACATCAAAATTTTAGTATAGTGTTTGCGAGTCTATTGACCGTAGAACTAGCTACATACAATTTGAAAAAATTTGACTTTTCTGCCAAAACTTTTTGGTACCTATTTGTTCGTTTTTCTCGCTCATTTTGACAGATTTTCAGTTTCTGATTGTTGGAAAAGCTGCGGTTAGAGAACCAGTTTGTTACCTGTGTGGTACATTTTTCGTTTTCTATAGCAAAAAGTTAAGTTTTTAACTGATTAGCGTTTGAAAACGAACTTTTTGACCCAGGTATAGAACTATCTTCGATTCTGTTGACAGCTACTTAAGGTGAATATAGCCGTGCGATACACCATTAGAAGCGGCCTGCGAAGCCCTACACATAGGACTAGCACCAGGGTTCACCCGTCATACAGAAACTTAGAAAAAGTGGTATTTCTACTAACTTTGCCACCGTTTTAGCGAGAAAACAGTCGTTTTTTCGCTAAAACTTATCGCCACTGCGCATAGCCCGGCTGGTACATCACTGCCCCACCTCCCGGAACGCATCTGAAACAGAAAAACACTGAAAATTAGAAAAAATAAAGACTACCTACAATTTGTTATAATTTGGCCAGGCGCATCGCGTTTCTCTGCATAGCAACGTGAGCTACCTAAGTTATTTGATATCTTTTAATTTGATTTAACAGACAGATTGTCGCGTGCGATACATCAAAATTTTAGTATAGTGTTTGCGAGTCTATTGACCGTAGAACTAGCTACATACAATTTGAAAAAATTTGACTTTTCTGCCAAAACTTTTTGGTACCTATTTGTTCGTTTTTCTCGCTCATTTTGACAGATTTTCAGTTTCTGATTGTTGGAAAAGCTGCGGTTAGAGAACCAGTTTGTTACCTGTGTGGTACATTTTTCGTTTTCTATAGCAAAAAGTTAAGTTTTTAACTGATTAGCGTTTGAAAACGAACTTTTTGACCCAGGTATAGAACTATCTTCGATTCTGTTGACAGCTACTTAAGGTGAATATAGCCGTGCGATACACCATTAGAAGCGGCCTGCGAAGCCCTACACATAGGACTAGCACCAGGGTTCACCCGTCATACAGAAACTTAGAAAAAGTGGTATTTCTACTAACTTTGCCACCGTTTTAGCGAGAAAACAGTCGTTTTTTCGCTAAAACTTATCGCCACTGCGCATAGCCCGGCTGGTACATCACTGCCCCACCTCCCGGAACGCATCTGAAACAGAAAAACACTGAAAATTAGAAAAAATAAAGACTACCTACAATTTGTTATAATTTGGCCAGGCGCATCGCGTTTCTCTGCATAGCAACGTGAGCTACCTAAGTTATTTGATATCTTTTAATTTGATTTAACAGACAGATTGTCGCGTGCGATACATCAAAATTTTAGTATAGTGTTTGCGAGTCTATTGACCGTAGAACTAGCTACATACAATTTGAAAAAATTTGACTTTTCTGCCAAAACTTTTTGGTACCTATTTGTTCGTTTTTCTCGCTCATTTTGACAGATTTTCAGTTTCTGATTGTTGGAAAAGCTGCGGTTAGAGAACCAGTTTGTTACCTGTGTGGTACATTTTTCGTTTTCTATAGCAAAAAGTTAAGTTTTTAACTGATTAGCGTTTGAAAACGAACTTTTTGACCCAGGTATAGAACTATCTTCGATTCTGTTGACAGCTACTTAAGGTGAATATAGCCGTGCGATACACCATTAGAAGCGGCCTGCGAAGCCCTACACATAGGACTAGCACCAGGGTTCACCCGTCATACAGAAACTTAGAAAAAGTGGTATTTCTACTAACTTTGCCACCGTTTTAGCGAGAAAACAGTCGTTTTTTCGCTAAAACTTATCGCCACTGCGCATAGCCCGGCTGGTACATCACTGCCCCACCTCCCGGAACGCATCTGAAACAGAAAAACACTGAAAATTAGAAAAAATAAAGACTACCTACAATTTGTTATAATTTGGCCAGGCGCATCGCGTTTCTCTGCATAGCAACGTGAGCTACCTAAGTTATTTGATATCTTTTAATTTGATTTAACAGACAGATTGTCGCGTGCGATACATCAAAATTTTAGTATAGTGTTTGCGAGTCTATTGACCGTAGAACTAGCTACATACAATTTGAAAAAATTTGACTTTTCTGCCAAAACTTTTTGGTACCTATTTGTTCGTTTTTCTCGCTCATTTTGACAGATTTTCAGTTTCTGATTGTTGGAAAAGCTGCGGTTAGAGAACCAGTTTGTTACCTGTGTGGTACATTTTTCGTTTTCTATAGCAAAAAGTTAAGTTTTTAACTGATTAGCGTTTGAAAACGAACTTTTTGACCCAGGTATAGAACTATCTTCGATTCTGTTGACAGCTACTTAAGGTGAATATAGCCGTGCGATACACCATTAGAAGCGGCCTGCGAAGCCCTACACATAGGACTAGCACCAGGGTTCACCCGTCATACAGAAACTTAGAAAAAGTGGTATTTCTACTAACTTTGCCACCGTTTTAGCGAGAAAACAGTCGTTTTTTCGCTAAAACTTATCGCCACTGCGCATAGCCCGGCTGGTACATCACTGCCCCACCTCCCGGAACGCATCTGAAACAGAAAAACACTGAAAATTAGAAAAAATAAAGACTACCTACAATTTGTTATAATTTGGCCAGGCGCATCGCGTTTCTCTGCATAGCAACGTGAGCTACCTAAGTTATTTGATATCTTTTAATTTGATTTAACAGACAGATTGTCGCGTGCGATACATCAAAATTTTAGTATAGTGTTTGCGAGTCTATTGACCGTAGAACTAGCTACATACAATTTGAAAAAATTTGACTTTTCTGCCAAAACTTTTTGGTACCTATTTGTTCGTTTTTCTCGCTCATTTTGACAGATTTTCAGTTTCTGATTGTTGGAAAAGCTGCGGTTAGAGAACCAGTTTGTTACCTGTGTGGTACATTTTTCGTTTTCTATAGCAAAAAGTTAAGTTTTTAACTGATTAGCGTTTGAAAACGAACTTTTTGACCCAGGTATAGAACTATCTTCGATTCTGTTGACAGCTACTTAAGGTGAATATAGCCGTGCGATACACCATTAGAAGCGGCCTGCGAAGCCCTACACATAGGACTAGCACCAGGGTTCACCCGTCATACAGAAACTTAGAAAAAGTGGTATTTCTACTAACTTTGCCACCGTTTTAGCGAGAAAACAGTCGTTTTTTCGCTAAAACTTATCGCCACTGCGCATAGCCCGGCTGGTACATCACTGCCCCACCTCCCGGAACGCATCTGAAACAGAAAAACACTGAAAATTAGAAAAAATAAAGACTACCTACAATTTGTTATAATTTGGCCAGGCGCATCGCGTTTCTCTGCATAGCAACGTGAGCTACCTAAGTTATTTGATATCTTTTAATTTGATTTAACAGACAGATTGTCGCGTGCGATACATCAAAATTTTAGTATAGTGTTTGCGAGTCTATTGACCGTAGAACTAGCTACATACAATTTGAAAAAATTTGACTTTTCTGCCAAAACTTTTTGGTACCTATTTGTTCGTTTTTCTCGCTCATTTTGACAGATTTTCAGTTTCTGATTGTTGGAAAAGCTGCGGTTAGAGAACCAGTTTGTTACCTGTGTGGTACATTTTTCGTTTTCTATAGCAAAAAGTTAAGTTTTTAACTGATTAGCGTTTGAAAACGAACTTTTTGACCCAGGTATAGAACTATCTTCGATTCTGTTGACAGCTACTTAAGGTGAATATAGCCGTGCGATACACCATTAGAAGCGGCCTGCGAAGCCCTACACATAGGACTAGCACCAGGGTTCACCCGTCATACAGAAACTTAGAAAAAGTGGTATTTCTACTAACTTTGCCACCGTTTTAGCGAGAAAACAGTCGTTTTTTCGCTAAAACTTATCGCCACTGCGCATAGCCCGGCTGGTACATCACTGCCCCACCTCCCGGAACGCATCTGAAACAGAAAAACACTGAAAATTAGAAAAAATAAAGACTACCTACAATTTGTTATAATTTGGCCAGGCGCATCGCGTTTCTCTGCATAGCAACGTGAGCTACCTAAGTTATTTGATATCTTTTAATTTGATTTAACAGACAGATTGTCGCGTGCGATACATCAAAATTTTAGTATAGTGTTTGCGAGTCTATTGACCGTAGAACTAGCTACATACAATTTGAAAAAATTTGACTTTTCTGCCAAAACTTTTTGGTACCTATTTGTTCGTTTTTCTCGCTCATTTTGACAGATTTTCAGTTTCTGATTGTTGGAAAAGCTGCGGTTAGAGAACCAGTTTGTTACCTGTGTGGTACATTTTTCGTTTTCTATAGCAAAAAGTTAAGTTTTTAACTGATTAGCGTTTGAAAACGAACTTTTTGACCCAGGTATAGAACTATCTTCGATTCTGTTGACAGCTACTTAAGGTGAATATAGCCGTGCGATACACCATTAGAAGCGGCCTGCGAAGCCCTACACATAGGACTAGCACCAGGGTTCACCCGTCATACAGAAACTTAGAAAAAGTGGTATTTCTACTAACTTTGCCACCGTTTTAGCGAGAAAACAGTCGTTTTTTCGCTAAAACTTATCGCCACTGCGCATAGCCCGGCTGGTACATCACTGCCCCACCTCCTGGAACGCATCTGAAACAGAAAAACACTGAAAATTAGAAAAAAATCGCCCGCCCACCCACCCTGTTGTCAGTCACTAAGGTTGGAAAAGTCGCTTTTTGGGGCCCGGGCGACGTTTAAACTGTAATAACTCCGGAACTAGGGCACTTTTTTGGACCCGGTTTTCGGCAAATTACTCGTTTCTTGACAGGCTATCTGCTAGCTATAAACGACTGGCTATATCGATAGCCCTTCGTTTTTTGACTTTTTAATTTACTCTTTCTTGACAAAATAGCATTTATAGATAAGTATCTCTGCACCTACCTTCTGTAGGTTGTTGACACTTGCTGGTCGAAGACATTGGCACACCTGTAACATAAATTGCTATTAGGATAGGGAAATTTTACACTTTTTATTAGGTCAACTTTTATTTTGCCTTATTATTTTATAACTTTTACAAACCTTTATATTTTTACGTTTATTGCTTATTAATGACGTGTATCTTATTACTCTGACTACCTAAATTTGACACGCCTACCACTACCCCGGCTTTCGTGATGTTCGGAATTCGCACTCCTGTGAAATTGCCAGGGGACAAGACAGTCCCCAGCCCACAAAAAACCCCCGACCAGACAGAGAAGGCAGGACCTTCTGGCGTATTTACCAAAGCTTCGGGAGTGAGGCGTAGCATAGGTGAATGGGAGTCGGGTAAAACCGTAACCAAATGCAAGGCCACAACCACTCCGAAGAAGGCTGGACCGGTCCCGTCAGGCAACCGTTTTGCCTTACTGGATTTTCTGGGTGGAAGTCCACCGGCACAGGAGGAGCCCAGATACGAGAGCAGAACGGTTGAGGCAAGGGCTTGTCTGAAGAAGGGAAAAATGCAACTGGGCAGCGCGCGGAACTTAAGGACGGACATAAAAACCGAGGTCACGAAACTGTTAGAGCGGCTGTACCAGCTTGTAAAGGAGGCGGAAGCAGAGGGAACAAGACGAGGGAAGGATCAAGGAGTGAGTCAGGAGGCCGAAAAGACTGTGGCAGAGCCATTGGACCTGCTGTCGTTGTCCCCGCTAGCGTCGAAGACGGATCAGGCGGTGAAGAAAGAGTTGATGGAGAAAATAGAGGAGCACATTAGACTGATAAATGACAGCAACGAGCGTATGGAAGGACTCAAGCAGGCAATGGACAAGCAGCAGAGATCCCTGGAGGGGATGACCTACGCGAGTGTAGCAAAGGCTCTGCCAAGCAGCAAACATCCAACGGGACAAGCCGCACTACACTCGGTAGTAGTGACCGCCAAGAGCGAGAAAGAAACCGGGGAAATGGTCCTAAATAGAATCAGGGAAACGGTCAACGCTAGGGAAAGTGGGATAACGGTAGAAAAAATCAGGAAGGCAAAGGACAGGAAAGTGATAGTGGGATGCAGGACCGAGGCAGAAAGGCAAAGGATCAAGGAAAAGCTCAGAGGAGCAGAGGACCTCAACGTAGAAGAGATCAGGAATAAGGACCCCCTTGTGATCATCAGGGACGTGTTCAAATTCAATAGTGACATGGACGTCCTAAACGCCCTGAGGACCCAAAACAAGGGGGTACTTACTGATGACACCAAAGACCTGAAGATGGAGGTCATCTACAAGAGGAACGCGAGGAACCCACACACGCACCACATAGTGATGAGGGTGGCCCCCAAAATCTGGCAACAAATGGTTGATGCGGAAAGCGTCCTTATAGACCTCCAGCGAGTGAAGGTGACGGATCAATCTCCGTTGGTCCAGTGTTCACTCTGCCTGGGGTACGGACACGGAAGGCGCTTCTGCAAAGAGACCGTGGAGAAGTGTTGCCACTGTGGGGGCCCCCACATGCGCTCCGAATGCGCAGACTGGCTCGCCGGTGCCACCCCATCATGCAGCAACTGCATGCATGCGAAGATGGACAGGACTGACCATAACGCCTTCAGTCAGGACTGCACCATCCGCAGAAAGTGGGAGGCACTGGCGCGAGCCACGATAGCGTATTGCTAAGGTGGTCACGGGGGTTTTACCTGCACAAACCAGCGCGAGGCCATACCTAGCAGTTCAAGCAAACTTGCAAAGAAAGGGACTAGCAACTCAAGAGCTTATGCTTGAAGCAAGCAAGAGAAGGATGGCTTTCGCGCTGATTCAGGAACCATATATCGGGGCTGTTGGTGAAATGAAAAACTACAAAGGAGCAAGGATATACCAGTGCACAAAACGAGGAGATAAAGTTGTAAAGGCAGGAATAGCAGTCTTTGACAACGACATTGACGTAAGACAATATCCAGACCTAACAACAACAAATATCGTGGTTGTAAAAATGCAAACAAATGCCTGGGAAATAGCTGTAGTTTCATTTTACTTTGAACCAACAGAACCAATCCAACCATACCTAGAACAACTCAGGAAAATAGCACAAAGGTTTCCAATGGGCAGGATCCTCATAGGCGGCGACGCGAATGCAAAGAGCACCTGGTGGGGCAGTGGAAAAATCGATGACAGAGGGGAAGAAATGGCTGGAACGATGGAAGAGCTGGGCTTGCAGGTGCTCAACGAAGGAGACATCCCGACGTTTGCCACAATGAGAGGAAACAAACTCTACACTAGCTTCGTAGACATCACGGCCTGCACGACGGATCTGCTTAACCTGGTGGAAGACTGGAGAGTAGACGAGGGCCTGACGAGCTCCGACCACAACGCATTACTCTTTAATATAAGACTCACGAAAGCAAAAGGCACAAGCATCCAAAGAACAACTAGAGTATACAACAGCAAAAAAGCTAATTGGCAAAACTTTCATGAGAAACTGACCCAATTAAAAAATGACAACCAACTACTAAAAAGTGAAACAGATCAGATTAGCGACAAAATAGAATTAGAAAATAAAATAGAACAGTACATAAAAATAATAGTAGAAGCATGCAATGAAAATATCCCAAAAATTAAAACAAAATCACAAGTTAACTTGCCATGGTGGTCGGAGGAGCTCGCCTTGATGAAGAAAGGAGTCGCCACCAGGAAGCGAAGAGTCCGTTGCGCAGCGCCGGTCCGCAGGGAGAGTGTCGTCGATGAGTACCTGAAAGCAAAGCAAGAATATGAACAGAAAGTAAAAGAGGCACAAACGAGGAGCTGGAAAGAGTTCTGTGGAAAGCAGGATAGGGAAGGAATGTGGGAAGGGATTTACCGAGTAATCGGCAGAACGACCAAAAGGCAAGAGGACTTGCCACTGGTCACAGAGGGGAAGGTTCTCAGCCCGAGAGCATCTGCGGAAATGCTGGCCAAAACATTCTACCCGGAAGATACCGAGGAGAATGACAATGGTGACCATCAGCATATTAGGGAAAAAGCCGACCAAGTAAATGGTTGGGAGCATGCTGAAAATCATGACCCACCATTTACCCCTGAAGAGGTAAAAACCGCAACCGAGCACTTCAACCCCAAAAAGGCCCCAGGATCAGATGGTCTGACTGCAGACATATGCAAACACGCAATAACACACGATCCTGAATTATACCTATCACTGGCCAATAAATGTCTTGAGTACGGCCACTTCCCCAAAATCTGGAAGACAGCGACCGTCGTAGTTCTCCGTAAACCAGGGAAATCTGACTACACGGAAGCCAAGTCATACAGACCAATAGGGCTACTGCCAGTGATGGGCAAAATTCTGGAAAAGATGGTCATAAATAGGTTAAAATTTCACGTCCTCCCTAAATTAAGTAGCCGTCAGTACGGATTCATGCCAGGTAGGAGCACGGAAGACTCTCTCTATGCCCTCATACATCATATACGCAACAAGCTAGAGCAAAAGAAAATAGTAACACTCGTATCGTTGGACATAGAGGGGGCTTTCGACAGTGCATGGTGGCCAATTATCAGGGTCCGCCTGGCGGAAGAAAACTGCCCCATAAACTTAAGAAGGCTAATAGACAGCTACCTGACGGATCGCAAGGTGCAAGTTAGGTACGCAGGAGAGGAAGTTAGCAGGCTTACCACGAAGGGCTGCGTCCAGGGATCCATCGGAGGGCCAATCCTATGGAACCTGATCCTGGACCCGCTATTGAAGGGACTGGATCAGCGAGGAACCTGCGTACAGGCCTTTGCTGACGACGTCGTGCTGATTTTTGACGGAGAAACAGCACTGGAGGTCGAACGACAAGCGAATGCCGCTCTCGCACATGTTCAAGAGTGGGGTGTCAGAAACAAGCTTAAATTCGCACCACACAAAACCAACGCTATGGTTATCACTCGGAAACTGAAATATGACACCCCACGACTGAACATGGGCGGGATCGACATCTGCATGTCTGAAGAGGTGAAGATCCTGGGACTCACGATTGACAGCAAACTCACTTTCAATAGTCACGTTACAAATGTATGCAAGAAAGCAATTAATATCTACAAACAACTGTCAAGAGCCGCCAGGATCAGTTGGGGCCTCCACCCAGAAATCATACGTACCATTTATAATGCGGTAGTCGAACCCGTCATTATGTACGCGGCCAGTGCCTGGGCACCGGCAGCTCGCAAACTGCTAGTGCAAAAGCAACTTAATGCCGTTCAGCGGGGCTTCGCACAAAAAATGTGCAAATCCTACCGAACTGTTTCCCTTAACTCCGCGCTAGTGCTTGCTGGCATTCTGCCTCTCGATCTCAGGATACAGGAGGCAGCCGCCCTGTATGAGACCAAGAGAGGAGTCCCCCAGCAAGCACTAGGAGATAGGGAGATTGAAAAAACGGCAGCTTTTGCGGAATCACCTCACCCGGCGGAACATATGAGCCTGAAATTCGTGTGCCTGGAAGACCAACAGCAGGTGGACATCCACAGCGAGTACGCAGTCCGGATGTTCACGGACGGCAGCAAAATTGAGGGTAAGGTCGGAGCAGCGCTATCCGTATGGAACACGCACGCCGAGACCAAAACCCATAAATTGAAACTGTCGTCCCACTGCACCGTCTACCAGGCTGAATTACTGGCCATATGGAAAGCCACGAGGGAGATTCTAGCAAGCTCGGAGACGAGCTTCGGTGTATATAGCGACTCAAGGTCATCGCTAGAGGCGATAACCAACTACGCCTCCACCAACCCTCTAGCCGTGGAAATACGGAAAAATCTTTATCATGCAACAAAAGAGCAGAACAAAATTGTACTTTTGTTTTGGATAAAAGCCCACGCCGGTCTAGAGGGCAATGAGCGAGCAGACCAACTTGCAAAGGACGCAGCCCTGAAAACCAAAACAAAGCCAAATTACGAACTTTGTCCAGTCTCTTTCGTCAAGAGAGAAATACGAGCAGCAACCCTAAAAATATGGAACGAAAGATATAGAGTAGGTGAAACAGGTGCCATCACCAAAGTATTTTTCCCCGACGCGATCGAGGCTTTTAAAATAGTGAGGCAAATTGGTCCGACCGGTGTACTGACACAAGTAATGACGGGGCACGGTGGGTTCTCCGAATACTTGACACGTTTCAAGTGCAAGGACAACCCATCGTGCATCTGTGAGCCTGGTAAACCGGAAAGCATCGAACATGTACTTTTTGAGTGCCCAGTCTTTGGCAAAGAAAGATACGAAATTGAAATTAGATATAATATACAGTTAATATCAGAAAATGCAAGCTCATATGTAAAAGATAAAAATATTAGAGATAAATTCCTAGACTACTGTGTAAATATCGCAAATAAAGTAATTGTAAGAAATAAGGATAGATAATTTTTGCTGAATATATATATTAAAATATATATAATATCAGCAAAGTAAAAACATCATGTCGTAAATTAAGATTGTTATAAATATGTAGTAAAATAGGTAAAATAAAATTGTTAAAATAGATAGCGTAAGAGATATAAACTGTAAACTAGAATTAAGATTGCCCCTAAGCACTGTAAACATTATAAAAGAGACCATCTCTTTCCCATCATATTGTAAACTAGATTTAAGCCTTTTAGATTGTTTAAAATAGATAAAATAATAATAGATAAAAATAGATAAGAACCCCCCCTAGACCCCAAGTGGGTACGATAAGACTGTAGCCCTGTGTGTAGTTAGAATTAAACGATAAAAAACGACTCTGATTTCGTCAAAGGACAAGCTGAAAAAACAAAAAAAAAAAAAAAAAAAAAAAAAAAAAAAACCTAACCTAACCTAACCTAACCTAACCTAACCTAACCTAACCTAACCTAACCTAACCTAACCTAACCTAACCTAACCTAACCTAACCTAACCTAACCTAACCTAACCTAACCTAACCTAACCTAACCTAACCTAACCTAACCTAACCTAACCTTTTTTGAAGTGAAAACTTCTTTAGCGGCGTTGAGCACTTTCTGAATGGGGATAAAATCTTAAACTCGCGTCAGGATCACGTGACCCTGATCGAAAAAGCGTAGGACGGATTTTTTGCAGAAATGTACCCTAAGACTACAACGTAGAGTTCATAATAAAAATCGAAAAAGCGACGCTACAGATACGCTAGTAGTTACTATGACACGGTAACGTCACAGAATAGATAATAGTTAGTAGCAAGCATACCAAGGCGTTTTTCGTGACTGTAGTAGGTATAGGTACATACCTATTATAGATTTTATGAACTAGCGGCCGCCCGCGGCAGGTAGTAGTGGTCATTGGTACATGATTTTATAGATCTACTGTATTTATTTTTCGAGTGGAGCATTGCGGCGAGCGAAGCGAGCCGCCACGTGACCACGGGGAACAGCGCGGCGAGCGAAGCGAGCCGTGCTGTGACCCCCCCTAAGCCCCCCAGAACCCCCTCCTCCGAAACCCGGGGGGAGCGTCGCGGCGAGCGAAGCGAGCCGCCACGCGATCACGGGGAACAGCGTGGCGAGTGAAGCGAGCCGTGCTGTTACCCCCCTAAGCCCCCCAGAACCCCCTCTTCCTGAACCCGGGGGGAGCGTCGCGGCGAGCGAAGCGAGCCGCCACGCGACCACGGGGAACAGCGCGGCGAGCGAAGCGAGCCGTGCTGTGACCCCCCTTAGCCCCCCAGAACCCCCTCCTCCTATGTCTGCCGTTTTGCTTCATTTAGGACCTACTTGTAGGTCGCGCGACAAGGTCCCTTCTAGCGGTTCCGACCCGTTGAGGATTTGGCTTTACGTAAAATTTAGGGTTCCGTATAGGGTTTTGATTGGGGTTATACTATATTGAGGAATTTGATTAAATGGTCGACTTTTAGGGTTCCTTAGGACTTTGATTGGAGTTTCAACTACACTTAGAAGCTTGATAATGTTAAAATTTTTAGGGTACCTTAGGACTTTGATTGGGGTTTTACTACATTGAGGAATTTGATTAAGTGGTCAACTTTTAGGGTTCCTTAGGACTTTGATTGGAGTTTCAACTACACTTAGGAGCTTGATAATGTTAACATTTTTAGGGTTCCTTAGGACTTTGATTGGAATTTCAACTACACTTAGGAGCTTGATAATGCTAAAATTTTTAGGGTTCCTTAGGACTTTGATTGGGGTTTTACTACATTGAGGAACTTGATAAAATAAACAACTTTTAGGGTTCCTTAGGCCTTTAATTGGACTTTCAACTACACTTAGGACCTTGATTATGTAAACAATTTTAGGGTTCCTTAGCACTTTGATTGGAATTTCAACTACACTTAGGAGCTTGATAATGCTAAAATTTTTAGGGTTCCTTAGGACTTTGATTGGGGTTTTACTACATTGAGGAACTTGATAAAATAAACAACTTTTAGGGTTCCTACGTTAATAATCAAGTTTTCACTTCTGCCGGCACTCCCGGAGTGCAACCCGTATTTTTTTTATTTTGTTTACAGAGAGGAAATTCATTTACGAATAGACCAGCCGGGCGGCTGGAATTATGTCGGACTCGCCGTTGCTACGGAATACCGACTAAAACCTCTCCGGTGAACCTCTCTCGCCATTCATGCCAGGCCACGGGAACTAAAACCATCCGCGACCCGACTGACGAACAAAACCCTCTCATATTGGGCGGCGCGTCTCCTCCCGCATCTCGCATGCGCCAGCCCTCAATCAAATTCACCATTCAACCACCATGTGCGGGGGCCGCTGGCACTCGCACGACCGTGCAAGTGTTACGCGCATCACCCCGCACAATTCCTCCACTCTTTTCACCTTCTTCCCTCATACACCTTATGGCTTCATGGCCCTCGGCCCCACGGCCCACTTCCGCCACCGTGTCAGGAACACGTGACACGATGACGGAGACCTTGAAGAGGAATTTCTTCGATCGATAAGGCCCGCCCCTACGGGCCTCGCGACCGAAGAGCACACACCTTATGGCTTATGGCCCACATACCTCGTTAAACTCTGTCATACTGGGTGGCGCTCTCCTCCCGCATCTCGCATGCGCCACCCCTCATTCAAAGCATGCCCTCAACAATTAGTTTGAATTGGGCAGGGGGGCTGCACTCACGCTACTGCGCTCGTGGTCCGCGCATCACCCCGCCCCATTCCTCCATCCCGATCACCTCTCATTCTGACTCTACTCAGTGGTCTCACCTTATGGCGGTCATCATGATCTCTGGCACTGTGGCTGGGACGGGGCACTAATGCCACTGCCCGCCAAGGCCACTCCTCTCTTCGTCGGCGCCGGGCACGCCTTCGTGCCACATCGGTGCTCTGCAGGCCGACCCGCCGCCGCGCACAGGGTGCAGCGTGGCGTGGCGTCACAGGCACCGGCCTTGTGGCCAAGCACACCGCAGCGATAGCACTGGTCGCTGCGGTCCTCCTCCGATGGGCAGAGCGCGCGCGTATGGCCAGGCTCCAGGCACTTAAAGCACCGGAGCGGCCGCGCCTCAAGCAACTCTACTCGCGCCGACCCCCATCCGACCGCAAGGCAGCCAGCCTTGACGATCGCCCGAGCAGCGAGCACCGGGCATCTCACCCAGGCCGCACTCGAGCCATACACACTGCGGCGCACCTCGCCGCAGGTAACATTCCTTACCTCACATGCGCCTGATCGCGCCACCGCCGCAGCGATCTCCGACGCAGTGACAGACTCATCGAAGCCGGAGAGCCGCATCTCCGCGGACTTCACCGGCCTCGAGACCCTCACTTGTCCCGCGTCAAGCTCCTCCACAAGCCGGCGGGCCAGCGCGTCCGCTTTCGCACCGGAAGCGGCACCGCCACCCGCCACCTCCAACATGCGCGCCCCTGTAACAGAGACTTTAAAGCCTAAGCGCTCAATGCCCAAGGACGCGAGGTCTATTTTAGACCGCGCCTCTGCAAGTATGCGCGCGTATGTCGCACCCTTCTCAATCGCCGCAGGCTGCAAGGTGAGTACCACCGCAGCCGAGCGCGCCGGGCGCAGCTTGCGCGCAGCCAACCGGCTCGGTGGTACCACCGGCGGCGATCCTCCTGCAGGCCCGTGGGCCCCCGCAGGAGCAGCGGACGACGTGGGCTGCGCGGATTCCGCGTCGGGCACACGCCGCCCCGCCATCGTCCTCCTCTTACCTCCACGCCGACGGCGTCGGGCCGGAGCCACCTCACCTTCGGCCATGACAGGCCTGGGCTCAGGCGCAGGGGAAGGCAGCGCGTCCACAGCCACGACCTCTACCTCCATATCGCCTTCACTGTCCGACAGGTCCACCGGCACCACCGGCACCACCGGCACAGGCACAACAGGCGCCGGGCGCACGGTGCGCACCGGGGCCGCCAACGACTCAGTAGGTCTGGCCGACCCAGCAACACGGGCCGGCGGCGCCGCGCGCACTGCGGCCCCAGCAGCAGGGCCAGCACGCACAGTAGGCCGGGCGGGCGCAGCACGCGCCGGCACCCGCGCAGGCGCTACGGCACGCCGCACAGCCGCAGGCGCCAGTGCAGGGCGCCCGACCGCGGCCGCATACGAGGCGCCCCTCTCGGCGGCTAGCGGCGGCCGCAGGATACGGGCCCCAGCAGGTCTCGGCGCCGCGTCCACTGGCACCGCGACAGGTGCGAGGCGGCGCATCGCCTGCATCTCCTCCCTCAGGAGCTGCATCTCGCGCGCCATCTTCTCAATGTCGGCACGGAGCCGGACATTCTCGCCTGCTATAATGCGGGCCTCCTCAGCGAGCGTACGACTGCCAGGCTCCGCCAACTCACCTGCCGCCGTGACGTCACCGCGCCTCGCGGCCTCCCCGCCGCGCACCGCGCTCGCAGCCGTGCTCGTGCGCGTCATCAAGCGCGCCGCCTTCTCGAACCTTCCGAGTGAGACCTCGGCATCCGACTCGAAGGACTCGTCGTCGGAGTCGGTCTCCACCTCGGGCTCCAGGCGCCGCTTAGACGGCGACCGAGACTGCCCCAACCTACCTCTCGTCGCCGGGCCGGTCATGTCGCGACCTGTCGCCGGCGCGCGGCCACGTGCCGCCACAGCAGGCACGGCTCTCCGGGTAGCGCCACCGCTACTCGTCGACGCCGCACTGGCCCGCGTCACGGGTGCCGTTCGTGCAGGCACAGGTCCTCCTCCACCTCGCGCTGCGACCGTCGCCCTCGCAGGCACTCTCGCGCCTGCAGCCGGCTTGGGTGCCGCACCACGTACAGCGACAGCGCCGTCATTTGACGGCGCCGCTACCTTGGCAACTCGCGGAGATTCCGCGTCAGCCACGCCACTTACCTTTTTTGCAGTATCCATCACGGTAAAATACCGCCACGGATACCGCACAACACACACAAAACACACTGATACACACACTCAGGCACAACACACACGAAAAAACACAAAATATTGTGCTTTCGGGTCCAAGTTTGAGGATATAACCTCAACTCAAACTTGAACACGAAAACACAACAAAATCCTAAAATAAACTCGAAAAGTCTGGGATTTCACTCCCAGACACGCCCCGGGCCCTGAAAAGGGCCAAAAAGCTATTAATAGCGCACAAATCACTTAGTTGGGCTGCAAAAAACAAGCAAAATATGCTGCGCACATCCACTCGTTATCGCAGCTTCCCACAACCTAACCTAACCTTTTTTTTTTTTTTTTTTTTTTTTTTTTACGCTGGGAAAATGCATTACGCATACCAATCGCACCATCGGGGAATGGGCGGGTGATGTGGGACTCACCGGCTGCGACAAAACCGGCATACCCACTAAAAACCCAGCGGCGATCCGGCGTCGTCATAATGGAGGGGAACTGGGAAACCGGCAGAGCCATAACAACCAGTTCCCCGCCGACGAATGCCCCGAAGGGCCCCGCTCGCCCCCCCAACCTGCAGATGAGGGGGCCCAGGAACGATTACGCACATCGTTCCTGCCCGGCGGAGGTGGCAAATGAGAGATCGCAGAAGAGGTGCCCCATGTCCCTTCCGCCATTCGCCACCCTTGCAGAGGGCGCAGGAGAGTTCCGCGTCCTCCCACGCTCACTCTACCGCCTCGTCTCGTCCGGGCAGTAAACCACCCAGACCCACCAAGGCAGACCTAAGTCTCATAAATAGGCAATTAAATAAATAAATATTATATAATAAATAGATTAAATAAAATTATATTATTTACAAGAGAGACCATAGACAGACTCTCACTCCGCTGAATATGTACATAAATAAAATTTAATTACAATATGTACAAGAGAGACCGATGGCTGTCTCTCACACCGCTGATTGCCCGGGCAACAAAATGCCCAGACCCGCCTGGGTAGACCGAAGTCCGCCCTGCGGTGTAGAGGGCTTGGGACAAAGGTGGGCATCCCGTGCTCACTCTACGACCGCCTCATCCTCGTCCGGGCAGCAAACCGCCCAGACCCACCTGGGTAGACCGAAGTCTCATAAAATATTATTTACAAGAGAGACCATACTAGACAGTCTCTCACTCCGCTGAATATGTACAAAATAAATAAACATATAAAAATATTATTTAATTACAAATGTACAAGAGAGACCGTTGGCTGTCTCTCACACCGCTGATTGCCCGGGCAACAAAATGCCCAGACCCGCCTGGGTAGACCGAAGTCCGCCCTGCGGTGTAGAGGGCTTGGGACAAAGGTGGGCATCCCGTGCTCACTCTACGACCGCCTCATCCTCGTCCGGGCAGCAAACCGCCCAGACCCACCTGGGTAGACCGAAGTCTACCCTGCCTCATCACGCTGTGCCCTAAGCTGAACATAGGGACACGCGGAGAGGCCACCGTGTCGGGTTATTGGCCACCATGAAACACTACCCCAGTACTCTGCGGCAGTGTTTCATGTTGTTACCAGGGTGCACCACGTGGAGGTTACCCGACCTCGCACCCCAACCTAACCTAACCTTTTTTTTTTTTTTTTTTTTTTTTTTTACGCTGGGAAAAATGCACTACGCATCCCCCACCAATGGAGGAGTGGCGGGGGTATGTGGGACTCCCCGGCCAAGAGTGAAGGCCGGTATACCCACTAAACGACCCAGCGGCGCTCCGGCATCGTCTACGCGGAGGGGAACTGGGAAACCGGCAGAGCCTTTACGTCCAGTCCCCCGCCGACGACTGCCCACCTTATGGCGGGCCCGCACAACTCCCTCTCAGGGGAGGAGCGACTGTCCAACCAGCCATCCAGCGGAGTTGGTGAGTGCGTGCAATGCGGGGGAAGGTGCCTCCACACCTTACTCCCGCCACTCACCAACACTTGAGGAGAAGGGAGGCGGTCGCCTTCTTCTTCCTCTTCTCTTTCTACATAGCGGGGCAAGGGGGTCTTCCTCCCGCGCGCGCTCTGCCGCTTCCTTTAAGGACATCACCCCCTCACAAAAAGAGGCGACCGCTGCCCAGGCCCCCTCGCCTCCCAACATGGAGTTCACCACACTGGGAAGCGATAGGTCCGGCCCAACAACACCTATTAATTCTTGGCGCAGCTCAGACCACGACGGGCACACCTCAAGGGTGTGCTGCGCCGTGTCTTCCGCCGCACCACAATCATGGCACATCGGGCCCCGCTCTCTTCCGATCCGGTGCAGGTATGTGCCGAAGCACCCGTGGCCGGATAATACCTGCACCAGACGGAACGACAAAAATCCGTGTGGCCGCTCGATCCAGTCCCGCAGGACTGGCCCAATTGCGTCCAGTGTTCGGCGGCCAAACTCGGCGGAGGCGAGGTCCTCCGTCCAATGGTGGATGATCGAGTCCCTCGCCTCTTTCCGAACGGCCACCCGCTCTATAGGGGCTGGGTTCTCCCCGAGCGCCCTTTTCCCCGCCGTCCACTCGTAGACTTTAGCGAGCACCCATGCCTCGAGCTCCCACGGAGGGGTGCTCGCCAAAGTGCATGCTGCCGCGAAACCAACCGAGCGGTATGCTCTCGCCACACGCTGTGCGATGGCCCTTTGGGGCTTGCGGATCGCAGCTGTATTCTCCCTTCTATGAAGGGAGTCCGCCCAGATAGGAGCCCCGTAAAGGGCCATACTCTTCAGGATGCCAGCATACAGTTGCCGGCATCGCGCTTTTGGCCCTCCAACGTTTGGGAGGAGCCACGACAGCGAATTTGCGGCCTTCAACAGCCGCGTCGACAGCCCACTGAAATGTGGGGTGAAGCGCCACTTACTATCGAGTATCAGGCCCAAATATTTCATCTGGGCCTTCACTTCGACTCTTACGCCGTCCACAAAAATGTGCGCATCTGTAGGGACGCGCTGCCGAGGCCCGTAGAAGAAAACGGCCTCGGTCTTATGCAGTGCCACTTGCAATCCTAGTCGCCGGATCTCTTCCGCGTCCTCCAGCGCCATGCGCTCCAAGTCGGCCAGGGAGTGGTCCGCATACAAAACGACGGACTCCCCGTATCTAGACTTGGCCCTCGCAGCGCGTGCTTGGCGCTCTTTGGCGGCAACCTGTTCTTCGAGGTCCTGCTGGCGCCATTCCCGCTGAGCCAAGCTCAGCTGACGCTGTGCGTCTGACAGACCCACGTCGTGGGTATCTGTAACGGCAGAAGGCGTTGAAGCCTTTTTCTTGCTCTGACGCTTGGGGTTGGTCTCCGGTGCGTCAGAGCCAGACCCGCCCTTCAAAAAGGCCCGCTTCCGTCTCTGGCGAGTCGCTGTCGATCCAGCATCCGACTCAACCGTAGCGGATTCGCTGTCGGAACAAAAGTCCGAATAGTCGTCCATCCTCCTGTATCGACTAACTGTGGTTTCCGCGTTTCCGCTCACCACCAGCTCGTCGTTAGTCACGTCCTTGTGTTGGCCCTGAGAAGGGCCTTTAATAAACCGCCCGGAGGCATTCCGCGCCATTATTTTAGGCGTAGGCTTCGCCTGTCTCATCGATTTCCGGACGGAAGATCGAACCGTGTCTACGCTTGCGTCCGAATTGGACCCAATCGTGGGCACGGTCTCGTCCATACTCCCTATCTCTTCGTCTTGGGTCACACCCAAAAAGCGGTAGTTGCCCCCCCCAGAATACGAGGGGCTGGATGCCCGGTGAACCGGCGCATCGGAGGACTCTCCAACTTGGTTGGTACCTCCCTGGGGTATATGTTTCTTACTAGTCGCTTTCATGTTTGTGGTTTCCTGTTTCGAGGGATGAGGTTCCCTATGTTTTGACGCCCTAGCGGCCGGGTTCCCCCCGACCATGCATCCCCTCGGCGGGCGTCAGACCAACTGACCAAAGTCTATTTTGGGATTCGGTATCCTCCTTCGTACATAACCAAATAAATACATACATAAGTGAATAAATAGATAAATAAACAACTAAATATAACTAAATAATTAAATAAATAAGTAGATATGTAAATAAATAAGACAAATAAAGAGATAAATAAATATATAACAATATGTTATGTACAAGAGAGACCATAACAATGGTCTCTCACTCCGCTTATCGTCCGGGCAGCAAACCGCCCGGACCCACCATGGGTAGAACGAAGCCTACCCTGCCTCATCACGCTGTGCCCTAAGCTGACCATAGGGACACGCGGAGAGGCCACCGTGTCGGGTTATTGGCCACCATGAAACACTACCCCAGTACTCTGCGGCAGTGTTTCATGTTGTTACCAGGGTGCACCACGTGGAGGTTACCCGACCTCGCACCCCAACCTAACCTAACCTTTTTTTTTTTTTTTTTTTTTTTTTTTTTTGACGCTGGGAAAATGCATTACGCATACCAATCGCACCATCGGGGAATGGGCGGGTGATGTGGGACTCACCGGCTGCGACAAAACCGGCATACCCACTAAAAACCCAGCGGCGATCCGGCGTCGTCATAATGGAGGGGAACTGGGAAACCGGCAGAGCCATAACAACCAGTTCCCCGCCGACGAATGCCCCGAAGGGCCCCGCTCGCCCCCCCAACCTGCAGATGAGGGGGCCCAGGAACGATTACGCACATCGTTCCTGCCCGGCGGAGGTGGCAAATGAGAGATCGCAGAAGAGGTGCCCCATGTCCCTTCCGCCATTCGCCACCCTTGCAGAGGGCGCAGGAGAGTTCCGCGTCCTCCCACGCTCGCTCTACCGCCTCGTCTCGTCCGGGCAGTAAACCACCCAGACCCACCAAGGCAGACCGAAGTCTCATAGATAGGCAATTAAATAAATAAATATTATATAATAAATAGATTAAATAAAATAATATTATTTACAAGAGAGACTATAGACAGTCTCTCACTCCGCTGGATATGTACATAAATAAAATTTAATTACAATATGTACAAGAGAGACCGTTGGCTGTCTCTCACACCGCTGATTGCCCGGGCAACAAAATGCCCAGACCCGCCTGGGTAGACCGAAGTCCGCCCTGCGGTGTAGAGGGCTTGGGACAAGGGTAGGCCTCCCGTGCTCACTCTACGACCGCCTCATCCTCGTCCGGGCAGCAAACCGCCCAGACCCACCTGGGTAGACCGAAGTCTCATAAATAGGCATATAATTATTTACAAGAGAGACCATAGACAGCCTCTCACTCCGCTGAATATGTACATAAATAAATAAACACATAAATATATTATTTAATTACAATATGTACAAGAGAGACCATAACAATGGTCTCTCACCGCTTATCGTCCGGGCAGCAAACCACCCGGACCCACCATGGGTAGAACGAAGCCTACCCTGCCTCATCACGCTGTGCCCTAAGCTGAACATAGGGACACGCGGAGAGGCCGCCGTGTCGGGTTATTGGCCACCATGAAACACTACCCCAGTACTCTGCGGCAGTGTTTCATGGTGTTACCAGGGTGCACCACGTGGAGGTTACCCGACCTCGCACCCCAACCTAACCTAACCTAACCTAACCTAACCTTTTTTTTTTTTTTTTTTTTTTTTTTTTTTGACGCTGGGAAAAATGCATTACGCATCCCCCACCAATGGAGGAGTGGCGGGGGTATGTGGGACTCCCCGGCCAAGAGTGAAGGCCGGTATACCCACTAAACGACCCAGCGGCGCTCCGGCATCGTCTACGCGGAGGGGAACTGGGAAACTGGCAGAGCCTTTACGTCCAGTCCCCCGCCGACGACTGCCCACCTTACGGCGGGCCCGCACAACTCCCTCTCAGGGGAGGAGCGACTGTCCAACCAGCCATCCATCGAGTTGGTGAATGCGTGCAATGCAGGAGAAGGTGCCTCCACACCTTACTCCCGCCACTCACCAACATTTGAGGAGAAGGGAGGCGGTCGCCTTCTTCTTCCTCTTCTCTTCCTACATAGCGGGGCGAGGGGGTCTTCCTCCCGCGTGCGCTCTGCCGCTTCCTTAACGGACATCACCCCCTCACAGAAAGAGGCGACCGCTGCCCAGGCCCCTTCGCCTCCCAACATGGAATTCACCACACTGGGAAGCGATAAGTCCGGCCCAATAACGCCTATTAATTCTTGGCGCAGCTCAGACCACGACGGGCACACCTCAAGGGTGTGCTGCGCCGTGTCTTCCGCCGCACCACAATCATGGCACATCGGGCCCCGCTCTCTTCCGATCCGGTGCAGGTATGTGCCGAAGCACCCGTGGCCGGATAATACCTGCACCAGACGGAACGACAAAAATCCGTGTGGCCGCTCGATCCAGTCCTGCAGGACTGGCCCAATTGCGTCCAGTGTTCGGCGGCCAAACTCGGCGGAGGCGAGGTCCTCCGTCCAGTGGTGGATGATCGAGTCCCTCGCCTCTTTCCGAACGGCCTCCCGCTCTATAGGGGCGGGGTTCTCCCCGAGCGCCCTTTTTCCCGCCGTCCATTCGTATACTTTGGCGAGCACCCATGCCTCGAGCTCCCACGGAGGGGTGCTCGCCAGAGTGCATGCTGCCGCAAAACCTACCGAGCGGTAGGCCCTTGCTACACGCTGCGCAATGGCCCTTTGGGGCTTGCGGATTGCAGCTGTATTCTCCCTTCTATGAAGGGAGTCCGCCCAGATGGGAGCCCCGTAAAGGGCCATACTCCTTAGGATGCCAGCGTACAGTTGCCGGCATCGCGCTTTTGGCCCCCCAACGTTTGGGAGGAGCCACGACAGCAAGTTCGCGGCTTTCAGCAGCCGCGTCGACAGTCCACTGAAGTGTGGGGCGAAACGCCACTTACTATCCAGTATCAGGCCCAGATATTTCATCTGGGCCTTCACTTCGATTCTAACGCCCTCCACAAAAATGTGGGCATCTGGAGGGACGCGCTGCCGAGGCCCATAGAAGAAAACGGCCTCGGTCTTATGCAGTGCCACCTGCAATCCTAGACGCCGGATCCTATCCGCCACCAGCGATCCTCCGGCAGAGGCCAGGCTTGCTCCCTCTCTGAAACTTCTCCCCCGGGCAGTGAGGAGAGTGTCATCTGCGTAGCAAATGACACTCGTGCCCTGGAGGAGAGTTCCCCGCAGGAGCCAATCGAAGCCGATGTTCCACAGGAGTGGTCCTAGGACGGACCCCTGTGGAACACCGGACTCGGCACTGTACCGCCTCAACTGGCCAGTCTTATCAACAAGGAGGACTGCGCGGTCCTCCAAATAACTGGCCAGGAGCCTCCGCAGGTATTGAGGCACTCCATGATAACGGAGCGCCTCTAGGATTGTCGCATGGGGGACGGAGTTAAAAGCGTTGGCTATGCCAAATGATACCGCCAAAACCCCGTCCCCCGCCTCCACGGCCTCTTTCGCTTGGCTCTTCAGCCTGGCCAGCGCGTCCACTGTCGAACGCCTCCTTCGGAAGCCGAATTGGGCGTCCGACAGGTTAGGGCCCACTTCCCGCAGGTGGCAATTCAGCCGGTTAGCGACGATCCCTTCGAACAGCTTACCGACCTCATCCAGAAGGACGATGGGTCGGTAAGCCGAGGGGGAGTCAGCCGGGCGTCCTTCTTTACGGAGGAGGCATAACTGCCCCTCCTTCCAAGGTTTCGGGAACCTCCCTGCCGTGAAGCACGCGTTGAAGAGGTCCCGAAATCTTTCTTCCATCTGGGTGGTAGCAATAGCTACCACCCGCGCAGGTACGCCATCCGGCCCTGGGGCAGTCTTCTTGGCACGGAGGTGGAGTACCTCCACGGCAAGCTCGTCTGCCGTTATCGGAACGATCTCTTCCTCCGGTTCCACTGCTCCCCGTGGGGGGTCCATTACTGGTGGGGTAAAACTGGTCCGGCACGGAAACAAGGTCCGGACTACCCCATCCAAAAACGCCGGCTCGAGAGTCTCCGTAGGCGGGGGACCGAAGGGGCGCAATTTGTTCCGCGCCGCCTTGTATGGTCTGCCGTACGGATCTCGATCGAGGCTCTCCAGCATCTCTGCTCGCGCTGCGTCGTCGGCGGCGCCCATTTCTGACTTGAGGACCTTCTTTGCTTCTAAGTAAGAGGCGTACAGAAGGTCCTCGTTAACGGGGTCTCTCTGAGAGCGCCGCCGACTCCGCGTAAATTCTCTCCGTGCTGCCACGCAGGCGGCCCGGAGACCCGCTTGTCTCTCCGACCACCAATATACGGCGCGGCGAGGAGGTGGGCGGCGAGACCGGGGCATGCTTGAGTTGCATACCTCGGTCAGGGACTCTCTAAGTTGGGCCGCTGCGGTGTCCACGTCCTGGACGTCAGAGGGCGTGAGCCAATCCTGGACGAACGCCGCCTCCTTTGCCGCCTCACGGTCAAGGCGTGTAAGGGCCCACCGTGGAAAGGGAGTTCGGCCCGAGAGGGCCGTTCTCCTGGCCTGGGTGGAGACAATGTCGAACCGCACATATCGGTGGTCCGACATTGTCTCCGTAAACTCAACCCGCCAGTTTTTAACGCGGGCAGCCAGGGTGGGGGAGGCAAACGAGACGTCCACCACTGACCCTCCTGTTTGCCGCACACACGTCTGGACCGTTCCTCTGTTTAGGAGGGACACACCGGCCGAAATCGCCCAAAGTTCGAGGACAGGCCCCCGGGGATTACAGGAACGGGCCGGGTTGCCCCAAGTCACAGATTTGGCGTTCAGGTCGCCCAACAAGAGGACCTGGCGTGGCGCCGCCCTGCCAACTACTGCCGTGAGGATTCCGAGAAAAATCTCGAAATCTGGCAGAGGGCGATTTGGGGAGAAATAGACGCCTACCAAGGCTATATCCCCCCACGCAGCGGCTACGTATCCCGATCCTCGCTCTAGGAGCAAGAGGGGAGGGGAGTCTGTCGAAGACCGCGCCATTAATGCCACCAAGCCGTCTCGATCGCCCAACCAACGAGGGGAAACCGAGTACGGCTCGGTGACTACCGTCACGTCTACCAACCACTCAGCTATGGTCTGCATCAGCAGGCCCTGAGCAGCTTTGCAGCAGTTGGTGTTCGCCAATAGGATGCGATGGTCGACTCTATCCATCAATCGTCCATCGCATCACCCTCATCGGCCGCCGAAGGCCCCGCTTCGGGGGTGGCGGTCGCAGCTACGGGCGGAGTCGGTGCCGCCTGCGCTTTTCCTTTCTTAGGGGGAGGATTGCAATTCCTCCCCTTCATTATGTGACCCGCCGGGCGGCCACTAGCTGTGCACACTGCACAGCGTGGCGTAGGGGCCTTGCAAGAGACGGACTTGTGCCCATCCTCGCCACAACGGTAGCAGCTGTCCGTCCTATCAACTTTGGACGGACAAAAAGGCCGTGTGTGCCCAAGTCCGAAGCACTTGAAGCAGCGCAAAGGCTGCTCTTCGAGTACCCGGACTCTGCAGGAACCGAACCCTAGAAGGAGCCGTCCCTTGTCGACGACGGCTTTAGCTGCGGTGATGGGGCACTCAAGGCGAAGAGCGCCCATGCCGCCGCGGCCGGGCCTGATGTCGCGACTTTGCACCGCTGCGACGTCACAGCCTCCTATTGCCGCGATCGCCGCCATTACCTCCTCTTTGGTGACCGAGTCATCCAGATCGGTCACCTCTAAGGCAGCAGACCTGACAGGCCTGGCTACCTTAGCCACGTCTGCGATGACCTCTCGCAATTTGCTCGCGAAGAGGTCCGCGTTGGCGCCACCTTGGGCCCCCGGAAACTCGAAGAGACGAGCCCCAGCTTGGGTCCGGCGGCATGTGACTGCTCCGACCCCCAGCTGGGTGGGGTCGGCATTGGTACGAGCCCGTTTGAGGATGGACTCGTATGTCTCACCCCGCTCCGCTGCTTCCGCAGTGAGCGTCACCACGACGGCTGCAGTTTTAGGAGGCACCAGCCTCTTCCTACCACGAGCGGGAGCCCTTTTGGCTGCGGAGGCAGCTGTGGTGGGCTTGGGGGCGGACTTCTTCCCTTTCCCCTTCTTCTTCTTCCTGCCGGTTGCCTGAGACGGGCCGGAAGTGGGCACGGAGCCCTCTCCATGCCTATCTCCGTCAGGGGCAGGGGCAGGGGCAGCGGCCGTTGTCGTCTTTTTCTTGGCCTTGCCCTTCTTCTTATTCACCACTTCCGTCCACGGCTGATTTGACGGAGTGGTAGACGGCAGTTGGGCGTCCTCCCTTTGGGAAGATGGCCCTGGCTTGGGCAGCCTCTTGTCCGCCGCTAGTGGTGGTCGGACACGTTCCTCCGGTAGGAGCCTGTCCTCAATACCAGCGAGACAGGCTCTCGTAAATGCCCTCTCCTCCATAACCACCTTGCGGATGATATCCTCAAGGTTGGAGGGAGGGCTTTCGGCTGCTGGTCTGGGGCTGGCCCGAGAAGGCTGCGCCGTGACTTCAGACAGCTTTTTGTGCAGCTGGCTGACCTCTGACTGCAGGCGGTCTACTTTCGCCTGCAGGTGCTGCGTCTCGTCCGTGCCGGTGCGCTGCACTAGTTCCGCGATGATGCCGCGCATGCTTGCGGCCCTGCACTTCAGGGACTTTTGGAAAGTCCCCTTTAGGTTGGAGGACTTTGAAGCGACCTCCACTATCTCTTCCGCGTCCTCAAGCGCCATGCGCTCCAATTCGGCCAGGGAGTGGTCCGCGTACAAAACAACAGACTCCCCGTATCTGGACTTGGCCCTCGCAGCGCGTGCTTGGCGCTCTTTGGCGGCAACCTGTTCTTCCAAGTCCTGCTGGCGCCATTCCCGCTGGGCCAGGCTCAGCTGACGCTGTGCGTCTGACAGACCCACATCGTGGGTATCGGTGACGGCGTAAGGCGTTATCGCCTTTTTCTTGCTCTGACGCTTGGGGTTGTTCTCCGGCGCGTCAGAGCCAGATCCACCTTTCAGAAAGGCCCTCTTCCGTTTCTGCCGGGCTGCCGTCGATCCAGCATCCGACTCAAGCGTAGCAGATTCGCTGTCGGAGAAATCCGAAAACTCGTCCATCCTCTTGTATCGACCAACTGTGGTTTCCGCGTTTCCGCTTACCACCAGCTCGTCGTTAATCACTTCCTCGTTAGTTTGGCCCTGAGAAGGGCCTTTAACAAAACGCCCGGAGACGTCCCGCGCTAAAATCTTAGGCGTAGGCTTCACCTGTCTCTTCGACTTCCGGACGGAAGATCGAACCGTGTCCACGCTTGCGTCCGAATTGGACCCAATCGTGGCCACGGTCTCGTCCATACTCCCTATCTCTCTCTCTCTCTCTTCGTCTTGGGTCACACCCAAAAAGCGGTAGTTGCCCCCCCCAGAATACGAGGGGCTGGATGTCCGGAGAACCGGCACACCGGAGGACTCTCCAACTTGGTTGGTACCTCCCTGGGGTATATGTTTCTTACTAGTCGCTTTCATGTTTGTGGTTTCCTGTTTCGAGGGATGAGGTTCCCTATGTTTTGACGCCCTAGCGGCCGGGTTCCCCCCGACCATGCATCCCCTCGGCGGGCGTCAGACCAACTGACCAAAGTCTATTTTGGGATTCGGTATCCTCCTTTGTACATAACCAAATAAATACATACATAAGTGAACAAATAGATAAATAAACAACTAAATATAACTAAATAATTAAATAAATAAGTAGATATGTAAATAAATAACACAAATAAAGAGATAAATAAATATATTACAATATGTTATGTACAAGAGAGACCATAACAATGGTCTCTCACTCCGCTTATCGTCCGGGCAGCAAACCGCCCGGACCCACCATGGGTAGAACGAAGCCTACCCTGCCTCGTCACGCTGTGCCCTAAGCTGAACATAGGGACACGCGGAGAGGCCACCGTGTCGGGTTATTGGCCACCATGAAACACTACCCCAGTACTCTGCGGCAGTGTTTCATGTTGTTACCAGGGTGCACCACGTGGAGGTTACCCGACCTCGCACCCCAACCTTTTTTTTTTTTTTTTTTTTTTTTTGACGCTGGGAAAATGCATTACGCATACCAATCGCACCATCGGGGAATGGGCGGGTGATGTGGGACTCACCGGCTGCGACAAAACCGGCATACCCACTAAAAACCCAGCGGCGATCCGGCGTCGTCATAATGGAGGGGAACTGGGAAACCGGCAGAGCCATAACAACCAGTTCCCCGCCGACGAATGCCCCGAAGGGCCCCGCTCGCCCCCCCAACCTGCAGATGAGGGGGCCCAGGAACGATTACGCACATCGTTCCTGCCCGGCGGAGGTGGCAAATGAGAGATCGCAGAAGAGGTGCCCCATGTCCCTTCCGCCATTCGCCACCCTTGCAGAGGGCGCAGGAGAGTTCCGCGTCCTCCCACGCTCGCTCTACCGCCTCGTCTCGTCCGGGCAGTAAACCACCCAGACCCACCAAGGCAGACCGAAGTCTCATAAATAGGCAATTAAATAAATAAATATTATATAATAAATAGATTAAATAAAATTATATTATTTACAAGAGAGACCATAGACAGTCTCTCACTCCGCTGAATATGTACATAAATAAAATTTAATTACAATATGTACAAGAGAGACCGTTGGCTGTCTCTCACACCGCTGATTGCCCGGGCAACAAAATGCCCAGACCCGCCTGGGTAGACCGAAGTCCGCCCTGCGGTGTAGAGGGCTTGGGACAAGGGTAGGCCTCCCGTGCTCACTCTACGACCGCCTCATCCTCGTCCGGGCAGCAAACCGCCCAGACCCACCTGGGTAGACCGAAGTCTCATAAAATATTATTTACAAGAGAGACCATACTAGACAGTCTCTCACTCCGCTGAATATGTACATAAATAAATAAACATATAAAAATATTATTTAATTACAATATGTACAAGAGAGACCATAACAATGGTCTCTCACTCCGCTTATCGTCCGGGCAGCAAACCGCCCGGACCCACCATGGGTAGAACGAAGCCTACCCTGCCTCATCACGCTGTGCCCTAAGCTGACCATAGGGACACGCGGAGAGGCCGCCGTGTCGGGTTATTGGCCACCATGAAACACTACCCCAGTACTCTGCGGCCGTGTTTCATGGTGTTACCAGGGTGCACCACGTGGAGGTTACCCGACCTCGCACCCCTCGCACCCCAACCTAACCTTTTTTTTTTTTTTTTTTTTTTTTTTATTTTTTTTTTTTTTTTTACGCTGGGAAAAAATGCATTACGCATCCCCCACCAATGGAGGACTGGCAGGGGTATGTGGGACTCCCCGGCCTTGAGTGAAGGCCGGTATACCCACTAAACGACCCAGCGGCGCTCCGGCATCGTCTACGCGGAGGGGAACTGGGAAACCGGCAGAGCCTTTACGTCCAGTCCCCCGCCGACGACTGCCCACCTTATGGCGGGCCCGCACAACTCCCTCTCAGGGGAGGAGCGACTGTCCAACCAGCCATCCAGCGGAGTTGGTGAGTGCGTGCAATGCGGGGGAAGGTGCCTCCACACCTTACTCCCGCCACTCACCAACACTTGAGAAGGGAGGCGGTCGCCTTCTTCTTCCTCTTCTCTTTCTACATAGCGGGGCGAGGGGGTCTTCCTCCCGCGCGCGCTCTGCCGCTTCCTTTACGGACATCACCCCCTCACAAAAGGAGGCGACTGCTGCCCAGGCCCCCTCGCCTCCCAACATGGAGTTCACCACACTGGGAAGCGATAGGTCCGGCCCAACAACACCTATTAATTCTTGGCGCAGCTCAGACCACGACGGGCACACCTCAAGGGTGTGCTGCGCCGTGTCTTCCGCCGCACCACAATCATGGCACATCGGGCCCCGCTCTCTTCCGATCCGGTGCAGGTATGTGCCGAAGCACCCGTGGCCGGATAATACCTGCACCAGACGGAACGACAAAAATCCGTGTGGCCGCTCGATCCAGTCCCGCAGGACTGGCCCAATTGCGTCCAGTGTTCGGCGGCCAAACTCGGCGGAGGCGAGGTCCTCCGTCCAATGGTGGATGATCGAGTCCCTCGCCTCTTTCCGAACGGCCTCCCGCTCTATAGGGGCAGGGTTCTCCCCGAGCGCCCTTTTCCCCGCCGTCCACTCGTAGACTTTAGCGAGCACCCATGCCTCGAGCTCCCACGGAGGGGTGCTCGCCAAAGTGCATGCTGCCGCGAAACCAACCGAGCGGTATGCTCTCGCCACACGCTGTGCGATGGCCCTTTGGGGCTTGCGGATCGCAGCTGTATTCTCCCTTCTATGAAGGGAGTCCGCCCAGATAGGAGCCCCGTAAAGGGCCATACTCTTCAGGATGCCAGCATACAGTTGCCGGCATCGCGCTTTTGGCCCTCCAACGTTTGGGAGGAGCCACGACAGCGAATTTGCGGCCTTCAACAGCCGCGTCGACAGCCCACTGAAATGTGGGGTGAAGCGCCACTTACTATCGAGTATCAGGCCCAAATATTTCATCTGGGCCTTCACTTCGACTCTTACGCCGTCCACAAAAATGTGCGCATCTGTAGGGACGCGCTGCCGAGGCCCGTAGAAGAAAACGGCCTCGGTCTTATGCAGTGCCACTTGCAATCCTAGTCGCCGGATCCTATCCGCCACCAGCGATCCACCGGCAGAGGCCAGGCTCGCCCCTTCTCTGAAATTCCTCCCCCGGGCAGTAAGGAGAGTGTCATCTGCGTAGCAAATGACACTCGTGCCCTGGAGGAGAGTTCCCCGCAAGAGCCAATCGAAGCCGATGTTCCACAGGAGTGGTCCTAGGACGGACCCCTGTGGAACACCGGACTCTGCACTGTACCGCCTCAACTGGCCAGTCTTATCCACAAGGAGGACTGCACGGTCCTCCAAATAACTGGCCAGGAGCCTCCGCAGGTAATGAGGCACTCCATGATAACGGAGTGCCTCTTGGATTGTCGCATGGGGGACGGAGTTAAAAGCGTTGGCTATGTCAAATGACACCGCCAGAACCCCGTCCCCCGCCTCCACGGCCTCTTTCGCTTGACTCTTCAGCCTGGCCAGCGCGTCCACTGTCGAACGCCTCCTTCGGAAGCCGAATTGGGCGTCCGACAGGTTAGGGCCCACCTCCCGCAGGTGACAATTTAATCGGTTAGCGACAATCCCCTCGAACAACTTACCGACCTCATCCAGAAGGACGATGGGTCGATAAGCCGAGGGGGAGTCCGCCGGGCGTCCTTCTTTGCGGAGGAGGCATAACTGCCCCTCCTTCCAAGGTTTCGGGAACCTCCCTGCCGTGAAGCACGCGTTGAAGAGGTCCCGAAATCTTTCTTCCATCTGGGTGGTAGCAATAGCTACCACTCGCGCAGGTACGCCATCCGGCCCTGGGGCAGTCTTTTTGGCCCGGAGGTGGAGGGTCTCCATGGCAAGTTCGTCTGCCGTTATCGGAGGGATCTCTTCCTCCGGTTCGACTGCTCCTCGCGGGGGGTCCATTACTGGTGGGGTGAAACTGGTCCGGCACGGAAACAAAGTCCGGACTACCCCATCCAGAAACGCCGGCTCGAGAGTCTCCGTAGGCGGGGGACCGAAGGGGCGCAATTTGTTCCGCGCCGCCTTGTATGGTCTGCCGTACGGATCTCGATCTAGGCTCTCCAGCATCTCTGCTCGCGCTGCGTCGTCGGCGGCGCCCATTTCTGACTTGAGGACCTTTTTTGCCTCTAAGTAAGAGGCGTACAGAAGGTCCTCGTTAGCGGGGTCTCTCTGAGAGCGCCGCCGACTCCGCGTGAACTCTCTCCGTGCTGCCACGCAGGCGGCCCGGAGACCCGCTAGTCTCTCCGACCACCAATAGACGGCGCGGCGAGGAGGTGGACGGCGAGACCGGGGCATGCTTGAGTTGCATACCTCGGTCAGGGACTTTCTAAGTTGGTCCGCTGCAGTGTCCACGTCCTGGACGTCAGAGGGCGTGAGCCAGTCCTGGACGAACGCCGCCTCCTTTGCCGCCTCGCGGTCGAGACGGGTAAGGGCCCACCGTGGAAAGGGAGTTCGGCCCGAGAGGGCCGTTCTCCTGGCCTGGGTGGAGACAATGTCGAACCGCACATATCGGTGGTCCGACATTGTCTCCGTAAACTCAACCCGCCAGTTTACAACGCGGGCAGCCAGGGTGGGGGAGGCAAACGAGACGTCCACCACTGACCCTCCCGTTTGCCGCACACATGTCTGGACCGTTCCTCTGTTAAGGAGGGACACACCGGCCGAAATCGCCCAAAGTTCGAGGACGGGCCCCCGGGGATTACAGGAACGGGCCGGGTTGCCCCAAGTCACAGATTTGGCGTTCAGGTCGCCCAACAGGAGGACCTGGCGTGGCGCCGCCCTGCCAACTACTGCCGTGAGGATTCCGAGAAAGTTCTCGAAATCTGGCAGAGGGCGATTTGGGGAGAAATAGACGCCTACTAAGGCTATATCCCCCCACGCAGCGGCTACGTATCCCGATCCTCGCTCTAGGAGCGAGAGGGGAGGGGAGTCTGTTGAAGACCGCGCCATTAATGCCACCAAGCCGTCTCGATCGCCCAGCCATCGAGGGGAAACCGAGTACGGCTCGGTGACTACCGTCACGTCTACCAACCACTCAGCTATGGTCTGCATCAGCAGGCCCTGAGCAGCTTTGCAGCAGTTGGTGTTCGCCAATAGGATGCGATGGTCGACTCTATCCATCAATCGTCCATCGCATCACCCTCATCGGCCGCCGAAGGCCCCGCTTCGGGGGTGGCGGTCGCAGCTACGGGCGGAGTCGGTGCCGCCTGCGCTTTTCCTTTCTTAGGGGGAGGATTGCAATTCCTCCCCTTCATTATGTGACCCGCCGGGCGGCCACTAGCTGCGCACACTGCACAGCGTGGCGTAGGGGCCTTGCAAGAGACGGACTTGTGCCCATCCTCGCCACAACGGTAGCAGCTGTCCGTCCTATCAACTTTGGACGGACAAAAAGGCCGCGTGTGCCCAAGTCCGAAGCACTTGAAGCAGCGCAAAGGCTGTTCTTCGAGTACCCGGACCCTGCAGGAACCGAACCCTAGAAGGAGCCGTCCCTTGTCGACGACGGCTTTAGCTGCGGTTATGGGGCACTCAAGGCGAAGAGCGCCCATGCCGCCGCGGCCGGGCCTGATGTCGCGACTTTGCACCGCTGCGACGTCACAGCCTCCTATTGCCGCGATCGCCGCCATTACCTCCTCTTTGGTGACCGAGTCATCCAGATCGGTCACCTCTAAGGCAGCAGACCTGATAGGCCTGGCTACCTTAGCCACGTCTGCGATGACCTCTCGCAATTTGCTCGCGAAGAGGTCCACGTTGGCGCCACCTTGGGCCCCCGGAAACTCGAAGAGTCGAGCCCCAGCTTGGGTCCGACGGCATGCGACTGCTCCGATCCCCAGCTGGGTGGGGTCGGCATTGGTACGAGCCCGCTTGAGGATGGACTCGTATGTCTCACCCCGCTCCGCTGCTTCCGCAGTGAGCGTCACCACGACGGCTGCAGTTTTAGGAGGCACCAGCCGCTTCCTAGCACGAGCGGGAGCCCTTTTGGCTGTTGAGGCAGCTGTGGTGGGCTTGGGGGCGGACTTCTTCCCTTTCCCCTTCTTCTTCTTCCTACCGGTTGCCTGAGACGGGCCGGAAGTGGGCACGGAGCCCTCTCCATGCCTATCTCCGTCAGGGGCAGGGGCAGGGGCAGCGGCCGTTGTCGTCTTTTTCTTGGCCTTGCCCTTCTTCTTATTCACCACTTCCGTCCACGGCTGATTTGACGGAGTGGTAGACGGCAGTTGGGCGTCCTCCCTTTGGGAAGATGGCCCTGGCTTGGGCAGCCTCTTGTCCGCCGCTAGTGGCGGTCGGACACGTTCCTCCGGTAGGAGCCTGTCCTCAATACCAGCAAAACAGGCTCTCGTAAATGCCCTTTCCTCCATAACCACCTTGCGGATGATATCCTCAAGGTTGGAGGGAGTGCTTTCGTCTGCTGGTCTGGGGCTGGCCCGAGAAGGCTGTGGTGCCGTTACTTCGGCCAGCTTTTTGTGCAGCTGGCTGACCTCTGACTGCAGGCGGTCAACTTTCGCCTGCAGGTGCTGCGTCTCGTCCGTGCCGGTGCGCTGCACTAGTTCCGCGATGATGCCGCGCATGCTTGCGGCCCTGCACTTCAGGGACTTTTGGAAAGTCCCCTTTAGATTGGAGGACTTTGAGGCGACCTCCACTATCTCTTCCGCGTCCTCCAGCGCCATGCGCTCCAAGTCGGCCAGGGAGTGGTCCGCATACAAAACGACGGACTCCCCGTATCTAGACTTGGCCCTCGCAGCGCGTGCTTGGCGCTCTTTGGCGGCAACCTGTTCTTCGAGGTCCTGCTGGCGCCATTCCCGCTGAGCCAAGCTCAGCTGACGCTGTGCGTCTGACAGACCCACGTCGTGGGTATCTGTAACGGCAGAAGGCGTTGAAGCCTTTTTCTTGCTCTGACGCTTGGGGTTGGTCTCCGGTGCGTCAGAGCCAGACCCGCCCTTCAAAAAGGCCCGCTTCCGTCTCTGGCGAGTCGCTGTCGATCCAGCATCCGACTCAACCGTAGCGGATTCGCTGTCGGAACAAAAGTCCGAATAGTCGTCCATCCTCCTGTATCGACTAACTGTGGTTTCCGCGTTTCCGCTCACCACCAGCTCGTCGTTAGTCACGTCCTTGTGTTGGCCCTGAGAAGGGCCTTTAATAAACCGCCCGGAGGCATTCCGCGCCATTATTTTAGGCGTAGGCTTCGCCTGTCTCATCGATTTCCGGACGGAAGATCGAACCGTGTCTACGCTTGCGTCCGAATTGGACCCAATCGTGGGCACGGTCTCGTCCATACTCCCTATCTCTTCGTCTTGGGTCACACCCAAAAAGCGGTAGTTGCCCCCCCCAGAATACGAGGGGCTGGATGCCCGGTGAACCGGCGCATCGGAGGACTCTCCAACTTGGTTGGTACCTCCCTGGGGTATATGTTTCTTACTAGTCGCTTTCATGTTTGTGGTTTCCTGTTTCGAGGGATGAGGTTCCCTATGTTTTGACGCCCTAGCGGCCGGGTTCCCCCCGACCATGCATCCCCTCGGCGGGCGTCAGACCAACTGACCAAAGTCTATTTTGGGATTCGGTATCCTCCTTCGTACATAACCAAATAAATACATAAATAAGTGAATAAATAGATAAATAAATAACTAAATATACTATATAATTAAATAAATAAGTAGATATGTATATAAATAAGACAAATAAATAGATAAATAAATATACTACAATATGTTATGTACAAGAGAGACCATAACAATGGTCTCTCACTCCGCTTATCGTCCGGGCAGCAAACCGCCCGGACCCACCATGGGTAGAACGAAGCCTACCCTGCCTCATCACGCTGTGCCCTAAGCTGAACATAGGGACACGCGGAGAGGCCACCGTGTCGGGTTATTGGCCACCATGAAACACTACCCCAGTACTCTGCGGCAGTGTTTCATGTTGTTACCAGGGTGCACCACGTGGAGGTTACCCGACCTCGCACCCCACCCCAACCTAACCTTTTTTTTTTTTTTTTTTTTTTTTAACGCTGGGAAAAATGCACTACGCATCCCCCACCAATGGAGGAGTGGCGGGGGTATGTGGGACTCCCCGGCCAAGAGTGAAGGCCGGTATACCCACTAAACGACCCAGCGGCGCTCCGGCATCGTCTACGCGGAGGGGAACTGGGAAACCGGCAGAGCCTTTACGTCCAGTCCCCCGCCGACGACTGCCCACCTTACGGCGGGCCCGCACAACTCCCTCTCAGGGGAGGAGCGACTGTCCAACCAGCCATCCAGCGGTCCTCCTATTCAGTATTAATAACAGGTCCTCCTGTCGTTTTGTAGTTCTTCCTATGACCCTATAAATCCCTTCCCAGAGTCCCTCCCTATCTTGCTTTTCACAAAACCCCTTCCAACTCCTTATCTGGGCTTTCTTGGCTTCACTCTCATACTTTTCTTTTTCTTGCAGGTACTCCTGGATGACCTTAGCTTTACGGATCGGCGCTGCACATCGGATTCTACGCCTCATAGTGGTGACCATCTTCTTCATGCTAGCGAGTTCTTCGGACCACCACGGCGAGGTAAGTTTCTCATGTTTTTTCTTTATAGGTATTACTTCTTTGCATGCTTGCTTAACTATGTTCATATATTTTATTACTGTTACTTCTAATTCTTCTTTATTATTATTTTTTTCTATTTCTGTTTTAGTGATGTTTTGTTCTAATTTAAATTGGTCCAGTTTCTCAAGAAACTGGCTCCAATTTGCCTTTTTTGTGTTGTATATTCTAGTTGTTCTTTCTACATTTGTGCCTATTGATTTTACTAGATTAATTTTGAAAGTAATGCCGTTGTGGTCCGAACTCACCAGGTCTTCTTCAACTCTCCAGTCTTCATTCATCCATTCCATCCATTGTACAACCCCCCACCCTAACTTTAAGACTTAAAGATTGAAATAGAAAAATAAGATAATATGCAAACAAAGCCTCTGAAGATGAAAATCAGAGACACTCTAGGAAAAAAAAAAAAAAAAAAAAAAAAAAAAAAAAAAAAAAACCTAACCTAACCTAACCTAACCCTAACCTAACCTTAACCTAACCCTAACCTAACCCTAACCTAACCCTAATTCTTTGTTCTTTTAGGGTTAAATCTTTTATACCCACTACCCGGGTGAACTAGTGTTATGTCAGGCTACTCACTGAAAACACTTACCTTATCTACTTCTATCCTTTTTTTTTTTTATAGTTATGTGGGTTTCCCCACCTTGATAAAGGTGGTAGTTTACGAAAGAAGCCTTTGAGGCGCACTTAAATCCTTTCACCACACTTGGTTCGAAAGAATCAGTGACACGATAAGAAGATAAAGGCGGTATACCCTTATTAAAAACCTGGGGTGTTTTGACCCCTGAAAATTTGTTTTGTTTTTCATTTAAGAGAGTTAAGAATCTTAATTAAAAAAAAAAAGTTCTGATAAAGATTAAAAAAAAAAACCTTTTTTAAACCTTTTTTTTTCTCATTAGACTCAGTGGAGCCTGTTCTGTGATTCAGATTATTACGGAGGTCTCACAACACCTTCGACTCCGACACAGGAATAATAATTGAGCAACTCAAATATTTTTAAATATTTAGGGTTAAGCTCGCCTATGTTACATGTCCTGTGTTATATTCTATTTGTAAATGTCTCTGTGTGCAATAAAGAATTATGAATTATGAATTTATCCTCGCCCCTTTGCTGGATAATTTCTTACAATTTATATAAATATTATTTACTAGCGGACCCGACATACGTTGTGCTGCATGATTTTTCAAGCGATTAGGATATAAAACGAAGTATGAAAATGAAAGACAAATAATGCGAGTATTTAGAATAGAATAGAATAGAATATAACTTTATTGTACACCAAAAATTTTACGGTAAACATGGCATGAAAGAATACTTAAAAACTAGAGGTTCAATGGGCGGTCTTATCGCTAATAGCGATTTCTTCCAGACAACCTTTGGATGGGAATAATTATTATGGTACGAATAGGGACGGGGCATACATAATAAAATAAAATAAATAGTCATAAACCAATAAATATGATATTAATACTAATACATAATTATATCCATACTAATACCTATTATAAATGCGTTTGTAACTCTGTCTGTCTGTGTGGCTTTCACGCCAAAACTACAAAACCTATTGAAATGAAATTTGGTACACAGATAGTTCAGGGTCTGAGGAAGGACATAGGCTTTTTATTGTGAAAAAAGGTTTACAAACCCTTTAAAACGTTATAAAGAGCATCACATTGATGTTTCTGTCTCACTCTGACACCAAAACACTCCGATGATCACCAATCACCAATTGCAATGAAATTTGGTACACAGATAGGTTAAATCATTAGAAAGGACATTTGTGCAACTTATTATTGCAAAACACTTATTGAAAACACCATTTTTCATGAAAATTACACTTTTTTGTACAATTGCGACGGCTTTCGATCGAGAAATTTCTGTTTGTGTAAGTGACTGACTGACTTTTTTTTTGTGCTGGCGGGGATGCAAAGTCTTTTCGCCAAGTCCTTATGACTGACTGATTGCCGACCAGTGTTGCCAGTGGCAGATAGATCATAAGCGTCGATGGATTGAAAAGATCGATATTTAAGCTGGGAACATATTAGGCGGACGCGGCTGACAGCCGCGACTGATAGATATCTAGATAATGAATGTACACTGAAGTGTGCAAACTATCGGATGTAAGCCGCGCACGTAACCTTGAGCGTTCGGACGTCTGACAGAAATCTGGCAAGCCAGGTCCCGTTCGACTGTGCACACTATCAGTCGCGGCTGTAAGCCGCGTCCGTCAGCCGCGTCCGCTAATTTGTTCCCAGCTTTACAATGCGATACATCGAACCGACCCGATGTTTTGAAATGCTTTCGATATACTCGATGTATTGATGCTTTTTCGATTTTAAATAGAAAAATATCGAATCGATTGTAAGCAGTTAATTTCATAAAACCTCAACTTTGACCAGTTTAATTCTTTTTCTCTGTGGAAAGATCGTACCTCATGAGTTGGAAAACGGTGAAATCTGACCATTATATTTCAGATAAACTATTTATTTACTTACGTAGCCCAGTAGGCAGACTAAATGAGAGCCCTAATTTTTATTAATGATCTCAAGATTCAGCTCATGTGGTTGTTTTTTTTGTTCTAAGTAAATTACATTAAAGATTTTTCTCATGAAATCTCAATGAAAAATGTTGTTATTCAGATCTACTCAAACACTTTCTTACTTACATATTTGATTTTATTGCATTTGCAGAAGTAAGTGTCAGAGCATTATAGTAGATAAAAAGATGTGAAAGTGTCTGTTGTACTCTGGTTAAAAAAATATTTCACCAGTCCAGTGTTTAACCTGGTGGAGTTTCATCTCATCCGTTCCGATTGGGTACCAAGCCTGACCAGTTCTGGTGTGGTCAGTCTGTTATCTGGGCCTGTATTCAAGTACATGATATACCTATCATTGATCCTGAAGTTCCTAGAAGCAACAGCGGTAAACTTTGGTTGAATCGAGTGTGTTGGTAAAACTGAGTGAGACCAAGTTTAAGTTTTAATTTATGAGCATAATCTAAATAAAAACTACTTGAATGTAGGTAAGTACGACCGAGTCTGACTTAAAATTTAGTTGTATTACTGTTCTTAGATTATCAACTGTAATCAAAACCAGCCAAACAAAGCCTCCGGACCCTTAGCCTTAATTTTGTAAAATCTTGGCCGACACAATTATTATATAAATATAATTTTTTTTAAAGTTATTATTCTGTTTTTCCTTATCTTCTCTTCTACTTCCCCACAAATTAATGTATTACAAAGGGTGTAAAATAACAATAAGACTATTCTTGAAAGTTTGCATGGAAATATGTAAGGTTTATGTACCTAAATGTTTTATTTAAGCTTGCGACAAGAAAAAAATGGGGGGAAATATGCCTAACTGTGCTTACCCGGCGCGGCGTCTGCCCGACCCTGACTGTGCCACATGCACTCGAATACAGATTTTTTTCGTTGGAAGTTATAAATGCTACCCAATCACTATTCCAGGCGGACGAAGTCGCGGGCACAGCTAGTACTCATAAATAAGTAATTGTGATATATAATAAATCTAGTTACAAATTTAAAGGAAATCAAAAAACAAACGTTAGGGAAATTACGACGATGATGAGAGGAGTGATAACAAGTATTGTTGGTGAACCATGCTTTTAAAGATAGGAAGGGATTTGGCATGACGGATAGAAACGGGGAGTGCATTCCATAGCTTTGTAGCTTGAAGTGTGAAGGAGTGTCCGTACAATTGTGAAGAGTGGACAGGAGTTTTTAGCTGACGCTGAGCTGGTGTTAGAGGAGCGTAGGGATAAGGAATGTGAGAAGTGAAGAAACTCAAAGCGTTTTTTGAGATAGACTGGAGTAGAAGGAAGAAAAAGAATGTTATAAAGGAGCGAGAGGATATGTACATTCCGGCGAAGACGGATAATATCCACTTGAGTCTGTTACGGTACTCAGAAACATGATCATATTTGCGCAAGCCGAAAATGAATCTTATAGATAGATTCTGAAGACGCTCAAGTTTATTGAGTTGGTCCACAGTTAAGTCCAGGTAGCTAATATCGGCGTAATCTAGAATAGGATGCAACAGAGACTGTGCTAGCGCAATTTTGGTGGAAGTTGGAAGGAAGTTGCGTAACCGTCTGAGAGAGGCAGCTGCAGCAAAAGTCTTTCGGCTGACTGCTGCTATTTGTGGTCCTTACGATAAATGTCTATCAACCAAGACGCCTAGATCCTTCACCACCTCACTGATTACTGATTAGTATTTGTGAACTAGAACTAGTTTTTGAAGCAATACTGCAGAAGCGGGCCGATATTATTATAATCACGCAGATTGTAAGCAGGTTATACATTCAACTTATAACTATCTATAACAGAACTCCTAGCTATTATCAAGGATCAAACAAAGGATTCCCCTTTTCGCGGCAAACTTTGAAGAATTTGTAATCGCTAAATGTTACTAACAACACTGTAGAAGTTTTTTTAACTGACAAATTTATTGTAAGTAGGTAGGCACTCGTATTATAGTTTGGACGCCACCGGCACCGGTGTGCCGCTCCCTAACGAAGTGCGGCTACGACGTGGGCCGAGGAAACAAGAACAAGACCGGAGATCTCAATGTTGTCAGATCTTACGATAATTATGGTAAACAATAGGTTTGTTATTTTATCTAGCGACTGATCTGAGACTAGATCTCGTTCAAACCAAATATCTTTGGAAGTTTCCATAGTAATGTACAACATATATTTTTTTAGCTTTATCAGTCACTTATTTTAGAAGTTAGAGGGGGGGGACCAACTTTTTTCCACTTTGGAAGTGTCTCTCGCGCAAACTATTCAGTTTAGAAAAAAACAATATTAAAAACCTCAACATCATTTTTGAAGACCTATTCATAGATACCTCATACGTATGGGTTTGATGAAAAATTTTTTTTAAGTTTCAGTTTCAAGTATGGGGGACCCCCAAAACTTATAGTTTTTTTTCTATTTTTGTGTAAAAATCTTAATGCGGTTCACAGAATAGGTACATACTTACCTACTAAGTTTTAACAGTATAGTTCTTATAGTTTTGTGGCTGTGTCATACGGACGGACAGACAGACAGACATGACAAACAGATTCGTTCCGTTTTATGCCATTTGGCTACGGAACCATAAAAATCGTACGGGCTTGCGCCCGTTTGGCTTCCTCGCATGCACTGTGTGCACAGCTGTACCTACTATTTTCTCAACACAGTTGGTATTTTAATAAAATAACTTTTTCAAAAATACGCACTCATCGCAATTTAATAATATTTTTTTTAATCTAATACCTAACCAAATTATTTACAAAATCATACAAATTCTTAAGAAAGTATTTACAAAATATAGAAAATAACAATACAATTAAATTTTAATAGACTTTTATAACGATGCTTTCCCTCTCTAGTACCGAGAGGGATGGTTCGGGACTCCAAGAATCGCGCAAAACACCACGTTAACAGTTTGTAATCAGGTTTAATAATAAATGGAACAGTTACAGACACAAACAGTGAAACTGACACAATACAAAAGAATTAACACGAGACAATAAACAATAGGGCGGGAGCGGATAGCGGAGGAAGCATGAACGCACAAGTTAGCATTGCGTGCGTTCCTCTGACCGACTGCCTGCGTCCGCGGCGAAAGCTTGGCTTGTCCGGCTACGGGATCCTACGTGAGTCCACGGGATTGGCCCATAGCCGCTACCTGCCGACGCGCACTGCATCCCATCTGGCTGCCACATGCGAAACCTTAGGCGAGCTCGTCGTCTACGCATTGCGAACGCGCGAAAGATGGAAAACGCGGGCTAATATATTCAAACTAATTAACCCGCGTTACACTTTTTATATCTTTTTGTTAGTTCTCTCGTCTTTTTTCAGTTTTAATTTAATAATATTGCAGTTTTAATTTAACAATGTTGCACTGCGTTATCCTTTGTTACTCTGCTAGTAATTACTAAAGAACACAAGTCTCCGCTATCGAAATTACCACAGAACTGGTCACTCACTACCCATCGACGACGTTTATTACCAAAACGTTTTTTGGTTTTTAAGCCGCGGTGGCAGGGGTAGGCAGCGGGACCGGTGCGGGTGCGGGTGCGGGTGCGGGTGCGGGTGCGGGTGCGGGTGCGGGTCTCGGCGGCGGCAGCGCGTCGCGCAGACGGTCCCAGAAGCGCGGATGGTCGGCGCGCAGGTAGGTGCAGGAGGCGAGGCAGCGGCGCAGCTCCCCGTCCGCCGCCAGCGCGCGCTCCTCCTCCAGCAGCACCAACACCAGCCGCGGCCGCGCCCCGGCCGCCCCGCGCGCGCCCGCCGCCAGCGCCTCGCGCAGCTCCACGCGTGCCCAGCGCGACGCCGCCCACTGGCGCGACACCAGCGCCAGCGTGCGCCGCGCGCACCGCACCGACGCCGCGATCTGCGCGTCGATGTACTCGCCGGGCGCCCAGTCGCGTGAGTGCAGGCACAGCCGCCAGCCCGCCGCCTCCAGCCGCGCCGCCAGCGCGTGCGCCGCCGCCGCGTCCGCGTGCGCGAACGACACGAACACGTCGTACGGCCGCCCGTCCTCCGGCTCCGAGGCGCGCGGCAGCCAGCCCCACCGCATCAGCAGCCCCTTGAGCCGAGCGCGCCGCGTCTTCTGCGCCAGCGTCGCCGCCAGCGCCAGCGCGCCGCCACCCACCGTCAGCAGCGTGGCACCGAGCGCCCACGCCACCACGGGCGCGGGTGCCGGCGCGGCGCAGGCGAGCGCGGCCGCGGCCTCCAGCAGGGCGCGCCCGTCCCGGCAGCCCGCGGCGTCGAGCGCGCCGCGGGAGGCGTGCGCGAGCGCGGCGGCGGCGCGCAGCAGGGGCGCGGCGCTGCAGCCGCAGTCCAGCGGGTTGCCGGCGAGGCGCAGCGCGCGCAGGGAGGGGAGCGCGGCGACGGCGCCGGCCGACATGCGCTCCACGCTGCTGTTCCGCAAATCGAGCACCTGCGGCGACCAGTCGATCTATTTAACCCCCAACCTTAAGTTTCGCTCGATTTATTTTTTCTTTCGGGGCTAACGTCAACGCTAACGCGACCATTGAAGACGTGAAGTAATTTTTTACCATAGATAGGGCAATAATGGGTACCCGATGGATTGGCATGAAATCACCCGCTCGGCTCGAGTAGGGCGCACTCACCCTTACGCCGGGTGGCAGCGCGCCCACCTCGCGGATGTGGTTTCCGGCGAGGCGCAGCTCCCACTCCACCTGGTGGCCGGGTGGCGCGCGCAGCCCCGGCACCGCTTGCAGCCCCGCGCGCTCGCACGCCGCGCGCACCCGCCAGCGCCGCGCCGAGCCCAGCGAGCGCGCGCTGCACGAGCACGGTGCCGCGCACAGCTCCGGCGCCGCGCACAGCATGTCCTCCAGCGGCGCGCTCCGCAGCGGCCACCGCACCCCCCCAGCCCCTCCCGCCCCGCACACCACGTCGCCCGCCAACGACACGTGGTCGGGGCGCCGCCGCAGGGCGCTCGCGAACCGGTACATGTCGCAGTCGCAGGAGAGCGGCTCCGTCAGCTCCAGGGTGACGGCGGGCGCGGCGGCCGCCACCGCCAGCTCCTCCTCCTCCGCCAAGTACAGGATGGTGGTCACGTTCGTGTGCCGCAGCTCCATCCGCGCGCCGCTCACCTCGCGCCGAAACTGCAGGTCCGCGTACTGCCGGCAGATGGGACGGGTCAGTCGCCGGAGGGGACGGCGGGGATGAGGGGTGTGCATGGGCACTCACCGTGAGTGAAGTGATGCGGGTGCTGTGCAGGCGCAGCAGGCGCAGGCGCGGCATGGTGCGCCAGTCGCTGCAGACGCGCGTCACGGCGGTGCCGCTCAGGTCGAGGGTGGTGAGCTGGTGCATGCCTTTCAGCAGCGAGTCCCCTGCAACGGACGGACGGACGGGGTGAGCGAGGGGTGGCGAGGGAGACGCGGGGCAAGGGGACGCGGAGGCGGTGCGTACCGCTGGCCAGCACGCCGCCGCCGGCGCAGGCGTCGCGCAGGCGCGGGTTGCGCGACAGGTCGAGGTCGCGCAGCTCGCGCAGAGACTTCAGCACGTCGTACACGTCGGTCTCCAATTCGTTGTTGGACAGATTCAACGTATCCAGCTGACGCAGACTCGCGAATATTCCCCTGAAACCAACGAATGAAACTATCACTGAATAATCAGGAATCACTTTATTGGTAACTAGCGGCCGCCATAAATAATCGGACTAAAAAGTAGCTTATGTGCTATTTCAGATTATAATCTATCTTTGTGCCAAATATTTAAATCCGGTAAAGCCGTTCTGGAGTTATTGAGTAACAAACATCCATGTGGGATGGGATGGGATAGAATCGGAAACTGTACATCAGGGATGATATGGAGAATGTATGAACCTACTCACTTATAATGTACGTACCCGGGTAGAGTTTTAAGGTTAGTTTCTTTCAGGTCGAGAGAGAGCAAGTTCGGGACCGGGTCGAACAGCTTCTGCGGTAGTTCCGCTAGCAGGGAAAAGCGCAGCGACAGTGACGTCAGTGCTAGCGATTGACACGCGTCGCACGCCCCTTGCAGCAGGGCTTCCGGCAAAGCGCCCTTCAGGCCAGTCGCTGACCTCAGCGAGAGCTTCTGCAGCTTGGGGCACGCCGCCAGCCAGCGCGCCGGCAGCGCCTCGAAGCCGGCGCTCGCCAGCGTCAGCTCCGTCAGCTCGCCGCATCCCGCCCACGGGGCCGGCCGCGTCGTGTTCCACGAGGTGAGCGCCACGGTGCGCAGGCGCGGGAAGCGCGGCCACTGCGGCGGCTCCTCGCCCTGCGCCAGCTTCAGCGACAGCAGCCGCAGCTCCGGCGCGGGCACCTCGCCCTCCAGCCGCACGCCAGGCCCGCCCGCCACGACCCGCAGGCGCGCCAGCTGCGCTGCCGGCACCCGCTTCGGGCCCAGGCCGGCCAGCACGAGGGACGTCAGCGTAAGAGACGGATTGCCCAGCGCCTCCTCCGGCAGCGGCACGTCGCGCACTTCCAGCCGCCGCAGCCCCGCCTGCCCGGCCAGCAGGTCGGCGCCGGGCGCGGGGGGCGCGGCGGTCGCGCGGCCCTGCAGCGTCAGGTTGGCGAGCCGCAGCGGGTCGAGGTGGCGGCGCTGCAGCGAGGGCCCGCCGCGCGGCAGGCGCAGCGTGAGCGCGCCCTCCGGCAGCAGGCGCACGCGCAGCAGGTCGAGCACGGCGGCGTAGGAGCGCGCGCGCGGCGGCCAGCACGCCAGCACGCTGGCCCGCGCCACGCGCGTGGGGCGCTCGGCAGCCGGCAGGGTTACGTTGTCGAGCGCGCCGACTGCGCCGGACTGACACTTCACGCTCAGGAAGTCCGAGTCCACGTAATGGATGAGCAGACTGCCGCCTGGGGAATTGTATTTGTATTGGACAGACAGACAGACATACAGACAGACAGACATGACGAACCCATAAGGGTTCCGTTTTTTGCCACGCTACGGAACCTTAAAAATCAAACAAAATATTATTATAAAAATCTAATCGCACCACCGTCAAAGCTCGCTGTGCATAGTAATGGTCCTTTCAAAATGTCCATTAAAATTTATAATAAGTTACCAGATGACATTACAAAATCGCAAACTGACTCCATATTTATAAAAAAATTAAAATCATATTTAATTGACAAGTGCTATTACGAATTAAATGAATTTTTGACATAGATAATAATTTTATACCCACTCGTACATATACTTAACTTACCAAATTAATTAAATTCAATGTATCCCTACTACCTATTACTATTAATAAAACGACACGTACATAATTAAAACTAATATAAATATTACACAAAAAAAAAAAAAACCTCGGTCTGCCAACCTCTTACTATTGTAGTGTCCTAAAGGGGCTCACATGTGCTACATAACACTGTTTGTAAAATTTACACCTCACTTACCATGTGTTTACAATAAATCTATTGAGTATTGAGTATTGAGGCCTTCAATAGTACGTGACAGGCAATTGCCATTTCGGCCGAGGCATATATAGTGCTTTTATTAAAAAAAATGCAAGGAAATAAAAAAGGGTCTTTTTTATTTCCTTGCATTTTTTTTAATAAAAGCACTATATATGCCTCGGCCGAAATGGCAATATGGCATAATAAATTTATTTTTTATTAACCAAATAACAACGAACTCCGCTTTAAGGCTCGAACACACCTAGTTCGCTGGCGGGCGCGGTGGCGAACCGTTCAGTTTCAACATAGGGAATTGTATACATCCGCACACACTGCCGCGTCTTTTGACAGTTGCACGCTGCGATCACTACTAATAAAAACGAAAGTTCCCAGATCGTGACAGACAAAGCATCCCCTATTTAATGTTTTACTACCCCCTACTTAATTTTTCTTAATTTTGTGTATTAAACAATCGTCAAATATTTGATCTACTGATTAGTCATCGGTGAAAACGACCCGTAGAGTCTAAAATTTGGAAAAAGAGAACTATTGAGGATTCGTTCTAATATTATTGAACTCTGGAAATTGTTTTTCCTATTAGTTTTAATAGAAAAAAAATATATTACTTCTAAAAATATTTGTTTAACTACGTTAAAAGCAAAAAAAGATGTTGTGTAAGATAATAATAGGATAGAATCTTATTTGAAACTATTTAAAAATATAGTAATGCATAATGGGCGGTTATATCGCTGCAAATCAGTATTTTCCAATCAAATTTTGGATGGAGAGAAGCTTAGAATAAGATCAAATATCAATAAAAAATAAAATAAGGGCATTTACATACCTAGAATGAACCGTCATAATCAAAGTAAATCAATAAATACAAAAACAAATACAATCATAAGGCTAAGTTTATGGTATTCGATATGAATGTTTAACAGCGTGTAATATTTTGATTGATGGAGAAAAAACAGAACAAGTGAATGTATTTATAATATTTGGGGACTTTTTTATAAGAGATGGAATGCATAAATATAATATCGAAACAAGGAAGTGTATAATGACCACCCGTGGAGACAGTCGATGAAGTCGCGGGCATCAATTAGTTCAGCCACCCATCAGTTTCCCATCTGACATTACGTCCTGACTAGGGCGTGCAAACCTGGTTTTCCGGTTTTGCGAAAAGCCGGACAGCTAAGCAAAATTTATCAATAGTACTTTTTTAAACTTTTGCGATCATAACACACATTAAACTGTTACACGGGTATTTTTACCGCGTTTAGGTAAGCGTAGTGTAGGACGCCCTCCGGCAAGGTGGGGCGACGATCTGCGAAATGTAGCTGGCAAGCACTGGAGAAGAAGAGCCGAAGACCGGGCTCAGTGGCGCGTCTTGCGAGAGACCTTCGTCCAGCAGTGGACTAATATAGGTTGATGATGATGATAATGATGATGATGGGTGTTTACCGCGTATAATTTTCCCCGACGCTTCGGCTATGTTGTAATAACTGTGGTCGTGGGCAGACTGGAGCATTGACATGAGTGCTATCGTCGTTGAGAGGTGGAGGTATAATAACTACCCTCACTTCAGGACGCAATGATAGATAGGCGTATGCCTATACAGTGAGGGAAGTTTTACTTATTCCGATTTTCCTTAGTATCAGAAACATAAATCTTACTGATTGAGCCTCAAAAATATTGTTTTGTTTTTAATCCCCGTGAACAAAAACTACCTAGGTACCCCGGACTAGCGGGTGAATGAATTAAGCTTAGAAAAGATTGCGGCGAACAGTTTCGAACTGCGATGGCGATGGCGATCAGTTTCAAGCGTAGGGTTTTGCATTCATCCCCACACAGCGCCGTGAACTGTCATTGTACGCAGCGAGCTAGTTTTAGTGTTAGATACTGTCTTGAAACTGCGCTAAATCTTGTTCCTCAAAAGTCATAACAGTGGCAATATGGAGGCAATGGTGTGGGTGTTGTTTGCACAAGGTTCGCGCGTTCAGTTCACCATCACTTTATTCTTAGCCCTAATATGTCCAGGTAATTGAAACATTACTAAAAAGATGCATTATTTTTATAAATGGTTTTTTTTTGTCTAAAAGCATACATAGCTAAAAACCGATAAAACATAATAAAACCAATACTTTGTTTTTCTATTATTGCACTGCGTCTTTTTTTTTAATACATCTAGCTGATGGAACAAGCATATGGTCCACCTGATGTTAAGTGGTAACTATAAACAAATAAAATTAAAAAAGCCCATTCATTCCATAACTACATTAAGTTACATTTCATGCATATTGTAACTTATTATTTCGATTATTATTATATCATCATTATTATTTACATTCATACATTATAGTCATTATTTTGTTTAAATTTAATTTTAAACTTTATTTTTAATACAATATATATTTTGATGTTAGATTTATTTTTATTAGTTTTTTTTTCAGTTTTACTTTTTGTTCATTTGTGTTCTTATTTTTCTTTAGCTAGGATCCCACTCGGGTAAGGCCTGTAAGTGGTAATAGTGGTACCTATAGCCTGTAACAAAGCATTGCCTCGTAAGTCACACACGCCAGGAATTTGCCCAACGATGCACTGCCCTGCGTCCATCAGCTTCACGCGTACAGATGTTCAGCCTCAAGTGCCAGTAATTTCACCGGCACCCACACCCTTCAAACAGAAACACAGCAATGCTGCTTCACGGCAGAAACAGGTATGGTGGTAGTACTTCCCTGGATGAGCACTTCACAAAAAGCTCCACTACTACTACTAATCTACTCAACAATAAACTACTCAATAATAAAGTAAGTAATATTAAACTGCACTAGATACTAATTCCTATTTCGTAAAATTTTGTAATAGTTGATTTTGTAGGTATCTTAGAATATTGTTTTCTTGTTAAAATTCTACTATACGAAAAAATATTACGTTGACCAAACCTGGAAACGGTTTTTGGCCGGAAGCCGGAGATAATCCGGTTTTTAATACTTTCCTGTTTTGCAAGCGCTATAGTTTTGACGTTTTATCAAATTGACAATTGATTTCGAGCAATTCAAAGAGTTATCAAATGGAGATTACAATGGAGTAGCAGTATTCAAAGTGAAAGTCAAAGTAAAGTAAAAATGTTTAATTTTATTCATTGTACCTTTAAAATTACATAATATCAATGATCACTTTGAGAAGTCTTAGAGCTAGGTTTATCTTGTCGATAAACCTACAGCTACAGTATATCTATTTATATAATAAGATAGGTGATGAACTGACAGAATAGTATACATTGGTGGTGCACGACCAAACTTTAACCCACGATCTTTATAAAATAAATTAATAATGTAGACAATCCACAAAACACTATCTATCCCCGAGCTTGTCTTGTACTATAGGAGTCAGATAGTTGATGTATTACAATCAACTATCTCATTCCTATAGTACATACATTTTACTGCACATCATTTTGTTAACACATAGTTAGAATACAATATAACACTCAGACAGAGAACAAACATCTGCATTCACCAAAGAAATATTTATTCTCGGTGGGAATTGAACCCACGACCTACGGCGCAGAAGGCAGAGCTACTGCCAACTGAGCTGAGAGTCCAGTCAATCTTTGGATTGGATTGCTCGCTACCCTCTAAACTAGACTACCCGTGCTCTAATTCAATAGTATAAGGCCGGGTGTTTGATAGGTAGGTACTTAAGTAAGTACATCAGAAAACGTTTGATAGAAAAATTCTAATGAACCAAGGATACTGTTCAGTCTGTCAACTTTCTTACCATTTAGGTCTAGCACAAAATGTGTTCGGCGAAAATCTTGTGCGGATTAGAAATTTAAAACTGATTGAATTTGAATTGTTGTATTCGACGTTTTCTGATCTATCTAATCTATATCGCGCCCGACCTTATACTATTTATACTCGACTAGCACTAGAGTATACGCGTGGACTACTATAGTAGACCAGGGTTAATCTTTTTGCGGTAACTTTTTATTTTTGCGCGCTAGAAACTAGCGATTCCAGATAAGCCTCGTCTAATATATTTGTCGCAACCTCAGTACCGTTTGCGATCCTTGAGCGAATACATTTGTGAGATATTTGACGCCAAAAGCGCGGGCCTACTATAGTAGTCCGCGCGTGTATTGGTGAATCAAAATCAGGTAAGTAGCTTTTCGTGTATTATCGATTTATAAAGCTAAAATTTTGTTCTCTAGTTATAATTATGTATGTATATTTGTAGTTCATATAATTATTGTTATTCTTAAATTGAAAAATGTATATTATTTTTGTATTTTTACATATTTATAGCCGTTTACGTCATGGGCAACTCACAAGAGGAAAGGTGGCTACATGAGTTAGATACTGATGATGATGATGTGATTGAGAGTGAAGATGACGAAGTTAATCCAGAACCAGACTTACAGGCCCTAGTTTGTGAGTCAGAACTCCAGGAAAATGTTGAGTGAATGTGACGAAACATCATAATCAGAAAACGCTTCACTCTTGCAACTAGCATCTAGAAGGCACGGTCCAGTATAAAAATCGACGAACGGAACTATTTGGCACAAAGATATACCATCGGCAACGCGAAATCAAACCCAAAATATTAGGATTAGACCACCAGACAAAAAGGAGATAAAGCTAGGAATGCTAAGGATCCATTATCCTGTTTCGAACTATTTATTATGCAAGATATCTTGGAAATCTTAGTAAGATGCACTCATATATTATGTAGATAAAATAAAAAAACAATTTTCAACGAAACAGGGATGCTAGCCTCACTGATATAGTAAATGATAGGACCAAAGACAGGACGAGTTGGTCGATGTGCACTCTGCTCGAGGACTCGAAATCAGTCGACAAAAAAGTGGTGCAAGACATGCTACAAATGGAAATGTCCCGATCACCAAGCAGTATTGTGTCCTGAATGCTACGAAAATCAAGAAGAATCGTAATTAAGTTTAAAGTTTATAAAAAAAAAATACGTCGATCTCAGAAGTGCCAATATTGATACATTTTCTTAGATATTTACTAAATTGCTAATTGTTCACTATTTTAAATAATATAATCTAATTTGTAATGTTGTAATTATAAGTATAATAAATAACTTTTCTATTCCATTTATTATTTTAACCAAATGATTAAAAATATAAAATTTATTGACATTTCAAAAAGGTCTACTATAGTAGGCCACGCGTGAACTCGTGTAAAAAAAATGGGCGCGTGTACCGTAGTGCTAGATATAGATAGACATAGACTGCGGCGAAGAAAATAAAAAAAGGAAAGGTTATGATTTTCACCGCTATGTACCTATGCTATGTATGTTAACATGTCTGTTCCACGCATTTCATTTAATCTTGGGTGTGAGATGTTTGAGGATCGCTGGATGAAAACTATTTCTGAATGCTTGGGATTCTGCGAGCGTGATGTATAACTGCGTGTGATTTTCTACTTTATTTTTGTTTTTAATTTCCTGACATTTTATTTTATATTTTTCATTACTCATATTCAGAAAGAAGGTCTGAAGTTGCCTGAGGAGTGGGTTGAAAATAATACTTTTCAGTCCTAGATAGAATCGCTTTCAACTGACAGCTGTCATATAATTAAAATAAACTAGTTCTATTTTTATATTTATTTGATATAGGGGAATGCTCATCTGAGCAATCATAAAATACTTATACACACACATAGTGGTCAATATCATAACATTCCTGTTTGCATCAGCATGTTGGGTAAAAGCAATACCTACGAAGCCGTTTGACTTTGTCAAAAACAATGCTGCTGCTCTATGGGTTTAACAAGTTTTATATTTCCTACTTCTTTGGTCGTGGCGGCGGCGTAGCCACGCCCACCTCTTGTGTCAAAGTTTGGTAAAGTGATATGGTCGAAGACAGAAGGAGTCATTATTATCTACGTTTTGTGCAGCTCAGTGTAGCTCACACCAAAATTGAATCAAACCAAAACTTTTTATTTCAGCTCTCACTTAGAAAGCATTGCAGCCTTAACATACTTAATACTATGGTGACAAAAGTTCATTCAAAAGTAATGTGGTGAAAGAATTATAAACGCACCTCAATGAGGCTCTTTTCGTGCACTTGACAATGTTTTACGGTTTATGTAGGTTCTACGACATGCCAGTTATCTCACTATGTATTCCATGTACATAACTAGCCAATCGCCTTAGCTTTGCACAGGCTTAGTGTAGAAAAAAGGAGGGCAAAATGTGCTTTTGTATTTTGCACCCATGCAAAGCCTTAAATTTAAATCTGCAAATTATGAGTTGAAAAACGAGCCTTGTGGTCGGCTGGCAACCGTTGTCAACAACGATATGAAGGCCTGTGTACACCTAGGTCACTGGCAATGGCTATCAATGAAACGATGTCAAATATCGCTTTCAAATTTGACAGCGTTTCACTGATCGCCATGGCCAGCGACATATATAGGTATTTTTTTTTTATTGTTGATAGCTAAACGTTTGACTGCCATCAAACCTGATGGAAAGTGAAAATGCAGCCTAAGGTGGAGCACGCTTAGCTATTATTCACTTGTTCACTCTTGACTTGAAAATTCCAAGGTTGTAATGCTTCGAAAATACTGACGACGGTAAAGAGCACATAGGTGTGCGCAGGCCTTGAATTGAAGACGATAGTAGAAGTGGTGAAAAAGTTGGACCGAAGAATTGGAACCCCGCGGCAAGCTTAGCCGTGATGGAGTTAGACCAACTAATTATACGGCTGAGCTTGCTGTGGGGTTAGGTTTAAAGACATTTATTTCTCATAAAACATAAAATGTTCACTTAAAATGAGATTACACAGCTTAATATTAATAATACATTGTTTTGCCTCTTGACGGCTGCCGTAGCACACGCTTACTTGATACACACATAAACTGTTGGCTACAGTGTGGCCACATATTTGCCTAGCCTTGATTTGAATAGTTGTATGTTATCGCATTCTTTAATGTCATTAGATAATTGATTGTATAGCTGTACTCCCTCAAATAATATTGTTTTCTTTCCGTAGTTTGTTCGTACCTTATTTAAATGTAGTTTATGCTTATTTCTTAGGTTGTGTGTGTTTTCTTTTTTGTGTAACTGGATATTTGTTTGAATGGAATTATTAATAATGTTTTTAATAAGAACGCAAGTGGAGTAAATATAAATTTGATTCAAGTTAAATAATTTAGTTTGTTTATATAGTTGTTTTGTTGGCATTAAGTAATGATAGCAGTGTAAAACTTTAATTATTTTATTTTGGGTTCTTTGCAACGGACCAAGGTATGCCACAGCGGCGGATCCCCAAACTTCCATTAGGTAGTCAAGGTGTGACTTCACCAGCGAGTTGTAGATCATTGAACGCACTTTAGCTGGAATGCAATATGCTATTCTACGCAATGCTCCTAGCAATGCCGTAAGTTTGGTCTTTACGTGGTCAATATGAAAACTCCATGTTAGTTTGTCATCTATCCATAGTCCAAGATATTTTTCTTTACGTGTTTGCTTTATGATGTCATTATTTATGGTAAGAGGAGTAAAGTCTGGTATTGGTTTATTTTTTGCTGCAAGGATCATAAATGAGGTTTTTTCCGTGTTAACTGTGAGAAGATTATACTTGAACCATTCGTTTAGAATATTTAGGTCATTTTGTGCGTCGGCTATTATGTCATGGATCGATTTATCGAAGTAAAAGAGGCACGTATCGTCCGCGTACAGTGTTAGGTGTCCAGTTAGTCCTATTGTATTTATATTGTTTAGGTAAATTAAAAAAATTAGTAGACCGATTATGGAACCTTGAGGAATGCCGTAGGTGACCTTTTTTGGCGCACTTTCATAGTTATCTATTTTTACAACTTGCCGTCTATTCTGTAGGTATGATGTGAACATACTAAGTGCAGTTCCCGTGACACCCACGTTATGTAATTTTTTAATTAACTTACTATGACTTACGGTGTCGAATGCTTTTTTTAGGTCAATGAAGATTCCTAGGGCAATACTCTTTTGATCTATATGCGTTTTAATTTTAGTCACTAAATCTATAGTTGCGGTTAAAGTACTTGATTTTGGACGAAAGCCATATTGTTGGTCAATAAAAAATTTTTTTTCCGTTAAATAATTATTCAGTCGATTATAAAAAATTCGCTCAAAAATCTTTGACAAAACCGGCAAAACCGATATCGGTCTGTAATTACTAGGGTCATTTTTAGTTCCTGACTTGTAAATAGGGCTAACTTTAGCAACTTTAAGAGTATCAGGGAAAACACCTTGTGCTAAACATGTATTTATGCATTTAGATAAACTTTCAGAAATTATACTTTTTAGGCATTTAATAGCCTTCGTACTAATTCCGTCTAATCCAGTACTTGTGTTACAGTGCAGTCCGTCAATAATTTTTCCTATCTCGTCCGTGGTGCACGGTGATAAATCGCTTAGAGTTGAAAGGTGTATATAGCTAGGTTCGTACATTAAGATGTTGCCTGTGTTGTCGTGATAATGTTTAGGTATTTTATTTGCTAAGTCTTCTCCTACCGACGCAAAAAATGAGTTAAATAAATCGCATATTGCATTACCGTCTGTGATTTGTTCTGAATTTGATAATAATTTGGGAGGACCACTGCTTAACTTTATTTTATTTTGTGCTAGCTGGTTTATTACCTCCCACATTTTTTTAGAGTTATTTTGATTGTCGTGGAACAATTTGTAGAAGTAGTTTTTTTTGTGTATTTTAATCATGGATCTAACCTTACGCTGTTCTTCGTTGAAGCTTGTTTGTATAGTTTGGTTTGCTGGGTCAGATTTTGTTTGTTCCCATAAATTGTTTCGCAAGTTTAAGGAATTGATAATATTTTTATTTATCCAGTCAGTTTGTGGGGGATTTAAATATTTTATTTTGTCTATTTTATTTTTATCTATTTGTTCCACTATGAAATTTTCTAAATAGTTGTAGTTGTTGTCATGGTTTAGGTATTTTGTATTTAGTGTGTTATTTAGTTTAGTGGGTTTGGAGCCTTACGCCTATCTAATTTTAATGGCATAAAAAATATTCAAATGTACAATTTCATAGGTAAAGACCTAGATTAAGACGAGCTATGGAGCCTGGCGTTGCTCGCCCTGATCAAATTGGAAGTCGTTCTGGAAGAAGCACAAAGAGATATAAGGTTTACGGTATGCATAGCCAATAATAGAAACTATGTTGAAAATTTGCTTCTGCAATAAATACGTAAGGGCCAAAACCGCACATCATAGCATTTTATACTTTAGCATAGCTAGCAGTTTAATTTTAATAAATAACGGCTCAAAACAAACAGTGGCGATAATAGTTTAAACATACTTTATTTATTCAGTTTATTTGCTGCTTGCTACTTTGGTAGGTAGGTTAGGTATTTCAGTGAAAAAAATTAAAGTAGGTAACTATATTAACTGAATGATTCCGAAGTGAAGCCAGAAGGTCTGTAAGCGGCTTAACTTCTGCACTCGCACTTCCACACTTCTACAACAACTACATGATGTTTGAGCCGCTGAGTTGTTTGAGCTGAACAAGCTCAAGGTTGTAAATGAGCCGATTAACTGCAGGTAATTATTTCCCATGCCTAGCAGTAGTTAAGTGTTTTGATTGGGCTAAATATCTTTCATATCTTGACAGTCTAAATTGCGGCCAGTGCTGCCAGGTCCATTCCAGGGTTTGGCTATTTTTACTAATGTATTTTTATTTTTTTTAAATTAAGCATTGTAGTCATAAACCTAGACACTTTAAATGCTTCTAGATACTTTGAATAGACACAAGTTGTCCGATAAAATAGGTGCGCATGTCACAGTGCTCAATAAATATCTTTTTTTTTTGAAAACTCAATAGAAATGTAATTTTTTTTTTACTTGGCAATTTATATGAACTACAAACTGCGACACGTATTTAAAATCCAAGGTTAATCCAAGATTAGCCTACAAAATAATAGCAGTTAAATGCTTTGAAATTGCGCTAGACCTATCGCCAAAAGCGCCATTGTGATGGCAATGTACATTTCGGAGACTTCAAATTATTTGGGGGCTAGTTCGCCATCGCTAGCGAACTAGTTCGCTGGCGGTGTGTTCAAGCCTTTACCTAAAAAACAATCTAGAAAAATACAACATTTTTGAAAAAAGAATAACTATAATAATAAATAACCCTTATAACATTTTATACTAAACCTGCTTACAAATCTGCGTGATTATAATCATATCGGCCCGCTTCTACAGTATTGCAACACCCTTACAGGGTAAATTATGTATTGATTCAAAAACTAGTTCTAAGATCTGACACTGTTATATTTACATACATAATAAGGCAATAAATATACTGAATACTGAATACTGAATACCGCCAATTTTTTTTTTAATTTTACTGTTTGTGCCGAAAGTTAAACGCATCTGTGGCTATACAGCCACGAGAACGCAATGTAGTACGATTACTGTACGATAGATGAAAGAGTTCTAAATTCAAACAGCACACCGTTTCATACAACATTGCCGGAGCGAGAACGCGCCGGGAAGTGATTTTGGCTTTTCAGTCTACGTAAATATGATACTTCGCGTGTTCTATATTCAAAAATAATGACAATATTATTTCGTGTGATACTTTCCAGCCGCGCCACAAGCTCTAATTTCAATGCAAGTTATATCAATGGAAGGTACTACAATTGTTCGTTTTTGTACGTTGATTAAAAAAAATTGTACTACGAAGGTTCAAGATAAATTTGACGAAGTTGGTGGCGCGGCCAGAAAGTGCTACTCCCCAGCCGCGCCACGCTGTACGCAGTGTTAGACTGATTATTACTAATCTAACTGATTGCTAAGAAATTGTACGATAACTGTTCGTTCTAATAACGATAAGATATAACTGCGAAAATGGTTTTTTCCAACTAAAATATTAAAAAGAAAATTTTGTACTGCGACCGAAAAACGCCTGATAAAACACTCAAGACATGTTTAAGAAAAGGTTAATTATATATCAAGCATATTTGAAACGTCAATTTTAAATTCTAGGCCTGCGCACACATATGTCACTGGCATCGGGGTTCAGCGAAACGCTGTCAAATTTGACAGCGATAATTGTCAGCATTTCACCAATCGCTATCGCCAGCGACCTAGGTGTGCGCAGGCTTTTAATGATACGGTCAATAAAAGCAAGATAATACTCGGGTAAAAATAAACAAATAATCAAATAGTAATACACTAAAACAAAATATGTCAAAAAGTATTAAATTTAAATAAGAAACTATTTCCGTCCGTGAGCTAGACCAATTGAGCTGAAAATTGGTTACCATTACCTTACCATTGAAGCATAGACAAAGGATGAAGTATAGCAACAGGCTAGTAGGTACTTACTACATACTTCGGTATAAGTCGAAAAACTGTGTTTTGCACGAATTAAATACCGAAGTGTAAGGTACATTACGTGATCTGAGTTCGGACATCTATGTACCTACCTAGGTACCTAAGTGGTCTCATGCAGGCACAGGCCATAAACCTATTAGTTAGGTACCTGGGTACCAAGTTTGACTTGTAACTTGGTGTTATGTTATGTGAGTAAAGTATTTTGTTGTTATATTAATTTGCAACTTTCAGAAGCCGATCCTCACCATTGATTTTAAAACAGTTGTCCTTGTTCGGAAACAGCGGTTGCACCGCGGCGCCGGGGGGTGCGCAGGGGGGCGGGTCTCCCCCCGCGCGCGCTACCGCCAGCAGCACCAGCACCAGCATCCTGACATCGGCGGCGGCGGCGGGGGGGGCGGGGGGGCGGGGGGGCGGGGGGAGAGACTAGCGCACAACGAGGAAAACGCTGCTGGTCGCGCTTCTCTCAGCGATGCGATGCGGCAAGGTCCGGTATCGGCGGAGAGCGCGGGGGGACGCGTGCGCGTGAGCACGCGGCACACGCGGCACTCGGCACTCGGCGGGAGCGGGCGCGGGAGCGGGGGCGGGAGCGGGGGCGGGTGCGGGAGCGGGAGGCGGGCGGCAGGCAGCGCGCGCGGCCGCCGACTGACAGGGATGCCAGATTGTGGTTTCGCATTCTTGGGGAGACTGCGAAACCACGATCTGGCATCACTACCGTGCCATCCCCCGAAACTAACTCGGATTTTGAAGAAATCAAACCCACACAAAATGCAGAATATTAATCATTTAAAAACATCCAAGTTATAAGTCTTACGAAAAACAGACGCCACCGGCAAAGAATTCCCATCTTTCACGGGTTTTGTTGATTAACTTTGTATCTGATGCATCATAATTACTTTATGTGTTAAAAAAAACATGAGCTTCCTAGACTCTTAAGTTAATAAGATAATTATTACATTAATAGGTATGTTTAAGATTTTTAAGTTATTTATCCTCAAAAAGCTACGAGGTAAACCAAAATTGGCAAGTGAATAGGTACTTTTATAAGCGGGCATCTGTTACCGTTATCTGAGCAACCACAACCTCTTCATCGGTCAAGGTTAGTTTTTAAATAAACCGGTTTCATTTGAAAAAGACTAACTTAACGTAAGTACTTGATGATGTTTAAAAAGTTTAAACACAAACAAGTTACCTACCTATGCGTATGCACCTACATGATAATACTTTATCATAATACTTTTGTAAGCTTCTGTTATTATTCCATGAGTTTTAGATGTTATTTGAAACCTTGTGGTACCTTAATTGACAGGAAGTGTGGACTTTGTTACTAAATTGTTAATAGAAGGTATTATTAATTAATATTAAGATGATTAGGTTCATAAAAATATTATTTGTTTTGTTACCGTTACAAAATACAGAATTATTCAGGGATCAATAAATCAATATGGTAATTGAATTTCCATCGGTTGCTTGAGCTCCAACCTTCAAGCTTCAAGCTTCAAGCTATAAAAATAAAGAGTAGGGATGGTTTGGGTCTGCAAGCAAGCGAATGGTAATTCAAGCAGGCATTCGGTTTTGAACCGTCGACAAGACAAGTCCACTTAGTTCGTCTCGGCGATAGCCATGTACAAGTTTAGCTTAATGTATCTAGATCCATAAAGTACTCAAGTTGTTAATAAAACTGAAGAAAAGGCTATAAAGTGGTTTGAATTCTACATCCTCGGTCTTCTCTGTTAGTGGATCTTTCAAGTCAGAAGTGGGTAGAATCAAGGTACGTAATATTTTTTATATTGTTTCAAAGTAATAGCTGTAATTCTTACAATTATCTGGTAAAAACGCATGTATAGTTTATCGTGTGACACACATGGCCAAGGCTACTCTTTGGTAGTGTTATCACACGATCGCTATAATTTATTTGGTTGAGTAAATGCATTCAGAGGTTATTGTGTGGCACACATGGCCAAGGCTACTCTTTGGTAGTGCTACCACACGATCGCTGTAGTGTATTTTAGTTTATTAATTACATACCTACGTTGTTGTGTGGCACACATGGCCAAGGCTACTCTTTGGTAGTGCTACCACACGATAGCGGTTGTTATTCTAGGAAAGTTAAATGCATGCATAGGTTATCACGTGGCGCACATGCCAAGGATACCATTGGGTGATGCTACCACATTAAATGTGACTAAGCGCTGCTTGTATTTCTTTTATCTACCATAGATTGTCATAAAAAAGAAATACTGTAGTTGGTTATCGAATAAATCATCCCTTTTATATATTTCTTTTCATGCGACGGCGAGGAGAAACCAACGGAGAATGACGTGTGTCATCCGACCATGGCCGCAATAGAACATGGACCACCCGGACATGGAGCATCAAGAAGATTGTACTCGACACTGGAACGCGACTCAATGCCACTACACCGAAACTGGACTAGCTGGGCGATTGCAAGTTGTAGCCGTTCGCTGCTGTTTCACATCGTGAAGATTGGTTAAGCGCTACCAGCAGAATGAAGTAAACGAAACTGCAAGACATTTCAGTAGAAAATTAACACGTGAGTTCACGTCTCAATTCCCAAAGATTTTTAATATTGGCTCATCAAGTACTAGAGTAGATTCAGCACTGATGCTAAACTGAAACGATATACCTAAATTAAATAATATATGACTTAGGCTAATGGTGTGAACCATGAATGTGTAATGGTCATGTGAGGGTGTGTGTGTGAATGTTGTATCAGAAACTTAATATTCAGATGATAACGATAGAGGGTAAGAAGTGAAATATAAAAAAAAGGGGAGTTCTTATGATTTTGGGTTGCTTACGAGCTTAGCGGTAGATAGGCATTTTTTTTCTCACTTTTGCAAAGAGTATATTTACGGAGTGTAGTGGAAGAATTCTATCGGATTTAATTGGTATTCTATGTATGTACGTATCCCTGGGACATCTTCTGGTCTTCTCCTGTTGGTAGGTGCGTACCTACCCTCAGTTTCTTATCGAGGTTGTTTCTAAAAGTGCGGTTGTGATTAGTATAGATTTATTTGTCCTAAAGGTGGTTTTTAAAATTATCGATACAGTTTGTCCAAATGGCGAATACTATTCAAGAAAATAGGAGTGATCCAAGGTTCAAATACGTTTCTGGTGAAGATAGGTACCTACGTTGTCAGTTTTTTGTTTTACATTTATTTATTTATTTGGATATGCAATGGATTACAGCGACCTTGTCTGGGTCATTAGACAGATGATGTGACGTCTGAGGTGGGGGCAAGTTTTATCATTAATATCATTCCAGTAGGTGCCACCGTGAGAACAGTAGCAGGAATATAAGAATATTAGGAAATAGAGGCGCTAAGAGAAATAGTAGATGGTTACTTGTTTGTTTATTTAAATCACCACAAAATTACGCACAAAAAAAAAAAATATAGGTTCAAACAAACAAAATATTCTCCCTCGTGCTTACTCACTGAAGGTTGCCTTCAGTACTAAACTGGTAAACTGGTATTATAAATAGGAAGGGTAATGAAAATAATTGACGAATATGATATTATAAATAGGAGGGGTAATGAATAAAGACAGGTACAATGATATAGGTAGGAAACCACATCACACACTTAATATTTATTTACTAGTTATCAGGGTTTTCAAAATTGACTTAAAAGTCTAGAAAGGTAAACTAGGTGCACAATTAATCTTAAGGTCTTACTTTGCAACTAAACGTTTAATAGTCTATGACGTTGACTCCTCGATCTAACTAAGTATAAGAACTTTTATGTAGACGCGAAGGATCTCTGCTTCGGCTGATCACAATACTGGTTTGGCGACAATGACATTCAGTTGAGGTTTGGAATGACTTAAGACTACCATGCTCTTGGTTACGATTGGACAAATTCATAATTATCCAATCCTTCGTAGGAATGAAGGATCGTTTTCAACCTAAAATCGGTTAGTATTAATTATCAGAAAACAAAACAAGAGTTTATACTACAAATATTTTGTTAATGCAGTATATTTTTTGTATACCGTGATCTATCCGATTGCAGTATAACTTACTCAACATCGTTCATTATGAAAGGTAAACTGCAGTGGTAGAATCTGCGAAGGGATTAAAAATTAGCCTCAGCAGTTAAAAGTAAATAAGTTAAAATCATGTTCATTTATTATTGATTGTCTAAGGGGTGTTATAATGCCAAAGTGCAGTGTGTCTAGTTCAGATAGATAGATGGATAGATAGATAACACTTTATTGCAAACAAGGATACCTCATTGGAACTAAGCGTACCTAACTAAATAAAGCGTTATTAGCTTGTTACTAAGTATAAATCGTTAGTTCAATGCCTATTAAATCTGTACATAAAGTACTACCTTACAGAATTAAACTTACCTACTACATAAGTTTATGTATCATCGTTTCAATTTTATCCATACCCTTTTCAGGGTGAATTTTGTTATGGGTAGAATTTTTTTTGTGCGTAGGAAGTTGCTATCCAGTGACGTTCAACAAAGGATGAAACCGTCGTTTTGTACGAGCTAGTGGTCAGATAATATTATAATTGCTCTTTCTTTATGCGTGCGGTTTTCAGGAAAGTAGATAGGTCTGTTAGGCCTTTCAATATTCCATCTTTTAGTGCCTAGCCTATCTGGCTGGTGCTTTTGTTAACAATGCCTAGTCGTATAAAAATAATGATTGAAAAAAAAAAAAGATACGACAAAAAGCTGTTTCTTGCATATGCCTTGCTGGCGTTAGCTATGTCTGTTAAGACGGTAGATGTCTTTTATGTTGTGAGTCATCGAGGTACACGTACTGCGTCAGCTGTTGTTAAAACAACGTGTTTTAGATCCTCCTATGTTTCAGTTGTCAAATGTGATGAGTTTCTTATTTCAACGCTGTTGCCTCTGGCATTAGGTTCCAGGTTTCAATTTGGTTCTTGAAACTGGATTTTTGTGTCTTTATTGGTAAAAATGTTTTAAATCAACGGCGACGAGACACATCACTAGTCGAGAATGCAAGATCGAAAAAAAAAAAAAGATGACATCGAAATGAGTAGATGGTTGTTCCGCGTGTTTTATAGGAATACGGAGTTCTTAGCTATAAACAAATGGGTAGTTTTCGCTGAAATAGTGAGGAGGTATCATATTGGTTGACATGAGCTCTATTGCATCCATTTTACATCGTTGATGGAGAAGAAAATAGCTGCAAATTTGTCCTGGTCTCCCTTGTGTTAAGCGAATAGATCTAGAATTTCCGATCTGCATAAGTCATTAATCTTAATAGTAATGTTGCGATTTTACTTAATTACGGTTAGAAGAGTATAAAAGTAATTAATGACAGCAAAATTAAAAACCTTTTTATTATTATTATTGCGGATAGCCAAACAAAAAAGTACTAAGTAGAAACTGGTTGATAATCATTAGCTAAAACACAAATGGAACTGGGAAGATAGATTAATGATGACCTTATTAAACTTTAAGTCTGTCTGTCCGTCGCGCTTTCACGCCAGAAATAATGAACTGATTTAAATGACATTAGGTACACAGTGTAAAAATTGAGAAAGGGCATAGACTTCTTAAAAATAAAAGGATGGTAAGGGGTTGAAATGAGGGTTGAAAAGATTTTAAATGAGTGAGCGATGCAAGTATGTGTTATGTTGTGACAATTATTAGTAAGATTCCATTATATAAGTATTAAATCCATTATATATGTAAGTAATAAAATCATATTAAAAGCCTTTATTAATAAATAAAAATAAATGAGACGTGAACCACCAATAGAAAAATGGATGAAATGGTTATAGCACTGATGAAATGATTTCCTTTGATCACACTACAAATAAGTGTGCATTAAACAGAAAAATAGATGAAATGGATAGCAATGATGAAATGATTTCTTTTGATCACACTACAAATAAGTGTGCATTAAATTGAAAAATGGATGAAATGGATATAACAATGATGAAATTATAACTTTTGATCACACTACAAATGAGTGTGCATTTGTTGATACATTCAATTACACTTTCTGTCGACTAGCTTAGCTTAGCTTAGCTTAGCTTAGATTAGCTTAGATTAGCTAGATAAACAATTGAATAAATAATTATTAAACGCAAGTTATTACATGATGTCTTAGTTTCAAGTCAATTATTAGTATTGTTTAAACGATTAACATTGTGTTAACGATTATTTTATTTAAAGAAAAAAGTTTTTAATCATCTATCTAGCTACCATAGCACGAATTCTACTTAATTTGGGGCTAGATAGTGTTGTGTGGATGGTCCACAATAATTATTTATTCAGTATGGTCAGTATAGTCAGTATGGTCAGTATGGTCAGTATGGTTAGTATGGTTAGTATGGTCAGTATGGTTAGTATGGTCAGTATGGTCAGTATGGTTAGTATTGTAGTATTGTAGTATTGTAGTATTGTAGTATTGTAGTATTGTAGTATTTTAATTTTGATTTTGATTTTGATTTTGATTTTGATTTTGATTTTGATTTTGATTTTGATTTTGATTTTGATTTTGATTTTGATTTTGATTTTGATTTTTTTACTTTTGTCACTCATGTTTCTCGTGTTACTCATGTTGCTCATGTTACTCATGTGGCTGATGTTGCTTATGATACTGATGTTACTCATAAGGCTGATGTTACTGACGTTGTAGATGTTACTGAAGTAACTAATTTTAATGATGTTACTGATGTGACTGATTTAAATGAAGTTACTGATGTTACTGATGCTACGGATGTTACTGATGCTACTGATGTGACCGATGTGTCTGATGTGACTGATGCTACTGATGTGACTGATGTGACTGATGTGACTGATGTGACTAATGTTGATAATGGTGATAATGTTGATAATGCTGATAATGTTGATAATGTTGATAATGTTGATAATGTTGATAATGTTGATAATGTTGATAATGTTGATAATGTTGATAGTATTGTAGTATTTTGATTTTGATTTTGATTTTTTTTACTTTTGTTACTCATGTTTCTCGTGTTACTCATGTTGCTCATGTTACTCATGTTGCTCATGTTACTCATGTGGCTGATGTTACTTATGATACTGATGTTACTCATGAGGCTGATGTTACTGACGTTGTAGATGTTACTGAAGTGACTGATTTTAATGATGTTACTGATGTGACTGATTTAAATGAAGTTACTGATGTTACTGATGCTACTGATGTGACCGATGTGTCTGATGTGACTGATGTGACTGATGTGACTGATGCTACTGATGTGACTGATGTGACTGATGTGACTGATGTGACTGATGTGACTGATGTGACTGATGTGACTGATGTGACGGATGTTGATAATGTTGATAATGTTGATAATGTTGATAATGTTGATAATGTTGATAATGTTGATAATGTTGATAATGTTGATAATGTTGATAATGTTGATAATGTTGATAATGTTGATAATGTTGATAATGTTGATAATGTTGATAATGTTGATAATGTTGATAATGTTGATAATGTTGATAATGTTGATAATGTTGATAATGTTGATAATGTTGATAATGTTGATAATGTTGATAATGTTGATAATGTTGATAATGTTGATAATGTTGATAATGTTGATAATGTTGATAATGTTGATAGTGTTGATAATGTTGATAATGTTGATAATGTTGATAGCGTTGATAGCGTTGATAATGTTGATAATGTTGATAGCGTTGATAGCGTTGATAGCGTTGATAGCGTTGATAGCGTTGATAGCGTTGATAACGTTATTAACGTTGTTGATAATGTTTAGAATACTGATAATGATTGTTAATAATTAAAGATATTGATAATAAGAGGTTGATAAAGTTCATGATAATGTTCGTTGATTATGTTCATTGATAATATTCGTGGTTTGTTGATAATTTTCTTTGCATGTTGTTAAGTATTGTTGAATTGATAAAGTTGAATAGTTAATAATATAAAGGTATATAATATATTGATATTGTTAGTATATTGTTCGTATTGGTACCTAGTTGATACAAATGTTTGAAAAAAAAAATGTGGATGTTTAACAAAATGGTCACTTTGTTTATTGTTTTGATGAATCATTACAAACGTGTTATTTCATAAACTATGTACCTTTCACGAGGTCGTGACTGTTTATCAGGATGGACGAACTTGTAAGCTTCTGTTATTATTCCATGAGTTTTAGATGTTATTTGAAACCTTGTGGTACCTTAATTGACAGGAAGTGTGGACTTTGTTACTAAATTGTTAATAGAAGGTATTATTAATTAATATTAAGATGATTAGGTTCATAAAAATATTATTTGTTTTGTTACCGTTACAAAATACAGAATTATTCAGGGATCAATAAATCAATATGGTAATTGAATTTCCATCGGTTGCTTGAGCTCCAACCTTCAAGCTTCAAGCTTCAAGCTATAAAAATAAAGAGTAGGGATGGTTTGGGTCTGCAAGCAAGCGAATGGTAATTCAAGCAGGCATTCGGTTTTGAACCGTCGACAAGACAAGTCCACTTAGTTCGTCTCGGCGATAGCCATGTACAAGTTTAGCTTAATGTATCTAGATCCATAAAGTACTCAAGTTGTTAATAAAACTGAAGAAAAGGCTATAAAGTGGTTTGAATTCTACATCCTCGGTCTTCTCTGTTAGTGGATCTTTCACTTTATACCACTACTCTATACTACTTTGGAAGTGTCTCTCGCGCAAACTATTCATTTTTGACAAAAATATTATTGGAAACCTCAACATCATTTTTGAAGACTTATCCATACTATGGATAAGTCTTCAAAAATGATGTTGAGGTATCTATGGATTCCATAGATACCTCACGCGTATGGGGTTGATGAAACAAAAACATACTTGCAGACAGACAGACAGACTTGACGAATCCATAAGAGTTCCGTATTTTGTTATTTGGCGATGGATCCCTAATCATTAAGTAGGTCCTAGGTACAGCCATCAACTCCCCCCTCTACTCATCAATCCATAGTTGATCATGGTGCGTGAAAGTATTTATAGTAGCGTGTGCTGGCTTTGAAACGTTTGCTTTTGTATTATTGCATTGCATACGTCTGACTAAGTGAAGTGGCACCACACTGGAACTTCACTGCTATTAGACCAGTCGATCAACATCGATCGACGTTGATCGTTGCCATCGACCGGCAATCGATCGATTGGTTAATCGAACAGTATCTGTCGATCAATTAAAGTTACTAGACCAGTCGATCAACTTCGATCGATGCCGTCGATCGACAATCGTTCGATTGGTCTGGTAACACCCTTACAAATCAAAAATAGTCTAAAATAATAGCTTTAATTGAGCAACAGATACTGTTCGACTAACCAACCGATCGATTGCCGGTCGATGGCAACCATCAACGTCGATCGATGTTGATCGACTGGTCTGGTAACTTTAATTGATCGACAGATACGTCAATCGACGATCGATCGATTGGTCTGGTTCCTCAAAGGAACCGAGCTGTAGTTTGTTGCCTGTTCTTCTAGGCTTGGTCGCGTGGAACCGGCACCTAGACTCACCTAGCTTTAAGAAGTTTCAAAGTGATTCCTGCAATTGTATTGAATAAAACTTTATTAAATTTGAGTTTGTTGCTAATATAATGGTAGTAGTACAAAATAACGACAGCACTAGTAATTACAATAGTTTTTATTAATGAAATATATACATCGAGAGCGATAGGAGGTTTCACGACACTTTTACAAATAAATTATTCTGTTTGATATTTACAACATGTACATAGGTACCTAGTCTATGTATATTAGGTATATTACATTAACTTAAACTTACCTACAGGGATACCTATCTACATAGTAGCTAGCATCCATTGGTACATTTACTTTTAAATAAGTAAGTATATTGTACTATGCACGTCTCAAACTATGACAAACATGACCAAAATCTAAATGAGTGATACCTACCTGTAGATAGTAGATACATAGGTTAGTAAGTATACATAGCACAGAGATAGATACACGGCATTTAGATTATGTACTATGTATATAAACAAGAAGGACTGTATGCAAGATGGAGTAAGAGCTCTCCTCAAAACTAAAACAGCGCATTTAGACCACAATTCTGATGCACGAAATAAAGTTGAAAATGTAAATGCTTTGACTTCCAACCCTATTAATACAGTTCTTTAAGCCGGAAAGCCATTCGAATTTCTCTAGTTTTAACTAGAGAAATACTAGTATAATTATCCTGGACTGAAATTTGATAGGCAACCCATATAGAATATATTTATTGGCATGTTTAATTAAATATAAAATACGTTTCATTAAATAACCAGCTCGGTGAAGGTCCTTCTTCTAGGGATCTTAGACTATCAGAATATGTATGTCATTTTTCAAGCGCATAGACATGGATTGCCAAATAACTCTCTGGTTGCAGAAGAGGTAGTACTTTATTTACTTCCTTCATTCTAGTCTCGTACTGCCGATAGCGATAGTGTGCGAGTACAATAGGCTCGGTACAGCGGATGAGCACTTACTTATAAACTAAATTACACTTATCGTTAATTACATTCTAAGCTCTTTTGAGTTACGGTCCATTCTGTACAAAGTATAAAAATAATTAATCTGTCTCAAGCAATAAATAAACTAACCCTAACAACTAACCCTAAGGTACCTGTACCTAGGTACCTGTACCTAGGTACCAGCCTAGGCCTAGGCACATACTTATTGATACAGCTACATCACCATTACAAAAGTACCTATTGAAACATTTAGATGGTTAGGTATACTAACGGACACAATACAATACCTAGCCTGTCCGTACACAGCTGTCACTGCACTTAGATACATAATTACACTAAATAAAAATACCCTTTTGAGACAATCTTTTTATATTCCTAGGTACTAGAGCGCAGCGGAGAGGCTTTTATTAAGGCACTCGGAAATCAACTTTAAAATAATTGGGATAGAGTGTAATGCTTGAACCTGAGAAAAATGTTCGTGCGTTTGCGATCCGTCAAATCAAATCTATAATATGCATCTTATTTCAATGTTTTAAAGTTGTTTTTCGAGTGCCTTCATAATTTCCTCTCCGCTGCGCTCCTCTCTGCCTGCGCTGCCCTTACTATAGTATCTCGCACTCACATGATTGTCTACTAAAGTGTGTGTGTGTCGATGTTCTATTGAATGTCTGAATGAGGTTCGTTTTTAGAATGATGAATGTTATTTTATCCGTTGTTTCGTCAAATAAATAAAGTACGGCAAACCCGGCTCATTCCAGAAATCTTCTCCTCTCCTACTAAAAAATATTTTTGCAATTCGGACCAGCAGTTCCCGAGATTAGCGCGTTCAAACAAACAAACAAACTCTTCCGTTTTATAATAATTACTAATTAGTATAGATTCTATCCATTATTTACACCGAAATATTTTAAAAGTTAAATAAAGCTACTAATTATTTTTGTTCATTTAATCAATGGCTATATTACATACTTAGTTATTAAAAATGTACAGTTAACACTTTAGGTAATACCGCTACTAATTGGTTCTTTTTAATCATAATATTAGTAAAACCACATGATAATAGTTAACATGTTGTTTCTTGATGTAATAGAAAGTCTTTACTAAACCTAACGAAAATCACAAAGATTTTTTGTGTCCCAAAGTTAATAACTAGCCTCTAGTGGGATTTGAACCCACGATCTTAGTATGTTATGTATGCATAATTAACATCATTAAGTATAGTATATTATTTCAACAATTTATTTTTTGAATCTATTTTTTTTTTTCATAAAAAACACGTCACACCATCTTTTTGCACGCCTTGAGACAATGCTGTTAGAACACTACTCTGCTTGAAAATTAATAAAAACTCAGCCAGAAAAAGTGATATTATATTACTCCTGGACATAGGCCTCCTCCATACATTTTTGGGAGGAACGATTAATGAGCCCTCTCCATCCTCCGACTTCACACGACCTTAATAATGTCGTCGTTCCATCGGGTGAGTCCTACGTTTCGTATTCCGGTTCGTAATTCGAGAACCTTTATCCTCTAATGTAATGGTGGTCTGTTCTCCAGAGTGAGCTGTCTCACGCTTGGCCCTTCAACCTGCTCATTCTACGAGCTCTGTCGGTCACCTTGGTCACTTGGCTTCTTCTACGGATTTCCTCATGTCTGATTGTACCACGCAGTGGAACTTCCAACATAGGTCGCCATAGCTCGTTGTTCTTTTTAAGCTTATGTATTATACCTATTAGATTAGAGCAACAGTTAGCGCGCACTTCTCATTTCCACCAGTCATCATCATTATCATCATCACTAGCTACACGCACAACATGGGATTCTAAACTATGGACCTACATAAGTGCCAATAGATCGCGCATTATTATTCTGACCTAAAATTATTAAAACTACGTATCAGGATCCAATGTCCGACGTCGCTGTGCGGTGCGATGCGGTGCGATGCGATGCGTGACGTCACAGCGGCAAGTCGTTGTCGACGTCGAGTTTCCGGCGCACCCACTGCATCATCGCCTCCTGAGACAACGGTACATGTGAGCGAGACAACGGTACATGTGAGCGAGACAACGGTACATGTGCGCGAGACAACGGTACATGTGCGCGAGACAACGGTACATGTGCGCGAGACAACGGTACATGTGCGCGAGACAACGGTACATGTGCGCGAGACAACGGTAGTACGTGTGAGCGAGACAACTGGAAGAACATACATCGCTAAGACTGGACTTCCATCACACTCAGGCGAACATAATTACCTATAAGAAACTCAGTTCAGGCTGGCGATGTAGCCAGCCGACGGCAGTTGGAAAAACCGTTAAAATTTATTAAATTTTTAAATTTTGTAAAAATTTAAATTTTGCTATAAAATCCCGAAAAACATCACTAACGTCCCGTGGCCAGTAGAACTGGAACTTGGTTTTAATACCAAGTGAGTTGGGGGTAGTCAGAGCTAAATAGTGATGGGCAAATGTAAGAAGCTGACATCACGATGTTGTTCGGGCAAACGAACCACTGCTATCTACAGTGCCAGCTGTTAACTGAAGCCGACCTACTGTCCTGTACCCTGCTGGTGCTGAACTGACAGCTATTAGTTAAATGTTTAGCGTTACATTACCTGGTGGCATCAGCGCTGGCTTCCCCCCCATCCCCCCTCCTCCCCCAGCCCCCCGCACACTCACCACCCCCTCCTCACGCCGCCAAACACATAGGCACATAGAGAATAGCAAGCGCGGACACAACGCCGCTCATACAGATAAGTACAATCTAACTAAAGAAACCCGATGCAGTTAGTATACGGTAGCTATCGCTAGCAGTAAGCGCACTACACAACACACACACGCACACAAAGCACAAAAAAAATATATATATTGTGGACAATTCACACAACACTACCCAGCCCCAAACTAAGCAGAGCTTGTAATATGGGAACCAGATAGCTGATATAATACTTGAATACATTTTTTTTTGTAAATACATACTTAGAATACAATATAACACCCAGACAGAGAACAAACATTTATGTTCACCACACAAATATTTATTTGTTCTCGGTGGGGATCGAACCCACGACCTACGGCGCAGAAGGCAGAGCTACTACCAACTGAGCTAGAGGCCAGTCAGACTAAGTATCCTTATTGTTTTTCTTTCCCTTTTATATCGCTAAATCACTGTTCACTTTCTTGCGTTCGTTTTCGTTCGTTCGTTTTTTATAATTAATTGAAAAATTTATATTATAGTACAGAAAAAGCGTGGGGTGCTTGATTTTGATTGTTGTAAATATTTTATCAATAGTTTATTATATCTGAAGTTATTATAAAAGCACCCCACGCTTTTTTGTACAATAATATAAATTTTTCAATTAACTAATACAGTTTTATTTTTTATTTTTTTAGTTCAATTAGTTATAAAAGCGTTTTTTTTTAGTTTTTTAAACTATAATTTATTACAGTCCACTCGAACCAACGAGCAATCGAGGAATGTTCCCTAAGAAAATACTAACATTGCGAATACACGATTACCCTTTGAATCATACGTCTGCGCCGGCTGTGACGCGTGACGCGTGACGCGTGAAGGTCGATTTATATCTACAGACATTGAGCGTGGCAGACACGTGCCGTGGCAGACAAAATGATATTCTTCCATACAGTAACTACACACGTGTCTGTAAGTGTCTGTACGGCCGTGTTACGATAGATATAAATACGTTAATAGTTACTGTATGGAAGAATATCATTTTGTCTGCCACGGCACGTGTCTGCCACGCTCAATGTCTGTAGATATAAATCGACCTTGACGCGTGAGGCGTGAGGCGACGCAACTCATTCTTCGATACTTAGGTATATTCTGGAATATCTAAACCACAAGGTACGCAATGCTAGACAATGGTTAGTTCTAAGATTATATACGCTACTACGTAGTGTACTCACCTACGTCATTCTAGGGTTAGCCAAATGCAATAGGTACCTGTTATTTACCTAGGTATTATTATCACTAATCTAACTGTTAATATTTTTTTAACTGGTCCGGAACACAAGAGTGTATAGGTACATTACAAATAAATGAGTGTCTATGTCTATGTCTACAAGACAGATAAATAAAAAAAGGTCTTAGTATTACTAAATAAATGATTTGTACCTTGATTTTACTCGAATAGTAAGTACCTGTAGGCTACCTTACCTAGGGACCACAGCGTCCCACGGCCACGGCCGACCAAAGTTATGCGAGCTGGGGCCCCGACCGACGGCGCCGGGGCCCCGATAGACGGCGCTGGGGCCCCGACTCCATAGCACGCGCGGGACGCCTCACGCGCACACCCGACCCGACAATACAACGAGGACCCGGAGAGCGGCGACGAGATGCGAGTGCCGACCGAGTGGAGGTGAGGTGACGTGAGGAGTGCCGGTCGGTGCGGCGCGGGTGTCGGCGGGTGCGGGTGGCGGCGGGTGGCGGGGGGGAGGGGTTCAGTCGCGGTGGCGCGCCGCGTGCGCGTTCTCGGAGTAGTCGTCGTAGTCGCGCTGCGCCTCCAGCTCCTCCTCGCGCGTCTCGTACTCCTCCCCCGCCTCCTCGCCCTCCTCCTCGCTGTCCCCCCCCGCGCCCGCGCCCGCCCCCATGCCCGCGCCCTCGTCCCCGCGCCGCGGCAGCACGGGCACCGACTCCTGCCACACAAGCGTTAGTAGGTACCATCACCATGCATGCCCCCTGCCTGCCCCCTGCCTATCCCCTGCCTGCCCCCCGTCCCCCGCGACACGCTGACCGCTCCCCTCCGTCAGCGTGCCACCTCGGCACTGTTAGTTATCTACACTACAAATTGAAAAGCCATGCATTACTATTTACACTAATTGTGGACGTACTCCACCACTAGATCTGGGCGCCCGGCAGTTCCCCGCCAAGTCGATCAAGAAAAAGTTCCACCAGCACGTTGGTGGCTAATTATTATTTCACAGGTTTTGATCAAAACTGATGGAAAACGTCCACAAAATCAAATGTCGAGTTCGATCGAATCTCTATTCTTTAGTTTAAAAATTGGTAACTTGGATTCATAATGAAATAATGAGTGTGGTGTGTGGTGCGGGTGCGGTACCTTGTTGGGCCGCCAGCCGCAGCCGGGCAGCGGCAGGCCGTCGGGCCCCAGCGGGCAGGGCGCGTCCAGGCCGGGCACCCCCTGCTCCCCGCGCTCCCCCTTGTCCCCCTTGCGGCCCCGCTTGCCGCCGCCGCCCTGCAACACACCCGGAGCTCAGCACACGAGCCTGCGGCCTCGGCCGGCGCACTGCTGTCAGCCTCCCAGCCACCGTCCACACAGCCATGCATGCAGCATCCTTGCGGTTAGTCGGGCGAGGTGCGGTCGGCGCCGGCGCCGGTGCCGGTGGTTAGTTGCGAGGGTCGCGTTAGAGGGTTACAGGTGAAACGTTAGTCAGTTAGCGCGCAGACATGGCATGCGGCGAGCGACACTCACGGACTCTCCTTTGTACCCCTTGTCGCCCTTCGGCCCCTGCACATTGCATTCATTATTTTATTGTTCTCTCGTTTCTTACGGGTGCAAAAAACGCAACCGAATCGTTCAAAGTGACGACCGTAACGTTACATACTGACCTCTTGTCCAGGAATGCCGTCCGTTCCCTGAAAATGGTGCGAGACGGATCAGTCATTTGAAAAACGATGAGTAGGAGGTAAGGTATCTAGTCAAGTACTTCACTACGTATGCAGTCATTTTAACAAAATGATGATCGTTCACGTACTGGCAGTCCGGGGTCGCCGCGCTCGCCCTTGGAGCCCGGCTCGCCCTGCGCGCCCTGCGGAGAGGACGCACGCGTTACATAGTACCTACAGGGCATGGTAGTGCACGCAATATGCATAGGGTGGGCCCATAGGGCGGGCGAGGCTCACCTTCATGCCGTCGAGTCCGGGCGGGCCCTGCGGAACAACAAACGTGTCAGTTGGCTCGACGCGACCGACGGCGACACGCGGGAACGCGACATGCCGCCTCGCACGGGCGCATGCGTCGCCCGGCACATGCCAGCCGGTCGCGCGACAGACGCGACCACACGATGCGATAATCCATACGATATGCTGTAGATATAGGTGAGACGAGGAGGACAGACAGGAAACACAAGATCCACTCACGCGATGTTGCAGAAGTGCCGCTGCAGAGGAAGAATGCAGCACCGCCACGCGGCCGCAGAGGTGAAACAAGCAGAGCTCAAGAAAAAGTCCGGTGTGCACGGCATGCAAATATTTTATTTCTTTCAAAATAATTTGTAAACAACAATACTTTACGCTAAAATGATGGGTTATGGTACAAAGGACGACTTTCAATTTCCATAAAAAAACTAAATTCTTAAGATTATCTTACGCTCTAGGATACCCATAGGATCGGGAATGCGGGAGCGGCGGCGGCATAGCGGTGGCGAGGCCAGCTCGCTCCCCTCGTCTCGCATCCCGGCGCCATTATTATATATTTACATTACATATACATCGAGAAAGGTAAATAGGTGAGTAAATTACAACAAGAACCTTAGACCTAGTTCTAACATTTTGTACATTGAATTATATCATGGCTCGCTGCAATGATGCACCGGTAAGTTATACCGACTTAGTTTAAGACTTAGGTACCTGCCTGCGTACCTACCAAAACTAACTAATGATTTCATCAGATTGGCAAGGCAACTTCCTTTGGACACAAAATTGGGCTATCGACGCCACAAAGCAAGGTCTGTGGGCATCAGCTGTCACCAGCAGGACTGTTACAACAATAAGAGCAAGTGCAAGGAGTAGAGTAGAGGGGGAGTGAGCTCCTGGACGGCAGACACAGCCGCCGACGCGATGTGACGTGACGTGACGTGACGTAACGTGACGTAACGCGGCCCGAGGTCACGATAACACTTAATTATGATTGTGTCGTGTCACCCGTACCTATTTATTATAATCTTAGCTTAAAATTAATTAGTTATTTCATAATAATGGGACGAATGAACGACGTCACGGCAGTAATTAAGTAACCTATCTACTTTATACAATAATATTTTTGTATTCTTGAATACTCGATTCACACAGTTTCGATACATAAATTAGGCCTATTCTAAAAACGGTGAGAATGCCCACTTAATAACAGGTAAATAATGATACAAGAGAGATATGATTAGTTGATTAGGTGCACAAGTAAATTAATGGAAAATGAATAATAAAGCGAATAAGTACATTAATATATCACAATGGTAGTACAGCGAGGACGCCGCGGCCGCATCGCTCGCGGCGCACGCATCGCTCGCGGCGGCCGCAAGCTCGCATCGCGTCATCCACATCCACTTACACTAGAGTACTTGGCACCGGACTATACTTTTGGTATTATTTCTCATATTTATACAAACATCTTTAGTAAAAAATATTCAATCTCCTCAATAATAGTTTTACTCTACCTAAGTGTAGGTACAGTATAATAAAAACACTTACGTACTATCTCGGCTACCCCATTGTACAAGCTAACGTTGAGGTCACCTCCGGATAAGAGGAAGTATGTCAAAATTACCCATTTATAGTGTTCTCATCAGGAATCACGATATCCCGGAGTGGTATGCGTCGTCGTCACGGGAACACGCGGCCGGCACAACTAGCGACACCACCCGTCAGGTAGTGCAGGGCACAGCACACGTCATGGACACGTTGACAACATTACAATGTACAGTGGACTGCAGGGCGGGCCTGGCGTGGCGTCCCGGTCGAGGCTTGCGGTGACGATGCGGGCGCGATGCGGGCGCGGTGCGGGTGCGGCGCGGGCGCGGTGCGGCTTCACTAGGTGAAGGCGAAGTCCGGCGGCCAGCGGTTCTCCTGCGCCCACACCACGGGTTAGGGTTAGTGTTAGTGCACACGCTCGGGGCTACCCACTACCATGCACTGCATCTACTTGTGGAGTGTGAGGAGCTGCATGCAAGCCCTTCCCTACTGTAAGTAGTGTGGTGTAGTGTTAGTGACGTGTGGTGGGGGGGATGCTCACCCGGGGCCCGACGCTGCCGGCGCGGCCCGGCTCGCCCGGCTCGCCCGCGGGGCCCTGCGGAAGAGACAACCTCGGTCAGTACGGTGCGCGCGGCCTGGGAACTGTGGGGGGGGGGGGGGGGGTATCTCTCACCGGCAGTCCCATGGGGCCGGCGTCTCCCTTGTCCCCTCGGTCACCCTGAAAAAGAAGATAATTCCATTATTATTCCAAGTTATTAAGGGGTAACCAGTCCATGCTGTGTAGGATATCTCTGTTCTCCCTTGCGGATCCAGAGGTTTTCATTAAAAAAAGACTAGATTAAGCAAGGTTAAAGATCTCCTCCTCTTCTTTCCTTACCCCTGGCTCACACACCAATACTGGAAAGACCTGGCCTAAATATACAGTAGGTCCCAACAGTATTCGTTGTTTAGTATATCTTACCGCTTTACCCCGGATGCCAGGCTCCCCCTTGTCCCCCTTGATGCCAGGAGGCCCCGCCACGCCAGGGGGCCCCAAGGGGCCCGGTGCTCCCGGGGGCCCCATCATCTGTCAACCACACATACATAACAATTTGAGTATTATAAAGTACTTTACTATTACACGAATTAAAACACAATTTTATAAGTAACTAGCGGCCGCCCGCGGCGTCACTCGCCCCGTTCCCGTTCCCGATAAAAAGTATTCTATACTAAATTATGTAATTTCTGTTGTATAAATAGTTCTAGTGTAGCAGGTATATTATTCATTATATGCATGCTGTGTTCTCATCTAGAAGGCCGTACACTCGCCTATGTCTTCTCTGGCCACGTGCCATAATATTACTGTGCCCATAGTGTAACGTCCAGTTTTAAATAAATAATAAATAAATATTGTGGACAATTCACACAACACTACCCAGCCCCAAACTAAGCAGAGCTTGTAATATGGGAACCGAATAGCTGATATAATACTTGAATACATTTTTTTTTTGTAAATACATACTTAGAATACAATATAACACCCAGACAGAGAACAAACATTTATGTTCACCACACAAATATTTGTTTTCGGTGGGGATCGAACCCACGACCTACGGCGCAGAAGGCAGAGCTACTACCAACTGAGCTAGAGGCCAGTCAAAAGAGCCAGTTTTGAGAACCTAAATAAAATAAATTAAAGTTTAAAAAACTAAAAAAAAACGCTTTTATAACTAATTGAACCAAAAAGTTAAAAATAAAACTGTAATAATCAATTGAAAATTTATATTATCGTACAAAAAGCGTGGGGTGCTTTATATAATAACTTCAGATATAAACCCCACGCTTTTTGTACAATAATATAAATTTTCAATTGATTATTACAGTTTTATTTTTAACTTTTTAGTTCAATTAGTTATAAAAGCGTTTTTTTTTTAGTTTTTTAAACTATAATTTATTTTTTACTTTTTACTTTTTTTTTTTTTTTCATATTTTTTTTCATATTATTGCGTTGTCATCGACCTTTGACAGGTGCGCAAAGTTTGAATCAAATCTGATCGTTCAAAGAAGGTTTTTTTTTTTTTTTTTTCATATTATTGCATTGTCATCGACTTTTGACAGGTGTGCAAAGTTTGAATCAAATCTGATCTTTCAAAGTACGTTTTTTTTTTATTTTTTTTTATTTCTTTTCATTTTTTTTTATTTTTTTTTCATATTATTGCATTGTCATCGAATTTTGATAGGTGTGCAAATTTTGAATCAAATCTGATCGTTCAAAGTAGGACAAAATCGAGCTCAAAGGGGTCGGTTACATACATACATACATACATACAGGTGAAGCTAATAAAAGCGTATAAATATAGATTGTACGCTTTTATTAGCTTCACCTGTATGTATGTATGTAATATATAGATTGTAAAAATATGTATAATATATAGATTGCAATCTCCTTTGTCCTGCCGCGGCAATCGATGTCTCCCAGCAGTCTTCAAACCGTGAAGGAAAACATCGTGAGGGAACCGGCGTGTCGTAGAATCGAACTTGTATCAAGTGCCAACTGTGTTATAATGAACATTATCATCATCATCATCATTAGCCTGAAAAAATCCACTGCTAGACATAGGCCTCCCCTACACATTTCCAGGAAGAACGATTCTGAGCCCATTTCATCCACCTACTTCCTGCGATCTTAACAATGTCGTTGGTCCATCTGGTGGGTGGGCGCCCTACTTTTCGTCTTCCGGTTCGTGGTCACCATTCGAGAATCTTTATTTCCCAACGGTTGTCAGTTCTTCACAATGTCAATAAATCAACATTATCAATACCATACATAATCACTTACATTATAAACATTATCAATAAATGACTATTATTTGCACGAAAGGAGCCTCTTGGAGGTGCACTGAAAGTTCTTTCACGAAATTGGTTCGAAAAACCTCGTGACACCATAAGAAGCAGTCAGCTATGTGAACTTGGCACCCGACTTTAAAAAAAATGGGTTTTTTTGGGTTTATTTGGTAGATTTAGGTTAGTAGTGGATAGTAGTGAAGCTAATTTCGTTTGTAGTAAAACCAAAAAAAAAATAAAAAAAAATAAAAAAATCGCAGCCCCCGACTTTACATAAATCAACTTTTTCCATTTGATTCTTATAGATAATCGTTAGTAGTGGATTGTAGTGAAAAAATTTTTGTTTGTAGTAAGCCAGAAATTAAAAAAAATGAAAAAAACTGGTTTGTATCATTTGCGGCTTAATAACTTCAAGACGATGGATTATACTATTACTACAAACGCTGAAATCGACTAAGAGACCGTCGTAAAAGATTGTAGTGAAAAAAGTTTCATTTGTAGTAAGCCAGAAATTGAAAGAATTGAGAAATACTGGTTTATAGCATTTGCGGCTTAATAACTTCAAGTTTATGGATTTTACGACTACTACAAACGCTAAAATTGACTAAGAGACCGTCGTAGAGGTTAGTAGTGAAAAAAGTTTCGTTTGCAGTAAGCCAGAAATTGAAAGAATTGAGTTTAACTTTTTTTTTGATTACACGATTACTACAAAACACTCGGAATGTTAGTGAGAGGGCCGCAGAGGTTTGTAGTGAAAGAATTTTCGTTTGTAGTAAATCAGAAGTTGAAGAAATGAATAAAAACTGTATTTTAGCATAGGAGGCTAAATAACTTCAACTCTATGGATTATACGATTACTACAAACGCTGAAATCGACTAAGAGACCGTCGTAGAGGTTTGTAGTGAAAAAAGTTTCGTTTGTAGTAAGCCAGGAATTGAAAGAAATGAGAAAAACAGTTTTTTTCGCATAGGAGGCTTAATAACTTCATGTCTATGGATTATACGATTACTACAAACGCTGAAATCGACTAAGAGACTGTCGTAGAGGTTTGTAGTGAAAAAAGTTTCGTTTGTAGTAAGCCAGAAATTGAAAGAATTGAGTTTAACTTTTTTTTTTGATGATACGATTACAACAAACGCTCGGAATGTTAGTGAGAGGGCCGCAGAGGTTTGTAGTGAAAGAATTTTCGTTTGTAGTAAATCAGAAGTTGAAGAAATGAAGAAAAACTGTATTTTAGCATAGGAGGCTAAATAACTTCAACTCTATGGATTATACGATTACTACAAACGCTGAAATCGACTAAGAGACCGTCGTAGAGGTTTGTAGTGAAAAAAGTTTCGTTTGTAGTAAGCCAGAAATTGAAAGAATTGAGTTTAACTTTTTTTTTTGATGATACGATTACAACAAACGCTCGGAATGTTAGTGAGAGGGCCGCAGAGGTTTGTAGTGAAAGAATTTTCGTTTGTAGTAAATCAGAAGTTGAAGAAATGAAGAAAAACTGTATTTTAGCATAGGAGGCTAAATAACTTCAACTCTATGGATTATACGATTACTACAAACGCTGAAATCGACTAAGAGACCGTCGTAGAGGTTTGTAGTGAAAAAAGTTTCGTTTGTAGTAAGCCAGGAATTGAAAGAAATGAGAAAAACAGTTATTTTCGCATAGGAGGCTTAATAACTTCATGTCTATGGATTATACGATTACTACAAACGCTGAAATCGACTAAGAGACTGTCGTAGAGGTTTGTAGTGAAAAAAGTTTCGTTTGTAGTAAGCCAGAAATTGAAAGAATTGAGTTTAACTTTTTTTTTTGATGATACGATTACTACAAACGCTCGGAATGTTAGTGAGAGGGCCGCAGAGGTTTGTAGTGAAAGAATTTTCGTTTGTAGTAAATCAGAAGTTGAAAAAATGAAGAAAAACTGTATTTTAGCATAGGAGGCTAAAAAATTTCAACTCTATGGATTATTCGATTACTACAAACGCTGAAATCGACTAAGAGACCGTCGTAGAGGTTTGTAGTGAAAAAAGTTTCGTTTGTAGTAAGCCAGGAATTGAAAGAAATGAGAAAAACAGTTTTTTTCGCATAGGAGGCTTAATAACTTCATGTCTATGGATTATACGATTACTACAAACGCTGAAATCGACTAAGAGGCTGTCGTAGAGGTTTGTAGTGAAAAAAGTTTCGTTTGTAGTAAGCCAGAAATTGAAAGAATTGAGTTTAACTTTTTTTTTTGATGATACGATTACTACAAACGTTCGGAATGTTAGTGAGAGGTGCCAGAGGTTTGTAGTGAAAGAATTTTCGTTTATAGTAAATCAGAAGTTGAAGAAATGAATAAAAACTGTATTTTAGCATAGGAGGCTAAATAATTTCAACTCTATGGATTATTCGATTACTACAAACGCTGAAATCGACTAAGAGACCGTCGTAGAGGTTTGTAGTGAAAAAAGTTTCGTTTGTAGTAAGCCAGGAATTGAAAGAAATGAGAAAAACAGTTTTTTTCGCATAGGAGGCTTAATAACTTCATGTCTATGGATTATACGATTACTACAAACGCTGAAATCGACTAAGAGACTGTCGTAGAGGTTTGTAGTGAAAAAAGTTTCGTTTGTAGTAAGCCAGAAATTGAAAGAATTGAGTTTAACTTTTTTTTTTGATGATACGATTACTACAAACGCTCGGAATGTTAGTGAGAGGGCCGCAGAGGTTTGTAGTGAAAGAATTTTCGTTTGTAGTAAATCAGAAGTTGAAGAAATGAAGAAAAACTGTATTTTAGCATAGGAGGCTTAATAACTTCATGTCTATGGATTATACGATTACTACAAACGCTGAAATCGACTAAGAGACCGTCGTAGAGGTTTGTAGTGAAAAAAGTTTCGTTTGTATTAAGCCAGAAAATGAAAGAATTGAGTTTAACTTTTTTTTTTGATGATACGATTACTACAAACGCTCGGAATGTTAGTGAGAGGGCCGCGGAGGTTTGTAGTGAAAGAAATTTCGTTTGTAGTAAATCAGAAATTGAACGAATGGAAAAAAACTGTATTTTAGCATTTGCGGCTAAATAACATCAACTCTATGGATTATACGATTACTACAAACGCTGAAATCGACTAAGAGACCGTCGTAGAAGTTTGTAGTGAAAAAATCCATAGACATGAAGTTATTAAGCCTCCTATGCGAAAAAAACTGTTTTTCTCATTTCTTTCAATTCCTGGCTTACTACAAACGAAACTTTTTTCACTACAAACCACTACGACGGTCTCTTAGTCGATTTCAGCGTTTGTAGTAATCGTATAATCCATAGAGTTGAAGTTATTTAGCCTCCTATGCTAGAATGAAGTTTTTCTTCATTTTTTCAACTTCTGATTTACTACAAACGAAAATTCTTTCACTACAAACCTCTGCGGCCCTCTCACTAACATTCCGAGCGTTTGTAGTAATCGTATCATCAAAAAAAAAAGTTAAACTCAATTCTTTCAATTTCTGGCTTACTACAAACGAAACTTTTTTCACTACAAACCTCTACGACAGTCTCTTAGTCGATTTCAGCGTTTGTAGTAATCGTATAATCCATAGACATGAAGTTATTAAGCCTCCTATGCGAAAAAAACTGTTTTTCTCATTTCTTTCAATTCCTGGCTTACTACAAACGAAACTTTTTTCACTACAAACCTCTACGACGGTCTCTTAGTCGATTTCAGCGTTTGTAGTAATCGTATAAACCATAGAGTTGAAGTTATTTAGCCTCCTATGCTAAAATGAAGTTTTTCTTCATTTTTTCAACTTCTGATTTACTACAAACGAAAATTCTTTCACTACAAACCTCTGCGGCCCTCTCACTAACATTCCGAGCGTTTGTAGTAATCGTATCATCAAAAAAAAAAGTTAAACTCAATTCTTTCAATTTCTGGCTTACTACAAACGAAACTTTTTTCACTACAAACCTCTACGACAGTCTCTTAGTCGATTTCAGCGTTTGTAGTAATCGTATAATCCATAGACATGAAGTTATTAAGCCTCCTATGCGAAAAAAACTGTTTTTCTCATTTCTTTCAATTCCTGGCTTACTACAAACGAAACTTTTTTCACTACAAACCTCTACGACGGTCTCTTAGTCGATTTCAGCGTTTGTAGTAATCGTATAAACCATAGAGTTGAAGTTATTTAGCCTCCTATGCTAAAATGAAGTTTTTCTTCATTTTTTCAACTTCTGATTTACTACAAACGAAAATTCTTTCACTACAAACCTCTGCGGCCCTCTCACTAACATTCCGAGCGTTTGTAGTAATCGTATCATCAAAAAAAAAAGTTAAACTCAATTCTTTCAATTTCTGGCTTACTACAAACGAAACTTTTTTCACTACAAACCTCTACGACAGTCTCTTAGTCGATTTCAGCGTTTGTAGTAATCGTATAATCCATAGACATGAAGTTATTAAGCCTCCTATGCGAAAAAAACTGTTTTTCTCATTTCTTTCAATTCCTGGCTTACTACAAACGAAACTTTTTTCACTACAAACCTCTACGACGGTCTCTTAGTCGATTTCAGCGTTTGTAGTAATCGTATAATCCATAGAGTTGAAGTTATTTAGCCTCCTATGCTAAAATACAGTTTTTCTTCATTTCTTCAACTTCTGATTTACTACAAACGAAAATTCTTTCACTACAAACATCTGCGGCCCTCTCACTAACATTCCGAGCGTTTGTAGTAATCGTATCATCAAAAAAAAAAGTTAAACTCAATTCTTTCAATTTCTGGCTTACTACAAACTAAACTTTTTTCACTACAAACCTCTACGACAGTCTCTTAGTCGATTTCAGCGTTTGTAGTAATCGTATAATCCATAGACATGAAGTTATTAAGCCTCCTATGCGAAAAAAACTGTTTTTCTCATTTCTTTCAATTCCTGGCTTACTACAAACGAAACTTTTTTCACTACAAACCTCTACGACGGTCTCTTAGTCGATTTCAGCGTTTGTAGTAATCGTATAATCCATAGAGTTGAAGTTATTTAGCCTCCTATGCTAAAATACAGTTTTTCTTTATTTTTTCAACTTCTGATTTACTACAAACGAAAATTCTTTCACTACAAACCTCTGCGGCCCTCTCACTATCATTCCGAGCGTTTGTAGTAATCGTATCATCAAAAAAAAAAGTTAAACTCAAATCTTTCAATTTCTGGCTTACTACAAACGAAACTTTTTTCACTACAAACCTCTACGACGGTCTTTTAGTCGATTTCAGCGTTTGTAGTAATCGTATAATCCATAGAGTTGAAGTTATTTAGCCTCCTATGCTAAAATACAGTTTTTCTTCATTTTTTCAACTTCTGATTTACTACAAACGAAAATTCTTTCACTACAAACCTCTGCGGCCCTCTCACTAACATTCCGAGTGCTTGTAGTAATCGTATCATCAAAAAAAAAAGTTAAACTCAATTCTTTCATGTTCTGTCTTACTACAAACGAAACTTTTTTCACTACAAACCTCTACGACAGTCTCTTAGTCGATTTCAGCGTTTGTAGTAATCGTATAATCCATAGAGTTGAAGTTATTTAGCCTCCTATGCTAAAATACAGTTTTTCTTTATTTTTTCAACTTCTGATTTACTACAAACGAAAATTCTTTCACTACAAACCTCTGCGGCCCTCTCACTATCATTCCGAGCGTTTGTAGTAATCGTATCATCAAAAAAAAAAGTTAAACTCAAATCTTTCAATTTCTGGCTTACTACAAACGAAACTTTTTTCACTACAAACCTCTACGACGGTCTCTTAGTCGATTTCAGCGTTTGTAGTAATCGTATAATCCATAGACATGAAGTTATTAAGCCTCCTATGCTAAAATACAGTTTTTCTTCATTTTGTCAACTTCTGATTTACTACAATCGAAAATTCTTTCACTACAAACCTCTGCGGCCCTCTCACTAACATTCCGAGCGTTTGTAGTAATCGTATCATCAAAAAAAAAAGTTAAACTCAAATCTTTCAATTTCTGGCTTACTACAAACGAAACTTTTTTCACTACAAACCTCTACGACGGTCTTTTAGTCGATTTCAGCGTTTGTAGTAATCGTATAATCCATAGAGTTGAAGTTATTTAGCCTCCTATGCTAAAATACAGTTTTTCTTCATTTTTTCAACTTCTGATTTACTACAAACGAAAATTCTTTCACTACAAACCTCTGCGGCCCTCTCACTAACATTCCGAGCGTTTGTAGTAATCGTATCATCAAAAAAAAAAGTTAAACTCAATTCTTTCAATTTCTGGCTTACTACAAACGAAACTTTTTTCACTACAAACCTCTACGACAGTCTCTTAGTCGATTTCAGCGTTTGTAGTAATCGTATAATCCATAGACATGAAGTTATTAAGCCTCCTATGCGAAAAAAACTGTTTTTCTCATTTCTTTCAATTCCTGGCTTACTACAAACGAAACTTTTTTCACTACAAACCTCTACGACGGTCTCTTAGTCGATTTCAGCGTTTGTAGTAATCGAATAATCCATAGAGTTGAAGTTATTTAGCCTCCTATGCTAAAATACAGTTTTTCTTCATTTCTTCAACTTCTGATTTACTACAAACGAAAATTATTTCACTACAAACCTCTGCGGTCCTCTCACTAACATTCCGAGCGTTTGTAGTAATCGTATCATCAAAAAAAAAAGTTAAACTCAATTCTTTCAATTTCTGGCTTACTACAAACGAAATTTTTTTCACTACAAACCTCTACGACAGTCTCTTAGTCGATTTCAGCGTTTGTAGTAATCGTATAATCCATAGACATGAAGTTATTAAGCCTCCTATGCGAAAAAAAACTGTTTTTCTCATTTCTTTCAATTTCTGGCTTACTACAAACGAAACTTTTTTCACTACAAACCTCTACGACGGTCTCTTAGTCGATTTCAGCGTTTGTAGTAATCGTATAATCCATAGAGTTGAAGTTATTTAGCCGCAAATGCTAAAATACAGTTTTTCTTCATTTTTTCAACTTCTGATTTACTACAAACGAAAATTCTTTCACTACAAACCTCTGCGGCCCTCTCACTAACATTCCGAGTGTTTTGTAGTAATCGTGTAATCAAAAAAAAAGTTAAACTCAATTCTTTCAATTTCTGGCTTGCTGCAAACGAAACTTTTTTCACTACTAACCTCTACGACGGTCTCTTAGTCAATTTTAGCGTTTGTAGTAGTCGTAAAATCCATAAACTTGAAGTTATTAAGCCGCAAATGCTATAAACCAGTATTTCTCAATTCTTTCAATTTCTGGCTTACTACAAACGAAACTTTTTTCACTACAATCCTCTACGACAGTCTCTTAGTCGATTTCAGCGTTTGTAGTAATAGTATAATCCATCGTCTTGAAGTTATTAAGCCGCAAATGATACAAACCAGTTTTTTTCATTTTTTTTAATTTCTGGCTTACTACAAACAAAAATTTTTTCACTACAATCCACTACTAACGATTATCTATAAGAATCAAATGGAAAAAGTTGATTTTTGTAAAGTCGGGGGCTGCGATTTTTTTATTTTTTTTTATTTTTTTTTTGGTTTTACTACAAACGAAATTAGCTTCACTACTATCCACTACTAACCTAAATCTACCAAATAAACCCAAAAAAACCCATTTTTTTTAAAGTCGGGTGCCAAGTTCACATAGCTGAAGCAGTCTCACATCGGTACCGCGCCATTATGCTTCTTATAGAAGGCTGTGCAGGGTTCACAGTCACACACACCGAAACATTAATAAGCATCAATATAACACTTGGAATAAAGAAAAGTTGCATTTCCCAAGCACCTGACTGGTTCAATATCTAACCCCAAATACCTAACCCAAAATACTATTATGAATCATATTATTCAAATACATTCTAATAATATAACAGCCAGACAGAGAACAAACATCAGACTGTGGTCACGGCATTAATATTTGGTCTTGGTGGGGAACCCACGACCCACGGCGCAGAAGGCAGAGTTACTGCCAACTGAGCTGACAGACCTAGCTTGTAAACATGGTTTCAATCTAAAATTTGCTGCGTATGTATAATACATTATTTAAAGAAGTGACAAGCGGACAGACAGATGGACGGACAACAGTGTCTTATAGTAAGGGTTCCGTTTCGTCCCGTTCCTAAAATGGCACAGCCGTTAGAGCTGACTAACACAATGTTCAATCTCAACTTGGTGTGGAACTCAACTTACCATCTCGTGTCCGTAGAGCTCGTAGCCCGTGGCGTCTCCCTGCAAGTTCAACAATGGCCATACAGATTACCAGTTCACTTGAACAGCGGCTGACACTGAGCCTGAGCCTGAGCCTGACACTGAGCCTGAGCCTGACACTGAGCCTGAGCCTGAGACTGAGCCTGAGCCTGAGACTGAAGGTAGCTGCTATCTACGACAATACTTTATGCCTCAATGCAGACCCTGTCATATTAAATGTTGTTTATTTCATTTTATCATTCAAGTTATAAGAAACAGAACCCTAAAGAGTTTCTTTATAAAAATTAATTGTTCACTTTACCAGTGACTTTGAACGGTGAAGGAAAACATCGGCATGTTCTAGAAACTGAACATAGATGTTGTAATTAAAGGAGTGGGTAGATAGATACCTGTCTCCGACGCAGCTTCCTGTACTTCTGCACGAGCACACCGACACAGGACAAGCCGCCGCCAGCGCCGCCAGCGCCGCGGGAGAGAACACAACAACACATCATCAGAGCTTGATCATCACTCGCACTCTTTCTAAATCATTTTTTCCTCCAGAATTAGTTTTAAAACAAAGTTTGGAGCATGAAAACAGCTACACGTTGCACAAAGTATGAATACTATTTCATTTAAATTTTATATTATTTTTACTTTTCTATTGCATATCGAATCGAAATTACCGATCATCATCCAGTAATGTGGATGTATTAACTTACCGAGTCTCCCTTGTCTCCCTTGTCCCCCTTCAGGCCGGGATAGCCGGGCGGGCCAGGCAGGCCGGGCGCGCCGAGCATGCCGGGCGAGCCCATGTCCCCGTACTCCCCCTTGGCGCCACGCGCGCCGTCGTCCCCCGGCTTGCCGGGCGGGCCGTGCACGCCGGCGGGCCCCGGCAGGCCGGGGGGCCCCACGGGGCCCCGCGCGCCGTCCGCGCCGTCCGCGCCTGCAACCCAGCCACGCCACGCTCAGCGGAACCCGACGCCGCCCCGAGAGCTACCTATCGCGTCGTCCCGCGACCCACATCTACGCGCGCACCGGACCAAGCCGAGAGGATAGTCGGCATGCGGCGAGAAGCTCATCGTGCGCATGCTACGAGTATAAGAAGTGAAGGCGCCGGAGAGGGCGGTCGGAGAAGGTGGAGAAGGTGCAGAAGGTGCAGTAGTAGTAGCAGGTAGCAGGTTGCAGCGTGCGGAGTGAGCGCGTGCGTTACCCGCTTGCCGCGCTTGCCGCGCGCGCCGCGCTCCCCGCCGGCGCCGGGCGGGCCCGCCGCGCCGCTCTCCCCGCGCTCCCCGCGCGCCCCCGCCGCGCCTGCACGCCCACATACGCACACACACGCAACCTCACTCACGGCACCGCGGCACCCGAGCGCCCGCCTTACACTTCTCGACGGAACCGATCGTGTCGAGTGAGCCTCGGGCCAGGGTGCAGAAGCGACCTTACTACTGAATCCTTAGAATGAGTGCGTGCTCCAATCGAGTGAAACTGCATGACCGCGATGTTCAGGTCAGATGGAGTGCAGATCGAATGAAAATCGTTACCGGGAGGTCCAGGGGGCCCCGGGGGTCCCTCGATGATGCCGGTCGGAAATTGATCGCCTTTTAGCGTCGTCGTATACCCTCGCTCGCCCTTGTCACCCTTGTCTCCCTGAAACATCGACGCTATTTTTATTTAGCTTTCGCTCCCGGAGTGCCACTGTCTTTTATCTGATCTAGTGTTGCTTCGGATCTTTGTTCCGATATAAATTAATTAGCGGAGCAATGTAATGTCACAGAAATCTAAGTCTTGAAAAACAAATTTAAGAGCCATATAAAGATGTGCTCACTCTGTGTCCGATGGGTCCGATGGGTCCAGGCGGCCCCTGCGGCCCCGGCGGGCCGAGCGGGCCGGCGGGCCCCGGCGCACCCGCGGGCCCCGGCGCGCCCACGCGTCCGTCCCGGCCCGGCAGGCCCTCGGCGCCGGCGGGGCCCGCGCTGCCGGCGGGACCTGGCTCCCCGGGCTCGCCCTGCACACACAACCACAACCACATACTATAATACAGCACAGTCGGTACACTCCACTCGTAATAATATGACTCGATGCGTTTAGGTAACTAAGAAGGCCTACATTTTGTAATAACTAGGAAGGTGTGTTATTAACTTATTAGTGAAAGAAGCCTGGCGAAAAATTATTTGACTAAGCAAAAAGTACGCCTCTAGAGCAGTCTAAGGATATTTTCTCCCCGTTTCATCCACAGATCGCAATCCCAGCTATGTTTTACCCAGTCCTTCGGGAAATGTTGAGATCAGCCTTCCAGGAAATACTTTTTTTAATTTCGGACGTAATAACCATACCTCAAACCCCAAACATGGATTAATGATAAATAATACAATGAATAAAAATACTATATTTTAAACGGAAATACATGCGAAGGGCATAAAAAACAATGATAAAAGATAAAAACCATTTACGAATACAACACTGACTCACCTGGAGCTGAGTTATGATGAAGAGGGGAGGGTCTCTGTGCGGACTCACCTTGAGCTGGATGATGGGCAGGGGAGAGGAGGGTGCGGACTCACCTTGAGCTGGATGATGGGCAGGGGAGAGGAGGGTGCGGACTCACCTTGAGCTGGATGATGGGCAGGGGAGAGGAGGGTGCGGACTCACCTTGAGCTGGATGATGGGCAGGGGAGAGGAGGGTGCGGACTCACCTTGAGCTGGATGATGGGCAGGGGAGAGGAGGGTGCGGACTCACCTTGAGCTGGATGATGGGCAGGGGAGAGGAGGGTGCGGACTCACCTTGAGCTGGATGATGGGCAGGGGAGAGGAGGGTGCGGACTCACCTTGAGCTGGATGATGGGCAGGGGAGAGGAGGGTGCGGACTCACCTTGAGCTGGATGATGGGCAGGGGAGAGGAGGGTGCGGTGCGGACTCACCTTGAGCTGGATGATGGGCAGGGGAGAGGAGGGTGCGGACTCACCTTGAGCTGGATGATGGGCAGGGGAGAGGAGGGTGCGGACTCACCTTGAGCTGGATGATGGGCAGGGGAGAGGAGGGTGCGGACTCACCTTGAGCTGGATGATGGGCAGGGGAGAGGAGGGTGCGGACTCACCTTGAGCTGGATGATGGGCAGGGGAGAGGAGGGTGCGGACTCACCTTGAGCTGGATGATGGGCAGGGGAGAGGAGGGTGCGGACTCACCTTGAGCTGGATGATGGGCAGGGGAGAGGAGGGTGCGGACTCACCTTGAGCTGGATGATGGGCAGGGGAGAGGAGGGTGCGGACTCACCTTGAGCTGGATGATGGGCAGGGGAGAGGAGGGTGCGGACTCACCTTGAGCTGGATGATGGGCAGGGGAGAGGAGGGTGCGGACTCACCTTGAGCTGGATGATGGGCAGGGGAGAGGAGGGTGCGGACTCACCTTGAGCTGGATGATGGTTTGCGCGGAGATGTTGTGTCCCGTCGCCTGCAGGCCCTACGCACCACACATCACTACACGTCAGTACGCACGCTACGCATGCACGCATACCACCTATACACACGGCCCTCTCCTTCTGCAGAGCGGAGCCTTGCAGAGGAGGTTACAGGAACAACGGAAACATTAAGCTTCAACCAGAAATACGTTTCCTGCTAGAAAGAGTGGCGAAAATCATTCCTTTGAAAAGAGCCCTTCTTCGGCAGACGCGTTTTGTTGAGTCTACTCGATATATCGAGTAGACTTAACGAAATACGGTCCGTACGTCTACTTGATCTGAACGCTACTGGAGCATAGTAACGAATGAATTTGACTTCATGGCGTCAACGTATCGTATCTCCCACAACATAATAAGGTCGGTAGCCGAGTTCTGACTTTTATAAAGTTATCGCCCATGATTATAGAGAATGGATAAGCGCGTCTGACGGGATTGCAAAAATTAATGTTTTGGCTTCTACGGAGCACTACGACACGTTCACTCGACAATGTATTTGGTGATCGAGGCCCGCCATATTTCCGTTGTTTCTGAAGTAACTGTGGGTATCGGTGTAGGTATTTGCCAAGCGTCACAACACAACAAATAAAGTACTTAAAACCAATAATTTAAAAAGAAACTACTAATCATTAAATGGCAAAAATAGCTAAATACCTAACATCAAAGTGACGGGATCGAGTCGAGATCGGGTTATTGCCGCGTGGCCCTGGCGCTGGCGCTGGCTCTGGCGCTGGCGCTGGCGGTGCGGCGACGGTCGGCCGTCGTAGCTAGCACAGCCACGCGGCGGGAGGAGGAAGGAGGAAGGAGGAAGGAGGAAGGAGGAAGGAGGAAGGAGGCAGGAGGAGTAGGAAGCGCTACATTACAAAGCGACACCACAACAACACTAGCTAGGGCGCCCGGCCGCGCCCGTACCTTGACGGCTATGATCTCGGCGCTCGTGTACGGACTTATTTTAAAGTTGTCCACGGATCGCTTCACGCCCTGGAACGCCAATCGGCTGAACTCATTACTCATTCCATACATACATGGCCAGGGTCACTGTTGTGTCACATGTAGCGGATAAACATTGTGGCTATACTATCTAGTAATGGGTACTTCACTTGGGTAAATTCCCTTTCTTGAAAATTATTATGTAGATAGGTACCATAACTCTCTTATTATTTTAAAAGATTATTGATAATGGGGATATGCAGTGGCTAGTTAGTTGGGTACTCACGACCCTACTATTAAAGTCAAACACATTAGGTAACAATCATGGTAAACAGGAAAATAAATACGTCGAATTTATGATAAATTTAAATACAACAATGTTTACAAGCTTCTATATGCATTGTCAAAGTCAAAAATATGTTTCTACAGTTGTATCACAAGGATATTATTATATCGATTTATTTGATGACTATCGCTATTCGATGAGTTTGCGCTTCTGTTAGACAGTAGCTACACTAATTACCTAATAAGGGTACTATAATTTTTTGTTGTAAGATAAATGAAAATCTTTCATTCTTATTAAGCAGGTTATGCCTGCGTTTTGTCATTTCCTTAAACTTGATGTTTTTTATTGAATAGGTATGTTCAAGTGAAGAAGACAATGAGGTGAAGTGAGCAGCGGAGGGCAGTACCTACCTTGAGCGCGGAGAAGACGTCGAAGCCCGGGCTGCCGTGGTCGCCTTTCGGCCCGCGCTCGCCCGGCCGGCCCTGCAACAACACGCGCCATTACTGCCCTGCCCTGCCCTGCCCTGCCCTATGCAGCCATATGCCATGTGCCATCACTTTAGAGTAGGTATGTACCGGAAGACGAGCCATAGGAGGGCCCACCCACCTATCAAAAATACCATCTACCATCTTAACAATGTCCTCAGTTCTACGGGTGTAGAGCTGAGGACATTGTTAAGATCACTGGAAGTCGGTGGATGGAAAGAGAGCTCAGAATCGTTCTTCCTGGGAAATGTATAGGGGAGGCCTATGTCCAGCAATTGAATTCCTCGGGCTAATGATGATGAGGGATCATCTAGGAGGCTGTTCTAAATGAATAGTTGAATCGATCGAGCGTGTACTGCATCGGACAAATAACTCACCGGGTCTCCTTTAGGCCCGTCCAAGCCGATTGGACCCTGAAATTTAAGAAAACAATATTTTTTTATTTATCTAGAGGCATATGAAACGCACATGTCGTTGGCTATTGTAATAAGTAGCAGGTCTACATACTTATTTCAATCAGATTCGTAGGTAATAGATATATGAAAAACGTTGAAGCTTATCTCATAGTGTTGCGTGGAATGTACACCAACATTAAAAGCACCCAACACTAAAAACCATATATAAAGTTAATAGAGCCTATAAGAGCCGCCACCAGCGGAAGGAGCCGGCCGTCTGATCCCCCTCCAGGAGCCGGCAGAGCCTCACGCTTCACGCCTCACGCTTCACGCCTCTTCGCGGCATCACTGCCTAATCATGGAACGGCTCAGCGCATCACACGTTCATCACTAGTATATCTCTGAAAGGCTGCTGGCATGCATTATGGAACCATCTACTACATAAGCTACACACACACACACACACACACACAACACTACGACAACTCTATAATTATACTTTTTTACTTACTACTACTCTACTTTTGAAACTCGGGAAAAAGTGTGCGAGTCTCTAGAGTTAATGGGTCATTGAGGACACTGCACGGTGTGGAAAAGAACAGTTAGCGAACTCGTAAGTTACATGAACAGAACAATTCTACATAAGCTCGGGTACATTCAGACAGAACAGTGAGAGAGTGTTTGTCTCCGGACTGTACGCCAGGTATGTCCGGGCAGCAGCCGCAGCAGCTGCAGCAGCTAGCATGCAGTAGGTATGCAGTACACTGGACGCAACGTGAGAGGCAGGAGCTACCACTACTTGCTACTCGCTACTACTACTCGGCACTGGGCACTCGCTCACCATGAACCCCCGCTCGCCGCGCGGACCCTTGCGTCCCTGAAACGTGATTCGGCTACAGACCCCAGTACCTACGCACCCCCATGTAGTGGACAAGGAAGGATAAGACTTTAATCACAAAATGTGACGCCAGAAGGGCCGGCATAGATCGTAAGCAAGAAGTATTAATAAATAATGTAAGTACCGGGAATCCATTCTTGCCCGCGGCTCCCGTTAGCCCCTGCGAACAAAACGGATACATGAAAGCGCTACCGGAAGCAGTCGACGCGAAGCATCGCCCTCTGTTAGGAGTTAGGTGTGAATTAGCTTCTTCTGGCCAAGCTCGCCCGGTTAGCTGCGGCTGTTAGTGCGGGCGCGGTGACGTCACGCTGACCTTGACAACTAATAGTTATCTACTTGGTGTTATAGGCAAAAACCATAAAGTAGTAAGTAGTGAAGCTAGACGGGATACAGGGGCGAGGGCGAGCCTGCAGTAGGGCAGGCGGGGCGCTCAGCGCGCGGGGGTGCTCACCGGCGGGCCCGGCTCCCCGGAGTCCCCCTTCTTGCCCTTCTTGCCGCGCTTGCCGGCCGGCCCGGGCGGACCTGCAACAATACAACCGATACTTCTTTATCTATCGTCCGTCCTCGTACCTAGGTACCCTCTACACATACTTCTTTATCTATCGTCCGTCCTCGTACCTAGGTACCCTCTACACATACTTCTTTATCTATCGTCCGTCCTCGTACCTAGGTACCCTCTACACATACTTCTTTATCTATCGTCCGTCCTCGTACCTAGGTACCCTCTACACTTACAGACATCTGAACATCCAAACATGGCAAGCGCAACCTTTCATAGATCCGGGGTCGTTGCACTCCGCCGGCCGCGACCCCTGACTAGTGCTCATCATCATCATCGCAACGCTTCAGTTCCGTGTTGTACCACGGGCCATGCAGTAGAGGTGGGTGCCTAAATACTACCGACTCGAGAATGGCCTAGTGTTCCAATGACACGATAGAAGAAGAAGTTCCGTATTTTACACTAATTGAACTCAAGTACCTTTTTTTTTTTACCTACTAACTAAACCAACAATACGTATGCTACAGGCACATCTAGCGCGATGGCGATGGCGATCAGTGAAGGTCTACAAGCAAAAGGCAATGGAATGGCATAGAATGGCCGCAACGCCTTTAAGGCAATGGAATAAGATGTCGCATGGCTTTGAAGTGACCGCAGAATGACCGCATTTGTTTGAAACCTTTTTATTTGGTTGTGGGTGGTATCATTAAATGACGTGTCGAATGTGAAGTGTATTATGTAGTAGTTAATAACTTCCAAATGTGATGGTCGCGGAGAATGGAGATGATTAGTTGGACGGTAAGAGTAACGAGTGAAGAGCTCTTAGAGCGAGGAAAGGAGAAGAGTGAAACGAGGAGAACTTATACAAAACCGAAGAGGAAAAATGTTTGGACATCTGCTTTTACATAATTATGTATATTGAGTTGAGTTAATGCGTATAATATGTAGGTACATACGCAACCTTACAACTAAAGACGGCCACGACTCTCTAGAATAATAATTCTCGTATGTACCTCTATAGGTAGTATGTTTATGTATGTAGGTGGGTAGGTACAGGAGGTAGGTAGGTATGCGTGAACAGTCACGCACGCTGGTGTTGTGAAGGCATGCGGGCTCTGCGTTCCTTTTATCCATAGCTAGCTGTGCCCCGCGACTTCATCCGCGCAAATAGTATATTTGGGTGTCATTTCTTGCAACTGAAAACAAATGAAGGAAGACGCGAACTATCCTCCGAGACACAGTTTTTTAAACTACCTAGTTCGGAGTGTATTGCAAATCGGAATCAAACACATACCACTACTTTTGCTTAATGTATCTTTCGATTCATATTTATTTAGATTGCTACTATACCTACTAATTATAATATTAAACATTCACTTATAAAATCTAAAATGTTAGCTAGTGTAATTAGTTAAATAAGTAGGTAGTTATTAGATTAAGCATTTTAAGTTTTAGTTAAGTTTCAAAGTGGTTCTGAAATAAATAAATTGAAATTGAATGACTGTATTCGCATGCGTGTCGCATTTTGATTCTGAACCCATTTTGATGAAATTTCTACAGGTGGGAACAATCTAGAAGATTAAAACAACTTTTGCGCGCTATTATAGTAGGTAGGTACACTCTGGTTTATACGTGCGTTTGAGGAAAACAGAAAATATTTCTGAGAAACCAGTTTTTAGTAGAGCTGGACTGGCTATAGGTACTTAGATAATAAATATTGAATCCAAGGCTGGGTTGAATACCTCTCCCGCTGTCGACTCTGGCAGCTGGTAGCGCTAGATAAGGTAAGTAGGTAGGTAGGTAGCTAAGTTGTTATGTTTGTGAACAGTTTTTGCCGCTGACTCAATTCTACACCTAGGTACTCTACCTATCCCTTTCAAAAGTTCAAACGAATACTATACCTAATTGTAAAATGTACACACTAGTAACTTCAAAATTTTCACCTAAAAAGGATTTTAGGGTTCCGAACCCAAAGGATAAAACGGGACCCTATTACTAAGGACTCCGCTGTCCGTCCGTCTGTCTGTCCGTCTGTCACGGGGCTGTATCTCATGAACTGTGATAGTAAGACAGTTAAAATTTCACAAATTATGTTCCTGTTTACAACAAATACTAAAAAACAGAATAAAATAAGTTATTTAAGGGGGCTTCCATACAGCAAACGTAATTTCTTTGCTCGTTGTTGTCCGATACTGACAAGCTTGAAATAGATTCAATTGATAATGTTCGATGACCTCGATATGCGCATCTACCCACAGTCATGCAGAGGCGTCAGGCGCAAATGTGATCTTAACTTATCCTGACACGGACAACGACATTGCACCAAGAAATAATGCCAGTGACTGGCTTCTTCTGCTTCATTTATCTGAATTAGGTATTTTGCTCGTAGGATTTGATGTAGGTACATGCACCTACCTACTACAGAAAAGAGAATAAATTGTTATGCCTCTAAGTACACACACTGCTGGCGTGTTATTGATAGTAGTGAATGCAATAGGTACTAGGTACCGCTAGTTTTGGAATGGGGTTTTCCTCATCGCAGATAATGCGTCACTCGTTCATTCGAAATGATGTTTATAATAATACTAGCTGTGCCCGCGACTTCGTCCGCGTGGTATAGTGTCTATGGGTAGCATTTTTAATTTGCAGCGGAAGAAAACAGTAATTAAATAACAACGTCATATTCGCGTGCACGTGACACAGTCGTCTGCCCTCTTACTAAACTTAGACATATGGCGTCGTACTACGCCACACTTTCATCCTCCCCGCATTCCTCTCCGACCTCCACCCACTCTCCTCAACACCCCCCCACATTCCCCCCCCACATTCCCCCCGCACTCCCCCCAGACTCCCCTCCACAATCCACCTGTACTCCCTCTTTGCACTCCTCACTAAACTCCTCCCTCACTCTTCTCCACACTCCCCCCTGTACTGCCTCCCCCCTTACTCCCCTCAACACTCCCCCCGCACCTCCCCTCCACACTCCCCCAGTACTCCCCTCCACACTCCCCCCGCACCTCCCCTCCACACTCCCCCCTGTGCTCCCCTCCACACTCCCCCCCGCACCTCCCCTCCACACTCCCCCTGTACTCCCCTCCACACTCCCCCCGCACCTCCCCTCCACACTCCCCCTGTACTCCCCTCCACACTTCCCCCGCACCTCCCCTCCACACTCCCCCTGTACTCCCCTCCCTCTGCCCCACCAGCACAAACTTTGAATGTCATATTTTTTTATATCAAAACAACAGACTAAAAAATAAGTTTTAAGTTTCTAGCTCTAAAAATGACGATGCTTCCATACAACTTTCAACCCCTATTTTCAACCCCTTACAACCCTTTTTTCACAATAAAAAGTAGCCTATGTCCTTCCTCAGGCCCTGAACTATCTGTGTACCAAATTTCATTTCAATAGGTTTAGTAGTTTTGGCGTGAAAGCCACACAGACAGACAGACAGACAGACAGAGTTACAAACGCATTTATAATAATAGTATGGATTGTGTTTGGATTCTTCCCGAGCCGTGTTTACTGAGACGAGTGATTCGTGACGCTCGCGGGAATTTGACATTTTTGCGGTGCCCCCCTTCTACCAGTTGTAGCTGAGTTACAAGTCATCAAGTCATCAGAAAAGCCCTTATCTTTCCTGTTCTGAGGATGGGGATATACAGGAAACGGCTGCATGGATGGATTCGTACCAGACATGGCTATGAACCTGCCACTCTACCACTCTACTGCGGTACTATTGCTTCTAGCTGCTGCTGTATATCTTATACCTCTAAACGAGAAAATCTTGTATATATATATATATATATATATATTTAGGATCTCGGAAATGGCACCAACGATTTTCATGAAATTTAGTATACAGGGGTTTTCGGGGACGATAAATCGATCTAGCAAGGATTAATTTTTAGAAAATATCGGCGTTCGGAGTTAAGAACAAACAACTTTATCGTAATATCATTACTCCTAGCGCCATCTATTGCTCAGAAGCAAAAATCTAAGCTCTGTGAGAACCTGAGAACTCACAGAGAACGCCATCTTTTGACGAGTTTTGGAACTAAATGACTACGTAAACACTCTTTAGACAAGTTTTGGAAGTTTTTATCTCATTGCACTCGTGATTTTTTTTGAAATAACTATTTCTTATTTTTTAATTATTATGTAGTATGTTAGTAAGATCGAAAAATATGATTACATCATTCATACGTTATTAAAAAATACCGAGCAAAGCTCGGTCACAAACTGCTAGTTGTAGGTATTGTACGAGTTTAAAGAGATCATGCTATTCAATTAGTTATAGCACCTTTGTACGAGCATGCAACGCGCTTGTGATTTCTTTGGCATTACATGCGTTTATAGGCTTCGGTAACCGTTTCCCATCAGGTGGGCTGGATGCTTGTTTGTTTACTTTGTTGCGTATTATACAATACCACGGACAAATTATATAAAATTTGTCCATGACAATACCCTTGCGCGGCGGCGCCTTGTTTAATGTCAGAGCAACGCACGCGCCGGCGGCTTGCTTCTCCTCGAGCCACTGCACTGCACTGCACTGCACTGCACTGCACTGCACTGCCAATCGGAGAGCCAATAGCTTAGCTGACGAATAGCGACGCTCTCAATATTATTAGAGTTTTGATATGGTATCTAAGTAGGTTTGCATTTATTTCATTTTTGCGGTGGCCCGAAATTACCCTATTTTTTGTACGAGCGAGAGCTTTTTCATCGGTTCCCTAATGCTTAACTTTCGATTGGTTTCAATAACATTTAATTGCGTCGTCGTCAGCCGGTCCGAGGAGCGTGGAGAGGGGGGGGGGGGGGGGAGGCAAGAGGGGGGGGGAGGGGGAGGAGATAGACAAAAACAAACCACTTTAATTAAATATCGAACATTCTTGATACATCCCGGATCCCTCCCACCCGGACCACTCTCCGTTAGATAGTAAACAAAAACATTATTCTAGTGGTCCAACATTTTTAAGAAAGTCAGTAAGGGTTAGGTAGTGATTTGTAAACCGCAAGATAAGCATATCCCTCGCGCTTACATAATATTTACACCAAGACGCAGACGAGATGTCAACGCACGACTTTATCACAATATTAGACCTAGTTACGAAGTAGGTAATTACAAGTACTTTAAAACAAATGTGCACCTAGTTTGACTGTTAGTAATGCAGATCTTGATTAAGGCTCTCAATGGCCTCCCTGTCTCCGTCGCCTTGAGGCAAGTCGAGGATACGACAGCTTGGATAAATGTTGTCAACGCCGCGACTAAGGTGTTTCAAGACACACACGACCTTTAGTAACGACCCTGCGACCCTGCAGCCGCGGCATCGCACCGGCATCGGCACCGGCACAGCACAAACCGTTACCGCCCTTCTTTGACATTTGGTAATCAAGTTAACCCGCCACCGCCGCCGGCCGCCCCCTCGACGGACAAAAAATATAGCCCGCGCTTCGCTCGACGAATTGCAAGGGAATCGAGTTAGCGTATTATAGCAAGGGCTCGCTTCGAACTTCGGAAAGTAATCTCGTTTACGACGTGGTTGCTGCTTGTTGGGGCGCTGTCTTTCTACGAAGGATTAGTCTTGTTCGAATGCCGTCACCGCGCCGTCACCGCGCCGTCACCGCGCCGTCACCGCGCCGTCACCGCGCTGACAGACGCAACCGCAATGAACACTGCAGCGCAGCGGCACGCGGTGCTCATTGCTTTGCAGCTGACGCGAGGATGCTGGCCGCGCACTGTCAGAGCGCGATCGGGAGCAGGCCGGAGGGAGCCTCCTCCCATCCGAGGAACGAGTGCACAATCAACAACAAAGTAACGAATAAAACACGCTAATGGCTTAACTTTAGCCATTATTGTCGCTAAACTGTTGTTTGTCGTAACAATTTGCTTAATATTGTGTGGGTGTCATGGAGGCGAGCTAGGATGTGGACTCCTGCCCTTAACGTATACTTCACTCGATCTAAATATTATGATCACGTTAGGTACAGCATTTTGATTCCCTTGAGAGTCGTTTTTGCAGCATAATAGAGCAAGAAAAATCTTTTTATTGTAACATGTGTAATAACGTAAACCGCATTTATTGAGTCTTCAAAGCCAAACCTATACCTACTCGGGTATTACTATTTACCTTTAACCAATAATTATTATAGTCTAGTTGAGATGTTGCATTGGCCATTGCTCATAGTTAAGCCCTGCGTACAATCTAGGCGATAGCAATGGCGATATGCTGAAACACTGTCATATAATTATAATATATATGACAGTGTTTCAGCCGATCCCCGTTGCCATCTCCTAGATGTGCGCTGGCCTTTAAGGGCTAACTGCTTGTCACTCTTTGTTTTACCAGTAGTTAGAGATGACAGTAGTTTATAGACTGTTTACCTCTTTGGGAGACCATTGTTACAAACGACTTGGCTTGCTAGGGTCATCGAGTTACTATGGCACAGCTAATACAGATAACTTCAGTAATGAAATACAGAGCTCATAAAATATAGTACCAAGTACGTGCTTAACACAATAGTGACGTTGAGATGAGCGATACAAAACATGAAAGAGGTACCGTTACAATGAGTTGGGTGTCGGTCGACCCTAACAATGGCCCACCTATCGTACGGCATGACACTGCATGTCCGTATGTACCGGCACCGGCCGACACTCCCATGACATCACATCGGCATCGCACGCGCGACCTGCCAGCGCCAGCGCCAGCGCCAGCGCCAGCGCCAGCACGCCGCTACGACTGGACGACACAACCACACCAAGCAGCGCTTATCACATTCATGTATTGATGTGCCATATTATGTAGTCGGTGCTCGTGGGAAAAATCATTCACAAATAAGATCATTTCGAGAACTAACACCTAACGATCTAATACTCAACCAGTACTGACTCAAATGTATCGGACAGGTGTCTCAGTCACATGTGACAGCTCCTCATCAAGTGGATGGGATCCGCGTGCCGCGTGACTCAGCAGCGCCTCCATCACACGTCACCATGCGTGAGGAAGGGGAGCGCTGATGTCCCGACGCGACGTGTGTCGAGCTATGTCCCGCGTCCGCATCGCGCCGTCCTCTATGAGGCTGGAGCTCGCCGGTACTGATTATAATCTGACGCACGCACCATCACGTGGACATTGACAATCGAACACTCCCTAAGAATGCGTTTCAAAAGTACCTATTCCTACCGTTCGTTGTAATGTTTGAGTGATCTCGGAACTTTCAAGGATCAAGGACGTCCGATAGATATATTATACCTTACATTAAAAAAAACAAAACAGCTGAGGGAATACGTTCTAAGAGGGTACTTACGAAGTTCCTTGAATCAATGTATTAACCTTACTTCACGCCTATTTATAAGCAGACAAGATAAGGAGCAGCAAAAAAAAAAAATATAAGTCAGGATTTATCAATGAGTTCGACGAGCGAGATGTACCTGTGAGCCCGTCACGAGCACGCCGCGTCCTCCTCGCGACGCTGCGGGGGTGAGGGAGGGGGGGGGGGGGAGGGAGGGTGAGGGGCGGCTTCATTCAAGAACTTGCCTAGTCGACAACAATCCAACTGTCTGGGCGATCGCATTTTTGAAAGGAACATAAAAAGCTAATTTAAAGTTAGCGTTATTCGACCTGTTCCCATTCGACTAAACATTAAAAAAAGCTGTTCAAATCTTGTTATTACAGATTCAAAGAGACTACAAGCTTTCCTAATGTTCTTCAGTAAGTTCTCACGCGCCTATTAAATAAGCAGTTGTGGCCGAACTGTATCCCTGTGCCATGATCCCCAGAGCACCGACCAAGAAGCCCACGTGGAGGCTATCTATAAAATGTGTGTCCTACCCTACCTACCTACCTACCAACCTGCTATCTTATTCATTCCTTATTTTCCTCTAGACTCTAGACTAAAGCATCTAGTTTTCAGCTGTACCATCCCCACTTTATTCCACGAGACACTGTGTGTGCAATCCAGTGCGATACGATGCGGCAGGGTGCAGATACTAACAGATTCAACTTTTAATTCACGGTCGTTTGGTTCAGATATAATGTATGCTTTTTGTCGAGTACTAACTACAACATAATCTGGCGAGCGTTGCAATTTGTTTAGCTTTCTTCTTATCCTCTTCCCATAGAGGCACTAATGCACTAAAACTACCGTCTCAGTAGAGACGAGACTTGCTTCGAATGACACTTTATATAAATGATTGAATGTGCTAGGTACTAATGGCTCATCTGATGACGTCACTATGTTGTGGTATACGATATGTACGGATGACGCGTCGCTCTCGAGGCGCGAGGCGGCTTCTCAACGAGAGAAATCATTATGATTATCATCTAATAGTAAGCAGTATGGAAGCGATACCATCGCGCAGGGCTCCAGGACGCGGCATTCTATTAGATGCCGTGGATGTCTCCCGCCGCGCGGTGCCGCCGCCGCCAGATCTCCTCCGATAGATAGCGGGCTCAGTCCCGGACCGGCACCACGCGCCACACCCCACGGTACATACATACTAGAAGATCATTCTTCTTATGCATTGTATTAACTAATAGTTTTATTAAATTTTGTATGTTTTGTCCCTACCTCCTAACTGTTATCTTTATTGTGTTTGCATGCTGGGAGTTCTGTGAATCTATGTTTAGCTAAGTTCTAAAATGTACCATGTTTCAATATTATTTAATTTAATGTTTTTTAGGGACTCAATCACTGAATGATTACTGTGGAGTGAAGAAACGGGTACTCCAATATCTCATCGCTCCTCACCGCGCCTCACAACGCGTATTTCACTCAATAAGTTGTAAATAATGTGACTCTACATCTGGTGGACCATCTCTTAGTTCCGCACCTTGCTTTATTGTTGATTCTACTCTAACCGCACGCCGCTGGATAAAAAGCCAGTTATCTTTCATAGTTTTTTTTTATAATTAGTGATTAAATAACTAAGTATACTTACTAAAAGTTAAGTATACAAATAAAGATAAAGTTAGTAAGTAGGAACGTTTTCATTAGGAACCCATTCCAATGTAAATGAAACGACTTTGCATGTTTAACCCAAAAGGGTGTTCTCTAAAAATGCAATTAGGAGCCTTTAGCTAAGGCCGCGGCGTCGCTTTGTTATAATAATAATATAATAATAATAATATCGTTTATTTCAGACCAACAAATGCACACATTACAAAAATGAAACACTTTGGGTCCATAGTAATAAATACCTTAGAGACTAACATACATAAAATAAAATAAAATTACTAAATAAATCTTCAAATCTTAGGGGATTTTTTCTTTAGCGCACCCCTAAAGCGACGAAAGACGATTCCTGGCGGCCAGAAATCCGAAGTGAGAAACATGTCCCCATGCTTCGCAGGCACCTGGAGCACGTACGATTTGAAGGCCGTGTCTCTCACTCCCGATGGCTCTAGCCGCTGCAGATGTAGCTGTATTGGTGGCGGGTCCTTAATCCAGAAACGGATCCTCTCCTTTACATAGCGAAGGACCTCATCACCAGAAGTATTCGGGTCCAATCTCGAGAGGTAAAGGAGGATGGTCGGGTCCACAGCACGCAGGGTGACTTCTGATGCTATGACGCTGGCGGTACCACGTTTATTTCGTGATGGTTTCTGTTTTTTCTCCACCAGGGTGAAACCATCTTTATCTACTTTTTTTGATGTACCAACGGGGATCTTCGTTTGTGCCTTCTGCCTCAAAACAGCGCAAGGCACTGGCGATGGTTGAGGCTGGCCGGAAGCTTGCGCATAACTTTTCTTCTTCGCCGGTTGACGAGCTGGCGGAGTAGGAAGAGATGTTTGCTTCAAAGGCTGCGGTGTTGGCAAGGCCGGGGCAATCGGGCGGTCAATAACCTGCACATCGGTGTCACATGTCATGTTATAGGCGGATGGTTACCGCGTATCATCAGGTGGGCCATATGCTTGTTCAATCAGCTTGTAATATAAAAAAAAATACAGTAGGTACTAGAGGCACATACAGTTAGTGTGTCGTGTCGAAGTGCTCGCTAACTCATTGATGCGACTGATTTGTATTCAATCTGACAATTCTGAATTATTGCAATGCATCCATTAAAATATGCGTTTAATAGCTACGTGTATACAACACCCTGACTTACTGTCGGGTGCTAAAGGATTGTAACAAAAAAAAGGAATAGTCAAGATTTTTTTAGCGAAAGAGTAGGAATGACAGACGCACGGCAGACCCTACGGTAGATCTATAGGTCCACAATATAAAAAAAAGTTATTAATTTAGATTTGTAGTTTTCATCTAATTTTAATCATACTCTATTATTTTCATCATTATAGCGAACTAACACCGCATCGGTCATCAATCTGCCTCATTAGGCAGATTGATGACCGATGCGGTGTTAGTAAGCTTCACGTGTGTCACCAACGTCGAGCCGAGTAAGTTCGCGATCTTAAAAACCGCGTATTTTAAGTTCGTACGTCTATCACCCACTTTAGTGGAGATGACAACCTGTTGCAGCTCATGCAGGGCCGCTGGTGGCGGGACCTCAATGCTCACTGACAAGTTGGCCACTATAGTCATTAATATTGTTTTATAGTCATATTTAACCACTGTTCGAAAAGTTAAGCTTTTTAAAAAAAGTAAACAGTATTCACAATCATCAGTTTTCAATAAGTCCAAGCTTAGTTTATGGATTTAGTCTGGCAGTGTGAAATGTCTACTAAAAAATATCTATTCAAAGTAAATTATAATAAGTATCACAGCTGTTCGGTGTGAGCTGCGTGAGTATAGCGCGTCCATAGGGCTGTCACGTGACGGTGACGGTGACGGTGCGGTGACGTGACAGTGGCGAGAGGCAGCCCTGGCTCGAGGCGCACGGTGTCCGTCACATCGAATGCCACTTATTCACCATCTTCATATTTATTTAGTGTAGTTTTAAGTGAGCATGTCATGTCTGATATAGAATTTAACTTAAAGCAAGCATTTAATGTTAGCTATCCAATATTGACGTGACAGCTGAAGTGAGAAACTGTTACTGTTAGCTTTGTAGTTTCATAAAAATAAATAAACTTAAATGTATTTCGGTAGACAATGAATCTCTTTTATTAGAAGCGCCGCACGGAAGGGTCGCATGTGTATTTAATAACCCGCCGACGATCATTACTCATCGGAACTCAGACTTGGGAATAACTGAAGCTCTGCTTGAACGCGTTCCAAATTTAAAATTATAATTTGACGTTTCGTGTCGAATATAGCGGCGTGCCCTCCTTGCCACGCCCCGCCACGCCCCGCCACGCCGCGCCGCCATCGCGCGGGGGTTAAGCCGCAGATGACAAATAGGCGAATGTCGGAAACGCCAGTAATGACATTAAATCACTCGCTTCCGGCTATAAGTTAGCGATTAGACTCATTTTAATGCCACCCAAGTGTGTCCGGAGGGGGAGGAATGGAGAGAAGTGGAGAGACGGAAGGGGGGGGGGACCCTCGCCGACTCAAATTAAAAATAACTCTGTTTTCGAAGTGGATTTCGCAAAAATGTTTACCCAAATTGTGTTTAAATAAGCGTCCACGGTAATTAGTTTAATATGGGCCAAGGTTCGCGGGCTTTGTTTCATTAGCTCTGAAACAAGTTTTTTATAACTTTTGACTCTCGCTAAAACCTGTCAAAGCTAGCCAACGCCACTATTAAACCAATAAAATACTGACGCCAAAGATAATCCCCAAAACAAAACAAACTGTGTAGGTTAATGTCATAGATAAACTTAGAGCAGTGAGTGACCGATGTGACATTCCAGTTGCCTTCCTCATCCCTCACATGGCATCCCTCACATGAGTCACACGGGAGGCAGTAGCGGTCAGCTGCGCGCTGTAGGTATGTGACGCGTCTCTTTGACGGATGCCACATCTACAGTGACCGATGTTTCCGAAGAAAACAACAGACAAGAAGGCTCTGGATTGAACAGAACAATGACGTACGATGGAACTTAGCCTTTTTCTTCAATACACAGCAGTCATGTAAAAGACGTTAGTTATTTGTAGCATTAACTTCGCCTTCGTATGGTTATGCGCAGTAAATTTACTAGCAAATAAGAATTTTAGGAATGGTCAGTTCAATTGTTTATTTTTGTAATAAAATGGCGTTTCGAATGCAAATCATTGTTTCAAATGCAAATTCAATGTTTTCCTGAAATCAATCTATCTACTGCATTGCTAAGAAATGTTTTGAAGTAGATGAACTGCTTTATATCAGGTAGGACGGCGCTCGCTCCTGGTGCGTTCGCCATCCGTCAGGCTAATCTGCACATCGCTCATAATGACGTGTGTCGGCTCCCGTGAGTTGGTCCCGTGAGCGACGCGCCGTGAGCTGGTCACGTGAGTGATGCTCCGTGGGCTCGGCCGGCGATTAGCGCCAGACACCAAGTGATGGACATCTGCACATCTCAGCCGCTCGCCCACGCGGAACCAGATAGATACCATTGTGATCTGTGACGAGCAGGCGACATCATTAGTGTAGCACAGGTGAATCGTCCTACCTATTGATTATCAAAATGTTATTGTTACCTTGAGACGAGGAGGCGAGACCGTTAATCAGGTGGATCGTCTTATTTATTTCCAAATGTTATTGTTACTTTGGTATGAACATTCATACCAGTGTGAATCTTATACCTTTAAACGAGAAAAATCTTGTATAATGTATATATATATTTAGGATCTCGGAAACTGAGCCAACGATTATCATGAAATTAAGTATACAGGGGTTTTCGGGGACGATAAAACGATCTAGCTAGGATTCATTTTTAGAAAATGTCCCCTTAATTGTAAAGTAAATTATCAACTTTATCATAAAATCATAACTCCTAGCGCCATCTGTTGATTAAGAGTTAGTGGGACAGAGAACGCCATCTATTGACGAGTAGTGGAGTTTATTATTATGTCGGTAAGATCGAAAAATATTAATATTTAATCAGTATGTAAGTAATTCGTATTTAAATATAATTCACAACAACAGTTTACAAAAAAAAAAATACCGAGCGAAGCTCGGGCACCAACTGCTAGTATAACTTAAATTACAGTTTTACTTTTAATCAGAGTTTTCGAGGCAGTAGAGGTATAACACGCGGCTTGTGAATATCAGAAATATAATATGAGTGGAATATAAAAATAGCTAACTACCAAATAAAATTATTTCTATAACCTTAGAGCTTTTTGAATTTAACCTTTCACCACACTTGGTTCGAAAGAATCAGTGACACGGTAAGAAGAAGAAGAATGTAACCTGATGAAGTTTGACATAGAATTGATAGAATGCGTGCTGCAACAGGACACCATCTGTCGGTTCAGCTAGTTTCTAATTAAATTTAATGATAAGAGTAAAAATTTCATCATTTATTTTCTAAAAATGTCAGAACATAGAACCAAGTTTTATTAAATAAGAAGCGAATCCGTGTAGCCGCTCCGCGAAGCACCTATCTCCTTAAAGTAAATCGTTTAACTTTAAAGAACTTAACCGAGTATAGTGTAATGGCATTGAGTAGAATGGAGGAGGAATAACCTCGACCCGTTCCAGCATAGTAACCAGTATGAGATAGAGAAGCTCTTTGAGACAGAAGTTGTCCAGGGAAGCGTATGACTACAACCAACTTTACAACATGCAGAGGAGGCCCACGTCTGGGAGTCCACTTTTATAGACAATCAAATGAAGAAATCCGTGGTTTCTGAGAATGTGAAATACTCAACTTTTGACGGAGTTTTTAGGCCAAGGCTGACAATGCCGAGACAAACAGTCCTCAACTTCTTTGAAGCAGAGAAACACATCATAGTCATTCAAATGATGATCGCTGGCACGTTGCTTTTGCTGTGCAAAATAACGAACAAGCTAGTCAACTAATCGTGAACTTCCGAACATTTAACTTGGTACCAATGGCTACGCCCGATCGTAAAAGCAAAAGTAGCCATATCAAAGTAGTTTAGAAGTGTTTGAAGCAATAGCTGATAGTGTAAGATGCCTTGATGCCATGTAACGGTATCTGGAGGCGTGAGGAGTAGTGCAGGGTCGCGCCTCTTCGCCGAGTTATGACACCGCGGCTTCTCAGCGGCGGCGGCGTTGTTTTCAAGTTCCATGGCAGCTGTTGTGTTAGTATTATGCGAGCCATTAGCATTCAACATGAAGTTCCATTCATTATTATCTTGATAGAGATTGAATACAAGTGTATGTTGGCAATAATGGTAATTATCTTCAAAGTTTAGTTCGGATCATGATTATTGAATATGTTGTTTTACGAGTATTCATCTAAAAATAATTTAAAGTCCTAGCGTCCCTATCTATGTGTACCTATACGTAATAGTCTTGGCCCTACTAAAACTATAAATCTGAAAGTTTAGATGTTTGTAGAAATATGTAGGTACTGGTCCTTATAATGTATATAATCAAATAACATAAACAACTACAAGCAACTACTGTACAAGTTGTACAGTAGTCAGTAAGTTGTGTTGTACTGTGCAAGTAGGAAACTGCTACTCGTTAGATTTAGCAACTTGTATACATTACCGGTTGCATCGCATCGCTACGTACGAGTAGATGTATTGTCCGCAGTAGTGAGTGCAATGCACAGCACAAGGGCTCGTCTACACGTACCTGCAACAAGTAACAATCAACTATCAATGATGTGCCTCTGTGCCTAGCGATGCACAAGTCAGGAGTGTGCACTCCGCCAGGTTCGCGCACCAACGATCCATGTGCAGATAGAATGTATGTGATTTATGTATACTATTGTAAAACATTTGATTTGCAAGTGATCACTCGGAGAAGAGGTTCCAGGTAGTAAATGTATACCTAGTCCATAGCTGCACTCTTATTAAGAAACCAAAACATTCACCTAAATAAACTTAGCCGTTGTATTATTTCCGTGTTGAGCTGTCGAGTGGCGCATGGCGTGTCGCTCGCCAATAACCACGACAGTTTCCCTATCGCGCCACTGTCATCCATCAACACTATCACCTCCTGCTCTGATCCACTATCACTATCTAAAGCTATTCTAGTCCACAGCGAGGGAAATCAGGTCAAGCTTTGCTACCCTTACAAATTGCTTACCTGAATGGCAAGGCATTGTTATCTATACTGTAATTCACATGATCTTATGCAGATACTTAGACAAATTGACGAAGTAAAAAAGTCAGTTACTTTTTCTATTGTTGCTAATATTAATACCACCGTTATATAGGAATTCAGGAGGTCCAAGGATCTCTGATTTAAATTAATTTGTAAATCAGTTAAGAGTATCGGAAGACCCCTCGCTTTATCATCCTAATTATAATATGGAAGGCAGTGGAGCGTGAGTACCATGCGAGATATATTAACATTATCTTGACCATCAGATCGATGGCTTGGCTGGAGGTCTGCGGACGGACGCTGAACACAATGCTAAGGCAGATGGCACCCGAACTACGTCAGGAATATAATAATATATCATCTAGCTTCAAAGAATGCTTACAATGCTGGGCTACTTCAAGACTTGTTCGATTATGAATAGAGTTGAGTTTGGCTTGATCCGTGGCATGGGACACTAACTGCCGTGATATTATCGGATGCCATCGATAAACGATCATTTCCCCGGTCGGCGGCGCGGCGCTGTGCTGTATTCAGAGTTCTGTTGATCACGTGATCAACGAGCTAGCATCCCCCCCCCCCCGCGCTTATACACTCCACAACCACCTTACCAACTATCACTTATGAGCATTCTAATAAAATACTGGCTTTATGTTACGTTTTTCAAATTAAATCTACAATAATAAGATACGAGTATGTGTGTCAGCGGTCGGAATCTTAATTTGCAAGACTAAATAGCACTTTCTTGTGGTCTACACCGGTCATGGAAATGCTTACAAATAGGTCGGTTGCATGCAGCGGACGGCGGGAATGCAAATACTGAGGACTGTCACTTTCACGACGAGCACGCGCGGCTCATTCCATACAGCCGCTATAGTAGATTGTTATACAAGGGCAGTAAGTGAGCTTTTGCAGAACAAGATCCTTTTTGGCGCCCGTGCGAGCGCAGCTCGCAAAGGGCGCTAATGGATCGAGTGTACCCGAGATATTTAGATGCCCGAGCAAGCAAAGCGAGCGAGGGCAAATATAGTTTGAGGGTGCAATAGCTACTTATGACCGAGGTAAGCATTCTACTTTACATCATTCATGCGAGGTAAATTTTTAACTAGCTGATGGAACAAACATATGGCCCACCTGATGTTAAGTGGTAACCATTGCCTATAGGCAATGGTTCGAGGCAATGCTTTGCTATAGCAAAGCATTGCCTCGTAGGTCAAGCACGTCAGGAACGTGCCCTACAATGCACTGCCCTACGACCATCAACTTGAGGCATACGGATGTTCAGCCTCACGTGTCAGTGATTTCACCGGCACCCATACCCTTCAACTCGAAACACAGCAATGCTGCTTTTCGGCAGAAATAGGCTTACAATACAACAATAACACAACATTTATACGGGTATGACGAAATGTAATTTTAATTTGAGAAAAATAAAATTACAATAATAATATAAGTATTATTATAATTATACTATTAATTTTATTAAAATTAATAGTAAAATATTTGTACCGGTAGGTATCTGCTAAAACAGTCGTAGACGCACACTTATGCACACATCTGTGAGCTACTATATCTTGTCAGTAAAAAGTTTTCATATCATTTTGTAAGAAAAGAGATTGTTTCACCAAGGAGGTTTGCATAGCTCTTGAACTGTAATGAACCATCACCAAGGAGGTTTGCATAGCTCTTGAACTTTAATGAACCATTACGTATCAAGCATAGTGTGACGGCACAAGTGATTTGAAAATGGAACGCATTTACAATGCACTGGGCTGCACACGCCTACTTTCACAGCCTCTTTGTGCTAAAGTAAATCCTATTTACTGAGCATGTATGATGTAAATGTTATTAAAGTTCATTATATACAACGTAGTTAAATTTTACAATCTAGTTTCCTTCCTGAACTTGCTAAATGTCACTTTCGTTCATTGCGAAACGCAGTAACCGCGATCGTATTCCACGTTGGATCACCCACCAGCGTTGTCACCGTACAACTCGAACTACTCGTCAATAAATCAAAACACTATAAATCATTCAGGAATAGATTTCTTCCGGAAGCATTTGGCTCGTTATCAGTTAGAAACAATATTCGTGTGAAGCCGGGTGAGTGAGTGTGTCTCGTCACGCGAGCTGCGTGCGGGCGCCAGCGGGGGGAGGGAGGGGGGAGGCAGGGGGGAGGGGGGGGGACTCCTGATGGAGAGCTGGATGAGGACATAAAGCTGTTGACAAAGATTCCGGTCACAGATAACATTAAATTCGTAAATACGTGGAAACTGGATTTACCTACTTGCTAGTTCGTATCAGTTGTTGTTGTTGTTTACTTACTGAAAATATAACTGAAATTCAGATAAGTAGGTTCATAAATTACTTACATAATTATCTTTTTTATAACAATTTTGAATGCAACAAAATTAATATGATACTTGATAACTTTGACCATTGCATTTATAAAAACAATAAACTCGGCATTTTTATGTTTATTAATAAGAGAGATTTTATCTGTTCTTGTCTGAGAACACACACCCAGAGAATGTAAGCACATTATAAAAACAAACATGCGAGCGAAATGAACATTCCTAAGGATATTGAGCATGAATTACGCAATAAATATTTGTTATGCATACGGATGAGAAAGACAAATAACAGACACCTACAAGATTATAGTGAAGCATCAACCTAAATTAGATTCATCGTTATGATACGATATATTTATTACAAATACGGTTAGAAGCGAAGCCCCAGTAGTTAGGAGAGAGGTAGGTAAGTATAGGCAAAGTATCGAGTGTTAGCGCGAGGATCGTCTGCAGGCGCCGACTGAGATATTAGATAAGGATTCACTTCAGCCGAGCGCGAGGGCTCTACTAGCGCAACTCTAACACCGGATCAGATATTAATTTTGTAATACGTTACTTGTATTATAGCTATTTGGTTACCTTTAATAAGTTAACCAATAGGACATTGAGCCGGACACATGTCCGGCTCAACGTCCGGCAAAGTCCCCGGCCGGGTCCGGCCGCACTCATGTAAATGCGTCCCGGGACGCGGGACGCGGGTCCGTTTGTTTATCGTACGTAGGTACGTAGTGAGTGACCGACAGTCAGGCCGGGGCGGCGTCGTGCCTGAGATTTGCACATGCCAATATCGCTGACTTTGATTTAATATACGGAATCCCACCATTGTTATGGAAATGTGGCCTGTTCAGTGTGAGCGATCTTTTTCGTATTTTTGTAACATTTTGGCCGAGGATAATATCGGTGACCCGTGCGGTGAATCCTGCCAGAAATATTTCATATTGAATCTTTTCGTATACCTACTATTTTGTTAATATGACTCACGATGGCGATGAAAATATAAGAATGGACCTTTTATTAAAAGTTCCTTTGCCTTCTGTGCTACTTTTTATACAAAAGACGAAACAACGAAACCCAAAGTCACCATAATATGGGATGAAAATCGTTCTCTAAATTAGTAAATCATTTGAAAAGTGAGTGTAGACACAATGACATCGCGTGCCTGGCTGACATTGCAGTTGCGTTGCTGTCGCGTTGTGCGGAGATTACTCTCCGCAAGCGAACGACTAAATAAGAGATGAGGGCGAGTTGATGGATGAAGGTGGAATCCCGCGCGCGTGACGTCACGAGCCCGCAGACCAGCCGCGACACGAGAAGACATCTGATACACACTATGATTACACTTCTGAGTTTGTTCTATTTGTTTATTGTTTTTTTTTATTAAAGCTAAACTAAGGACAGACGTTTTTGAGCATTTCAGTGTTTTTGCCATAGGGCGAAAGTAAACTCATCCACAACAAGAAGCTCCCAGGATATTTTGTGTCGACTGCGGTAGAGCATGTTCTACTCGGCAGGATTTTCTGTGGTCTATTTGGTACCGAGATCCGCGCCCAATTTAAAAATGGAACATAAGGGATTTAGTTGGATCAGATCTGGCAACCGACCAAATCGAGTTACTGAAGAATTTCAGCACGCGTAGCATTTCGTAAAAAAATATTGTAGTTATAGAAACTTTAACGTTTGGATGACTTTAAGACAATGCACAATTTGTGCATCTAAAGTTTGGCAATAATTATAACACGGGCTTGCAGCTAATGAAGTTGGCTTTCAAAACCTCATACTCGTCCCAAACGCAAAAAGAGACGAAGAAGCAAAGATAAGGATGATGTTAAAGTTTGATCCCATGAGATATTCTCAAGGAACAAGTGTCAAAAAAGCTGTAGAGATCAATATCAGCCACAACAGAAGGGATGTCTACGCAAAAGATAATCCAGAAAATATGTATAAAGTCCTGGTCAACGTATTTAAGGGAACATAATGCGTTCCCAGAAGAACCAATTAAAATCTGATTAAATATTCCGCTTGGCACAAGGCTACGTGGTTCGATCTCAAAGCGAACAAGCCGCAGCCCCTCAAACTCAACAAATAAAGCTCGAACAAGCGCATCCCTAATAATGAAGAGTCCGAGTGTTGGGAACATGTCGCCGGCGCCGGGACCACACGCACACGGAATACGGCCGCCGGATCTCGGCGCGTCTGAAGTGAGCCGTGTGTGGGACAATGCCGATGACTGATGGAAGATTCGCCTAGAGCCACCAGCTGTACTGTACCCGCAGTATTTACATTTAGAAAGCTGCACAACTTGATGATCAACCTGCTATAGTTACCCTGCTTAAATATATAAAACTGCTATGTCTTCGTTTTGGTGGGTGATACATTTGATCAATTTCTTCTTGGGACATACAAGATTAAATAATAAGCAAAGTAGCACATTGTGTTAGTTATAAGACGATTTAATGTGAATCGGTTTCAGTCTATCTAATTCAGCAACAAAAAATCGTAAAAAATCTGTTGAAAGTTAAACGCTTTTGAGAGTTCGTGCGCTTGTGGTCCGGCTAATGTGGTCGTTGTAGAAATGCAAATGTGTGGTAATCGAATCACGCCGGTCAGCGACTACCCCTCCTCTCCTCCCCCTCTCCTCCCCTCCCTGCTCCCCCACTCCCCCACTCCCCACAAGAGCGACGTTTAGCGGCAATCCGATTACAGGACCTTTTTCCTGTAAGTACTCAGTTGAACTTCTAATTCTTACAGGAATTAAGAAAAGTTAAATTAACTTTTCTTTACCTTTGTCGCAGGTAACAAAACCAAAATAATAAGCAAAATACTCAAAAGTTATTTGTATTGAAAAAAACATTATTCCAATTTTATTCCTTGTATAATCGTGTCATTGGTTTTCTTGAACCAAGTGTGGTAAAAGGATTTAGGTGCGCCTCCTTTCGTGCACTAGGCAATGTTATCACTCATCATTACTACACCGTAAGCATTATCTATGAACCCACAGATACGTAGTCCCATATAAACATAAGAAGACAAGAACAACGACTACTCGTGGGTAATCGTCTCAATCAATCGGTGCTCCCTCAGTACGGAGGATGCAATAGCTGCTGATAAACCCACTTAGATACCAGTACAAGGAAGCAAGACTTTCCCCAGCTCATCGCGATGTTATTGCTAGCAGTGTACTGCGCCTCCGTTTGATTGCTCGCAGTGTAATGCAGAGCTTTTATTGAGTGATGGCGATATGTCGATGTACTGATATCTTAGGGATGTTTCACGCACAGCCAGCGGAAGCAACTAGATTTTTAATTCAAAAATAGAAGAGGCAGTGCTTTGAAGCTAAACTAGGGATTGATATTAGTTTATGATAGCGACGAGTTACTAAATTAGCTCGAAGTCTGGTATAAGTTTCAGAACTATTTGTTCTTAAATTCATTCGAAGTTAGGTCATCGTGTGTAAAGCTTGTAGCTGTAGGATAGCTGGAATCAAATTGCATCATTAGAGGTATAACAACACTGCAGCCACTCTACTCACTAACAGATCGCAGCAGCGAGGGCACCGAGCTCTGCTATTCCATGGCGGACAGAACTCCACCTCCCTCATTTTGATCGAGCTTATCTCTTCTTCTCATCGTGTCACTGGTTCTTTTAAACCAGAATGTGGTGACAGGGTTTCAAGTGTGCCTAAGAAAGGCTCCTTTCATGCTTATGAAACAACAACACAACTTTACTTATTTGCTAAATTGTTTGATTGAAGTCATAGATCTTGTAATCATAATCGATCAATTCAATAAATAAGTTACAAAACAGCTAGGTAGATTGGGTCCCCCGAGTACAAATACAGCCAGATGCAGAAGCCGAAAGATAAAAATTTGTCAACTGACGTGTCGTTACAGTTCGAGTTGTCACCGCATGGCAACGACATGACATGACAAATAAACGAATGTTGTTCCACCAGCCATCAAGTCAAATGACCGAACTGGCTCCGTCCTACACCGGACATGATTTGTAGCTTTGATTATTAAAATCTGTAGCAACTTGTCTAAAGAGACAAATAAAACCGACCAAAATCTCGGAGCCGTTCCATCAGCATAACAGGAGGTGTCGCATCACAGCGAGCCAGTTACTCGTACACTAAGCAACCAGTTTCAATGAATACCGATAGCCGAGCTAAGCAAGGGTTAGACGGCTTTTTGTCGAGAGCGCTTCAAGCCGCTGATATGTACAGTGACCGACGAGACGACGTAACATTCCCTCTCTCACTGCAATTTTAAATTGAGAATTCTTGTCTAAACCGAGTTTTTGTTTGATGATCAACTGTTGCTAGAATTCTCTCATTTTTCATTTATATTCGCATTAAATCAGCGGGAACACGTGCCTAAGTAACTAAATATTTCATTTCAAAACTTTACACAGACTAACTTAGTATTTCTCAATCAACAAAGCTCCAATGCAAAGCACGCCTTTTCTGTAAAAATGTATTCACACCAAAGCACCGATTTCCATGTTGTTACGAAATCTCTAAAAATCCCACCGAAGCAGCTTTTCTTCCTCCGATACAAACGAACACATTTACATGTGATCGAATTTTACATATTTATCGAAATCGAATATAAGAAGGCACCGCGCCGACAGTCGCCTCGGGGCATCAGCTGCTGTCACCGGCACCGGCACCGGCTCCTCACAGCCGCAAGGCGCTGGCACTGGCGCTGGCTTGGATACCTTCCGCGTGAGGCGGCACCGCGCTAATGTGGACCTGTTCATAGTGCGGCTAAGTGTCGCGGCGTGTCTGCACACATTTGCATGTGACGCGCCCCCCCACCCCCACACTCTGTGGCTATGCCTTATTCTGTGGCGCGGGCGGCGACTCCTCGGCTCGAGGTTAATTCAGGGTACGGAAAGCCCGCCACCGCCACCGCCACCGCCACCGCCACCGCCGCCGTCGGCTCCCGCGGAAGTGCGTTTAGTATTCAAGCGACGCTTTATGAAGTAAGTTATGAAATTGGGGTCTTTAAGCGACGCTCTGTCATCCTTAAACTTACAACCCTTGTTCTAATGTTTATTCCGGGGAGCTGCTGAAGCGTTTTTATAAATGGCGAGACATTCGGCCGGAACGTGAGTAGTGTTCCGGTTGATCGGCCGGTCCGCGCCGCAGTACTACCCGCAAGGGTGCTCTGTATTTATTTGCAATCAGCGCGTGAAGGGGAGAGGGATGATAACTGAGTTTGCTCTTTACCGATCGTCGACGCTTTCCATTACGCTAAACGACGACATTATCTGTAATAACGTTATGATTACGACTAAATTTCGACGCGTTTATTTGTCTTTTATCGAAACGGCGACGTGCCTGGGGGGCAATTCTAGACCAGTGACTTTTTTGTCACGGTAGATATATATCACAAGAACTGTCAAATTTAAATAGACATGACATTTTCAATAGATATCGTATTCCAGCAATATCACTTTAGACATTTATCGAGCGAAGGCCGTTAGATATGTGTCGAGTGGTGAGTAGTAGTCGACATTGACATCTCTAATATACTTTGGGTGACTTTGGGCTTTTTTTTTCTTTCGGTCCTTGGACCAGGCTAGAGTACCAAGACCATACCACCTAGTCTTACTTTTTGATAAAAAGTCAATGATGTTTACTTGTTTGTAGGGGATACAAGTTGGGAGCGAGAACGCGAATAATACTTTCTCATAAACCTACAATAAGTGAGGAGTGATTGAATTTAGCTCGTACTTAGTAATTATTCAATGGCGCAGTTAGAAGAGCAGTCAATCAGACAGTCAACGTCTATACTTGTATCCGGGGTTCAAGCTTCGAGAGAAATATTCTTTTTGCATTGAATGGCCATCTAGTTGATAACCTTTGAATTAAAAATTCAAGTCATCGGAGTCCTTCTCTTGAGTGTAATGATCCTGACAATGACATATCTACAACACTTCATAGACAACTGACCATAGATTACAAACAACAAAGTTTACAGTTTAATGGTACATAACGTTCCGTGTGTTTCCGGAATTAATTATTGTAACTAACATTTTGTGCGAAAAGTCCATTGATTACTATCTAATGAAAATGAATCTATTATAAACAACAACAAGAACGCATTATAAACGCCGTTTAATAGGAAATATGTTTATTTGAAGACAATAATAAAGTTAGTGCTATCGAACTATTCTATCGATAGAAACGGAACGTAGATAAACATGAACAACAACGGGATAGTCTGTGGAAGTTCTAAGAATGAACCTTCTTTCTGACATCTCTATAGTAAAAGTCTAACGTCAAAGTCTAACGGTGGCTAGAATACGCATTTTAGCGCGGTTCGATATTATCTTCGACAAATTTGGTGATATGACACTGCTTTCGCGACATTTCAAATCTCTATTTCGAGCGTTAATCTCTAAAAGTCTAGAATTGGCCCCCTGGAGTGTACGCATTGTCGCAGAGTGCTCCGCAGTAGACGGTACCTATGTATGAACACAAATTGAATCTTCAAATTCTTAATAAGGAGCGTCGGCAATAAATGAAGATGTAATGGCGCTATGAATATAATAATTTCAGCTTTACTTGTAAGTCACGTTGGTATTTCACAGAAATGATCTGCAGAGCCAAGTGTTTGTAATTCATAGCGGGGACGGCGGGACACCAATTCCAGAGATAAAGGAATCCCGACAGTCAGCAAACATCGGCGAGCGTCTCCAACGGAAGACGATCTAAACCACACGACAATCGACTGCAGTGAACATTTACATAGTTATAGCGGCTCCGGGGGGGTTGTACACACTTCATAAAAATTGGTTAATAAAAGTGCGTTCAGAGATTTTAGGAAACTTGCTTTACTTTTTGACGTTTCAAAATAATTATGCTATTTGCAAAGAGTTTTGAGCTGGTGCTTAGTAAGTGCTAACAGATCAGAATGAATATCTACCGTGCCTGGAGATCAAACGGACTTAGCGTCAAGGTCGGGCTTGTGTACAGATACTACATGGATTTATGAAAACATTGCTATGAATACATAAATCTTTATTTTGCTGTAGAATAGATGTTCTTTTTATTTTTTATCTCTCAATTTAATTGAGAGATAGTGAAAAGGTTACTTAATTTAGTGCGTGTTTTTTTTTCGAATGAACAAAATGCTGGAGATCGTCTGTGACGTTCTTACAGCGCTACCGGACAATGGTGAGCGCAGAGGGCACTCAACAGTCAGTGAGTGTGACTCTCTCGTAGAGACTATTATATTCCTTGGTGAGACTTGTATCGTGCTATTTATTGTTATTGTGGGGCTAAGGCAAGGGGAAGGGGAAGGGGAAGGGGAAGGGGAAGGAGCGTCGTGTTCAGTTCATACTCTGACCGACGCGACGCTCCGCTACTTGTTAATGAGGAGGCGACGCGCATTCACGTGAAGTGCGTTCCTCCGCGCGGCGCCGGGACGCGGACGTGACCCTATTCACAGCTATTGTTATAACTTTTAAACAAAACACCGCTTTACTTCCATTACTCATTTAAACTTCTTAACTTTATTATTAAATTGTTTGGCCTTTTTAGAAACCGAAAAACACGTCAACAGCATTTAAAGGCGCTGAGATGTCGAAGTTGGGGCAAAAAAAGTTGGAAACCCATTTCGCAATCATAATTCTGTACTTAGTTTTAAAATAACTAGTAAACTTGAATGAAAAAAAATGATTCTTACAAGTTTACGAGAGTCTACAAGTTCCTACGAGGTCGGTCTACGAGGGTCTACGAAAGTCTACGAATGCTACGAGCGACAAAAACTACAGGCAAAAGCGCTGTTTCTAATGTGGCATTGAATTTAAATTGCTAGACAAATATGAGGTAGTTCTAGGTACACAACTTGAGGATACCATTTGAAGCGAAAGTTCAAAGGCTGAGTTTGCAACCTTTAACCAGTTTGAAGCGAATTCACTGAACTCTTGACCTACTCGCGGAGTTGGAGCCTTCCGGCGGATGTAGGCGCGGAGGCCGAGGGCGGTCTCTTACCTCGTCCAACTGACGACTAGCTCGACGGTTACTTAAATACATAGCATCGGCTTCTGATATTATTTCAAAAAATAATATCCGTCGGAAAAAGCAAGCATACTATGAAACAGGAAACCGTTATTATAACAATATCAAATAAGGAAATTGCTAGCAGCTCCAGCACTTTGCACGCGAAGTGTCGATTGCTGAAACTTTGCAAATAACCGGCGCGTTGTCTATTAGGTAGCCGCCTCGCCGCCGACTCAATAACAACCCTAACGCTAAGCGAGTAAGTTCAAATTGGAAAAACTTTAAATTTGAAAAGGGAAATTTAGAGTCCTTGAGGTAATTTCAAAAATAGCGACTACAAAACGCACGCGGGGCTTTAGAACATCTCCGCAGAGCGAGGGAGCCATTTAAACGAAGCGGGAACACACCGACCGGGTTTTGGCTCTCCTAGTTTTATTGCTTCAACATAATCTTATATTACCGTAAGGGCTGGTTTCACGGATCGTTAATCAACCAATTAAATATTAGACAGCTGTGTATACTCGTAGCTCAAATTATTCCGTGCCACATTTGAGATAAACAACTGTTATATATTTCATTAGACTATTAGCAATCCGTGAAACCAACCCTTATGAACCTAACTCTTAGTAGGAAACAACATCGCTTGTAGTTTATCAATATCTACACATAAAAATATAAACTCAAACCTAATCATGAAAGTCCCAAGTTTCATTTTTCTAAACGAAACAACACACTAAGTTCGTAAGGACTTGATAAACTATACTTGCGAAAGTTTGTAAGAATTAAATCGTATTCGTCTGAAGGGGCTCGAGTTCCGAAGGTGAACTTGCCAAAGTTTTTCCACATCCTCTCCCCCCCCCCTTCACCCTCCCCCCATAAATCTGCGTCGTGTGCGGTTCTTTCATTAGTTGATTGTGTTCTCATGTCGTGCCTTGCGGGTATCGTCTGCGTGAGTGTTTCGTCGCTGAAATCTCCACTAAATATAGATTCAATACGATCGACTACTATCTGTTATTATTTTGATGAGACTTGTTTTTGTGGGACTCGGTAATGGCTTACATCTGAATAGTTGAATTGTTAATGCTCTCCGCTCAGATAGGCTGCGGTTGTATCTACGGAGGCAGTTGGTTTAGAGCTCGTCCGCACTCAGACAAATAACATGCTTATATAACATGCTTAACCCGCCAACGGTGACGTCAATTTGACTTACATTTTCGGTGACCCCGGTCCCACGCACCGGGTTTTTCAATGTAAGATTTCTCAGAATCTTTTATTAATTTACAATTTTTTTTATGAATTATAAATTATTTGACAATAAAACAATGATACTTCATGAATCACAGCCTCGTTTATTTACTTTTTCTTATGATTAGACAACTTCACATAGAACCTATAAAATTTGTTCGTTTTTACACATTATAGCTTTTTAAACATTTAAAACACAACAATCAACACATTTATGTTTTTTTTTCAGTTTTTTCAGTTTCTAGACTCTCCGAACTTACTTATAATAAACAAAAAATGACAAGCTACCAACAAAAAAAAAAATTTGAAAATCACGTTTCTCCAGTCAACACTGCAATACTGCAATAAGGCCCTACATGCTCAAAACACAAATGTTTCTTGCAGTTGTGGCAAGTGTATACTTTGTTCTTTCTGATGATCGTCTGTCGGCATCAAGCAGTTCATAGAGAAGTGGTTCTAGACGATGTTATTCGCTTTTGTACGACCAGCTGTAGCAAAGTTTTTATTTGAATCAAGATGAAGAATAATTTCGTGTTATTACGATAAAATTTAAGAAATCGTGCAATAAACTTACTGATTATAAAATAATACAATAACACACTAGCAAAAGTAAGTAAAAAATGTACACAAACCTGTCAAAAAACGAATTATCAATAATTAAACTCTGCCTATTTTACTTACATATTCGGTGACCCTGGTCTACCGCACCGGGTTTGCACCAAAACTCAAAAACTTGCGCCAACTCCAACGTCGCGGGTTGAAATTACGGTGTGGGAGGGGAAATCAGGCAGCTACTCGAAATCGCGATGAAAATCGCCGGCGAGGGAAAAAGTTATTCGAATTTTTCAAGTCACCCGGTCTCACAGACATATAGGACACCGTTCCCGGGTTAACTAACATGCTTAAATAACATGCTTATGAGGCGACCCCACACCGAGTTGTTATTGTATTTCTATAATAATTGCACAAATAGATTGTTTGTAGGGTAAGAGGATCTGTATTTATTGTGGAAGGGAGATTTCTTCAAATATATTAGCGGATAGAGTTGTAGTGTGATAGTATTTCAGAGTGAACGAGTGCTAATGGTCTGGTGGTAATTGCCCCACCATCTGATCCTAAGGTCGTGGGTTCTAATCCAAAGAATTTATCTACCCAACTATATAAAGATGCATACTATGCCAATTGTCTCAATCGGTAAGGGAAAACATCGTGAGAAAACTGGCACGTCGTAGAACCTAAAGAAAATAGAAAAATCATGTGTCACGGCATCGCACGTCAAAGCATCACGCATTAAGTGCTCACTAGCGGCTCACTTGCCACCAATCCGCTCACCGAGTGCGGATCGAAGAGTTTAACGACAGCGTATCTGATCAGCGAAGGGTGTCGGTAGATAATGGTGAGTGGTGTCACTGCCGACTGTCAAAAGAAGAGGCTCAGCACTTCGTTATTTCACTATATATCTTACAGTGAGAGAACACTTCCACAGAAATGTAGAGTTAACAATGAATTTATTCAATGTACAAGGAGCAGACGCCCTCACTCAGGAGAGTGAATAATGGATCATGAGAGCCAATTGGCTGAGCCTGTTCACTCAACAGTGCTGCAGCGAAAGCAATTGAACTACTGATAAAGTTTCGAGCGCATGATGAGCTTTTAAACTAACACAAGAGTAGGCACTATATTTTCTCCGACTTTTCATCAAATACAGATGTTTTAGCCATGATGTTAAGTAGCTGTAGATATTAATGAGCTGCCCCCCTTCCCGCCCCCCGCCCCCCTTGCACGCATGACCGCGCGGGGCAATGAGGAAGCCCATCGCTCGCACTCGATCTGCGTATTATTTTATGCAAATGTGAGAACCCTCAAACTTCGAAATTTGTCCAAACAGATTGTTTTCGGCGAAATTCAATTGGAATTTATAGCTCGCGTCTCGCGTAATGAAAGGGGCTTACTACGGTATCGGTAAACATTAGCATAAAGCATTCGCAAAAATTGCGTTCCGGGGTGCGGGCGCGGGGAGGAATCTTAATGCCCCCTCCCCTCTCTCGGAGGGGGTAGTGGGGGGGAGGTTGTCGTGTGCCAGCACTCGGCAGCGGCGGGACGATTATGTGCAATTTCGTCAAAGGGTTTATAATGTCGGGACGTGACATTTATCATGAATGTGCCTTGAGCATAACACGAGTTCATTGCTTTTACCGCTGATGTGCCGATTGAAAGTGTTGCGTCTCCGAGTTGAACCTACGAGTATGGAGGAGGAAGTGAGCGCCATGCACAGAGCTGTTCATAACTACACGTATAAATGATGTAAATGCAGCTTTTATGACAGTCCTGAAATAAGACATAAAATGTAATGATATTAAAATGTTTTCGTACATGATCAGCGCGGCGTTGTGTGCGGGACGGGGAGGGCACCCGCTCAATAAAGCGTTGACGACATAACTTGCAGAGCATCCCTCGCTTCACATTGTAATGGGCTGGTTGTGATGCCGCAGGAAGTGGCTCCGACCTCGCGCTCGTAAATAAGGGCGCGCTTTACCCTGCGCTGCAATTATACAACGCACGCGCCAGAGTGAAGGAGCTCCGAGGGTGGATGTCAACAGTTTAAGAAAATGTAAATGTATGGAAATCAGAAGTGGGATCTGTAACAATAGGAGTGCGCCGCAGACGTCGTTAATGCAAAGTTGGCGGCGAATGACCGACACACAACCGACACCGACACCGACACACTACAATACAGTAGGTATTACACCACACCTAGTTGGAGGTACTTTAAAAGTTCTGCTTGTGCTCATTAGAAGGATGATACGTTTACGATTTAAAAATGTACAGTGTGCCACTTGACTATCTCGGATGCGATCCGTCATGCGTTTGAATAAATTCAAAACAGGTGCAATTAACACCCGAGTTATTTCAAGATATTTGAGTTAAGTTCGTACTAACTGGTGTGTGGTCTGTGGCGCGCGTGGAGAAAGCGCTTATTTATCGCGCTGTAAAATGTTTAATTGGTCGTTAGTTCCCCCACGCCTCCACATAGCACGGCGGCTCCTGAGAAGCCTCACCTTCCTCGAGACCCTGGACCTGATCCTCTCCACCTTATGGCGCGTCAGGGGCCAACACCAGATTATAAAAAGCTAATATCTTCTCTTCTAAACCAAAGAAAACGCAGGTTCCGAGGAAATGGCAACCACGACCCGGAAGATGAAACGTAGGACCTGATAGACTGACGACATTGTTACAACACGGGTCGATGCATTGAGGTGGGTATAAATTTATAGGGGAAGGCTATGTCCAGCAGTGGACTACTCAGGCTGATGATGACTTGCTATCCGTGACCTGCATTCACGTAGAGTCCATTCCGTTACGTTGAGTAGTTCAGGCGGGACAGGCGAGAGGTGAGTTATACTGCAATAGGTAACTGTGGATAATTGAGCTTCAGCAAAACCTCTGGTTATTAAATCAGTAGATTATTATGATGAGTGGTGGAGTAGAGAGGAGAGGCAGGCGGCGAGGGTCCTCTGCGCTGAGGAGCAGATCCTCCAGCCGACAGCGCGGCGCGGGAGAGGCAACCTCATTTAAAAATACACTGATAATGAAATCAAGAGACAATGACAGCAGAAAAAATAAAATATGATCGGAATTTTTGGTTTGTAAAGTTCAAATATTTATTAAACCACTTTAGATTGAACTTTGAACTTTACCTGTAGGCCTACCATGAGCTCTGATTGGCTCTGTCTCTGCCGTCGTTTCAAGTTCCAAGCGTCGTTTCAAGCGTAAGTTTGCCCAAAAAAATAGGCAAATGCTGCTTATGGCAATGGCATTATGCATTCCGAGCGAGCGGGCTGCCGACGCAAACTAAATAAGAGATATAACATTATTTGTTCGAATTCTTTGTTATTTCCGGAAACTACCTCACTTGCCACTTGCTAAACAAACACTCAGGATGTTGCCCGAATTATAGAGTAAAATGTTTTTAACAATTTAATTATATTGAAGGAGAGCAAATCAATTTGTATCTTTGCATCCTTAGTAGGTACGTCTATGCTCAGTTTGAGGTAATATAGAAGAGTATTAGACTTGGTCTCGGGTTAACCTTGTCTGAAAATATCAGCTAACATCATAATAATGTTAGCAACTGCGTCCATGTTACCAATTAATTTCAAACTTTAGTGCCCACATAAAATAACATTAAAATCACATTCCACTAAATCATAATGAAGTGACACTCACATAATGAAGGCGTCAGTCACGTCGCGGAGTCACTTCCAGTCGCGACAATTAATTAGTTTAGATGTATATCAGTGATGAGAGAGACGCGTGACGTCACAACGAGACGAGCGTGCTTATTCTTGTGAATTGTAGTGAACACTATAAAATCAATTAAAAAGAAACAATAAATAGTTACTTTGATGTAGTAACTAGGCAGCACTAAAATTTGGTTGTTATTCTCGGGTCACCACACCATGGTGCATTTGTTATACGAGTATTCGATGGTTATTTTATGAAGAGGACTTTACTGGTAGGTAGTGGTAGTAGGTACTGACTGATATAGGATAGGTAGGTATACTAAAGATAGTTAAAGGAAGCTGCGGATGGTAGCGGCAGTAAGACGGATGTCGGTAGATGGCGATGCGTCTTTGACCGCAATAAAACTGAGATATGGAGCAATAATCCCGCTATATTAAACACCACGATATTATACTTTTTACTGGCGATAAACGAAACAGATATTATGCACTTTTGGTCGAGACTTGCAATCGAGGTGGGGTGGAAGAATGGAAGATAGCCAATATCATTAAAGGAGGTCGTTGCAAAGAAAAAGTAGCTGACAATCTATTATCAATACTTCACATTATTGATATAAGTATAGATATAGACACACACCTGAATTCATAGTATAAAATAGTATCAAACAGTTTAAGCATTACATTATCCGTTCATTCATTTGAGTGCATTTGAAATTTTGAATGGTCTTATGGAGGCATCGACCTACAAATGGTGGTTATAAAGTCCGTACTGAGGACTGAAAAACTTCAAGTTGCAAAACTCCTCCATGCAATAACCACTGCTTTAGAATATTGTATTTGTGCAAATCCCCGAAACACTAAAAGCAGCTCCTGAGACAGCAAGGCAGTGAAAACATGCAGCCGTGAGTGATAACGCGCGAACACATTCACATCGGAAACAGGGCAGGTGACACACAATTATTACACTAACCGAAACCTCCGCGAAACTATAGAAACTACAGCGATTGCGTTAAAAACATTCAAAATGTAAGTAGTCCTAACAAATAAATAAATCTAGTAAATAAAACAGGCAATTCAATTTAATTTGCATCAATATAAACAACAGTATTTTGACTTTTTAATTTCAGCAATCTATATTAAGATCGCCTTGCTCTTAGGACAGCTGCTGCAAAAAAATTATGAACTCGATATTATAAATTAAAAAAGATATAAATTATGGAATCCGAACCCAAGTTAGCAAGAGTAACCTAAGCAGATGGAGGATGATTGCTAAAAATGACACGCAAGGCCAGTGTGGTAGCAGGGGCAGTGCATGCCACACGTGCTCGCGTGTCCTGCATGCCCTACCTCATGCACAATGGTGATGTCTAACATGATCACATGACCGGCTCAGCCATTGCCACCTACTGTTCTAAGTTAGGTCTACTGTCTGGTGAAAGAGGCTATCAAAATTGTAACAATGACACGAAGGAAGAAGTAAAGTCACAAGGACTAAGACAAGGATTAAGACGTTTCGAAGTGATTTTTGGAATTGAACTGAATAAAGACAACTTTGACTTGACTTATCAGATTGCCTGCTTCCGGTGTGAATGCGGTCAGGCGCCGTATGCGCGCATGTCGGTTGACGGCCGTATTTAGCTCGCGTTCTGAGAAATTACTCACGAAGCTGTTAAATACTTCTTATTGTTAAGTTCGCGGAGTTTATTTACACACCATTATGTTTATAAATAGTTTTCATACTTGCTCGTTTTGTGTACCTATCAAGACGTAGGTATTTTAATTTTTCAAACGATACTTTTGATCAGTAGCAAACCTACCAAAACCTTTCTGCATCTAGAAATAATGACTACTACTAATACTCGTATTACTAGTTCATAATATTCCAAAAATAGTTCGTATTTTTCTTTTGTTATCATAATTTTACGTGAACTTTGACAAGCGTAAGTTCGGGTAAACTAAACACTTTTGTGTCTACCTCCAACCTCGTTTTCAAAGAAGTGTGATCGTAGTTTCGATTGCCGTAACGAATGGTTTGTAATGAGAGTAAGTGCTGTTCGTACAAACTCAAATGCACTAAAACACTCACTAGATGCAGAGCGGTTACTTTGCTCATAGTGATGCATTCAAAGTGATTCTTGTAATTCAACTGAATAAAGACTATTTTGATTTGATTTAGCCTAAAATCAACTGCACTACGTAACATAGCCCTAATAGGTAGGCCTTAGTTTCAATTTGGAACACAGCAGCGTGGCCATCGAGATATAAGTACTACGTACTAGAGAAGACACCGTAAATTCCTACTTTGTCCCGTTCAACTGCGGCGATCGCGCCGCAAATCACTCAGTCGCCTCAGTCGCTCTCTCTCGAAAACGCGTAAGTGCCGTGATTTACATGGCGCTTAAGACCTTTTTGTCGAGAACAAATTACGAAGAATAGGACAATTCAGTTATTTGACGTAGCTTCTCTAGTACGTAGTACTTATATCTCGATGAGCGTGGCCATGATTGCTTGAGCGCAGAAATAATGTATAGTGGTATTATAGTACATCCTAACACTCTTTCACAAAACGCTCTACTACTTACTCATCTGCGATTTAATGTACGAATCGCAATCTATGACGTACAGCTGTTATACATGTACAGATGCCCGATTTATAGAAATCAATCTTTAAATCAAACTGCTTTTAATATCGTTGAGCATGCGTTCAGCTCCAAATGTACAATAGTTGCAGTGTGAGATACGATCGAACGTCTCGCCGCAGATGTGACAGCAGTTAGTACGGAGAGATCGTATCTTGATGTATGTGACGGGCTCGTGACTCACGGGGATGTTGCCAGAGATGCTATCTCACTATTAGTGGCACGGGATTGGGAATCGGGAGGATAAATAAATAAATAAATAAATATTGTGGACAATTCACACAACACTACCCAGCCCAGGATCAGGAGCTGTTGCGTCTACTGGCAGATGTAGACCCGTGGTGAAGGAGGATGCACTCACCACGAGACGCGCTTAATAGATCTGCTTACCTGTAACAAAAATACGAATCATTAAAGAATAAGTAATACTAAACTATTACCTTCTGTGGACTGAAGAATTCTATTGCTAGGTACATAGAAGGGAGTCTGCTGAAAGTTATGCTGGGTAACAAAACAAAGCATTCGGCTATTATTTAGGCTTATTTAATCATAAACCCAAAGAATTACGACGTCCAAGATCAGACAGCCATCTTCCGTGGGATAAACCAAAACATTTGATTCAATTAAAACAAAATTTAAGCATTTCTGAGCGAAGAATTCTACGTTGTGAAGTGTCCGAGAGCGCTCTCCATAATGCAATAGAAGGGCCCCGTGCCCTAGGAATAGGCCCCGCAGTGCTCGCTGCAACAAATGCCGCTTATATCTCCGCTAGCCCTCGCCCCCGACTTCGGTCGCCTCCCTCGCGATCACTAAATTGTTGTCCGCGAGGAATTTAATATAGTTCGCTGGACGAGAGACCACTTCAGGAATTATTCTTAAGGCGCTTTGTTTGTTCCCCTCCGGCGGACGCGCGGGGCGAGAGATTGCCTTATCATAGTTTTATTATATTGTATTAATATAAGAACTTTGTTTGAGAGAGGTGGAACAGAACGTGTTCAATGAAGAAAACATCGTTCTTACAAAAACTGGCCTGATGCAAAGGTTACATCGGCAATAGTATTTTCAAATAAAAGGTTGTTCAAATACTGATTATGATAAAACGGTTTTCGTAAAGCAACATATTAAAGTCAATAAAAACATTAAACCCAATGAAAACGCGAAATGGTATAATTTCGAAAAATATGTTTATCCAGAATGTGGGCAACACGATAACTCACCACTTTATGATGAGAGCATCAACAACAATAAAACGTACCTTCCGCAAAGCTTGTTATATCAGTCCAGCTTTGATCCGGGTTCCCACCGACACCGTATTTATTAGCGCACGAGTACAGTGCACTACAGACAGAAGGCTCGCTGTAACTCCGGCGTGCATTCGATGCCAAGGGTTTGCTTTATGGGAAAACATGTTCACACAATACGCAAACTGTGGTTACAATTTCACCACGGAAGGTCTCAGTGGTAAATGAACTTATGGTTTCTTAAAAATATAATTTGTTAAAAAAATTGGTGGTTTGTGTTATTTGTAACATGGTTGGTGTTATGTGTGAGGTTGGTCAATCAAAATTGGCTGTAATTTATTTGAATAAAACGTTCTAGTTTGACTCCGCTATGGAGTGTCCTCTCTGGAGTGGTTGTCAGGTCGGCTCGCGCGGCGTCGCGTCGCATAATTGGATCCGGCGATTCGGTTTGAATAAAGATAACTGCCGGGTTTTATGCCAGTTTTCACCTTTTTTATACGCGTTTTCATATTTATTTACGCCTCTCGTATTTTTTTTACATTTTAATATCTGCCCGCGCGACTGTCGTGTAATTGTCGCGTCGCAGTTTCATGCTTCTGATTAAAAAGATAATTTCATGGTTTTTAGCAATTTCTTATTCATTATGGTTATGACTGAAAATGATCCGCAAACTGTATAATTTTATTGAGTTTCGTAACAGTTTTCGAACGTAAAGTTTTACCCTAGTTATACTCGTATAATTTGGTATCTAACATTGAGGGTAAAATTGCTGTTGAACTTATCGGTTATATTACGTCGAATCAACTTTGAATCGGCAATCGGCACCGGCACCGGCAGACGTTACAGTAAAGGCGTGTGTACAAAGCGATCGACCCACATCACGCGACACAAAGTTTTTCAATTAGTTGACCGACCGCACCCCCCCCCCCCCCTCCCCGCACCCACCCCCCCCCCCTCCCCTCCCCGCACCCCGCACCCCGCGTGCGATCTCCGATATCCCCTCATTGAGTATGTCCGCTAGAGATGTCGCCGATTGTGTTAATCGAAGCTCTCCTACGCTTGCAACCAAACTTGCATCGAGTGCACTATTACAAATCACATTTTTTTATTATATGTATGTAAAACAATCGGCCATCCGATGTTGAGTGACCTAGCAGGTCACGCACGTCCGAAACGTTGCCCTACGAGTATGGTATTGGTTCTACGAGGAGTAAGATACTCTGTCTAGTGTACACCTTTGTGGATTATCTGAACAGTTTTATTTATGGTAGATAAGTGGGTAGGTATGTAAAAACTATATATTTATTTTAAGTTGATCGAAAGTATACTTTGCATGATTACACAATAGCTAGTATAGAGTTGGCCCATCTCTATAGTCTGGTTCAATCCACTTTTACGCAGCAAATTAAATTAGTTTGAAACAGCGGTCCCTACACTATACGTACATAATACTATATTGGCTGGTATTTGATCTACTAAAAGCATTTTAAACTTTAGCCTGCTTTGCGAACCTCCAATCCGCCGCTATCCGCAACTCGAGCTCGGAAGGCGATCGTTTCCATTCAAGTAAGTAAGTGGCATCTGCATATTCATTTCAGATCATACACAATGCCAATGTACTTACTCGTATCTTCCTTTAAAGAAGAATAAGTAGAAGACTTAGTGACGGTGTGAGTCTAAGAATAATAATGAGTCTCCTAAGGAGAGTCCTTCTGATAAAACTTACTATTTAAAGAACTATCAACAAAAATTATGATGATCATCCGAAACTGCTACAAAAATACTTGTATCATTAAGAAGCTAGTGCGTACATTGTAATGTACAATCTAAATTCAAACTGTGGTATAGTTAAGAGACACATTATCGGAATGTCTTTATCTGCCTGCTCTTTAAGATAGAGAGTGAAGCTCGCGTCCTTAAGCCTCCGCTATACCCTGGTCTAAAAACAAAACACGACCGGAAAGTTGGAAAAATTTAAAATAAAGATGGCGTTGCCTGACCTGAGCTGTGAATTCATGTATTTGATACCAACTATTACTTATTCTGTGCTTGGGTCTGACATTTGTCACGACATTACAATGTGTTGACTAGAATACGCTTCGTTAGACAAAAACACAGACAGATATTCAGTAAATAAATATAACCCAATTGTTATGTTAGCTGATTCCCGTCGCTGAGTTTCCATTGCATATTTTTCATCCAGGATTGGTGATAACAATGGCAAGCTGTGCGGTATTTTTTAAACTACCACGAACGCTACATTTTAAATCTAACTTATATAGTAGTGTAGTAGTAGTAGTCTAATTTATATAGTATAACAAGCAAATAGCCCCAGATTTAATAAAAGAAACCTTCCACCAAGAGAGATTTTCCTCATATTATGCAAAACCAGAGTGAGTTGCAAGTTCATAAATGTCGGTAGTCGGTGAATGAACACTTGTATTTTTTAAAGGTAAAAAACGGAACCCTTATAAATTCGTCATGTCTGTCTGTCTGTCCATCCGTATGTCACAGTCACTTTTTTTCAAAAAAATGAAATGAAATGAAAAGAAATAATTTATTTGCTTGAAGTATGGTACTTACAAAACTGTAAAAGCTATATGTACTGATGAAACTTGGTAAATAGATGTATTCTGTAAACCGCATTATGATTTTTATACTTAGAACTGACACTCAAAAAATATTTTTTCATAAAACTTATGAGTTTTCTTAACATTAAGTAAAAGATTATTAAACCAGTTAAGTATTTACGACAGAGATGCGTTAACGTCATCGTAATTAGCCTTCTATCTATCGACTTTAAAAATTAATGAGGTATCGTCAGCAAATAGTACTGTTTCACATAGTTTTTTAACCAAAAAAGGAAGGTCATTTACGTACACTAGAAACAAGAAAGGACCTAATATCGAACCTTGTGGCACCCCTATGTCAATAACTGACCCAAAAGATCTCTCACCGCCCACATCAACTTTAAGGATTCTATCAGTCAAGTACGATTGTAATAAGTCAATGGAGCGATTTAGAATACCGTAATGTTTAAGTTTAGATATTAAGAGGGTGACGGACGCAGCTCGCAACTTCAATTCGAGGCGCGGGCAAAAATTGCTCCGAATATAGCTATCTCTATTCATTTGATGCGGGCGCCACGGAATATATAATAGTAGTATACACACACAGGCGCTCGTGTGACGCGCTACTTCTATACGTGAATCCAACCATAGTGCCGCGCTTGTGCGTGTGCGTCAGCCACTGATAACGATTTTTATGCATTGCCTAATTTCGTCAACGTTACTAACACCCGTTTTCACTAAACCTAGGCGACGCCTAAATCGGATGCCTAAATATTAACGGGCCGACGTACACAGCTCGCAACTTCAATTCGAGGCGTGAGCAAAAACTGCTCCGAATATAGCTATCTCTATTCATTTGATGCGGGCGCCACGGAATATATAATAGTAGTATACACACACAGGCGCTCGTGTGACGCGCTACTTCTATACGTGAATCCAACCATAGTGCCGCGCTTGTGCGTGTGCGTCAGCCACTGATAACGATTTTTATGCATTGCCTAATTTCGTCAACGTTACTAAGCGTCAGATAGGCTAGTGGCTAGGGCGTGCGGATTCACACTGAGAGGACGAGGTGGGCGGGAGTTCAAATCTGGTCAAAGAGAGTTGACTTTTTGCACCCTACAATTTTATGTTTTTATTTTTTGTGGCTGCATTACCTGACTAACCCTCTAAGCTTATTGCTTGCTTGTTTCGCTTTTCTAGTATTCAATAAGCAAGGATTGGTCATGCTCTGAATGCAAGAATAAAGTGAAAAAAAAAACAACATTCCTGAACCGATAAAGAACCTTCAGAGTAGCTATTTACGCACTTAGAAAAGACACCAGGAAATTCTCTAACATGATACGAGTGAGTTTATTCATCAGGTAGGGTTTGTGCGGGTTCTGGACCAAATTGAAGAAGAGTAAAGAGAACCATTGACTCCGAGTTGAGTTGAGAGAGCCATTGACCCCGGCGCGGAGCGATGGAGTTGTGGTTGATGACGTTCCAGTAGAGGATGATGGGTGGGGTCCGCTCTACGTCAGGTGGGGTGTGGTTCGCCAGACCTCATCGGCCTAGCGGTTGGGGGGCGTGGGTTCAAAACCAGTCATGACGTTACAGTTGAAGATCATGGGTGGAGGTCCGCTCAACATCAGGTGGGGTGTGGTTCGCCAGACCTCATCTATCACACACTCACAGCAATAAAAAACACGCAAAGCGGCTCACTTACCAAAGTACAGAAAGTCTAATAATGTGACTGCATTTAAAAATATACTTTATTCGTTGAGCAATTAGGTTGCTTTTATTCTGCTTATTTACATTCGCAAAACCAACGATTGCGAACATCGACCTACAATTACATGGACCTCGGCTTTCGCACAAAACTCGCGAAAAAAGTGTACCAAGCTAACCTACTATAGGTGGATACTTATATAATGATTATAAACAAACTGAAAAAAAAATTATTTATGTCTTATCACAATTATTATATAGAACTCAATTTTGATTGCATGAAGCAACTTCTAGTGAACGTTACAGAAATTTTTCCAAGTCTTTTTATCAATATTTCCACCAGACGTTGAGCAGTACTCTGTTTATTGAGCTCCAGTTATATAAAGAAAAACTATTTTGTTAAAGTATTTCTCAGTCTTTTTATCAATATTTCCACCGGACGTTGAGTGGTAGCAGTTTTTTGAGCTCCAAATAAATAAAAATTTTTTTTAATTTCTTAGTCGTTTTATCAATATTTCCACCTGACGTTGAGCTGTAGTTTATTTCTTGAGCTCCAGAAAAATAAAACAGAAATATGTTGTTCAAATTTTTACAAGTCTTTTTATCAATATTTCTACCTGACGTTGAGTGGTAGTCGGTTGTTTGAGATTCAGATAAATAAAGAAAAAAAATAATTTGCTGAAATTTTTCCAAGTCTTTTTATCAATATTTCCACCTGACGTTGAGTGGTAGCAGTTTTTTTAAGCCCCAGATAAATAAAGACTAAAAATATTTTGTGGCAATTTTTCTTAGTCCTTTCATCAATCTTTCCACCTGACGTTGAGCGGTAGTCGGTTTTTTGAGATCCAGATAAATAAAGAAAAAAAATATTTTGCTGAAATTTTTCCAAGTCTTTTTATCAATATTTCCACCAGACGTTGAGCGGTACTCTGTTTATTGAGCTCCAGTTATATAAAAAAAAACTATTTTGTTCAAGTATTTCTCAGTCCTTTTATCAATATTTCCACCGGACGTTGAGTGGTAGCAGTTTTTTGAACTACAAATAAATAAAGAAAAAAAATAATTTGTTGTAATTTTTCTTAGACCTTTTATCAATACTTCATATACAGGGTGGAATTTTGTAATGCCACCTAGAGGGAAAGTACTCTTAATACTGCAGATAGAAAATTTTACTCACAGGAAACATTCCTTTATTTTTGAATAGAAAGCAAACTGCATTCAAAGTTTTTCGAAAATTCTCTCACACCCGGGAATTGAACCGGCTAAAATCAGAAAAATTATACCTTGTACTTTTATTGCATCGATCGTTAGTCAATTATAAGGATGAAATCTCTCTTACAAACATGATAAATTAAATGAAAGAAAAACCAGGAAATCTTAAATTAATTTAATTATTTACAAAAAATGGTTAACTAACTAGTTACTTGAAATTAGTTGCTTGAAATGGGCTCCATTCTCTTGGATACACAAATTTATTATTTTAACGAATTCATTTCTTTAAAAGAATAAATTTATTCCTTTCAAAAAAAAAAATTAATTTAAAAATTATTTTATTTTTAATTTTAGAAATTGCTTTCTATCCAAAAATAAAGGAATGTTTCCTTTGAGTAAAATTTTCTATCTGCAGTATTAAGAGTACTTTCCCTCCAGGTGGCATTACAAAATTCCACCCTGTATAGAAATTAATGGTTCATAATTTGTTTTAGTCGAAATGTTGGCTTTTTTCGAAATTTCGGCAGACTTTTTGACCTAGTGCTGCACCTTGATTTCGTTTACCCAACCTACAACCTACCTAGGTACTTAGTATTTCCCATCTTCACTTAGTACCCTTCCTAAACTAACAATTATCAAATATCTAAGCATTATGTTTTATGCCAGTGTAGGTATTTAACTAGTCCGAAGTCCGAGCGATTCACACACACAACCGAAGTGTCCCGTGTGCTTCAAGCGTTTCCTCCCCCTGCACCCCGCCACCCGCACCGTGCGTGCGCGATAGCAATAGTAGCCGTTCGAAAATGCCATGAATTTGATCGTGTTCCGTAATACCAAAAATGATGACTGAAAACTTTTTGTATTCTTTACATAGTATTGTTATTCTGTAACTAGACAATATAAACTAGGTTCCTTAACAAAAAACACGTAAGATATTGTTGTTTTTAGTACGAACCCAATAGGTAGAAAACTTGATAAGTTTAGCATAAAAATGTGCAAAATGCGATTGGTGTTTATTTCATTTTAGGTAAGTAATTTGAAATAAAAACTGTTGAGGAACCTAGATAAATACTATGCAAATACAATTATTACAATAATATAGTGTAAATCTGTCTAAATTAGAAATCATTTTGGTATTCCGTTTGTATGAAAATTTTCTATACGTCAGCCCCTTAACTAGTTTTTTCGTGTGCGCGAGCTGCAAGCAGCTCGCGTGTCGGTGTGCTACTCCCAGTTTTACATTACACTTGCACTTGTAAAACCCCAAAAAGTAGTAAAGAAAGTCCTAAGTAACCCTAAAAGTCGATCAGTGAATCAAGTTCTTCAGTGTAGTAAAACCCCAATCAAAGTCCTAAAGAACCCTAAAATTGTTTACATAATCAAGGTCCTAAGTGAAGTAAAATTCCAATTAAAGGCCTAAGGAACCCTAAAAGTTGTTTATTTTATCAAGTTCCTCAATGTAGTAAAACCCCAATCAAAGTCCTAAGGAACCCTAAAAATGTTAACATTATCAAGCTCCTAAGTGTAGTTGAAACTCCAATCAAAGTCCTAAGGAACCCTAAAAGTCGAACACTTAATCAAATTGCTCAATGTAGTAAAACCCCAATCAAAACCTTATACGGAACCCTAAATTGTACGTCAAGCCAAAACCCTTAACGGGTCGAAACCGCTGGAAGGAACCCAAACGTTGACTACCGGGTCGCGTGCATCGCGAGCTGCAAGCAGCTCGCGTCCTCAATGCGTTCCCACAGGGGCGGAACCCTAAACCAAGTGAAGATCCAATCAAACACCTTAAAAAACCTAAAATTCAATCTCCAATCATAGTCCTCAGTCGAATGAACCGTTTGAACGACCTTAATCGGACGATTTTTGTAAAACCGGAAGTGGCACAGCCGCCATTTTGAATTTTGAACTCAGTCTAGTGAACATTTTTTCACACCCCTAAGACACCCTAAATTTCAGTAGGAGGGGGTTCTAAATTTCCCTAAATTTCAGTAGGGTGGGCGTGGTCGCGTGGCGGCTCGCTTCGCTCGCCGCAACGTTCCCCCCGGGTTCAGGAGGAGGGGGTTCTGGGGGCTTGAGGGGGGGGTCACAGCACGGCTCGCTTCGCTCGCCGCGACCCTCCCCCCGGGTTCAGGAGGAGGGGGTTCTGGGGGGCTTAGGGGGGGGGGGGGGAGGGTCACAGCAGGCTCGCTTTGCTCGCCGCACTGTTCCCCATGGTTGCATGGCGGCTCGCTTCGCTCGCCGCAATGCTCCACTCGAAAAAAAGGGTCAAAAATAATAAAGGGGTCTAGAGGGGGGAGGGGGGCAAAATTTATTTTGCTTTCAAAATAATCTCACCTTCCCTACATGACCCAAAAAAAAAAGTCTTGCAAGTCACTCCGCTTGGAAGATACGAAAGGGGGGGGGTGAAAAAAGGGGCAAGAGGGGGGTGTTTTTTTTGTTTTTTCAATTCAGGAAGAAACCCTCTATACGAAACCCCAATCGAAAACCCCCTATCTCGACGGCATCCGGTAGCACTCACAAAAGGGGGGGTCCTGGGGGGCAAGGGGGGCAATTTTTTTTGTACAATAACATTCTTATCTTTTTTCTTCTCTTTCGTCTTCTCCCTTTTAATCTTTTTTTTTCTGAAAAGTAATATTTCATCAAAATCGGCTTAGCCGTTTTGTTTTATTGTTTGTTACTGCATACCTTCGTCATTTAATTTTATGATCCAATTTAGTCATTTTTTCTTTTATCTAAAAGGTTATACTTCCAGATCTGTATGTAAATCTAGTAAGTATAACTTAGTGCATAGAATTCATGCCTATGGAAATAAATAATAATAATAATAATAATAATGCTGGACAATTCACACAACATGATCTAGCCCCAAGCTAAGCAAAGCTTGTGTTATGGGTGCTAGATAACTGATATACATAATACAATACATTACATGCATAGATAATTTTCATTTCAATTCATAAATGAATTGAAATGGAAATTATTTATGGGTGGCTTTAAGCTTTGCACTCATTTAGGCCTTCGGTGCTCATTGCGGTGGAGATCAGTGAAGCATTGTGAAATAACACTGTCTATTCGACTTATATTATTGTATTTTATCGGCATTTAAAAATATTAGGTATACCAAAGAGTTTCGACAACCCCAACTGACTCTTCAAAGTTCTGTCAAACGCAAAATCTTGGGAAACTCCTTGCTGCGTGTATAGAAATAGGCACATGTATTTTGGTATTTGGGTATTTGAGCGCACCGTGCATGAAGCCTTTGACAGAAAGTTCCAGAATTCGGGACATTACAGACACCTCCAGATTTAAAAGACGGCAATCAAAAATACTCAAAACCCATGATATTATTGTTATGACTGGGCTCTCAGCTCATTTATTAGTAGCTCTGCCTTCTGCGCCATAGGTCGTGGGTTCGATCCCCACCGAGAACAAATATTTGTGTGGTGATCATAGATATTTGTTCTCCATCTGGATGTTATATTGTTTTCCAAGTACCTATGTATTTACAAACAAAATGTATTTAAGTATTACATCAGCTATCTGGTTCCCATAATACTAACTCTGCTTAGTTTAGGGCTAGATAGTGTAGTGTAGATTGTCCATAATATATATATATATACTTCCTTTTCATTGTAATGGGCTCCCAAACTCTTTGCAAAATCGACACTATTTTTATAAAGGCCTAAAATCGGCTACTAGTTTTTGAGTCTTCTTCTTGTCATGTCAATAGAAAATTAAAGCTGGTGTGGTGGATTATGAATGTGCCTCAAAAGTTTTGCTACTTCACGTTGGTTTCATTTATTGTTTTCCTTCACCGTTAGAGTGTACTGACATAGTGCACATAGGTTTTTTGGCAGATAAACTAATTTGTGCATGACGGGGTTTGAACACACGCCTTTAGAATCAAAAAGCGGGTCGCTACGACAATATAACCGGTGCTAAGCAACCAGAGCGCCCCTCCACCTAATGGACCGATGACATTCTAAAGATCGTGGGAAATCGGCAAATTGTTTTTTCATGGAAATGTATAAAGGAGGTCTATATCTAGCAGTGGACTTCTACTTACTGATGATGATGACGGAAAGCACTGGGTAGATAGGAAGATAGCTACTTATGCAACTACAAAAATGGAGGTATTTAACAAAAGCATTGCGCTTCGCTGGTCACGCACGATAGGAACGTGCCCTAGAATGTACTAGATAAGTTATATGCTACATAAAATATATACTTCTACAGGCTGATGATGATGTGAATACAGGTTATCGATCATAATGTATGATGAAGATGGTATTATGTCATTTCGTTATACTGTGACAATTTGTTTTATGTTACACTGTGGCAAATTTATAGTACCAGTAGTAGCTATGATTTAATCTAGGGTATATTTTACGTAGTCAGAGATGAAATGTCATGTCGCGAAATTTGACATAGACCTCACCTCGTCGGCCGCGCGGGCTGTACTGAGAGAAGTAGCTAGGAAATCCTACCTATATATATTTTTGAAAATTTTATTTTTTTATAAAAACTACGGCAACTAAGAAAAGTGCAATAACATCAGGTTTTTACGTATTTATTTAGGTATACGGGAACAAAACTTTCATTGCAATGGCTCTAACAGCAACGGAAAAAAACCATTTCAAATCCAAAAAAAATTGAGAGTTTTTGGCAAACTTTGCGTTCAATTTTATCGAACCCAGTGAGTTTAAGAGAATTTCTAGCCGGAACATAATTTTTTTACACCATTTAATTGTTATATTTTACAAAAAAATTAAATGGATTCGTCCATACAACGAAAAAAAATGCTACTTTACATTTTCGGTTTCACCTGATGTAGGCCCTTAATGTGCTCTAATGTAACATTTGTATGCGCGTGTGATCGCCTCTTAATAGATAAAGCCAGTTCGACACTCGTGACTTAACTTGCAGGTACGATCATGCTTTAGTTTTCAATTTAATTGTTAATCCATAACATTGATTTTTAAACAGGTTACAGTAAAGTCTCAATTTTAAACTATCAGCTAGGTAAGAACATACATTTTGAAGCTTTTTGTTGGACGGTACTAATGTATTAGCATTTTAGTAGATAGATAGACAGAAAACTCATTAATGTACATGTTACAAACGAATAAAAAGAAAATTAAACAAACTTCTTCACTAACTTTCAAAGGCTAAAAAGCGATTTCTTCAGACAATCTTTAGTAATAGTTATTTTCGTGTAAAAACACTGACTAAATAAAAGTAATACCTGGGCTCAGTTCTCACTCTGATGCCCAAACCATGAGCCCATAGTGCAAGACCGCGACTACGCATCCATTCGGCGCGGCGCCGGAACTCACGGTGGCATGCCGAGCCGAGCGCGCGCATTATAACTGACTGGCGCGCGGGGCAGCCATTACTGCTGCCTGCTATTACCGGCATTCGTTCATCAAGTGTGGTCTCCGACGCCAGAGCGCCGCGAGGGACGCGCTCGCCTCCAGGCATTGTCTGATTCACTAGTATCAGAACCACACACTAATTACGCTTGAACTTGGAGAGGCCTTCAAGAAATACTTCACCAAGCTTACTATTAGTTGCTCTTTCACATTCATCATCATCAGTTCGATGTCCACTAAACATAGTCCTCTTCTTAGTTAAATAAAAAAGCTCAAGATTAACGAATTTGTCTGTTCCATCCCTAAAATCCCACGAAACCCACAATGTGTTGTGTGTGCACGAGGCAATACTTTGTTGTATGCGATGGTTACCACTTAACATCAGGTGGGGCAATTGCTTGATCTAAAAAATATGAAGGAGCAGCAACAAAACACCTTTTATTTGATTACTGTCGATTGTTTCAATGATGTGTACAATGGTTTAGAAGAAGGCTACATTAGCATAGTTTACCTATTCACTTCATGCTGAGTTTGCTTTCAGCAGCCAGTGAAGTGAGTGATTGAAAAAGTAGACGCCCCTAGCACAATTTAATCATACTAAAACTAGACTAGAAAAAACTAGAAACCACTGCGTTCCTTGGCTTTCAAATCGATCGTGGACTGACCTGGGGCTCCCACGCTGATAAGCTATGCGCTCGTCTTGGTAGTGCATGCTACGCTTTAGGTAGGTTAAGTCGTGTCGTGCCTGCTGAAGTGGTTCGCATGTGCTACTTCGCGACCGTACACTCATTACTGCAGTACGGCACCGAGCTGTTTGGACGCGCTGCTGAAAGGGAGCGCATCCTTCGAATGCAAAAAAGGGCCGTCCGTGCAATTGTACGGGTATCGCGACTAACATCTGCAAAGCCATATTTTAAGCAATTAAATATCATGACGTTTCCATGCATTGCCATATTCCAAGTGGCGGTTCATGTTTACCAAAACCTGGACTTGTTCCCTAGACAAGCAGAAGTGCACGGCCACAATACACGCAGAGCAGCGAGCGGCTGGCTTGCAACGACAACCAGAAGACTAGCGAAGTCTGCTAAGTTGACACACGTCATGGGCACAGCGGTGTACAACAAGCTACCTGGCAAGGTCAAAGACGCACCGAGTCTCGTTACTTTTAAATTAAAACTTAAAAACTGGCTCGTGGAAAAGGCGTTCTACAGCTATGACGAATTTATATCTAATAAGGAAGAAGGCAACTGTGCCTCAGTTGATCAACTGTAATTAGTTTATTTTTCTTTATTAATTTTCAATTCAATTTTATCCAATTAAGTATGTGTTATCAAATTATGTAATTTATTATAATTAATTTTATAATTTTTTTTTACACTACGTATAATAATTAATTTAAATATAAATTTATGACCTATAATTGTAATTAATAATCAATAAAATGTTTATATCTGTTTATATCTAAAATATTTTAGTAGATAGTATTTTGTTTGTGAAAATGTTTGTCACCATATTGGATGTCCAGATCTAATTTAAAAGCCATGCCGCAAATCTTTAACCTTCGTTGGTAAGCCATACGAGTTTATTTTACGTTGATTCCATGCTGCCATAAAATAGTGCTGAGGGTACCGGTAGGTACTGTTTACTTAGCTCAGACCGAGACGCGGCTGAGGTTAGCAAACAACTGAGCTAGACTCAACATCGCTAAACACTGGATTTAGGCGCTGCGGATAAAATGATTTCAAAGCTGAATTGCTATGAGGGCTCTCATCAAATTGAAGGAATGAATTTAAATGCTTAGATAAATAATTAATGATACAAAAGCGAGGTATTTCAGTTAGATCCATTGTAGATCCAGTGTCTTATATTAAAGTTAAACATATTCTATGTTGCTGATTAGATCAAATGTTTCATATCGTGTCACTATTTCATTCGAACCGACCTCGAATGAAATAGTGAGAGTGTGGCGAAAAAAGGCTTCTCGTGTACTACTACAACACTCTTTAAATTTGTTAGGTTGTTGGTGTCCTCATGCCGTTTTCCTCCACGTTATCAGTTGCATTGATAGCATGAGAGGCGTCTGCAAAGTTTGCGCGAGTGTTTATGATTTACAATTCCATTAGAGACGCGGCTCGCAGACGCGATTACGAATAGACACGTGGCCTATAGCTAGCGTACAACTGTTTATCTAGTATCGCATGGGATATGCCTGTTCTTCTAGGCTTGGTCGCGTGGAGCTGGCACCTAGACTCACCTAGTTGTAAAACGTTTCATAGCGATCTTTGTGATACAACCGAATAAAAAATATTGACTTTGTCTTTGTCAAAGTTAAGAGAGAACTTATTGCTTTTGAATTTATGCTCTACTTACTCAACCCGATTACTATCACCTGATGGATCGACGACAATCATTATTAAGATCGCGGAAAGTCGATGAATATAATTTTTTAAATGATATCTGACTTCTATGTTCACAGCTGTAGAATTCGTCAGGCACAGGTGATAATGAACTCACTCATAATATTGCTTAAAATATATAATTTTTTATAGGTTCTATTTGTATCTAGTTTTCACGGAGATGACGTAACCTTCATAGATCTAGCCACTGAAGAAAACATAGCAATATTTATTTAATTATACTAAACTAAGTAGGTTAGTTCCTAAACTTATTTTATTGAAAAAAAAGCATCGAGATCGATTAGGTAAGCCAATAAGCGTCGTGATGTATGGGCGCCGCCCGCCCTAATCTAACGCAATGAATTACCTAAAGCTAGGCATTCCAAGATAACGCGAACGAATCGACTAATACATCAAATTGCCTTCCGCCGCTCGACGGTCCACGCTCGACGGTCGTCGATAGGCATTCATGCAGCTTTGGGTTTGATGTGGGTTACTGAGATTTAAAACGCTTAGGACAGTCATTGATAATGCATTGAGCAGTAAAAAAAATGAGGTCAAGAACTTTGGACTGTCATAAATACTTAATGAAACTAAGGCAAATCACCCGAGTCTGAGCTATTACTATTACCTACATAATTATTATGTATATAGATATGTACGTATTAGCATGTTTGACAATACAATTGACAAACATGTATGTACGTATTGTTTCATTAGCTAGAGTGGATGATTGCATACAGTAGTATAGTAGAGTAGTTAGATACAGAGTGTATGGTATGGTATGGTATGGTATGGTGTGGGTAACCGCAGCTGATGAGGTGTGTCCCGCGCGCTCTACATATTTGGCATACACGGCTCGACACGCCATTAGCTATGCCACACCGAGCGCCCGCGTGCCCATTACACTCACCATTTTGTACTTTCTTCTGCTAGTTTAGAAAAAAAAATGATTTTGGTCAATGACCGTTAAATATTAAAAATAGAAACTGTCTTTAAAATTAAAACTATAGGAGTAAAATAATGATTTCACAAAAAATTCTACAATTAAAAAAAAAATTAAAAACGGCTATTCTAGACTAGTGTTCCTCATGCTTAAAGCGACTTGTTCATCTTCATATTCATATTAAAAATAGTTTCTTCTTAGTGCGAGTGTAGTTCAGTTGACTCTCAGCTGTTAATGGAACCGTGAGGTCGTGGCCACACGTCACGTCGGACAGGTGTCGGCGGGGGCGGACCCTCCGTAATGGCGACCAATTGAGCATCCGTCCCGCACCGGCCGGCCGGACTAATCCTAGCCGGCTAGTGCCGTCCCCGCACCGGCCGGCCGGACTAATCCTAGCCGGCTAGTGCCGTCCCCGCACCGGCCGGCCGGACTAATCCTAGCCGGCTAGTGCCGTCCCCGCACCGGCCGGCCGGACTAATCCTAGCCGGCTAGTGCCGTCCCCGCACCGGCCGGCCGGACTAATCCTAGCCGGCTAGTGCCGTCCCCGCACCGGCCGGCCGGACTAATCCTAGCCGGCTAGTGCCGTCCCCGCACCGGCCGGCCGGACTAATCCTAGCCGGCTAGTGCCGTCCCCGCACCGGCTGGCCGGACTAATCCTAGCCGGCTAGTGCCGTCCCCGCACCGGCCGGCCGGACTAATCCTAGCCGGCTAGTGCCGTCCCCGCACCGGCCGGCCGGACTAATCCTAGCCGGCTAGTGCCGTCCCCGCACCGGCCGGCCGGACTAATCCTAGCCGGCTAGTGCCGTCCCCGCACCGGCCGGCCGGACTAATCCTAGCCGGCTAGTGCCGTCCCCGCACCGGCCGGCCGGACTAATCCTAGCCGGCTAGTGCCGTCCCCGCACCGGCCGGCCGGACTAATCCTAGCCGGCTAGTGCCGTCCCCGCACCGGCCGGCCGGACTAATCCTAGCCGGCTAGTGCCGTCCCCGCACCGGCCGGCCGGACTAATCCTAGCCGGCTAGTGCCGTCCCCGCACCGGCCGGCCGGACTAATCCTAGCCGGCTAGTGCCGTCCCCGCACCGGCCGGCCGGACTAATCCTAGCCGGCTAGTGCCGTCCCCGCACCGGCCGGCCGGACTAATCCTAGCCGGCTAGTGCCGTCCCCGCACCGGCCGGCCGGACTAATCCTAGCCGGCTAGTGCCGTCCCCGCACCGGCCGGCCGGACTAATCCTAGCCGGCTAGTGCCGTCCCCGCACCGGCCGGCCGGACTAATCCTAGCCGGCTAGTGCCGTCCCCGCACCGGCCGGCCGGACTAATCCTAGCCGGCTAGTGCCGTCCCCGCACCGGCCGGCCGGACTAATCCTAGCCGGCTAGTGCCGTCCCCGCACTAGACGCCGGATGGCACGGGCCTGTCGGAGCAGTGCATTCTGCAGCTTGCAAATTATAGACAGAATGGCTCCACAAAGTTTAAATGCAGATTTTCTAGGAACGAGCGTAATGGAATCAAATCAACCGACTGGCTGAACTGAGCGACCGACCTTAAATAATAAAGTTTCGCTGTTTAAGATTGTCAAAATAAAGAAATCGTTATGATTTGTTTTGATTTTGGTATTCATTACTTAATAATCTATCACGCCATTAACTGATGCATAATCAGCGCCTAGCCTGAAGCCAATCTTAGAGGTTTTAAATAGTTTATTAATAAGTATAATAAATACTTACTAACTTATTAATTTAAAATATAAACTCATTGTTGATATGCATCATGACTAAAACTAAATTGCATTAATAAATCAAAGCACTGTGAATATTCCTTATGATTTCAGCCGACTGCATTTCACGTCAGCTTTAATGACGTCAGCCGGAGGGAGACGGACAGCACAGCCCGCACTCACGTTAGTGCGCCGTCAGTGACGCGGCGTGTCACGTGACGCGGGTTACCGGCCAGTGTGTGCGGCCCTTATACAGCACCAAATGATTGTGCTCTCAACACATGCCATATCAAAAGTAGTACCTATTTACTTTGCTTAAACCACTATAATTAAATAATTTAGAAAAATAATGAGCCCAGTAAAGTGTTTAAAAACACTTCATAGTTTCAAACGCAGTAATTACATATTATTATTCAATTCGTTCGTTCTAATGGCGCGTTTTACCAAAACTGTAATAAACCTCATAATGTGCTGTTACAACTTAATTACGTAATTGTTGCGTTTATAAAAGCGTGTAATATCTCCGGTTTATCAAATAACCTGTAATTTGTGAGGCGATGCCATGCGATGGACGTATCGTAAACATAATGGAACATAATTAGACAACAAAGGAATAATATCTTCACGTACCGACTGTATTATACCCGTTTGATCCCATTTTGTAAGACATTTTATTAGGAGAGGTAAAGGCACCAATTATAATTTTTCGTTTCCATGTTTTTTGTGAAAAAGGTCGGCAGGGGTTTTATAAAAATATGTGAGGTTTTTATGAATGGGTAAAGGGAAATTACTTAATACGGCAGCGGTGCAGGTGCAGAGGTATTATAAGTAATTTGGGCGTCGCTATAATTTAACATTCTGGTTAGAATTATCTTTGTTCTTTTTAACTTTCGACTAAATCGAAAAAGGATTTTGATTTGACTGAAAATAATGGCTTTTATAAAAGAAGCTACGCCCTGAAAATCTATCTGTTTGAGGTCACTACGCTTAGGACACCTGTTATAGGCAAGCCATGGGGTCCACGATGCTATGTGGGCGCAACAAGCTTATAACTTTGTGTTGAAGTATTATGCTTACGTGCCGTTCTGCCTTTTTCAAAATGTCGATCAAAAGCATAGCACAACACGAAAGCGCTTCTTTCAATAATCAAAAACATTACAAGAATATGATAACAGTTTCAAATCTCTTTCTGACAGACGTTTATTTGATTTTCCTAATTCTTTGTTACTCATTCTACAACGTGTTTAAAATTCAATATCTCTCTGCATATTGTTTGTGAATAGGTTTTTGTTGGAATCATTCGGCTCTGGTTCCCACAGGAGGGTTTAGAATAAATGAGTCCAGAGCCGCGTAAATACTGTAAAGTCGCCAAACAACGAGACTTATCATGTAAACGTATGCAAATAGTGCGAGGGAGACCAAACAGCCGAGACAAACAACAGCTGGTTTACTATACCACCACCACACGCACTTAGTCCAGTTAAATGGTTACTCAGATATTTCTAGAAAGAATCCTGGAAATGTATGGAGTGGCCTGTATCCAACAGAGGACTTCACTGATGATGATGATTTAGTGGAATATCTGAAACGCTGCAAGAATATAACATTAAAGACGTCTAACCAACGTTTAACAAGCGTAGCGAGAGTTCATGAAGCGCACTTCAAACTTTGTATGCTTTGATAACCACAGGGAAAGTCCACCAGATGGCGCGCTTCACTCAAACCGAACTAAATGCTATTTTTCATTTCAAAACCGAGAATGGTGGCTCTAAAATCTGAAAATGGGTTGTCCTGACTATTTGTCTAAACCAAGATCGATCTAGAATAATAATATGGAACAGATGATTCTTTGCATCGCGCAAAAGGATTAGAAAGGGAATACTTCTTTGATAGTCATCAGATAAACAATCGTAGTCCTAAGAAAAGCCAAGTCGTGGGCAAAAGCAATGCTTCCACAAGCGCGTATATATTCCGCCGGCACGGTCGACCGTTTCTTGTGCAATTTGCTGGTCCACTAATCTCGCTAGCTCCACCACCCGGCTCCTCTCACCCTCGGCCGCTCCCAAAGTACAAAAGTAATCTTTCGTTTGTCATCTTTAGAAATGGTTTTTAAGCTGTTATTTGCATTTTTAATGGTGTTTGAATCGTGTTTGTTAGAAGTTTCGGAGTAGAGGGGGAGCCGACCGCTCTGTGCTATTGCTGAAGACGACGATTATTATTCAAATGTGTCCCGTCCTCCCGTCTCTCTCCAATGTAGGAGCTGATGGCCTCGTGGTAGCAAACCTCTTCTTATTTAAGTTGTGGGTTACAATCTGGTCGTAAATATTTTTATTTTATTTGAATAATTGTGCGCTTTTTCAAACAGTGAAGGAAATCGTCGTAAGGCAACCAATACGAGTGTAATGACCGGCTTGCAACCTATGACAACAGTATAGAACATACATACCTATGACTAAGAAAAAATAAATACTTGGAGTAAATAAAATAAGTAACAGCCGTGAGAATAAGTTCACTAAATCTTTTTAAATTGTAGTGAAGTTTGCAGCTTCCTTTGAAAGTATATTGTAGGTACGTACAGTAAAAAAAGTAAAAGTAAACAAGTCTTTGCATCTATTGTAGATGATTTATATAGCGTCAGGGGCAACTGGTGATCACTACTTACGGGACGCTATAGTGCCTGGGACAGGATTTTAGTTGAAATAGGCTTGCCCAGCACTTATACCATCATGACAGCTTAGACGGGCTAATCCACAGAACAGACACGGTCAATACGTGCGGAGCTGACTAAGCCGCGGGTTTCCTCACGATGTTTTCCTTCACCGTTTGAGAGCACTAGCATACAAAGTGGAGTACGTACAGTATACATTTATCATTATCAGCTAAGTGGTCCCCATTGTGATTGCTTTGAATCACCGTAGTTTAATCAAATTAGGTGCAGCCGAATGGTATTTCACCATTCTATTGAATTTGCGAGAATGTATGGCGCGGTGCAGTTCAACCACATGATAACGGACGGTTACCACAACTGTTGGAAATGAAAACTGTCTGAAAGTTAACTAACTAGTCGGTATGTGTATACTGTAGGTACACTATATATTTATCTGTTGCCAAGAGTCTTCATAGCATATATTTTTATTAAACAAATTCTTCTAATCTAAGATAAAAAAGAGGCTATTCTAGGAAACTAAGTCATAAATCTTTTTAAAATTTTATCTAAATTTGTTCAACCGCGTGATTCACAAAAATGCAAATATTATTTTCTAAACTTTCTAATCTATAGCAAAGTAAGATATCAGTTCAGTTGAATGTATTGCTAAACATAATCCCGTAATAATAAATACCGTTCACAGGCTTATCGTCCGTATTCAAAAGCTTCATCATTTATTAGCACAAGAGTCTTGACGCTAATCTAAGACGTACAAATGCAATATGGCTGACCTCTCGTTAGCCTCCGCATAACTCTGCTACTGTACAACAGCTATATGGTTAATCCTGCTCCCACTTACATCAAGCACGATTAGCACTTACACGAAATAAAAATCATAAGCTCGACTAAAATCTTGCACTTAGCGTAAACGCGCTCGAAGGTTTTTATTTAATTAAATTAGTTTTTGTTCTATTTTCTTCAAAATCTATATTATATATTTAATCGATTTTCACTGCCGTAAACTCCCGTTAAATTTTAGTGACAACCGCCGCAATAAATATAAACTTGAAGCTTCGAATAAAAATGAAAGATAAACATATCGTACTCGTTCCATTTGCCGACCAACTACCGTCCAGCTCGGGAACTCTCCCTGTATTCATCTGTCATGTGCTCGCGCAGTGCTACTAATGCAGTGCGACAAATGACACACTTTTTACATGTTATAGGTAAAACGTTTGACCGCAATCTCACGACGTTAAATCTACGAAATTATGTTCAAAAATAATAGCATAAGCTCACACTAATTTGAATATTCATGCACGAAAAATATATCCTGATTCAGTAGGTACGCTAGTCAGGTAAACGTCTAATGTACTACATTTGGCTTGGCCCACTTTTTGCAGTAATCTACTGCAATATCAAACCTAAAGAAACCTCCAGAAACCCAATTGCTACATATTCTTCTTCTTGTCGTTTCACTAAGTTTTCTCGAACCGTGTGCCTCAAAGAGGTTTTTTTCGTTATTGATAAGACTCCTATATTTTTAAATGTATTATGTCTCGTCCCGTCATCCCAGTGCTCCACTAAGCTAAGATTCAAAGTCAGTAACCTACGATCATGCCTCCCTGCGTCCCACAGACTACAGAGCAGCAAGTATGGCACGCACTGCAGTGTCGCAGTACGTCACGCGATACTGTACTTCTGTACTACTGGCATGTAGCACAAGGAGGGCAGGACGATAGCACTAGTTCGAACATCAACGTCACAAGTAAAGCTTAATAAACTTGAGAAAAAGATTTCATGGCCAAACTGTTGAACCGATTTTAATGAAATTTCCGTGGGACCAGAAAAAACGCAGATAAAAAAAAAATCTTCAAATCGCCTCATAAATGTAAGAAATTAATATCTTAGATCAAAACTAAAAGTACAAATCAAACACTAAAAGTTCAGTAAAAATCTAAATTATGCATTTTATGAACGTCTGACAAACATGTTGGAATGTCGAGGTCATGGTCTGGGTCACCCATTTATTAAAGACTCTATCATAGTATTTAATATCAAAATAGTTGAACGTATTTTTTCATTATCTAAAATCTATCTATTTCTGATAAATTTATATTATCGTAATAAAAATATAATCGTTATAAAATAGTAATAATTGGAGTGTGGCCAGATATTTTAGATAACACATTGAAATCATTGTTAAGCCCCGGTGAATCAAGTCAGGTGAATTAAGTGTAGTAAACTAATATTACAATTCATTACAAAGTCATGATAAGCTTAGATAATGTAGTGTGAAATAAACAATAATTGTATTGGATGGAAAAATGTTTCCCAAAATAAATGTAAGATGAATGTGTTTGCGAGGCCGATTCGTAGACAAATGATACAGGTGCAGACAATCGGACATGCCTGCCGCTGCATTCAATCTGTCATTTCCAATATGAATCTTATGTGACTGCTATAGAGTACAATATTACTTGCTCAGAGCCTAAATACTTTTTTCAGAATAGTATTTTGGACGTAGGTACTAAGAATTGTTGTAATCGCGCTTCGGATCCTCCTTCTGGGAACGAACGTTTTCTTGAATCTATTTAGGGACGGCTCACATCATTTATTCTTGCACAATAACGTTTTGATGGATATCTAGAGACGCAATCAATTACTTATACTTCGAAGCCTGAAACGTATGAATGGCGCTACCTAAATTCGTCTACAAAAAGTAGGCATTCAATGGCTATTCTATTACTAGGTACCTACCTCTCCTGTGTAGAAAACTCATTAAGATAGGAGAAAGGACCAAAGCTCTTGTATTATCCCGTATTTTGTCAATACCATGACCACATACTTTAGAATTTTATCGGAATACCATCTTCAAGCATGTAATTAGTCAGTAGTAATTTGCCCAATAAACTCAATATTTTAACCAGAACACGCACCAATAGCCGGTATCTTTGCCTGGCTCGTCTCCAATGAGATCGCTCCTTGGTGTTCCAACTGTGCATGCTTCAGGCACGCGACCACGCACTTTGTTATGTGTTTGATAATACTATGCACTGCGTAGAATAGGTGAAGCTTTTTCAGCTCATTTTACGTTACAAAAGGATTTGAATCTGGCTAAGTTTTTTGTTTCTTCCCAAAATGGTCTCTAACACGCTGTGCTAAGATTCATAATGAGGAGAGCGTTTAGTCTCGTGTCGTTGTGTATACAAGTGTAGTTATTGTCTCGCCTCTACCACCCGATGGTGATTTATTACAAAACGAGCACAGGAATAGCGCGGTACGCTCGCAGACAGAAAATGAACAGTTCAGCGGGATTGTGGAGTTCAAGCTTTTATTAGATTAGCGTTCCTTAGCGTTGCAATATATCATTCTAAAAGGACGCGCTCTCTCACGAACAAAATAAAGAAAATAATAAACTGCTTTTCATAACAACCTATATATTAATGGCTGTCATTATCGTACGTAAACTACGTAAAAACTCGAAACCTAAGATTATTCAAGTAGGCTTGTTGTGTACCTCTATGAAACGATGAAGCTTTGATCGATTTAGATTAGATGAAACTAACTTTAGTTTGATCCGTAACCTAGAATAACATGCAATAACATATTTTTATTATTTACGATCTACTGGTAAACGCAAGTAGAGCCGCGAGCGCGCGCTAGTTAAAGAAAGTTAGACAATCATGTTCCTTTATTTATTTGGTTCTACTTGCCTCAGCTCTGTCGGATAAAGGAATCGATCTAATAGAAAGCGTCTCAGATAAATAGGCCACAAAGATCCAAAGGAGCAGTCGACATAGCTCAGCTTATGAAGGTAAGGGAATAGCAAAGTTCCCTCGAGGCGATGCATCGCGAAGGCTGCAGCGGCCGTGACCTGCGGGACCTTGCCCTAGTTCCCGCAGGAGCTCGCAAGGTCAGCCCTCCCGCTGTGACCTGTGACCTGCCAGCCATTACTACGGCTTCCTGCCTGCCGAGACAGACATTGTGACTAGGTTTGCACTTTACTAATAAAAGGAGACATACTATACGAGTACACTTGCAAGGATGTCCTACAGAGTGAGCAAAGCATGTATAAGTTTCAGAGCCTGTGCCAATCTCTGATTGTTTTAAAACAAAACAAAATAGTCAGATAGTACTGCAGTAATGCAACCAGTAATACAAATACAAATACAAATATTTTATTTATAACTCAAGTTACAAGTCAATTGTTCACAAAAAATTGTGCATTATCCAAATTATTATAAATAATATTATTATTATATTTTTAAATATAAAAAAAGTTTATAAATTATAGTAAAAACAAAGGATTGTGATCATATAAAAACATTAACAATGATGCTAATTATATTATTACATTTATTTCCTACTAGTTATATCTATTCCTAGATAAGCGGTAACTCGTAGAACTCTTTTACCGAGTAGAACGAGTGCCCGAGCAGCCACTTACGTAGTCGTATTTTAAAGACTGCTGTAGAAGTTGCATCTATTTTTATTGTGTCCGGCAGCCTGTTATAGACTGAGGGGCCCATTATATACACTGACCTCTCCGATTTGCTCAACTTGTGAGCAGGCGTGACGAGCAGGTGAGCGAGCTTGTTACTGCGCATCGCGCGGGATGTGTTAATGCCTCTTTGCTTGAAAATATCGATGTTATTGAATGTAAAAAGGGCTACCTGGTAGATAAGTTCGCAAGGGAGAGGCATAATATTTAACTCTGCGAACAATAGCCTGCACGAGAAGTCATCAGGTTCGCCCACAATGGCTCGCAGGGCTCGTTTTTGCATGACGAAGGCTCGCTCAACGTCCGCAGCTCGCGCCCACAGTTCTACGCCATAAGTGAGGATGCTGTGGACAGTAGCGAAGTAGCATGACACTACCACCTTGCGAGATGCGGTGCTAGCGAGCCGACGTAACGCAAAACACGAGCGGCCCAGTCTCGAGCAAAGCTCGTCAATATGGACGTCCCAGGTGAGGCCGCTATCGAGATGAAAGCCCAGCAGTTTGGTCGTTTGGACCATTTGTAGTAGAGCGTTTCCGGTAACAACTTTGTACGTGGGAGGTGTGGTTCCATTTAGTTGGAATGACATAAAACAGGTTTTTTCTTTATTGAGGGCTAAACCGTTTGCCTGGAACCACTGCTCGAGTCTTCGAACAACAGAGTTCAGCTTTTGCTCCAGGGCCGGCGCCGTTGGCGCAGTGATAATGGCGGCCACGTCGTCAGCGTACATGTAGATTTCCGCGTCGCTGATGGCGCTGGGTAAATCGTTCAGCAGTAAGCTGAACAAAGTGTTCGAGAGGCACGAACCCTGTGGGACTCCCATGGTGTTCACCAATTCACCAGACCTAACGCGGCCGTTGTCACCGACCACAGTCTGCGTGCGATGTGACATGAAGGCGGTCAGCAAGGACAGCACCGGGCCGCGTATTCCATAGAAATGGAGTTTGTTAGCGATAAGGTGGTGGTCTGCAGTGTCGAACGCGCGCGAGAGGTCGCAGCACAGCAGCGCCACATGCGAGCCCGCCTCGCGCGCGCTCAGCACGCGCCACACAACCTCGCGCACCAGGTCTGTCGTGCCACGCCCGGCTCTGTATGCATACTGCCTGTCCGACATACTATTGCGCTCACCGATGAAAGATAGCAATCTCTTATTCAGTCCTACCTCAAAAATCTTACTAATGGCGGGAACAAGTGATATAGGCCTGTATGATTTCATTTCCGTTTTCTTACCTTTTCCTTTGTAAAGCGGGGATACTTTAACACGTTTGAGGGCGGTAGGGTATACGCCCTCCCGAATGCAGGCGTTAAACAGGTAGGCTATAATGTGGGCGAGTGGCTTAGCTATGACACGGAGCAGGCTAGATGATATGCCATAAAGGTCGGTACTGTTTTTTGCAGCTATGTGTTTGTTGACAATTATCACTATCTCGTCAGGGGAAAATAACACGAGCCGTAGTGAAAGGTTGCACGCGGCTGCGTCATCGCTCAGTGTGTCGCATGCGCGGGCTACGTCTGCCGGGGGGGCGCCGCACTTGGTAGCGGCAGTAGTGAACTCGAGGTTCAGGGCGTCAACCAACTGCTGCTTTGAGCTAAAAGGTGTTCCGTTGGCGTTCCTCACTAGATCGGTATAATCAACCCTTTCGCGGTTACCTCGTCCAAGCTCGGTACTTATAATGTTCCACATACATTTGGCTTTGTTTGGATGGTCGGTAATAATTTTAGAGTAATGGTCGGTGCGTTTGTTTTTTAGCATAGTGTTATATTTTATTGAGTAACTATCAACAATGTCTAACAGGTCGGCGTTATCCGGGAATATTTTTTTTAATTTAATTATGTCAAATAAAAGGTTTTTAAAGCTACGTATCTCGTCATCTACCCATGTGTTCAATTTATGGATGCTTGGTTGTTTTTTCATTGGAAAACACGCATCGAATTTACCTACAATGATGGACACCAGGGTATGGGCAAGCGCATGGCAATCACCCCCCACTCTCTCCACCACCGAATCCCAGTCAATCGACTCCAAGGCGCTTGAAAAATTAAGTTTGTTAGCTGCAGTAAACGATCGCCTTAATACAAACGTAGGTAACGGCGCGGTATTACGTGTGATGGTAAGACGCTGGGCGTCGTGGTCGCTGAGGTGCGTCGCGACGCCGGCGACGGCGACGAGGCGCTCCTCGGGCAGGTTTGAGTACGCGTGGTCCAGTAAGGTGCTAGTATCGCCTTCTGCTCTTGTGGGGAAATCGATTAATTGGCAGAAATTGTGTCTAGATAAAATATCTACTAATTCCTTTTTTATTTTTGTATTTTTTAATAAATTTATATTTATATCACCCATTATGATAGCATTTGAACCTTCACTAGATATTTTTGTGAGGAGGTTTTCAAATAGTTCTAAGTAGGCGCTATCGCTAGTTAGGTTGGAGTGGTATACTCCTATAACAAGCATATTTTCAATAACAAGATGCACGGCACTAACGTCAAAAACCTGTTCTATTGATAAATCACAATAATCTTGTTTATTAGTTACCTTGATGCCGCTGCGGACATAGATGCAACTTCCACCATGGGGGATCGTAGGTCTACAGTAATTAGATACCAAGTCAAAGTTATTAAGCGTGATAGACACTAGTTCGTGGCATCGAAGCCAATGTTCCGTTATTATGAGTATGTCGCAGGATAAGTCCTTTGTTAAGAGTACTTCCAACTTCTTCGTTTTGCTGGTCAGACACCTGATGTTTTGATGGCAGATAGTCAGGGGGGCATCAGAGTGCCCGGGGGCGGGGGCTTGTTGAGGACGCTGCAGGGGGGGCGCGGAGGGTACCGGGTATTTTGCTGCTGGTGGCGCCGCCAGCGCCGCCAAGGCAGCGGGTGCTGTCGCTGGCGGGCCTGCGTCGCGGCGCCTGTCGCGTGTGGGTGGACGTGCTTCTCGCGCGTCCGTCGCTGCGCCGAAACCACTCGCTGATCTCTGTTCCGGGGGGCCAATTCTCGGCCATCATAAAGAAGTTGAATTTACTGCATGGCACAGTTATTGCAAATGAAGAGTAATAACTATGCGTAAGTTTTATTTTGTCTGCATTATAATTGGTACTCGGATTTAATTTGTTCATATATGTTGTTATAGATTCCGGCGTTGTCTCGGGCTTGAAAAAACAAGCGTGTATTTTTTGCACTCTCTCAACGGTCTGTAAGTCGTTATCAGTAGATCCTATGCCGGTGATAACACGGCGCGGCTGGCGCTTCGTTTTATGTTTCACAACATGCCATTCGTCATCTTTCCTAGCAACATTCTGAAGCTGTTTATCGTCATGCGCTCTCGGGATCGACGGTACTAATACAAAGATACTAACTGCAACTAAACCCCAATCACGGTCCAGAGAGCGTAATGTTTGATTATAATATATTATTATCGCGTGGGACGGCTACACTTGACGCAGGATAATATAGATTGTCGTATTAGCAGCAGCATGCTCCGAAGACATTACTCCTCGAGCTTGTTACCTGTCTTGTTTAATCCCAATAGCAAATCTATATGCGATTAGTACTGAGAGCAGAATGAATTACTGTAAAATATATCTTTGTTGAACAATAGTCAATAGTCAATAGTCAATAGTCATTTATTTGGTAATAATTTTACAGGTCATCGAATTCTTTGATATTCAAAGAAATTATAACATTCATTTAAAAAATAATATTGCATAAAATAATAAATAACATTCACATCACATAAAAAATACATTATTAAAATCATTTAAATTAGGGGCACTATCGTAGATAGGTATATACCTACCTATAACCTACTACTACTACTACTACTACTGCTAATAAATTCGTCGTAGCTGTAGAAAGCCTGCTCGACTAACCAGCACTTGATCCTAGTCTTAAAACATTTTGCGCTGCTGGCAGATCTTACGGATTCAGGCAATTTATTGTACACCATAGGACCCATAACATGCGTTAGTTTTGAGGATTTAGTCAAGGATCGGGATATGGCTGCGAGATCGTTTTTATTTCGCGTATTGAACTATCGAACTCGAATAATATCGAACTCGACGCTATGTACCGAGACTGGCCATAACTCACCGCGCCGGTACTCGAGACATTCTTATTTCGAGTGGTTATACATTGCTGAACATACGTGGGTACTTAGATTCCGGCGACGCGTTCATTTAAATAACCAGCAAAGGTTAAGGTAAAATAAATTCAACCGCAGCTAAAAGGTACACATTATGTAGGTAAGTAGCTGACCTTTTAAAATGAAATGATTCAGGATTAATACGGACAGGCGTAAAAATATCAACGGTATTTATACAAAAAGGACAAAAGGAAAACAAGTTAAAAAGATTAGCGTGAGCGATGAATGCGGACGATCGGCGATGTATGATCGCTGAACGTGTTCCGAACGACTGAATTTATTAGAGACCTTAAGATAGTTATAAGAAATAATAAATTAAATAGATGTTAATCATAGTTAGGAATAGTAGTAATAAAAATGAATAGACTGGTTTATAACCAAAAATAGTATGTAAGAATAGTATATAGCTCCTTATTAAACGTACCCAAAGGTATTGTGTTTTAATATAGGCAGGTAAATGAATAAACGACCCTCGAGTCGTTAAGGTAACATAATAGAAAGCCCTGCGTAATACAGGCAGGTAAAGCCGAGCGCAGCACTCTGTCTGCGTTCGAGCTAGGTGCCCTAGGTATATAGGTTTCAAAGCGAACGCTAGACCGTTACGCGCATGCCTAGGGCACCCAATCCAAACGTACGGAGAACTGTATACGTACGTTTTATTATAATACAGAACACGCTAGTGTTAGAGATAGGCACCTTTCAAATGTACGAAGGCTGTATACGTACATTTTATAGCATTATATAGTTAACAGGACACGCATAGTGTTAGTACCTAGGACCTATAGGTTTTAGAGCGAAATCACGTATCGCACAGGCTCCTAGGTACATCCCTTTTTGGTAAAACCTTAAAGAAGAAGAAGTATGGAAGTATATACATACGACTTTAATATTATATACCTAATAGGACCGTAGGGTAGGTATCCTGAGAAAGTTGACAGTAATAGTTCCTGAAACATGGAAAAATACAGGTACTTACCTTACACGTGTCACGTTCAAGGCCAACTTTGAGACAAGTCTCGACTTGACCGGGAAATTAGATAGAGACAGAAACATTGTAAGAGTAGAGTCAGTAATTTAAGAGTTTTTAATTGAATAAAGAAGAGTTTGCGCTTCGCGGGACTAGCACCTCTGGGCGGACTTGAGTTGGTATAGATATTTGACAGACATTGGTAACTTCGGGTTCATACAGTTTTTTATATTAGCACTAAATAATCGTCAAGTACATTTTGGACGGACGCCAATAGACCTGCCTGCTCAAGTTCGGACCTAACACCCGGATGCTGATCCCGACCTAGCGTACCTCGTCACACCTTATAGCCACGTCTTAGTCTTTCAACCCGATAGAATCCCGGCGAAAATTAGGTGCATTGCTTAGCCAAGTCACGAGAGGAGACAGAGAGGCTGTGAGCGATCATAGCTTTAAAAACAGATTACAGTCCACACAGAAGCTCGCCTTTCTTTCTCCTTTCATAAGGCGGTCGTGCACATCGTGGTCCTTCGAGTCGGGATAACCGTAAATTCTACGACGTGTGATGGTATTGACGAGGTCGCAGAAAGGGTCTGGGAGTAAGCATACCGGCGCGCCCGAACAGAGCATGGCGTCCGTCCCCCCGGTCGCGTCTTCAGCGCCCGAGCCTATCGAGCTGGCTGCTCCGCCAGCAGTCCAGCAGGAGGCACAGGGCTCCGCGCCGCGTAATGGCAGAAAGTCGCCCCCGGTCACGTTCTACGTCAGCGGGCAGCCGAACCCCACCGCTGGCGTATCCGCCGCGAACGTCCGCACATCATCAAGTGAAACCGGGACGAATTTCCTCACGTCAAACACGCCGGAGCCGACCACAACAGAACGGACAGAAGAGACGTCCGAGTCGCCCGCCGCTTCCAGGCGAGGCGAGAAAGCGAAGACCCTCTCCAAGAGACGGAGCAGGATCTTGCAGGCGGAAATAGAGTTGCTGCGCATCAAAGAGAAGATCGCAGCCGCTGAGCTGAGTCGGGCACACGAAGAATCCGACTCAGAAGAGCACAGTGACGGCAACACCGTCATAGATAGCCCACAGGACCCCATGAGGGTTAGCAAATGGGTCCAGAGCGCTACGATTCTGGCCATCGCAAATGAACCTCACATAGATACCGTCGAGCAGCAGCAGGTGCCGCCGACGGCCATGCGGCCTACACAATCGTCGGGTGGTCAAACGGCGCCTTTCGACCCACCGGCCGCACTGCCTCGCCCTGGGCCAATAGCAGGGGAGGTGATGAGGACGCCATCGGAGAGAACAGGAACCCCGCCAATTTTTGATAGTGCCCCCTTCGAGGGTCTGCATACACGTGAGAACAGTAAAGCCAATAACAGTGGTAATAGGAACAGTGACAGTAAAGATATAGACAGTGCGCGTATCCCCAGGGAAAACCCCCCGGGATACAACCAATTTGGATGCAGTGATTTTGGACGCCAAATGGGCGAAGTGCATAATGGACAAGCAAGGTATGAAAATCAATTTTGTAATCCGGATCAGTCTCATCCGGTTGTCCGAGCCCCGGCGGGTGCCGTGGCGGAACGGCCTCGGTCAGAGGTCTCTGAGCTGGCTGCAGCCTTAGCGGATGCTATCCGCACCAGTACTCAATCCGCCCCCCGTCGGTTCACCGAGTTGCCCGCCTACAGTGGATCCCACCAAGAGTGGCTGGCGTTCAAAGCTGCATATATAGAATCCGTCGCCGCATATAGCGAAACAGAAAATGTGGCACGGCTAAGAAAATGTATAAAAGGTAAGGCTAGAGAAGCCGTAGAGTCGCTGCTTATATTCAATATAGATTCACAGACGGTAATGAGAGCCCTGGAGTCCCGTTTTGGTCGACCAGACACCATAGCCCTGGCGGAATTGGAGAGACTCCGGGCCCTGCCCCGTCCAGCTGATAGCCCACGAGAGATCTGCATATTTGCGAGTCGTGTGGCGAACATAGTGGCGACCCTCCAAGCATTAAAATAAAATAAAATAAAATAAAAATAGCTTTATTTACTTACACAAAGAAAAAAAACTTAACCTAGGTGCTGTTAATTATATAAAAATTAACTATATGTAAATGCCGCCTGTGGCGGTGAAAGCCTCCTCCAAGAGCTTCCATTCTGTACGTTCTCTTGCCTTCCTTAGCCATAGTTTACCGGCTACTTGCGCGATGTCGTCACTCCATCTCTTGGGAGGACGTCCTTTTCTGCGCTTTTTGTCCCGCGGACTCCAGTTAGTGGCTGCATGGGACCACCTGTACTGATCCAGCCTTTGCAGATGACCAGCCCATTTCCATTTCAGGCCCAGAATCCGCCGTACTATATCTTTTGCTTTTGTCTTTTTCCTAATGTTGCTGTTTTTAATGCGATCTGAAAGCCTGATGCCTATGAAGCTCCTCTCCATTGCTCTTTGGCACACTCTTACCTTTTCCAGACTTTTCTTTGTGAGAGACCAAGTCTGGCAAGCGTAAGTAAGGCATGGAGCGAGGCAGATGTTCATTGCTTTTGTCTTTAGCGAAATGGGTAAGTTCCCTTTAAATATATCCTTCATAGCCCAGTATTTGCTCCATGAACATTTTATTCTTCTGTTTATTTCCTTTTCTGTGCAGTTTATAAATGATATTAAATGGCCAAGATAAACATAGTCGTCAACATAATCTAGAGTCATAGAGCTAACAGAAATTGGTGTTTTGCATTTGTTAGTCATAACCTTCGTTTTGTCTTTGTTTATCTCAAGACCTACAACTTTACTTTGCTTGCTAAGTGTCTCTATCATTTCTTGTAGTTCTGCTGGATCTTCTGAGAGTAAAACTATGTCATCAGCGAATCTCAAATGTGATAAAAACTTACCGTCAATCTTTAAACCCATCTCGCTCCAATTTAGCTGGCGGAAGACGTGCTCTAGGACGGCGATGAATATATTTGGCGAGAGCGGATCACCTTGTCGTACTCCTCGCTCTATTCGAAATGGTGGGCCTACCGTTTCTAACCTTACTCGTGCTATGCTGTTTCTATATATTTCACGTAGAACGTCTATATAATCACCGTTTATACCTTGTTCTGTCAAAGATTTCCATATAGAGCTGTGTGTTATAGAGTCGAACGCCTTAGAATAATCAATAAAGCTAATATACAGTGGTTTGTCGTACTCTATGTATTTTTCCATGATTTGTTTCAGAGTATGTATATGGTCGACAGTCGAAAATGATTTTCGGAAGCCTGCTTGCTCTACCGGCTGGCTTTCATCTATTATTTTGGATATTCTTCGAAGTAGAGTTGACATGAATAATTTGTAGAGGGAGGACATGAGGCTTATGGGTCTGTAGTTTGTTATAAGTTTTGGGTCCCCTTTTTTATACAGCAAAACTATTTCTGAACTCGTCCATTGTTCTGGAACAGTCTTCCTTTCTAAGATAAGGTTAAACAGTCTTGTTAGTGGGGTCAATAGTTTGTCTTTTGCCACTATAATCATTTCGTTGGTCAGTCCATCTGAGCCAGGACTCTTTTCAGTTTTCAGTTTATTTATGGAGAGCTCTATTTCGCATTTCAAGAAAGGCAGTGCCGGTTCCAGGTTGTTTGTGTAGTCGCCGTCTAGCGTTTTGTCGGTACTGTTGTCGCTGTAGAGATCTTGGTAAAACTTCGTGACAATCGTAAGTATGTCTTTTCTGTTGGTAATTATGGTTCCTGAAGTGTTGCACAAATGTGTCATTAATTGTTTGATATTGTTCAATTTTTTGTAAGCCTTTTTTACTCCGCCTGTTTTTTCAATATAATCTTGCAGTGTGTTTAGTCTGTATTTCTGTAAGTTATATTTAGTTTTCTTCTTAATTATTCTATAGAGCTTACTTAAATGAGCTTTTTCCTGTTTTGATTTATTTTCTTTGTACTTTAATGCGTGTTTTTGGTTTTTTAGTTCTATTATTTCTTCCGTCATCATAGCTTGTAGTAGTATATCTTTCTTGGTTTCAGATTTAAGAGAAGTCTTTGAGCAACTTGTCAAGTTTTTTTCTAACTGATCATATAATGATTGAACCGTTTCTGTAACTTCAGTTTTAAAATCGGTTGAAATCTTGTTTTTGAATGTTTCATAGTCTATCGTGTTGCTTCGGTGTTTGCCGTAGTTAGCTCTAGATTGTTTTTGGTGGTTTACCGATAGAGTCATTCTCACCATTCTGTGGTCGCTAGGGCCCTCCAAGCATTACAGAAGGTTTATTATCTCTATAACCCAGAAATAGCAAAGATTACAATAGATAAGTTGTCCCCGGCGATGAAGTATCGCTGGTATGACTTCGCAGCTGACCAGTCCGCCCCAAACGAGCCAGACCTCATAAGGATGGCTCGCTTTCTTGATAGAGAGGCGGCCAGGTGCGGTCCCTACGCGCAGCCGGAGACAGATGCGGTAATATCGACAGGCGCGAGGAGTAAGAACAGAACTTTCACAGTCAATGGAGGAGCAGAGCAGACAGTAAGAACGTGTCCGATATGCAACATCAACGGACACGTAGCAAATAGTTGTAGAAAGTTCGCAGCCTCGTCCTGCCAGGACAGGTGGGATTTCGCGAAAAAACATAGGCTCTGCTTCCGATGTCTCCATGTGAAGACAAAAAATCACTCGTGTAAAGCAATCAGATGTGAACAGGATGGATGCAGATACCTGCACCACAAATTGCTTCATTTCCGTCGCCAAGAACCTGCAGAGACCATTACAGAATCGATTACCTCAACCAATGCAGTCAACAGTACTCGGACCTTCCTCAAAATCATACCGGTAACGGCATCAGGACCCGAGGGCGAGGTAAAGACATATGCACTTCTTGACGACGGATCAACAGTAACACTGGTGGACGAGGACGTCGCCAGCGTGATAGGAGCGCAAGGACCCCACGACCCCCTCCGCATAGAGGCGATTGCAAACACTACGGTACAGGAGGTAAGGTCGCGGAGGATCACCCTTACGCTCGGAGGCCTGGAGGCGCATGAGATACAGGCGCGGACGATAAAGGGATTGAAGCTGTCGCCACAAACAATAACCTATGAAGACATAAAGGGAAGTATTCACCTAAAAGACATAGAGAAGTACCTGATACATAGCAACGCAAAGCCCAGAATTCTGATAGGCCAGGACAACTGGCACCTGCTCGTCGCGAACGAGATGAGGACGGGAGGGGCCTCACAGCCAGTGGCGTCCCTCACCCCCCTCGGATGGGTACTCCACGGATCGCGCTCGCGAACACTAGGACACAGAGTCAACTACGTATGTAATCCGGAGACCGACAAAGGTATGGATGAGGAACTACGTAAATATTTTGCCGTCGAATCGCTCATGATAACGCCAAAACGTCCAGAAAGCGATCCTGAAGCGCAAGCGCTGAAGATACTTCAACAGGAAACGCAACAGCGAGAGGACGGGTTTTATGAAACCGCGCTATTATGGAAGGACGACAAAATAGAGATGCCTGAAAACCGCGCGAACGCTCTTAAGAGACTTGACAGTACGGAGAAGAAAATAGATAAGAATTCAGAGGTAAAAGCAAAATATGAAACACAGATGGCGAACCTTATAGAAAAAGGTTATGCGGAGAAGGCGCCACCGTCGACCGGTGGGAAAACTTGGTACTTGCCTCACTTCGCAGTCATTAACCCCATGAAGCCGGACAAGCTTCGAGTGGTACATGACGCCGCGGCAACAACAAAAGGTACATCTCTAAACAGCTGTCTTCTAACAGGTCCAGATCTCCTTCAATCCTTGCCGGGAGTACTGATGAGGTTCAGACAACATCCAAAAGCTGTCTCAGCTGACATCGCGGAAATGTTCATGAGAGTCAAGATAAAGACTGAAGATAGAGACGCGCTTCGCTATCTGTGGCGCGGCGGCAAACGGGATCAGACACCGCCGACAGAGTACAGGATGACGTCTCTAATCTTCGGAGCAACTTCTTCACCCGCGACAGCGATATTTGTTAAAAACTTAAATGCCAGTAAGTATATCGAACAGTACCCCGACGGATCAGCAGCCGTAGTCAAGAACCATTATATGGATGACTATCTCCAGAGCTTCCAGACAACAGAACAGGCGATAGACATCGCAAATCAAGTAAGAATAATACATAGAAAAGCAAACTTCGAACTTCGACAGTGGACGTCGAATGACAGCGAAGTAATAGAAGCGCTCGAGCCCGGAGGGTCACAGCAGCCGCCGCGACAGCTCGACGACGGCACGAAGGCCGAGCGCACCCTAGGCCTCATGTGGAGGCCAAACACAGACGAGCTTGCTTTCAACTTGGAAATGGCAAGACTCCCGGATAACATTTTGAAAAAGGGAAATCCCACGAAGCGGGAGATGCTCAAGGTAGTCATGTCTTTATTTGACCCCTTAGGTTTCGCGTCACCGATCACCACTCGTGCCAAACAGATCTTACAGGAAACGTGGCGACGCGGAACGGGATGGGACGAGCTCATACCAGCTGACTTGACCCCGCAATGGCGGAAGTGGCTGGGACACCTTGAGAATCTGAAAAATATAGCAATCCCTAGATGTTACAACAGTTACAGCGAGGCATCGAGAATCGAACTTCACACGTTCGTCGACGCTTCAGAGGCCGCCTACGCCTCAGTCCTTTACTGGCGAGTCATTAACCCCGATCTATCAACAGGATTATCGCTTATCACCGCCAAGGCGCGTGTAGCTCCCTTGAAGCTATTGTCCATCCCACGCTTGGAGCTTCAAGCAGCCGTCATGGGAAGTCGAATGGCAGAGGCCGTCGTGGAAGAACATGACAGGAAGCCCGATGAAAGGTTCTTTTGGTCCGACAGTAAGACGGTATTAACCTGGCTTAAGACCGGCGCTCGGTCGTATAAGCCATTTGTTGCTCACAGAATAGCTGCCATAGAAGAAAGCAGTTCCCTCAAGGAGTGGCGATGGGTGCCCACCAAGCTGAACGTGGCGGACGACGCGACCCGAGACGTGCCGCCCGACATGACCTGCCAACACAGATGGTACACCGGGCCAGACTTCTTGCTGCAAGATCCAGCAACCTGGCCTACGGACACGCCCTCCACGACGGAGGCCACAGGCGAGGAACGCACAAATGTGACCAAAGAAAAGGTAAAACCAAAACCTATTTTATCGGCGGCCTTGCCAGACCCAGAGAGATTTTCCAAGTACGAGAGACTGATTAGATCGGCGGCAAGAGTCCTACAGTTTATAGAAAACTTGAGAAAGAAAGAACGAGTACAGTTTAAAAGGACACAGCGGAACGCACTTCAAGATGAGGATTGGCGTAGGAAGCCAAAACAGGTCAACGCCCCCAAGCCAAGGAGCATTGATAAAACTTTTGACAAGTTTCAGATATTAGATACAGAAATCCTGAGGCGTGCAGAGACACTCCTGGTTCGTGCGAGCCAAGAGGGCAGCTTCCGGGACGAGCTGACTGCACTACGTGCAGGAGCCGCCGTCAGCAAGGCTAGCAGACTCCATGCCTTGAAAACGGAAATAGTAAACGACATCCTGGTAATTAACTCCAGGATTAACGCCGCAGAAGGCATAACAGCAACAGTAAAAGCGCCGCCCGTCCTAGACGGGGGCGGGAAGCTCGCTAATCTATTTGTTAATAGCATTCACAGAAAGCTTCACCATGCCGGCGTGGAGACAACCATAAACGAGTGCCGCCAGCACTACTGGATCCTGAGGCTGCGCCCCATGGCCCGCATGGTCATTCACCGATGCCTGCCCTGCCGCATAAGGAAGGCGTCGGCGCCGCAGCCGCCGACGGGCAACCACCCGCCCGCTCGGCTGGCTCACCACTGCCGTCCATTCTCATACACGGGAATCGACTACTTCGGCCCCATAGTCGTCACCGTCGGGCGTACCACTCCCAAGCGGTACGTCGCCCTCTTCACCTGCCTGACGACCCGGGCGATCCACCTCGAGCTGGCGTCCGACCTATCCACCGGTGCCGCCGTGATGGCGCTGCGGCGCATGATGGCGCGCCGCGGCTGTCCCACCGAGATATGGTCGGACAACGGGAGCAACCTCCGCGGCGCGGACAAAGAGCTACGCGCCGCTCTTGACCGAGCCACCACAGACGAGGCGACCGCTCGGGGAATATCCTGGCGCTTTATTCCCCCGGGCGCACCATTCATGGGAGGCGCATGGGAGCGCCTCGTGAGAAGCGCTAAGACCGCTCTCGCGGCCACCCTGCACGAGCGCAAGCCGAGGGAAGAAGTCCTGCTAACTCTGCTTGCCGAGGCAGAGTTCACCATCAACAGCCGGCCGTTGACCCATGTATCGGTTGACCCGGCCGACCCCGAGGCCCTGACACCGAACCATTTCCTGCTGCTGGGGCCTGCTCGAACGCCCCACTTCGGCCCCTTCACCGACGGGGACCTCATCGGGCGCACGCACTGGCGTGCTGCGCAACGACTGGCGGACATTTTCTGGGCCAGGTGGCTCAGGGAATACCTCCCCGAACTCCAGAACCGCCGCAACCCACATGGCAGCGGACCGGCCATCAGGTTGGGGGACGTAGTCCTCATAGCGGACCCCAACCTGCCCCGCAACATATGGCCCAAGGGGGTCATCGTCGCAACGTATCCGGGCCCTGATGACATCGTACGCGCTGTGGACGTCCGCACCAAGGGAGGCGTACTCAGAAGACCGACCAAGAAGCTGATAGTCCTGCCCACGAACGAGTCGTTCTCCACGGCGGGAGTCCCAGCGTCAGGAGTCACTGGACGGCGGGAGGATGTTCCGAACGACTGAATTTATTAGAGACCTTAAGATAGTTATAAGAAATAATAAATTAAATAGATGTTAATCATAGTTAGGAATAGTAGTAATAAAAATGAATAGACTGGTTTATAACCAAAAATAGTATGTAAGAATAGTATATAGCTCCTTATTAAACGTACCCAAAGGTATTGTGTTTTAATATAGGCAGGTAAATGAATAAACGACCCTCGAGTCGTTAAGGTAACATAATAGAAAGCCCTGCGTAATACAGGCAGGTAAAGCCGAGCGCAGCACTCTGTCTGCGTTCGAGCTAGGTGCCCTAGGTATATAGGTTTCAAAGCGAACGCTAGACCGTTACGCGCATGCCTAGGGCACCCAATCCAAACGTACGGAGAACTGTATACGTACGTTTTATTATAATACAGAACACGCTAGTGTTAGAGATAGGCACCTTTCAAATGTACGAAGGCTGTATACGTACATTTTATAGCATTATATAGTTAACAGGACACGCATAGTGTTAGTACCTAGGACCTATAGGTTTTAGAGCGAAATCACGTATCGCACAGGCTCCTAGGTACATCCCTTTTTGGTAAAACCTTAAAGAAGAAGAAGTATGGAAGTATATACATACGACTTTAATATTATATACCTAATAGGACCGTAGGGTAGGTATCCTGAGAAAGTTGACAGTAATAGTTCCTGAAACATGGAAAAATACAGGTACTTACCTTACACGTGTCACGTTCAAGGCCAACTTTGAGACAAGTCTCGACTTGACCGGGAAATTAGATAGAGACAGAAACATTGTAAGAGTAGAGTCAGTAATTTAAGAGTTTTTAATTGAATAAAGAAGAGTTTGCGCTTCGCGGGACTAGCACCTCTGGGCGGACTTGAGTTGGTATAGATATTTGACAGACATTGGTAACTTCGGGTTCATACAGTTTTTTATATTAGCACTAAATAATCGTCAAGTACATTTTGGACGGACGCCAATAGACCTGCCTGCTCAAGTTCGGACCTAACACCCGGATGCTGATCCCGACCTAGCGTACCTCGTCACACCTTATAGCCACGTCTTAGTCTTTCAACCCGATAGAATCCCGGCGAAAATTAGGTGCATTGCTTAGCCAAGTCACGAGAGGAGACAGAGAGGCTGTGAGCGATCATAGCTTTAAAAACAGATTACAGTCCACACAGAAGCTCGCCTTTCTTTCTCCTTTCATAAGGCGGTCGTGCACAGAACGAGAGCCATTACTCTGCGACAGAGGACTGTCCACCGGAATTATTCAAAACCAAAACACGAGAGCATTTCAACCGCACCAGGGCGAACATGAATCTATTCATTTCAAAGGAGTGATTTTGAGCGATAAATAACATTGAAGAAATGAATGCATACCATGAATAGCTGGAATTCATATAGAAGAAAACACTCCTATTGTTGTCAAAACATGGTATGCAATAGCTGGTTTTCTATTCTGCGAGAGTGGAAAAGTAAAACAAGGATTGCCGACAAACGATAAGCATTACGATGCAGATTGCGCAGTTTGCAAAACAACACCAGCGCACTATCATGTAATACATTTCACAGACCTGATAAAACTAAACGTCCAATCACAGGAGTGCGGCACAGCAGCAAATCACGACGTAACGACACCACCTACCATTGAGCGGCCACTCGCGCCAGTAGCCGTGTCAGTAGCCGTGCCAGTAGCCGTGCCAGTAGCCACGCCAGTGGGCTAGTAGCTTGGCTAGTTGCACCGGAAGCGCGCAATAACGGGATTGCACATTTCCGCCGGCTGGCGTCGCCTCCACTTCATGAATCCGAAATGTACTCAATAATCACTGATACAGCCGGCTCGTATTTATTGGACTCCCTCGGGATGGCGACCGCTGCTTTTATACAACTCGAATGGAACATACGAAGAGGCTAATTATACAGAAGATTATGCTAAAGCAACCGCGTTTTAACAATTTATTAAGCAATGTTCATCGGTAGCTTTTGCATTTTCTTAAAAACTCCTGCACATGCTCGTCTTTTTTTCAAAAATCTTATTGCAAACCTTAAACCACCAAAGCTTGAAATATAAACAAATTAAATATGTAGGTACCTTGGTAAGAAATGAAAACCGACCCTTGGGTAATACAAACAAGGGAAGGTCCCAAAACATTACCAAGAGTCAGTCACCGAATACAAAACGAGCGTTTATTTTGGGCAGAATTGAGAATCATCGAAATAAGCGGAGCACAATGAGAGTAAACAGAGATATTATTTAATTAGAAGGAGAATACACAGCGACGCGACCCGCCGCTGCCGGAGTGGAACGAGGCGCGCCATCGCGCGTACGCCCGGACCCAACAACTGAGACCCCCCGGCAGTGATGATAAACCAACAGGAACACTTCCAGATGCTACTATTACAAATAAGGAAGATAATAAATTACACAGTTTTGGGGAAACTTTGCGTTCTGTTCAAGAAATATTCCAATGTATTTTCGTTTCAAGAAATCAGTTATGTGTAGCCAAGGTACTGCGTTTTAGATACTCCATGGACAACTCGACACCAAGCTTTTCAGTCAGCACAGGTTGATTATTTAAATAAATCTGAAAAACAGTTCAAGCTTCAAATGGCTACTCTTCATCATTCATAGCGTGTAGACAACCTTCTACCACTACTAAAGCTAAGCCTCATTTCACAGCCAAATATTCCCAAGTTAAGCGTATTCAGCCTCCTGATCCCCGAAGCCAACCGCCATAAATCAAAGTGGACATTTCTCAGCAACAAGCCCGAACCGGCGACGCAGCACGTGCCGCTTGACAGCTCAATCTCACCTCCACCAGATCTACTGGATAATAGGGTTTGATATGGCACATCTTACGCACCCACCTAGGCTTTGAAGACGTTGAAGGATTAAAGGGTGGAGGATGACATACAGTTGCCTTTATAGAAACCTGAAGTAAGAAAAATATTGAAATAAAAATCAAAACTTCCCTACAAAGGTTCTGATGACGGAGTGATAAAATTCCCACATTTTTAACCAAATCCAGTACCGACTGTTGAATCTCGGAATGACATTGCCATCAAAACAGACCCTTCACACCTCGCAAACCAAACATTCTGCAAAATCAAACTCCATTACCGCGACCGGCAATATAGATGCATGGCGAGGCGGGTCCGTCTGCGAGCGAGCGAGGGTTCCGCACGTGTTCTGACTACAACTCGGCACTGCAGAGTGTCGCACTCACCACCGACAGTAGCGTCACTGAGCGTCCTTCCTTTACACGTTATCTCGTGATACTTCAATTGTTGACATTTGAAATTTGAAATTTTGACTATTAGAAACATCAAGAATATTCTACGTTGCACCAAACCAGCTGATATTTTATTTATGAGCTTCGTTTTATACTGAAAAATAAATTCAGTAGCTTTTGGTGGATTCTATTTAAAGTGATAACGTTTTTATTTATGCCAAAAAAATAATTTGTACCCAACGGTTAATGACAAAAGTACCTATACGAAGTTAATAAAGTTGTTCTTATAGCAACAGTCAGTCGTTTTACGAGTAGTAGTACTGTTTGATAGTGCCCATACTGTGGCAACGATGAAGACGCGATATTTACCCGAGTGACCCCATAAAAGAAATGTTCCTTCAGGATTGCGTTCTGATCCTTGAATTTTAAACAGACGTTCGTTTGTAGATTCCCGGGGAGTCGTGCATGAGGGGAGGAGGGTGGGGGGAGGAGATCGAACACCAACAACAAACAGGAAGATTCCGATGCCAAAGTAGCTTATGTCAGGGTACAATGACGACAGGAATTAATTCATGTTTTATATTTTCATCTTTAGAAATTAAATTCGTGCGAGAAAATTTGCATGTACCTAATATAATTCCACCAGTAATAGAAACAATAGATAGATAGACTTTGCTAAAGAACTGTTTCAGCTTGGCCTTAAAGGAAAGCAGTGAGGTTGCCTTCCTAATGTCCACTGGCAAAGAGTTCCACAGTTGCACAGCCTTGACAGTAAAAGATTTGTGGTAAAAATAACTGCTGAGAACAATGTACTATTTAAATCAAAAACGGAAAAGATAGGAATAATTAATTGCATTTGAATTTTTTTATTGACAGAGCTGCAGCCAACTTCGCTGACCATTTTATCATTGCAAGTCACGCAGAGCTCTATAAATTATGATAAAATAGAGACAGGCTCATTGATAATTTGGCAGATCTCGTACTAAACAAAAACAGGCTTGATTTACAAAGGTTTCATTTGTTTTTGTTTTATCTCTAACCTAAATTCAAAACCGAATTGTATTTTATGAGTTGCTTTCAAAACTTTTGAACTCGGTATCCTCTTTTTATTCATTTCCGCTTTCAGTTGCAGTGGCAGCTTGCTTTTACGCGCGAAGTTCGCCTGTATTATTATTTACAACTTCGTTTTGTTGATATCTACTTCAGAACAATACAACGACGTTTATAACGGCTGTAATGGTCGTGTAACTGTGTCGTCGGGTCGCGTTGTATTTGTTGTAATATTCGTAATGCTCACATAAATATTGGTAATGCGCGTTGCACTGGCTAGCACGTGACGGCGCATTCATTGGTCATCGTTTTATGACAAATTGGAATGGAAATTTAACTATAATGGCTTCGTAATGTGGTGCAATGACGTTTAATTGCGCGTGTTATTTGTTTTATGAAGACAATGCGTTGGGTTTTAATTGAATGCTTGCCGCATTGGAATTTCCTTTTTTAGAACGTGCATTTTCATACACTGATGTGCACCCAGTATTATACAAATAAAATTTCCTTGGACTTTTTTTGCCGTCATTTCATTTTAGTTGAACTGTATCTTTTAATTTTAAGTTGACGCAAAATAATTTATTTCTATTCTATTTTTATATTATTTTGTCCAGTGTCCACCGACGCGTAGTATGGACACTATTTTGAAAAAACGTAGTTATTGGTCTGCCCATGCTCGTAACTATCATTGCGGATACTATCTGACGCAGTATCACAGCACAATGTGAATAGTGCAGAACCGTGAAATAAACCTTTGTGGGAAACAGGGAAAATTCGTGCCAAAATTCTTCTGCAAAAAGCTGAAAAATCATAGCTATTTTGGCAAACAAGGAGAATAGTGGCTCGTGGTATTTTACAACTACCAACTGGGTGTGCGATCTAAAACTATTGCTATTGCCTCCATTGTTAGGATACATAACCAAAACGTCAAGAACAGACTAAATCGTATTTCTATTTTACGATCAACATTTTTAACATATTGTCTAAGCAGTACATTGGTTGCCAAGCGACAAAGTAATTAAGCGATTAAATGCCAAATTATTAATTACGAATTAGTTGGTGGATAATTAATTAGTTAGATTCCGTTACTTCTACTTCTGTATTTAGTTTAGTTGTAATTTAATACATACATAAAAAATTGATGTCTAAAAAAAAAAATTGCAAATGTTTGTTGGATTTCAGTACGTTGTATTTAGTTTGTCGACATTTCAATAGGGAACCAAGTGACAAAACCCTTCAAATAAATAATAGAAACATTTTATTAAACTACCCCTAGGCGATTTAGTCCAGAATATTCCTTTTCCACATTCCCATTGTAAAGTAGGAGCGCTGGCGCTGTGGAGTTGAATGGGGCAGGTTTGAGTGAATCACCTGGCATTAGTCCGCGACGTGACTGGAGTATCGACACCGGACTAATTGCAGGTTACAGAGCGGCGCATCGCTCTCCTCCGCACTGCCGCGTCATAGGACATGGTGCATCGCATTCAAGTAACGCAACTGCGCTCATTACAAACATGCATTTTTTAAAGCTCGTCTGAAAAGCACGGTAGACGCCTGTAAGTTCTATTGAAAATTACCTTGCAATTGGGTTATTGAAAATGTAGGGAATCTTTAAAGGTTCCCTACATTATACACCTATACACTAGCTAGTATATATACCTATACACTAGCTTAAGCTAGTGCTCTCAAACGGTGAAGGTAAACATCGTGAGGAAACCCGCGACTAAGGCAGCGTCGCACGTATATTGACCATGTCTTTCCTGTGGATGAGGCCGACTAAGCTGTCAGGATGGTATAAGTGCTGGGCAAGCCTATTTCATCTAAAAATCCAGTCCCAGGCAGCGTCCCGTATATAGGGGCATGAGTAAAACAGTTGTCCTAGATGCTATAATATAAATAATCTACAATAGATGTAAATGCCTATTTACTTTAAAAGAGAACTTTTTAATATTTTAATGAAACCATTGAAATAGACTTGTAAATTGGACAAAATGTACACCTTTTCTCATATTTTTACTCAGCAGTCAGATTCATAAATTTCTGTCTCTACAGACTAAATTGTCAAAAGCAAACAAGCTTATATTTTTTCTGACAGACGATTACTTTGAAATAGTATAAACCGCACTAGAATGCACAAATATTTATGTTTTACTATTGTTAGGATACTGTTTAGATAGAACACGATGTGTCGCACCAGTGTCGTGGGCGGACAGCCCCACTGATGGACTAATTATTGGTTGTTCCTACATGGCACTGTTGGACGTCTATGCATGTGTGTACTACGTGCGTACTATCATTAGTTCCACTGAGGAATTGATAAAGTATCCAAGCATGTAATTTGCGTTTAGACATGTTTATTAAGGTATTATTTTACTTTGTGTTTGAATTAAAGTAGCCGCAAGCTATTTTTTCGAAAGGATATCAATTGGGTTTAATATAATTGGGGTTGGTTTTGTATTGGTCTTTATTTTCGGCAAATTAATTGAAAAAAGCTGTAGATTAACAGAAATAATTATAAAAAAAACAAAACAACGCTACAAATACTCTCGGTTTATAATCCAGTGAGTCCTTTTATATTCACCGTAGCATCGAGAGTAACTCGTAGGTGTGAACTGTGAATCAATGTCTCGTAGCTCATGAAATAGCAACACTCGAGGCACGTAGACTCGATTGAGGCACTTAGCACCTGCAGAGGCAATTCCCAACGCCATCTGCCAGCAATGCCGGCGCGGGACAGACGGACGGTAAAACAATTACTGTCTGTGACCCTCGAGGGTTGGCTGGTAGACAGCAAAAGCCGGAAATATTTGCAGTTCTTCGGTAATTTGAGTTCCGATTGCAAAAGTTTACTAAGTTATGAAGAAAGAGAAGCTGGATATTCTGGTATTTATAGCGGTACAGAATCATAATGCAATAGCTGTTGTATTTGATTAAACCTATTTGAATAGAAATAGAAATAGAAATAGAAATAATTTATTTTGCGTCAACTTAAAATTAAAAGGTACAGGTATTTAACTTAGATTACATGACGGCAAAAAAGGTAGACCACTCAGCATTTGCTACAAGGGCATGGTAACCCTTGTAGCGCTGGTTTTCAGTGGCACCATAATATAATAATAATAAAACTAACGCTAAATAATAATAATGAAATATACCTTACACGAAATAAAACAATATTTGTTAAACCCAAAATCACACAGAAATATCAATTTAAAATAATAATAATAATAGTCTCTTTATAAAACAAAAACACAACAGTTTCTATTAAATTAAACAATCAAATGTTTTAACAAAAATTAACATTCTAAATTATAAATTATACAGTCTTCTCAACCAAATACAAACAAAACCTTAACTAAGTCTAAAAGAGCAAACATCAGAATAAGAACGACCACTTCATAGTACACATTTTTGTAGATTCAACAGGTATTTCTTAAGAGATTTCTTGAAAGAGCAAACGGTGTTTGAGTTTTTGATGGGGGGAGGAATGTTGTTCCAGCATTTCGTAGCAGCATATCGAAAGCTGCCACGAAATGCGGTCGTTCTATGTTTGGGGCAAATTAAACGTATGGCATAACGAGCGTGTCGAGCAGAGAAGTTTAATTTTTCATGCAAATATGATGGCTTATGGCTTTTAATGATACCGAAAAGTAGAGTTGCGAAGTGAAGAGTGCGACGAGAGGACATGTTTAGAAAACCTTGTCTGTTTATGTATGGAGAAATATGAGCTCTTTTAGGGATTGGGAAACAAAATCTGATGCAGGCATTTTGCACACGCTGAACAAGCTTCCTCGAACGGGCTAAAAGACAACCTCCAAAAACGTTATCGACATAATTAAGTTTTGAAAGAATAAGAGAATCACATAGTGTGATACGTAGGTTTGTGTCAAGATACTCGCGAACCTGGTACAATACAGATAACCTATAAAAGCAATTGCGGACAGTTTGGAGGACGTAGTTTTCAAAATGTAAAGAACCATCCATCAACAAACCCAAATTACGTACTTCCGTAACCTGTTCTATAGACACTCCCTTGATTTCAACTTTTGGATTACCTAAGAGTATTCTATGAATTTGGGTCTTCGATCCCAGAACAAGAAACTTTGTCTTGACTGGGTTGAGAACTAACCCGTTCGATGAACACCAATTGGCCAAATTACACAAATCAAGATTTAACATATTTACAGCATCATTAACATTAGTGGGCTTAAAAGATATGTACAATTGCAGATCATCAGCATAGACATGATATTTACAATTTTTAACATTAAGGGTTATATCGGCACAGTAGAGACTAAAAAGTATCGGTCCCAAAATGGAACCCTGAGGTACTCCACGTAAAGTGTGTGAATAAGTACATCTCTTTCAAAAGACGGATTAGCAATTTTTGGCCGGACAAAGACCACCGTGTTCCCGGAGCCCCGAAAGTGCCACCGTAGAGGTAACCTCATTAAAGGCTGTGCTGGTGTCACGTCACGCCACGCGACACCACCACGTCACGTCGGCTGACACTTACGATGACACTTATCGAGTTACTTCTTTTTTGTGACGCTTTGATGGACCGTTCGTTTCGTGTACAATTGCCGTCCAGCTACGAGTATTACACATTCATTTCTAAAGGCTTCATTTCATTTTTTTGGATTTTTTGTATTAATATTATTGAGGTATTTTAGATGAAACTAGTTTTTTGGTAGAAGAAAGAAAGCCATAGCAAATCGTATTATCGTTTTGATTATGTATTTACAATTATTATAAAGTTGGAATGATTTAATACAAATTAGGAGTCTTAAAACAGAATACGATGAGCTGAACACCTTCGTGGAACAAATGAGAAGTTCCCACTTGAAGATGCTTTTAACATCGATGGCACCACTGCTTTAGTGGTGCCATCGATGTTTATAAGTCTTCACACTTTACAGAATCAGATGTCTTCCACTCTTCACTGAGCTAAGACGAGAAAATAACTGTGAGCTAGTTAACAAAGTGTGTTTAGGAAGTATAAGTGGGTGTCGTCTCCCGAGCCGGCTCGGCTGGAAGCACGGCGCGGCGGCGGGTGCAAGGCACATGAGAGCGGCTGAAGACCTGCTGCATCATGACATCAATGCCATAGAGGACGAGACTTTCTTTTCATAGAGCTACATCTACGACTAACTATAATTGCATTAGTTATAAAGTTTGCTCATGATATTTTATTCTCGAGTTTCGCTTCGTTCTAACGCACTTATCACAAGTTTTAAAGTAAATAGATAGCTATAACTATTATATAACAATTTTTAGGGTTGCGTAGCCAAATGGCAAAAACGGAACCCTTATAGATTCGTCATGTCTGTCTGTCTGTCTGTCTGTCCGGCCGTGTCACAGCCATTTTTCTCCGAAACCATAAAAGCTAGACTGATGAAAGTTGGTGAGTAGATGTATTCTGTGAACCGCATTAAGGTTTTTACACAAAAATAGAAAAAAAACTATAAATTTTGGGGGTCCCCATACATGAAACTGAAACTCAAAATTTTTTTTTCATCGAACCCATACGTGTGGGGTATCTATGAATAGGTCTTTAAAAATGATGTTGAGGTTTCTAATATAGTTTTTTTCTAAACTGAACAGTTTGCGCGAGAGACACTTCCAAAGTGGAAAAAAGTTGGTCCCCCCCCTCTAACTTCTAAAGTAAGAGAATGATAATACTAAAAAAAATATATGTTGTACATTATTATGTAAACTTTCAACGATATTTGGTTTGAACGAGATCTAGTAAGTAGTTTTTTTTTATACGTCATAAACGGAAACACAAAAAAAAATTTTTCATCGAACCCATACGTGTGGGGTATCTATGAATAGGTCTTCAAAAATGATGTTGAGGTTTCTATTATAGTTTTTTTCTAAACTGAATAGTTTGCGCGAGAGACACTTCCAAAGTGGAAAAAAGTTGGTCCCCCCCCCTCTAACTTCTAAAGTAAGAGAATGATAATACTAAAAAAAATATATGTTGTACATTACTATGTAAACTTTCAACGATATTTGGTTTGAACGAGATCTAGTCAGTAGTTTTTTTTTATACGTCATAAACCGTAAACCGCAATTTACCTTTCAACGAACTACAGGAACCTTATTATGTTACATCAAGTAACATAATATATATAAAGGTTCTTGTAGTTCGTCGTGCTACGGAACCCTTCATGGGCGAGTCCGACTCGCACTTGGGTGCTTTTTTTATTTATATTTTGATCAATCCACACGACACTATTTTTTTTTCTATTTTTGTGTGAAAATCTTAATGCGGTTCACAGAATACATCTACTTACCAAGTTTCATCAGTATCGCTCTTACGGTTTCGGAGAAAAGGGTCTGGGACAAACGGACGGACAGACAGACAGACATGTCGTCATGTCTGTTTGTCTGTCCGTCCGTTTCATTTTTGCCATTGGGCTTCGGAACCCAAAAGCGCAGAAGGTAGGGCTACTACCAAGTGAACTGAGACTCAGGTTACGTTTGCATAGTGGTCTCTCGTGCCTTGAGCCGCGTCGGTGTCGGTTGTGTGGAGTGCTCTCGTAGTGTCGGCCGCTAGTGGGCTAGTGGTAGGCATCGCGCCGTCTTCACAACATGCACCCGACTCTCAACTTTGTACTCCATTTCTTTAAGTGGATTTGTTTTTAAGTCCGTAAAGTGTTGCGCTATTTTAAAATGCTTGGGTTAAAACTTTGGTAAAAGCTCTAACTAACGCTTTTATCTAGACCAACTAATAGTATAATAACAATACAACTATTTTAAGCTGCCTACTCTTAATAGTCATAATAATAGTAATTTATTGATAATGTTCATTATAGTCAATCATTTATGAATTCATTCAAGTCATGCTCTTTTTACAAAAAAATAATCTATACCTTCCATAGTTGAGCTTTACAATGCGTAAATGAGTCCGCAGCATCATCTGTAGTAAACTACATGATTGCCAATATCTCGACAAGGGGTCGCAATGACTGGCGTCGCTCCGAGTGCCTCCATTAGATGCACTGTGGGACTTCCCCCCCCCCACAGTCCACGGAATTGTCTAATTGAGTGCAGACACACACCTGAGCTTTGATTATGTCCATGTTTCATCTGTGACTACACCAATATCCTTGCTGTTTGAGACATCTAATAGGTACCTATATCTTACTGTGTTGTGGTTTACATCGTTCTCATAGTTGACATTCAAATATAAATTATGTTGCCATCTGGATGATATTTTTCTGACAAATATTCAATATACATGCGACATTGAGATTGCATTTAATAATAAGAGTACAAATAAATCATTACAGCTATCATTATCAGACAATATCTCACATTATTTTTTTTGTTTTATAAAATGATTTAAAATAATCCATAATCACCTTATTTTTATAAAACCATCAGATGCGTGACGTGATACGTGATGTTATCAAGTTCAAATTAAGGCGCGTTCACACGCCGCGTGGTGCATCAACTCCCAACATTAACGTTGCTGGTTTCCGCTGGGGAACTAATGACTTTGACAATTACGTTATGTTTTCTTTAATATCAACACTTTGTCACCTTTCTGAGAATGGCTACAGAAATAATAAGATAAAATTGATGTTTTCATTTCTATGTTCTATTACATCAAAATAAAGACGACAAATAGTCATGAGAAAATGATGGAATAAGAATTGAATCAAAACTAAAATCTATTCTGATGTTAATTCAATTACATTGTAGTTAGTTTTAAAAAAGTCCTTGGAAAACACTCAACTATCGATCTTCCGTTACATTTGAATAACATATTCACGCCCAAAATTGCTCCATTATAATATCCGCGGTTCATTTTTCACGCCCGAGGTCGAGTTACATCCCCTCCCACGACCCGACAAGACGCAGCGTGACGTGTGACGTCACGTAATCACGTCCTAAATCAAACGTGCACGTATTAAAATATGTCGCAAGTGTGAAAATGTCTTTAATATGCGGCGAATTTCGTTATTTATGAAAGCTACTCGTAAGTCGTAGGTATAGTCTGCTAGAAAAAGGTGCTTATTTATTTGAAAACTTGGTGGCATAAGTTACCAGCCGGCGGCCTGCCCTGCCCACCACTTTTACATAATACGCGATAAGAAACACTCATATTTGAAATTGAAATTATTAATTTGCATTTCGAGACAATACACAGGCACTGGTAAAATGAGATTACACTTCAATACGAATGGTATAATCTTGGGTTGGTATGTCTGACACACTGTGAGAAAAAATTATGCAAGAGAGGGTGAGTATGCATTTGACATTAATTTATTATACTTAGAACTTAATTTTATGTTCTTAGATTATTTTTATTATTCATTGTACTGTGACATTTAATTTGTATTTAATTCAAATATTTGTTAGCTTTAGGTAATATTGATTTTTGACGTGATAACGTCTTATAAATCGATGGAGCCGGCTGCACGCACGAAAAAACATGACTCATGCGTCGTTACGTCGTTTCGTCGTTCCATTTACCTGAGCCCGAGCCCGGGTCGGGTAATGGGTAAGGGTAAATGAGGGTAAGGGTAAATGAGGGTAAGGCTTAGGGTTCATTCTGGGTCCGGGTCCGGGTCCGGGTCCGGATTTTCATTCAGTTTCATTCAGTTCCATTCAGTTTCATTCAGTTTCATTCAGTTTCATTCAGTTTCATTCAGTATCATTCAGTTTCATTCACATTCAATTCAATTCAGTAAAACTAAAATTTTCTTTTGAAAAATGCAACCATTCCATCAGTATTTTCTTATGACGTTATCACGTTCAACTATCGTCAGTAAACCGACTTTACAGACAACCGATTTTTTGACGTGATAACGTCTTATAAATCGATGGAGCCGGCTGCACGCACGAAAAAACATGACTCATGCGTCGTTACGTCGTTTCGTCGTTCCATTTACCTGAGCCCGAGCCCGTAATGGGTAAGGGTAAATGAGGGTAAAGGTAAATGAGGGTAAGGGTAAGGGTTCAGTCTGGGTGCGGGTCCGGGTCCAGGTCCAGATTTTCATTCAGTTCCATTCAGTTTCATTCAGTTTCATTCACATTCAATTCAATTCAGTAAAACTAAAATTTTCTTTTGAAAAATGCAACCATTCCATCAGTATTTTCTTATGACGTTATCACGTTCAACTATCGTCAGTAAACCGACTTTACAGACAACCAATTTTTTTATTGTATTATTTGATTTTGATTTTTGATTTTGTAATTTTTCATTTGTAATCTATTTTAATCTTAGTTTTTGTATTAGTTAGTGTTGAAATGTAGACCGTTCTAATTAATTAATTAGAACGGTCTACATTTCAACATTGTGTATTATTTATTTATTATTATTTATTCAATTGAATAAATAATAATAAATAAATAATACACACGCATTATATTGACACAAACATAGGTACCTACATAGAACCAGACACAAAACAAATTTCCATGTTTTGGCGAAGAAGGCCGAGCTAACAACTTAGCTGTGAAGGCAGTTACTCAGTGAATAGCAATACCATCTCGAGCTGTGTAATGTAAATGAATAATCAGTGATAGGCACGGTAGAGGAGCCTGCGGGTAATGAGTCATTCGGCGCAGCAGCGGATATAATACAGCGGATATTAGCGGCTGATAGCGTCGGCTGCCGCTTATTTATTACTTCATCGAGGAATAGGCTCTACCATTTTAGTGATTAATTCATCTAGACTGTGGTTTTGTTGCTCCATCGTTGTTTCTAGACGATACGGTGACGTGTATTTGCTGCCTTCGCGATACTAAGGAAATGTTTTAATCAGTTATTGGTATATAACTGAATATTTTTTTATAAACGAAATAAGGTCATCTATTTATTATAGAGCATCTTATTTCGCTGACAATAGATGATGATTAAGAGTTCATCGACAGCGTCAGAGATTTTTTAATAGATTTTCAATAGCCAGTCAAACGCACTGAAGCTTGTAATTTGAAAAGAAAGGGAGATCTTTGCCAGCAAGTAAAAAAACTTGTATTTTTGCGCTAAAAAGTATTGTGCTGAAATGTCTACGACCTGCTTTTATAACCACAAGGAGACGTGGTGACAAACAGCGATAATATAGACAGATTTTTTAGGAGCTTTACAATTATAGACACAAAAGTTTCATGACTAACGAATTCAGGAGTCATTCTAAGTTAGGCCAAACACCCAGTACAGCAGAAGTACAGTAGTTCCATGTCATGTAAAGCAACTAAGAACTGAAAGCTACAGCTTAATTGGTGTAATCAGTGCAAGTCCAGGTGTCGGCTGGAGGCTGCGGTGCAGATAGCTTCATTAGACAACTGGTCGGTACAGCCTGGAGCAGCCTGCAGCGTGTTGGAACAACTTTGTCTAGCCTCCTTTAATGTAGTCTGAACACTGATTAAACCATTTACTATTTTAACTATGGACTTTGGATGTGTTCAATTCAGTCTTAAATATTCTCATTTCACAAAGCTTTAAACAAAGACAAACTGACTGGGAACCAGATAGCTGATAAACATAGGACTAATATGTTCACCGTCATACACATCGTTACACACACACACAGCTATCCTTGTGGTTTAACAAAACATCTGAAAAAATGCCTACTTAATATGTGAGTCCAAATTTTTAACTGTACTGTAATGTTTCTAAAATATGCAACAGATAAAAAGTCCATAAGTCTGTTAAAAATGTACCCTAATTCAAAGTTGTAAGCCTCCATTAAAGGAATCTTCGTTGAAACTCGCACACCAAAGTTTCAGCTTAAGCTTATTAAGATCATGACTAAGTTTTATCCTTAAGGATGCGTTTCTTGAAAACTGATCGTGTCAATAGAAGCTGTGAGTTGCTTATTTTACGCCAGGTTTAGATGTCGTTTCCACTACGACACAGTCGTCAGCTGGGATTTTTGTCTATCAGAATGTCCACAACGGGAGTGGATTTCACAACCGGGACGTACCAGAGTGCCACTACAGTTCTAATCTCTTTGTTGACAGGCCTGAAGAAGTGTACAGTTGAACATAAGCCTCCTCCCTTTCTTAAAATACTTTAGAATGAATCCTGAACCTCTAGCTCCGCTATTTCACAGAGACTGTCTTCAACGCTCTGTAGAGAGCCCGGGTTTAACACCAAACGGTACCAAAGAATAACAGCACAATCTGGAGCGAACACAACACGCCGAGTTCCGCAACAACTTGAAGGCTTCATAACCCGACGCCGAGATCAACTTACTACTTTAGAGAAAGCCTTGCAAAATACACAACACCTAACCTAAATCAATCACTTGGATAAAATGTCTGTTGATATTTTGACAGCATACAGTTCAAAAGATAAGGCAGGTTATTGTAAATCATGTAATTTTATCGTTTGATTTATGTCTTGACTGCCCTGTTGCATTATTTATTATCCATTATACCTTGAATATATTTTGTAGTGAGTATACTTTCTCAAACAAAATGGACAATAACATTCTCTTTGACAACGAAAAATGATGTGAGGATTTTTTTCTTTTAAACAACCAAAGGAAAATTATCTGAAAGTGAGCCAAGTCATAGGGCAGAGCTATAACAGAGGAGGGCACGTGCCAATAAGGCATCTCGGTACATTATTGTAATGAACACTTCCATCAGCGTTCGGGCGGTAACTGAATTACTCAGACGAACTTATTCAATTCACGTTTGATGTTTTGATAGAGAAGGGTTCCATTCTTGCAGGGAATTTATAGCTTTCAGTTTACTTTTCAACAAGTTACTCGCACTTCCCGACCAAACGCGATCCAAAAGGCAGAGGTGCGGATTTTACTAACAATTATTGCTTTTGATCCCTCACTCTGGCATTGATGTTTAGTGACATTAGTTCTGTTACAACCAAAGGAATTTTCTACGACGTTTTTCCTCACATTTATGATTTGAATAGAATAGTTCAATGATATTTTTAGCCATTCTATATGTTCATTAGTAGATATATTACATGTGTTCATCATAACGTGTTTCCAGAATCTTAGCACACAGCACCTCCACAGTCGAGGGGAAAATCTGAATAATCAATCTTAGCAAATAGTTTCCTACAAATACGATTGAATTTATCTCGATGTAATAGCTCGGCGGCGGTTATATTAATGTGGCCGTAACTCATGTTAGTCTCAACGTGATCTAATAATTTTGCGTGTAAATCAACGAGCCAGTCGTAATTATGTTATTTATTATAATATGACGAAGGATTATTAAAGCAACTAGCATTTATATTGGATAAGTTCATAACCAAAAACAATTATGCGTTTGATAAAGATAGCTCAAATCTAATTTTAACAGGCGACTCGATCTTATTACGATTTGAATACGACGTTATTTTTCAACTGCTAAAAATAGGCATACTAAATGTTACAAAAATATATTGTAATATCCAGAGAGTTCATTTTTGCTTGCGGTCACATAATAGTAAATCCTGATAAAAGTACAAGTAAATCACCATTCAATTTCACCCACAAAATGGCGGCTGAAATTAAGCTGCATCTCACAAGAAAGGTAATTACGAGACCACTTTCCCTGAACTGTCTTTGCCAAATTGCACTTCCAGGATCATGCACCCTGGGGTCCATAGTCATAGGGTGTATATTCGAGTAGGCATGCGTGTAAGCAAAGCTGGGATGATGCGGTACTGGATTACAGATGAGTGTGTGTCACGTGACAGTCTCCCCGAGGAGAGGGGCCTATTGATAGGTTTGATGCCTCCAATTACTTACGACATGAGCGAAATTTTATTATCTTTTCATTTTGTTGGTTATATTAGTTGTCGACTTTATTAACTGTAGATTTTGACCGCTGACTCTACGTATATTTTTAATTATGGAAATGTCAATGATGACATTTATGATCAATAATGCAGCACCAATAAAGCATACCATCTGCATTATCATCTGTCTATCAAGCGAGTGCCTCCACCGGTGCAAGCTAGTGCATAAAAAGTGCACGTTACAAGTGCCGTGTTTGAGGTGTGAATGGTAAATAAGCACATTGGTGTAAGCTCTGCTCTCTGTGTGTTGGTGCGTGATGGATTACTGGTGACGATTGCATCGCTTAACGCTTCGAGACGGAGTTTTATTAAAATACCTAATGTATCGCTTCCCTTTACTCGTTTATTTGATAAATTGAAAAAGAGATTATCGTGTCACATGTTCCAGTTTTATTTTTTAATAAACAAAAACAAAAACATATTTTGATACTTTGTTTTTAATAAAATTGCATGTAGCTACTACTTATTATATAGGTTAATAACAGTTTACCTATTTAATAAACAGATTGTTAAATAATTGCTTGTAACCAGACAAACACTCAAAATGTGATGTTCTTTTAGAAAAATTAACTGCCCTTTTTATACATACTACATACCATAAAATCAAGAAAATCAAAGATCACGGATTTCCACTTGCTACGATCTTGACATACCCTCTTTCGTTTCATTCACTCTCATAACATTCTTCATACATGCATGTCGGTTTAAACTCCTGACTTGGCCTTTCTATAAAACGTCTGCTATCTGATTGAGATACATGCGCCGAAGTCTTCCCATCCATTCCCATTTTATTAATTAATTTAATTCTGAAAAAGCATAAATCACTTTTTTCTAATTCCATAATAAATAGTTCAGCGTCCCTCGAACAGGTAGACCATCAATAATAGTTCGTACTATCTCAGTGCGACGTCGTTTGTCTTACCTCCCCCCCGCGCACCCCCTCGTCCCTCTGTCCACATCTGCAATATTAAATACGTACATACCTATAAGTAGGTACAACGAGAGTAACGGAACATACCTGGAACAAAAAGAATTCTTTAATTAAAGTCCCTAGAGTATGTTAGTCTTGGAGGGGTTGTTCAAAGTGCAGTGGGAACTAGTATGATTGTTTATGTTACTACTATTTTGACTTCTGTCTTGGAGTATATAAATACATTATTTTCTATTATCTGGAGTAAGCTCCAGCAAAATTCATACCAGCTTTATTCATAATGCCAAAGTCACGTGGTGCTCTTTTCTTGTAAATTTCAAATCTCACTCGCCCTGAAAGATAAAATTTCTGAATCATAAAAGAAAACTGCTTTTTCTGGTTAGTATTAGGTTCTGCGATAATATATCTGTATCCTTTTACACAATGGAGTGACGTGCTCTACCGGCAACAAGTGTAGGTACCCACCCCCTCCCTACTGCCGCACACAAGCACCGGCACACACCCACACCACCACCTGCCTGACATACACTCACCTCTGTGCTGGCTGTCTACTATATATAGTAGGTGATGTCTCGGAAACAAGATCGGAGATATTGAAGAGATTGACAGATTAGCAAGTTCTAGCCTAAGTATTTAAATCTATTATTATATGTAAAGAAACATTTCTTTTCTTTAGAATTTAAATTTTGCCGCGCTTTGCGTGTAAGGATGTCGGTAAAAGAATTGAACTGATATGTTACGATGATAGATGGCGCTGTTGATGAAGCAGAGAAAAGATGTCGGCATTGTCGATAAAGGTGTTAGAAAAAAACATGGCGGTTTGTTTACCGTGAAAATGATTGTGCTAAATTTGTAAAAGTTGTATCTAAAGTTATAAAAAGGAATCGGCATACTATTGAATAATAAACTTTAAATGTCGTTTCTTTGTTACAGGTAGGTATTTCAATCAATGTGAAATTTGTGTACCTACTTACCTAACTGTTATTTTAATAATTCTCTAAATAAAAAACCTTTGTTACAGAGCAACACATTATCGTTTATTTTCATGCCATTAATTGATAGACGTATTATATATATAAGAAGCTTATGCATATAGCAATAGCGAGGTCAACATAATTTTATAGATGAGAATAAATACAAGTTGTTAATTTATTCCACAAACGCAAAGAAAAGTAATGACAATTTGCTCGATAAATGGTCGAGTTTAAAAATTCAAAAGCTAAATCCACATTTTCCGCTTGGCTTCTCCTGAATAAATTTCGCGCTAAACACAACTCCAACTTCTACAAAAAGTTAACAAGAGAAAGTAATTCTCCAAAAATTTCTCTCATTTTCATAGCAATATTTTCCGTCGGACAAAAGTCCCGTGTAATGGAAACATTTAATCCTGTGGAATCTCTTTCGACGCTTTGTCGTGCCAGCCTTAATTGCGCCGGCAAAAAGTACCGCCAAAGTCTAGATTAAAATGTGCATTCTACGACAAAAACTTCAATCAACTTTCGACCCTCACCGGTCCCAGGAGAGCTGGTTTTCCCTGAACTGAGGGAACCACGACCACTTCTTAATGCGGGAAGCACTAGGAGCAATTATTAAACGGAGAGGTCATATTTCGTTAACGGTATTTAACAATCTATGAGGAGGAAATGTTTCCTCGTTAGCAGGAGTACAATTGTTAATTAACAATTTTAGTCTAAATTTTAAGCAGGAATTACTAATCTACCTTACGTGGGTCATCATACAAATAATAAGAAGACGCGTATAAATTGGAATGGGCTCTTGCACAGCTATTAAAGAATCAGAACTAGTATACTTAACCGTACACGGGTATTTATCACGAAAGAAAATAAAAACCCGTGGGATAAGTGCCCGTGTATAATTCAGTATGGTTATGATCGCGAAAGTTTAAATAGAACTAGGTACGTAGTTTGGCAATTATTATTTTGATTTAGTATTATTTGGTCCCAAACATCAGCCATGAACATGACTAAGCTGCAAATTTATTGAGCGCCCTGAATGCAGCTATGCAAAGCCAGGTTTTATGGCACAAAAGTCTGATCATAAAGTTTATGGGTAGTTTGGTGGCGCTGCGGTGCACTGCAGGCTATAGGTACTAGGTAGGGGATACGCATGCCATTCTTTATTGCTGAGAATGTCTTTTTAGAGTCCTGACAAGACGACTGACTGTAAAGTTTAGATACAATGTACACTCTCCACTTTACTGCTGCTTTTACTGTCGTGAAATCGATCGCTAAAAATATTAGGCTCCTTTTCTAAATACAGGATAAAAAGGTTGCTCCCGTAATCCAACGGAACAAAAATAGCAAATAAGATAAACAATTATTATTCTTCGAAAATTAATTATTTTTCGCAGATGTTATGTTATTCTTTGGAATCCGAATTTTTGAATAATTTGAATTTCTTCAGATTACCATAAATCTCAACGATCGACCGAGAGGAATAGCCAACTTAAAGTTATTTCAGTTTCTACAATACCAGAATTTCATTGTTAGTCTTTTACAATAATGATTTTACTTTGTTTCTATACCTACACACTTCAATATCTATGATCATCTAGAATCTAGAGAATGGACGATAAATCAACAATTTAGTCAGTACTTAAAATACCGAACAAATCAAGCCCACACGAATGACACGCCTCGTAAATATCTATAAATTGTAATTAAGCGACACAATATTATAACTCAACATAAACAGGATCTTTATAAACCGCCGCAACTACACTGGAGCTGGAGCAACGCTCTTGAGCTATTGTTAGGACGCGACTTTATGTCGCTGCGACACTTTGGTTTACACAAATGAAGCAAACATTTGCGATTTGCGATTAAAAGATGAACTGATGATGAGATGCTCACTCTACTCACATTCGTTTATGAGCTACAGAGAAACAAAAAAGAAAGGCTCTACAACTTATTACATTTTTATCCCCCATAACTCACCCTCTCTCTCCTCATGATGTATATACACGAAGTAGCATGTCAATTAATAAAAACGAATAACAGTTCAATGTAGCAATATGCAGCTAATTTATTATTATTATTTATTTAATTAATTAGAACGATCTACATTTCGACCACTTACACTAATTAATACAAAAACTAAAATTAAAATCGATTTAAACAAAAATGACAAAATCAAAACAAAATAAAAAAGCTTACTTTTTTTCTTTTGCTGTTTTTTTAGAAGACAAGAGCTTTCATGCAAGTTTTTTCAATTTTCTAAAAAGCTGGTTAAATAAATCTCGTCCTAAGAAACAAATAACATTGGAGACCACACTCGCGCGCGCCGTAAATCCGGGCTAACTAACACCCGCGCCGTAACGGCCGTTACGTTCATTTGACGCTCGTAAAAATATGACACCGCTGCCTCCGCCGCAGCCCTGTGCATCGTCAACTGATTACTGCTCGCTGTTTATTGTAACTTGCTCCCGTTTTCTTATGCACTTTCCTGGAGAATATTAACCTAGTACTTAGTACAGCTTTTTGTGAAAGAGTTCCTTCGGGGAAGTGCTACCACCGCACACATTATTTCCGTCAAACAGTGATACTCGTAGGTATTATCTTAACTTCTCAAGGGAGAGTAATGGACGCTGTGCAAAGCTTTGAAAAACCAGTCACTGTATTTGTTTTTGTTTTTCTTTATTTGTATGTTTCAGTAGAAATAGGTACCTAATCGAAAGCTCCTAATAGGTTTTGGTCGTTCAAATAAAAATGAACACGTGGCCGTGATGCACAGTTGTCAGAGTTGAAACTACAGTAATATAAATTTGTAAGTTTGTATTTTGCATTCGCAAAAAAAAACATTCTCTGAGAAACTCGAGGCAGACATTTGCAATTATGAGTTAGAGTCGCCGTCTCACTATCATAACAAGAGTACTCTATACATCTCCGTTGTTGGAACTCTTAAGCTGCGACAAAGAGGACAGCTCTTGTTATTATAGTTTGCAGCAGTTTTATTTTCCAGCTCTAAAATAACAAAGACTTACCTGCAATTCTAATAATATTGAAGAGGAAAGTTCAACATCGTAACATCTAGCTTGGTTTTTTGGTATGTTTGTAGCTTAATCTCGACTTTGGAAAGTGTTTCTAGAAAGAACAAATTGTAAGGCTGGAGAAATTTTGATTAAACTTGAGTTGTACAAACCAAGTGAAACCGTGGACAGAAGCTAGTACCTATTCATATTTAATTGGATTTCAACAAAGTGTAAAGCTTTAGGATTCGAACCCACGACGTCGGGATTAGAGTGTTTATATCCATTTAGCTAGTTAGCACCATTTGTCTGTCCCCTGCACCTCTGTCCCCTGTCCCCCTGTCCCGTCTATAGGTAGATGTTTAAAACGGGATTAGAAGGGGCTGTTATTTTGCAAATAATAAGGTTAATTATGAGGGTCCTTGGATTTTAAACCGGCGCGTGGAAGTTTTATGTTGCAGTGTGTGTGTGTGTGTGTTGTAAAGATTGACCAAATTCTGTAATAGGGTATTCCTTTTATTTATTTTTTAAACTACCAAATATTACCTGCTAAGATTTTGTTATAGAAACCTCAAAGATAAAAATCAAGATTTTAACCAATGAAATCCCCAAGATTCCCGCTATGTGAATCAAAATTGACATTCTTTCATCCAAATATTTTCAGGCATAAAATATTTCAAACAGCCAAAGCTCTTGTAGTATAAATAGCCTTAGATTTAGAGTTGTTCAACTCGGGAACTATCCCGACTCACCATAAAGCCTGGACTACATTAGCGGGATTACCGCCGTGACCTGCCGCCGCCGCTCCCCGGCTACCATGAATATTCCGGACGAAGTGATCCCGGGACAGGTCAGCCAGGTTATTAAACAATGCAAGAGACACCAGGGTTACTGACAATTTAATACTACGTAATAATAAGTAAAGCTGTTTTAGCAGCTCACTTAAACAACTCGATAAACATAAACCTGTTTTATTATCCGATATCATAAACAAAATTTTATTTTTGTTGCTGAATAATTGGGTATTTTTTATCAACATAAACCTTTTTTGGTAGACCCGAGCAAAACGAGTTGTAAACATATTTTTATTACGAACCTACTTTGCATAATGCATGCCAGTTTCAAAACCTACAATACTACGCTATAAAATTTGCTTTTTATTTACCCATTGTTAATTTTATTACAACTAGTAGGTAGGTTTGTTCGGCATTTTCAGGCGAAGACAACCGCCGTTATAATTACGTACTTCTCGTTCGCACACTTTGACTTTTTGAAAGATACAAAAACACTGATAATTATTTAACAAAAATTACGAGCAACAACATTTTATACACACAAATTAAATCTTCGCTAGTGTAGAACAAAGTGTAGAATGCAGTAGAACCGCGTGGTGTAATTAGGCAGAGTGGCCACCGCCGCCGTTTCCCGCGCGGAGCGGAGCAGTAATTGCGCTAGGACTAGCGGCTAGGACAATAGACACTTCCACTCGATTATGACGTTTCGGTGAGAAAACCGCACCCACTGTTCAATATTGCGGTGGAGCTGAGCAGACCGAACTGAATTTCGAAATTATTTATCACTGACCATTAGATTAGTTTCCTCAAACGATTTAGAGAGGATTAATGCATTTTTAAAAGAAGTAGAGGAACATTAAGATTATCTATACTATGGAATATGTCTAACATGTTTGCCGTTTCGTAAACCTCATCTAGTTCTGCTGGGTTAGTTACCAAACTTGTAGTACAATCGAGAAGGCAAGGAGGCACCGCGCGCCGCACCGCATTCATCACAAAGTGAAAGTTTATCGCGCGCCGCGTCTCATTGTAAAACACTGTCTCAAGAAGGATTTAATTATTAAATTATTTACCATGCACACAGACTGACGCAGACTACTTTCAACCCTATTCCAAAATCTCTAAAATTGAATTTACTGTAAGAGTGAAGGGTAGGCAGCCCGATTCTAAAGGAATTATTTTGTGATTGAGATAAAGACGCTCTGACGTAGAAATTATGAAGCGATGAAAAGACGCGACGTAGAAATTGGTGGCTTTGATGAATATGACGAGTTATGAAGGTAAAGCTTAGTTTTTACTAATAAATTAACTGCTATCTGAAACTGTGTCAGTAATGTTTTTAAATGCAGAAAGAAAAAAGCAGCCAAGTGCGAGTTGGACTCGCCCATGTTCCGTAGCATCAATTAACATAATATAAAGGTTTTTGTAGTTCGTCGAAAGGTAAATTGCGGTTTACGATTTATGACGTATAAAAAAAAACTACTGACTAGATCTCGTTCAAACCAAATATCGTTGAAAGTTTACATAGTAATGTACAACATATATTTTTTTTGGGTTTATCATTCTCTTATTTTAGAAGTTAGAGGGGGGGGACCAACTTTTTTCCACTTTGGAAGTGTCTCTCGCGCAAACTATTCAGTTTAGAAAAAAACGATATTAGAAACCTCAATATATTTTTTGAAGACCTATCCATAGATACACACGTATGGATTCGAAGAAAAAAAAAATTTTTGAGTTTCAGCTTCAAGTATGGGGACCCCCAAAATTTATAGTTTTTTTTCTATTTTTGTGTAAAAACCTTAATGCGGTTCACAGAATACATCTACTCACCAAGTTTCATCAGTCTAGCTCTTATGGTTTCGGAGAAAAATGGCTGTGACACGGCCGGACAGACAGACAGACAGACAGACATAACGAATCTATAAGGGTTCCGTTTTTGCCATTTGGCTACGGAACCCTAAAAACTGTCCCTAGTAGTCTCTGCTGGTATGAACATTCACCGCACCGTGCTTAAAATGCGAAGCTTCATTTTATTTAAGTTATTGAACGTCTGTACGTGACAACATACGACCCTCTAAGCTCAAGCGAAAACCAATTCGCATTTCAAGAATGTCGACATAAATAAAAAGCTGAAGATTTAAAATCCATGGCGTAAGATGTCCCCCTTGTCTATCCCATCACAGCTTTTATCAGCAGCTGGTTCACTACATAGTTTGTTATTTTTTGTATTAGCCGGTTGGTGGGAGCGTGTAGCAAAATGGCAGATGGTCAGGAGTGATCCAGCTTTTTCGCTTGTCTTCGAATCGAGGAACAATTGGATCGGAATGAGTCGGCGACCAGACAGGGCGACGAATTGTCGGAAATGGAACGTGTGATTCATAGCGCGGGGTGCAACCCTCTCCTCTATAATGAAATATTCGAATCGATCTTCAAATGTTTTGTGAAAATTTAAAATAAAAAGACGAGATCAGCAGCCGGGAAAAGTCTGTTCTAGGATTTCAGCATTTTCTTTGATTTCCAAAACGAATAAATAAGATTTTACTCACAACTTTTTTAGCAAGGTTTTTGTCGTAGTATTTATAGAATAAGGCCACCTGATATTGAGCGGCTAACTTTGCCCATGACAATCACCCTTCATAGTCGTTGGTATATTGGGTAACAAGCCGGCTGTACTCGAAGTCCGCGGGTAAAATCCTCGCTTGGAATGTTATTATCAGAAAATGTGAACACATTTTTATTACTTTAGATTAGAATAAAGAAGTGCTCGGGTATCATGAATGAAACATTATCTTAGATCTCCATCTCGTTATCCGTAGATTATATAATGTATGACGTGCGTCGTACATTATGCATGTGTCGTGTTCACGTGGTGGAGATGCGAGTAGGTATAACGTTAGCGTTTCGAATCACGTAAGTCGATTATCATCAATATTAGATCTATCTCCGACGGTTTTATGGTTCTGCGATAGAGCTTCTTTAAAATATTGCCGAGCTATCAAGGTTGTATTTTGATGTACGGTATGTTATTTGTATTGTACATGCTGTGAAAATGAGGGGAAGGTGAAAATGTGTGTGTGGATGTGTAGTTAATAACTTAAAATACTTTATTTTTTAGTCAAAAAGTTGGAAAATGCTCCTACTTTTTAAGTTGAAGAAATTTTGAAAATTCTTTCACTTTTATTAGTCTAAGCCTTTTATTTATTACATTTAAAAAATAATATTTCGATAATGATTGAAACTGGCGACACAAGTCGTATTTATGGTGCACAATCCGTCAGCCGTCAGCGGCGACCATTTGAATATTTCGTGTCGTCCCATTCCGTATTTCAGCAATTTCTGTTTTATTTTGAAACACGATTGAATTATAGCTTCAGATATATTGGAATTGAATCCGGTGATTGATATCAATATTCAGGTTGGGGTTGTCCTCCGATATTAAGCTGAGGAAAAATAAATTGTGGCTCGGTTATTATAATCTGCGGATGTTGCGATCCCATTACAAATGGTGGCTGTATGTTGAAAAAACATTACACAAGAGATATTTTTACCATATTCTGCTGTATTATCGAAACCCACAAAGGTAATATTGTACAACTTCAAAGCGATACATTCTGAAGATCACCCGACACCTATTCAACGATTTACCTATCTTTCGTCTCATCTTACAATTTCGTAGCAAACTACTATCGCCCGCTTTAGTACCACATTAAGGTTCAATTTAGGCTGCAAGACGGCTGCACTTCGCCTGCTAATCCGATCTCTACGAGGTCCACACGCGGCTCAACATTCGCACCTTCAAAAGCAGTCATTTATATTTAATCCCTATTCAACACCAGAAGAACTTTTAAAATGAAATTTTACCATTTCAATGGATGCTGTTTGAAACTTGAATTATGAATTATTGTGGAAAAAACATTCCAAAATAATATTATGACTAAAATGATTTATTTAGAATGCGTAAAATATTTTTTTAAAAATTTCACGTTGTATGGATGCTGCATATTAATTTATTCTTGTCGTAAAGTCTACAAAAAAGAAATACATGTTAGAAATGTTACGTCTACCACTAAGCATGAAGTAACCGATACCTCACTAACCAATGGACACGAAACAAGTGCATTAGTGTGTATAGAGACGACTAGCCTACGTCTAGACAAACACGGAGCAGCTGTCCCCCCCACCCCTCCCTCCCCTCCCCCCTTTACACCGGCCAGGTTAAACCGATGAATGACCGCACTACTTAATTAGTGAACACGTACATCTTTCGTTGGAAAAAAAAGGTGGAGTAAAAAGGGGAAATAAGTAGTTTGCAGATGAAAATAAAATATTTTAACTTGTGTCACTTATTTGGTGTGTTTTGATTTAGGTTAAAATTAGGTTAAGATTAGTATGAATTGGATATAAGAAAAAAAATACACCAGAATAATTACAAGCTTTTGCATTTATTTTTGCGTAACAATTTTGCTCAAAAGAATTTCATTTTCCGAGACTTATTACGTTAATACAAAATTGTTGTGATTAATTTCCCGGGCCAAGCCGAGGGCTAGCAGGCCCTCGAGTCGGTCGGCTGAAGGACTGGATTAATCGGGAGACGTGACCCGGACTCCAATAGCCGCTGGGAACACGGCCTGCTCAAGAATGATAAACAAGTGTGACTAAAAAAACTGTCCGTCGCGTCAGCCGTTATTATCTTATTAGTGCTCTATAACCACCTGCGCGTAATGACTTTGGGAAACAGTTCCTAACGTAGAATTTTAAAAATCACTTCATTTATTAGGATCACCAAGAAATAATACACAAAAATTTGAGAAAAATTTCCTCGCTGACAGTACCGGCGCGGTGGCGGTGGCGCGGGATCCATATTGATAAATAATAACCGATATTTACGATAAACTCTCAACCGCGTTCGTTCATTAATTACTTAACGTTGACGGATCTGTGTTATTTTGTGTTGACACACCGCACACTACTTCTATTTACATAATATTCATAGCTGGATTGATTTTTAATGCATAGTTCGATGACTATACAGTGGTCGTCTGTGACTGAAACGCCGAAAAATCTGACGAGCTGAAGGACAATGCTAGCTGCTGTAACTTAGTTTGGTGTCTATGGTATACTACTTATAATCTGGGATTTTAAGGCAGTTAAGGTTTCAAGAATTTTGAGTTTCATGGGCTTAGGAAAACTATGGAGAAGTAATTATTTCGGAATACTTCTGCAAAAGTTTCATTCTCTCGCTTTTTTAACACGACCTGATTATTATTGCCATGTTGTAATTGATTGAAGTTTGCAATACAAACCAATACTGTTTTGCTAAAAACATGATTTTGAAAATGTGTTTGCAATGTAATTATCATCTACATCAGGATGCAATGCGCGCCGAATCAAGATTTAACGCTCATTCACATTTAACGAGCCCGTTCAATTATATCCATTTATTTTGTTGTCAATGTAGTACCGCGACACACTGAGGTGGACATGTTTTTTTTTTCAGATTTACTTTTATCCTAGAGCACAGAACATGGTACCTACACTAATATCTAGCTAGACCATGGTTGGTTATCAGTTATCACAATCGAAAATGTAAGAATCAATATCATAGAATATTGACTTAAACTCACTGCAAAATTAAATTGTCATGTATTATTATAATAAGGAAATACATAATAAAAAGTAGGTACTAGCGTCACATTTTTGCCACAGGAAATAATAATAAAATGGTTCGTTTCACCGCTTTATCAAAATATAGAGTGTCAAAAAGCCAAGCTGGATTGATTGTGCTTCCTGACGGTTGTAGCTGTCAAAACACCGAGGGAGAGAGATAACACGAGAGTTACAGAGAGAGATTAGATCTGCGGGAGATATCACACCGGGGCGGTGTGGTGGGGGTGCGTTCGGGGTGAAACGACGCCGTTATGAGGTAGATCTGGCCGTTAGATGCTGTGGACGAAATTTATGAATTGGAAGGGAAATGCGAGATATTTAATATGGTAGCTTGGTTAAAATTTACATACGTGTATTTATTATACTGTTTTTGGTCCGATTAAATCTAGTTTATTTAAGAGGAAATTTAGGTATTAGATATAATTTGTAATACATTTCTAACTAGTTAAATATAAAATTTTAAAAATTAAACACTAGAAAATAACAGTTACAATTCATCTAAAGACACTTGTCTTGTAATACAACTGAATAATCATAATTATTTTGACTTTGACTCGCATTAACTTTAAAGTTTCTTAAATATTTTTGTATGGTCCTTAGTGTGCCTCTAGCCGCCAAAGGGCACATTATGAGTACACGGCACTAGCGGTGATATACGGCGCGCATAAAACTAACATGTCCACGCGAATGTGCTTCATCTCATCCTCTCGATCGACACGGTACCTATATATATTTTTTTTATACAACTAGCTTATGGAACAAGCATATTTAATAAGGCCCACCTGCTGTTAAGTGGTAACCATCGCCTTAACACAGCATTGCCGCGTTGTTCACGCACGTTAGGAACGTGCCCTACGATGCTCTGCCCTGCGTCTATCAGCTTGAGGCATACAGCCTTGTTCAGCCTCACGTGCCTGTAATTTTACCGGCACCCACACCCTTCAAACCAAAACACAGCAATGCTGCTTCACGGCAGAAATAGGCATGATGATAGTACTTCCCCCAAACGATCCCTTCACAAAAGCTCTACTCGTACTAAAAATTAAATAAAAAGTGCCGACAAATCCGAACACTATTTTTTTTTAACTTTACAATGTTTAGGTAATAGGTTAACCTGAAACCCAAAAAAATCTAATTATATAGGAGATTCGCTAGACCGCTCTCAATTCTTTAAAGGATAAATGACCGTGTAATGCCGAACAGCTGAACTATTTCCCTATAGTTTCACAACTTCCACACAAATGACTATTATCATTCAAAACGCTCGATGGAAATCGGAAAATACAATGAGAAGTAGAACGATATCACACGATATAATCTCGTGTACTAGACTAGTGTAGCTGTTGCGATATTTGCAAGGCTCCGGCTGTCCCGGCGGTGCTTACTGTTTAATTACACTAAGATTAATGTCCCCGATCGAGTGATACAGCGCCGTTACACTGTTTTATCCATTTTATAATCGGGAGCTAGCTGGCTAATTGGAGTTATTTACACGACAAAATATGGGATTTATGATAGTGACCGTATCTCATCTGAATTATGTTGATTAAAGTTCTGAAAAATGTATAAGAAATTGGGTCAAAATAAATAAATTTCCAAATTTATTTTAGAACATCTTTTTTGCATCGTCTACCCTACCACGTCAATAAAATGCAAGAAAAAAATCTGTTCCATCAGGTTGCAAGTTTAATAATGTAGATTAAAAAAAAAAAAACAGCAATGACTCGGTAAAAAGTCGTCCAGGCTTAATGATATCCACATGTATTCATACTGACACGCTATTCATATCTATAGTATAATACAGGAGACCAACACAAAAGACGAAAGGGTACTTAGCGATGGGACTGAGCCACATGTCCCGGTACAGTCGGGACTGACATATTACGATCACGTTGTCAGATATTGGAGGCATATCGGAGGCATGTCTCGCAATTAATAAGCGTTTGTGAATACTGCCGGTTGTACGTGGTATAATGCAGCCTTTGAAGAGGAACATGGACGAACCAGTGAGACGAGTGATGGAGTTCGCTAAACTTGTGTGAGTGAAGAGGTTTTAGTTCATGAAAGTTTTGCAAACATAATAGTAATGGTAGTAAATTTAAACCATGCTCTGGCGCACTTAAAATCCTTTCACCACACTTGGTTTGAAAAAATCAGTGACACGATAAGAAGAAGACCATGCTTTAACAAGAGGTCTATAATTAATTACAGTTTGAAATTAGCTCCAAACTAGATAAAAAAAAACTCAAAACTTAGATAATAGCTAATACCTACCCTAGGCCCTAAGTTTAAATAAACATACTAATAATTAGTAAAATATTATTATTCAAAGCTAACAAAAATGTCTTTGTTCTTCTCAAAAATATATCATACAAAGAATAATTGAGTCCTAATAAACCGTACGCTGTTACGGGAAAATAAACGTTAGAAGTTGAAAGGTTTCTTTACCAATCTCCATACACTTACGAGCCGTCACTGCATTATAGCTCTTATGTCAACCGCATAAGCTACAAGAGCTAGTCATTCAAATATTTGGCAGACAATTCCATTAGGCGAGTACATAATGTAGGAAGTTGGAACAAACGGTCACTTGGCGGATTGTTAGCCCCCGGCCCGTCGCCAGTCGGCACACTGGGAGGTGGAGCCTTGTGGGCACAGCTGCCTACATTACTCATTTGTTTGACATCTATGACGGAGAATCATTATATCATTTGAATTACAATGTGTGTCACCTATATTTAATATCGACTACTCCTCGGTACCGCGAAATGTGTAATGTAACTCGTATGTCGGTACAATTCGTTGTTCTCAACTCAAAAAATATAAATTGTAATAATAATATTTCTCTTATTAAATCTAAACACTACCTATAACTAGAAATGTATTGATGTTTATAAAGTAGTTTTTTATTATACAACTAGTTAACGGAACGAAAAGCTTTACAAAACCCTTTACTCAAACTGATCGCCATCGCAGATCGCTAGATTAATTTGGCTTAATTCATTAGATGCTTATTTCTTCCGCTATTCTGGATACGCATGATATCACCTGAATGCCCCAAGTTCACGAACGTAGGGCATTGCCTCGCTCCTATACCACATAACATCAGGTGGGTTAATGCTTGTTCTATTAGCAAATTGTATGAAAAAAAATCAACACTAAGTTTCCTCTGGCTACTTTAATATCAAGAGCACCACCAGTTATAATTCCGTGACGTTTACTAGCGTGTGCCCGCGGCTTCGCATCACCCACTGTGTTATTAAATTATTATCACAATTTGCGGCGCGCTGGACGCAGCATCACAGACCTTGTGCAAACAGCACAATCATATAAATATTTATCCTCAAGAATTACAAAATAATAACTAGACTTGCAACGAAAGAGAATATACTCGGGTGCCTTCAGTGTTTTTGTCATGTATTTGCATGGATTATGTACACATAAAATACACGGCACATGTAAATAAAAAATTAAAACATTATTATTATAACAATACTGATTTAGTCGAACACGAAAAGAATTAGGATCGGCGCAGATGGTTTGCTAATTTTCCTTAGCAAGAGGTCGTCGATTCAAATAAAAAAATAAAATAAATAATGCGGACAAACCACACAACACTATCTAGCCCCAAACTAAGCAGAGCTTGTACTATGGGAACCAGATAGCTGGATAATACTTAAAATCCCACTCGCGTCCTAACTCTTGGGCAGTATTTTTTTCGAAAACAATGGTTTGATAATAATAAATGGACACTAGTCGTGTGATTACCTAGCTAGACATTAAAAAAGCAGCCAAGTGCGAGTCGGACTCGCCCATGAAGGGTTCCGTAGCATCAAGTAACATAATATAAAGGTTCTTGTAGTTCGTCGAAGGGTAAATTGCGGTTTACGATTTATGACGTATAAAAAAAAACTACTGACTAGATCTTGTTCAAACCAAATATCGTTGAAAGTTTGCATAGTAATGTACAACATATATTTTTTTTAGTTTTATCATTCCCTTATTTTAGAAGTTAGAGGGGGGGGGACCAACTTTTTTCAACTTTGGAAGTGTCTCTCGCGCAAACTATTCAGTTTAGAAAAAAACGATATTAGAAACCTCAACATCATTTTTAAAGACCTATTCATAGATACCCCACACGTATGGGTTCGATGAAAAAATTTTTTTGGAGTTTCAGTTTGAAGTATGGGGGCCCCAAAAATTAATAGTTTTTTTTCTATTTTTGTGTAAAAATCTTTAAGCGGTTTACAGAATACATCTACTCGCCAAGTTTCATCAGTGTAACTCATATGGTTTCGGAGAAAAATGGCTGTGACACGGTCGGACAGACAGACAGACAGACAGACAGACATGACGAATCTATAAGGGTTCCGTTTTTGCCATTTGGCTACGGAACCCTAAAAAGTTGAAAACTAGTGCTAGCTTCCAGGAAGGCTATCAGTTACAGTTACAGGGTTCACGTCAGCCACGCTCAATGTTCCTCCATCACCAATTGATTTTCCAACGTTTACTGAATTACATGGAAGGTGCTAGAATAAGGCAAGACGTCTCCCTACATGTTGGTTTAGGGTTCCGCGGCGCGTGTCATTACTGGCGAGGGTCCCGTACGGCGACAACGACTCAATTAAGTTTTATTACGGCTAGGGTTGACACCTTGCTTGTTTACGGGCTTGCGAATGATCGTGTAACGATAAGTTAGTATGAGTAGGTACTTATCAGCATATTGAAATTTATGTTTTAGTAGTGGTTTGAAATTAAAATTGTCACATGAAAAAGTATTACAAAACATAGTTGCATGAAAATTCATTAAAATAATTTCTCGGCGAAGGCAAATACTATTTATAAATTTTGTGCAGGTAAAGATCAGACCTTTATCTATGACCACCGCAGTTTGATAGAAATCCTTCGTTTTACTGCATTATTTTACACAAACTCCGCAGTTGTAAAGCCTTACGGCTGACAGGTCAACATGAAACGGCCAGCCCTCGTCGTGACAGCCCTGAGTTCGAGAAGAATGATTTATTTGACAGCGCTTTAACAGGGTGCGTCCGAGCCACCGCCGCGGTACCGTACAGTATCGGGTGTAGCTCGCGGCGCATCGCCCGCACTCACAACCTATTATAATTGCTTGTTGTATACAAAAGCCTATCCGGAAAGGCGATATTTCCATGATAATGTTTTCCTGCTGATAAAAAAGTTAAATTGGTTGATGGAAGATTCATTGCTTAATAAGTTAATAACACATCAAAGGATGTGGTTACCTTCTGTATGCTTGTAAAGCTTGTTTCACACAGGATGGATAGTGAATTATTATTTCAATTATTACAATCCTACTTCAATTTGAGAATTGAATGTCAACAATTTGTGGTGTGAAATTGTGAATAAATTATTTTAAATTTAAATACATAAATTACTAAAATCATCTTTCATCATCATCATCAGCCTAAAGAAGTCCACTGCTGGACATAAGCCTCCCCTACACATTTCCAGGAAGAACGATTCTGAGCCCTTTCCATCCACCGTCTTCCCAAGATCTAAACAATCATCCTTCAGCAAAGAAAAATGATAAAGCCTGAAAGAGGTATAATGTGGGTAATCCTTAAGGTACACGACGGCAAAAACGAAAATGATTCTATGAAGCGGGAAGTAAAATGTTGCTTAAGCCGCCACAAGGAGTTTCAAAGCCTATATTTTAATTCCATGTTATCGAAACCACTGACACACATTATTAAATTGAATCTGCGCCATCCATCTCCCTCGGTCTGCAATTAAAGCTTTCCATCTCCGGCGGCTCCGGCCTCGAGCACTAGTTCGTGGACATTTTGCGAACATGTCGCACAAGACAATGGCGTATAGATAAACCAGTCTAAAAACGCACGCCCCTCCACCACGTTTTTTTGACGTTCACTCACAGCAAAGTAGTTAAAAATGATCCTTGCAATATAAGTGATAAAGAACAATTTACTTTGACTGACTGGAGTAGCGGGACGTGCATTTTAAGCTTGGACGATCTCTACCTTAAAATCACCACGTTAATTATGATTATTTTTACAACAGTATCCATTACACTTCTTTGAGGAATAAAACGATGCAATAAACTTGATATATCTACAATCATCATAAACAGCCTGAAGAAGTCCACTGCTGAACATAGGCCTCCACTTATTTTCAGGAAAAACGATACCTATTGTCGCTTTTCAATATTGTCCATACATCAAGGAGTTAAATAAATTTCATTTTCATTGCTCATACTCTGAAAGTAGGTCTGAAGTTGCCTGAGGGGCCTAATTGAAAGTAAAACTTTCAGCCTTAGGGAGAATCGCTTTCTACTGACAGCTGTCAAATTATAAAAAAAACAAGTTATATTTTATTCAACCATGTTCCAACTTTATAAAGTCTTTCTAACTGCAAGGAGGTTGTTAAACCAAATTCCAACTTTTTATTCAGCAAGTAGGTTGGAAACCCATTACAACGGTAAGAAGTTTAAAAAGTCTAATTAGAGCGCAATGTAAAATTTAAATTTAAATAACATAAAGATAGTATTAAATAAATAATATATCTTCTATATTACTTGATTAATATATAGCTTCAACTATTTATTTAAAATAACATAGATTTGAGCAAACAATTTACCTTTTTTTTATTACGAAAATGAAAATAATGGCTGAATAATGCTGGCGAGCCGAAGCCGAAGGCCCGCCAGAGAAAAAGAAAAAAAAAACCGGGAAGGCGGCAATTCAATCTTCATTTTCACTAACTTTTCTTTCATGTTTTTATTTTTACTTTCCTTGTATTCGTAATGAAAAGCACAGTGTTTACCTCGGGTGAAAGTCTTTTAAGTCCCTCAAGCTCCATTGGCACCCTCGCTACGCTCTGGCGCCAAACCCGTCTCGGGACTCAAAAAACGTGACTTTCAACACTCAGGTAACAATGTACTATTAATTTCCTACAATATACGGCAGCTATATTTGCATACTTCTTACGACTGGCTTTTCAAGTCGTAGTTCGAGTCCGTCAGTAACGAGTGCTACAGTCGCAGTTTATCAATTTCACGCAGATCACTCCCACCGAGGATAAATCTCCGGAGACACGGCACCGCGCCGCACCGCATGTCCCCCGCACGGCAAGGAACGCAACGCTTTCTCGACAATTAACACGTCCGATGGGAATGCATAACTGTGTCACGCCGCTAATGGAGGTCGTTTGCTACTAGAGCGGATAATTGCAATATAAATCGTCTAGTATAAATATGGATCTGGAATAAGAATGAAGGCGAAAAGTGATCTATAGCTCGTGAGTCGCTGGAGAATGCTTCTTGAATGCGACTAATACACACTGAAATCACACACACACAAAGGTTAGACGAGACCCTGTTATTAGGACTCCACTGTCCGTCTGTCCGTCTGTCGGTCTACTTGTCACCACGATTTATTTACATGTGCCGTGATAATAAGGCCACTATAACCACAAATACTAAAAACCGTTTTGCTTGATATTGCTAACGGCAACAAATAGACTATTTTTTTTAATATCACTATAATGCTTAGTCATATGAATCACTTTAAGATAAATAATTAAATGAAATAAATATTTACGGGGGCACGCAAATTGTAAAAAATATGCATGTTGTATGGGATACACCATGCATAATTTTTTGCCGTTTTTATAGACAATGGTACGAAACTCTTCGTACGCGAGTCTGACTCGCACTTGACTTTTTTTTGTACTATATAGCTTTGCAGCTACAAAACTGTAAAACGAAAATTGATAACAATAAAATTAAATATATTATATTAAATATTATAGCCAATCCACACAACACTATCTAGCCCCAAACTAAGCAGAGCTTGTACTATGGGAACCAGATAGCTGATATAATACTTGAATACGTTTTTTTTTTGTAAATACATACTTAGAATACAATATAACACCCAGACAGAGAACAAACATTTATGTTAACCACACAAATATTTGTTCTCGGTGGGGATCGAACCCACGACCTACGGCGCAGAAGGCAGAGCTACTACCAACTGAGCTAGAGGCCAGTCCGAAAGCCTGATCCCTCAGGATTGTTGTAAAAGCGGACCGCGGCAGCAGCTGGCCTCGTAAGCCCGCGATCGAGTGCGAGATAGGTGCAATCAGTCCGCGCGATCAGCACTTGCTGGCACATGATAAGGATCCACTAGATCCCTATCTAAGCGCATATAGCATTTTACACTATTTTGTATAACTATTACTAAAATTAGGGTAATCTGTAAGATCTAGGAGTAAGTAAGGTTTGCCAAGCAGCTTGACTAATTATATAGATACATTTTGAAGTCTTCAGTTAGTAACTACTACATTTAAAAGCTTACGTAGCTTCGGCTTTTGCTGATTTTCTATTTTCAAGCGTAGAACCCTTGATTTACACCTACCTGTAACAAACAGAATACAACATTTTAAACAACGGCTTTAAGTAGATTTTATTTAACTCAAATAATGTAGAGCAGATAAGGACCACATAATATATTATATAAACGTTCAATGAAACCACTGTCAAAAATTCTTTAGCAGCACCAAAAAAGCTAGTTTTCCACGGAAAGTGCTCGTAGCAAACTCATAATTTACTCCAAGATCTTCGTAAGCAGGATCCGTCGGCGACGTGGTTGTGTCTCCGCGATAAAGGACCAGCGTCGGATTACCACTAAGCCGAGTCACCCCGAGTGCCCGCAATATGTTTACTTGCACCCCCTACGACCTCCCCCCCCCCCCTGTTCACTCCCCCCACGGGGGTCATGGGGTTACACACCCATCCACAAATTGTCTACGTCTTCAGCCCGTAATTGAATTTATAATGGGTTAGTTTAAGGTATTTAGTATTTAGGCAGGGTTATGTGAAGATTATCCAAATTCCGGCTGAGTCAATAAGTTTACGCAGAATTAATGAGTTCCAAGCTTGCAGAGCGGTTCAGGTAAATATTTGTACGTTTAAGGAAACAACATCTGAAGCGACGGAATGAAAACGGAATAAATGGCAAGCCTGCTCCGGTGCCAGTACCAGGGGTACTAACTGAATTTGGTTGGTTTCTTTTCCTTGAAGGGCCGTTTGAAGCTTTCAATCAATTGGATGTTTACAAGCGTGAAATAAATGAAACAAGCGAGCCCGATTCAGCATCATCATCAACCATTTTTCCATCAACTGTTTTAGTTATTTTACAAATTCTTGTAAATTTATTTATTAAGTTGTATCACAAGGATTACTTTGAAACGTCTTAAGTCTTAGTGCCAGTTCCACGCAACCAAGCCTAGAAGAACAGGCAAAAAACTACGACTTTGTTCATACCATTTTGCTGTGTGATATTTTTACAAAACAAAAATAAAAGAAACAGTAAATATTGATGTAACCTTCATGATCATGAACCAGGCTAATCGTCTTAGCCGTAAGTAGTAGTAAAGTCACAGTATATTATGCGCGTACGTATTGTATCCTAACTTGCGGCGTCCATTGTGCTTGTTTGCAAGTTCCGAAGTTACTAAAACTAATAGTACGTCCCGTCCGGCTCAGTAATAAAGCTAATGGCTAAAGCGCCTTGTTCTGTAATGTGATTACCACCGCCATTGCCACAGCCTCCGCCACTGCCACCGCCACCGTCTCTGGCTGATGAATATCTTAGCATATTGCAGCTGTGGACTTGCTAATGCGGTTATGGAATTATCCGCTCTCCATGGATCTGTGTGCTTCAATTATTTAGACTATCCGTTCGTCCATTTCTAGCAGGTTATTGGGCTCATCCGATTGGTGGTTCCTTTCTACTTGCAGCCTTGCTGTGAGTTATGGAATTAGTGTGCGGAGGATAACGCGCCACTAGATCTTCTCATTGTTTTATTTAATTAAATGAACTGACGCAAAAGTTATTAAGTATTCTTAAAAATTTTACCCCTTCATTCTGAATGCCTGACATTTTTTTTATAAACTTTTTTAACTAATAGTCTCTTGTCACTGTCATATTCAACAAATAGACTAAAGGCCTGCGCACACCTAGGTCGCTGGCGATGGCGTTCAATGAAACGCTGTCAAATATCACTGTCAAATTTGACAGCGTTTCACTGATCGCAGGCCTTTAGCAGCCTGATGCTCAGCAAAATTACTGCGAGGAACATTATGATAGCTTGTGTTACTTCTGTATAACATTTTTAGAGTAAATGAGGCAACTTTTTATTTGATTCACATTCTATTACAATAAGTTGTTGTTCAATGCTCTATTTATAAAATAAATAAAGATTGTTCAAATCGAGCTTTGTAGGTACATGTTATTTTAAATACTTTTAATTTCAGTGTAAACTGTTCGAAATGATACTTATCAGTCGGTAATGCGATGTCGAATTGAATGTGTTTGTCCATCAGTTGTCATTGTGTCAGTGGATGGATAGCATTGCGTCGCGTCGGCTCATTCATCGCGTAATCACGTTAATGGAGGGTAGGCCTGTGCTCGTGAGCGTACTCCACAACAACCACAGCTAGTCCACTCCACCTGCTCCTATTGGCTCGCTCCAGGGAACTAGCACCTAGACTCATCCTGCTTTTTGACGATTCACAGCCTTTGACTTATGGAACCGGGAAATCTTCTAGTCGCTTGCAAATCAAATAACTTCTGCAGTTATCCGTAATTTTATCGCAAATATTTAGCACACTTGTACGTGCGGGGAGGATTATGTGTTAATGCGAAAAAAGACGCTGTTATTCGAGATGATTTAATTATTTTAGAATTTGGTTCTATACGAAAGTTTACTGTCATCTCTTCTTGGTTTCATCGCGGCTTTAGGAGCAGCTAAACAGTTTATCATCAGTTATCTAAGACGTTTTAGAATTTATACCAGAGACTTTTTCACGGAATCACAAGGACTAATGTTGAATCGTGTTCTAAAACTAGAGAAACTTTTAATAAGCTATGGAGTGAATCAGCTATATCAAGTAACCATGGTGTATCCATTGAGTCAATGTAACGTGAGCCAGAACTATGGGCTCCGTCATGTTTGTCGGAGTAATTGGGTTCCTTTATGTCGCATTCAATGGTGGTCTCACCTGAGTGGGGACAGGAATATATTTAGTTAGGTTTACGAATAAATAACACCTGCTGATACATCGGTGCTATCATGCCTACAAGGTAAACACTCCTTCAAATAAAATGGTCACGATTGTAGTCCTTTATTGTAACTAACTTGTAAAGGTGGGTACTGACCAACGTTACAAGGTGTAATGTAACATTCGCATCGAGCGAATGTTACACTCGTTGCTTGCTGGTTTTCCCGTAACACGACGTACTGACTGCATGAATGCTCGCTGTGTAACACGTTACATTACGCCCCGTAACGCCGGTCAGTACCCAGCTTTATGCGAGTAAAAGTCAAAGTAAGCTGAATCTAAATCCTAATAGCTGATTCCTAGTAAAACGCCTTTGACTTTATACCACAATGCTACAAGAAATTTCGTCGTCATCATCATCATCAGTTTAGTCCATTTTCAGTTATGTTTTTGGCTTACTGAAATATATATTTTAGTCAGCTGACTTTGTTACCGCAATTTTCGATTTTTTTCTTGGAATCGTTTAAAAATGCACAAGAGTTCACGTAGGTATTTTAAAAATTACTTTGCTAAGCTTAAAATAATATTTTGCAAAGTCATAAAACAGAACAAAAACTTCAATTAAAACTTTGGTGTATTAAAAGCGGACGCAAGAACAACCATTTGCACAGATAGCTCCCCGCGGTGCCTGTGCCGAACAAATAATGCAAATCTTTCTTCACAGTTCAACGATATTATATTCTCAGCCTAAAAGTTGCCTCTTTCTGGATTCCCCAAAGACGCTGTAACCTTTAAAGCCTTGCTCAACACTGCAAAAGGCATAGTAAGCCGTAAGTACGTACTTCATGTTCTTACATTAGTCGCCACTGCTTAAAGTGGAGGAATAAGAATCTCCAATAGCCTATAATCAATTCTATCAATCCAATATTATCAGAATTTTAATTGAGCCAAAATCATGACTGGCTATGCATTATCAAATTGATTTACATAATTTCGAAACACTGGTTTTTTTCACGAAAACTGAGTAAAGGAATGTAAGATAAACTAAAATGTTTGCGTGCTATGGCTATGACGGAGAACTCAAGTCTTGCAAGCTCGGGTATAAAGTAGCTCCACTGGATTTCCCCACACTATGCCAAGTTGAGAAGTAAGCTGAATAATTTATCAGACTTAACAAGGATTAATACGTCAGAGTTAAAACAGCAAGTGGGGGGCGAATGGATCGCTGTGCGTGGAACAGGGCCCGCTTGATCAAAGTGCATTTACAGCCGGGTTATGAGGGTTAAGTGTAATGAAGTCTTTACTCAATAAATCCCGAACTTAGCTTCCCCTTAACGGCAGAATAATTTGCAAACATTCATAATTTATTATCCGACTTTATACTAATAAAATTGTGGGTAAAACTAGGGTGTCATCTTAATCCTGGTTCAATAATATAATTGGAAAAATTATTACAATAAATTATTAATTCCGCCCGATGCATCTTAGAAGAAAATACCCACTGAACTCACTTTGTAAGTAATGTAAAACCATTAGAATTTTAAAATTTCAAACAGAATTGAATCGAGTTTGACTATTTGGAAGCAAAATTTCCGAATCATCATCTCATGATCCAATTACTGAATCTGAAATCGAGGATTTACATCTTTAGGATCAGCATTTTTATTAATTTCACAGATGAATGCACGCGGCGCTCCATTTCCTTCCGTTTAATGCTTTCCGGCAAAATGTTGGATGCGATTGGAACGAGCGGGATGGGAGCGCGAGGCGATGCAGCGAGACGGTGCCGGGCGGTGTGGCGGTGCCGGTGTGACGGTGCCGGTGTGATGGTGCCGGTGTGATGGTGCCGGTGTGATGGTGGTGTACTGGAACGAGCCTCGGCAGGTGACGACTCACCTAATGTGACGGCTAATGTGATGTGTGTCACGACGGAGTGACATTCGAAAGTAGAAGTTGCTTGCTTGAACGAGATCATTTTTGTACTTGCTGAGGTTTCGCCGGAAACTACATTTTTTTTCTTTATCAGCTGTTTTTATATTTCTCGTTTTCGTCTTCGAATCCGAGCTCTTGTTTCATGTTTTTTTTAGTTTATTTTATGCGTGTATAGAGTTTAAAAGGCTCGCCTATCATTGTTTCCACATTTTTAAGGTATGAATAGGTCCACATGACACCTGCAGTGGCATTGTATCAGCCGAATGTCATCAAAACCCTGTTTGTAATCAATGTTTGTACAACAACATTCCCGGAATCTCTCGCGCGTCATGTTAGCTCATTCTGGAATTTATATTGTCTGTTTGTCCGGATAACGTATTAAGTATTTCTTTGTTTCGTTATTTCGGGACGAATAAAGTGTGTTGGAGCGTTGAATCAATATTTTGTCAGGTGGATAAAAAACGTTATCCTTCAGTTCATAGACAAAAACCTTTACCATCGCTTACACATGAAAAGCTGTTTTATTCAAAAACAGTTTTAAAACCATAAAACAAAATGAAAACATGAATCGTGAATGCGCCGCCCGTTAGGAACCGAATGGAGAAGTTTAAAACAATGCTTGTCGCAAGCCGTAGTGGGCACGAGCGAATCCCAGCCGCCGACAAATAGTCGCGGCGGAACGATCGACGCAGATGTGTGGAGAGGCGAGATAAAATTTAACGACTTTGAAACGAGTGTCGCGTCGTGTCGCGGTCAGCGGCGACGGCGGCGGGGCGGGGCGGGGCGGCGGCGGGGCGGGGCGGGGTAACGGCTGTGGACCAAGCACGAGGCTTCTTTATTGTACAGCCTGGAGATAGCTGGGTCTTTCATGTACCAGTGCGTTCATCAAATCTGTAGAACTAGCTGCAAATTATACATTTAAAAACACTTTCAGCCTTTGCCAAAAATCCAAAAATAAGCACACTATAGTCACGTAGTTTGTTAACGACGACCTTTCGTAAACCTATCCTCTGTCAAAGTTCAGCCTTCCTTTTAATGTAAGGTCATTATAGTCTAAGATCCCTAGAAGAAGGACCTTCACCGAGCTGGTTATTTAATGAAACGTATTTTATATATAATTAAACATGCCAATAAATATATTCTATATGGGTTGCCTATCAAATTTCAGTCCAGGATAATTATGATTAATAAATAATTTAAAAAAAAAAAATTAAACTTTCCACTGGTTTGTTTATTAAACAAATTCTATACCAATCGAAAGTATAGACCCCAGTATTTTTATTCAATAAACATACCGGTGCAAAATGCTAGTATCGATTTTCCTGTTTATACCTGGCTACCCGAGAGTTGTGACCGGAAAAAAATAGGCAACCTAACGTTTGCATATTCTATGGGGTCTATACTTTCGATTGGTATAGAATTTGTCTAATAAACAAACCGGTGGAAAGTTAAAAAAAACATTTATTTTTTTTAATTATTAATTAATCATATCCTGGACTGAAATTTGATAGGCAACCCATATAGAATATATTTATTGGCATGTTTAATTAAATATAAAATACGTTTCATTAAATAACCAGCTCGGTGAAGGTCCTTCTTCTAGGGATCCTATACTATTAGTAGTTAACTAGATTTAAGGACTCAAATTACTTTTCAGTAGCCTGTGTAGAGCTGCCTTAGTTCTAGTTTAAAACTTATCTAAGCGGACCAGTGTACACCGAGCTTAGCAATAAAGTGAAACTTAACTTATTTCCAACACGTTTTTGGGTCTCAAAGTTGTGATTGGAATTTAGCAAGTTGCGAACTAATTTCGAGATTTTAGTTTAGTAAATTGTGTTTTGAGGTTTAGATTTGTGTGAGTTCGCTTAGTAGTCATCTGTTTAATGTGTTTTTATCTCGTTAAATAGAAATGCTTTTAAAATTATGAATCTCATTAAACATGTTTTAGAGACCACCTCGTGTGATGAGCCTACGACTCTAGAGTGAAACAATAGCTCAATGAATTCACTTAAAAGCAAACATGCCAGATGGCAAGTTCCAGTCATCACCACCCTCTCTCTCTCTCGTGCCGTTGTCACTCCACAAATCCGTCAGCACATTAACTCAGCTCTGCCGTGATGCCGTGACGCACTCCACGGCACTTATTGACTGCTTCTCACCCATCGGAGGTTGCAAATGGATAGGATGTCATTATTTTACAAAAATAGATACACGGCACGAGTATTTCTACTTTTTAGCTTGAGTTTAATGTTGTTATTTGACAGGAATGCTCTAAAAAAAGTTACAACAATAGTTTAAAAACTTAAGAAACAGACTTGACAGCCAAACTGAAAAACCAATTTTGATAAAATTTCTGTTGGACCAATCTGGAACCTTCCAAATTTTTTTCTTTTAGATTGGCTCATAATTAACAAAGCAATACGATAACAAACATAAAAAAATAACGTAGCCGAGAATCTCCTCTTTTTATTGAATTCGGTTAAAAATAAATAGGTCTAGGGCTGGAAAGAAACCTTTTCTTTATGAAAACTAATCATCTGTTGAGATTAGAGAATGCTAAAATAATTTTCTTGGCAAATATATTCAAAAAATTGAGAACAATCAGTCCTTAAAAGTAATGGCAAGAATCACCGGTCAATATTCGCCACATTCCTCACAATCGCTCAGCTGCATATCAGTCGCCTCACAAATCCATCGGCATGCGATGCGCGATGCATTCCGCCAGATTGTAGGGGCGACGTGAAGCCGGGGTTAAAGCACGGGAGCCAAATGTTAACTCACGACGTATTTGTAAACATTCTCACTAAATGACTGATTTAATTTATGTGGATAGGTCGGTACGGAGAAACACCATTTATAACAAACACCTATTAGTTATTATATCATCATCAGCCTGAAGAAGTCCACTGCTGGACATAGGCCTCCCCTACACATTTCCAGGAAGAACGATTCTGAGCCCTTTCCATCCACCGACTTCCTGCGATCTCAACAATGTCGTCGGTCCATCTGGTGGGCCCTACTGTTCATCTTTCGGTTCATGGTCACCATTCGAGAACCTTTATTCCCCAACGGTTGTCAGTTCTTCGAACTTTATGACCTGCCCATTGCCACTTCAACTTGCTAATTCAAAGTAATTTTTTTTAATAAGAATTTAATTTCATGACTTAAAATTGTGTTTGAAATTACATTATTAGACACCACAACCTATGGGTTGTAGTGTACTTACTATGGTAAGTAGAAAATATGCTAAATAAAGAAACTACATTTATTTGGCATAGAGGCGTACTCATAATAATTATTGATTTATCTTTTACTAACAAGGTTATAGGTATAGTTATTAACAGCTAGTGACAAAGTTTAGGTATATTTTGTTGAACAACGATTCTAAGTATGGGAGACATAATAAACATTTTGCTGCAAAAAGTTCCCTAAAAACGTTATGCATAAATTGCCAATAATAAAAACTTGGCGTGTCACATTCTCTACTATCAAGCACAAGACCCATAATGAACTGCGAGAATCTATTACAAGTGAATGTACTTGTTTACGAGTATACTAATAAAGATAGAATTCAATTTGTCATCAGCTTTCAATCGGCAAGAATTCCTGCTCCAGTCAAGAGGCCGAGTCAAGTGGCGACTCCAAACGAGGCACAGAACTGACACTCAAGAGGCTATAAACATTTTAAGGCTAATTCATACAAAGTTATTACATACTTGCAGCGTTCTGCTAACATAAGGCTAATTCACACTATTGACTTGCCGTCGATTGTTTTAAGATCTTGAAAGCTTGGAAATAACTTTTAAGATCTCAAAACTTGACTTGATTGAGGTCAAAATAATTAAAATGAACAACGTGAGCTATTGAATTTTTATTTCTTTGTCAGTCCCACGCAAAACAACTTTGTCTTTTACGAACTTGATTGGTTATCATTATTGTTATGTCTAAATTCTTTGAAGGAACTTTTGTTTTAATAAGATGTTTTTTGCCTACAATATCTGGAATGCTGATCGTGTGTTTAGTCCCTTAAATTCTTCAGCCGGCTTCATAGGTTTTATGAGCTAACAATATAGCGAAGTAAGCAAAATACTGGCGAGTCAGCGAGAACGGCACTTCGGGACCTAAAGTATAGAGAGGGCTTTTGTCAAAGATATTGTTTATGACTTTACTGTTTCGCGTGTCATTGCGAGTGTGGCCGCCTCGTTCACTTGCAGGTTACGGCTCTCGGGTGAATATATACGAGTACTGTATTTCACTACGACCGTTTTATACTACGAAGATACGACGGTTAAGAAAATTTTATTGTTTGGAAAATATTGGACATTCATTATTTTGGTTTTAAAGAAAAAAGGTAAACTTGACTGAAATTTGGTCAAACCCGCCTTGAGTCAAGCGTTTGTATTAGTTAAGGTACTAGTTAAGAATAGATAAAGTAGAAAAAGAAAATAAGTTAGGCAGCAAAAGATTTAGTTAATCTAAGCTACGTATTCTGAATATTGAGGGCTGATACCTGCCTGAAAAGAGTTCAATATTAAGATAAAATATGAAACGAACTGATTCTGTTTTACGGCGAATGCACGCGGAGCGACTTAAGAGCTTTTTAATCTCGGAAGATCTTCAGACATACTTTCTCAGACATAATAAAATTATTCAGATTTCTAGTATCTTATGGATAAACATTTAACTAATGAAAAATAATAACAAAACACAATACTTTCATTCGTATTTGTAGGAAACTCTGAAGAAGCGGATGAGTACGTAACACAAAAATACTTAATTTTAGTACTCGTAATATGAGTTTAGATTGTGGTAAGTAAATCAAAAGCCGAAACACATAGATCCTCAAAGCTCCACGTATTTGAGAAGTTCTAAATTCATATCATCCCTGAATTCATATACGAAAGCTTGAGAGTTGTAGTAAATTTGAGAGAAGCAGAATGATAGCGCGGCAGGTGTCAGTTCCCAAATGTGATCTCCGAAGAATAGCGATTGATCCGATTGAGTTTACATCACGCCTGAGTGACGCTGAGACCTGCTGCTGAAGGCTGGCTTTTGCATTTAAATAAAACAATTGATAGACGTGAGTCAACCTTGAAAATATTAATAATTAAAAAATAAAAGATATTATTTCATCGTGCATGATATCTTTTGGTTTTGAATTACCAATATTTTTGACAGACGCTCAACAATATTCAAGTAACAATTTTATTCACCTTTACAAAAGACTTGTATGGTGCTTCTCAAAACAAAAAGTATTTCAAATCTTTGTAGGTGCTTCAATAACAATGGCACAAAACACTGAAGTCGGCAAAGTAACAAGCTCCAAAAGCATCGCCGTTAACCATCTGTCCAAAAATGGATCGCGTTCGAAAACAGGCGTCGGTTGAGGCGACAACTTGTAAATCACAGACACAGCGACAGATTGACGCGAGACGCGACGCGGCGCACGGGGCCGCGACACCGCGACACCGCGACACCGCCTGTCAGACGGCGACTAACTTTATTTTAGTCAGAACTCTATTGCAGACGGTCGGTAATTTTGACAGTTGTGACAATGACAACGCTTCGATGGCAGCAAAGGGTATAAGTAAGAACCACCGCATTTGTTTTCTTTTACTCATTTTGTCACAAAACCATTTTTTTTTACCGAAAATGATGGCACAGACTAAGTGAGTCATTTTTAGGAAGCATGAGTAAAGTAAACGCCTTGTAAATAATGAGAAAAATATTTTAAGACTCGTTAAGAAATTACATTAATTTCGTGTTTAAAAGACTCGTGAATTTAGTTGAGTTTAAAAAAAGATAAGTATTAACAGTAGTTTTAAGGACCACCCTGATTTCATCACCTTCACTATCAAAGATCTTTCACAGCTGAAGATTATGTAAGCTTTTTGTGCGCTCCGAGTTCACTTTACAGATTAGAGGCACAAACTTTTATTTTTTGCTTCTAAATCTTTGCACTTAGAACCCCTGCCAGGTGTGCAGTTATTTAATAACATGGATTTTGTTATTGAAGTTTCAGTCGTATAGCGAAGGGCCACGGTTGGGTTTGCACTGAGGGCTTCAGACTTGGTGCTTAAGACTAGTCTGCACAGAAATAGCCAGCGTCTTGCCTCCGACACATGGGGTAGCAGGAATGCTTTTAAACGCCCCATTGAATGTGTTGACGTATGTAATTTCAGATTCCTTACAAAAAGCAAGTATAGGGCGGCATTCAGCTCTCGCCGACTGTTTTGTTGCGTAAAGAACTTCTAAACACAAGGGGAGATGTTATCGCTCTGTTATAACTAGGAGGCAATCATTATGAGCGGCTTATGATTTTATCGATGAAGAAATAAATTACACTCAGACAGAAGTAGTGAACGGCAACTTACAATTTACAACTGAAAAAAAGAGCGAGAACACTAAGTATACCTTAATAACAGAAGCGGAATAGAAAAAAACGAGTTATAAGATAAGCCTGAGAGTTCTCAGGTGTCGATCTTTCTTGTCATAGTGAAGGTAAAGGTACCCAAATAGTGAAATACGAGAGGATGCTATTAACAAAACCACTAAAACACTGAAGTTCAACACGTAATTTCGCAAATCCATTCCAGTTCTCACGAATTGGATAATTTAACAACATTATGATGGCACATTTGCGGTCTCCAGCCTAGTGGCTGATTTCACCACAACATTCCACTTTTACAACCATGCGGACTTTATTTTTGATGTGACTATTGCGGCTTCCCGCTGTATTTGCCAATAAAAATGTATTGATGTTGTATTTTTACCAGTTTGTCAATAAAACGTAGAGCTGTTTTTAAACCAAACGAAGACCTCAAAGTGAAACAATAACAGCAAGCTGACTGGAAAGAGTGTTCCCAAAAAAGTTTTGATTGTATCAAACGTTGTTTTGCTGTTAGGTTGTCGATATTGACTGGCATTTCGTTTTATTTGTTTGTCCTCTTTCCTTTTTACTGTAGCTTTGATAGCAAAAATTGGGAAACACAATAAATAATTGTGGGCGGCTTCTGGTCACTTTTATGCGTTTATATTTAAAATGTTAATATTACCTTTTACCGAGCAGTTAAATCCTAGAGCCAGAGTTGTCTATATAGTTTTATTGTCTACTAAAATGAACATTAGTGGTCGTTCTGGTTTATGTGGGACGATTGAATATGAAACTTGAACATGAAATTGATAAATGTTTATTGAAAATCTTTACCTTACTTATAATATGAGAACCGTTCCTCCGTAGCTTCTAATAAAAAGCCCACAACTCATTCCGAAGTGTTTCGAGAAGCGGGAACGGTGTCAAATAAGCTGATTTCCATACAGATGACGCTCTCTCAACTAATTTCTCCGTGGGGAGTCTATTGTGCAACCAATATCCATGTAAATGTGATTTCATTAGACATCAACACTGCATTTGTGAGACAGCACACGTGCGTCGGCTATGCACTTTGAATAGTCTACTATTTCTTCTAGACTACGCGCTACAGTTACTTTGGGAAATTTGACAATATGTATATAAAAACATTTCTAAAACCAGCCTAAGTATCAACTTGGAAGTCAGCCTAGCTGATCGGATCATTATCAAGATAACGACGTGCTCATCTCAGAGTAACATTAAACAGCACAATTTACTAAGGATCGTATTGCATAATTTACACCGCGGACTCCAACTTCGCGCTAAGTTCACCGCAAGCCGACTATAACGAGTGCAAATAAAAACGTCTTGCGTCTCGATAGACGATAATAACGTGTAAGACAAGATGTAAAGTAATGTAAACGTCCTTCTGCAGTGAACGACAAGAAAAACAAACCGCTTTAAGCGTAGGGTTGAAACAATGCATCTTGTAAAAAAGCTATGGACGTTAAAAAAATCGTGTGTTCCGTGAAGTGTTTTATAATGGGTAAACAATAAGGAACACAAATTAATCAATGAGCCCATAATCTATGCAATACAATTAAGTTAATAATCTCGGAATACTTAAATAAAATACATTTTGCTAAGTCGAACAACCCTAGTGGGCAGAATGACACTGATCGCGTCGCACGCGCATGCAATATCGTAATCCAGCAAATTATACTGGATTATTTAAATAGGATGATATCAAGGTTTGATGTCACTGACTTTTTGTGAAGTTTTTATGCAAACACTTTGATCGTAAAATATTGTAACTGACTCAAATCATACTAAGTAGCTACGTATCTACTGATATTGTAAAGAATAATAAGAAGAATAAAAAAATGGTGACAACCTGGACAAACAGAAAATAATCTGTAATTTTCTTTGATCGTAAAGTAATTGATATTTGAAAATTCTTTAGAGGTTTTAGCCTGCCCACTTACTCGCGTTGAAGACTCCAGGCTCCCAGTGATTACAGGTTGGGCGCAAATTGCAATGGCTTTTAGCAAAAAAAAAGGTGAACAGGGTTTAAACGCGACGTAAATGATGATATTGACGCGTAAGTGCAATCGAGAACTCAATTGGAATCTGCACTAGGCACGGGTACGATATGCTGCGATTTTTTGATTAAATTAAATGAAAATTGAAATAGATTGATATTCCCAGGCTCGGTGTGCTTGCTTTGTAAATATCCCACACTAGATGGTTTAATAAAGGAATTGTGTTATTATTTCTCATTTCTATGAAGGTTTGATAAAAAATAATTACAATCAATCTTTACCCCACTCGTTTTTTTGAAGAGTTGAAAGCCTGGCCCTGGCATAAGTATTTCAATTCAACTTTTTCACCCGAGTTTTTATGCAATGATTCGTATGCAATGAATCAAAACCTACGTTTGGAAAAGGGGACTGTGACTAAAGATTAAGTGAAATTAAAAACAAGAGACGAACATGGAAGTTAACGCAAGAGATAAACTGTATGAAAAGACTTTGAACTTATGAATGACCGTCTTCTCAAGACAGGTTGAGTTATATTCACAACTTTGAAACAAGGGTTTAACATATTCCGGAGCAACGACTTGAAAGTCTGAAACACAAGTCGGCAACAAGATTCGGTTATGAAAAGACGTTTTGAGCTCGAATGAAGCGAAGCTAATGTAAAATTCATTAGCTCTTGCTTCTGAGGTATCGCGCTCATAAAATTACAAGCTTCGTTGAGCCGAGAGCTTTCTTTTACCAGTTGTTTTTTTAAATAACTTGGGCGTTGCTGTTGAATGTTTCATGCGCATAATAATGATGCAAAGGACCAAGAATGTTCCTCAAATTGTGAGTGACGAGGTGCTCCTTTCATCTGTCAGATGAAGTATCAAGAATGATGATGAGATCGAGACTTTCTGGATATTCATGAGGTTAATAATTCAGAAATAAAAAAAGTTTTGTGCTTCTGAGGGCACGATAAGCCGTCGTGCCCTCTTGGTTCAAAAGTCGTAAAACTATATCAGAGGTTTTAAAGTCGTTGAAGTTAATCTGGTAATCTGCAAATTCTCGATGGTTTAAAAAAAGTTATATTGTCAGTTATCCTTAACTTACCTGTAAGCAAATGTCTACTCATAATTGAAAAGTCACGCGCTCGTGTGGTTAGAACACCCAGGTTATTAACCGCACAAGCACCATTCTATTCTGGTAATAATTACCAATTTTAATTATCAAAACCAGTTATAGCGCATCAACACTTCAAATAGCGCAGACGAACAATGGATACACGGAATGCAAAAAGAAGTGGTGCTGGTGTTTCAACTGTGCCAGAACAACGTACAAATATATAATACGTTATTATACTATATAGAATATAGGAACTGCTGTTGCAGAAATAGTTTTAGTTGAGTCGATTCTGATGATGCTAAATTAATCAAAGTTATTTTTAAAACATGATAGCGTTGACTTGCAAAAAATGTTAGTGGATATTATAATCAAATTAATGTCAAACTCATAAAGACGAATTAACTTCCATAAATGTTGTGAAAATATCTGTTGGATTTTATGACAAACCAATAAACATTTTATTTTACTTATTCAACTCAACACACAACACTGAAATAGAAACAAAATAAAGCACGACTGTCTCTGCCATTCAGGACCCCACAGTTGTCGTATGTAGATAAGATAAGCACAAGTCAAATCAACGCCAATCACGTCGAACTGCAGGCTCGGGGCTCGAGGGACCGAAGCGGCGCGTGACCAAAATGTTACTGGGTATTTTCCACCCCTCGGATAACCGATTGCAGAAGTCAAAACTGTTTGAAGACTTTGATCTCTTCTACGTTCGGTTTTGTTTTGATGCGGCTTTCGATACATCACAATAAGTCCTCAAGTTTATATTCAATATTGCCATTGTTTACGCTCTGTTTCTTACCTGCGGTGTTTTGTGTCGGCTTACAGGTATCTATTGAGTACCTTCTACTTACTCAGATTCTGTGTTAGCAAAGTCAGATTACCAAAATTTTATGAAATTAATATGAATAACGCAAAAGTTAACAGCTCAATCTAAAAGTCAAACAGTTTTCAGTTTATGTTTTTAGTTTATGAGCAATTCTGAAACTAGATAGTTTGCCAAATATATTCGCGAAGACTTAACTGGCGCAGTGTACGCCCGGATAACGGCAATTGGGAGTGTTATAAAAACTTTTTCTTTGTTTTATTCTCTCGACCGGGCCCTCTCGAAGCCTTTTGTTGGGATCCGTCTGGGCTCCAAATCGTTTTCCAATAGTATTTTATATGTAATGGACAATAACACATGCCCCTTAGTGACGCACGTCTGTATTGACGACTTGTTCATAACGTCTACAGATTGCGGAAATAATGTTTCTGATAATATGTTTGTCGATAATCAAATTGAATTGCTCCTCAAACGGATCATCCTTGCCAGCTTGATTTAATTTTGTCATATTTTCATAGTGATAATAAAAAACCGGACGTATTATGTAGAGCTATCTTCACATTTTATGCGCTTTTCAGTAGCGATGTCACCTCTCCATAAATTACTTCAAGGTTCTTTAATATTTTAAAACTTCTCGTAAAATTCACTGAGACGGCATATCATTTCCTTTTCATTTTCGAGTCTTTCCGAAAGCAGTTTTGAATGTATGTTGGCAGAGGAATTATTGTTGTCTGTCCGAGTCTGTAAACGGCGCGATTATATAAATAACATTAGCTTAAGCTTAGCTTTTACGTAAACTAAGATTTCTAGAAACTGTTTCTTGTTCTCTGATGTTCATAAAGACCTGCGTCCCCGGACCGGTATAAATTTATAATAAGTACAAAATGGTGTAGTAATTTTTCATTCTTAAATCTTCCATTACCATTTAATTTTGTCAGTTAAAAAGTTTTTTTTATACATTACGTTGTAAAATCTTGCTGTGCTTTAACATTAAAAAAAAAGCGCTGCATAATCTTGTATTTTAATCTTGACTACAATAAGAAATGTGCACCTAACTAAAAGTACAAATGCTCATCTCTGAATTAAATCCCAATACGCAAAAGCCATTTCAAACTCCACCCGTCAGACATAGCCCCATCAAAATGTACAAACTCACATCGTAAACGGGTGTCGTAAAGGAGCCCGGAACCGCTTCTGAGAAGACTAGAGACGCGACCCGTCACGTCGGTGTTAACTGCCGGATTGATAACAATGGGTAACAGCTAGTTCTGTTGTTAATATGGCTGTTGACAACAATAACATAAACTAGCAGTTGTGGCCGCAAATTGCGATGAACCAATCGCGTGCACTTGAACAATGACACTGTTAAATGCGCTCATTACAAAGTCTCCGTTATAAAAAGTACTGAATTGTGTTCTAGGCTTTTGCACATACACAGTACATATTCAGCATTCATCAGCATTCTTCAGCAGCCGTTGGGACTTAGAATTTCTGTAAATGACCCTTAATGAGTGAATTAATACATTTCAAAGGCAAATGCAATTGATTTTCAGAAGAACTTAACAACTGATAGTACGGGAGCCGACAGCCAGATTGCTTATTGACTTGGTACAAAAATTAATTCTAGCAGCAGCACCACACAGTGATGCTGTGAAGTAGTAAAAAAATACAGAAAGTACCAAAAAACCGACGTAAATGCCCCTTTGTTTTTAACTAGATATCGTAAGTTTCAGGTACTTTCTGTAAACTTTTGGTACTTTTTCTGATTGCTTTTTTCATCCACTGATTTGTTTATTTATATTTCCGCCGTCAATCCTTGACTTAGCTTTATTACATTCGCTTGGAGGCTGCTATTTGTAAGGACTGGAAGCCGAAAGGTAACACAAATTCCTGTCGATCAGTTAGTGCGGTTCAGGGGAATTTTCAATCACGCCTCGTGCGTCGGTGACGAAGCGCTGGTTTATTTTGCTCTCCATTTAACTTTCCCTGTTTGTCTCTGTCGGATCTACGAGCATTGTCTCTTTTTAGTTTTAATCCACTTTTACTGTTTGCTTATTCGTTTCTGTTTGACTTGTTAGAACAAGCCAAAATTACTCGTACATGAAAAATATTTTGATAAATTAAATAATTTTCAAATAAATGAAATGTTCAGTAATAACAGAAAGGTAACATTTATAGTCAATGTTCTGACATAAATAATATAAAATCTAGTTAACTTGATAGGTAATCAACACCAACACTATAATCATTGTGAAAGCTGAAGTACCGAACCCACTACCCATGATTCAAGTTACAGCAGCCATCTTAACCAAATTAACGGCTACATTTACAATGTTTCCTCCATCACCTCGCTTGTAAGTTGTTCGATAGATTTACGTTTATTGAACCACACTATAAACATTAGTACTTTATGTGAACATATCGGTTGGTTTATTTGTTTCTGTAACTACCGTCTAATCCTGGATAACGGGACTAATTCTAGAACTGTATTGCTCTTACGAACAAAACCAACATACAGTTTAGTCCTTTTAATTTTAGGCATTAGAAATGCCAAATCAGTTTTGTTTTTTGCTAAGCTTTTGCTATGGTGCTTATATCGTCGTGCTTAACCAATATAAATAGTGCAATATTTTATCTACAATATTTTTCCACAACAATGAGTTTTCTCACAGTAGCCGCGAGTGGTGTACCCTCAACCCCTCAAATCAGCAGCCTAATGGGCGGATACTTTAACGATTTCCGTTTCAGAGTAAAGCAGTGCTAATCACCAACCCGATGTATGGGGTGCCCTGTAATAGTGGCCATGCCTGCGCTTGTTGCCACATTGTGTTTAGCAAATGTTATTGTTGGGGGTCAAACTGTATTTTGAATTGTTTTTCGGAAGTTGAGTGTAGTGTAGTTGTTTTAAATTTCTCCAAAAAAAAACTGTTAAAGTCAGAAAAAAATCTAGACAAGACCTCTTGAAACAATATCTTATAACTTAATCATTTCAAACTTTAATTAAGTTAATCCAAAACGAAATTAAATATTTCTATGCGATGCCATTAAATTAACAGATAGCGTAAAAGCAAAGTGTAGTTCAATAAGATTGTCGTGATACACGATGATAGTTCAACTTTTGATATAAAGTAATGAGGGGTTGACCAAATGCCACCGGTTACCTTTGAATAAGTGGGAATATTTCCCAGAATTATGGTAAATATCCTCATAAATGATGACACGAGATAAAGCGTTATGAACGCATTAAAGTGACATTTATTTATAGTGATAGATATCAAAATATAAAGTTTCTCCAGAACACAAGTGGGTTAACGACTTCAATTTTGATTTCTGACTGCTATCATGATTTACTAACAATACGCAATAAAGTTTTTTTTCTCTACTTCATAAGAATTCACTGAACGTTCAACATTTATAACAATTAACAAATCAATTTTGATGCGACAATCAGCTGTCCCTTGTTTTGCTATATTGAATTTTTTAAGAATTTCTACAATGAAGTACTACAATAATTTAATTCCAATTTCTTTATGTTGTCTTTGTGTTCCCAAACATACGTGTAGTATATGTCTCATGTATATTGGCATCACGTCTCAAAGTATCGTAACTGGTATCGGCTATAGAAAGTATCGGTCCTGGGGGAGCGCGGACGGCACGGCTCGGAAGCGACCATCGATCGCGGGACCCCTTACCAATGGTACACATGTGGACCTATCACACAGAATTGACATTATTATCGACAGAGTTTAAGCGCAAGATCAATAAGAATACGATACTGTTGGAGACATTACATCCAATACACCCGTGTTCAAAATAAAATGGCTTTCTTCTATCGACATCAAATGTTAATGTCAATAGACGAGAACCATTTAGAAAACTTAACCATATTGATAGACTTATCAGCTAAAAAACATCCTAGAAAACTATGATAGAAAAGTAATTATTGATATTATAGTTGAACTGAATCTAAGAATCGAGCCCATAACTAAAGCTATAGCCTGAAACCACAGATATGATAATTTCATGAAAACCATTCAAGCTTTATCAACATTTGATTGAAGTCGTCGTAAAGCCTGGATTTCATTTGCATTCGTTGCAAATCTAGAATTATTCATTTTGCGATGCATATAGAACTACTCTTTAAAACATAGTTTATTGGAATAAATACCTGGTGGTCATAGTTTGTAGACCTGGATCCCATAAAGTGTATATTTGTAAGGGCAGTGCTGTGGCGCAGCCTAATTAGAGATTCTAATCGAAGGTCACTCGTGTCAATGATATTCTAAACCGTTAAGTAAATTGTAAGAAAGCAGTAAATTCATAGTACCTACTCGCGCAATTTCCATTAGCATGGGTCGTTTTAAATATTCGCATAATTGTGTGAAATGTAATTAGCTCTTGAGTTTTGAAATTATAAGAAAGTAAACGGAATATTGTTACGGCCGTTTGTCTCAATACTATTATTAAGCCGTGTAACATTAATAGATTCTATGATTCTATTAAATTCAAATCAAATCAAATGAAAAGTTATTTATTTTAACGCCACACAAAAATTGTTGCTTGACGTGAAATTGCTCACTGACAGTTTTTACAAGCTAAGCTGAAGTACTTCTCAATGTGTATGTGTATGTGTCAAATGTCATCTTTTGAGCAACCAAAGAAAATTTCATATTTCCAAATTTCGTAAATTTTATAGGGAACACACTGTATGCAAAATAAAAATGTAGGTATTTCTCTAGTATAATATATTAGGCATAAATTTTCGAGGCATTACTGGTATAACCATAAAACGAAATGAGAAAGCTTCCGATGGTAGTATAAATAAATTTTAGACTATAGCGGTCACATTTTCACGGTTAATTTGGTTCCAATTTAAATTCCATCCATTAATAATAATAATGTCGGTGTGACATTTAACACTTAAACATAATGAGTTAAATGAGAGCAGGTTATAAAGCGCTGATTATAAATGCCAAGCAATGATGTTTGACAAGAGTGGGAAGCTTTGAAACGAAAGCGCAGAAAGCAGAATTACTACCGACAGAGCTGTAAGGCTACTATTACTACCGACAATGCTGTAAGGCTACTATTTTCACCGCATTTGTTAGAACATAAACCAGCACTTATAATAACAATTTCATCAACACACTCGATGCACTCGAATAAAACTTGATCACCTGTAAACCGAGCTGTATTGCTGCCAGGTCGCATCGTGAGGATCGAGGGCGCTTAATCAGGTTATGGCTCAATTGATAGTGGGTTCAATGTGTATTGCTGTGTCGAATTTATGACCCGCGCTAGTTGATCTCGTAGACTTAACTTTTAGGGTAGTTTTTGCTATTTTTCGGTTAATATTGCTTTGGTTTCCACAAAAGACTATTGCCCTGTTTTAATTATAGAAATGTTTGTGTTGGGGATATTATTTAATAAAATATGATGTTGACTTTCCTGTATCTCATGTCAAAACACAATAATTCAAACATTCCTCAGCAACTTCAGCGACCCGAATAAGTCGCCAGGGGGGTTCGAAAGCAAACATGAAACTTTTTGTATACAAGCTTTTTTCCATTCAAAAGAAAACAAAAGGCTACAGGAAAATAATGAGCTATTATTTATGCAACGCAGATTTTAATACCTAATGAAAAGGCAAGTATCGCGTGAAAGTTTAATAAAGTTTGTGTTGAGGAGAAAAAGCTATGTTTATGGACGAAGTTCGGCCACGAGGGGGCGCTGGAGGGAGTAGGGGCGCAGAGACAGAGCCGTTAGGACTGCTCGGGAGAGATTGGACAAAAGTTACGTTAGTTTCAAAAATGTAAATTTTAGATGAATGAATTTTCTAGTTATTTTAAATATTTTTGTGTTAGTAATTTAAGGGCACAATAAATTATAACACACTCATTAAATAGCTAATAGCAACAATAATAAATGGTTACTGTGGAAACCATAATCTAAGTTTTTAAAAATTGAAGAAACTTAATAGAACGACAAAGTTAGACTTTCTTCTAAAATTACTGCTAACCCAAAATAAAAATATTGACACAGCCAGACTCCGTTAAATCGGAACTCAGCATATTGACAGAAGCTCGCATTGACAAACAGACAAACACACAAATATTGTGTGTCCCTCTCCCGTGGCACACGACAACCGCTATGCTCACACGAGACATCCACTCCAAACTGAGCAAACACTGGCAACTTTGATTAATCTAACGTGGAAAGAGATGTATGTACTTGTGGTTACAATTTACATGCCATAAGTAAGACTAGTTGGACAGTTTGAGATGTATGGCGTTAGGGCTTTTGTATTGATGAATTTACAGACTTTTAAATTCCGAGTTGATTAAAATTAGTTTGTTTTCCTGTTCACAGAGTCAAAATAATGATTTATCCTCTAAAGATTGTCCAGCAAGGTGAAAGCAAATACACTTTGAAGTGAACCATCACGGGCTACACTCATAAATATAAGTTCGAGTACATTTTGACATTCTTTAGTCAAAGTAAACCTGTTACAGTTTCAAAGAACAAATACTTCACCACTAATAATTTTCCATCAACTTTAAAGCAACTTGCTTTTTTCTACCTTATTATTTTGTTAGTTTTTCTAAATTGTGGTTAAGAGTTATATTCCATAAGCTTTTTGAAGTCTCTCCGCAACTATTCACAACAGCCTCTTTTAAGTAGCTTCCCTTCTCTTTATCACGTATAACCTTTTTTTTAAGCCTTCCTATTTTTACAGTGATGTACGAGGTCACAGGTGCAGATTTTTCCACATTATCCATATAACCAAAATTTACATCTAAAGGTACAACGTTAAGGTTGAATATCCTTTGAAAGGCTCATGTATAACATAGTAAGGAACAGTTTTGTATCGATGATTCTATGAGCATGAATAAGTTAGCAGTCCTTAGCTTTGTTTCTGGGGTTTGAAGATGTTATGTAGGAAAAGGAAACGGTGGAACCAAGTTTTGTACGTGATAGTTTTACCAAGTTGAAGCAGTATAAGGGGTGTCAAACAAAGTTCAAAATATTACAATTATAATTTAAAATATCCGTAAAATTAACTTAGAACTTTATGGTAAAGTTAAGGAAATTAAAACTAAGTCCATATTAAAAATAGAACTTCCACAATTATCACAATATTCACATTGACAATAACTGTGAATATTGCTTTATTCCGAAGCGGTGAATAGTAAAGTAAGTATGACTGAAGCCATGCTCGAAGTGGAAGACAGAGTAACTATAAAAAAAGCTGTTTTCTACGTGATAAAAAGAGGAATAGTAATTACAAGTAAAGCTGTGTATGGTGTTGGTAAAAGAGGCATAGTAACTTCAATTAAAGCTGCTACTGACGTGGTAAAGATGGGTATAGTAACTATGAGAAAGGCTGTGGTCAACGTGGTAAAGAGGTGTGAGCACGCGATATATAGAGTTAATTCTCGCGCGCACCACAGAAGCCATTAACTACTGGTATTGAAAGTGACTCAATTGCTTGGTGTTATGGAATTGGATATTTTCATGCTGTGATAGCTAAGGGCTAGTTTGTTCACTATATGTGTTTATTGAATGTGTTGTATAGTTTTTAAATTGTATGATGATAAATAAAAAAAAAAGAAACATGATGAGAGCGTTCTTGAAATAATTTAGAGATTACTATACCAAAATACCAAAAGGCAGACCACCAGCCCGTTGGTCGAACGACATTGTTGCAAGTGCTGGGAATGAGTGGATGAGACTCGCGAGGGACCGGAAAGAATGGCGCAATAAAGAGGAGGCCTATACTCAGCAGTGGGTGCAAACGGGCTGATGATGATGATGATGATGATACCAAAATAATGGGTAGTTATCATTATGTATAAAATAACAATTATTGTAAATAAGGCAACAGTACTAGTTTACCTTAAAATGACTGAACTAAACGAGCAAAAAAGACCCACTTGTGGCCTAGTTGCGGAGCATAATGTGCTGATTATGTTTGTATGTATGTAATTGTTTGAATTAGATAGAGTTAAACTCAAACCACGTAGCCACAGCAACGCGGAACTGTCTCGCACCATAACTTATAAACTTTATGTTTTAATTTCCGTTTGAGCAATTTATCAAGTACGACGGACCGACAATGCGTAAAGCGAAAATTGTATAGGAGATAATAGTCAATTACCCAACGCCCACACATGGGTGTGGGCGTGGGCGAGGGCGACTTGCCCAACTATGCTGAGCTCGTCTACAATTAGGAACATTCAAAGGCATTGTAAAAATATGCCCTAAAATTATAGGCAGGATGTTCTAAATAAGCAAATGTTGAGCGGGTCGTGCGAAAATTTGAGATTTAAAAAAAAAAAATTCATAACTAAATAACTAAGTGACATTTTAAAAATCGCAAAAGGACTAATTGTAGACTATACATTTGAGATACTACTAAAAATATACTATTTAACATGACATTCTATTTAACGCATGTCAGCGTTAAATAGAATGTCATGTTAAATAGTATATTTTTTTAACACACTTAAATTCGAATTAATCTCAAATGTATAGTCTACAATTAGTCCTTTTGCGATTTTTAAAATGTCACTTAGTTATTCAGTTATGATTTTTTTTTTTTAAATCTCAAATTTTCGCACGACCCGCTCTTAAAAGAATAGCTTGCTAATAAAAATCTTTTTTAAATAAGTTATGGAAAGGTCAATAGCCGCTGAATGCTGCTAATTCGTATTTAGACATTGCGTAGGCTGTGATTGAAATAACAAAACATACACCTACATCATAAAAGTCAGTTTCTAATTTCGTGAGTCACTAAGTATAATAAATATAGCATAAGGTTTTTTAAATTAATAAAAATATTCCACACCGTTGATGATCGGTCACCGACCTCTTAGAAAATGTTGTCTTATTACGTTGCTTCATTTATATGTAGGTATTGACCGTATATCGTAAGAATATACATAATAATGTCAAAGAAGATTGTGATATTTAATAAACACTCGTAGATTCATTTTAAGTCGAAAGTTATATAAAAAAAGCAGCCAAGTGCGAGTCAGACTCGCCCATGAAGGGTTCCGTAGCACGACGAACTACAAGAACCTTTATATATGTTACTTGATGTAACATAATAAGGTTCCTGTAGTTCGTTGAAAGGTAAATTGCGGTTTACGGTTTATGACGTATAAAAAAAAAACTACTGACTAGATCTCGTTCAAACCAAATATCGTTGAAAGTTTACATAGTAATGTACAACATATATTTTTTTTAGTATTATCATTCTCTTACTTTAGAAGTTAGAGGGGGGGGGACCAACTGTTTTCCACTTTGGAAGTGTCTCTCGCGCAAACTATTCAGTTTAGAAAAAAAGCTATATTAGAAACCTCAACATCATTTTTGAAGACCTATTCATAGATACCTCACACGTATGGGTTCGATGAAAAAATTTTTTTTGAGTTTCCGTTTATGACGTATAAAAAAAAACTACTGACTAGATCTCGTTCAAACCAAATATCGTTGAAAGTTAACATAGTAATGTACAACATATATTTTTTTTAGTATTATCATTCTCTTACTTTAGAAGTTAGAGGGGGGGGGACCAACTTTTTTCCACTTTGGAAGTGTCTCTCGCGCAAACTATTCAGTTTAGAAAAAAACTATATTAGAAACCTCAACATCATTTTTGAAGACCTATTCATAGATACCCCACACGTATGGGTTCGATGAAAAAAAATTTTTTGAGTTTCAGTTTCAAGTATGGGGACCCCTAAAATTTATAGTTTTTTTTCTATTTTTGTGTAAAAACCTTAATGCGGTTCACAGAATACATCTACTCACCAACTTTCATCAGTCTAGCTTTTATGGTTTCGGAGAAAAATGGCTGTGACACGGCCGGACAGACAGACAGACAGACAGACAGACAGACATGACGAATCTATAAGGGTTCCGTTTTTGCCATTTGGCTACGGAACCCTAAAAATAAGTATAATGACATTATATATTTTTACAAATGACATTCATATGCAAGCGAATATAATAATAATGTTAATGAGTATACAATGTACAACATTTTTATTTCAAACAATATTACATGACTGTAGCTTAGTATGCGTTGACGCACTTTTATACATTTTAAGAAGGGCCCTAACCTACCAACTGTTAGAAACAACTTAACTTCCCTAACACTTGAACACGCGCCTGAGTATAACACAAACAAAATTCTATTTACTGACCCTTTTGGCTTTACACAGGATGCTTCATATTTCTTCGTATATTTCTCAAAATATCTTGATCACCGCTTGCTTGATAAAAATCCATGAAACTGCTCACATCCTTAGTAAGCAGTTATTTTAGTTCAAGTAAAACTCAACCACGCTCAAGGCTCTTTACTGTGTTTGAAATGTCCCAGTGCTGGAAACTAAATGTATTCTTAGTTGTACGAGTATTTCAAGAAACATGATTGATGTAGGTAAACTTACTCCAAACCCCCTGTATATTCGTTGAAATTTATGGAAAACTGGTGAGAGCTTTACAAATACCGTTAATATGGTGTTCGTGTGCTCCAGTTTTGGTCGTTTCATTGTATGTTGTTTCATCTCATAATTTAACTTGATCGTTTTTCCATATATAAAAAAACCGCTGAGGGCGACGTTTAATAAGGTCTCAAGTGACATCGTTGATATTTAGACATTGCACGATAGAAGGTAGAATTTGAAAGGTTGGCCGGAATACCAAGAAGTAGGATCTAGTATGGTGATGGATAAGCTTTTGTGGTCATCTACATTAAAGATATAAAACCGTTTTACAGCAGGTTGGCTTAATGCTGGCATGTGACCGTCGTCGGCGCGTCGTAAGAAAGACGCGTAAAACCTGCATTCATCAATAGTGTTGACCCAGATTCGGCTTCAGCTACAGTCACATTCATAGTGCGTTCGTTGGGAGTGCTTTTGATTATAATTTTATCATAGATCTTTATATTTTAGCCTGTCATAGGTCTTAACCAAAATACCGACAGAAATAACCGAAATACTAGCATTAATACTATATTATTATATTATGTGATAGTTTCTTCCATCACCGATTTCAATCAATATTATTATATTGATTGAAATCGGTGATGGAAGAAACTATCACATGAAAACGTTAGAAACAGAAAAAAGCTGGGAAGGGCGGTAAATATATTCATTTAAAATGAAGTTGATGAATCCTGTTTAATCAAAAGTAAAATAGAACCGAATACAACAATAAATGGTCCTTTCATGAAACTGAATGTCAGTGTTCGTCGAACTGTGATTTTTGCCGAATACTTGAACTTCGGTATTACTCTAATAGGATTGAGTTTGAACATCGGACAAGATAAAACAAAACGAGCCAGGAGTTCGACACGCTCATAAAACGGACAAACTTAATTCTGCGCTAGTTTCCAGTAAACTCTTCTCGTAGATTCTCGTATATCCGAGTCTTCAGGTTTGTCTCTTTTAATTTCATATTCTTCCTCATTCTATAAAATATAAAATGTGGTGGAAATATCAAGCCCCTTTTCAAGATTTTTATTATTTTTAATGACAATTTATTACAGGCTATCTTGTGTCCATTCTTTTGTTACAGACATCTGAAGTTTTTGATCGTATCATAATTATTTTCTAATTAAACCATGATTTATTAGGTTGTTGCTACTAGCCTGTTGTAAATTTCAACAATTAATAATGCTGAAAAAAATTAAATTAAATTTAACAACATGAGTACATTATTGAAGGCGTTTGAATTTTTTTGGTCAGTATGTAAATTACTCGCTTGGCTAAGGCGTGGATGTTTGTTTGCCTATTCATCTTCATTATACGTATCAAAAAGTTCAAAAATGAACGGATAATCTAATAAAAGCTTCCACCCACACAGAACCTTCACACAAGGTCGCACGTCAGAGGACGTTGAACTCTAGGTATAGATGGTGTACCTACAGTTAGGGCTTCCAGAAACATTTGCCGGATATAAATTCCGGCAGGATACAAGTAGTTTCGTCCGGCAAAATACTAAAGGAGCAGTTAATAACTTTTTATTGTAGCAGACCATAAATGATAATTTACCTCTCCAAGCATAAGTTAGTGCATAATTTTAAACTGAGCGTTACATTCCCTCGTATAACCAAAACCACAACCTTAAGCCATGGAAGTCTCGAGTCTTACTTTCATCTACTCTGCTAGTACTTTGTTAAATTCATCCGGCTTTTTCCTTTCAGGTATTTCTAGCGACAGGTTAGATCATTCGCGTCGTGAAACTTTATGAGTCGGAAACCGTGACGCGCCACAATACTCTTTGTTTTCTCTGACATCGCACTACCTACTCTTCTTCAAGTAAGCTTCGGTATCTAAAGTTCTTTTATAGCAGAAAGCTCTTTATTAGAAAATGGAGGATAAAGGTTTTTGACATAGAGAGTGTAATTATTAACCACGAAGGTGAAAATGAGGTTTGAAATGAGGACTATAAACTGGGAATGAAGCGTGAGATGGCCAGACCTGATAGATTGATGACATTTCTAAGGTCAAAGGGGTAGGTGGAGAACTATCAATATCGTACCTACATTTCAGGAGGGCATTTGCACTCTATTGATAAATGCGGGTGATATGAGATTTAGATCTAACAGCATTATACGTGGTAACGTGGTACTCGGTCAAGTAGAAATAAGTGGCAACTAAAGAAACAGAGCTGATGGAATCAGGCTTATGTAAATTAAAGTAGGTTTCTAATTTGGAAAGTGATAAAACTAAATGAATCTTTGCAAAATAAAATGTTATTTGATCCTCACTTCATTCTTGTTCTGGTGAAACCCCCACTTTTTTTTAGCATTCACAATAAATGCGATGCGACTACAAAGGAGTAAGAAGGCGAGAATAAGCTCACGAGAATAAACAAGAGTTAACTAGCGGCGCTTAATAAACTGAAACATTTGCATAATTAGATGGCTCTCTTATCGCAATGGACGAAGTCAGCGCGCAGATCATTGCACGGAGTATTATACTCAAAGTTATTATTTAACGTTTACTCTAAACTAGAAATTTACAACGGCGCAAATTGTTCGCCTACCTAAGACAGACTTTGTACGTTATGCACCTACTTGATATGATAAAGGGTAATACTTGGGTGGCAACGTATTATTATGTTTGTGGATATAGTTTATTTCCTGGAATAGTTCGTATTTATTTTCGGATATTTTATTGATTTAACTGACTGTTTTAGTGATTATAATCTTGTATCACCTAGTAAGAGTATGTTTATTCGATCTAAAACCAACATTTGCTCAGTCAGTGTTTGTATTACACAATTTCTTGAAATCTCTAGATTCATCAAGGGATATATCGACAAAATGATAATTTGGAGAAACAAATTTACAAGGAAATGTTTTCACAAGCGTTCGTAATCGATACGGCTTTTTATTTGATATTATCAAAATAAGTATCATAACAACTTGACAGTTTCATTCCAAAAACGGCAAACAGGCCATATACATAGAACCGGACCAGGCTGTAAAGCAATAAATAGAAATAAGGAGAGAAACAACACGACAGGAATTTGACCACGGGAGCGTTAGCTGGCGTTCCCTAGGGCTGTGTTTTCGGCCCACATTTTATACCCGTTATACAATTCACAATCGTTCTCTTTCTCAAACAAACTTTCCCTATAATAAAACTAATGATAGCAATAAATAAAAAGATGAAACAGTTTCGGTTGTAGGCGCCGAATGCTGGATGCTAATAAACATGTTCCGAATATCTCGAGCGTCGACTAACAAGTTCGTTTCAATTGTCTTTTTGTTCAACACGATAGCAATCAACGACAAAGGCTTTACAAACGGGACATGTCCCGATTCTAGTCTAACACCATCACTAACACCTCAGGAACTATTTCGAAAAGAATTTTAATCACAACCCTTGCATGTATTACAATAAGGTTTAAAATGCAATAAAATAGTAAAGTATTATGAGAACTGAATAATTATGAAGGTTGTCGTCATGTTTCGGAGAAACAACGAGATGTTTTAGTGTTAAAAATGTTGGAGATAAGTTTAGTATGCGAGATTTCATTGAAAACTTACTTTAAATGATGGCTATCGTTCCAGTAATGGGTGTCATTTGAACGTACCTGCAATAAAATAAGAATACATTAGAACTGGACACACTAAAAACTATTTCTCACCATAAACATCAATACAAAGTTAAACATTATAAACAACTTGAACTTCACAAAGTATTTTGACAAGGTTTTTTACTTTGAATTTGTTGGAATTAGAAAATAAATATGTAATATGTAACACTTTGTTTACAAGACGTGGGTAGTCGTAGGTCTATATTTCCATTTATAATGAAAATCATGAAATTGCGTATAGAACTTCGCAACAAAGAGCATCAAACTGAGCAATAAAAATTGACACCCACTTCCTCTTAATGCCCCGTGAATAGGATTTATAGCGGCGATAGAACGTAACGGATAGATGTCGCCACATGAATAATTCCGCCATACGGCGCCATCGATCTCGCGTCAGAAGCTTTTTAAAAAGCTTTTCTGAGATTAATTCAAGCCATTGCATAGAGACGGCCTCGCTCATTCATTACTTATGAAGCTTCAAATGTAACATTAGATATTTGAGAGACGGAAGTTGAATTTGTATTATGCGAAAAGGACGTATATTTACGAAATTCAATAATGTTATCGCAGCATTAGAACTCCATATTCTTATGAGATCAAGAGACTGAATTTGCTTAATTGATTTGAAGTGGTATCTTCTACTTATAATAACTGTGTAAACTGACTGAGGACTCACAAAGAGCATGCCCATTATACTGCGTTCATGACTCTGATACGAAAAATTCACAAATGTTTATCAGAAAACAGCAATAAAAGCATGTCCGATTGGTGACAGTCGGACAGTATGTATTACATACCTGGAGTTAATCTTTCACAAAGAGTTATGTTCATCATAAAAGTTATGTGCAATCATAACTACTTGAACTGTAAATTTACTCATTTGTCTGGTGACAAGTACATTTCGTTACGTTAGTTAAATAACGTGTGACTGGTGCTAAGGACCTAACAAACAAGACACGGGTTAAGTTACAAGTAACAAGTGCCCAATAAAATAAATTGTCAACCTTCGAGAGAGATAAAGATACAAATTGTTTCCATTAAAGTTCTTAAATTGATCATTAATTTGTCAGTTTCGTCGCTGTTACGGATCCATTACTGAACGATAAAACCAGTATCAATCAAACGCTGGATTTGTTACTATCGTGAGTGCACTAAATTTCGTTCTATTATCCTGCTCAATGACAACACGAGTACGGGCTGAACTGAGTAGTACAGGTTTAACCTGAGTTAGATTTTATGTTCCAACGCTTTTTATTGCAAAATTTGTTCTTATTCGGCGCATAATAGTTACCTATATAAATGCGTATAAGTGCCAATTAATATAACTTTATTCCAAATTATTAACATCACCTCCAGTCTTTTTGCATTTTAGTACAAAATAAGCAAAATATTTGACCATTATCTGTTTGTGTTGGTATTCAGTAAATTAATATTTTGACCAGTTTATTACATTGACTAAATAAATGCCAGTTTGTGTCAAGTGTTACACTGCAATTACCAATAGATACCTGAACAAATAACAGAACGTAGGCTGGTTCAATAACATTGTAAGTTTGAAGTATGTCCACAAAGGCACACAGGAAGGTACTCCTCGAGTGTTGCGAGTGTCGAGTAGGTGGCACCTAGTTACACCCAACATGGCACTCGGACACACTTGACAGAACCGAGCCAGACAAGCCGTTGAGCCTGAATAATGCACGAGTCCCCGATAATGCTAGTCACTTGCTACCACAATTGCCTTCGCTTACCTTATATTTACCAAGAGCATCACTATTGCCCCTTATCTGTGATGTAACATTTGATAAATGCAGCCAAAATTTCCTGTGTATATTATCTTGGATCTTGAAGAAGCGAGTGTAGTCAAAAGTTTATACAGATATCATTAATATAAGTTCATACAGATATATATAATTTTAAGTTCTAACCAATTCGGATTTCAAAAAAATAAAAATACTTCACTAGCTATATTTAAAATGTTAAAACAGGTCTGGGATGAGATAAACAATAAATCCTATGGGGTAGCTCTTTTCTTGGATATGTCAAAAGCTTTTGACTGCGTTGAGCATAATACTCTATTAAGCAAATTAGAAAACATAGGCATAAGAGGAGTGGCACTCTCACTTATTACCTCTTACTTAAGCAACCGTAGTCAAGCAACTGTTATAGAAAGTTACAACAAAAAGACAAAAACCGTTGAAACAATCCAATCTAAATTTGAAAAAATAATACTTGGTGTACCTCAAGGTAGCATACTTGGGCCATTATTATTTTTAATATACATCAACCATTTGCCAAACGTTACCACACACTTAGTCTTGTGTGTCATGTTTGCCGATGACGCAACAATTTTCATTCCGCAAGGAAAAAAAACTATATCCGAGTATGAAACTGAAATAAATAAAACTCTAAGCTCCATTGTAAACTGGCTTGAAAGTATAAACCTGAAAGTAAATATAAATAAAACAAATATACTACGTTTTCAAAATTATAAAACACCTCCACTTAATATAAAAATTGTTAATAGAAATAATGAACTCAAAGAAATTAATAACACAAATTTCCTAGGTATAACCATTGATTCATATTTAAATTGGAAGGCCCATATTTGTAAAATAAATAGTAAAATCGCAAAATATTGTTACGCATTAGCGGTTCTTAGCTCTGTATCTTCAAAGAGTATCGCAAAACAGGCATACTACGGATTTGTTTACCCTCAGTTGAATTATGGGATTATTTTTTGGGGCAACTCTGTAGATATCCAATCCACTTTTATTATGCAAAAAAGATGTTTGCGTTCTATATACAATATGAAGTCCACGGAATCTCTGCGTAGTATTTTTAAAAATGAAAAATTGCTAACACTTACTTGTATTTATATTTTAGAATTGTGTCTCTTTGTTAAAAATAATGCAGAATATTTCTTTGTTATAAAATCATTTAGAGCCGATTCCTTACGAATAAAACATAAACATAATATATGTATACCGCAGATTAACAACACGATGTACAAAAAAAGTACTTTTGTTACAGCCATCAAAATTTATAATAGTTTACCCATAGACATGAAACCTCTTCAAGGAAATATTTTCAAAAACCATTTAAGAAAATGGCTAGTAGCAAATGCGTTTTACGATCTGAAAGAATATTTCGAAAGATAATACATAGCTTAAGTTTTACGTATTATTTTGGATGTATCTGTAGTTAATGTTCTTGCCAACTAACTTGTATTTAAGTACCTATAATTGTTTTGTTGTTATTGGGCACAAACTTCCCATTGCCCTTTTATTGTACGTCCGGAACGGACAAACTGTGAAAACTGTACCTACCTAGCCATTAAGATCTTCTCTGTGCAACAGTTATGCAATAAATATTTCTGATTTCTGATTTCTGATAGAATAGACTATAGAGGCCTATTTTGAGAGGCTGTCACAATTCCGCAATACATTACAATCCACGGCAATACTCAGTATAACCCACTTCGGGGTCCGGTTACGGAAGTATATGGAGTTACAGCCTGAGTGTCTGAACCGATGTGTCGTAAGGAGCCTATTGTTCATTTGAACCTGAGTGCTACTTCGATATATAGTAGGTGATACCAGTTATTTGCTGGTATAGAGATCAAATCGGATAACTTTCTCATCTCACTCTGACTATTGATTTTTTTTATACAAGTGTTATCGATGGAGCTGACTATTCCGATAGCCGTAGTAAAACAGAAAACGATCTGGAGAGCTGAGCTTGAACTAATTAAACAGTATTGGGCCCTTTATTTTGTTTTTATCCATTTTGAACTATTGAACCAATTTAGTCAACAAAATTCTACTTTTTACCACGGTTTCACTTTCCGAAATGTTTTTCTAACGACGTGAAGAACGAGGTCAAGTTTTGATGAAGGTCTACCAATAACTCAAGTCCATGTCAAAGTTAATTTAATATTTATGACAAGCACTACACAAAGACTCGACCTTTAGGTCGTCACTTGTTTTACTGAATGTTAGAGATGTCAGGTCCGTCACGGCTCGTAATCCTTGTTATCTTGTAACAGTTGTTATTTTGACGGACAGCTTCGCTTCATGGGCCTCGCATTTAAAACAAAGTATTACTTATTGCTATTGAAAAATACAAGTAAAATTGACCTAGTTTTTGAAGTGAAAACTTCTTTAGCGGCGTTGAGCACTTTCTGTAATGGGTATAAAATCTTAAACTCGCGTCAGGATCACGTGACCTGATTCGCGTCAGGATCACGTGACCTGATCGAAAAAGCGTAAGACGGATGGAGAGGACGTTGCCGTTCCGCTCGACTGACCGCGCCGTACCCGGTGTGCGACGTTGCCGCTTCGCTCGCCGGCCGGCACTGTTGCTACGATGGGGGCGGGGCGGCGCGTGCGGTTCGTGCATCTATTAATGATAAAAGTGATGAAGAAATAGCGAAAGAAAATGAGTGAGTACTTTATAAATATACTAGATGAAAATTTAATAAGTTTTAATACGAGCGGCAAGTTTTCACTTCTGCCGGCACTCCCGGAGTGCAACCCGTCTTTTTTATGACTATATTTGATTTGCGTAATTTAAATTCTTAAAATATAACAAATTGCGTAATCCAAATTCTTACAATATAACAAACTCATCGCCATAAACAAAATAAAGTAAGAGCATTCTAAATAAAGTAGACAGTAGAGTTCATGATTCTACTAGATCTCGTCTGGGGAAGTATTCACCCTTGTCTATGTATGTATGACTATGTGCGATTTGAAAGATATGGCTGTCGCCGATGCAATAATAGACAATGATACTGAAAATTTTACAATTTCAGAGTGATACCACTTGAAAAACCTCATCGATGGTGCTTTGCGAAGCATTGTTATACGCAGACATGCAAGCGGGCTTTGCTAGTTACAACCTTTTATTTCATCATAAAAAAAAAAGGATTCCGAAGCTAATAAACTATAGTTTAAAAAACTAAAAAAAACGCTTTTATAACTAATTGAACTAAAAAGTTAAAAATAAAACTGTAATAATCAATTGAAAATTTATATTATTGTACAAAAAGCGTGGGGTGCTTTATAATAACTTCAGATATAATAAACTATTGATAAAATATTTACAACAATCAAAATCAAGCCCCCCACGCTTTTTGTACAATAATATAAATTTTCAATTGATTATTACAGTTTTATTTTTAACTTTTTAGTTCAATTAGTTATAAAAGCGTTTTTTTTTTTAGTTTTTTAAACTATAGTTTATTTTTAACTTTTTAGTTTTTTTTTTTTCATATTTTTTTTCATATTATTGCATTGTCATCGACCTTTGACAGGTGTGGAAAGTTTGAATCAAATCTGATCGTTCAAAGTAGGTTTTTTTTTTATTTCTTTTCATTTTTTATTATTATTTTTTTTCATATTATTGCATTGTCATCGACCTTTGACAGGTGTGCAAAGTTTGAATCAAATCTGATCGTTCAAAGTAGGTTTTTTTTATTTTTTTTTATTTCTTTTCATTTTTTTTATTTTTTTTTTCATATTATTGCATTGTCATCGATCTTTGACAGGTGTGCAAAGTTTGAATCAAATCTGATCGTTCAAAGTAGGACAAAATCGAGCTCAAAGGGGTCGGTTACATACATACATACATACATACATACAGGTGAAGCTAATAAAAGCGTTATAAAAAGCACGCACCAACTAATTGACTAATTGTGCTTCCAACGTCCTAATTGCTCTTGACATGTTGATAACCTCTGCTCATGGTAATTGGTGGACAGTCGCGGACACTGCGGCACTCGAATGGTGGACAGTCGTCGACAACACTCACTGTCACTTTAGGGTTGATTTATGATGACAATAATGATTTACATTGTTGATTCGGTAATGTACGATACATTGTTCGTTGGACACGGTGCGGTGCCAGCTCGTCTAATGAAACGGGATACTTGGCTACTTTCTCTTGAATACTTGCTTCTAAGGCAGGGTATAAGTAACAAAATATATTTTATCTGCTTTATTTCAATAGAAATCTAATCTTATAATATAGATAAATCTTATTTTTTAATATTTTTATACATTATTTATCTTTGTAACTTAAGAGTTTGAGTTTTCTGAAAAACCTACGGCGTGGATTAGTAATAAATAGTTAATGTATTGAGTAGCTAGGTATCTTGGTTGTAATTGTAACATGACAAATGAGTGCTTCATGTGTTAGTTGACTAATGAACGGAACAAGTGACATTCATCTAAAACTGTGATCACCAGATCATAGAGCAAATGGTCGGAATGCCTGATTAGTGCGGACAAATTAACGAGAGCTCTGTTTAATTCAATTAGCGTGAATTGTTGATTGAATTCAGTTCGTTCTATTCAGATGCTGTTGTATATTCTGTGACGTCGGTCTAATTAGAAACCAGCGTACATTATTTAATGTATGGAAGTTCCACGTGATCGGTGGACGCTTCATTCATAGTCGATTTAACAATTCACAACTAATTCATGTGATGGAACATTAGGTTTCAGAAATAATGTCTATTATTAGAGCAGATCATTATTTGAAATTGATCTACAAAATATGATTTAATAATATTTCACATTGTTTTTACTGACAAAATCTTTGACATGTTTGTGAATTTTGTGGTCCGTTTTTAAGATTTCGGTGAAATGTACGCTCAACTAACAACGATAAAAGTCAGTCGCTATACTTCACAGCTTGACTCCAGTTCCCCCTAGAAACTCCTGCTTTCTTTGTTTCAAATACTTTTCGCTAACATATTATATAGCGGGTCGCGGGCCGATGGATGACATATAAAGCGGATGAACCCCTGCTGGGACTTGCCCGGACCACCGACATTGAAACCCGCTGGGCTCGCGATGTATGGGACTTATGATGTATGAATTCTATATAACAAACGTAATGATAAAAATAATATTGAGCTTGAAATAATAAAAGTAATAACTTATGATTGGCTCATTCATTCATGAATGTACCACACGCGGAGCTAATCAACGGAACGAATCAATTTGTAAACTTGATTAAGAAAAAAATGAAAATGCTGTAGAACGTGAATCACGGGAATTATCTAAGACGTATGATCTATCTAATGACGGTTGCAATTTACTCAAATGCGGTAGTGAGGACGTTAAGACGTGGGAAAATCTAAATGACGTGATAAACACTGCTTACTGCGACATTACAATTATAATGATGAAATATTTCTTGAAAGCTCAAGACTTTAAAGGCAATAATCTAGACGTCTTTGTTCCTCAAATAAGATAATATATACCTATGAGCTAAACTCACCTAGTATAGGTGAGTTAGCTTAGGAATCCTGCGGCACTCCCGAATAACAGTACAGACGATTGCACAACTCAATATGGAAAGCGCCCTCAGGGTATCAACTAACTCTTAGGTACAGTACTTACTACTACATTATCTTGTACTTTCAGTTTAGTAGTGAATATCGTGTATTCCGTATCACGGAGTATTCGTGGGTGAGTTGTGGAAGCTAGTGCGTGATTCGCTTCAGGCGAGCAGTTTCTGTGGAGTTCTGCTTTTACGTCATTTATAAATTACCTATCACCGTTTCATTCGTAAATATTTCTAGTATCTGCTTCTAGTAACATAATATTATCTAAATATTCAATGATTGGTTCTTGTTTGAAGACACAAAAAGTTACCTCTGTATTGTCATGGTTCTATCTTCCTGTTCTATTGAATGTGCATTTACTTCTGCATTCGAACCAGCTGCAAAATATTGTACAATGACTTTTGAATTTCCTAAACCCAAGACTAAGTTAAAAGCTATCAAATTTACATTCAAAAGCTTAATGATGTAGGAGACCCCAAATATTTCTTAGTTCCCTTTCAAAGTTAGTTTGGTGATTTATAATGTTTTTTGTGGCAAGGTTCCGGGAGTCAATTGTGTTTTTATTAGCTATGACATTATTATGACATGGGTGCAACAAAAAACACTCAATGTGTGTTGTGAAATATTTAAGAATAAAATTGTGATATGATTCAAATTGACGCCAAAAGGAAACAGGATGTGATTAAGTTCAAAGTAAAAATAAAAAAAAAAGCAAAACTATGTAAAATATTAAAAAATGTTGAGTGTAGTACTATTTGAACAACCGGTACACAGGTTATTTTGACATAATACTCTAATGCACTAAGATTTAAAATATATTCTGGAAAATGCCAACAACTAAAAACAGAATACCAATAAGTGTAAAATTAAATGGCAGTCCAACCTAATCTCTAGGCTTGTCGAGGATTGAAATAAACCCAATCTACAAAAAATAGGCTGGCAAGTCACTGGTATCTCATAGCACCACGTCTTTATGCGGCCCGCGTGGGCTGCGGACAAAAACAAAAGTGATTTGTTACCCCGATGGATGAAGACCTCTTTGTTTTTGTCCCACAACTCCAAAACACTGACTATTTTTTTGACTAAATTTATTGTTTTAGGAAACATCTTTTGTTTGTTTCGTCGATAGAGATGAAAACAATGTCAGTGAGAATATTTTGTTTTTGTTGTGGCAGATTGTCCGCTGTAAATTTATTGGCCTCTTCTATTTTTATTCATTCCACATTTTTTACACAACTTGTAATCTCTGTGGTTACCTACATTATACTTTATTGGGATTTCTTGCCGGATATATCATTCACTCATCATTTTATTACCAAATTTACGCGGTTCTTGAAAATTAATAATCTCTTTTCACAAATACTCAATACTCAATACTCAATACTCAATACATTTATTGCATAAACATGGTTTAGTTTAGGTACATACATAGTTCTTAGGTGTAAGTCAGTATCACATGGACCCTGTGAATAGGGTAAAGCAACATGGAGGTAGGTCGAGGCTTATACACAGTAGTCGGTACGTATATATTATAATAGATTGAGAAATTCCAGGAATTATAATGTAGATAGTTTGTTACTTTATTTATATGTCACTAATTAATAAGCTTGGTAAAACAGTTTAAACGATAATGTCAAGGTCTTAAAAGTAGTCAAAGTTAGGTTTAGTGCGTAGTTATACATTTTTATAAATTACCCCACTTAATTCATTACTTCAACCTCTCAACATAATTACAACTTGAACTTCCCCTGACTTCCTCAAATTTTTACCGTTTCGAAGGTTTCGCTCCCAAATTACCTGAAAGTTGGTCAATATTTCAGGCGAAGTGTTCAGCGGTACGGAGCCGTTAGCCAACAAATAAAGATTAATAACTCGTATCGCAAGATCTCGACAATTAGCTAATACAATTTCATACGGGATGATGGAGGCGTTGAAAGTGGTTTGATAAAAGTATGTACTATGGATCACAGGGTGTTTCTATATTCTTAGGCTGCGCTACTAAAAATTGAGAAATTATACATTAAACAATGGTTTTAATGTGGATGAAAACAAAGGTTTACCAAACAAAATAAATAGTACCAGATTAATTTAATTTGAAATCTGCATTTAAGTCAGCCATATTAGCATGTAGTTTTATTCAATAACATTATTAAACTTTAGCAGACTCGGTCCCGCGAACTCATTATTTGTTCTCAACGTGACAGAGACAACAGTTTTGTACAAATTAAACTTTTCGTAAAATCTGAAAACTCCAGCCTGTAGCTGACCACATCCTGACACCGTTCAAAAATGTACTCTATCCTCACCAAGTAAAGTTTACAATACTAGTGGTTTGTGCCAGTTGAGGAGAGCTTATACGATTGTGGAGAAACCAACTTTATTGAGCCGGAATAAGGCCCGATTTGTAAAGTTGTAAGAGTTATAGACTGCGTGTGGTCTGCGGTTCAACTCAGCTCAGCCTAGTTTTATTTCGTGGGAAAGTCTGCTATCGAAAGGTATATTTCGCAGACAGGTGAATTGATCTGTATTAATCTTTGGATTACTTTTTACCGTCTAGAATTTATAGCTTTACCGAACAAGTTCTCTCTATTTGTTGTTATTTTTATAGCTGTGTCTAAAATGAAACATAATTTACATGGAATTTTATTTTGTTCTAGGAGGTAAATTAGTGGTCCTGACATAGACTAGAATACCTATGCCATCTTCCTTAGATGTTGTAAGAGATAAGTTGAGATAACTTAGGAAACGAACAGAAGCATGGGAGGCATTATTTGCTGAAAATTGGACTCGAATTAATACTGCGGTTACTAATCGGCTAGCCGGACGTGGCACACCCATCAAATTATATCAATGAGGTTCATGTCCAGTCTAGCAGACTTTGATGATGATGAAGAATCTGTAATTTTCATATCTTTAAATGTCAACCGTAAATTTTACAAAACTTCCTCACCCTAATTTTCCAAGTTGCAAAAAATAGAACGCGAAATATAAATACGCCTCGAAGAATTTATCGGGCAAACATTTCACAAACTTCTCCCTAATTATTTAACTCCGAGTTCAAAGTCCAGGAGGTAACTCTGAAATTGTAAATGATCTGCGGGTCTCAAGTAAACATCCTGATTCTTGAATCTTATTTTTATGATAGTGCTCCTTATCTATCAGCATGATAATCAGGTCTTCCCTTTTTCTTCTTCTTCTTCTTCCTGCCTTTATCCCACTTAATCTGGGGTCGGCACAACATGTCTTCTTCCTCCATTCCCCTTTTCCAGCCGTCATCTCTGCATTCACTCCTCAAAGTATGATAATCAGGTACTCTACTAATTTTGGCTTCGATGTGGTTTCAAATAACTGTAGTTATTTCAATCGCCTTGTTTGGTTCAAAGTAACTGAGACCTAGGCCAACCCAATTAGACCAATCCAGCACTATCTTAGCACTGACGGCTACAATAAATGCTAATGAAATTATCATTTATCAGTAAAGCCTAGTCGTAGATGCTATTACCACAAACGAGCTGTATCAAGCATGGTATACACTATAGTTACAGTAAGAATTTCCACTCTGTTCTGTAAATTACGTAGAACTGGATGCTGAGCTCAAATTGAACAGCATCATTCAATTGGTTCCATCTGCCTGGGGAAGGTTAAACCTGATGTCAGACTCCTGTATTTCAACTGGAACCCAAGGTGTTTACACATGAGCAAGGACGCCATCGTTTGGGAATCAGCTCTTCACTGGGTGATTCTTCCGAGGATAAAATTGCTAAAACTTTGGCACGTAATACAGAAGTCCCTGTAGATAAGTAAGTTATTGTACAAGCTAGCGACGTCAAATTGAATCTTATTTCAGAGCAATAAGAGAGTCCACACAGAGTGGTACAGACCCAGGCTTGTATCAATTGAGCTGTATATCAGCAGATAGCTGAAGCAATTACAGCAACAGAGGAATTACGACGAGCTGTAATTGGTCTAACGTTTACTGCGATAAAAGTTGCGGAGACCGACTTTATGTTTTCTATCGTACTAGTTTGGAACTTCAGCTATTGATCCAAAGAAAAATGGACCTTCGATTGTTATTGTTATGGTAGAAATCCCTTGAGAGCTAAATAGGTAAGCTCTCGATCCAAGAGGAAATAATACTGGCATCATAAACTTGCTAGAAGTACATCAGACTAACGGTAAGGAAAACTTTACTTGATAGCCTAAATTTCAGATAGTATTTAGCCTTTCAAGAAACGTACCTACAATACTAACAAAAGAAAGGCGAGTTATTTGTTCAGCCAATAGGTATTTCATAAGATACCGAGAATTACTTTAACCTTTGAAATACAACGAATCCAAACCAAATAGGTTTACTATTACTGCTGACTCTCAAGAGAACAGATGACATGCGTTTAAAAAAGTCAAATCGTTTACGCCGCTGTTATTTGACATCACGACAGACTGGGTAGGAGGCCCATGTAGCCGACGTAGCTATTATTCTAATTCAATAATTTCCCACACCTCAAGCTATGTAAAATTCAATGAAACTAAAGGCATACCTAACTGCTGAATATTCATGCGTCTTCCGGAGAGCATTAACATTTTAATCACGATATTGGAGCCATTGTCCCACTTTCGCCATAAATTATAGGACTGAATACAATTATGGTGCTGGAAGGAATTATTGGCTGAACTTGAAAATTATTTTAAAGGGTGTCTTCAGTGGACAAAGAACAAGGTCGGAAACAAACTTGCACAAGACTAAGGCTTACAAATTGAATGGTTGACGAGTAATTGACTTTTTTAATTTAATTTATTTTTAGATCGTCTACGATGGTCAGTGTATCGCTGTGAGATATAACACTGTCAAAGTTCACGGCAGTGTATGTGGATGTATGCAAAACGCTATGCTGAAACAGATCGCCACCGCAGATCGCAGCTATAGAGCACAAAAATCTTATTGTTAATTTTACTGTAGGTATATCGTTGAAAATTTAATTCGACAACTATTTTAATTGGTTTCAAACACTTGAACAATTAACAGCACTATCTTAAATGTGTGTCTTCATTGCCGCATATTCCGCGTGATTCCAGAGAAATAGTCGTGTAAACTAACTCAGCCAGATATATGCGATATTTACGGCCTTCCGGGTATTATACCTTATTCAAAATTCAATGGAAACCGGCGCCCGCTCGGCTGCTTTGTGCAGCTATTGTGTATCACCACTTTAGAACACTAACTGCAAACCTAGTGACTTAGAAAGATCAGAGTTTACTTGAAATAATATTATAGGAAAATATGAAAGAAGTTTTTAGTTTTTAAACAACGTTGTTTACTCCATAACGATTAGACTCTCTCGATTTAGCTTCTAGAGAGCCTGAAAATGTCCACTGTTGGACATGATTATGCCTTTCATAAAGAAAGATTTAGCGGTTTTTTATCCATATTCTTGTAAATAATCAATGAATATCACCCCGTCGCTTTTTCACAAGTTCAGCTGGTTCGCGGTCGCCATTCGAAAATAATGGTATTCCCCGTATTTATTTTATTGTCCTAGAAAAGTGCACCTAAATTTTACACCAATGGAGTATAAAAAAATTGAGCTGGTAGCCAGTTGCAACAATACAATATGCTTTTAAGTACATGCTCAAGCAACAAGGTGTGATGCGCGGTGTAAATCTGTGTGCAACGAAGGCGTTGGTCTTAAGTCTCCACGCGGCTGGCAGGCTGCCAGCGCCGACTAGCCAGCAAGGACGTCCGGAAAAATTACAAAGCGTATTGTCGGCCCGGCACTACGGAAATTTACATCTCTTGTGAAATTCTTATCAGTAGAACTCATTTCTACCAAGCTGATACTTGCATTGCTAAGTTCCGATTTGAAAGGTGTACAATAACAGGCGCATTAGATGTTTTGAAGTCTTCAACATTGTGTCTCAAAGTAAAAGTTGCAATGCCCTTAGTACACCTCTTCAGTAGCTTTGGTCTACGAGGGAATTAAATTGTTATTGATATATTTAATAAACCAATGGGTTCAGTAAGTGGAAAAAAGAAAGACTTCATTTATTCTGTAACAATAAATTAATCGTATTTGAAAATAATTATGGTTAATGTAGCAAAGCTAGGCCGTAGAGATGAGTCCTGTAGGCCTAAGATGACCGCCACGAGAGTCGATTTATCTCGTCAAAAGTAGAGATATGTCTATATCTCTACACGAGCTAAGATGACCGCCTAAATATGTCGTCATCATCTGTCAAATGAAGACTTACTTGGAATTCGAATTTTGATTTTTGAATTTTGTCGTCAAATGGTAAGATGACCGCCACATTTTCTCGTCTTTTGACGTTTCTGCGCGGTAGATTTTCTCGTCAACAGTTTTTGAAAACGAGATAAGTCTTCCGCTTGTCTTTTAGATTTTGTTTTGCTAAATTTCCAAAGGATGGCTATAACTTACTATAATCATCTTATTGCGATGTACGCCGATAAGCAAAACAGAAAGATGCAACGAAAAATAATCAGAGACGTATGTGGTATGTGATCCTTTTGACGTTGTTTAGGTAGAGTTTCAGTGCCTCTGGAGATTATCAAAACCCTGGGAATTCTACCTCATCAAGCGTCTAAAACCCGATTTAGAGCCTAAAACTAGTACGGGCCTATCTTGCTGCGGGCGGTGCATTCGAAGGTGAGTACCTAGTTCATTTGAGGTTAACTACCTATAGATTTCTATGTGTTATCCTGCTTAAAATGTTATGTAAAGGTCTAAAATTAATAATAACAAATTAGGTTAGTGTGAGTCAACACATACATTTACCCGATTCACTCAATGTTTCAATAGTGAAGACGTGTCATTGGATCTCAGTTTACCAACTACGAACTACTACACTACGCATTTATGCAAAGTAAAAAACTGAGTATAGTTACCTACCTATCTAATACTTTAGTAAAAATATTTTAATAACAGGGTGACATTGGACGAAGATGCACGAGTCGAAAACGAAGAAGTTATCAACGGAGATTTGGCTGCAGAGGACCCATCACCTGCGGGTCTGCTTCGGCAAGGCCAAAGACGCGCAGAGCTTCTACGTTTTGTTAATGAATAGAATATTACAAAAGCCTTAAAAATATTTATACCTTATCAACCATAAGCACCTACAAAGAAAGCCCTCTTCATTAGTACAACATTATTTAGGTAAAAAGACAGTTTTCTGTGTGTAAATAAATTTATTTGTCATAAATTAAAATAGGTAGGTATATTATTTACAAGTTATGCAAATGCCTATGTAAGGTGGAATGTTTGGGTTGTGGACGGCCCGTGGAATCTGAAAAGAAACAAATACATTAATATACGGACATGCTCTTATAGGCATTTCTGTATTCTCTATCCTGCATCCTGCAATCATTCCTTTAGTGCAAACTGCTTAGTCTACGCACATAAATACATTATGTAGCTCTATGAGTTAGTTTAGTTAGATACGGCTCAATGGACACTGAAAACAAAACTTGGTAGTTATGTACTACGGAGTATATTAAAGTAACTAATACTTACATATCGAGGGTTTTAACACTGCACCCTCGATATATAATTTTTTTTACCTATTTTAAAATCCTCATTGATAAATAGCAACAGGTCAAAACAGGTATGGTTGCTATCAAAACGTACAATTTTCCACTGTCCACCGTCCTACCTAGGCTCAACTCGTCGGTCTTGAGGCGGTTCCACCTCGCTGTTATTTGTTGGACACTTTGCAGTGAGCTTTAATCACCTGCCGCAAATTCATAGTGCTCGGACATATCATACCGGCAAAGAAACTCTATTTGGATTCTGTTACTTCTAACCTTGAAATATTAATACAAACAAGTATAGCTAGCAGCATAGGTATGCACCGATTTTGAGAATACAATGAATCAATTTTGCTAGTGCTATCGGTTTTTAACAATAAATAGGGGTACCATAGGTATTTACTTACATTTTCATTCCGTGTGCTTCCCTATTATTTTATTTTAGTTTTGGCGGGGTTTTTTTTTCAGTCACAGGTATCAAATTGAATGAACGAAACCATTAAAAAATAAAAATACAATGGTAGATTATGGTAGAATATGGAAGAAATGATCACTGGTTTGTCTTCACGACATAGGCGAGTCGTCGACGACAGCTGTCTCTCTCGTGATGCTCATCTTACCGTAATCGACAAACGAATCGATGTCGACAAAATTTTCTCTTCTCGCGAAGACATATGTCACGTCGGTCATCTTAGGCCTACAGGTCTTTTGCGTCTAGTAGGTACTTAATCTAATTGCTCTCTGTTCCTCACTTTCATATTTGAAGGGAGAGTTTATAATGTGCAGAAGCAGCAAATAATATTTTATGTGCCGAGATATGAGTAAAGTCAGATGCAAAAGCTAGTATATTATCAGAATTGTATAAGTACGCAGAGTGCGGTGTGCATTCTTCTCATCGACATCCCTCAACGCAATAAAAATATGATTTACGAAGCGCGTTTAAAGGGCCCATTTCATACGACAAATAAACATCTACTTTACTTTATTGGTACTTCAATATTTTATTGTAGTGACTCGTCGCGTCGGCCTGCATTATAATATCTTTTCATTATGAACCGCTCATACTGACATGTGTTTACTATAAATCAGACTTTAAAAGGTGTATAAAAGTGTGAAGTTCTGAGAAGACAAGATTGGCAGATACGTCATGATCGCCAAAAGAAGGGTTTCCATTGGTGGCGGAAGGATAAAAATATTCTTTACGTCTGGGAGAGGCATTATCCTTATATTCAGAGTTGCTGTAACTTTTAAAGAGCTCTTTAAAAACCAAAATAACCTCGGTACTAAATGAAACAAAGTTTTCAAGGTTTATAACAAACGGTGAGACACAATAGTACAGTAGTACCTTTTTTTAAGGCGGATTGTTTTGTATAAATATTAATCCGCAAAGGGTTTCCGCCAAATCCCATAGAAAAAAACCCCAGTCCCGGCGCAAAAGAATTGTATCTCAGATTTTAGATAATTATTAGTAGAAACATTATCAGGTGTCGCTATTTCCTGATTTCGTGGCTAACATGTTTTTTTTACCCAGAGAAGTTTCATAGACGCTACATGCAAAAATGACACTTTTTAGGAAAAACTTCGTGTAACTGTGCTAGTTGACATTGAATTGGCAAAAAATTAATAAAACACATAATATAAACACATTATCACTTATGTAATATAATGTACCTATACCTATTATTTCATTTTTTGAAAAACTTTATTTTACTGATTAATTCACTCATTTACGACACACACGTGTGGATAATTGCAAAAAATGAATATAATAAGTAGATATGTATTGTCCGTATTATAAAAAAAAAAAAATACGGGTTGCACTCCGGGAGTGCCGGCAGAAGTGAAAACTTGATTATTAACGTAGGAACCCTAAAAGTTGTTTATTTTATCAAGTTCCTCAATGTAGTAAAACCCCAATCAAAGTCCTAAGGAACCCTAAAAATTTTAGCATTATCAAGCTCCTAAGTGTAGTTGAAATTCCAATCAAAGTGCTAAGGAACCCTAAAATTGTTTACATAATCAAGGTCCTAAGTGTAGTTGAAAGTCCAATTAAAGGCCTAAGGAACCCTAAAAGTTGTTTATTTTATCAAGTTCCTCAATGTAGTAAAACCCCAATCAAAGTCCTAAGGAACCCTAAAAATTTTAGCATTATCAAGCTCCTAAGTGTAGTTGAAATTCCAATCAAAGTCCTAAGGAACCCTAAAAATGTTAACATTATCAAGCTCCTAAGTGTAGTTGAAACTCCAATCAAAGTCCTAAGGAACCCTAAAAGTTGACCACTTAATCAAATTCCTCAATGTAGTAAAACCCCAATCAAAGTCCTAAGGAACCCTAAAAATTTTAACATTATCAAGCTTCTAAGTGTAGTTGAAACTCCAATCAAAGTCCTAAGGAACCCTAAAAGTCGACCATTTAATCAAATTCCTCAATATAGTATAACCCCAATCAAAACCTTATACGGAACCCTAAATTTTACGTAAAGCCAAATCCTCAACGGGTCGGAACCGCTAGAAGGGACCTTGTCGCGCGACCTACAAGTAGGTCCTAAATGAAGTAAAACGGCAGACATAGGAGGAGGGGGTTCTGGGGGGCTAAGGGGGGTCACAGCACGGCTCGCTTCGCTCGCCGCGCTGTTCCCCGTGGTCGCGTGGCGGCTCGCTTCGCTCGCCGCGACGCTCCCCCCGGGTTCAGGAAGAGGGGGTTCTGGGGGGCCTAAGGGGGTAACAGCACGGCTCGCTTCACTCGCCACGCTGTTCCCCGTGATCGCGTGGCGGCTCGCTTCGCTCGCCGCGACGCTCCCCCCGGGTTTCGGAGGAGGGGGTTCTGGGGGGCTTAGGGGGGGTCACAGCACGGCTCGCTTCGCTCGCCGCGCTGTTCCCCGTGGTCACGTGGCGGCTCGCTTCGCTCGCCGCAATGCTCCACTCGAAAAATAAATACAGTAGATCTATAAAATCATGTACCAATGACCACTACTACCTGCCGCGGGCGGCCGCTAGTTCATAAAATCTATAATAGGTATGTACCTATACCTACTACAGTCACGAAAAACGCCTTGGTATGCTTGCTACTAACTATTATCTATTCTGTGACGTTACCGTGTCATAGTAACTACTAGCGTATCTGTAGCGTCGCTTTTTCGATTTTTATTATGAACTCTACGTTGTAGTCTTAGGGTACATTTCTGCAAAAAATCCGTCCTACGCTTTTTCGATCAGGGTCACGTGATCCTGACGCGAGTTTAAGATTTTATCCCCATTCAGAAAGTGCTCAACGCCGCTAAAGAAGTTTTCACTTCAAAAATTAAAAAAAATGCGTACGCACTGATATGTATAGCCTGCATCATACTTATATACATTTTGTAGTTATTTTTATTTTATAAGGAAAATAATCGCCTTTAAAAGCTGCCTTTAGTAATCGGGGTGACTATGTTTCTCCCTTTAACAAATTGAGTGGGAGCGAGAGCACGCTCACTCACGTCACAAGCCCTTATTGAATTCTGAGAAACGATAATGAAAACCTATTGTAATATTAATAATGTAACAGAGAAAAGTTAAACCCCTATTACTAAAGGCAGTATTCTTTTTCTTATAAAATAAAGATAACTACAAAATGTATATAAGTATGATGCAGGCTATACATATCAGTGTGTACGCATATGTACCTATTATATTCATTTTTTGCAATTATCCACTTGTTTATGTTGTTAACGAGTGAATTAGTACAGTAAAATGAAGTTTTTCAAAAAACTGGCATAATAGGTATAGGTACATTATATTACATATGTGATAATGTGTTTATATTATGTGTTTTATTAATTTTTTGCCAATTCAATGTCAATTAGCAAAGTAACATGAAGTTTTTCCTAAAAAGTGTCATTTTTGCATGTAGCCTATGAAACTTCTCTGGGTAAAAAACACATGTTAGCCACGAAATCAGGAAATAGCGACAACTAATATTGTTTCTACTAATGATTATCTAAAATCTGAGATACAATTCTTTTGCGCCGGGACTGGGGCAATTTTGGCGGAAACCCTTTAATTTAATTTATAGTTTTTTTCCGGAGAGTAGTTAGTCTGAATCGTTTTTTATTCCATCTTAAAGTTTATTTGTCAACGAACTAACATAAGACTTTAATACTGAACCGTGCTGGTAGCCCTACCACAAGTTCTATCTGGCTTTGTCTCTGGCTCTGGTTTTGAGTATGTGTGAGTGTTGACTAAATAAATCCACAAACGTCACACACAATGGTGTACACTGATGAGCACTCACACAGAATCTAAAGCAGAGCCAGAGACAGAGTCAGACAGAGCTTGTGGTAGGCCTACTGGTCTTCGCGACCCTGACAACCTAATGCGTTCGAGTTCTTATTTATACCATACTAAGAACCATGCCTCATTTTCGTAGAAGCCTACAGAGCCAACAGATTTCCACATGACTTATTCGACGCTTAAATGATTCAGACAGAGTCTGCTGAAATTACAAACCATCAAGTAAAATAATGGTTTTGATTTATTCCATCAATTCGTGGTTCAACCCACGGCTTCTGTGTATCTCCAAATCCTGAGTACAGTACTCATACTCATACTCATATTATTTATTGCAATTATTATGTTACATGGTGAGGTCTTAAAGTAAAAAATGGTAAATACATAACAGGCCCTTAACTTTAGAGCATAGCAATATTTGGAGTGGAAGCGGGCCGAAGTCTGAAAAAGTAGATAAATTAAAAGCTAGTTGTAAGTGTTCTATTGAAGTCAATTAAATTATTATTATAACGCAGGCAATGTATCATTGAAATAGTACATTGTTACCTGAGTGTTGAAAGTCACGTTTTTTGAGTCCCGAGACGGGTTTGGCGCCAGAGCGTAGCGAGGGCGCCAATGGAGCTTGAGGGACTTAAAAGACTTTCACCCGAGGTAAACACTGTGCTTTTCATTAAGAATACAAGGAAAGTAAAAATAAAAACATGAAAAAAAAATTTGTGAAAATGAAGATTGAATTGGCGCCATCCCGGTTTTTTTTTTCTTTTTCTCTGGCGGGCCTTCGGCTTCGGTTCGACAGCATTATTCAGCCATTATTTTCATTCTCATAATTTAAAAAATGGTAAATTGATGCTCAAATCTATGTTATTTTAAATAAAAAGTTGAAGCTATATATTAATCAAGTAATTTAGAAGATATATTATTTATTTAATACCATCTTTATGTTATTTAAATTTAAATTTTACATTGCGCTCTAACTAGACTTTTTAAACTTCTTACCGTTGCAATGGGTTTCCAACCTACTTGCTGAATAAAAAGTTGGAATTTAGTTCAACGACCTCCTTGCAGTTAGAAAGACTTTAGAAAGTTGGAACATGGTTGAATAAAATAGAACTTGTTTTTTTTTATAATTTGACAGCTGTCAGTAGAAAGCGATTCTCCCTAGGGCTAAAAGTTTTACTTTCAATAAGGCCCCTCAAGCAACTTCAGACCTACTTTCAGAGTATGAGTAATGAAAAAGTCATTTAAATTATAATAGCATTTTTTTATCAATAAGTCCTTTAATTTACATTCAAATGTCCTATCCTTTTCTAGATTTTTAATTTTTTCGGGGATTTTATTATAAATTTTTGATGCCATTGTTGTTGGACCGGAACTGTGTATTTTTAACTTAGAACAAGGCAGTACTAGTTTGTGCTTGTACCTGCATGGGTAACGCCGTGGCAAGTCAGTTTTTTTCACGAAAAATTGTGGATATTTCCTTACAAACTTACAAGCTTCGAATATGTAGATGCTTGTTAATGTTACCCAAAGTCCCAGTGCATTTACAACATTTCGTTACCAAATAGTGTTTTCGTTTTGCCTATTTGTCTCTGTCTATTGTATGGAGAAAAGATGAGACAACAACTCTAACTACGTTACGTATTTTTGCCGTCTCATATTTTCTCCATGCAATAGAGAGAGACAAAAAGGCGAAACGAAAACAACATTTGGTAACGAAATGTGGTAGCAAAACTCCGACTTCGGGTTCAGTTCCTTTACATTTACAACTTTGTTTAATTGAAAATAATTCATATTTCGCAAGGCTTTAGGTACGTTTTAACGTAGGCAGATGATGCTCAGTATGACTTGAGAGGCTGTAATCTCAGGTCAGGTCTTCGTGTGGGCGGTTATGCATGAGCGTTGTTGTTCTGGTGATTTGCATATTAGACTGAAATATACGGCAATTACAGTCGTGAACAGAAGTAAACGTTGGCTAATTTTAAAGTTTTTACCTCAAATATGACGTTCAAAACTTATTTTATTTAGTTTAATCCATGGTGATGACTAAGAAAACCCACATAAATAAAGAGAAAGTCTATTTCCAGCCGTGATTTTACTGAGGCTGTTGAAGATGAAGGTGGTGGTTTGGTAAGGAAGTTCTAGTGTCTGTATGTGTTTGTTTCTTGCCTCTATTATCTGATACAATGTTTCTCATGAATGAATACTATTCTACTCTCTCGTTCTCTGATCTCATAACCAAAACAGCTACAAATAGACACAGAGTAACAAAAGCAATTAACATATCTGTTGCAACCAAACAGTGAACTGTCACCCTCCTGTACACAAACCTGGCATTGATGTACAGAAATAACATATTTAAAACGGCCGATGCGCTCGTAAAATTTCAATATCCGTCGGCGTTCGTTTTATCTCGTCTTTTGTCGATCTACCGGAGCCGGGATACACACGACTTGGCCTTAAATGCAACGCTTGTTCACGTTTACGTAGCGATGCATCGCCGCGTCGGGTTCAAATTTACGCGAAATATACAGCGAGAGCTAAAGATGAAGTTAGAGAGATAAAGTTGTTAAGCGTAAAAAGTGGCTTTGCTTAAAAACTTGTTTTAAAGGAAATTAACAATAGCTACAAAATAGCAATAGAACAAAAAATGCTGTTTGTAAAAAGTTTTAATTTGAATGTTAGGTCGCGCGATACAGTTGCAATCATCAGACTCTACTTTGCTAGGGTTAGAGCTATATCTTCCAGATTTCATTGTGATGATAACAATCAACACGTACAACAAGATTATAAGGCATTTGTAGATTGAACGAGTTTTCTTATTATATTGCTATATATTGTTGTATCTTAAAGAATTTGTGGGTTATTTTATTTATAGCCCTTAAAAAATACAGCGGATGAAAACCATACAAATAATCACTAAAATACCGAATATTCTGCCAAACATTTAATAGGTTTGCTGACAAGAAACTGACTCCAAACTAAGAATCGTACTAACTCAGTGATTCCCTCTCAAACCAAGCCCGTAATACATACTTGCTTGTATATAATGGAGTTCAATGTTCTCATTACCAATTCATTGAGCGCAGTACGTTTAGTCCACCCCTAGTAGCTGTCAATCCTAAAAGCACTTCATTAGCCGGAGCAAAATTAGCCGCCCAATAATTAATTACTGCAGCAATATCCCCCATTTCCTATGGAAGTGGTTAATTTAGGGCCTGATAGGGCCTCGTTAATTTCCGCTACAAGCCACTTGTCATACACCCTGAGGGTTATCATAACTCATATCCGGTGCTACAACCCCCATCGAGTTGTAATAAACAATCGAACTTGCGAGTTTCTAAAGTAGTGTTTAGAATAATGAAAGTTTATATTGAGTTAGGGTCCAGGGTAGTTGATGATGTAGTGCTTAGTCAGTGCAATCGCCTGTTTTATCAGAATGATTTCGGTTGTTGAATTTTTCATTCATTTTTAATATGTTTGTTAACGAATAACATGAACCTAATTTAACCTAATAACCTAATTTTTAATTGGTATCAAATTCATAGAATCTCACTTTCTAATCTCTAGAGTTCTTGTAAACCCTTAAAGTAGTAGTAAAGTTTGTAAGATTAGAGAAATCCAAAGCTTGTATCTCCGCGAGATATATTTTCCTCATAATTTATGATCTCAAGCAGATATTCTCATTACTGGAGGCAAGATAATCAGCGTTTAATCAAGAGCGCGTAGAGTTACACGTAGGACACGTCCCGCGGGGGTGCTCGTGTGCTGCTCTCTGATTGCCGGAGTCGCCCACATGAGGGGTGGAATTACGACGCCGAAAATAACGCCGGCTAAAATACAACCTTTAATAACGACTTCTTAGTTACAGCGAATAATATACAATTTTATACAATATATTTGTTTAACACATTATGTTTGACTAACTCTCGCTCTGTCTTCTTGTGGCTAAAATAAATAGAAAATTACTTAACAATAAGTTTGGAATTGCAATGTAAAAAAGATCACAATTTATACTTTGAAATCTTGAAACAAATGTTTGCAGATCAAGCAAGCCCGCAAAAATAGAAGCTTCAACTTATTTATCAAAATAAGGGGATTCAGAAAACGGTATTCATAATATAAATAGAAATAATATAAAAATGCTTCAGAGTATAACAATATTCTCTATTCTCAATACAACACACTGAAAGTTGGAAAGGATGTGATCAAGTATACCTCGCGATACTGGTCCCACGTGAACCCTTCCGACCGAGTGCTGTGCCAAAAACAATAAACTACGTGTTACACAAGAAAATGACAAACAAACAACCATGTTACTCGCAATAAGAGGGTATTGAAAACCAACATCTGTCGCCACGAACGAGCTGGCGAAATTACATTACATAGAACCCCTGGCTGCAGCATGTGGCTTTGTTTGAAACTTAATGATAAATCTCTAAATACTTTGGCAAAAAACCTATCGATGGATAAAAAATTACTCAACACCGTCAAATTACCATAACATTATTTTGATAGTTATAAGTGAACATAAAAGTATCAATAATTATGTCTTTATTTTTGAAACTTGAACAATTTCAAAGTTATCCTTAAGTTGATAGCAACTAAAAACATGAAGTACAACTTTGAACGCCTCCAAAATTACCAAAGTTGCAATAATAGTCTGTTCCTCGACAGCCATTTTCATCCCCTATATTAACGAGGTTAAGCTCATAAAAGGGGTTCAAAAACGAGAAGTGCATTTGATTTCGATAGTTGATCGCGTTTTAATGTTTGAGTAAGTGTTACTTGCAAAAAAATCCCCCTTTGAAGAACAGGTTGCTGTTTGACATCCATAACTAACGAACAGAGATGAGTAATTGGCAAAACTATGAACGAGCACTTGTGTTTGACGTGGATATGTTACTGGGAGTTCAAAGTTAAACCCTCGGGAAATAAAGTTATTTCATCATAGTTTTTTTACATCCCTCATTTAAAATTGTGTAGCTTCTGTTGTTGCCTTACAAATCTTATTTTAAAACGTTTTTCTTTATCTTCTACAAAGAACCAAAGAAAGACCTCTTTATGTTTCACAACATCGTCAAAAAACATACCGATGTCACCAACCCTACATAACTGACTCAGCTCAACGTGGTCGACACCCCAGCTGACCCAAGTAGCCACCACAAAAAGCGTGATATACAGCCACCAGCGACATTAGCAAGACGCTAAGCCGAGTGCACAAAAACCCGCGCTATTGTGCAGCTGACAATGAGCTGCTAATACATTGCTGGGCGTGTTCGAGACATGAGCCTTTCACGGAGCACGGAACTGAGAAAGGCTCTTAATGTTGTTGTGGTTAAATTCAAAGCAAAATAAGTTATTCTGAAAACGTATCTCATTCTTAGTCCCATAAATTTTAACACTGTAAAAGAAGTTTTAACTGATGCGGGTCACTACAGAAACATAATCAGGGCGTAACTTTATCTCTTTCCTCAAGTGAATTTGAAATGGAATATAGTTCATACATAATTATACGCATTTGAAACTGGTGCACCAACTCGGGTTCAATTTCATACTAACTTGAACAGAACGTATTTAGCACACGTTAGTGTGGTCAGTATTGTTCGCAGCTCAAACTAAGAGCACAATAAGCATGCCCATTCGGCGCCACCCGCTTTGTTTACTAAATCCACGGCGTGCGTCGGTTTGCTGCTCTATGGATGCTCTGAATATGAATCGCAGCTCTTTTAAAAGCAGTCGCATTCATCTGAGCATCATTGTTGAAAATTCAATCAGTCTCATTAAATGCCTTTCGCACAGAACGTTGAACTTCACGGCACCACGCACATTACTTTAACTTAGTTCATCGTATCTTATTTTACGTTTTTCAGTAAAAAACAAGTCGTGTGATTTTAAATATTATTCAGAAAACCAACAGGAAAGCCACAGTCATTACCAAAACAGATGTAAGTGAGAGCATAAAGCAGCATTACACTAACAGGTGTGACAGCCACCGTGCTGCGTTGCCTCATTGAACACACACGGAACGAATGTCGGTCGGCACGGTGAAGTCATTGACACATTCAATTAAGTAGTAAGAAAAACCATTATTTCAAACAAAGATCAAAGCTAAGAAAAGTATTTGTAAATAGCTATAAATAAATAAAATACTGCATAAATCACTAAGAAAGGGTAGCTAGAATCTTTTCACAACCACAATTCAGAATACGTCTGTTGACAAAGTATCTGAAGTTGAGAAGTAACGTATTCAAATCAAAGTAGCAACTCCTGAATAACACAACGACGTAAATTATAAAGTCAGTTAGGAAGTAGCAACAGACAATACCACCATTAAACTCCTTCAAGACAATACCGACACCATTCCAACCGTGCAGCGCGACTGACAACCGAGATTAAACCAAACATTAATCTACACCATTAGTACACAACTAATAGAAATGTAAATGAACAAGCACTTTCAAAAGCTAAGTAATGACGTCAGCTTTAACATTTATTCAATTGTATTTGGAATATAGAACACAAAGATACAACCAACATGGTACATAAAATGTTCGATAAATTGATTAAACGAGAATATTCTCAAACGCAGTTTAATAACACGACTTTTGGTCGCTAATTCATTTTACCAGACTTCAGTTTAATAAATTGATAAATAAATAAATAAATATTCTGGACAATTCACACAACACTACCTAGCCCCAAAGTAAGCAGAGCTTGTAATATGGGAACCAGATAGCTGATATAATACTTGAATACATTTTTTTTTTGTAAATACATACTTAGAATACAATATAACACCCAGACAGAGAACAAACATTTATGTTCACCACACAAATATTTGTTCTCGGTGGGGATCGAACCCACGACCTACGGCGCAGAAGGCAGAGCTACTACCAACTGAGCTAGAGGCCAGTCAAGAGGATAGAGATGAATATATTAATATTCTGTTGAATAGAAGAAATAATACAAAGCTAAGATTGATTTTTCAGGTCATTATTGGTCATTAATAAAGACGAAACGAGATATTTTTATAATCAATTTATTGTAATAGCTGACAGCACCTCTTTCTTTTTCTCTTCCTATCTCTTGTTCGTTAAATAAACATACAAAACAAAATATATCTGGAGAAATATTTTAAGTTAGCGACACTCGTAAAAAGTCGCGTCTCTAGTTTATTCTAACTCAAAGCTTCGTGTGAATAATTCAATATGAGATTATGGTTTCATATTCGATGAAGATGACAGTTATTGTAATTTAAAACGATTCTGATCCTAAATTATTGGATGTGGTGTTGGTATTGTAAAGTTTCTCTCAATTTTATGAAATTTCAATTTGCCAATGCAAAATAATTTTGTTCTGCTTGTTTGACAGTTTAACTTGATGTTATACAGTTCTACTGAACTTATCAACGATTATAATATGAAATTCTTGTTTTTACAGAAAATATAAAATAATAATCCTACTGGACAAAACAGACATTCTTATAACAATGACTGCGGTAAAACCAGTAGCTTTATTTTACCATCCAATAAAGCACTTCAATATAAAGACTCCAAACCAGTTTTTAGGGTTCCGTAGCCAAATGGCAAAAACGGAACCCTTATAGATTCGTCATGTCTGTCTGACTGTCTGTCTGTCTGTCTGTCTGTCTGTCTGTCTGTCCGACCGTGTCACAGCCATTTTTCTCCGAAACCATAAGAGCTACACTGATGGAACTTGGCGAGTAGATGTATTCTGTAAACCGCATTAAGATTTTTACACAAAAGTAGAAAAAAAACTATAAATTTTGGGGGTCCCCATACTTCAAACTACAACTCAAAAAAAATTTTTTCGTCGAACCCATACGTGTGGGGTATCTATGAATAGGTCTTCAAAAATGATGTTGAGGTTTCTAATATCGTTTTTTCCTAAAGTTTGCGCGAGAGACACTTCCAAAGTTGAAAAAAGTTGGTCCCCCCCCCTCTAACTTATAAAATAAGGGAATGATAAAACTAAAAAAAATATATGTTGTACATTACTATGCAAACTTTCAACGATATTTGGTTTGAACAAGATCTAGCCAGTAGTTTTTTTTTTATACGTCATAAATCGTAAACCGCAATTTACCTTTCGACTAACTACAAGAACCTGTTTCCTGTTTATTTTCTGTATATTATGTTAGTTGATGCTACGGAACCCTTCATGGGCGAGTCCGACTCGCACTTGGCTGCTTTTTTTGAACCACATACAATTAAAAAGACACGCTGTTTACGGCTATTGACCACGAATAACGCGTTCTTTATGATGCAAATGAATCGTTGTAACAATCGTAACAGCTGCACAATCAAGTCGCGCGATCAACCAGAACTGGACACCTTGTGTCGAACTGTTGGTTGTGACACAGACTAGCTTCCTAAGTCCAAACAACAGCTTTATTGTCTGATGTTTGGAGATGTTTCAATGTTCTTTGGGTCATACAATCCTTTTAAAAAATTAATAAGGGTATAATAAAATACACAATATTTTTAACTCTGGAAGTGTTATAATTATGCTCAAACACATTCGCTATAATTTAAAATATCACCATGTAATAAACCATAAACCGATGTTTGGGGCACGGGGAAATAATTCTAATAATATAATTTCCAAAAACATCAAAGCAGTAAAAAACACAAATAAAGATATTAAAAAAAAAACACTGACACAATTTCGTAATCAAATCCAAACATCCTATACACATAAAGGGTTGCACCGCACCCCGGGAGGGCGTGATTCAGGGGTCATTGTCTCACAAAGGCCGAGGGCCGCTCGGGCCCATTACTGCAGTTGATGACGGACAAACAGACTCACACGCAAACTTTAGGATTACAATCATTGCGAATCGGTGATTTATGTGAGAAGCAGTTTGTAGGGTCAATGGGTTAGTGGTGCTTGAGCAGCTTTTCTAGGGTCCTGTGTTCTAAAACAACAATAACAGTTACTGTATACATTACATTTGGGAACTTATGTGACCTCATACTACTTTGATTTTCTCCATCATTTTGCGATTGTGAACCGATTAGTTCCGGTGGAATTTCAAACAAAAACAATCGACTTTCAATATAATTAAACCAAAGAAGTCGTACACATAGGGGTAAACTCTAGTTCAAGGATAGATGAGGCCAATACAAACATAATTCCGTCTAAAACCTATGCTACCGTTATTAAATACACCCCTTAGGATGAGGCACGTGAGTTGAAACGCGGGTCAAATTGGATTACAAGACTAACAGAAAAGCCGGTTAAGAACAAAACCACCGCGAACTTTTCATTTCATTACCCAATTTCACGGTACAATAGCTTTTAGACGATAATTAAACATTATTTGACCCAATTGACTAGAAGTTTGTGAATACTTGACAAGTAAACAAAGTGTTCAAAATACTAACTTGAAATTAAACTGTGTAGTGTAGTGGAGAATGAATATCAACAACATACAAGAATTATGCCGTGTTTGTTTCTCTGCTTTTCAGTCAGTATTATACTGTTTTATCTAACACTACGTTTATCTTTTACTTCTTAAGTTTTTTAATTCTTTATGTTTGACAAGTTTTAATTACCCCTAATTATATACATATTTTTTTATCGACGTGATCTGGATAAAGTTCCTTTGAGTTAGTCAAGCCTGCTTTAAGTTTTTCCCATCCTGGCTATGATCTGCTATGAGCTTAAAATTTTGGTCTAAAGTCAAATTTGTTCCTTCAGTCACTATGAAGCAACTCTCGAGACATGGAGCTCCCCCATCCGTGATTTGAGTAACTCTACAAAATGCTTCTGAACATTTTCATAATTTTAGTCGAATAATTTCAAAGAAATATAAATTCGGCAAACCTTGGAGCTTTAACGGAGACCTAAAAGTTCGTTTCCCAATTAACATCGGCTTAAAGGTATAGGGTCCTCTAATCTGATTTAGCAGGATCAGGATGTCTTCCTCATTACTGTCATTTTATAATGCTTGAATTGGGGTCCACATTTGTGTTAACTTAAACATTTTACTATTACTACAGTATTTTTTTTTAATTTTAAACTTTCTTTGATGAGCAAAAATTTGAAAAAAATTAGATGAAGGTACAATAACAAGATATTTTTTTTCTCCAAAATCAGTTGTTTTGTCAGGTACTGGATTCAAAACCACTACTTCAGGATCAAAAAGCGAAGTTCTACAACTTAACTACCAGTTTAATAGATCATTGCTTTATATTATAGCCGTTAATAAAGTTGTCTCTGCATAGAGTTACACGTCCGATCTCTCTAGTGGGTTCGATAACACGTTGCACCAACAGCTTTCTACTTAAAACATACTTTTGGCCGCTAAGTGACAATATCAACAGAGATTAGGGCTAATGATTCTATCGTGTGCTTTTACGGTTACAAAATGTGTGACGGAAAAGTTTATTTTGTAGAAGTTTGGTCAAGCAAGCTTATCATATTTGCACTGTGTACTTTGGTTTTTAAATTGTTTATTTCATTTTTTTTTGGTTTAGCAATTAGGCTCAAATACAATAAAATATTTCATCTCAAATACAATAAAAACACCATTATCATGGGTAATCAAATAAGTGATGAGATTTTGAATGTTTATGGTAACACATTCACGTCGTAATAACTAGAGATTTTCTAATTTTCTGAGTTGTTGAATGTTTTCACAAGTCCATCACTCAGGCCAAAGTCAGACATAGCTCTTGGTTTCTCCAGGAGCTGACTCCCACTCACACAAGTCTTCACTTTACTCACGTTCCTTGACAATTAATCAATTGAGGAATTCTTAATTAATTACTGAAACTGACGCCTTGTGCACAGTTCGATCGCCTGTGATGGCAATCGCTGTCAAAGATTGTGGCAGTGTGTACGGATGTATGCAAATTCCTATCCTTGAAACTAATCGCCATCGCCATTGCCAACACAGAATGTCTAGATGTGAGCAAAGCTTGACTTTGATTAAAAAAATCAGTTAGAGGATAAGAAAGCTTAAGCTTTTGCCATTTCTTTCCAATGTGCAATGACGAACAGTGACAGGGGTAATGTTTAAGCAAAGAGGCATTCCAAGTATGGGGGAAGAGAGTAGTTTTAGAAAAATCATGAAATGTATTTATAGCAATTACGCTTCAAGTACAATAAAAAAACTAGTAAAACTGGTAGTAGATTATTTAAAATAATCAAAACTTCTATAATTGCAAGAATTAAATCAAGAATTTAGATTGAGGATGCTTGCACACCTATTAAATTAGATAATCAGATAGAAGATACCCACGTGGAGTGGAACTGAGATCAACCCGTCAGATAGGCACTTGCGGGACTTTTAATTAATTACATCATCGTAATGCTTATCGTAATTCTGGGAACCTTCTTAATCATGTATCTTGAACTAACAATGTTCATAAAATTTGTCAAAAAATATAATTGGTGGGTCTAAATACCGAATTTGCCAAAGAGCAATTTATATCAGGAAAATAAATTCGGGAAAACGCAAATAGTCAAATAAAAAGGTCAGTTGAGTTTCCGAAACCTTCCATTTAGCCAACAATGCCTTCCAATCAACCTTGAAACAGATCAAGAGGTTCTGAAACAATTTTCCCAATAAACGAAATCAGTCTCATTTCTTGCATGCATAACCTCGACCGAAACCAAGATTCAGAGTCAATTTTAAATCTATCTCGGGGTTGTAAAGTTTAAAGTCCTGTGCAGGTGTAACCGATAGGCCTTGAAGCAAACAATCAATTAGGTGTGACCCACCACCTCAGCCCCGGCTCTCGGGGGGTTATTGGTGAGCAAACACCGCTAATAGATATCGAAGCGATTGCTGCTTGCAGAGGTGCTAATGAGGGAAAATGCATTGGACAAGACATGTAGTAGCCATGGCCAGTTTATTTCTTGTTTGTGTGGCTAATTTGTTGGGGAGGCTTGGAATGAGCACGAGCGTGTGAGCAAGGTAATGCAAATGTTGTGTTCGTTAACAAGCAGAATCTAATAGCTTCAAATTAGCTAACAACATACAAATAATCTAGCATGGCCAAGCTCAAATGAAAAGTTAGCTTGTAAATATATTATTTTAGTGCACGAAATGTTCAAAACCTTTTTTTAATGTTAATTATTTTTTGATAGCTATGTCATGTAACCTTATTGCCAGCATCCGCCCGTGGCTTTGTATGTTTTTTATTTCCAAGTTTCATATAAATTGGTCCAACCGTTACAGCGTGATTGAGCAACAAAACCTTTAACTTTCATATTATATTATAACTCTATACTGATAATGAAATTTCCTTTAAAAGGAGTATGAAATGAACCATAGATTATCTCAATGTTGATGCTAATATTTGTTTTAATTTCAGCACAGATTCAATTCCAGCTACTTGACTACAAGTTAACTTATCAACATAATACATACAAGTCAGCGTATAATCCCAAAGGTTTACTTTCCTGACTAAGTTATTCAAGATTTGTTTAATAGAAGTTATGCAAAGTAGATCAGTAATCGGAACTAAGTGGAGCCTGATCATGTGGAAGACTCTCAACTTGGCAAAAGGAACAATACGGGTTTCGCTGATTTTGATGTTTACACCGTTCATTGATCTTTACAATGAAACCGCTACTGGAAAGTTCAAAAGATTTAAGGATAAAATTAAAAAGAGGAATTCTTGAATTTTAATACTTACGTAAGGAAAATCTTGAACTTTCCCTGATCTCTTTAAAAAAAACATGACGAGCTACAGAGATTTATAAAAACAGTAAAATCATTGACGACTTTTTACGGTGTAATGCAATTGTTACGCAGACTGTTCAGCATGACGTGGACAACTCTGCCGTCCTTACGAAAAGTGCAATAACTCAAGTTTTGCCCCAAATTGAGATAAGTACATATTCGGAATTAGCAGAACGAGATCTATATATTGTTTTTAGACACTTTTTACGTATCTATGACGTAGCCGGTGTTAATACTAAGTCTAACTGCAATATCTAGGTCGATGCTTTATGGTTTTCATATCAAGACCGAAATAACTATAGATAGGAATAACTTACTTACGCTATTTAGCAATTTTACTAACTATATCTGCAATAAGTATAGTTACTATATTTATAATTAGCATAGTTCGTCATTTGGAATATTCATGGACTAGTTATAAGTGCAATATGTTTGAGTTATTGCAGATATGATACGGATCCTTATTTTCAGTATTAAATAATGTGCTAATTATTTGTGCAATAAGAACAGTTATTGCATGTATAACTACCAAATTTCGTTTCTTGTGATTCTCATTTACTAGTTATAAGTACAATAAGCTTGAGTTATTGCAGTTATCTTAAGGGACCTTATTAATAATTATGGGATGAATACTAAAATTGATTTAGTAAGTAGATATATTGCATTTATTTGTAGGAAGATAAATAGAATACAGTATACCTACGCGAAATAAATTGCAATAAATTCACTATTTATTGCGTTTATAACTAGTACCAGGAGGTGAGGGGGGTACGAGGGGAGTAAAATATTTCTATCTATAATAAGTCTCAAGGCCAGTATTGCTTCTCTAGTCCCTTTATTACTTCTGAACCCAAATTGGTCTTCACTTAAATTTTCTTCTATTTTTGTTCTTATTCTATTCTGTATGATTTTAAGTATAATTTTTGAAGCTTGAGAAATTAAACTAAGTGTTCTGTGCTCTTCGCATTTATAAGTGTTTGCTTTTTTAGGTAGAGTGACGGTTTTTGTTGTTTTGAAATCTTCGGGAATTTCCCCACTGCTGTATATGGATTTTGTTAGTTCGTAAATTTCATCCATAAGGAGATCATTATTTGAATATTTAATTAACTCTATAAATATTCCGTCGTCTCCAGCTGCTTTTTCATTTTTTATGGTTCTTAAAGCTGCGTTAAATTCGTCTTTTATTATTTCTGGACCTAGGTTATCTTCCTCTACTTCACTTTCATTTTCTATATCAATTTCTGACGAACCTTTATATAAAACTTCTATATATCTCTTCCATCTCTCTACTACTTTTCTATTATCTAGCACTAATTATAGCACTAATTATTTTCGTCTAATATTGCACTTGATTTTATTTTTGGTTTCTTACTTAAAGTTCTTATTATATTATACGCTACGTCTATTTTGCCTTTATTCATATAATAATCTATATTAGCGCAGTTTTTTTCAATATCTTTTAGTTTACATTCTCTACATTTAAGTGTTATTTTTTTAGTAATTTTTCTATATTCTTTTATACTCTCATCATCATCCTTGTTACGCAGCAACCTTCTTTTCAACATCAAATCGGTTATTTCTGAATTAAGCCATTTTTTCCTAGGTTTTATTTGTTCTTTCTTCAAACTATCTTCTGCACTACTTTTAATTATTATATCTCTAATATTGCACAATTTGTTATTAACGTTATCCATCACATTATTTTCCTTATATAACTTGATTCTACTATCTAATATATTATTGTATTGCACTTTAAAATTATTATCATTTCTTAGCTTACTGAGATCAATAGTTTTAGTTTTTGGTTTTCTTCTCTGTTTTTTAACTTTAATTTCAAATTTGCTGACGAGTAGATTATGGTCAGTATTAAGATCAGCTCCGGGGTACGTTTTACAATTGGACACCATACTCTTAAATTTTTCTTTCATAAATATGTAGTCAAGTTGGTATCTTCCTAAGTTACCTGGCATTTTTCAAGTATATCTTCTCCTTTTAGGGTGTTCAAAGTTCGTGTTTAGTATAGTTAGGCTATACTCTCCACAAAATTGAATTAGCCTATCTCCTCTTGCGTTTCGGTTATATTTGCCTACCATATTTGCCTACTATATTTCCGTGCATTCCTTCTACTACTACTGCATTGAAATCCCCCATTAAAATCAGGTTATCTTTTTCATTGACTAGGTCCATAAGGGAATCCAATTCTTCGTACATCTGTTCTATATCTCCATCTGAATAGCTTCCGTTGGCATTTAAACTTGTATTATAAACATATCTGTTGGTTCTGATTTTACTTTAACTGCTGTGATTCTGTCGCTATGATGTATGGTATTTTCTACTTGGTTTCCCCATTCCTTGTTCAAAATTATTGCTGTACCATTACTTCCTTGTTTATCCCCAGTATAAATAATTCTATAGTCGTCGCTCCAGTAGTCTCCACTTCCTTCCCATCTTATTTCACTTAAACCTAATATGTCGAGCCCCAATCTATACATTTCCCCTTTAACTTCTTTAATCTTCCCCGGCACCAACATGGTCCGGACATTCCACGTCCCTACCTTACAAGGCTTTCGCAGGATGACGACCTGGGTAGCCTTGTTCCTACCCCTGCCGGACTCAGACCGCCACGGTATGTTACGTCGAAGAAGCCCGTTGTCAAGAACTTTACTGTCTTTTTAGTGTACTTGCATCATTACTTTTGTTGGGAGGTATTGTACAGTAGTTTCCTCTTGCTTTCTGTACCGCAGTTTAGAGGCCGGCGTACCGCCCTTTAATGTCCAGTCGAAGCCCTTCCAGAAAACTATTCTTCGGCCTTCTGCCAGTACTGATACAGCTGCTGCCCAGTATCAGGGGAATGCTTATTTAATGACGGCATTTGATCGCCATGTCACAGTGTCGTCATAAGAAAATGCAGCATTTTTTAAGTAAGCCTGTCCCAACAGATTTACCACTACTTCCTGTTGACCCTGCCGCTGCTTGTTCGGGGACTGATTATTGAGTATTCGCGGCCACCATATCTGGTGGCCGTTCCACTATCCGCCACCTGTGGACCCCGTTGGTAGCCTGTAGCTCAGCCCCAACTCGTAAACTAAGATTGTGTACTTTAACTACTATTAAGATTCATTTTGACAAATGAATAAATTTTTGAAATGTTTGTTATTTAATTGTAGTAACCGTTGAATTTTAAATGGTGGCTAATAGAGCAGAGTTAATAACTAAAATAGCAAAGTGATTCCCATTGGGATTTTACTGTTTTAGTTAGAAATAAAAAAGATTTAATATGATAAATTATTTTTTTGTTCATTAAATTATAACCGATTTCACATTATTTTAAAAACACAACTGAACGCAGATATCATGAGTAGACTTGACTTTACCGAAAACAGTTTCATGCTAAATCGGTAAGAGGTAAAATATCTCTGTTTATTCATAAGTATTTGACATAAAAGTGTAACATCTCTGTTTTTGTAATAGTAACAAGTTAAGACTTTGGCGTTTTAAACTTGTCTCTTACTTATGAAAACCGCAATAAATAAGAAACTTAATGCACATTTATGGTTAAGAAGCAGTAAAAAAAAAAGAATTGCTAGTCAAGAATGCATCATGTTGGGTTTCCTAACCATTAGTGCAATAAATAGGTTACTTGTTGCGGTTATGACTAGTAAACATTATTTCTACATAGTAATAATACTTACCATTATTGTATTTATTGGTTTTTATATAGGAAATACAATGCGGGAACAAACATTAAGTACCACATAATATTCTCTACATTGTTATATATCATGCAGTGAAAGTTTCAATCCGATACCATGTATAGTGATGGAGATACAATCAAAACTAAAATAAAATCTTTTACCGCGTTTTTCTCGAAATCAGGTTTGACCTAGTTATTGCACTTTTCGTAGGGACGGCAGAACTTGATAGTGCTTATTAACGCAACAATAATAATTATTCTAGCTCTGCATTTCCTCAGACAAGACACCAAGAAACCCGTTACTACATAACATAGCTAGAGCCGTCCGCAGCAGCCCTCCTAATTATCAGTACAGAAGCACACAATGCGCTAAATGGATTAGAGTCTCCGGCTCGGGATGACTGGTTTGGGATGGCTGTCCCGGGGATGTGTCCGGATGAGATGACATGTTCATTTGATCGGAACGCTCCTTGATTAGGAGGAGATCGGAACTTTGAGTGGGTGATCAAGAAACTTTGACAATGGGTCGAGTGAGGTCTTAGTAATTAGTTGTTGGATTATGTTACAGATTAATTTTGGGGGGTTGTTTCAAACTGTTAGAATAATGAGAAACAATGACATAGCTAGATCATGGGTGCCTTGCACGACGATACCTCGTTAGACTTGTTAATTTGCTTAAAAAGTTATCTACCATGTTTGATAGTACTGAAATATGGCATGTATTGTCTCTGTTTCCATCGAGGTATTTTCCAGTTGGTAATGCTGCTTTTGCCCAATAAATGTACTCTATAATAAACCTAACTTTAAATGGGTTTACGAATAATGTTAACAAACTAAATAAACCCTTTGAAACGAAATCTAGACCCAACTTCCAACAAATTACAGGGCTTTTCGAAACTTTCAAATTTAGACTTTAGATTAGGCATTTAAGTACGTGTACATAATTTCAAACTGAAATGTTAATGTTTGTTACAGAAATGTCCTATCATCAGTAGAGTTTTACTAAAGACGGGTTTTTGTATTTTACTTTGAAAGTAAAAAGGATATGAGCATACTGAACGTTTTTGAGCGTAATATAAAACCAATAGTTAACCAAAATATAAAATTATACTTACTATTTAATTCATGGCTTTTATTTTTACCTACGCGTTAAATAATTTAAACTGACCACCATTCTCACAACCAGCAAATTAGGTCGATTCAAATACAAGTATTACCATAATGTACATGTGAATGATCACACAAATTCCCAAAGTGCGTGTATAAGTACATTCGACTCTGCATCATTTGGAACACGCCTACTCTAATGAGGCGATCTATTGAAAAACTTCAATGGTCTGGTAAACGTTGTATGGGCGGTCAGCCGACCGGACTTGCTATACAAACTCTCCAAATATGTTGTCGTACATTGACGTGATCATAGATAGCTTTCATGGTCCTATTTTTACCAATTTTATCTATTTAATCTTTAAACACTTTCGGGATTTTTTGGAATAGAACCTATTAATAATATTTGATTATTATCATTTTCAAAAGTTTACTGTGATTGGCTACGATTAGATCAAAGTCAAAGTTAAACATTGTTAATTAAGTTGTATCACAAGGATCAATTTGAAACATCATAGAGCTAGGTGAGTCTAGGTGCCAGTTCCACGCGACCAAGCTTAGAAGAACAATATTCAGATTTACTTATGCTATTTCACCTATGATAGATTTATTATGTTGGCTAACTGACTACATTAACCTAATGAGAACCATTAAGTTATTTCCTGGCCGGAATAACAATAGGTTATAGTAAACATAAGTCTGAGTGTGACCGGTGTTGCCGACACGTGTCAATTCATTTCGTCCCCAGTCCGCATTTTATGTTCTTATTGATTGGCACATTTGTTCCGGTTTGTTTTCACACTGCTTTACTACTCTATTTATCGATTTGTTACTTAATTTATATAAAAAAAGTTATGTTACCCGATTTAAAGTTTAACAGAGGTCCTCTTTTTCGTGTTTGTCTGAAAGTAAAATTCTAAACTAAAAGTTCAACATTATCCTCTGCCATTGAAGTTTAAAATGCTATCGACAATTCTATTGGTAGTAGTACCTTCAAATTCGGATACATTGACGGCTTAATTTCAGACTGAAAGTTAAACATACAGTTAACTATAACAAAAGTAGGTGTGGCATTAGGTAGACGATAGTTTGGAAACGTTGATTTATTTATTACTTCACCTGCCTTCGTCCAATAAAGTGTTTAGTGCTTTGTGTGCTCGTAAATTTTAAACAGAGCTTTCTAAATGAATGAAAACCTCTAACATTTCTGTTTGTTTCATTTTATCCAAAAACGATAATCATGCAAACAATTACAAATTTATCAAACGACCTTTTTAAAAGACTTATCACAAACATTCAATGAGATGATGGATGAAAATTGTTTCTTCGCGACGTCAGATTCATTTTAATCCAGCTCAAAATTAACTGATCTAAGAATAAGCTTGAACTTCAAACTAGCAACGAAGTCCCCTCGTGGGGTCTACTCAACGCACCCCGGTTTGCCCGTTTATCATTTTTTCGATCGGAAGATAGGGCATAGATTACTTTATACGTCGCTTGCCGGGTGTTGAGCATAGAATAACTATGAGTTACTACCACTGGATGACAGCTCTAACATAGAATAGCTGGCAGTAGGTGCTAGGGGTGTCTATTTTTAGGGGATTATCTTGGTGGAGGAAAAATTTAATAGCTTTGCGAGATTGGCACTTGTACTTTTTGAAGTGGTTGATTATGAGTTTTTAACGATTATTTCCTTTTTTTGTAGTTCACCTATTTAGGGGTTTTATATGTATGTCAATAGTTACGATTGTTTTTACTCTGAAAAAACATACTAAACAAAGTTGTTTATAATTATGAACACGCGTGTATAGAAATAGCTTCATCAAAAGGAAGTATAATGTACAGTTAAGTTTCTTTGAAAAGGTCGAGGCTAATACACCCCATCTCTGCATAATTACAGGTTCAACAAACCATCTATAATTATTGAAGGATCTATGATTAAGGCTTTGAATTCACAATGCATCGTGAATGTAGCCGCAGTGAATAGCATGAATTATTACCGTGTAATTTTGTTTGTGGATGACCCGGCGCTATTTAAACCAATCATCAATAACCGAAGAGTTACAAGCTGTATGGATGATGAAGACAAAATACCATCAGTTGATAAAACATTGAACGAACCGAGCAGATATGATATTGATGATAATGAAACAAATATTTAACATGATTTATGAATGGATGTTGATGATCAGTTTAAATTTAAATTGGATATGTTTGTATATTATGCATGTGCACATGCGCTAGTTAATGTCATCATCCGTTATCTGTAAAATTGAGTTTGAAAAAAAGTGTTGTTTTGGCAAATTGTTTGATATGTAAACGAAGCAAATTATCTTAGATGGGATACCTGGAGGATGTTTCTGCTTATTAAACCAGTTCTAACGCTTTTTTCTTTACGACGAGGAGCATTTTAACAAAACATTTTTTTAGGTACCTTTACCTGATTACAATTTAAAAATGCAGCTGACGGTCTGGTAAATTTTCTTGTATATTTTATCATTGTAATATTTTAAAAAGTTTTTTGATAAAGTTTTGTGCCTTGAGTTATGAAATTAATGGATCTGAAACCATAAATAAAATAAAGTTTACTATCACTAACCTGGTGGACACATGCAGTCACCGTAATCCCTGATGCTCCGTCGTTGCCTCCAGTACATCGGTGGCCTCAGCATCACCTCTCTCCGCAGCCTCTCCACTAGTGGCTGCTGCGGCTCCAGGACCGCACTCCTCAACGCTAAGTGCTGTTCCTCTAATAACGACAGTCTGTCTGTGAGCCCTTGCTGCTTGTACAGGCTGTACCCGCTGGAGATCAAACTCATGGCACATGCACACCACAACACCGCACAGTATGCCCAGGGATCTCCTGGACATTTTTCTTCGCATTTCTCCCATTTCTTCTTCTTCTGTTGCTCATTTTTAGTCTCCTTTATATCTTTTTCCTGGGATTTTACCACCGGCGGTAGTTTCCCACCTATCTTCAAAATCATTTTGGCTTTCTCAGAAGCATTGATCAACGTCGGTAGGATCATCTGTCCGGATTTTTGACCATCATCTACGGCGACTCTACCATTTTTTCAGGAAGAAAATTCATTCAGTATTTTTCAAATCGAACACAAATAAACAACACACAAAATAGAACTAAAGCTCATAACAACGAAACTGCAAAAGAAAATTTGGTGAAAAACTTTGATTTGAAAATGGTATCGTGTTTGAATTCGATGTCCGCGCACTGACGTATGAAGAGGAGTCGTACAGACGTGCTTTCGTCTCGGCAGGCGGATCGCCACTGCCTGTGCCTGTGGGTTCATGGGTGGTGGAGCACGCCGCGCCGCGCCGGCTGAGGGAGACAATGAGGCGTGCGCGACGTCACTCGGAACTTGTGTCGTCCTTTTGGGAATTATGCATTGCTTATTCGTTGCGTATTGGTACCATGGATTTTTTTGAAGAATTTTACATTTGGAAGGAAGCACTCAGAGCTCTATTATTGCATTTTTGTATTTCAGTTACAATATTATTTGTTCTCTGTCTGGGTGTTATATTGTATTCTAAGTATGTATTTACAAAAAAAAAAAAAAAAAAAAACTATTCAAGTATTATATCAGCTATCCGGTTCCCATATTACAAGCTCTGCTTAGTTTGGGGCTGGGTAGTGTTGTGTGAAAAAAAAAAAGAAAAAAAAAGAAGAAAATTATCTTATTACGTTATTTATAAGACATGACCCAATAAACAATGCTGAAGAATTTACGTAGCTTGAGAAATAAAAACGGCAGGTTAGTTTTAAATACGAATAGTATCAAGTAAGTCACTGTAGGTTAATTATGTTTCAAAAATAAAATGAACCCTAAGCCTAATTTAAATGCATTTAAACAACAAATTTATCAAAAATATCACCCTGAAAAAATGTATTGTAGAAATGCGTTTTATTGACATTCTGTATAACTTTTTTTAGTCTTTATTTGAATTCGAGCGAATTCATGAAAACCTGCTCATAATGCAAATGAGTCTTAATTTGATAAACTTGTAATTTGCTTCTTATAAATTGATGAAAAGCTACCGATCAATAACCTCATTAATGCTCATTCCAAAACATAAACGGACAAACGGGTGCTGTTATTGGCAATGAGTTTTTCTCCATCACTTTACTCCGTTTAGTCTTCGAGTAAGTTTAACACAGTATTCAAAAATCCTCCTTATGGCAGACGGTGTTATGGTTGAGTTTAAAACAAAACTATCAATAAGCCCCATGCTGTTTTACCACGTTGAATAGTATTCCTTCTTTCAGACTCTACACTCAAAAATGTATTTTCCGACGTTGAGACAAAGCTCAGAATGTATAGTGGATGGTTGTCAGTAAGAAGTCCCGTATTATGGGGATGCGTGCAAAAACGTGCGGGTTGGAGTGAGCGCCAAATTGGGCAGCTACTCGCGTGGAAGCACCGAGGGTGTACCATGCAGTAGTAGTGATGTTCAGCAATTTTACAAAGCTATCTAAGATGTTGTATTTCAAAAACAACGTCATCAGCATTTGAGCGAGTTTCACCATCATAAAGTTACGTTGTTTCGGATAAAAAATACTTTGTCTCCACTTTGGACAATTATTTTATTTTGACCGATAAGGTAACATCGGTCCTAAGTTTTATGAATCTATGTTTAGTTTTTAACGATTTAATAGAACACCTTTGAGGGTTGTTAATGATGCGTTTAAATTTTATTTTGTGGATTTCAAAAAAGACAACGGCCATCCCTAGTCCTGCAATCCAGTTATACTCTCCCCAGCCAGCTCTGGAGCTCCAACATCAGTTACACTAACTGGTACCGTCTCTGTATCTCGACGTACATCCGAGAGAGATGACGACATAACTCAATTCCAAGCCTACGCTAAACTTTCGATTACAGTAAAAGGGTCTTCCGACGCCAAGTTGCGTGATTCAAACTTAACAATATGTAAATAAATTCAACGGCCCCCAAATTTATTGAGATGAGATTGTTTGTAAATACGCTTTTGATATAATGTTTATAAATGAATCGTTTAGACAGTTAGATAGTTCTTACAAATATGAACATGATATTTATTTAAGTATCCATATCGTTTATAATAAAGATCGAGTAGATAAAGATGTTCAATCAAATTATAATATTATTGTATAAAAAATAAACGATTCCGAAAATGTCGGTTGAAACAACGCCGCCCGATGCGTATCAGCATTAATTAAATTTGTTAAGAACAAAAAAGGGAACGTGTTTTTTAAACGATAGCCACTATCAATCTTCTTAATAGAGTCATTAAAACGCGACTGGTAAGCGCCGGAACAAAAAACGACTCCAGCAGAGTTGGTGGTGCATTAAAAAGTTATATCAAAGCACTCTCATAGAAATTAAATGATAGCCCAATACATAGCATTCTGTAAGCCACTTGCATCGTTATCATTACCCGACACATCTAAATGGACACTTAACATTTTATTATTATAATTTACGATGCACATTACGACTCACTTTAATATCACAGAGCTTAATTGGATATCTAAGGATCTGAGTTTTGAAAGTTTTAAATGAAAAAAGCTTTTATGAGAATATTTTTATCTGTTTTATCATTATGTGAAGAAAGATTTAAATTTGGTAAGGTCGCAATAATGTTTTGGCAATGTCAAAACTATTAATTTAAGTGTTTAATGTGCGGTTATCATTGTATAGGCTACCTCGTTTATATTTTGCTTTTCTTAAGTTATTATCCAATCTTACCAACTTATTTTTAGTATAGAAAGTCGTGATATTATACTGTCTGACTTTTCTTTCTTAATCACTTCAAACAAAAAAAGTTATCAACTTGTTCCTTATTAAGCGCACACTGCAGACGTGCAACAGATCCATCTTCTCAGACTAATTTAATTTAAACTTTTGCACTTCCTCAAACCAAGGCTCGTACAGTTCTATTCTCAAGCATTTCTTGTTTATCTCTAGCATGTTTTAATTCAGCTGTTACATTTAAAATGACTTGGTCATTATCAGGAGCATCAACGAAGAAGTTATTTATACGTACGTCATCTTACATCCTCGACAGTTTTTTTCTCCTTCACTTTTCAAAACATTACTTCGGTTGCTCTGTCTGTCTGTTGTTTTTTTTGTTTGAGTTATCGAGCGCGTAGTTTCTTTTATCATTATAATAACTGAATCAGTGAAATTCCGAGGTTGAGAGTCTATGAAAATTATAAAACAAAGTACTGACCAATATTATTATAAGCTTGTATTAAAAATAATTTAAAAAAATCTAGGCTAATTTCACTATAGTTGGTGTAAAGGAAGCCCTGCTAAAGAAGATAAGTTTTCTAAATTACTCCATATTTCACAATTTTGAATTACTATCCACTGTTTTCCTACTTTCATACTGACGGCTTCCAAACTCATGGAATATTGAATGAAAGCTCTCCAAGTTCTGACGATGGAGTCCGGAACAGTGAGGAAATCTCAGAGGTGAATTACCCGCGGAGAAGAGTAACTTCACTTCGCGTTTCTGTTAATCCCATGAGCATCATCTTTTGCCGTTTAAAAATTTATGAGAGGAAAATAGATGCATACTTTAGTTTGCATGAGATTGCATTTGTACCATAAAACATAAATGAATAGAAACTTATTTCTCCTTTCGCCTGTTTTTCAACGTTAAACTATAAGAAGCAACATCTATCTCACAAAAACCAGCTTTTTTCTAAAAAATTTTTTTTTCAAATAAAAAATAATTTATTATTTAATTAATTAATTGATACGGTCTACATTTCGACCACTTACACTAATTAATTAATACTAAAACTAAGATTAAAATAAGTAGAATACAAAAAATGACAAAATCAAAACAAAACTGATAAAAGCAAATAATTATCAACAAACTCGGAAATCGTTCGAAAAATTGAAAACATCCTCTTCCAATTTTTAAAACGTCTCTCAAATATCAATTTCCTTTTCCCAAAGACCCAATTTTCGATAGTCAATCGCGTCACCCCCTAGTGTCACCCCTTATTAAACGTGCCTGATTGCCGCTCGTGAATATTGGTCGCTCAATGCGACTTGCGACTGAACCATTCGATCAGTTAAAAAGGGAGAGTTAACAGTTTGATAATATTATTGTTGCATGCCATCGACACAGCGAGCTCTTTTTGAACTTTGACATGCAAGCTCCAACTATTTGCCTTATTGGTTGATCTGAATTTAAACATGGAAGTGTAAAAGCTTCAATTAGGTACTTAAGCTGCTTTAAAAATTGCAAATTTAAGAGTGAAACTGTGCTATTTTGAAACGGTATTGACGCTGGAACAGTATATACGAGAATTGCTTCCGTTTTATCGATTAATGATGAATAAGACAGTAACCCCATGTGCTATGGAGGAACATAGTGGCTATATGGATTTATATTGGTTTTAACGTTCAAACTAATGATTGGTCCCCGGCCGTAAGCACGCGCCATGCCCCTTGCGCTCTCCTCTCATCTCCTTATATTTATTTATCAAAGGTCAACGAAAGTGGTCTTGAATATGTGATTGGGGTCAACCGCACCGTTGAGATATTACTTCGCTTCGGAAACTTTGTCGGCTACAGGGTTAAATCGTGAAGTTTATGCAAATACCGTGCGGTGTTGACCACACAACGTCTGTTATGAAATATCTGCCATAGAATGGATAATGTCAGTCAGTTCTAACCAATCAACATAACCTTATAGGCTTAATATCCTAATAACCTATATATTATAGGCTGGATCTCCTACGTACCAGTCTACCACCAACTGAACACGTATAGCAAGTCTTATTCTGGAAAAAGCAGTACCTTAGAACAATTCATTTGTAACAAGCGGGACTGTTCGCGCGAGAATGCGCGGCAAGGCGGTACAAAATGCGGGTAATCACCAATCTTCAACTGGATCTTTAGTACATGTTAGCGAGTCTGTGGCATCAATATTGGTTTCTCAAGTGTGCCGACCTCGTAAAGTTGCGATTTGCTGAGCGTTTTAAATCGGCGTTGTTTACTGCTATCGCTTTATTGGTTTTGTTCCTACTTGGTGGCAAATTTTACTCCGAACTTTGGGAAATTGTTCACGGCTAAAAATATGTAAACAAACAGCAGTGGGTTAGAATTCCATTCGATTTATAGCTTTTGGAATACAACCAATAAAAGTGTTCGGAATTAAATGCGTTCTGCTTTCTGGATTATTGTAAGGGCGTTGGAGACCTGGCACTGCTATTGAGTCACCAAGGATGTGTGTTGACCCAAGAAAAATACCACTACATAAAATTAAAAAAAATAAAATTTACTACCATTAAAAGTCAATAGAAGATCACTTCCACAACATTTTCGAAACTCCTAGAAGCATAGAAGTCTGAAATATACGAGTAGAACTGTTACTCTTATTTTTTTAAAACTGGTGATTGAAAACTTTTGGCCGAACTATCTGACGAACAAAGTAGCGTGAAACTGACAGCAACAGTCATGTAAGACAGCTATCATAGCGCAGTTAGCTCTGTCATCTGCGCTTGAGGGCGTGGGTTTGATCCCTAATGTGAACAAATGTGTATGTTTTCTGCCTAGGTGTTAAATTTTCTTTTATGTACGTATCAAAAAAAAGTATACAAGTTTTATATCAGGTAACTGGCTTACATCGTACTAGCTCTGCTTAGTTTGGGGTTAGACATAGTTGTTTCCACAATATTTATTTATTTATTTCTGCTTACTTAGTGGCAGACAACAGAGAAACAAGTTCTAAAGATCCCGTCTAAGTATGAAGAGTCTATATACGCCCCGTAATCGAAATGACGCGCCCCGTAATCTTTATGGATTCCAATCAAAGGCAAACGCTATCGAAGCGCTGAACTAGCGTGAATACCCCGATCAGTATGCGAAGAGGCGACCCGAAAGCAATTAGACATTTGGATTGGATCTGAATTCAAATGACGCGGGACAAATAGTCGACCCTCTGATGTGTAAGTGTGACCCGCTGCTGCTGCCGGAGGGAATTACAATGAAGCGACGACCTTTATTATAATAACGCAACTCTGGGAAATACTTTACACAATAACGGTCTGGGACATAGCTCCAAAGAAGATTATCTCGTAACTGAGCTACTGCCAACTGAGCTGAGAGGCCAGTCTAAACTATGCCTAAGTCATAGTTTAGACTGGCCTCTCAGCTCAGTTGCTAGTAGCTCTGCCTTCTGCGCCGTAGGTTATGGGTTCCATCCCCACCGAAGACAAATATTTGTGTGGGGAATGTAGACGTTTGTTCTCTGTTTGGGTGTTATATTGCATTCTAAGTATTTACAAAAAAAAAAGTGTAATTTGCCGAATTCCTTTTTATTATTTAATTTAAATTAATAAATCAAATTTTATTAATCATTTATACTAATTTTTTCATAATAACTAAACTTATTAATATATTTTTTTTTTGCCTCCGAGGTTCTCATAGTGCAAGCTCGGCTTAATTTGAGGCTAGATAGTGTTGTGCGAATTGTCCGTAATAAGTATTTATTTATTTGTTATAGTATTATGTCGTGGTTCCTAAAGTTTGAGATTAAAAGTGGATACAAGATGCAAATAGAGCACTTTTGTACGCTCAATTATGCGCAACAATGTGCCGGTGACGATGGCAGTATGACAAATAAGTTTAAAAACAAACAGATCTTGTTCAAATAAATATTATGGATGAAACTGACTAGCTTCTCTTACACATCCTCAAAAATTCAAGACACCAAGTATCAAAGAAGACTTTTTTTATCGTACTTAGGAACTCAAGTTAATTCATTTATTTTTTCCTTTCCAACTCATCAAATAATTCAGTGACTATTCAAATGTGAAGCTCTGCGATGTGACATTTGGATCGGATTTGAATTCCAAATGAGCTGAGCTGAGCTGTGCTCGGGACTAATAGTCGACCCTTCGCGCTGACGCGTGTCATGTTATGTGAACTCCATGTGTGACCCGGACTGTCCATTCAACATGACAGGGCGTTTGATTGCTCATCATCATCATCATCATGAACAGTAGTCTGAAAAGTCCACTGCTGGACATAGGTTGACCTCCCCGATCCGAATCGTTATTCCTAGATTATGTATGTAGCTGTAGGTTTTGGGTTCGATTCCCACAACGGACATTTTATTCTTGTTGATGTTTCTGTTCTTCTTCTTATCGTGTCAATGATTCTTTCGAACCAAGTGTGGTGAAAGGATTTTAAGTGCACCTCAAAAAAGCTCCTTTCGTGCGCTTGACACATATTTTCGAACGTTTTAGGTTCTACGATATGCCGGTTTCCTCACGATGTTTTCCTTCACCGTTTGAGAGCACTGGCATAGTGTACATACATTTTTGGGAAGAAAAAGTCATTGGTACACGACTGGTTTGAACCCACGACCTTATCATTGGAAGTCGGGGCCGCTACCACTAAGCCACCAGCGCTTAATGTTTATGTTGATTTACAAGGGTAAGATTTTCTGGACATAACAACGCTGCAGAAATTGAATCTGTATCTCATGTAAAGATAAGTGCTGGTTCAATTTCTGCAGCCACCATCAAAGAGATAGATAGATCGATTAATACTTCATTATACACAAAAGAATACATTTAAAAGAACCATTACAAATAAAGATACAATGGGTGGCCTTATCGCTAAGAGCGATCTCTTCCAGACAACCTTTGGATGGAGAGGATTAACGAAAATTAGAAGAACGGCAAAGAGGTCGTAAATCAACAAAAGAAAATATTAAGCAATAACATTAATACAAACTTATCTTACCAATAAAGACCATAGTAAGTGTTGTGTGTTCTGTGGCATAACCGTGGGCCATTAAACCATAATGAACCGTTTGAGTTAACGAAAACAATGGCTTAGATTAGAGCCGTTAAGATACGGCGCCGTTAATACTGGATGTACCTACTTGAGGATTGTGAATAAGAGCTTGAGGCTTTTTATGAGCTTTTTTGATACAAAAGAACAATTACATCATAAAGTACCTACTTACAAAATTTAGGGCCAGTGACTTCTCATCGTAACTTCGTTAGAACCAGTGCGGTGAAAGGATTTTCAGTGTATAAAAGAAATATATTTTGGACAATCCACACAACACTAACTAGCCCCAAATTAAGCAGAGCTTGTCCTAGGGGAACCAGATAGCTGATATACTACTAAGATATACATTTTTTTTGTAAATACATACTTAAAATACAATATAACACCCAGGCAGAGAACAAACATCGTGTTAGCCACACAAATATTTGTTCTCGGTGGGGATCGAACCCACGACCTACGGCGCAGAAAGCAGAGCTACTACCAACTGAGCTGAGAGCCCAATCAAAAAAAAGTGTGACTCTAGATTGTAATCACTAGAAACAAATTATATACGAACATTCAAAACCTATTCTACCATAAATAATCAAACCCGCACCTCTCGTCTTAACTAGGTACTAAACCACTGCTATGTTGTCAAAGTTTGACCAATTTCTCTAGACAATCGTCCGCTTCACTGGAAAGTTGGAGCTGGAGCTGGTCTCCAACGCTGCAGCTATAAACAAGGCATCACCTTAACTGCACTAAATCCTAAGTTCTACGAGGTGTTCAAACAAGGTTTCCACAAAATACTGCCACCGTTATCATCACGGTCGTAAAAGCCGATAAAAAGATGACATGTGATGCAGCTGGCGACTAACCAGCTGAAACCCAAAGGTGTGGGCTTAATTCCTACAGCGAGACAAAATAATTATTATTGAGAAATAAGGGCAGAAAAATAAGGTTTTTTTCTGCCCTTATCTTAGTTGATGTAGAATCGGCACAGCATGTTTTCCTCCTCCATCCTTCATCTTTGCATTATTATAACAATTCTATTCAACTTCTTAGAAGTTATTCTTAGGCCTGTGCACATCTGGGCAATAGCGATCGCGATCAGTGAAACGATGTTAAATTTGACAGCGTTTTACTGGTTGCTATCGCAGATCGCTTAGATGAGCGCAAGGCTTTATAAAACCAAAAGCGAGCAAAAAAATTTTAGTATTTCTTGAAGTTTTTGCAGCCGTGTCTTTTCATGCTGTTCATCGAATTTAATATAGCGACCACCGCTACTCAGCAGACTCTAGGTGTTAACAGTCGTGACCGCGCTGCACTTGGTTGTAACACCGTCCATCGGCCGGTTTACTGTGTGTTTATGTGTTTATTGATGCAATCGACTCCTTACGAGCAGTTATTGTTCCAGTATCGAGGATTTGAGGGTAATGGAAAAAAGGTGTTTGTTTATGGTGTATTAATCTGTCAGAGAATGGGGAATGTAATTTCTATAGTCAGATGGTAACCGCTCAACGCCAGGTAGGGCACGTCTTTAATTTCTTACAAAACAAAGGTAGCAAAAGGTTTTTGTATATCCGAATAAAAGAAGTAGTCTAAGAGCTTTCGTAACCTCGTTTTTGCTTGAATAGTTTGCAATCTATTCGATTGTGAGAGAGCCGCCGAAAGGACATTGTGGTGACACAAATATTCGTAGAATCCGTAAATATTTACTCCAAGTCTGGAGGAAGAGCTGTGGTCTCAGGTTAGTGCTATTCTTCGTTAATTGCTTTCAGCTCTATTAAAATACTTCGGACAAAGAAATGGCTTCAGTTTCAGCTTCACAAAGGGAAATACATAATGAGGACTATTTAAAGAGTATGATACACTTTTAAAAATGGCTTTAATTTTAATTAGTTATTAATAATAATGTACGTATACGTAATTAATGACATGTGTACATTAATGATTAATTACATACACTACGTTCATCCGTTATCCGCTCATGGTTTAAAAATACTACAAACTTTCTTACCTTTAACCTTTCTTATTTTTTACCGACTTCAAATAAAAAGAAGGAGGTTCTCAATTCGGTTGCTTTTTTAAATTTGTTTCCGTAAGCTTCGTCATACATATTAGAGCCAATTTGGAAAAACTATATTTTATCTGATTTACCACCAAGATTGATCCCATAGAGTTTTTATCAAAATCGGTTAAACAGTTGGGCAATTAAATAGGTTTCTCAAGTTTTTTAAACTTATATAAAATATACAATAATATTTAACGAACGTAAAAGTCCAAAGTCATTATAATAGCTCTTACCTAATTGATAATCCAACATCATCATGGAAAATATCTATGAGATTAATATGGAATCTCAAAGATATTTTCTAAATGCAGTTATTTACGCAACAATAGTTGTATTTGTTAGATTTATCACCGACAGCCATACCTCAGTATATATCTCAGAGTAACAATAAGTTGGGCGTGCGTCTACAGACCGCCACTTCATTTTAATACTCCCTTATAAGGAGTCGGATAATGTTATCAGATCGTGAAGAGCCCAAATATGACGATTGTTTTGTAATGGTTTGCTTGACGTGATTTATTGCGTGAGAATATTTGGTGGAATGTCTAAGATATATTTCTACTTGAATTTGGCTTCTATTTAGCTAGAATAAGCCTTAGATAAGGAGAGATGGCAAAGTTTTTATTGAAACTGTAGGCCTACCACAAGCTCTATCTGTCTCTGTCTCTGGTTTTGAGTCTGTGTGAGTGCTCGCTACTGTGTGTGTAACGTTTTGGCTTAAGATTTAATTTGACAGCCCTCACACAGACTCAAAACCAGAGCCAGACAAAGCTTGTAGCATGCTTACTGATGGTACTGTACTTAAACCATTTACACTGGGGTTGTTTTAATACTCAGAAGCCACAAAGAGCAATAAAATAATGATGTTATCCTAAAGACAATATTATTTTTGACACACTCTCGGAAGGAAAAAAGTTATAAAACTTTACTATATCATTCCAAAAACAAACAACTGAACTGTGAAGTGTCAAACTGATAAAGAAACAAACGCGCAAACTGAGGGAGAAGTTTAGACAAATTATGTAACCTTCGTGTGTTTAGGACCACGACAACAGCCTGTTAAGAAAACCAACTGCCAAAACTAGCCAGACCTGTGGTTACCCATTAAAGTCTTCCAGGTTGTTCTGAGCTGAGAAGAGCAGGGGGATCAATAGTGAGTGGTCGCGTCAACACTTGCGTGAGACATTTGGGTCGGAGTTAGTTTTGGGTACTTGTTGTCTTCTGCGATAATTATACGTACGGTTAAAACAACACTGGAACAACGCTGGGTTTCGTTATTAGTTCAGACGTTTACCTCTTGAGTAATAAATAGCCAAACTATCATGAATTCTTAAAAATAAAGTTACTTTAGACTGACTAGACTGCCGCGCCGCCACGTTGTTGCAGCCAAACGCACGCAAAATTTTGAAAACATTTTGTCACCACAAAACTGGTTTACAAAACAAATACTTTACAACAGAAATCCAAAGTAGTAAACATAATTACAAGTCATAATAAGCCCAACGATTCCATTTATCGTATCTGCGACCACAGATCATAATAATTCGGAATCTGTTCGGAATAAACCAATTGGAGCCCACGCGAACCACAGATTATATACCAACTAGTGCAGATCTGTATCTGAGTGATTTGTAATTTGTTTGAGCCGATTTGTGCCATTGTCGTGTTTATAAACTAGGATTAACCCCGGCTTTTCTCGAACTAATAGATGGTTAAGCTGATATAAGGCACCCAGTGCCGCTATCCCGGACACGGCCTATTAATATTCTAAGCTTCATCTAAATTAGTACAGCTGTTAGGACGTTGCTAAAAAAAAATATTTACAAAGTCAGATATTTACCAACTTCTACAGTTTTGTATAGTGGGTATCTAAATGCTCCTATATGCTTCAAATTACAGAGAGTTGATTGTTAATTGTTGCTATTCTTACATACTGTGCAATCTGTTTTTTGAGTCAAGACTAATCGTCATCATCATCAACCTATTATCAGTCTACTACTGGACATAGGTCTCTCTGAGTCCGGTCTTCGGCTCTTATTCTCCAATGGCTTGCCAGTTACATTTAGCAAATCGTTGCCGGATGGCGTCCTACACTTCACAAGACAAGACTAATACAAATTTAAAATTTACATCAGACAACCGTTTATTCTAAAAATTGTATTCCTTAAAAAAATATTCCTGGAGCAGCTTTTACTAAATACTGCATTTACTTGAAGCAGAAACGCATGTTGAAACGAAAACAACAACACAAACACATCTACTTTAGTTGAAAACAGAAACAAAACAAGGAACAGATCCTATCCGTGATATTATTTACAGTTGATCTAATTTGCTTTCTCAAAATTACGATCTCGAAGCTCGCAAAGTATATCTCTCGCCTCGTTTAGATGATAGATACCTTTGTGTATTTTAATAACAATAAATTCAGGGCACAATGCTTCCAAAACGGGCACCGGGACTTTTACGGCGTACAAGGACAATGTAGGTAGAGTAATGTATGTTGTCTAGACGATCATATTGTAGTGGAAACGCAGGACTTGTAAAGAAGAATATTTTAATAGTAGTAGTTTTTTGGTGCCAATTTAAGTCTCAATGAAGTTGACTTTTTTTGCTTTATTAAAAGCTTACCGCACCTTTTAGCTGTAGATTTGCGGCCAGTTAAAGTCAAAGGCAAAATAAGTTCGTTCAGTTGCATCAAAAACATCAATTTTAAAAATAAGGTGAGTCTAGATCCAGTTGCACGTGTCGTATCTAGTAGATAAAAGGGGCTAAAATTTATTCAATTTGATATTTAAATGCTTTTAGAAATCTGTATTAAAATAATAATGATTATTGAAGTATGAAAGAAGGATAGTCTTTAATGTTTAAAATAAAAAGCTATTTTACTTTATTTAATTTAAGAACATAGTAGTCGCTTTAAAACCATTTGATAAATAATATTATATTTTATTATTATTTGTTCGAAATTAATAACAATTTATTATATCAATAAATTGTTATTGGTAGTCAGAAGCTACGCAGAACGGATGACGATATTGCCGATAGGGGGCGTCTATCAACTGTCATGTGGGTCGCCTGACTGAGGCTAGGCGAGGCGGTGGATTATTCTGGGCTTGAGACTCGACTGAGGAGGTTATCGCTTCGTTCTGTGTACTGTCGATGTCATTCGGCTCTGAGTACACCCCTTGATTGTTAAGATAAGTACCTAGTTCTCTTTGTAGTTGATATATTTATACTGTAAGGTAGTTTTGTGTTGAATAACGTGTCTAAAGCTATAATTTAGTTAAATAAAGTGTAAATTGTAAAGACATTGATGTAATTAAACCATTTACTTACTATTTCATATTTTCTTTTTAATATAAAGTTACCCTGATCTAATATCAGATCGTGGGATAGAACTTTTGCCCACAGAAAACTAACATTTATTCTTATTCCAGAATGTGAAGTGCCATATCGTAAACTGGAGGCATTATCGACTGACAAATTAAGTGGCAATTCCTACGTTATCCGAAGTATGATACAAAGCCGTGTATGTATCTGGAATAAAACGGAGTGGACTTCAAGTGATGTAAAAGTAAGGTAAGGCCTTAATAGGCTCAGCTTTGATTTGGTTTGAATCTTGATAGCCAAATAGTGTCTAACGGTATCCTATCCGAACCGTTTTATTTTTGCCAAGAAATACTTTTATTTTCTTTTGTGAGAGTACCCGCATTTTTAATTGCTCGTGCCATAATTTTGTTCAATACAATTTTGTAAGTCGTAGAGAGGCAGAATGGCCAAGCTCATTGTTCTTTACTACACTATAGACAAACGTTAAATTATTGGGGAATTCTTCTAAATGGGTTGTTTAATTTTACGGTTGGGCTGGTGTAAAGTTTGGACATCGCGATAGTTGCGATTACGTGATGGAACTGAACACGACAGACAAACGTTAAAATATTGGGGGATTCTTCTTAATGTACGGTTGGACTGGTGTGACGTTTGGACATTGTAGTAGTTGCGATTATGCGATGGAACTGAGCACGACAGTCGACAGCCAAAGCTTGATGATATTTATATAAATGTTGGTAGACCTAGTTAGCCTGATCCTTTGTTTGGACATCGCGATGCCAACTCGCAATGGAACTTGCATGACAGCCTAACTTAAGGTACTTTATTATTTTTTCCTTACATAGGTATGGTGAGTAAATTGGCTAAGGATTGTTTAATAGTTTTTATGTTAACATTATCCTTGTGCTTTCAGATTTCATGTCAGGTTATTTAGTACTTTATTGGCCTATGTGATACCAGGATCTCTGACACACTAGTACCCTGACTCGCAGCTGAGCCAGTGAGTTTGGAAAATACTTGGAGATACTTCGGGGACGAAGTATTTTGCAGAATGGCCATGTCGTATCTAGTAGATAAAAGGGGCTAAAATTTATTCAATTTGATATTTAAATGCTTTTAGAAATCTGTATTAAAATAATAATGATTATTGAAGCATGAAAGAAGGATAGTCTTTAATGTTTAAAATAAAAAGCTATTTTACTTTATTTAATTTAAGAACGAAGTAGTTGCTTTAAAACCATTTGATAAATAATATTATATTTTATTATTATTTGTTCGAAATTAATAACAATTTATTATATCAATAAATTGTTATTGGTAGTCAGAAGCTACGCAGAACGGATGACGATATTGCCGATAGGGGGCGCTGTCTATCAACTGTCATGTGGGTCGCCTGACTGAGGCTAGGCGAGGCGGTGGATTATTCTGGGCTTGAGACTCGACTGAGGAGGTTATCGCTTCGTTCTGTGTACTGTCGATGTCATTCGGCTCTGAGTACACCCCTTGATTGTTAAGATAAGTACCTAGTTCTCTTTGTAGTTGATATATTTATACTGTAAGGTAGTTTTGTGTTGAATAACGTGTCTAAAGCTATAATTTAGTTAAATAAAGTGTAAATTGTAAAGACATTCATGTAATTAAACCATTTACTTACTATTTCATATTTTCTTTTTAATATAAAGTTACCCTGATCTAATACACGCAACCAAGTAGTGATGGTCTTCTTCTTATCGTGTCACTGGTTCTTTCGAACCAAGTGTGGTGAAAGGATTTTAACTGCGCCTCAAAGAGGCTCCTTTCTTGCACAATTAATTTAATAAATTGCCATTTAAGTAAAGGTAATTGATGGTGTATTCATGATTTTATTTGTTTATTTTAGGTCCGCGCTCTCATTCATTTGAGCTTTCATGAATGTAGGTTTGTTTATGATTTGACAATTATTAGATCGCGAGTTTAATTTACTTACTCATTGCAAAACTACAATATTAATATTATTATTCATGTATATTACTGCTGACTAATACTACTGTATGAAATTACAATAATTTTCTTTAGAGCGCGTTAAGATTATTATTTGTATATGAGGTGATATATTTAAGCTAAGCACAAAGGAAGGCTTGCAGGAACATAATAATGCAAACATTTTGTAGTTTATGTTTTGAGATAGCCACAATCTTGTTTCTCGTGGATAATGTGGTGTAACTTGAATGAACATTTCAGAATAACTAGTGAAAACAAATTACACAGCAACAAGATTTTTCCCATGCATTTGAAAACATGTTGAATCAATTCAAAAATAAACTTGATAGTATGCTTAACTTAGTAACAATTTGTTTATGAAGGCAACAAAATTGATTATATTTTGGTAAATTAGATACAAATTTATAATTCAATTTTCTGAAAAACCGCAAAAAACTGATGAGCCACATGTATTTTTCTAAACCAACAAACCCGGATAAACCAGGCAGATCTCCGCAGGGTTACATAAACAGGGTGGTGTAATGAAATAGGGGTGCTGTATCTTTTTCCACGGCTCAATGAGTGCGAACAGTACAGGCCAGCACCGCCGCCGCTGGCGCTGGCCGCTGCTGGCCGGCATGATAGCGGACGTCCCTCTTCCTTATCTTGATTAATTCCCCTGGATTTATTGCGGGGATTAGTAGCTGGGTTTTTTAGATACAATGGCTCTGCGCTTGCGAGATGGAAGCTGGTGTTTTTGTTTTGAGATGCAGAACTTCTGACACTAACTGTAAATAAAATACTGATGATGAACCAAATGGGGCGAAATGATGTGTTTTTTGATTGAAGATTTGTCTCAGATGAATACCAATAATATTTAACAAAAAATCTGAAAATAATACAAATGTGCATATTTTGGAATTCTCTCTGAATTAAGAATTTGTACAGTTTGTGCTAAAATAAGATTAACAGTTTCTCATTTTCTCAGACGAGTAGTAGTGAGCCATAATACTCAACGCGGATCTTTAAATAAACAAGAAAACTTTGATTAAAAGTGAGTGAGTGAGGTTTAAGAAATACCGAGTAACCAAACAAGAGGTATAAACTGTGTTTGTGTTGTTGTTTTTAGGGTTCCGTAGCCAAATGGCAAAAACGGAACCCTTATAGATTCGTCATGTCTGTCTGTCTGTCTGTCTGTCTGTCCGTCCGTATGTCACAGCCATTTTTCTCCGAAACTGTAAGAGCTAGACTGATGAAACTTGGCGAGTTGATGTATTCTGTGAACTGCATTAAGATTTTTACATAAAAATTAAAAAAAAACTATAAATTTTGGGGGTTCCCATACTTGGAACTGAAACTCAAAAAAAAATTTTTCATCGAACCCATACGTGTGGGGTATCAATGAATAGGTCTTCAAAAATGATGTTGAGGTTTCTAATATAGTTTTTTTCTAAACTGAATAGTTTGCGCGAGAGACCTTTCCAAAGTGGAAAAAAGTTGGTCCCCCCCCTCTAACTTCTAAAGTAAGAGAATGATGATACTAAAAAAAATACATGTTGTACATTACTATGCAAACTTTCAACGATATTTGGTTTGAACGAGATCTAGTTAGTAGTTTTTTTTTATACGTCATAAGCCGTAAACCGCAATTTACCTTTCGACAAACTACAAGAACCTTATTATGTTACATCAAGTAACATAATATAAATGTTTTTGTCGTGCTACGGAACCCTTCATGGGCGAGTCCGACTCGCACTTGGCTGCTTTTTTTATTTATTCTTTAGTTTTATTTTGCTCGGTAGTTTTCTGTGCACTGATAAACTCAATCTTTGAACTCCAACCATCTTTATTTTCCACATCTAAGTACCTCCGCAAACTGATCACGTAGATAGAGCTGCTATCCTATCCTACGCTGAAAGAACACCAAAAAGGCAAACAGGAATCTGACAGTGACAAACTGGAGAAAAGGTAAATAACAAAACGTCATACGAAGATGGAAAATATAGAGCGAACTGAACCATAGAGCTAAGAACTACGCAACATAGTGTTACAAGAATCTAACCATAAACGTTACCCTTATACTGGAGAAGTCGAGTAACAATCAAAAATAGCATGAAATCCTTAAAAACGAGGCATAGAACGCTTAAACGTTTTATGCCTCCTTTTATTAGGACGACCCCAGATTGACTAATGACATTGTACGGGAATTCAGTGGATGTATGGCAAAAATGTATGGCGCAGGCTTATGTCCAGCTCTTCCAGCTAATCAGCTGATCATTAAGCTGTGTCTCGAACAGCTAAGACAGAATTAAGCAGCTTTATTTTGTATATGAAGATAAAAACTCCAAGAAAATCTAGATAAAACTGTTTCATTTTATTCAATGCACAGTTTAATTGACATAAAAACCTATGGGGACTACAGAGTCGTGAGTTTACTTCACATAACTTTATAATAAAGTTTCTTTGCTCCACGAGACGTCTAAGTATTTCCTCCAGGCTTCGGGTTCGCAAACCATTTATATTATTCGTTTTGATCCCGAGTCCCACGCGTCCTCCCGAGTCCTCCCGATACTGAAATGCTATTCTTAAGCGGGAAACGTTGGAAAGATTTATTATGAAGTTTTTAAATCGACACGAAAAAAGATGACGGAGCGATATTGATGAAGCGAGTGGTCGAACTAAAGAAATATAATATTCGAGGCCACCAATGTCTACTACATAAGGTATGAACACACGTAAATACATCATTTCTAAGGAAATAAACAAGATTCCATGTAAATACAACTTGTAACTTCACCTTGTTTTTAACCTAAGCCATAAAACTCAGTGACTGTATGTCACAAATACTCGTTACCAGTCTTTTGAGCACCCACAAACTTTGTTTTACATTAAAAACTAATTAAATTAACAACTATTTTGCAATATTACACGATAGCGAACTCTGGGCAAGTAATTATTAGTTTGGTAGATTAAAGAAACCCTATGCCTTAACTTTTAAAAAGCTGCATACGAGTTCATACGCCAAAGCTCTTGTAAGCACTCTACAGTTAGCTCTTACTAATCTGTGGCTCGAGGTTTTTATTGCTATTGTGGCGGATCCGATATGAAAGCTCCACATTATTTCCGGTTTTAAATGAAACTATTTCGATAAAGTTCTCATTGAAGTTGACTTTTTTACTTAATTAAAAGCTTAAGGCACCTTTCAGCTGTTGATTGGCGGCTAGTCAAAGGGAAAATAAGTTAGTTCAGTTGCATCAAAAGAATCAATTTGAAACGTTTGAAAACTAGGTGAGGTCTAGATCCAGTTCCACGCAACCAAGTTGTGATGGTCTTCTTCTTATCGTGTCACTGATCCTTTCAAACCAAGTGTGGTGAAAGGATTTTAAGTGCGCCTCAAAGAGGCTTCTTTCGTGCACTTGACACATATTTACAAACTTTTTAGGTTCTACGATATGTCGGTTTCCTCACGATGTTTTCCTTCACCGTTTGAGAGCACTGGCATAGTGTACATACATTTTTGGGCCGAAAACTCATTGGTACACGACTGGATTTGAGCCCACGGCCTTAGAATTGGAAGGCGGGGTCGCTACCACTTGGCCGCCAGCGCTCTCCTTGGCCGCCAGCGCTCTCGATGTAATGGTGATGATAATAAACATTATACTATTCTAATGGTCCTGAAGCTTCAATTGTCACAATATATCCATCAAGAGTTACCCCTATTTATTTAAGCACAGGAAATAACATATTAATCTAAAGTTCAGAATTAACACATTTGTGTTCTGAATCCCACAGACCTTTATAAATCTGTCGGCGAACATGACCGCTCTTCTAAATGAAGCTCTTCGATGACAAATAGTGGGGGACCGCTGACAGAGCTATAACTTCTCAGAACGAAGAACTTATGAACTTTATGACAAGCGTAACCAACTTTAGAGGAATGCGTAAGAATCATGGTTTCGTCACACAATTACTAGAGTGTTGGTGGCCTATTGGTAGCGGCCCCGCCTTCCGATTCTAAGGTCGTGGCTCAAATCCAGTCGTGTACCAATGAGTTTTTATTATAACGCTTTTATTAGCTTCACCTGTATGTAAGTTTGTATGTAAGTTTATAAGTAACCGACCCCTTTGAGCTTGATTTTACCCTACTTTGAACGATCAGATTTGATTCAAACTTTGCACGCACCTGTCAAAGGTCGATGACAATGCAATAATATGAAAAAAAAAAAGTAAAAAAAGTTATAGTTTAAAAAACTAAAAAAAAAACGCTTTTATAACTAATTGAACTAAAAAGTTAAAAATAAAACTGTAATAATCAATTGAAAAATTTATATTATTGTACAAAAAGCGTGGGGGGCTTGATTTTGATTGTTGTAAATATTTTATCAATAGTTTATTACACCTGATGTTATTATAAAAAGCACCCATCTTTTCACCACACTTGGTTCGAAAAAATCAGTGGCACGATAAGTAGACAAGATTGGTTGATTAAATGAAAAAAATAATCTGCGTTACGAATCTATAATAATAAAAATAACTCATCTGTTGAACGAAGGCAACAAAATCAAACTAAACGTCTCAATATTTTTATAAGATTACATAATAATGATATAGTTTAAGAGTCCAAGGAGGACCATGTTCATACTAAACCGTACCTACTCCACAGCCAGTTGATATCCCTCTTATTGGCTGAGTAATAAAGCAGAACATCTAAATAGCATCTGGCGTTAAAACAACTGAAACGTCTCTCAATAACTCAAGGGACCCTTTGGAATGGTTCATTATAAAACATCATATTTGGTGGTATTTATAATTATTATGATAACCCAAAAAAGGGTATGCACTATGCAGGATGCATTTTTTTTAATCATAATTTTACCATTTAAAACTGTTCGAAGATGGGATGTTCAGGAAAAACTTACCTGAAAAAAAAATAAAGATAAAAATTAAACAGTGTTCAAATAATTTTTTTTCACGCTAGCGTTAGTTTCAATCAAGTCCAAATAATAAAATATTATCTAGATTCGAACATTTATGTCTTGTCTGGCATACACGTATTTTTTTTCAAAAAACATACATTCTTGCCCTTAAAATAGTACCTGTACCAAATTTCAGTGTAGTTTTGGATTTATTGTGAATTTATGATCATAATTAAATTCCTCTTTTCTTTTTGTTTCAATGACTCACTGCAGTTAAACCCACATAAAGTTGAACACAACTGGCTAATTCCACAACAAAAACGTGATCAACAAACAATAAATTGTCTGTCTGTTTGTAGACATCGGTGACACCCGCATCCAATTTATCTATAGATAGTTATCAGCTTGTCTGACTGTCAAACCAATAGATTACAATTACAACACAATGGAAGTAGAGACAAGCACCGAATTCATAATTGGGGATCAGAAAATATCATTTGAAGATCCCAAAAGAATGAAGATTAGAAATCAATATTGCTGACAAGTCGTCAAGACTTAAGTAACAACATATTTATGTCATAAATATGTATAAATACATACATACATACATAAAATCACGCCTCATTCCCATGGGGGCAGGCAGAGATCACGGATTTACATGCTCGTCGGTTTAGGGTACTCCTAACCTGGCCTTTCTCTAAGCCGTCTGCGATCTGATCGAGATACATGCGCCTAGGTCTTCCCCTTCCAGCAGTTCCAATCACACTCGTCTGATGAAAATATGTATATAAATATGTATATAACGAAGAATGACTTTTAATATCAGTTCTTTTGTCACCCTTTCAACTTTCACCCAGGCCCCTATTGCCCCTACTACTCATGTATCATCGGCGTCGTAGTACAGAAAGACGTAGTAGAGAGTAGGCTTACATGTTCTCTAGTATACCATCTCAGCTTACTTGGCCTTATCTACAGAAAAAACATAGTCAATACACGCACAGCTAGAATAGAGAATAGAAAAATCCATAGGTCTTTCGCAAGGGACAATAAATACTAGTGGATGTTCACAAAATTGACTACAGTCAACTTCACACTAATAACACCCTTATTACCTAAAATTAAGGTTCACTCTCGCCAGTAGGGTAAAGTGGGGCAGTTTGGCACGCGTCACACTGCCCTCGAGGTTTTTGCTGGCCGTTTGTCAAATTCAGTGTAACTGCCGCTTCGTCTTTATTTACCCCATAAACTTGAGTTACGTGCTTTATTTCCCAGATTTAGACGAACAAGGCTTAGGGGCAAAGCTAGACAAACTTTTTATAGCGGCTATTCAAACTAACTGTTGCAATAAAACTAAGTCTTTTATTTATTCGTATGGCATAATGATAAAGTACAATCGTTCTCTTATAATATACAATTCAATTTCTTTATCCATTGGATAGCGTCGTTTTCAAGGGTGAACAAGTCTGCCGGGTTGCCATCGTATTTAGTGAGTGGACAGTCCTTGATGATGTGCGCAATGTCCTGCACTGGAGCTCCACACTCGCATGCTGGTGACCTTTTGGCAACCTTTTGGCCGCTGTACCTGTTAATAAACCTCACAGCACCACAATCGTTCACGAATAATAAATTTTGGAAATCTCGAATATGCCTGAATGCGCACCACAATCAAGCTCTACTATGAGCCATCGGACCAGAGATATCGGTTCTATAACACGAGTCTGTCAACTAAACGTAGAAGGAAACTAAGTCTTGATAGATACAAAGTCATAAAACCTAAAACTTAACTCAGCTCTTACCCTAAGCAATAAACCTATCTTATCCAAATTTCGTTTCCTTTTACTTAGTAATTAATTTTAAGCTTGAAAACATTTTTTATACTTTTTAAAACTTTAAACATTGTTCTATAGTTCCAACCTAAATATAGCACTTAACAATTCACTAATAAAAAAGCTTTACTTGCTTGAAAACTGAGTAATATCTTTTTCTACAACGTTTATTTAGTTAATCGCTATTTATAGCCCTATTCACAGCTGAAGGCCAACAATCAAAAACATAATTTTCCATCAGAGTACATCCAATTTCCTTGAAGCACATCTTAAGCGGCAGATAAACCAATACACACACTACAAAGCCGACTATCAAGTTAATGCTCATATAAATAGTGCGATTCCCGAGCCCGCTCCTTAAGCCTCGGTTTCGGGATCCTCTGATGGGATCAATTTGTATGGCTCCCGACTAACCCCTACAATCCAGGAAATTGCGACCTTAATAGCCGTATTTAAAGCTACAATTTGATCGTAAAAGTTTCAAAGGCACAATACACCGGTAAACTACGAACGACCAGTATAACCATCCTCATCCCTTCCTTCCTCACCGCCCCCCTTTGTCCAAGGTGCTCTAACTCAAGAGGAGGTGGGTAGATCCAGGTATTTTGGTTTGTGTAATTGCGTGTAATTTGTGCGCAAGATGCGGCGTGCCCAGCTTCGTACTCGTAGTGTTGGAATGCAAGGTACACACGGCCGGCGTGGACGCGGCGTAATGGGCCGTTAGATGTGTACTCAGCTTAATGTATGGCCGTCCTAATGGCGGCTTAGGGGGTCAGGGATCATGTGCAAAATTCAAATTATGTGTAACCTTAGAGCTTTGGCTTCTCAAGTTTCAGCGCCTCAACCTTATTCAAGAAACATTTTACTGGGACTTTGAATAATTGCAAACCATAACTATTTCATTCAGTAGGTATATTATAGTAGATGTACACCGGTTTGCTTTTCATACACAACAGAAATTACCCATTTTGAGGTGATATTAAATTCAATCAGACGACTCAACACGCTTCGGTATCCGAGCAGAAACTCTAACTGTAAGTTTAGAAATTGTTAATTTCCCTCAATAATTAACCTATTTCAATAATGACCGCATTCCCGAAAGTTCCCGTTCCGTGCCTTCGCCAAATTAAGCTCATTAAGTGCGAGTCTGTCAGTCGCGCATTCCTCCACTTCCCCTCCACTCTCCGGGAAGAAGGTGCAAGAATGCTTTGCAGGTACTTTTCAAAGACGATTGGGAATGCGAACTAAGAATCTTAATTCAGTAGAGTTGTTGGCCTCCTCTACTTGCACCATTTAATCACAAACTATTTAGTAAGTTTCAAAGCTTTCTAAATATCCAAAGATTTGATTTAGATATTCAAATTTTGGAACTTTTGTAAAATGAATAAAGTTTGCAGAATTTTTAGGTTTTTCTTTGAATTATTATAATGTGAAGTTTAAAAACTATTTATTAGTTATGTAAATAAAACAAGTTGAACGAAATTATTATGCTACAAAAGAACGTACCACTGGTTTTGTCGTTAAAAAAATATAAAATAACGAAAGTAGGCGTTCTCCAGTTGATAATGATTATGTTCAGATATAAACTTTTTATGATCAAATATAAAATAAAAGAGGCTGTTTCAAAGAGGGCATCCATAGGGCACAATTAACTGCATTCATCATTAACACGAAGCTATGAGGAGGAGCATCATCAACTATTTTATTGTTCCTCATTACCACGTCAAGCGGCTAACATGGATAGCATATGACCGAAAGAGTGATAAGTACAGAAACGTAAAAATTAAGCTTGTTATGAAAAGTTTTACTGAGTTTACTGGCTAATATAACATTAACAGTTTTTTTAAAACATTTCACCAGGTATTTAATGAATCATTTAGAAAGAAGTCTGTTAAAGTTAATGCTAGCAATAAATATAAAATTAAATGGATTACGAAGGGAATTAAGACGTCAAGCAAAATGAAAAGATTTTTAAACTCAATGGATAAGACCAAATGCAGTGGTTCTATGACATTATACCGCAAGAATTATATCAAGCTCTATAAAAAAGTCATAGTAATGTCTAAAAAAAGAGCTATTCAAAATGAAGTAGAAAATGCTAAAAACAGTACGAAACAGTTATGGAATATAATAAATAGACAGAGAAACAAAAGTAGACTAGGAGTTATTGATAATTATAAACTAAAAATTAATAATGTTATTATTGACAACGCACAAGACATAGCTGACATTTTTATAAAACAATTTGATTATAGTACTGAGGACATTGATAGAAATAATGATAAGCACGCTTTGACATTCTTAGTAAACAATTGTAGTAGAGTTAATATGGACATGGATATGGGACCTACTAACAGGAATGAGGTTAGGATCATTGTTAAAAGAATGGCAGTTAAATTATCTTCTGGGTACGATGAAATACCCATTACAATTATCAAGGACAACATTGATCTCCTTGCCGAACCTTTGTGTATTTTCCTCAATAACTGCATAAATTCGGGAATTTTTCCCGAACAACTTAAGATTGCACGAGTGGCTCCTATACATAAGAAGGGTACTAAAAACGACCCAAAAAATTATAGGCCCATCTCATTACTACCTATTTTGTCGAAAATTTACGAAAACCTCATTAAAGATAGGTTAGTGTCGCATTTAAACAAAAATAAAATCTTAAATGAACGACAATTTGGGTACAAGACGTGTGTTGGGACGGTAGATGCGGTCGACCAGCTGATCAGTGAAGTTGTGAGTAACCTTGATAGCAAAAAGAAAGTAGCTGGCTTGTTCCTGGACCTATCATCTGCGTTTGATATGGTTGATCATGATATTTTGCTGGCCAAGCTAGAACACTATGGTATCCGTGGCAATGCGTTGGGTCTTTTTAGGTCGTACCTTAGTAACAGAAAACAATTTGTTGAATTAAAGAACATTGTAGATGGAAAAGAGGTAGTTACTAAGTCTAAGGCCATCAGCATTAAACGTGGAGTCCCACAAGGATCAATTCTGGGGCCATTATTTTTTGTGATATTTCTCAATGACCTCATTAATTTTGTGTGCAACTCAATTCCAGATATCAAAATCGTTATTTATGCTGATGATACAAATGCTATTTTGCCAGCCAACAACTTACAGGAACTCAAAACAAAAATAGATAATGCGTTGCAAGTTTTTAATGTATGGTTTCATGTTAATAATTTAAAAATGAATATTAATAAGACTCAAGCTATCTTATTCAGATCAACTATACGTGCGCATGATACTGTTGAGATATCTCACCAGGGAGTCAATATTGAGTTATCCGAAAATATCAAGTTTCTGGGCGTTCACATTGATCAGCTGTTGAATTGGAAGAGTGAGTTAGAGCACATTGAAAATTCAATCAGCTCAGCTTGCTATGCACTTAGAAGCCTTAGAGATGAGGTGGCTATATCACAGCTTAAAACAGTGTATTATGCTCTTGTTGAATCCAAAATTAGATATAGCGTGAAATTTTGGGGAAATAGCTATGCATACAACATGAAAAGAGCGTTCATTATGCAAAAAAGAGCTATTAGAACCATAGTGCGCATACCCCCCTGGATATCTTGTAAAGAATACTTTCGATGTTTAATAGTAGATTGTTATACAAGGGCAGTAAGTGAGCTTTTGCAGAACAAGATCCTTTTTGGCGCCCGTGCGAGCGCAGCTCGCAAAGGGCGCTAATGGATTGAGTGTACCCGAGATATTTAGATGCCTGAGCGAGCAAAGCGAGCGAGGGCAAATATAGTTCGAGGGTGCAATAGCTACTTATGACCGAGGTAAGCATTCTACTTTACATCATTCATGCGAGGTTAGCTGATGGAACAAACATATGGCCCACCTGATGTTAAGTGGTAACCATTGCCTATATATAGCAAAGCATTGCCTCGTAGGTCAAGCACGTCGGGAACGTGCCCTACAATGCACTGCCCTACGACCAACCACGTGAGGCTGAACATACGCATACGGATGTTCAGCCCCACGTGTCAGTGATTTCACCGACACCCATACCCTTCAACTCGAAACATAGCAATGCTGCTTTTCGGCAGAAATAGGCTTACAATACAACAATAACACAACATTTATACGGGTATGACAAAATGTAATTTTAATTTGAGAAAAATAAGATTACAATAAAAATATAAGTATTATTATAATTACACTAAAAATTTTATTAAAATTAATAGTAAAATATTTGTACCGGTAGGTATCTGCTAAAACAGTCGTAGACGCACACTTAAGCACACATCTGTGAGCTACTATATCTTTTCAGTAAAAAGTTTTCATATCATTTTGTAAGAAAAGAGATTGTTTCACCAAGGAGGTTTGCATAGCTCTTGAACTGTAATGAACCATCACCAAGGAGGTTGGCATAGCTCTTGAACTGTAATGAACCATTACGTATCAAGCATAGTGTGACGGTAAAAGTGATTTGAAAATGGAACACATTTACAATGCACTGGGCTGCACACGCCTACTTACACAGCCTCTTTGCGCTAAAGAAAATCCTATTTACTGAGCATGTATGATGTAAATATATTGACTGTCCCTAGTTTATATATTTTAGTGCTACTTCTGGACATCATAAAAAATCCTTACAAATATGAAAATGAGGAACAGAGAGCAGTTAGAGTAAATACTAGACGTAAAGACCTTGGGTCATCTCTACAGCCTAGGTTAAATGTAGCAAAACATTGTTCTCGCTATCAGGCTGTGAGATTTTTCAACTCGCTGCCCACTGACATGAAAGTCATGGACAGTCCCCGTAAATTTAAATCGGAACTTGTTTCACTTTTGTTGAAAGGGTGCTTCTACTCGATAGATGAGTTTTTGAACCATAACTCACATTAGTTTCTAAGATTTGACATGCCATTATTTAATATTGTTACTCTTTTTTATTTTTCTTGTGACATTCTATTTGATATTTCTTTTCTGTGTTAGTTTAAGTTTGTAAATTTCAAATACGATTAATTAATTGTGACTGAATAAATAAATGAAATGAAATGAAATAATGGTTGCGATTATTAGTATGATTTTAGTAGGTAAACTAAATCCAAAAATTATACTTGAAATATGACTTAAAAATTAACTTCTGTTTTCTACCTGTAATACCTACAGGTGGAAAACAGAGTTCATTTTCTAGTTTCTTATAAAATGTATTTTTTTATCATTTCATGTTTTATAATAATAGTTTTTGTACTAAACAACTGCATTGCCTACTCTTTTTTGAATCGTTTTTAGGGTTCCGTAGCCAAATGGCAAAAACGGAACCCTTATAGATTCGTCATGTCTGTCCGTCCGTATGTCACAGCCATTTTTCTCCGAAACCGTAAAAGCTAGACTGATTAAACTTGGCAAGTAGATGTATTCTGTGAACCGCATTAAGATTTTTACATAAAAATAAAAAAAAAACTATAAATTTCGGGGGTCCCCATACTTGAAACTGAAACTCAAACATTTTTTTTTCATCGAACCCATACGTGTGGGATATCTATGAATAGGTCTTCAAAAATGATGTTGAGGTTTCTAATATCGTTTTTTTCTAAACTGAATAGTTTGCGCGAGAGACACTTCCAAAGTGGAAAAAAGTTGGTCCCCCCCCCCCCTCTAACTTCTAAAGTAAGAGTATAATAATACTAAAAAAATATATGTTGTGCATTACTATGCAAACTTCCAACGATATTTGGTTTGAACGAGATCTAGTGAGTAGTTTTTTTTTCTACGTCATAAACAGTAAACCGCAATTTACCTTTCGACGAACTACAAGAACTTTATTATGTTACATCAAGTAACATAATATAAAGGTTCTTGTAGTTTGTCGTGCTACGGAACCCTTCATGGGCGAGTCCGACTCGCACTTGGCTGCTTTTTTTATAAGAAAATTATACTATAAGTATTATGTTTTGTTTTCCGTTTTACAAAATCTTAAACTACGCACGTGATTCTATTTCCTGAAATAAAATAATGTAAATTTTATAAGGGTAGGTATTATTAATTGTCTTATAAAGTGAGAAAAATGTGTGCATAATTTTTGCCAAAATTTTGGTATAAATCGGCTTACGACACTTTTCAAAAAGCCTCAGACACGTCTTCATTAATTTTCTCAATTAATGTAAAACTTCACTCAACCTTTAACCACGATTAGAGTTAAGTACAAGTTATATTGTCTATTAGTTAATGTTCATTGTTAGCCATTAAGTTAAGACGGCAGCACGACGTAACGGAGGGATTTTATTTAAATCGTTTTGTTCATACAAAATCACGCAATTATATTATTTCCCATAATTAATAAGAGACTAAGAAAAAAATCCACTGATGGAATCAGTTACAATAAAAATAACCCTTTTCATCCATGATTAGTTTGTCCAATTGGAACCATTCAACTACATATTTTTTTTAATGTTAAACATTAAATGATGTTTTAAATATGCATTACTATCTTGACATTCCTTTTGACTTATTTATAATGATTAACTTATCCTATCTATAATTTTGTTAACCTCCAATATTGTATTATAAACCTGTTATTATGACATTGCAGTGCCCAACAGGGTGCATGTACTGCTACCTAAGCTACCATAAGAACAAATGAATTATTTTATGTACATGTGAGCAATCAATAAAATGAATAAAGCAGCCAAGTGCGAGTCGGACTCACCCATGAAGGGTTCCGTAGCATCAATTAACATAATATAAAGGTTTTTGTAGTTCGTCGAAAGGTAAATTGCGGTTTACGATTTATGACGTATAAAAAAAAAACTGCTGACTAGATCTCGTTCAAACCAAATATCGTTGGAAGTTTGCATAGTAATGTACAACATATATTTTTTTTGGATTTACCATTCTCTTATTTTAGAAGTTACAGGGGGGGGGACCAACTTTTTTCCACTTTGGAAGTGTCTCTCGCGCAAACTATTCAGTTTAGAAAAAAACAATATTAGAAACCTCAACATCATTTTTGAAGACCTATCCATAGATACCCCACACGTATCGGTTCAATGAAAAAAAAAATTTTGAGTTTCAGTTTTAAGTATGGGGACCCCAAAAATTTATAGTTTTAGAAAAAAACGATATAAGAAACCTCAACATAATTTTTAAAGACCTATCCATAGATACCCCACACGTATGGGTTCGATGAAAAAAAAATTTTAGAGTTTCAGTTTCAAGTATGGGGACCCCCAAAATTTATAGTTTTTTTTCTATTTTTGTGTAAAAACCTTAATGCGGTTCACAGAATACATCTACTCACCAAGTTTCATCAGTCTAGCTCTTATGGTTTCGGAGAAAAATGGCTGTGACACGGCCGGACAGACAGACAGACAGACAGACAGACAGACAGACAGACAGACAGACAGACAGACATGACGAATCTATAAGGGTTCCGTTTTTGCCATTTGGCTACGGAACCCTAAAAATGAAACAAACTGAAAGTCATCTGAGAGAAAGATACCTTGTTATAATAAAACTTAAACTTGTCTATTCTATTTCGAATGAAACTTATTAGAAAATTTCATTAAAATAAAACATGCTGTGTTTGTAATTTACGAGTATTACTTAATTTGGAATTTAAATTGCATTGATAGTGTTAAACTTTTAACAAGTGATTAGAAATTACCATAAAAACGTCACGATATTTATTTAAGCCCAGCTTTAACCGATTAATTAATTGAATAATTTACATAATAAAGATATAATCAGTTGATTTATGAATTAATTCCTAACTTACACCGGATTCAAGCATTTGATCTCGATGTTCATGTAAATTTAAGTTACGGTAAACAGCATTTACCTAATCCTAACAACATAACAAAATGTTTGTTACTTGATCATGAGGTTGCATCGGTCTAACTGTTTTTATTTGTAGTAATATTACAAGCTTGGAAGATGACTTGTAATAGTACATTATGATATAAGTGCGGTAGGTTGATAATTACAGCCGAGGCGTTATTGCAAGCCCGAGCCGTAGGCGAGGGCTACAAGAAAGCAGAGGCTGTAATTATCAAAGCACACGTATGCCATACGACGTTTTATAACATATTTGCGAGGAAATAAATAAAAATTAAACGAATAAATCTTTAATCACTTGTTAAAGCAGTTAGAAAATTTGAAATGTAAATGTCTTTTTAATTTAATTTCATTCCATTTCATTCCAATTCATCCCGTTTTAACCAGTTTCATTCAATTTCATTCAGTCTCACTCAGTCTCACTCAGTCTCACCCAGTCTCACCCAGCCTCACTCAGTCTCATTCAGCCTCACTCAGTCTCATTCAGTCTCATTGAGTCTCATTCATTCTCATTTAGTCTCATTCAGTCTCATTCAGTCTCATTCAGGCTCATTCAGTCTCATTCAGTCTCATTCAGTCTCATTCAGTCTCATTCAGTCTCATTCAGTCTCATTCAGTCTCATTCAGTCTCATTCAGTCTCATTCAGTCTCATTCAGTCTCATTCAGTCTCATTTAGTCTCATTCAGTTTCATTCAGTTTCATTTCATAAATTTAGCATCTTGATAAACCGTACGTTTTACCTTATTAAAGAGCAACCCGTGCGTTTTACATTACATTACCGCACTAGTACGTAATGACATACGTAACGATACTGAAATAAGTGAAATAAAAGACCCTTTACGAGCAAATGTGTTATAAAATAAATTAATAGTTCGTTCAAAAACATGATGCAAGGATTTTTAGGGTTCCGTAGCCAAATGGCAAAAACGGAACCCTTATAGATTCGTCATGTCTGTCTGTCTGTCTGTCTGTCTGTCCGTCCGTGTCACAGCCATTTTTCTCCGAAACCGTAAGAGCTAGACTGATGAAACTTGGCGAGTAGATGTATTGTATTCTGTGAACCGCATTAAGATTTTTACATAAAATAGAAAAAAAAACTATAAATTTTGGGGGTCCCCATACCCAATCTGTTTGAAACTGAAACTCAAAAAATGCTTTTTCATCGAACCCATACGTGTGGGGTATCTATGAATAGGTCTTTAAAAATGATGTTGAGGTTTGTAATATAGTTTTTTTCTAAACTGAATAGTTTGCGCGAGAGACACTTCCAAAGTGGAAAAAAGTTGGTCGACCCCCTCTAACTTCTAAAATAACACATGCAAACTTTCAACGATATTTGGTTTGAACGAGATCTAGTCAATAGTTTTTTTTTTATACGTCATAAATCGTAAACTGCAACTTACCTTTCGACGAACTTCAAGAACCTTTATATTATGTTACTTGATGCTACGGAACCCTTTATGGGCGAGTCCGACTTGCACTTGGCCGCTTTTTTAAACTGAATTTGCAGTATAAATGAAACCGACAGATATCTTCTAAAAAGAGCTGTTATCTTGCCGGGACTGTAAGATGCTATCGAATCCTCGAATACCATTTGATTTGAGGAATAGAGTTTCCTGAAAGCATCAATGGGGTTGGATTTCAGCGATCATCCGCGCTTCTGAAAGGATTCCGATATCCTAGAGGAAATGATACTAACAAATTACTTTCATTCGCTTTAGATGTGATCTATTCACCGTTCAAGAATGTTTTTAATTTAAATTCAAAAATCGTTTTACAACTAGATAAACATTTATTTAATTTGGATCAAAAGCATTATTTTGACACGTCTTAAAGCTAGATGAGTCGAGGTGCCATAAACTTTTAAGCTAAAAACGCGTAAAAAAGCTCAATTCCAAAGATGCATAAAATAACGAAAATTGCAATGTAACACACCTTGCATTTTTTTTCATATTTAGTTGAGCTGAAGTGTTTTTATTATAAAATAAATTTACCAAAAAGACGATCATTTTTTTTAAATTACTGTTTGTGTATATGTGTGTATACAAACAGGATAAATATCTCGTACGTTACAATGAAGCATATCCAAGCAATATTTAGTTCTATTACGATGCCAGAAGATTGATGGTTCCATCAGCAAATCCAATCAGGATATAGATATATTCGCTTTAGAGGCCTCAAGGCGTTATTAATTTCCACGGTTCCGGAGACTTGCGGTGTGGTACATGTATATTAGATCAACATAACCTTATTATATGTACATATACGTCATCTACGTGTTTACCAAGATACCTAAGTATATAAGTAAACATAATACGTACTGTGGGTGGGAACCAAGTCGTTGTTGCCTGTTCCTATAAGCTTGATTGCATGGAACTGGTACCTAGACTCACTTAGCTAGGTGATCCTTTTGATACAATTGCATACAAATATTATTGATGTTGATGCTACTATTGGTAGGAGATATAAGCTCATTTACATATTTAATAAATTACTGTCACATTCTAGTGATACAGTTTTTAGGCCGCCCCCTGGCCTTAAGGCCTGCGCACACCTAGGTCGCTGGCATCAGCGATCAGTGAAACGCTATCAAATTTGACAGCGATATTTGACAGCGTTTCACTGATCGCTATCGCCAGCGACCTATAGGTGTGCGCAGGCCTTTGATCGTGGCTTAAGGCGCTGACAATAACTGTCAAAAGATTTCTCGCTTGCACATTTTAACACTTTACACCTTCACTTGCAACTTCCAACACAATAAATTATTCTTGTTCAGAAATTAAAATGTGCGAGCAAGAAAGTTTTTGACGGTTTTCAGCCCCTTAACGAAAGCGAACTAGCTTGCGTTCTGAAGAAGGTTCAAACGTCATTTTAAATCTTACAAACATGGAAAGGGATAGATTTAACCGAAGTTAATATTATCTACACGCCTTGCATTCAAAAAAAGCAGCCAAGTGCGAGTCGGACTCGCCCATGAAGGGTTCCGTAGCATCAACTAACATAATATGCATAAAATAAACAGGAAACAGGTTCTTGTAGTTCGTCGAAAGGTAAATTGCGGTTTACGATTTATGACGTATAAAAAAAAAACTACTGGCTAGATCTTGTTCAAACCAAATATCGTTGAAAGTTTGCATAGTAATGTACAACATATATTTTTTTTAGTTTTATCATTCCCTTATTTTAGAAGTTAGAAGGGGGGGGACCAACTTTTTTCAACTTTGGAAGTGTCTCTCGCGCAAACTATTCAGTTTAGGAAAAAACGATATTAGAAACCTCAACATCATTTTTGAAGACCTATTCATAGATACACACGTATGGGTTCGACGAAAAAAATTTTTTTGAGTTGCAGTTTGAAGTATGGGGACCCCCAAAATTTATAGTTTTTTTTCTATTTTTGTGTAAAAATCTTAATGCGGTTTACAGAATACATCTACTCGCCAAGTTTCATCAGTGTAGCTCTTATGGTTTCGGAGAAAAATGGCTGTGACACGGTCGGACAGACAGACAGACAGACAGACAGACAGACAGACAGACAGACAGACAGACATGACGAATCTATAAGGGTTCCGTTTTTGCCATTTGGCTACGGAACCCTAAAAAGCCAAGAAACAGAGAATAACAAAAAGAGTAGATCGGCTATGAGGCAGTCGATAGGAGCACCCTCGGGGGATGACAGCTACATAAATCTCCGCCACCAGCTGACCGACAAAAAGACCTTGTGCCATAGTCTGGACAGAACCGTCTACTCAGATCCTATCAATACAACATACGTACTGGTGTCATTTCCAAATTCCAATAACAGATTTTTCGATGTGCTCGGAAATACTTGATTGCTCGGAATCTTGATTTCAAAAGATCTAAATCCAACCAATTATCCGGTCGTTTGATTTTGGACAAGTTAAAATAAACGAATCTAGGCTAAAATTCTAAATCCTTGCACATCTAGATCACCAGTAATGGCGATCAGTGTGAAGCTGCTTAAGTTCGAGGCAGTGTTTGCGGATGAATGCAAAACTCTATGTTGAAACTGATCGCTATCGTCATAGCCATCGCAGATTGCTATGACATTCGCGATTAGATTAGATTTGATTAGATTTGAATAGATTTGAATAGATTTGATTAGATTTGATTAGATTTGATTAGATTTGATTAGATTTGATTAGATGTGCTCAGGGCCATACAGAAACAAATGGTTTTTGATAAAATCTGAAATAGTAAACATTTTAATAGTAGCGACTTATTTACGAGGCAATGCTTTGTCGGCGATGGTTACCACTTAGCATCAGGTGGGCCTTACGCTTGTTCTATCAGCAAGTTGTATAAATAAATATATAAAAAAAACTGTTGTCCATAAAGTCGGTTTACTGACGATAGTTAAACGTGACAACGTCATAACAGCTGTCCACGCAGACGCATCGCTCACGCAAGTAGGAGAGAGACAGATGTCGAACGCTGCCGAACGCGGAGGCCGTGCGTGCCTCTTTGTCGTTCGTTCCGCGCTCTCGCTTGCACTTCAAGCCTTAAACGGAACGCCTCAACGCAAGGTAACGCCGCATGACGTCATGTTTTTTCATGCGTGCAGCCGGCTCCATCGAATTATACGACTTTGTCACGTCAAAAAGTTTTGTAAACATTGTACAGACCGTGCTAGTAGGTCTGTGATGAGAATGTAATTTGGGGATATCAAGTGTGAGATAGGATGCAGAAGGGTCGTTAGGATTCGTAAGCATACTGCAGACCTACTTGAGGTCTCACAGTCGAGCTTTGCCTAACTTCTGGACAATGTTGGAACGCCTAGGAAATGCTTTCTATTAATATTTTACATACACTGAATGACTTCTTCTTTTTCTTATCGTGACACTTTCAAACCAAGTGTGGTGAAAGGATTTTGAGTGCGCCACAACGAAGCTCCTTTTGTGCACTACTGAATGACATGTCTCTTTCACCAATGGAAAAAAATAAAGGCTTACAATAATAACATTACAAAGAAAAGCGTCATTAAGAAAGTTAGAAACTTGTCAGAACAATACACATGTCCACTTTTTGAATAATGGCTGAAAGAGAAAACTTGGCTTCAATAAACAGTGCGACCAAGTTAGTAACTACAAAGTAAGTACTACTTCTACAGAGGTATGACCTCAGAAGTTGCGGAGGACTTGAAAAGCTAACTTTTCTTGTTACCAACGCAACGTACGTTCACACGTTCTAACTGAACCGTCGTCCACACTCACGCCAAACCACTGTAAAGCGAAACAGTAGTGTAACTTTACATTTTAAGCATTTCTTTCACTTTCACACATTACAGTGTTCAAAGGTCACATCATTATTCTTAAAGCGTGCGCTTCAAATGAGAAATTGAGTGTATAAAGGCGGCCTATGTTTTCTACTCTAATGGATATTGCACATAGGCTTTTTTGCTTTCGTAGAGCGCTATATCATTCTGACGCACGCTACGCTCTATGAAGCCGAAATTAGTCGATGTGCGATATTTGTACTACTGTACTATGTGTATGTAGTAGTGGATTTCTTCAGGTCGATGAGGATGATTCTGACGCTTATTATATAAAATTCATCGTTTGCAATAATGACGCAAGTATTTTAAAGTTGCTTGATTACACCCTATAGAAACTGCATCTTTTCATCAGCTAAAAATAATCATAACTGTATATTTTTAGGTTTATAGACGGTTGAACGCGTTGTTTTAGTTTTTGAGAATTACGTCAGTGGGTTGTGATTGAGTAGTTGAGATACTGCTTGCAAGTACACTGTGGCACAGTTTGGAACAAAAAACGATCGTCTCACCTTCGTTACAAGTTGGCTAACAAGCGCTTAATGCTTTTACCTCGTTATGTACTTGCTTTTGTGGAATCTTTTGATATGTCCCTCTTGTTCTTCTTTGTCACAAATACAAGACATAACAAGACTGAATGTTCTAGTCTAAAAGTGTACAGCTTTTGGTCCAGAAGTTAAAATAAATAAATGAATGAATAAAAATACCCTTGCAAACCAAACAAAACAGAACAAAGGTGAGTTTATTTACCTTATTTTGCTTAAACAACAAAATGCTGTATCCTTATTAAAGTGGAAGCAGTTCTTCCTTTTAGTTAGATTATCTCAGTGGAAGCTATCAGTTGTACTTTTATAAATATTGGCGCGTTTTCCTTCTCGCGCACTTTCCAAACGATGTGCTAAGAGTCCGCTTAAGGCAAACTGCGCGCCTACGACACAGCTCCATTTGCAAATTACACGCTTAGGATACCGGCACACTGGTTACTTTACTGTACTTTACTGCTGGAGAAGAGCGGTGGATGGGTTTGGTGAGAATTATATACAGACTGGTATTTGTGCCAATAGAGTTGGTATGTATAGATTACAATTTAAAACCACTAGAAAGAAGTTAGCATTTGAAAAATTCAATGCTGGCGTCATATTCATGGGATTTTTTGACGTGACAACGCCTTATTATTCAATGGAGCCGGCTGCACGCACAAAAAACATGACGCATGCGGCGTTACCTTGCTCTGAGGTGTTCTATTTAAGGTTTGAAGTGCAAGCGAGAGCGCGGAACGAGCGACAAAGAGGCACGCACGGCCTCCGCGTTCAGCAGCGTTCAACATCTGTCTTTCTCTTACTTGAGTGAGCGATGCGTCCACGTGGACAGCTGTATGACGTTTTCATGTTTAACTATCGTCAGTAAACCGACTTTACAGACAACCGATTTTTTTTTATTATTATGTGCCCTCCAGGTCCCACTGCTGGCCAAAGGCCTTCTCCATTCCTTCAAGACGTCGCAATCCTAGGTAACGCTTGTCGAGTTCGTCATGAAACAATAAATGAAGGCCCACCACCTGCTGATGTTAAGTAAGTGGTTGCCTCTACTTTTATTAATTGCATGACTTTACATATATTATGATCTACTCTGAGGACGTGCCCTAGTTCTTGTGATTTTACTAGATAAAACACGTTTTGCTTATTCTTTTGGTGTGAATCTGCCTTTACAAGCTCAAATAATGCAAACAAAACTGTGGGTATTAACTTAAACGGCCACAAAATAAAACCATAGCGGAGCGGAGGCGCCGCCTTGCGGAAATGATAACGAACTTAAGTTTTCATTTTAAGTAATTGAAACATTCAGCGGGTCAAATTACAAACGTTTTCCATTATACTGAGGACTCCAAAAAGCCACTGTGCCGAGAACAATAGACTGTTATCACCACCATCATCATCAGCCCTTTACATTTCATGGAGGAATAACTATTCAAAGCCCTCTCTATCCCAAGTTTTTTTTATACTACTAGCTGATGAAACAAGCATATGGCCCACCTGATGTTAAGTGGTAATCGTCTAAAACAAAGCATTGCCTCGTAGGTCAGACACGTTACGAACGTGCCCTACGATGCACTTCCTTGCGTCCATCAAATCCAAGCATCCAAGCAGTTTCCTGAAAAAATTGCAACAATTTTGTCAGCCCATCATTCAAAACCCTTTGATTGCACGGTTTGAAAGATCAGGTGACACAAGAAGAAGAAGCTCGCCGGAGTACCAAATACCTTGTAGAATGTGAAAGGAAAGGATATGGTACAAAAGAACATAACTAATCGATCATAATAATCGATTGGATCGAGTTAGTGGTCTGATCTCCGACCCCCACAGAATAGCTATAAGCTACTACGTGGTGTCAATCAATCAACTAAATCCAACTAAACACCCTGTACAGATCCAACACCTGACATAGACGACTTGATAATAGACCTTGCGATGTAAGGGATACGGTTTATATTGCTAGGATGGGAGAATGAGTGGTTGCCACAATGGTGTGATTGATGAAAAAGAACATGATACTTTGAGTAATAAACAGTACATAATATATACTCAAAGACACTTACAATTAAAAACAAAAAGAACTAAATAAGTTAAGCTATCTGCAAATCGTTACAAATGATCTAGAGATAGCTCAACTGATCCAAATCAGTGCCAGACGGAAGCTTTTCCAAGACGCTGATGGCATTGGCACGCGGAATAACAATGCTAATGTGCTGCGCCAGATACCCACCAGTTCTTGGACACTTAGATAGATTACTTACTTTCTTAGGGATTCAGTTGAAAATACAGCGAAGAAGTTACAACGCAAATACATAATTTATTTTTCTTACAAATTCATAGTTACGAGTATAAACAAGAGGCAGCTAAACATCTTTCTTTTAGAGGGATCAGGAACAAAAACGTTCACAACTGCAAAACAGAAGGTATTTGCATAAATTTGCGTTACGTAAATGGTCTTCCATGACAAGTTTAATCCTGTCTCCGCGATTTATCGCATTGCACCAGCGAGCGAGTGTTCCACTGTTTGTCGTAGATGGCTTGGAGATAGGAGGGTAGCAAGGGTCTACGCACAGAGGGTTGCTTTACAGCCTGAATTTGAGCCCTTTTCAGCCACCGACTTCCTGTGGCCTTAATAATATCATTGGTATATCCAGTGGGAGTTGGGAGGATCTATTGTGCTGTAAGTATCCTTAACTTGAAAATAGAAGTCATGAATCAAACTTGAAAAAAGTTATACTTTGCAAAGTAGTGAATTTTTGAAAATTTTTTCTTTACATAAAATGATGAAATTAGAACATCTACGCCATCTCTTGACACTGATGCGCCTAGCGGACCACGAGGCTCCACCTTAATCATCCGAGTAATTGAGTTGTTTAGATTTTGTGCAGAAAATCTGTAATGTTACCAATGGTCAGTTTTATGAATTTCAATTTGACCATTGAATTATTTGACAAATGTTTCATTCAAATATTTGTTTACAAAATTTGAGCTAGACCATTAATACAGCCCCAAATCAATTTTTTAGACCAATTATTTTAATTAGCGGATACGCAATTATTTTGAGAATAAGTTATCAGACAGAGCAGAGTAAACAGAGCTTTTCCCATATTAAAATTGTATTACTTTATAAAGTACGTTATAATGCAGTAGCAATGAACCTAACTAAGAGGACTGTAACAATAGCAGAGTAGACAATAGCATGCAGTCTGCAACCGTCTCTCCAACTAACAACTTTACCAAACAACTCTCTGTTCACCAAACTACATAAACGGTTTTATTTTACTTTTTTAGAGAACATCTCGCAACAATTCAGTTAATATTGTTAGTTGTAACGTATAGAAAGTTATAGGAATTTGATTAGGCAAAATTGCAGTGAGTACTTTGAATCAAATATCCATAAGCAATAGTTAGTACTGAATGACTAGGTACTAGACTGGCGAGTGTGGACGTAATTTGAGGAAGAGCGTAGCCAAGTGGATGACGCGATATCCAAGGCTTACTTTATGAAAGGCCACAGCTTACACTGTGACAGAGGTAAGCCCACTGATAGAATCTCCCGTCAGCGCGAGGGAGCGCGAATTAATATTATTTTAATGGCCATCCTGCCATCATTTACTCTTATCTTAACTTTTTACAGGATCCATTCGTAAGGAGAGTTTTTATGAATTTGGAGCCTTGTTCGGAAGAATGTTAGATATTTTAATTATTTTCAGTTGTTTGACTTTGACTTTGTTTAACTGCCCTCTGCCGCCGTTTTTACATTATTTTGTTGTTTTGGTAGATCTTAGGTTTTTGGTTAGTCCTGACTATTTTTCCTCTACACTTTCAATATAAAAGTTCGTTTGATAGACATAAACAAAAACTTGGTAATTTTTAAAAATATTTATAAAGCGCGTTTGTACTTGCCTCTGCTAACATCTAATCTATGTATATGTTACGGCTAATACCCGAAGTGCGGCTACACCTAGTTTTAGCCAGTTAGAATTAGGTGTAGCCACTTACTCTTGGTTAAACCTAGTACGAACCGATTTTTTTCGGGTACTGCCATGCACTATTCTTGAAATTAAGTAGGTATAAAAAAAAAAACCTAACAACCTACTGTTACCTTTGTGACTTAAGTCGGGGTGCCCCGAGTTTGAATCTCCAATGGCTCAGCCAGAACACTCGCGAGGAGCCCTACACCTAGTTCTAACCGGCTAAAACTAGGTGTAGCCGCACTTCGGGTATTAGCCGTAACATATATAAACTCACTTTACGGAGGCAACGCGTACGAAATTGTTGACTATTTCCAAATAAAACATGAATGTTTACGTTCAATCAACTTCCGCCCTCAAACAAACAGGTGGCACTACACAGCGAGAGGACCACAATATTTACCTTCTGGGACCTAGCGTTGAGTTTCCACATCACCCCTTCTGGAGACACGTGCCTCCAGAAGCCAAACAAATAAAAAATGGGCGGGAATACATTACGTAAATAAAAACTATCCGAAAACGAGCAGTAATAAAGTAAGGAGCAAAAAAATATACAAATACTAAACATTTACGTAATGCTTCTAAAATGTAATAATCTTTATTCAGAAAAGAAATGATAAACATAAAAACGCTTGGTCTTAAGTTGAACTTTTGGGTCTATTTCAGAAGTTCAAACATATTTTTTGTCTAAATAATCAAATTAAACTAAAACGTTCCAGTTTCCTTAATTAGAGCATGCATTCAAACTTGCTAAGGTCGCAGTTCACCGACACAATAACCAGCAGTTATCGTAACTACGTCATTGCACTGTGCACAACCAAACTGTGTGATAAGAATCATTGCTCCGCCATCGATACTACCCTTCATATCGGAATACAACAGTGCGAGAATCACTGCTTAGTGTTAAAAACACGGTGTATGAACGTCTTCTCAAAGAGCTACGTAGATTACTCAAATAAAAAACAAATTAAACAACAAAAACCACTTCGATGGTTAAAGCTAGATGATTATATCCCAATCTTCTTCTTATTGTGTCACTGGTTCTTTCGAACAAAGTGTGGTGAAAGGATTTAAGTTCGCCTCAAACACGTTCCTTTCGTGCATTTGACACATATTTTCAAAGCATTCAGGTTATACGACATGCCGGTTTCCTAACGGTGTTTTCCTTCACCGTTTGAGTGTACTGACATAGCGCACATTTATTTTTAAACATAAAAACTCATTGGTACACGACTGTATTTGACTATATCCTAGTAGCAGTGAGTTTCAGTTTTAAAAAGTCTGGTTTACTTTAACTGCCGGTTATGATGTTGGTGAATTGCGCCCTACGTCAATAAGTTCGCGAGTTATAATGGCGCGCCCGACTTTTCTTGCGAGGTTCATTAGCGATCGCTTTGAGCGTCGAGTATGCTTCTATGCTTCTCTTCAGCGGGTGTGCCTACGTGCCAATTTGCAAACTAACTTTGGCTTTGACCATGTACGCAGCCTTTCTAAGGTATGTTGGTTCCCCTTGTACCAACTTTCCTTTAAATACAAGGCTAAATATTATATTTGCAATATCTTAAATATTACTCATATTATTTTATGCTTATTATTATAACCTAAAACCGTTTATAACGAAGGCAAACATACTTACATGACTTATTAACATCGAGATTGAAAATGTCTCCCATACGACTTTAGAGAAGCCAAAATATTTGCCCACTTGATGACTCTACCTACCCTTAATACCTTGATACATGCACCCGGATGACGTATACGAGTGTGTTTACTTGTTGATAAGGCAGCAGCTTTGCACTCGGCTTTGATAAAACTTTTTGAGACTACACATAATGCGGTCTCGATTACATAAAATAAGTAGTACGTGATCTTTTTTGCTTTTGAAATCAAATATTGTGAGTCCTGTGCCAACTGTGTAATTTTACAAGCCCCCGTTCAAATACTAGCTCATTTCCAATGTTTTTATTTTTTTATTAAAAATACTGCCTCTTATAAAGCTTAAAAATCCTGCACAGTCCTGCATTAAAATAATAGACAGCGCTACCGTGTATGTAACGCTTGTCCTTGTACATGTGAAAAGCCCATACAAGCACATAAATGGAGGCTGCGTGCCCTTTCACACTGTGTAAATACAGATCGTTAATGATCTCCGGGGGGAGAGGGAGGGGGTAATCAGGGGGGAACGCATTGCTTGTTTTTGGATGTCGTCGGTTAAAACAAATAAGGCAAAACATGGGTTTCGGCAATGTTGATTTATTCGCTTTGATAGTCGTATCACTGGCTCGTTTTTTGCATCATTGCTTTTCTTTGGCTACCATTTACAAATTAGAGCTGTCACAAGGTCCGGAGTTTTTAATAAAACTATGACATAATGTGGTGACTTCTAACAAATAAGTTTCATGAAACATACAAAAAAGTTGGTGTGAAAATTAGAAGAAAACCAGATAAATAAAAAAAAAAATGGGAAAACGAAACAGCTACACCGATTTTGATGATATTTATATGGTACCAAACTGAAAAAAAGGTTGTTTAATTTAATTTATTGCTCGTTCAAGTTTTTGTTCAAGTTCAATTATTAAACATAAAAAACGGAATTGAGAACCTCCTCCTTTGTTTTTTAAGTCATTTTAAATACCTTTATTAATTTTATTTCAGCCAGCCAAATAAATAATCACGCCCGCGTCGAGACAACAGTAAATATTCAAATCAATAGAACTAAAAGTTACATTTTAAAAACAATTTAAAACGAGCTGCATCTATTTTTAACCAACTGCTGAAAGAGGGTTATTATTTTAAAGTTGAATTCCTCAGTTGTAGTTCACGGTAGATTAACAAGACGAATGGCGTTGTTTGGAGAAATGTTTCAATCTTTGACTTCGAATTAACAAATAATTTTTATGGCTTTTAAGAGATTCATGATGTGCAAGACGGGTTTTAAAAATTAAAAAAATTAAGTAATTCATTATATTGGATTGATTGTAATTTTTTTTTTTTTATTGACACTATGTTATCATGTGTTTTTGCCAAAAGTTAGTGTGTAAGATACATTCTTCCAAATTTCTTCAAGGTGGGCAACGCGATGGCCCTTGGTCTTGTTGGTTTTCCCTATAACTTACAGCATGGGGCTCTTCAAGAAGGGCGTTTCAAAACATTTTAAGGGTCAGCAACGCGCGAGTGATGCCTCTGGTGTTGCAAGCGTCCATAGGCTACGGTAACCGCATTCCATCAGGTGGACTGTATGCTTTGTTGTTTGCTAACTTAGTCATATAAAAAAATACGGGTTGCACTCCGGGAGTGCCGGCAGAAGTGAAAACTTGATTATTAACGTAGGAACCCTAAAAGTTGTTTATTTTATCAAGTTCCTCAATGTAGTAAAACCCCAATCAAAGTCCTAAGGAACCCTAAAAATTTTAGCATTATCAAGCTCCTAAGTGTAGTTGAAATTCCAATCAAAGTGCTAAGGAACCCTAAAATTGTTTACATAATCAAGGTCCTAAGTGTAGTTGAAAGTCCAATTAAAGGCCTAAGGAACCCTAAAAGTTGTTTATTTTATCAAGTTCCTCAATGTAGTAAAACCCCAATCAAAGTCCTAAGGAACCCTAAAAATTTTAGCATTATCAAGCTCCTAAGTGTAGTTGAAATTCCAATCAAAGTCCTAAGGAACCCTAAAAATGTTAACATTATCAAGCTCCTAAGTGTAGTTGAAACTCCAATCAAAGTCCTAAGGAACCCTAAAAGTTGACCACTTAATCAAATTCCTCAATGTAGTAAAACCCCAATCAAAGTCCTAAGGAACCCTAAAAATTTTAACATTATCAAGCTTCTAAGTGTAGTTGAAACTCCAGTCAAAGTCCTAAGGAACCCTAAAAGTCGACCATTTAATCAAATTCCTCAATATAGTATAACCCCAATCAAAACCCTATACGGAACCCTAAATTTTACGTAAAGCCAAATCCTCAACGGGTCGGAACCGCTAGAAGGGACCTTGTCGCGCGACCTACAAGTAGGTCCTAAATGAAGTAAAACGGCAGACATAGGAGGAGGGGGTTCTGGGGGGCTTAGGGGGGTAACAGCACGGCTCGCTTCACTCGCCACGCTGTTCCCCGTGATCGCGTGGCGGCTCGCTTCGCTCGCCGCGACGCTTCCCCCGGGTTTCGGAGGAGGGGGTTCTGGGGGGCTTAGGGGGGGTCACAGCACGGCTCGCTTCGCTCGCCGCGCTGTTCCCCGTGGTCACGTGGCGGCTCGCTTCGCTCGCCGCGACGCTCCCCCCGGGTTCAGGAGGAGGGGGTTCTGGGGGGCTTGGGGGGAGTCACAGCACGGCTCGCTTCGCTCGCCGCGCTGTTCCCATGGTCGCATGGCGGCTCGCTTCGCTCGCCGCAATGCTCCACTCGAAAAATAAATACAGTAGATCTATAAAATCATGTACCAATGACCACTACTACCTGCCGCGGGCGGCCGCTAGTTCATAAAATCTATAATAGGTATGTACCTATACCTACTACAGTCACGAAAAACGCCTTGGTATGCTTGCTACTAACTATTATCTATTCTGTGACGTTACCGTGTCATAGTAACTACTAGCGTATCTGTAGCGTCGCTTTTTCGATTTTTATTATGAACTCTACGTTGTAGTCTTAGGGTACATTTCTGCAAAAAATCCGTCCTACGCTTTTTCGATCAGGGTCACGTGATCCTGACGCGAGTTTAAGATTTTATCCCCATTCAGAAAGTGCTCAACGCCGCTAAAGAAGTTTTCACTTCAAAAAAATACATGGGCGTTGAGCCCGTTTGCCTATCTTTCACAAAAAAAAACATTACAGGGATCCATAAGTTGATGGACGTGGGGCAGTGCATCTTAGGGCACGTTCCTGACGTGCGTGACCTACGAGACAATGCTTTGTTATAGGCGATGGTTACCACCTAACATCGGCCATAATGGGTGTTCCATCAGATGTATAAAAACAGTGGGCACAAACTGCCTGTTGCAAACTCAGTGAGTTACGTAATCAGGGAGCCGACCAGGTAGTTGTGGTGTGATACTATCATTTAATTATCTAAACATTATCCATTTATAATATGAGTTGGCTAACTAATTTTAAACACTTTGTCACCCACAATATTAGGTGCAGCCTCTATCAGGTTAATAATGATTCCTTTCACAGATACTTAGTTATATACTATTAAGTACAGTTTAAAACGTAAATTCTAATTAAATATTAATATAAAAATAAATAAATAAATAAATATTGTGGACAATTCACACAACATTACCCAGCCCCAAACTAAGCAGAGCTTGTACTATGGGAACCGGATAGCTGATATAATACTTAAATACATTTTTTTTTTTGTAAATAGATACTTAGATTAGAATATAACACCCAGACAGAGAACAAACATTTATGTTCACCACACAAATATTTGTTCTCGGTGGGGATCGAACCCACGACCTACGGCGCAGAAGGCAGAGCTACTACCAATTGAGCTAGAGGCCAGTCTAAAAATATATCCCTATCTTCTTCTTATTATCGAGTCACTGATTCTTTAGAACCAAGAGTGGTGAAAGGATTTTAAATGCACCTCAAAGAGGCTCCTCTCACATAAAGTCCCTTGACACATAAAGTCTTATGATCTGATGATATTTATGAAACTTGCCTGCCTAAGGCAAGACAATACTGAATTTAAACATTTCAATAAATTTGTTTCTACGTTTGTAATTGAAAGAACATGTCGATTAACATAAATAAAGCTATGGCTCTGACTATTTGGTCAACTGCTCGATCTACAAACAAAGTTTAAAACATTTGTCAAAAATTTTCAGTTAGAAAGCAAAAATATTTACCAATTTTGGTCACCGACTGTACAAAGCGATTAAATCTATATGAGCAATCAGCTGTGTCAGAAATAATTAGTCGAGAAACTTGTGGGTGTGAGAAACCCACCTTCTATCCACAAGGTACCTTCGAGTATGCATATTATTCTGGCTTTCGCCGGAATTCTTTTGAGGTGGTGGCTGTGGGTCTGTGGAATAAACTTCCCCTTAGCATAAAAAAGACGTCCACAAAACCCGCTTTTAAAAGTCTTGTCCACGATTTCTACTTTAATTCTACCTCGTGATATGTACTATATTTATATATTATATTCATGTATTATACATTAAAGGGTAGGTATATATTCGTATATTTATTTATTTCTATTATCTTATTTTATATTTATATTGTTTTTCATAGGTAGGTATTTATTATTATTTTTTATAGGTATGTTGTACGTAGTTTATAGCGATTAGGTAAGTTTCGTTAGGTTAATCAAAACTGTTTTCACTACATTTTATGCACGCCAACCTTTTTATTTTTACCTGTCAAGGTTGGCTGGTAGAAAATGCTGTCTAGCATTAAGCTCTCCTATTGTCACGTATTTTTGGTGCAATAAAGAATTAAATAACATATTCTAGTGATAGATTTCTAGTCCATGACTTCATAGGTCATAGATTATCACCCGTGGACAAGTTTACAAATCGGCTCATGATTTTAGCATTTGCCTTGTATATTTAATGCAAAATATTACATCATTCATTTTTGTACCCTGAAACGATCATTTTCAGGGGGGGGGGGGGAAATTGAGGAGCAACAGGCTGGCGTGGTACGGGCATGTCATGAGGAGGGATGAAAGTCATGCGACTAAGAGAGTGATGAGTATGGATGTGGATGGATCTTGGGGTAGAGGTAGGCTAAAGAAAAGATGGATGAACAGTATGAAGGATGACTTGGTTATGAAAGAAGTAAATACAGAGATGACGGTTCAAAGTCAAAGTCAAAGTCAATAATTTTTTATTCATTACGATGCAAGAATCACTTTGAAACGTCTTAAAGCTAGGTGAGTCTAGGTGCCAGTTCCACGCGACCAAGCCTAGAAGAACAGGCAACAAACTACGTCTCGGTTCCCACCGTTTTTTTATATGATCCTTTTACAAATCAAAAATAGTCTAAAATAATAGCAGTGAAGTTCCAGTGTGGTGCCACTTCAATTAGTCAGACGTATGCAATGCAATAATACAAAAGCAAAAGTTTCAAAGACAGCACACGCTACGCTTTAAAGTTATACTATAGTATCTACACAGCTTTTATAAAAATAAGATACGAAATAGTAGGTACAGACAATGCAAATTGACATGTTAGCTTCCTACGGGTAGAGTGACCGGGACATTGGGCCACGCAGTTTAATCATTCTTATAGCTATCTAGAGTATAGTACGCTTTCTTTATTAGACTTTGGTTGAGGAGAATGGAAGAGGAAAACATGTTGGGCCGTCCCCACATAAAGTGAGATAAGTGCAAGAAGAAGAAGACGGTTATTTTCTGTATACAATAGATAGAAAAACATCAAAAGTAGAAAACCGCACTGCCAAAATTCACGAGGATGATGCTGTTGGTTCATTGACAATGAAGGCGCTCATGAACGCTCCCGGAAGCAGTGCGGACGCGGATATCCTCGCTATTGACACCTGGATGGAGCTAGTTGAAATGGATGAGAGAAAATACGTGTGATATCGTATTATTTGTTGTGTTTTTTTTGATGACGACTGATAATCATAATCATAATAATATTTTTTCTCTTAAGACATATTAAATGTAGATAGAGGAGAATGAAAGAGGAGAACATGTCGTGCTGACCCCACATAAAGTGGAATAAGGGCAGGAAGAAGGAGATCGTACTTATTATTTCTAAGTAATTTATACCATAGTAATCTGCATTATTCGTTTCAAATATGGGCAACTGATTCAGAAAATTTCGTAACAATCATAATTTAGTACTGTTTTTTTTTTATTTTCTTGAAAAATTTAATTACATATTGGCAATAAAATCTGCGTAGTGACAAAAGCGTCTGTGATTTTATATTGTTTTTTTCAGCGGCACCCAAGTACATTTAAGGGTAATTTTTCAATCTACAAATAAAAATATATCTTTGTCTATCCTTGTTTGAAAAATAAAATATATTGGTAAAAGAGCAATGTAATAAATATAAATTACATGGAATAATAAAGCATGTTTTCCAATACATTGTTTTTGTCTTTCCCCGAACAATTCATTTAACTAGTCCACATGAGTTCACCCTGCGTTAGTAACTGCTGATTGTTCTACTGCCTCGGGCTAGCACTAGTTTCAACGTTACCAGACTCGATAGTAATCGATATTGCCTAAAAACAAGCTCATGCCGCTTGCAATATTAGTAAGTAATTTCTACGTTTCTTCTTAAAACGTTTTCTAATGACATCCCCCCTCTCACTCTTGACGTTCTAAATAAATACCTGGGGATCTGTAGGCCAGCCTATCACAAGCTCTGTTTTTGAGGTTTTGAGTTTGTGTGAGTGCTCATCAGTGTATTAGGTATATGGTGTATGTGACGTTTCGACGTTGGATTTATTTAGTCAACACTCACATACTCAAAACCAGAGCCAGACAGAGCTTGTGGTAGGCCTACTGCAGAAGTCTAACAAGCACACATCATCCTCATAAAAATAGTGTGGTTATAAAAAGACGTTAAGCTATAGCAATTCTAAGCCACAACGTCATCATCTTTTCAATCGTAGGTCGTTTTTGTGCGTCCAATAACTTAGAAATATTCTCTAGGGCTTTTCATCTAAGTGTCGAAACTTACTCATAAAGTAATAAATAACGTGAAATCTATCCATTGAATACCTATGTAATCAAACTGTTTATTTTTACATCACGGAAAACAATACTCTACGCATTGGACACCATCTTTTAATTTCCGACTAGTAATGTGTTTCATCACCCGATCTCAGTAGTGACGTCTTATTCCTAAAACTGGCTATCAATAGGTACTTAGATACTCATAGTTATTACTTGAAAATTTTTCGTACTAAGAATTACTTGCTAAGACAACAGCGTCAAAACGAGTGCTAAGCCTTGGTCCATCCGACCCGGACACGATGAAAGGACTCGAATTACTGCGGATTAAATTATCTGAAAGGGTGCTGAGTTATGGACGAGCCGGACGCGCCCGGACAATTCCGCACAGTTCCGGACAACGGACGACTCCTAGTTACTAGAACAAAGTACCTTTGTCACTGAGTTGTGAGCATGGTACAGCTACTGTTTCTGAAAAGCAGACTCCGTCTACATGAGTGCCGTCATAACACTTTTGACGTGACAACGTCTTATAATTCGATGGAGCCGGCTGCACGCACGAAAAAACATGACGTCATGCGGCGTTACCTCGCTTTGTGGCGTTCCATTGCGCGGCTTGAAGTGCAAGCGAGAGCGCGGAACGAGCGACAAAGAGGCACGCACGGCCTCCGCGTTCGGCAGCGTTCGACATCTGTCTCTCTCCTACTTGAGTGAGCGATGCGTCCGCGTGGACAGCTGTATGACGTTGGCACGTTCGACTATCGTCAGTAAACCGACTTTACAGACTTACTGATTTTCGCGATCATAACACATACTGAATTTATTACACGTACAAATAAATAAAATAAGGTAATTAACGCGATAAATACCCGTGCAATAGATTCAGTTTATGCCGTCATAACCTTCAGATCGTTCTAAGAAACTTATATTTATTTTATGTTTTCTTTGTAATTTTATTATCTTTTATCAGGTTTTAAAAACTGCACTGAATTATTAATGTAAATGCTATTTTAAAGGATAACCGCTTTGTAGGAAAGTAACAATGTCCGTCATTGTTTAGGGGACAATGGGGGATAAGCTTGTCCTTGCTGAATTAGGGTTGATGGATATTCAGCGAATTTGCTTATATCTAAATAAAATTACCTACTCAAGTAAATAATGAGGTTAGGTTAGTTAAATATACTTACCTACTTTTATTATAATTTACATCGTGTTATAAAATAAACAATATCGTCGGTTGTTAAGATTGGGGGAAGTCGATGGATGGAGAGGGCTCAGAATCGTTCTTCCTGGAAATGTGTAGGGGAGGCCTATATCCAGCAGTGGATTTCTTCAGGCTGATGATGATAATGATGATGATAAATTAAAATCTATCAATTGTATTATTATGTACAAATTCTGCTTAGTTCAGTAGGCCTACCATGAGCTCTGTCTGGCTCTGTCTCTGGTTCTGGTTTTGTATCTGTGTGAGTGTCGACTAAATAAATCCTACGTCTAAACGTCACACACACAGTATAATGCATTAGTGGGCACTCACACAGACTCAAAACCAGAGCCAGAGACAGAGCCAGATAGAGCTCATGGTAGGCCATGGGCTAGTGATGTGGGTGTCTACAATATTTAATATATTTATTTATAAGTCTCACAGTGTAGGTACTCTACTAAAAACTTAATATTATAAAGAGGAAAGATTTGTACCTATTTTTGTATGTTTGTAATGAATAGGCTCAAAAAGTACTGGGCCGATTTAAAAAATTATTTCACCAATAGAATGCTACATTCTTCCAATTTGACATAGGCTACATTTCATTTTGAAAAAAATTAGGGATCCTTGGTAAAATTTGAACAATGTAACCGAAAGTGTAGAAAAATGAGTCTTAAAATGTCTTTCGTCGAATGCGCTGCCGAAACTATTAGCGATAGAACAAAATAATGTACAACAATATTTTCTACCCCGTGCGAAGCCGGGACGGGCTGCTAGTAATAAATAAAATGAAAAACAAGCTCCCTGTAATCCCCGCGCACAATAAACAAAGCCTACTTGGGCTAACAACACGTAAACCTCCATACCCATACTTCTTCTTCTTTCGAACCAAGTGTGGTGAAAGGATTTAAAGTGCGTCTCAAAGAGGCTCCTTTCGTGCACTTGACACATAATTTCGAACTATTTAGGTTCTACGATATGCCGGTTTCCTCACGATGTTTTCCTTCACCGTTTGAGAGCACAGGCATAGTGTACATGCCAATGTATGGTGACATTTTTGGGCAAAATAACTCAATGGTACAGGATTGGATTTGAACCCACGATCTTAGAATCGGAAGGCGGGGCCACTACCACTAGGCCACCAGCGCTCCATAGTTTGTAGTGGCCCTGCTTTCAGTGCTATTGGATGTGGGTTTGATTCCCAGAAAACAAAACATTCGAGGAGCTGATTAAGCTGCGGGTTTCCTTACGATGTTTTCCTTCACCGTTTGAGAGCACTAGCATTGTTTCGAACAGAAAAATCCATTGGTACACGACTGGATTCGAACTCGCGACCGTAGGATCAGAAGGTGGGGGCTACTACCATTAGACCAATTTCTAATAAATAAACCTCCGCTATAAATTTCAAAGCAAAACTGTACTATGTCAATAATAATATTAAAATTCAAAAAATATTCAACTTTGTTAGAAGTTTCATGTTCTATCTATTTCTCTTCGAGCGCTGGCATAAACCATTCCTGTAAGCCTACCACAAGTTCTGTCTGGCTCTGTCTCTGGTTCTGGTTTTGAGGCTGTGTGAGTGTTGACTAAATAAATTCTACGTCAAAACGTCACACACACAGTATAATAATTATTATTATTTATTTATTTGTAAACAAATAACATACAAGTAAAATTAAGGCTAAATACATAGTATTTGTAACATAAACAAAGGTGTAGACATTGAAGGCAGAGACTAGAATACATTGGACACAAAATCGGCTATCAAATAATAACTGGCACCCATATACATAGTCTTGACCCCACACTAGGATTCCCTGTCATAACACACTAGTCAGAACTCACACAAACTCAAAACCAGAGCCAAAGACAGAGCTAGACAGAGCTTGATGTAGGTATACTGACTTTAGTAAGTAACGACTGAACTTGAAGGCCCCGACAGGAGATGTATGTGACGCGTTCTGGAGACGCGACAGTCCATCTAATGGAGTGGACGCGTTACTAAAATAGCTCCTTTGTACGGGTATTCCGGAACACCGCCCTAGATCAGCAGAGCAACGACGAGTATGATAGCATTACTAGAGACGCCACTATCTCAGATTTGAAGCTATGTTTATATGGCAAATTTTCATTTTATGCTAACATTTTTTTGGAATACAATGGTATATAAAATTGAAAATAAAACCAATAGTAACGATTTATAATATACAAAAATAAATATTTATTAATATACAAGTATCTGATTGTGAGGTTGTTTTCCATTAAAAAGTATTAGAATTTAAGAACATGGTAAAAGATCGTAACCTAAAAGATTTTCAATTTAAATAATAGTTGTTTGGATTGTTTTCTTGTAGTAATATACGTACGTAGGGGAGACCTATGCCCAGCAGTGGACTTCTGCAGGTTTATGATGATACATAGACACGTAAAATCACGCCTAATTCCCATGGGGGTAAGCAGAGATAACATTTCTTGAAGTAGTACTCATGCATAATTAAAATTATTTTAATCAAGGAACGCATAAATCTTTATTACACAAGTCATAGCCATGTAGAGATCGTCCAATCTTAAACTACACGTCCCACTACTTCAGTCAGTCAAAGTAAATTGTTCTTTATTACCTACAACACAAAGATCATTTTGAAGTACTTTGCTGTGAGCCAAGTTCAAGAAAACATGGTGGAGGGGCGTGCATTTTTAGACTGGTTTATCTATACCCTGATATTTGTATCTCTATATAAGCTGTACAAGACGCTTCGTTGCTCTTCGCATCACTCGCCGCTTTATTAGCTAAAGCAATTGCTCTTGAGCGAGAATGCTGCTGCCATTTATACAATTCCTGTTGTTTGCTACAAATTAGATGAAAAGGTCCATTCATAATGCCTTTTCATTTACAGCTGCTCTATAAATGTACTTATCATTGTCACTATCTCATTACTTTGACATGAACATTTTATGGCAAAAGAAGTCATTTTAGCTATTATCTAGCCTCTTATAGCCCCTTCCCACCGGTGCGTGATATCACGCACCGTAGGAAGGCGGCATTAGTTCAGCTGGTAGGCACTGCTTTCAATGCCGCAGGTCGTGGGTTCGAACACCACTGGTAATAAATATTAATGTGGGGAACGCAGATGTTTTATTTCTGTCTGGTTGTTATATTGTATTCCAATTTAAAAAAATGTATTTAAGTATGTTTGATCAGTTATCTGGTTCCCAGCGAGCTCTTCTTAATTTGGAGCTAGGTAGTGTTGTGTGGATTGTCTTCAATATTTATTGAATTTTTATGAAGCCTTTTAGAAATATTTTATAATTATGAAATATTACTAACTATTATGTAACGGTCTGCAAATAGCTTTTTTTTTAAACAACTATGTTGACAAACAAGCATACAGCCCACTCGATGGGAAGCGGTTACCGTAGCCTATGGACGCCTGCAATACCAGAGGCATCACAAGTTATACTAAATAGTTCAACTGTTTCTTGTGTATTTTGCACATTTTGTGTTTCTTTGTGTAAATATATAATAACATTGTAACTAAGTAGTACGAGTATATGCAGAAGGAAGTATGTATGCAGTCGTAGAACCATCACTATCACCATTGGTTCAGGATAGAGGTCACAAGAGTCGCAACAAAAATGATGGAAATAATTTAATATTAATTATAATAACACTTTTATAATTAACCTTTTATTTTATATCTGTGGTTTATAAACTGTTTTTTTTTTATTTTTTATGACATGTTTTTACCAATTTTCAGACTACATTGCTTCGCGTGGTAACCCTAAAAAGAGTAGGTAACCTTGAAATTCTAAGAATAATGATGGAGGCATGTTGTAATATTTCAAGTAGGCAGAAATGATGAATTCATTATAACTCATAAATGGAACACGTGAAAATAATTCTAAGAATTAGATACGATGTTAAATTTCCGAAAAATCACTGAGAGTAAAGTATTTTTGGAAAAAGAGAATATTTTCTTGTACTAAAAATATTTATATGGTAATTTTTTAGCTTTAAAACGCGTTCTCACAATTTTAATTTTAGCTTCTCGTTTAATTTGCAAACGCCTCACATTTTCCTCTGATATCTACACTCGTATAGAATATAACAGATACGAAAAGCATAGTTCGTGCAGAATTCAGAGCATCTGCATACATTCTGTTATCTCAACCAGACTGGGAAATTAAAACGTACCTACACAAGGTACGGTGAAGGAAATATATACATACGTATGCATAGTATGTACATATGTGTAATGCAACATGATAGTATATTAGAGGTTGGCATCGCAACCTTTGTCGTGCTACTCTTTATATCCATTGGCATGTAGTTAAAAAAAAAAAACAAATCTGTGGTTTTTAACTTTGAAAACTAGACTTAACGCAGAGAATAGATACATAAAAATGTTATATAAAAACATTCGGAACAAATGATAACAGAAAATGCTTCCCCCGAATATTTACCACCATATCAAAAATCTATAGCTCTTTTCGCGCGGGTTTTCACAAACACTAAATGTTCTCAAAAATAGATTTAAGGATCTGAACAAGTATACTCTCTCTCTCAGTTGTGCTACTGTGCTGTACTACGCCTTGCTCCTTGCTTTGTATGCATTCTCTGAATAATACAATAGATTGCTCTTACTGCGTTCATTCCACTGTTATCTGCTTCTTGATTTATTCACTCTGGAACCACTGAATTTACAACAATCTCTGTCTTATATTTTTTTTAATATCAAGATGCACCTTATCATGTCTTTATTCGTTTGTTTTTTTATATAAAACACAGAACAAATCTCAGTCCAATGGTCTTTTCGTCAAATCCAGCATGTAAAAGGTGCCTCATAGGAATAAGGCCGCGTCTTAAAGCGCGTTTTAAAGTTATATTACTCGTACATGATACTCCTCGGCAAGGTGGGGTGACGCTCTGCAAAATGTAGCTGGCAAACACTGGAGGAGAAGAGCCAAAGACCGGGCTCAGTGACGCGTCTTGGGAGAGACCTACGTCCAGCAGTGGACTGACATAAATTGATGATGATGATGACTCGTATAAGTGTACTTAATGTAATAATGTAGTACGTAATAAATAGCTGACTGTAAGGTTCTCAAGGCACAGTAAGAACTGACCTTTTGAGGCAGAGCTCAATAATCAGGCGGAAAGGTCTCTTCGGGCTTATCAAATAGCGTTGCGCAGTAAGTGATTTCAATTACTTGCTCACATGACCGACGGCGTCGTGACGAGAGAGCGAACCTTCGGAGAAACACTAGTTGCGATATCGATCACAGCTTTGAGCACTGGTTTTGTGTAGGTTTAATTCCCGTAACCGGATTTTTTTGCACCATCAACAGATCTATTAAATTCTTCTATGTTCTTTTAGTTTAATATCAGTCACTTAGAACAAAGCCTCAGTTAGAATCAGTTCTAAGGTTATATTTACAAAAAATGTATATAAAAGTCTTGTATATTATAAGTATTATATAAGCTATCTGGTTCCTATAGTACAAGCTCTGCTTAGTTTGGGGTTCTGCTTAGTTTTAGATAAGTATTGTATAAATTGTCTACAACATTTATTTATATTTATTATTATTTATTTATTGAGCTCTAAGCCAAGAAGAACAAGCAAGAAGCTTACGGCTTGGTTCTAAAGGCTATGTCCGCAACAGCTTATTTATTGAAATAAGCTGTTGCGGACAGCCCTTCAAAGCTGTTTCAATATTTCTATATTGAAACAGCTTTGAAGGGTTGCTTGCTTAGCTCCTGAGCCTAGCGAGTCACTAAGCACTTGGCGACACTAACGAAGGCGACCAGTCAGCCGGTTGCGGTGATTCTTGAACACAAAACACACAAAAAAGTGGCATTACAAAGCTCTTGCTAGATGACTCGCAAGACTATGGAAGCTAAATAAGCCACTTGTCAGCGCTCTCGTAAACAGCTTTTTTGCTTGGCCGTTGGGTGTACATTTAGTTACTAAAATATATCACCTCTATCATAACTTTCCACACATACGATTTTGGCACTGTGTCAAGTACCCTACTTTAAACAACGAGCCTAGTCCGATAACTTCAAAAGCTGGTGCTGGAGTACAGAATAATAGCAGTTAGGTATCAGAGCCCACTGTAAGCAATCATTTCTGCATTCTTGAGTAGTTAGTAACGGGGAAACCGACGTGTGGTGTGTAACCCCTTGTTGAAAGGTCGGGGGGTGAAGTAATTGTTAATGCATCGCTGGAGTTTCAATTTACTGTGTTTCCGCTTGTCTTTTTCTTGGTTTTATTTAAACTAACCTGCATCAGATCTGCTCGTCACTGTTTTTTTTTCTTAATATACTTCTTATTGTGGGTTGTTATAAAAGATGAGAAATCCTATAGGTACGTACCTAAACTAAAGTTCTTGAATGAAAACATGAAACAAGTACACAGTTCATTTTGATTCTAATTAAAATAAACACAGCAAACAGCTGATAATAATCTCTATCCAATTCCTTGTGAATAGGATAACCACGACCAAAACTATAATAAAATTATTTATTCAAATCGCAAAATCGTGTTCTAGCAAACACTAGGTGCCCTTAGTACTTGTTTAAAACGCTATCGAATATCTAGTAAAGACGATGATATTATTGTAGAAAAACACATAGGTATAAAAAGTAAGAATACTGCGAAAGCTGTCTGAGAATTTGAAATAGTTTTGGACGTTCTCAGCAGTTATTTGGAAATATTATCTCGTGCTATGGGTACTAGTTGAAATGAAACCGACAAATCAGACTAACAAGCCTAATCCGATGTTAATAACGACAGCTATCGACGGGAGCCATCGGCACATGACACCTTCCGTGTTGCGACCACGTTTGGACTTGAACCTGACTGAACATTTTTATTGTGCGCGACTTTTGAAGCCGACTTTTTTACCTGTTACTTTAAAATTGAGCATTATAGAACTAGACTTAATAATAATAAACGAAGCAAGAGAGAAAAAAAGAGAGCATGATATACTGTACCATCGTATTGATAGTTTTTGCCGATATTGAACTTTAAAATGATTGGGAGACATCGAAAGAGCTTGATCACGTTATACACACAAAATATTAAATGTGTAATCCTAATAATTATAGTATTAGGTATGTGGAACGTCCAATATTTTTTAATTTTATTAATTAATCATACATGCAAGATGTCCTCGTTATAGAAACTGAAACAAATAATCTATCAGCCCACTTGGTGGTTCATAAACAGTTGTTTTATTTGCGACTCTTTCAAAACAAAAAGTAGCAAGAGCAAGTCGCGTCTTACACTCAACTCCAGTGATGATTGTCTAGCTTCATAAACCCAGTATCTGGGGTGCATTAATTGCAGAACATGGCAGTATGCAGGGTCAGAAGGCAGAAGCCTTGAGCACTGCAGGAACTGTTATTGGCAGTAGACTGGACTGCAGTGTAGCCTTTTATTTGCATTTGTTTTTCTTGATCATTTAAGTTTGAACAATGGGAATCTAGATATTATAGATTTCCTATTAATTTTTTCTGTTTCTATATCAATTCATTGGTAATTTGTGGATCAAGAACATAATTAAGATACAAGACTATCTTTAATCTAATAAGAATAAAATGGCTAATTCTTAGTGAATAATTATAGATACTTAGTACCATTTTAGATTTTTAACGTATCGAGATCAAACGTTTGCTTGCATTCAATATTGAAACAGCTCGAATTTTAGTTACAATTACACGAGCTAGTTTAATGATTTGTATCCAATGTATTTGAATTGCTAATTAATTTGCATAGTACCTACTCGCCGATTTATGATTGGCTGCAGAATTTTGATCAATAGCATTTACTAAACTGTTTCTTATTAGGTTATTACACGATTTTTCTTCTTCTAATCGCGTCTCGGGTTCTTTAGAACCAAGTGTGGTGAAAGGATCTTAATTGATTGTATGAAATTATAAACCACTTTCTATAATAGACATTTAGATTAAATTTCTTCGTTTTAATAAACATACATTATAATTATATAGATAGTTCTTTTTTCTCTATTTTGTGTTTCACTTTTAACTTCCTAGCGATTTTGTTTATTTCATAGCTCAAGTAACTTGTTCATAGCTTTCTGCTTCCTTGCTTTCTTCTTGTAAAAATCTGCTAAAAATAAGCCATGGTTAAATGTAGTGACTTGCTTTATTGTCAGTCCTGCACTTTGGGTTGATTAAAAATTCGCGGAACCTACACTCAACCAAACTTTATAAAAAAGCTCAAGCCTCCCAAGCATTAGCATACAGACACTTAATAAATTTTTCTTCCTCCCACGACTCTCCTTTATCGAATCAGTCTTAATTTGAATATTATATCCGTCAAATTAAAGTTCATTATCCTTTGATACATTTATTGTTTAACTCATGGAGACATCCTCTTGGGAACAAATTTTAGAATTAGTATTTTGGAATAACATTGTTGTTTCACTTTGAACCTTATTTATAAATACAACAAGGGTTTGAATATTAGATGCAAGTGTTCAGGGATGGTAAATGAATGTGTGTGTTGTATGAGTGAAACAGTGTAGCGAGTTGAGTGCTGTGTAAATTTGCCGATCTGCTTTTGCGGTGCATTCTCATTTACTTTGTTGGAAGGCAGGCTTTTAAGCTTTTTGTCCTTATTATTCAGCAGCCTTTACTTAAATAAAAGTAACTAGTAGTATTTTTCTATCCAGCTATAAAATTTGCACATCCAAATTAATTCAGTTAGACAATGGTTCTCAAAATAATACGTGTGATCCATTTTTTTTGTGGATTTTTGTGGGTTCGATCCCCACCGAGAACAAATATTTGTGTGGTAAACATAAATGTTTGTTCTCTGTCTGGGTGTTGTATTGTATTCTAAGTATGTATTTACAAAAAAATAATGTATTCAAGTATTATATCAGCTATCTGGTTCCCATATTACAAGCTCTGCTTAGTTTGGGGCTGGGTAGTGTTGTGTGAATTGTCCACAATATTTATTATTATTATTATTATTTATGTTTTTGTTTTGGCAAAAGCGAATTTATTTTTATCTATTTCTAAGGAGTTCATTATTACAAGTAAAAGTTTTAGAGTCACGTTCATGCATAAAATTATTATTGTAAGCCAGGCCGTCATTGGTAATGATTCCATAATTTTACCAAAATATTTGTTTAATAATTAGCAAAACAATGTTCAATGATTACATTCTCCTGACGCTAGTTCCACAAGATAAACAAAACAAAATTAAAACGGTTATTGTTGCCAGCCTTGAAGTTAATTAAAATTAGGGTTACAATTATATTCAGGAATGGCAAAACGCTTCTGTTCTCAGCGAGCTCAATTATCTTAAAAATTGTAGAAGTTACAGAAATAAGACAAAAACGGAAAATCTTATTTCCTTGTTGCAAAAATATGCTAAACTTGAATAATGAGAACATGCCAGAAGCATTAGTTCCTAGAGCATACTCATATTCACAACGAGTTTTACAATACTACTATAATTCATGCAAATTAGCGTAGGTACGGTTGCATGAACTACGTTCCGTTTTACTAAACCAGATTCCAAATCTTTCAGCTTGGCTTTTGGTCCCCAAAAGTGTATGATTGTGAGTCAGCGTACGACGTCATAACTCCCACTCAGTAACCCCGAAGAAATAGTTGACGGGGTAGATAACAATAACTCCGAGCTGTGTGCTTGTGCTCGACAACAAGGCAGATACACTCTATTTATGGTATCATATTTTGTGCACCATTGTAAAGGAACAATGTGACGTGAATATATTGAGATGTAGTGGAATACCCACGACTTTGCTCGTCTTGTGCTATTTTTCTCCTGACCTACCGGACCTTTTTGAAGTACTATAAATAAGACACTCTCATATTTGTTCAAATGCCCGTGTAGGTAATAATGTTTGTGATTATGTCTTCATAATTATTTTATGAATCGAAGAAAGTTTAGCCTTCCGCATATCTAGGCAATCTACGATGGCGATGGCAATGGAGATCATAGCTGCATAGGGCCAAGTTTGCCAGGCTTTATTGGATTCAGAAATCTCAGTGTCAAAATTTGTTCTTCCGGAAATTTTTAATTATCAACGTAATGGATACCGCAAATGACGGTAGCAAAATTATTGAAGCCAAAGCTTACATCCACTGTAAGTACGTAACGAGTGAACTTGTAAATCACTTGTGATTGTGGCCACCAAGTAACAATAATGATGACAGTAGAATTTATTTAGATATGCGATAAGAACAATCATGGTAGTACAGCTATGTTTTCAATTCTGACACGAAAAATCAAATCTTTAAATCATTAACTCCTCGACACTTCTTATAAAAAATAGAATTCTTCTTAACCATGATGATTATTGAAGTTTGATTGTTAAGTAATGTAAATAACTCGTTTTCATTGAAAACAGAGAGAAGTCCTTCCATATTAAAGATCTTATTGTTTTCTTAACGAATGTTACACCCGAAAACATTAAGACCGGGTCGAGAATAATCTGATAGCCAAAATTGTGACTAACCACAACCATGGCGCTAACCCTGTGTTCCCTAGCCCCAAGCACACCAGGGTTGCTTCACGCGGTAAGTAAATATTTGAAGTGGACGAATCAACTGTGTCTGCTATCGATCCTATAATCATGGTTTGCTAAGTTTACTCCACTGTGGGTAAGCTGGTCCTAAGTACACTCTGGTTTTCTGTGAGTTACTTAGAACGCCCGACAATAATTTGTTAGAAGGACTATGATTTACTTGCAAACAATGTAAAATTGTTCATCAAATTGAATGAAATTGAGAAACATAAACTTAAGAACGCAAGGACTACAAATTAAAAGGATTCCATAACAAGAGAAAAACTATATGAGCTCGGTGAACCTACTCAAAATGGTTCGTTTAAATTCAGCAAGCTGGTTTTTAATTAGTTAACGAAGCAAATAAAAGTATCAGCGTCCATCGATCGGTTACCGCGGCGGCGCATGTTGCAAGTTTGTACACATCCCGCAATGGGGAGCATATAATTGCATTGTAATTTGTACGTGTGCTGAAACATTGTTTACTAATTGTGCCACAGATTGGAGAAACAATGCATATTATCGATATCCGCAGACTGCTAAACGGTTTTGTTAATATCAACCAAAAATTTAATTAGCTGATACAATTTATGAGAACAAAATTTTTAAAAAAAGGTCCTTCAAGGCTGAACCTTTTCTTAAAGTGAATAAATCAACAAAACAATTAACTTTAGATAGCAATAGTAATAACGATGGAAACAAAGTAACTAAAATACCCAACATTCTACATCTAACAGCTTCCTTTGTATTTAAATGAATTAACATCAAAGAGCGGCTGCAAATTATGTTGGTACTGTTTAATTTCGTGAGACTTAGAGTCATGAATAAAAATGATTTGTTAGCCTCTTGCCTGCACCATTATCACCATTTACAAATCTAAATGAAACGTGAACCTTATTTAGATAGGTATTCCTAATAATATTTTTGCTTTCGTATTATTTTACTTGCCACATCATGTTCTTTGTTTTAGAGAATTACTTTGAATACCCTGCATTATTATATTATGTAAAAGAACTTTGAACGTTACCATGGAAATAATATACGAACATTACAATAACAAGTGTTGTTGTAAAAGGTATAACGCATCTCACGGGATTTTTTTTATACGGTATACATAATTATACTCAAAATAAATAAAAATAAGTAATATCTACTCATCCATAACTTTTTCAACCTACAATGAAGGTCAAGCAATCCTGTAAAAGTAAAAGTGCTCGCTAAATTAACTTTCAACATAAAAACTCGTTCAATCCTTCAAAAGGTAGTAAAAAAGCATTTACTATCGATATAAAATCATCAATCAATAAGCTATCAAGTGGGTATGAAGTATGAACAAAGTCTGTATGCCCTCGGGACCGGACCGGGACATAAATCGAAGTAACGCCTCTGCGCGTTCATACGAGCAGTATTGAGTTGGGTTCACCACGCCTCCTGCAGATTACAAACTAAAACTGAGGACTAAGCAATGTTTTCAGAGTTTCGTTTAGTTTTATGGTTTTGGGATGGACCTTGAATATTTCCTGAAGATCTTTTTATTACTAAAATTTACATTATACTTTGACTTTTTATATGGTTAATCTAGTAAATTTAAAAAACCAATTTATATTTTTATGTCTAAATCAAAATTTTAGCACCAAAGAGCAATTTTCAAAAATGTTCTTCTCTGTCAACTATCCATTGTTACACAAAATAAATGGAAGTGTCTGTATATAAACGTTACCGTCCAGTGTCTCGAGAAATCGATGTTTCATACGCGGCGCGGGCGGAAACGATATCGCGCTTCATAAATCTACGCGAGAGCAATGAATAAATTCTACTGCGTTACAGCGCACTCGCCCATGCGTTCAAAACGTGTCACGGACTTAAATTCACAGGAATGGTGTTTTCTTAGATATATTTTGCAAGGAATTTTTCACTTTTTATAGACCACGCATATTTATTTAATGAAATTACTCGCATGTCATAAAGTTTATATTACTTTAGTAATGGTGTTCCACAAGGCACTACATATGGTTCTTTTCTCTTTCTGTTATACAGAAGCAGAATCATTACTTGATTTCTGTAGTGTTTTGTTAATTTATTTGGAATCTAAGAATAAAATCTTAACAGAAGTATTTTTGCCATTTCTTGCATCATCTTACAAGCTCCTTGTCCAGTGAGCTCCTCACCCATGAGTTTTTGAAGAATGGTGTTTGTAAATACGACGCCGCGGGGTGTAAAGTCTCAATTTGTTAAATTTATTTCACGATATACTTTGGCGCTGTATTGTAGGAGCATTGGATTGTACGCAGATTTATAGCTGAACTAGGGAAACAGACAATACGTTTGTTTTTTATTTTACAAAAATCGATGCAGGAAGTGTTGCTGTTTCCTTGTAACTTGGGATGTGACAGTGTAAAAAGACATTGCAGATTCTTAAAAAGTTTGATAGTAAATGAGGTAATTATATTTTCATTTTTATAAGATGTCAACATACTTAGAGCCCATAACAAATTCATCTTGACGTTGAAATTTCCTAGTAAAGTACTGTATTTGAATTCCGTAGCTAAGTGATGTTTTATTACGGCATCAAAGTCAGAAGCTTGCTAATTAATTGACACTTTATTAACAGGAACCTTTTCACATTGATTAAGATTTTCTCGATGTAAAGGAACTTGCTGGGCTTATTCAATTTAAAACTGATTTGCTTAATTCATGTTTAATAAAGCAGCTAGTCCGTAAGTTTGTTTGTTACCAATTCTTACGACGGAGTTTGAAAGATCTGAACCTGTTTTGTTAATTTTAGCTCGTAGGCACCGTAAAAACATAACTTTCAGAAATAAATACACACAATACCTTCCAACCTCAAACTAATCAAAGTTAGCACTATCATAATACTAACCCACATGCTATGTGGTTAGTATCAAACCTGTAGCCTACTGCACAATAAGCAGAGCTACCAAAGCTGTGAAGGTAGTTCATACGCTCAAGAAACCGAAGCTTCATAATACCGTTGTTGGTGTAACCTTCGCACACTTGATGGCGTACCACCGCGCGGTCAGTAAATCACAGGCATTCATCCCGCGCCACATGAATGGGCCGCTCGCTACAATAGCCGGGCTCGCTATAATGGACCGGCAGCAATACGGCTATGATTTATACCCTCGGACGATGCAAGATTATCCTCTAATACACTAGCGGTAGTCAGCCACTGTGCCTGTGCCTTCAGCACAACCGGTTTTTATTTACTGTCTTGAAGAAAATGATGGTGATTTTTTCAAAACTTACGATATGTTTCATTAATTTTTTCGTTTCATTTATTCATTAACAATCTTTTAGAATTTGTGTTTGAATGTTTACTATAAACACACATGTTACAAAAAAAAACAATAAAAAATTTAATACACAGTCATCAAATATAAATACACATAAACAAACAAAATCAATGTCAGAATAAATTACAGTATCAATAATAAATCAAAATGTCACGTCTGGGAGTGATGAATTCATCAATTGAACGACATCCTTAAAATCAGAATATCACTAAAGACACTTTTATATAACTGCTCACACTTTGCGCTCTCATTGTTGCTACGATCAAGTTATCTTGGCCGTCGGCATTGGGCAGGATAAACTCATAAATAATATTTATTCTTCCTTCAAAGAACCGGAAATTACAAAAGATCACAGCAGCTGAGGGATAAAAAAGCAATTTAAGTGATTTTGTTTCCAAGCTTTCAAAATCTTTGGTTTTTATATTTGAGGTTCATTAAACATTGATGGGAGACAGCAATGTCGGCCTGTTTGAACTTATGCTTGTTTGATATTATAAATAAATTTAAACCATCCGTCAGCAGAGCTTTTTTCAGTTTTTTACGAATATTTCAAACTTCATATTTATATTTCAAAAGAGTTTGAAGATCAAAAATCAATAGAAGTATTACAAAACACACAAAGGTACCTGAAATTAAACTTCAGTTTATGTAGCCATGACCCATCCAATACAGAAAGACAAAAAAAATACAGCGCCAACTCAAATAAACTAAATAGAAGCTGTAATTTTTGTATAACTTTTCAACTTTTACAAATGGTTCTTCTGAAGCGCCTAGTCGCCTATGAAATACTGAGTATATTCTTTACGGGCCACTTCAGAGTTAAATTGATCGTATTTTATTTAAATTACTTTGAACGGCGTTTGAAGTTTTGTTTTCCAATTTTTTTATCGTTGAGGGTTATTTTGTTAGGTTGGGTTACCGCACCCTCAAAAATAATAGATAAAAGAGAAATAAAATAAAATTGGTGGTCGGATTGCAGATACCAGTGTGGTTATTACAATAAAATTAAGGCTTTTATAATTTTTATTTTATCTACTAGATCTAAAACGTATACAAACTCGGGTTAGGTTTGTGGATACTCGTATTTGAATAATGAAATAAGGTAGTTCTAATAAATTTCACTCAAAGTCAAAGTCAATAATTTTTTATTCAGTACGATGCAAGAATCACTTTGAAATGTCTTAAAGCTAGGTAAGTCTAGGTGCCACTGTTTTGAAAATACTCGTAGTTTTTCAAAATAATATGATTGCGCAAAAAATCACAAATCTCATGATATTTCTCCAACTTTTTACATTATTTCGCGTCATTGCCTTGCTATAAACTACGGAAAATATAGAATGTTATAATATTGCGCGTTCACGAACGATTTCACCGCTTCACTCGGTGTTTGTGTCGTGGACCGGGAAATACTACATATTGGCTCCCAAATACATTTCTGTACCTACAATGATATCCTTTTTATTAAATAAAATATACTCGTAGGTATTGGTAGGTGTAACTGTTTACTATATTAAAATATTTGTTTTATTTTAGGATCTGCCAGTATTTTTAGTTTTTTTCACTTAGCGCTTTTGTCTATGAGTACATTGAATTGAAATATCGAAAAAACCTAATCACAAAATAAAGTATCCTGTTTCTTAATGATTGAACCAAGTTATAAGCCCTATAGATTTACATCTGAATTCAGATAAACAAGGGTTGTTCCGCCCTGTCCACTATTTATTGATGCCGGATAATCGGACAATAAAACAATTCGTTTGTAAACTGTCATTGTTCGCGCCCATCGCTAAGTCCTGCACAATGGATTATACTAGGGGAGGTTTTACATCTAACGACACGATTGTCTGTTTAGTTATGAAACCCCGCGTGACTTCCGGTAAAGTTATTTTCACACAAACTTTGACACTCTTTATGAAAAGACAAAATGGGGGCCCATTTTGTCTTTTTTCCCTACACCTCTCAAAAGTGCCTTTTTATCAAATTTCAGACACTAAGGCCCGTATTCCGAAACAACGCTTGAGTCTGAGTCGAGCCTCAAGCATTGATTTTTGACACATTTCAATGGAGAACTGTCATAAAATCTATGCTTGAGGCTCGACTCAGACTCAAGCGTTGTTTCGGAATACGAGCCTAAGACACTGTTTGTTCACTGCTCACTCATCATAAAATTTCTCATTTTATGATGAGTGAGCAGACTTCTCTCAGGTAATTAGACTGGTGATGATGTGATAGTCATAAAGACTGAACCTAAACCGTTCCCTTTGTCTGGGAAAAACCTAAACTTTGTTCCGAGACAAAGGTCGACATTTTAGATTGATCCTGCCAAAAGCATTTTTCGTTAAGCTCTCGAAGTCGTTTTAGCATTAAGTAAATAATTTAATTGTGACTTCATCGTATCTATACAAAATTGACTTACCAAAGTGATGTCTCAATGTTTGGCTTTTAGAAGTTTGTGACTTACCTGAAATAAAAAAAAAACATTAAAAACGTACTCGTAGGTAGTAGGCAAAATATTTTTGTGTCTGCATGCAGCAAACCCCGATTGAATTACCTATAAATAACTTCACTACTGGAAATAGCTAATATCGATAATGTCATCTACCCATCGAGGCCAGCCTACGTTTCGTCTTCCGGTTCATCACCATTCAAGAACCTCATTCACACTATGGTCGTCCTTATTGCATATTACTAGTACCACTTCCGTTTCGATATGGGTAAAAATGTACTAAATGCTGTAAGTAATACCCTAGCTATTGGCCTCGGGGTTGTCAGGGCATCATATATCAGATGGGCAAAAAGCCTTCGATTTCCGCCCGCCCTCTATTACCGACCCTACCGGCTTAGGAGACATTTTACTTTGAGGACATCATTTTAGAGAAAATTGAGAGAACCCATGTTTTTTTAGGCGCACACAATGTTTCATACGATAATTCAGTATGGGATGAACTGAGTGAAATAATTTGTCCAGACCTGATGGTGATGCTGGTGCAGAAAGGAAACCAATGACGACTGGCGTCAGAAAGAGAGACTTAATATGAAACGGACTGACGCACTTATTTACTTACCTATGATTTCTTCTACAAGTGGAAACAAAAGATCTGTAGGCCTACCACAAGCTCTGTCTGGCTCTGGTTTTGAGTCTGTGTGAGTGCTCACCAGTGTATTATACTGTGTGTGTGACATTTCTACGTAAGATTTATTTAGTCGACACTCACACAGACTCAAAATCAGAGTAGCTTGTAGTAGGCCTATTTACAAAAGTGTTAAACCCTGTTAATACAATTGAGTAACTTTCGTTTCTTGTAGATAGAAGTACAATAACCTATTTATTGTTAATGAAGTCTGCCACCGCGCCACAATGATAGATGTCTTCTAAATAGATAATAGGATGATGTCCACTCCGCTTGCATTAGTAACCGGAGCGGTGGCGGTGGCCATCCATCTTGCATTGTTTGAGTTGCATTACTGGCTGGACGGCTCTGGGGGAATTTTAATACGATGTGTACCTACTTATTCCTAGTTCAAGGTACTACCAGATATCGTGATGCCCCGAATAGAAGCATCTGTAAAAAGTTAACGCTTCGTTTTACAAGAAGATGCCAAAGACCAGTATTTGGCATTTTCATACTTTTAATATAGCAGTTTAAGTTATTCTGTAGGCTTACCATGAGCTCTGTCTGGCTCTGTCTCTGGGTCTGGTTTTGAGTCTGTGTGAGTGCTCACTAGTTACTGTGTGTATGACGTTTTGACGTAGGATTTATTTAGTCAACACTCACACAGACTCAAAATCAGATCCAAAGACAGAGCCAGACAGAGCTCATGGTAGGCCTACTGATGAGAAAGTTTAGTTTAGATATGAATTCATTCTCGCGCGATACCGAAACACAAATTAACCAATTTTGGTATTCAGGTCACGAATTTACATTTTTTTTAACAAGTTTCACACCGACAATAGTTTATTTTTCATACAGATATAACGTGGGTGTGAAAATACATATTTTATCTATATGTCAAGGGCTTTTGGAAAAAAAAATCTTTGGACTGCAATTTGAACTTGGTTTTGATACTTGATATTCTCGTACGAAATAGTTCAGAGCAAAAAGCTTAATTAATATGAAGGCAACGTCAAGGGAAAAAAGCTAAAAGCTTGACACTTCTTAATAAACTATTACACGGGTTTTATTGCGTATATTATATATAAATACCCGTGTAATAGTTTAAATATGTTTTAGGATCGCGAAAGTTTAAAAAGTACTACGTAATAAAAGTGTACATAGGAGTTGACACAGGACACCAATCGCTTTGAGCCAAATCGATTGGAGTCATAAATTCAGTACGTAAACAAAACAGGCAACAAAAACATGAGTTCTTTGTATACGTGTCCCGAGTACGTTATCTCGTTTCACGGCTCATCGCCACTGCTCGTACACACTAAGCTGACGAAAGCGGATAAAAGGGTAGGGTAGCTCTCATTCTTGTATGCACTAAATCTACACTTTATCTCAGGCTAAGAGATCCTAAATTATTTTGTTTTCTTACTCTTCATAATGTACATTTTCTGACCAAGAACCGTACTTAAGAAATCAGATTTTTTTTCAATTATTTTTTTCAAAGTATTCCTCAACAAAATAATATTCTTTTCACTGAAATTAAAGAATGTTTTTTCATTGGACATAAAATGTCCAATGTCTTTAAATAAATGGATTAGCCCTGTCTTTGCTCGATTGGGTTCAGCGCGTGTTTTTTTTTATGCAAATGGTAGACAAACGGGCTTACGGCCCACCTGATAGTAAGCGGTCACCGTCGCTCATAGACACCAACAACACCAAGGGTGCTGTCGTTGCGTTGCCTACCCTGAAGGAACTTTTTTACACTTAATTTAACTTTTGTTCATCCTTGGGTGTGGTTCATCCTTGTTAGCTATCTCCTTGGTGTCGTGGTCTGTACAGGCGTGGATCGCTGCTGGAAGATATTGGTATCGATGTCTTCAGCTCGCTGGCGGAGGTAATGTACCGTACAAAGTAGGTTTTGTACGGAAAGTTTAAAATGAGTACCTAGTAAAAAGTGAGCATGCACATTTTAAATTTTAATAAACCATTTTAAAAATGTGAAAATAATAATATTTGTTCGTCTGTTTGTAAAGTTTTTAAAGCTTGAATTCTGTAGGCCTACCACAAGCTCTGTCTGGCTCTGTCTCTGACTCTGGTTTTGAGTCTGTGTGAGTGCTCGTATACTGTGTGTGACATTTCGACCTAGGATTTATTAAGACAGCACGCACACAGACTCAAAACCAGAAGCAGAGACAGAGCCAGGCAGAGCTTGTGGTAGGCCTACAGGAGATGGACACAGGCTACTTTTTTAAGTATCAAATACCTAGTACTTCCATAAACATTAAAAACGACAACCACAGTTTTCTGAGATATTTTTGGGTCATTTTAGTTTCACTTGTCCTGCTTTGGCATTGTCCTCTAATAAGATAATTTCATCCTTCAACTGCGGAGAAAAGTTTTTGTAACAAGCTCTCGTATTCTGAAAATGATCCAAATCAGACAGCAGTCGTAGTTTTTCAGAAGTCCCAGTCTTAAGATGACGAGCTTGGACCTTCCAGATAATTCAATCGGCATCACTTCGGGGGGTCGAAGCGCAATAGCGTTAGTTCCGATTCGATTTCATTTTATGCAAAGACGGTTCTATTTCGTCGCGAGCCTCCAATCGGGATAATACTATAGAAGAATGATCCAAATTGAATTCACGGGCCTCGCACCCCGCACCCCGCACCCCGCACCCCGCCCGGTTTAAGACCAAGAAACGAATTGATGCCAAAATGCTGTGAAATGGGGACCAGATAGACCGACAACATTGAAGATTGTAGAAAGGCGTTGGATGGAAAGCGTGAGCTGTCTCTGAGTGGGCATTGATTCATCATTCTTCCTGGAAATGTCTGTTTTCAGGCTTTCAGGCAAACAGGAAAAATGGCTTCCAAAACCAATTTTGAAGGACTTCGATTCGATTATGCTTTAAAGAGAGCTTACTTTGTGCAAATTTCAAGCCAAGCTATTTTTATATTTTCTATACATAACACCCACTTGGGTGGCTTTATGCTAAAGACGTTTTTTATCGCCTTACTTTTTCACCTTTAAACACTCGGCATTCTCAAGAAGGGTTGGAATTCAGCAGATATAATGCTTGGTTAGGTTTCTAGGATTTTATTAAATTTATCCGAATTCCGGATGTTTGGCGATCGGGATACGGATGTGACGTCTACCGTGTCGATAGCGAGGTGTTTGGTTTTTAGGAACGTTACCTTTATCTGTTTGAAAACTTTGATGTGAGAATCATAGGGTCGTGGCCTACCTGCCTAGTTTTTTTTATGCTTCAGAAATGCGTGGCTGACTGAGTGAAAAGTATGACTCCTGGCTTAGATGTAAATAGATATAAGTACAGCTGCGGCTAATTTGTAAGATCCCGCAAAACTAGTACAAAATTGTGGGTGGTCGATACTAGCTGTACAAAAATATTTCAAAATAGAGCTTCATCTATTACGCAAAATATTTTGCTCAGGCAGAGAATTTCGCTTAGAAACCAATACAAACCAGGGGACGCGTAAAACGGACCAGAATTCACAGAAAATAGTTGTCCTCCTCCCTATCGCTCTGTCATCAGATTATTACATTACAGCGCCCTCTTTTGAATATTTTACGCGAGAACATTTTCCACTTATGTTTCCTACGGGAGTGAAAAATCCGGGAATAATAGACCTACCTGGGTACGCAATTTTTGTTTAGCATTTTATTTCGTTTAGATTATTTTCCGGCTTTAGCGATCTTAAAATGCTTGAAATGCTAAATTTTGGGACATTATGGCAAACATTACGAAAGAGACATTATACTCAGTGAGTGAAAACATCCAGGTTTCTATCTTACAAACTTAATAAAATGAAATAGGCTGTTATTTCGGTAAGATGTAGTACAACCTCTCTTATATTTGTGACTAGAAGAGTCCTTGATGATCTGACACGGCTAGGATTACATTTTATTTTTCAGTTACGGTAGAGAGAAAAATTACGGAGACCTTTGCGAATCGAATCAAAAGAGAGTCGTAACCCGATACTTATCAAAGGATTTAGTTCAATCTTTTACATAATACCTTCCGAGCCAAATGACTCAAAATCATCAGATATCGGCTCAAAACGGCGATAAGCGGCTTACAGGCTATAGGCAATCGGAGCCGCAATTATTACTAATGGGATTATCAGTTTAATGTGCCACTCTGTCACTCAGAAACTGGCCACAGAACACATAACAGAAGCACCTATATCTATATAGTACGTATAGGCTTTCCAATTTCAAATGTAGAACAATGATTAAAGGCTTTAAACCTTTAGGAGTTAACTTGATGCTCAATTACCCACAAAACCCATAAATTTTCAAACTATTCTACAAAAATGATAAAAAGTACAATGCGACAGTGTGAACAGCAAGAATTGGATAATAAAACTTTCGCAGTAATAAAACATATAGCTAACTCAGTGAGACTTTAATAACATGAGAAAAAAATCATAAAATCTTTCAGTAACCGCGTATTTTTACGGCCGACATCACGAAACCGTAAAAAGAGAAGTCGGTAGAACATCACCCGCTCAGGTAGCCGTAGCCGCTACGTGAGATATAAAAACAAGACGTACTACGTGTCGACGTGAACACGTAACACGTAATTATCACTATGCGGCTCTACGTGGGGAAGTGATTTCGGGGTTTTTAAAATTGTTTTTGAGAACTGATTGGAGGTTGGGGCTCTCCGGATTGGAAGTGGAAACACGATTTCAATTTGTCTTTATGTGGAGTTAAATTATTCAAAACACTTTGGATGCAATTCTAAACAGATTCTGAGAAAATTTGGCAGATGAAAATAAGCTGTGACGTCATTTGCATCTGAATCTGCGTGGTGTTTTACGGAAAATGGCGGATAGTTGTGTTTTGGTTATTATTTTAATGAAAACCATTCTACTTTGAATTAAAGACACTGTCGGCAGTAAAACCTTTTATTGCTATTATTTTAAATGTTAAAGTATTATATTTCATAAAAGACTATAACACTAACTAATGCGACTTATTGTAAATCCTATTTATTATTCATGCAGAAGATCCAAAAAAAAAGAAAAATAGTGAAGGTAACGCAGTAATTAGGCTGACAACAATCTATTTGTCACTCTTTCCCTCCTATCAGTCACTCCTCGAGACATAAATCACTGCTCAGTGATCAATCAACCTGCCAAGTAACTATTTTGATGACTCAGTAATGATATACTCAAGGGAAAAAGTGACAAAATAGTGGTAAAGGCATGAGATAACTCCAACCGAAAATTCTCTTATATTGAATGTTAATATAGGTGAAAACATAATTACAAGCTGGGGGTGTACCACAAGCTCTGTCTGGCTCTGTCTCTGGCTCTGGTTGTTGTGTGAGTGTTGACTAAATAAATCCAACGTCGAAACGTCACACACACCACACACAGTATGATACACTGATGAGCACTCACACAGATTCAAAACCAGAGCCAAAGACAGAGCCAGACAGAGCTTGTGGTACTGGCACCTAGACTCACCTAGCTTTAAGACGCTTCAATTGATCCTTGTGATACCATTCAATAATACATTATTTGACTTTGAAATTTTAGCTGCCAGTTCCACACGATCAAGCCTAGAAGAACAAGTTCTTACTGATTTTTTGTGACTTGAGGATTTGATCTTAATCATAATAGCTTTATTACGAACCTAAGTAGAAAAACTGGAAAACGAAACGTAGAGCGCCCACCCACCAGATGGACCGACGAGATTGCAGGAAGTTGATGGATGGAAAGGAATCGTTCATCCTGGAAATGGCCTATGTCCAGCAATGGACTTCTTCAGGCTGATAATGATGATGATGATGAATTAGGGAAACAGATATTATCATGAAACTATTGCTTTTAAAAGTAAGAAGCACACGTTTCTGTTTTTTGAGTACAGTTCCCTAGCAAGCATAGCCTGGTAAGGTTCGTAGTAGAGGCACTGGCTTGGCGTGCCCTAAGCCACGGAAATGAGGGACACTTTCAGCGGATGTCGTCGTTAAAACGGCCGTAAATTAAGGACAATGCAATAAACATTTTATTTCTTTTCAAAGGTTCCTCTTCCTTCGGGTTTATTGTGGTTTAATGAAGATGAATTTGAAGCCGTTTTGAGTTTAAATTATCCTTTCATTGTTGTTACGATAAAACAATTCAAGTTTATTTCGAAATACAAAATTAAATACGAATTCATAACAATAATAGTTTCAATTTTAAACCAGTGAACCTAATTTTCTTTGTCATCGTCTTAAGTAAAGCCACGGGTGGTTCTTAGTGTGAAACGTAAAGGCATCTTATATTTCCATACACGAGTAGGAAGTAATGACCCGTGACGGAGATACAGCGAGTCACAGCGAGTACACGCCCATGCCCATGTCAACATCCTCAAAGAAAATGGTACACTTTTACAAAATACAACAATTTTCGTAAAATTATGTTGGCAAGTACACGAGAGCATTGGTGGTCTAGTGGTAGGTAGCAGCCCTGTCTTCTGATCCTAAGGCCGTAGGGTCAAATCCATCAGTTACGTACTAATTAGTTTTTCTGTCGAAAAATGTAAGTGCACTATGCCTCTCTCTGGTCTGTATATGCTGTATTCTCAAACGGTGAAGGTAAACATCACGAGGAAACCAGCATATCGTAGAATCTAAAAAAATCTAAAATATGTATGGCGAGTGCACGAAAGGAACCTCTCCGAGGCACCAATCCTTTCACCACACTTACTGGTTTGAAAGAACAAGTGACACGAAACGAAGAAGTACATACAACTAGCGGGCAGGTCATACCACTCGAAGTACTGAGCTTTTGAGAATAAAGGTTTTCGAATGGCGACCAAGAACCGGAAAACGATACGTACGACGCCCACCCACCCGATGGACCGACGACATTGTAAGAACCGCGGGAAGTCTGTGGGTGGAGAGGACCCAGAAACATCTTCCTGCAGGGCGATCATGTAACTTTTGATGCAATGGTTTCAATCAAAATCTTATTAGAACTGTCAATTTTTGTACGTGATCGCAAATTGACAGTTTCAATAAAATTTTAATTGAAACCTTTGCAACAAAAGTTACATGATTGGCCTGCCTGAAATGCATAGAGGAGGCCTAAGTCTAAGAGGAGAGGAGAAGTCCAGCAGTGGACTTCTCCAGGCTGATTTACTTTTTTGATGAGATTAATGTTTAAACATACATTTTAAGTTCACACCCTGGTAAAAAATCCCGCCTTAGCTTTCAATTTAAAATTCCCTGTAAAAATGCTAAAATTCTCTTTGAACAAAGGAACACAACGACACAAAGCAGACCTTATGATGCTAAGCTAAATGACCCATCGCTGCATAGGTTACTAACGATCTTTGCCTTATAAAACCATCTATCAACAACGCAAAAACCGTAAAACTAGCCCCTATTCCAACCACGTTAAAGTGCATTTAGACTGTCTTAGGTAAACTTGTAAAAATGCAAAAAAACTGGCAAAGTTTTCTCAAAATGCCAAAGTGAACCTTATAGCGATAAAACTAAGATGTAACGGAAGTGTAGAGGTAAAGTGGTTTGAATGCAAACCTTATCAAAGCTGGTGTAAAGTTCAAGCGTTCTTGCTAATTATCGAGACAGCCTGAAGGCAAAGAATTTAAGCAAAGAGGGGTTTTGTTTTTGGTTTTCAAAATGTTGTACAAAGATAATATAGGTTTTAAAAACTTTTGAAACCGACGTCATTACCAAACTGTTGAACCGATTTTAATGAAATTATCTATCCAATCTGGAAATATTATACCTCTACTTTTGAAAAAAAAATAAGAATTTTTTAAATCAACTCTTAAATGATGAAATTATGCGATAAAAAATATTAAAAAAGAATACACAAATACAACGTGTATCAAAATATGTGTACTATCCCGAAGGGGGGTGAATTTCCACCCCCCGGGGAACAACTTTTGTTCAACGACTTTTCGAACTTCGATTGGTATCTCTGAAAAAAACTGCAACGAAGTTTCAACATGAACAGCTGACTTTATACAAAGTGACAACCCTAAACTCAGCTACAGAGGTAGTAGGTAGTAGTAGTAGACCTACAGAGGTAGTAGGTCAAGGGGTCAAAGGGTTACAAGGATAGGGTTGTCAATTTATTTAGGCACTATGAAATTAAATATTTTTGTATGGGACACTGAAAATAGGAATTTTTAATTTTCTCCCCCCCACAACTGATCACCATTGTGGTCTGAAACCCCCCACCTTCGCATAGTACACATATTTAGATACACCTTGTATAACAGAATTAAGCACCTCCTTTTTATTTGAAGTCGGTTAAAAATAAAAGTTCTCCAAGTAAATAACTTGAACATCAAACAGTCACCAATATACAAAAGTTTTTGAAAAGTGAACCGGAAAAGAAGCGGAGGATGACCCGTTTTCTGCTGACGTGACATAAAAAATCGCACAAACAGTCGATGGGTGGTTCAACCAATCCATATTGCCTTATGGTTAAAAACAGAGAAGGTTTTCCCAGCAGTGAACGTCTTGAAGCTGAAAATGATGATCGTAATAAAGCCTAATATGGCTTACTGCGAAACCCTAAGAATGTTTGTAACTTTTCACGTTTACTGAGAAATCTATCCACTAGATACAAAGGACCGTCTGTTATTTTATTCTTTGGCCAGTGTAATGCAATCTGTGTCGTTATCCGTACAAACAAAGCGAGGGGGCACCTGAAGGGGACCGGACTAAGGGGGAGGGGGGTAATTAAAGGCGTTTATCTGCTTCAGGTGCGGCTAACGTTAGATATGAAACTGGAAAACAGTTCAAGAAATTCCGCTCAGAATTCTAAGCAAAATCTGGGATAGAATCTTGCTGAAATTCTGGTACTTAGGCAACTTTGATAACGAGTATAATAAAGGTTAAAGCTGGAATAACCATTGTTATCAAGAAGCGAATCAAGAATTTGCCAAGTTATTTTATTAATTTTTTAAAGCACTTGAAAATAAGTAAGAAACTAATTGTAATAAAATTTTATTTTTTCAGGATTGAATTCTTTGAAAAAGCAGCATTTCAATGGTTGAGCCAGGTAAGTTGCATGTATATAAACAGATAGAAAGTATTTTACTGTTGTATCAGCACCTCATCATCATTATATTATACAACATAATTAAAGAACAACAAGGGTAAAAGAGGAAAACTTCAATGTATCACAGCTTCCGACACACAATTCATCGCGAGGCCTAATTAGTACCTTATCTCGGCAGGTGCCGCTAATTCCCACGGGACACTGTAAATTGCTGCCAGTGTCGCACATACGTTAATACAACGCACGCATAGAGTTTGTAAATTGTACAAAGACAACACATTGTTGCTATTTCATTTTTAAAGTGATCCTTGATTATTTTTTTTATCGACCTCGCCTTCTCTCTAGTTGCTACGGAGTTACTTTGACATTTATTTACTTAGACATTTCATTTTAATAAATGTAGTTTTAGTCATTCTGAATTGTTTTAATGTTTCTACTTCTTCCTAACGTGTCACTGATTCTTTCGAACCAAGTGTGGTGAAAGTATTTTTAGTGCACCTCAAAGAGACTCCTTTCGTGCACTAATGTTAGTTTTAATGTAAAGCGGTCCAATTGACCCATTAAATTGGTCGGTAAAGCAAAGTTGTCCTGCTGCTAAAATATTTCACTATCATCGTAAATGGCATTGCTCCAACGAAAAAAATCGGAGCCACCCTAAATTAAAAACTACTAAAATAGTCTGCAAATTTCATTTCGCTCGAGTTTTTAGTCTAAAGAGTTTTCATAAATGATTGCAAGGCAGGTGCTGAGAATTGATGAAAAGTCGTCTGTGATTTGATTATGATACATTTCGCTGATAAAAGCTAGAGAAATGTTATTACTGAAATGAGTTTTATAAAAACTGATGACTTCTGACTAGCGATGCGCTGATTTAACTTTGAAGTGATCTTTGTGATTTTACTGAATATAATAGACAACGTTTATTTACTTCTTCTTCTCTTAACGTGTCACTGATACACTTACTTATATTTTGTTTTTTTTGGTGAACTATTTGATGAAATGAAACGAAATATCTATATTTGCATGAGGTATGGTAAATTAAGGCCGGTTTCCTCACGATATTTTCCTTGAATGTTTGAGAGTACTGGCATAGCGCATGTACCTTTTATTTTTAGCACTTCTCTGACTAAATTCTTTCACAAAAAACTCCATGCAATCCCTTACCGATTCCAGTTTCAAAAAGTATTCCTAAGCCAAAACCTCCGAAAGATATTATAATGTCTGTCATCAAAAGCTCCTGTATCGCGCGCACAGTACGCACACGTAATCCTGTTCGCGTATTCTGGAGACGCAGCCGCCAAGAGATTACGCGATCATTCTGCGCTTATGAAACCGAGGCTTAGCGGCGGCGTACCGGCGTACTAACCACGGGGGAAATGCCACTGCGGACAAAACGGTGGAGGAAAACATCGTCAGGAAACTTGTGCTTCAGTAGGTGTGGTGGGCATGGCATACCAACTAACTGAAAAACTGGACATGTGCCAAACTCATTGTTCGAAAATGTCTCTGAAGATCTTAAGTGGATCTGGTCTAAAAAGTAAAAAATAAGAGTAAGGAAAATAGGAAAAAGTTTGTTTATTGAGAGATACTTAGTAGCCAAGGTATATATTATGCACATATATACTATACATATCGTATAATTACATACATATTGTATTGAATAACACCAATACAAAAATACGAAGAGATGTGATTTAAATATAAAGACTGTACCTCACCTATAATAGATATCAAACGTAAACTTTTTTTTTAATTTAAACTAAAAATTAAGATTCTTGTTCTACTAAAAGATCTGGAGTACGTCAAGGATATATTTTCATATTTTGTCAAATTTTATTTAATTGGCAAGACGCTTCGTTAAAATAACAAAAACGAAATAATAAGCTGAACTGAATCTTAAATTCAGCCTATTACCGCTTATTTTCCAGTGAAGTGGATCTATAGTGAAACAGTATGGTTAGGGGTTCAAACGCAAATACGCACGAGGAATGTGAAATTATAACCTTGTAAGGGGCAGGTTTAAACGGCTCAGCGTGTTGTGTGCCCTGTTTTCAGGTTCGGTGTTAATTTTACACAAATTGTGACCTAAGATTAAGGCTTTATTGAGGTCTGTATTACTAGACTTGTTAGTTACCCCATCCGTTTAAGCTACACGGTCTCTCTGGCTAGAATATTGAGCATTATGATATTTTTTAAATGTTTTTATTTAAAAAGAACATAGAAATACGTTTGTCGCACACACTAAAAACGCTGACAAAAGAAATAAGTAATAAACAAATGCTAAAGTAACTAAAAATAATCTAAAACAAGTCATTTCAAATTATTAGTGGTAATTTTTTGCTCTCAAAAATTCGAAGTACCTACATATTCAAAAAAATTACGATAATGCAAAAAAATTCGAGCGAGATTTATTTGAGTGATATTAATGACGATGGTATGACATGTGATATTCGAGTACGAGTAATATCTCTCATGCTATAATATAAAACACATCAGGCCACTAACAGCATCACAGCTATCGTCAACCACTCAAGAGATGTCATCACGACCCCACACCATTACTTATTCAAGCACCATGGGTACTTAGATATTCTTACATTGGAGTACTACTGACCAAGCTATAACATCTACTAATATGAACTGAATAGGAAACAAAACGCACAGTGCAAGTACTGGAGGAGAAGAGCCGAAGACCGGGCTTAGTGGCATGTCTTGGGAGAGATCTACGTCCAGCACTGTACTGATATAGATTGATGATGATTATGATGATTTGACTGGCCTTTCAGCTCAGTTGGCTCTCCTTTCTGCGCTGTTGACGGTTGTGGGTTCGTTCCCCACCGAGAACCAATATTTGTGTGGTGAACACAGATGTTTGTTCTCTGGTGTTATATTGTATTTTATGTTATGTATTAACATAAAAAAAATAGTATTAATATCAGCTATCTGGTTTCCATATAACAAAAGCCGCTAAGCCGCTACGCCGTAACACCGCAGTAGCATATTGCGGTATTTTTTAAAACTAAAGTAGGTACTATAAACTTTCCAAACATAACCAAGTGTGTGTTGCATACGAGGGTTATTTATTTATTTAATGTTATTACGTTTAGTACATTGGTTTTAGTACATATTCCTTCATAAAGGGCAATTTAATTTTGTGTGTCACATCACTATTTTTAATAAAAATAGTAAATCTGGTTTTCGATTAGAAAATCTTTTGTATTGTATACATTGTCTTATTACTCTGGCACCACTTTATGTTATCCCTACACTTAATTTGTCTCCTTAATAATTCAGGCTATCATTCAGCTATTAATTACAAACGCAAAGGGGAGGTTAATATACAAATAATGGGATTAAATATAACTTCAAAAGAAATAATCAAAACTTGACTCAGAATAAATAATCAAATAATTTGTTGGTACCTTAGTGATTGAATAAGTATCTATGTGTTATCATCATCATCATCATCAGCCTGAAGAAGTCTACTACCTCCCCTACACATTTCCAGGAAGAACGATTCTGAGCCCTTTCCATCCACCGACTTCCTGCGATCTTAACAATGTCGTCGGTCCATCTGGTGGGTGGATGCCCTACGTTTTGTCTTCCGGCTCGTGGTCGTCATTCGAGAACCTTCATCCCTAACGGCCTTATTTAGAAACAGCCTTATTTTTATGCCTCTTATTTAGAAAATATTAGCTAAAAGCAAAAAGACAGAATGATAAAATAGCAAACATTGTCAATCCACTCTGAACGTCCTAATGGACTGGCGTTAGGGCGCATAACCGTTAAAACACTATCAAAAACTGTCCATCACATCTGCAAATAAATCAAAGATAACGAACACGGTAATATCTCAGCATAGACTGTTATTAAAATTCTAATCAAAAATGGTCCAGCTTTATCTAAGTTGCAGAATATTGAAGGGTGATTAATTGATGACGGGCGGTCCTGGACGTGGTTGATTAAGTTATCTAAGCTAGGACCTTTCTCACTGAGACTCCTAGCTTCACCATCATCATCATCAACCTGAAGAGGTCCACTCACTTATTTTTTAGGGTTCCGTAGCCAAATGGCAAAAACGGAACCCTTATAGATTCGTCATGTCTGTCTTTCTGTCTGTCTGTCTGTCTGTCTGTCCGGCCGTGTCACAGCCATTTTTCTCCGAAACCATAAAAGCTAGACTGATGAAAGTTGGTGAGTAGATGTAATCTGTGAACCGCATTAAGATTTTTACACAAAAATAGAAAAAAAACTATAAATTTTGGGGGTCCCCATACTTGAAACTGAAACTCAAAAAATTTTTTTTCATCGAACCCATACGTGTGGGGTATCTATGAATAGGTCTTCAAAAATGATGTTCAGGTTTCTAATATAGTTTTTTTTCTAAACTGAATAGTTTGCGCGAGAGACACTTCCAAAGTGGAAAAAAGTTGGTCCCCCCCCCTCTAACTTCTAAAGTAAGAGAATGATAATACTAAAAAAAATATATGTTGTACATTACTATGTAAACTTTCAACGATATTTAGTTTGAACGAGATCTAGTCAGTAGTTTTTTTTTTATACGTCATAAACCGTAAACCGCAATTTACCTTTCAACGAACTACAGGAACATTATTATGTTACATCAAGTAACATATATAAAGGTTCTTGTAGTTCGTCGTGCTACGGAACCCTTCATGGGCGAGTCCGACTCGCACTTGGCTGCTTTTTTTATACATGAATATGGCCCAATTGGTGTTAAGTGGTAACCTTTGCCTATAAAAAACATTTTTTCGTAGGTCACGTACGTCAGGAACGTGCCCTACGATGCATTTCGCTGCGTTCATCAACTTTATTATAATTTCTTGAAGATTCCATTATATTTCTATAGACAACTATTTTGGGGCCTTATGCTCGGTTTGACAGCAGAGAAAATCTCACGATTGACGCTGTCGCTGAAAACGTAGCAACGACCTTCGGTTAAAAGTTTTTGGCCAAGATCGGATCTTAGATAGATAAATAATTCTTTATTGATTACCATGACACAAGAAATACGTATTTAACTTTAAAATAAACATTCCCAGTAAAACGTAGGTAAGCAGTAATGGGCGGCCTTATTGCTAACAACGATCTCTAGCAGGACCTTGGGATGGATAGAATCGAACATAAACAAGAGGGGGGGGCAGTCATTTCCACCGTGAGGCTTTCTCTGTCATACCGAGCATAAGACCCCTGAGCTTTCTTCATCCACCGACTTTTTGCGGTCTAAACAATGTCATCGGTCCATCAAGTTAGCGGTCAGGTCTACGTTTCGTCTTCGAGGGCTATGTCCTTGCGAACTTATTTAGGCTGATGATGAATTACAATCTATGTATTGTCTACTGTTTTTTTTGACGTGACAACGTCTTATAATTCGATGGAGCCGGCTGCACGCACGAAAAAACATGACTCATGCGGCGTTACCTCACTCTGAGGCGTTCCATTTAAGGCTTGAAGTGCAAGCGAGAGCGCGGAACGAGCGACAAAGAGGCACGCACGGCCTCCGCGTTCGGCAGCGTTCGACATCTGTCTCTCTCCTACTTGAGTGAGCGATGCGTCCGCGTGGACAGCTGTATGACGTTGTCACGTTCAAATAACGTCAGTAAACCGACTTAACAGACAACCGATTTTTAAGGTCTTGGTGGGAAAGGTCCTCGTCTTGTTATCATAACTAGTATCTCAGTGTCGCAATTTGATTATTAATTTCATAATAACAGTCCGGTGGTAAAGATGAAGAGATTAGAAAATAACTTGATATCTGATTTTATGCAATAGACCACCAGCCTTCAAAGTGCCAATAATCTTTTATTTTTTAATATTTTTTTAATCTTTCATGTGTTTCAATAGGCCTAGCAAAAGCTCTATCTGGCTCTGTTGCTAAGCTCTAGGTTTGAGTCTGAGTGAGTGATGACTAACTAAATAAAATCCTACGTCGAAACGTCACACACACAGTATAATACACTGGTGGGCACTCACGCAGACTCAATACCATAGCCAGAGACAGAGCCAGACAGAGATTGTGGTAGGACTACAGGAAACCCACACACAGAATGCGGCTGAATGGGAATTGAACCCACACGCTCACACCTATTGCTACAATTTTAAAGTTAAATGTCGAACAACCATACATGCAAACATGCAAAGCTAAAACTACATGCTTTGTACTACCCTCCAAACTGAAGGGACAAGTTAGTTTTAAAGCCTCGCGCACATCTAAAAGTTCTGCAGTGGCAATCAGTGAAACTTTGTCAAACATCTTTGTCATAATTGACAGCGTTGCACTGATCGCCATCACAGAACGCTTTGATCTGTTACTTTTAGTTCTCGTTTTTCATTTGTTTCATGTCCCTTTCCTGTGTTCCTTTATTCTGTGGCATGCTTAAAGAAATAAGCAATTTCCTCAATTATCTAAAAAGCTATCACAGCAAGCACGCAGCCGAAGGCACCTTCCACCTTCCACAAGTAAGTGTGGCTCCCTGGAGTAGGGCACGCTTTTCAATTTCCCATATTAGTGTTAAGTGAGGCCTCACTATCCGTCAACTCTCTGAGGACTATCGAGCGCGTGCTCACGTTTAGAACAAAAAAGTTCATTATATTAGCTAGACTAGAATTAGGCAAATAAAAATGTTCAGGGTTAAGTTTTATGCCTCGAAGAATAAATAAACAAAGATTGTTTGATTAACTTACACAAAATTAATAACTTAATCTTTGTGTAAGGGTCGTGGTGAAAGCCTCCTCCAAGAGCTTCCATTTCAATATTTCTATTGTCTTCTTTCCCACAAAAAAAAGGAACAAAGAATCAGTAATAGTAAAAAGACATTGCTTTTTTCCAACGTAAAAGATTTGCTTTCCACTAACAGTTCCCACATTGGCTCCGAGAATCACGCGGGCTATTACAGCCAATTGCATGAAGTGGGATCTCCGAGAGGCTACCTGCTAATACGAGCTGTGTCTGGGGACTCGTGGACACCACGCCTGACTATTATGATGGAAACGTGGCAATTGGGTCACAATTACTTGGTGTTACTCCCTGAAGTGGGAACTTAATTCAATTGGGGAAGTGCTAACTGTATTCAACATCTTAATTTACGAATTTTAATGTAACAAGTAGTTTACATAAAGTCATCATCATCAGCCTGAAGAAGTCCACTGCTGGACATAGGCCTCCCCTGCACATTTCCAGGAAGAAAGAATATGAGCTCTTTCCATCCACCAACTTCCCGCGATCTTAACAATGTCGTCGGTCCATCTGATGGTGGGTGGGCGCCCTACGTTTCGTCTTCCGGTTCGTGGTCACCATTCGAGAACCTTTATTCCTCAACGGTTGTCGGTTCTTCGAGCTAAAAGACCTACCCATTGCCACTACAACTTATTTACTCTAAGAGCTATGTCCGTGACCTTGGTTTTTCTACGGATATCTTCATTTCTGATTCTATCACGTAGTGAAACTCCCACACACACATATACAGTAAGTATTGCTATGGAAAACGTCCTCTGCGAAAATGGGAGCTTTGAACCACAAATATAACCTTCAACCTAAACTGCGTCAAACTCCAAAACCTTATGAAGTGTAACGTTTATGGAAATGAAGCATACATGGCGGACATGTCCCTAAGGCTTCTCGGCTAATTTAATGTACAAATTCGGCTTCCTTGCACGAAGGCTTATGGTTAGATCCGGTCCCCCAGGCCTTGATAAACCAAGGGAAATTGAAATCTTGATAATCCAACATAATAGACCGTAAAACGTGTTCGGTAATGAGGGTTTGCTCTATGCGGCACAATTACTCAAAGCTATGCAATAGTACAAGTATACCGTAAAAATTCTGAAACTACAAAAATTAAAATTTCCTCAATGGCCAGCAAATTCGTCGTCTAGTCAAAATGATGCATATTCTTTATACTTGGTGAGTTATCAAACTCATGGAATCAGCATTGCCATTTAACGAGGCAAAGCAACTGCCTCATGACATGGATAAGAAAAGAACGGAATAGAAGAGGAGAACATGTTAGGCTGACCTAAAGTGGCCTACATTAAAAAAATAGACTATCCACACAACAATATCTAGCCCCAAACTAAGCAGAGCTTGTACTATGTGAACCAGATAGCTGATATAATACTTATATGCATTTTTTATGTTAATACATACTTGGAATACACTAGAACACCCAGACAGAGAACAAACATCTGTGTCCACCACACAAATATTTGTTCTCGGTGGGGATCGAACCCACGACCTACGGATCAGAAGGCAGAGCTACTACCAACTGAGCTGAGAGGCCAGTCATAAAGTGGGATAAGGGCAGGAAGAAAAAAAAAATCAACTGCTTTTAATAAGTCGCTTCTAATTTATTTAGTTTTCAATGGACTGCAGAAAACTGTACTGTAGGCCTACCACAAGCTCTGTCTGGCTCTATCTCTGGCTCTGGTTTTGAGTCTGAGGGTGTGTTCACGGGTGTATTATGCTGTGTGTGTGACGTTTCGACGTAGAGTTTATTTAGTCAATACTCACACAGACTCAAAACCAGAGCCAGACAGAGCTTGTGGTAGGCCTACTGTTTTATTTTGTATGTGCATTCGAGCCATAAATCCATTGGTTGACCAAGTTTCCGTAAGTTAGACAAACTTGAGTGCTCAAGTTATTACGTTCCCAGAGGTACCATTGTTCTACATAGTACTGTTCGTGCGGTATCTTATAAACAACGATGTGGTAACGACGAATACCGGCAACAATGTGTCCGTCACAATGTCAGCACTAGTTCTGATTTTATCTTTATAACAAAGGTTTTATATTGTCCCAAAAGTAATGAGCCGAGTGGGATTCAAACCCACGATCTTTCCCTTATAACGGAGATACTGTAAACGTGTTGATGTTCAAGTGTGGTGCCACTTCACTTAGTGAGACGTATGCAATGATACAAAAGAAAGGGTCCAAGGACAGCACACGCTACGTTTTTAAATAATAATAAAGTGGCAGGCCTTAGAGCTAGAGCAAACCGGAAGACGAAGCGTAGGGCGCCCACCCACCAGATGGACCGACGTCATTGTTAAGATCGCGGGAAGTCGATTGATGGAAAGGGCTCAGAATCGTTCTTCCTGGAAATGTGTAGGGGAGGCCTATGTCCAGCAGTGGACTTCTTCAGGCTGATGATGATGATGATGATGATGATGATGACTGCATATAAAAATAAGATACCAAGTAAGTATTTGGGAAAACTGATTGTTATAATATTAAATCGTTATAAATAGTGCTCACCTCTCTAAATAACAAATTGTTCCCCTGTGTGCTATACGTACTACATTCAGTGGTGTAACATGGCGATCGTCCAAATTATCATATCGCGAGTGAATGGGTTATTTAAAAATGTCGGCGGAAACCAATCCTGGAAATACCTGTCTGGGATTATGCTAAAATTGATACTTTGTAAGCAAATACATAAAGATAAACACTATTTATTAGATCTGGGTTTGCTGAGGTTCGAAACTAGATTTTACTTGTGGTAGTGTTGTTTATTGACAGTTTTTGTTCTTCTCTTCCTTTTTCATCTTGTAGAACATTTGAAACTCAACTGAAGTTGAATTAAATAACTGCTTCTTTCAAAATCTTATCCTTTGTAGTGTAGACGATTTATATAGCGTCTGGATCAATAGTTTTTCTCATACTCCTATTTACGGGACGCTATAGTGCCTGGGTTAGGTTAGCTGAGATTTTTAGATGAAATAGGCTTGCCCAGATACCATCCTAACAGCTACAGCCTAAACTACAAGAAAGGCATGTTTAATACGTGCGGAGCTGACTAAACTGCGGGTTTCCTCACGATGTTTTCCTTCACCGTTTGAGAGTACCTAAGAGCATTGCCCATCAAATTTGCGACCCATAAATTACCTTAGGATCGAAACGCCCCGCTTTTCGATCCTAAGGTAACGCTTGTTACCACTAGACCACTGGTGCTCTACAACTGCTCTCATCCCTACAACTTAGGAAAATACCTAGTGTTTGTGTAAATTCCAAACTCCATATAAAACTAGCGCGTTCGAAATTTAAATTCGCTTCCAATTCCAAAAGCGGGGGCATATAAGCGATATAGAATCAGACAGCACACCATCCATTGTCACAGCGCAATCTGCGTTCCGAATACACCGGAATTACATTTTTAACGCGACGTGCCAGACTGTTTAGCACTGGGGTGCTGGTGGGCTGATGTGGAAAGGTGTATTTGCATTTTGATAGAAAATACGTTGCGGACCGCATGTGAGCCCAAACGGTAATAGTGGTTGGGAAATAGTGTAGCCATTATATTTGAGAACTTCTCTAAAGTGAAAGTAAAATTGGATCATGACACGCACGAAAACGCAATTCTTCTTATTTTTTGGTAGAATAGATTTTTGAGAACTTTTATTGCAGGTAAAACTATGTTAATCTGCATAGCACCTCATGAAAAAATGGCCATCTGTTTAGTAGAAAACATGGAAAAAGGGGCTATTCATAAAATTACTTTTGTTTAGGGTTGCCATACATATATTAAAAATTCCATACATATATTATACTAAAACTTTGCCGCAAAATTCAAGCATTTATTGAGAACATTGCAATACCACATATATGTTTGGATGTTAGTGGCTCAACCACACAAAAACTACACAAATTTCAATAAAATTGAACATTACAGACTAATTAACCCCGAATAATAAACTTGCCTTAAGTTTGTTTAACTATACCACTTTGCTGCAATGATGTTAGCAATCACTACTACTACGAGGATCTACAGTATATCAATAGAATATAGATATTTATTGCTCACAAATACTTAAGAACAAACAATGGTACATAAAAACTTAACAACTATTTGTAAAAACAATAGGCGGTCTTATCGCTAAACAGTGATCTCTACCAGACACGATAACACAACGCGAGTAAAGCCGCGTGCGGTCTCTAGTGGTCAATGATATAAAGAGCGTGCCACATCCCGCATTCCGCGCCGTCCGCCCGTTGTTTTATAAATCAGCTGGGAGCATTCAAATCCGCGCGCACGTGCCTTGTTATTTATTGCGACAAATATTGTACCGGTTAATGCGTATTATTGCTAAGGGACATTCACACGGTCAGTTGTCGGTCAGTTATTGCCAAAATAAATAAATAAAATAAATATTATGGACAAGTCACACAGCACTATCTAGCCCCAAACTAAGCAGAGCTTGTCTATGATGAGAACCAGATAGCTGATGAAATACTTGAATACATTTTTTTAGTAAATACATACTTAGAATGCAATATAACACCCAGATAGAGAACAAACATCTGTGTTCACCGTACAAATATTTGTTCTCAGTGGGGAACACACAACTCGTTGAGTAAAAATAATCTCCAAGTTGATTAATTAATAAACACATTTTAAATGCATTTTACTATAACAATGAAAGAGGCACGAACCTTTGAATTTTCCAAGACGAAGTCTCAAGTTAGAAGACTTCAAGTCTTCTCAGATTAATACCAGTCGAAGATCAATGTTCTTATTTGTTTTTTAAGTCAGACAACTTTGTGGTCCTCTAAGTACGCTGTATAGCTTTTGCGATACACAATACTGATAGAGTGCCACAGAGTTTCTTTACAGAACCAGTTGACCTCAAACTGAAGTGTTTCATAAACAGGTTGATAGTGCAAATGAGCCTTTGAATCAGTGCGTTCCGGGAAATATATGGAATTTCCACGTAACTTGGAAAATTGGGGAATCTATCGATGTTTCCCCAGGGGTGGAAGGGTGGGTGTTATGAAATCGAGTGGAATTTATTTTGTTGTTTTAATGCTTTGCATCTGGTGGTCAGCGGAATGTGATTCATTGCAACCATAATTTACGACCATTGGATTAAAATCTTTGAATAAAAATAATTTTAATTTAAACAGAAATATAAAACGCAAGTAAATCCAATTTTCTAAATTTTAGATCAAAATGACATTATAAAGCGTAAGTTTTTTTTTTATGTGACTAGCTGGTGGAACAAGCATATGGCCCACCTGATGTAAAGTGGTAACCATCGCCTATAACAAAGCAATGCCTTGCAGGTCCTGCACGTCAGGAACGTCCCTACGATGCACTGTCCTGCGTCCATCAACTGGAGGCATACAGATATTCAGCCTCACGTGCCAGTAAAACGTGTCGTTTTCCAATTTTAATTACACACTATTTCCTTTATTGTTCTAGTTGTTTTGTTAGATTAAACTGGCGCTTATACTGCATACTGTCCATGAGTCTCAAACACACAATTTTCTTACATTTTTTTAACGATCTAACCCAATGTTTTTAATACCTATAACAAGGTAGACAATCTTGATATTATTACCTACTCAAAGACATAACGTTAAAGCAATAGAACCTCAACGGATCACAACAGAAGGCATAAGCCTCATTATTACGAGCCATAATAAACTCGTAAAGATAAATAGCAGTGAGGAGTTTTATAAATAAGCCCACGCAGGCGATATTAAAACCCTATAACTTTGGCCAAGTGTCTCTATCGAGCCTACACACTCTTGAAACTTTGTGTTAAGCTTTTAAGGCAGGCACACACGACTCACTGTACATTCCAACGGCCTATTATTATATTTAAGGCCCATCATTGCCAGTTACACGTCTTGTGTTGGTGATCAAATAATAATGACACAATTCTAAAAAAAAGTTATATTTTTAGTATAAAAACGCCTGTGCACATCTAGGCGATGGCGATGGTGATAAGCACCGTCTTAAATATCTTGCTCTTTTTTTTGGTGCTTAATTTGGATATCAAACCAGATGACTAAGATATAGTACGACATGGTCACAACCAATACATTAACGCTGTAATGAAGATCTCGTGAAGTTAAGAGGGAATCACACAGGCGACTCTCCATACAAACGTAGTCCCCTATTTCCTCCCTGGATAATGCCTCTAGAGTAACCATTTTGTCTCATAAAATCCAGATCTGCTATATACGTGCTCGTATGTTTTCCTTTTTTTCAGAAACTTAATGATAAAGAAAATATGACCCTCATATGATTTATATGAAATATGAATTGGGTGTGATTCCCTCTTAATGGACAATTGAGTGAAATTACTCAAGCTGCTGTAAAAGAACGGCACGTGTAGAAGACCCTTCTTTCTCACAACACCAACAAAACACATAACACTAATTGAATGACGCCCTAAGTCTCGCATTATGCAGTAAAATAGATAAGAAACGCGGATTGTCTCGATACTACCCTCAAAGGGTAATAAAGGCTGAACGCAATATCAACTACTGCATTATCCGTGGTTTAATGTGCGGATCATAAAGTTGGACTGATTAGGAGAGCGATTAAAAGTTTGGAGCGGTTTTGTATCAGGAAGTAAACTGCCAAGTCTGCGTTCGATTTTCTTAATTGGTTCCGGCATATAAACCTCTCCGGCATCGTATTCTGGCCTCTTCAAACCTACAAGATTCTCTTTTAATTTGTTTACAATATCGATGTGTTTTTTTGAGGCGTGATTTTTTTAATTTAGTTCCCTAATACCTAATACCCTGTTTGTATTTAAAGATGTAGTTTGCTTTATTTTGTGTTTGTGTTTATTCAATAAACTTTTTTTAATTTCATTTTTTCTAAACCTGCAAAGGAAGTGTTAGATTTTAAAGATGTAGCACATTCTGTTAAAAAAAAACTTAAAAGCTTTATGCTAATAATATATAGCTAATAATAGCTAATGGATACACAAATGCTAGTACGGAATAAAAGGAACGCTTTGTTTGTCTGCAAAATAAAAGTTGAAAAAAAAGCTCAGGGCGGGTTGGTAGTAGTTATGTCAACCATGAATGTAGATTGCATTCACACACGTCTGGTAGTCTGATGATCATGATTGATTACAAAAAAAAGATGATATTATGTTTCTTTTTAGCTTTTTAAATAGGTTCATTTACTTTGATTGAATATTGAAATATTATCTAGCTACTACTATTCAAATCCCATAGAAAGGGGCAATACAAGAATAAATTGCCAAACCGTTGATCCAAAACCAATAAAGACCCGTAGTTTTCCGGCCAACAGAACTAGCGCCATAACCATCCCTGAATCAATGGTCCAGTTGCGCCGTAATCTCGGCCGTTCACTCGCGAACCCAGAAAAGGCGGGGCCGAAACAAATTTCCGCGGACCCTTGCGGGACCCTAACTGCGGAACCCTAAAGCTCGTTTAATCAGAGCCAAGTGTTGATGGTTCTGACTCGTTTTTAGAACGTTTTGTTTTTGCTTCCAAATGTGTAGACCATTTTCTTTTTGTGAGTTTCGTTTATATTACTGTTACACGCATATTTTTTATGAATAGGCTTCATTTTTTAGCCGTACATTTAGTTTTTAAAAATAAACCAAGAGTTACAACAACAGTAACACACCTGGAGGCTAATTCTCGGGCCGATCTCGATCATTTTGAAATTTTATTTTATTGCTTCTTTTCACAACCCCGCAATTTTTGTACGTTTTCCGTATATCGTAGCTGTCGAGGCTTTAACGAAGAGGTCGTTTATGAATTACTCAAGGAACTTATCCATTCCCCTTTGGATAAGAAGCAATAAAATAAAATTTCAAAATGATCGAGATCGGCCCGAGAATTAGCCCCCTGTTCCTTTTCACAGATTGCTGGAGAATTGCATTTCATGATTTTAGATAGAACTGATTTTCCCAGCTCTTATAATACCATCTTGTCGGCTTTGTCGTATGTATTCATGAAGATGTTGTTCAACTCTTTTGAAATTGTGCAACAAAAATACCCAACGAATATTTTCTTCCATATCTTCACCGTAAATACCTATAATCTTCGAATCAGACTGCAAATTCGTTGTAAACCACGCTCCATGTCCACTGTACTCGAATAATACCTAAACAGGACAGATTTGAATGTCATCCGTAGCTCACGGGTAGTACAGTCGTCTGCAGTAAAGATGATTACAATTTATTATCTCATTAACTGTTTTGTGGTAGTGGTTTAGGTCGCTGTCATTACTTTTGTATCACATCTAGTGGATCTATCAATATGTAATTTAGACTACCAAACCTGAATGCAAAAATTATGAAATCATTTTATCTAAATATCATAAATGAGGATCTAAATGATAATTTAATACCATTTTTATTTATTGAAATGTAAGTTATTGGATGTTACTTCCATAAAATGCATAAGGGTGACTAATTGATTCAGCTCACTGTACCATATCGGTCTAGAAGCGTAGCTCAATCTAAAGACGGGAAATAACCAGTCCCGAGCGGATCCAACCGGACACATCTAGATTTTTCCGGATTCCGCCGGTTTAGTGGCAGGAGCTATTTGGGAGATGTGAGATAGTCCGATGTTTGAGGTATTATATTTTCAGCTAGCCTTCAAGCCATTCAGCTTAGAAACTACTTAAATCGATTTAGTGGCTACGATTTTACTCGTAAGCATTTGTTATTTTATATATTTTTTTGTTAATACTCTGACACACCTGTAGGCCTGTCTGGCTCTGTCTCTGGTTCTAGTTTTGAGTCTGTGTGAATGTCAAAACATCACACACACAGTATAATGCACTGATGAGCACTCACACAGACTCAAAACCAGAGACAGAGCCAGACAGAGCTCATGGTAGGCCTACTGGAATGTAGATAAGTTAATTATTTCAATGTCAGTTACAGTCCTTTTATTATTTTAGAGTATTTATAAATAATGCCTTTAATAATTTAAAGGGCTTTGTTATAACAAACATAAAAACAAAAATGGAATTTTGCCGTAAAATAAACTGAAAACTTGAGTTTAGATTTTAGGGTCACACACTGCCAGATCCAGAGCAATTTAATATTTAAGTAAGCGCGCAATGAGCTTAAATAAAGCGCTGCTGCTAAGAACATAGGCTGCGGCACAGTGAGAGCTGAAACTAGTATGAACTTAGATAATATTCAAATTTTTATTATTGGCTTCCTGAGGCCCAATCATAGGATAACCATAGGATAGGTAACCGCTTTCCATCAAGTGGGCCATATCCTTGTAAGCTAACTTTGTTGAATAAAAAAAAAAAAAAAAGGATCACAAATGAGAATTCAAAGCAAAACTAAAACCACTAAATGCATTATACATGCAATCAATATTTATATATGAACAAAAGAAAGACAAAAAACAGATGAATCATTTGAAAAATTACCTTTGTGAAATCAAAATCAGTCATAATTTATTAACCACAGTCTCTTGAACCACTAGGACCACTTTAAAGCGTGTATTAAATATTATAGACAATCCACACAACACTATCTAGCCCCAAACTAAGCAGAGCTTGTACTATGGAAACCAGATTGCTGATATACTACATAAATACTTTTTTTTGTAAATACATCTATCTAATATCTATCTATTCAGCCTGTATGCACCCACTGCTGGGTATAGGCCTCCTCTCTAATACGCCACTCTCTTCGGTCCTGTGCCAGTCTCCGCCATTGCTGCAAATACATACTTAGAATAAAATATATAACACTCAGACATAGAACAAATATCTGTGTTCACCACACAAATATTTGTTCTCGGTGGGGATCGAACCCACGACCAACTGAGCTGAGAGGTCAGTCAAAGGATGGAGGTATGCTCTGCGAGTCTAGGTACCAGTTCCACGCAACCAAGCCTGGAAGAGTAGGCAAGAAACTTACACCTTGATTCCTTCCATTTCCCAGGAAGTGACTTATACAGTTCCATCTCCAGATGCGAGTTCTCTCGGCCCCGAGCTGGCAGCTCGTTAGGCTGAGTGCAGCGGTCACTCGATTAATTAAGGAAACTTGACGCCGTTTTTGCGAGGTTGGATTTATTTGGCAGCGCGGTTGCCACTCTCTTTGTGTTCATGAAGAAAGCTACTGCTACTTGCTGAAGATTTTATAAAGGACAAAAAAACAGCATGATTTAGTAAGGTTTGTTTTCCATTTATGTATAAAAACTTAGCCAGCTCAGGTTAAATTGAAGTTTCATTGAAATTAGTTTAGTCTTTATGGCGTTAGCATTCAACTTTTACCTATGGTGTTGCAAGTATCCATAGACTACGATAACCGCTTCCATCAGTAGGCCTACCATGAGCTCTGTCTGGCTCTGTCTCTGGTTCTGGTTTTGAGTCTGTGTGAGTGTTGACTAAATAAATCCTACGTCAAATCGTCATACACACAGTATAATGATCTGGTGAGCACTCACACAGACTCAAAGCCAGAGCCAAACAGAGCTCATGGTGGCCTACTGGTGGGCCGCATACTTTTTGCTTTCTTAAGGTATTTTATTCCATCTACAGATAATTTTATCCGCGAGATAAAAATATACCCACGCGCATGCGAATCGGCCATTAGTAGTAGAATAAAACAAAATATAGCAATACACAACAAGACGAGTTTTAAGTTGTATCAACCAGTCTACAAAAGAGAGCATAAACCTTATAGAAGAGAGCATTACAAAAGCTCGCCATAATACCAGCAATTCAACAAAACGGCTAAGTAATTACTTTCCTCCATCAATAAAATACTTTTTTCCCCAACAAAGTATACCGTGCACGGAACTCGGAACGCATTGCACCAAGGAAACGAGACAAAGAAATTATTGTATCTTAACGGAATAAATGGCCCACGAGAAATGGGGAACGCTCTCGGAGTGAACATTTTAGACAGAGCCAAGGGTATGAACAGAACCTTTCCAGCCTGAAGAAAGAAATAGTCATTATTTTAATCGAACGGCACCTGACATTGCGACTTTTCTGTTCTATTTTTGCATAGATTCGTATTAAACACAACATTAAAATTTAAATGTCTCTTATATTTTTCCGAATCCAGTGCGACAAGGCTCTGTTGTGTTTAATCTATTCTTTGGATCCAATATATCCTGCTTCTTGTTTTGAAGAAACTTGCTCATATAGAATACAGTTTTAGGCGAGGAGCCAAATGGCTTTCCTGAATATTCCATGGGAGATATCGTTCTTAAAAAGTTTAAATTCGTTGAAAAAAACATTTAAGAATTTAAGACGTTACGAATATACAGGCTTATTCATTATTAGCTGCAAATACTCAGGAATTAGGTTCAACAAATAAAATAAAAAATATTTATGAAATGATTTTTTTTAAGTTTTGTTATGAAAATCCCGAGAAAATCGATAAAGGAATCATTGGCGCCTGACCTATTTTGACCTTTGATCCGCGCCCGCGCGCCGTGAGCGACACTCTGCGTTCAGTCACCGCCTGGGTGGGTCATCGTCCTGTTCTCCATGGCAATCATTATGCAATAGCCGTAAAGAAATTAATAAATATAAAATTTTGATACAAAAACTTGAAAAATTTTTTGATCAAATTTAAAAAAAATAATTTCATAAATATTTTTTATTCTATTTGTTGAACCTAATTCCTGAGTATTTGCAGCTAATAATGAATAACCCTGTATAACTAATTTCATTTAGTTAGGAAATAAAATAAAATAAAACGAAGATTATAATGATGGTAATTCTTTAAGCGCCGCTGAAAAATTCAAACCTATTTATTTTTACTAAACTGGTAAAGAAGAGTTACGTTTATTGGTCTAACCCCTCACTACTATCTAAACAGTTTTCCCGGATATCCGTTGATCAAAAACCTTTATCAACCATTTCCCTCTATCGTGGTACACCCGTTCATCCCCATATGATTTTATATCAGGGATGCACATATTTCAGCTAAATGGGGTATCAAAGAGGACGAGCGTCTATTTTTGAATATTTTTGCATTTTCCCTGCGTGTATTGGCCACGTTTTATACGATAGAGCTATTCTGCTTTGTTGCAATATTCGAGCCCGGAAATATAATATTTTTTCAGCAAACAGCGTCAGTTTATTTTTCTATAATTTTTCCATAGCATTGAAAAGTCAAAAATTCGTATTGCAATGATCTTTTTGAAACGAAATCTTAAAAGAAAAATATGAGTAGGTGTCAGTTCCATGAGACAAACCCTAGAACAAGATGTAAGTGCTTTGTTACTGCATGTAATTTAAAATCGTCAATACGTTTTGTTGTTTTTGCGAAAATTAGTGGTTCACAATAGTCCTGAAATGTGCTACCATTTTCAAAGAATAATCAATTCTATTGATACACAAAACATTCCATCTAAAACCATTGCAATTCAGACATGAATAGTTTACCAGATTCCTGAAAAACTGCTGAAACTTTCAATTTAACTGCGTCCAATAAACACAAATCGAATCTTTTTTCGTAATTCACTTAACCCCCCACAGCGCGCGGGTCTGATAGACCGACCGGTAAAACTGTAAATACTCGTAACTATTCAATGCTACAATTTCTTCATTCCCGCGGCGTGATTGATTGTGCAGACTTACTTATCCTGTGTTCGGTTAAACGGCCAATTGTACCGTTTTATACATCTAAATAAAACCAATTTGTTTGTTTTTATGTGCATAAGTTGCATTATACCACACACACATTTGCGTATTTCGTATGACGTGATGTGATTTCCACCGGCGTTTTTTATCTTCCTGTTCTGAGTATAAATTAGTCTAACTGTGTATAAATAAATGCTTTTATTTCTTTCTTAACAATAAAAAAAAGTTGGTTGATGTCTTATGTTGTGATCTATGGAATTCACGGTTTTACGAAATGTTTAGATATTGTATTTTGAATAGTTTTTATTAACAAAATTAAAGCTTTTAAGTTGATCACTTTGCTCGCAAGTTTATTTACACAAAGAAACTTACAACTTTATACTCCGTCAGCGTAAACTAGATAGCAGAACAAAAGAAGCAGCATTGTCTTCAGTTCACATGAAACTTACTGCCAGTGTGCAATCCTATCTTTTTGCCAACGAAACCGTTGAATCTGCAAGATTCCCACAGAAAAAAATAACAAATTAACAGTAGAAAAACTCAGATCCTCACTTACCTTTCTTCACTTTTTTCTTAAGTAAGATTATTTTGATAGCATAATATGACCAAGGGAAAATAAAAAAATAACCAGAAAATACGTAAGGAAACCCTTGTCCAACAATAGAAATTTTCTGGTTGCTAAAGAAAAGGCAATCATTGTATGATTTTATAATATTCTCATGGTATTTTATACGATAATAGGGGGCAATCAGACCACATTATTGATTTTTGCTTCTGCAATATTTGTTCTGTGTCAGTTTTCGTATTCATTTTAAAACTAAACAGAAGCAACCGTGGCGCGGGTCCAAATGACCGACCACTCTTGGGAAGGTTTTTAGCTGACGAAGGGTTAAACAAATAAAGGGATGTAAGGATTTCAAGAATGGTATTTATTTAAACTAGATACCTTATTAACAAGATGGAGTATGCTTTATTTTTCAGTCATTCACCTTGGTACTAAAAAAGTTCAAAAAATCATGTGTCAAGTGCACGAAAGGAGCCTCTTTGAAGCGGACTTAAAATCCTTTCACCACACTGTTTTAAAAAAACAGTGACACGATAAGAAGAAGGTGCTGAGGAAAACTATTTTATTCATAGTTTTATAATAAGTTGGTAGTGAGTGCAACCGAGATATATTGTGAGACAAATGTTCGCAACACGTGTCGCGTTGTCGCCTTGCGCGTTCATTCCTGCTAAGGATGGAGCGTTAGCACTTTATCTGAACGCGATAAAATAAATAAGAGGCTTTGAGTTAACACCATTTAACAAGGGCTTAAACTAAATAATTTCTATAAAATAATAGTCCGTTATTTATTTAATAAAATAATGCGGATCACTGTGAAACTATTAATGAATCAAGGTGATCACGCTTTTACGTTCCATTTCATAGTTTCGTAAAAGCTGAAAACAAACAATGAATTTGTATTATTAAATCATCGTTGTATTATTGTAGTATTAACCTGAATAAATTCAATGCTGGCCTCTCCTATAACTGGGGAAGATTTCAATGTACCACGCTTGCCAAGCAGAGACGGCTGTTCTGGCCTATAAATGATGCCCATTCTCTGGTCCCTCTTATACGATAGCTACTGAGTATTGAATCCCTAGGTAGTAATGTGAGCATAGAGCAAGTCCCGGTTTCGGGAAAAAACTTGCGTCATATAAAAGTTGGTGCCAACTCGGCAGGTGCACTTTATCGTTCCGACGAGACCCGCTTTTTTCTTCTGCCTCTGCCCACCCCTCATGAATATTGCCATAGCGTCTTCTAGACCTCGCGAGTGTTAAGAAGTTTGTGCACTCATGAAAGATCTAGAAAGTTCTTTGTTCGTAGAGATGAATACGAAATTGAGGTGAAGATTTCTTAGAAGTTAAACTGTTGCGTGAAATTGATGAAAAACTTTGGAATCGTTTTAAAAATGGTGTCAATAAGTTAAGTTGTTTTCCCCCTATGCATCATCACCACCAGGCCGACACCACCACCACCTGACAGTCTAACCAGACCAGACTGGTAGCACCACCAGATCTGACCAAGACTGTATGGAATGGCAAGGACAAAGGGAGGCCTATGCCCAGCAGAGGTTTATGTCGGGCTGCAGATGATGACACTATGTAAACCAAAAACGTGTTTATACTTACGCATGTGGTACCTATTTGCTTTTGTTTCTTAGTCTGTAATAGCAGGGGACAACTCTACAGATTTCGTATCTATCTCCAAAGTTTTCATTGCTCTATGGTACCACTGGAGTCAGTGTTTTATAATAAAAACTTTACTAAGAAAATTGGAAACAAAAGAGTTTTGGTGTTTTATTATTTATCACGTACACGTAGTTACTCTAGACAACGAAGTAGCATACTAGTTTATATTACTTTGTGCTACGAGTATAAAAACAATTTTATGATTACGATTTATTTTGTAGTAGTAGAGATCTTTATAGTATTTCTGTCGTCGAAGCGGCATGGCTGTGTTCCGGTTTAAAGGGTGTGGGTGTCAGTAAAATAACTGACACGTGTGGTTAGGCTTCTCATCTGCATGCCTCAAGTTGATAGACGCAAGGCAGTGCATCATAGGGCACGTTCCTGACGTGGGTGACCAGCAAGGCAATACTTTGCCCTAAGGCGTTTTAAGAGTTTAAAGGGTCGGCAACGCGCTTGTGATGCTTCTGGTATTTCAGGCGTCTAATAAGCTACGGTAACTGCTTACCGTATGCTTGTTTGTCTATTTTAACACAGGGATATGTCTATATGTCTTTATAATGTAATTTGCCATAGTTCAGGCTATTTTCCAAACCAAATGCCAATCATAAACGCATCGTGTTGTTCTATGGTTATCATATATATTGTAGCTATTTGTCCAACAAGAAATTCCCCGGACATAAAAGTCGACCAGTCAATTATCCACTGCAAACAGACAATCTGTTTGTCATCGGCTCCATTATTGCGGACAGGGGTAAGGGGATGTGACGTCATGAAGGGGGCTTGTTGGTCCAATCTAAATACTCTGCTAGAATTCAAAATCTATGTATGAATGCAAAAATCTAATTTTCATTCGCTTTGAATCCAATGTTATAATAATTATATTTCTTCGTCAAAATATTACAAAATGTAATCTCAACAAAATCAAATCAAATCGGTAATTATTCAGTTGAATTACAAAAATATCTTTGAATCGTCCTAAAGCTAATTGAATTTAGACGCCCCATTTACGCGACGGCCTAGAGAGCTTCTAGTCTAATAATAGCAACATAAACAAAAGTACCGACGAGCATGTATGAAGAATGTTATGAGAGTGAATGAAACGAAAGAGGTGTGTCAGGATCGTAGCAAGTAGAAATCCGTGATCTCTACCTACCCCCATGGGAATGAGGCGTGATTTTATGTATGTATGTATAAACAAAAGTTTGAAGCAAGTAACAGAGAGATTTAGAGAAAAATCAGGTTACCAAAACATTTCCATCACATCCAACTTGAAACCCGTTGCCTATTGTACTACAAATGGGTTACAATAGATACTTAAACACAGGCGTATCTACTCGAAGACTACAAAGCGGTAACGTGATATTGCGTTATTGTCAACAATTCGAGTACACGGCGCGGTGTTCAGTTACAATTACAATGCTTTCAATACACTATGCACACTTTTTGGTCTGTCTCTGTTTAAGCTACATTTAACTTAAAACTCTATTTTGAGAAATCGAAATTTGGGATGTTTTGAGTTTGAGGCCTTAGTGTGTCTGTGGTCTCGTAGTTAGAATAAAACTAATGCTTAAATTTTAATGCGGTTTCTCTAACATTCTTCATACGTTAACGGCATTAACATTTATAAAGATAATGCCGTTAACGGGGATTTTCAACGGGAATTAGTGGAATAAGCCGTAGGTACTTTTTTTTGTGCTTATTTTAGTTATTATTGTTCCGTTCTGTGTACCTATGTTATGTTAAATAAATAAGTTTTCTTTCTTTATTTCTTTCTTTCTTACTTTGTCACCCAATCCCAGTCAGATAGTGGGTGGTAATGTGCTTGTAATAAAATTATAACCTTTATAAGTACAATTTACAGAACATTAAAAATCAGATTATACTCCATTATTTAGTGATTGTTTTCTTTTAAATGTAGCCCAAGTCATATTAACACGTTCGTTGCATTACGGGATCTATCAGATCTCTTGCAGGACTTTTGTATTGTGCGTTGACTATAATCGTGTTGTTTCACTCCTTGCGGGAGGCTCTAACGTGTAAAGTTCTTTAAGTATGAGTAAGACAAATATACATTTTTGCTTCCTATTTAAAGGTGAATTCAAGGACATAAAAAAAAATATGGAGATGGATTAGGTCCCTAACGCACAGTAGTATAATTATTTCCATTCCTTGCGTTAGGAGACCTGTCGGTACTCAGGAATTCGTACGCCTCGTAGACGCAAGAGAGGGAGGGTGGGCGGCGCGGGCGCCGCGTGACTCGATTTAGTGTTGTCCTAGCATCGACGTGGGAGGTCGAAAAAAAGTCAACAATTTAATACCACCATATATTATTTTAAAGCAACAACAGCATAAGATCAAAAATACATATAAGACACTGGTATAACTTTTCACTATTAGAAAAACTAATAAAATTAGACTCCATTGCATTTATTCGTGATGTGGTTGCATGCTTTTTAGCACTGACACTTCTAAAAAAGCCAGAAGAATTATTACCATTTGCGTGCAATGCAAACAATCAATGTTGCTTACCATGTTTTAATGAAAAACACTTTTAATAAAACTTTTTCAATCGTAGAGAATTTATTCCCATCACTACTTTACTACAGATATTGAACTACCTTCGGTTGCGGTAAGAGATACAATCGATACCTAATTTTTTTTTGGTATTTGTAGTTTATTCTAATGTCATAACTGCGTGCGAACCTAGCAAAATGTAGAGCAATAGCCTCTCTTGACCCACAAAAACTTCAAAATATAATGTCATTGGTTTTTTGGAAGATATCAATTATTTTCAAAACTGTATTTTTAGGAGACTGATTAGGTCTCAAACGCACCAAAGGGTAGGTTAGTTTCGAGATCTTTTAGGTCTCCAAAGCACCAGCTGAAGGTTTTTCAAAAATGATGGCGCAGTGAACGTGTTAAAAGTAGTTTTAGGTTATAAAGTTTTATTACAAACGCTATATCATAAAACTTTTGGTTAGCTACAGCAGAAGTTTAACGCTGAAGCATGCCCAATTTATAGGACAAGTCACAAACCGAATTTTCAAAACAACAAAGGTTTTGTGTCAACGACATTATTCCAGCAAAAACTCTGTTCAAAAATCCATCAAAGTGTCATTAGAAGTTGTACGTGACACGTGTACCGCGTATTCCAGGAAGAAAATTCGGGAGCTCTCGGAGCCTGCAGGATACCCTTTGTCGTGGAAACATCGCTTTTTGTTTTGGGTATACCAATAATGAATCAAAACCGCAAATCCTTTGACTTTTCTGTAAAGATTTGCGGTGTCTGTGACAAGAAAATGAAGCGTAATTTTCCAAACGCTGCTCAACCGAGTTGACGTCGGTGTTGAAGGCAAAGCCAACGAAACAAGTTCTTATTTTTAATATTTTCATATTCTATATCTTCGAATAGAAATAACTGGAGGTCTTTGCCTTTGGAGCCCAGCAGTGTGACGAAAATGATAGGCTAGAAAAAAAACGAAATCCAATATTTCAGGGTTTGTTTTCACGTAAAAATAAGTTGAATAGGCGTCGGTAAAGTTCCCGTTAAGTTCGCGCTGTGACTCAGGATCGGGAGTTGGCAATACAAGCAATAAATCGATCCGAGAGCTTATGAAAAAACTTTCCTTATTGTAAGGAGATTTTAATGTGTTTTCGCCTTGTTTTTTGTTTTCATGATTGAATCGAGAACGAATGTCTGTTTTTTTTTATATAATTGATATCGTCAAACAGTAGATCAATAACATATCATTTGGGGTTCTGCCGTGCTCACTACAACCACATGCATTTTATCAAAATGAAAACGAGAATATAACAAAGTATGCGGAAATTTATATGCATTAAAGTATTTACCACCGATGTGACCAAATATTTGAACGTGTTAAACCAAGCTCTAAATAACGGCTCGACCCCTGAAAAAATCAGAAATTACCCCAACCCTCCCTCCCCCTCCCCCGCCCGGCAATACCCGCGTGGACTTTTATCGGTGGGTTTATTGCACAATATATCCTGGGACCCTTGTTACAGCCTCGACGAACTTATCTGAGGACCTACTACGCGCAGGACCACCAAATTCATGGTTCATAATTTTGTTCATTGTCATTTATATTTTTTAACCTGAAATTTACTGCACTCATTTTAAATAGAGGCACGAGTGTAAAGTAACTTAAAGTTTGTTCAAATAATCGGTGTACTTTTAATATTTTTTAACATTAGCTATAAATTTTTCACTATGAGATCCACGCTATTCAAAAGTTTTCGAGGACCGAATTGCTATTAAACCGTTTTGCTTCTTGTATTATATTATAATCAAAAGCATCTTTAAACAGTAAAATCGAGGATATTTGGATTGGTTTTTTCTGTCGTATTTACCGAGTAGAATGTTAGTCCACAGGCTAAAACGTTTGTGGACGGTAGCTACATCTGGGACGATTTTTACCTCGTATATAAAACATGTGTGATATTGGAGGAAACGGGCCAGTTATGATGGGAAATCGGTTGAAGAGCTGATTTATTTTTGTGGTGTAAATCTACAAAATATTGAGTTTTCTGTGAGGTCAATTTATTTTTTTGCTTGCTGAGAAAATTGGAAAGTTGAATCAACTTTATTATAGCATATTATTTCGGTATGAGTTTTTGTAAAAGAGTAGATCTGTCTTACCTAACTCTACATCTTGATATTTAGCAGATATGCCATAAAACAGGATTTTTGATTTAGACAAGAGTCTGGTAGTCGCAAGTCCAGTTTCTAATCCCAAGGTCACGGGTTCAAAACCGGTCATTATGTTAGTATAACTACGTTATGATACTGAGAAAACTAGACCAAAACTAGACAGGTTCTTAATGCTCTAGAAAAGTATGGTTTTTATCAAATTATTTTCATGTTATAACCAAAATCTGCAGAAAATCCAAATCGCCTCAGAAGCGGCACGTCGAAACTATAATTTTCCATTTTCTACGCATTCTCGTAGCTCACGATAACTGCCTACGAACGTGTTTCTCCTATATTAAACTTTATACTGCCGAATAAGTGGCTACTGTCTAACTTGCTAACAAAAGGTGCTTTTATACTAGGATATTCTTTTTATACAAACTTTGCATCTCTACGGTTTTTTGGCCAAGAAGGTTGACCATGAAAACCAATGCAAAAATGATTATTAATTTATTAATTTTTTGGTTTTTAGGTACCTCAAGATCTAAAAGGGTGTCGCAGAGCCACGTCCCAATTATAATGAGCTACCTAAAAATATGATGGGAGGTCCACCACGCATGGCGAAGCAGTCCCAAGGTTCACTTAATTAAATTCTACCACAAGCCAAAAAGTAAACGTTACGAAAACTCCGACACTCATTCCCGAACGGATTCGCGGAAGAAGCAATTCCCTGAAACTTCGTTTTCATTGCTCCTAGACCTTTTTTATAAATCCTTACCCGCAAGTTGATGTTTTCATATAACAAGAGAGACCCATTGTATACCCTCTCTATGCGAATAAGCGTATAAAAATTCCGTAAAGGTCCGTCTGAAACACAAAACGGTATCGACCGAAACGACACATGCACGCGCCGTGACGGAAATTTTAACGGATACCGCAGAGATGGACACAGTGGATATGAGCACAGAATAACAAGACTTAGTAATTTTTTTGCAGGAAAATCAACAGCACAGATTAATTGTGAGGTAACAAGATTATTATTTTATTTTATTTTGTCTCATTTTATTTGGAGAAGGATAAGAGGTACCTACATTCATAATTAAATGCTTTTTTAATTTAAATTCCAACTGACTCAAACTCAATAAAATTAAGAATCACTTTAAAACGTCTTAAAGCAAGGTGAGCCTAGGTGCCAGTTTCGCACGACCAAGCCTAGAAAAACAGGCAACAACCTACGGCTCGGTTCCTACCGTTTTTTTATATGATCCTTTTACAAATCAAAAATATTCAAAAATAATAGCAGTGAAGTTCCAGTATGACTCTGTATTAGGCCTTCTTTTTTTCTTTACTAGATTTTTTTAAGCATAAGCCGGCATAAGGGCAAGAAAACGATGATGAGTTTTCTTTCTGTATTAGGTACACTATATCATAACCTAACCATAATCGTTAGTGTTGTCATCCCGGACCGGGCGCGTAATGTTGCGATCGGACGCGGAAGATGTTTAATTACTTCATCCGGCGCCGGCTCCGGGTGAAGTGCCCATTATACGGGTATCAGTCCGGGTGTAGCCGGCCGGAGGGAAACACGTACATTATTTTTATTGATCTGTGGCCTTTGTGAACTTGAAGTTTTTTTTAATTAGAGGCAACTTTTTGTATTTTTATTGAAACGCAGACGCTACCATTAGAAAACTTATATTTGTATAATCAGTTGATAACTTTTTTTTTTCTATGTTTGAGCTCTCATTACTATTTGCTAAAAAAAGTTATATTTTTAAAAGTTTAGCACTTTCATGCTGAGATCTTATTAACATGGTTTATTGTTCATAAACACCCTTAACACCTAATAAAACTTTTTTAACAACTAAAACATCTCCGGGGTGGTTTAGTTTAAAACTCGGAGTTTCTTCTAATTGCGCCATATCGCCGCACCACAGCGCAAATAAAGCCAGTAGTTTTATTGTTACGCGCTCTGTAGTTCTACGTACGCTAGAGAGCAAATGGACAAAACATAGTATCTACAATGCAGTAACACAACTGCTTATAAAGTTTTTTGACCGTGACTTTACCTCACAGCCTAAAAGACCGGATCCACTTCAGCAGATAGTAAAGAGTTGATAATTATGGATCTATTTTAAAATCCGATAATAATCAAACCTAGATGTAACTGCTTCTAGGTTGTAAAAATACGGTTGCAATGATGTATTGTTTTGACACAATACATCATTCATATTTAATAGTGTCTATTGCTGATATTTAGCGTAACTTTACCTATTAAAGCAGTTATCAGTAAAAATACAAAAATGTCTGTAATGATGTTGTACATTATTTAACCTATACGCTAGAAATTCCGTTTTAGAAGTGATTCATACTGGCTGAACTGAAGTACTATTCCTGAGATACTATGCCATAGAGCTGTAGTTAAGAGAGGTCATCTACAGAGGATTTGGCAGGTGTATGATATGGAGTTATGGCTTGGCTTAGCTTTAAGCATGCCCAAACGGACTTGGACGGGATTAATAGTGCTTTATTTTGTGCATTGTGGCTTACTGTCTTCTGAATAACTGCTTAAGTCGGGTTAAGCGTCAAGAAATAAAGATAAGCTTAACCATAAACCCCCCTTATTTGCAAGCGTTTCATGGAAGATAATCAGTGTATATACAATTAACTGCAATCTACCCCCCTTGTTTATAAAAAAAATGGTGTTCCACAGGGAAGTGTCATTGGTTCAACACTTTTTGTAGTGTATGTAAATGATTTGTTTAAATTTGAACTAGTAAATAATACAGGTTTCTGCTAGATATTTTTTTTACCCTATCGAAGCAGTTATAACATAAACTTTGCTATAATAATAAAAGCTACAGACCGCTGATAGTAGTCTGTGCACTACGTTATCCTAACCAAGACGTAAGTAAGTAACAAATGTACTGAATTAGTATGCATTGCGAGAACAGTGGGCCATTCGGCTTATCTCAACGATGCACTTATATTACTGTAATATTCGAGACTTGCGAGTGTTGGTGAGCTTGGTATTGTACTGAAAACAATAGAGATACTGCAGCTGGTGTTCATTATAGAAGAAAACTTACAATTGTTCTTGTAAATGGTTAGAAAAGAAGATAATATGATGCAAAAAAATAATGTACGTATTTTCCAAAATTTAGATAAACAAGAGGTTTTTATCTCAATTTGGAAAAATACTTTAAAATGTAATTTTAGCAATAACTCATGTAATTTGCTAGTTTTTTTATATTAACAAAAGTATGTGGGTAGTATTTTAACTAGCGTTTACTAATTTGATTAAAAATATGTTTTTCTACTTACTTGTCAATTTCCAGAGTAAGAAAACTTTTCGAATAATGCACCCTCCTAAACTGTTTCAACTTTGATATCAAAATCATGTATTAACCTAACAAGATATTCCTGTAAATCCAATATGAACCCAGCTGCTCCTTTATAGAGTGTATTTTTCTTGAATTTGGTGAAATTTAATTTAAAACTGTGGCGTGCACTTATACTCTGGGGATTAGCGTCAAATTGGATTGCTTTCGATGGAGCCGGCTGCACGCACGAAAAAACATGACTCATGCGTCGTTACGTCGTTTCGTCGTTCCATTTACCTGAGCCCGAGCCCATCAAAGTCCTTGTAGCTTCGATTTGAGTTTTTTAAACTATAGTTTATTTTTAACTTTTTAGTTGTTTTTTTCATATTTTCTTTTTCATATTATTGCATTGTCATCGACCTTTGACAGGTGTGCAAAGTTTTAATCAAATCTGATCGTTCAAAGTAGGTTTTTTTTTATTTTTTTTATTTCTTTTAATTATTTATTATTATTTTTTTTCATATTTTTGCATTGTCATCGACCTTTGACAGGTGTGCAAAGTTTGAATCAAATCTGATCGTTCAAAGTATGTTTTTTTTTATTTGTTTTTATTTCTTTTCATTTTTTTTTATTTTTTTTTCATATTATTGCATTGTCATCGACCTTTGACAGGTGTGCAAAGTTTGAATCAAATCTGATCGTTCAAAGTAGGACAAAATCGAGCTCAAAGGGGTCGGTTACATACATACATACATACATACATACATACATACAGGTGAAGCTAATAAAAGCGTTATAAAAACTGATTTTGGACGCCATTTTTTCAATATGGCGGCGCGAGCGGCAAACATACGAGGTGGCAAAGTTGAAATTTGGAAAGAGCATATCAAAATCTCTAAAATTGCGTCATGATCAAACTGCTAAACCTATTTTGATTGAATTTCTAAGGGACCAATCTTGAAGTATAAACCTTTCAAACAAAAATATCGAATCAGCTGGTAAATTACGAATTTATGCGACAAGCTAGAACAAACATAAAAATAAAATACAATTGAACTGAGAGCCTCCTTTATTATTTGAAGTAATTTAAAAAGGGTTTTTCATAAGGTGTCCAGTAGCGGTTAAAGCTGACACTTTGAATTATTTGCATAGTTAACGTGTTCAAATTCTTTTCGTTCCATCCTTTAAATAACTCTCCTTAAAAAAACTTTTGGTGAGAAGGTTGCGTCAATTAAAATAGCGTAGACTTTTTTAAGTTTTTTTTCCGAAAAGCATCCGCCTTTGAATCTTTCGGCGAGATAGGGACATTCTACAGGTGATACCTACTGGTGGTCGTGTCAACGAGACGAGACCCAAAAAGTTTTTGTGCTAATTTGAACGTTATGACTATACGAATAGAGATGCCAATTCGACTGGGGTTGTGGCAAAAAGTTACTGATGTATTTTATAGCGTTTAAGATTGAGCTACTTATCTTTAAAAGTGTAAAAAAGTTAAGATTATGGCGAGCGATAGTTGAACTTGAATATGTTTTGTTTTGCGATTGGGTCGTAATAATGTGTTTGTTTGATTGTATTCCCTGAAGATTTGGAAACTTCATGAAGATTTGGAAAAATCTGAGAGTGAAAGCGATTCGAATAATGAGTCCTTTAGAACAGTTGAGTCTAGTTCCGATGATCAGAGTATAGACATTTCATCATGGTCTAAATCGTCAGAAAACTTAAAAGGTATTCCATTTGGTGTGAGAAATGAGCGAGGTAAACTTATGATGGGATCTGCGCGTGTGATAATGCATGATGATTATATTCAAATTGGTGCAACTAAATTTAAAATGACACCAGGTATAAGTGAATTACTATTCAAAAAAGCACCGGACTTATCTTCAACGACTAATGAAGACATTAACCATTACAAAATAATGTTACTTGAAACAAATGCTCATCGAAGAGATTATGACCCACGTAAACCAATTAAAAGTAATAGAGGTCGTAAATACTTGAACGTTATAAAGCCACTATTCAAGCAGCACAAACTTTCTGGAAGTACTGATGGTAGTCTACCAGATTTACGTAAAGGAGAAGGCCTGTCACTGTTGAAGAAATGGAAGAAGAATGTGGATTACGTTTATTGGGATGACCCTAATGAATTAATAGAAAGATTGAAATTATTGATTGCTTCAAAGGATGCTGGTAACACTGGACTAGATAATGAAATTATATCAATTATAGAAGAACTGCGTGAATGCGGCATTATACCTTAGTAAATATATAATATAAATTTGGGAAATTTATTTCATTTGTGTTTTATCACTTGCTCCTATCAGTCTCCCCAATAATCATGGACAAGTTTGGAAATCATGTTAATAATAGATTGAATACACAGTTTCTTTTTGATAACTTTACCAACATTTTGATAAGAAACCAAACTGGAGAGTTCGATTTACAAACTTCAAGATTGACAGGCGTTACTGCTCCTCTGTGGGACACCGATGCTGTTAACAAAGAATATGTAGATAGAAAATTTGAATTATATTTAAAAAAACAAAATCACCAAACATTATTAGACACTTACAAATTAGATATTGAAAAACACTTTCAGAACTTAAAAAAAGATTATTACACAAAAGTTGAATTAGATAAGATCATAAAATCTTTCTCCAAAAATGAGTAAGCTACAAGTTGTAAATGAAATTCATAAAACAGCACGTAAAAATTTTGTTCGACGATCTGTAGTTTTAAAGAGAATTGATGATTTATGGCAAGCAGATCTTATTGATTTTCAAAATTTAAAAAGTTATAACAATGGGTATAAGTATATTTTAGTGGTTATTGATTGTTTTTCCAAGTTTGCTTGGGCTATCCCTGTCAAAACTAAAACGAAGTCTGAAATAGCTAATAAATTTAAAGACATATTAAATACAAGCTACAGAAAACCAGTTCACTTACAAACTGATATGGGAACAGAGTTTTATAATGACGAATTCAAAAAAGTTACTTTCAAAAATAAAATAAATCATTATTCTACATACTCCGTTAAAAAAGCTTCCATAGTTGAAAGACTAATCAAAACCCTTAAAAATAAATTGTATAAATTTTTCAGTTTGAATGGTAGTTATAGGTGGATCGGTGAGTCTTTAAAAAATGTAATTAAAACTTACAACAACACAATCCATCACACCACAAAATATAAACCAAAAGAAGTTAATCGAAAAAATCAGATTCTTGTTTCGAAAAACATACAGAACTCACAGAAACATAATTTTATGCCTGTAACCAATAAATTTGTCGTAGGTGATCATGTTCGCATAAGTAAATATAAAGGCATCTTTGAAAAAGGGTACACTCCGAACTGGTCTACGGAGTTATTTTTGATAAAAAAAGTAAATCCTTCTAAACCTGCTACATATTTAATTGAAGACTTACACAAGCAACCCATATTAGGAAGTTTTTACGAACAAGAACTTCAAAAAACCCATTGTCCTAATGTATATCTTATTGAAAAAGTTATTAGAAAGAAAGGTAATAAGCTTTATGTTAAGTGGCTAGGTCTCCCCAACACTGAAAACAGTTGGATTGAAAAGCGTGCAATTTTATAATTCTCTATAATTATAAATATCAAATTAAGACATTTCATTATTATCTCAGCTATGAAAGGTGGTGGACTGGTTAATACTCTCATAAATAAATTGCCTTTTGAACTACATTTACCTGGATATAACTATTGTGGACCTGGTACACGATTACGAGAGCGTTTGTTAAGAGGGGATACAGGAGTTAACGAGTTGGATAACGCTTGTATGAAACACGACATCGCGTACGATAATTCTAATAATTTAGTAGATCGTCATAAAGCCGATCTAGATTTATTAAACATGGCGAAACAGCGTTTAAAATCTAAAAACGCTGGAAGAGGAGAAAAACTAGCTTCCTGGCTTGTGAGGAAAGTGATGAAAACTAAAGTAAAATATGGTGCTGGTAAAAGAACGTTTAAATCTATTGTTTCTAATATACGAAATCAACTTAAGCAATCGAAACCAAGAAGTGATTCCAAAGCTATCAAGGTCGCCTACTCAGCAGCGAAAAAACTAATCAAGAATAAGAAAGGAGTTACCCTTCCTCGTGTTATCCCCTTACCAAAATCAGGTGGCATTCTTCCTCTAATACCGATATTTGCTGGATTGTCTGCTTTAGGAGCATTGGCTGGAGGAGCTGCAGGTATTGCGAAAGCTGTAAATGATCATAAATCAGCCAAAAATAACTTGAAAGAATCTCAACGTCACAATAAAATGATGGAGACTATTGCCTTAGGAAAAGGCTTGTACATTAAGCCTTACAAAAAAGGTGGTGGTCTATGTGTAAGAAGCTCAAAAAACTGATGAAAAGGTTACCCAAACGTGCTCTCACTAATATAGACATATTGGAGTATGCTAGTAAAAACATACCATATTTCAGAGGTGTATTTATGAGAGATGAATTACCCAAGTCATCTAAAGATATTGAGTGCGCAATTGTCAATCTTGATAGTTCCGAGAATGAAGGAACGCATTGGGTAACCTATGTAAAACTTTTTAGTTATTGTGAGTATTTTGATAGCTTCGGTGATTTAAAGCCTCCAATTGAGTTACTTAAGTATTTGAAATCGAATATAACATATAATTATTGTAGATATCAAAGTTTTAATGCAAATAATTGTGGTCATTTATGTTTAAAATTTTTAAGTGAATTTTGGAATCATGTACTCAACTCAGTAGGGTATGAATAAAATATATAAATATGCTATAAATTGGAATACTGGTTTTAATTATTCTCATTTATAAAATGTCGTTCACGCTGTCAATATCAGGCAATACCTCAATTTTATCTACCACCTATTATCCTCCTTTGCAATTTGATGGTGAATACGAATGCGCTCTACTGCATTTGTCAACGTTCAATTCCATCCCAAATATTGACAATAGAAATAATATATTTCATTACGACAGTAACGAAGTCATAGAAATTCCAGAAGGTGCTTACGAGCTGCAAAATATATCTGATTATTTAAAATCGAATGTGAAAAAAGGAAACACCTTCAGTTTATTTTGCAATAATAACACGTTGAAAACGTTTATCTATTGCAGTAGAGACATTCATTTTGAAAAAGAGAATTCTCTGGGAAGCTTATTGGGTTTTGGAAAACAAACTCCAAAAGCTAATATAATACACGAATCTCAGTTTCCAGTTAACATTTTATCAACGACTGTGGTCAGAATCGAATGTGACATAGTAAGCGGATCATATATTAACGGAAAATCAAGCCATATTATTTATGAATTTGCTCCAAACGTTCCACCAGGATATCGAATCATAGAAATACCTAGGAATATCGTTTATTTTCCTGTTAATCAAAATAACATTAGTTCCATAAACGTTCGATTATTGGATACTAATAATAATTTAATAAACCTTCGAGGTGAAGAAATTCAACTATATTTACACATAAAAAAAAGATGATTGACTACAATAAATATAGTAATGCAAAAATAAAACACATCAGTACCAATCGAACAATCCGCAAAGGAACAACTAAGAAAAAAGTTGAAATAACTGAAGAAAATAAAAGATTTTTGAAATTAATCGGTCTTCTAAAATGAATGTGTTAGATATAACGAGTTCGCCCGCATACGATAACAGCATAGATGGTATCGAGTATCATTCACATAAACCATACGTCACCAGTTTTAACAGAAATGATGAAATCCGAATACCTATTAATCAACAGGATTTGTACATATTACCATCTGCAAGTACGCTTTTTTTAGAAGGAACTGTAAATATAGTAAAAAAGGATTCGAAACAAAAAGTTACTACTATTGAATTTACAAACAATCCTTTACTCTTTCTTTTCCAAGATATTCGATACGAACTTAATGGAGTTGAAATTGATAGAGTAAAAAATGCTGGATTGTCTACAACTATGAAAAGTTTATTATCTTTTAATGAAAGCGAAGCTAAGATTGCAAAAGCATGGGGTTGGGATATAAATGGAACAAAGACCGGAGGAAGTTTTTCTGCTTCAATACCACTCAGTAATATTTTAGGTTTTGCGGAAGATTACAAGAAAATTATTATGAACTGTAAACATGAACTGATACTTTTACGAAGTAATACCGATTTAAACTCTTTGAAAATTCCGTCTGGTGAAATCCTTGAAGACATAGTAATAAATAAGTTAGTTTGGCGTGTTCCCCATGTTAAGGTATCAGATAAAGAAAAAGTTCATTTGTTAAGGCTTTTAGAAAAAGATCGTCCTTTACATTTTGCATTTAGAAATTGGGATTTGTATGAGTATCCTCTGTTACCTCAAACAACTAAGCACACATGGTCGATAAAAACCTCATCACAAATTGAAAAGCCGAGATATGTAATCATAGGTCTACAAACAAATAGAAAAAACTTACCAGATAAAGATATATCCCATTTCGATAACTGTGATGTAAGAGATGTCAAAGTTTATCTAAATTCTAACTATTTTCCATATGAAAATCTAAACGTTAGTTTTAAAGATCACAAATTTGCTCTACTTTATGAACAGTATGTTAAATTCCAACAATCTTATTACGGTCGTAGAAGCGAACCACTGCTAAGTGCAATGGAATTTAAAGAAAAGGCGCCACTTTTTGTTATTGATTGCTCTAGACAAAGTGAAAACATTAAGTCAGGTCCTGTAGTAAGCGTGCGTGTAGAACTTGAATGCAATTCAGAGATACCTGATCAGACTGCAGCTTATTGCCTCATTTTAAACGATTGTTTAATAGAGTATAGACCACTCAGCAATTTAGTTAAAAAAATATCTTAAAATATGAATTCTGATACAAGTAAAGCTATTATAGTAGATGTGCAAGGATTTAAAGACACAAAGAATACCTTCATAATTAAGGAGTTTGCTGTTTTATACGACGGATGTACCCAAACATTCCTCGTAAAACCACCATATCCATTCACTAATCTGAATAAAGAAGAAAAAAAACAAGTGCGGTGGATAGAAGCCAATCGTGGAATTTTTTGGAGTGAAGGTTTCATTGACTTCAGAGAATTTAAGCGCACTGTTATACAATACTTAGATAAGAAAATTGTTTTTACCAAAGGAGCAGAAAAAGTTCAATGGATTCAAGATTTATGTGAGAACTGTGAAATAATAGATTTAGAAGAAAAAGGATGTCCTAATTTTTTAAAATTGTATATAGACTATGAAAATACAGATTTAAGTTTGAATTGCATACATCATAAGAAAATGTGTGCCTTGAAAAATGTTATGTGCATGAAGAAGTGGTGCGATAAAAACTATAAAATGAATGCAATTTGATTTAAGTTTATTTTATTACGTACCTATTCATTAAATATTTTTTCTGATAATTTCTATTTTGTTTTATTCAATTCATAATAATCTTTAATATAACGCCCAATAACTACCTACTAATATAATACCTAGAAATAAAACCAGGTTACTAATTCATATAAATTTAATTATTCATAGCTTATACATAACAGTGGGTACTTACATAATCACTATTACATTATATTAGTCATTCAACATGTTTTCTGAAATATTTTTTATTAGTCTCTCAGTTTGGTCCATAATATTATCCATTAAATCTTTCACAACGTATTGTGCCGATATCACAACATCATTTTCACTTTCACTATTAACATTAACACCACTGATGTCTATTATTTTTATTTGAATTAAACGCCTACCCTTGCATGGATCGCGATTCAAAACAAAGGATGATCGTCGCAGGGAGCCGCGCTGTTTATCCAGGATTTCACGTAAAGTCTTCTTGGTTTTTCGTTTTGAGCGTTTCTGTTGTGGAGTTTTCTTATGGTGAATGATAGGATAGTTGTCATCAATTTCATCCATTGGCTTCTGCGCACAGTGGAAGAGGAGATCCTGAGTGTTGATCCCGAATAGCCCATCTTGAGTTTCATCTGGATCGGGTCTTGTCTCAAAGTCGGCCATAATCTGAAAAAGAAAAAAAATATAAGTTGCACTCTAAGATAGGTAGGTAAACACTTAAATTATTAAGTATTAAAAATCAATCTTTATTATATATTAAGAGCGCTGGTGGCCTAGCGGTAGCGGCCCCGTTTTCCGACCCTAAGGTCGTGGGTTCAAATCCAGTCGTGTACCAATGAGTTTTTCTTCCCAAAAATTTATGTACACTATGCCAGTGCTCTCAAACGGTGAAGGAAAACATCGTGAGGAAACCGGCATATCGTAGAACCTTAAAAGTTCAAAAATATGTGTCAAGTGCAAGAGAGGAGCCTCTTTGGGGCGCACTTAAAATCCTTTCACCACACTTGGTTCGAAAAAATCAGTGACACGATAAGAAGAAGAAGATCTTTATTAACTTACCGTAAATTAATGTTGAAGAATGCTTTTCCCACCAAGCGCAGACAAAGAATGAGAAATACTTAGATACAGCGATGCAGTCCGCTTCACTGAGTATCAAATTACGCTGCGCTAGGCAAATTGTGCTTTGTTGTGATCTACACTAATATTATAAAGAGGAAAGATTTGTATTGTCGTAACGAATAAATTCAGAAACTGACCGACTTCAAAAACTATTTCTCCAATAAAAAGCTACTATGCTTCTACTATTCCCAAGTAACAGGAACTATATTTTTACTAGCAACCAGCATTGGCTCTTTACGATTGTTATTTATAAAAGCGTGAGGAAAACATAACATTGCCATCGACTTTTCCCATGAAAATTGGTGGGGAGGTAGCTTAGTACCAGGAGACGGGCTTGTAACTTATTATCTCGAAAAAGTTATGGAAACGGGGCTTAACGACAACGGGGCGAGCGAAGCTGCGGGCGGCCACTACTTAAAGATGACTCTGGAACCTGGCTTGCTTTAATTAGTAGGTATTAGGTACATAAAATAAAAGTTTTATTTTTTATTTAATCCATTTATTTATTAATTCATCTTAGGTATTGCTAACACAGTTTAATTTAACAAAAAGTGCTTATTATGTAGATTAATAGTAATTTACACATTAGTACATCGGTTTATAATATCCTATTTTTTAATTCCTGAAATACGATCATAAAATTAATTACAAAAATCTTTCACATAACCTATTTAAAATCTTTAAACACCAAGGATAGATACATGCCCCCAGGCTCTGCTTGATTTTTTATCTTGCGAAATTAGACGTTTGTCATCGCTACTAGAAAGTGCAATTTTGTTTACGGATTGAGTAAATACGTCGTGTTTTATACTCTTGAATAATACATTCTTCTTTCGTACTATTTCTGCAGTTAACAAAGTATTTTTGTAATCTGATATATCAAGGTCTCGAACGACACACGCTTTTACTCCCTTAGCCTTTTTAATTTCGCTTTCAGTATTTTTGATACAGTATAACTTAGAGCGCAACCCTACGAATTCAGTAATTATTTTTCCACCCATCTCGTCTTTAAAAAGGCCTGGAACTTTTTTATTGATTATTGGTAGATCATGATAGTTATCAACAGAAAAACTACTAGTATCAAAATATTCCAAGAAGTTCATTTTTAACTCTTGATAAAAATGCTGGGTTTCAATGTGGTAAATGAAGCTGTCTGTATCAGTATAACACATCTGCAAGCGGTCTCCATAAAAAGGTTTAAATACAGAATAGTGAAAATCATACATATGTGCTTTCGATAATTCAAGGACGGTGAAGCCTATGTACAGAGGCTTGTCCAAAACTATGCGATCTGGTTTTAGTTGAATCGCAACTAAGTTTTCTGTAAAAACTGAAGCGCTTTGAAAGTAGGGACTTGCGATTAATTTTTCTGCATTATTTCTTTTTTTGGTTCTATTGTTTTGATCACTCCATAAATTTACTAATTCCACCTTTACTTTTTTGCGATTGTTTTCTAAAGTTTTTCCAAAAACACTATTGTTGAGCAATTTGAAAAAATCCTGCTCAAATGTTGACGTCGCTCTCTGACGCAGGCTAGTGTTAAGATCAATATATTGTTTTAAGTATGCACTTTGCCGAAACGTTATCACGCGATGTATTTTTCTTAAGATCAAGCCATGTTTTAAGCATGTTTTTAAATGAACGTAATGAATTACATAGTTAAATTTGTCGTATAAATTTGGAATGAGCTTTTCATTTTTTCCACCCGGAGGAATATCTTTTTCAGGACAAAACGGTAAGTCGTTATGGGTCCAATGTATTTTTTTTGGATAAATTAAATCAACTTCAAGAATAAAACCATACTCTGCGTCATCTGAAATAGAATTTACTTCTAATTTATCAACTTCAGTTTGATGGAGAAATCTGAAGTTGGACAAAGGCAATGTTTGACACATGCTATATCCATAGAGATTATTGCAATCTATATACACTATATATGATTCAGGCATCAATGGGTCATAATCCAAAATAAATTCGTTATTCGCTTTAGCATGTCTATGGGAGGCCATAACCACACCTCCCCTGACGCCAGTTTGTAACATGTCTACTATGGCAAAATCATCAATTAGCTCCAACTCAATGCCTGTTTGATAAAGCATTGCATCAAACGACAAGCTTGGTGCTGTTACATAAAAAGCGGGATCCAGATGATAATAATGTTTGCATGTTTTTCTAAAGTTTTCAAAGATATCTGTCAACAATAAAACGTCAGTTTGTAAGTACAAGTCAGTATATCGCCCTAAATCATGAATATTGAACTGAGCCCAAACTGATTGCGCATGCTCGTAATCGTCATCCGATATATGTTCGTTGTTAAGGGAGCTATAAAAACTATCTTTGTTAGGAAGACATTTGTCATTGTAACGTTCCCATGAACTCATGTATTCGTATGGATAAACGCCTTTGCGTGTTAGGAGAGCAAAGTCAATTTCATTTGGGTATACACTACGCAAGTGAGTAAACTCATGATTTTTCATCGTTTTAGCTAATTTTTCTAAACTGGTTCCTAAAAATTTGAACGAATCTACGAATCGCAACTGCACAAACTCATCTCTCGATATTGGAATAAATTTCGTAAACGAGATGTAGTTTTCTTTCGTTTTAGGTATTATTTTTATTGGTCCAGGCGCTTCTCCGAGCTTTTTGATAAATAAGTGACAGTCATACCCAGCTAAGTTATGGAAAAATATAGGTACAAACTTTGGAGTTTTGTACTGCAAATTACATAAACTATGAGCTGCTCCTCTGTATTTACCTGTAATATGGCAGTGATCTCTCACTTTGTCTCCGAAAAGAAAACTCTGGCAAATATGACATCGAATTGTGTTCTCAAAATCGAATGCATTTTCTGCATTGAAAAGCATTGGAACATTTTGTGATAGTACAGCATGGATATCTCGAGTATCTTTATAAAGAGAAGAGATAAAGTTGTCAACACAATCGAGTCCGCGATATGACACAAATTTGTTGTAAGAAGGATCAACAGAACTAACGACTTTGTACGCATACGCAACCGGCACGTGCTTTTGTGTGGTGTGCGTATGAGTACCTTGCGATTTCCTTTCGCAAACACGTTCCAGCATAGTTTCAAAATCTGCATAAATTACAAAGGGAATATCCTGTTTCCGCTCAAAGTGTTTGAATTTAATTACTGACCCTTTTTCTGGTAGCACGGTTACGATACCGTTGCAAGTATGATTTTCGACATCTTCAACCGTATTGAAAAACAGCAAACACGTATCACAAAAGTATACTCTCCCATTATGTCTCGTTATTTGACGTCTTACCAGCCTCGATAAGTTTTTAATAAGACAATAGTGCGATGTCGTATTATTTTCTAACCAAAGCAAGTGAATTATTTTTTTATTTTCATGACTCTCTGATTTATAAAGAGGGCCTATAACCGTTTTGTTATTTTTCAACCCAAAAATAATAAAACTTAAATTTGGGTTATTTTCTTCAAATATTTTTACATCGGAAAATGTTACCGGAAATGACATGTTTTCTGTATTTAATACCTCGCTAAAATGTACGTAAGACGATACTTGTTCATGGTGGCTTTTTGCGGGATAGAGGGCTGCAACCACACTCCATAGAAAACAATATTCATCACTGTTGTGAATATTCAAGCACGCTTTCTTTTTTCTGATGAACTCTGGGAGTTTTATGTACGTGGAGCCTCGAAGTGGTTGATATTTATTGACATTGATTTCAATATGCATGCAATTAAGAAAAGTCCAACCCGAATCTTGCTCTTCAAACTGATCGATTTTTGTGCGTAATGTGTGTACTACTGATATAAACAGAGATTCAAAGTTATAATTTCTATAAATGGGAATATTTTTTGTAGAAAACGATTTGATTTCCTGCTCGTTATTTTTCAGTAGTAAAAAGTTTGAAAAGAGTTCAAAGTTTACTTTAATGCAAACCTGTTTTTTTAAGCATTCATCTAAAACTTGGTTCACTTTGTTTCGCATAGACTCTAAAAATACGTCTATAGAGTGTTCATTTGTATCGAGCGCTACTATCCTAAAGGTATTGATTCTACTCTGAAATGCCGTAGCTACAATTTCAACACCATCAATATCTGGCTGGCTCGAATTAGTTCGTTTGTGTGCATTACTACGCAAATGTCCTATCCAATACCTACCGCTAACAGATATGTTGCAGCCTGAACAGAAAGGCATTTTGCCAAGCGAAACTCTTTCTTATCAACCCGAAATTTGTTTTTATTTTTCTAAGCACTCTCTAGCAAAATAAAATTAATCGGTTTTCCTTCCTAGAATAGTAATTTATTTATCTGAACTTCTATAAAAAAAAAAAAAAAATTAACTCTAGACAAGTACCTACTTGTTACGACTTGTTTTGTCTGGGTGATACATATTATCTGTCTATCTATATTAGCAAAACTAAAAATTCATCGATTAATTTAAGTAAATCAATTAATTGAATACGTTTATTTTATTTAAAATTGATCCTATCGGAAAATTTTGTGGGGTTAGCGTTTTTAAACAACTTAAACGTAGTCATTAAAAACTCCTGCAAGGCATCCCACTGCTTGCAGTTTTCATTTAAGCGCAATTTGATGGAAGATAAAGCCTTTTTATACCGCTCTTCGGGAGCCGTGTTCTGGACATCGGTCAAATTGTACAATTTGACCTCGACGAAGAAGTCGCCCTCGGTGATTGACACGGTGCGCCGGCTCTGCCCTCCAGAGACCCTCGTCGTGAATGAGGATGTGGTGATTGCACGACTTGGTGCCGTTGATGTACTGGCTTGGTCCTCTGATCGAAGAAGACCGAATATGTCACCGCTCTTGCGTTTTCTTGCGCTACAAAGAAAAAAAAAAATATTGATCTACTGAATTACTAAAGAACCGTTTTGTCAACGCTATGTTAACAAAATTTAAATCATGAAGGTAACATTTTTACACGTTTTATCAATTTGTTGTGTTTATGAAACACGGTTCCATTAGTGCCGTATTAGTTAGTCAGCTATTCGTTCGAGTATGATTAGCTGGTAGCGCATGGCGCTGCGGTCAGCGCAGCAGCCCTGATACGTATCAAAGGGAACGTCGCGAGTTCAAATCCCGCTCGGCTTTTAACTTTGCGACACCATAAAATAATTCATATCACGGTCAGAGTATACATAACAGTGTGTAAAGGTAAAAAAAGACTGCCGAAATTTCAAAGCAATAACACATTTTTTAAGGACAAGTTAAGTATCCGCAAATATTACGAAACCGCATTTTTTTTATTTACAAACTGACTTGATATCACCATAAAAAAAAAAAAAAACATTATGAAAAAAAAAAAAAAATTTGTACAAAGGGTTTTCTTATCAAAATTTTGGCTAAGTGTTTTTGCTTCAAAATTTCGGCAGAGTCAAATGTGTAAAAAAACATTAAGAAAAAAATATTTTATACAATTTTTTTAAGGCTTGAGGTTTTCAATGTGTAAAAAAGATTTATTTGTTAAAAAAATTCTAAGTCTTTTTTTACCAAAATTTAGGCTATGTGTTTTTGCTTCGAAATTTTGGCAGAGTCTTTTTACCTAGTACTGCACACAGTGCACACTACTAACGATACTCCAACCATCATGGTCATAGAAAGGGCTATAATACATACCATTGATATTGGCCTTCGTCCGAAGAAGTTGTGGGCACTGCAAGAGGAGGGCGTGCGAGAGCAGCTGCGTTGGTCACCGGCGCCACCTTCGTGCGCTTCGCAGCTGACTTGGCAGCTTTCGGCTTCTTTGTCACCGGCTCCGGTAGTACTTCGGTATCGTACTCTGAGTCCGACCTGAAATTAATAAAAAAAAATATTGTAGTTAAAACGCAAATCAAGATCGTGTATTTGGTTCATCCTCGTGTCAAGGGGGAGGTCGTGGGTTCAAATACAACTCGGATTTCCGATCCCACTCGGTGATCACCTTTGGTAGGTGCAAAAAATCTTGTAAGTCAGAATTTTTATAACGAGCGTGTATGCAGCATGATAAATCACTTACTTACATTTCTTTTGTTTTCAAGGATGAGGAGGCGAGATGATAGCTTGGACCAGATCCAAGCAGCAGCAGCAGCAGTGAGCAGCAGTGGCAGCAGAGTCTTCGAGCAGAGTCTTCAAGCAGCGGCACAGGCACCAGAGATTTTTGACAGCTACACTGGCAGCGGAACTGGCAGCAGCGGTGATATTGATGGACGCGTTATGATGACGTAGTAGCCCGAGCGCAAAATCGAATGAAGACTGTGACGTTTGAAAATATTGTCACAATTTTATACTAAAATATTTAACGTGTCAGCAAATAATAATTTGTACGATATCAACTAAGTATTTAAAAAAAATACGCCAATTCGAACCGTATGTTTGACTATTACCTATAGGTTAGCATGATTCCTGCATAGATACTTACGGGTGCTTATCACATTTGATCCGATTATCTTCGATCTTCGATTAGCCACACCATTTTCAACCTTATTTACTTGTTCATAAGGAATGTAGAGAAATTGTTTATCTAAATATAAAGAGCAAATTTTATGATGCGCAAACATAATTTGATCCTTAATTCTTGGTAAATACAGGGTGTAAAAAAACGCCTGAAAACTTAAACAGAACCTAACAGCTCGTGCATTGCAGTTGAGTATCTACCACCAAAAACATAAAATGCGCATCAAATAGGATTATTTTGTGCATTAACAGCAGTGAAATTTTATTAAAGTCGATGTACTTACATCTCTGGCTACTGTTACGGCGAAAATTCTTCATTGAATATAGCTTTTTAACTTTATTACACGGAAAACCAATCATCTCCGCATTACGTCGCAATATTTTCCTATCCCGTATAGTGATGTTGTGTCTCGTTGCCTGGTCTCACAGTAGGGATGTCCTATTCCCGAAACCGGCTAACACTACTTACAAATATAATAAACGCAGTATCGAAAATATCCAATTTTTAAAGTTTATATAATATACCCCGTCGAGTTAATCAAATATAACCCATCCAAAGTGGTGTCAATGAATGATAAAAAAACTTATGAAACAAGCATACAAAATGTTTCACCTTGTATTTGTACAAGCGTGTAGGGTTCATCCAGAAAGTGGTGACGCATGCTGGACTTACATGTTGTAGTCAAAGTAATATTTTTAACAACTTAAATATTTAGCGAAGCAACCTAGACCCATTTTTAACCAACTTCGAAAAGGAGGAGGTTTCTCAATTCAATATGTTTTTTTATGTGTGTTTGCGGATAACTTCGTCGTCTATGAACCGATTGTGATGATTTTAAGTTTTACTTTTACCTAAAATTTTAATGCATGGTGCTGACCCCGCCTTACTTAATATAGTGGGATAAAGGTAGACCATTTATTCTGAAGTAGGCACCTACTTACCTACATTTTCCTGCATATTGTATATGTAATTAATTTAATGCTGTAATTATCTCTAATACGATACCTACCTAAGTTATGTTGTGTTAGACTTAGGTGTTATTATAGCTACTAACATAGGTTGGTACCTAACCATTTTAATATCAGCCTTTAGTCAAACAAACAAACCACAAAAACAGACTCTAGTTTGACTGCAACATAAACATGCACTAACTTGCATTTTCGCACTTTGCATTCTCGAAATTGAAACACGACTACCAGTGCGATCAAATGATGCATGGAAACAAGTTTGTACTTGGTGCATCACGTAGGTATTGCGTTCTAATTTAAAATGAAAATATTCCAGTGTCAAAGTAGTTCTGTGATTTATTATGAATACTAGTGGAAAATAAGGTGAGTGTCTAATTTACTAAGATAAATAAATATTTGTTTGGTATCACATAATGTTCGGACTTGAGTCTTACCTTGATTTTCATAAAAAAACATTTTACCATTTATGAAATTTATGCGATGAAAGTATAATTATAATTCGTCGCTTCATTCTTCAGTTATAAAACGAGGTAGTATTATCTTATGCTACTGGCACCTTTGCACATTTTTTAAAGTATAAAAAAAATAAAGTTTGGTTTGACATTTCCCTCAGCAGATCGTCATTCTTTTTTTGTGCACGGCATCAAGCACACATTCTGCAGTGAAAAATTGGAAAAAATGCTGAAATGTATTGCCGGCAATACAAATTTGGATATTAATCCGAAAAACTTCGTAAGCAAAATACGGCTAAAAAGCGTTGCGTGATTGTGATTTCGTCATGATCTGATTCTGATGAAAATCCAGGTAAGTAAGTCTTGCATTTTTGCATTCCTGATACCTGAGTGAAGTGAAAAATGTCACAAGCCGATTTAAATATCAGCATCTAGTAAGCGCCCTGGAGGATTAACTGCGGGTTATCACGAAGGGTTAGCATGATGCTTAAAAATTGCCTGGAGGTTCGACTGCGGGTCAACACGAAGGTTTAAATCTTTACAAAGCACCACCTGTGCCGGCTCTCCTCACGACACCAGACGAGGCCTCAACGCTCCGCATGAGGCTACTGAACCTGTGTCTGAACTCGATACAGAGTCATTACAGGCTTTGGGTAATGCTTCTGATGACCTTAATACCAGTTTATGGTCTTGATATTCATGACAAGCTGGGCCAACTTTGGCTACCAATCCTCAAGAAGGAGATGCAGAAGGAGGTAAAAGAAAAGCTTTTTATTTATTAGAAAGACTATTTTATTTCCAGTAACTGCAAACTGTTGAAAGCAAACACATTAAGCGCGGAAATATCCGCTGCCGTGTCTGATATAGTGAGAACTAGAAAATTATTATAAAATTATGCCACATTGGATCGTTTCTGATGATGATGATGATTATTTACTCTGTAGTATCGGGTCGTTTCTTGTATTTCTACAAATTAAATAAATAAATAAATAAAATTTAAAGTTGCTGGGCCTATATAGGCATATCAGTACTCAACAAAGCGTGAGTTTGCTTTTGACCAGCGATGATAAGGTACAAGCTGTATGAATATTATCTCATGGTTGCCGTATACTAACGGACTTCCACTATGCCGAATCTCAAGTGAGAACCAAGCTTTAGCTCGCTCTAGGATTATAGAAAGCGTTCCTTACATTCAAAAGAACCAAGAAAGAGATATGAAACTCTCTTTGAGAGTGAGTTGCCTGAAAACATTAAGGTTTCAAAGGCAATTTAAAACAAGGGTTACAAATAAGTGTATTTATTCAGTTTGATTGCAAGAATCACTTTTAAACGTCGTCGAAGCCTTCTTCTTCGGATATTCAGTCGTCAGCTGGCAGTTATTTCAACACCAGGGAAACTGATCGGGCACTCTCGTTACCCCTCGTTACCATTGAGAAAGGGGGGGGCGGCAGTCAGCATACAGGACGACAGCGCAACAACCGTATCGATGAGCGCAACCAACGACACGTCTACGTCTCGGCGCAGTTCACGCGTCCTTCGACGAACTTGTCAAGCTATAACAAATATGCTCCTACGAAACAATAACGTAGGTGGACATGCTGGAAGATTACAATTTTATTATAATTGCTGGATTGGTGTAACTAATAATCAAGTTATTTTGGAACTGATTCGTAACTGTTAACCTTTTAATCGTAGAGTAGAACAAGGTTCTCCTAATAACTTATAACAATAATTTTCATTCATACAAAGAAAATAATGAAATGAGGTTAGCCATCCAGAACCTAACTAACTTAGGTGCCATTTCTATAATGTTATCCTCAAAAATTTCAATTTGTATCAAATATTATTATTATTTTTTTTAGCACCAACGCCTAATGGTGGTCACCGATTCTAAGCCTTAATCTGCTAAATAAATTCATTTCTATTGTCCATTTCAACATGGGAGACCATGGGGCTGCGTCGAAAATGATACTTACCTGTGGATTCATGGCGATCATTGATCTTACAGAATCATACTTGTTCCTGTAGCTAAGTCCGATCGTAAGAATTTAAGATTTCAATTTGACAAAACTACATAATCAGTTTAGTGCCATGCTATAGACTTTGTTCGATTTCTCGAACTTTTACAAAGATAATGAAAGAAGTTGCAGGCTTTATTATGAGACATCGCAGATTTAGATCTGTAATATGTATATCTTGACGATTGGCTCTGTCTAGGTGACAGTTTCGAGGAGTGACGGATACATGTTACTGAAACTCTAAAGTTACTTTACTGCTTATATAGGTTTCGTGGTCAATTTCGATAAAAGATGTTCATCCTCGTAAATGTTGCAATTTTATTTGGACCTATACATCACTATGGATATATTATATTTTCAATATCACTGCCGTTAACTAAGCGGCACAAAATGTTTTTTGCGAATGCCAGTTAGTAGGTACTATTCAGGAATTTGCCCACTTGTTCGGGATTCTTACATAAATCAGCGTATCCAGCTGTGAAGTATGGTTGGCTCTATACTAAAGAGTTTGAGAGACAAAAATATTTAGCTTTCAAAATATTAGACAAAACTCTCTCTGGAAACCCCTTGTTTATTAGTTTTAGCGCCTTGAACAGGATGGGGCGTATATTGTAATTACAGCGCGTAAACGGTGAATGGAAAAATACTGAACTAGATTTTCATAACAACCATATAGAGATACCAAAGGCATGGAGAGATTGTTGTTTTATAATAACAATAATAAATTAATGTTTATTGATTTTTGGTTTCAAATGTTTTGCTCACAAATGTTTTTATGTTATCGTAGTACATCAAAAGGATGGGAGTGATCCAATTCCCTCACCTACCCTACCTGAAAAAAAAACCATTTAGCAATGGTGCAAAATATGAAATATCTGTCTGTTAGCTTCTTAAATTTATACAAAAGATAGTCCATGATCACATCAGGAGTTTAGAAAAATTAATACGGATATTGAATGGTATCTTTCGGTCACGGAATATACCATAGAGTAGTAACAGCTTTTGGAGAACCAGGAATCGAACCAGAACTAATAGTTTGTAGAGGCCAGATCCAGGTGCCATAACAGTTGACGCATTCACTATAAGCTGGAAAAATAATGTAATTATGTGCTTTCCCGGCTTTTCACTTGTCTTGAAATGCTTATAGAAAATAAACATGGATAAGGCCTGAAAATATCCTAATATTTCCTTACTGGCCGTCTCAGCCCTGGTTTCTCTCCTCTGCTTAAAAAACTGATTCGCTCGGCTATTATATATTTCACTCTTAATTTTTTGTCCTGTTTCACCGCCAAGACAGTTTATCCTGGCTGCAGCAATGCTCTCCAGGATACCTTTGGAGCAAAAGGATCACCAAGCCTATCACTCGATCTAATTATGGTTTATTTTTTCAAAATCACTCTGCTTCAGTACAATGAAATGAAACCTACAAACAGTAGTGACAGTTCTGTTGAACTCTTAATTAAAACCCTCATGGATGTTCACTTTCAAACATAAAGTTATTCCTTACTCAACAGTAATATTATATTATTATAATGGGACCCTTACGAATCTTTGAACAGTCTTCGCTCAGCTCTTTTTGCTAGGCCGTAACATAGCTTCCGATGACCATGTAAAACGCCTCCTCAAAGGGGCTCACAAGCTTAGACCAGTTTTGCTGAAATATAGTTACGTTCACCGGGGACCCGATCCAACCGGGAAGGTAGTTTGAAACTACATCGCGGATTGGGTATATACCCAGTAGAAACCTACTTCTAGGAAAAATCACCATAAAGTTGGTTGTTCTTTTGGCATTAGGCACAGGATATAATTATAGTGTAAACACTCTCCCTGATAAAATAAGAAAACATTTTAGTTAATTCTACCGGCGTTAAGATAGATATTTCTGATGTAATCAAAACATCTGGTGCCGGTCATGAACAACCGGTACTGATTTAACCTATTTTCATGAAAATAGAGCAATATGTCCTGCTACTACTATACTACTATAGTTGAAGATTACATACACATCTCACAAAAACAACGTCACAGTCGACGTTCAACGCGCACAGCACGTGGCACGTCGCCTCGTCCGCAGCGCGCGCTTCTGTTATCTTGGTGATACGATTATGAAAGCGGCTGGTTGGACTAGTCTTCTAGTCGTTCGCAAAATTTTACCCTCGACCAATATTATATGAGGGTAATTTTGCAAGATCGGTATTATGTATTATGACCTAATCATTCAGTGATTGATTGTAATAAATAACATAATAAGTAAATTATGTAAAATAGTTCATCATAGTATTTATTGATGATCGGTTTATATAATATAAATACTTAAGATTACGTTAAAAAATCTGGAAGTAAATCATTCCAATTCTAATTTCCCTGCATTTATTTTCACAAAAATTTCGTCTCTAAACGTCTACCTCGTTTTATAACTGAAGAATGAAGCGACGAATTATAATATATGATCAAACGAACTTGCAAAGTGAAGTTCGATCGATATTATATGAGTACGCTTCATTCGAAGTTATAATCACCCTCCCACCCAATACCCAAAGTTAAATTTTTGTGGTTCTTCTCTAAAATGAATGACGATCTGCTGAGGGAAATGTCAAACCAAACTTTATTTTTTTTATACTTTAAAAAATGTGCAAAGGTGCCAGTAGCATAAGATAATACTACCTCGTTTTATAACTTCGAATGAAGCGTACTCATATAATATCGATCGAACTTCACTTTGCAAGTTCGTTTGATCATATATAATTGTTGACTGAAATAACGGTGGGTATGCAGTATTAAAATAATCTTATCCAGTATCTCACAGCTGAGCTCCTACTGGGCATCTTTTCAGTGTGTAAAACTGAAAAAACAGCATGAACCTCTAACAGGCCGTATTTTTTTTTTTTTTTAGCCCGATTTTAATATTTTGTTATCGAAATAAAATGAAATATGAAATGAAATGAAATATTTATTTGCAAGAAGCAAATCTTCGTAATCGTCTTATTTACTCAATAAAAAAATCATGAATGGAAACAAAAAAAGAGATATAAATTTGCAACTCTTGTTCCCAACTTCTTGTTTATTTTTTTGGTCTACACCATAAATTTACACCATAAAATTAATGACTGTTTTAATTACAAAAAAACGAAAGAATTGATTAATTTTTATAAACTAAAAATCACAAATTCGTGCGTGTTTTGACGGGCGCATATTGTTGAGGAGCGGTGGGTTGCATACGAACGAAACTCTGACATTGGGTCAGGGTGCGAGTTTTGTGTGTTTGAACGCTCAATAGGGTACGAATGGGTGCAAGTTTTGTGTGTTTGAACGCTCAATAGGGTACGAATATTATGATGTTATTGAGAGTTCAAATACACAACACGAGCGCAAGCGAGTTTTGTGTATTTGAACTCTCAATAACATACTACTCACGTGATGTTAAGTGGTTACCGTAACCACAAAAAACAAAGCATTGCCTCGTAGGTACTTCATGCAATCTTGAAAAACATTGCAGTTTTTTTTTTCAAACTTTGAAAATAACTTTTCTTGGAAAAACTTAGTGACTCGCAAGTTAAGAGTATTTACATCTTTATAGCACAATTCTCATCCAACCTTACAATTCTGAAACTTCTCGACCTTATCATTTCTAACATCAAATCCAACAAACATTTACCCGCAAAATATCCGATAGTGTACAATAAATCTTTCCATTTGGCGTAAACTTTGAAGCAGAAAAATCCCGAGCAGTTGATTTTCAAAAGCATTCCTTTGGACTTCGAGTCAATTTATTTCTTTAAATAAAACTTTCCGAATATCTGTACACATGGGGTAACTCGGTTGCGGCTGTTTGTCTGGATACGCACTGGTATCTTTTGACGCCGTGTATTTTGTATTTTGTATTAAGAAAAATGAGGAGCAAATAAAGATAAAAAGGTGAAATTAATTGCTTTTTACTATATTCACTTTAAAATTAGAAACGCCAAAGATTTTTAAATATAAAGATAGAAGAATAAGATCAAAATCCATGATCATAGTTTTGAAAGGGAAATTTCCCTCGGCTAAGGACAGTTTAAAAACTTTGTGATTTTCTCGCCGGTAGGGAAACTAAAGATATTTTATGACCAACATAACGTATACCTAATCTTATTTAATAAATTAGGTTTTTTTCGTACACCAAAAGCAATTTATGAAATTAATATCCTTAGTACTCGTATTTAAAAAGATCTTAAATATTCCGTGAGCAAGTAAATCAACAAGAAAATCATCCGTCCGTTCATCACTAATATTCTTCCCTCTGTATTTGCTTTTATAACATTTTTTTTCTAAAGATCACTAAGCACAAGCGGCGTTCATTCCCCAGTGCGTATCCCAAGGATAGTTCCAGCGGTCCCAGTGGTCTGAATGGAAATTGTCTGCGGCTCATCGCCAGTGTAACACGCCTTTACGCTGTCGCCGTGATAAATGATGTTGGATGAATATATTCCTTTTTATACGTTTAGCGGCGGGATAACTGCTTGTGTTGTTTAAGCTGGCTGCTGCTTCTGATGTGTGGAACTGATGACTGGACTGAATAATAGGGATTTTGAAATTATAAAAAGAACAAGGGAAATTTAGACAGAGCCGAAATTTATGTACTACACAGTAAACAATACTAAAAGTACAAAGGGGACTGTAACGTCAAACCTGTAGATGGAGCCACGGTCACGTTAGTGCCGAACAGTCCTTATGAGTCTGTTATTCGTCGAGTGTGATTAGAATCCGATGGCGCGGCGGTCAGCGCAGCCCCGTACCAAAAGGAAGGTCGTGGGTTCAAATCCCGCTCGGTTCTTAACTTTTGGGACATTATGAAAATCTTTACAAAGGACAAAGCTTTGCGCTATAAAAAATTGTACTAATAAAATAAAGTTTAGACGCTGTTTAAAGTTTTTTTAGCAAGGCTAAAGTAGTCTGATGAGTAAGGGCTTACATTTAGTATTTTCAAAAACCTACTTTGAAATCACTCGCAGCAAATTCCTTTGTATTCTCCTTGCGAATTATATATTTATTGTAATAAACAAACCGAACACAAATGGCCTTACTTATTAAAAATATGTCAAAAGATAAACAGTGCTTAAACTATTGCTATCACTTACCACTGAGCAATGACAAACAGTGACGCTAACTTTAAGCAATGTTTAAATTTAAATTGCGTTTATAAGTATGGCTGTAAGTAGGTAGGCAGCGTCATGCAGAATCTTCTCGTTATGATTGACAGCAAGCAGTTAGTGACGGGCAGCATTCCGCTAAATCCGAATTGAGTGACAAAAAGCGTCTGCGGCGACATCTACCTAATCATTCCGTCGGGGCTCGTTATTTCTCGGTTGACAGACGAATTTACAAACGAGTTACTCACTGTAGACTTGGATTCTTACGAATCTGGGATCAGTATAATGTGTTTGTATTTATTTATTGCTTTCATGTACTTATAATCTTAAAAATAATGATACAGTATTGAGTGTACATGTACCCCGTATGTTGACGTTGGTAAAAAAAATAGGCAGTGAGCAGGCAGAACAGGCAAAACTGCCATTTATATGAAATCGCATGCCTTTTGTTAAAAACTGTTCTACCTAAAATTACGTTATTACTTATTGTTTTTCAGAGAACTGTGTCCCAGTGAAAGGTAAAGGCCTGCGCACATCTAGGCGATGGCAATGGCGATCAGAGAAACGCTGTCAAATATCGCTGACATATTTGTGATGAATTTCAATAATAGTTCCAATTTTAATGGTTTAATAGAAATTACTATTATGATATTTGATGACACTTGTCATATTTGTTTGTGAAATTGTCTGTCAACTTCATAGAAATGCCGTTGGCAACACTGACTGACTCCCTCCCTCCTTGACGTTGGTTGGTAAAGTAGTGGGGATAGACGGTTGGCGATGGCAGGGAGCGAAGGATTGGGGGCAGTCGGTCGTTGGCATGAGTTTGGAATACAACTTAAAGTGTAGTCTATATGTATATCAGTTTGTTAAATATTAAAGTGTAACGTGGAGTAATTATTACAGCCTATTTTACGAAAAGAAGTGAGTTTTATTATATCTCAGAAGTGACAAGAACTTACGGTATGTAAAATATTTCTTACGGATTTTAATATGATTCCACCCGCCAAGTAATTATTTTTATTGGGTTGAGTAGAAAATTATTTAATTTGACTATAAGTTCAAGGGTACGAAAGATTTTGCGAGCATGAATCGGTCGAGATTGCCTCGAGATTATCCGTTTGTGCTAGCTTTTTCGATCGAACTTATGAACAATAACGGGTACTTACCTAAATGTTATAATTTAATGATTTTATTTTTACTTAAGTGGGTGAAATCATTCGAGTTTTAATCTGATCGTTCGCATCCTAACGTTGTAGGGTAGGTATAGAAACCAAGTTTGAATTAGTATGTTGATTCGTTGTTCATGCGCACTGGTCTGTATTGCACAGAGACTATCCGGTAATGCTGACACCTTTCAACAAGTTTTAATTTTGATTGTCTGAAATGCCTGATATTATGCCTACCCTAAAATGTGTGTGGTATCATATGAAATTTGATATTGGCCGCTCATCCGAACATGAAATGGCCTGCACCTAATATTTAACGACTTTGACTGCTTAGTTAAGCTGTTCCATTTCAAACAATTGACATTCCCTTAATTTTTGGAATATACGCTAAGTTTACCGAAAGATATTTTAAAAATATTAACGAACTTAATAACAGCAAATAGTTTTACATTATTATGCATTACGATGATCATTTTATTGGTTACCCTCTGAAAACACATGACTCGTGTTACCGTGTATGAAATTAAGTTAAGGTACTTGAGTGTAAAAAACAAGCTTGAGTTTGAGCTTGAGTTTGAGTGTTAAAAGCAAGTCAGTCCTCTGTAGCATTCTTGTTACTTTTTGATATGCAGAACTGTAGGGTACTTAGGCAAGGCCTACTTTCCTGTCTAGACCCATAAACAAACATTTTTATGTCCATGCTATTAGTCGCCATTGTGCCGATGTAGCATAATGTACAGAATTAAATAAATACCCTTAAATAAATTAGAATATCTAATAATTAGAAATTATTATTTGTAAAGTTTCTGGAAATATTTATTTCTTATAATTTACTTAACATCAAAAATGAGTGATCAAATAAAGTTTCATAATAAAGTGGCCGTAAATAGCAAAGACCGAGCACAATCTTGAATTTCATAAAAACCGGTACGGTCTTTGTCGTGCACCGGGCCTAACCATAAAGTTGATACAGGGGCTATCCGATAGTGCTAAAACTGTTCATGTACTGCTAATACCATAGCAGCTCAGTATAGTTTGAGTAGCCTCTAACCGCAAATGTCTAACCATGCTGGATTTAAAATAAGTAAGTTAATGATCATGATCAAGCCTACCCTCTAAAGCGAGTTTTTGAAGTAAAGTGAGCTAAACTTATAAAAATTGTAGACTATTTATTTATTATTATTTCTTAGGTAAACAATCAGTACATACTTATATTCTAATTGATAATTTAAAACGACAACTGTTACTAGGGTCCATTAAACAGGTTTCACATAGTGAGACATAGGAGCTAAAAAAAAAAAAAATGATATTAAGTAACGAGAGACTAAGGTAGACAAACTATAAAATGAAGCAATTTTTTTAACAAATTACGATTAAAACAGAAAAATAAAAAGTACAATAAAAAAAAAAAAACCTAGGGAATCTGGGGAGTCTCCTCGAAACAGCATTTTGACAAAATGTAAGTAGCAATTCTTGGTGGTATTGAGCAAACAGATCTAGTTTGGGGACGTTAACTAGGCCATTGAACGTAATTAATGCTCGTCTAAAGTAAGTGTTTTGGGATCTGTGTTTGGCTAAGTACGCCATAGAAGTAAAGATTAATAACATTTTGGAACAAAGTGAGTATAGTTTGGCTATTTTCGCCTTAGAAGATGAAATTGATTTTGGAACCAAGTGAGTTCAGTTTGGCAATGTACGCCTTAGAAGATGAAATTGATTTTGAAACCAAGTGAGTTCAGTTTGACAAGTGAGTTCAGTTTGACTATGTACGCCATAAAAGTTGAAATTGATTTTGAAACCAAGTGAGTTCAGTTTGACTATGTACGCCTTAGAAGATGAAATTGATTTTGAAACCAAGTGAGTTCAGTTTGACAAGTGAGTTCAGTTTGACTATGTACGCATAGAAGTTGAAATTAATTAACCATGCGAGATCTGTTTGGTCAAAGTTCAAAAAGTTCAAAAAGTTCAAAAAGTTCAAAAAGTTCAAAAAGTTCAAAAAGTTCAAAAAGTTCAAAAAGTTCAAAGAGTTCAAAGAGTTCAAAGAGTTCAAAGAGTTCAAAGAGTTCAAAGAGTTCAAAGAGTTCAAAGAGTTCAAAGAGTTCAAAGAGTTCAAAATGTTCAAAATGTTCAAAATGTTCAAAATGTTCAAAATGTTCAAAATGTTCAAAATGTTCAAAATGTTAACAAGGTCTCAAAAGTCTCAAAAGGCGCAAATGTTTCAAAAAAAATTCTAAGTTTAGTAATTTAAAGTCGTGTAGAGTTATTAAAAGTTAAAGATCGGATTTTGGATTTGGTTTATAAGTAAAGATTTTGGGTTAAGATTATACAAGTTTTTGGAGATGAATAAAAGATGAAAAGACAATGAATTAATTATGAATTAAAAATGAATTAATGATGAATTAAAGATGAATTTAAGATGAATTTAAGATGAATTAAAGATGAATTTAAGATGAATTTAAGATGAATTTAAGATGACTTTAAGATGAGTTTAAGACGAGTTTAAGACGAATTTAAGATGCATTTAAGATGCATTTAAGATGCATTTAAGATGAATTTAAGATGAATATAATATGAATTTAAGATGAATTTAAGATGAATTTAAGATGAATTTAAGATGAATTTAAGATGAATTTGAGATGAATTTAAGATGAATTTAATATGAATTTAAGATGAATTTAAGATGAATTTAAGATGAATTTAAAATGAATTTAAGATGAATTAAATATGAATTAAAAATGAATTTAAGAGAAAATAAATGTGAATTATTTATAAATTAAAGATAAGCGATTTATAGAAGACTTATTACTTACTAAAATATCAACTTAAGATTAACTAAAGATGAGTTACAGTTTTAGGTGTTCAATTACAGTTTAACAGTTCAGTTTTACAACTGAATCACAGTTTTAAATAAAAATTGGACAAAGATTCTAATTAAAGTTAGTGCGTCGTAAACCTGAACTACTAGATTGTTTAAGTACCGAAACAGTAACTGTCGAGAAGATGTTTGCATTTCAGCAAGGACAATGAGGAGATGACATTACTAGTACATGCCTGCAGTGCCATGGCAGGGCATGGCATGGAGAAATTCAAGTTGATAAGTTCTTCGCTGTCAGAATTAATGATGGCGTTTTTATGCATTTACTTAGCTAAGTTAAACGTATCCTTTGTAGTATTTAAAGTGCAAGACTAAGTACAGAGAACTCGTCTAAATGCCGTGGATAGTGTACATTTAGTGTTTTATATTTTTGGAATATATTGTTACTTTTTAATTATTTCACAATTGGAAAACCTATTCATTTCAACTAGATATAAAGCAGATGAATAATAATATATTTATTCACAGTGTGCTTGCAGATCTGTAAATTTTATGACGAGTTTCAGATCCTTAAAACTCCAGGCAAAGTTAGTAGCGATGCACCGCAGAAGGTGCCACAGGACACAGCCGTGACGCACCGCATGAGCAGCATGAGCAGTGATGCACCACGGAAGGCGCCGCATCAGTGGTCTGGACCGTGATGCGCCACGGAAGGCGCCGCACCAGCGGCCTGAGCCGTGATGCGCCATGGAAGGCGCCGCATCAGTGGTCTGAGCCGTGATGCGCCACGGAAGGCACCACATCAACAGCTTGAGCCATGACGCGCCTCTGAAGGTGCCGTAGTAACAGGCTGAGCCGCGAGTTACGTAGCAAGGAGAAGAATTATGTAGTTTATTACCACAATTTTATTTTGTTTTATATTTTATTTTATTTGTTTATTAGGTACACAAAACAGAGTATAATCGATAATTTACAGGCATAAATACTATTAAGTTATGAGCTAGACAGTACCCCAAAACATGCGTACACAGAATGCATAGAACAGGAAAGTTAGTAAATAGCGTGTAACCAGGCTTAACTAGTAGTAGGTGATTAAAGTTAACATTTACTTGGAACTTAGGTGTACTCATACAATTATTTTATTACAGTAAGTGCACACACTTCGAGTTAAGACTCGAAGAGATTGCAGAATTAATTAAATAACTAATTTGAGTTTTCGGCACACTCTAATGAAAGAGTGGCCAAAGATGCATTCTTGAATTTATTTAGATTATTGTTAAAGATATGAATTTTATCACTGTATTTAATCAATAAATCGTTAAATAGGCGACACATTCTGACAACGGGGTAATTCTGATAAGAGGCGTTGTTTGAATGGACTTGTAAGGCGAAAGTGTTCTGAAAGGGTTGCCGAGGTCTAGGCTTTATATTTAGATTAATAAGATAAAGTAAGCAAGGAGAGTCGATATGCGAGTGGGTAATTTTGAAATGATACAGTAGATCATGATATTTGCGACGATTTTCTAATAACATTAAATGAAAATGATGGAGCTTTGCAGTATAGTTAGGCAATTTCCTATTAAGACCACATCTGTAACTTAAAATATTCAGAAACTTTTTCTGGACCCTGTCAATCCGGTCAACGTGAATATTGTAGTAGGGAGACCAAATTACTATTTGACTTTTAAAAACATTTAACTGTTTGACTGTATTTTTAACCATGGAGATGTCTTACTATCACAATCGGAGTATAATTTATGCTATAGGAATATTTAATTTAAATAATATTTTACCCGAATGCATTGTTTATGGCTGGGATGCGAAGACTTTTCTGATACAAAACTGTTATATTATCTTAGAAATTTCATTTAGTTAACTTTTTTTGCATACAGGCTTTGAATATGGTAAACGGGATATCTAACTGTAATTATTTTTAGATAGAATTATATTTTTAATATCTGTTTATTCTAAGAAATGACTAAGATTTATTTGGGTGTCTTCGTATCTTCTACTTAATAATTTCATTTTGTTTACAAGTTTATATTGTAATTTTGGATTTGTCTTAATTTGTTCTTATTAGTTGTCTGAATTTTGGTAGTCATTCAAGTTTCAAGTTTTGTTTAGTCATACATATACATAGTTATCATTTTATCATTATGCTCTTAGCATGTGCTTCCAGAGTAAGCACACTGTCGGATGGCCGAATTTGATAGACATTTGATTTTTTTAGATTGTATTTGTATGGTCATCCTTTCTCATTAAGTATTTGTGTTTTAATTCAAGTTTTGTTTGTTAGACATTCAATTTTTTTTTTTAGATTGTATTTGAATGGTCATCTTTTCTTATTAAGTATTTGTTTTAAATTCAAGTTTTGTTTGTTAGACATTCAATTTTTTTTTTGGATTGTGTTTGAATGGTCATCTTTTCTCATTATTTGTTTTGAATTCAGGCTTTGTTTATTAAGTTATCATATTATTATATTGTGCACTTAGCATGTGCTTCCAGAGTAAGCACAGTGTCGGATGGCCGAATGTGATGAATTTCAATAATAGTTCTAATTTTAATGGTTTAATAGAAATTACTATTATGATATTTGATGACACTTGTCATATTTTTTTGTGAAATTGTCTGTCAACTTCATAGAAATGCCGTTGGCAACACTGACTGACTCCCTCCCTCCTTGACGTTGGTTGGTAAAGTAGTGGGGATAGACGGTTGGCGATGGCAGGGAGCGAAGGATTGGGGGCAGTCGGTCGTTGGCATGAGTTTGGAATACAACTTAAAGTGTAGTCTATATGTATATCAGTTTGTTAAATATTAAAGTGTAACGTGGAGTAATTATTACAGCCTATTTTACGAAAAGAAGTGAGTTTTATTATATATTTAACACCCTTCACTGATCGCCATTGCAGATTACTTAGATGTGCGCAAGGCTTAAGTCCTAATCTTTTTGATGTTACGTCACGAATGCCAAATTATTAAGGTTATTTTTTTTTTTAATAAATTTAAATTTGAAGGTGGCCAAGAAACAGAACCAGTTTTTGAGAACCAAAGGCGTTTTCAGAAAGAAATAGAGACACCGTAGAAATGGGAAACGGTGGCTCCGTTCTTATTTCTTCTGATGATGTCACTAGGAAGCTTATTTTGGCAGAGTGTGTACTTTGACCTAGAAAAAAATAAATCTAGTATCGGTAGTGAAAAATTTAATTGTGTATTTTACAAGGTTTTTCCTTCATAGAATTCATGTGTGTAAACATCTTCAGGCTAAAGATGGCAAATAGCTTATAGGCTCAATATATGACCATAAACTTGTGAATAAAGGCTGAACACCTCCAGTGATGTACATTGTCATGAGTTCCACCGGCAACACGCCACAATCAGGTCCCGAGGACAGGTCATTTGTCTCGGGCCGTGTCGCAGTAAATCTATCTGAATATCGGCCGCACTCGGCGCCCAGACGGATATTGCTGCGTTTTCTGTTTTTGGATCGGACGCCACAAAAGGAGGATTTTGGTACGCAAGTAGTACTAGAGCACTGGTGGTCTAGTGGTAACGGCCCCGCCTTCCGATCCAAAGGTCGTGGGTTCAAATCCAGTCGTGTATGAGTTTTTCTGTCGATAAATTTATGTGCACTATGTCAGTACTCTCAAACCGGTGAAGGAAAACATCGTGAGGAAACCGGCGTATCGTAGAACCTAAAAAAGTTCGAGCAACACGTGTCAAGAGTCACGTAAAAAGGGCCCACCAGCGGCCTACTTTCGGAAAAACCTGATAAAAATTTGTCGGATGATAAAAATTTGCCGAATTTAGTACTAGAGTCTGACGTACATCTAAGCGTTCTGCGATGACGATCAGTAAGTCGTCAAATATGACAGCGTTTCACTGATCACCATCAGCATCTCCTTTACATATGCGCAGGCTTTAAGAATACCTACTACCTAAATTTGTAAACATGTCAAGGGTACAAAAGGAGTATCTTTGAGGCGCACTAAAAATTATTTCACCACTTGTTTGAAAGAACTTATAAAAAAAGACTAGAGAACCACATACTGCTACCTAGACTTTTTCGCCATCCGTATTATAACGTTCATAAATATTGATAAACTTCCTTGTCTGAGCCAAAATTCGGAATAAACATTGAAATTGAGCAGTGAAACTTTTCTATTAACCTATTTCCGGAAAACAAACAAACAAATTGCTCTCAAGGCTCCTCAAAACGTTCAAATGTAACAACGCAATATTTTTGGCACAGCGTAAGCACAGCAGTGCGCACTTTAAATTCTTTCAACGCACTGGGTCTCAATTCTAGACCAGTGACTTTTTTTGTCACGGTAGATATTTAGCACAAGAACTGTCAAATTTACTAAAGAAACTAACAGTTCTTGTGATATAATAATATATCTACCGTAACAAAAAAGTCACTGGTCTAGAATTGAGCCCCTGCAGTGCGTTGAACTGGTTCAAAAAAAACGGTGACACTATAAGAAAGAGAAGTACTCAATAGTATTGTTTATTGAACCAGTGACACTATTTGTTTGTTTATTTATTATGATCACCAAGAAATAATACACAAAAATTAAAATTAGGTCGAAGATAAAAATATCCTTCCCCGAGCTTATCCACTGAACTATAAGAAAGAGAAGTGTAAAACCATACAGGTTTATGTAATCATGATGATAATGTTACATACATGGAAAAAAATCCATGTATGTATGTATAAAATTCAATAAAAATATGGAAAATTCTCCAAACCGTTTTTCTAGGTTGTTTATGTGGGGATCTGTGTCTAACAGTGAATTTCTTTGGACTGATTGTTAAGATGGTTCGGAAAAGGTGTACTGTTTTGAGTGCACTGTGTGAGCAGAGTTCTAAGCTTCCCATACGAGCCTGTAGGGGGAGTGTTTGTGTAATTGTTTCATTGACGGTTATGTTACACTGTTATTGCCTTAGTTCTGAATTACTTTTGTTTTTCTTCATAAAGTTGAGTTGTTTTGCAGTACACGGTCGTTGCTGTGGCATGTTGTGAGAAAAATACAATTTTAGATGGAATAACAACAGAAATTAAGCTCAAGGATTGATGAGGCCTGAAGGCCTCTAACTTTGTATAAACTAAGTTACGTTAAGTACCTCAAACATCAAAACAATTTGTTCTTTACTGTACTCGTTTTGAGAGCTTTTTTTTTTTTTTTTTTTTTTACAATTTATAGGTTTGCGTTTGACCGCTATCTCACCTGCTGTTAAGTGATGATGCGGTCGACGATGTAGCACGCTTACCTAGAAGATACCTATTCACTCTTGTCTTGAAAACATCCAATTTGTAGGTGCTCGGAAAGACAGACGCCGGCAAGGAATTCCATTCCTTGGCTGTCCGCAACATAAAAGTTGAAGCAAAGCGTTTGGTGCGGACAGTTGAAACATCAACCAAGCTTACTTTTTTACTACTTCTGTTCTTAATGTAAAATGCAAGTAATTCTTAAGCTCCTTTCCTCTGACTACCACCTTATTAACACTCAACTTCTCAGCAACAAGAGATTTAGGAGAAGTTTTCAATGCCGGAGATGGTCATGTTAAGTAAATGCTGGTTTATAATAGATATAGAGCATTTTTTTTCATGTGTAATAGCAGTAGCCGATACTGAAGACTGGAGCAACAGATAGCGACTTATGCCTGCAGGAAAAAGAAACGGTGGAGCATGTAGTACTGCACTGCTCCGCAACGGAAAAAGCGAGGTGCAAGACAGGGCTCAGGGAATTGGTTGAGTCTTGTCCTTCCACATCCACATCTGAGTCACCATTGTGTCAACTAGAACATTGCTGGCATCAACCCAAAGTCCTTCTCCGTTATTTTAAGGAGTTGGGCTGGCTGGGGTGAGGTTTAGCAGGGGGACAATGCACAATACACCCCATCGCGGGACGTCACTGCAGATATTATTCCTCCAACACAATTAGAATTAGAATAAGAGTAGTAGCCGATAACTGTAGTCACAGTAGGCTCAGGAAGGTAATTGTAACTTCAGCAGGGGAGCTCTGATTTATCTGGTTTCATTTCGTCCCTGATACTTCGCCGTTAATCACTTTAGTGGGTTAGTTGCTTGCTCTAAGTACCTACTCAACACTGGTGGTCTAATAGCATTCGATTTTTAAGTCGTGGGTTCAAATCCAGTTGTGGACATGAACGGTTTTAGGATAGATTAGTAGACACAAAACTAATACGTATGTTTTTCTTTTTTTTGATGACGCCATGGCTTAGACGCATAATTATATCTCATAGTAAGTAACCTGGTGGTTATGGCCAATGGTAAATAGCTTCCAACAAACATTCACTCACAGACGCCCATCATTATGTTCAAAACAAAGCAAGTAATGTGGGAATGGACAGCTGGAGCTACAAGAATCACTTTGTATCGACCTATCAGCAACCCTTGTTCAGAACATAATGAACACTTATTTATAGCCGCAGGTTCTTTGACCGTTTTCATTCATTTTCTCTTTTATCTATAACTAATAAATCTAAGTTTTAAATAAACAGGTATTTTCGATAAAGCCTTACGCACATCAAAGTCTTCTATGATGGCGTCAAACATCGCTGTCATATTTGACAGCGTTTCACTGATCCATACTGCAACGATTAAAATATCATATTAATCTACTGAAGTGTTGGATTCTTGAACAAAAAAACTATTACGAAATTCATACAAAATATTAACAAGATTTTCAAAAATGCCAACATTAATGTTTTTAAATTCTGTTTTATTTTTTTCCAGTATTAATCTGTCTGAAGGTGTTACGATAGTATTTTTAACCCTTGTCTGAGTCAATGAGCTTTCATGATTCGGTCCGATCGATTATGTGCAGATATTTGTACTCTCTTTTCGTTTTTTCCCCAAAAGATTAACTTCAAGCTCAGTTAACAGATTCAACAATAGATAAAACTCAGAGTGACTCCACCAAACTTCAAATAAAGCCTTTATTTCCCAACAATGAGACGTAATTAGCAACTCTTCAGATTTTTCCGGAAAACTTAAAGCCCTTCTTTGTCCAAATTGAATTTTTGAAAAGTTTGAGATGACCCCCCGAGGAGCATCATTAATACTTCACTCTTGATTTGTTGCTCGAGATAACGACTTCAAAATGGGAAAGGGGAAAATGAAAAATTATTTTGCTAATTACCATTTTAATGGCTCCATTTTGTAGTAGATTACTTTCCTAATCATAATTTTAGAAGTTAAATATTAAAATATAAATAAATACTTAGATCCTGCATAGAGAACAGCATAATGTGATGCTATTTCTAATCTAAACAAGTACAAAACAAATGAACGTACTTGAAACTCAATTGACATTGGAGAGGAAACACCCAATAAAACCAATAGGGAACAGATAACAAATCTCTCAACCAATTTGAGGGGACATTTCCATATCCGGCCGAGGTCACATCCTTTCCTCATCTAACACATCGAACATAACTTGATTTGTAGATCTGAAAGGACTTTTCAATACTCTTCATTGGGCCATTATATCTAATAGCTGCTAACAATAGGCATTACAATTTTGTCTCCACACAAGCGCGCCCAGAAACACAAAGAAAGAACAACCACTGAACAGCGGCAGAATCAGTCTTAATGTGGAACCAGGAAGGTTGCTTTTACATCGGTTAGACCTCGTCTCAATTGAGTTTATCACAGGATATTGTAAAATGGTCGTAGTTACAGGACAATGTGGCGGTAGGCATCGATGACCAGCTCCTTGTGGCTTTTGATTGTTCGAGCCTGAAGTGAAATTAATTTCAACGACCCTTTATGTCTTAGATTTTACTCGATAATTAAATTTCTAAGACGATTTACTGATTCTATAGACACTATCGGCTGGTGTCGGAGAGCGGTGCTCCTTATGAAAACGTTTATATTTAGCTGTAAGCACAATTTCTGTTTGAGATTGTATCGAGAGCAATTTATGGAGGCATTAGATTCCGCGCTGTAGTCGAATTTCAATTACGGATGATGTTGCTTTGTGTATTTTCCTTATTGTATTGGAATATTATCATTTTTGAAGGGTTTTTCTTCAACACAGCTGAAGAGTCATCGATCTGGGAAAAGTCACCGACCAAATAATTCCATCGCGGTCTTTTATAAAAAAGTTTTAAAACTTTTTGTAAATCATGCATTCACTAACCTGCAGGACATACGCAGTCACCAGCATCCCTAGTCTCCCTCCTCAGCGCCAGCTCCTGGTGCTTGGGCTGCTCCTCCCGCGCCGCCCGCACGAGCTCTTCGAACTGCTTCTCCAGCACCAGCACCCGCTGCTCCAGGCAGTGCTGCCGGTACAGCCCATAACCGCATATAATGAAAAAGAATCCACTACAACACCACAGCACTACCGAATTCAGAACCTTCTTTTTGTCACTCTCTTTTGGCTTCGCCATTTTGAACGCGTTTTATTGAACTTTAAAGATACTTGATGCCCATAGTTTTTAAAGGTTGACTGTGGGTTGAGTGAACAGAAGGAATTTCTAGAGAAATACCCTTGTTCAGAGTCAAGTGTGAAGTTCAGAGGTCGTCCGTGTGGTCTGGCGGAGAGGGCCGGAGTCACTGGTGGCTGGGCGGCTGGCTGCTGGGCGCGCTCCCTCGGGAAAGGAAGCTGCTTATCCGTTTAATGCGCTTCTAGTTGTGTCGATTACATAATATGAGTACCCTTCCAAACTTTGATGGACGTGTTACATTGTTTGGTCCGGATGCAGTCGGTTTAAGTGTGCCGGTGTGATGGCTGGTGCTTCTCAATTGGAACATTGGTTTTGTTGTGGAGATTATTGTGGAGTAACCCTAATATGCATAGTGATGCTCTAGCGTTCACTATTAATTTGTGCTATACCATATTTTATATTGTACGGATGCTTAGAAACATTGTTGATCAAAAAAAGCTAAAGTATTTGCAATTTGTAAAGCTAAATTACGTAAAAATTAGACATCTTATTACAGAGACAACATGAATTTAAAATATCTTCATCACCGTAACAGTGAGGGAAGAAAAAAACAATTTGCATTTAAATTGCATAAAAATTGCTGTGATCTGTGTACCTACTTGCAATTATAAGACTTGGGGGTGTCTTGTTTTACAATCAAGACTAATGTCGGGGTGATGTAGGGTGGTCGGGGGCGGATAAAAATGTAAATGGGAATAACCTTCGGGCGCATTTGTCGCGATGCTGGATAGGAATTTAGGGGTGTTTTAGACGAAGAGACGGGATAGTAACGTCTTGTAGTAGAATAAGTATTGCAAACTAGCTGCAGCTTTGCTCGAATTCGCATTTGCATTTATAGCGCTTGCCATCTTGGGCTTGTTCTTCTCGTGACCCTATCTCTGTTATGATTTGGAAATAAAAAGAATAACGAGACAGCAAAGTACCTCTTTACTTTTATTGGCCCAAAAGCATCCAAAAACTTAAACCTCATAATATCAACTTTTCAAAATGTTTATAACTACTAGTTTATCATAGAGGTTTTTTTTGACAAGTTTACTGCAATTTTTTCTAGTACTTTCAAAAACCTATACATCATCATCATCATCAGTCTGAAGAAGTACACTGCTCGACATAAGGACACATTTCCAGGAAGAACGATTCTGAGCCTTATACAATTGCATACAATAGACGGCTGCTTACTTTGCAACTCAATAGCTATTGATAGCTAACGTGAAACCAAATAAAATATCTGATTCTATGATTTTGAAAAACTTCACTGCGGAGAACTCATGCTCATTTCACTAACGTTAACGCACTGTGTGAAGGGCTCTTTGCCAAAACGTCAAAAGGGAATGTCTCATCCCCTTCCTGAGGAATAAATCTTGTAGAGCTAGTGTCCTCGGGATTGTGCCGTACTGCTTGGTGCGTGACTAATGGTAGGGAAGGTGAACGCACACGCCTAATTACATTTTTGATTATTTTCATTACAAAAAATAGGAGATTACTGATAAGGCTAGCACTCAGGTGGTGTGGGCGAGGTGAGATTATAATCTGAAGTACTAGAATAAGTTTTAGAACATTGCCTTATAATTGGAAAACATTTAGTTTAGATTGAGTAGAACTGATGGCTTATCCATCTAGACATTTTTAAGCAAGTACTTTTCTTATAAAATCTATTTGAATTTGATTTTCATAAGTTACAATTCAGGATTGAACAGTTTTGAACCATCTTCTTGCCGTTTTAATGAAAAAAAAAAACGTTTGACTGGTTTTGCTAAATAAAAAAGTGAATTTGCTGTTTATCTTTTTCCATTGTTTAAATAGCGTATACTGAAAGCGCCACCTTTCACCGCACTGGTATTCCACACCTGCATAGCATTGCTACAATAAAACGGACCCCATTCTCTGCATTCCATCAGTTGACACGGCCGCGGGGTGAGCCGGCTTCTAACGAGGGTAAATTAAAATTCCTACGCTTTATCTCGCTTTTACACTGAAAGCTTCGGTATTTTTACCAAAACACCAACACTTCTTTCTTTTCATTCTTACCAAAACGAACTTATAAATTCATTTTCGTTATTAAAGAACCCAAAAACGCCTCGCAATATATTTGGAATTATTAATCTCTCAAAAAGAATCTCAAAGAATGGTCCAAAGAGCACTAAATAGAGACGACTGAAGAGAAGGAAGGGAGGCCTTTGCCCTGCAGTGGGACACCACAGGCTCATAATAATAATGATTATTATTAATCTCTCAATACAATAATTCTATGCTTGACAGTATAATTTTGTCTTACAATACAGGGTGGTACAAAACTACTCGTAAAGCCAAAAGGAGGTTAATAAATGGTGCCTTATAACGAGTCCATTTACAATTTTTTTAAATTTATTATTACAACGTTTTATTCACATTTAGTAATGAAAAAATAGAAAAACTATGAGAGTAGACAATTATTAGGTAAAATAAGTACGTAGGCCTTGCTGTTAAATAGTCTGCTTCCTTGACATGACAGCTTACTAGGGTTTTGGCTTTGATAATTATTAATTTAAATTTTTGTGTGGATTTTTGGAACACATTATATTATTATATTATGAGGGTTTCTATAATGACAAACCGCATGAAGCGAAGAATACAGGCACCGAAAACCTACTTACTGTGTCAATGTGGCTTACAGAAATACGCACCCTCACGAATATCGCGACAGGAGGTATTTAATGGCGTGTCCATTGCTTTTTAATTGGAATTATTTATGTGAAGCTAACTTTTTCCTGCGGTTCTACACAAACACAACTTAGCCTTAGCCAAACTGTAGAGTCCTGTGCTCGTAGCATTTCTGATTACTCTGAGAAGAATCTTAGAGTAATCAGAAACACAGAAGTACACCTTGTACTGAACACGGTGTACAGAAGTACATCTTCTGTAAAAATTCTATAAAATGTCACCAGAAATATACATTTCAAAAATCAAAATCCAAACTGTATTTTATTCAGTAGAATCGCAAGGATCACTTTGAACCTACTTTCAACCAGCAAAGTCAATGTCGAATGTGTATTTATTCACTAAAGGATCACTTAGAAACTTTACAGAGTAAACAAGGAAACAAGAAAATATGAATCTGTATAATTTGTGGGTAAATTCCTCCTGTATAGGTAGAATTGACTTTAAGCAAGGACATTTGACATGAAGCGCACAGGAGGAAATAACATTAATTTCCTGTTATGTTGGAAAGTTGGACTGTTTACTGTCACACGTTTTTGACGTTTTGCGGTGCGATTTAGTTGGTTTGTTTAACTTGTTTAAAGTTTTATTAACAGTACTTACTACGTGATATTATACTCGGTGCTACTCGATAGCTCTACTTAAGCCTTGCGAGGTGGCGATCAGTGAAACGATGTTAAATACCACTGTCGTATTTGACAGAGTTTCACTGATTGCCACCGCATTACGCTCAGATGTGCTCAAGGTTTTACAATGAAAATTATTCATTGATTTTAGGGCGCTCTGTGTACAAAAAATCAATATATTTAAAATAAAATACCTACCAACAAATAACAACAGTCAAACTCTGTATATGTCTAAAAAACCAATAAACAAACAAAACATCAGTTACCTGCGGAACAAGGAAAAATTCCAAATCGGTACCAATTAAAATCGCAACAGCACTTAGCGCCCTTTAGACACCTTCAACCCTTAAAATCCAATAAAGAACCCTTGGAAAAATTCAATTACAGTCCCACGACCACGCCCACACGGACACACGGCCGCAGATGCAACAGTAGTGCTGACCTACGGAAACATCACTTTTTCCGATGTCATAGAAGGCATGTACCTATGTTTAGTATTATGTAGAACAGAAAGAAATATTTTAGCAATTCATGCAGGAAACACTTTTTTTACTATAAGAAACGTATCTTCTTCTTCTTCCTGCCCTTATCCCACTTCATGTGTGGTCGGCACAACATGTCTTCTTCCTCCATTCCCCTCTGTCAGCCGTCATCTCTGCATTCACTCCTCTCCTATCCATGTCATCTTTCACACAGTTCATCCATGTTTGCCTTGGTCTACTTCCATGTACTACCATGTTTTACTATAAAAAACACATAATTTACTTTTATTTGAAAGGCTTTGGCACTAACTCACTTTATTTTCACTCAGCAGTGGGTGAAATTGGGCTATGGATAACGATGATGAAGCCTTTAACAGATTTTGCAAAATTTCAAATCGCCAGCATGGTTTGCTAATTTAAACCAATAATCAACACAATAAAGTTGATTATCCACTGTACGCTTTCAAACAGTGGCGAGACCTAGCCAACGGACACTAGACGTGGGTAAATGAGTACAAACATCCAGGAGCAAAGGCTCAAAAGTGTAATCCCATTTTTTAAACAAAAAACAATCGCTGGCACTGCGCGTCGAACCATTATTTTTCTGAGGTTCCGTAGTATTTATACTGAATGGGTTACCGTGGTGTTCTTGGAATAAAATAAAACTCTCCCGTCAATAAATCACCTCTCATAGATGTCTTAGAAGGGCTGGAAACGCACCAAGAGATGGATAGCAGCATTTTCTCAGTGTTACCAACAATACCTAGTGATGATGCTGATAGGTAAACCGGAACCAGGGAACGAAACCGCCCAAACCGATGGGCAACATTCATGATGATTGATGATGACAAAAATTGGGTAATTTAGTTTAAGTATTAGGTACGAACTTCCAAGCTTTGTTTTAGTTTTATCTGGAAAATTCACTGATGGATTTATTTCACACTTTATTCTACTATACTCCACTGTTCAGATTATTTTTAATAATCCAATCTATTAACCGTCATGCCTTATCTTGTTTCAAATGTCGACTTCAAAAAAGTTTTTACAAATCAGGTAGTGGTTTTAGGTTTACGGAATCCCAAAAGAATCCGGGCTTAATGGGAATTAGTCGGTCTGGCGAGTCCGCTAGGGGCGCTAGGGTCCGTAACTAGACACCTAGCTTTATGGATTTTTGGGCGTGTTACGGCTTTTTTGTGAAGCACTGCGGTACTTAATCCTATTGAATTTGTTGCCAATTTTCAGAATGCTTTTTGTACCGTCCGCTTGAACACGATCCAGGTCGTTTTGTCGAAATACCTTTGTGATCAACTTACAAATGGGTTTTTACACATAGCTCATAAGCTTGTAAAAGTATGTTGCTACAAAACACGTCGGTAGCAAAGCTTGTACGAAGATACCATGGGAACCATAACTTTTTATAAACTGTCTCAAGCACACAAGAGATAGATTCGTTTATCCTTTATGGGAATTAAACCCAGAACACACAATGAAAAATACATAACTAAGCTAATGAGCAAGTTGTGAAGCCACTCGATTTATATACCATCATTATCTGGAGCCAGATTCCTTCGAGCCGGAACCTTCTGCTAAGCATAGCCTTCTCTTTCATTTTGGAAGAGGGTATCCCACAACCGTGGTGAATGGTACCACAATCTTGGGCCACCCCCTTCCATTTGCAGCCCACACAGAACAGCGAATATGCTTTTGCTTACGCCAGCCCACGACGCTGACAATGTCGTCAACCCATCGTATTACTGGAAAATCTAGACATCCGTTACTTTTTTTCCCAGTCCTCGTACCACCGTTGTGTACCACCTTTTTTTGCCTGGTAGAAATCCTTTATGGATACCCACTAGCCGGGGGAACTAGTGGGTTATGTGAGACTCTTGCTTCCGACTAAAACCCTTGAGGTGTTCCTCTATTTGCGGGGTGAACGAAGTCATGGCTTCGTTTCGTTCCACAACCCCGTCAGCGCTTATCCTTGCAGACCCATCTTAAGGAATGGCTGACCGTTTTGTTCCACCTGTCGTCACCATATCATATACTACACAAAATAAATAATATATTAGATACGGAAGCCTATAAGGCCCGCTGCCATAAAGTACAGCACATAGTGTTGTATAACTCTTCGCAGAGGCATAAAGCCCAGCGGTGCTATTGCCACCGCATAAGTCACAATTGCTGCAGATTAACTGCGTTTCGCTATTACCGAGCCCATTAGCATCCCATACATTCATATTAAAAGTAGAGTCGAGTACTACGCGGATAGTGACATCGTTGGTGTAATGGTAAGGGATTGTTGTTATACTAAATGAAAACTGAAAACTATTGTCGACTGAAAGTTATTAATGCAAAAACGAAAACATATTTAAAAACACTTAGATTCCTCTCATCACACTTGGTTCGAAAAAGCCAGTGACACGCTAAGAAGAATGCAAAATATATTTTTTGAGGGTAATTTACAACTTCTTTAAACTGAATAATAGCTCCAAAACTAATAAAAATATTTAATTGATAGGTACAACCTTTTCTACCATTTGAGGTTTCAATTCAAATCTAGTTATCGTAATCTAATTCTTTAAAATGTCATTAACATACGTGGTGGATCCGCAGTAGACTAATTATCTACTCAGGCAAGCGATAGAGAGTGTTCTGGAATATTCGACAATATTCGGGAATGCTCTTGAGTGCTCGACTTAGCTGAGGTTTGAGGTTTTCCCGACAGGATGATAAAATTATAGATATAATATAATAAGACTAAGCTTCTTGGTTTTGAGACGAAACCCAGTCTCAGTCCTATTATGTTTTTCTTTTTGGTAATTTGATTTTAGTTCGCTTACTAAAAAAGCTTGTTTTTTCATGTGGAATAATAATAACACACGGATTATTTTGAAAACTTTTATTTCCTTGATTTTTTTATAGGACAAATAAATAACTTATAACAAACTAACATGTTAATTGGCTCGATATAGCAATATTTTATAAGTATTATGTACGTAGGTACATGCAATAAATTATAATTAATTTACACCAATATCTCGATTTCTGTCATTATCACCCACATCAACGCCTACAAAACACAGCTTAGGACACTCGAACCCAATAAATTCAATTCGATCGTGAAATTGTATTGTTCTCGTAAAACAGAATAACTCGACGTATACAAATGCAGAGAGATTTGCAGCCACAGCCCGAGGCAGATCTGGGGGCTAATTCTCGGGCCAATCTCGATCATTTTGCAATTTTATTTTATTGCTTCTTTTCGAAGAGAGAATGGATGATTTCCTTGAGTAATTCATCAACGACCTCTTCTTAAAAGCCTCGACAACTACGATATACGGAAAACGTACAAAAAGTGCGGGGTTGTGAAAAGAAGCAATAAAATAAAATTTTAAAATGATCGAGATCGGCCCGAGAATTAGCCCCCTGATTGTATACGTACATCTGTGCTGCAGTCTAATATTAAAACTGTGAATGACAATAGGTTCCGATAGGACGCAAAAACGGGAAATAAAAGGCAACCTCTGACGACCTCAGTGGTGCGGTGGGCAAATGTCCACTTACGACGCAAGAGGTTGCGGGTTCGATTCCCGCCTTGGAACAAATATTTGTACGATCTGCAGGTATTTTTTCTGGGTGTTCCGGTCGTTTTCTATATAAAATAAAAAATATCTATACATGTAATGTATTGTATTATGTATATCAGTTATCTAGCACCCATAACACCAGCTCTGCTTAGCTTGGGGCTAGATAATGTGGTGTGAATTGTCGATTGTTATTTATTTATTTTTATTTAATATTCAGCATTTTTTCTTAAAATTGCGTTAGGATGTGCTTATCATCATAATATGGACACTCGCTTTATATCAATTTAGCACAACAAAGCTCCACGATGATGAACTGATAAAAAGGTTAAGGCGTTATTTATGAAAAAAAAGACGCAACACTTAATATCGCAGGCATGGTAGGCTTGGTATTTTTTCTGGGCATTATTTAAATAGCTGGTTGATGTTAAAGTTGGTTAGTAACATACCCATTGGAGTAAATAATGTCATTATGTTGTGGTCTTGCGGACAGCAGCGATAAGTCATCGCTACGTGTCAATACAACGCCCTAGGCCGGTTGCTTTTACAAAGTTGTTGATACATAAGTAACTCCAATATAATTATTGGTGTGTTGTATAAATAATGTACCTACTAGTAGGTATGTATATAAAACCACTCTTAACATATTGATTAAACGTCGAAACTGGTAGTAAAATGTAGTCTGGATAATTTCTATAGCTATTTAAATTTTTAACTCTTTTGTCCCAACACCTTGTTAAGCATTACACGTATTTTCTGATAACTACGACATAGGGGACACGCAAATGATTTTTCTTTCTTTCTATAGGGGACTTAAATAATGGAAAAATTGTTTGGTTTTTTATTTTGTGCAAAATATAATTTAGGTCCATCTCAAAAAATAAATTTCCTAAAGAAAGATGTGCCAAAAGTTGCGCAAAAGCGAAATAAAATTGGTATAAGCGTCGAATTAGAATTTCATAAGTGAATTTCCTGGAGTCAGATGGGATCCTCCCCTACTTCCGCTCTTCAAATAATAATGGCGGCTAATGACACAAAAAATGCGAGTTTTTGACGGAAACCTCATGAATATTTACTGAAAATATTGTAAGAAACTAAGCCTTGGCTTATGCAACATGTTTTTAAGCTAAGCCACATTACGGCAATAATATACCTAGGTATAAGTATAAATGAAGGTACAAGCCCTGCTTTGGGACTACTTTCAAGATAATGATTTTCACAGTTTGCTCTGAAGACATACCTAATGGAAACTCTTAAACTAAATAAAAACAAGCACCCACGTATAAATATAGGCAGTGACGAGAGCGGAAAATGGCGAAGACGTGTCTTTTTCCGTAAACTGAAACTGACACCTTCCAATTTAAACACAGCAATGCGAGCATTGCCGTATTGCTCGGCGACCAAGGTAAGTACTGTGGGCCTACCTCCCTGACTCTAAAAGAGCTCTACCTACTCTTACATCATATTTAATGAGTTTTGTACAACCAGTTGTTGGAACAAGCATACGGCTTGCCTGATATTAAGTGGTAACCATCGCGTACAACAAAGCATTGTCTCGTAGGTCACGCACGTTAAGAACGTGGCCTACAATCCACTGCCCTGGGTCCATCAACTTGACGCAGTAATTTCACCGGCGCCTGCACCCTTCAAACCGAAACATAACATAAGTCCGCTTCTCGCTGTCACGCGCGCTACACGTGAACGCTATGACTACCGTGCGTTCCCCTACTTCTGACAAAGTTTCTCACCAAAGTGATGAAATTAATAATTGTGAATCGCGATGTAAAAAGTGCAAAGTGGTAATCAATGAGCTGTTGGCTTTTATAAGCAATAAGATTGACACCCTTCCGGAGACTGGAATTTCTCAGATATGTCTTAGTGCATACTCCTGTGCGGAAATTGAAAATGCAAGAACAATTGCTTTCAAGTTACTGGCACCGACTAAAAAGATTATGAGACGGAAAGAAGGATCGGAACAAAAAAGTGTCCAAGAAATTATCAAACTTGTCAAGGAGTTTGAACCTGACTGCCTACCAATCTTTGTGGCTAAAGATCTGAACAAACTACCCCCCGTTTCATTTGACCACATAGATGTGACAACTTTTCTGAAAGAAATGGCGTTATTAAAGAAGGACGTAGCCTGCATTAAGGCGAAGCCATGTGCGGTCAGTCAGGAAGAGACGTTGTCGTCAGTACGAAGCGAGATTGAAGATGTTAAAAAAATGTTATCGGAGCTTAGAGAAGCCCGCAATGCAAGTAGTACTTCGGTACCTAACGACCTATTTCTTGGGTCTTATCGTGACGATAAGAACACTAGAAATAATGAGAATGAAACTTTTACGGACTTAATTGCGGGTATTAATGAGCCTAAGATTTCGAAGCGCTTGGACGTAAACAATGTGACTGAGCGGAGAGTGCGCGGCAAGCGGGGAGATGGACGCCCACGCCCCACTACCCCGCGCCCGCTCCCGCAAGCGCCTGCGCCTACACGGCCGGTGTCGTCGGCACCTTGCAGCGTGGACAAAACGTTATCGCAACAACAGCTGAGCGCGGACATTGACACTCCGTACGTAGCTAGCTATAGAGATATTATTGTAGACACAGTTCCTAGGGTGCCACGGCGAGAAAAAGATGACGATGGCTTTGTTACGGTTACCAGAAAAAGACACACGTACAGGTATAGAAATGAGCGTGGCACCTTGCAAAATGCTAGTAAATTGCAAGCAGCAGAGTCTTTTGCGTATATATATCTTTCTCGTACAAAGAAAAATATTACAGAAGAAGATATACAAGAATATATTAAGGGAATGAATGAAGAATGCTTCGGGGTTGATTTATTGAACCAGACGCGAGAAACGAACTTCAATTCGTTTAAAATTAAGGTTTCTGTAACAAAACTTAACGTGCTATTACAAAAAGATTTTTGGCCTGAAAATTTGGTATTTCGTAAATACCGACAACCGCGTTCCGAGAGGAACGGTACCGTTGCATCACAAAACCAATAATGGTTGTACAACTGAAAGAAAATATGGCATTTGTTTCTTTTAATTGTAAATCAATTAAAAGATCCGTCCAGCATGTGAGAACCCTGTGCAGAAGCGCAGACGTCATCGCTCTTCAAGAGACCTGGCTGTTGCCCCACGACTTAGGTTTCATGAATGAAATCGACAAGGAGTTTGGCTGTTATGCGAAGTCCTCAGTAGATACGTCTGTCGTGCTGCGGGGGAGGCCCTACGGCGGGACGGCGCTTATGTGGCGGACAAGTTACTTTTCTAAAGCCGATGTTGTGCAGTGTGATAGTGATCGTGTAGTGGCGATACGCTTAGTTCAGAATGACCGTAGTTTACTCGTATTTAGCGTGTACATGCCTACTGACTGCGAGGATAATTTGCCCGAGTTTATACAGCTGTTTGCATGCATTAGTGCCATGATCGAGAGCTCGGAGACTGAATGTGCTTTGATCCTAGGCGATTTCAATGCGCATCCGGGAACTCTTTTTGGAAAAGAGCTGGTAGATTTTTGTGAAGAGCAGTCATTACGTTGTTTAGACTTAGAGCGGCTAGATACAAACTCGTACACCTTTGTGAGCGAGGCGCACGGTACGTGTAGGTGGCTTGACCACTGTATTGCAACTGCCGCGGCGGCAAGCTTAGTGACTGATATACAAGTGAATTACGATGTGTTTTGGTCCGACCACTTTCCACTAGTCATTAGCTGTAAGTTTAGTTCTATAAGGTCTAAGGAAATGAATGTAGATACATACCAGATGAATAATATTAAACATACATGGGGACATAGAGAGGGAGAACAGATAGATAAATATTATAAACTATGCAATACAAAACTATGTAATCTAATAAAAAATCATGAATATAACGTTACTAATATGTACTGTATGGATGAAAAACTAGTTTGTGAATGTAGTTGTCATTTAAAATATATAGATGTATTATACTGTGATATTATAGATACGTTACAATCAGCAGCAAAACATAGTTATGATAGGAAAACAAGAAAAGGACAAAAAGTTATAGGGTGGAATTTTCACGTCAGGCGCGCACACATAAAAGCCAGGGAGAATTTTTCTGTGTGGGTCGAGTGTGGTCGGCTGTGCTCGGGATATAATTATGAGAAGATGACTGCCTCACGCAGAGAGTTTAAAGCCGCGCTTAAATACGTGCAAAACAATCAAGATAAAATCAAAATGGATGTGCTGGCCCGACATCATAGCTCTGGAAATTTCAAAGAATTTTGGAAAGAAACAAAAAAATTAGATCACAAAAATAGTTTACCAGTTAGTGTAGAAGGAGAAAAAGATAAAAAAAATATAGCGAATTTATTCAAAGATCATTTTAATGTCATGAAAAACAGAGGCGATAATTCGAATACGGATGGTTCTCAAGCTAGTCAGGGCTCGGAGACTTACCCCGTCACGATCACACCAAAACAGATAAGTATAGTACTGAAAAAGATGAAACGTGGTAAGTCTCCGGGTCATGACGGGCTCAGCATAGAACATTTGCTATATGCGGGCCAGCAGATCTGTCAGTTGTTAGCGTGGCTTTTTAATCTGTGTTTGAGGCATCGGTATTTACCAGAGGAACTGATTCGTACGTTGGTTGTTCCCATCACAAAGAATAAGACAGGAGATATCTCGAGCATGGGCAATTACAGGCCTATATCGCTGGCAACGATAGTGGCCAAGGTGCTTGAACGAATTATTCAGTCCCATTTAAGTTCAGTGTGTATTGATGACGGCCAATTTGGTTTCCGTCCACAGGTGTCAACAGACATGGCTGTTTTCTCTCTGAAGCAGGTTGTCGATTATTACAAGCAGCAAAATACCACGGTGTATGCCTGCTTCTTAGATTTAAGTCGAGCCTTTGACACTCTCAATCACGATCTACTGTGGAGGAAGCTTCGGGACTCTAACGCGGATGTTGCGCCTGAGGTTGTTGGTCTCCTTGCCTATTGGTACCGTAATCAGACCAACAATGTCAGGTGGGGTTCTGAGCTGTCAGACAGCTACCAACTTCCTTGTGGTGTGAGGCAGGGGGGGCTCACATCTCCCGATCTGTTTAACATGTACGTTAACGATTTGATCGTGGAGCTGAGTGGCACCCCCGTCGGACTCAGGTTAGATGACAGATATGTCAATAACCTGAGCTATGCCGACGACATGGTGCTACTCAGCCCCTCGATCAAAGGTTTGAGAAAACTCACCGCCATCTGTGAGAGATATGCAAAGAATCACGATCTGGCTTATAACGTGAAAAAAACGGAAATGGTTGTATTCAGATCGGGAAAGGGCCCTGATCACATACCAGATGTATTCCTTAAAGGGCAGCCTGTTAAAGTAGTGGATAGTTTTAGGTACCTTGGCCACATCGTGACGTCAAATTTACATGATGACGCAGATGTGGAACGTCAACGAAGAGCACTATGTGTCGTTGGCAACATGGTCGCCCGGAGATTCCACAAGTCATCGCCTGACGTTAAACTAACGTTGTTTAGGTCTTTCTGCCAGACATTCTACACGTGTCAACTCTGGACTAACTACACTAAAAAGACGCACGATAGGATACGGGTTGCTTACAACAATACCTTTAGGCACCTGATGGGCCTGAGGCGCTTCTGTAGCGCCTCAGAAATGTACGCTGATGCCCAGATCGACTCTTTCAATGCTATCCAACGAAAGAGGATAGCGTCTTTTATGTCCAGAGTTGACTCGTGTGGCAATGGTATTATCAGGAGTCTGGCGGAAAGGCTTATGCAGACCAAAGTGTATGAGCGTTGGGTGAATATTGCCACCTAACATTATTAGGTACCTACCTACCTATTTATAATGTTTAAGTACTTGTTTGTTGTGCTTGTTATTTTTTTTGTATTTTTGTGTTAGTTGTAAGAATAATATGGATCGTGTGTCTGAAATAAAGATATTTATTATTATTATTATTATAGCAGTGCTGCTTCGTGGCAGAAATAAGTAAATAATTTGTCTTAGTATTTCCCAGACTAAACAAACACCTCACCAACAGCCAACAGTAATCCAATCCACACAGGCCTGTTCATAATCCAGCGTTTATCAGCTCTCAGCAGTTAAGCAATACTAAGTGCATCCAATTCATCAGGCTCATTTAAGTCGGCAAACCAAGTTCCCGCAAAATAAAAGAAAATCCAAAGTTTTCGCATTGAGAGAGGCTGTAAGTTTTTGCTTGGGGAACAAGTCGTAGACTGAATGCTTGCACCGCTCATAATATCTATGCCACTAAAGCTCGGACGGCAATTCTCAATGGCCTCAAGGCTCGTCAGCCAACTTTTACAGAATTAGTGCTGAGCCTACTCCTATTGCAAAACTGCTATTTTTTTTATGACGTGTCTACTTTTATGTTTTTTATTTGTTTTAGGTTGGTAGAAGTAACCGCTCGACGTAAAGTGAGCCATTTGATTGCTTTACCTCTTTTACTTATAATCAAATTGACTGGGTTCCAAGCTTGAAACTGGCTAGATTATCTTTTTTTTATGAACAATGGAAACCTCGATTGAAGTAATAGAATTTGACTGATATTTCGGCGCAGTTGTATGCACCATAATGAAGTGCTGAACTGAGTTCAACCTTATAGTAAATATAAAGTTGTCTTTAAAATTGTGCTTAAAACCATGATATTTTCAAAAGTTATAGGTTATCTTTGTTTGTGTGGTAATTTTAAGTGATTCTATAAAGCTATCTACAACAGTTCTGTATATCCCGCTAAGACTTGTGCCTTGTGATGAGAGCAGCAGAGAAACAAAGCGAGTGTGGCATAGTTTTATCTAGGAGCACTGAGCTTCGAACTGCACTAATGAATAAGAGGACTTGGAGGGATTTTTAATTTATTGGGTTTAAAACGATCGTTCAGTGGTACAAAAGGCCTATTTAATTTTCATTCCACCAGTGCCATTTTTGGTATTTAGGTAATTGAAACAAAAATAAAAATCTTTTGATCTTATTATAGACTTTGGTGCTGGCGTTTTATTATTTTATGTTTTGTGGCACTGGGCAGGCTGCTATGCCTATTATAATTTCGTCTAAATTGTGTTTGATAATGGCAAACCCTTTGCATAACCTAATCCTAATCATGAGTCCGAATATGGCTCGTTAGACCGAATTTTGTACCCGTAGCCAGGCCCTTAGATCACGGGCAGTCAGACAGACCGACAGGTAGACAGTATACATAATATTATACTATGTATGTATGTCTAGTAGGAGGTATAGTTTCTTAAATAAGATTTATCTCATTTTAGAAACTACAGTTTCTAAGTAATTTTTGCTTTGAATACCAGATCTGATAGAGTCCAAAAAGGATCTACGTTCATCTCACAAATTATGTTCTTGGGTAGGAATCGAGTCCATATCCTACAGCGTAGAAAACAAAGCTACGACCAAAAGAGCTGTGAAGCCAAGGCCATACTTGTAGCATTATATTCATCACTCATACACCCCTCATGTGTACGTTCCCTGCAAAGTGACCGGAAAATGTTTAGTTTTCCGCGCCACTCGGTCTCGCCGTTGGCTATGGAGTAGGAAATGAGTTCCATTTCCGCGGTGTGGCTCTGACGGCGTGGAAAGGGTACATTTTGAAAAAAAAATCGGTTGTCTGTAAAGTCGGTTTACTGATAGTTGAACGTGACAACGTCATACAGCTGTCCACGCGGACGCATCGCTCACTCAAGTAGGAGAGAGACAGATGTCCAACGCTGCGGAACGCAGAGGCCGTGCGTGCCTCTTTGTCGCTCGTTCTGCGCTATCGCTTGCACTTCAAGCCTTAAATGGAACGCCACAAAGCGAGGTAACGCCGCATTAGTCATGTTTTTTCGTGCGTGCAGCCGGCTCCATCAAATTTTAAGACGTTGTCACGTCAAAAAAATATTATCTACGGCGTTCTACGATGGCAATCAGTGAAAAGCTGACAAATTGCGTTGTCAAGTGGATTATAGATAAGCGTGCTCTACCTTAGGCTACATATTCTTTTTTCATCAGGTGTAATGGCAGGCAAACGTTTAACTATCCATAGTAAATAAAAAAGTCCTACTTGACAACGTTTCACTGATCGCCACCGCAGAACGCTTAGATGTTCGCAAGGCTTTATTCGATGGCTATGGCGCAGTTCGTGCCAAAAATTGGAGAACGTTAGTGTGAATACGTGGACTATGCGATGTAACAACTACACAGAGGATTGTACTGCAGTAAGGAAATGTATAATAACTGACAGGACGTGGGTTTGAAACTCACTCGTACTACGGTAGAGAATTTTAGCTAAGGACATACCCGTTCAAAGAAACCTGTATAACTGAAATATTATTATGGCTATAACTAAAGCTACTGTGCCATGGTCGCAAGAAAAGTCATTTTTAAGATAACAGGAGATGATATTATAGTAGGTAAGGAGGCCAGTAGTTACGAGCCTAAATGACCCTTAACCTACTGAATAATCTTCTATCTATACTGTCCTCAGTTAGTGTGACTGGAATTGTTCCAAGACAATAAACCTCTGGCCACCGCGCGTTTGGCAGCGCCTCGATTTGCGACGCGTATGCATGGATTAGACCTATGTCACATGTTGGCCTATGCCGTTTATTACGGCCTATCTCTAGTTTATGGCCTCTGTTCTAATATTCGTTGGTAACGTATGATAGGATGGGCGCTGCGAGGCTTGAAATTTTACTCTACTGTTTTAGCTTGTAATATATGTTTCAAATGATCAGATAATCTATAAGTATCTGGGGATTACAGTCATGAGATTATTGATATTCGACATTAAAATAAAAAAAAACAGCCAAGTGCGAGTCGGACTCGCCCATGAAGGGTTCCGTAGCATCAAGTAACATAATATAAAGGTTCTTGTAGTTCGTCAAAAGGTAAATTGCGGTTTACGATTTATGACGTATAAAAAAAAAGCTATTGGCTAGATCTCGTTCAAACCAAATATCGTTGAAAGTTTGCATAGTAATGTACAACATATATTTTTTTTAGTTTTATCATTCTCTTATTTTAGAAGTTAGAGGGGGGGGACCAACTTTTTACGACTTTGGAAGTGTCTCTCGCGCAAACTATACAGTTTAGAAAAAAACAATATCAGAAACCTCAACATCATTTTTGAAGACCTATTCATAGATACCCCACACGTATGGGTTCGATGAAAAAATGTTTTTTGAGTTTCAGTTTCAAGCATGGGGACCCCCAAAATGTATAGTTTTTTTTCTTTTTTTGTGTAAAAATCTTAATGCGGTTCACAGAATACATCTACTCGCAAAGTTTCATCAGTCTAGCTCTTATAGTTTCGGAGAAAAATGGCTGTGACATACGGACGGACAGACAGACAGACAGACATGACGAATCTATAAGGGTTCCGTTTTTGCCATTTGGCTACGGAACCCTAAAAATGAGATTTTTCTAGTTTTGATCTTGTGTCTATAGCAAATATAATCAAGTAGCTTCCCGCCTTCCTCGGTATTTACGTTGGCACTCTCGCCACTATGATTAGAATTTAGCATTTTAGGGGTGTTTAAAAATTTACTGCACTTTTCAAGACGTTAATCTATAAAGGTTTTGGGAGTGTCTTTAATAATTAAACTAGCCAGCTTATAAGCAATTTAAAACAAAGCTGCAGGGTAATCAAGATTGATTTTTGATTAACCCAGTAAAAACCAAGTGAAAGCAAAATTCTGGAATGTGGCTTTAAAAAATACCTACGTATTCCGGGCCCTTGTAAATTATTTTCGCTGCTTCAAAGCTTATTACGCGTAAGTCAAAAATTGTATGTTATTTGAATATTCTTTGATGTCTTTGTTAGACTTCTACATCAGAAATTATTTTTTTGTCGGAATAATAAAATTGTACCCCAATAAGTGTAAAACATATTTTGTGTATTTTTTATATAAAATATAAACAAACCAGCTTACGGCTCACCTGATGGTAAGCGGTCACCATAGGCCGGCCCAAAGGCATCAACAAAAAGGGTCGTTGCATGATATCAACAAACTTTAAAATCTAGATTTAGAATAAATATACTAGGTATAACAATATTATTTATGCAGGATTTTGTATCTCTGCTAAAATTTCTTCAAAAAATCTTACTTATTTGAAGAATCAGTATCAGAAAACAGCTTGTAGAACCCAAAAGGTCTATTATTGTGAATGTTGTTAGAAGCCAAGTACCCGTAGAGATTTCTGTAATTGTTCTGTATTCCATACTGGCCTCGCAAGTAGTGGCCGTAGTTAGACAGGAACACCGCCAGCAATGGGTCTACAGGCAAGTGGCTTAAACTATTGGATCTAATTGGTACTCCAAAATGAAGGGTCTCATGTGGATGATCTTGGGTTACTGGACTTGCAGTCTTAGGACGTCGTGATAGAGCATAGTTTTGGAGATTATTGACATCTTGGGTATTGTATTTGGATAGATGTTTGATCAAGTCGTTGGTAAAGTTCTGCTTGATAGGTGGATTATATTCATAGCCTTTTTCTTTTACAACAGATTCTTCTTGTTCTCTATCATCAGTAGTATAATTTTCTGTCACTTCATATGTATGACTATTGTCTTCTATAAACTCGTCTTCAGCTTTTACAATACCATCCTTAATCAAAAACTTCTTAAATTCATAGTTATTTTTTGGGAGTATATTGTTAAGAAGAAAATGACTACTGATATCAGCTAACTTCTTGGATCTTCTTACATTTGCATCTGTCTTCAGATTTTGATTGTTAGCGGTTTGGAGACTTCTTGGTTCAACGATTTTTTTTATTAGCAGATGAGTTTTATCCTTGGAAGTACCATCGACATTAGTTGGCTCTGAAACAATGTTATAATCTTTATTTTAATCCAATTTTTGAAGTCAATGGTTAATGTGTGTCACTACCTACTATACTATACTATACTACTCCTAGTGTCTCTAAATTCATAACATAAAGTTAACTTTAAGCAAAGCTATAATTTAAGCAGTATTCTTACCTTGAGTGTTTTCTTGATTATCTTCTTCAAGGCTGCTTTCCTCAGTTACCACAGTATTGTAATTCGGATGCTTTGAAGCGAAACTCAGTATATTAGTGTTGAGGAGTTGAACATCATCGGCTTTAGTAAAACGGGGAGGATAAGTGACTCCACGTCTGATTTGGTTGTACACAATATCACTGCTCACAGGTACCCATCCATTCTGACTGTAGAGCTCTAATTCGGTTGCGAAAGCAGATATGAAACAGATCTGAAAATAAAGATACTATATTAAAAGAACAAATAATTGTTAATTGAGACTTTTTTTTCTATCATCAATACAATTTGTTTAATAGGTACATGTATGATAGTGTGAAAGTTACTATAAAGCCTCTTTTTAATGGAATAGTGATCATGATTAAGTAAAATCAGGTCTTTACCGACAATAATCCTTGTCTCAATTTTTTGCTTATATTTAGTCAATGTTTTCAGTTAATCATTTTGCAAAAAGTTAATCAATACTCGAGCAAATGCCATTTCAAACTCATTACACTGTTTTAAAATTAAAGTTACCTTACCGAGAGCACCGCAGCAGACGTCCACATTTTAACCGTCGACTACTCGCTACTCGCACGAGACTGCAATACCGCGGGTCACTTCACATTGCCCATCATCGTCAACTAGGGAAAGTACTGCGGTTTGTTTTAGGACCTTTGCACTATTGGTGTCAGTTTCAACTGTGTGAAGATAAAGGTATTGGCAGACTGGTGGATTCCATGCTTTATTTTATCTGTAAATATTATGTATGTCAGTACGTGTATTATTTTGAATACATTGTCATCAATATGTACAATCATCAATAAAAAATTGTAGATCATTAGAAATTATAATAAGTTAGGCCCGTATTCCGAAACAGTGCTTGAGAGTCAAGCCTCAGCAAGCAAAGATTTTTGTCATTTTTCAATGCACTGTTCTCACTGTTGAAACTCAAGCACTGTTTTTGAATACGAGCCTAACTCTTTTTAGGGTTACGCTCGCTTTTGTACGCGTCTTAACTTTAAGTTTTCTAAATGTTGTCTATGTGTGTGCAATAAAGAATAAAGAGATAGAGAGCCATTCTAAGCTCTCTTTCTCTGATCAGTCATCAATTTTCTTACCAAACGAAATGGATTACAAAATTGGGAGATGATCTCAAAGATATTGAACCTGCAGGTATATATTCTGTCCTTTGCAGAAATAAATACAAATAAAATATTACAAAGACCCAAACTCGGATCAAAAAACATTTCATTTACAGATGCGAGCTTGTTTCATCGCGGGCTCAAACCCACACCTCTCGTACCTTGCCTGACAAACCACAGGTAATGTCAATGGTTTTATTTTCAAAGTAAAGTATTAACCAACATGCATACCAGCTACGAAGCTAAGCCATTGTCCGGCTCGATGGCGTAATTGGTCGGTGGATGCACTCAAGAAACATGGGTTTGCTTTCAACTTGCACTCGCTTTGTTTGTTTTGTATGATCTTTAAACTGTAGTGGTCTTTAAGCTCATTTTCTAGTTAATTATTCAAGTAGATTACATATAAGATTGCTAAAGATCAATGGCTACTTCTTTACTTTCTAATACTAAGGTTCTGTTCCTAAGCCTTACATTTACACCATTATAATGAACATTATCATCAACCTTCTGGATAATAATGACGATTGTCAATTTTTCCATTCAAGGACTTCTTTCTGTGATCTTTATAATGTCATCAGTCCATCATGCCCATTAAATTGTGACGCTAGGGTTTAATTCGCAATCATCCAAAACTTGAATCAACTTCTGTAGGATCTGGAAGTGTAGTTGCTACTACTAGACCACCGCACCTTGAACGAATTATTTCTTGTAATTTTAATTTGATTGCGTACCTAATGTACCTATCCATTAGCAATTGAGCGTCTTATTCGAGAGTTCTACTTAGCGCTACATTATAGAAGATCTAATAAAGTCTTTGCGTTAATTGTACCACTCCGAACTCATCAGGCCACTTACACAATAATTATATCTCTTCAAAGCAGAGTTCAGAAGATTTTGCGTAGATCGTTTATTTAAATAGAAGCCTGTTCACATGCATCCGGGTGGTCATCGTTTCGAGAAGCTACATATCTGAGTGTATGACTGTGTGAGATATCCATTCTACTCTTATTATATGATATATAAAAAAGTGGCCTAATATGCTCTTCCAGGTCATATTTATACTGTATATCAATAGGCTTAGTTTCTAGTTTGAGTAAAGTCCATTTTTCAATTTTAATAACAAAACATTGTAATTAGTTCATTTTCTAATCAGGAAAGCGTCAGGCCAAGCAAAATCAGATATCGCTCCGTCACGTATCCATCTCTGGCACGTGTGAACACTCTTCAGTACAATTGGAGTCAGAGTTTTAATGGTTGATAATTGGACAAATTGTCTGGTGGCACGCTGCCATTTTGTGGGAGACCATTGAGCGGTCCGGAGCCTGTTTTTTGTGCGACTGAAAGTTCGTAGACAAAGTCGATGGGAGAGTCCATTTTGGGAGGAGTTTTTACGTACGTGTCAGAATACCTAATGAGAAAGTGTGAATCGTTTGGTTGAGTTTTGGGTCTGATAGCTGCCAAAACATCCCTGATTTTACAGTGTATATTTATATGATTTGTTAGGTATCTGTACAGAACATTGTGTTTCTTAATAATGAAATTCCATAACTTCAAAATTGCATGTAATAATGAGATGATTGCAGACAGAGGGTTCGCTGGAATGATAAGATTCAACAACTTATGACTACCATTGCAGAGTTTAAAGGTCACTCTTTGGCTTGCCCACCTTGACAAGAGAGATGATGAAAGCATTTGGTATCACTGACCAGTAGTAGTAGTGATGATGTCTTTGGGTATCGCTGGAGTGACAAATGCCACACCGCCGGACAGAGAAAGATGACCATGCTCTCATGTAAGCGGTTAGCAAGTCCGGCAAGTTTATCATGCGCACTTGATGTGCGGGCAGGTTTTTCCGCAAGTAGGCCGCTGGTGGGCCCTTTTTGCGTGACCCTTGACACGTGTTGCTCGAACTTTTTTAGGTTCTACAACATGCCAGTTTCCTCACGATGTTTTCCTTCACCGTTTTGAGAGTACTGGCATAGTGCACATACATTTTTCGACAGGAAAACTCATTGGTACACGAGTGGTTTTGAACCCACGACCTTCGGATCGGAAGGCGGGGCCACTACCACTAGACCACCAGTGCTCCTAAGCGGTTAGCACTGTACCACTGTGCCAAACAAGCCTAGTAAAAAAATAGAATATTCGCGAAAACAAGGTGAGCCGACTCACATCAGGATCATAATCACCTTCCGCGGCTCACCTTCGAGTCATTATAATTTATCTTGCACGACGTTGATTGATGTTTGCACGAAAATAACACTTTTTCATTTCCACAGGTGAGTCTCTCAGACCGGGGGTGGTATTCGTTTTCAAAGATTTGGAACTGGATCAACCTGTAGCTGTGACATTTATAATCAGAAAAGTTGGGACGAAAATCATAACATCTCGAACTGGCTTGCTCGATGCTTAATTTTTGTATTTTAGAGCAGATTTATTAAATGACCTAAGTGATGTTAAGAAATTAGCTTTGTTTTGCAAAACGTATCCAAGGTTACGTTTCTACCACCATTTTACTCAAAGTAGGTTATAGTAGATTCAGGAACCTCAATAGGTGTTATTTAGAAACGTGTTGATGTTAAAATAATGTTTTATTGTTTGATATTCCAATTATTATTTTTACATGAAAATTCAATAAATTACTCTTTTGTAAGGTCAATCACCTTGTTGTTTTCCTTCTTATCTAAAGCCTGTAAAGTCTTGAATGTCCTTCTTGGCAGATTTTCAGTAGTTTTCTGTTTTTCCAGCGTCTTGTTATTGCTTGGATTGCCATACTCATGAGATTCAGTATCGCATTTATTTTTCCTGAAAATTCAAAGAAATTACCATCGGTCCTGAAAATTAATATCAATATTTTAAAAAAAAAACATACCTTCCATTTGCTTTATCTAACAAATTTCCAAGTTTTTGTTTATTGTTAAAACATGAGAAAGAATCCATTGTTTCTTTTAAAAGTGATTAAAAATACAGTCAGGCCAATAAAACCTTGGAATAATTCGACTCCGTGTGTATAAAACCCATGATGAACTCGTCAGCGCGATTCAGAACTTTCATTCAAGTTTACATTACAACGCCATCTGTACAGTCGTGTTTGAACTAGTTCGTGCATAGGTTCTCTAAACGATGCATGCATTTCGGTTTATGCGTTTCGATTTAGTTCTTAAAAAATGCGTTAGATGGTGTTGCATGCAGAAAATATAAATTTATTAAATCAAACCATGTTTTTTTTTAAAAGACGTCGTCTTTTTGTTAATAACTCTTTACACAATTTACATAAGATACCACCACATGAAATTTCCCTCTATTTCCTTAATTCTTAGGACTTCTGGTTGACTGGCCTCTCAGCTCAGTTGGTAGTAGCTCTGCCTTCAGTGCTGTAGGTCGTGGGTTTAATCCCCACCGAGGACAAATATTTGTGTGGTGAACATAGATTTTGTTCTCTGTCTGGGTGCTATATATTGTATTCTAAGTATGTATGTATTTACAAAAAAAATATATATAAGTAGTATATCAGCTATCTGGTTCCCATAGTAGGTACAAGCTCTGCTTAGTTTGGGGCCAGATAGTGTTGCGTGGATTGTCTAAAATATTTATTTATTATTTATTATAGTTTGTGTCCTAAGTGATTCATTTATAATTTTTTTTTTTATTTTAAAAAGAAAAATTATCGTTTAATTTAAGAAAAATGACTGTAATTGATAAGGTCAACAAACTTCAAACGTAATATGAGAAACTAACCATTTACCATAATCCCCATAAATTAATAAATATTCATACGCAATCCGCAACACTAACGGCGAAAGTGATTTTAAATATTTAAAGCTCACACTTCATGGAAACTACTTTGTAGATGAATCTATGAAATGGAAGCGGATGTATGAAAAGCCATCTATTTGGATAACCTATTGATAATTTATTTATGAAAAGCTTTTGTTATTACAGAAGGGCTAGTAAGAGATAGTGCCTCAGCTAACTTGCCTTCCAACCCTCTAGTTATCAGTATGTTTTTAATTATAAACCGTTTCTTGAAATATATTACCTTCAGTATGTAAGGTTACCGTTTTCCGATGAATTTTTCAGCGAACTTACATCACTTTATCGATAGGTATAAATAATTCGCTATTCTTTCCTCGTATCTTGCATTATTTTAACGAACCGAGCATATTTTATTCCTGTTTTATTAGTTTTCGTCTAAGCGCGTCCATGCTTTAGTGTCAGTCCTTACCAGTGTTGGTAAACTCATAAGCCACCTTACATACCTTACATAGTGCCACATCCAATCCTTACTACAAGCAGCCTCGGAATCAGTGAAAGTGGTATCAATACTAACACGTGCATAGAAATTAAACATTTACAACAGGTTTTGTATCCAGTTTTTATTGAATTCGTTGTGTAATAATGGTAATCAAACCTGAGCTCATCGACCACATCATTAAGAAACTTTGGGTTAGATCATAGTGAACTTTTTACATTAGAAAGAGAGGATATTTTTCCCAAGAACAACGCAAGTACTGAAAGACACAGCTAAACGTTCTATTTCAATGCAAGACTTTAAAACAAAGCTATAAAATCAATGGTCTTAGTTTTTAGGCAGAAATAAAGTACAGATTCTATTCCAATTTATGATCATGGAATTCTAGCGCATCGGGTGACAGTGAAAAAAAGCGGCCAAGTGCGAGTCAGACTCACCCATGAAGGGGTCCGTAGCAACAAGTAAGTAAAAGTAAAAGTAAAAGTAAAAAAAGCCATTTATTCTACAACAATAGAAGAATTACATGCATATCATATTATTCTTAATTAAATTTCATCATTCCATATGTATATTAAAATTTCACATTTATATTACTTGTATATACATTTCAAATATTAATAAAGTATTACTATCTATTGTTATCATGTTTATTTTTATTATGTATAAGTATTTACGTTGTTGTAGTCGCCTTTCTGGCGTAGGCCTCCCCCGAAAAAACCAACTCCGTTTCTTTCATTAGTACCAGGTGTGGGTATAGGATTAAGTCGGGGTATTCTTCGATTATTTCTTCCATTCTTCTAACCTCACACAGGCCTATGATGTCTCATTTTAGTTCTTTTGTTGCCATATTTAGTTCTATAATTTTGCTTTCTGCTAGTAAGGTTTGTAGGTACATATTTTTTTTAATGTAAAAGATAGACAAACGAGCTTACGGCCCACCTGATGGTAAGCGGTCACCGTCGCCCATAGACACCAACAACACCAAGGGTGCTGGGGTACATTGAGGTTTCCTATGCGTAGGTAATTCAGTTTCTCGTCTGTTTTTTCTTTTGTGGAGTTTGTTTGTTTTGGGGGGTTCTGGTCGTACTCCTCCACGGTGACCAGCCGGATTGGGGGAGGTGGAGAGGCCTTACTTAGAAGTTTTTTGGAGTACTCTGCTTACTATCGCCTTGGTGCACTAGAGGTAGGTACGGCTTCTGCCCTTCTGATAGGTTGCTGCAGGTAAGTTGTGATGTTGTTCGATATTTTATTTCTCTTTGGTAGCATATACCTCGTTGTGCTGTCTTTTTTTGCCACATCTTCCTTCCCCAGCGTATCAGGAGAATAAGATAGCGATCTCTTTTTAGTTCGTGAACCCTCTTTGCTTGTGTTTTGTTTTGTTTTTGATTCTAATGTGACAATTTTATCGTAGCGAAGTATAACGTTGTTTCCTTGTTCCCGCTGGAGCCTTAATTCTTCCTGTAATTCCTTCCGTTTTTGTAAGACTTTCTGGGGGTAGTCCTCTTTGATGTATATGTTTGTATTTTCCAAGCACTTACTATTTTTAAAAGCTCTATCTTCTTGCCCAATGTTGTTAGGGTTACTACTATCGGTCTGATATTTGGATTCTTTTTCCCCATTCTTCTCACTGTGTCAATTTCAAAAGATTGGCATTCTATGTGCATAGTATTTTTTATGATGTCTAGAACTATGTTTTGTAGGTCGTGGTAGTTACGTTCTGTCTCATCTACTCCAAAAAATAGCAAGTTTTTCCTTCTGATCTGTTTTTCTATGACATCTATGGTTGCTTGTTGCTGCTCCACTTTTATTTCTAGCTGTCTGGTTCTTGCTTCGATAATGTTGAATTTTTCATTTATGTTTCTGTTTATCGATTGTGTTATGTTTTCTTCCATGTTTCTCATTTCTGATTTTTGTGTCGTTATGTCTTCTTGAATTTGCCGTAGTGCCTTCATTACTTCCTCCATGCTGTAGCTAACGTCCTCTAGCTTTGGTTAGGCAATCGTAGGTGTCTGTCAAGCTGGCGTTTCCCAATTGATAAATGATAAATGGCGTTGCTAGTCCTGTTATGTCTTTACAGTTCAGTCTTCTGTAGTACTTTTATCGCAAAATATTGAGTTTAAGTTTGAGATAATAGCACAAGAAATTTTTACCACAAAAAGTGAACTCAGTGCAGGGATTTGAACTTGTGTCGCTTGATTCAGTTGATTGGTGTTGGTGTCTTCACCGCTTAGCCACTGAAGCTCGCAGAGATAGCATCGAAATTACAATACCGTTGTTCATAATACTTTGGTAAAAACTTCTTTACTGTCCGTAGTTAAAAGTTTTGTAACCACCCTCACAAAAAAAAAAAAAAATGATTGCGCCCAACACAGTTAAAATAATTATAGTCAAACAGTATAATTTCACTATTCACTGACCCTCGTTGGTTATATGATAATCAATCGTAATATTCAAGGTATCGTCTGTGGTAATTTGAAACGCAATGTTTTGGTATACGACACTTCACTGTTCACAAAATTGTTCGGGTTATTCGAGTTACACTTAAGTCACTTTTCCTTTAAATTCGTGGTTATTCTCGGTGAGATAACACTATCACTTGTTTATTGTGTGATCTTCAATACTTCTAACACAGTTTTGATATGAATTGACAGTATTTTCTATTTTAAATTTATTTTTTCAAATGATCCATTGTTGCTTGCGCGACAGTAGCGACCTCTCTCCAAGCAACAAGTAACATAATATAAAAGTTCTTGTAGTTCGTCGAAGGTAAATGGCGGTTTACGATTTATGACTTAAAAAACAAAAACTACTCGTTCAAATCAAATATCGTTTAAAGTTTGCGTAGTAATGTACATCATATATTTTTTTTAGTTTTATAATTCTCTTATTTTAGAAGTTACAGGGGGGGGGGACACATTTTACCACTTTGGAAGTGTCTCTCGTGCAAACTATTCAGTTTAAAAAAAAAGCGGCCAAGTGCGAGTCGGACTCGCCCATGAAGGGTTCCGTAGCAGTAAGTAATATAACATTAGAGTTCTAGAAGTTCTAGTAGTTTGTCGAAAGATAAATTGCGGTTTACGTATGACGTATAAAAAAAAACTACTGACTAGATCTCGTTCAAACCAAATATCGTTGGAAGTTTCCATAGTAATGTACAACATACATTTTTTTTAGCTTTATCAGTCACTTATTTTAGAAGTTAGAGCTGGGGAGACCAACTTTTTTCCACTTTGGAAGTGTCTCTCACGCAAACTATTCAGTTTAGAAAAAAACTATGTTACAAACCTCAACATCATTTTTGAAGACCTATTCATAGATACCCCACACGTATGGGTTCGATGAAAAATTTTTTTTTTAGTTTCAGTTTCAAGTATGGGGACCCCCTAAATTTATAGTTTTTTTTCTATTTTTGTGTAAAAATCTTAATGCGGTTCACAGAATACATCTACTCGCCAAGTTTCATCGGTCTAGCTCTAATGGTTTCGTAGAAAAATGGCTGTGACACGGTCGGACAGACAGACAGACAGACATGACGAATCTATAAGGGTTCCGTTTTTGCCATTTGGCTACGGAACCCCAAAAAGCTATGACATACGGACGGACAGACAGACAAACAGACTGACATGACGAATCTGTAAGGGTTGCGTTTTTGCGATTTGGCTACAGAACACTAAAAAGCAAGAGCCTAAGATTAACAGGTGCAACCGACAGCTCGCCAAGAGTGTAATACTGGTGGTACACCTGCCCTTTCTTCGATCCGAGCGCGCGCCAGGAAGTTACAAGACCGGCCAGCGTTGTGGAATATCCGGGAAGCTGATAGCGCATAATTTCATTTGAATTATAATACGAATACTGTACGTTGATTGGGAAATAATAAAAGTGTAAGTGGCCACGTGCTTACTTATATGCCTGTGACTTTGTTTGCAGGCTATTTTCATAGAAATATTTTTTGCTTAGGTCGTGAGGATACTATGTATTGCAATGCGTCTATTACTCTGAGATGTAAAGGTGTTGACTCTCATATAATTACGTGAATGTAATTTTAGCGGCTTCCCTAAGGTAACTGAGCATCAATTCGCAGAAGTACAGTTACAGGTAACATAACACTATAGTGTTATTACTACATTTTACACTATAGTGTAAAATTATGAGAGGTTTTTATTATGTACAATATGTTTTTTTAGATAAGTACACTGCCTCTATTAGTAGATTTTTTATCTAATTGAAGAATGATAGGTCTATTTCGGATGTTGGGTAACTGTCAAATATTATTGTCAAACTTGACCATGAAGACATCCTCTATCTTGATGACTTTTAAATGATCATTATTTTGATTATCCACAATGTTTCTTCTGCTGGGAATCAAGTTTTACATTATTCGGCTCAAGGTCATTGAACCTCCATGAAACCTGAAAACACAACAGATAGTGGTGACAAATATATAAAGACTAGAGATATCACTTCACAATGGTTATAATGAAAACTGGTAGACTGATTCAAAATCAAATTAACCAAAATCTTATTTTCCAGAATCACTGTCAAAAACAAAAGAAAAAAGGGGAAGTAATCAAACAGGAGGCCTACTACTAGCTCTGTCTGTCTCTGTCTTTGGCTCTGGTTTTAAAATACAATACAATATTTTTATTTCAGAAAAGATCCAATTTGTTGGTAGCACACAGAAATAAAATCTTAAAAAACTAATGTTAGTAAATGGCAATGACAAATATTTATTACATAATACAAATATAACTACTTATATGTTTTGAGCCTGTGTGAGTGCTCACCAGTGTATTGTACTGTGTGTGTGACGTTTGGACGTAGGATTTTTTTAGTCAACACTCACACAGACTCAAAACCAAAGCCAGAGACAGAGCCAGACAAAGCTTGTGGTAGGCCTACAGATCTCATCAACAAGATGAAAACAAATCACGTCACGCCACATACTTTATTGATGAAAAGTTGCATAACTCCAACCTTTCAAATTATAGCTTCTAAAGCACGGTGGTCTACTATCCATAATGGATTACACAACCGTAGTAAATAAATTAGGCTTCGGATTAACTGACACTGCCTTGTTGAAGGTGGGGCGTGGACATCACGGTGTGATTTTGAATGACGATGGCTAACGGAGATGGTCCACTTGTTTTTATATCATCAAAAAAATATCCATTGATACAACAAACCACATACATTGTGAACGCGTGAAGTTGGTGATCAAAACGGACCGTTTTTCTAGAAACAAAGGTATATGCGGTGGTCTTCTTCAGGTTGACGATAATGATGGACTAAATTCTCTTTCTTTTGTAATAAGACATGAATTGTGACAAAGCTACTATGCTTTATGCGAGCCATTTTTTGTCTATGTGTTTTGAGTCTTTCGCGAAGTAAATGACTTTACTCTATAACGAACTAGTATGAGAAAATATACAAAAACAAAAGATCGTAGATTTTTTTTCCATAACATTAGGTACTTACATAATACAGTTTTTTAAGATCTTTTTTTATCTCTTTCCACCTAGTGTAAAAGTCCACAATAGGTGCGAATCTATAAAGAAAGCTTTACGAATTATTACGCAAATGAGTCACCAAAATGACTTGCAAATAATTTGTTCTGAATTACTTAGGAATGGTATATTATAAATTATCCTTGCATTGTTATATTTATAAATGAAGAACATTCAGTCTAAAAAAAAGTTGGATCGGTTGGATTACATTAGTTGCAAGGGTCGCACAGAATGATCTTTGATTAAAGACTAACTTGAAAATACGCTTTAACTTACTCTGTTTTCTAGGTGATTTTTATTGTATAAAAAATAACAAGAATAATAAAAAAACAATAATAAACAGTCATAAATTATCATATATTTTTTTATTATGGACCTAAGGTGTCTAATTTTTTTACGTGCATTTAAGAGTTGTCTGAATTACTATTTATATGAAACAACGGGATATTTACCATGATTAAATTTTGAGTTTTGATTTCCGATATTTCGGCACAGTTGCATGCACCATAATCACGGTTGAACTGAAATTCACGAGTAAAAAAAAAAATTTATTGGCAGACAAATCGATTTAAAGTTAATCGTGGTAAATATTCCGTTGTTTTATAAAAATAGTATTAAAAACCATGATAGTTACAAAAATTGTCTGAATTAAATAATAATTATTATTTTATTTTTATAAATGCAGCACTCTCTAGCACTAACAATGATAAATGCCATAAAATTTTGATAGTGCAGTGCAGTGAAGTGTTGTGAATGCAGTATCGACATTTCCTCGTATTGTGATAGATGGAAGCAATACCCGATTTGTCTCAATGACACGGCTGGTCTCGTCCTAATGATGTGTCACAACATTCTTATTCAAACTCGTCTCATTCCGTATGCACGATGTTACATCTTTGTATTATAAAGAGTTGGTTGCTACTGTCTTTTCAGTTAGTAGGTACCTACTTTTCTTTGTTTTCAAGAATCTCGTTTCTTAGTTGATTTTTTAGACTTGTATTGGCACTTACTAGATAGACTTATGTTTCAAAGCAAAGCCTTGCATACATCCAAAGACCTGCGCACATCTAGGTGATGGAAATGGCGATCAGCAAAACGTTGTCAAATATCGCAGTCATACTTCAGCATATTGTCATATGACAGCGTTTAACTGATCGCCATCTAAAATCGCTTAGATGTGTGCAGGTCTTTAAGCGTTCTGCTGTGGTGATCAGTGAAACGATGAAACGCTGTCAAATATGACAGCACTATTTCGGTGTTTTTAGCTTATTCGTGTTTTTTTCGCCGTGGTGTGGACTGTGTCAAAGATGACATTAGCAAGAAAGGAGTGAGCACTAAGATGACGATGATAGAGGAGAGTGGAAGAAGAAAACCTGCTGTGCTAATGTCACTTAGCGTGGGAAAAGGGCAGGAAGATGATGATGTTGCTGTGTGTTGAATCTGTATTTTATGGCAATAAAGCCTCGTCCAACTACTTCCAAAAGACTAGCTTTTGAATTGTTGATGTACAGGTCTTACGTTTACCTACGTCGAGTCTTTCCTATGGAACTTTCTTTAAATGAAGACTAGCCTAGAGGGGTTGTAGTTGTAGCCACTCTATACAAATCCAGTCCATCATCAGAATGATGTCAGTTGTCACGTGAAGCGACAGGTGGTATTGTAGTTCAGAGATTACATCGCATCGCCTTCCCTTTCCTGATGCTTTGACAAATGTACACAATGACTTTCTAATGGAACTGTCTATTTGTGATATAAGATCCTCTCGTAGAGAGTATTATATTCCTTGTTTAGGATAGACTTCCACTTTAGACCTATATGAACTTATGGGTCATCTTCAGCATAGCAGTTTAAAAACGTGCTGAATAAAATCCTGACATTCCCAAGTGACTCTGTTTTTCATCTAACTACTGTAGCGGGACTAAGCTTTCTGTTTTATTTATTTTTTTATGTAAATGATAGACAAACGGGCTTACGGCCCACCTGATGGTAAGCGGTCACCGTCACCCATAGACACCAACAACACCAAGGGATTTGTCTCGTGGATCTGGCACCTAAATTCTGGGAGTAGCTCAAAAATTATGAAAATTTTAAGCTTTTCACTTTCACAAAAATTATGAAAACTTTAAGCTTTTAAAATTAAATTAAATTAAATTAAATATTATTTTATTTCAGATAACTTGATCCATAGTTGTTAGTAGGTACAAACTTAATAACTATGTTAGGCTGGCTCACAAAACAAAACAAATAATAAAAAATAAATAAACGTTCTGATGTCCGGATAATGACGTCCTTAAGTGCATCACCTATGCCGTCATTACCCGCACACAGTGTTTTAAAAAAGGGCTGTCCCATTTGGCAGCAATGGTGCCCAGGATGGTATTGGGACTTCCACGAACTCTGCTCAGCAGCGACGCGATTTTTTTCCGCCTGCAGGCGGCGAAACCGTCAGCGCGCGCCTCGGCAAACATACCGGAGGCGCTGCAAAATCGAGGAAGTCCCAATAACATCCTAAATGCATTATTGTATTGGACTCGAAGGGTGTTGACTGCTTTTTGAGTATACGTGATCCATAGGCTGCTCGTGTAAAAAGACTGACAATAAGCTTTAAATAGTGTTATTTTAACATCATTTGAACAGCGAGCGAACCTACGGACCAACATGTTAGCTCTAACAGTCAATGCCCTTCGCTCCCTTTCAATGTCTGCCTCATCACTCAGGTTGTCACATACAATGTGCCCTAGGTACCTAAATTGGCTCACCCTTTTCAGGGCAATACCATCTAACAAAATGGGTGGTACACTCTCCAGACATTTTCCTTTAGGTGCGAATACCATAAACTCGCTCTTCTTTACATTATACCGCAAGCCATGACTAGCGGCAAACCTCTCGCACATTTGCACATTTGAAGCTGACTCACACACGCCCCGCGCCCGCCGGTCACAGGCGCGGGGCGTGTGTGAGTCAGCGCGCTTGTAGTCGCGCGCTGTGGTGCTACAGGATTGATTTAATTTGTATTTTACACCATTGATTTGATTGTTTTGATTTAATTTGTTTTTTTTTGGTTTGTTTTTTTTTTGGATTTTTGATTAAATTGAATAAATACTCCAAAGGTTTCCGTAACTTTCTAGGTCGTCTTTCCGTCTTTTGACCGCCCTAATACCCTATATTTATTGGTGCGTGATATCTACTTGAGAACCTTTCTGCCCCAACCACAGAACATGAAAAACAGAATGGCATGTGGCTGGAAAAGTGTATTTTCTCGATACAAGTTTGGCAGTTTTTTTAATGAAATGCTTTTTTGCGCAATAATTTCTTTACCAACCAGAAGTCAAGCAACAGCGGCTCCTTTACAAACAGCGCAAGATCACCTTTCTGCTGTTGCCCACTGCCACTTTAACTTGTTAATCCTCAAGACTATGTTCGTGACTTTTTGATAATTCTCCTGATTTCTGGGTAATTCCCTTAATCTTCCAGCTTCTAAAAATTTGGAAAATATGTAAGGTTCAGGTCTCTGCTTCCATCAGCGGTCGATCCCCAATACAACAGTTACAGCTTTTAGCTATGATTATAAAATCAAATAGAAAGGAAATAATGCAGAATCAATCAAAAAAATAAAATAATCGTACTAAAGTACCGTTCGGCAGACCACAAGCCGCAGAGCATTGCTGGTGTAAATTGCAGTACGTGCTGCGCTGGTAACGGTGACCATCTGCCGGTTAATGCTGATGGGAGGAAGCACACCCGGATATTGAGAACTACGAGCCATTTCCTGAGACTAGTGATGCAGTCATAACCGATTCTGAACGATATAACAAAACATGCAAGGGTATTCTGGATTACAATCCCACAATGCAAATCCGAAAGCACTACTATGACTATGTGATTATGTCAATGTATGTATATTTACGACTTTGTGTATGTCTTTGTATGAACAAGGCCAAAAAATATTTTTTTTTGCCATTAGTGCATACGCAACTACTATATATAATTATTATTATTTTTATAAACTAGTCTAGTGCATCGAGTTTTAAAACCTGTTTGATTATTGAATATAAATATAATGTGAGCACTGAATGATTTGAGGAGTGACATCAATGAGGAAGAACAATTTATTTCAGATATTAATTAAAGATTTGGTTGTAAAAAGAAACATAGTTTTCCAAAGGCTTACCGGAAGTTACATAAACTTATGAAACACTAACCGCAAGATTTAAAATGCATTTAAATCGAATTAATTACAGATAACTTTAAATAGTTCATTAATTTACACATACGAATTATAGAACCAGCCAAGTGTGCATCAGATTCGCGAACAAAGGGTTCCGTGCAAACAGAAAACCGAAACGAGACTCATACGCCTTATATCATACTCATGATAGTTTTTGCATTTATTTTTACCTGGTGAGTTTTTAGAGAATACATAATAGGATGGCATAGCAATATTTGGAGTGGACCTGTTATCTGTTTATTTTGCATGGTTCTGAACTAGTTTTTACTCGAGTGGAAAAGATATAGTCCTGTATGTAACAGGTGGACAGAAATAGCATAGGATTATGACATTATGGTTTCTGTAGTACTTTTTGTATACAGAACCCTTAGAAACGATGTCAGTTTCTATTAGGTGTTACGTATAATAACAACTGGTTATAAATATGTAACATCTTTATAACCAGTTGATATAAAATGTCAGTCACCTATAATAAATTATTTAAATAAAAAAAACTAACATCAATCTAATTCTCAAGGCCTAGAAGTTGTAAAACTAATCTAAATTATAAACAGTCATTTTAGCAAAACAAAATGGTTTGGTAACCTATAACATTTTAATTGAACAACCATAAAATTAATTCATTTTCTTATTGTAAAGAAACCTAATTACATTTATTAAGAATTTATATTTTGCCGCGATTCGTGCGGTCCATAAAGCATAAAGGGTGTCGGTAAAAGAATTGAACGGAAGTAAAGATGGCGAATGGCGCTGTCGATAAAGCAGAATAGGGATAGAATGAGCTGAATTGTAGCTTAGTTCCTACTACCCTACCAAAGAACCTTGCAAGTGCTAATGGGCGTAGTTAGTGGTACAACCAAATATTGCATTTCAACTCATTTTTTGGATTTGTGATCTTAAAAAAAGATCTTGAGTTCCTACTCAAGATAACTACGCTGGATAGCTGGAGATGTCTGCTGTGCCTTAATTTTACAGAATTTAAAGCTGTGAGCTTATTTTATCAACATTTCCGTAGAGAAAATAAAAAAAGTATTTAGGGGGTTAAATAAGTTAGTATTCTATATGTGACAGTTAGCAAGTCTATCACCAGTGTAGGAACCCAGTAGGTATTATGTCATAATCAAATTAACGAAGTTTTTTATAATCTGTTTTGGTAGCGTAATCATATTCAAAAGTTTTTATAAGCGAAAGTAAGGAACATGCCGGAAATAACAGATCTCACATAAGTTAAATAAATTTTGTCGCATAATTATTTTGATTCATAGAATGTAATAGATTTCGTAAATCCTCATAAAACCGGATTGGTATGCAAAAGACTTTCATAGGAAAAATATTATTTTTTATTGAAATTTTGTTCTTGCAAAGTAGAGAGTGCCACGAGAATATTATTAATTTTGTATGATGATTTTTTGATTATTAACATAATGTATAGTCACATAATTTATGACTCAATAAGTACAGTCCACAGTCGAACATCTCAGCTCAGGACCGCACAAAGTGGAAAAGATTGGGGGAGGCATTTGCCTCCCCCAAGCCCCAGAATTAGGCTTACGCAGTGGGACATATTATAAGGCTCTTAATAATTATAAGGCTCAAGAGTCAGATGAAGAAGGTGGTGATCCTGGACACGGCACGCATTGTCCAGAGGTTCCTCAATCTGCAGCCTTGACCACCGGTAGCTTGGGCCTAGGAATGCTTTGGCTCACTAGTTTTCAAAAATTATATAATTATGCTAAATAATGTGTTTTTTTTTAATAATTATAATGCAAAAAACTTGAAGAATAAGAAAATATTGCCTGAGTAAAATTATTCAGGCTGGTTATTTGGACTGACGTACTTAAATCATAATTATCATCAATTACTATAGCTCATAAAAATGTTAACCCCTAGCTACCACTACCGAGGTCTGGTTTTATGATCCTCCCTTGTCAAGCAACCGAGTACCGAGGATTCACCGTTATCAGATGTAAGCACATACTCAATTAATCATTACCATCAAACCAGGCCACGTCCCTGACTAACCCAACTCCGTCAAACTTAATAGTATGCTATGCAAGCTAGATAAAGCCAGTTACTAAAACGTTACACGAAACTGGTTTATTTGTACAGTATCTTACATAAAAGTGTTAGTGACAGACGAGCGTTTTATAGCGTTGCAAGCAATTATCAACCTTAGATCTAAGAAGCAATTGAAGTTTCCGTGGGTCATTACCGTAGTCGTTACAGTTTACGGTCGCTGCTTTGAGAAAACTAGGCTTGGAGAGGTCCGTTGTGTTTTAAGATCTTTGATAACGTGAGAGATGAATGTTTACATTTAAATCAAAATTTCTAAGATTGACTTCAAACTTCAAACGCATGGAAATGTTGGCGGTTGAAATATCGCAATTTGTATTTGGTTTCCAAATGTAAATTTTTTCTTCTTCTTAATGAATGGCATCTGTCCATTTCGGATCAATTTTGCCAGTGTCGAGTAGGTATAATGAGTTTAATCAATGTTAATGTTGCTTCTCATGTCGCATGAGCATTTTTTAAATACACAAGGAGTATTTTCCCCACAAAGTTTTACTTCATCCTTTTTATATTACACAGCAATGAAAAAAATACAGTCAAGTGTAAGTAATCAAAGAGCAGAAACTACATATTTCAAATTGTGAAGATAATGACTATTACCAAATATGACTTTTCAAACTCTTTTGAAACCGCATGGCACTTGAAATGGTAATTCTAAGGCAGCAAGCAGAGCATGGCATCCAAGACTCACTGGATCGAGTGAGCAACACTTTCTAACGTGTGTTTGCAAAGGTTGGCAAGAAAGTATTCCAGCCTATTCCAGCCTTACGTACTTATCGTTCACTAGCTCAGATTAAGGGCCCAAACGTTCTATTCTTTTTTTTGAAGTGAAAACTTCTTTAGCGGCGTTGAGCACTTTTTCTGTAATGGGTATAAAATCTTAAACTCGCGTCAGCGCGTCAGGACACGTGACCTGATCGAAAAAGCGTAAGACGGATGGAGAGTAGACAGCTATCCCCTCTCTACGGCGCGGCGAAAATGTATGCCTGGGCCTACTGTTTCGTTTAGGCAGCGCAGGGCGCTTGCGCGAATGTTCGTGTATGTTACAGCGTGCCAAATAACAAACAAGCCCCCCCTAACCATTCCAAAATATCAAACATGCTCAACGTTAATAATCAAGTTTTCACTTCTGCCGGCACTCCCGGAGTGCAACCCGTCTTTTTTTTTATATGTAAATGATAGACAAACGGGCTTACGGCCTACCTGATGGTAAGCAGTCACCGTCGCCCATAGACACCAAAACACCAAGGGTGCTGTCGTTGCGTTGCCTACCCTGAAGGAACTTTTTTACATTTTTCTTAAACCTATTCATGCTATAGCTGAGGGGAAAAACCTCTGGTGGCAGCTCATTCCACAATTTTTGGGTATGGGGGAGAAACGATCTCGAGAAGCGAGCCGTGCGAGACACCCAGGGATCGACAATGTTTGGATGAGCTCGGTCTCGGTGACGAGAAGAGCGATGATAAAATCTCGAAGCGGGGATGAATGAATTTTCAAATGATTTTATTTAAAATTCGAACAGAAAGTTCAAAAGACTTGGACCCATTTCAAACGACACCTATGTAATTAATAATGCTTAAAAAACTCATTGCTCGCAAACAAAAAGCACAAAGCTTCCTACTTCTGTGTTACATAAATCAAGAGTTCACATCCAAAGCACTTAGTGCTAATGTGTTACTTCAGTGATCACACCGCATTTACACAGGAAGCAGAATCTTTAATTATTGTCTGCTCAGAGAGCTTTCTGTTGTACTTATTTTGCCCATTTTACATGAAAGCATACTTAAATGTATTTTTATGTTGTCGATTTAGCCTGTATAGATTTTTTTGAGAGGAGATGGGTAACAATAATAAGGTCAATAATTTGGGGACGAATCAGGTGTCCCCAAATTCGCAGTTAGTTAAAAAAACACGATAAAATGAAATTTTGAAACAAAGAACACATACTCGTAGGCTCAAGACTTTAATCTTTAGAATGCTAGACATCCCCCTAGACTAGATCATACACATTTATTATCTGCTAAAGGTATTTGAGGAAAAAAGAAAGAGGTGGCTCTTTCTTTTTCCTCAAATTCATCAATCAATCTGTTTTCCATGTATACGTGGTAGAATGATCTTGCAGGCTCTTGCCCGCGCGAGCACCGTTGGTCGCGCCCGCCAGTCGCGTTCCGTACCACGCGCGCGACGCACGCGATGACATTGACGTTTCCTTGGCGGGAAAATCTTATGTCAAATCAGTGACAGTATAGTGTTGTGGTTATTTTTGGATACCCGTGTTTGGTGTTTTTTGGTATGTTGCAAAATTAATAGTATTGACGTAAAAAATATTTCTGATTTTCATCACTACATTTTTAGTTTTTTACTTAGAGGTCCTTCAGGAGCTGATGAAAGGAAAACTATTTATTAATTTCTAAGTTTCTTTATAGTTTTTATAGCTCGTAGAGTTAGTAAGTTGAAGTGGCAATGGGCAGGCCATATAGCTCGAAGAACTGACAACCGTTGGGGAATAAAGGTTCTCGAATGGCGACCACGAACCGGAAGACGAAGCGTAGGGCGCCCACCCACCAGATGGACCGACGACATTGTTAAGATCGCGGGAAGTCGATGGATGGAAAGGGCTCAGAATCGTTCTTCCTGGAAATGTGTAGGGGAGGCCTATGTCTAGCAGTGGACTTCTTCAGGCTGATAATGATGAAGTTTCTTTATTCAAGTTTCAAAATAAAAAAAATATGTATTCGTCTCGACTCAAAGGTAGGTACTAAGTATTTAGTTTAGGCTTAGAATATATGTAGGTACTCAATTATTTGAATTGAATCGCCTTCTCTCAGGATTTAGGTAAACATAGTGTAGGATACCCTCCGGCATGATGCGACAATGATTTGGAAAATGTAGCTGGCAGGCACTGGAGAAGAGCCGAAGACCGAGCTCAGGGCGCGTCTTGGGAGAGACCTACGTCCATCAGTGGACTGTTATATATAGGTTGATGATGAAAGGGCCTACCCAGAGGTACTTTCAAATATTACAAGAGCTCTAAGCCCTCATTTTGCAGTTGCAAGTCCATTGCCTCTGTTAAAATAAAAACTGGTTTTCTGACCATGTTTTCTGATGATAGATGATGACTGAAAGTGGTTTTTGCGTAGCTCCATATTTTCAAAAAGATGCCGCACATTAACCCTTTGACATTACTAGTTCCTATTTTAAAATCGGAAAACTGTTTGACATTTTTCCGCTCAACAGTTAACACATCCGCAATTATTTTTTGTGCCTGTACCTGCCACACTGAAAGTAATTCCTGAAACTCAATCTTTAAAGAGGGTTGAAGCTTGTATGAATCTAGCTGCAGGCCACTGGAGTCGGGATTCACGCGTTTAATAAACATCCAGTGCATGTATTCATGTTATTATATTATGTAGGCTAGTGTATGTGAAGAATATCCCTTCATGGTTGATATCCCTAAACATCGCACTAAGCGCTTCGCTTCAACTTTTTTAGTGCAAACTGCCAAAGAGTAGAACTCTTTACCGTCGTCAATATTTCCGGAGCATTACAACCTTGGAATTTTTAAGTCAAGGGTCAACAAGTGGATTATAGCTAAGCGTGCTCCACCTTTGGCTGCATTTTCACTTTCCATCAGGTGTGATGGCAGTGAAAGGTTTAACAATTCATAATTTAAAAAAAATACGTCTTTTTTGTGTGTAATAAACTATTAGTCTATCTATCTAACATAACAGTGATTTAAATGCAAATAAAATACAATGGCATAACATTTACATTCAATTTTTAACAAACGGCAATATTAATTAAACACCAAACTTTCCATTCTATTCGTGTTCTATTCGTGTCCTGAGTATTTAAATAAATCTGCATTTAGCATGGTAAATATTTATTGCATTTTGTGTAGAAAGCATATCATTGGAAGTTGCCTTCGTCGTCTATAAGATAAGGTAAAAATCACAATCGATGCACTTCTCGCTCGGTCATGTAAAAAAATATGTAAAATCACTAAACTTATTTATCAAATAATCAAGAGCAACTATTTTGGTTAACCCGATTTCACAAAGTTTAGCAAATAAATAATTTTGATCATAGCACGTTTTCTTACCTAAAAGTATACCTTTGAACGAAAACCATATAAGCAACCTGCCTGACGTTTCAAAGTGATCTTTCTATACTGAATAGTTCGCTTGGTTCAGCTAAGTCATAGATTCCAGTGCGGGCCTTGGAGACGGTTATGTTGGATTTTCAGTATTCAGTATATTTATTGCCTTATTATGCATGTAAATTTAACAGTCAGATCTTAGAACTAGTTTTGAATCAATACATAATTTACCCTGTAAGGGTGTTGCAATACTGTAGAATTGGACCGATCTGGTATAATCATGCAGATTTTAGACAGGTACATATAATTACAATGTTAAAAAAAGGTATTTATAATTTACACGTTATTCTTTTGTTTTCGTCGTTGAAGAACTCGTCTAGGGTATGTAATGTTTCAGTATGGAATCAGATAGGTACTTGTAGTCCACGAAAAACCGAAAACCGTTGGGGAGTAAATATCCCAAAACTACAAGGAGGATATTACAAGAAGTCAGGGATGGAAAGGCTCAGAATCGTTTTCCCGAAAAATATACAGTGGAAGCCCATGTCCAGCAAATGGAATTCGTCAGGCTGTTTATGATGAATCAGTTCAAAAAGACGTTTATGGATCTAAAATATTTTCCAAAGTAATAAGTTGAGAAAATTGACTTGTAATAACTAAATTATAGAACAAAATTACAGCAATTGAACAAATCATCCAAGTTATTTTGCATAAAAGCGAATTATAGTTTTTATCGTCCCTAATCTTATAATAATGACTTCATTATTTATTCATAGCTTTGAATGCTTTTGGAATTGAACGTATTGTGAAGAGTTACAATCAAACTTTCACCACACTTTATATTTTGATCATTTACAGCCGAGAGAGGGTGGTCCCTCTGTATGGTGGCTATTTTCGATAAATAACCTACTCATTGTTTTTCTTTTTAATTTAAATCAAAAAACTAAGCCACCAAGGTACAGTCAGGAGATGGTTTTATTTTCCAAAATTTGGTAACTGTCCATAGTTTTTTATTATCGTAACTTTTTTACGAAATAGGAGCGCTATAGAAAGAAGTCCTATTATACTAAGCTATGATCGAAGTGAGGTTCAAGAGAGGGCTCAGGGAACTGATTGGGTCCTGTCTCTCTACATCCACATCCGTGTCACCATCCGGTCCACTGGAACATTGCTGCCACTAACCCAAGTTCTGGTTCGCTATTTTAAGGAGTTGGGCAGGCTAGGGTAAGGATTGGCAGGAGGACAATGCACAATACACCCCATTCGCGGTACGTCAGTGCAGATCTTCAGCAGCAGTGGGTTTAATTTAAGTCATGTCTTTTTGTTGATGTTTCAAACACTTTACGCCCACACATTTAAATACTTAATGCAAGTTTATTCTGTAATACGCCACGTGTTATGAAATATAACTTTTAATGTGTCAGTTCCTAGATTAGCAACTAATAATAGCGTACCTAGACAGACATGTCCTGCGGTCAGCGAAAGCTATAGTTATTACAGTTCAAGTCTTTCAGTGTAGCACATTAACAACTAACTGTTCAGTACTAAGATATCAAAGGTGAATCTATCATGTCTACGGTATATTTTATAATGAAGTTTTATAACCTTCATAAAATAATATTTTATAAAATTTAATATAAAAAATAGTATTTTATAATGAAGGGCAGGTCCTTCATTATTTTGAAAAAACAATTATATTTTTTTAGGCTGCATTTTTACACCTGATGGATGTAAAAATGCAGCCTAAGGTGGAGCACGCTTAGTTTAATCCATTTGTTCACTCATGACTTGAAAATCCAAGGTTGTAATGCTCCGGAAATAATGACAACGGTAAATAATCTTTGATCCAAAATATTCAGAGGAGTAATAAAAAAATTCTTCACTACAATATGCCATGGTGGCAACCGCAAACTGTACACATTTATAGGAGCTAGGAAAGTAATTACTAGCACTGCTGTAATACTACCTACTTGTAATGTACAAGAAATGATTTGATCTGATGTTTTGCTGTCATCTCACTTGAGGATATACAGAACGACTTCATCACTCTTCATATTAATTTTTATGATAGAAGAAGTATATGACGTCGTGGAATATTCTTGAGTGTACTTGAGGTACTATTGTCCCATCATGTAGGGATTTTAATGAGTTTCTTGGGTGTCTGCTGTCTGTCATTTTTACTTAGAAATGTGGTTGTTACTGAAAACAGAAAGCATAATTTGAAAATCTTATTAAAAAAAAATCCTTTCGCTCAATTTTTCTCTCCATCTCTAGACCAAACTAGCCCCCTAGTTTACAGACTTGAAAAGGAAAAACTAGTTTTGGAGATTTTCTGATCAGTGGAAAGTACTCGTTTTGATGCCATTCACGTCTATACTTTTACTCTTTTGTAGACTTATTTTCTACATCTGCCATCCATAGAAGAATCAGCTGAACAATCTTTAGATTGTTCGGTCTTCAGACAGCTCAACTGTTTCTTGTTTTTTTTATATTTTCTAAATATTTGTTTAATTGAAACTTTTATTTTGTAAATAGATGAGTGGTAGATTGTATTCTAAGTATATATATAGAGTACAAGTTGTGCTTAATTTATAGCTTGATAGTGTTGTATGGATTGTCCCCAATGTATATATATTTGCGTAGACTCTGCATGTGTATGTAAGCGTCGATATAAGATTGCCCGCGGGACTGCGTGCGGTAACGGACACCGTTACACACGGATCAGTGCCGGTGATCCACACTGTGTTCCAACACGAGTTTAATCATTGTCAATTCGTTATTGGCTTACTAAAGTCTCTTTTGCCAAGAAAACAGCAGGTTACAGAGATCAGATTTGTTTTGTGATAAAAGGCAGATTAACTGTCTTCTGCGCTGCTGTAGATTTTGAGTTACAATTCGCGCGAATTACTAATATTACAACCATTCTTAGAACTCCGTTTTTTTTATACCTACTGTTTTTGATTTTTTCTTATCTAATTGAATGGAAAGAATCATCTTATAGTTAGTGCTGCGTGTGCATTAGGTATGTTTAAAAAAAGGTATGAAAATATCCACAATAAAAGTTTTCATTTTTATTTATTCCTAACATTCAATTTGATACTTCATCACCATCATCAGCCTGAAGAAGTCCACTGCTGGACATAGGCCTCCCCTACACATTTCCAGGAAAAACGATTCTGAGCCCTTTCCTTCCATCGACTTTCCGCGATCTTAACAATGTCGTCGGTCCATCTGGTGCTCTACGCTTCGTCTTCCGGTTCGTGGTCGCCATTCGAGAACCTTTATTGCCCAACGGTGTCGGTTCCTCGATTTGATACTTATTCTTAGAAAAAGATAAATAAAAAAAACATTGGAAATAAAAAAAGAACAGAATTCTAAGAATAGTCGTAATCCTAGGAATGGATCGTCACTGTATTGCGAAGTACATAATTCTGGATGCTATTGTCAAGTTTATCTTGAAATTGTACATTTCTTGTTATTCTGCAATTACTAGCGGAAATGATTGGTCACTGGTTTTGTTCAAAAGTTGCCTCCATACTTACAAGCCACACCTTGTTAGTAAATGTGCATTCAGACGTTGCATAAATCATTATTACGAGCACATTTAGTTTGGTATAGCTGGAGCTATAGTTTTGCGCACATTTAAGTGTTCTACGGAGCCTCTTAAAATTGCACACTTAAAATCCTTTCACCTCATTGGTTTGAAAGAACAAGTGACACGATAAGAATAAGAGCGTTCTACGGTGGCGATCAGTAAAACGTTGCCCCATATTGCTGTTTAAAAGTTCTATGATGTCACAGTCCTATAGAACAAATGGGAGTTACCGATATTTACCTAACAGCGTTTCACTGATCGCTACAGAAGAACGCTTGGATGTGCGTAAGGCTTACCGTAGAAGGGCAATGCTTGTTAAATGGATAATACATTAAAATGGCAGATTCCACAAAATGCTATCTAGCGCCAAACTAAGCAGGGCTTGTAATGTGGAAACCTTTGTTTTTGTCAATATAGAGCATATTTTTTGTATCTTGAATAGAAATGCTATGACTGTTCATATAGCTTATAGTTTAGAAGCACCTTAATAAAGTTAAATAACAAAAAACAATGCTTACCCAGTAGATTATAATTTAACATAAATGCACAATCATGTTGAATTATTCAATTTTATTATAACTGTTCCGTAATCATTAGTCGGCGAACTTTTTTCAGTTTTAACATAATAATAATCATTCATATAGACCAGTTACTGTTATTTCACAATTAAATTATTATGTAACCAATGTATGAGATGTTAGATAATACTAATGAGCTGTAAGGCCACCTGAAAAAAAGTGTTTTTAATTGTATTTTTTTTTTCGTAAGTACTTATTTAGAATACAATATAACACCCAGATAGAGAACAACATCTGCGTTCACCACACAAATATTTGTTCTCGGTGGGGATCGAGCCCACGGCCTATGGTGCAGAAGGCAGAGCTACTACCAACTGAGCTGAGAGGCCAGTCAATTAAAATTCAATGCCGTTAAAGATACATTTTTTTTAAACATTGAATATTTAGGAAAGTTACCAATCTAATCGTCTGCTATCTGTTAGAGACGATGAAGCTGATGATTAATTTAATTATGATTATGAAAGCCTGTTTTTTCAGGCTTGGTCGCGTGGAACTGGCTCCTAGACTCACCTAGCTTTAACACGTTTCAAAGTGATCCTTGTGATACTACTGAATAAATAATATTATTTGAATTTGAAAGACACCGAAGTAATTTTCTAATACGAAAGACATCAACGCGCTCGCGTTCAAAATGCTCTTTTGTTAGAATCTAGTAAATAATTTTTCAAACAAACTATAGAATTACAAAGATATTGGTTGACATTTCACACTGTAGGCCTACCACAAGCTCTGTTTGGCTCTATCTCTGGCTCTGATTTTGAGTCTGTGTAAGTGCTCACCATTGTATCATACTGTGTGTGTGACGTTTTAGCGTAGGATTTATTTATTCAACACTTGCACAGACCTAAAACCAGAGACAGAGCCAGACAGAGCTTGTGGTAGGCCTACAGAGCCATCTATCTCCAAACTAAGAAAAACTTGTAACATAGAAAACATAATTTATGTACCTTGCTATTTCATTTATGTAAATTTACAGGTCACCGACATAGCTCGTAGAGTTAGTAAGTTGAAGTGGCAATGGGCAGGCCATATAGCTCGAAGAACCGATAACCTTCGTGAAATAAAGGTTCTCGAATGGCAACCACGAACCGGAAGATGAAGCGTAGGGCGCCCACCCACCAGATGGACCGACTACATTGTTAAGATCGCGGGAAGTCGATGGATGGAAATGGCTCAGAATCGTTCATTCCTGGAAATGTGTAGGAGAGGCCTATGTCCAGCAGTGGACTTCTTCAGGCTGATGATGATGATGCTGAAACTTACAGATACCTATGACATCCAGACAGATTACATCTTTTTTTGTTACATAATGTTGATTTTTGGTGAAAAACATGAATTACCACATATTTATTTATATCATCATAAACCTACAAATTGATGATTTTGAACTCATTATAAAGATTTATCAATGCTTACACAAAGTTGTGAAGTCATAAATAAATTTTAAATGATTATGTTACACTCCACTGACATACTATCGCTTTACATAATGTTATTTCAAAGGTGTAAGATGTACAACCGGTCCACTGATCTAGATTATTTTGACGTTTTTTATTATTTCCTTATGTATTTGAATTAATATTTCATCTCGAAACTAAAGATAAAAATGCTTATTATGTAGAAAGTCAAATTAAATTTGCATTATCAATAATAAATAAATTAATGTTGTGAACAATCCACGCAACACTATCTAGCCCCAAACTAAGCAGAGCTTGTGCGATGGGAACCAGATGGCTAATATAATACTTAAATACATATTTTTTTGCAAATACATACCTATTTAGAATACAATATAACACCCAGACAGAGAACAAAAATCTACGTAATAATTAATCAATGTATACAAGTATGTCTACTTAAACCAAAACTGTTGTGTTATTACAAAAATACGAATGCATGATAGTATTACTTGTTATTATATTAATAAAATAGTAGAGCTATCTTCTGGGCGCTGCTAACGATCTACAGATTGCTCCGTTAATCTGTAACATATAATTTATTCTTGTTTTTATTTGTTTCAGATAGAACTAAGAAAAACATGCCCAGAACACCGTAAATCTGTGTGTGACGAAGTGACAAAAATGCAACTATCAAGTGAGTGCCAGTGAACATGAGTTTCATCAAAATGTGCTCAGCCAGATTAGTGGTTGTGCTGCTTGCAGTGACTTTGGCAACGGAGACTTCATGTAAGTACATTTATTTTAAGAGTGTACAACACAGGCGACTCTCCATACAAACGTAGTCCCCTATTTCCTCCCTGGATAATGCCTCTAGAGTAACCATTTTGTCTCATAAAATCCAGATCTGCTATATACGTGCTCGTATGTTTTCCTTTTTTTCATAAACTTATTGATTAAGAAAATATGACCCTCATTATGATTTATATGAAATATGAATTGGAGGTGATATTTTCTTTATATATTAGGTATTAGGTTATGATTCATGTGAGTTTAGGGGATACTAGAGACATGACTGGCAAGCTGGTTTTATTTTTGCAGTGGAATTTTTTGTACTTAAAATGTAAACATTTCAGATACATTTAATTAAGACACGTTAAGACAAGTCATAACTAATTTTTAAACTTCGTATAAATATTCAAATTGACTCATAAAAAATTAAATCTACAAAACCACTACAAATTAAAATTTGAACAAAATATTATTATGTTACATTATATAACATTATTTCATACATTGCATATAACTGCGTAATTTAAGTCGTATTTAACCCTAAAGTGACGTTTTATAGCACGTTTATTGATGCAATTATTCTTCAAATGGTGAATAATAAGAATAATTACGGTTCAAGAGATCACTGTGAACTGACGCTTTCTTCACTTTCGCCGCAATTTGTGTAAAAATATCATTTACATAGTAGTTTCCGCCGCGACTTTGCTCGCAAATTACTAGAAATAAAACTGCAAAAGCTATCCGCAAAAATAAAGTGGAAGATGAACTCAAAACTTTGCTTGGTGGTAATTTTTTCAATGCAATACATTTTGTATAAGAATAACAATGTTTTGATCTGTCTTTTAATTTATGTTGAAGATAGGTTATGAAGCAAGCAATGACAGGTAATGTAAGCGTTCTGCAGTGTTGATCAGTGAAACGCTGTCTAATATGACAGCGATATTTGACAACGTTTCACTGATCACCACCACAAAACGCTTAGATGTGTACAAGGCTTGAGAGCTTGTGTGAGTGTAGTTATCCTAGATAATAATTCCCTATTTAAAGTCAGGAAATTAATTAACCATGTGAGCTCAGTCACTATAATTTGTTGGCACCGGGTCGTTTATTATTTTTAAACCTGTGCACATCAAGGCAATAGAGACAGCGATCACCAGAAACGCTGTCATATTTGACAGCATTTCAACTGATCGCTATCGCCATCGTCTAGATGTGCGCAGGCCTTAAGTGAATGCATAATTATTTTAAAACACAAAAACAAACTTTAAACTTTTTCATATTGTTTTTTTGTGGGAGACTGATCTACTCCATCTTTTGTTAAAATACATTAAACTATGAAAATACTCGTTTTATGATTAGCTTGGAAGATAAACGGCATTTATCTGACTTAAATGGATGAGTAACTAATGTGAGAACATTATTGTTTCTTGAGAAGTGAAATTTGACTTACTTAACACGGAGCTAAGATTTCTTTTTCCATAAAATATTTGAGTCGAGTTGAAGTTCGCATTTAATTTTAATTATTTACGATTTGGATCAGTTGAGCCATCACTAGATCGTTTGGAACGGTCTGCAGATAGCTCAACAGTTTCTTGTGTATTTTGTAAATATTTGTTTAATTCTAAGTTTATTTTAAATAAAACAGTTTGAGATACATTGCTAATATTAATTGTAAATGCCGTAAATAAATAAAATAGTTATTAACTGTACAGGCATCAAAAACCAGTAAAGTTAATAGAGCAGAAACAAGAAGCATCACACACAACACACCATGTGCTCCAAAAATGGTGGTTTATGATCAAAACACGCTCGCAAGCGGGTCAGCCGCTTACGGTTCCATTCGGAGAGTGCCGTGTAGCACGCTATCGTACACGGTGCATCAGGCAAGGGCATCGTTACACTACTGCTTCCCATAGTTAGATAGATAGACAATTCTTTATTGTACACCTTACAAACTAACAAAGAGAGAATTCAACACACATAGGATCAAGAAGAGCTAAAAAGACTGTGAAGTAAACGTTGAAAGTAAATGATGGTCATGAAGTTTCAAAACTGTTTTAGGAACGAAACCTCGGCATTAGGACTTCATTGATATCTTAAGTCTTAAAAAGAGTAATGGAGAAGAGAGTAATACTTGACACGATACAAGACCAGAGAGGAAAAACCGTTTGGACATCTTCTACAGCATGACAGGAAAAAACGGGGAAGAGGAAGGCCAAGAATAAATTACGTGAGCCAGATAAAAGAAAAGGTCGCTGTCATGTCGTATAAGGAAATCAAGGAGACCGCATTCGAAAGACTCATTTGGAGAAAGCTGCATCAAAATCCCGACAAGAGGTAAGCTCTTAAATTAAAAAAAAATAACCTTAACCTTTGCCAGAGTATTGGGCTACTCCACGACGCTGACAATGTTGCCAACCCATCGTGAAGGCGTGGTGCAAAAGATTTCATTCACAAGGACCCACCTGATGTGAAGTGATGATGCTGTTGACGGTGGTAGCGTACTCACCTAGAAGATTCACCCGATCTTGAAAACATCCAAATTATAGGTTATCGGAAAAACAGACGCCGGCAACGAATTTTACTCTTTGGCTGTCCGCATTATAAATATTGAAGACAAGCTATAAAGGGCTTTGTGCGGGAAAGTGTACGTGTGAGTCAACCATGAATGGATGCCTCATTCCTGTACATCTGGTTGTCTGATGTTGGAAGGGAGATGGGAGAACCAAGTTCAACTTTCGTAATCCCAAATTGTCTTCTTTCAAAATAAACAAAGCAACTCAAAAACATGAAGACAATAAGTAAACATCTTATTCAAACATTAGCATAGTCAAACCTTCTGTGTGTTCCATGTAAATAGGTTCATGTTTGTATGCAGTAGAGAAACTAAAACACACCTTCTGGTGTTAGGACAACATGATAATGACAGGAACAACCACTGTTTTCTAATTAATATCAATTGGCTTATACATTATTTATAACTTTGCCTTGTCTAATCAAATGGTTTTCATTCAATATCGTCACAGAGATTACTTTGAAACGTTTTAACTTGTTAAATAGCAGTCAGACTAACAAGAACTTGCTTGCAGCTTGAGTCATTATTATTTTAGCTCAAATTGGTTCTTTTGATAAGTACGTTATCATCATCATCGGCTAAAATAAGTCCACTGCTGGACATAGGCCTTCCCTATACATTTCCAGGGGAACGATTCTCAATCTTACGACATCCCGCGATCTTAATAATGTCGTCGGTCCACTTTCAGTTTGTCGACATTGTTTAAAACGACATTATAATTGTTATATAGAATAATAAAATAAAAAATTATTTACACAAAGAAACTTACAATTAAACAAATATTTACAAAATGCACAAAATACATAAGAAACGGTTGAGCTATCTGTAGATCGTTACAAACGATCTGCAGATAGCTGATGTAGAATAATCATTTTTATATTATTAGTTCGTGTTCCACAATATACCTAATTATTATATAGGCTCACGACCGTAATCTCTCTGATCGCTCATTTCTGATCTTGTGGGCATAATCCGGAGAATTTCCGTATTTGTAATATATCCGTACTTCCGTATTTGCAAGTGATAGCTGATCAACTATACTGGCACACCAACAGGTTTCCTCACAGTGTTTTTCTTCACCATTTGAAAGATTTTTTGCAACAGTGCGTATATTTCAAAGAATCTACGTGACAACTGTAATCTTTTACGGTATGTCAACTTGTACTAATCCAATTGTGTTACATTACGAGGTACTTTACGTACTGCTATGAAACGTGTCTAGTACGAAGCTCACGAGCTCAGAGCTCATCGCTTTAAAAGTCGTGGATCACGTTGTACGATTATGGCTGCGACTCTATTTGCACGCATTAAGGCACCATACTTAACATTAACATTTAACATTGTAAAAGTGGCAAGGAATTTGACTAGGAAGAAGAAAGGTCCAAAAAAATGAAGGTGGAACTTTCACTGGTTTTTGACTTTTTGGAAATCCAGCATTTTTGGCAAAGTTTAAAGGCATTTTTAACCGTTTTCAAATATAAAAAGAAATGGTTCTCAATTCGGTTGTATGTTTTTCAAATGTTTGTTATTCCACAGCTTTGTAATTTATGAGCTGATTTGATTTGAAAAGCTGTTTATTTCTGAGGGGTACTTTCAGATTGTTCCTATAATAAATTAGGTTAAAAAAGTAAAAAAAAACGCTCTTATAACTAATTGAACGAAAAAGTTAAAAATAAACTGTAATAATCAATTGAAAAATTTATACTATTGTACAAAAAAGCGTGGGGATTTTCAATTGATTATTACAGTTTTCTTTTTAACTTTTTAGTTCAATTAGTTATATAAGGGACTATTTTTATAAAAGCGTTATAAAAATAGTCCCCTAAAAATAGCTTCAGCGGTTTGGCCATGAAGTCGGTTCCTCAAGTTTTAAAACTTTATTTTTATAGTGCCTGGAATCATTTTTATTTTTAAACGTCAAAAAGCTATGTGCTACACAGTGGAGTGGGAGATTTCACAGGCACTATCCAAAACAAAACCATCAAAATGTTTCTTATGTGCAATAAAAAAAGCTCACGACTGTATAAATCCCTGTCAGTTATCATGAGTGAAATAAAATAATTGAAAAAGCGATTGCATGCTACGTGGTGAGGGCTGACCTGATACAGTAACTGGCTACACACAGTGACATTCTTGTGCAATTTCACCTTGTTAGCCTAATTTGGACCGAAAAATGAAAATCCGTAAGTTTTTGTTTATGAATTAACCCAAATACAATGTAAAATAATACGTGTTTTAGTGATGCTTTTAGGTTAGAGCGCAAGAGGCGCAGGTTCAATTTTCATGGTAGGACGAGTTACCAAGATCTGCGAATATTTTCTTGATCTAAAAACAAACAATGGTTAACTGGAAGAAAATGCTAATTAGCATTAAGTTCGCCTATGTACTATTTTTTGTGCGATAAAATATTTTCTAATCTAATCTAATCTAACAAACTCAACTCCATTAGGACAAGAAAATCTATAGAGCAGGAAATAACTAAGTTAAGTCTTCATCATCAACAGCCTGTCGAAGTCCACTACTGGATTTGTGATCCCCATTTTGTGTGTGTTGGTATTGACTGCCTGGTGTTTTCCCCAACTTTTACAACACTTACGGGATTTGATGAAGGATTCCTATTCTACAAGAGGATCACCAACACCAATGGTGTTGGTTTTTGTATGGTCATGGTGTTACACCATGACCATACAAAAAACCGTAGCACTCCGGCAAAAGTGAAAACAAAAACAAATTATTAACTACTTTTGGCAATTTTTCCGAAGAGGTATCGGTTACGTGACTGTGACGCGAGCTTATTGGTATTTTCCCGCCTAAAAAAATGCCCAGCCTGAACAAGTTTTCACTTCAATAATAGGAGCCTTGCACATATAATCCTTTCAACACACGTGGTTTTTAAGTATCAGTGACACGATAAAAAGATGGCTTCAATAAATATTACAATAAAGCATGTTCAATAACCGATCGACATTAAAATTTAGTGCGGCACTCAAGTAAAATACCTGCATTAACATAAAAAAAACTTTCAACATTCCTAAGCACTTAATAAGTGAGTAAAAGCGTCCTAGAATTGATATTATAATGAGAAAAAATGCCAGAAGCCTCGGATATGACAATGCAATAAACAAACATTAATATCTGAAGAAAATACAATAGACGCATTTCTTTGTTGAATTTACGTAGAAAGCAGGTTGTCGGCGCCGAACTTACGTTCAGCAAAAACAGGCAAATGAGATCTGGGTCGCAGTTTTAGATTCCCTATAGCGTTTCTGAATGCAACTGGGAACACCAAATTCAATCGTTTAATGACTTTGTTAACAATAGTTAGTTATCACTAGAAGAAAGAGGAATACCACATAATGTATTATCTGGAATGAATACAGTTTTGTATTTTTAGTACATAATCCCTAATAGTAATAGGCATGGTAGAAATAGGCATGGTAAATAGATTTACCATGCCTTTTTCTGCCGTGAAGCAGCGTGGCTGTGTTTTGGTTTGAAGGGTGTTTTGCCAGTGAAGTTACTGGCACGCGAGGCTGAATATAGTATGCCTCAAGAAGGCCTCAAGTTGATGGACGCAGGGCAGTGCATCGTAGAACACGTTCCTTACGTGCGTGACCTACGAGGCAAAGCTTTGTTATAGGCGACGGCCCACGAGTGGTACCCACTTAGCATATCAGATGGGCCATAGCGTGTTCCACCCGACAGTTGAATTAAAAAGACACTTTCCAAAAATCTGATATTTTTTTACATAAACAATCTTGACTTGTTTGTAGAAAAAAATATTTTTCAGTAAATATTATATTTCAAAATTAAGGCTATACTTGTGTAGCTTACTCAGCTCAGCTTTAGCCAGCTTTAACTATAAATGCGTTCTATTGTTCGTTCCGGTAAGTAAGACACCTCTCACGGTTCAGGGCGAGCTAATTCCTTCCTCACTTTTGATCTTATCACCTCGAACATAAAGTCGCAAGTCGCTTGACAAACCGCAAGAAGCTGCTGTCGGAATCATAGCCCACTTTTAAAAAGGCGATGACACGCCGAGTTTTTTCTTAGCTAATTAATTTGCTTAGGTTAGTGAAATCCATGGGACTTGATTTTTTATTTTTAACGCAATTTTCGCCATGGAAGGTCGACGCAGAGACGCAGTAACCAAATTGTGTAGTGATGCAAGTTTTATACTTGCAACGTTATATCGATAATATTTTAATAGAAAAACATTTTACTAACCAAAGAGAATCGCATCATTGTCATGACAATTACAGAGAAAGCAATTATAAAAACCTGCCCCTCCAGGTTCGGTCGATCTCAGACCTATCAAAGAAATAAATATATACCTATTGTAGACAGTCCATACAACACTTTATAAAACCAGATATCTGGTTATTACTTACGTACATTTTTTACTAAATACATACTTGAAATACAATATGACACCTAGACAGAGAACATCTAGGTTCACCACACAAATATTTGTTCTTGGTGGGGATCGAACCCACGGTCTACGCAGAAAGCAGAGCTACTACCAATTGAGCTCAGGGGCCAGTCAAAAGAATATCAACGCATGCCCTTAAAAGTCACTTTTTTTGTAACTATTCAAAAACCAAGGTCATACAGAAAGAGATTGGTCCATTCCTTCTTAATTTCTTTATGAACCAGATGTTCTGCAATCAAATTCTCATTAGCTCCAGTTTAACATCTTGCAACCAACCTTGTGCTTTCAATCAACGGCTAGTTCATCATTTCGCTTTTAACAGTTCAATAAACAATTATTTAGACGTTATTTAATGTTTCGTAATCGTAATTATTCAATGTTGATATTTGGATCAGAGATTGGAGAAAAAATAAAATATTGGTGAGCAATGTAACTAACTAGGTCAATATTGGGACATGTATGGTCATCAATCCATCACATACAAAGTGTTTGTATGGATTAACATTTTGTGTGTGATGATGACACTTATTATGATAAGAGTGCTGGTGGCCTAGTGGTAGTGGCTCTGCCTTCCGATTCTAAGGTCGTGGGTTAAAATCCAGTCGTGTACCAATGAGTTTTTCTGCCCAAAAATGTATGCACACTATGCCAGTGCTCCCAAACGGTGAAGGAAAACATCGTGAGGAAACCGGCAAATCGTAGAACCTAAACAGTTTGAAAATATGTGTCAAGTGCACGAAAGGAGCCACTTTGAGGCGCACTTAATCCTTTCACCACGTTTGGTTCGGAAGAATCAGTGACACGATAAGAAGAAGACTTATTATGATGACTGATGCTGACTGATTATGGTGATATTGAGCAGTGAGGTTTAGTTTGGGTTTATAAGGTTGTGTATTTTAATTGAATTTTTGGTTTATTATCTACATGACCGGTTCCAAATATTCCAAAACAAATGAATTTAATTAAATTTATGACTTTTAGCTGCTTTCGGCTCACATTTTGTGCTGTTAATAAAGTGCTTACTGTAAAACTTTATTAAGCAGTGTTCATCTGAATTCAAACCGGCTACTTTAGACATAGATGGTCAAAATCTTTTTTAGTTTTAATTGATGTATTTCCTTTCTTTTTTTATTCATTTTCTACACAGCGCTAAACCGTTTCAATTAATGAATAATTTTATAAGAATTTAAATCAAGCTGCTTAAAGATTGTGTAATAGCCATCTTTAATTATTAAATATCCATCTATTTGAATAATCTGCATCAATATCAGATCAGTTTCAAAACAGCAGGCCTACCAAAAGTTCTGTCTGGCTCTGTCTCTGGCTGTCTGGTTTTGAGTCTGTGTGAGTGCTCACCAATGTACTATACTGTGTGTGTGACGTTTCGACGTTGAATTTTTTAAGTCAACACTCACACAGACTCAAAAACAGAGCCAGAGACAGAGCCAGACAGAGCTTGTGGTAGGCCCACAGATAGTTATTACTTATTAGTATGTTGTAAATATTTTATAACTTACATAGTTAACTACAGTTTAGTGTGTAACTGCAAGTATGTTTTGAAACTGCAACTGTGTATGGAACTAGGAGTTACATCATTGTAAATACACTTTAATTATTATTACCTATTTTGAAATATGAACCATTATCATATACCATTATCATCATCAGCCTGAAGAGTTACAGGAAAAACTATTCTGAGCTTTCTCCATCCATCGATATGCCACAAACCCCTCTTCTTCTTTTCGTGTAACAAGTTCTTGCGAACCAATGCGGTGAAAGGATTTTAAGAAGGCTCTTTTCGTGCACTTAACACAATGTTGTTGAATTTTGAGGTTCTATGACATGCCGGTTTCCTCGCGATGTTTTCCTTTACCGTTTGAGAGTTCTGGCATAGTGCACATAATATATTTTTGGACGGAAAAACTCGACTGGATTTGCCACGAATATAGACAGACATTTTTTTAGACGCATTTTAACTTTAATCATTGCATAAAGTTAGATCTTTCACTGTTTGTCATAACACAGTGTTAAGAGATGGCAATAGTTTAAGCACTGTTTATCTTTTGACACATTTTTGTTAATAATTACAAGTGTGTAATAACTTTTCATTGAAAACTGAACAACGCGACGTCTCGTGGTGTTGTAAAAGCTTCTTTAGCGCTCTTAACCGATCGTTTGGTGTAATTTGGATAAGTGACCATGCTTTAGTGCTTTGGATCTAGGGCTTTTTGAACTATAGCCAAGTTTTTGAGGTCCAAGAGCGTCACGAGAGTAAGCTTCACTTATACGAACTTATTTTGATCAACATAATTCGCCACTCACCTTTGCGCTACAGTAATTCTAATACATTACTGCAAACAGAATAGACAATAGATTCTATGACGTTTGTTCCGTGCAACAATATCTTTCATTCATAACAGTAACCCATTGAAGCGAGACAAGCTGCAATATATTAAGCACTGCGTTTCCTATCTCAAGCACAAGCACAGGTCGTTGGCATCGGCAAAAACACAGGAACACTCCCGTGCGTAGACGTGCCGTGATTGTGCTAGTGAGGGGGTGATGGCAGGCTCTGGTACTTCATAAAATGACCGGGATTCCAGTCTTTAATAATATAAAGACTGCAAGAAGATTCACAAATAAACAAGACACCTAGGTGAATTGGGGATCCACAAATAACCAAGACACTCATGTAATAACTTTTGGGTCATTGTATTTGCAAGCGCTTAGAAATATTAAAAAGTAATAAGTTTGAAACACTTGAAAAACTGACTGTATAACCAAATTGCTGCACCGATTTTGATTAAATTTGTATGGGACTACACAATATTTTTCAATTGCGCGTTAACGCTTTACACACATCTAAAGTTCATTTTATACTAAAAAGGAAAAAAAACTTTGTAGCGTGTGTTTGTAGCGTAAGAGCATTGCTCTTGTTGGCGTTATGTATGTATTTTTCTCCATGTATTTCTTTTGAGGGCAACTCCTTATTCTCCATTGCGGCTTATATCCAAAATTCCAGTATGCCATTTATCTCCAATCTTGTTTTAGACCGAGACCGCAAGACTCACCCCATCACTACAAAAGTTTGCCATAGACGTATGGGAACATTCGACACGATCATTATAAAAGCGAAAAAATGGAAGAATCCGCAGAACGCGTCCGCATTCCTTATACAGAAACAGACAAACTGTTTTATTTCCTTTGCTATTGTTGATAATGGCGGAAGTATTTAGCAATAGGTTATAGAATACCAAAAGAAAAACGTCATTCTAACTAATAGTTCTATAACAGCGATTATAATATCACAGATCGTAGATGTCTATAGTGCCTAGATATTTGAAATTCAGCATAGGCACTTTTATTGGAAGTCTACGTTCAAAAAAAGCTTTTTTTGGGTTCCGTAGCCAAATGGCAAAAACGGAACCCTTATAGATTCGTCATGTCTGTCTGTCTGTCTGTCTGTCTGTCTGTCTGTCCGGCCGTGTTACAGCCATTTTTCTCCGAAACCATAAGAGCTAGACTAATGAAACTTGGTGAGTAGATGTATTTTATGAACCGCATTAAGATTTTTACACAAAAATAGAAAAAAAACTATAAATTTTGGGGGTCCCCATACTTGAAACTGAAACTCAAAATTTTTTTTTTCATCGAACCCATACATGTGGGGTATCTATGGATAGGTCTTCAAAAATTATGTTGAAGTTTCTAATATCGTTTTTTTCTAAAACTATAAATTATGGGGGTCCCCATACTTGAAACTGAAACTCAAAAATTTTTTTTTCATCGAACCCATACGTGTGGGATGGATATGTTATATATGGTATATGGTATATCTATGGATAGGTCTTCAAAAATGATGTTGAGGTTTCTATTATTGTTTTTTTCTAAACTGAATAGTTTGCGCGAGAGACACTTCCAAAGTGGAAAAAAGTTGGTCCCCCCCCTCTAACTTCTAAAATAAGAGAATGATAAAACTAAAAAAAATATATGTTGTACATTACTATGCAAACTTCCAACGATATTTGGTTTGAACGAGATCTAGTCAGTAGTTTTTTTTTTATACGTCATAAATCGTAAACCGCAATTTTCCTTTCGACGAACTACAAAAACCTTTATATTATGTTATTTGATGCTACGGAACCCTTCATGGGCGAGTCCGACTCGCACTTGGCTGCTTTTTATTTAAATATTGAACTTTAAAGCCTTGTGCGCAACTAAGCGTTCTGCGGTGGCATTCAGTGAAACGCTGTCAAATATGACAGCGATATTTGATAGCATTGCACTGATGGCCATAGCTATCGCCCAGATGTGTGCTAGATTAAGGGGTTAAAAAGACCCAAATCGTGCATGACAAAGATTCAGATAACATCATCATCATCAGGCTAAATAAATCACTGAGCAGAAACGATTTTTACAATAAATATGGTTATCACGCAATTTACTTATTAGTTATACATTTCTGTGTTTACTAGATTGGAACACCCTTATGTAACAGCTAATTTTAATTGCTAAATCGTTAAAAAACTAATAAGTGCAGATATTGCTTACAAAAGTATCATTGCATGCTATACACTTCTAGTTCTACCAGTCTAAAAAACTATTTAATGAAGATTGGCACTGATATTTGGCTTTTGTGTCAGTAGTACCATGGGTTTATTTTTCACTAATGTTCTTTATCCGTAAAAAATCTAAAACAAGGCTGGATATATTTTTATTTTATAAAGCGAATAGCGTTGTTTTAGTGTTAATGAAATTGAACCCTTTACAAAGTACACCCTAATACATAATGTTCGGTCCATGGTTCATCATTTTGTGTGAAAAGGACCAAGAATGAATGTGTTTATAGATTAAGTCACGGGAAAAGGCTAGTTGATAGCGGTATTTAAATAAGTATTTAGTTCTATCAATGCAGTGGTGTGACCACTTTCGTTTTTTTCTTCGACTGGTTTGTAATTATACGCGGAATGAGCGCATCCGCCATTTCAATAGCCTCCACGTTGCGTAACTATTTATAAAGTTTAACTTAATTAATATACATTTTAGGCATTCATCTTCTTCTTCTTATTGTGTCACTGGTGTGGTGAAAGGATTTTAAGTGAGCCTCAAAGAGCCTCCTTTCGTGCTTTTTATACTGTTTTAGAACTTTTTAGGTCTACGACATGCCGGTTTCCTCACGATGTTTTCTTTCGCCGTTTGAGAGTACTAGCATTGTTAAATTACTTTGACGTGGATAGAACATCTCATTTTCTTTTCGTGTTGGTATTTTAAGTGAGTGTGGTCAAATCAAAGAGACTCCTTTCGATCGACTTGGTTGGAAGATTCTGTGCCATTTGGTTGGGCGACCACTAGTGGCGTTTGAGCGCTTCTTTAGTGTTTTAGAGTGCAATATTTGACTGCTTTCACAGCTTAGTTGGTAGTAGCTCTGCCTTCTGCGCAAGCGGGCGTGGGTTCGATCCCCACAGAAAACAAATATTTGTGTGGTGAACGCAGACGTTTGTTCTCTGTCCTGGTGTTATATTGTATTCTAAGTATGTATTTACAAAAAAAAAAGTATTTAAGTAATATATCAGCTATCTGGTTCCCATAATACAAGCTCTGCTTAGTTTGGGGCTAGATAGTGTTGTGTGGATTGTCCGCGTTATTTATTTATGTATTTAATATTAATTTGTGAGTTCTGGCTTTAATTTAGGCCTTTTTAGGTCCCAGAAGGAGGATGCTTTTGTGTGTTTTGGCAGTCCATTATTCACTGTAGTATTTTTATTTACCAGTTATATAAAGTTATAGAATATAAGTACAGGGTAGAGAGGACACTGAACTACATTACACTGTAGAATGAAAACTAACTACCAAGTTACCACCTCAACAAACGTTGATCTCAAAGATACGAAACTTCTAGGTGGACCAACAGTTGCTAGTCAGATACACATCAAGTTACACTCCCTATAAACCCTGATCTACGCTACATAAAACACAGACAAGCCTAGGAAAGAGACGGCGGGTGGTGCGTTATTGGGGCGAGCAAAATAATACCAATATTATTATACCGTCTTGCCCTAATCTAGTATTAAAATTTTTGAAGTTGAATTCTTGATTAAGGTAAGACAAAAAAACAGCATAGAATTTTCAGGATGAATTTTCAGGATCTCACGAAGAATTTTCAGGATTTTTGCATTTCTCTATCCTTAAAAATTTGCTGGAAACTAACTCTTTTTATGGTTAAGCTCGCTTTTGTACAAGTCTAAATTTTAAGTTTTCTAATTTAACCCTTAATTTGGTAATGTGTTCTCTCAGATACAAGATTTTTAAAAAATCGTATGGCTCTATGAATAAAATTTATTCAAAATCGAACGATTTTATCCTTGAGGTGTGTTATTCATATCACTATAACAAAATAAATCGACTGCATTTTCGATTGTTTCCCATCCCTTTCGACGTCAAACAGCTGAGATGTCACACCACGGGAGCGACAGATCCGTCACTTTTATTTATTATGTCCATATTTTATTCAATTTTGTGCTGGATTTTGACGTGATAACGTCTTATAAATCGATGGAGCCGGCTGCACGCACGACAAAACATGACTCATGCGTCGTTACGTCGTTTCGTCGTTCCATTTACCTGAGCCCGAGCCCGGGTCGGGTAATGGGTAAGGGTAAATGAGGGTAAGGGTAAATGAGGGTAAGGGTAAATGAGGGTAAGGGTAAGGGTTCGGTCGGGTTCCAGGTCCGGGTCCGAGAGTTCGAGTCCGAGTCCGAGTCCGACTCCGAGTCCGCGAGTCCGCGAGTCCGCGAGTCCGCGAGTCCACGAGTCCGCGAGTCCGCGAGTCTTCGAGTCCGCGAGTCCGAGTCGGGTCCGAGTCCGGGTCCGGGTCCGGGTCCGGACCGGATTTTCATTCGGTTTCATTCAGTTTCATTCAGTTTCATTCAGTGTCATTCAGTGTCATTCAGTTTCATTCACATTCATTCAGTTTCATTCCATTTCATTTCAAATGTGTTGCTACAATACAAGGGCAATAAGTGAGCTTTTGCGCCGCCCGCATAGGGCGCTAATGGATCGAGTGTACCCAAGATATTTAGATGCCCGAGCGAGCAAAGCGAGCGAGGGCGAATATAGTTCGAGGGTGCAATAAAATGCTGCTTGACGTGATAACGTCTTATAAATCGATGGAGCCGGCTGCACGAATAAAAAACATGACTCATGCGTCGTAATCGTGGTTCCGCCGTTCCGTCGTTCCGTCGTTCCGTCGAGCCCGAGCCCGAGCTCGGGTAAGGGAGTCCGAGTCGAGAGAGTTTTCTTATGACGTTGTCACGTTCAACTATCGTCAGTAAACCGGCTTTACAGACAACCAATTTTTTTGTTGAATTCCAATGTTATTGAAACTTACTATCGATATGGATAAAAATCTCACTTATAAATGCAATTACGAACCCGTAATAAGTTTTCTAACCTAGTTGTATGCACAAAGATACGTTGCCAAAAGCCCATCGAAATACTGTATAACTCAGCCGTATCTAGAGAGATACAATGCCAAATGCTCAAAAAAATGTTTCATGGTATCGATACTCAATAACTTGGCCAAGTGCGAGTCAAACCACGCATAATTTAGGATGCCTAACTAGGATACCTAATTTTATTTATCGACTTGGTTATGGCTTTGTTTTTTTTTAATATTGAAATCATAAAAACAGCTCCTGTTTTTCTTCAGGCACATTTCATTGAAGCTTACATTTCACGCAAGAAATACTGGCCTACCCAGTTTTGCACAAACGACATCGACTTTTTTCTTCAAAAATTGGTAGGTGGGCTATTCCGTCGTACCTTACTAAATTATATAGATAAGACCATCAACAGGCCGAGGTACAACTGGTCTATGTATTTTCTGGCTTGGAGCTGGCACATCATTTCTGTGCACTAATTCTTTAGAAGTCAGTGACAAATAAATTTGGCATCGGAATTATTTCAGAGCCTATGTTTTCTTCAAGCCTTTTTGCACACAATATCTTAAGTATCTAAGTATATAATCATTATTTATACTGATATCCAGAATCTGGGCCAAAATCTCCATGTCCCACTTTCAAGTCCTGAAGAAGTAGTGCACAGAAATGATGTGCCAGGTTCTAGGCAGAAAATACAAAGACCAGTTGTGCCTAGGCCTACTGATGGTCTCATCAATATAATTTAATAAAGTAGTACGGCATAGGCCACCTGCCAATTTTTAAAGAAAAAGGTCGAAGTTGTTTGTGCAAAACTGTGCAGGCCAGTATTTCTTGCGTCAAATGTAAGATTAGTTTGTGCCTAACGAAAACCAGGAACAATTTTTATGAATTCCATATTAAAAAATGAAGATTTAAAGACTTAACTCATAATTAACAAATTGTTTTACTATTATTTTCAATTACCTAATTTGGCAATGTGTCCGTAAAAATACAGTGTCAAAAGACCATACTTCGACTAGTATTTGGCAATGTGCATTGTAAGATACATAGGATTTTCGCAAAGTTACAGTATTTATAATTTATTTTTTTCAGGTTTCTATAGGTGTAATTAAATAGGTATATTGAGTTTTTTTACTTAAATCGAAAAAAAGTAATTAAGGGTTAATTATATGCGTGTGCATTATAAAACAAAGAAAGAAAGTCTAAACTGTTTAGTTTGATGCGTATCCGTGTGTACGAGTCCCTCGTGTCTGTAGCAAGGTGTCTGCCACGCCTCGTAGAAATGGAAACTGACGTAGGTCAAGATCCGCGCCAGTACATGACTAGTAACTTGTAAAGCTGTACTGGACCGGCCTTGTAGAGTAAGCTATTTGTGACATCCTATCGATTTTTGCTCTCCTGGTACTTCCTTTTTGGTACAAACTAACTTTTTTTTACGCATTCATAACAGTTTATAACTTAAGATGCCTCAAGTATTTGTCTCTTATCATCTTATTTTATAGATGTTTCTAGGCTTGATCACGTAGAAGTCTACGACTCATGCAGCATATTTAAGACGTTTCAAAGTGGTCCGTGTTTTTCGTACTAGCTTAATAATATTTTTGCATAAGTTTTTATTTTTACTTTTATAGACCAATCTACCCGGAAACGTATTAAAATTAGATGCACCAAAAAAATTAAATTATTGCATCGTTAAAAAAGATCAAGCAATTATTAAAAATGAATCGAGTCACAAAACCGCAGACCATGACGTTATTCAAACTCATAAGTTTACTTATAATTTTTGACTAAATAAACATTATAAATTAATAATTAGTTGAGTATTAGGTAGCTAAGGTATACTTAGGTTACCTTAGGTACCTTAAGTGTGTGTTTTTTAGTTATCAAAAAAAATATTTTGAAACTCGATTTTTAGGGTTCCGTAGCCAAATGGCAAAAACGGAACCCTTATAGATTCGTCATGTCTGTCTGTCTGTCCGGCCGTGTCACAGCCATTTTTCTCCGAAACCATAAGAGCTAGACTGATGAAACTTGGTGAGTAGATGTATTCTGTGAACCGCATTAAGGTTTTTACACAAAAATAGAAAAAAAACTACAATTTTGGGGGTCCCCATACTTGAAACTGAAACTCAAATTTTTTTTTTCATCGAACCCATACGTGTAGGGTATCTATGGATAGGTCTTTAAAAATGATGTCGAGGTTTTTAATATCGTTTTTTTCTAAACTGAATAGTTTGCGCGAGAGACACTTCCAAAGTGGAAAAAAATTGCCCCCCCCCCCTCTAACTTCTAAAATAAGAGGATGATAAAACTAAAAATAATATATGTTGTACATTACTATGCAAACTTCCAACGATATTTGGTTTGAACGAGATCTAGTCAGTAGTTTTTTTTTATACGTCATAAATCGTAAACCGCAATTTACCTTTCGACGAACTACAAAAACCTTTATATTATGTTAATTGATGCTACGGAACCCTTCATGGGCGAGTCCGACTCGCACTTGGCTGCTTTTTTTGTGTTTTTTTTTGCTATGAATATGAATTCAAATTACATTTACTCAATCATTATTATCATTAGTATCACAAGAATCACTTATAAACGTTAGCAGACTTTCTTTTTTAATTTATTTAATATTATTTTATTATGATGACAATGTTTAATTCGTGCGTATAGCCTAGACCTGTAAGTAATATTTATAAGTTAATTATTATTAAGAAACTTGAACCTTCAACTCGATTCATTTGGTTGCGCTTGCTTTCCACGCTTTCTTTGGAAATCGATAATATCTGCCAGAGAAGTGTTCATTTACGTAATATTTATATAATAGAATGTAAATTAGAATTTTAACTTGTTTATCAAACTCACAACCAATTTAGTAGAAAGTTTGGATAAAGTTACACTCGCAATAATAGACATGCATAGTCTTGAAACCACTCTTACACTAAAAATCTTCTCGCTAGCTTTAGATAAATAAAATAAATAAATAATATGGACAATCCACGCAACACTATCTAGCCACAAACTAAGCAGAGCTTGTACTATGTGAACCAGATGACTGATATAATCATAGAATTCAATACAACACCCACACACAAATATCTGTTCTTGGTGGGGATCGAACCCACGATCTACGGCGCGGAAGGCAGAGCTACTAGATCTAGATAGAGCATTTTTACTATCCTTATTAATATTAATATCTCTTACTATTATAATTATCGTCCGCGTGCGTACTAGCGCCATGCTTATTTCTGCCGTAAAGCAACATCGCTGTGTTTCAGTTTGAAGGGTGCCGGCGACATTACTGGCACTTGAGGCTGAACACTTAGACGATCTAAATTGTCTAAGGCTGTACATCATTTGCTCAAGTTGATGGACGCAGGGAGGTTCATCATAGGGCACGTTTCTGACGTGCGTGACCTACGAGGCATTGCTTTGTTATAGGCGATGGTTACCACTTAACATCCGATGGGTCATTTGCTTTTTCTATCAGCAAGTTATATACTTGCCTGCTATTGTTGTGTAGCAAGCAGTTGACAACTTTTACAGTGTCTTCTGTAGTTTTATGTGTTCTACAACCTACTGGTGTAATATTGTTTTTGTTTCTGGGCTACTTTTTTTGCGTCCCGTCCGGGTCCTGCCAAATATTTTTTTTTTCTTTATTTATTAAAATGAATAATTTAGGCCTGAAAGGATGGCTACCATGAAGAAATTTTTTATAATGTCCCAAAAGTTAAGAGCCGAGCGGGATTTGAACCCGCGACCTTCTCCTCGTCGAGTGTGATTAGGATCTGATGGCGCAGTGGTCAGCGCAGCCCCGTACCGAGGGGAAGGTCGCGGGTTCAAATCCCGCTTGGCTCTTAGCTTTTGGGACATTATAAAAATCTTTGCTATTTCCTTATGTGTAGTAAACACTATAAAATCAATAAAAAAATATCATGAAGAAGTCTACCATAAGCCTGTTTATTTATTTTCATTTTTAATTATAAAATTATAAGTTTAAAAAACTTGAGAAACCGACTTCATTGCCAAACGGCTAAACCGATTTTAATGAAATTTGTTTGGGACAATCTGGACGTAAGAATAACCTTGCAAATAAAAAAATAATTTTCTAAATCGGTTCATAAATGACGGAGGCATGCAGTTACAAACATTAAAAAAATTATTTTAAAAAAATGGCAACACTGATTTTAATAAAAAAATGGGACCAATCTGGAAGCAGTACCTTTCAGATAAAAAAATAATTTCAAATCGGCTCACAAATGACGAAGTTATGCGGTAACAAACATAAAAAAAATAAAAAAAATACAACCGAATTGAGAACCTCCTCCTTTTTGATTGGAAGTCGGTTAAGTCTAGCATCAAGATACCAAAACTGCATTACAATGTACCGTGCAATGCACGCTATGGGAAGTCTCGCCCAAGGTTATAATTTCATCTTAGATCTGAAACGCCTTTGTTTTGAACAGGTTCAAGTAACGGGCAGTTATTAGCGACAGTAAACGCTCAATGCCTGGGAACTTTTGGCGTATCGTAGCTATATTTATTGGTTTGTTGCATAACTTTTCTTTCTTTGAAATCTTCTGATTGTATCTGTAAGCCTGGTATAGGCAAATTGAATGAAATTATTTTTTTATTCTATTATAGATTTGCATAAAATAACAGACATAAGGTTGTTTTATTCGATAGCTTTTTATCTAAGGTTTTTGCAATATTAAAGCAGAGCTTGTAGTATGGGAACCTGATAGCTGATATGTTTTTTTGTACACGCCTATACGTAACACATTATAACACTCGGATAGAAAACAAAAATCTGTTTTCACCACAAAAATATTTGATCTCGTTAGGGATCGAACCCACGCCCTACAGCGCAGAAGGCAGAGCTACTGCGCTGGAAGGGTTGTCATATTAAGCTAATTGATTCTTCTCAGTATTGTTCTGCTTAAATGTTCCTTATAGAACAATTAAGATATCAAAGTTGCAAAAGTTCTATACAAACCATTTAGAAGATAATATCAACACTCGGACAATACATCTAATCAATCTTCGTTGCGTTACTTTTAAAAGGTACATCTTCATAAAAGTTTAGGAGATATTATCTATGGTTAAGAGAGATTAGTTAGGAATCTATGGTTGAGGATAGTGAGGGGGTATCAGAGCGTTTCAAAGCGCATAGTGAAGAGCCATGAATCACGGCTCAGTTGGTAGTGACCCTGCCTTCTGTGCTGCAGGCCGTGGGTTCGCGAGAGATCGAGAGCAAATATTTGTGTGGTGAACGCAGATGTTTGTTCTCTGTTTGGGTGTTATTTATTGTTTTCTAAAAGTACTGTGCGTGAACGAAAAAAAACCTCTCCGAAGCGCACTAGAAATCCTTTCACCACACTCGTTCTAAGAATCAGTGCCATGATAAGAAGAAGTATGTATTTAGAAATAAATAATTATACAAGTAATATATTAGCTGTTTGGTTCCCATCGTACAAGCTCTGCTTAGTTTGGGGCTAGATAGTGTTATGTGAATTGTCCACAATTTTTTTATAATGACTCGCAGATCTTTTTTTTTATTATTTTGTATAATATTCATTTGTTAAAAAATATCATGAGAATGTCTAAACAAATAGTTTATAGAAAGTTCAATTTCAATATTGAACAATCAGTAGATCCCATCACTAGTAGTACTCTGTAATCATCTAAACTGAAGGGTAGACCAATAATTTAGGTCGATCTAACGGAGTTATCGCTTTCTTACACTCTAGGGCTTGCTTTCTCTGTACCTACATTAATCTAGCTAGCTGAGAGGCACTACACTTTGATTACTCTATCTATTTTGAACAGCTAGTCCGTTGGCCGTTTGGTTAGTGGTTAACGGTGAAGGAAAACATCGTGAAGAAATCAGAACAATACTCAAGTAAAAAATAATCATCATTAGCCTGACCAAGCCTAAGGGCCCTAAAGGGCTCAGAATCATTCTTCCTGGAAATATGTAGGAGAGGCCTATGTTTAGCAGTGGATTTCTTCAGGCTGATGATGATGATGATGCCTGAAAAAGCCTGCCCACTGCTGGACATAAGCATCCAGGAAGAACGACTCTGAGCCCTTCTCCAACCACTTTTTCTTATCGTGTCACTGATTCTTTCGAACCAAGTGTGGTGAAAGGATTTTAAATGCGCCTCAAGGAGGCTCCTTTCGTGCACTGCTCCAACCACTGACTTTCTGTTTCATCAAGAGATTAAATATTGTAGGTATATTATATGTCAAATTTAACAAATTTAATGCTTTTGGATTTATTTTGACGTGCGTGCCTGTACAATTGTACATGGCCAAGTGCATGATACAAAACTGTACAATTGTACATAATGTCCACGTGATTGTACCTCTACATGCTAAGTTGATGAGTCTGACAGATGGGAAGCAGTTACTTCTGCCTGCAACTGTACTATTGACAGTTGTGACTACTGTCCTATGTGGTTGTGATGTGAGAGAACGCAATCGTACTAACTTGTCCGTGTTGTAACGTTTTGCATAATCTGCCGTAGGTGATAGAACTCTTCGTAAAATAATGTGTCCGAGAAAAGTAGTTACTACCACCGTATTACTATTTTAGTGTCGAGATTGAGAAGCTGTGAGCATTGCTTGTGTTAGATTATTTAAGGAGTAAAAAATAAAATTGCCGCCGGCTGCTTTTCCTGGCCACTACAATCTTGGTTTCTTTAAGGCGAGAGTGAACAGGAAATGGATTCTTATTTAAGAGCAACCCTCTTGTCGGCGTAATGTATGCATTTTTCTCTAAGTACCTATTTATTTTGAGGGCAACCTTCTTGGCCTCCTTTTACGATACGACAGCGATCTTGCTTGCTTTTAGGCTCATGTAGCTAATCCTTGGTCTTTCTCTTTCCTCTCTTTCTTTCTACCTTTTCTTCAATAATATTTTTGATAAAGCTGTCATGTCGTACAGACAAGCAAAATGTTTTGCTGGCGCGTGTTTCAAACTGTTGTTAGTTACATAATTAGTAGAGCCATAGCAATAAAACCTCAAAGTACCCTATGCATGGCTAATTGAAGGAATCTACCATGTCGAGTGTATAGTTGCTTAACGTGGAGTAATTTTTCTTATCGTGTCACTGATTCTTTCAAACCAAGTGTGGTGAAAGGATTTTAAGTGCGCCTCAAAGAAGCTCCTTTCGTGCACTTGACACATATTTTCGAACTTTTTAGGTTCTACGATATGCCGGTTTCCTCACGATGTTTTTCTTCACCGTTTGAGAGCACTGGCATAGTGTACATAAATTTTTGGGAAGAAAAACTCTTTGGTACACGACTGGATTTGAACCCACGATCTTAGGATCGGACGGTGGGGCCGCTAACACTGAGCCACCAGCGCTCTACGTGGAGTTTAACGGGGCTAGACTTATTCTTATGTGAGAACGTCTAGGGTTCCTCAATTCAATTGTTTTATTCGTGTGTGATCTTGGAACTACTATTCAAATAAAAAGCAATCTATTTTCATCGCGATAGCTTTATCCAGGCTATTGATAACTACTTTCTTATTATAAGCAATTTCTATGGCAATTTGTTTGGTTCCCAACACAGATCACAGTGGAACGGCTATGTCGCTGGAACAAGAAGTCGAGTAATGACTTAAAACAAAAAAAGTGGTCAAGTGCAAGTCAGACTCGCCCATGAAGGGTTCCGTAGCAGCAAGTAACATAATATAAAAGATCTTACAATTCATTGTTTTTTTTTATATTTCAGTTGATTGAATGAAAGGTAAATTGCGGTGTACGATTCATGACGTATTCAAAATAACTACTTACTAAATCTCGTTCAAACTAATAGCCACCACTATAACACATTAATAAAATAAGAATATAAAAAAATTTAATGAAGCCTTCTGACTTGTATTTTTTCAATCGTCATAAGTAAATTATCAAGATTACATAGAAAATTCGTCTGTCCACTGCCACTTTTGATAATGGTTCAAATTATTATATATTACTGCGAAAGAAGTAATTCACGTTACTCGTATGAAGTAAAAGTTTTAAATGTATCAATCTTATTACGACATGCGACAAAATTATGTAATTTTGATAACTGATAGATTGGACGAAAAAGATAAACGTACTACGGTATTAGTAGAGTGTTTATCGTGATTATAGACTCTGAAATTGCATGAACAATAGTAAAAGGATCTCAATTCCTTGTATTTTTTATATTTTGTTATTTCACAGCCTCGTCATTTGAGCCGATTTGAAATATATTTTCTTTATTTGAAAGGTATACTTTTTATACTTTCAAATTGGTCATATATTTTTTTTTATCAAAATTGGTTTAGCCGTTTGGCCATGAAGTAAGCTCAAAATTTTTTTTTATTTATGTTTTTTTTTGAGATCGTGAAGTCAGTTTTTAATTTTTTTTTAACTTATGTTTTTTTTGATATCGCGGGAAGTCGATGGATGGAAAGGGCTCAGAATCGTTCTTCCTAGAAAGGTGTAAAGGGAAGGCCTATGTTCAGCAGTGGACTTCTTCAAGCTGATAATGATGATGATGAAATGAATTTTAGAGCTAAGCACTTATATTTTATATACCCACCCCACCATTAGCCCTTATTGTGGCAAGCTTCGCCGAAGCCCTTACCGATGATGGCGGTAATGCAGTATTGCAACAACCTTTGACTGGCCTCTAGCTCAGTTGGTAGTAGCTCTGCCTTCTGCGCCGCAGGTCGTGGGTTCGATCCCCACCGAGAACAAATATTTGTGTGGTGAACATAAATGTTTGTTCTCTGTCTGGGTGTTATATTGTATTTAAGTATGTATTTACAAAAAAAAAAATGTATTCAAGTATTATATCAGCTATCCGGTTCCCATATTACAAGCTCTGCTTAGTTTGGGGCTGGGTAGTGTTGTGTGCATTGTCCACAATATTAAAAAAAAAAAAAAAAATATTTAACCTCTTCCCACAATCTAAAACTGAGTGCTTTTCGATTCATCTCCATTGTGAAAGAGATGGGAAACGCAGCTCGGCGGGATTTGCAAGAGATTTGCTTCGGCTCCGATTCCACACCAATCACTATGGTAATGAGGAAGCCGATGAATTCTGTCACACTTTAGCAATGGCGCTCAGTAGGACCTCAAACTCTGTCTGGCTCTGGCTCTGGCTCTGGTTTTGAGTCTGTGTGAGTGCTCACCAGTGTATACCAGTAGGCCTACTACAAGCTACGTCTGGCTCTGGTTTTTTTTTAATTTTTTTTATTGCCATCTCGAAATGGCACTAGCCTAAAATAACCTGTTTTTGAGCCCGTGTGCTCTGGTTTTGAGTCTGTGTGAGTAATAACTAAATAAATTCTACGTCGAAACGTCACACAGACAGTATAATACACCGGTGAGCACTCACACAGACTCACTAGAACCAGAGACAGAGCCAGACAGAGCTTGTGGTAGGCCTACAGTTTCGGATAATTATGCAGGTTGCTAAATGGTTGAGCAACGTGAACTTTACAGTCGCTCGCGAAATTTCATAGTGAGATATTTGTTTACGAATCTATATCTCATTGGGTATCTCAAACAAAGATAGACATTTACTAAAATAATAGTCTGTTTCAAAAGAGTTAAGGAAATCACAAAGATCGTGGTTTCAAATCCCACTCAGTTCATAACTTTTGAGACATTTGAGACATTGAGTTTTTTTGCAGTTTAACGGATAAAGTGCGTTATGCATTGGCGAGCTAAAACTGCGGTTTTAAGTGCTCCTTTAGTGGTTTATACTTTTAGTTCGCAGGTTCGTCGGTTTTAGCTCGCCAATGCCCACTAAACGCTTGACCAAAATCTCATCCGATGTTAAGTGATCAAGTTCATATTATAGGTACTGGTATTTGCGCCTCCATACATGTTTTTTAATGTATTTTAAATTAAAATGTCTATATTCAAACTTTTAAAAATTTATAATAACTTGAGGTCTGCTAGTGGGACCATTCGTAACAATGAAAAACTGTTCTTATTGTGTTGAGCTAGCTTTCATTGTCTTTTTGGGTTATTAAAGCGACATAATGGATATTGTTTTATCGAGATTGTAGAATTGTAGATGCATTGTTACGTACGTTGCGGTAATCGGTGATTGTTAATTACTTAATTATCTACAATAATTAATACAATAATTGACAAAAAATTCTAAAAAACTGATTCAGTTTTTTTATATTATAATTATAATAGTTATAAAGTTATTATTAATTATTATAAGTTTAAGTTATGTTTCAAAGTGGTCCATAACAATTATCAATTCGAACAAATGTGACAAAACACGATTTAACTACTCCAGCGTTGCGCCGGGATTATTAATAACACCCTATTTGATTACAACTAATCCGAGGCCTGTTTTAAATATTTTTTTTGTGAATACTACGAGTATAAAGAATGCATGTTTCATTGATTTTATAGTATTAACTACACGTCCCAAAAGTAGTATAAAGAATACTGTTTAAAATACCTGTGTTTTGTTTCAGGCTGCAACTTCTACCCTGTTGGAGAGTACCTCAAGTTCGTGAGGATACCGGAGAACCTTCAAGTTGGCGATGAGGTGCTGCGAGTTGAAGTACATCCCAGGTATGACCATCCTTCTGTTTTCTTCATAAAATAACTCATTGATCATCTAAACAGTAAACCTAAGCTCTAGTTCTATTCCACCATAGCAGATCCAGCATCAGGTTACCTGGGGTTAACAGGTCTCAAAACACACAAAAGAGAACGAAAAGATGAGAGACGAGAAGTTGCTGAGTGGAGAATAAAGAAATAGGCTTGAGGTAGTCTAGCAGTAGACTTGATGATATTGACGAGTCGCCAAGCTATCTTTACTGGGTCTTTGTTTTTCTGGGTTTTTTGGGACTGGTTCTTGGTTATCAGAAACATAGAATACCAGATACTATTATAGGTCTATTATAGGTACTATTATAGGCCATATAGCTCGAAGAACCGACAACCGTTGGGGAAAAGGTTCTCGAATGGCGACCACGAACCGGAAGACGAAGCGTAGGGCGCCCACCCACCAGATGGACCGACGACATTGTTAAGATCGCGGGAAGTCGATGGATGGAAAGGACTCAGAATCGTTCTTCCTGAAAATGTGTAGGGGAGGCCTATGTCCAGCAGTGGACTTCTTCAGGCTGATAATGATGATGATGATTATAGGTACTTGCCAAGTGCAGTTAGTGTCAAAAGTAGAATAGCATTTCTGGTTTTTAAAGATTTAACTTTTTTTAAGCCAGCTCACTTTAGATTGCAGTTTTGAACTTTATTTGAAGATCCGCTTTGAGCTACAACTATTTGCAAATCTTAGTTTATCTTTGATAAATCCAGAGAAAAAGGGAATTTATTAACTCAATTTGCCAATCTTCTTTTGATGCTGAGTGTCGTCCGCGGCTCTGCTCGAGTGTGGCTCTACGGTCAGTGATGAAAACATATTATTAAACACATAATTATGCACATAATAAACTAATAAGAAAGTACCATACATAAATATTAGTTGCAAAGTACGAGTATCACACCAATTAGTGATTTAAATAGCCATCAGATGGAACCTAACCAATCACTCGAGCAGATTTAACAGCCAGTTTAGTGCCGCAGTGGAAATAGTATTAGTATAAGGTGCAAAAAGAAAAACCGAATATGAGTTGAAATCAGACGAAAATAAAATGCGAAGGTTTGTCAATATTATATTTATTAAACTTGATGGGATTGATGAAGCTATATACTCGGACAATGAAATAAAATCAAGAAAAGGGTATAGGTGAAAAGGAAGGCCTCGTCGTTTCACGGCAATGTCACGGCACTGACACGTACCGGCACTGACATAGGGGTATTTGAGCGATTTGGCCGGCCAAAAGTCAATTTCCTAAAATTCAAAGCAGGTAGATAAAAGAAGGGTACTCAGGTAGCTAATAGTCCCAAGAAACGTAAACACTACTTCATTGTTTCTTTTCCGGAACTACCATGCGGGACGGTCAGTCCAAACTTGATCGTTCATTTGAGTGCATGTAGCAATGTTTGGTGTTCGCTGCGCAAACGAAAGTTTTGATTACATTTCTATATTTGTTACCCAATTAAATAAAGTGAAAGCTATGGATTGCGATAAAGCAGGTAAATGTGTATACTTTTTATATTTTTCTCGTAATAATAGCTCAGAAATCTATTTAATACAATTTTTCTAGCAAATGCTGTTTTAAAGGCATTATTTTTTATATTTATTTTATATTTTAGCAATTTTGTTATATTTCCCGGCATTTCCCGATATTGATTTTAGTCATTTCGAATACCCTGTGTTTTAGTTTTGACAATACGTGTAAAATGTTATCCGATTTTATCCGATTTTTGAAAATATAGCTTAATGTAGCCGACTGGAAAATAAACACCTAAAATATCGATTTCTTATTTGTTGCTATAAATTGACACTTTTTTGTTCTAGGGTCGTCAAACGTCCGAGTTATGACTCGAAAACACTTGTTTAGTATTATGATGGCAGAAAATTCAATTAAAATTAATGGAAAGTTACAGTTTTTGGAAAGATACGTTCTAAAATTTGGCCCACTTTCTGAAGAGGATATGAAAAAAATTAAGCAAGATTTATCACGTTTCAAGTCGGAAATTAAAAGAAGATGGACTGATTCTCACTATAAAGAAGATTATTTTCTGAAAAACAATAATACATGGCTAGAAGGCACATTAATTGTTATACCAAAAGTCGCCATCCGAACAGGACGACCTCATAAATGTTTTTCAGAGTTAAGTGAAAGAAGTAAACGAAGATTTTGATTTTTTGCAGATCATGAATTGTTTGCTGAAATCACGGAAATTGATGTAAATTTTCTATACCGCCTTAAAGTAATTTTAGAAGCATTGTCGAGTGGACACAAGATCGACACAGAAAAATTTTCTATTTATGCCAAGGAAACAGCAGAGCAGTATGTTGCGCTTTACACATGGCATCCCATGACGCCAACATTATGCCACAAACCTTTTATGAAGGAAACGATAGGTTTGTTACTTTCAGCTGAGCCTGACATCGTACATGATGATGAGTCATCATCAGATACGATGTTAGGCTATGGTTCTTCGTTCGTTAAATAGTTAAATAGTTTATGGCGATTTCTCTAAGACATTGTAATTATTATGTATTCATGAATTAATTAACTAGTATTTTAACAGTAAAAATGTTTTTTTTTCATGAAAATGCATAAAAATCAACTGAAATGATAAAAATCCACCTATGAGCACTAATAACATTGATTCAAGTAAAGAAAAAGTTTTGGCCGGCCAAATCGCTCAAATACCCCTATGTGCACTGGTTTGTGTGAACAGGCAGCTCCTGACGGGACACGGATGCTCAGTCTTGCCACGGCCATGTCCCTGCCCCGTCCCTGACACGGCACGGATGTTTGGGGATAGACTTTGATTAAGTCTTACACAACTAAACATCCAAGTATTTAAGTATTATATCAGCGATCTGGTTCCTGTAGTACAAGCTCTGCTTAGTTTGGGGCTAGATATAATGTGTGGATTGTCCGCATTATTAATTTATTTTTATTTATTTAAGTATCGTAATTTCTTATTAACCAATATTTGTATAATTTAGTTATTAAAGCTTCCAAGAGCTTTCTTGTTACACCTTATACAAATAAATATCGTGAGAGTATAATTTAGCGTCAGTTTAATTTAAAAGTACTACTGCCGTACGGCTGACCTCTATTCGGAGGTCCGGAGGTCAATCCTCTTGCTTTCTTTGACCTATAGGATCATTTTGTTAGCTAATGGGTCTTATTTTCTAAATGTTCGTAAGAAATTTAATTATAGTGGTGAGTAGATTAGTAAAGTATTTATAAAAAGTTTTATTTAACTTTTGGATTTAAAAAAACCCACTGCGCTTGGACGATGGACGTTTTGAACGTTCTGGGTGGTCACCAATTCGGTTGGGTGACTGCAAGTCGAATTTACATCTGAGTGCTGTCAGTCTTGGCTTTAGCAGTCAGTAAGCCATGACGGCATTGAGATTTGCAGCTTAAAAACTTCATGATGATAGGTATATACATACTTGTTTATGTATCACACTAATATTATAAATATAAAAGTTTGTAAGAATAGATACTTGTTACTCAATAACGCTAGAACGACTGAACAAATTTGGATGAAATTTGGCACAGAATATTGATTATAGTTTTTATCCCGGTAAAATGTATGGTATCCGTTCTTGGGATGAATTTGTTTTGAGTCATATATTATGTATAACAGAAAGTTTTATTTAGTTTACTCAACGACGGCTGAACAGATTTGGCTGAAAATTATTGGAGAGGTAGCTTAAAACCAGGAAACGGACATTGGATACTTTTTACCCTGTAAAATTAACGGGAACGGGCGAGCAATGCCGCGGGCGGCCGCTTGTAATAAATATTTGATGAACAGTAGCCTTTAAAAAACAATGAGAAACTCTGAGCATATAAGTTAAAATTAATTAAAATTAATGTAAATTATCGTACTACTGATTCTTTCGAACCAAGTGTGATGAAATTAATGCTAATATAGTAATAATGAATCACTTCGAAAATTCGTAACCAGTCGTAACACCCGATCACCCACTTTCATCAAGTCGTGAACCGATCGTTATTGATAAGTGTTACCTAATACCAAACCGGTTGATTTTACCGAAAATACTTTCCATCTCGCTATCATCAATTTAAGAAATTATTCAATCGAAAACATTTTTGATGTAGCTATTAGATATGTTATGTTTCATGTCTTGCTATGAAAATGGGCTTTAACCATATAAAAATTAAATAATGGAGGAATTTTCTTTTTCTTATCGTGTCACTGGTTCTTTTAAATCAGTGTGGTGAAAGGTAAGTGCGCCTCAGAGAGGCTCCTTTCGTGCACTCGACGTATGTTTTTCAATATTTTTAGGATCTACGACATGGCGATTTCTCACCATGTTTTCCTTCACCGATTGAGAGTACTGACATAGTGCAGATACATTTTTATTGTCCCAATAAGATTTATTGTTTATTAATACAAATTAGAACATCAACTAGGTATTGCGTAATAATGGCAAAAGTGTTAAGTACATATTGACACCTATGTGAATGTAATAGGTCACTGTTACATGGGTATTTGCATATGAGCGTTAGTTACGTCAAAAAACCAGTAGCATCATCATTTTGTGTATAAAATTAAGGACAACTAACCTTCCGGAAATAAAGTTGATGATACGTAAGTGAAAAATAATTTCCCCTTGTAAATTCTAATAAAAAATTGAATGCCACACAAAAAAAAACAAGACGTATACCTTTTTGTTGGATGAAAAACGCTGCGTTCTAACGCCCGTATGCTAAATTACTTGCAAACAGACTCGAAACGTTGTTAGGAATTTGACCACAGTGACTGTCACTTTTATTATATTTACCGAAATGTGGGTTAAAATAACTAAAGATGGCATTTCATAATATTATTATATCATGCGACGTATTGACGCCGCTGGCGCTGACTAGACGATGACTTTTACATTTTACAGGTTATTGTTTATTGGGAATAATGACATCTTAATAAAATTGAGATAAAATAATATTGGTATAATTATCCATTGTGTTTTAAATAAAAAATATGGACACCTAATAAATAAAATTGTGTACAATCCATACAATGCTATCTAGCCTCAAATTAAGCAGAGCTTGTACTATGGGCACAATATAGCTGATAAAACACTTTTTATAAAGCTTTTATTAGCTTCACCTGTATGTATGTATGTATGTATCTATTTATGTAACCGTTTTTTTTTTAGTTTTTTAAACTATAATTTATTTTTTTGTAAATACATATATTCGATTGTAAAATCAAACCTTAAATCACCACTCAAATATTTAATGTCGGTGAGGATCGAACCCATGACCTACGGAACAGACAGCAGAGGTTCCCAGCTGAGCTGAGAGGCCACAGTCAAAGTCCAAGTTATGAATTTCTTTTTCGGTATTTCGATCGATCATAGGTTTTTGTATCCTCACGAGATTTTTCAGTTAGTACATCAGTGGCTGTTCTCGTCTATAAAAACTCGGACTGTACTGGTTCCCATTGTAAAAGCTTTGTTTAGCTTGGAGCTAAAAAGAGCTATTTAAAATGTCCATGAATAAAAATATTCGTTCATATTATTATTTTATTTTTTATCACTTGACTACTATTTAATTATAGACACACCTATGATCTAGATTTAAGATGTTTAAATGTAAATAAACCAGACCCATTAATCATTGTTCTTATAAAATATTCACTGCAATAGGTCACGTTATTAGCTAAAACAAAATTGCATAATACTACTTTAAAAATAAATAAATAAATGTCCAATGTTAGCTGTATCGCAACTCACCATCAAGTTAAACTGTAGTCAGAAGAAGGTCATTTTTGTCAAAAATAATGATCGACATTTTCACACAAACTTATCTAGCTTTTAATGATTAAACTAGTGAGTTATACCTACTTATTTTTATGGAAAAACGCGGGCTACAAGAAATTTTAAAATAGGTGCTGATCAGACATACTGAGGTCGAATCGCCCGAATAGAGGGTGATAGAGACAACTGCAGCTCAGAATGTTTTTTCGGCCCGTGACAGAACAAGTATATGACCCACCTGATGGTGAGCAGTTACTTATATCTATAAAGCTTGTATTTAATTATACAAAGTGCTTTTCTGATAACTTGAAATGTTAGCCTTTGACACAATACCATAATGGCCAAGAATCAAGATGATTCGAAGAGATAAATAAACAATAGTTTTTGTTTACATAAGTACTTACACAACCTTCAGGAGTTCCGGAATGTTTCCGGACCGTGTGAATTAGCACTTTGTAACGATTGTATTCTACTAATATGCGAAAGCTTAGACTGTTGTGACCTAGTGACGGATGGATAGATTTGGATGAAAATCGAAGACCAGAAAAAGCTTTTTTTTAATTATTATTACCCAAACGTTTGCCTGCCATCACACCTGATGAAAAGTGAAAATGCAGCCTAAAGTGGAGCACGTTTAGCTATAATCCACTTGTTCACTCTTGACTTGAAAATTCCAAGGTTGTAATGCTCCGGAAATATTGACGACGGTAAATAGTTCCACTCCTTGGCAGTTTGCACAAAAAAATGGAAACGATCAAGCGCTTAGTGCGATGCTGAGAGGCATCAATCATGAAGGGGTGAACCTTATTCGTACACCGAGTACTTAGTCCGAAGAAGTTTTATGTTGCTTTTGGAAACCACAACATACATAAAGTTACGTACAAGTTTTTTTTTATACTCAGGAAGTGAAATGGTAGTGTAGATAAACTTTTAATTATTCTTTTAGTATGTAATTACTGCAGTTAGCATGTCATTCATTTCCACTGTTAAGTCGGTACTTTATTTAATAATTGTGTAATTGCTTTACGTGAGATTTTGATATAACCTGTAACCTGTAACCCTGTCGGTATTTTTCATACACTTAACTACTTACTACCAAAAGTACCAATGTATCAGATGTTTTTTTCTGTACATGAGTACCTGACATTATATGCAATTGTTGTAATGAATATTGTGGACAATCTACACAACCCTATCTAGTCCCAAATTAAAAGGAACTTGTACTATGGGAACCAGATAGCTGATAAAATACTTTTTTATTTTTTGTAAATATTTAGTAAACAATATACCTACCTAACACCCAGACAGACAACAAACACCACCGGTGTTAACCACACAAGCATTTATTGGCGGTGGGTATCGAGCCCACGACCTACAGCGTAGAAGGCAGAGCAGAGCTACTACCAACTAAGGCCAGTAATTATACGAACAAAAAATGATAATTTTATTTTATTATTATTACGTGCCCTCCGGGTCCCACTGCTGGGCAAAGGCCTCCCCCCATTCTTTCCAGACATCGCGATCTTGGGCTACGCCTGCCCAATCCGTAAGGAAACCATCAAGCTCGTCTCGCCATCTCCGTTTTGGTCTGCCGCGTCGCCTTCTCGCTGGGTCAGGATGCCAATCGGTGGCTATCTTTGCCCACAGCTCATCTGGCATACGGCAAATATGACCAGCCCAGTTCCACTTCAGCTTCGCGGCTTTCAAAGCTACATCTGCGATTTGTGTTTGTGAGCGCAGTTCTGTGTTACGGATTCTATCCAGTCGTTTGACACCTAGAATACTGCGCTCCATCGCACGTTGGCAAACCTTGAGTTTGGACTTTTGAAGTTGGGGGATCCCCCACAGTGCTTGCGTCCACGTCGCGTCCCCTGGAAACGACCCAGTTCTGACCACCGTAACGGAGTGGCAGAACTGGGCTCGGCTAAAGTGCACTGTGCGTTGTAGAGCTTACTTGCGGGTTATCTACATCGGCGAAGGCTATGCCTAAAAAATCTGCGCGAGACGCCTCCGGGCGTTTCTTAAAAAGCCCTTCTCAGGGCCAGGGCCCTTCTCAGGGCCAATCGAACGAGAGTTCGATGGCGGTGGCGGTCAGCTGCGAAGCAGCTGCCGCGGTTGGCCTTTATGGCAGGGCGGATGAGCTGTCGGACTTCAACTCTGACAGCGAGTCCATGGCGTTTGAGTCGGACGCTGGTCCGCCAGTGGCTCGACAAAAGCCGAAGCGGGCTTTCCTGAAGACCGGATCTGGCTCGGACGTGCCGAAGGGCAAGTCAAAGCGCAAGATAAGGGCCATAATGGCCCCTCCCGCCGTTGCTGATACCCACGTAGTGGGTTTGGCAGATGCGCAACGCCAGCTGAACCTAGCTCAGCGGGAGGCGCGCCAGCAGGACCTGGAGGAGCAGGTCACCGCTAAGGAGAAACAGGCGCGCACTGCGCGGGCCAAGGCCGGGTACGGTGAGTCCGTCGTCTTGTACGCGGACCACTCCCTGGCTGAGCTGAAAGCTGAAATAAAAAATAAATTATAATTATAAAATTATAAATTATATTATGATAATTTTATAAAAGAGATAAAATTAATAGCAGGTTTGTGGTGCCATCTGAAGACTTTGTATAACACTAATACGAAGCCCACCAAGAAATTAAACTGTTTTATAAACAAGTCGCGAGAGCTTTTAGCGTAAAGCTCGGCTTCGCTATGACGTAGTTTGGATTGTGTCACATAGATGTCGCTTTAGTGAATCAGAAATTAATATTAAATATGCACTTAAAAGGGGTAGCCACAGGCATTTACAAACATTGAATAATTTTTCTCTAACCACTAAACATTGACGGTATTTCTTAGCAAGGTATTATTTATTTAGTTCATCCAGGAATCGAACCTTTTGCGTCTTGCATTGGTATAGTATAGGAGTATTTGCATCTTTTGTCAAGTACCTTTAGTCAAAAGGGTGTAATTATAATATATTTTTATGGTAAGGGGTTAAAAAATAAAGTTTATTTTACGCATTAGAAGGGGTAGAAGATCGAACCAAAAGACGGATTTAGAAGGTCCTAGCCAAACAGTCCAGCAGTGGACGTTTATGATAAAAAAACTAATGGCAATAAAAGCCACATTACACTTTTATGACATTATCTTTCGTCCGATTTTTATCTGACATTCCATTATTTTCCAGAAAAAACCTCAGTCTCCAGCCAGTGGACCGGGAAGAGGACGCCCACCTCTTCACGTACCGTGACCTGAACCGCACGCATGTCTCGGTGGTGCTGGCGCAGAGTGTGGACCAACTGGTAGACAGCGACTCTCCACAGAACGTCGTCAAGTTCCGGCTGGGCTGCGACTTCGACGCCGGAGATGACCTGGTGGGTACCCTGGTTGGTTCCTCACTGGAAATATGTAGCTTGCATTCCAAGCTTGGCTTCACGTTGAGAAAAAAATGGAAGTTGTTTAGTTTGATGATTTAAAATCTTGAATAATAACAAATTAATTAATATTATCGACATTCCATAGAACACTATCTAGCCCCAAACTAAGCAGTACTCATAATATAAATAATAATAATAAATAATGCGGACGATCCTCGCAACACTATCTAGCCTCAAACTAAGCAGAGCTTGTACTATGGGAACCAGATAGCTGATATAATACTTATATACTTTTTATTTTTTGTAAATATATACATAATATAATACAATATAACACCCAGACAGAGAACAAACATTTATTATAACTACATAAATATTTGTTCTCGGTGGGGATCGAACCCACGCCATCCAGCACGGAAGGCAAAGCTACTACCAAAATATGAACTGTGATGACTGAAGCCCGTAGGTTTATAAAGGCCGCGGGTACAATTATATTATTATTTATCGCCATAATGTCAAGAAAAAATGTATTACGGTTATTCAATCAACATAATACTTTCATCACTTAAATGGGTTGCCCTTTTATTTTCTCAAAGCATCAAATAATATTGTTCTAATTTATTTACTGTTGAAGGTTATTCGATCAAAGGCATGACACCCACAAAAATGTTGTTTGATGTTAAACTTACTAAATTCCCAGCTGAATTATGATTAGAAAATCATGGCACAATAGATGATTATATTATAAACTTTATCGAAAATAAATATAAATTTAGGTTTGTACTTCAAAAGAAGAGAAAGATGCCCGTCTGGCAAGATATTTTGGCAAATAAACCAAAACCTAAAGTCAGCGTTTAGGAAAGTATTTTACAAGATAGAAAAACCTACGCGTTCACTTCCTACACATTTCCGCACTAAGTGAAATCCGACCATGTTTCAATCGAATGTATAGTATTTCCACTGTCGCTTTCAATGCCATAAACGTGGCAGGTCATTTCCATATTCATTTGCTGCTTTGGAGAGTTTACTTCACCTACAATGTATTCGCTAATCAGTAATCAGACTAATCATTCTACGCTTAGCCACTGCTAAATTATACCGGCTGCACACCTCTTCGCTTTCAATTTGAAAGACATCATTATCATTGAGTTTCTCATTCCTTTCCTTATGAGCTTCAGCGTAGATTATTATTGCAGATGATTCCGAACATTGCAGCTTTTCAGAAGATCACGGCCTGGGCCCTGTTTAATAAAGCTGACAATTCGACGAGTCCGACATATGTCAAAAAGTGACAATTCGACAATTATTCTGTTTAATAAAACCGACAGGCGACAAAATTTTGATTGTAGTAAATTTACAAATATGTCACATTGTCACGACAATTCGGCCTTTTTCTGTATAATATTTTTTTTGAAACGACAAGTGACAGGAGACAATTTGTCGTTGAAAACTTGTCAAATCTTCTTTATAAAACATAAAATTGTCGCGAAATATTGACATATTTGTAGAATTGTCTGACGATTCTGACAGGAGCTTTACCCTCTGTCGCGAAATTGTATTTTGAAGGTGTTTGTGTAGCTCCGTAAAACAAAATTATGTCAGAAGTCGACAAAATTGTCGCGACAACCCGACAAATGTCAGAAATGATTTGACTGTAGTTTCATGACATAATTGTCGAGTTTTGACAAATATGTCGTAATACCACCTGTTTGTAACATATTTGTCACTTTTATAAAACAGCTTAAGCACGACAATTCCACAATTTTGTCGCTTTTTGACTTAAATGTCGAATTGTCAGTTTTATTAAACAGGGCCCTGGAATTTAAAGCGTTATTGTGAATTCTGCTTGGTGATCTACTTATATGTCCTTGCGTGACCACCACTTAGTCACTGCCTATGTTATCTACCGTCCTTCCGCCTAGCTCAGCTAATTTATTATGGTTCACAACTTATCGTGCAGGTGGTATATTTCCGATGTATTTACTGAAAACTCCTCGTAAAACAGATTAATCATTCGATTTTGGGTTTGATTTGAATAGTAGAGGCATAAACTTCCGGGCCTCTACTTTTTTTAGGGTCTGTTTTCTTGCTACATATCCAAACTATGATTTTAATCTCCTTGATTAAAGATAGTCTAATGCAAAATATTTGATTTCACCAGTTCAAATTTGAGTTCACTGAATAATAATAATAATAATAAATTTATTTATTTCAGGCAACATAGTAATTACATAAAAATCCAGGGCCCATAGTATAAATACCTTAAAACTAAAATGTAATAATTATTTTATATTATATGTATTATTTAACACATTCAAGTAACATGTAGTGACTGCGACGTGGGCGCGACAGGGCTCGGCAGCCGACCCCGGAAACGGCGATAAAGGATTCCTTTAGGCCACAGATCTTCCTTCATGAATGTCGACAGATATTCGGTCGGCACTCTCACCACGAAGGAGTTGAAATTGACCCTGTGGCGTGGCTCTAACTTTTCGACCCTGAGGCAGAAATTGATCTTCGCGCACAAATAGTCAATGATGATGATGACCTATACTGAATGTGTAGGTCATCATCATCATCCACAGCCCGTCTTAACCCATTGCTGGGCATAGGCCTCTCTTTGCTCATAGCATTAACCGCCATCTTGGGCTACCTTCATCCATCTACGGCCCACAACGCTGACAATGTCGTCACCCCATCGTGCTAATGGATGAATGTATAGGTATTTTCTTCAAAAGTTTTTTCCTTCCTTTGGTTTTACATAATGAGTTCTGTGACTTTGAATTACTGTTTCAGATATCAGCATACCTATCCGTGACCGTGTACATCGAGGATGTCAACGATAACGTCCCGACGTTCCTCGATACTCCTTACGAAGTCACCGTGGACGAGCTCACTCCAACAGGTACCAAGCAAGTGATGCAAACTATGACAAAATCACTTTATACATGAAAGAAGAATGGGAAAAACAGTAATTTGCAATAGTTTGCAACGAACCTAAATAGACAATCATTGCTCGAGTAACGATTGTTTTCTAGAAAAAAAAACTGATTTTTTAGGCAGATCATAGGAAGCAGGTTTATTATGAACTTATTATTCCTAGAATGTTTTGTATCCACATTGTATTTTCAATTTCTAGGTCTAACAATCTTCAAGGGTGTCCGTGCCTTTGACCGCGACAAGCCCAACACTCCGAACTCGGACGTGCAGTACAGCATCGTCTCCGGAGACCCTCAGGGTCACTTCGCGCTGGAGAGCTCGCACAAGCCGGCGCTCGTGCTGATGCGAGCTCTGGACTACGACTCGGGAGATAAGGAGTTCCTGCTTGTTATTGCTGCTTCTGTAAGTTGAATACGTAGATTCTTCTTTTTCTTATCGTGTCACTAGTTCCTTGGAACTAGCTTGGTGAAGTAATTTTGAGGCTTCTTTCTCGTTGGTACTTTACCTACTTGCATGACTTTTGAGGACTTAAGCTTAGCAATAAAATAGGGCTGTGGTGGCTACCAATCGGTCATCTTCAAAAGTGAGTTGACCTGAAAAGAAAAAGACTCACGACGACATAAACACTATGAGTGCTCTTTTACATGAAAGGTCAGGACAAAACCTGCTGTACTGAAGACCCCACATTATGAAGGTAAGAAGGGTGGGAAGATGATGAAGGAAAGCTTGTCTAAGAATGATCTTCGTGTTTTTCCAGGACCGTGGCTCTCCGCCCAGAAGCTCGAATGCCTCCGTCCACATCATAGTGCAGGACAATGATGATCTGCCTCCCAAGTTCACCCATGACGTGTACCGGACGCAGATACCAGAGTTCTATCCAATACTTGTAAGTGGCTTATTTACTGGTGTATCGGGTAAGGTGAATGAGAAATGGATAAATCTATGGTTCTAAAAGTCGTTAAAATTTATTCTTCATCACAAGTATGAGAAAGAGCGTATAAATAAATAAATAAATAATCTGGACAATTCACACAACACTACCCAGCCCCAAACTAAGCAGAGCTTGTAATATGGGAACCAGATGCTGATATAATACTTGAATACAATTTTTTTTGTAATTACATACTTAGAATACAATATAACACCCAGACAGAAAACAAACATTTATGTTCACCACACAATTATTTGCTCTCAGTGGGGATCGAACCCACGACCTACGACGCAGAAGGCAGAGCTAGAGGCCAGTCAAACCAACAAACATTCAACTAACATGAGAAAACGACCAACATTCCATAGCTTTTGTAAATTTGCAAAGCTCAAAATATTGGTTTTCTCATTTCCAGGGCAAGCGCATCCACAGAGAGCTGTTGTTCCCGGCGGCCATCAAGGCGGTGGACCAGGACAGCGGCGTGCGCGCCATGCTGCGCTACGACCTGCTCGCCGGGAACGAACGGAAGCTCTTCAGCCTCGACCACTTCAACGGCAGCGTGTTCCTGGAGAAGGAAATTGATTTGGACGCTGAGACTGGTCTATCTGGTAAGTCATTTTTATTATGGGAGTCTGTTGGAAATTGGTTGACTGTTGTAGTCCATTTGGCGTTGGAATAGTCTAAATTGACTACAAGAGCTGGATATGATTTTTAAAATTACTAATGACCCCATCTCAAACAGGGCTTTTTAAATATGTAAAGGGTCAGCAACACGCGAGCAACCAGCGTTCATAGGCTACGGTAACCGCTTTCCATCAGGTGGGTCTTTTGCTTGTTTGCTAGCTTGGATGTATAAAAATTTAATAGAGAATTAACTAAACAAATTTATTTTGAAAAAATCTTTGAGAAAATTAATTATATCAAATATTCTAAAATCCCGCCAAAAATTGCAAAAGTCTCTTGTTAATTTCTAGCGAACACGTTCATCCTGCAAGTGCAAGCGTCCCAAGTGGACAACCCGCTTAAGACGGCGCTGGCGCGGGTGGAGGTGGAGCTGCTGGACGTGAACGACAACCTGCCCGAGTTCGAGGTCGACTTCTACAATATCAGTATTGTGGAAAACTTGCCTAATGGTATTCATCAATAGTCTATTAACAGCGTTATTATCAAAATACATTATGTATGTAAGACATAGAATATAGCATTACGTTAGATACTGATATCAGATTAGGTACTTACTACATAATCTAAATAAAAACGTAGAGACTATGAAAAAGATAGAATAAGAGTTAAGAGCCAGCTGGAACTTGTACGAGTATATAGCATAAGCAAACACTATAAATCAATACAAAATAAGTACTAATAAGCTGAGAGTAAAGTAAAATTTAATGAAATGTTCTTGTCAGGTTTCAGTGTCCTCCAAGTGATGGCATCAGACAAAGACCAGGAAGATAATGGCGAGTTCACGTACCAACTAAGTGACCCTGCGGGAGCCTTTTCAATCGATCCAAGAACAGGCTGGCTTACTGTGCGGAATCAAGTAAGACATTAACTAATAGAAAATCCTCATAAGTCTCATAACCCATCAGCCTTGCTTAGTCCATTTTCATTGATTATGATAATGTATTAAACCTGTTTCAGACGGTTCTTGACAGAGAAGTCCACTCTTCATTACAAATGAAAGTCTACGCGCGAGAAAAGAACCCAAGTGTTGTTGGAACGTTTTATGAAAAACCACGAACGCCAAAATGGAGAAGAACGCCCACCACGCCCAGACCTCCCAATAAAGACAAAACCACATACGTCTTTCCTGATAAATTAGGGACAAGAAGTGAAAACATAGAGTATGTTGACGATCAACTCATGTCATTTGTGAACGTAGAAGTAACATTACTTGATGCAAACGATAATAATCCTTCATTTGTCCCAAGTAATTTATATGAATTCACAGTAAAATCGAACGCTAAAATGGGATCCTTTATCGGAAAACTTAAAGCAGTGGATCCTGATTTGGGGAGAAATGGAATGGTGCTCTATGATTTACAAAGAACTAGCAATTTGACGATTACTTCGCCATTTTTAGTAGATGCTAAGACGGGAGTGGTCAGTGTGGCTGAGTCTCCTATAGTTGAAGGAAGACATGCACTTTTTGTAGAAGCTTCAGATCAACCGACTAATCCCAGCGAGAGAAGGTACTCCTTAGCTGTCGTGAATATTGATGTTGTAAGATCTACTAAAGGTAAATCATTTCTGAATAACAAAAATGTTATTGCTCCTGGTAAAAGAATTTGTTTTAAAAAACATGTTTTATTTATTTTTCTAGGCAAAGGTGATAAACCTGGTTTTATAGGATCACCTTACGAGTTTTGGGTAGGATCAAACGTTGATATCGGGACTAGCGTTGGACAAATCAAAGTTAATGATGTGCTGGACAAGAATGACGTGACTTACGATTTACTACATGGATATGAAGAAGGAGGTATTATTGTTAATCCATATTTACTTGAATAATTTAAAACTATTCAGAACTTATTCAATTAAACGTATTCAATTCCAAAATGAAAACATGAATTCTTTTGCAGTACCTTTTGCAGTGGAGGAAAGATCAGGTGTTATAACAGTAATAGATGAACTAACAAAATACAACAGGCCCATTTTTGATTTTGAAGCTGTAGCCATACAAGAGAATGCTAACATCACTATACTTACCAACGCAACTGTTCACGTAGTTGATGTGAATGACGAAAGAGGGGTATTATTGAAGTAATTGTTTTTTACAAATCGTATGTACCACCTGTTTGTATTACAAAAGAAATAAGGTCTTAATCAAATAATTGTTTTCAGAGGAGCTCATGCGCCACTCATATTTCATGTCAAAGAAAATGTAGCTGGAGCTACAATTGGTCAAATATTCAAAGTAAACATGAGTAGTTTATCAAATAATACTAGTCGTATTCAGTTTTTGATTGCAAATCAACAGGACGTGACTGATGATATTGCCATAGGTAAGTACACTACTCGCACTTTTTTCTAATTACTTGATCAAGCAATGTTGTATGCTCATATTTATTTTATTGGTTGTTAAACAGGTCAAGATGGAACTATCTATGCACAAAAGCCTCTTGATCGAGAGAAAAGAGATACTTACAGAATGACTGTAATAGCAGAATTTAATCGGGGATTAATATCTGGCGCAGGCATATACCAAGTCACCATACACGTTGACGATGAAAACGATAATCCACCAATATTTGAATTCCCAGCTTACGAAGGATTCATAAACGAAAATTCTAAGAGAAACACGGAAGTCAAATTGTCAACTAAAATCAAAGCCAAAGACGCAGACAGTGGGCAAAATGCTATTTTCATGTACACATTCTTTGGTGAAGGAAGAGAGTTGTTTGTCGTTGATGATCAAACCGGAGTTGTGATGTTTATAGGAAATAAACTTGATCGCGAAGAAAAGACCGTGTATGTGTTGAAAATTGTAGCAAGAGATAGAGGAGGTCTAAGCTCAGATGCAAAGCTGACTATTACCATTGGTGACGATAATGATAATGTTCCAAAATTCAATCAAATAATTTTACCGTTTGGAGAAAATATTGAGTTATTAGAATCAGACGAGAAATCTGAAATAAAAATATACCAAGAAAAAAAGAATAATGTTAGTTCTGGCATTATCAATATTCCAGCCAAACCAAAAAACAATTTTGCATTGAAAGTGGAAGAATTAGGTCCATTATTTATGGTACCAGAAAACATTGCGATCGGGACAGTAGTTTTAAAGCTGCATGCTATTGATAAAGACAGCGGTGTGAATGGGCAAATTAGATATGAATTTATTTCTGAACTGTTCATACCTCCATACACTTCTTTGACTAACTCATTGCAACCGAAGAGATATTTTGTCATAAATGAACGATACGGTCACATTGTCGTTGCTAGATCTCTACCACCCGAATCTGAATTCCGATTGAATGTATCTGCTATAGACAGTGGAGAACTTAGTGACCACATTTCTATAAGAATCTTCGTAAAAGATGTCAACGACCATTTCCCTATGTTCAAAAAGTCGTGGTATAATTTCAACGTAGAAGAAGCCCAGTATACAAGACGAGTACTAGGAAAAGTAGACGCTTCTGACGCAGACTTTGGGCAAAACGCAAACATCACTTACTATCTTGAGACTGCTGGAAAAGACGTTCCCTTTGAAGTATCACCACATACAGGTGTGTTCAGTGTCAATGGAGAACTGGACAGAGAAGAAGAAGATAAATACATTCTTACGGTTGTAGCTAGAGACAATGGTTATGAAAAAAAATTGTCATCTTCTGTAAGTGTTGAAGTACAAGTCCTTGATGTTAACGATAACGCACCAAAGTTCTTTGCGTTTGATGAATTAATAGAATGGAAGCATCCCGAAGCCGATGAACTATCCAACCATAACTTTGAATCAGTTATGGTATTACCAGTTTACAAAGCTACACTAGAAGAAAACACTCCAGTAGGAACAATAGTTACTAAAGTTTATGCTAATGACTCTGATTTCATTGGGAATGGTAATGGTTTAATTTTATATAGCTTACCTCAAAAAAAGAATCAAATGAATTTGTTTGCAATTGATTCCAAAGAAGGCATTATAACCACGATAGGTAAATTGGACTATGAAAATCAAGTTATACACAATATAACTATTGTAGCATCAGACTTAGGATTACCTAGTTTGAGCTCAACAGCTATTCTCATGTTGACAGTAGGTGATGTCCCAGATGAAGTTGAAATGTCTGAGAAACCTGTTTTCATATCAAGATACTATGAATTAGAGATAGAAGAAAACGTACATACTCCAGTTGAACTAGTCACTTTGAATTTGACTGAATATTATGAAAACTTTAAAATGAGATATTATATCTTAAATGATAATGATACAGATGTGAACAAATCGTTTGTTATTGATCCTAGAAATGGAACTTTGTACTTAGTAAGAAGTCCAGACAGAGAAATGAGAGAAGTTTATGAAATTATAGTGCGAACTGAAAGACAAAAAATAAGCAGAGAGCTACCGCATATGATTTATCCCGTAGCCGATGATGTTTTGGAAGGTATGAGTAAGTTTGACGTTAAGGTGATTGTGAGGATAAAGGATGTGAACGATAACGCTCCTAAGTTTACAAACGGTGGACGGCCGTTAGTGACAGCAATACCAACAACGGCACCGTTTGGATACCAAGTTATACAGCTGAAGGTAATTTAATCTGTGAAGAAAGTAGAATAAACACTTAGTAAGTTATTTCTGATTATAAAATAAATTCCACTTCTAGGCTATCGACGCAGATACCGGAATCAATTCAGACATCAGATACCAAATCCTAAACGAGCACGCACCGAGGTTTTCCGTAGACCCCGTCTCGGGAACAGTGCGAGTTGTCGCTTCACTCACAAGGGACGCTGGGAGAGTGTTTGGGTTTGATGTCAAAGCTACGGATAAAAAAGGAGCGGATGATGGAAAATCTGCTATTGCTAATGTTTTTGTAAGTACACTTAAGTTAGTATAATATAATATGATCTTTAGAATTATAATAAAAGTCTGATATTTGGTACCGCTCTCCATACTCATACTCATATTATTTATTGCAATTATTATGTTACATGGTGAGGTCTTAAAGTTAATAATGGTAAATACATAATAGGCCCTAATGTTCAGGGCATAGCAATATCTGGAGTGGAAGCGGGCCGAAGTCTGAAAAAATAGATAAATTAAAAGCTAGTTGTTATTTTTATATTATTACTAACAGTGTGTTTTCTTGATAGATTTGGTACAAATTTGCTGCTTTCAGGTTTACGTTCTTGATGACCATAAACAACTTGTCCTTGTAATGGGTGGCAAACCGATGGAAATAGAGAAGGGAGTAGAAAATATTACTCAGTCTCTTTCTAGCATCACTGGTTTTGATATAAGAGTGAGGAAGTTAGAAGCCAATATGAAAACTTCTATGGATGGATATGCGTAAGATACTAAATATTTTTTATTGTTTTTCTTAACGTTTTGATTTTTAAATACATATTTTTATATGTTTCCAGGACAGACATGTTCATTTACGGTGTAGATCCACTGTCAAATGCTATTATTGACATGGAAATTTTACATCGGTGAGTAGATAATTAAAAACCAAACTTACAACACGATTCAGCACAAATTTCCTAAGTACTTAAGTATTCATAGGAACTCACTTTAAAAAAATATTTACAGATCTCTAATGAAAAGAGAAATAGATCTCAGACACAATTTAGCAGGATTCAAGGTTCTAGAAGTGGGAGACACTACCATGGTGCAAGCCAGGGGTGGCAAATTACTCAGTACCATGGAAATAAGCGTTGTTGCACTTGGTTGCATTGTCTTTGTTGGAGCTTGCACTACTGCTATTTGTATACTATGCGTCCGCAGAAGTAGAAGGTAAGATTCAACATTGACCGAATGTGTTATCAATTTAAATTTATCTTTCGTAGTTTATAGACGACTGGCTAGTTCATAGTTTACCTTTGGTGGCTCTAAATTTTGCGTCCAATCATTTATTATCCGAATGGTGAAAGAGTTTGATTTCTCAATTTTTTTTTTCAATGCCTACTTTTAACCTAATTTATCTATAATTAAAATACTTTCTATAATTTATTAAAAAGCCTTGTTTAATTAGAAGTGTCGGTTGCATTTTCAGGCCTCGGCATCAAGACAAACACATTCACTACGTGATGTGAATTTCTTAGTAGCACTTTGTTTTCTTGCACTATTAGATAATTTATTCTAGAAGCTGTTGATATTTTTAAGAATTAAAAAATTGGTTCGATCAGCTCTATTATTTGATCTCTAGTGGTTTTAGTATTATTAGTTTAGTACTTGTAGTGTGTTGTTTTGTTCTATTTCTGTCGCACTTTTTGCTTACGTATCTGCGTATAAAAATTTGCTATTGACCTGCAACGACTATTTTGGTTTTTTAAATCCTTTATTTTTCAAAACTGCAGGACTTGTAATGTAGGCCTAGAAAAAGTCTTTTAGAAAACAATATTATTATTATCTAAAACCAAAATAGCGTCCGGGATATTAGATGCCCGAACTGTATAGATGTCTATAGTATACATACACGCGAATAACCTCAAATTCCTACTGACCTTCTTCCTTCTTTGCTTTAACAGAAAACGTCACAAACCATATTCCCAGCAACGTCTTAACGCTTTCTCAACCGAGCACCTAACAAAGTATGGTGGTCTTTTCCCCTCTGGAGCAAACCAGTGCCAGGAGCTGAACCAGTCGTACAGCGAAGCTGACTCGTATATTGATGTCATCAACCACAACGTCAATAAGAAGATCTGTCCTCATGGAAACACAGTTGAAGAGTTTGGAAAGGCTCACCAGAAATGTGTGAAGAATACGTTTGGAGAGGCTGAGAGTTTTGGACAGAAACATGAGAGGATGTGTATTAAGTTTAATCAAAGGCCTCTGCAGAAAAGGTATGTTATTTTGTCCATAGCTTTCAGTATTATATTTATTTTTTGTTAGAAGAAAAAAAGTACCTACATTTCAAACCACTTTTGAAGAGAATATAAACTCTGAAGAAATAAAGAAATACTATAAAAATGAGAATAGAAACTTGCAGAAAATAATTGATGTACCTATCAATGAAGCCTATAAAACGGAGTCGTATCTAAGCTTATTTAATTTACTAGTGGTGATTGAGTTTTCTGCCGTAGTAGGGCGAAATATATCACCTCCAGATGTTTGCTAACCCAATGACCTGAATTTCGTGAGACCCTAATTAAGTCTCGTCAAACAAAGTGAGCTATCTATCTCGATTGTCTTTGGTTGATTGATCGAATCTTCCAAATGACTTATTTGAAACATCTTATTTTTTTATTATAACTCATAAAACATTTTCGTTAGACATAATTACTAATTTTTATTGTTATTTTGTATACATCACATTGCACTTACAACGCATTAATTATCTTTAACTAACAAACTAACGTTTTGCATAATTCTACACAATATTTGATGTCAAGTATCGAATCACAAACAAAAACCTATGATCCAACATCCATCCCAACACCATCAATGGTTCAACTTTACCTGGCCCACTCTGGGAACTGCCAACAACCAGATTTACAATCACAAAGACCGTCAATGCAATCACACTGCCCATATTTAGGAAGGGGCAGGATACTTCCATCACCTCCGTCAACTCCAGTGGACAGGACTCTGGCATCGCGGATGCTGTCAGGTGCCCGTGTGGACAATCCAGTGTGCATACATCGGAGGAGAGCAGCGGGTAAGATATAGAGATTAACAAAAATCTAAAATCTAATCAATAAACGATCATCTTATTTGATGTACTTAATATTCGAAAATGCGGCCAAGTTCTTAAAAAAACATGGCGTAGGCGTACACGAATAAATACATTTAAATTTTGCTCCTTTATATCATTTTTTGAGAAAACGTTAAGACGTTTTATTTGGTTTCACGTCGTACTAAGGTACGACGTGAAACCCTCTCAAACTTAAAAAAACAAAGCACATTTTTGTATTGCAGATGCAGCTACGAAGACTCTCTCAAATCCAACCACAATCCAGAACTGCGGAAGTCCTATCGCCAAAACGAGCCTCGCTTCCGTCGAGCCTCCTTCAATCACCAGCCTTTAGACACGCGCCAGTTTGTGCGCAGGCAATCATTTTCAGAAAACATCCATAGGCATTACCCACCTAGTGATAGAAATAATCGAATAACCAGACAAGTGTCTACTCCAAATGTGTCTAATATCACACAATCATATTTCATGAATAACAGAAGAAAGGATAATAGAAGAAAAGAAGCAATAAATGAACCTGTAGTAGATTACGACAATAGTGAAGGAGAGGATGTTTTTGATACAAGATTGGAAAGGAGAGCAAGTGGTAAACATAAAAGAAGTAGTAAGTTTTTAGATTTAGGACCACAAACAGCTGTATTCATGGCAACGCCAGCTGCTATGGATATGATGAGGAGGCAAGGCAGTGAAAGATTGATGTTTGCTAGGCCATTATAATATTAAATTAAAGACAGCAAGAATGATAAATTACTAGCCTCGAAAGTTATTTATTGAATATTTATATTGACAAGGTCTAGAAAAGAAGTGAAAACTGAAGATAAGGAGATTGCCTATAAAGCTTAAGGTTATAGAGAATAATAGGTAGACGTAGAAAGATGGTATGTACCAAACAAAATACTCACCTTAGTTGATATATTTGTAAATGAGCTAGGACATTAGGACATGACACTGGTTAACGGATAACATAATGAACTAACTAATAAACCTCACTAGAAACTGAATTTTAAATAAACAATCAAGTTTGTTATTATGAGACGTCTTAAAGATGGGTTTTAAGCGTGCTACGGTGAAGTTAAAGAGGTAGTAAGTTAACATTGTGATGAAAGTAGCTAAGATTATTGTTGTAAAAATATTGTAAGTTTTAATAGTTTTCTGAATCTAACGATCAGCTTTATTTGGCGATGTCCAAAGATTTCTATTAAAATAAGTGCCATTCGGTTAGTGTCTTCTAATGAAGGCTTTTACCAATAATTTCATGTTTAACCACCTATAAGATTTGTACTTTTGTAAATATTGTATATTTTCTAATTAAATAAGTTTGTTCATTTAAAACTACTGGTTGTACTATTTCTAAAGCTTTACCTAAATAAAAGTAAAACGATGTCAGGAATTAAAAATTGTAATCTTTATAGATTACAAATAGCTTATGCTATATCAAATTCAAACTCAAACTTAATCAAAATTTATTCATTTCAATTCCAAGAATCACTTTGAAACGTCTTAAAGCTAGGTGAGTTAGTGATTACTGCCATGATATAATTTTCCATTGAGATCATTTATTTGAGCATTTTCAAGTACCTACTAAATCTTTTAAAGAGATAGTAGAACAATTTTGTTGTAACCAAAGCTAATTTGTACCCAAAAGCCAAACCGCATGAGACCTAAAAGATAGATCCCAGCTATTCCACTTTTCCTCCAACTGCCCACACGAACCAAACTTTTCACCCGTTTAGATATAAAACGGAAAACCATAAATCACAGGGCGAGGCTTAATCCGGCACTTTACAATCAAGAGCATGTCCCAGCCACCAAGCACAGGGGGTCAACCATTCATACCCCTGGGGTCAACAACCCGAAAAATAAACACTTCATAGAGAGGAAACTCCTTTTCTGACAATGATTGATCGTCGTGATACACTCAATACTCAACATTTTATTGACATCACATTGGAAGGTGTATTTTAGTGTGCCCGAATTACAATAGATAGGAGACAGACCAATGTTCCGAGTTATTTATAGTGCAAAATTATATATTTTATTTTAAAGTACTGATTTTTAACAAATAATCAAAGTGCTGAAGTTCAGTCTTTAAGGTATAAAAAAGGTCTTTGCATCCATTGTTGGTTTACATTGCATCAGGGGTAACTGGTGGTACTATAATATGGTATAAGTCACAATCAAAAAGTTGTTTAATGAAACACACTTTTCGAACTTTTTATAAAGCAATTAGCAAGCATTCAGGTAAATTTTTGATAAGCTCAATAATTTTATGCAGGAGTTTCCTTTCTATACGCTTACTTTTAAAATTGTTAACTCCTTGAACTGTGAAGTATTACGGAAATTTTAGAAGAATTAAAATTAATTAAGATAATATAAAATTTATTAGTACGTAATTAAAAATTATTAAAAATTTGCGGAATGCTTCGCTAGCTAATTTTCTCTTAATAGCTTGATTTTGCTGCCTTTTTGGTACTGTATATTTATTAAAGTCAAAGTCAAAGTCAATAGTTTTTTATTCAGTACGATGCAAGAATCACTTTGAAACGTCTTAAAGCTAGGTGAGTCTAGCTCTACTATTATATCGAAGTGGCCTAAAAAGTGTGAAGTTAAGTTGTTATCAATATTTCATTCTTTTTTGGTTGGCTACAATTTTAAACCTTGCGTAGTCAGCTGAAAGACTAATGATGGTAAGCTAACTCCTTTTCTCTACTAAGTGTAAAAGACTTGTGACCAAAAAATCATCCAAAAAAACTTTTTTCCACATATTATTATAGACATGTAAGTAACGTCGTTTATGAACCGTATGAAAACTGTCAACATGAACTTTGAACCTCCCGGGTTCCATTCCCCTCGGAACGGAAAACGATTCGACCCGCGTCTAATTAACTCGTCATTAATATTCCATCTGGTGTCTTTGCACGATCGAGAGCATCTCATCAACTTCACAGCATTTTAACGTAAAGCCTAGTTTAGGCCAAAGGCATAATTTTTATGTAAGTATTGAAATATCAAACCTGAGAAGTGAGCGAACATCGTTATTACTTGAGTACCTGAGACTGTAAGACGGCAACCAGTACAACCAGGCCTACCACTGCCTACCACTATTTCGGTCTGGCTCTGGTTTTGAGTCTGTGTGAGTGTTGACTAAATAAATCCTACGTCAATACACACACAGCTTATTACACTGGTGAGCACTCACACAGACTCAAAACCAGAGACAGAGCCAGACAGAGCTTGTGGTAGCCTAGATGTCGAACGAGAAGATGTTGGCAAGATGAATTTAATGGTGATGCATGACAGATTGGTGAGGGACCACCAAAACAAAGCTATTAGGACCTGTAGTATCAATCTAAGGGCCGATCGCAAATGCCTGACCCAAGCAGAGTTTTTTTACACTTCTTAATGAAAAACTAGTTACATTTATGCTAGAGGTTAGTTTAAAACTTCTCCTTCTTCTTATCGTGTAACTGGTTGTTTCACCAACCTGTGTGATAAAAGGATTTTAAGAGCACCTCAAAGAAGTTTTTTTTAAATTTTCAAACTCAAAAAAAACGTGATTCAATAAGTCAAAATATTTTATGTCCACGAGGTTGGTTTTGCACTAGACAGGAAATGATAAATGAAATAACCCCTTATCGCTAATACAGGCCCTAGCAATCCAGACGATTATAAACTTATTTTTGCCAAATAAAAGTGATCCTTAACCCGTTGGAAAAGGTTCTATAATTTTCAACTTCACTAAATAAGGGCAGTATGCAACACCTCGGGTCATAGAGTTCAAAAATTCGCCAGTTTCCTTCACCTTATTGCAATGGAATAAAGTCTAAAGTCTGCGCTTATTTTTCAGGAAGTAAGCCTATTGAGTTAAGTGGTTTTGTCTCAGTTGGGAGTAAATAAGGTCTATAAAAGGACGGGTGGTAAAATATAAAAGGGGCGAACCGCCGCCGTTAATTTATGACCAGTTTCTGGGTTTATGACATTTTGGAGGAAAATATTTTAAATGCCTCTTATCGCAGGCACGTGTGTGAAAAACTTACTTGAAGCACCTGAACAAGAGACGTATATAAGACAGAAGAGGCCTATATCTATCCAGCAGTGGGTGATACCAGGCTGAGAAGACAATGATTGAATACGTGACGGTTTGCAAGCTGATCATTGCTGCTCCTAGGATATAAACTGTTTTCCGTTCTTTACCAGAGCAGTAGTTTTCAGACTAAAAAAAACGTAGATGAAATGTGAAAGATAAAATGAGTAAGAGAGGAGTAAATGTTAGAGATGACGGCCGACAGAAGGGAATAGAGGAGGAAGACACGACTCTACAAAAAGTGGGATAAGGGCAGAAAGAAGAAAACATTAACATGGTGAAATCTAACCTAGGTGATAGACACTTTTACACGGGCGGCTCACACCCACCCACCCCCTAGCACGGAACGAAATAGAGGGCTCTCACCTTAATTACCAATCTCAGATCTACCTAGTTATGGAAATTATACTACGAGCCTTTTGAGCATATTACTTTAAAAGTTAGTGAATCATTTGTATTTTGTTCCTTATATCAACTGTGGTAAGGTCGAAAGCGCTTTTTGTGAGATGAATGAATTTGGTTAATCGTGGTACTGGCAATGATTCTATGTCTTAAGTGATTATCATTTTACTGTCTATTTATACCTGTAATGTAAATTTTTCAACACAATGTGGTAAAGTTCCATTAAAATATTTAGGCCTACCACAAACTTTGTTTGACACTGTCTTTGCTCTGGTTTTGAGTCTGTGTGAATGTTGACTAAATAAACCCTACGTCGAAACGTCGCACACACACCCATGCTATTCAACACACACATCCACACCCAGTATAATACACTCACACAGACTCAAAACTAGAGCCAGCAAGAGCTTGTGGTAGGCCTACTGTTGATCCAACGTGAACTAAGACACAATAATATAAAACATATTTCGCAAGTTCATTGACTGAAGTATACCTAATCTTGACAATGCTCGAAGTCGCGTAATCCTCGTGGAATATTGTCATAGATTTGATTTCCTGAACATAACCGTGTCTTGCAAGTTGCCAGACTTGTATGTGTTTTGTCTGGAGACAAAGGTTTGTTTGTAAGAGCTAGGATGTTTAGAAACCGGTAAAATACAAGTAGATTCCTTGGCTATTGTTTGACTGGAACTTTTAACAGATAAGTTTGGTAAAGCTGATAGTGTGGTATGGGTAGGTAGCTTCTGATCATTTATGTACAAGATATTAATATAAGAAACCCTCATACTCATACTCATATTACTTATTGCAATTATTGGTGAGGTCTTAAAGTTAAAAATGGTAAATACATAATAGGCCCTAATGTTCAGGGCATAGCAATATTTGGAGTGGAAGCGGGCCGAAGTCTAAAAAATAGATAAATTAAAAGCTAGTTAATATTTTTATACTATGAAGTCAATTAAATTATTATTATAACGCAGGCAGTGTATCATTGAAAAAATAATTTAAATTATAATAGCATTTTTTTATCAATAAGTCCTTTAATTTATATTCGAATGTCCTATCCTTTTCTACATCTTTTATTTGTTCGGGGATTGATGACAGTCTTCGTCTACTTCTAAATTTCATACTTCTGACGTTATAATATGTCATTCAGTGTATGAAAATGAACAAAGTATCTAAATTATCCGTTAGTGAAACTAACAGAACATAGAAAAAGTCTGTTCTAAATATAAAAAACTTAGGCATCCAACATCCAGCCTCATCTGCATAATTTTATGTCGAGGGTTCGAAGTCATCAGGGTCCAGAAGTTGGAAATTATGGGTCATTTAAACTTCATAATTATGTTTAGACATTCAATAAAACTATCTATACCTATATATTTATTAATATAGGTATGTGTTAGTATAAATATCATTATTATTTAATAATTTATGACTATTTATTTTATTTTTTATTATGTATGCTCCGTCCATATTCGTCCTGTAACGTTTCTATCCATCCAAAGGTTGTCTGGAAGAAATCAATATTAGCAATAAGACAGCCCATTCGCTCGGCTCTTAACTTTTGGGACATTATAAAAAAATCTTCACAACACTAGTGTAATAAAATCAATAAAAAAGCAGCCAAGTGCGAGTCGGACTCGCCCATGAAGGGTTCCGTAGCATCAAATAACATAATATAAAGGTTTTTGTAGTTCGTTGAAAGGTAAATTGCGGTTTACGATTTATGACGTATAAAAAAAAAACTACTGACTAGATCTCGTTCAAACCAAATATCGTTGGAAGTTTGCATAGTAATGTACAACATATATTTTTTTTAGTTTTATCATTCTCTTATTTTAGAAGTTAGAGGGGGGGAGACCAACTTTTTTCCACTTTGGAAGTGTCTCTCGCGCAAACTATTCAGTTTAGAAAAAAACGATGTTAGAAACCTCAACATCATTTTTAAAGACCTATCCATAGATACCCCACATGTATGGGTTCGATGAAAAAAAAATTTTTGAGTTTCAGTTTCAAGTATGGGGACCCCCAAAATTTATAGTTTTTTTTCTATTTTTGTGTAAAAACCTTAATGCGGTTCACAAAATACATCTGCTCACCAAGTTTCATTAGTCTAGCTCTTATGGTTTCGGAGAAAAATGGTTGTGACACGGCCGGACAGACAGACAGACAGACAGACAGACAGACATGACGAATCTATAAGGGTTCCGTTTTTGCCATTTGGCTACGGAACCCTAAAAAAGACGCTTAGCAATTTGAAGAACACGCTATCTACGCTATACATGCTATTTATTTATATTCTTATATTCCAGGATATTCTTCCTGGAAATGTATAGAGTCTTCTTCTTCTTCTTCGGGGTCTTCTTCCCAGACTGATGATGATGACTTATATAGACTAGAAATCGTAAAGGCTGATTGATGGAGAGAGCTGAAAGTTTTCTTAGCAATAAATTTATTAGTAATAATTAGTAATTAATCGCTCATGGATGCAAGTTCTTATCTTCAAATCTAGAAAGCTCTACCAACATTACCAGCTGAAGACTTTCAGTTTTAAGTGTTGTAACCTGAGCGTTCCGGTAACGTCCCGCGGGGTCACTGACCGCGCTTCAACCCACGAACTGCACGATATTGACATAAATATTGTGGCTTGCTACCGGAAAAATATCGAATAATATACTAATACTAATATTATAAGGAGGAAAGGTTTGTATTTTGGTAACGACTAAACTCAGAAAACTACTGGACCGATTTCAAAGACTCTTTCACCTTTTTATTAGAATGCAAAATTTACACTATGTTAGTGTATATACCTATACAGTATCCCTGAGTAACATAGGCTATATTTATTACCAGCAACCCACTCTAGTTTTGCAAGGGCGTAGCGTGAGCCAGTCACTAGGATTGAAATATAAAAAAAAATACAGCTTAACTATTTACAAAACTTACTTGAAACATTTGATCTATCTGTAGATCGCTTGCAAGTTCTGCAGAAAAGTTAACGATAAAAAAGAAAGAAAGAAAGAAAATACATTTATTTGACATAATATACATACCTAGGTGTAGACGTTCACAACATTATAACAGTAATTAACATAATAAAATTATGCCAAATAGACCCTGACTCAGCTTTTTGCTGCCTGACAAGGTACCATCTACCATGCCAAGCAGCGCTGGTTTTCAGGGAGAGCCTTTTACGAAGAGGTGACGTCACACAAAAAATATAAATAAAATAAAAATACGATACTATTTCATAGATTGCTTTTCCTAAGTACTAAAATGGAAGTATCTAAAAATTTTTGTAACATGTTTTTAATTAGGTTAGACTTATGTATAAAACTAGACCGTGACTTGTAAGTATTACATTATTATGAAGGTATACTATGCCGAACTCTTGCCAAACTGTAACACCCTTTATTATATGGTTGAGAACCTTAAATGTATCAAAGTTTAAAAGAAAACACTTGCCGACGCCCACCCCTCATACAATTGGATTTTCCAAAATCTGCTCAAAGAAAAAGTCAATTTCAATTTTCACCCTTAGGGCTTCATGAATAAGGGGTATTTGACTCCTTGGCACATCTATCATTGTCGTGTCACACCCAGAGGTTCACTTTATTCTGGTAATTTTGGCGTTGAAAGTCGAATGGCCTTTTAAAGTAATGAGAAAGTTCTAAAATAAACAGGATCTACTCAAAAAAATGTGTACTGTAGCTAGACGAATGACGGAGCACAACTTTTGACGAGACAACGGCTTATAATTCGATGGAGCCGGCTGCACGCACGAAAAAACATGACTCATTCGGCGTTACCTCTCTCTGAGGCGTTCCATTTAAGGCTTGAAGTGCAAGCGAGAGCGCGGAAGCGACAAAGAGGCACAATCGGCCTCCGCGTTCGGCAGCGTTCGACATCTGTCTCTCTCCTACTTGTTGTAAAGTATTTTCATAAGACGTTGTCACGTTCAACTATCGTCAGTAAACCGAACTTTACAGACAACCGTTTTTTTCGTATAAAACCTCTATCGTATAAAACTATTGTACCTCTAATATTTGTCAATCTCTTCTTAAGTCATGCGCACATCTCAGCGTTCTGCGGTGGCGATCTGTAAAACGCTATCAATTATCTCATATTTGACAGCATTTCACTGATCACCACCGCACAACGCTTAGATGTAAGGCTTCAGAGGAGAAGAATTAAAAATATTTTACCATCGATGCTATTTATTTTCCTGTTGAAATCCATACCAATACGATCGTCCACTACTCCTTTAACTATAGGATCCCCGTTTCGAAACAACTTTTTTTGATATTGTTTTCGTAAAATTATATTCTCTTATCTAAAAAAGTTAGCAATGTTGCCTAGTAGAGATCTCTGTTAGCGATAAGACCACCCATTGTTTTACTGTGACTGTTTATTTCTAAGCTAAAAACTGTATCCGACCTTTCTTGTGTGTTATTGTAATCAATAAAGAGTTAATTTTATCTATACATATGTATATCTATCTAAAAAAAGTTAGCAAGTCACTCGTCAAGCTAAAACGTCTCTCGAGTACTTGACGTTGTCTTCACGATACAGAACACTTTAGTACGTGGTACCCATCACGCACGCACTGACTATAGTTCGTCACCCCTTGGAAACAACCCCGTTAGCCTTTAAACCCCAGCCACAGTCCTTTGATCACTTAGCACCAAATACTGCATATTCTTTGAAACTTAAGGGAGCAGTCAGAGGTACGTCCAAACATTTGACACATACCCACATGTTTGCAGTAGTTGTTACTCAAAACGTGACAGGTTGCAAGCCCATGGTCGCTGCTAGAATATAATCAGGTTTCCTCATGGTGTTTTCCATCACTGATTGAGGGCATAGCGCACGTTCATTGTTCTTAAATAAAACTTCATTGGTGGATGAATGAATTCATTGAAAAGAGTTTGGTCCACCTGATGTTGAGCGATTACTACTACCATAGCCATAGCAAACAAAGCTAACATTAACAGTAAAGAATCAATTCAGTTGTGACTTTCGTATCACAACACCAATCAATTATAACAAGCACCCATATCAGTCAGTTTTATATAGGAAAAAATGTTTTCGTTTATCTTGATAACAATATTATATCTAACCGAAGAATCACTTTCCAGCAATAACAATATCTATGGTTAATAAGACTAAGATCCTAAGGTCGTGAGTTCAAATCTAGTCGTGTAGGTACCAATTAGTTTCTTTGTTGAAAAATGTATGGTGCAATATGTCAGTACTCTAAAACGGTGAAGGAAAACATCGTGAGAAGCCGGCAAGTCGTAGAATCGAAAAGTTCGAAAAACATGGGTTGAGTGCACAAAAGGAGCCTCTCTGAGGCGCACTTGAAATCCTTTTATCACGCTGGTTTCAAAGAACCAGAGACACGATGAGAAGAAGAAGATATATTACGACTGATGGTAATTATACATCTAAATGTGGATGTATAAATTTCTGATAGAAAACAATCTTATATTTCATTTTATTTACGCATTATTTGGCAATATTTTTCATACCACACTAATTTTTACTGTTAGCTTTTACACTGTTCGCACCACTTTTATGAAAGCCTAACCACTTCTCTCTAAAAAATGACACAGTATGAATAGCTTACCTCAGAAAGGTGAGCATAATGTGTAATTCTGAACATTTTCCTTAGCAATTTTCTTCTCTGTGGCGCGTCAATGACTTCCTTTTATGTGTGCGAATAAAAAACGCTATTATAATAAAGAATGTCTTTGTTATTGCGTACAATTACGTTTATTATTGAGCAAGAATATTTTGGTATGAAAGGTTCAACTCGTGTTGTAGGTTATGGGTTTGATTCCCAGCATGGACCAAGGAATATAATACTCATGGACAAAGTTTTGTGTTTGGATGGATCCAAATAAATGCAGATTTCTTAATCTTAACTTTTTATTTAAGGTCTGCGTATACGCAAAATGTGGGCCTAAAATGTGGGCTAATGAGCAATATAAAACATATATTATGTTTAATATTGCTCATTAAAGTTCCCATTTAGAATCAAGTTTTTAAGGTCAATTGGCAATGACCCAAAAATCAACTGTGTTTTTTTATCTAAGATTAGAGCTCTAACAAGTTTTTACTAAAAATAAAAGGAGTTTAGGTTTAGGTTAACATAGGTATTAACACTCCTCGGGTGTCGCAAAATAAAATTAACTGGTTATTGATAATAAATCTCTGTCAACCTAAAAAAAAGCGGCCAAGTGCGTGTTGGACTTGGCCCATGAAGGGTTCCGTAGCAGTAAGTAATATAATATAGAAGTTCTAGTAGTTCGTCGAAAGGTACATTGCGGTTTACGATTAATGACGTATTAAAAAAAAACTACTTGCTAGATCTCGTTCAAACCAAATATCGTTGGAAGTTTACATAGTAATGTACATCATATATATTTTTTAGTTTTATCATTCTCTTATTTAAGAAGTTACAGGGGGGGGGGGCAATATTTTATCACTTTGAACGCGTCTCTTGCAAAAACTATTAAGTTTAGAAAAAAACGATATAAGAATCCTCAACATCTTTTTTGAAGATCTATTCATAGTTCTAAGTATGGGGACCCCCAAAATTTATTGTTTTTTTCTATATTTGTAAGAAAATCTTAATGCAGTTCACAGAATACATCTACTTACCAAGTTTCATCAGTGTAGCTTTAATAGTTTCGAAGAAAAGTGGCTGTGACATACGAACGGACAGACAGAGAGGCAGACAGACATGACGAATCTATAAGGGTTCCATTTTTGCCATTTGGCTACGCAACCCTATTACACGTACATAATTAAAAGATTTAAATACTACTTTGCCAAAGTCTATTTTTATGTTTTCTCAATGACTACAAATATGTAGTATAAACGATCCATAGAAATACAATATTAGTTGTCTGAATTAATCTTCAAAGGTCATACACCCCAGCGTCTAATGAAAATAATTAACAACCCGTGAAGGAAATTATATTAATAAAGTTATTTTGTTTTTAGATCTTACCTAGCGGTGATTATAACAAAGGTATCGCTAATAGCCCACGCTACAGGAAGAGCCAGAATCATTATTATTTTTATTTATCTTGGGAAGTCGATGGATGAGAAAACCAGAATCGCTATTCCTAGAAATGTCTACTATTTTCTGAATGTCTTGTCTATTACTACTTAGATAAATGAATAAATACTTATAAATAATGTGGGCAATTTACAAAACACTATCTTCAAAGCAGAGCAGAGCTTGTATGATGAGAACCAGATAAGTAGCTTTATGATTATTATTATTATTTTTCTGAAATAATAAAAATATTTGAAATTGAATATCACACAACTATTGAAGTTATAAATAACCAAAATGACATGGAAAGTTTTGTTACTTCTGAAGTAAATCTTAGGCATCTCGATATGAGCCAATGCCTGAAATAATAAAATCGAGATCAAACCAGCTCGTTCCTTTCTTATGCTCGAAAAAGATCAATGATATTGTTTACGCAAAAGAAATGAGCAAAGCAATAACAGACAGCAATATACATCACAAACGATACAAAGAAAGGTCGAAAATACATCAAACCACCGACAAACGGAACAATTTCAACAAATTTCCTCTCGCGCGAGATGTTCTCTGTGTCGCTCGCATCCTTCACACTTTTATGTGACGGTTTTGGAAATAATGCACACTGAGCGGATATTTTACAAAGCTGGAAGATTACGGTCTAAGTGAAGGAGGAACGTTGGGAATATAATACGCGATAAACAGCCATGTAATATAGATTTAATATGTGAGAAAGAGTTTGCTAAACCCTTTTGGAGACCTAGTTCTGGATGAAGAAAATTAGTCGGCTATCCTATTTGTACATTCTAGGCTTGATAATTTAGAAAATAAGTTTTTACCTTATTTATAAAATATTACTAAATGACTGTAACTTTTATGTTAGTAGTTAGAGAGCACTGGTGGTCTAGTGGTAGCGGACCCACCTTCCGATCCTAAGGTCGTGGGCTCAAATCCAGTCGTGAGTTTTTCTGTTGACAAATTTATCTGCACTATGGTGTAGGAAAACATCGTGAGGAATGCGGCGTGTCGTAGAACCTAAAACAGTTCGAGCAACACGTGCCACGTGGCACGTAAAAAGGGCCCGCCATCCAGCGGCCTACTTGCGGAAACCAGCCCGCACATAAAGTGGGATGATGAATTTGCCGAATTTATGTTAGTAATTTGAGCTGGAAAACATGTCCGCTGAGTGTTCACAAACATGTCAACAACCCTTCCAGGATACGGAAACTAGGTCTACCTGCTTTTATATTTGCTCCCGAACTCGGTCAAGAGTGGTATCCTGCAAAGGGCACTGAACTTTGTGTTTATGTTGCAAAAGTTTAATAGAAGGCTGGCAAAGTTAGGCTGAAAAGTTTTTCACCTGCTTAGAATTCAGTTTTGGCCACGAAAAAGAATAACGAACCAATAAATGGAATTTTATATTTTCTTCAAAGTTTTTTGTTGTAACAAGTTTTTATAGTAAAAGTTGATAGCTAGCTTTGTTTCAGTTCTCGCTCTGTTAGGGATGATATTTTAACTGAACAGTTAAAATAGCTCCCCCACCCGATGCAGCGGCGTTCATTGTAACGAGGGAAGTCGGGAGATTGAGAGGGGTTCAGAAATCTTTCTGGGAAGTAGGGGAGGTTTTATCCAGTTGTAGACTTCTTCAGGCTTATGGTAATGGCGAAACTAAAATGATGAGCTAATAAATAACAGTATTCTACGTTTAAGAAACGATTTGAATTTTATATTTAGATCTGAATTAAATTAACATAACTATGAATTTGTATATTAATGCCTGTCACGTGAAGTTGTATAATATTACGCATGATGACAGTAACAAAAACACTGAGAGCACTGGTGGCCTGGTGGTAGCGGCCCCGCCTTGCGATTCTAAGGTCGTGGGATCAAATCCAGTTGTCTACCATTCAATTTTTCTGCCCTAAAATTCATTTACACTATGCCAGTGCTCTCAAGCGGTGAAGGAAAACAATGAAGAAACCGGCATATCGTAGAACATAAAAAGTTCGAAAATATGTATCAAGTGCACGAAAGGAGCCTCTTCCAGGTGCACTTAAAATCCTTTCACCACACTTGGTTCGAAAGAATCAGTGACACGATTAGAAGAAGATGTAACAAAAACCTAATGACTTCTTAGTAGGTACAAGGATTACTTACAACCCGTAACGCAGAAGGTTTTAGAGTATTAGAGGTGACTATATAAAACACTTAAAACAAATTTACTTGAAATCAGCAACAGAATGGAGTAATTAGATGAATTATATGGAACGAGGGTTGGAGTTTTCACTTGTATTGTTGAGGTTAATGAACGGATCATAATAGATAGTCCGATGATGGGCGGACTCCAGAAAATTTATTTCTCCCGGAAAACTATACAAAAAGTATGAAAAAAATAGGATTACTATTCCTATTTTTGGTATTTGGTCCGTTTTTTCCTTGTATTCGTATAGGCGTTTTGTTTATCGAGCTTGCGAGCTTTTGTTATAAAATGTTTTACTTTTGTTATAAAATATACATAAGGCACTCTCATAAGAAAATACCATGCATCGATCCAGTGTCCATGAACAGTCCAATGATAAAAACAATCAATAGTTTGTACAAAAATAAAATATACTCAAGAGCAAGAACCAATTTGTAAGTTTGTTGCTTCTGTTCTAGACGATCAGTCCGCGAACTTTTGGTCCGTTAAATACCGACCGTAAAAAAATATCAAGATAAAACTTTCAACTTGATATTGTTACATATAATATTATTTTGTGCAAAATAAAACAAAAGTTTGATTTGATAAAAGAATGCCTACCATTCTTATAGACTAAGTATGTAGTAGTGTACCGGGTCAAACTCTTATACCTACCCTCTAAAATCACAAAACGCCTACACACTCGTCAATTATCATTTTCCTGGAAGTTGTTCCTTACAAAACAACCAGTTTTATTATTTATTATCATTGGGTTGAAAAGGTTTGTCGACCTTTACGCACCTGTAGTTACCTCTGAAGTGCGTTTATTGTTATATAGTAATCATCATCATCCGCAGCCCGACTTTACTGTGATTTCGTCTACCCCCATAATGTATTGTATGGCAAGAAAATATGCTCATGCAGGCTAGCTGGTAGCCATAACTGGCATGACGGCAGCCAAAATGCTCGCAGATGCTCGCTGTCATGTTTATCGCAGATTGCTGTGCTATTGCCTTGATGTGGTTGGGTCTTAATACTATTTGCCTGTATTTTATAATGATCTCTCATTGAAATTACCATCAAAATCCATAAAAAAAAAATTATCTAATGTTCAACAAAGTTTTACCAGTGTCAAGCTATTTACATACACTCAAATCAGTCAAGGTCAAGTCTTCAAGCTCTTTAGGGTGGGTTTACTTGCTCTTTTTAGGCTAGAAGGCTAGAAGGGTTAGAAATAGTAAAACCCTTATTTTTGACGCTCATTATGTTTGGTAAGATTATATCCATTTCCCAGTTCTTGCAATCAGCGGAAAGGCAGTGAACTCCAAAAACTAATTAGCAAATTAATGACGCCCTTTATAAATCTTTGTTTGCTTCGACCATGTTTGTGACGTCTTCGTGATTATACAAATTAGCGCCGAGTGCTTTATAGCTTTTAGTTTGATAAGACATGGCTTGGAGTATCAAGGGCCTAACATTTGGAGCTAGAACGTTATGAGTCATGACTTATTTATTGAAAGCATTTTTAAGACTAAGCACATAGGTACATACGGGCATTGTTTTTTTGAAAAAACATAAGATACAATTCAATTAACGACTCTCAGTAGTCAAATAAGTCAGTCAAGTATATACATATAGCTATTAGGTATACACAAAATTAAAAGTACCACGTAACTAACCAACAAATTAAAATAATGCGAAAACTTGAGAAGCTCGGCATAAGAGGTACCTACCTTCCTCATACTACTTATTGACTATCTCCAAGACCGAACACAAAGAGTCAAACTTAGCCACGGTATTCATAGCACTGACGAAGTGACTTCCCAATACGGTGCTCCTCAAGGAAGCGTTCTCGACCCTACGTTTTTCCTTGCCTATATCAATGATAGGACAAACATCCAATTGACTATTGGAACGACTCCTCATTATAATTTTTGTTGGTGATATTGCCATATTGTTTCAGGGTAAATTTTGATAAAGGTCTATAAACTGGCTGATTCGGGGCTCAGAACGGTCATTCAATGGCTAAAAATTTACTTTAAAAAACAATGAACATCATGAATGGCATGAACCTATTCGTATATATAAAAACCTAATCTAAAATTAATTTGGCTACAACTTATCTAATAGTTACATAATTTTTTTACTACTTATTTATACTATCTACCTACCTATTTGCTTCTTTACTTTAAAGAAATACCATCGTGAACCAGATGGCATAAATTAAATAAATTATATTAATTTCCTAAAAAGACAAGTTAAACTAGTAGGTATCCCATAAATTCAAACAATCAATATTGAAAAAACCTGTCTGTAACATTTTTTTAAAGTAATTAATTAGCTAAAACTACATTTAAAAATATACTAAGCATTTGACTTATTTTTAGGTTTTTTAATTAATTCTCAGTAAAACAGTTTAATAAAGTTTTCATTCTTTTGTATTCTCCAAGCGCGGTATGTTAGACAGGGGTAACTCTATTTACCACAATGCCGCGCAGTGTAGTTCAAAATTACAATACGAAACTATAGCGTTGCAGTATAGACAGACACTGCATATTATTGAGAAATCACTGTGATGTCTTTGACTTCTACACCATGAGATTTTGCATTCACGCTAATTTAGAAAATATTTTCAATTCAAGGCTCTCTGGTATGTGGCTTTTGGGCAGTCGCCTCGGCCCACATACCATTATACTCAATACCTAGTGGACTGGCTACATCCGTCGAGATGCCGGCACTAGCACGATGTATTCAAATTCAGTCTACGATGACCCAATTACAGTTTAGGTCGTACATTACATACCTACAATCTAAAAAAACAGAAGGTATCTTTATCTTTATTCATAAAAAAATCCTTCATTCAGAATGTTTTTTTGCTCTACTCTATTTGGTGTAATTTACCTACAATTATGTTTAATTTACAAAACTTTATGTTTTAAGTATTTAGTTTATTTTTACTTATAGCATCATTTTTCATCAAATTCTCAGCTTCTACGACTTGCACAACATTTCTTTTCATTCCTATTATACTATCTGCTATTTCTTGCAACGTTTTATCTTTAGTTTCAGGCAAATATTTGTACAATAAACCAATCAAAATGGAAGTAGTTATGCCGAAAAATAGGAACGTACCATGAATTCCAAAGCATTTAAATAAGTATGGAGCTATTTTAAACATTATTCCTATGCATAGTTTACCAAATGTAGCAGTTACACACATAGCCAAGTTTCTGGATCTAATTGGTATCAATTCCCCATAAACTGATGAAGACATGATCAATGGCCCACAGCTGATTGATATTGAAAATAACATCAATAAACATATGGATACATACTGGTTCTCTTCAATGACAGCAAATTTAATCAAATAAAGATAAAGTGATATCAAAAATAAGAACACCGCTCCAATGGCAGATGAAACCAGCAGTAATGTTCTTCGTTTCAGAGATTTAGATAGAGCACAACCAGCGTACATACTCAACACAGTAATGCCATCCAATATAAGCATTCCTGTGTACGCTGTAGATTCATTATCCGTTATTTTCTTTATAATATCAATAGCGTATACAGTACAGACTAATTTTCCTGAAAATACAGCTAGCATGCCCGCTAACATCGAAATTAGTATTGGTTTATAGAATTCGCTAACTGTCATACTCGTGTACAAGTCCTTAACTGTCTCCAATCGGGAAACTTTTCTTTTTTTAAAGCTTTTCTTGTATTCCTTTTGGGTATTTATCAAATTCAACAGTTCTTTTTCTGACTCTTCGTCACAACCTTTCAGCCACCGATGACTGGCTGCACATTCTTCGTACCTTTCTTTACTTGCCAACCAATATGGAGACTCGGGCCATATGATGACGGTGAGTAAATACATCGTTAGTATGATTCCTACTAGTCCAATCAGTTTCCAGTGAAAGAAGGTCCCAATGGCATTCGACGCCCAAATTCCCCAGTATAGCGTTGCTGATTTTATCGCCAAAAACAGTCCTCGGTACTTTGGTGAGGTATACTCCGTTATAACCACAACAGATATGCAGATTTGCGTAGCACTGAAGAAACCCTGCATTATTAAACTGATTAAGATTTGGAGAACGCTGTTGCTATAGTAGAAGACGACGAATGCTATGAAGGTGTCCACACACGAGATGATGAAGCAGAGCTTCCTCCCGTAGAGTCTGGTGAGGATGGAGAGCACGATGACACAAGGGAATCCACTGAAGGTCATCGCAGAAGCTGGAAATAAAATGTAAATCAATAAAAAAATTAAGTGTAATAAACACTATAAAATCATTAAATATATATTAAAAATCGTGCGAGGAACTAAACTAGTATAGCCGGTTTTGTACGGTATCTCATTAGCTTGCCCCTTATACTAGAGCACATGGGCTTTGAATATTTTTCCTCTGAACCAAATTTAAAGACTGTGAAAGAAAGTTATAGAATAAGTTATTAATTTGAATTAATTGAATACGTACTGAGCCAAGACGCCATTTCATCTCCGATAGCCGCTGTGGAATTGTTTTCTTTTCTTATTTGAGGAATGAAGACAGTCGGAGCGCCCACGCACAGTCCGTACACGAAATAAGAAACCCATACTCCAGAACAAATGAGGAGCTGAAAAAAACATGGCATAGGTATCAACAATAATTATGTACGAGTATGTGTTACTCAGGCTATTTAGCATGGGTAGTTTAGCTAATGCTGTTTTACAATTAACCTTATTCGTCTAAGCGTTACTTAGACATACCATTGCTTAACTTACGTTTATATTATTATTGCTATCTATGTACTCACGTTTTTAAACTGTAGTAGTCTACAGTATTTATTTATTTATAGTTCCTACTTAAGTACATGCAAATCTTATCTTATACCTTTAAACGAGAAAATCTTGTATATATATATATATTTAGGATCTCGGAAATAGCACCAACGATTTTCATGAAATTTAGTATACAGGGGTTTTCGGGGACGATAAATCGATCTAGCTAGGATTTATTTTTAGAAAATATCGGCGTTCGGAGTTAAGAACAAACAACTTTTTCATAATATCATTACTCCTAGCGCCATCTGTTGATTAAGTCATGAGTTAGTGGGACAGAGAACGCCATCTATTGACGAGTAGTGGAGTTTATTATTATGTCGGTAAGATCGAAAAATATTAATATTTAATCAGTATGTAAGTAATTCGTATTTAAAACTAATTCACAACAACAGTTTACAAAAAAAAATACCGAGCGAAGCTCGGGCACCAACTGCTAGTTTATACCTTTAAACGAGAAAATCTTGTATATATATATACGAGCAGGTATGACCGAGCTTCGCTCGGGTTTAAAAAAAAATAGTATTATTATTTGCCAATAGATGTCAGGAAGAGTCGTATCTTTATTGGCTTATTTTTAATTAACAACGCCTTCTAATAATGGTATTCCTAAATTACCTTAAAAAAACGCAACTACATAGGATAGTAGATAGATAGATAGATAGATAGATAGATAGATAACACTTTATTGTACACCACAAGAATAGGAACATACACATAGCGAAAAACTAAAACTATAGCGAAGCACAATGGGCGGTCTTATCGCTATGAGCGATCTCTTCCAGACAACCTTTGGATGGACAGGATTTGAATAACGAGAAGGCGGTGCCATAAGGGCTTCTACACTATATATTATTATGAGAAATTATGATATATTTATGTAGGAACTATAGAAACATTACATATTATACCTATACATATACATACACAGTACATATACCTATAGTTTATAAACATGAATACATAGATAGCAACAATAATATAAACATACATAATTATACTGATAACATAGATAAATCATAATGAACCTCCTAATTCAACTGAATAGTGGCTGTGCAAAAGCTTTTTGAAGATGGGAAGGGATTTCGCTTTTCGAATATCAACAGGAAGAGAGTTCCAAAGGCGGGTAGCTTGTACAGTGAAAGAGTGCTTATAGAAAGAAGAAGAGTGGACAGGAGTACTAAGTTGTAGGGTTTCAGAAGATCGTAAGGTACGAGAGTTGGCGAGATGTAGGTATTCAAAGCGTTCTTTTAGATAAGGGGGGGTGGAGGGATTAAATAAGATACTGTACAAGAGGCAAAGGTGATGAGTATTCCTGCGAAAACGAATAGGCAACCACTTAAGCTTATTACGAAAATCGGAAACATGGTCATATTTGCGTAAGCCAAATATGAACCTAATGGAGAAGTTTTGGAGGCGCTCAAGCTTATCCAGTTGCGCTTCGGTGAGATCAGGATAGCAGGCGTCGGCATAATCAATGATTGGAAGCAAAAGAGATTGCGCAAGCGTAACTTTAGTGGATGTCGGTAAAAAGTTTTTTAACCTTCTCAGTGAAGCAGCTGACGCAAACATTTTCCTGCTCAGTTCAGCTAGATGCGGCTCCCATGACATATTTTTGTCCAAAATAACTCCCAAGTTCTTGACTGAGTCACTAAAAGGAATGGGAATGTTGTCAAAAACTACTTGCGCAAGAGTAGACCAGTTTATTCGGGAGATCATCCGGGAACTGCCTAAAATAATGACTTGGGTTTTTTTAGGATTCACAGAAAGCCCAAAATCTCTGCTCCATGTGAGAATACGCATTAGGTCGCTATTGGTGTTAGAGATCGCCTCACTCAAGTCATTAACTGAAGCCTGAGTGTAGATCTGGAGATCATCTGCATAAAGGTGGTAGGAGGAAGTTAACTTTTGGGAAATAGAATTTATAAAAATTGCAAAGAGAAGAGGAGATAAGACGCCGCCCTGAGGCACTCCGGCAGTGAGATCGCTCCATGATGAGAAAGTATCATCAATTCGGATGCGTTGCCGGCGTCCAAACAGGTAACTATGAAACCAGTCAATAGCCGTTGGAGATACGTTAAGAGAGCGAAGTACACCCAGAAGAATATCAAAGTCCACGTTGTTAAAAGCGTTACTAAAGTCAAGCAAAGTCAACACAGTTACATGCCCGTTGTCCATACCCAGACGAATATCATCGGTGATCTTAGTCAGAGCCGAAGTAGTGCTATGACCACGACGAAACCCGGATTGTAAAGGATTGATGAGGGAATGTATGCTTAGGAATGTACTGAGTTGGTCGTGAACCAGTCGTTCTAGTACTTTGGATAGGAAAGGAAGGATAGATATGGGGCGATACTCAGAGAAAGTAGAAGGATTAGCCTTTTTAGGTAGAGGAATGATCTGAGCATTTTTCCAGATATCAGGGAAGGTTCTAGTGGAAATGGAGAAATTAAGGATATGGGATAGGACAGGGATGATTTCATCGAGTATGGACACTAACATATTGCGACTAATGTTGTCATTGCCGACTGCGTTAGATGAAATGGATGTTATACGTCACAAGCTGAAAATTGACTAAAAATAAAAGGTGAGAAATCTGGGGGTGGTATAGCTGAAAGATTTTGAATAGTATTAAGCTTAGTTAGTCCATTGATATTGGAAGTAGAGGAGAAATGATAGTAGTTAACTAGTAGTCCCCAAACATGATTTTTGTAATAAGCAAGCGTAAGTATAAGTATCTACTTTAATGGTAAAATTATTGAGCTATAGCTACTAATGTGTAAAAGTAGGCGTTTCATTACAAAATTGCAACTGAAAAAAATAAAACAAGTTATGACCAAAAAAGTATTTATTATAAAAATAATCATAGTAAATGTTCAAATTGGACTCCCCCTGCCCTTATGCAAGCTCTACACCTTTTTATAAGAGATCTTTGTAATCTGTTATTATAATTTTTTGATGATATAATTCTGGCTGCTTCGGCGACGTGAAGTCGAAGTTCTTCTAATGAGTTTATGGGTTTCTTGTAAACCTGCTCCTTCAAACAGCCCTAATATAAAAAATCCAGAGGATTGATACTACTTTGGTCATAACTTGTTTTATTTTTTTCAGTTGCAATTTTGTAATGAAACGCCTACTTTTACACATTAGTAGCTATAGCTCAATAATTTTACCATTTAAGTAGATACTTATGCTACTGTTTTAGAATCCTTATGATGTAGGTAATTTTTTTATGTAGTTGGCTATAAAACTCCAATACATTTTTTTTTCACCACAGGTGCTCAAACTTAGCAGTAAAATAAATTTCAGAAACAAAAATCATGTTTGGGGACTACTAGTTAACTACTATCCTATGTAGTTGCGTTTTTTTAAAGGTAATTTAGGAATACCATTATTAGGGCATACGTTAGTAGAAAAAAATCCGAACTAGGCCTCATGTAGCGGACGTGATGCCCACAAATATGAGGAAAACTGGGAAATTTCTAAATTATCCAAAAAAATTCGTAGACCACGGACTGTTGGGAATAGATTTTTTTTTTTGGGTGGGGGGCCCCACCTCCCCTCCCCCGCACACGCACGTGCAGGATTATCCACCATTTCTGGGAAACCCTGTATATATACAAGATTTTCTCGTTTAAAGGTATAAGATATCCCTTCACGTGCCAGCCAACCCGTGAAGGTTGATCCCAAATAAGAATTTATTCTTATTTGGGACGTCAGTCACTACGCTCGGCAGGCGGACTGCAGTTTTAAGTATTAGAAAGAAAGAAAAGTCCCTTACGACATTCGCAGACACGTACGTATTATGCTAAAACCACCGGCCAAAACTTTAATATTTGCTTTAGATTGCAAAAACAGATTTCATAAGTCGTAAAAAATTGCCTGCTGTGCCAGTTGATTTAGCGATTTCCGCAATCAAGTGTTTTGTCGTAAATATAAATTATATGAATAGCTGTTTTCTGATTTACGAATTTTAAAATGTTGTGTCATAAAATGTGGAACAAGATTTTATAAACTGAATAATAAAATAAAAAATAATTTGGCATGAAAATAATATGTTAGTAAAAACGACTGGCCTCTCAGCTCAGTTGGTTTAGTATCTCTGCCTACTGTGCTGTAGGTCGTGGGTTCGATCCCCACCTAGAACAATATTTGTGTGGTGAACACAGATGTTTGTTCTCTGGTGTTAAATTGGTATGTATTTGCAAAAAAAAACTATGTAAGTATTATATCAGTAATCAGGTTCCCATAGTACAAGCTCTGCTTAATTTGGGGCTAGATAGTGTTGTGTGTAATTGTCCACAATATCTATTTATTTATGAATTTTTGATGGCACAAGGTCGCTTCCTAAAGCGGTGGCCAACTTCATTTGGTCTATATCTCGAATGTTGTAACTTGGATCATAGCAAAGAATGGTAGAGACGAAGCCCTTAGTTTGGTGTCTGTTCTTCTATGCTTGGACCTAGCTTTAGGACTTTTTAAAGACGTGGTCCTTGTAGCGGCTGGATATTTCCAAATCGCTAAAATTAAAGCCGAAAAATGTGCAACCTTACAAGTTTGACCAGAATAACCACTCTAACAAAAAGTGTCCAACTACAAAAAACCAGACAAGTGCATGTTGGACTCACCCTCCGAGGGTTCCGTACAAATTTATAGGGTAAAGCATTTATAATAAAATATAATTATTATAAACAGTAATATTTAAGTCACAAAAAATAATTTAAAACTTGACGGTCGTCAAGTTTTAAATTATATTTCCTTGCATAAAAACCGTGTTTTTCTATGATAATAATCTCAAATATATCGTTTCAGATACGCAGTGTCAAAATATACGTTTTTTGCGGCATCAACGACAGACGGGCAAATGGACACACGGACAACAAGGGGATCCTCTAAGGGTTCCGTTTTTTTTCTTTTGATGTACGGAACCCTAAAAAGAAATTTGTTTATACGAAATTATAATACGGATTTATTATAATTTAATAAATTAAACTTGATTAATAATGTGGTTTTAGAAAGATAAGATCCACCAAGGATTTCGTTTAGTTTTGATCTTAGGGTTGTTCGATTTCCACACAAACTGAATTTTACTATTTATGTGCGATTAGAGTATAATTGTGCTTTGAAATAACTGAAGCTAGCTCTCATAATGGTCTTTATTTCCGGTAAATAACTTTTTAAATTAAAATAAATGCATATTTTTTTTACTAGCCACGTCAATCTCCAGTTTTCTTCAACTCAATAAAGTTTTCCGGAAATAAATACCTATATGATAGCCAACCACATTTATTTTAGTGTACAATTTACTCTCATCGCCCATTAGTAAAGTTATTTTTTTATTTGTATGGAAATTGTACCACCCTTATTTCACAAAATATAACAGCGTAAGGTAAACAATTAGTCTCAAAGGAGAAAAAACGTGCGTGGACGTTTTTTTGGATCTTATAAAACCTTTTGATATCCCTTCTCATCCTGTTGTCCATCCTTTTCAGAACCTGTATAGATAGACAGAGAACCATCATCTACGTTCATCACGCAAATGTAGTAGGAATTGAACCCAAGGTCAAGAGCAACCAAACTAAGATGTAAGGGTTTCTGGGCTTTTTTAGAACAAAGATAACAAAAACTCTGGCTGCAAAGCAGTTCAATTAATGCATACCTGTCTCAAAAATGGTTTCCAATCTTTCTCATCACTTGTATTTTCCCTCTCATCAGTAGCACCATCACCGACTGAAACTTCTTGGTAACTGTTGCTATGCATTATAATTATCAGTCTCTATCCAAAAAAAATAACTACTGTGGATTGTGACATATTTTTTTTTAATAACCTAATCAACTTTTATCAATATCACGAATATTTTTAATGTCTTATGTTAAATGTCAAAACGTTTTGTATAAAAACGCGTCACTTTTACTTCGATACATAAACATTACTAATAACTTGAGCTGACAAACTATTAAATATTAGATTTTTTAAATATTTACCAAAGCGCAAGTGATCGTTCGTGAGTAGTGTTCCGTGTGAAAAAAACCAGTGAAAAATACGCCAGCCAATCTCTCATACCCGTGGCCGGCCTGGTGTGAGGGGGGCCAACTTAACCGGCGTCTAACAACACATCGCGCTACCACGGAACCGAGTTCACAAGTTTTTACTTTTGCCAAAAGAATCAGTCTAGTTGAACAGTCCACTCTTTTATTTTATCTTCTACCTTAGTAAGGTACCCAGCACATGCTCTGGCTCGTAAGACATACACCATAAGAGCCTCTTTTAAACGTAACCTGTTTGATTTTGATATAATTTACTAGCGATTGTTTCCATCATTTGCTATTTTAAGATTTGACCCTCGAGTTACGCTCTAAAAATTTAAAAAGTTTAAACTCCTGCTACTTTGCATTGGAAAGTAGGTAGAAGATGAACACACAAACACAAGAGCGATACTAAAAAAACCGTTTTCCCAAACGTGGATCAGAACTCTAAAAACAGGAAGGTGGTTTATTTGGTGTCATCAACTTGCCCGAATGCATGCCTTGTTTCCATGACGCGCAGGCTGTAACATGACACTCGTAAAAACAAAATGAAGTGATTGATCATGAATCTTTATAATGAAGTTATTTATACCACGTATACCCAGAAGCACTTATTATTGTACAACTAATTAATTAAAATAAAACAATATTACAAACACAAATTAAATATGCAGATCATCATTTTGCATGTTAGTAGAATGATGGTACCTACGAATATTAGTAGGTTATTATACTCATTATTATATAACATTATGCAATATCTTGCCAGAAAATTCCAATTATTTCTGACCATAAACACACAAAAGGTAAACACACATATCAAACTAAAGATACAAAATAACATTTACATATTAGTTTCCCAACTTGTAAATAATAACAAATCGCGCAACCCCAGCCTTTTTTGTTGGTTGCCACTCTGCATAAATATCAACTTTCAACTCTATGTTTGCATATTTCATTAGTGACAGTGAAAAGACTAGTCTAGAATTTTTTATTTTATAAAATTTTGGGTTCTAAAGGCAGGGTTATCTTTAACGCTGCTTTTTTAGGGTTCCGTAGCCAAATGACAAAAACGGAACCCTTATAGATTCGTCATGTCTGTCTGTCTGTCTGTCCGTCCGTATGTCACAGCCATTTTTCTCCGAAACCGTAAAACCTAGACTGATGAAACTTGGCGAATAGATGTATTCTGTGAACCGCATTAAGATTTTTACACAAAAATAGAAAAAAAACAATAAATTTTGGGGGTCCCGATGCTTGAAACTGAAACTCAAAATATTTTTTTTCATCAAACCCATACGTGTGGGGTATCTATAAATAGGTCTTCAAAAATGATGTTGAGGTTTCTAATATCGTTTTTTTCTAAACTGAATAGTTTGCGCGAGAGACACTTCCAAAGTGGAAATAAGTTGGTCCCCCCCCTCTAACTTCTAAAATAATAGCATGATAAAACTAAAAAAAAAATATATGTTGTACATTACTATGCAAACTTTCAACGATATTTGCGGTTTGAACGAGATCTAGTCAGTAGTTTTTTTTTTATACGTCATAAATCGTAAACCGCAATTTACCTTTCGACGAACTACAAGAACCTTTATATTATGTTACTTGATGCTACGGAACCCTTCATGGGCGAGTCCGATTCGCACTTGGCTGCTTTTTTATAGCTATTAATTTAAGAAAATACAAGCAACTTTTTGAAATTTTAAACTGTTTGCATTTATTTCTCACAAAAAAACTCGGTTAAATTATTTCGTTTTATCTATTTTTTTTTCCTTTGTTTAATGTTTATCTACTTCGTCTTTTTCAGTAAAACTATTAATCTTTATTCAAAAATAACGCAAGATGTAATAACACCCAGACAGAGAACAACGCTGAGTTCACTACACAAATATTTGTTCCCAATGGGATCAAACCCACGACCTACAGCGTACAAGGCAGAGCTACTAGCAACTGAGCTGGACAGCACAAGGATCACTTTAAAACGTTAAGTCTTGGTGCCAGTTCCACGCGACCAAGCCTAGAAAAAGACGCTGTTTAAAATGCCTACCCTTTATTTATTTACTAGTACTCCAGCAATTTCCTGTAAGAGGCAATAACTGCATTTGCCGGCGCAGGTACCCTGGCAGGAGCAAGGTCGGGGTTAGTGGGACTCGGGAACCAGGTCACCGGGAGACTATGTACAGGGCTGTCATTCATCTATTATTTATATGGACTTTTTGGTCTTACGTTTCTTTCTTGTGAATTCGGCATTATATATTTTAAAACCATAAAATGCTATTCGTAAAGATGTATCAGACAATAACACTAATTACACAAAATAACAATAAAAACTGTTAAAAGTTTTGAATAAAGAAAAAAAACCGTTCGTGAAACGCCAAACCCTTGACTAATTATTTTTAAATTTGCAAGTTTTTTAATAATTATTAATTATCATTTTGCCCATGGCTCTTTCAGTAGGCCTACCATGAGCTCTGTCTGGCTCTGTCTCTGGTTCTGGTTTTAAGTCTGTGTGAGTGCTCACCAGTGCATTATACTGTGTGTGTGACGTTTTGACGTAGGATTTATTTAGTCAACACTCACACAGACTCAAAGCCAGAACCTAAGACAGAGCCAGACAAAACTCATGGTAGGCCTACAGTACCATATTTGTCATACTGTTAGTTGGTAACTATAAAACATGTTGTTGAGTTTATAGGTGATCATTTAAAATTATCAACTACATAATTAGTAAACATACCGCCTGTAAACTTTCATGATGGAAGACCTGGGACCAAAAGAAATTGTGTATTGCCATTTCTGGGCTCGGCCACTAAACTTTGTCACTAAAATTATAGCCTTAGTATCAGGGCCTCAATTCTAGACCAGTGACTTTTTTGTCACGGTAGATATATATCACAAGAACTGTCAGTTTCTCTAGTGAATTTGACAGTTCTTGTGATATATATCTACCGTGACAAAAAAGTCACTGGTCTAGAATTGAGCCCCAGTTGTACCATTGATTTGTACAATTGATGGTACAAGTGACACTACTTTGTATCTCAAGTACTATTAAAGAAAACACGCGGTAAAGACACTTCAAGTGGTCTAGTGATTTACTGAATATGAAAAACTGTCTGAAACTGGTACCGATTAGATAACCCTAGGATGGGTATACTACCTTTTGCTAGGGCTGTTTAATGTAGTTATAGGAACCCTTGCTGCCTATTGGATTTTCTCGCATCCAAGGTTTCTAGCCGTTGTTTAAAAAAACTTAAAGTGGTTGTGGACCTGTCACCTGTCGTATATAAAATGCCAACTGTTGGTAAATTCAAGAACGGTGTCGTGCATTTTTGAACAGTCAAAAGTCATGTTACGAAAGTCCTATAATAGTAGCTCTTTTTGAAGGGCTCGTCCGGGGAAGGCTACCACTTACCTACGGTGCTTATTTCTACCGTGAAGCAGCAATCCTGTGTTTTGTTTTGAAGGGTGATGGGTGCCGGTGAAATTACTGGCTCATGAGACTGAACATCTGCATGCCTCAAGTTGATGGGCGCAGAGCACGTTCCTGACGTGCTTGTGCTAAGTGAAGTGGCACCACACTGGAACTTCACTGCTATTATTTTAGACTATTTTTGATTTGTAAAAGGATCATATAAAAAAACGGTAGGAACCGAGCCGTATTTTGTTGCCTGTTCTTCTAGGCTTGGTCGCGTGGAACTGGCACCTAGACTCACCTAGCTTTAAGACGTTTCAAAGTGATTCTTGTATCGTATTGAATAAACGCTTATTGAATCTTGAATCTTGAATCTTGACCTACGAAGCAATGCTTTGTTAAGCGATGGTTCCCACTTAACAGCAGGTGGGCTATAAGCTTGTTCCATCATCTAGTTGTGTAAAAAGTCTAAAAAGCTAAGAAAGCACAACAATACTCAGCATTATGTTAATGATAGAATCGGCCCCGAGAACCAGGTCAAGTGTGCGGCTTGCCTGATATTTTGCATCTGTACTCTATAATTCACCTGTCTAGGCACATGCACAGGTACTGCTTCAAGGCAAGCGCCATGCTTATACTTTTTGCAACCTAAAAAGTGAAGTATGAGTCAACACCCTGAAGGCTCTATAGCTATTTATTTTTTTTCAAAACCATCGAAAGCATTTTCGTTAAAATCAAGATATCACATTTAAACCTGCTCACACTTTGAATTAGAACCTTAAGTAATTTTGGTTAAAATACCACTGAAATTACACAACAGATCACAAAATAACACCAGAAAAACAAAAACCACTAATAAAATGAAAAAGCTATTGGGATTCCCCAAAATAACCGAAAACTAATCTTTTGTGGCTGGTAATCTTTTGTCCGATGAGCCTGTTATTTTTTCTACGGATTTCCTTTCATTCTGATTTTGTCATTGGTTTTATTTCTAATTTTTGTCTTAATATATCACAAAGAACCTCCGAGTTAAGAAACGACCAACTTACGTTCTCCAAGTATTGTCAAAGTTGAAGATAATGCGTAAACAGTTACATTGCGGCGGGGTCGTCGACCGATAAGATAAACAGTACCTACAGGGAAAACTTGGAAAATTGTCTTTGGAACTTGGATTTCTATTATATTTTCTGATTATCTTGTTTTATTAACTTTTGCAGAAGTTTTGAATAGTTTTCCTGGCGTCGTCGTTGCTGAAATCACTGTTTTCTCGCGATTTTGTCCAAAACTTGCAAATAAAAACACAACTAGTGGCCGTCGTTTTGCAGTATCCATTTCAGATGAACAGTTTATCTGAAAATATAAAACACAAACCGAACTCACGACTTTGTTCCTTAGGCACGGTAGGCATCTCTTCAGATCTCTTTGTAAATGCTCTGATCCCTATATGGATCATCTAAAGGCCTGCACACATCTGGCGATGGCGATCAGCTGAAACGTTGTGAAATATGACAGCGATGTTATACCTGATGGCTATAGCCATCGCCTAGATGTGTGCAGGCCTTTAGGGGTTGTTAAGACCCAAACTTCATATTCAGCCATTCAAATGAAAATAGCACCAGAACTGGCGAACGAAGTAGAAATTCTGTATTTTCTTGCACAAAAATGTTTCCTAATATTATAATGCTATAAAGTTTAACCCAGTTTCCGCAGTTCAAGGGCAACTTGCACTCGGTCGCATCGACACTGCATGGACCAGCTATTTGGATTGTCAGCCATGATAATCAAACTGACGACTGTGGTGCGGTGGGCAATTGAACATCCTCGAAATTATTTTAATTTGTTATATTAATTGTCATGTCGTAGGTGCTTCGAGCCATCACAAGGATTACGTGCGCCTGTCTTCGTGCATTTGACACTACTTTCAAGCTTTTTAGGTGCTACGCAGTTCTGATTTTCTAGTATAAGTACACATGCGTATGATCAACTCTTTCAAGCCCCCAAGAAAATCAATGAGCATTTTGGTAACAAAATGCTCATTGATTTTCTTGGGGGCTTGAAAGAGTTGATCATACTGTTTTTGACAACCAGCGTGTCGTGTGAACCTTACAGCACTTTTTCATGTTGCTGGTTCTATGTATATATTTACCAGGTTAAAACTAAAACCAATTTGACTGCAGCATCTGAGAACTGTCCAAAACCACATTTCCATTGACCACACAGACTACATCCATCCCAGCCTTGAAATCACGCACACAGTTGACATCGATCACCGCGTGCAGTGCCCGTGAACTGCTGCAAACTAGGTCAAACTCACCGCTATGTTTTGACGGACTTTTTGAGTGACCCTCACATAATTTTAAGTAAATTCACCAGTGCAAATCCGCATTATAATAATCATAGATAAGGACCTCTTCACTACCTTCCATGGATGTTGCAAGATCTTCAGTTCACAGGATCAGCAAGGTTACCAGCAAGACACGATTCGGAGATTCAACCACAGAAAGATTGTCGATATTCCAACCAAATTGAAATCAGGATTAGAATTGATCGTCGTGATTTCATGGTGGTGTACCACCACCCTTAGTGCCTAGTACCTGAGTTAGTTAGTAGTCAAAATGTGTGTAGGTACCTACTACATACACTTACAAACACCTACCTGCCTTTTCATTAGTTTCAGACCTTGGAATTTGGTGCAATGCCTAACAAACTTCGGATGCATAACAATGCACAATAGCATTGGAAACCAATTTTCCAGTTTTTCATAACTCCGTAACATTTTAAAATCATAATAAATTCAGATTTAATATCCAAATGGCACGTAGACCTTTAGGGTGAGAAAATAGAGTTTGAATTTGAATGCCACCAGTCCACCCGGGATAGCGACCCGATCCTGACCTAAAATCGTCAGTTCAAGGACACTGCCCCAATGCAATCTCACCTTGCTAGATTTCATAGCTCCTATCTCTTCAAAATAAGGTTTAAACTTGGAATTCAGTGAGAGCTATTGATTTTGGAGCATTTGTTTGGCCAGCTGTTGTTACAGATGCTTTTAACCAATTAAGTTTGAACTTGGCGTCGATTGGATTTGAGAGATTCAATACATTATGCAAATGCGGCGAGACAACTGTTGGATATCCATACACATTATTTTGAATATGCACTCACTTTTAGAGCCACCGTATCTATCATGACGGTCTTTAACTTGATACATTTTGATCACAAACGTACCCAATATTATAAAAGTAAGTAAAACAGCCTTACGATACCAAAACCTGCAAATTACAAAGGATATCTGTCTATATCTGAGCAGGTTTAGACAGATATCCCTTCAGATTTATAAGTACTCAAACTCTGAGAAACTCCGAACGTTGCAGTCAGAAGCACGTCCACTGCCCCTTTTTTGAAGTTAGTACAAGGCCATGAAAATACTGCTGAATTTTATATAATTAGAGTAAGAAAAGATTCCAACCGATCACCGAATAGAGCGCTGGTGGCCTTGTGGTAGCGGCCCCGCCTTCTGATCGTAAGGTCGTGGGTTCAAATCCAGTCGTGTACCAATGAGTTTTTCGACCCAAAAATGGATGTACACTTTGCCAGTGCTCGCACGGTGAAGGAAAACATCGTGAGGAAACCGGCATGTCGTAGAACCTAAAAAGTTTGAAAATATGTGTCAAATGCATTCAAGGAGCCTCGTTGAGGCGCACTTATAAATCGTACACTTGGCTTGAAAGAATCAGTGACACGATAAGAAGAAGACCAATTAAAAAACAGTTCACTGTAATTTGCTGGGATAAAAGAATCATGTATTTATATACATTCTAATTTTATTAATTTTATTCGTATAACTGATATTCACGCAGGTGAGTATTTTTCAACATAACTAAATCTTGAACATTAACGAATACTTATTAATAGAAATTATAATAAAAACCAGTAAACTATTGAAGATACTAACCGGTTGATGTTTTAATTATAGGCGTTTTGTTGAGTTAAGGCGGAAATAGATAGTCAAGTTGCTGAAGTATGGACGCCAATCTCATGGCAGACCCCAGGAACCTACTAGATATCTATGATCTATTAGTTTCAGCTGGATAGCAATAAGTGACGTGATCACAAAACTAAGTTTGGGTGTTATGCTGCCTTCCTACGGTGCTTGGTTCTGCAGATCATCACGCACAGTCGACGACGACGCACGGCATCGCACATAGAAAGAGCTCCTGTGCTACCGCGCACCTCGTCGCACGAGACCGTTCCCATGGTGTGTCGTGCGAGCTGATCTGCCTCCGTGCACGATATCACACACCGGTGGGAAGGGGGTGTTAGAGGTTTGTTGGACTGATAGAATGTATATGATTATTAGAGTCAAATTGTATCCAAGGTCAAATGTTTAGCGTGACCTATTAACACAGAGGCTATACGCTCTGTCCCATCGTCCTTGGTCGGCTGCGGTACCAATCCACTAGTTTGTGGCGGTGCTTCTCCAAGGTTTTGGTTTTGGTTTGCTTCAAACTGGCTTATTCTGATAGAAAAAATATCATGGCTTTACCCAATTGCATTTGTATTGTCTGGTTTCATCATCATCATCAACCTATATTAGTCCACAGCTGGGCGTAGGTTGCTCTCAAGACTCGGCACTGAATCTCTGTGTTTGAATTAACTAAAATATTTCCATTTATCTAATTTTGTTCCAGCTTTCCTTCTCTGACTCAAAGATATTTATTCGTTAAAGATGCATGTATTATTTAACTCGTAGCTTGTATTTTCACTTGGCGTTCGCCGTCGAGTCGACGTCAAGCTGTTCAAAATCGCAATCTATTGAAGTCATCGTAAAAGGAAAGACCCAGACAAGAGAAGCGTATAGAGGAGGCTTCTTCTTCATCCTGCCCTTATCTTACTAGGTGGGGTCGGCACAACATGTCTTTTTCTCCCATTTTCCCCTATCACTCGCCATCTCAGTACTCACTCCTTTCTTGGACATAATATCATCTTTCACACAATCCATCTTTTCTCTCCTCATAACATGTCCATACCACGCCAGCCGATTACTTAGCGAAGAGGAGGCTGGCAGAAAAAATAAGCCTATATCCAGTTATTAGTATAATGATTATTAGATTATGTATTTTATTACTCGTTTCCCAACTTTGTAGGTCAGGTAGGTAGGTAGGTAGCATCTTCGTTTTTATGATAATATGTTTCAAACTATTTTAAAACTAACTTGTATACTACTTTTTTAATAACTAATTATCAATAAGCCGCCTCAGCAGCGTAGATCCCTACATGTACTATTATGGCACCATGTTGTGACCGTTTTACTGTGATAAATCCTGTTAAAGTTTTCTTTTTTGGTAATGTTTGATTTTTCTTATAGATTAGAGGGTTTTGGTCTGACTCTTCCACGGTGACCGGTCGGCTTGTGTCATTGGCATGGTAAATTTGTATAACACGTTATCCTAGTTTTCAAACTGCATCTAAAGTATAGGTACCTAAGTATCATTAAAATTCCTTCAACTGTGTGTGTGAGTGTGCAACAAATAAGAATTATTCTAGATTTACAATTGCTGATGATGCATTTACCTATGCCTCCTGATCAAAAGGTCTAAGTAGCAAAACTTCCAACAGAGCAAAAGGTCTAATGAGCAGCAAGTCTTATTAGCAAAATGGCCGCATAATGGTAGCAAAACGTCTAACTATCAGATGGTCTGTATAGCAGAACGACTATTTGAAAAACGTCAATTTTTTAATGTGTACACTCATGATAGAAACTAAAATTAGGTAGGTACTTTAAATTCGTTTTCTGTCATTTTGGGAAGTAACATAGCTTTATGATTTTAATTGTTTTCCTGGTCTTATTTTGAGTTCTGTTGTGTAATTTCGGTGGTATTTGAACCAACTTCACTTGAGGTCTTAGCTCAAAGTGTTAGCAGTTGGACTTAAAGTGTATTATGTGATATTCTGATTTGATCGAAAATGTTTCAGATGGTTTTGGAACAAACGGCCATCTTTTTTCCAAAGCCAATAGGGTAGGGCCGACTTATGACTGATGACTTGACGAAAAAGTATTTTATCTATGTAATTTATCATCATTATACTACTCGAAAATACTCGACACTGGCAAAATTGATCCGAAAAGGACAAATGCCATTCATAAAGAAGAAGAAGAATAAAGTAGGTACTTAGAGTGAAAATGCTTGATGATCTATTTATATAATAGGCTTGTAGGTATGTTTGAACAGATAAATAAATAAATAAAAATTCTAGATAATCCACTCAACACTATCTAGCACCAAACTAAGCAGAGCTTGTACTATGAGAACCAGATAGCTGATTTTATAATACTTATATATTTAATATATATATTTTTTTATTAATATATACTTAGAATACAATATAACACCCAGACAGACAAGATGTTGGCTTCCTCGCGATCGTGAACCCGTGTATTTGGGTCACTGGTGCAAGGTCTGCCGTCTGCATAGGATTTGTTTTATTTGTCGAGGATAACTAGGTAATCGATCTCCACTGCTTTCTACCTGACCTACCTCAATCTTGGCCTGCTAGTTTTGCTGCATTTTTAGGCACCATTTTTCGATATTGATAACGGCAACAAGTAAACACTTCCAAATATTCATAGAATATTTAGGTATACTGGGCTTCCCGCGGATAATATTTGAATTTTAAAAACAATTTAAACTGCATTCATAGAATTTGATAAATAATTGAATAATCTTGCATAATAATATTTTAATGTTGTCTCCGACTCACACTTGGTTTTAAGACTTCTTTACCTGGAGCTGGTTGGCTGGCCTAAGTTAGATTCCTTTTGTTGGTAATACGTATTTACATTTCAAAGTGACCCTTGTTATTTTTAAAGTTTTTTTATTTATTTATTAATTTGACTTTGTATTTCAAAAATAAACAAAGCACCATGCCTCTGAAACCCCTGTTCGTAGATTAAAGTTATATGCCTGCCTCACTAGCAAATAATTCCTGAAATTAACCCAAAAAGGAATGCAGCAGCTGAAGTTTACATATAAGATTATCTATATTATGAAACCTTTTATTTCCTAAAGTTCATTGAAATCTTCAACTGTGGTTCGATGCCCCGCCTCATGTCTGTGCCAGCCAATCTCACAATTGAACGTTGATTGATGTGCTTCCGTCACAGACAGTCCAACTGATGGCCGAAAGAATGAACTTTAAGTAGCTAAACTATTTTTTTAGACACGAACTACCTGTTTTTTTGTCGTGACAACGTCTTATAATTCGATGGAGCCGGCTGCACGCACGAAAAACATGATTCATGCGGCGTTACATCGCTCTGAGGCGTTCCATTTAAGGGTTGAAGTGCAAGCGAGAGCGCGGAACGAGCGACAAAGAGGCAGAATCGGCCTCCGCGTTCGGCAGCGTTCGACATCTGTCTCTCTCTTAAGGCCTGCGCACACCTAGTTCGCTGGCGGTAGCGAACAGTGAAACGCTGTCAAATCTCAAATCTGACAGCGATATTTGACAGCGTTTCACTGATCGCTACCGCCAGCGAACTAGGTGTGCGCAGGCCTTTACTTGAGCGATGCGTCCGCGTGGACAGTTGTATGACGTTGTCACGTTCAACTATTGTCAGTAAACCGACTTTATAGACAATAGATTTTTTTTCTAATTCAGTAGGATGTTGAGTAATTTTTAAAGCGGAGCTGCTTCATTACATACAGTGTGCTCTAGGTCAAAAACTTCTCCAAAAAATACGTCGTTTACAGTTTGAGGTTTCTGTGGGTGTTCTGTCTCCCTTTGTAACGTGATACACACTTGGCGATGATTGATGCCTTGACAAATACACCTAGCAACACTATACTAAATGTGCTATTTGATTTCGGATTCCCGTCGTTTCTACAATAAGATCGATATCAAAAATGCCTCAATTTTTGCATCTATTATCGTTGATATACCAAAGTTCCTATTTACCTCAGCCCAATGTTCAAGTACCTTTGGAGGACACTTAAAAAAAACACCCTAGGGTTGGATAGTATGTATATCCAGAAAAGAACTGGTTTTATCATATTCTTATGTTTGGTAAACTTCAAATGTAAGCCCTTTTTACAACCTTTGTTCCCCAGGGTGATCGGTTTTACAAAATAAACGGCCTGTCTATTGCCTCCTCAACTGGCTGGCTTCTCGGAAAGCGCGGTGACCCTGGAAGGACACATACAAACAATAATGTACTAATTTTCAATTTCTTTATTTCCCAAATTACCTACAACGCTTGATGGCCATTAGAATAATCAAATACAGAAATTGTGGTTGCAGTTAATAAAATTTGTAACAAATGTTTTACAAACCTTTGAAATACCTTATTTTAGGATACATTAGAGATTTTTACTGGCGTGGGATTTAAAAGGTTAACTTTTCGTTTCTCTAATAGGTAGGTATAGGTACCTATATTTATTAGATAATCGAAAACTAATCTTTTATCTAATCATATGATAAATAACTTATCATAATTTTACATATTATATAAATATTATTTTAGGATTTTACGGAGTCCGAACAAACGACTAATTTTTTTGACAAATACCTAATATTCCTGCTACATATTTTATAAAACCTCGGAAACTGTGTTCTAAATGAAAAAACACCTACAAAGACAAATATTTTTTTAGAGCTTGTTTTAACAAAATTTAGAGCTTCCTGGCTTATTGGTTGAATTAAAAGTGTTAAGGTACCTACTGCATTAATACAAAAATACTAGTATCTATGGTTTTCATTTATAAACAATGCTACTTCCTACTAACTTCTACTTTAAAATAGTACAGCGAAACACAACCTGCATCTTCTACGTTAATGTAATAGGTAAGTTGTTTAACTTTTTAAATTATAACTACTAATTGCGCCAAAAATATAAAAAAGAGCAATCTTTGCTAAAAATCGTATTCTGTTGTACAATTAAAAATAATTTGATAAAAAGTAATATCCAAAATCTATATTAATTCTATTAGCTTTAAAACATCGATCGTCTGAAACGAATACACAAAGGGGTAGATTTATTTTTAATGCAGATAATAGATATTACAACATCATCATATTTAGGTATTTCATAAATCTAAATAACAATTTTTTTATAAATAATAATCCAGTCTAAATATTTTGTGTCCAAATATTATTAAAACAGAAATACGAAATAATAGCTTTTACTAATTGAATTTTGTAAGTATAATACGAATTAGAATAAATATATTCAAAATGAGGTAATTTCCATTTGATATGTTGAACAATTGAATGGATATTGAAAATTGAAGATACAAATTTATCTACTAAAATTGCTTGCTCTGTGTTATTTGTGAAAACTCATATCCTATAGGATTATTAGTTTTGATACCGATTTGATTATGAAAATCTGTAAAAATGGTGTGTTACTAGTAAAAAAAAATTTTTTTTTTATTTCTCTGGACTAAGTTCACCCTCATATATTATGTTTTAACCCTTGGTGTGTATCTTTTTGAATGATAATTATAAAAAAAATACTTACAGTTTTGCATAGTCAAACCAGTCTTTACTAAAAGCTTATTTAATATTATCTGAAAATATTCTAACATTGCTTTTAACATCAAACTACGTAACCAATAGTATTATTTACGTGTAATTAAATTATACTTTCATACAAATCATCTACATACAATTTTATCTATTCTACAAGCCCTTGGTATTGTAGGTATGTAAGATAAAATATTTTAATTTTACTACCAATATCAAGATATAACTTTTACTATATTAACATCAAACAGTTGTAACACATAATTATTCTTATTTTAAATTATTTATTAAGATTATAGTAATGTTACATATTTTTATCTTAGATGTTTATTATTATCAATATTAATGTTTACAATCAGGTCTCACTAAAATAATTAATTTTCTAATAGTCATACAATACATCTAACATCAAACACGGCAAAACAAAGATAGCTGCATAAAGTTATACAGATATAATGCGGATACTCAAAACAAAACAAAGTTGCCTAAAATTCTTCTATTATGTAAAAAATAAACACAATATTTACAATAATGGGTAATATTTTGTACATCATACATTATTCATTACATAATTATAAAATGCAATTTAACAATCATCCTTTAAAACTATTCTTAAACCTAGTTTGTGTGAGATTTGACAAGGCTATGTACCAATAGTACCTACTTAGTATAAAAATGTAACAAAATATACCTAAATGAGAATGGCTGCGCATTATTTTTATACTAAAATTAAATTCTGGTGTAAATGTTTATTCATCTCTATGCCACCTGCAGCATCGCGTGGTTCTAATAAACCTACATTATTTATAGATACAATACTATAAGGGCTGATTTTTCAATCTACGAAATAACGCTATTCGTCAAATAAAAATTTCAGTCGTTGTATATGACAAGTTTAGAACAAGATATGAATATATTTTTATCTGACGGATAATTTTAGCTGTAGATTGAATAATTAGCCCTAATACATAATTATTATTTATTATAATTTTATTATATCATGTTTAAAATATATAGATTCATGCTCAGCATGTTTTTTCTCATCATCGTATTGCCTTTTTATACCAATTATTATTATGAAGTTATAAAAAAAATATGATTACTCAAAACAAGGTTTGTTTACCTTAGAAGCGTGATATGAGCTAAGGATAAGCTGTTTAGTTATAAAAATAGTCGAATTCGAAATCCATATCTATCACAAAAATGATCCTTTAAAAGGAATTTAAGCATTTTTGTCAGTCTTGCAAGCTTAAACTTTGTCAATGATAGACTAAAAATGTATCGTATTTCTCATGAAAAGCAAAACTTGTGAATGACTGTCATTTTTGACGCTCCTTTTTATTTGTTTTTTTTTTTCATTTTTAAACCACTTTTTTTCATACTAAAATATGTTTTTATGTGTGCAGTGAATTACTATGTTAAAAGGTATATTTTACATTTATTATGCTAGGGTTTTTAGGATACTTATAAAAAAATTAAAATAATCATCATAGATATTTAAATGCTATAATTATATTTTTGCTAAGCTAATTGTGTGTGATTGATTTTTCTATCAAATAATTATTATTGCAATCGTCACCCATTTATGCACATTATAATATTATATTATTGAAGAATACTTAATTTAAAAAAATGCTGAAAATAAAAGCCTTGCGTCCATTTAAGCGTTCTGTGGTGGCAAATATAGATAGTGCAATCCACGAAGGCGCGCCCCACTATTCCTCCTAACCGTTTATAGTATATGTGTGCAAGCTTCCGTCAATGTTTGAGTGTTATCGGTACACACTAATTACCTATGAGTGCACACGCACACTACAATGAATAGACTACGGTTCGCGACTGCCGCTCGGAGCAAACTCCCCGCACCTCGCGATCCCCTCAACCGAAAATTGGTGGGGCGCGTCTTCGTGAATTGCATTATCTATAATAATATCGCTGTCATATTTGACAGCAATTCACTGATCGCCATCCTAGAACGCTTAAATATGCGCAAGGCTTATTATAGAAAACAACTAAACAATTTAGTGCTATGACTAGAATAAACAAAATATTTAGATACAATTTTAACATTCAACCATTTTCGAATTACAGAGAATACAAATTTAAATTCTAGTATAAGTTTTTATTTATATTCTACAAGAGCTTTGATCTTGTTTAATATTTAAATTACAAATACGTTTTTGTGCTTTGAAGCGGCATAACCACCCGTGCTTGAGACAGGTAGCTATTTAACAGGATCATTAAAAATAAGATGTACTTGTTCGTACACAATTTACATAATTTTCTGCAAAATGTTTTCACAACAAAATAGGTAAGTACCTATTTTTAATGGTCCTTGGTTTAATTTCCTAAAACTACAAATATTATGTTTAATTACTTACCACACTATATTATAAAATTGGCTTAATTTAAATAAGGAACGAAAAACAAGGCTATATGAATGAATTTCAGCGAATGAATGTAATATAATAGTAATATTGATTGAACAGAAATAGACGGTCGAGTTGTACAAAAATAGATCCCGAAAATCAAAGTTTCAGAAGAAATATTATCTACTCTTTTTGCAAGACAAAAGGCAATAAGTAACGTTTGGGTATGGCGGTTTTAGCGTAGGTGGGTCCTGCTAGTATTGATGAGATGAGTACTTAATAAAAGAGTATTTATTATGCGGTTTAATTGTACATAACAGCTTTATGTATCTTAAATACATCAAGCATTTTTATCGAATATATAAAATGCAAATTACATATTATTATTATATAAGCTTAGTTGGTATGAATAAGTATTTGTACTGTAGTATTATATTATTTGGTGTAAATCTGTTTTTTATTTGTTTTTATAAATTTATTTTGTATAAACATTAATAAAATCTACAATAAAGTATAAAATTTAAAAAGAGATATGGAACCATTCAAAAAACTTAAGACATACCAATCAAAACTAAAAGAATGAAATGGTCATAGAATCAATGTCTAAAAATATTTCTATTACAATGAAATACATAATAATAATTATAAAACCCGACTTTGTGCTATAATGTGCGTCTCTCATCGGCCGCGTCTAAATATTACAATCAGTGTAAAAATAAATCTTTACAACACGTTATCCAACTTACGTATAAAAGTTACATATCTATCAAGTATAATAAAAACGTAGGTACACTGATAATGTTCACCGTATAGTATCTAAAGTTTCAAAAACTCGCACAAGACAACACCAAACTGTGAAACGAAAAACGTACGAATAGGAATCGTATGCCTCGATATGCTGAGTCGCGTCGGCTCTGCTTTGCAGCGGGATCGTTCAACGCTTCGCCATCCACGGCTTGACAACTACAACCGGTCTAAGTCAACATACACGCTTACACGCCAGTGTGGTTGAAGATGAACGACACAGCGTTCTTGTCGATGGGCGGCGACCGGCGCGTGATAGAGGGATGGTTGTTATTGTTGTAATGCCAGGACTTCCTCGTTGATGTACTCGATGACTGCAGAGCCATAGTCTCGTAGTATCGCAACCTGCCACAGCACTTTCTGCTCTTGATGATAGCGACGAAGCCCTTTCTATATTTTTTGTTAAAGAATGCATACAGTATTGGGTTGATGCAGGAGTTGGACGCTCCGAGCCACTGCGCCAGTGGAGTCACGTAAGGAAACATTTCCTCCTCCCACTTCTTGATCGGCCCTCCGAGCTTGAGTCTCGCGAAGATGGAGTAAAGTGGCAGCCAGGAGACAACGAACAGTATGACGACGGCAACGAGCATTTTGACGACTTTGACCTTTGATTTCTGCTGCATGCGTTCCATTTGGGCATCTTGGGTGTCAGTGGGGATGGATCGACGTGAAACTTTGATCCAGATAAGAATGTAGCACATGGATATCAGAAACATGGGTAGAATGTAGCAGAAAATTAGGTTACCGATAACAAAGTAGAGGATTTCACTGATGGGGTTAGGCCAGATGTCAAGGCAGAGGCGAATGTGGGGGCTCTCTTCGAAGACTACCACGAGGTCGAAGAAGAAGACCCAGGGAGTGGTCACGACGATGGCGAAAACCCAGATAAAGAATATCATGAGTCGGGCCCGGCGTTTTGTGATCTGGCACTTCAGTGGCCACCAGATGGCGAGGAATCTGCAACAATACAAAACAAAGATTCAAACAACGTTATAGAGATCAATTGTACATTTAACGTTAAAATGAGACTAAACTGATGAATCAAATCGGGTACAAAATTCTCAAATGGATGCCTCATCCTAATAATTTCCGTTTTGAAGCTAATGGCTTCGAGACACCGTCAGGTCGTTAATTCAGTGACGAGGAACAAGTTATCCGGTCTAGTGGATTGAGTGAAAACAAGGGTATGATGAGGGAAGTCGATGTTTACGATCTATACTTGATCCCTAGGAAACAGGATATTATTTTATAAGATGATTTTAGATTTGCATTAATTTTCGTTTTTAAACTTGTATTTTGCTGAAAAAAGGAAAATGTAGGTCTTTCAATAAATTTTACCCCCATATTTTTTATGCGTGTATGAGTAGGTATTATTATTATGTAAACTTAGGTATGTTACCCTGTAGGAGTTTAACTCTTAAATTTTGCACAAATCTAAGCGTTCTGCGGTGACGATCAGTGAGAGGCTGTCAATATAATAGCGTTTCACTGATCGCCACCGCAGAAAGCTTTTTTAAGCAAGGCTTAAAAAACATCAAAGTAGAACAACTGACATCCTTGGAAGTGTTAATACAAGATCTCAAGTGCATATCCCTAGTGTCAAGAGAAACGCCTACAGCATTGAATTAATTAAAGCTTGTACAATTGAACTGATGAATAATTTATTAATTTTCCCGACCTCATTATACATTTACCTTCGAACTGTAAGAATATTTTAATATATAAATATTTATAAACATTCCGCACCGTAGGTACTATCACTAGACAAACCAAATCTCAAACTAGATAAAAATTGCACTAAAGTAATCAGATTAGTAACCAGCTTCCTAGCATCAATATCCTCACTGATGAGGGTCGTGACCTTTGTCCAAGACCCAAGTCTGCACTTTGTTCCTCCATCGGGTTCTGTCCCCCGCGGCACCAGCTTATAATATTTGATAATGTTTTATTCACTGTACTTTTTATTGTCATTAATCTTGTATCGTTGCCAAAATTAAAAGCACATCTGGTTTTGGATGGTAACTGCGCACGTACTTAGGGCTGGTTCTACGGATTGCTTATCGATAATGAAAATATTTTTTCATTGCTCATACTCTGAAAGTAGGTCTGAAGTTGCCTGAGGGGCTAATTGAAAGTAAAACTTTCAGCCCTAGGGAGAATCGCTTTCTACTGACAGCTGTCAAATTATAAACAAAAACAAGTTCTATTTTATTCAACCGTGTTCAAACTTTCTAAAGTCTTTCTAACTGCAAGGAGGTTGTTGAACCAAATTCCAACTTTTTATTTAGCAAGTAGGTTGGAAACCCATTAATTACAACGGTAAGAAGTTTAAAAAGTTTAATTAGAGCGCAATGTAAAATTTAAATTTAAATAACATAAAGATAGTATTAAATAAATAATATATCTTCTAAATTACTTGATTAATATATAGCTTCAACTATTTATTTAAAATAACATAAATTTGAGCAAACAATTTACCATTTTTTAAATTATGAAAAAGAAAATAATGGCTGAATAATGCTGGCGAGCCGAAGCCGAAGGCCCGCCAGAGAAAAAGAAAAAAAAACCGGGAAGGCGGCAATTCAATATATTAAGACTTCATTTCACAAATTTTTCTTTCATGTTTTTATTTTTGCTTGAAAATTTTGAGTGAAAAAATTGACAAATATTTAAATTGTCGATGAGCAACAGCCTTTAGAAACGTGAAACAGCCCTTAGAATAATCCTTTTAATTGCCGATTGTGCTTCAGAACAATCATATCAGAAAAAAAAAATAGGACTATTCTCAATTTTGACTCTGGACTCTTTATTTTTTTGTCAAAATTTTAAATACATAAGAAATGTACTGGAACTCAAGAATTACTACTTATTCAACGAATGGCCTTGACCTACGCAACATGGTATCCAAACCAGAATTATAATACACCAGCAACATAACATAATATAATTTCATACCTTACCAAGCGTCAACTATGCATGTTTCTGTTATATTGGAATTGGAACTATATTTATGTAAACCCACCCCTGCCAATGCTCCATAGTTATTTGGAAAAGATCTCTGTACAAGCAATAAGACCCAGGTCATAGGAAATACAAATTTCACCGTTATAAGTGTGGAATATAAATTAATATTTTGAAGACTATTGCCCAATATAACTAAATACCTGAATATGTATTATCAAATAACGCTGACACGCCCTTGATATGCCAGTTTGTACTGTCCATAGTATCTACTTATACCTATACATTGAACTATGTAACTCAATGTACCTATAACATACTTATAGAAAACTCTGTAATCTAATTTACAAATATGAGCTATAGGTTTGATAAGCTGCCAAGGACTTGGGCGTGTTATTTCTTTGTAGAAAACAAAATTAGTTTAATAAGAATATAAATGATTGTTAGTGCTTTTTTTCTATATTTGAGTACTTTTAACATCCATAAAACATAATTAGTTAAGATTTATTTTTCAATTATAGATATGAAACACACTGTTAGTAATCACGGTATACTTTCTTTTACCGTCCTAAATGTCATTTAGGACGGTAGCCATGTCTCAGACCTCGATTCATTCTTTGGAATGACAATAAAATAAGAATTGAGAAAAACATTCATAAAGACGGTCGCCGGTTAGTTATTTGGGTTATTCTTCATAATTTTGCCCTTTTCAAGAAAACATCGAAGAATAATTGAACACATCAAGGCTGGTGCCATCTTGAAATGTAAAAATACATGAACACCTTGTGCTGGGATTCTTTATTGATTGATCAATTATAAGGAGATTTTGTTAAATTATATAGTGTTGATTGCAAGTTTTCGATTGCATACATTTTTACGCGTTGCTACTTAAGCAAAACTTTAAACAAAATAATGCATTATTTATTATTATTTACGAAGATTCACCATATTGTATTGGTTAACTTCTGTTCAAAAAAATAAATGTAGTATTTATTAGATTTCTTAGATTCTACTAAAAACAATAATTATGTTTAAATACCTACTACTAAAAACAACAAAATTTTGCAAAGTAACTCTGTAACATTCCGCTTAATATAATATAACGACCAAAACGTCAATACGAAACGTTGTATAGTTTTTCCTGGTATTCTAGCAGTTTCCACATGATTGAAGTCACAGACTAAGCTGATTTATTTGCAAGTTAGTGTAGCACTAACTTGCAAATAAATCAGCCCGGTGAGCAAGACGGAATATTTTTTCTCTGTAATACATTTAGCCCTCAGATTAGTCCCGTAATCTTTCACTTGATTTCATATAGACAGCCTTCGATGACCACAGAAAAAATATATACGTAAAACAAGAAATAAGTAGTTTAATACAAACCTGGGAATAAAAAATGGATAAGGTAAAATTATGGTGGTAATGATTATTAGTTTCGCGTTTTTAATGATTTGTTTCGTATAACCTATAAGATTCTAGATGGAAATTTCAAAAGTAGCTGAATAGACCACGAAAAAAACCTTGAACAAATTATTGATCGTGTGATGAAAGTTTGCTCTCAATTACATAATTTAAATGACTTATTTACTGCGCAGTTACTAACAACATAATAATCATTATTAGATTTTAATAATCATTAAAATCTACTTCAATAAATAAAAATGATCCTTGTTTGTCAAATGAATCCAGTTTTCTACCGTGAAGCAGCATTGCTGTGTTTCGGTTTGAAAAGTGTGGGTGCTGGTGAAATTACTGGCACGTCTGTATAAGTTGATGGATGCCGGACAGTGCATCAAAGGAATGCTTTGTTGTAGGCGATGGTTACCACTTTACATCAGGTGTGCTCGTTTCATCAGCTAGTTTTGTAAAAAAAAATACGGGTTGCACTCCGGGAGTGCCGGCAGAAGTGAAAACTTGATTATTAACGTAGGAACCCTAAAAGTTGTTTATTTTATCAAGTTCCTCAATGTAGTAAAACCCCAATCAAAGTCCTAAGGAACCCTAAAAATTTTAGCATTATCAAGCTCCTAAGTGTAGTTGAAATTCCAATCAAAGTGCTAAGGAACCCTAAAATTGTTTACATAATCAAGGTCCTAAGTGTAGTTGAAAGTCCAATTAAAGGCCTAAGGAACCCTAAAAGTTGTTTATTTTATCAAGTTCCTCAATGTAGTAAAACCCCAATCAAAGTCCTAAGGAACCCTAAAAATTTTAGCATTATCAAGCTCCTAAGTGTAGTTGAAATTCCAATCAAAGTCCTAAGGAACCCTAAAAATGTTAACATTATCAAGCTCCTAAGTGTAGTTGAAACTCCAATCAAAGTCCTAAGGAACCCTAAAAGTTGACCACTTAATCAAATTCCTCAATGTAGTAAAACCCCAATCAAAGTCCTAAGGAACCCTAAAAATTTTAACATTATCAAGCTTCTAAGTGTAGTTGAAACTCCAATCAAAGTCCTAAGGAACCCTAAAAGTCGACCATTTAATCAAATTCCTCAATATAGTATAACCCCAATCAAAACCCTATACGGAACCCTAAATTTTACGTAAAGCCAAATCCTCAACGGGTCGGAACCGCTAGAAGGGACCTTGTCGCGCGACCTACAAGTAGGTCCTAAATGAAGTAAAATGGCAGACATAGGAGGAGGGGGTTCTGGGGGGCTAAGGGGGGTCACAGCACGGCTCGCTTCGCTCGCCGCGCTGTTCCCCGTGGTCGCGTGGCGGCTCGCTTCGCTCGCCGCGACGCTCCCCCCGGGTTCAGGAAGAGGGGGTTCTGGGGGGCTTAGGGGGGTAACAGCACGGCTCGCTTCACTCGCCACGCTGTTCCCCGTGATCGCGTGGCGGCTCGCTTCGCTCGCCGCGACGCTCCCCCCGGGTTTCGGAGGAGGGGGTTCTGGGGGGCTTAGAGGGGGTCACAGCACGGCTCGCTTCGCTCGCCGCGCTGTTCCCCGTGGTCACGTGGCGGCTCGCTTCGCTCGCCGCGACGCTCCCCCCGGGTTCAGGAGGAGGGGGTTCTGGGGGGCTTGGGGGGAGTCACAGCACGGCTCGCTTCGCTCGCCGCGCTGTTCCCATGGTCGCATGGCGGCTCGCTTCGCTCGCCGCAATGCTCCACTCGAAAAATAAATACAGTAGATCTATAAAATCTTGTACCAATGACCACTACTACCTGCCGCGGGCGGCCGCTAGTTCATAAAATCTATAATAGGTATGTACCTATACCTACTACAGTCACGAAAAACGCCTTGGTATGCTTGCTACTAACTATTATCTATTCTGTGACGTTACCGTGTCATAGTAACTACTAGCGTATCTGTAGCGTCTTACGCTTTTTTTCGATTTTTATTATGAACTCTACGTTGTAGTCTTAGGGTACATTTCTGCAAAAAATCCGTCCTACGCTTTTTCGATAAGGTCACGTGATCCTGACGCCCTGACGCGAGTTTAAGTTTTTATACCCATTACAGAAAGTGCTCCAACGCCGCTAAAGAAGTTTTCACTTCAAAAAGTTTTTGATTGCATCAGTATTGTTTTTAACTTTAACGTAAAGAAATAACATATTCAAAGCATGTGAAGTTAACAGAACCGTGGATGTTTTTACGATGTTCTCCTTCACTAGAGAACAGTAATTACGCATTTCTGACGACTGAATGAGAACCGACTGTAATATTGCAACTATTTTCAGACCTAAACACTCAACAACACATCGTGTTCTTGTTCCGTAGATTTCTAGAAGGTTTTCTTCTGTTTATTTTTCTTCGTTTACTTTGTATCCCGTTCTATCAAAGCATTGGCTTCTATTGCAAACATGCCGGCGCGCTTGGACGAGCCTGCATCCATATATCAAGTGGATATGTCTGTTTGTCCGTTACGAATTAACTAAGATCGAGGTTGTTGACCTATACCTACTCCAGCCAAATATGTGGAATGTTTGTACACAAACCTCTAGTACTTTTTTGTGATTGATATTTTCAGTAATTTCGCAATATTTGTCGATTTAAGGTCTTGCCTATAATGTTTTTTTTTTAACCTGACACCAAAGAGTATTTTAGATTTTTTGGTTGTGGTTCATTTACAAACGTTTCACATTGCCTGTTTACTGTCCTATAGGGTAAAAACGTTTCTACTAGAAATGAACAAATTTCTACTAGGTAAAAAAACACGACGTATTTTGTTTGTTAAGGGATTGTCGGTCGTGGATTCGAATTCCGCTCAGTTCATAGCATATAAAATTATTGTAAAAACTGATTATGGGCCTAAAACCTTCAGTTAAACAATTTAAGTATGTACATGATAGTTATTTTTCCTTTCTGTTTCGATTACACGAAATTAAGAAACCGTCAAGTACTATGATTATCGCACGCGTTTACTCGCATTTTAATTTCATTTATGGACATTACGTTATCTCGATCAACTACTTAATAATCATGTTTTACCTAAAGTAAGGTTTTTATCCTCGATAAATCAAGACTAATTACATATTTGAGATAATTTAGCATCGTTCTCGCGAGTCAATAACTGTTTTTTTCCCGCTTTACCTGTCAATGGCGCTACTTTCCAACTGTCAGCGTGACATTGACCACAAAGCTACCTGTTATTACTATTCAAACGTTCGCTCTTGTGATTTATAAAATAGAGTTTAAAATTCAAGTGGTTTTTGTCTTGCAGGATTGTATAATTTGTCCACCTGTCAATACATTTAACATTAATTTTAGTTGCATCGGCACATGGGGCTAAACTGCTGTAAGGTCAACCTGTGACTTCAATGATAACTATTTCTTTTTTATTGCAAAAATGATTGCAAGTTCAAAATGAGGTGTGTTTCTCAGAAAATTAAGTTATTGGTTGAAGTTATTTTTATTGATGTCTTAAACATTTATGATGAAAGAGATAATAGAGTTGTAGAATTTTATGAAACAGCTATCAAAAAGAGTTTATTTTGAGTACGTTCATTTTTTGCTTTTAAATAATTGGAGTACGTTCTACAGATATCTCATTTTCAGACTGACATAATTTAATTGACTTAAAGAAATTAAATTTTATAATAAGAACAAATTGTCATGCTGTGTTTTGGTTTGAAGGGTGTGGGTGTCGGTGAAATTATTGACACGTGAGGCTGAACTTCTGTATACCTCAAGTTGATGGACACAGGGCAGTGCATCGTAGGGCACGTTCCTGACGTGCGTGGCTTACGAGGCAATGCTTTGTTATAGGCGCGCATGCCCTCTTAACATCAGGCAGGCCATATGCTTCTTCCATCAGCTAGTTTTATAAAAAAAATCCTTACAAATCGTTTCCCTTCTGTTTTCTAAACGGAATTCAATTTATCAAGCTGAATGGATCTGGAACCGTGATTTCACCTTTCGGCGAATTGATGTGATCTTTTAGATTTTATGAAAAAGGGCACATTTTACTTTTTACTATATAAAGAGTAAAGTTTGGATAAAATGAATCCAAACTTAATCTTTTACTCATTAAAACAATGAATACCTACATGGAATGCATTTATGCTGAGTGGCAGCCAATTTTAATGTTATTGTTCCTTTTTATTGTTAACACTTGTTTATACTATTGCCATGTGATGTTAAATAAAAAAAAATTGATTTGATTATAAATAATCCCTTCTTTTTTCATAATATATTATCTATTCAGAAAAATTGTGATTCACATAATATTAACACTAGAAATAAAATTAAACTTTATATTCCCAAATGTCGCCTGCAGAAGGTAAATGGGTCTTTTATGGGGAACACTGTACGCTTTTATAATAAACTTCCGGAAAATGCAACTAAGCTTCCTATTCGGAAGTTTAAAGCCTATGTTAAGAATAATTTAATAAAGAAAGCGTACTATACTCTAGATAGCTATATGAATGATAAAACTGCGTGGCCCAATGTCCCGGTCACTCTACCCATAGGAAGCTAACATGTCGATTTGCAATGTCTGTACCTACTATTTTGTATCTTATTTTTATATAAGCTGTGTAGATACTAGAGTATAACTTTGAAGCGTTAGCGTGTGCTGTCTTTGAAACTTTTGCTTTTGTATTATTGCATTGCATACGTCTGACTAAGTGAAGTGGCACCACACTGGAACTTCACTGCTATTATTTTAGACTATTTTTGATTTGTAAAAGGATCATATAAAAAAACAGTAGGAACCGAGACGTAGTTTGTTGCCTGTTCTTCTACGCTTGGTCGCGTGGAACTGGCACCTAGACTCACCTAGCTATAAGACGTTTCAAAGTGATTCTTGCATCGTAATGAATAAAAAATTATTGAGTTTGAGTTTGAGTTTATTAAATCAATAATGTTACATTACGTCACCTATCCCATTACTCATATTCTTCTTTTTTCTGCCCTTAGCCCTCTTTATGTGGAGTCAGCACAACATATTCTCTTCCATTTTCCTTTAACAGCCATACCCATATAATATACCCATAAATAACTCAGGGAAGAAATTACATGCAAATTGCACTTAAAAAATAATTTAATTATTTCCACATATGAATAAAACCTACCACTTACCATCATCTGACATTTTGAACCGTGATCATTGATCACTCATTTTTTTAATTTAAAAACGATATCTTAAATCTTTGAACCTTTTTATTGAAAGAGGCAGTAAGTGTCGTATTAATTACACTGATATAATCTTTATGTCTTTTATGTTCGTCATATATCGGTGTTTCGATTATTTGATCATGCGAAAATAGCTCTTACACATATTAATAAAGGGTATCTAGTTCTTATTGAAAGGTTGTGAGCAATTAAGTTTACGCCTTTTTAACATAAATATGCGATTTGTGCGCTGCGGTAGGTAAAGTGATTTCGATAAATATGAATTATTTGGTTGTCTGTCTGACGATCATGTTACTGACAGCCTGACAGTCTTATTTCGCAATGCATTGTTTGTTTTATAAATGGTACCTTTTGTAAAGTGAAAACTAAATTGCTGGACCTATAAAAGAGCGTTGCCGACCCTTTAAAACACCCTATTTGAACCGCATTAGTATAAACCTTAGGGAAAACCTTAGCAGGGGAGATCATTCCACAGCCCGAGTGTTCACGGGAGGAAGTTCCTCTGAAACTGACCGATGCGTGACCACCCAGGCTCCAAGGTATGAGGATGAACTCTGCCTATGGCAAGTAGTGCGATGGTAGAATGAGGCTAAATGTCAAACAGTTCTTCAAAGCATACCTCATTATACAAACGGTAGAACACGCACAATGAGGAGATGTTTCTTGAAATGAAATGAAATGAAATGATTTATTGTTTGCTTGAAGTATGGTTGAGTACAGATCTTATAACTAATTGAGTTCACACACTTCACCGTTTAACTCGGCATGCAAAAAAAGAAATAAAATAATTTGGTAGGTACATAATAAAATAAAAATAAAAATTGGATGGTAGGTATGTCAATAAATAATTAAGTATTATGTTGGTATGTCTTTTACCGCTTGAGAGCTTGGGATCGTCAACAATTCTCACAGCACGTCTTTGTTATTGAATATTTAAATTTCAAATGGTTTCGAACAAGCACCATATTCTTATTAGCTACGAGTAAATTACTCACAATGATCTATTGTACCTTTACTGGCTGTGACTTTTGCAACTATTTGGCTAAACATAGGTTCTACTTATCGTGAACAAATGATCTATTAAATATTAAGCAAGCGCGAGCGCCGCTTGGTCAACAGTTTATTTGTCGGCATGTAATACCAAGCTTCAATCTGTTATCACTTCTGTCTAATGACTGATATGATCAGTAGGCCTACCATGAGCTCTGTCTGGCTCTGTCTCTGGTTCTGGTTTTGAGTCTGTGTGAGTGCTCACCAGTGCTTTATACTGTGTGTGTGACGTTTTGACGTAAGATTTATTTAGACAACACTCACACAAACTCAAAACCAGAACCAGAGACAGAGCTCATGGTAGGCCTGCAGCCCCGATACCAGACCTCGCCATTTGACTGAATTGCCAACCCGATTTATTCACTTTAAAAATAATGTATTTATTCTCCTCTATTCAAAACTAAATTTTCTTAGGTGCTAATCAAATTGACCGAAAAATAAAGGTTCTGAAGGAGGAATAAAGGTTATTGAATGACGACTAAGAACCGGTGTAAATCCAACTTCAAAGTCTGATTATGTGTAATCTAACTTTGTGTTTAATTAATCCCTCAGAACGAAAACCTTGTCTTCACAAGCACAGATCTGTAGGCCTACCACAAGCTCTGTCTGGCTATGTCTCTGACTCTGGTTTAGAGTCTGTGTGAGTGCTAACTAAATAAATCCTCTGTCGAAACGTCTCACACACACATTATAATACTGTCAGAACTCACACAGACTCAAAACCAGAGCCAGAGACAGAGCCAGACAGAGCTTGTGGTAGGCCTACAGATGGAAATATAATAGAAAATATTGCACGCAGTATGGGCCACTGCTTTTATCAATAAGCTCAAATCAAAACATACTGACGTGCAAATAAAATTATCACTCGTGATCTGTTGCCTCGAAATAGAATTGCAATCATTGATACGCTAATTGACAAATTAAGATCACTATCATCCATATTAATACTGACATCTGTCACATTTGATGTCATGCTTTTGCGAAATTCTCTGTCAAAAAAAGCCTATGCAAAAGGTGGGTGGTTGGTATTGGCAATATCTGGGGCGATCGTTATTTTCAAGTTGATATAAAAACTACACGAGAGAGTCCCAAACCATCAGTTGGGGTCGAGCAGCGAACCATTTACAATGCAAAATATTGTAAGTAGCTGTGCATTCATCAAAATTAAGATGCCAAAAAAAATAGTTTTTGGAAATATAAACTGTGAAACATAAATTATTATATTTAGGTCAATGTTATTTTAATACCAATACATGGGAGTCAACCCAACCATTCTTAATTTTATAACAAAAATACTGTTTTTTATTGTTATGGGGATACTTTTAATAATCCCGGTCACAAATTTTTACGAATTTTCCTGAAGACGTGAGAGATGATTCCGATTATGAAAGAGAAATTTATTTATTTCATCTTTTTATATAGTTTCAATGTGTCTTTGGATTTCTTTAGGATCAATCTTTGATAGAGAAAATGTAATCTAAATTTGTGCCCAATATTTAATTTCGACTTTTTCAGATCATCATCACCGTCATCCTTGCCGTTGCTGCTGCAGCACCAGCCGTCTTCATCGAGGATCATGACTACCCATCTAAGTTCACCCAGACCAGTCAGCAAAGCTATGGAACCTACCTCCATACCCCTGTATTCCATGAGCTCTCATCAGCAAAGTCTACATTGACCAAGAGCAGTCAGGTCGTGAACCATGGAAGCACTGCAGTGGTCCATGCTCCAGTATACACCCATGTCCATGAGCATGTTCCAGTTATCCACGAATTGTCGTCCGCTAAGTCTACCTTGACAAAAAGCAGTCAAGTTGTAAACCACGGAGGCACTGCTGTGTTACACGCGCCTGTCATGACATACAGTCATATCCCAGTAGTTCACGAGCTCGGTTCAGCCAAGTCTACTCTAACGAAGAGCAGTCAAGTTGTGAACCATGGTGGTACCGCCGTGGTGCATGCTCCTCTGTACAGTCACGTGATGCATCATGTGTACGACTATTCTCCACAAACCCTTGTGTATGCTCCCCAAGTGTACTCATCAGCTAAGACTGGAGACTCAGCGATCTCTCACCACAGCTCGACGGTGCACGAAACGGAGCATTACCCTCTGTACGCTCTCCATCATTGATTGGTTTTTTATTAAATTATTTTGTTATATTGAAGATGCTTTTGTTTTACCTTCTTGGAAATGTTATGTAGATGTTGTTTAGTAGACGTTAATAGAGCGGTGCTTACTCAAAGGTTGTATCAACACGCGTAAGGGTAGAGGGTAGCAGAAAGTTTGGGAATTTAAGGTCGCAATTTTAAAGAGAATTGATAAAAAAATATTTAAAAACGCTCTGTTGTTACGTTCTGCTATAAACAATGAAGACATCGAAAATTTTTCATGCAACTGCTTTGTAGTTTCAAACTAGTAATAAAATGTAGCTTATTTTTATAAAAAGCTTCAATAAAAACTTATGAAGACAATTATGTCATCCTGTCAATGTTTCTGATATATAGCTGCGGTTAATCTGCAGGGCTACCACGAGCTCCTTATGGTTATGGCTATGGCTGTCTAATTGTATATAGATAGGCTGACCCACACATTCATTTTCTTCTTGGGTTTGAATGTGTTGACACTATTGACACAATGTTGACAGCCATAACCATAACAATATGAAGCTCATGGTAGGCCAGCAGAAAGAGTGAGAAAAATGAAATATTACGTATAAACGTTGAGATATAATCGATTTGTTTGGAATAACTAACATAATCATTATTTCGAGATATGATAGTTTGGCATTTTTTTTGCACAGTTTTTTTTAATTGTTGGACCCTATAATCACTTGAAATTTGATTGAATTACTTCACATTAAAGTATCGCAATAAATCCCTAATGATAAATGCAATTACAGCTAAATCATAGGCAAACGGGACGCAAGCTATTTTTTTCCTTGTAGGACTTCGGAACCTTAAAATGAGAAAAGCATGTTTGTACATGGGGCCAAAGCCTAGTGTCATTAAACTCAGTCTTTAAGACTGTAATGAAATTGCTAAATTGTAGCTTAACATTTAATGAACAAATTTAATTAATTGCTGGATTTTTTGAAGATTTCTACGAAAAGAAAAGCTTAGGTTTTTCAATATGATTGATTGGTAGTTTGAGACAAGTAAATATTTTTAAAGTTTATTTAGTAAATTAGATTTTTGTATATCTATATCAAAATTATAACTGGTTTAAGAATATATTGTTATAGATTAAAAAACTTAGCAAGTAAGTTAGATGATCTCTTTTTTTTGTTTTTCCAAAATGGACACTGATTTATAAAATAAACTCGCTAAGTGCGTTATGTATCCTAAAGTTTTACTTTGAATGAAAAAAGCTTCACTCAAATGAAATCGCACAGGATTTCAAAAGTCAATGTATTTTCGAAGTTATTTTGTTAAAAACTCTTTTTGATATTCGAAGTTTGATCAAAACTTTATTACCTAATATTATTATAAGCACAGCTTGTTCAAACAAGTAAGTTATAAAAAAACCTATCTAATAGACGCCAAAACAATAATGCAATTGCAGCTGAGTTTCAAAACGATATCATTATAAGCCAAGGCTCTTGTAATGGAGAATTTTGCAAGGCGCTCACTTATTTCAGTGTAAGTAATTTAATGACCCCCGTTGAGAAGTAAACATTAATAAATATTGGAGAACAATTCACACAGCACCAGTAGGCCTACCACAAGCTCTCTCTGGCTCTGTCTCTGGCTCTGGTTTTGAGTCTCACAGCACCAGTAGGTTTACCACAAGTTCTGTCTGGCTCTAGTTATGAGTCTGCGTGAGTGCTGTCTAAAAAAATCCTACGTCGAAACACAGGCTCAAAACCAGAACCAGACAGAGCTTGTGGTAGGCCTACGGCTTTTAGTAGCTTTTATATCTACAGTGACATAACCCCCTAGCTATGAGAACTATAGATAACTCGGGACTGAGTTATTTTTCTTCGTAAGAGTGCCGATTTAATATTTTTTTTATAACTAACATAACTACTCATAACATTTATTACAATTATTATGTAACATTGTGAGGGCCTTAGAGTTAAAAATGGTGAATACATAATAGGCCCTTTAGTTTAGGGCATAGCAATATTTGGAGTGGAAGCGGGCCGAAGCCTCAAAAGGCAAAACAAATAAAACATCCTTAAAAATATGAAATGGTTTCATAAGTCACAATTCCCCCACTTCTTAATATTAGTAGGGACGCATACACCTGCGTTTTGCAAAAGCTGACATTCCATACAAGACATGAAACAAGCCCACCACCACTCGTAAAATACTAAAAAGTTTCCTCACAGTGTTTTCCTTCACCAATTGAGAGCATTTGCATTACTCTTATAAACTGATTTATTATTGCAAAATCTATCTATGATTTCTTTTGTTCCTTCCTATTATAGTATGCTTAGACGTTGCGTATTACCGTAAGTACGTATAAAACAATATCTCATTGTGTAGGTATTGAACTTGACATTCAGCCACAATGGCGTGATGCAAGGATTGCTGCGCAAGCGCACGCCATACTGATTTATCGAGCTTTGATCTCAGCGGCCTACTTGCGGGATTATTGACTAATATCATTTACCTACAGCATATATTTTCAAGGAGGTCTTTACTCGTTTAGGGGTCCTTAATAGTATATTTTTATTTTAATTGCATAATATTATTGTTATTAAGTATAATTGTATAAATTGAACTAGCAGACGCCCGCGGCTTCGCTCGCCCCTTGGATGTTACGCCCCTTTGATTTTTCTTTTAAAGTTTTTCCTCTTTTTCTCCGCTTATATAGGGAAATCATTTTTCTATTTCCTTTCTTAGTGGAGGGTATGTTTCTTTTATAGCATAGGGGTGCACCCCTGAAACATACCCTCCAAGTTTCATGCTTCTAGGATTTACGGTTTAGGCTGAGCGTTGATTGTCAATCAGTCAGTCAGTCAGTCAGTAACGTAAGAAAACTATTACTAAATAAGTAGGTACTTAATTATTATTAATTTTACAAATTATAGCACTTGGCAATGAATCAGAGAAATAAATGTTATAAGCAAATAATCCTAGGATTAAAAACGTAACTGTTTAATTGTATAGGGCAGATTTTTCCATCTACGTGAAATAAAGCTAGGTATTCGTGGAATAAAAAAATATCAGCCCTTATCACAAGCCTATTAGAGAAATGGATTTATTTTTACTTTAAGGATAAATATATCTGTAGTTGAAAAAATTAGCCCTTAGAAGTATAGGTACAGTTTACATAAAAATATTGTCTTTGTGGCAAGCCAACGTCCAAAGTCCTGTCCCAGGCATTGCTGCTGTCTGTTGAAGGGTAAAAAGGTTGCTCTTGACGCTGTATAAACCATTTTCAATTTATTTCAGAAAACCCTGTGTCATAATATCTTTTTATTTTAAGTTATCCACAAACACAGAACATGACAAATTACCCTTTTAAATAAATCCTTCAACGCAGCAGTATTATTGAAACAATTGATTTATTGACCAGCATATTGATACATACCTCTTAATGAGAGCCTTACGAGTCGTCTCAGTGCGGGATAAGTTATTGCATGTTGTAAGTTAGGCCAAGGCTATTTTATTGAAAAACGGTGGCGAAAATGACGACCATGGAAAGCCGTAAAAAAAACGTGCAATCATAAAATAACCATTTAGATAAGATACTCGTTAGTAGCTTACAGAACAGAACAGAAGCATATCAGAATTTGAACCCAACCGTGTAAGCAAAAGCCTACTTTTGCTTTTGCTAAAATTTTTGGAACAACAATTTTTTATAACTCATACTTAAGTTTATACGTAAAAGTTTTTTTGGTGATGGGTAGCTATAACCCCTTGAAATTTAAGGGGTAAGTAATTCTTTTTTTTTACATATTATAGACCGCAATTTCACCTGGTGTTAAGTGATGATGCGGTCGACTCTGTAGCACGCTTACCTAGAAGATACCAGCAGGGCTACCACGAGCTCCATATGGTTATGGCTATGGCTGTCAAATTGTGTATAGATAGGCTGACCCACACATTCATTTTCTTCTTGGGTTTGAATGTGTTGACACTGTTGACACAATTTTGACAGCCATAACCATATGAAGCTGTTCACTCTACTCTTTTTTATCATTTATTTATTGCATACATGTTACATTTATATTAGCTTAGGTGTTATTGAGCTTTAAGGTGGACATATACCCTGTAAGGGCGCAGCAATGTACCTACTTACATAAGTTGAGGTTGTATTTTAAATATTGAATGTCATGCACGTAAAAGGTTAATTATAATAACAAGCATACAATTTGAAATGTCAATATTAAATTCTAAACTAAATGATACAGTATGAAAAATCTTCTCTTAAAAACATCCAAGTTATAAGTATCCGAAAAAACAGGAGCTATTATATTATATACCGTTAGTTATATTATGCATGTCATTGCTCGAGTGTTTATTACTATAAATAAATATTTGTTATTTGTCCTGTGAGATCGTATGGGTAACTTACTCGTATGTTATGTAAGTGAACTTGACTTCAACCTCAATACTGCGTAACTCGTTTGTAAGTATTTAATGTAATCATTGATCTTGGGATGTGGGAAGCGAGTGAAAGCTTGGGTGGATGCGGTAGTTTTGTACTGTGTTTTTAAACTGAGCACAGTTTGTCAGAATCTGGAGACATGATATTATTTTTAACTTTAAGGTGAAATATTGCAAATCAATTTTATTTTTTTGATATGTTTTATTCGTATTATACTTCATTTCGAATTGTGTTCATATACCACACTAAATGCTTGTGTGGCGACTTTAACCCATTTCATTCTTTTTTAACTTGAAATTATTATTTTCTTTTAACATGCTTTGAATATTACGTGGATAATAGGTTCGTATTTACGTTTTAACTTGTACAGTTTATACGATAGAGTAAAGACAAGGTTACCCAAAAAAAATATGGCTCAGCAGAGTAATGTTTACCAACATAATCTCTGCTATTTTAACACAATATCATTTGTCTGAAAAAATTTCATTGGTAATTCAACTTGCCTTCTCCTCCAAAGCTCAGCTTCTTACATCAGCTAATAAATACAAAATGCAAGTACTCGCTCATTGTCGAATTTCGGCAGTTGGTATAAATAGCCCGGTAGAGTCCAACATTCATTAGATACCTCAGTCTTCTTGTGACGAACACTTCTACAAAAAAACCCACCAAAATAAACATGCAGAGATTCGTAAGTTTATTTTGATTTATTTGGTGAAAAAAGAGATAGTGTTTTTTTTTAATCCAAAGGGAGTTCGCACCTATCTGTAGGTGCAAACAGGTTGAAATGATGATGATGATTAAAGAGAGTTAAAAAAACTCTGTGTATACAAATAACACAACAGCTAAAACACTTGCTATAAAATTTCTAACCTTCCGGGTCTTCCGGTCTATTTTTTGTAAATATAAAAGTAATTTAAGCTTTGACTAAGTGTGGGAGTAAACCATTTTCATAAAAGTATTTCTGAACTTGTTTATTTTGATTCGCTGAAACTGGTTCACCCACTCTTATAACTTTGATTTGGTTCTAAAAGTCAAACAAAATTTTCTAAGAACCTTCTCAAAGTTCTATTGATATTAATACCCAAAAACAAGGGATACTTTGTTACGCAATCTAAATAAATAAGGAAAATTGAAAACAAGGTAAAGTAAAATCTTAACCGATAAAAATAAAGGTGACTCTAAAAAGAGAAAAAACGCTCAGAGTAAGCAATTTGAACATAATTTACGTTCCGTTCTATAATGCTTAGATCATAATAATAAAGCAACCTATGCTTTAATTACTTAAACAGAGTTATACGCTATCTCAAAGTTACAATGCAGTCCAAACATTCCACTTCCCCCCTTTCACATTCTCTGGCGACAATGCCACTTCTATTCGCCTTTATAAAACTACTAGTGAAATCCCGTGCAACTTCGTTCGCGTTAAGTTTTTTCCGTACAAACTTCAACCCCCACTGCACACCTTTAGGGGTTGAGTTTCGGAAAACCTTTTCTTAGTACACCCCCACACTATACCAGAAATCTACTCTCCAAATTTAATACTTCTAGGACCATTAGTTCAGGCTGTGCGTTGATTGTCAGTCAGTCAGTAACGTAAGAGTTTTATATTATTTAGATTATTACAATATGAAATAATGTTCTTCCAGGTTGCCTTCCTTGCTCTGGTAGCGTGCGCTGTGGCCGCTCCTGGCCTGCTCCTCCACGAGACACCCGTAGTGCACGCCGTGCACGCGCCCGTAGTGCACGCCGCCGTGCTCGGCTCCAAGACCACCATCACCAAGAGCAGCCAGGTACGTCTAGTTAAGTCAGCAAGCAGCTAGTCGGTAAGCAGCTTGAAAAAGCCTGTTCTCTTTTGATGTGACAACGTCTTATAATTCGATGGAGCCGGCTGCACGCACGAAAAAACATGACTCATGCGGCGTTACCTCACTCTGAGGCGTTCCATTTAAGGCTTGAAGTGCGAGCGAGAGCGCGGAACGAGCGACAAAGAGGCACAATCGGCCTCCGCGTTCGGCAGCGTTCGACATCTGTGTATTTTCTTATGACGTTATCACGTCCAACTATGGTCAGTAAACCAACTTTACAGATGACCGATTTTTTTTTACTTGACTTTAGTGCATAATGTTTTCTGTGCTGTGGGTTGTAGGGTCTCTTCCCACCAAGGACCAATACTTGAACCATCGTTTGAGTTTTAAGATTTTATGTATAAGTAATTTTGGATTAGATTAAAACTTTTAAAAGTAATTTTCAACTAACTCATAATAAAATTATCTACGTTCTTTTTAAATTCAAAGTTTTATATTTACTTTTGTAGCTTGGAATAGTTTTTGACACAGATTAAATTAGTGCGAGAGGTTTTTAGACAAGTAAATCAAACTTTACTAATGTAATTATTAATATAGTAGCATCGTGAATCTCAAATGTTCTATTTGATTTATTCTAGGTCGTGAACCACGGCAGCCCATTGGTCCATGCAGTCCACGCCGCCCCCGTGGTCCACACCGTCCACGCCACCCCGGTAGTCCACTCGGTCCACACCCCAGTGCTCCACGCATCACCCCTGCTCGTGAAGTCCGCTCCAGTGGTCCACGCGGTCCCCGTGGTCCATGCAGTCCATGCCCCCGTGATTGTGAAGACCGCACCGCATGCAGTTTCGCACAGCAGCTCCGTGGTCCATCACACCCCCATCGTTAAGGCCTTACCCGTTATTGCTGTCCACCACTGATTGTTATGTTTTAATAAATTATGAAGTACGAGTCTAGATTTTTTATATGAATGATGAACTGACCAAAAATGGGCTATCATGAATATTATAATGAAGCAGAACAAGGAAACGATAAAGTTTTCTCCTATGTGGTAATCGAAGTAACCACTCAACATCAAGTAGCTCTTGTTCTCATTATGAATACTTAATTTACTGTAGGTACAACTTGATTTCACACTATTATGACGCCCAAAATCATAGGTTAGACATAGGTTATAGAGTTGGTTATACATACACTCATAAAAATAACTAAAACAGATTTTGTCTATTCGAAGTTTGTCTATTCATAAACGTAGTTGAGGTATAATAGCTAAACTGTTCATTTATGAGGCTCTAAAGTTTTATGTTATATTTAGTTCGGCTATAAGTAATCCATACTCTTGTTATAATTTAACGAACTTAACTGATATCGTCATCTTGTAGAGTCTGGTTTACATTATACTTATCTGGGTTTACATTTCAAATAACAAAACTATACATGACATAGCAATCTACCCATTTGAATATAATAAAATCGTTGAGTTATTATTAGTCAAACCATTTAAAAAGATGATTAAAAAGATGAAAAATTCGGCAACACATGATAAAAGTGTTTGGTAAGTCTGAACAAAGCAACATAACTTCAGTAACTAAACTGGGTTTTGTTAAGTTTCCAATAATGTCATGCTCTCAATAATGTCATGTAACAGGTAGACAAAGTTTTGGTAAAGGCCTGCGCGCACCTAGGTCGCTGGCGATGGCAATCAATGAAACGCTGTCAAATATTTCTGTCAAATTTGACAGCGTTTCTCTGGTCACCATCGCCAGCGACCTAGGTGTGCGCAGGCCTTTACGTAGGACCACAGAACAGAAAAAAACGCTTAGTGCGTAGGACAATTTTTTTTTAAGTGTACTTACATACCTAACACTTCACCGACATAGGTATTCAGAACTAGAATGTCGAGCGGAAAATCTACGGATTTTTCCCAGAACCGATGCAGTGATTACAGAGTAATTAAAGTATAGAGCAATTTGATTGCGCGGTGTTTATTGATAACCTTAAGCATAAAAACCTATATTTAATAAATTTTCTATCTAAAATTGAGATACATAATAATTATGTTGAAGAAGGCTTAAGATGATGATCGTATGATTGTGATTATAGAAAGATTTTCATACAATTAACTATAAAAAATAATTAAATGTTCACCTAATTTAATATTCAAATAAAATCTACCAAATGAGTCCAAAACTCCACAGATTTTCATTTAATTAAAAGCCTATCAGTTTCAGTAATATTCATTTGAGGAAAAAAATTACAGTCAGTGACAACATTTACTGAAAAAATACGCATTTTTTTTTATTCGGCAAAAAAATACAACTATTTGCCGTTAAAAATAGCTCAAAGCGCATCAAATGAAATTCAAGACTTTGATCATAAATATCATGCTGGCTTGAAAACATAAAAACTTAACAAATTAAAATAAATTTTATCAACTTTTGTTGCTGACCGTACCCACTTGACTTTTTAATCAAAATCATCGTGGAAGTGTGTCAAGGACTCTCTAATTAACTGCCTCATTAAGGAATCTTCGGATCAAAGCACGAAGACACCGGTTTCGGACCATATTTGGTGTAAAAACATGAAGAAGACTGGTAGCGCCTTTTCACAGAAACGTTCATCATCATCATCATCATCAGCCTGGAGAAGTCCACTGCTAGACATAGGCCCCCCCTACACATTTCCAGGAAGAACGATTTTGAGCCCTTTCCATCCACCGACTTCCTGCGATCTTAGCAATGTCGTCAGTCCATCTGGTGGGTGGGCGCCCTACATTTCGTCTTCCGGTTTGTCACAAAAACGTTAAGAATAGATAATTAATAGATTCCGGCGTGACTTTGCGGAATTCCATTGTTAAACATAAACTAAGTAGAACAATAAATATATAGTACTAATCCTAATAATAATGTTAGTTAATAATGTATAGTCTTTTTGCTCAGCGCTCGAGAGGGCAACACGTCCTTTAGTGCACAGAGAGTCAATTTTCCTGAGGATGCTTCGTAGAGAGGCGAAACACGTGTCGAGTCTTATTAAGTTTTTTATTTCTTGTGGTATTATTGTTTTGTCTAATACACCTTATTTCGCTTTGCAGGATTTGCGGGTGTTGCGCGGGGTGTAAAGGTGTAGCCACTTACTCTTGGTTAAACCTAGTACGAGCCGTTTGCTTTCGGGTACTGCCATGCACTATTCTTGAAATTAAGAAGTATAAAAATAAAATTATTAAAAAAACCTAACAACCTACTGTTACCTTTGTGACTTAAGTCGGGGTGCCCCGAGTTTGAATCTGCAATGGCTCAGCCAGAACACTCGCGAGGAGCCCTACACCTAGTTCTAACCGGCTAAAACTAGGTGTAGCCGCACTTCGGGTATTAGCCGTAACACATAGACAAGTCTACATTAAATTAGCTTACGTAGATTAGATTAGTGGATTAGTACTGTTATATTATATTAATAATGTTTAATGTTGAAAATATACATTGGGTCCAATGTTTCTATACAGTTTGGGAAACACTAGCGCATGTGAAAAGGCAGTGAACAGTGAATAAGTTACTCACTCCTTATTTGTGTAAATCGTATAATGGCGCATCTCAAACCACTTCCAGCTGTTTTGTGAATGTTTTAAATGCTACGCTTATACACGCTATACTAAAATTATGAAGATGTATTGTTATATACTAATTCAGGGTAACTTAATTTCTAATTAAGAGCTGAATTTTTCTGTTGAAAAAAGCAGTGTTTTACATTTTCAAAGGTGATTAAGCTGTGATTAAGCTATAACATTAAAAAACCCCAGTTTTAGACCTAAAACTAATTTATTTCTTATCTTTTTCCTCTATCCTTTATTTCTCTCCTTTTTACTTTACTTTTTGTTATAGGCGATGGTTACCACTTAACATCAGGTGGGCCATATCCTTGTTCCATCAGCTAGTTGAATAAAAAAAATGTCTTACAGTGAATTTATTTGGGCTGATGATGATGATGATGTTCTAATACTGTCCAATGACGTGTGTACCTGACTGTACGTATGGTGCCGAGTTTTAGAATGTGACCGTATTAAGAGACATTCCTAGCCATGTTAGTGCTCGTGGTAAATCCACGAAAATTGTCCGCTCGGCTATAAAGGCAGGTGCCCTGTCCTATGTGCCAGTAGGAATCAAGCTCAGCTAGAACATCTAGGAAAATGTTGCGCTTGGTAAGTTTTGGTTCTAAGGCTTTTAAGAAAAACAATGCTTGAGTCTGAGCATATATTTTTGACAGTTCTCCATTGCATGGAAAAGTAACAATAACTATCAAATGCGGCTCAACCTAGGCTAGCTTTCTTGTTGCATTATTTTATACAACTTGCTGATGGCCTCTTATGTTAAGTAGTAACTATCGCCCATAACAAAACATTGCCTCGTAGGTCACGCACGTCAGTCACGTTTATTTATAATTTTATGCGTACATCAACTTGAGACATACAGATGTCCAGCCTCAAGTGCCAGTAATTTCATTTCATTTTTTAAATCTTTGGAATGTTTTAAGGTTTACTTAATTTTCGGTAAGCGATCTTTTCTTTCGAATTTTCAACTTCGAAGATTCAGCTTGAAAATGTTCCTTATTTGAAACAAAGAAAGGTCGGAAGTAGCGAATGACTACTATTTTTTAAATAACATACAAAATATTTACTTTCCTTCTTTTTAACTGACTTCCAATCAAAAAGGAGAAGGTTCTCAATTCGGTTGTATTTTTTTTTAATGTTTGTTACCGCATAATTTCGTCATTTGTGAGCCGATTTGAAAAATCATTTTTTATCTGACAAGTACTGATCCAGATTGGTCCCATTTTAATTTTATCAAAATCAGTGTTGCCATTTTTTTTTTTTTAAATGTTTGTAACTGCATGCCTCCGTCATTTATGAACTTTTTTATCTGGAAGCAAGCTGCTATCTGCTATTGACAGCAGATTGGTCATGAAGTCGGTTTCTCAAGTTTTTTAAACTTAACATTATTTTTTATTTTCAGATAGCAATTGTCTCTCTCCTGGCCGCAGTATCCCCTGCGCCAGCTCCAAAGCCCATCGTGGTGTACCCATCACCCTTCGTGCATCAACCAGTGTACCATGCCCCCGTGTACCACGCGCCCATAGTGCACCACGCACCGGTGTCAGTGTCCCACGTCAGCACTCTCGTGAGCCATCCTTACCACGCACCATTGGTTCATTCACCTTACGTTTTTAAATAAACTGCTAAGAGAGGGCAGCATAATTTTTGAGAATTTAAGGTCGTAATTTTGTAGAGAATAATAAAAAAATATTTTAAAACATTGTTGTTACGTTCTGTTATAAACAATGAAGACATTAGAGATTTTTCATACAACTGTTTTATTGTTTGAAACTTTAAATAAAATGTTGCTTATTTTTATAAAAAGCCGAAGACAATTATGTCATTTGTCAATTTTGCTGATAAATAGCTGCGTTTAATCTGCTGTCTTTTTGTTCGAGTGCAATATTTTTTCTTACATCTCTATTAAACTACAAATCTTACGCTTTATCAAACCGTATTCTGCTGCCTTTACTGAGATTTTTACCACCAACCTACGATTATTATGTACTTATCTATTTTATTTTATTAAATCGTCAACGTCCAGTATTGTACATGTGCTTTTATTTATTATAAACTTACGTAACCAATGAAAACAGAATGTCATAGCGAGAAGAGTGCTAGATATGAATGTGGATGAGCAAAATGAGCAGAGAAGTGTAGTAGATAGGCCAAAGAAAAGATGGATGGTTTGTGTGAAGGATGACGTCATGGGTAAGAAAGGAGTGACTGCTGAAATGACGGCTAATAAAAAAGAGTGGAGAACGAAGACTAAATTGCATGTGCTGACCCCACATAAAGTGGTATAAGAATTAAAATGATGACACCTACGTAACCAAAATAAAAAACTAAAACCGTTTTTAAAAATTAGCAACAGGATTTTCACAATGTTTTCTTGCAAATATCTAAAAAAAAAAGGTTTTTTATGCTCATTAGGTTTAACTATAAAAACTACGATATGAAATGTCCAAACAAGATGAGGCAAAGTGCATTGTAGCGGCAGCATAATGTCACGTGACCTTAATATCGCCTTATTAATTCGCCATTGACCTTTATCAGTCCGATGGGAAAAGGGATGGGAAAAATAAGACGTGAAAAAAAATAACTACAACGTGGATTAAAACCCTTTCAAATAGAATTCACAGATTGTTTTGTAGAATTAACCTTATTTTTTAAAAATAAAGCTATACAGTTCTCTAACAAGTTTCAATATTATAGTGAAAAGCAAGAAGTTTGGCTCGAAGTATAAGTAATTTAGTTTTTGTAACAGTTGAGTGAATATTTTGCAAAAAGAATTCTTCGGATTTCGGATTTCGGACTTCGGATCCTTTGATAAATTATTTTTTACTCCGAATTCAACATGTCACTCGAGCACAAACACACACAACATATTTAACTTATTTAACAACTTGAAAACGTGCTTCTTTTTAACAAAAAAAAAGGCATAAAATGATTTGAAAAATAAATACCCATTTATATCTTTTAGCTTAGAGCTGATATTATTTTGGAAAACAAATGAAACCAAACAAGGACAGCTAACAGAGCTTTTTAAGTTCAATTTTCAACTATTGTAGATCGTAAGGGGTAACTGGTGATTTCACAAGCCCTACTTGCGGGATGCTTTTAGATGGAATAGGCTTGCCCAGAACCTATACCATCCTGACAGCTTGTCGGCCTAATCCACAGGAAAGACATGGTCAATACGTGCAGAGCTGACTAAGCCATGGGTTTCCTTCGATGTTTTCCTTCACCGTTAGAGAGCACTAGCATTCAAACGTTGAAACTTCTTTACCTCATCACTATCAAGGAAAGTTTTGAGTTATTCCCGGTACAGCCTTGCTGCCATAATAGATCATTAATTATCACACGAAGTTCCTTCAAAGACAGGAAATAAATAGAACTATTTGAATAATAGATCACTGAACATACGTGGTGAGATGTCGAGTCGAGATCACTATTTCATTAATTTCCTTCATGCTTTCGATCAATTGTTTTGTGAGAATCTTGTATTGCATATTGAACTAAGAAGTCGGTGGATAAGAGAGGGTCAGTAGGCCTACCATGAGCTCTGTCTGGCTCTGTCTCTGGCTCTGGTTTTGAGTCTGTGTGAGTGTTGACTAAATAAATCCTACGTCAAAACGTCACACACACAGTATAATGCACTGGTGAGCACTCACACAGACTCAAAACCAGAAACAGAGCCAGACAGAGCTCATGGTTGGCCTACAGATATGGACTTCACAGGCTGATGTTAATCACGATGACATAATTTTGAAAGAATGCGTCGATTTGTGAGTGGGTCAGTACGGGATTATCATAAAGAGTTGCATTAAAAAATACGGTCAAGGAGTGCTCTGCCGCGGGTGACATGTGTGTCCAACCGACAGTAATTCAAGGTGCGACTGATGCGGTCATGTGACTTGTTTATTACTAGCTTGTGATGCGGCTTTGCTTGCGTGGACCTTGGATGATAGCCATTGACTATGAGAGACTCTTTGTATTATACATAAAAAAACAATGTGGATACTTTACTAGATTAAGAGTCAAATAAGGCCTGATATTTTCATAAACGGAATAAAGGCCTGCACACACCTAGTTCGCTGGCGGTAGCGATCAGTGAAACGCTGTCAAATATCACTGTCAAATCTCAAATCTGACAGCGATATTTGACAGCGTTTCACTGATCGCTACCGCCAGCGAACTAGGTGTGCGCAGGCCTTGACGCTATTCTTCAAATCAAAAATGTCAATCCTGGTTTTTGACAAGTCAAAAAAAAAGGCTTGATATCTGATCTGTAGGCCTACCACAAGCTGTCTGGTTCTGGCTCTGGTTTTGAGTCTGTGTGAGTGTTGACACAATAAATCCTACGTCAAAACGTCACAAACACAGTATAATAATACACTGGTGAGTGCACACACAGACTCAAAACCAGAGCTAGACAGAGCTTGTTGTACTGATTGATCTGTAGATTAAAAAATTTGCCCTAAATCAAGAGCCCTAACCAAGGTACAAGAAAATAACGTATTTTTTTTTCTTGTACCTTGGTGGTTCAACTATAAATAGTAATAAACATGCGTAGATAAGGTTTTTTAAATTATTAAGTTAATGTTTTTTCTTGATTTTCTAGTATATAGGTCTAAATACGTCAGATTAATTACAAAAACAAGGAAACACCGTACAATAGGATTTATGATGCAACCTCTATTGTTGTCGTAGGTCTATGGCGAAAAAAGTAGCTTATAAGTGCAGTCGACCCTCATCGTGACACACTCACCGACACACCCTGACACAAAATGACACCGTACTTGATTCTGGTGAGACATTTTTGTTTTCTTAGTTTATCATTTTTTTTTTTTATGCAAAGGTACAATAGTGGAGTGTAGAATTAAATAGCAAAAATTTTTAAATAATCATTACGTCCTATGAATTTTTTTTGATATGAGTAGAACCTTTTTCTGTCGTTTTTTTTTTATTAGCAGTGTCTTTGTAAAATAATATACTCCTTCTTATCTTACTAGACTTCTTAGAAAACAAAGCCGGACTTTTATGAAAGTTATTTATAGGTTGCTCTTATAGGAAAGTAGAAGCACACGTTGAGAGGAGTGTACTTTGTTGTTAATGAAAGAAGACCATTAGCTATAAAATGTTGCGTACAGTCACTATCAGAAATTTCATTTCATTTATTTATTCATAAACAACTATTAATTGTATTTGAAATAATCTTAAAACTAACACAGCGAAAAAGGAAAAAGTACAAAAATAATTAATAATGATAATTAAAAAATAATAATAATAATCACCTACCATGCCGCTAATAAAACTATTCACAATTATACACAATATGTCAAAAATTCATCATATTATTTCTTATTAACACGATGATTTAATACACGATTAGAATGGCCAATAAACAATTATTAATTCCATTAAAAAAATGAATAAAATACTTTGTAAAAATGTTTTTGTATGAACATAGTTTTTAAACTGATGGACGGGTAAACGAGCTCCCATCTGATGAAAAGTGGTAGGTAAGTATCACTCTAACGACTTTTGGAGATGTTTAGCGCAGCCCCGTACCAAGGGGTAAGTCGCGGGTTCGAATCCCGCTTGGCTCTTAACTTTTGGGACATTATAAAAATGAATGTGTATGACACTATAAAATCAATAAAAAATCTCCAAAAAATATTTATTTAACAAGATTTTCATCCGTTAATAATAATAAATTATATATTTTTTTTATTCAATCAGTATGTAGTTATTTTGTTTTTTTGCATATTTTTTTATTTACTCAAACAAACTTACGATTAATACAAGTATTTACAAAATGTATGTATGATTCCTTGTACGTTCTTCGGTGCTGACTGTACCTCGTGTAACTTAATAAAGCTAGGTCGATAGGATGTGTACCTAAATGCTCGTGTCTAGGTCAATCGTGGTATTCTATGAGAGCAAGATCATTAATAAATAACAGGCAACTATAAATTACTATAGAAAATGATCGTTGAATTTTCTGTCCTAGATTAATGTGTATAATGAATCATTAAATTCTGCAACTTATACCATAAAGATTCTAAGAATAAAAATTGGAATGATAAATCATTAGTTTCAATCAAAAATGAATCTTTAGGCCTACCATGAGCTCTGTCTGGCTCTGTCTCTGGTTCCAGTTTTGAGTCTGTGTGAGTGTTGACTAAATAAATCCTACGTCAAAACGTCACACACACAGTATAATGCAATGGTGAGTTCTCACACAGACTCAAAACCAGAACCAGAGACAGAGCCAGACAGAGCTCATGGTATAGGCCTACTGAAACGTTATTACTGCAATATCCAATATTTTTTATGCGTTCATTATGATAGAGCCTCGTTTGACAAATGACATTAGTAAATTGTATTTTTATCACAAATTGATTAATGTTTTTAAGTTTCAATATAATCCCAAGAATCACTTTGAATGAATAAAATGAATCTAATCATTAGTTCTATGTGACTAAACCTATGAAAAACTAGAAGTCTACTTTTTTATTTTAACAATTAGCTGAGAAGTGGTAGTATATAATGGTAACCGTAGCCTATAGCAAAGCATTTTACCGTAGGTCACAAAATTACTGTACACAGGCGAACTTAATGCTAGATAGCATTATCTACCAGCTAACCTTTGGGTAATAGGGAGATAGGTTGGGTAGTGCACATATAAGATGAGGGCTTACGTAAATACTAAACTAAAAATAAACACACAGTTAAGTGACAACTATCATTACTAATACACATAATCAGGAAATTCCTGCATAGCAAATTAAAACTAAAAAATACGCGGACACTTTTCGCGAAGTTTAGCGAAGTTAGAGTTAGTTCACGGCTAGGTTGCCTATAGGCTTGGCTTGAGTTCAGTAGCCCTCGGCCGCGTAGTTCAGGTGTTAACAAACTGTGCGTGACGCGTCTGATGCGAGCAGCTTATTGCTCTTCTGCGTAGATGAACTGTACGGCGGCGCTGAACTTACTTTATTTGAATTTACTCAACTGCTGACGCCCGTGGAGGTTATACTGCTGTTTTTTTATACAGATGGAATTAACGAAAGGCCTACCAGATTAAATGGTACACATTAAAATATTCAAAGCAAATAAAAGTTATGTCGAGTAAATAAACAATTATGTCTAGTTTCAACTTTTGAAACTATCATGGTTTTAACATTATTTTTATGAAACAACGGGATCATGGTAAATGTCCCGTTATTTCATAAAAATAATGTCTAGTTTCACTACATAATTTTGTAGTGAAAAGTATAATTATGTATGTTTTTAATGTCAAAACGTAAACGATTAATAACTACGAAACCACAGTATTTCTAGATGAAAGTAATTTCTTCACCCCTTGCCCGTTCAACAGTACACAATACGTGTCAATATGCAAAGAAGGGCTGATGAGATGAGCAAAGCCGACGGCAGACATTATGCATGACAACGCCTCTAAATCTTCATTTATAATACATTCACTCCTAGCAGTCATTTTCAGTTTGGTAAATTTATAATTTGATTTGATTTTTTATTCAAATACCTAGCTACGAGTATTTTGGTATATTTTTTAAATTTAACCCATCATATCATCATTAGCTAATAAGTTAACCAGTAGGCCTACCATGAGCTCTGTCTGGCTCTGGCTCACCAGTGCATTATACTGTGTGTGTGACGTTTTGACGTAGGATTTATTTAGTCAACACTCACACAGACTCAAAACCAGAACCAGAGACAGAGCCAGACAGAGCTCATGGTAGGCCTACACGAAAAACAAAACAAAAACCTTGGTTCAAAATGTCAATAAACTTCTTCTTCTTGTCACTGATTCTTTCTGATTAAGTGTGGTGAAAGGATTTTAAGTGCGTCGTAAAGGCTCTTTTGTCAATAAACTGAAATCCATGGTATAGATAGTGCAATCCACGAAGACGCGCCCCACTATTCCTCCTAACCGTTTATAGTATATGTCAGCTTCCGTCAATGTTTGAGTGTTATCGGTACACACTAATTACCTATGAGTGCACACGCACACTACAATGAATAGACTACGGTTCGCGACTGCCGCTCGGAGCAAACTCCCCGCACCCCGCGAGGGGCGCGTCTTCGTGAATTGCACTATCTATATTGGGTGGGCAAAAACCGTGGTATTGGTGGCAGTAACCGCATGAATGTAGGCAATAGGTATGTCTGAATAACCAACATGACAATTAGGTAAGCCAACATGAAGCATAGTTAAATTGGAGTTATATTAAGGATCCCATTTTTTTTAAATTATAATAATAGCTTATTATCACCCGTTAATAGTATATAGTTTCTCAACGATGAAATAATTTTTCAAATCGGTCTAGTAGTTTCGAAGCCAATTCAATGCAAACAAACAAACAATTAAATCTATCCCCTATCTATTTTATAGTTATAGATTGGTTGTGTCTCTTGTCAGTCCGATCGCCTGCCCCACAGATCTCTCGAATGCCTGGGTTTTAATATCTATGAGCATGCACAAAGGGTATCCTTGACGATCTAGGGACCGAACCTTGACATGATGCCAGTCGAAGAACTGGATTTCAGAACATTTGACCCGACAAGTCTTCCGGAATATCTTAGCGGAACGAAGCCTTTGCAGCATTCTTCTAGTATAAAATCCTTTCACCACACTTGGTTCGAAAGAATTAGTGACACGATAAGAAGAAGAAGAAGATTCTTAATCATGCTTCAGGCGTTTATTATCCCATTAGTGGCATTGTAGGACATGTTCCAAGATCTCGCGATTCTGTAAGCCTTATGCGCATATCTAGATCGCCTGTGACGGCGATCGGTGTATCGCTGTCGAATATCGCATGACTATCAAAATTAGCGGCGAACCTTAAATGGGATTGGGCAGGGCATGTGGCTCGTATGCCGGACATTCTTTGGGCCAAAATATTAACCGATTGGGTCCCACAAGGTCGGCGTCGTAGAGGAAGACCCCGGAGATGATGGCGGGACAATCTCGATTCACATATGAACGACTGGCGCATTGTAGCCAAAGATCGAGAGGTGTGGAAGAAGGCCTTTGCCCTGCAGTGGGACGACTGCAGGGCAAAGGCCTTCTTCCACACCTCTATAAAAATAAAATGAAATCAAAATTCGCAGCAATGTGTGCTCATGATCTATTTTATTTAATTATACCTCATGCCTATTTTCTCAAGATCGTTTGTAGATAGCTCAACTGTGTACTTGCTTGTGTATTTAGTAAATACTAATTTAATTTAATTTCTCAAGCCTATTCAAGATGTGAACTTGGAGGGCTCGATAATTGCTTTACAGAAAATGTACAGACATTTTTACAAAGCTCCTACTATGGGGAAACGTTTTCAAATGGAATTAATAACAAGAATTGTACAGTCAGCATCAAAGATATTAAACAAAGTTTCAAAAGTGTTTTATGAATGAAAACTAGCTATATTTGTTTTTTTTTGAGAATTAAAAATTGCTGTAAATAAAAAATTAAAAATAATGAATTTCATTGTGCCCAAGAATAACCAAAGCTTAGTGATTCTTGGCGCACCACGGGCGTTTCATAATGATTCTTGTGATACACATGAATCACACATAGATTGTTCAAGAATCGACTGGCCATCAGTCTTTAATTCTTTAATGCACACAGAAATATTTACAAATAAGTAATAACAAAGGACATGTAAGGCGAGCTTAACCCTAAAAGAGTTTTCTTCCAGAAAACCTTTGGTGCTAAGAGAACGATTGGGAGATGGATCAGAATCCTAGTGTGGGGTCAAGACTATGTATATGGGTGCCAGTTATTATTTGTTATCAGATTTTGTGACCAATGTATTCTAGTCTCTGCCTTCAATGTCTACACTTTAGTTTATCTTACAAGAACTATGTATTTAGCCTTAATTTTACTTGCATGTTATTTGTTTACAAACAAATAAATAAATAAAATAAAAAGTATTTGACCGAGTTGTTTTTTTTTCAGGTTTTAGCCGTCGTTTCCCTGTCCACCGCGTCGCCGGTACCAGGGCTACATATCCACACAGGCTACGGCTACCACACAGCGCCGTACCAGGAGGTACATTACTCGCAGCATGTACACCCCGCCCCGCTAGTGCACCACGTGCACGCGGCGCCGATAGTACACAGCTATCCTGCACCTGTGGTGCACACTGTACAAAGCGTGCATCCCATACACCCGGTGGTGACGAGTTATAAGGTGAAGCAGCATTATCATCTTTTTGGGTAATAAATGAACTGATTTTTTACTCTGATCTTTTATTTTGTCACCTGATGGAACAAGCAGATGACCTCCTTTGTTTAAAAATTTAAGTTAAAAAATTCCTCCAAGATCAGGGGTAGGTAACGCAACGACAGCACCCTTGGTGTTGTTAGTGACTATGGGTGACGGTGATCGCTTACCATCAGGTGGGCCGTAAGCTCGTTTGACTATCTTTAACATAAAAAAGTTATAGGCGAACACTTCCCCACAATCTCACCTGATGTTAACGGTGTAGCTCGCTCACCGATTCACCCTCTTCTTGAAAACATCAAAATTATAGGTATTTGAAAAAATAAATGCCAGCTACGAATTAAGCGACCATCTGATGATAAGTGGTAACCGCTACGTACAACAACGTATTAGAAGCGTGCCTTAAAATGCGTAACCTATCTTCCTTTGACTTGACGAAGGTCTCAGAGTGGCCTAAAAACTCGACTTGGTCAAGCTTAAACGAAATTACTTACTAGCCAAGACCGGAATTCAGCTACTCAGCAAAATGATGTAACAGAAGTAATATTCGTGCCCTAAATCTTCAGAAGATAGGAAAAAACTGGTCAAGGGTGAGTTGGACTGGCCTACTAAGGGTTCTGTAGTATTACGCCAGTAACATCCTTTGCGTATTTTAACTCCTACATCCCTTCTTTGGATATAATGAGTATGCTTTGTCAACTTAAGTCTGCCGAGGAAAATTTCGTTAAGAAATCTATGCGCTAACTTATTCAAATCTTTATATGACTACAGAATGAAATTACTACATTTTGCAATCCATAGATCGAAATCAGGAAAACTTATTGACAAAAAAAAAACTGAAAAAGCTGAATTGCTTAGATTAAAAAATACTTACTCGAAGAACCGACAACCGTTGGGGAATAAAGGTTCTCGAATGGCGACCACGAACCGGAAGACGAAGCGTAGGGCGCCCACCCACCAGATGGACCGACGACCTTTTTAAGATCGCGGGAAGTCGATGTATGGAAAGGGCTCAGAACCGTTCTTCCTGGAAATGTGTAGGGGAGGCCTATGTCCAGCAGTGGACTTCTTCAGGCTGATAATGATGATGATGATGAAAAAATACTTGGAAATTTTCAAGTATTTCAAGTATTTTTTTAATCTAAGCAGTTCAACTTTTTATTAGTATGACCATGTATGACAGACAAACTGACTATGCTTCATCGAAGTATAGTCTCCATCTCCCACTACCACCTTTCGGCCACGGAACCCTAGAATCCATGTACTAAGTGACCTAGATACCATGATCTAACACGATGATTGATCATTGTTCCAACGTGTTCATTTTCTTTTCTTCCTGCTGCTAGAGTCAACTAAGATTGAAAAGCTTTTTGTCTTGCAAGTGGATGAGTAATTAAGACCTTTTTGCTGATTGCCGAATGAGGGTAATAGTTTGCGTATTTATGTGTGTCAGAATACGTGTGACCTGGAAGAGAATAGAGAAGAGAGACTAGAATCTTCGATCAACTTAAAATCAAAAATATATTTATACAATAGTATCACAAGGATCACTTTGAAACGTCTGAAAGCTAGGTGAGTCTAGGTGCCAGTTCCACGCGACCAAGCCTAGAAGAACAGGCAACAAACTACGGCTCAGTTCCTACCGTTTTTTTTTGTATGATCCTTTTACAAAACAACAGTAACAATAATAGCAGTGAAGTTTCAGTGTGATGCCACTCCACTTAGTGAGACGTAGGCAATAATATAGAAGCCAAAGACAGCACACGCTACGCTTCAAGGTAATAATAAAGTACCTACACAGATCCGATGTCCACCGGTTAAAGAAAACATCAAAGATCTTTCACATGGTTCGAAAGAACCAGTGACAGAAGAAGCAGAAGAAGAATATTGAAAGGAAACCAGTAGGTATAAAGATAGGCCCTTAAATACTCTCAATAATGTACGAGGAAATAAAAGTTGACATACCTCTCGAACTCGTGTAGTTATAACAAAAGTCAGAGTATCGGCACAGTGAAATGTTTCATAGGGAATAGGTACAAATAACACCCATATACAAAGAACTCAAAAACACGATCTTGAACCCATAAGTCACTGCTAAAAAGGCAGAGAACTATAATTTTTAAAAATGGTATTCAATCAGCTTTCTGGTTCTTTCACCCATAGCATTCCTACTGAGCTATTGGACCAGCCAAAAGTGTAAAAGCCTGTCAAAAAGAATACCTTGATCAGGCGAGCGTAAAGCATCGTTATATTGAACTCCACGTTAAGGATTCCAGACAAAATTCCAACCACTCAATGTCTTAAAAAGTTTTCCGTAATCTGTCGACACTGCAAAATAATGAGGGTCAATGACCCTGAATTAGAGTACCACTATGCATCATCCAGTTTAATGGCCCGGCAGAGTTGACTAGAAAAAGCCGGACTTTAAAAAAGGCCGGAAAGCCGCACAAGCTTCTATAAGATTCGATAGTTTAAAATTATCATGTCATCATAATCATGAAGGCAAGTTAAATAACAAGAATCATCATGGCTTTAAAAACATCATAAAGATAATAATTATGCTAGCAATCTAGATGCATGTTCCAAAAACCTGAATATCCCACAAACTTACCTACAGCTTGGTTGGTACCTTATTTTGTTTATATTGACTTTTTAACAAAATAAAGAAGCTTCAATGCGGTGTTAATACCATTAACTAAAGCGTAGGCAGAACCGAAATTTTGTCAAACTAATCATGCGATGCTGGCGCAGGATTGTGGCAGATAACACAAACTGAGGCTTATACTCAGCAAAGTGTAAGGTCCGACTGTGGAGGATGATGATAAATCATACGTTCCAAACATTAGCTTCAAAAGACAGCACACAGAATATATTTTCATGGACGCATTAGTCGCAGTAGATTCTCCGGTCAGAAAAGGCCGGACAGCAAGTAGTCGTGGCATCCCTAACCTTTTGATTTAATTACCTCGAAGCTGTCAAGCCCTCGAGATAAATATCATTGTTTGGAAACGGACCTCGGAGGAACCGATAATTGCTTTATGTTAACTTCGACAATCGATTTTCATTAGAATTTTACAGAGAATTTGAAGTTGTTTTGGTTTATTAACCTTAGGTTTTTTTAGAAAGGGATGTTTAACCTTAAAGTGAAACTAAAACTTAGAAAGACTCAATCAAGAGTTCATTATCACAGTTTAATCAAATGATAGCACAATCTTTAGGAAACCGATATGTATGTAGGTAAAAACCAAGGTAAAGTTGTCAAATTTAAAGTATTTTAACAGAATATTAGACCAACCACTGGTAAACTACAGTAATTATATTCATTACTTATTATATCCCCAGATTAACAAGTTTTAAAATCACCAGTGGGCTGATTGCGTATATTTTGTTGCAATCAAAATCTAGTCGCATCTGTCAGCTTTGACATTACTTTGAGCTTTGATTGCAATAACAAACTAATTATAAACAAAATCTAACTTATTTTTTTTTTTTTTTTTGACAAGGAAAGATTGCAACAAGACAATATTGACATAACATGAGATAATGACAAATTCAAATACAAAATCTTTATTTCAAAAAATATAACATGACAGTAACTTAGGGTAGTACCACTGTTTCCTGCGGTAGTTTACACTGTGCTGCAGAAAAACAGGTATTAGCTTCGCTTTGTAAAACTAATATGGCAATAGATAGACTGTGATCGAAAAATTATAGCAACAAGATTTGTGATCGCTGTACCTTGTTAGTATCAAAGTTTTGATTGCAACAGAATTACCCAATTCTGGCTCTGGTTTGGGTCTGTGCTCACCAGTGTATTATACTGTGTGTGTGCTTCGACGTAGGATTTATTTAGTCAACACACAAATAGACAAGATAGACAATAAATATCTTTTATCTTTTAAAAACTCAAAACCTGAGCCAGAGACAGAGCCAGATAGAGCTTGTGGTAGGCCTACTGGTAGTTAAGTTATGATCACGTTGAGTAGTGAAGTGTCACTCATTAATTTATCTCATTTGCAAGTCTATGCACTTTGTTCAAAGTCTAGCTTTGCTGAGGATTAAAAGGTTATTTTAAATACAAGTCTAGTAATACTAATTTAGTAATTGAAGGGATTTCAACCTTGCATACAATCAAGAATTCTTTTAATTGTTAAGCTTAAAAATGAGCAATTAACTTTCTGATTTCTTTTGCGTTACATGTCTTGTAGGTATGGTAAGAACCAAACCGTCGTTTGTTGCCAGTTCTTCTAGGATTTCAAAACTCACACAGACCAGTAGGCCTACCACAAGCTCTGTCTGGCTCTGTCTCTGGCTCTGGTTTTGAGTCTGTGTGAGTGCTGTTTAAATAAATCCTACGTCAAAACGTCACACACACAGTATAATACACTGGTGAGCACTCACACAGACTCAATACCAGAGTCAGAGACAGAGCCAGACAGAGCTTGTGGTAGGTCTGCTGACTTATTCAGAGAGAACCAAAGACAGAGCCAGACAGAGCTTGTGGTAGGCCTACAGAATAGCTTTAAATTTAGTAAATAGCTCATTTAAGTGGGATCGAGATGTCAACACTTCATGGAGCTACTAGTTTAGTAGTACAATAATTAATAGAACCTAATAATAAATAATTTCGTTGTTTATTAATGCGATGCAAGTAACATATCGAACCGTGCTCATAGTTTTACTAGTTTTGTATAGTATACTGGAATTCCATAGTATTGGCGTCGTCGTCATAAATCTACAGAATAAAGTAAATAATTGAACAATATTACTTCAGCCAGATAAAACAAAAAGTCATTGTCATGTCGTATAAGGAGACCGCATTCAAATGACTTAATTGGAGAAACTGCTTCAGAGCACTGACAAGAGCTAAGCTAATTTAAAACGAAGAAGAATATTGTATGCCTAAAACCTTTTTTCATTTGCCGTTAATTTTGAAAATTAGGCTAAATCAAAATGATTTATATTGTTAAAAAAAAGGTATTCTATAAGATATTTGGTTTCCACAGTCAGTACTACTTTGATTCAGTTTGGTGCAGAAAGCACTGTTTCTAACACATAAACCAAACTGGATTTAGGTAAGAACTTACGTGAATTTCATGTGTTCATTCAGCTGAAGTATACGACCTCTTTCAGGGTTACAATATTATAATCAGGAAATGTCGTAGCGTGGACGTACAAAATGTTATATTTGGATTTTGCGAGCCCTGAATTTCATATCATTCATAAAATAAACGAGTGGGTTCCAACATTTAGATGAAGTTGTTAAGTGTATGCGCGCACTGTGAAAAGGCATCAAGGTTTCATCAATTTATTTGGCCCAAATCTCAGCAATACGAATGTGTATACATTTGATTGCTGCATTTTGATTAATAAAACACAAGGCATATTTAACAATGTGTGCAAGCCAAGATTAGTGTAGCTGCCAAATCATGAAACTCAAACTCAATAATTTTTTATTCATTACGATGCAAGAATCACTTTGAAACGTCTTATAGCTAGGTGAGTCTAGGTGCCAGTTCCACGCGACCATGCATCCTTATGCAAGAAACTCAGTGGTTTTTGTAGAACCATTGAGAAAAATATATTGAGCCTCTTTTGGGCGCGCTTAAAATCCTTTCACCACTCGACATGAACAGGGCAAGAAGAAGAATGGAAAGAAACATTATAATTATTTTGTAAGCCACTACAATCTCTGTATCCAAACACTTTCATCTCATCCTATACTAAATTGTGTAACTGTATTTTTATGCTTTAACAATTTGAGATGTGAATTGTTTTCACAGTGCGTCGGCAGATTTAATCCCTGTTCAAGGGTAATTTCTTTCTGCTCCCAGTTTGAGGCCTTCAGTCACCCCCAGCACTGGTTTAAGGCCTAAAATGAACACTATAGATATCTATGTGTGTCATAAATTAGTAAACTGAAATTTGAACCTTATCTTAATAAAATAAAGGTCGTATAATCTGTCACTTGGAAACAGATAGTGGTAGGTTCAAATTTCACTCAGCCTAAAAACCTATTTTAGAGCATTCCTTTTTAGCATCCTAAAAAGTGCTATTGGATGCTCTAAAAAAATCTTATTTATTAAGAATTCGATGATATTTGGTTTATTAACCTCTTACACGCCTATACAGTTTTATTCATGGCATTATAAATAAATAAATAAAATAAATATTGTGGACAATTCACACAACACTACCCAGCCCCAAACTAAGCAGAGCTTGTAATATGGGAACCGGCTTGTATTATAATATTTTCAAAGAGTTTAGTTTTTGTTTTTTTAAGGATAGGCACCTTCCTTACTTACTTACCTTCCTTTCCCACCACCTAGTTTATTCGTTTAAAAGGTTTTTTTATTCAATGAGATTGAATCTGGTGCTAAGGGCACTTAGACTTTGAGTCTCTATACCGAATTGATGAAAGGTAAAATCAGACTTTTGATGGCATTAAATCTTCGTAAACTTTTATAAAGATATTTTTTTAGCGATCTTTTCATAGCATAATAATTGAGCAATAAGATTTGTTAAACTTCACTTTAACGAGTTCTTGCTTAAATTTATTATTTCTGTAGGAGTATAGTTAGTCTATTAAACTGACATTTTATTTTATTTCAAGAAAATATCAAGTTGCAAATTAATAATAATAGTCAGGATTCGTTTTTCTGGCTTTTCTGGCTCCCAACACTTATAAAAGGAAAGTCTTTCTTCAGCAGCCAACTTTTTCAGGCTGGTGATTATGATAAATGTAAATGATTTTAGGGTTTCTTTAGACAAATTATTGTTATTAGTATTTAATTTCTCAAGAAGTAATGCATTGCATTAAATTCTGTAATATTATTGTTAAGCAAATAAATTTAAACTGAATTATAGGTATGACTTTGTACTTTGTATTTAATTATAATACTATGGTATTCAGTCGTTTACCGACGAAGCAAGACAAAATAGAAAACTAAAATAGTAGACTAAAATAATAGACAAACAAGCTTTAAAATAAAAATAACAAAACAAGCTTTCATACAAGTCACCGACTTTCATAAGCGTATGACACTCAGGACAAAATAAGCGCAATTTCCCAAAAAACTAGGCGATAAATCAGTGGAACTGCGAAAACAATCGCAAAAAGCGCTTCCAGGAACATCTGGCGTCTCTCAGCGAATACAGAGCTGCTATGTTTCAAGGGCGCTTCTAATCTATGGATAATTTAATTTTTTGCGTCTCTTGAAAAAGAGATTTCAAAACTTGTGAACTCACGACTAAATGTGTATGAAGAACAGTAATGACAAGGTTTTTGGTCACCGAAAAGATTAAGACTAAAATACCCGAGTAAGATAGGCGACTTGATGTTGAGCGGTTACTTTTTTCTATGACTATTTACCTCCCCTGCTACGTCCAATCATTCTACTTTTTTCTATGACTATTTACCTCCCCTGCTACGTCCAATCATTCTACTTTTTTCTATGACTATTTACCTCCCCTGCTACGTCCAATCATTCTACTTTTTTCTATGACTATTTACCTCCCCTGCTACGTCCAATCATTCTACTTTTTTCTATGACTATTCACCTCCCCTGCTACGTCCAATCATTCTAATTTTTTCTATGACTATTTACCTCCCCTGCTACGTCCAATCATTCTAAAACGTAAATGTTAGATTTTATTGTGTACATTTTGATTTTGAAGCGTTTTGATTCCACTTTTTTAATACGAACTGCCAAGGAGTGGAACTCTCTACCGGCGTCAAGTAATTCCGGAACGTTTTAATTTAAGAATTTTAAGACAAGAGTGAACAGAGCACTGGTGGTCTAGTGGTAGTGGCCCCGCCTTCCGATCCGAAGGTCGCGGGTTCAAATCCACTCGTGTACCAATGAGTTTTTCTGTCGAAAAATTTATGTGCACTATGCTAGTACTCTCAAAACGGTGAAGGAAAACATCGTGAGGAAACCGGCGTGTTGTAGAACCTAAAAAAGTTCGAGCAACACGCGTCAAGGGTCACGCAAAAAGGGCTCGCCAGCGGCCAACTTGCGGAAAAACCTGCCCGCACATCAAGTGCGCATGATAAAACTTGCCAAACTTGCCAACTTGACAAGAGTGAACAGTTGTATTAAGGTTATGGCAGCCAAGAATTTTAAGACAAAACTGAACAGTTGGATCACGGCTATGGTAGCATTTGGCTACCATAGCCGTATTTAAAAAAAGTTTTCAATGCGATTATTTAAAAAAAGTTTTCAATGAAACATTGAACTCCAAAGCAACAGCAAGACGCCAATTCACATCAGCCGCACTATACCGTGAAGTTCTCAAGTTGCGCATTGCCAAACACTAGATTTATTACAAGTAGTGTCCTAGGACACAGGACATACTAGGTACAGTACTCAACACTATAAAAGGACTATTTCTCGCCGTTGTAGGTACACTCCGCTTGGACGCATTGAAATATCTAACGCATTCGTGAATAACTTACTCAAGATGTTCAAGTTGGTAAGTTTATTTTAATATATTATTTAAAATAAATAATAAGCAAAAATTTAACCGATATTTAAATAAAAATGTTTTTATAATAAGCAAACACAAGATGCGCTATTTCAAAATGTAAAAAGCTTTTATGAATTATATTCAAATAAAAACGCTCATGTTTAATCGACTGAAATAAATTAGGAAAATATTTCTGAAGTTCGTTTAGTATTATTTGAAAGATGCAAGCAAAATTAGAACCTGAACATCGAGATGTTTCTAAATTTTGTAGTCTACATTTTTCATAGTCAGGTTTTACAATTTCACCCTTACCCTATTCGCTGGAGTAGGGTATAGGGGTCTAAGGCCAAGTATAGGGCCTATACGACATAATCCATTCAGACCAAAATAATTTGGCCGACTTCAAATAAAAAGAGGGGGTTCTCAGTTCGGTTGTATTTAATTTTTTTTGTTTGTTATCGCATAGCTTCGTCATTTATGAGCCGATTTGGAAAATTCTTACAGATTCGTCCCATAGAAATTTCATCAAAATCAGTTCAGCAGTTTGGATATAAAATCGGTTTCTCAAATTTTTTAACCTTACTTTTTAAATTATTTATTTCACTATATGTCTTATTAAAATCTTATACAAAGGTCAAATCAAAATGTGCCTCATTTAATTGTCCCACATAAGGTAGCGTGTAGGCACTTGACCCTTCTGTGGCATTGCTATTCACCTTAGATTCCTGCCTTGCCTGTCTAGGTCGTGTGCTCTAGTCTAGATATCTAGGTCTTATAACTAACGACCTAATCAAGATAATGCATCTACAATCTCATAAGTTACCATGTTAGGAATAATTAGAAAACCAACCGGAAATAATACATAATGTGAGAAGGTTACCACTTAACATCAGGTGGGCCATATTATGTCTGTTCCATCACCAAGTTGTGTAAAAAACTGGTGCCTGTTCTGTTTCTGGGTGTTACAATGTTTTTGACAAAAAATGCTTAGTTTTGTTACTAGTATAGTATTATTTTATCTGAGGTTTTGTGTAGTCACTCTGTGTAAAATGCTTACCAATTTATTTATCAAAAATTATAATGCGGAAAATGAAGTACGCGGCCGAAGTCACGGGCGCAGCTAGTAAATTTAATTTTAATCTAGCCATTTAAATTAGCCAGCATTATGCATTGTTGCTATATCTTTAACAAATCCAAAGAAAAGAAGAATTGACCAACTGAAATTGCCAATCTACTTTTGATGTTGCCTGTACCAACCTATTAAGCAAATGTTAGTATAATGTTCAAATGTCTGAAACAATTCAGAAGAATACAAAATGAGTTGCTATGACAAAGTTTCAGCAAAGGTTTCTTTAAGTAAATTTTGGCCTCAAACTCCCAAATGGCTTTGTGAACTGCTTTTGAAAGTCTGAGTAATGATTTTAGTCAAAAGTAGTTTTAAGGGCTGTGAGCTAAGTTCATTAATCATCGTTCAATCTTTGGGATCAACACTCGACAAGGACAAAGTAGATCGGTGTCAATATTGTTGTCGTTAAATTTCCTAGGCCTTAGAATAATTACTAAGTTGGATAAAGTACTGGTGGTCTGGATTTAGCGGCCCCTCCTTCTGAACCTAAAGGTTTAAATTAATACCTTACAAATAATGATAATGAACAGTTCTTAATATTTTTGTTCCAGGCCATTCTTCTTGCCTTCATTGCTGCCGCACAGGCTGGTGTCATCGCACCGTTGGTAGCCCATCCAGTAGCGGTCGCCCATCCTGTTGTCTCCCACAGCGCTGTCATCCACCCCGCACCGATTGTCCACCACGCGCCGATTGTCCACCATGCACCGATAGTGCATGCTGCTCCGATTGTCCACCATGCCCCGATAGTGCATGCCGCCCCGGTGGTACCAGTAGTACGACACGCCCCACTTCTGGTCCACCATTGATTATGGAAGGGTTGTAAAGGGGAATAGATGGATGAGTTGTATTTATTCGAATATAATTAGATCAGGATACTGTTTTTTATTTTCAAACCAACTAACGCTTTTTAAGCTAGTTGCGCCTTTTGTAGTGAGGTTTTTGGCCACATAAGGAAAAAAAAACCTAGAACAATCTAGACCTTTCACAGGTTATCACTGATTCTTTTAAACCACGTGAAACAATATTAAGTGCCCCTCAAAGAAGCTCCTTTCGTGCACTCCACATATACGGTACCGCATTTTTTAGATTCTATATGACATGCCGGTTTCCTCACGATGTTTTCCTTCACCGTTCAGTACTGGCATATTGCACACATATTTTTCGACAGGAAAACTCATTGGTACATGACCGCGCTCAACGATTTCGGTTCCTACTTTACATTGTATAATGTCTGTTCAATTTAGGTGACAATTGAAATGTAATAAGTACTAGTTTATATATTTACTATTTCATTTATCTATTCGAGTCTAAGGGCAGATATTAGTATTTAACATTATCTGCTTATTATAAAATGATGGAAGCTTGGCACACGAAAAGAGTATTTTGCATTTACGAGCGAACTTCCTCGATATCTTTGACAGCCTCCCGCTTCCGCTCGAAGCATCTGAATGTACTCTCCATTTCCATCACAAAGGTTCGCGGTCAACAATTGCCTATACAAGTTGTAGAGTTCAAAGGGGTCAAAGAGTTCATTCAAAAATTGTACACTCAGAGCTAAAGTTTGATTTGTAAAGAAGTTTGGGTTAGTTTTCAGACGTCAAAGTTTTATAATTTATCAAGTTCGCATTTGGAAATATTGTCAGTATGATGCCTTTGATCCAATTAAAGACTTCCTTAATGTAATCAGGTCGTGGCGTGGATTTGACTGATAATGATGATGCAGAAAAAGGGTTATAATTAATTTATAAAAGCCCTTTTTATCATCATCATCATCATCATTATCAGCCTGAAGAAGTCCACTGCTGGACATAGGCCTCCCCTACACATTTCCAGGAAGAACGATTCTGAGCCCATTCCATCAATCGACTTCCCGCGATCTTAACAATGTCATCAGTCCATCTGGTAGGTGGGCGCCCTACGCTTCGTCTTCCGGTTCGTGGTCACCATTCGAGAACCTTTATTCCTCAACGGTTGTCGGTTCTTTGAGCTATATGGCCTTCTTATACAAAAGAGGTATTGAAGGATATACGATTGAATTGAGGAGATAAAATGTTATTAGCTACCTCTGGTATTACAGGAATCTTAGGCTACGGTAACCGCTTGCCATCTGGTGGACCATAATCATGTTTGTCAACTTTGTTGTACAAAAAAAATCTTTACAAAATTTGGGGCAGCATCAATTGAATATTTGCACATACGTCTGATTATCTCTTATACATCCTCAAAGGATCTTAAGTAAATACCTCCTACGTAATTAACAAGAGACGGTTTAACATCCCCGTTAATGGTGCCTAGTGATTACAGCCTTATGTCAACTTCATTTTACTTCACCAGAATAATCATCATCAGCCTAGCCTGAACAAACCCACCGTTGGACATCCCTTCCTCATATTTAGCCGTGGTGCGCTAAGCGGACAGATTGTTTTATAGTAAACTTCACACGGGTGGACATTTATTTTTAAACACATAAATATAGCCTATGTTACTCAAAGTGAATGTAGCTTTCCAATGGTGAAATATTTTTTTAAATCGGTACACAGTACTTTTTGAGTTTATTAATTACAAACATACAAAAATACAAATCTTTCCTCTATAATATTAGTGATAGCACAGCGATCTGCGATAACATGACAGCGCTATTCGAATCGCCTTGATGTTACTAGAAAGAAAGAAAGAAAGAAAATAAATTTATTTGACATAAGTAAGACAGATAAAACAAACAAAACACACAGAACGGACAACTGAAAGCAGGCAGGCTACCTAAGAAGGTAATAATACATACAAAACTGGGCACAGAACACGCTATTACGAAGCACCATTCACTTTATTTTACACTATTTAACGAGGCTTTTTTTTACTATGGAATGATATTATATAACCACTTCTTTATCTTATTATGCCACTGATAAAACCACTGACTTTCCACAATAAACATCCTTCGTACTGTTTTTGCTATAAACCATCTCTACATAATAATATCTTGGAATAATATCTTGGATTATTTAAATAAAAAAAACATACATTTACCACCTTATATCCCACCTTATTTGTTTGGAACGTTTTTCTTAATTCACTTATTAAAAAGTGTAGGTAAGTGTAGGTTCGTCAGTCGTCTTCTTTCAGTTTGATCGAGCTTGCAATTCGTGCACAACCCCAATCAAATACATCTACATCATCCTTAAAAGTTTATAGGGGCCAATTAGGAGAAAAATTGCTTACAGGGAATAACGTACTTACAGACTGTCTGTTTACATGTCAACGACACATGCCAGTATAAAGTGCCAGTGTAAAATATTTGCTTCGTGCGGTCATTGATCTTTCATGGACTAGCTTTTGGTGATGACTTTGCTTTGAAAGTACTTAAAATTAATAATTTTGCGTCCGCATGTTTGGTTTAGGTGCCGTCATTGAGTCTATATAAGTTAGCGATTGTTAACTATGTCGAGACTAATAGAGCCCCTGGTCAAGAGCCGCATAATAGCCCCTTCCCACTGGTGTGTGATATCGCACACGGAGGCGTATTAGGGGCTCAATTCTAGACCAGTGACTTTTTTGTCACGGTATCACAAGAACTGTCAAATTCACTAAAGAAATTGACAGTTCTTGTGATATATATCGACCGTGACAAAAAATGGAGCCCCAACTCGCACGACACACCATGGGAACGGTCTCATGCGCCGAGGTGCGCGGGAGCACAGGAGCCCTTTTTGTGTGCGTTGCCGTGCGTCGTCGTGCGCTGTGCGTGATGATCTGCAGAACCACGCACCGTAGGAAGGCAGCATACAGGAGATTGAATGTCAGAAAATTTTGCAGGACTTTTTTAACATTATTTTTGAAACTCCTAGAGGGGACTGTAGAGTACACAATGTAAGGGGCTACACAATTGTCAAGAATAGAAGCACACTTTAGAGTGCCTTTATTCTTGACCACCTGTCAACATTTTGTAATACACATAGGCTAGGATTCAACCGCGATTTCAGCTGTAATTTATTCTTACTCCTAAATAGTGGAACAAGCTTATGGCCCACGGCCCATCTGATGTTGAGTGGTAACCATCGCCTGTAAGAAAGCATTGCCCCGTAGGTCACGCATGTCAGGAACATGCACTGTCCTGCTTCCATCAGCATGAAGCATACATTTTTGGCAAATATGCGGATTTAAAGAACCTACCGACTTAACGTGCCTCAGTAATGAGGTCAATGCCCTTTATCCACACGGATGCATATTCTAAAATATTGGAATTTGTGTGTTCATCATTCTAGCGCGTGTAAGAAGGGTTCACAAAGTGCACGCGTAAATCTTTTGATATACGATCGAAGCGCGGAGGAGACAGGGATTACCATAATGTCAACAGATCCGATAAACTCACTGAAAATAATGATACGTAGGTGGAGGTGATCGTACAACGAACCGACGGACAAAGGAAAATTCTTCTGACCCTAAAAACCTATTTATATAACAAAAAATCGTCCGGAAACACCGCGAGCGTTTATATCTTTGACAAAAAATGATTCACTTCATTTATTTCCTTTCTCTAAACAATATATATTTTTTTCCTTATCTCAATCGATGTGAAATCGCCACAACATATCGGTTTGTTTTATGCTTTATCTGTCTCTGAGTAATATCTAATAGATTTGCACCCATCAAAACATCGCGAGGTTGTATAGGTAAGTGCTCGCATTATTAATTGTAGTAGTAGTTGAAAAATTTTCACACAAATATCTCAATTCCGGTGTTTTAATTTGACAGGGAAAAATATCGCTGACTCTATCTTATTTAAACTTTTTCAGCGTTCTTGGCACCATGCCTCATGGACACCCGCCACTTTTGCTAGATTTTTAAGGTTTAGTTTTAATTAGCTTTAGTTTTTTGAATTTTTGTTTTTAGTTATATATGTTATAGAGGTAGTTCAATAAAATCGATTATTTCCTTATTTAAACTGAAACACGAAAAGTAGGAAGCTAGTTTATAGTGAAGCGAACCGTAGATTATAGCCCCACAAAGAATAAACTCATAACTCAATTCATGGGCATGGCTCGCCAATGTTTCTTCTCAAACACCAATAATCAGCAAGTACTCCACGACAACGACCTCCTCCGAACCTTGGATGGTCTCCACGGCCTCGGAAATAACTCCCAAACCCTCAGCTGCCCTTCAAAGAGATGCATTGTACACTTCTTAAGCCTTTATTAGCCATCTCCAAGGATAATTGCTAAGAGCTGGTTTAATCCCGTTTTTGTCAGTTCAGTTCCTTGTGTCCTTGCGCTAATGAATACAGTAAATTGCTTGTTTCTAATATGTCTTGAGACCAAAATTAGAAATAGATCTCTTTGTGTTATTGATCAGGGATATTCAAAGTGAAAATGTTCTTTAGTAACAGGGACGTATGATGTATCATTATAAAGTTATCGTAGCAGATAGATATTGTTGAAAGTTATACTTTAGTACGTAAGTTCATGGGGTCAACTTTCTGAGAACCCTGAATGGATTCCACCCAGTTTAAATTAATTAGAATAATTTAGTTTTCGCAGATTGTTTTTGGAAAACTTTTGTCAGGGGAGATAAATCAAATGTTGGTGTATTCAGTTCTACGCAACAAATCTAAAAGGCGACAGCGTAAAAAGTATTTTGTGAGTTTTATACTCACAAAATACTTTTATGTTATAATTTACCAAAAATATTACTCTTTAACGAGTAGGATAATGGTATCATGCGTTGCATTCGGCTCAAAGTAGTTACAAGCATTTAATGTGAAAAGTACATTAGCGAAAATAGGTACCCTTCAACTGACTTGGCTCTACGCACCCGTGTATATTGCTTCGAGCGCCCAACCAGGAGTCAAGGTTGTGTTAAATTCAGCAGAAAAGGTTCTGTGTTCTTTTTGAGCAAGGCCACAACCCAGTTTCATAGCATTTTACATTTGCATACACATTGAGAGGCTGGACTCCCTGAATTAGTCGTAAGGGACGGGGTCTTAAGAATGTGGCATTGACTGAGATTGGTACGGCGACCATAGGTAGAAAGTTGGAAAGTTTTGTTCTTGACAACAATGAGAAGACAAGGTTAATATCACTGTGCTCTTCTTCATCCAAAACAGAATACTTTACGTGAATGAAAAAAATATTTCAATTAGCGATGGTTCTTACCAATTCGTTAACTTTAATTCAGTATGTTTATTATTTTCAATAATTTAATTTTATGATACGAAGCATAGTACATTAATACACCATAGCGTCTGCATCAACCCTGACACTTAAGGGGCCGGCGGAGGGCGAATTTTCATACAAACGTAATACCAAAATTATTACTAGTTATGGCAGATTTTCACTATATTATTGTAATAACTGTATTCTTATAGTATTTATCTAGGTTCCTGAACAGTTTTTATTTTAAATTACTTACCTCAAATGAAATTAACACCAATCACATTTTGCAATGAAAAAAATGTGTAAAATGCGATTGGTGTTTATTTTATTATTACAATAATATAGTGAAAATCTGCCATAACTAGTAATAATTTTGGTATTACGTTTGTATGAAAATTCGCCCTCCGCCGGCCCCTTAAGTATGTATCACCCTACATAATTTTTTTTTTATCAAGACAGAATATCCAATATCGCCTGGTAGAAAATTGACAGCAACTGCATCATAGCTAACTACTTGAAGCAAATCCATCTTCGGTGGTTGCTAGAGTTTTGATTGTCCTCTAGCACTAACTTTGTGAAAGAGTTCGTCAGGTTTCGTTACTATGAGTACCTACCTAGTATAATCTAATACTAAACTAGAATCACTTTTATAACTGTGCTCACAGAAAAGAGTAGAAACGCGATCATGCGCCGTTGCTTCCGGGACCGTTGTCGTTTTTCATATTCACTGTTTTATTTAAAATATCACTTAATAATAAGGATTCTAGGAAAATAAAAGGAAGGAGGCTTTTAAAGAAAGTATTTCTTTGTAAAACAATGTCGCTTGACATTTTTCCCTCTTTTTCTCTCTAATTATTGCGCAAGAAGGCATTTTTATTTTGCGAGCGAAAACATCATTACACCCAATTATTACTCAAAATGCAAATTGCAATGCAAGCTCTCTTTATCGTGATTAGACGTCTCGAATTGAGCACGTTAGACGAATCAAATCAATGTTATACATCTATAAACCCCTCATCAGTATTCAAACTAAATCCTGCTTAGGTACTCACTGACTGACTCACTCTTAAGTTTCAGGACCTAGAGGTGTATAGTTTATCACATGCTGTTTTTGAAAGGAGTAGGGACTTACGATAAGCGTTAACTATTTTCGAAAATTGGCGCCCAATGTTGTCAAAGGTCAAAAACTTATATTAACAAATAGCAAACAAAGTCGCGCGATATTACACTAGTCTATACTAATATTATAAAGAGGAAAGATTTGTACCTATTTTTGTATGTTTGTATGCTTGTATGTTTGTAATGAATAGGCTCAAAAAGTACTGGGCCGATTTAAAAAATTCTTTCACCAATAGAATGCTACATTCTTCCAATTTGACATAGGCTACATTTCATTTTGAAAAAAAAATAAGGATCCTTGGTAAAATTTAAACAATGTAACTGAAGGTGTAGAAAAATGAGTCTTAAAATGTCTTTCGTCGAATGCGCTGCCGAAACTATTAGCGATAGAACAAAATAATGTACAACAATATTGTCTACCCCGTGCGAAGCCGGGACGGGCTGCTAGAATTCAATAAACTAATTGTTTGGCTTTGGCAATGAATTCAAAGCTTCCAGTATCGAGACTCCATTTGCAGTAAAATCACTAATCGCGCACAAGAACCTCGGAGAGAGGTACGTTAAAGTTCAGGGGAGGGCACACAGAGAACATAGAATATTGTCTTAGTGCCTTTAAGAAGTCTCAAATAATATTGATGACTCAAATTCAAATTCATTGTAATTAAGGATTTGAATTAGATACACATACAAAACCTCTACTGACCGCTGGTCCCAAGGAGCATTTATGTAATTTTTGACAAATTTATAAAGATTCAACAAAAAGTATACACCGCCAAAGACCCGCAATGTGATTTCTTTTTTTTATAAGTAAAGTAATTACGTAAAAATCTTACTAATATCCCGTTTGCGTTTAGACAATCACCAAGTAGGTGGAGCCTTGTTTTCATCGTTTTTTTATTTTGTTTTTTTTTTTATATTTGGAAGAGAATGGGGGCCTTAGCCCAGCAATGGAACGCGGACGGGCACATTATAAATAAATAAATATTATGGACAATTCACACAACACTATATATGTAGTAATTAAGCAGAGCTTATTATGCTAGCACTATGTTATGGAAACCAGATAGCTGATATAATATTAATAATGATTCAAACTCAAACTCAATAAAATTTTATTCAATACGATGCAAGAATCACTTTGAAACGTCTTAAAGCTAGGTGAGTCTAGGTGCCAGTTCCACGCGACCAAGCCTAGAAGAACAGGCAACAAACTACGGCTCGGTTCCTATCCTACCGTTTTTTTATACGAACCTTTAACAAATCAAAAATAGTCTAAAATAATAGCAGTGAAGTTGTAGTGTGGTGCCACTTCACTTAGTGAGACGTATGCAATGCAATAATACAAAAGCAAAAGTTTCAAAGACATTGGAAGCCCGATCAATACATGCCCTTTGAGAAGCAAAAGCAAATCTCAGTGTATCTCAAGCTGAACTTCTACCCCAAGAATTGAATCCCAATACAGAACTTGATGCACTATCAATTCAATAGTACTCGTTAAACTAAAGTTTATTCTATGCTTCTAATCTTCTCATTGATTGGTAGACTGATTGACAAAGTTCTATACAAATATAGGTTTGAATTGTACCTAAAACTATAAAACCGGGATTCGAACCAGCATTTTAATTGGCAATCGTTACCAACTATGGCATTGTTTAAAAAACGCTGACTTTGAAATCTTAATAAATGATAAAGTATTTTTACGATGCTAAATAAGTGGAGTTTCAATATTATTAAGCAGTTATCATTTAAGGGGGCCGCGGAGGGCAAATTTTCATACAAACGTAATACCAAAATGATTACAATCACATTTTGCAATAAAAAAATGTGTAAAATGCGATTGGTGTTTATTTCATTTGAGGTAAGTAATTAAGAATAAAAACTGTTCAGGAGCCTAGATAAATACTATACGAATACAGTTATTAGAATAATATAGTGAAAATCTGCTTAAATTAGTAATAATTTTGGTATAACGTTTGTATTAAAATTAGACCTCCGCCGGCCTGTGTTTCCTTTTTTTGGAGTTGGTCAGGAGCACTATAAAATGTGGACTACTGGGCATACAGCTTTCATTTCCAGACCCCCTCAAATTGCCTATATACCTTGTACCAAACTACTCAAATTACACTAAAAATAATATTATTCTCAAATAAATTTAATCATGGTTCTTTGATGTACGAAGCTATAAAAATTGTTTAAACTGACTATTTTCGTAATTAATTTTTGTAGGAAAATCTATTTTGCTATAAATAATTTGCCCTTATACCAACCGCTCAAGAACAACGTAATTTGCGGTGTCTTGAAACGACAAGGTTCTCGATATTTTTATCGTTTCAAGAGTTTTTAAATAAGAATAAGAATCAATAAACTTTTATTAACACTAGGTATATTCATTTCAGCACATTACTGCAAATGTAACTTATCATTATAGATTATTAGGTAGGTAATAAGTATTTTTTAAGTCTATTTTGTGTTTATCAGGTGTTTGCCAATATAAAATGGACTAAATTGTTATCTACTAAATTTAATGAAGTTGGAATGTAAATAACTCAAAGTGATGACTACCTAAATCATAGATAAAAAGAACCTATAAAATGCTTGGAGGAATTAGAAATAAAATGTTAGGATCAAGACCTATACCTTAATTTTAAAATTTGGTACAAATCAGTATCTGTATTTGAATTTCAATCGCAACAAATAAAAACCCGTATCGAATGAACCATGGCAGGTAAAGGTATTTTGTGAAATAGTCCCACCCCAAAGCACCCCATAAATCAAACGATTCCATAGTTTGATGAATTTCGGGCACGCGAGACCTTGGCTCGGCCCGAAGCTCGATCATCGTAATGGCCAGGTCAGGGGCTGCAGTGCACTGCTGTGGGGACATGCCCAGGAGACCAGCTACTCCAAGTTTTATGCTAATAAATTTGTATTATTTTAACGGTTCTTTTATAATCCAGACTATAAAATAGTCTAAGGTCCGGTATCACGGATGACTCATCGCCCAATTAACATTTAACAGTTGTTTAACTTACATTTTTGCTTGAAAATCTGAGTAAAGCCACTTCATATTAATATTTGACTGAGTGATTTCTCCTTAAAGGTCTACGCACACCTAAGTCGCTGGCGATCAGTGAAAAGCTGTCAAATATTGCTGTCAAATTTGACAGCGTTTCAATGATCGCCGACGCCAGTGACCTAGGTGTGCGCAGGCCTTTAAACCAGGTCTAAGTCATAGAGTATAAATTCAATAAAATCACAAGGATAGCTTTGATGCGTCTTGAATTACCCTATTTTTCAGAAGCTGTTTCAGAACACCAAGCGCAGAAGAACAAACACTTCGAGCTTGATACCTACCGTTTTCTTGTGATATTTTTTTGCAAGCAAAGAGCAAAAGCAATGTGGGTACATTGCTCTTGGTTCAAAAAATAACAATGTCTGAAAAACATCGACCTAAAATAGATCAATGCTGAAAAACCTATTAATTTTTCTGAAGAATCACTTATTTTTTATATCAACTCCTTTAAATACCGCAATTACCTAAGACGATATAATTAAAGTAGCGGTTACATCGCATTTTATAGACCTTAAAAAAAAACACCAATACATGACCATTAGGTAAATACACATTATGTCTAAAGTTAGGAGTCTATAGAACGGTCATAGTCAATGAAGGACATTATTATGAGAGTAGTTATGTAGAATGCACTCACCGGTCTAGCGAGACAGCGACGAGGCTGTACACTGAAGCGGCGACCGACAACCCTTGCACGTACGGCACCGTCTTACACATCAGCCATCCCAGCACCCAGGCTGAAACAAACATAATCACACATTATAACTAGCTAACGGAATAACTCCAACGTCCACTGGATGTGATGTGGTAACCGTTTAGATAATTACTCAGCGCACCTAATCGTTCAGGTTCTAAAATTGTTTGCTCTTGCGTTTTCCAGGAATTTAAATGTAAAGTGAATACCAAAGCTTAACAGCTCAGTGCTGCCCAACTTTTCCTGAAAACAGCCTAAGACTCAACGTAATTCAGGGCACGTCAGCTCTAAGCCCTTCAAGAAAATTACCCCAAACTGGAAACAACTCAACTGTGAATCCCTGTAAGCCCTTAGAGCTGAGGACCCGCCCTTACCTGCCGGCAACAAGTGCCAAAGGTTACTCAATCAATATAAACTCATCGCCCTGCAATGGAAACTGGGTCAGGTCACTGTACTACCTACGACCCTTTAGCCTTGCATTCCACCTGCCCCGTCTCTATCCCACCCACCCCCGACGGTATCTACACATCCTGCTCGCTTGGCCTTGCCCCGTGAAACGCATTACAATACTAAAGTCGGAAATGACAAAAGCTGGTTCGATTAAATTTATATTCTAAGCGCCTTAGTATAAGTCGGAGTTTCGTTCGTGAATATAGCGGAAGTTGCATTCGGATTGTGTATTGATTCAAGTTTGACTGGTAAGGAACAACTGATTTGTTTTTAATGATGGTCGACTTGAGGTTTTTCATAACCTATATTTCAGGGCCTTGGCCTGGCTCGCCGATGAAAACTTTGTGACAGTGATTAGGATTATCGAAATCTTAGAAATTCGGCTTACTTGTTACATAGCTACATGTTACAGGTTTTTGTTTTAATATTATCAAAGTTTACACTTATTTAGGTTCATGTGTAAAGACTGAAACTTTGGGTATAAGAAACCAGTAAGTACTTACATATTGGTCACAGATTTTTGAAGATTTTGTTTAATTATGAATACTAGAAATCAGGTTCTAAGGGATACATTTGTCCCACCTCTGACTACCCCTCCAAACATCCTCAAAGAGTCTTAACTATGCTTGTTACAAAAGGAGCGATTCACTGGCCCGGGCCTAAATAGCTTTTCTTTTTTTTCTAAAGCTCTGCGCACAACTAATGGCGATCAGCTGAAATGCTGTCAAATATGACAGCGATATTTCACAGTTGGTGACAAGTTCACAGGCCTTAAGTCCCAATGAACTTGTCACCTAGACAAATAGTGAGGCTATTCTTTTCTTTTCTCTAAGTTTCAATGAACTTGTCAACTAAATAAATATTTCTATTAAACTTTTTTGCTTTTGACACGATGACACTAATCTTAAATCCAATAGGTCACTGGAAACTTTATATCAGATATCAAAATTGATAATCTTAATAAATAGTCGAAGCGCACGCTCACCTCATAAATAAGGTTATAATGAATGACCTGTACTTACCATGAGCTCTGTCTGGCTCTGTCTCTGGTTCTGGTTTTGAGTCTATGTGAGTGTTGACTAAATAAATGCTACGTCAAAACGTCACACACACACAGTATAATGCACTGGTGAGCACTCACACAGACTTAAAACCAGAGCCATAGACAGAGCCAGACAGAGCTCATGGTAGGCCTACTGTGCTTGTCTCGCGACCAACTTGCAGCGGGTCTAAGGTCAAATTAATATTAGTTTCTATGCACAATTATATATTTGTTGCTGTCAGATTTGCTACTTAATACCTTGACATAATTTACGTTATGAGTAGCATATTCATTTTAGGGATAATATTTGAAAAGGGTTCAACAGTAAGGTATGCAGGCTAATCCTAACAAGAACTCAAATGTTTAACAGATTTGACAAAAACAGAGCTGTACCGCCTACCACAAGCTCTTTGTGGCTCTGGTTTTGTGTCTGTGTGAGTGTTGACTAAATAAATCTTACGTCGAAACGGCAATCACACAGTATAATCCACTGGTGAACATCACCCAGACTCAAAACCAGAGCCAGAGTCAGAGCCAGACAGAGATTGTGGAAGGCCTACTGATTTTTTCTCGTCTGGACTTAGCTGACCACTGAAAATATAATTTAACTTTGTGTATTTCTAAAAATTGTGGGCATGTTTTCGACTGGACTTGATCGTTTATTCAGTTATTGGTTTTACTATAATACACCGTTCTATGTTCCATTTCTATTTTGATAAGAAAACATCTTATTCTGACTTTTTCAGCGATGTTTATTTTGCGCACATCTAAGCAATGGCTAAGCTATCGATGTCATATACAGTATTTCACTGATCGCCATCGCAGAACGCTTCGTAACCTGACTGTTGCTTCAAGTATATTTGGTGGTGCAATGCGTAAGGAAGTGAATGAACGTGCGTCCTATAAATTTGTAATTGGGTCCCATCGGCCCCGTCCCATGTTGTCGGGTTTATTAGTTCTTCCGATCTTCACAAGCTTGAACAGTTTTGATATATTTTGACAGTTTTTTAAACAACCAGTCTGTTTACACTGTTTTTGTAAAGACTAGGTGAAATGTGGACAAATAACAGAAGGAACCAAGCTTTGTTGAATCACTTTAGATTTACCTTAGAGGATTGAATTGACAGGATTACAGTGGTCTTGACAAAAGACTTTATAGTGTGATAAAAGTGTTTCCTTTCATGAAACACTATGCATCAGAATCATCTGATTATAAACTGCATTTACAGTCACACTTAGGTCATTTTAACTAAAACTGAATTGAGAAACATTTCCAATGTATAAGTAGGGCTACCACAAGCTCTGTCTGGTTCTGTCTCTGGCTCTAGTTTTGAGTCTGTGTGAGTGCTTTCAAAATAAATCCTTAGTCGAAACGTCACACGCACAGTATACTGGTGAGCACTCACACAGATTCAAAACCAGAGCCAGGGACATAGCCAGAACGAGCTTGTTGTAGGCCTAAAGGTCCATAACCATGATAAATAAAATACCTTTTATAACTTTCAAATGCTCATAATTACGTAAGTATTAAGAACATTTATTATTTATTGTCTATGCAATTGAATGTCGGCGGTTGAATATAACCTAATTCAATAATAAACTCATAAAACATTTGGGAAACGGACCCTCGCTTTAGGTCCGTTTTAAACAGTTTCAACTTGTGTCCCAGTTGTCAACTTCGGTACTCCATTTCAATTTGGAGTCCTTTATAAATGATCCCGACGAGAGCATTTGTGGATCCCGCGGGATCTTGTAGCCTTGGCGGATCATTGATTTTGTACACCTTACCATGCCCTAGGGGTTAAAAATGAACTTAGATTCTCACTATTGTAAAATCAGTTATATATAGACTATTTGATAAAGTACGAGTGGAAAGCAGAATCATGTTGGTATTTATTTTTCTGCCCATATCCCAGGTAAAAAAGTGCTTAAAACAAACGGTTTGAGTTTCCACAGCATTTACAAATTCTCAACAAAATGGCATTCACAAACTCCATTGCAGTACCGTGAACCGTCAATAAAAAAATTCATTTTCCATCCTCATTATCCAGTCGGGACCGACCGGTGCTGGGTACAGAGGGGAGACATACGGAGGGGTGGACGGTGAGGGGGGGGTGCATTGGAAGTAGGTCAGGCCGATGAACTGGGCCACGGGGGCGACCTTACCCGGAGGCACACCGTCTTTTACAACCACACACCAAAACAAACCTTTGTCATCCAACATAGGGCCTACTCTCCCATGACAGGTTTTCAGCTAGATGGTACCGAATTAGCTTGTTTGAAAATGAGTGTTACCTGTAAATGGTAAGGTTGATATTGGTTTGATAGTGTGATAGGTCATGTGCTCGATACTTGTTGCGGGTAGTTTCTTGTTTAGTCTAGTTTTTATTTGGGCTGTTTTGGGAAATTACACCTGCCTCATTTGATATTTAACCAAAAATTACCCTGAGTGCGGGGTAATTTTTAATTAAATATTTTTGGTTAAGTTTCTGAGTACGGGGGCAGTTCATAATTTAGGGTAAAGTCTGAGGATTTTATTAAACTCATCCATTCTAAAAGAAAACTGACAGTAGGAAAATAACTTCATACGAAAGGCTTAACCGGATTACATTAGTATAAGTAGGTACAGTAAGTACCTATATATCAATAAATGTATGTGACCAATTCTTTGTAAGAAAATATCTAAAATTGGCAAAACTAAAGAGCAACGCCGCACCATCCATAGGTGATTGCTCTTTCGGCAGAACAGACGCCTAACGAATTCCCCTTTATGGCAGCTGCCATCAATATGCAAGGAGCTATTTCACCCGAGCTCTTTCGTCTTCTACCCAGTTTCTGTTATTGTTTATTTTGTTGAATAAACAATGTATTTTCCAAGCCAAAATAACCATTTCATCACAATATTTTTTCCTAAGTTCTATTCCGACGAAGAAATAGATGATTTCGAAAATGTACTATCTTCTTCTTATCGTGTCACTGATTCTTTCAAACCAAGTGTGGTGAAAGGATTTTAAGACTCCTTTCTTGCACTTGACACATATTTTCGAACTTTTTAGGTTCTACGATATAAAATGTACCTCTATATGAATTCAACACATAAACTTAAACTCTGCAACCTTCGGCCCAAATATTTCCCGGTTACCGGAACTTAAGCGACTGATCAAATTGGGCACATGCTATAATATCGGCTACACACACATTGGCGCTTGCCGGCCCAGTTACGGGACAACATCATGTCCAATTTCGGAACTAGCTGGATTTATTGACTCGAGACTCGAGATTTAGCTCGGGCTCTTAAGGCGGGGTGTTGAACTGTAATAATGAGGAGTTTTCACGACCGACGTATCAAGTAGAACTAGTAAATTCACCTTTAATTTAAGTTACGACACAAGCAGATAAGGTTTTCTTTGCTTGTAGCATAAACGTTACCTCACAAATCACGTTAAAAACACATCTTACAATTTAGAAGAAAGTGTTTTACTTACAAAATATTACAATTTACAAGACTGCTTATCACTTTGTAAGCTCAATTTGCATCACTTTATACGATCTTCATCGTCTTCATTGCGAGAATTTTCCCCAACAATGGCTTCCAATCGTGTGAGACGGGCCGTTGACATTTTACCTAGTCTTTAAAGATACTTAGCTTGGATTTTGTGAGCGAAAGAATGAAGCAAGAAATTCAATCGAGCTTCGTGCAAGACCATCCATCGCTCACTTTGAGAGCTTTAAAATAACATGGGCATTATTACAATGCCTCTGGGGCCGGTACAATTCAAAGTTCAAATGTCTCATATCTCTTGTGTGCGTGTGTATCGTGTACTTACCTTAAATTGCTACAAATATATGTTTTATTTTTTTTATTTTTTCGAAAAATGAAAAATATATAATATAACTCATAGTGTCACGTTTTTTCTAATTATTTCGATGCCAAAGGCTAAACAAGACCCTAATGGTTTACTTTGTTGTTGACTTGAATTTCAAATATGATCAATTTGAGGGTGGTTTCACTAGCATACCTTTTTTTGCGTAAAAATTTATCCAAAGCATCAAAAGTGATTTAACAATTTTGACAATCTTCTACGTATTTAATAATATATTTTGCGGAAAGATAAATAAAATGAATTTAAACAAGGTAAGTTCACCTAACTGTTTTCTAATCTCCAAGTGCCTCTCCTCAATGTGGCGAGAACATAACTCAAGTCTCCAAAAAGCCGAGGATAAATCCTTTTCCTAATAAAATAAATCTAAAAACAATCGCGGAGCTGTTTAACCTTGACACCGTAGAACGAATCCACAGAGCAGAACGTAAGGGGAAATGAACCAAAAATTCCAATATGTTGGCAGCAGCTTGCAGCCTTGTCTATCGAGTGCACAAGATTAATTTCTACCCGCGACAAGGTTGGAAGCCGTGTGTCACAGATAAGCGGACGCGAGAGTCCTTCAAATTGTTTTTATATCCCTTTTTTTTGTACACAGCTTAAGCAAGAACCAGAGGAGAAAAAAATACCTCGATTCAATAAATCAACTTGGTTTATGAAACAGAGGCTAAGTGATTTTTTCACTTATTGACCATGACTTTCCTGTGGATTAGACAGACTATAAGCTGTCAGGATGGTATAGATGTCGGGCGAGCTTATTCCATCTAAAATTCCTGTTCAAGGCACTAAGGTAAGGGCGTGAGCAAAAACAGTTGCCCATGTCACTATACAAATCATCTAGGAAAAAAAAAACTTCTAGGCTTGGTCGCGTGGAACTGGTACATAGAGTCACCTAGCTTTAAGACGTTTCAAAGTGACTCTTGCAATTCAACTGAATAAACACACTTTTGATTTGATTTGAAAGGCCTGTTTATTATTTTATTTATTTTTATGGTATATCCAGAACATGGCTGAGCTCATGGCTACCTATATCTAAGCTACCTCCACCTTCATAACGATTGCATTACCTCACAGAGCACGTCGTCCAAGGCCGTGCCCTATTAAAGTGTATGCCTAGAGAGCCCAGCGTGCCCAGATTAATGTCTTGAGACCCTCGAGCGCCTGTGAAGGAAATCAGAACGAGCAGTCCTTGAAATCTCTGTTTAGTTTCCGCTCGGCCGTTTTTGTTCAATCCTAAACAAACAAGGTGGTCCTACAATATTTCATAATGTGTGTACGTACTAACCTAACCTATATTTTAGCCAGTGAAAATTAAATACGGCCTTCTAAACGGGCCGTTGGGAATAATTTTAACCATAACAATAAAATAATGTAACATCCCATTTAATTAATTTGGGTAGAAACAAAATATTTTAGGTCAAATTCTCAAATATCTACATGAAGTACCCACTTTTGAAAGGTTAGACAGAGGCAAGAGGTAATATATACCAAATAAATTACCACCAAAGTTATTGAAAATCAACTATTACCTAATAAAATTATTTAAAACCTACATTCAGATATCATTTTATTTTCCTTTAACAAAATAAATAACAAAACCTGTTATGTGTGACTTACAAGATCTTACACAACATAAAAATGAAGGTCAAAGATTGAACCATATTTCAGATGAATGATTGACTAAGACATTTACATAATAAATGAAATAAAGAAGGCTTCTCAATCAGAAAACGATGTTAGATCAAACAAAATGTTTTCTTGAGTCATTCGTCGAACTTATGAATATCACAATGAGCTTGTATCAACAGTACCCAAAGTCGCAGTTTTGCTACCACACTTCGCTTACCAAATAATGTTTTCTTGTGAGCACGTGTCTTCCTTTTGTATATATAAATATGAATATGGAAAATTGATGAGAACAACTAGTTGCGATTGTTTCTGCGTAACGTATTTTTGGTCTCATCTTTTCTCCATACAATAGAGAGAGACAAATAGGCGAAACAAAAACAACATTTCGTAGACGAAATGTTGTAAATGAAGTAGGACTTGCCCTTCTGGAGTCGTAATTTTTTATTCCTACTCATGGCAATACTGGGAATTGGAAATTGTAGATGGAACTTTGAAAACTTGTAGTAACAATAAAATATTGTTACACAAAATTTACAAAAACTTTAAAATGTTACAATAGACTGTAAATGTAGAGTGACATTTGAATCTGGAGCAAAAGCTTATCGCTATCTGTAGATGGAAAAATAATACAGAATAATAATAGCCCGCAGTGGAAAAACTAATACCAACACAGAAAAACAATAAAATAGAAAAGGACACGTGCAGTTAGTTTGTGGACATATTGTAAAGCCGGTTCGAATGAAAACTGCCGCCGCCCACGACTAAAGTAAATTGAATTTTATTTACGTTGTTTGATAAAGTATCGTATTTATTGATGGTTTCCTAAGCTTTTATTATCAAACATCTGGACACATCACTTTTAGCTTTTCTCAGAAGATGGGATGCCTCTGATAATTTTGTAAGAAATATTTCTGAGAAAATTTGCTTTTATACGCCCATGGTTTTGACTTAAAATAACCTTTTCTTCCTTGTACCACAAAATCACAAGCGTATAAACGTGATTGACATGAAGGCTTCAGCTGCTGGTAGCTGATTATTATAAAAAAAGGATCAATGCCATAACTGACGGAGTGAGCAAAGCGAGGGAACTTGCAATCTTTTAGGTCTACCACAAGCTCTACGACTAGCCTACCTCTGAGTGTTGACTAAATAAATCCTACGTCGAAACGTCACGTACACAGTATAGTGCACTGGTGAGCACTCACACAGACTCAAAACCAGAGCCAGACAGAGCTTGTGGTAGGCCTACTTATAAGACCTTACAAAATAAATACGGTAGGTCAAAAACTCCCAAAGCACAGTTAGTACCTATAATTAAGTACGACAAACTCAGCTATTTATACAGCAAGCTACTGTTCACAACCCAAGGTTTTCCTCACGTCGTACCAAAATCTCTTTAGCCTAAATAAAACATCTTGTCGGCAAATGAGGCGGAAAGCATTTACCCTTGAATAGCCCGCGGGAGATGCTCAGTGCCCTACAAATCTTTATCGGCACTTCCGAACTATCTGGGGAATTCGGCAAGTTCGGTGACGGCTGAAGGGTTGACCGATTAACCAAGATATAAGGTGATTTAACTAGAGTTGTACTTCCGCTATAATGTGACTTTGGAAAGTCACACTCACACACCCAACCACATATATTTAGGTATACACACATTGGTTTCTCCTGTGAAACCTGGACTCTTAAGAGGCTTGTGTAATCAGGAGAAGCCAAACATACACACATGCACTCGCCCACACTACACTCATACATTTACATTTAGTTACAACCAACCAACACGTACCTACCTAATATGTTCTTTTTTACTAAGCAATTTACCTATTTCTGTTTAGTGATAGTCGTTTTCTGTTATCTGTTTTGCACGAAAAATGTAAATCCATTATTGGCTTTAAGTTATATTGTAAGATATGTTATTTAAACCTTAAGAGCTGTGGATTTTGTTAATAAATAAAATAAAATAAAATAAAGTCCTGTCCCAGGCACTATAGCGTTCCGTAAGTAGGGGCATGAGTAATCACCAGTTGCCCCTGACGCTATATAAATCATCTACAATAGATGCAAAGGCCTGTTTACTTTTACTTCCGCTGAAAAGTCTCTAATTTTTTTCTGGTAGTCAGTAGCTGAATGAACAACGTCAGGAACGTTTTCTACAAAATATTACCCTGCGTCCATCAACTTGAGGTGTACGTGCAGTTTTTTTTTTTTTTTTTTATGTAACTAGCTGATGGAACAAGCATATAGCCCACCTGATGTTAAGTGGTAACCATCGCCTATAACAAAGCAATGCCTCGCAGGTCACGCGCGTCAGGAACGCGCCCTACGATGCACTGCCCTGCGTCCATCAACTGGAGGCATACAAATATTCAGCCTCACGTGCCAGTAATTACACCGGCACCCACACCCTTCAAAGCGAAACACAGCAATGCTGCTTCACGGCAGAAATAAACATGGCGGTAGTACTTTCCTGAAAAAGCTACTCACAAACTACACAAAAGAAAATTAATCTAAAGTTGAAATTAATCGAAGTAAAGACCTACTTATTCATTGGCATAATAAAATCTGAACCTCAATGGTTATAAGTAAAAGGAAATTACAGGTTATGTACATAAAACCAATTAAAACTTATGTAAAGGCAATTTGGTGCGTCAAAGAGTCTACAAAATTAAATTCTAGAGTTGGATGAAATAAATAGGCTTTACGCTTTGTGGTATGACGATATTACGAAACATTATACGTATAAATATTATTTCATACTAAGTTTAATTCAAATAATCCGCCAAGGACCGAAATCAGTTGAAAATATTGGGAGAGACCCAGCGGTGGTTAATTAAAAAACATATTTGGAGTAAATGATTTTTTTTTCACACCCTGTATGCGAAAAGTTTCATAATATTCACGGAAGAAAAAATATGTGCCTTGTAACCTATTACGGTAGGTACTCACGAAGGTTAGATAAATGAGTGTCCGAACCTTCAAGCTGTCAAGTGCATCCGACTTGCAAGCCGGGAGATGAGAGATGGACCGACGATGATCTGAGGAATCTTAGAGCAAGGCTGTGATCACATTGACGGAGAGTAAAGCTAGAGAAGTGAATCAGATTTCTTATTTTTAAATTTTTGTAAAAAATTATTAGTTTGAAAACATGTGTCGAGTGCATTAAAAGAGCCTTGAAATCCTTTCTCCACACTAGCTTGAAAGAACCAGAGCACGATAAGAAGAAGAAGAAGAAGAAGAAGTGATGGAACTGAGGAATTACCCATTTGATATTATGTGGTTATGGTTACGTCTACTACTTAATTTGTTAATATAAATATCCATACTAATATTATAAATGCGTTTGTAACTCTGTCTGTCTGTGTGGCTTTCACGCAAAAACTACTGAACCGATTGAAATGAAATTTGGTACACAGATAGTTGAGGGCCTAAGGAAGGACATAGGCTACTTTTTATTGTGAAAAAAGGTTTACAAACCTTTTAAAACGTTATAAAGAGCATCACATTGATGTTTCTGTCTCACTCTGACACCAAAACACTCCGACGATCACCAATCACCAATTGCAATGAAATTTGGTACACAGATAGGTTAAATCATTAGAAATGACATTTATGCAACTTATTATTGCAAAACACTTATTGAAAACACCATTTTTCATGAGAATTACACTTTTTTGTACAATTGCGACGGCTTTCGATCGAGAAATTTCTGTTTGTGTAGGTGACTGACTGACTTTTTTTTTGTGCTGGCGGGGATGCAAAGTCTTTTCGCCAAGTCCTTATGACTGACTGATTGCCGACCAGTGTTGCCAGTGGCAGATAGTCATAAGCGTCGATGGATTGAAAAGATCGATATTTAAGCTGGGAACATATTAGGCTTTTTATTGCGAAAAAAGGGGTTGTAAGGGGTTGAAAATAGGGGTTGAAAGTTGTATGGAAGTATCGTCATTTTTAGAGCTAGAAACTTAAAACTTATTTTTTAGTCTGTTGATTTGATATAAAAAAATATGACATTCAAAGTTTGTGCTGGGGAGGTAGAGGGAGGGGAGTACAGGGGGGAGTGTGGAGGGGAGTACAGGGGGGAGTGTGGAGGGGAGTACAGGGGGAGTGTGGAGGGGAGGTGCCGGGGGGAGTACAGGGGGGAGTGTGGAGGGGAGTACAGGGGGGAGTTGGAGGGGAGGTGCGGGGGGAGTGTGGAGGGGAGGTGCGGGGGGAGTGTGGAGGGGAGGTGCGGTGGGAGTGTGGAGGAGAAAACAGGGGGAGTGTGGAGGGGAGTACAGGGGGGAGTGTGGAGGGGAGTACAGGGGGAGTGTGGAGGGGAGGTTCGGGGGGAGTGTGGAGGGGAGTACAGGGGGGAGTGTGGAGGGGAGTACAGGAGGAGTGTGAAGGGGAGGTGCGGGGGGAGTGTGGAGGGGAGGTGCGGGGGGAGTGTGGAAGAGAAAACAGGGGGAGTGTGGAGGGGAGTACAGGGGGGAGTGTGGAGAGGAGTACAGGGGGAGTGTGGAGGGGAGGTTTGGGGGGAGTGTGGAGGGGAGTACAGGGGGGTGTGGAGGGGAGTAAAGGGGGAGTGTGAAGGGGAGGTGCAGGGGTAGTGTGGAGGGGAGTACATAGGGGAGTGTGGAGGGGAGGAGCGAGGGGGGATGTGTGGAGGGGAGGTGCGGGGGGAGTGTGGAGGGGAGTACAGGGGGGAGTGTGGAGGGGAGGTGCGGGGGGAGTACAGGGGGATTGTGGAGGGGAGTCTGGGGGGAGTGCGGGGGGAATGTGGGGTGGTGTTGAGGAGAATGGGGGGAGTGTGGGGGGAGTTCGGAGAGGAATGCGGGGGGGATGAAAATGTGGCGTAGTACGACGCCATATGTCTAAGTTTAGTAAGAGGGCAGACGACTGTGTCACGTGCACGCGAATATGACGTTGTTATTTAATTACTGTTTTCTTCCGCTGCAAATTAAAAATGCTACCCATAGACACTATATCACGCGGACGAAGTCGCGGGCACAGCTAGTAAGTAAATATTTTAGACAAACCACACAACACTATCTAGCCCCAAACTAAGCAGAGCTTGTATTAAGGCAACCAGATAGCTGATATAATACTTATACACACTTTGTTTTGTAAATACATATACTTATAGAATACAATATAACACCCAGGCAGAGAAAAAACATCTGTGTTCACCACACAAATATTTGTTCTCAGTGGGGATCGAACCCACGACCTACAGCGCAGAAGGCACAGCTTCTACCTTAACTGAGAGGCCAGTCAAGTTGTTTTAATATTGCTGTCATATTTGACAGCGTTTTAGCTGATCGCCATCACCATTGCCTATTAGGCAGACCTTAAAAGGGTAATGTCATGTGCCAGCTAGTATATACCCATACCCTTCGATAGAAATCGAAAAACGAATGGGAACAGCTGAGTATTACTGCTTGGCGTCAGAAATTGGTCCGACAGTAAAATTTTAAAACGATTTTTTGTCTTTCACAAAAAATCGGCTGTCTGTAAAGTCGGTTTACTGACGATAGTTGAACGTGACAACATCGTACAGCTGTCCACGTGGACGCATCGCTCACTCAAGTAGGAGAGAGCCAGATGTCGAACGCTGCCGAACGCGGAGGCCGTGCGTGCCTCTTTGTCGCTCGATCCGCGCTCTCGCTTGCACTTCAAGCCTTAAATGGAACGCCTCAGAGCAAGGTAACGCCGCATGAGTCATGTTTTTTCGTGCATGCAGCCGGCTCCATCGAATTATAAGACGTCGTCACGTCAATAACCTTCGAGCATCCTCCAAGTAAAGCGCTACCTACTGATATTATCTCAGATTTTTGTAAGAAAAATGAACACTTGATATTTTCTTCTGACGTCATAGCTAAGTGTGACTAGTTAAAGGCAAATAGGTAAAATTCTGGAGTTACATTAGTATTTCTTTGGGCGGGATGAGTGGGCGAGGGCAGATTCCGCGGCGTGTGGGCGAGATGTGTAACCTTGATTATGACACGCGAGATGAGAGCTTTTTACTTTGTAATACATAGTTGGGGTGGTTTCGGCGGCGAAGCCTGCTTTCTAGGTTAGTTATGTAAGGCACTTGGGCCTTCTTACATAACTAAATGGTGCCTTTTTATACTTTATGAAATGTTGGGGATTACATTTTTGGGATGAAAATATATTAAGTAAAAATATTGGAAAGCAGACAAATATACGATCTTATACATTTTATTTATATATAAATTCTACTTCTCATCGTGTCAATGGTTCTTTCAAACGTGAGGGGCCAGCGGAGGGCGAATTTTCATACAAACGTAATACCAAAATGATTACTAATTCAAGCAGATTTTCACTATTATTATTGCAATAATTGTATTTGTATAGTATTTATCTAGGTTCCTGAACAGTTTTAATTTTAAATAACTTACTTCAAATGAAATTAAAGCCAATCACATTTTGATTTACAAATGAAAAAAATGTGTAAAATGTGATTCGTGTTTATTTCATTTGAGGTAATTAATTTAAAATAAAAACTGTTCAGAACCTAGATAAATACTATACGAATACAGTTATTATAATAATATAGTGAAAATTTGCCTAAACTAGTAATAATTTTGGTATTACGTTTGCATGAAAATTCGCTCTCCTCCGGCCTCTTAAGTGCGCTTCAAAGAGGCTCCTTTCGTGCAGTTGATACAGGCTTTTCGAACTTTTTTAGGTTTTACGACATGTCAGTTTCCTCATGATGTTTCCCTTCATCGTTTGAGAGTACTCACACGTACATACAAACATATGTATTATGAGTACAAACATTTTTGAACAGAAAAACTCATTGGTACGCGACTAGATTTGTGCTCTCATAAAATATAATAAATATGAATAAATCAAGGAGTCAATTGGTGGGAACTTCACTGAGCTTCCACAAAAGCTGAGCTTTTATAAGCTACGTGAGTGCTATTTACAAGATTATGTGTATGTCAGCGAATTACTTTTTATTTTCTTGTTTTTTAAGGGTCTTTGACCCTTGAATCTAATTCCGTCAGATACGCAAAGATTGAATAAGCCCCTGTTTATCCAACTGGCAAGATGCCCTTGTAATCCCTCCGCACACCAGTCTTACTTCATTATCCGATATGTGTTAGATGGTTCTCTCGTAGATTACTTATCCAACCACTAACTAAATAACTATGTTATATCAACAGACCTCTACCACGCTAGAGTATATCAGAAGGCCTACCACAAGCTCTGTCTTTTACTCTGGTTTGTAGTCTATGTGCTCACCAGTGTATTATACTGTGTGTGTGACGTTTTGACGTTGGCTTTATTTAGTCAACACTCACACAGACTCAAAACCAGAGCCAGAGACAGAGCCAGACATACCTTGTGGTAGGCCTTACAGAATATAGACTAGAACAAACATTGATCACTCCATTGTAACACAATACTTAGGATCAATTGAAATTATAAATGAATAAATAAAATAATTATTGAGGACAATCCACACAACAGCATCTAGCCCCAAATTAAGCAGAGCTTGTACTATGGGAACCATATATACATAGTTACACCCAACAACATTGTTTATAGATATTCAACGTTTTGTTGATTATTGCAAAAACTGAAAATAATTTCTTTTGAAAACTAGGTATTGCAAGAAGCTTTATTTTTTGTTGCTTATGAATAATAATAAAAAGCAACTGTTTGATATTATTAATTAATAAAAATTCAAGTAGGAACAAAATCTAGATAAATCAGAAAATCTATTCGAACTGGAATATCCCTAGGCAATGTTGATGTGTATACACAGGAACTTTTTAAATTAACGCGATCGTTATTCATAAATAAATGGAAAAAAACGGGTGTTTATTGGCTTACGGTTTTGACAGAATACCAGCGCATAGCTTCCTTACAGAAGCTAGGCATTATGCTGAGTCAAGGCCCTTTTGCTGCTGTAGCACACAGAAACACGACGCACTTCTCCAGAATCAATGTATTGTTTGTATCTTTCTTCTGTTAGTGTCCTTGTATTTTACTGGTTTTTGTGTGCTTATGTAGTAAATAAATAAATGTCTATGTCTATGTCTATGTCTATGTCTATTACCTTTATTATTTCTTGACGTTTCAACCGTGTTACAACAGCCGTGGTCGCGGGGAGACTCAATAATCGGGGAGTAATCGCGACCAAACACCCATTTTTTCCATAATAGTCATAGTAGTCATTTATTGGTAATAAGCATTACACACATATACACAAAAAACTAACTAGTTCTTCTACCGGGTAACTGAATTAACAGACTTCGGAGTTCATCGTGATTGCCTGTAGCCGGTCACTGGCAAGTTAGCTAGTACTTCCTGATTCTATTAGGTACTCATAATTTGTTGTTAGCTTTACTAGAGCCTAACGTTTTACCTATAATTTGTCATAAAATCCTAATTGAGATTGTACCTGTTAGTTGTACAGTCACCATCAAAAATTGATCACAATTAATGAATATACCAATAGTTTTCTTTCAGCAATACTTTAACCATAGTTTAAAGTTACGCTGTTTGAGTTTTTTTAGTTATAGAAGTATCTATAGGTTGGACATCTATATAAGATTAAGAGGTATTTTAAAACTTGGAGACGGAAATAGGATACTTTTTATCCCGAAAAGGTAACGGGAACGCGGCTAGCAAAGCCGCAGGCGGTCGTTAGTAAATGATAAAAAACCCACAATAAATAGATAATATATTAAATGCTCATTTTTTTCACAAAAAACTTTTTTATTAATCTATTTTATTTTTGGTTTGGAGAATATCGACTAACAAAATTAAATAGTACCATTCGCATTTTAGCCTTCGTGGTTATACAGGGTTATTCATAATTAGCTGCAAATACTCAGGAATTAGGTTCAACAAATAAAATAAAAAATATTTATGAAATGATTTTTTTTAAGTTTTGTTATGAAAATCCCGAGAAAATCGACAAAGAATATCCTTTGGAATCATTGGCCTTTGATCCGCGCCCGCGTGCCGTGAGCGACACTCTGCGTTCAGTCACCGCCTGAGTGGGTCATCGTCCTGTTCTCCATGGCAATCATTATGCAATAGCCGTAAAAAAAATAATCAAAATAAAATTTTGATACAAAAACTTAAATCAAAATTAAAAAAAAAAATTATATATATATTTTTTATTTTATTTGTTGAACCTAATTCCTGAGTATTTGCAGCTAATTATGAATAAAACTAAAAAATAAATTGAATAAATTGATATAAATAAATTAATTATGAATAAAACTAAAAAATAAATTGTATAAATTGATATAAACGCGTGCCATGATCTAAATTGTCTAAGGCCATGATTTAATCAAAACAATAAGCAAGCCTGACGTGGAACTTTGAGTAATCGCCGTCAAAGTTACGCAGTTTGAATAACTTTGAGTCCTTGTTAACTGTTGTAGGCTTTACGTAACCTAACCTAGGCACAGGGCCGGTCCCTGTGCCTAGGGAGGCTTGTGTTACCTAGGATATCTAACATTTCAACCAGCTCCCTTACCGTGAACGCAAAATAATTTACTGTTGGAGACAAGCTTTTTAAAATTTTAACTAAATAGAGTTTTTTATTTTCCAATTTTTTTTTCAGCTTGTTTTAGAATCATTTTTTTATTCAGTTTTATCACATTGAACACTCAACTAGATCTAGGTGCCAGTTCCACGTAATTAAGTTTAGAAGCACCGGCAACAAACTTTTTTCCTACTGTTTTTTTATGATGCTCTTAGGAAACAAAAATAAAAAAAATCTTTTTCAAGCGGCTGAAAAGAATCTTGGTTTAAAAGTACACTAGCAGTTGGTAACCGAGCTTCGCTCGGATTTTTTTTTTTAATTTGTATTTTTAAGAAATCTTATGAGTCATATTATTATCTTTATTGGTTTATTCATACTGAACAACGCCATCTGCTGGATATGATTGCAGTTAGTTGCTCACAATCGTCAATAGATGGCAGGAGCAGTCACATATTCAGTTTATGTTTAATTATTGAACTCGGAGTGAAATAATCATTTTCTTAAAATGAATCCTAGCTAGATCAATTAATCGCCCCCCAAAACCCCTGTATACTAAATTTCGTGAAAATTGTTGGCGCAGTTTCCGAGATCCTAAATATATATATGTATATATAATTATATACAAGATTTTCTTGTTTAAAGGTATAAGATATGTATATCATACGATTTGTTAATCAATAAGGTTAAAGGACTATTATTTAATTACCAAAGGATAATGTATGTTTGCCTATTATTTTACAAAAGGAGATTTAACAAGTTGGGTACAGATTCTGACCATTAAGTAGGTATTTATCTATAGAAATAAGTTAAATTGACGTTAACGAATGACCCAATCAATTTATATTGATTGCGCACGTCTGTGCAGATTGATGCAATAAATTATATAAGTATGTACGTACTATTATAATGTGGTTTAAATAATGTAAGGCAATTTGTCTTAACTTATGCCTAAACTGATTGAATTTTAGAACTCAATTTTTTATTACCACTGCCATAAAGTGTTTTTTTTACATTTATTTTAATAATATGATATAATTATTATGACATCATGATGTTAATCATGGCACGGTAGATATCTTCAGGTGTATAAATATTGTGGACAATCCACACAACACTATCTAGCCCCAAACTAAGCAGAGTTTGTACAATGGGATAGCTGATCATAATTCTAATATACCTACATTATTTTTGTAAATACATACTTAGAATACAATGTAACTCCCACACAGTGAACAACCATCTGCGTTCACAATACAAATATTTATTCTCGGTGGGGATAGAATCCCCGAACTACGGTGTAGAAGGCAGAACTACTAAAGGCCTGCGCACACCTAGGCCGCTGGCGAACGCGATCAGTGAAACGCTGTCAATTTTGACAGCTATATTTGACAGCAGTTCGTTGATCGCGGTTGCCAGCGGCCTAGGTGTGCTCAGGCCTTAAAGAGTAACTAATCTGAGAGACCTACTACTTTATCAAAGGAATAACCGAGGCACAAGACAAATAACAAGAATTGTCCATCCAAGCTGTCACGCCTTAGTCTCTCGGACGATTTGTAGACAAACGCGTGGCTTTTGATTCACGACATGTTATTCTGGAGAAATAGACGCGGGCTTTTCTTAGCAAATCATTTCACGGAATTAATAGACCAGATTCAAACAAGAAACAATGCTTTCCTTATTGTCACGTCTTTGTTGCTTTGCTTCATTTAGGTTACAGATGACGTTTATCATAATTTTCAGTGTCAGGATCACTTTGTATTCTGACTTTTTCTCATTTCACACTTATATTGTTTCTTAAAAATAGTGTTAAAAACCATGATACCTAGTTTCAAAAGTCTATTTTATATTATTCGGCAAAACAATTGAATTTGATTACTAAACGTAATTGATGATTATGAAGGTTCTTAAAGTTTAAAGTCCGTTATGATACGGCGTTAAGAGCCATTATAACTTAAGGATATTAAGCCACAACTCAATGCTCTTAGTAAATCAAGGTTATTGCTGAGATACGCAAAAAATATGATGAATGAGGATAATTATTAAGTATCAAGGATAAGGGGAGAAGTTAAAAGATGAAGGACAAGAGAGAAAAGCAGATAAAACCACTCTGTTATTGTTGAACAACACGTTTAATCAATTTATTAGAAAGAGGAAAAGTGTAGTTTAACTTGATAAACCATATTTAACTAAAAACATGTCACAGTCATGTCGAATACTAACTTCCTGCGCACATCTTGGTGATGGCAATTTTTATTTTATACATTAACAAAATCCACAACTTTTAAGTTTTACCTAATGTGATTATAATATAACTTACAGCCAAATACGGATTTACATTTTTCGCGCAAAACTGATAAGAGAAAACGACTATCACTAAACCGAACAAAATAATTGCATAATTGGCAATCACTAAGACACTGTCAAATATCGCTGTCATATTTGACAGCGTTTCACTGATAGCCATCGCAGAACGCTTAGGTGTGCAAAGGTCAAAATCCGTTTTCAAACATTTAATCCTAATCAAGTTTCCCAATGTTGTTTACTACGTTGTCTAACAAAGCCATAACACTTAGATAACGCTACAGCCTATTACGATAAACTACTGATTGGGTATTGCCAGGGTTGAGGGCTTTTATTGATATCACAAAGTTAATAACTGTTCATAGGTTTGAAAACAATACTTGCTGACATCTAGTTTGACGTGAAATCTAAAGTATGACAAACACATCGAATCTAGAAGATATTTTAACAGTGTTATCACCTAGAAATAAGCAACATCAATAACAGGTCCTAAGAAGCAGTGTTCTTCACAAGATTCTATGCAAAAATCTCTGTATTTGATCGTATTTAATCGAAATGAATCAGAATAAATCTTAGAAAAACAATTGATAGCGTACATAACAAAGAACAGTAACTTGCTTGTTGAAACAAAACTGCTTTCGCTGTAACTTTCAACTTTCTGACGTGCCAGTCATTTATCGCTCTGTCAAAAAAGTTTTATCGACAGCACTTTGGTTTTGGGACATCTGCCATTACATATTTCAAAATAAATGACAGTCGACTTGACGTAGGTATTCGAAAGCTTTGAAACTATGTACCGTGTGCTGTCAAAATTACTGAGCACAGCTATAAATTGAAGGAAACAAGGGCACAAAGACATTTAACCCTTTTTGAAACCAAATTCATCCGTACGTTATGCATTCTATTGAAACAGAATAATGTGCTCTAACGCTCTCTTATAGTGATAGACGTTAGCTTTTAGAAGTATAGAGATGAGACAAACATTTTTTCCTTTAAATGACATGGTAATGAATAAAATAATAAATAAATAATGCGGACAATCCACACAACAGTATCTAGCCACAAACTAAGCAGAGCTTATACTATGGGAACCAAATAGCTGATATAATACTTAAATACTTTTTTTTTTGTAAATACATACATAGAATACAATATAACACCCAGACAGAGAACAAACATCTGTGTTCACCACACAAATATTTGTCCTCGGTGGGGATCGAACCCACGCCCTCCAGGGCAGAAGGCAGAGCTACTACCAACTGAGCTGTGAAGGCAGTCATGGTCTTACTTTAGAAATATTCACTTTTGCAAGGCCTTTAAAATGATGCATGTGATCAAACTATTGAATTAATGACATTTTAATTTGACTACGAGATGATTTGGTGGGTTTTTTTTGGAGGTTCATAAAAAACATGAGTGTAAAATTGTTATTGAATAAAATAATGGCTTTACGTGTTATAAGCATATACCTACTTGTTGGCCAAATGATAATCATCAATTCAATTATTGCCTTCTCCTAGGCCGGTATCGTATATATAGACTAATCAAAATTTGACAGTTGTTTGTCGTAAAATTTTCAAGCAAAAATGTAAGTTAAACCATTTTTTTGTCATTTGTTTGATTGATTAGTTATCCTTGAAACCAAGCCTTAATCAATGTATGTATTGTCAGAGAAAATTTAAATCAAAATTAAGTTAAACAGTATGTAGAAGTGTCTGAGTGAATATTTTGAGCAGTTATAAAAAAAAGACTGATCACAGTCCACGTCCCTCAACTAGCAAGTTTCGGCGTGCGAGTAACCAGATCCTATAAGTGTAGTTTAACATTGTTATCAACAGTAAAAGGTTTAAGGAGTGAAGGGTTGGAGTCACTGACCTTTCTAAGTATCTAATTATTATAAGAAGTGTACCTACAACAAAGCCTCAAGTCAAGGATCTTGAAAGGAGGTAGGCGGCTTTTATGAAAGATTATCATGTTATTTCTTCATGATTTTCAAGAATTTTTTATTTTATTTAAATAAATATTTTTTTTTATTAACTGTAGAGAAACTTACGAAAAACCAACAACCATTGGGGAATAAAGGTCTTCGAATGACGGCCACGGAAAGACCGAAACGTAGGGCGCCCACCAAGTCTTGTCCCACACACCAGATGGACCGACGCAAGTGTTAAGATCGCGAGAAGTCGGTGAATGGAAGGGGCTCAGAATCGTTCTTCGAAAGAAAAAGTAAGGTGAAAGAAAAAAGAAAAGTGAAGGGGAGGCCATATGTCTAGCAGTGGACATTTTCATGCTGATGATGATGATTTTTAGAGATAGATAACATATTTCTAAAATTCATCATCAAACAACAGTTCCTCTTACAACACAATCCTCTTGCATCTTATTATTTGATCTTGTATAATATAATCAAGTTATTCTTGCCAATATTAGAATGAAACATGGTGAAACATAAAACTATGATAGTTCCTAGCCGTGCTTCAAAACAAAACAAAAGATTGCAGTGACGTGGCCGCTACTTATCGATGACAGGCGATAATATGCGTTAATGTCATAGAAACAGAAGGTATAATGCTACTTACCTTCTACTTAGCACTAGAAGAAAGGCCATATAAAATTGTTTTGTTCCACAATCAGATATAGAATGATCTATTATTTGAAGGTCGGCCCGAGCTTGCCCTAGTTTTTGAAAGTTTAATAATTTATTGTTGAGTTTTCGAGAGTACTGTCTATTTTGAAGTTACCTGGACTTACGACAGGAGTTTTAGGCACAATACGAAATATTATATAGTCTCCAATAAAGATTTTGTATCTTATACCTTTAAACGAGAAAATCTTGTATATATATATATATATATATATTTAGGATCTCGGAAACTGAGCCAACAATTTTCACGAAATTTACTATACAAGGGTTTTCGGGGGCGATAAATCGATCTAGCTAAGATTCATTTTTAGAAAATGACGAGAAGTTGGTGTTTTGCAATAATCAAACAAACTCAATATACGACTGTTCCTGCCATCTATTGGCGATTGTGAGCAACTAACTGCAAGCTAGAAGGCGTTGTTAATTAAAAATAAGCCAATAAAGATATGACTCTTCCTGACATCTATTGGCAAATAATAATACTATTTTTTTTTAAACCCGAGCGAAGCTCGGTCATACCGGCTCGTTAATACTAATATTACAATACTTTTAGGAAAAAAAAGTACTAGGTTGTACTTTCATTATTGTGTAGACTCTACACTATCAGTACTATCACCACTAAAAAGCCAAAGAAAAATTCCCAAATTCTCAAAGAAAATTTAGAGATAGCTTTCCAATTTTGATAAGTTTCTAAGAGCAGTGATATACAAACGAATGGGCATTATAATTATACGCGTTTAATAATTACAGAACTGACACATTATTATATAAAAAATCATCTATCTGAATTTATTTTACAGCAATTTTATTTGGCTTTAGAATATTGTTAAAACGTTGTCTATAAGATATTCTTAGTAACAACTGAAGGTAAGGTTTCCACATGCAATGAGGAGACCTATTGGTTTCCACATGCAATGTTTTCAGTGATTTCAAATGAATATGACATTTAAATGATTCCTGGCCTCGTTCATTGAAGGCAACTTAATTTTTGACGTGACAACGTCTTATAATTCGATGGAACCGGCTGCACGCACGAAAAAACATGACTCATGCAGCGTTACCTCGCTCTGAGGCGTTCCATTTAAGGCTTTCAAGCCTTAAATGGAAATGTTCCGCGCTCTCGCTTGCACTTCAGTGCAAGCGAGAGCGCGGAACGAGCGACAAAGAGGCACGCATGGCCACCGCGTTCGGCAGCGTTCGACATCTGTCTCTCTCCTACTTGAGTGGGCGATGCGTCCGCGTGGACAGCTGTATGACGTTGTCACGTTCAACTATCGTCAGTAAACTGACTTTACAGACAACCGATTATTTTTATAAACTACTGAGTATTGTTCGTTTTGCATTAAAGTCTTAGTAACCCACAAGCTATTAAGGAAGGTCATAGATGGGTATGAAAATTGTGTCACGCTGATCGCAAGGCTGTCAGTTCCACTTGGAAACTCCTGAGGCTGCAGTAACCTAGATCCAGGCCCTTGATGCTGGGTCAGCGGGTCGAGTGATGGAACCCTTCGATGACTGTTGCTACGTTCACTAAAGGTTTGATGGTCATTTGATTATCTTACTAATATTATGAACGCGAAAGTTTTTAACTATGAATGAATGGATGTTTGTTACTCTTTCATGTAAAACTACTGAATGGATTTTAATTACACTTTCCAATAATATAGTTTATACTGATCGAAACGACGCATGACCCAAGGGCTGGTGGGTATCTGGCGCAGCGTATAAGCATTGCTATTCAGCGTGGCAATGCCGCCAGCGTCTTGGGGACGCTTCCGTCTGGCACTGATTTGGATCAGTTGAGCTATCTCTAGATCGTTTGTAACGATCTGCAGATAGCTCAACTGTTTCTTGTGTATTTTGTACATTTTGTAAATATTTGTATAATTGTAAGTTTCTTTGTGTAAATAAATAACACGTTTATACATCAGAATAACACATACGCTACAATTAACAAAGATATTGTAACGGAGAACGGCTGTAAGTACCGAGAACGGGGCGAGCCAAGCCGCGGGCGACTGCTAGTTTGTTTATAATCAAATTCTTACAGCGATGGCCTTGTAGCCTGTCACGTATGGGGTACAAAAATTAGGTAATAAAGAAAATATGACCTTCATATGATTTATATGAAATATGAATTGGAGGTGATATTTTCTTTATCAATAAGTTTCTGAAAAAAAGGAAAACATACGAGCACGTATATAGCAGATCTGGATTTTATGAGAAAAATGGTTACTCTAGAGGCATTATCCAGGGGGGAAATAGGGGACGTTTGTATGGAGAGTCGCCTGTGTGATGCCCTCTTAAGATTGGATGATCCCTAATACCATATGTTATTATATGGACATGAATACTCCTCACTCATAGACTCATAGACTTCCTCAAAGAGTCTTGAGTTGGTGACCTAAAGATATATTTACCGCGCCTGGGGACCCAAGTCTTAGTTGTATTGCTTTTTGCATTCTAATTTAAAATTGCTAAATAATACTGATGGTCATACTCGTAGTATTAATAAAAACTTGATAGAATACCATAAAACTACAATCTGCTCTGAAAACTTATAGCTCTTAAAAAATCCTCATCCCGGGGGAGAGAGAAACCTATCACGAGGGTAGTAAAGCCTTACGACGGAAGCCTTCTTAATTAACCATCAATAGAAAATGGTTTGTTTTGAAGTATTTTCGCGGAATTCTTCAGCCTTGCGTACATCTGAGCATTCTGCTGTGGCGATCAGTGAAACGCTGTTAAATATAACAGCGTTTCTCTGATCGACACCGCAGAATGCTTAGATGAGCGCAAGGCTTTATGAAATACTTCAACGAGTTTCATTATGAAAGGTAGATCAATTTACGTGAAAATGTCAAACTAAATTGAATAAAATTGGACAAACTGTCAAAACAATGATTTTGTAAATCTCATTACAATACTGTGATTACTACCGTTCCGTGCCTGGGAACTTAGGGCTGCGCACACCTAGGTCGCTGGCGATAGCGATCGGTGAAACACTGTCAAATTTGACAGCGATATTTGACAGCGTTTCATTGATTGCCATCGCCAGTGACCTAGGTGTGCGCAGGTCCTAAGTCGTGTAGGTAGTTGGATCGTTTTCATCATCATCATTTTTATATTATAATACATACCGCTTACAGGTGGTACCCCTTAATAAAAACAATAATAACATCCCATTTTCAGTAGATCAAATTATCATATTACAAAAAATGGATAAGGGATGGGTTTCAAAACAATAACCTTTGATCAATGTTCCCATTTCTCAATCATCGTACAAATATTGACGGTTTCCTTAAAATGGTTTAACAAAATCTAGGCTAAATACACGTTAAATTCCCTGACAATAATAAAATCCAATATTACTGCTAAATTGTATTCCGTATCTACAAACACTTTGTTAGGCAAACAGTAGGCCTGCCACAAGCTCTGTCTGGCTCTGTCCCTGGCTCTGGGTTTTAAGTCTGTGTGAGTGCTCACCAGTGTTTTTATGCTGTGTGTGTGACGTTTCGACGTAGGATTTATTTGGACAGCACTCACTTAGGCTTAAAACCAGAGCCAGAGACAGATCCAGACAGAGCTTGTGGTAGGCCCACAGTATCTGATTTAATGTGAAACACTGAGATAGCACTGGTGGTCTAGTGGTAGCGGCCCTGCCTTCCAATCCTGAGGTCGTGGGTTCAAATCCAGTCGTGTACGTGATCAATGAGTTTTCTGTCGAAAAATGTATGTGCACTATGCCAGTACTCTCAAACGGTGAAGGAAAACATTGTAAGGAAACCGGCGTGTAGTAGAATCTAAAAAAAACTAAAACTTTCACCACACTCTGGTTTCAAAGAACCTGTGACAAGATAAAAAGAATCAAAAATAAATATGGTAATAATGTTATTACCTACTAATGTTTATTTTAGTACCATTAACTGTAACGGTTGCTTGTAATTACAATCACGTAACATCAAATTACATCACTATCTCTACTTACTAATATTATAAAGACGAAAGATTTGTATTTTTGTAATGAACAAACTCAAAAACTACTGTGCCGATTTCAAAAATTCATTCACCATTGGAAAGCTACTGAAACGAAAACCCCCCTATAATAAAATATCCTACATCTACCCTGTCTCGCGTGAAGCTGCTAAACCTGAAAACCCTACTGTACTCATTTGGCCAACTACGTGATCGTCTAGTCTAGATTCATCTGTTTCTTTACGTCTTAGAAGTCAGAGAGTAAAATAAATAGTTTAAGAATTATAAAACATTTAATATTCATAAAATAAAATAATTCAACATTTGGTGAGACATGATTTTAAGCTACTTTAAATAATGTGAATGAATAAGGCTGCAATTTAATATTCTAAAACCTAAATTACAACTAAAATGAATTAGAATTAAATCTACAACTATTGTCTTAATAATAACGTGATTGTCCGGATGCGCGATGTTGTACTGAAAGGGAAACAAATTGATTGCATTAGTTAATTATCTCACAGCATTTTTTGTTGTTTTTGGAAGGTGCCTCAACCCAAACGTTTGACCACAAGCGCGCAATGATCTAAACGCAAAAGATTTCTTGTCCTAAGACTTAGGGATGAGGAATATCTTTTCTATCTACATAAGCATTCAAGCTAAGCCGGGAAATAGATAAATAGATAATTGGTAACCGGAAAACCCATAATTCTACCGAATGAGAATACGGGCGAGAATATTTTGTGTGAGCGGTCTTTTCAGACCGGTCCGTATGGAGCGAACTCTATCTAGATGAACACAAACACATGGATACTGCGGAGCGCACTCGTTGTGAACAACTAGACTTACGGACGTGTCGTGATTAAGGCAGCTTATTTCTGGAGCGAACTCTTCCGCAGACTTCATCGCAATGCAGATCACCGATCACACTCATTGTATGACGAATGCACTGAAATAACCAAATCCCTAAGATGTACCTAGTGTGTAGGAAGTCAGACCATCGTAGGCGCATGATACTAGCATGTTCACCCATCTGGCTGTATGTGAAGCATACAAACAGACGCACAGTCTGCTAACCCGCTAATGTGAAGAAGAATGAATGTGTACCTAGTGCAAATGTAATAGATAGGTTAATTAGGAATGTATGCGAAAGCATTGTATTTTAATAGATTAAGGTGCAAGTCTGCCAGCTGCTTCCGCCGAACCTAGTTATGGGAGGAATAAATTCATGCAGTACATTAAAGTATTTCAGCGCACGAACTCTGCTAATCTAAATAAATGATTAAAGAACACCATGCAAATGCAACTAATAATAACATATCAGGCCGTCGAGTCAGCTACCCGTCGTCTCTAACTGTTGAGAAAATCATTTATCATGCACATCAGATTTAAATTAGATAATTAGAAACAACAGGACAAGAGTTAAATTATCTAGAAAGTTGACTACGGCAGAATATTTCTTAATTAACCTGCATTAACTTATACATCTAAATATACGTTACCAAAGATGATCACTGACTCTACAGTACTAAAATTAAACTTAGCTACTTATTCATTCCTCAATCTAAGCTGAAACTGAATTTAATCACTTCACTGAATTTATTATACTCTTTCATTCCCTCGTCTAACGCACTATCTCGCATTCTTCTCAACCAAACACAATTCACTATATCCCATACTGTAACTATTGACTACTCTCTCCTCAAAAATCTGCCAAAAGCCCCAGAATCCGCGCGTTTTCCCGTTTTGTTCAAACCCCACCACCAAACTTCAAGGGCGGAGTCCACCCTCCCAGCAACTGTAACTTTGCTAGCTAGCCAATCGATTCTCTAGATCAATTTATAAAAAAAAAATAGAAGGCGGGACTTATTGCTTTCCCACGAAATTGTATAGACACATAAAAAATCGAGTGTTCGTTTAAAGCTAAATTCTAACAAAAAATTGTCGCCATGTGTACTTCAGAGGTAATATTTAACCTAATTTATTGGCACTCATGTGTTAAGAAACATGTCAAGCCATATTTTATTTATTATTATAGAGATTCACTTAGAGCCACATTTAAGATTTTAAAAGATTCGTTTATGTGCCCTTGTGATATTCTATTGAAGTCATAGGAACAATTTTGAGCTGCGAGAAAATAATTAAAATGAAGTACTTGTATGCGTGTAAAATAAGAGTTCGTTACACTACGTTCACCCTGAGTAACATAGGCTATTATTTTTCTCTTTAAAAAATAAATATCCACCGTATACAATAATACATTTACATGTTTTCGTAAAGTATGAAGTGCAGTGAAAAGTGAATGTGGTGTCAATTGTTTATAGCAACGGTAATTGCAGCTTATGACGTTAACACGTTCAACTATCGTCAGTAAACCGACTTTACAGTCAACCGATTTTTTTTTAAATTCAACCCCAAGAGAGGTACAGCGGGGATTGAAGTTTGCGTGGAAAAGGTTACGCGAGCGAAGTCAGCGGGATTCCACTAGTGTAAAATATTTCCCGAGTTACATTAGATGTGATTATGTAAGATCATGTATAAATTCTCAAAGCCCACACAAGTCGCTGAAGCATTAATATTATTATATCATATGTAGGTTGATCTTTGCGAAACTCAAGAGTAAATCAACGTTCATAATATGCTAATACTAGGAATCATTCGCTGGCGAAACAACATTTACTTGGGCCCTTATTCATAATCCCGGCCATTTTATTACAGCTCTGCAAAGTATCTTATATATGCATTATATATGTATTATATCAGCTATCTGATTCTCATAGTACAAGCTCTGCTTAGTTTGGGGCTAGATAGTGCTGTGTGGATTGTCTATAATATTCATTTATTTTATTTATTTATCTTGTTACTTGCGTCAACAAAGATTTTAGATATAATGGCGCCCTCTGCAATCAATATGAACAAGATCTACTTCCTTCCTTCCTTCATATTTAAGAGCAATGCTCTTGTCGGCGTAATGTATGCACTTTTCTCCAGGTGTTTCTTTTGAGGGCAACCTTCATATACAACATGACGGCGATCTTCGCTTTTATTTGGCTCATGTACCTTATCCTTGGTCTTCCTTTTCCTCTCTTTCCTTTTACCTATCCTTCGATGATATTTAAGAGTCGCTTAAAAGTGTCAGGCATTAGGACCTGCGCAAATCTAGGCGATGGCGATGGCAATTAGCTGAAATGCTGTCAAATATCGCTGACATATTTTGCAGCGTTTCAGCTGATCGCCATCGCCGAGATGGGCGCAGGCCTTTATGAATATGGGTGTTAAACGCCATCTAGACTTTAACAGCTGAACCACTTCTTACAGTACCTATTTATCATCTGGTAATTACTTCCTTCAATACACGTGTGTCTCCAACTCACGCGCCATAAAGGATTTGTCGGGGGTGCTCCCACCTTCTTTCGCTCGGCACCACTCCGAACGCCTGTCTTCATTTACCAACCTAATGAATACACTCTCTTTAATTCCCAGATCGTCTCATTTTACAGAAGGGCTTATTAAACTTTGTCTTTGATCTAAGGCTGTCTATCTAGGCTTGAATCGAGGTTATCATTTTATTAATGGTGACCTTGTCTAAAATTATGTGTACCGCAGGAGACCAAAACGACAGACGAAATCACACAAATTAGTCGATTATTAGAACACCCATTTTGAGATATTCTTATGTACGAATAGCATTGCATTTTGAAGCCGCATACCGCATCGCTCGTGCTCGTGCCACACAAACACAAACAAAGCTTCGCCTGGACAAATCACTTCGTTTGCAAGAAATGGAATAATCGGTGCAGATCGATTCGGAACCAGGCCAGCATAGGCCGGTCGATGAACTCTGCAGTGCTTTACCTAATGCACTGGCACGGCTAGATGCATTGCTAATCGGCTCGCCACAAGGTATTGTAAAGAATAAACTATAAACAGTGTATAAGCTACTGATTTTTCTATTAAGAAACGCTGATAAGTAAGTTTTCTGGAAGAAATCGCTTTATAGCGAATAGACTTTACATTTATTAAATAATTTTATGTGTTAAATTATCTTTTTGGTGGTTTAAGGTGTACAATAAAGAATGTTCTATCTATTCTATTTATCTATCTAAGTAAGGGGATAAATGACTGAATGTTTTTGCGACAGTAAGTAATCCGTGGGGCTTTGCAAATAAACAAAAGGACTTTTTTGTATGTGATTGCCATAGGATTGTTCCAAGTAATAATACTAGGAGACATCTTCAATACAATACAAGAACAACATCATGATACTACATGTATGTAGAAATTGCAGTAAGTAAACAGAACACGAACGTGCAAGCATTGGGCGCATCGTTAGGTCTTGTTTACAAGTTCGGCTTTGATGTCGACTTGCGGTGTCACTGTGGACACAACCTGATTTCCAAACCTTTGTGCTGATTTGAACAGACTAGAACTTTGCGCCTGGCAGTTCATGACAGCCCCTATCAATCAATTATGTAACTCACCGTTTTTGCCTGCAAAAGTTCCTTGATTGAACGGAAATGTCTTCATGCGATCAAATCAAAATCACACTTGCGTTGCCAGCAATTGTGAGATAAACAAAAAGTAGAAAAATGTATTTGGAATCGTAAAGTTGGAAAAGAAAGCAATTGAAATCATTATTCAGCTTTCATAAAATATTTAACAGTATATTTTTTCAGGCTGATAAATCAATCTTCGTTTAGTGTTATAGCGTTTTCATGATTTTTTAGGAGGTATACCTACACAAAATTGTGCCTGATTATTAGTTTGTTGACATTGGCAGTCCAAAGTAAAAATAACTTGTTTATAAAACACAGAATCTGTGTTCTGTGTTAGGGCACTTTTACATAATAATATTTGTGTACGACTTTGAAAGGTCGTGTAGAGTTCATCCGTGTGTGCACAGCCTAATGCACTATTTGCAAAACAACGCCAAACATTGGCGTGTGGCGGAGGCAATCGGGAAATTGAGGCTTGAGTTATTAGCATAGGTGGGCTTATAAACAAGTTGGGGGAGTCCTAATGAGGCTTTAAAGGGGTAGGGGGAGTTAGTTAATGCTTTGTTTCCGTTTTATGAAATTGAAACCAACAGTGCCTGTAGAGGTTTTAGGTTTTGACAAATATTTACAATTACTTATAATGAAACGAAATATGTTCACTACTTTGATCTCCAGACAGGTTATCCACACGTTGCCGTATGTCAACCCCCTTCGATAAATCAGGGCAAAAAGAGTTTCCTTGTGATGTAGAACGGCTTAAAAGTTTTATTTTTCTCTCACATGTAGGTACCCCTAATACTGCCACCTAAATTCGACGCATTCTTTCAATACTTTTATTTGTCAGTAATTTAAAAAAGATCTAATGTCATTTTTCGTTTCGTTTTGAACCAAATTGAATAAAGACGAGTCGTTAAAGAAACATTTCAGAAAAAAAGCGCAGGCAGCAAAATCAAGGCGTTTAAATTTAGAGCATAACTCAGTCTCAATTGCTATAAAATTCTCGTAAAATATTTAAGTATCAAGTTGAAAATGTATCATGTTCTGTTATAAAGTAATATACTAGATAAAATGCAAAAGCTTCTAGTTTCGGCTTCTAAAAAATAACTGTCGTAGTTTTTATATTAAAGAGATTAAAACTAACCACGCCCTTAGAAGAACAGAACTTTTAAAATCTAGGTATCACGAGAAGTGACCAAAAACTTAGCGTTCACATAGTACTATCCTCGGTCAAAAACATCAAAGTCAAAATCACAAGAATCACTCTGAAGCTGCTTCCATCTAAGGTGAATCTAGCAAACTCCACGTGACCAAGCATAGAACAGGCAAAAAACTCACGGCTACATTTCTACTAATGAGCTATTTAATTAAGTTTATTTAATTAATTAGAACAATCCTGGAACCAATTACACTAATGAATAGGGAAGTTACATTTTCACGTTATAAATAAATAATTATATTTAATTGAAATAAAAAAAAGTTATTTTTTTTTTTCCACCTGTGTTTTGCCAGCGCAGATCGCTAGTCAGCTATAAATCATACAAATTGTTGAAATCACAAACTGCAGGAATAGAACCCAAATCTCCAACGTTTGTTACAGCCAGTCAGTAACCTTTGATCAGCAGTTACAAAAGCTGTGAATTCACTGTTATTATGGCGGCCGTCACAAAGACAATTTTATCTTTATAAAAACCCAAGCCTTAGTGAAATAAATAGCCAGTTTTATACCTCACAGATCCCACGCGAAATGGTTTTTAAACCTTCAATTTGAAGCAGATATTCCGACGAGATATTGCATAAAACTATCGTCAACTTTTCAGTCGGTTTTATGCCGGTGTACCTACAAACTACCAACTGGTATTTTTTTTCTTTTTTTATGCCTCGTGCCTCAGTTTCCATTTCCATTTTGCGCTCGCTTTATCGAATCAAAGATGGTTGCTCTTGCACAATAGATTGTCGCTTGTGGGTTTGGCTGGTTTTTGCCAGCCTTTACACTCGGCATATAAATTGCTGTTGCATTTGCAATTGTTAACTTGTTGGCCTAGATAAGCCTAAAACATTATGGCTTCGATGGTATAAATACAAAAGAATAAACTTGAAATGTAACAAACAATACAATACAAATACAAAATAACTTTATTGACATAAACATGGAACAGTATACATGATTGAATCCATAGGTTCCCGAACTAGTAAAAACTGTGTTTCAGGAACCAGTGGCTTCTCCCTTAATTTTACAGAAATTATGTCAGACAAAAAAAAAAAAACATTGATATAGGTACTTAGGAAAAAAAAAACAGTAATAATAATAAAGAAAAAAAAACAAACGTTAGGTTATTAATTATGTAAAGGCTACGTTCTTGATATTTAAGTTTTGGTACCTAAGTATTATTAAATTAAAAATAAAAATAAAAATATATTGTATAAATGAAATCATTCAACTACTTTATAATGCTCTTTCCACAAGCTAAAACAACGAATATAATTCAAGAGGTAAGTTTAGGTTTAAATAATAGTAAAATTAAGTCTACGTACAACACGGGAAAAATATGTAAATATATATACTTAGTTATAAGTTATGGGCATTAGTGTAAGATAATAAAATTGTGATGTTAGTAGATAGGGAAGGTGGACCAGGTAAGTGCATCGATAGTCTATAAATTTTGATAGATTATAGTTTATTTAAAAATGGAATCCGCTGAGCATTTTCTCAACGGATTCATAATCAAATGTTTTAAGCCAGTTGTAAATAATCTTTTTTATTTTGTAGTTACTATAATCTTTGACTTTGTATTCTTTGTTTATTTTATTGTATAAATGTGGAACTAAAACGTTAAATTGCTTTTGGGCGAATGTAGTTCTCACTCTGGGTATGGGGCACTTGTCGACTCTTCGATAGGTGACCGGTAGCAGTGGAACTACTTTACTATGATATCGTCTAAGACACTCATAAATGCACAGTTTTCGTACACTTAAGACATTCGCCTCCTCGTAAACAGCTGTTGTGGGGTACCTATATGGTTTGCAGAGAAGGACCTTTAGTACAGCGCGCTGTGCACGCTCAGCAACAATTAGGTGGGTTTTTGCAGCAGTTCCCCATACACTTATGCAGTACCTAATAATGCACTCGCATAAAGCTTTGTAGGTTTGAATAGCTAGTTTTGATTCGGCAACTGATCTAAGGTTCTTAAAAACATAAATGAGTTTTCTGACTCTTGACGCTAAAGTTGATATGTGTACATTCCACTTGAGTTCTTCATCTATTAATACACCCAGATATTTTATAGAGTGAACTCTTGATAGACTGGCGCACTCGCACTGACGAACAAGGTTCCTGCGGTTACACGGGAAGGTGTGTATCTTAACGCTAAAATCGTTTCCAGGGGATCCCTTTGCCGTCAAACTGAAACACAAGTATTTAGTCTTGGTAGTATTTAGAGATAGGAGACTATTTTCAAGCCAGAGTGTTACCACTGAAAGACAATTCTCAGTAAAGATACAAAGTAAAGATACTATAAAATTTGTATATCTCTGAGTGAATTACTGACTTATGCCAAAGATTTTAAATCCAGCTCATCTAATTTACTTACTGCTCAGCAGTTCCAACGCAGCAAAGAACGTGATGTAGGTACATATATACGAACATGATTGAACGTGTGCATATTATGCACACACGTTCTTCAAGGATTACTCGCTCATAACATGGTCACTGTTTCACTGATCACCACCGCAGAACGCATAGATATGCGTAAAGCTTTAGTGCCATTAGCAAGAAAAATATTAGCGTCCACATTAAACGCAGGCTGAGAAGGCTAACCTTCAACTTGCGACCTCGTTTCTGCCTTCTTCTTGCACCTCCGAGAGGTAGCACGAGTCAAAGGCAGTGCTTTCTAAAGGAGAAAACCCAATGCTTCAAAACGTGTGGACTGCAAGTTGAGTGAAAAGCAGAGCTAGGCGTCGTAGACAGATGCAAACACAATATCATTTCAATTATTTCAATTCATTAAAACAAATATAGAGAGGACAGAAAAATGGATACGTGATTAAAGATAATGTAAATGAGTGAAAATTGTGCTCAAATCGTAATGTTCAGTATTTAAGAAAAAAAAATGTCAGCTTTAATTAGCTTCGGTTTGTAGATGATTAATAGTGGAGTATACTAATAATTACCACAACCACTATCAAAGTTAGCACGCCAGTCTTTACCGAATCGATTTTATTTCGGTGTTCACAAACATTTTGTTAGAATTCTGTTGCGCAATCCGAGCTTTTTATTGTTTGGGAGTCCTTAATGAGCTAATTGGACCTTTTAACTCTTTGGTTTCATCCGAGAATATTTTTTTTGTTATCTCGATCTCGCTATATTTTCTATGTTTATAATAAGAGGTTAAATTTGGTGATACTCAGTGGAGTCTCTCAGGTGACAAAGCATAAGTGTTTTCACAATGAGAGTTGATTGAGCAGTATCAGATCCAGATCAATATGAGCAGCAAAATGATGTTGGTTTTATATAAGCCATTTATTTTGGCATGTCTGCTAGAGCTGCATGTCTATGTGCCTACTCTTTTGCCGCTAACTCATCTTGCATACTCAACAGCCACTTCCTAGGTGTTTAATAATTTTGCAAACTGTGCAAAATATTTCTATTTAAATTACCATAATATTTACCATTCTACATTGTTTGGGTCAAAAGCCGGTAGCATTTTCAATAATCTTGATATGATATTTGGGCAGACAAACGGTAATTCTAAGAAAAAACTATAAATTTAACAGAATTTCTTCAGATGCTGATTTTGATGAAATTATTTATTATTGTATTTTTTTTGTAAAATATTAGTAGGTATGTCACTTTAACGTAACTTGACGTCATAAATCTCGATGAGGAACCTCAAAACCGAATCTTGAATATTTTCAGTCGAAAATAGCAAAATAAAATCCCATTTACTTGAATTTGAAGGATGAGGTTTTTGACACCAAATCCCTGATTCTGGGGACAGACGGACAAACGATTTCAGGATAAGCTTGTTTTTATTTAGTCTATCCGAGTAGATAGATTAGACGGATAAGTCGTGGAATCACCGTTTCAAAAAACAACATGAAAATTGTAACTAAAACTACAAATCCTTGCACTTTTACTTAAAATAACGGCGATGAGCTTGCAACAAGCCGAATTTAAGATATTCAAAAGGAGTTGCTTACGATTTTAAGTGCTGTATAATGTCTATTAGTCCAAAGCATAGAAAGAAGAAAGAAAATCATTTAATTGACCTTAGCTTCTTACATAATTATAGCTACAAGAATACATAAAATTCACATTATATAAAAATGTTAAGTATAAGAATAGCAGGCAAGGAGGGAGTCTAAATAACCGTTTCAAATCAAGAAATGGCCCTACGAACATCCTACGAAGTGGTGGTACTTCGGTTGTATAGTTGGGAAAAACGATAGACCTTGAGGTAGGCTCTCAGACATTTGCAAAGTACCGAGCATAATCAATCAAAATCCAGGTCAATAAATACTTCACTTTATTTATCTCTATTATCAAAAGAGTTCCAAACAAAAGCAATATTTCTTACAAAGCTACTGAAACGAAAGAGTGATGTCAAAATGAAACATTTTCAAGTTCAGCGCTTCATTTGTTTCTTTTCAACTGCTATTGTATTATTTCTAAACAAGGCTCACAAATCAAGCTGAAGAGAGAGCACCCTCAATTTGCTGTACAATCTCTTTTCTTGTCATTGTAATCTGAACCTTTTCGTCTTTATCTTAAAGTTGCGTATATTTAGTTAGCTGGCTGTGAAAAGATAGGTAGTCGTTCAATTAAGTCTGTAAAACTGTTCGAGCCAACAAGGCGGAAGGTGTGAGTATAATCGTAGACAAAATCAGAATCGAAACTTTTAAAAGTACGTCACTACATTAATTCTGTAAGGTTTTTGATCTTTTGTAAATTTTTATAAATATATATATTTTTTAAGTTAGCTGTCAACAACGGCTCTTTGATTAATGAATGGTAAACTGGATTAAAGGAGCAGTTTTGGTAAACAGCCTGTTTATACCGTTGACAGTTTTTAGAAAAAGGATTATGGCAGAAGCGTGAGACAGGTAAAAAATATTCAGCTTAAAAAGTTCGCTACACTAAATTAGATTGAAAGGCAAATCGTAAGATGCTGCCTATCCACTTAAGCGACGATATAGTAAATGTCTTGGGATTTCAGTAAATCGAAGAAGACTTCAATCGTTCTTGCTGAAAAAAATATTAGGTAGGTCTATATTCAGCAGAGGACTTATTCAGGCTTTTGATAACGATCCATTCTTTGTGAGCTGAGGTAATTTTTAACCGACTTCCAATCAAAAAGGAGGAGGTTCTCAATTCGGTTGTTTTTGTAATTTTTTTTTTTAATGTTTGTTACCGCATAACTTCGTCATTTGTGAGCCGATTTGAAAAAATATTTTTTTATCTGAAAGGTACTGCTTCCAGATTGGTCCCATTTTAATTTTATTAAAATGGGATTAGCTATTTTTTTAAATATTTTTTTTTTATGTTTGTAACATTAAAAATGCATGCCTCCGTCATTTATGAAGCGACTTAGAAAATTATGTTTTTATTAGGAAGGTTATTCTTACGTCCAGATTGTCCCAAACAAATTTGATTAAAATCGGTTTAGCCGTATGACGATGAAGTCGGTTTCTCAAGTTTTTTAAACTTATAATTATTATAACACTGAGAACCGAAATAGAAACACACAAAAACGCTGATTATAAGTGTCAGATGAAAAATAGGACTGAACAAGAAAAACCTTCTCAAAGTAATATCCATAGTAAATATAGATCTAATCTCAGCAGGCAATTGCCATTACACGGAGTTTGAACATGACGATATCATCAAAACACAACATTTGCCACATTTGGGGCAAAGTTGTAAAAGGGCAGTTTATTTTTATATCACCCTTAAATAGAGCAAGTGACTGAAATCCTAGACTACTTTGCATGGACCTTATCACTTTCATTTTATTTAAATGCTCTAGTGGTGAAAACTTTCGAATTTCAGTAAAATAAACTTAATGGAAAGTAAAAAGACAATTTGAGTACACATGCACGATTCAACCTTTACAGCTGTTATTTTCTTTCGTGACACTATTCGAAAAATTAAACTGTAAACTGTCTGCTAAGATACAGAGTTTTGCAAGTGATTGCAAAATATAATAAACTAACTTTACATTCATATTTAAGTTTATTCGGAAGTTTAATTGGAAGTGACTTTATATTAATTCCGAGTACCAATAAAGCTTTACATTTAAAGTGTAAATATACACTCATACTTATTAATAATTATTTAGGAAGACGCTTAAGCAAATTCTTACAATTTGGCGTAAACATACAAAAATATTTCCACCATAAATTGTGTGTTTTTAGACCACCACGCGTTACTTTTACTGAATATAACTTCCACTAAAAACCGTTCACCATTATTTTTGAATCAACACCGTAAAACTAATTAGCAAAGTGCAGTTTGGACGCGATTGTCCTAGGTCACTGACCGCTGCACTTGCAAACAGCTGACTCGCGTAGAGTAGAGATAGTTCAGAGCTTTTTTCGCGCACTTCTGACTCGGATATTTTACGTGTCTGAAGTGTCAATTTAAAGATAGTGTTTACTTTACACTTATTTGAAAAGATTTACCAATTTAAAATACAGTGTTCAATAAACTGCTCAAATGAAATTACAGAGGTTTTTTAAAAAAATGGCCGCATGTTTTATTCATTATGATTAAATAACAACCCTAATTGGTTCGTCGAAAACTTTTTCGACAAAAAAGGTGTCGACATTATATCAACCCCTCGAAATAGACAGGCATTTTATGAAACCTTTTTAATGAAAAGGCTATTCGAACTAAAAACAGGGCGCCCAGGACATTGACGTTAATTAATATTAATTAGTTTGTAAAAATCAGGTTACTTGTTACCAGTAGGTACATACATGTTACTTATGCGTGCCCTACAGTTAAATGAAGTACATATTTAACTTGAATTGAAGTTTTATAGCTGAACTCCTCCGCAGGTGCATTTAATATTGGATCGTAAAGATTTTTCTTGCCATTTGTTATGATTTACTAGCTATTAATTTTAAAGGTTTATTCACCCGAACAAACCTATACCTATTCAGCTTTTCTTTTGTATTAAACCCTACCTACTCATCAGAAATGTTACTATTTTGGCGCCAAATTAACTTGCTGTACAACTGCTCATTCGTTCATAAAATACAAAATTTTAAATATTGTATAATATACCAAGAATTAAGTTAAAAGCCTGTAGATGGAGCCACGGTCGCGTTAGCGCCAAACAGTTCCTAAGAGCTATTTGTGGAGTGTGATTACGATCCGATGGCGCAGCGGTCAGCGCAGCCACCAAGAGGAAGGTCGCAGGTTCAAATCCTGCTCGGCTCTTAATTTTTGGGACATTTGTCGAGTGCGATTTCGATCCGATGGCGCAGCGGTCAGCGCAGCCTCGTACCAAGAGGAAGGTCGCAGGTTCACATCCCCTCAGCTCTTAACTTTTGGGACACTATACAAACATTTATGATTTCCTTAAGTGTAGCAAATATACACTTAAGGGAATCTATAAAATCAATAAAAACACAGAAACAGTTGGTATTTTGGAGGCAGACTAACCATAGTCCCACAACCTCATTAGCCATAATGAGTCATATTCATACTCATTACTTCATATTTATTCTATGTTATTTGAGTCATGTTCATATTCATAATGGTCCTATAGTAGTCATGTAACTTAGCAAGCCGCTAAGTCGTTTTGCCATCTCTATTTTTTGACATGAAAGTGACAAAGACAAAAGATTTTTGCGAGCGTCAAAAAAGTGTCAGACATTATGTACGAGGGGCTTCCAGTTTAACAAATATTTTTTAGTGTAAGTAACATTAGTACGATAATTCAGAAAGTGTACTTTCGGACAGGTTGTCCTCAATTTGTATTGAAAAATAGGACTCTCCTAAGAGTTAACACAATCTATCCCAATTCTTTTGAGCGCGCGGTTCGCAAACCAGGTGACCCGGAAACGCGCAATGAATGGAAAGTGCGAATCACTATGCCACCTTTTGAGGTTGTGCTTCAGGGTGGCAGACTTACCTCAAGCAGCCTTATAAGGACACCTCTCCAAATAAAATAAGAGCAATTGTTTTTATCGATATCAAAAGTTAGAAGTCATTTTATTAAAACTTATCATATTATAAGTTTTAATATAAAGAATAAAAATGGTTAACTTAATTTGGTTAACTTAAATGTAATTAGCCATACGGCCATTGTAATGCCTGAGCGGGTCTCATGTTTTGGACGTTATTACCCCCTAAGACCTATGCGATACATGAAGCAATGAATAAATGAATAATAATGATCAAGTTTCTTCACTATACACTTTTTGGATTAAAGTTTTGACTGTTGAATCAAATTTTAACTTAATAAGATGCTTGTTGTCATTTTAAAATTTAATGAAGTATCATTTACCAATGATTCTCACTGCTTTTCACTGGGTTAATAGCTCAGTTATTGTTAATATTTAATGAAAACGGTACCAAATCAATTAAATTAATTTAATTATACTCACACACAGTAATAAACACAGTTGGCTGTAGCACGGACTACGGAAGTTGTGGGTTCGACTCCCACTTAAGACAAACAATGTGTGATAGACGTAGATATTTTCTCTGTGTCTGGGTGCTAAAATTATTAGTATGATATACGTATAAATATTATAAGTATAGTGTACGAAAGAAGCATCTTTGAGGCGCACTTAAAATCCTTTCACCACACTTGGCTCGATAGAATCAGTGACACGGCAAGAAGAAGAAGAAGTATAACTATATGGTGGTTGTTTTATAGTAAGGTGGGTGACCACGGTATTGACCACACTAAGCAAAACACATTTTAGTAGAACACTTATTTTAAGCTCTACTGTATCGATTATGTTTGAACTCAATTCCCTAATAATATAGGTAGACCTAGAATACTGTCCGTGCCTCTACCATTTTAGTGCTTTGTTGAATCTAGAACAAAAGCATAATTTGCTTTCTTCTATTGTTTATTATAAAGACAGACTGCCGTAGGTCGTGGGTTCGATCTCTACCGAGAACAAATTACGATTTTATATCTTACAGAAGAATTGAAAAAGAGCAAGAAGGTGGATGCCGGTAATCAACCCTTTAATAATATTTGTGATGAGATCGGTTTAAAGAGATCTCTAGATTGTTTGTAACGGTCTGCAGATAGCTCAGCCGTTGCTTGTTTTTTTGTACATTTTATAAATATTTGTTTAATTGTAAGTTTCTTGTGTTAAAATTTTTCTTCCCTCATTAAAAAAAGTTTAATGAGTTTATTCTCTCAGGAGATTTTGACACAAAAATTTCAAAAGTATTTATTCAAATAAGATCACACAGTTCCCTTCGTACTGTCTTCTAAATTATTCCCCGTCTCAAAATTATATATCATAAATTGCTTACACTAAGCTACTGAAATCATTAATTTTAACAAATACTGTGAACTGCGAAACCTTACCCTTTACAATAAACTAGATAAATATTTTTGAATTGTAAAGCTCAATAATTTCAGTATCTAATTTTCATCAAAATGTTGAACTGTTGTGTCGGCCTACCACAAGCTCTGTCTGGCTCTGGCTCTAGCTCTGTATTTGAGTCTGTGTGAGTATTAACTAAATCAATCCTACGTCGAAATGTCACACACATAGTCTAATAGGTAAGTACACTGATGCATTGCATACGTCTGACTAAGTGAAGTGGCACCACACTGGAACTTCACTGCTATTATTTTTGATTTGTAAAAGGATCATATAAAAAAACGGTAGGAACCGAGCCGTAGTTTGTTGCCTGTTCTTCTAGGCTCGGTCGCGTGGAACTTGCACCTAGACTCACCTAGCTTTAAGACGTTTCAAAGCGATTCTTGTAACTCAACTGAATAAAGACTATTTTGATTTGATTTGATTTGATGAACACTCCCACACAGACTCAAAACCAGAGCCAGACAGAGCTTGTGGTAGGCTTACTGTATTTGAAGACTAAGGTATAGGTAACTGCAAACCGTAGTCAAAATCTCAGATTTTGCTAATTTACCAGCAAATAAAAGGATTATTGAATAAATGAAGTTGCTAAGCCTTTGTGGGGTCCGACCATCCCCTTTACTTTGATACAAACTAATACTTGAATTTATATTTTCAGAGCACCCTATTTAACTTCAAACTCAGTTTCGAATCTTTTTCAGCGACCTATTTATAACTTCTGTAAGTTTACCAAAAGTAGAGTATAATTTCATCCTGACGCAAAAGTTTCCTTACAATTTTGCAAACTAATGCCACTTTGAACAGCTTCCACAGATCAATTTATCTTGTTTTTTCCGTTTGGTTTTTATCATGAGCCCATCCGAAACGTTGAGAGAGGGTTTATGATTCGGAAATATTTTTTTTTACGCGAGTACATTGGCATAACCCGTGCCCATAAAGAAACTAGTCTCTTTACCTTGTCCTCATAGAATACTATGTTTGACAGTAGTTACCTACAATGTTGTACTGTTATTTGTTTCTTGAACAGTGTTCTATCAAAAGCTCCTTCTTAGATTCTGTTATGGCTTAGTAGTTTTTTTTTTATGCCATGCAGGCAGACGAGCAGACGGGCCACCTGATGGAAAGTAGTCATCGTCGCCCATAGACACCTGCAACACCAGCGGGGTGATCACGTATCTTCTGTTGCAATGAAATCCTTGTTTCAATCGTCAGTTTTTACATGTTTTTGAGCTTCGATTGCATTATAAAACGAATATGAATTGCAATCCTTGCTTGTCAGACACAAGGCTTTGTTTGTATTCGTTTTCATTGCAATCAAAGCTCACAATCATGTAAAAACTGAGGATTGCAACAAGCATTTGATTGCAACAAAGATACGTGATCACCCCACAGAGGTGGTGCTAATGCGCTGCCGGCCTTTTAGGAAATGATAGACCCGCCTTTTAGGAAATGATAGTTGTTGTAATTTTGAAGAATAAGTTCTATAATGTACAAAATACCAGCTGTATAGGAAGAAAAGTGTTTACAGTGTCAATGACTGAAGGTTATTGTGCATAAAATGATATTAACGGGCTATTTAGATAAAGTTTATCAATGAATGCTTCATAAAGTTAAAGCGCCTATCAAAATAAGGGTCTTTTTACTGTCAACAAATCCATATTAACGGCAGGTGTGGTAATTACCCATTTTACAGCCGTGTAACGAGATACGTGACGTCATAAGGCTGTGATTCTATATAGCATGACTACTTCACTGCAAATTTCATCTCCTCAAATCTAGAAGAAATCATCTCTAAGCGATAAGATCACCCATATTGTGATGTTTTCTGTGACAGTATGTCTTGGTGATGTTTGGTGTTTGGTGGTACGGAAGACGAAAAGTAGGGTGCCCACCCACCAGATGGACCGACGACATTGTTAAGATCGCGGAAAGTCGGTAAATGGAAAGAGCTCCTATGAGGCCTATGAGGCCTATGAGCTAAAGAGGCCTATGTCTAGCAATAAACTTCTTCAGGTTGATGATGATGGATGTTTTGGTGTTAATTATAGTGTTTATCATTTACGCCAATTCCATTCTCGTATAAACTTTGTATGAAAAGAGCAAAGGTTTTTGAAAAATCTTGGCATAGATCATTTTGTGACTTTGGATAGAAAACAGGCTACTTTTAAAATCACGCGAGCAATGCCACCTGCATTTAATTTTATCGTTGACATACAAACGTGGATTGTAAATTTGCGCTACTCGTCTGAATGTGTTTGCAAAAATAGTTTAGCTCATACCAACCCTATACCCACCTCGTGGCCCACATACGTAGTAATAATGTGGGCCCGTTCTAGTGGGTTCACGACCCGGTCACTTGACGGGTCATTGGGAGACAGTTCGTTGAAATGCACAGGTTTTGCAGTTCGTATACGCCACCGAAAGTCAACGGCATGTTTTTTTAGGTTTTACGTGTGTGAAACGACTTTTACAACAAAGGTTATTTAATTATAAAATAATAGCGTTTCTTTTGAATCAGTGTATGAAAACATGTGTCGAGTGCACTAAAGGAGCCTCTCTGAGGCACACTTGAAATCCTTTCATCACACTGGTTTCAAAGAGTCAGTGACACGATAAAAAGAAGAAGTATATTAAGGGGCGACTTACAAATATAAAAAAAAATACTAAAAACTAAAAACAAAAAATTAATTTAAAAAAGTTTTTTCTATTAATTGCCATCAAGCATCAAGATTATTTGAATAATGCAGAAAAATTGAGCGTAAATGGGCTTCAATGTGTTCGTGGTCACTTTGCCGTTGTGTGCTGGCGCAGAAAGCCGAATTCGAGAGTGTCAAAAATGTAATAACGTCCTTAAGAAAAATGACAAGCGTCAACCCTGTCTTTTACGCCGTATGCCATGTGTTCGATCCCTACTGTAAATAAATATTTGTGCAGTGAACGCAGATGTTTATTCTCTCTATGGGTAATACTGTATTCTAGAAATGTATTTAAAAAAAATATATAAATGTAAGTATTATATTATCACCTATAAATGGTTTCCATCGTACAAACTCAGTTTAGGGCTAGATAGTGCTGTGTGGATTTTGTCCACAATGTTTATGCATTTAATTGGTAAATTTGCACTAGAATCCTTTTTATAGACTCCGTGAGGACCAAATTATTTCAGTCTCAACAAAGTCATAGCGGTTTCCAGACAGATTTAACTGAAACAATACCAGAACAAATACCTCTTGTAATGGCTCTGATACTACAAATTCGTCGAACTTTGCAGTGGACTTACCCGAGAGCCGTTTAAAATTAAATTCGAGTGTCGACGAACGCATATCTCCAGCGAGAAGAAAGCTTTTGAAAGCTTTGGTTTCTAACAGACGATGACCGTCATGCCGTTTTGGCGATGACGTCATAGTTGGTTCTTCTTTTTCTTATCGTGTCACTGATTCTTTAAAACCAAGTGTGGTGAAAGGATTTTAAGTGCGCCTCAACGAAGCTCTTTTCGTGCACTTGACACATATTTTCGACCTTTTTAGGTTCTACGATATGCCGGTTTCCTCACTATGTTTTCCTTCACCGTTTGAGAGCGCTGGAATAGTGTATATAAATTTTAAGAGCGCATCGTGCAAAAAGGACTAATTGTAGACTATACATTTGAGATTAATCTCAAATGTATAGTCTACAGTATTAGTCCTTTTGCGATTTTTAAAATGTCACTTAGTTATTTAGTTATGAATTTTTTTTTTTTAATCTCAAATTTTCGCACGATGCGCTCTTAAGGCAGATAAACTCATTGGTACACGACTGGATTTGAACCCATGACCTAAGAATCGGAAGGCGGGGCCGCTACCGCTAGGCCACCAGCGCTCGTAGTTGGCTGAATAGTAGGCTGAAAACCAGGTTCAGTAATCAATTATGATTCTAAGGTTTCCGAATTATTTTAGGAAAATTAAACCATAGATTCTTTAGTCTATAGAGCCATGAGTTTATTTTATGTTAATAAAAGTACTTTTGCTGAGTTAAATGGCGGGTTTGTTGAAAAAGAAAAGACCATAATGCAGAGCAAACCTAAGAAAATACTCAAAACTTTCAATTATATTTTTTACAACGCTACAGTAAATTTTTACCAAAACCCTATATGGTGACGTTGTGGTAAAATAAAACTATCTCACCCAAGCTTGCAAAAACAAACAAAGATTCTGAAACGTCCAGATAAGTAATTTAATTTTCTGCGGGGTTTATTCGATTTCCGGATTTTTTTATTTCATCAAAACAACCAAAACGCTAAGGCAGTAGAATATATTATTATGTGGAATAAACGAATAGATGTGTCTTTGGAAACTACATTTAGATCCATTATCGACGTGATATACGTAGATAGAGACGATAGAGACGTTGTGTCATTTTATGGGGAGGCGCACTTAAAACCCTTTCACCACGCTTGGTTTGAAAAATCAGTGACACGATAAGAAGTTGGGGAGGCAGTTCAAAGTAAGAGTTTATTAGGGGTTGAAAAATTCATGATCAAACTGAAAATTAATAAACATGATGAGGTTTTAACAGTGATCAACTCGGTTATGGAGCTTTTAAGCCCCATACGACTGCTTAAGTATACCCAGGAGGGTATATAAAGCTCCCGCGCTCAATGTCACTTATCATTATCTGTCACTTATTTCAGTGATCACGTGTCCCAATGGAGCCAAGCCGTAGGTCACCTAGCTTAAAGATGTTTCAAAGTGATCCTTGTGATACCATTGAATAAAGAAATATTAGATTTTTATTTTTACTTTGGTGATGGTGGCAGAACTTTGCAAAGTGTAAACCACAAAACCAAATTATTATGAAGTACGTTAAAATACACGCAAAGTTGATCAACTTTATCACTGCATCAAGAAAAAACTCATTTATTGCTTAAAACCCATTTGCGCGATGTTGATTAAGGCTGAAATAGACGGACAGCTTTGTTCAACTTTCGAACTACTCTACTAAGATAGTTGTGTGAACTTGTGACGATTATTTGCACTGTTCGTGTTGTTAAAGGTAACTCAACATATTGGGATTTAATTGAAGATAAACACAAAAAATCTTTATCCTGCTACAACCACCTACTTTTTATAAATCTATATTCATATTTATTTATAAATCTAGGTTATTAAACCCCACGGGGATACGAGAAAACTGGAATACGCAATATTGACTTGATCAATTGGCTTTTGATGTAGTTTCGTAAGAAATGTTTGCTTCCTCAGAACAATACAGGTACATACTTCATTGGTCACGTTTTTAATTTCAGTTTCAATTTTTATTCTAACGACCAAGACTAAGTTTATTTTATTTCAGCGTTTTCTATTGTGGTATTTAAAATACGTTCCAGTAACTTAATCCCAGTTTACTAAATTACTATTTTCATCGTGTAATTTTATTACCTAAGGCTGTTGACAGCTCAAAACTTTTCGTGTATCACTGGCCTTAGTTTTCAGTTACCAATTAAACTGAAGACTATAGACGCACCAGTGACCAACCTGCCCCTAACTTCGGGGTGACTTTAGCAAGTAATGACCCACGAATGCTTGATGACCAGTTTCAATGACGGCTCGGGACTGACCTAATGTCTTAGGTCCCTAGGGTCTAATGGCTTGTTTATCGTTTAGCTTAATTAGTAATCTCGATAATCACAATTTACGAGAAACTCGATAATAATAAAAAAAATTATATTAAAAATGTGGCCTCAACTTTGGACTGACCTCATAGGATGTAATATAGGATCCTTCCGAGTTCAAGTCTCTAAGATTCATATATTAAGCCTTAAGAAGAAGAAGCCCAAGAGTTTAGATGGCCACCATTGCACCGCTGTCAAATATGACAGCGATTTTTGGCAGCGTTTCAATGATCACCACCGCAGAACGCTTACATGTGCGCAAAGCTTTAGGAACTGCTCAGATAATATTAGAAGAAATAGTTTTATTAATTGTTAACAAAATAAACAAAGAAAAAATATTTAGGTTGAGCCATTTATGTTAACACTTCTTTCGATGTTGTAATCATCGCGCCCTGTTACATCAACCCCATTCGAGTAGATAAGCTCGACTCACCCCTATAAGGCCGATTAGGGTCAAAATAATACTAACAGTTAAGGCCCAACTGTTGCCACACGGTTCAACTACATACCACCAAAGTCTTAAGCACGGTGTGCATGTTAATAGTTTATTTCATTACAAGTGCGGGAAGGCTGTCATTGCAAAGAGTTCCGACAAATGTTCTCCGAAGCATTTTGTGCAATTATACTGAGTTCCGGTGGTGTTAATTCAAAAAAACTAGGGTCGAAATTACTCATTTTGTGCAACAAACAAATAAACTCGCAAAGAAAATATCTAAAAATAGCGCCAAGCGCCAACCGTAAAATATAAGCAGAGATTTTTTGAAGTGAAAACTTCTTTAGCGGCGTTGAGCACTTTTTCTGTAATGGGTATAAAATCTTAAACTCGCGTCAGCGCGTCAGGACACGTGACCTGATCGAAAAAGCGTAAGACAGCTATCCCCTCTCTACGGCGCGGCGAAAATGTATGCCTGGGCCTACTGTTTCGTTTAGGCAGCGCAGGGCGCTTGCGCGAATGTTCGTGTATGTTACAGCGTGCCAAATAACAAACAAGCCCCCCCTAACCATTCCAAAATATCAAACATGCTCAACGTTAATAATCAAGTTTTCACTTCTGCCGGCACTCCCGGAGTGCAACCCGTATTTTTTTTTTTCTTCACCCATTCTGGAAGGCAAAGGGAACTATACCCATACAGCCAAGTCTTCAGTAGATTTTTTTATTGATAAGAATTGAAAATGAAATTTAATGAGATGAAATGAAATGAAACCTAACATAACTCATTCAATCAAATCATTAAATCTGTTAATGAAACAAATTAGTAGCTTCTTTTTAGAAATAATACGTATTTGCATGAATCATAAAAACTTCGATGAATTTTTTTAGTAAAAACTTCATGGTTGGTTTTTCTTTATACATTATTTTGACAGTTGGGAAAGAAAAAGCACTAGTGCGGGAATGGTAAAAAAAAAGCACGCGTGTGTAATAGCCCACATCCCGAACGCTATACGTCCCTGCAATACGCCACTTTTTGAGCAGCTGTATTAAAAATAAAGTTTTTTGTTTTCTCGTACTGTCCTAGATGGCTATTTGTATATTGATCTGCTTAAGAGGATTTTTTTAGCAACTCTGCATGAGGCTAATATAAGCGCACTGGTGGTCTAGTGGTAGCGGCCCTGACTTCCAATCTTAGGGTCGTGGGTTCAAATCCAGTCGTGCGTACTAATGAGTTTAACTGTCAAAAAATGTATGTACACAATGCTAGTGCTCTCAATTAGTGAAGGAAATCATCGTAAAGAAACCCATAGCTTAGTCAGCTCCGCACGTATTGACCATGTCTTTCCTGTGGATCTGGCCGACTAAGCTGTCAGGATGGTATAGGTGCTGGGCAAGCCTATTCCATCTTAAATCCTGTCCAAGGCGAGTGGGTTTTGTGTAATCACCAGTTGCCCTTGACGTTTTTCAATAGATGCAAAGGCCTATTTACTTACTTTTACTTATTTTTACTTATTTTTACTTACTATTACTTACTTTTACTTTTTTTTACTTACTATTACTTACTTTTACTTACTTTTACTTACTTTTACTTAATTTTACTTACCTTTACTTACTTTTACTTACTTGTACTTACTTTTACTTATTATATTAGTGACCACGTATTATTCATCACTGGCATCACGCACTGGTTAAGCCACTTTTCTTGAGGCTCTGTCCTATCGGTCTCGCTCGTACCCTATATACTCTAAACTATACAGTTTAGAGTATATAGTTTGACCCGAAGGGACAACGAGGGTGCCTCTTATAGGTATTTATTCGGACCCCGTGCGAAGACGCTTTGGGGCAGTGAACTCAATTAGAGGATTTTATATATTTCTTTAATTGTGTAAAGACTCCATAATTACTATCGTAAACGCTTTAATACGCTTGTAAAACGTCTTTTAAGGCCTTGAGGCATTTATTTCAGTATCAAAATTACGTCATTTTGCTTCGTGTATCTGATAAAAAAGACCCTTTTCTCTTGTAATTAGTACATAGCATTTTGATGAAAATCATTTTGTCATCAAGTACTTTAGAAACAAGACTTGAAAGTTGAGGTATTGTAAGTAGTAGTAAGCAGAGTTAACCACGCAACATCCCTGCGTGTTCCTTTTCTTTTTAAGCAAAATATGATACAGTCTTATTTTTTTTTATTTTTTAAGTAGCTTTTGAATGAAACTCACGAACTATATTCCGTCGAATAAAAACCATCTTGTACAACACTCACAAACCGAAATCCTACCATTTTAAACGAGGTAATATTATACTTCCTAAATTGTCACGAAAGCATTGTTTAAGCGTGTTTACAGCGTTGTTACAACTCAATGTACGGTAACAGCTTGTAATGAGATGGAAAAAGAATTTATATTCTACAACTGTTCATTACTACGAGTAAACCTTCAAATAAAATAAAATAATAAATAAAATGTCTGACGCAAGTATTTTTCATACCACTTCAACATTTTCAACAGTGGCAACCATTTTGTAATACTGCCAAGGGTCATAACAAAGTTATGTATATTATTCACTGGCCAAAGTATCAAAACAAAGATTTCAAAAAGGGTCTAGTACGCCTAAACAAACTTATACGTACTTATAACCTTTGAAACTATCATGGTTTTTAACACAATTTTTATAAAACAACGGGATATTTACCATGATTAAATTTTGTTGAGTTGACTTCCGATATTTCACAGTTGCATGCACCATGATCACGGTTGAACTGACGATGACGGTGCAACGGTGCAACTGTGCCGAAATATCGGAAGTCAACCCAACAAAATTTAATCATGGTAAATATCCCGTTGTTTCATAAAAATAGTATAAGTAGATAATCCTCCAATAAGTAGAGAAAACTGGGCTTAGTACCTACAAATAGGATAGTAAAAACCTGGCATGACTGTTTTTATTTAACAACTTAATCTCAAATCACCACACAGTACAGTATTATAATAAACCTAGTTTTACCTAGACTACGATTTCGATATTAAGACCGTTTAAGTTCACTAAGCCCCATTACCATTTGAGATCTTCCCATATTATTATGTTTTATCTTTCTAAAATACGATGTCCAGTCGACAGACTCCGTGCAACTTTACCAATTTTTATTCTCATTGCACCCAAAAACTATGAGATCCAATTTCAAAGTTCATTTCTCTCAATTTCCATCCTATCGTCAGACAATAGGTACAAAAGTGCATGGAATATGCAAATCCAGTGAAAGGGGATTCGGCTGCGTTTGCCTTTTCAAAATATTCAAAGGGAGGCTAATCCAGTGCATAACTCAAGATTTTACTGTTCATAAAAAAGACTTGTCTAAAAAGAATTCTGTCGAAAATTTCAATTTCCTTTTTTCTGGGAACTAATATAGTTGTGAGATGTTTATTTTGTTATGCTCTGACGAGATTTTCTAGAATTTGGTATGAATAACTAGAATTTATGTATGGTCGGTATGCTTATGAGTTTTTTACAAGCATGTTTGCTATTTCGTATTAAATCTTTGTTTGTAAATACGAGAACAAGGACATTTTTACTATTCAATTCTTGGTTGAAACGGTATTCTCTGATATAAACGTTGAAATATTGTCATAAATTCTGTTACTTTTTATCATTGTCTTACATTGGTAAAGTCCACGCAAGATAAAGCTGCGCATGAAAGATGGCGGAAAATGTAAAAAACTGTCTGGAACTAATTTCCCAACCACAAAATATTATTTTGTGGTTGGTATTTAGTTGTATTGCGTTTAATGCAAGTTCATATTATGAACTTGCATTAAACGCAATACAAATTCAATTTCTCCGATCAAGGTTGTGTCCGATCAACTTGATTTTTTTTTCATTTTTCACCATTAGTTACTAATGACAGATTATGAAGATGATAGGCAAATACAAATACAAATAATATATACAAAATTTATAAGAAAATCTTTTTAATTATTCAACGCATCGGATCGTTTTTGAGTGAATTTATCAGACACTGGCACGATTACGCATAGAACATGCAACCAGAAGAAAAAAAAACAAGCAACTTAAAAGTTCAAATTTAAATAAAAAGTGTGAAAGAAAGAAATTAGATAAATAAATATAATAAATAAATTGTAATAATAATTAAGCATTATTTTCAACATTCAATAATACTTTACAAAATAAACATGAAACAAAAGCGGTTCATCAGAATATTTTATTTCCTAATATAATTGGAATCAGTATTTTTCCGAACGGTTGAAATTCTAAAACTCTTTTAAAAGCAACCATCGACCGAAAAGGTCGTAAAAGTTTTCAGTGCATTAATTTGCAACCGAAACGTTTCTGCGCTTATCTCAATAAATCAACCGTTTATCTTTTAATTTCTAACTCAGAAACTCTCGTCCTTGGCGCTTTGCTAATTTCTCTTTGGCAACTTCATATTTTTGCTTTGCCGGTAATTTCAAATTGGTTACGCATCTTCCTCACTATAAATACGTCATAAAATTTGGTAAATAATAATAGAAAAGAAAGAAAGAAATTATGTTAATTGACCATAAAAAAAGATACAAATAGGCATGGTAAGTACCTAAACAAAATTTCACATGGTCAATTAGGTCCCTGGCTCAGTATTTGTCGCACTGTGTAGGTTACATGACGAAAAAGAATTAATACGACATAATTATCAACTACCCACTAAAGATTATTTACTGATGCCTACGTCATCGTCACTGTAAGGGGATGCCTACCGTGCCTGTTAGAGTACTGATATTCGTTTGTTTCCACAAGTTCAGTATTTCGTGTAATTTCAAACCTACCTCATAAAAAAGTTTCCTTTTCTCCCAAAATAGAATAACCCCCGAAGATATCACATTACAGACGAAATAGTTGAGTTCCAAAAGTAGGGACACAAGTGCTACTTATTTACGGGACTGTTGTCTGGGGCGCTGACCGATTACCGACCATCAAGGTGTTTGTGCCTTCTGATCTCATATTCTGTAGCTTAGACAAATATTTTTCTGTAAGACTATGAAAGAGCAAAATAATTATACGAATTACGGGTATATTTGGGATAACTGTTACCCGTTTGAACCTTAGAACTATACACAACTAAGTACTGTTACCCTGATCCTTAGAACGATTGCGTGAACTTAAAAAATGCTATAATCATCATCATCATTACTTTTGGACTATATTCCCACTAAAATAAAAATTTAAAACATTAGGAGCTATTGAGAACTTAAAAATGTTTGCTCTATAAAAAAAGTGTGCAGTGAGTGTGAGGCAAAAAAACACAGACATAGACATCTATGTTTTTTGCCTCGTATGTCACACACGTCAAGTACGTGCCCTACGATGTACTGTCTTCCGTACATCAGTTTGAGGTTGAGGCACGTTGCGCTCTACTACTACAAAAAAAGTATGCATTTACATAGAAATGTGATTCCTTTTCACTATAAATATTTAGTACATCATAAAATGTTGATGTATCTACTGCTGTAGTAACTTTTATCAATCGGATACAAACAATCCCTGAGTAAGCAATTAGTATTCAACTCGGCTCGCACTAAACTTCACAACTAATGGCATCCACAGATAATATCACAGACAGAACTGGAATTGTAGCTAGGTACAGTCGGGGATCTAAATAGATTGAAAGGAAGAACTGAAAACTTATAATTGGACGCTGTTTAACGTTCCAATCCACATGAAGTTTCATGTGGATTGGAACGTTTTAGTTAGGTAATAATTTTTAGTTTCATAAACAGCGTCCTTTTGGCCATAAATTACTAATTTTGCTCTATTCTGTGCTATTGGTTTTCCAAAAAATAAATTCATTGCATTTTTTAAAGTATTAAATAAATAAATAAATATTGTAGACAATCTATCTAGCCCCAAACTAAGCAGAGCTTAAGTAATAGAGCGGGTTAACAGGATTTTTTATTTTAAGTATATGGGGGATCAAGATATTAGGATATTTGAACTGACTCAGACTGTTCGAACCAAAATTATTAGTTTATTTCAAACCTTTGTTTAATAGAGCTACCATGTCCAAAATAAGTAATGCATGTCGGTATAGTTTCTAGACGCACTGTGTTTTTTGGCGCTGACAGTACCACAAACCAGCTTGGAGGATTACCTATAGTATTTGGGATGAGTGTTTCAAACTCCCTCAGACGAACCGGGATGAATGAATCCCTCTCTTGCGAAATAAAGAGTAACTAATTTAATTTAAACCTTCTCGTAAAGACTCCTGGGGGCATTGAATGTGAGAATTTTATTGTTTTTTTGTACAAAGCTTTTGTATTGTAAAGACATTTTAAATAAATGTACTTTCGCTTGATTCAATGATTTCAATGAAGGCATAAACAATTCTTTTTTTTTATACAACTAGCTGAATGGAACATGCATAATATGGTCCACCTGATGTTATTAATTATACCCCACAATTATTAAGGCAGTACAAGCTTTTCTTGTTTAGGAGCTAAAATCATGTGCACGTTTTCCGCGTTAAGTACTACGTACGCACTGCTACGTTGCTACGGCGTAGCGATGCTACAGAATTTGCTACGATGATAATAAATGATAATACAATAATATTATTATGAATACTTTCATATTTTATCCGTTTCAATTATAATGGTTCAAGTAATTACATCATCGCAATTTCATGTACATATTAATATCCTCTAAATTGGCAATATTGCCCAACTGTGTACCCTTGGGTTACAAGTATTACAAACTTCAAGTTTTGGTTTAACTTACTGCCTTTGATAAGATGAGGGATGCCCTTAGGAGAGTTACATAACATGTTGATTATATTGTCAAGGTTCCGTAGCCAAATGGCAAAAACGGAACCCTTATAGATTAGTCATGTATGTCTGCCTGTCCATCCGTATGTCACAGCCACTTTTTTCCGAAACTGTAAGAGCCTGTAAGATATTTGTTTGTTGAATCTTGGTAAGTAGATGTATTCTGTGAACCGCATTAAAATTTTCACACGAAAATAGAAAAAAAAACCAATACATTTTAAGGGTCCCCATACAAAGTAAAATATGGGTTATTTATGGATAGGTTTTCATTTTGGTTCAATGTTGAGGTGTTTCATATTGGTATTAAAATGTGAGCACCCCTCCCCCTGTGACTTCTAAAATCAGGGAATAATAATACTAAAAAATATATGACGTACATTATTATGCAAACTTCTACCGAAAATTGGTTTGAACGAGATCTAGTAAGTAGTTTTTTTTAATACGTCTTAAATCGTAAACCAAAATTTGCCTTTCATTCAAAGAACTTCACAAACTACCTCTTAAAGGAAATATATTTGCGAAAGCTCGTACAAAGCCTTGAAGAGCTATATTAATATTAAAGCCGACATTTACTCGCAAATGTTTTATTGGAAATCTAATAAAGCAAAAGCTTTTGTTTTATATAAAACGATGACCGACATGCTGGCCATAAAGTAATGACTTGCTTAAGGCCTGCGCACACCTAGGTCACTGGCGATGGCGATCAAGGAAACTCTGTCAAATTTGACAGCGATATTTGACAGCGTTTCATTGATCGCCATCACCAGTGACCTAGGTGTGCGCAGGCCTTTACACTGAACAGGTGAACAGTCGTCGTATTATTATTTTCATTAAATGTTGATGGTTCCACTTTCAAAAGTGAAACCCGTATCTCACGATAAATTGCGTTGCACGCTATTCTTTTTCATCCAACATATCCACGGCCGTAAAATGACGGTCAACAGTATTTTAGAAACTAAAGTCAGAAGTCCCCAAAGGAAAGTAATGTACTTCAAAGTAGTATCTGATTCTGTCTTTGAGTCATTGTTATTGAAAAAATATGACGTGTTTCATCTTTGCAGTTTTCTAACGTATGGTTTGAGACATCATGTGTGTTGCTGTAAGAATTATTTTAATAATCCATAGGAGCCACGGTCGCGTTAGTGCTGAACAGTCCCTAAGAGTTATTCGTCGAGCGCTCAAACCCCGCTCGACTCTTAACTTTTGGGGCATTATAAAAATCTTTGTGATTTCCCTTAAGTAAACACTTTAAAATCTATAAAAATAAAAAAATAAAATGTTTGGTCAATAGCCCGAATTTTTTTTCCAACATAAGTTTATTAAAGTGCAATTTAGCACTCATAAAATTTCAGTGTAAACGATCTCTTAACTTGTTTGATTCAAGCAATACTACTCGCCATTCTAAATCTATAGGCAGCTTTCAAATTAAATTAGCAGACCAAACTGACCTATCAGCTCAATTGTTAGTAGCTCTGCCTTTGCGCCGTAGGTCGTGGGTTCGATTCCTACCGAGGGCAAATATTTGTGTGATGAACACAGATGTTCGTTTTCTGTCTGGGTGTTAGATTGTATTCTAAGTATGTATTTACAAAAAAATATGTATAAGTACTATAATTTAGTACCTGGTCTATCTATCTGTTTTCAATCGCACAAGCTCTGCTTAGTTTGGGGCTAGATAGTCTGTGGATTGTCCATAAAAAAAAAATAAGTTAAATTAATATTTTAATCATAAATTATTATTATATTTCAGTAAAAAAAATATCTGAACTGCAGTAGTCTAGGAGTATTAAACTAAACATAAAACTAACAGCCATTTTCATTTTATGAGGAGTAAAACTTATTATGGTTCTATGATGGACTTATTTATTTTATAACTTCATGATGTATTTTATAACGTTTTTCCGGCGACATTTGAGACGGGTGTTGATATCTGTAAGGCTACCACAAGCTCTGTCTGGCTCTGTCTCTGACTCTGGTTTCGAGCCTGTGTGAGTGCTCACCAGTGTATTATACTGTGTGTGTGACGTTTCGACGTAGGATTTATTTAGTCAGCGCTAAGACAGACTCAAAACCAGAGCCAGAGACAGAGACAGAGCCAGACAGAGCTTGTGGTAGGCCTACTGATACGATTTACTGGACATTAACACGACACTGTGGGGATAGGAAAAGAGTGACATTGGTGGAAGACTTGGGATAGAATGAGCTCTGATGTTATGGAACTGTTGTCATATTAAATCACACATAGGTTTACCACAAGCGACAGAGCTTGTTGGCTGGTTCTGTCTCTAGCTCTGGCTATGAGTCTGTGTGAGTGTTGACTAAATAAATCCTACGTCGAAATATCACACACACAGTATAATATACTGGTGAGCACAGACTCAAAGCCAGAGCCAGAGACAGAGCTTGTGGTATGCCTTACTGTTGCTTGCTTACAATGGCATCATAAAAAAAATAGCAAAAGATAATACTTAGCTTAACTTACAAAGCATCAGCCTTAAAAAAATAGGTTTTCAAAGTCAATTAATACAATTTTAATGTGGTTTTCACAAACCGACCGCAAATTAATGTGAGCTCTTCTTATAAGTATAAAATCAAGAAGTTTTTCATTTTAAAAAGTTGGTAAAATAACAGAAGCACGTTGCTATTTGCCAATACCGATATTTTAAAACTATAATAAATGTAACACGCTGTTGCAACGACCTTAGGAAATGGTGCTTTTAACTGTGAACGATTGGGATCATGTTATTTCGTCTAGACTGGATGGAGCAAGTGTTAACTGATTAAAAAAACATCGTTTGTCTGTAAAGTCGGTTTACTGACGATAGTTGAACGTGACAACGTCATACAGCTGTCCAAGCGGACGCATCGCTCACTCAAGTAGGAGAGAGACAGATGTCGGACGCTGCCAAACGCGGAGGCCGATTGTGCTTCTTTGTCGCTCGTTCCGTGCTCTCGCTTGCACTTCAATCCTTAAATGGAACGCCTCAGAGCGAGGTAACGCCGCATGAGTCATGTTTTTTCGTGCGTGCAGCCGGCTCCATCGAATTATAAGACATTGTCACGTCAAAAAACAGCTGCTGTATAGCCTTGCGCACATCTAGACACTTATCAGATGGAACAAGCTGATGGAACAAGCACATGGCCCATGTGCTTATTCCATCAGCTAGTTATATAAAAAATACAACTAGCGCTAACAAAAATCTAATAGCCCCTTCCCACCGGTGTGTGATATCGCGCACGGAGGCGGATCAGCTCGCACGACACACCATGGGAACGGTCTCGTGCGCCGAGGGGCGCGGTAGCACAGGAGTCCTTTCTGTGTGCGTTGCCGTGCGTCGTCGTCGACTGTGCGTGATGATCTGCAGAACCACGCACCGTAGGAAGGCAGCATAATAATTGTGGCAAATCGGCAAATCGGCAAATTTATCATCCGCACATGTGCGGGCTGGTTTTTCCGCAAGTAGGCCGCTGGCGGGCCCTTTTTGCGTGACCCTTGACACGACGTGTTGCTTGAACTTTTTTAGGTTCTACGACACGCCGGTTTCCTCACGATGTTTTCCTTCACCGTTTTGAGAGTACTGGCATAGTGCACAAATTATTTCGACAGAAAAACTCATTTGTACACGATTGGATTCAAACCCACGACCTTCGGATCGAAAGGCGCTACCACCAGACCACCAGTGCCGTATGCCATATGTAATTGTGGCATATTTTGGGAAATACGTGAGTGCCTTCGGAGGCAAGTTTTAATTATGAGAAGGTGTCTAATGAGGCCGTTTCAGGGATGGCAGCCCGTCAACCACACAACCAGGGCCGGACTCCAGGATATAGTTTACTATTATTATTTATGTTCAGTTTATTATCCCACTGCAGGGCAATCCAGGGCCTATAAAGCTATATTTTATGCCAATATTCAAAATCTGGAAGGTTTTGATGAAAGCAAAACAAATTGCTTTGTATTATACGACTCTAGTAGATATCTGTTGTACCTACCTATAATGTGAATAAGATTCAATATTGGAAATCGTTGACTCACAAGTGTGCTGTGTGTGTGAGCCCCGCCCTCGGTACAACAAGACGGGTTTGATGAGGGAGACGCACAGTATGGCTCATGGAGAGTTGGAGAGAGATGCGGCGAAGAATGCACACGGCCAACTCGAGCAGGTAGAAAAAGGTGGACTCTCGAGCGTATCGACGCAAGCAGCGCAGGAGCAAGGGGGAAGGGATAGTCGGCTCGGAATCACGGAACTGAATGGTCGTGCGCGCGTAGTGATAAGGTTAAGAATAATGTTTAGTTAGCTTTGGACGCGGGTCAAGTAGGTCGGATCGGGGCTCTCGAATGGAGCTAGTTGTGCGAACGAGAGCGTTAATTTTTAATAGATAGGGGGATGATAGCTTGGGTTTTTAGCAGTTATCGCAGAAGTGTTAAAAATTAGTGTTTCGAGTTAGGAATCGGATAGCATCTTTTATTATCGTTGAGACGTCACGGCAGTGGTTTAAAATAGCTCATTAGCTTAATTGTGATTGTCCGGTTAAAAATTAGTCTTTTCTTAAATTTGAATAGTTACCTAGGTTATTAAATTATATTTCAGAATAACAAATAAATAAATAAAAATATTAATAAATAGATAAATAATAAATAAATAAGTGGTTCATTTATATTTTAGAGTTTTGATTAGTGAATAGTGAAGTTTTCTTCGGCTGAGTCTGTAAGTTTCTAATTTATAATCACTTTGTAATGTGTGCTTTATCTAGGGAATCTTGATTGCCTAGATTGTTCCATGCAGGGGATCGAGACTCTTCCAGCTGACATTTAGCTATTTCCGATTATTGTAATGTTCACATAGATAAATAATTACATATTTTTAAAATAAATGTGAATATTTCATTATTCGAGTCTCTCTGATTTTCATTTTTGTTTTTGTGTTTTCTGTGTTTTTTGTTGCCTCACTCAGTAAATAGTACAACATCATCCGGGAATTGATCCATTGACAGAGACTGAATCGTCAGTTAAATTAATGGATCTTAGGGAAATGCTTTACATGTAATCCAGTACTGAATTATTATCCGTAAGGGAAAATAATAATTCACGAAATCGAAGTTAGATACAGCTTTAGATTATAATTTAGATTTTAAGTATTCATTAGATTTAAGAAATATAGAACAACAAATTACACACCAAGCAGTAATCGAACCTAGAGAAAGAACATCCATCTTATTTTTATTTAGATGATTATTTATTTATATATTAATATACACTATTTACATAACACATTTGTAAAAGCACTGGTTCAATTCGTTAGTTTTGAGACTAACAGTAGAAGTCTCCCGTCCTAGTTTTAAGTGATAGCACGAATGGAACCAAGGCTGGAAATCTATTTCCGTAAATATTTTAAATAACAAAGAGTTTTAAATTGAGTGAAGCAACAAACTTTTCAGCTAATTTTAAGTAGGGAGTAGGGACTTTTGATACTGTGCTACATATTAGTAAACTATTTGCTATTTGCATTCTTTATAATGCAATTTGTTGTGAGCCAACAATGATATAGTACTGCCGAACGGACTCCGTAGTCTAGAATATACTTCTGGGCTGTCTTGGCTGTCGGTAGGACAATCTCATTGCAAAGGAGGTGTAGCAATTTCGTTGGACGCCTCGTGTGTTGGAGGCTCTTTTAACTTGGTAAATACTATTCTTGGAAAATGAGCACAGTCGCGGACATATTAATTGGTAACTTATTAAAATCACTTGTTCGAAACATTGTCTCGGAGGGCCTCAAAGCCCAAAAGTGGATTGGGAACTCTCTGAGATAGTGTATCTATAGAAACGGAGCGACAAAACATCAATCAACCTTGTGATTTCTCATTATCGTGCACCGGAAAGCTGCATATTAGTTAGTCTAATATATTTATTCCAGCCTCTACGTGTAGTATTAAGGAAATTCTATCTTAGTTATAAAAATATGCAGTGTCAGTGATGGGCAAGTGAGAAATTGCTTCTCCGTTTCTCGCGATTAAAATCCTTCCAAAGTTGATATGACCTGTCTAGAAATAGATGTTAGGTCTTAAAAATTCAAACCTCGTAATAAAATCCGTAGAGTACTAATCAAGTTCCTTATAGATCCAGGGACTTCTGAGGTGCCGGAGGAGACCTTATGAACCACCATGTACTCCGATTAATTATACAATTTCTTCCAGATACTAAACTAAATTGTACATACAGTCTACTGAAATGAAGTTTTCGATCGACTTCTATGTTTTACGAGAGTTATCTGAAATGTACATACAAGCTAGCAAAAGAGGGCCTTCAATTGGCTCTGCATTATTATGTGGTTAACTTAAGTTGTACTTACTGGCGAGCGACAGAGGACAGAGGAGGAACAAGAGGTGAAGGAGGTGTATATCTAGCAGTGGATGATACTGGGCTGAAATGATGATGATGATGATGACTGGTTAGCGAAGCAAAGTCTTCTATCAACTTCTGTATATTATGTGAAATCTTCGAGTGATTTCTGAATTTATAAATGGACAATTAATGATAACTAGCACTTTATGTAGGCTAATTTTATTTCAGTTTTACATGGTGGTTCTAAGGTAAAAGAAGACTGCTTGAGGTTGGTTTTATTATTTTATAATAGGCCATTTTGGATCAGATCATGCAGTAATAGAAAACCGGTTTGTTGTTTTCTTTAGAATTGAATTTCCTTGACATAATAATAACTTAGGTAAAACCTAACTTATCTTATTCAAATATTCGCAAAGAACAGATTAATATCGAGAATCCTTAAGTTTAACTGTGTGTGATGATCCAATTTGGCAATACCAGTTGTTATAATGAGTGATAAGTTTTCACAGTTTTGAGTAAATTAATACATGAATCACTTATTGTACTTCTGAAGAACTAGTATCAAATACTGTGTGCCTTTCCAGCTTTTATTTTGTTGTGTTCATTATTTAATATGTTATCTACGAGTCATTTGAAATTGTAATTTATATATTCTATAATTTTCAGCATTTGTTTCAGCTTCTGAATTTACTTGCCTTTTCCATCTTACCCTTTATGTACAGCTTAAAAGAAATCTAATACTTCCATTGTTTACGATACAACTAAATTACTATGTGTATATTTTCAGCCTTGAACTTTCGGGTGTTTTTAATTTACTTGTTTAAAGTAAATTATTACATAATTCACTTATAGAATCTCTGACGTACCTAATATCAAATACCGAGTGCTTTTCAGCCGTTATTTTGTTATGCTATCATTCAGCATTTTATCTTCAAGCCATTTGGGAATTGTAATTTATATATTCTTTAATTTTCAGCATTTGTTTCAGCTTTGAATTTACTAGCCATTACTATTTTACCCTTTATGTACAGCTTTAAGAAACTAATACTTCCATTGTTTACGACACGACTAGATCACCACGTGTTTATTTTCAGCTTTGAATTTACAGATGTTAATAATTTACTTTTATAAACATTCTATTACCATGATACTCTTTCATCAATAGGTTCACATTGAACTTGCAACTGTTTCTTCCAACTTGAATCTTTGAAATTTATTATTTAAGCCTATCGAGTCTTAAGGCGTTAATTATTTCTTACAGAATCTGCATTATAGTCATTAAGCCAGTAGGTGGAAATATGAAATAACCTTATCAAAATATGACGTAGTTATTAAGTTCTTACCTAAATGAATAAGTAGTTATAATAAAAATTTTAAGTTACTAGATTTACTTGCTGTGCGAGGTACAGGCAGTCCCATCTCGCTAATTACATAATTAGAGACAATGGTGGGATTGTCTAAATTCAATTGTATTCAATAAACTGTGGTAAAAGGTAAACGGAGGTAAAGGTATCAGGTAAAGGTTTTGACCAGGTAAAATTCCTCTAGGTTAGACTAATAATAATTAACCATTCAAGGTTATTAATTGCTGGGTTGCAATGGTCTACTACATTTTACACACTATGGGTGTTATCATAACTAGTATGAGACTGTGTGGAATTGTTGTGGCGTCAAGACCTCACAAACCTTGACGAGCGGAATTGTTCTATTGAGTTTGATATTAGTGATTACAGCTCATTGCACGCACAAATACTATACATGCAGCTGATAAATATTCCCCACACTTTACATAGAGTTAATGAGTGTATGTTCTGTTAGGCCGACAGTTCATCGCTTATTAATTCAACCTTCGACACTATAACCAACCAAAACATAGGTACAGTAGACTATTGTCAAACCAGTAAGTTTGGTTAGATGTTGGAGTCCGGACTTCAACTAGTGTTCCTCCTATCAATCATTTATTATCCCTCCCACTCGTTCCTATATCCTTATAAAGGATTAAAGTAATTGAATTGAAATTAACTAAAACTATTCAGCTTCGATGTGATTGGTGTGATAATAAAGTAATAACTATTACAATCAAAGTTAGTATTTATTCATAACATGAATAATGTTGTAAATACTGATATACAATAAATTCTACTTGACAATCTGGTTTCTAAAGGTGAAACATATGGGGCTTCAGTCTAATCTGTAGCTGGGCATCCAGCACTCCTGGATAATCACGAATGTGCTGGGATTACATTCGTGGGACCCCTGGGTGTACCTTCTGGCGCTGTCTAGTATTATGGATGGATCGGGGTCTTGACCATTGATCGCTTGATGGAATCATATAGTTGGGAAAATCCAATATTACAAAGAACCTTATATGGTCAACTTATGGTGATCAACACGATTACTAAATACGGCATAGCCGATCATTACAAACAATGAAAGAACCTTATATGGTCAACTTATGGTGATCAACACGATTACTAAATACGGCATAGCCGATAATTACAAACAATGAAAGAACCTTGTATGGTCAAACTTATGATGAATAACATTTAAAAAAAAAAAGAAGTAAGAAGTAAACGGGGAAGGGTAAAGGGGAGAATATCAATCACACGGGACTGAGTGGTTATTTGTTTTGATACATATAAAACATAACTCATCTGTCCTACCCTTACCTAATCCCCGGGGGGTGCATACTGTGGATGGCACTCACAGGAGTGGGCGAGGTTGGAGCCTGCTCTTCTCTTCTCAAACAAAAAAAAAATATATCTTAGTTTGTGTTCCTTAACATTCTCTGACTCTAAAAGTTCCAGGGTTACTTATCTCACAACGAGGGTGTAGACGATCATCTGGCCTTTTCTTCGTGGATTTCCTTATGCGTGCGGGTGGTTTAGTTACAATTGATGCCTCGGACCAGGATAATTGGAGTATTCTTTAACTTAAAGTGGGCTTTATAGCCTACAATTGATGTTCGTGAAATGGAAAGAGTTCCAGAGGCTGTTTTTGGAAAAGACACAAACGTGATTATAAGCGTCCAAATAACCTTAAAATACCTAGGATTTTATTTTAGTCTATGCGGTTGTTTAAATTTGAGTTACCTAAGACCTTAAGTCTGTGGGGGTGCTTAAATTTAAATAATCTAAGACCTTAAGTCTGTGGGGGTGTGCTTAAATTTGAATTACCTAGGACCCAAAGTCCATGGGGGTGTTAGTAAGAATAAAATTAGTTCTTAGGCACGAAAACGTAGATACGGTATAAATTATTTTAGTTTCGTTTGATAGAATGTAGGACGTTTCGTAACGTAGAAGTTAAATAAATAAATAAATAAAGCTTTTATTTCCAAAATAGTTTGCATTAATTTACTTAATCTATTCAATTTCAATTTATATAGTAAATTATTAGGATTATATTATTATGATTAAGTAGGTATATTATTATGCATTGTAGTATTTTGTGATAATATTATTAGTATTAGGGTTAAATGATATTAGTTTTATTTGGCCAGAATAGGGTGTAGGCCTCCTTCAAGCGATTCCACTGTCGGCGATCTTGCGCTAGTCGAGTCCATGCCCTTCCAGCCACCGCTACAATATCGTCGGTCCATCTTCTCCTCGGTCGTCCACGTGAGCGTGTCATGTTTCTTAGGTACCAGTGTAGGATACGTTCGCTCCATCGCCCATCTTCTATTCTAGATACGTGACCCACCTTGACTTCAGTTTGCAGAGCATACTCACTGCGTTCGTTACTTTAGTGATGCTTCGAATTTTGTCGCATCTGATTTTATCACTTAGTCTCAGTCCGAGCATTGATCGTTTTGTTGCTCTCTGGAAAGTGTTAATTTTGGCGATGATGTCTTTCGTAAGAGGCCAGCTTTGACATCCGTAGAGTAATGTAGAAAGTATGGTTTTGTCTATAAGCTTATTCTTTAAGTGAATCGTGGGTTTGCTCTTGAATATGTTTTTGTGTGACCAATACTTTGTCTATGAGATGGCGATTCGATTATTTACCTCTTTTAGCGTAGTTTCCCGGAATGATATGCATTGGCCTAGGTATACATATTCGCTTACATATTCAACGTTACCGGTTTCTAGTTGTATAGTTCTAGGGATACTGTTTGACATCGCTTTAGTCTTGCTTAGGTTTATATTCAACCTATTTTAACCTAAGCCTATTTTACAGCTTTCCGTGCTTAGAGTCTCCAACATGTAGTGTAGGTGTTCATGTTTTTCCGCAAGAATGACGATATCGTCTGTAGAGCAAAGGTGTGTTAGATACTCCCCATTTATATTGATACCGTAGTTTGACCATTCCAGTTTTCTGAACATTGACTATAGTATTGTTGCAAACAGTTTTGGCTATATTGGGTCTCCTTGTCTTACTTCTCTGTTTATTGCAAATGGTTTTCCAATCGTTTCCAATTTTATTTTAGCATAAGATTGTGAATATATTCTTTAGAGTATATTGATATATTTTTCTTCAATTCCCTGCTCTTTCAAGTTCTCCCCAGGGTGATTATGTGAAAAGGAGTCAAATGCTTTGGTGTAGTCTACAAATGCTAGGTATATTTCCTTATTGTATTCGTTGCATTTTCCTATGAGCTGTGTTAATGTAATTATATGGACAGTGGTAGAATTTCCATTTCAGAATCCGGCCTGTTCCCGCGCCTGCTGTTCGTCTAAGGTTTTCGTTATTCTGAATAGAAGAATAGACGAAAAAGGTTTATACAGTATTGGTAGTAGGCTCATAGGTCTGTAATTATTATCTATAAATTTAGGGTCTTCTTTTTATAGAGTAGGGTAATAAGCGGGTTTCCCCAGTCATCAGGGATTATCTCTTCTTGTAGGGTTTTATTGAATAAGACAGTTAGATGTGGTGATAAGGGTTCTATCATTGCGATAACAGCATCGTTAGTTACACCGTCTTCACCTGGAGAGTTGTCTTTTTTTCATTTGCAGTATGTCGCGTTTAAATTCTATTGGAAGGAACGGTGGAATCGTCTGTTCTGGTGTTAATATGCTCGGAGATGTTAGTGCAGTGTAAACTCTTTATAATGTTATCCTTTATAACAATAAACTAACTGTAAAGTTGAAGTGAGTCCAACTTGGTTTGCGTTATAGCGATACGCCATTCGCTATTACGAAGAAATGTGTTCATATTTTTAGAGAGTAAATATTTATTATCGGTATTATTGTTAAGTTATGTTAACAGGTAACAAAAGACTTTGAAGCTCCGAAACATTCGAGGTCGGCCTAGCTTTTGTTATCCTTAATTGCCTTGGACACGTGCAGTATGACGCATTGTTTCTCAGAAGTGATGGTCTTCGATCAAGCATACTGGGTAGGGTACCTATTGTATTATCAGTCATAAACATAATTTGAAACTGTTAAATTCTCCTTGTTTGTTTAGTAGAGCTTCTTTTGTCTAGTCCAATTTCCAGTGCTTGTAACTTAGTTTTCTTGTTTGATATCATGTTGTTTTTTTTGCAGTGTTTTTAGTCTCCGTTTTTGTTAAGTTCTTGGATATGTTTTCTCAGGCTTTCTCGTTCTTCTATCATTGCTTTTACTTCTTCAGTTACAATATTAACTTTTTATTTTGTTTTGCAGGTAACTTTTGATGGCTGAAACTGTATCTAGGTACCTAGCATAAGTTAACATCTCCTGATGTGATATTAGGGAATTGTTGTTTCATTATTGTGAAGATATTCTACTTCCACTGGCGCAAAATTGCTGTTCTTTGTCCAAATTTTGTTCTCTTTCTTTTAGTATTAAGGTTAAATTCATAAGTAGCCCAGATCATCTGGTGGTCTGATGAAAATTTTACTGAAATAACTTCTATGTTTTTCCTTTCGTCTTCTGACTGTGGCCAGAAGAAGTTAGGTTAATTTAATTAACTTATCTTAGGGCCTAAGTACTGATCTAGACTAAATATATTTTCTCAGCACTAATGTTTGTTATTACTATTTTATAAAAGTCGCTGAATAAATATCTCAAGGGCCGAAATTTCAAGAAATAAAAGGACACCTGCAGCAGTCGTAAACAGCCGCTTTGTTTTGTTATTGTTAAAATTGCATTGTCTTTAGGAAGGTTGACTCCAGGTAATAAAAGCACTATGCACATCTCGTATTAGTAAGTAGTAAACTAGCTTAAATGCGTATAGCATAGACAAGACACATCATAGACAAGTAATAAATAAAAATTTGGTTATTTTCTTTCTTCACTTCATACCTATAGCTCTCAATGACGAAAAAGAAAATGCTCGATCCTTGCGTTTCGTTATAGAAAGCTTACACTTAAAAATAAATAAATGAATAATATATTATAACAGTACGTTTCATTCTGATGAAAAATTTTAACCGGATGAACCTTTTAAAATTTTTGGGGGTGAATGTACCTACCTATAATGTGAATAAGATTCAATATTGGAAATCGTTGACTCACAAGTGTGCTGTGTGTGTGAGCCCCGCCCTCGGTACAACAAGACGGGTTTGATGAGGGAGACGCACAGTATGGCTCATGGAGAGTTGGAGAGAGATGCGGCGAAGAATGCACACGGCCAACTCGAGCAGGTAGAAAAAGGTGGACTCTCGAGCGTATCGACGCAAGCAGCGCAGGAGCAAGGGGGAAGGGATAGTCGGCTCGGAATCACGGAACTGAATGGTCGTGCGCGCGTAGTGATAAGGTTAAGAATAATGTTTAGTTAGCTTTGGACGCGGGTCAAGTAGGTCGGATCGGGGCTCTCGAATGGAGCTAGTTGTGCGAACGAGAGCGTTAATTTTTAATAGATAGGGGGATGATAGCTTGGGTTTTTAGCAGTTATCGCAGAAGTGTTAAAAATTAGTGTTTCGAGTTAGGAATCGGATAGCATCTTTTATTATCGTTGAGACGTCACGGCAGTGGTTTAAAATAGCTCATTAGCTTAATTGTGATTGTCCGGTTAAAAATTAGTCTTTTCTTAAATTTGAATAGTTACCTAGGTTATTAAATTATATTTCAGAATAACAAATAAATAAATAAAAATATTAATAAATAGATAAATAATAAATAAATAAGTGGTTCATTTATATTTTAGAGTTTTGATTAGTGAATAGTGAAGTTTTCTTCGGCTGAGTCTGTAAGTTTCTAATTTATAATCACTTTGTAATGTGTGCTTTATCTAGGGAATCTTGATTGCCTAGATTGTTCCATGCAGGGGATCGAGACTCTTCCAGCTGACATTTAGCTATTTCCGATTATTGTAATGTTCACATAGATAAATAATTACATATTTTTAAAATAAATGTGAATATTTCATTATTCGAGTCTCTCTGATTTTCATTTTTGTTTTTGTGTTTTCTGTGTTTTTTGTTGCCTCACTCAGTAAATAGTACAACATCATCCGGGAATTGATCCATTGACAGAGACTGAATCGTCAGTTAAATTAATGGATCTTAGGGAAATGCTTTACATGTAATCCAGTACTGAATTATTATCCGTAAGGGAAAATAATAATTCACGAAATCGAAGTTAGATACAGCTTTAGATTATAATTTAGATTTTAAGTATTCATTAGATTTAAGAAATATAGAACAACAAATTACACACCAAGCAGTAATCGAACCTAGAGAAAGAACATCCATCTTATTTTTATTTAGATGATTATTTATTTATATATTAATATACACTATTTACATAACACATTTGTAAAAGCACTGGTTCAATTCGTTAGTTTTGAGACTAACAGTAGAAGTCTCCCGTCCTAGTTTTAAGTGATAGCACGAATGGAACCAAGGCTGGAAATCTATTTCCGTAAATATTTTAAATAACAAAGAGTTTTAAATTGAGTGAAGCAACAAACTTTTCAGCTAATTTTAAGTAGGGAGTAGGGACTTTTGATACTGTGCTACATATTAGTAAACTATTTGCTATTTGCATTCTTTATAATGCAATTTGTTGTGAGCCAACAATGATATAGTACTGCCGAACGGACTCCGTAGTCTAGAATATACTTCTGGGCTGTCTTGGCTGTCGGTAGGACAATCTCATTGCAAAGGAGGTGTAGCAATTTCGTTGGACGCCTCGTGTGTTGGAGGCTCTTTTAACTTGGTAAATACTATTCTTGGAAAATGAGCACAGTCGCGGACATATTAATTGGTAACTTATTAAAATCACTTGTTCGAAACATTGTCTCGGAGGGCCTCAAAGCCCAAAAGTGGATTGGGAACTCTCTGAGATAGTGTATCTATAGAAACGGAGCGACAAAACATCAATCAACCTTGTGATTTCTCATTATCGTGCACCGGAAAGCTGCATATTAGTTAGTCTAATATATTTATTCCAGCCTCTACGTGTAGTATTAAGGAAATTCTATCTTAGTTATAAAAATATGCAGTGTCAGTGATGGGCAAGTGAGAAATTGCTTCTCCGTTTCTCGCGATTAAAATCCTTCCAAAGTTGATATGACCTGTCTAGAAATAGATGTTAGGTCTTAAAAATTCAAACCTCGTAATAAAATCCGTAGAGTACTAATCAAGTTCCTTATAGATCCAGGGACTTCTGAGGTGCCGGAGGAGACCTTATGAACCACCATGTACTCCGATTAATTATACAATTTCTTCCAGATACTAAACTAAATTGTACATACAGTCTACTGAAATGAAGTTTTCGATCGACTTCTATGTTTTACGAGAGTTATCTGAAATGTACATACAAGCTAGCAAAAGAGGGCCTTCAATTGGCTCTGCATTATTATGTGGTTAACTTAAGTTGTACTTACTGGCGAGCGACAGAGGACAGAGGAGGAACAAGAGGTGAAGGAGGTGTATATCTAGCAGTGGATGATACTGGGCTGAAATGATGATGATGATGATGACTGGTTAGCGAAGCAAAGTCTTCTATCAACTTCTGTATATTATGTGAAATCTTCGAGTGATTTCTGAATTTATAAATGGACAATTAATGATAACTAGCACTTTATGTAGGCTAATTTTATTTCAGTTTTACATGGTGGTTCTAAGGTAAAAGAAGACTGCTTGAGGTTGGTTTTATTATTTTATAATAGGCCATTTTGGATCAGATCATGCAGTAATAGAAAACCGGTTTGTTGTTTTCTTTAGAATTGAATTTCCTTGACATAATAATAACTTAGGTAAAACCTAACTTATCTTATTCAAATATTCGCAAAGAACAGATTAATATCGAGAATCCTTAAGTTTAACTGTGTGTGATGATCCAATTTGGCAATACCAGTTGTTATAATGAGTGATAAGTTTTCACAGTTTTGAGTAAATTAATACATGAATCACTTATTGTACTTCTGAAGAACTAGTATCAAATACTGTGTGCCTTTCCAGCTTTTATTTTGTTGTGTTCATTATTTAATATGTTATCTACGAGTCATTTGAAATTGTAATTTATATATTCTATAATTTTCAGCATTTGTTTCAGCTTCTGAATTTACTTGCCTTTTCCATCTTACCCTTTATGTACAGCTTAAAAGAAATCTAATACTTCCATTGTTTACGATACAACTAAATTACTATGTGTATATTTTCAGCCTTGAACTTTCGGGTGTTTTTAATTTACTTGTTTAAAGTAAATTATTACATAATTCACTTATAGAATCTCTGACGTACCTAATATCAAATACCGAGTGCTTTTCAGCCGTTATTTTGTTATGCTATCATTCAGCATTTTATCTTCAAGCCATTTGGGAATTGTAATTTATATATTCTTTAATTTTCAGCATTTGTTTCAGCTTTGAATTTACTAGCCATTACTATTTTACCCTTTATGTACAGCTTTAAGAAACTAATACTTCCATTGTTTACGACACGACTAGATCACCACGTGTTTATTTTCAGCTTTGAATTTACAGATGTTAATAATTTACTTTTATAAACATTCTATTACCATGATACTCTTTCATCAATAGGTTCACATTGAACTTGCAACTGTTTCTTCCAACTTGAATCTTTGAAATTTATTATTTAAGCCTATCGAGTCTTAAGGCGTTAATTATTTCTTACAGAATCTGCATTATAGTCATTAAGCCAGTAGGTGGAAATATGAAATAACCTTATCAAAATATGACGTAGTTATTAAGTTCTTACCTAAATGAATAAGTAGTTATAATAAAAATTTTAAGTTACTAGATTTACTTGCTGTGCGAGGTACAGGCAGTCCCATCTCGCTAATTACATAATTAGAGACAATGGTGGGATTGTCTAAATTCAATTGTATTCAATAAACTGTGGTAAAAGGTAAACGGAGGTAAAGGTATCAGGTAAAGGTTTTGACCAGGTAAAATTCCTCTAGGTTAGACTAATAATAATTAACCATTCAAGGTTATTAATTGCTGGGTTGCAATGGTCTACTACATTTTACACACTATGGGTGTTATCATAACTAGTATGAGACTGTGTGGAATTGTTGTGGCGTCAAGACCTCACAAACCTTGACGAGCGGAATTGTTCTATTGAGTTTGATATTAGTGATTACAGCTCATTGCACGCACAAATACTATACATGCAGCTGATAAATATTCCCCACACTTTACATAGAGTTAATGAGTGTATGTTCTGTTAGGCCGACAGTTCATCGCTTATTAATTCAACCTTCGACACTATAACCAACCAAAACATAGGTACAGTAGACTATTGTCAAACCAGTAAGTTTGGTTAGATGTTGGAGTCCGGACTTCAACTAGTGTTCCTCCTATCAATCATTTATTATCCCTCCCACTCGTTCCTATATCCTTATAAAGGATTAAAGTAATTGAATTGAAATTAACTAAAACTATTCAGCTTCGATGTGATTGGTGTGATAATAAAGTAATAACTATTACAATCAAAGTTAGTATTTATTCATAACATGAATAATGTTGTAAATACTGATATACAATAAATTCTACTTGACAATCTGGTTTCTAAAGGTGAAACATATGGGGCTTCAGTCTAATCTGTAGCTGGGCATCCAGCACTCCTGGATAATCACGAATGTGCTGGGATTACATTCGTGGGACCCCTGGGTGTACCTTCTGGCGCTGTCTAGTATTATGGATGGATCGGGGTCTTGACCATTGATCGCTTGATGGAATCATATAGTTGGGAAAATCCAATATTACAAAGAACCTTATATGGTCAACTTATGGTGATCAACACGATTACTAAATACGGCATAGCCGATCATTACAAACAATGAAAGAACCTTATATGGTCAACTTATGGTGATCAACACGATTACTAAATACGGCATAGCCGATAATTACAAACAATGAAAGAACCTTGTATGGTCAAACTTATGATGAATAACATTTAAAAAAAAAAAGAAGTAAGAAGTAAACGGGGAAGGGTAAAGGGGAGAATATCAATCACACGGGACTGAGTGGTTATTTGTTTTGATACATATAAAACATAACTCATCTGTCCTACCCTTACCTAATCCCCGGGGGGTGCATACTGTGGATGGCACTCACAGGAGTGGGCGAGGTTGGAGCCTGCTCTTCTCTTCTCAAACAAAAAAAAAATATATCTTAGTTTGTGTTCCTTAACATTCTCTGACTCTAAAAGTTCCAGGGTTACTTATCTCACAACGAGGGTGTAGACGATCATCTGGCCTTTTCTTCGTGGATTTCCTTATGCGTGTAGGTGGAATAGTTACACTGTCAAACTAAATTCTTAAGATAGTAGTACAAAACGTAGCTTGCTTGTTTGCTGGTTTGGTAATATAAATCAATAGGCCTACCACAAGCTCTGTCTGGCTCTGACTCTGGCTCTGGTTTTCAGTCTGTGTGAGTGTTGACTAAATAAATCCTACGTCAAAACGACACACACACACACACACTATAATACAGTGGTGAGCACAGGGTGCTACAGGATGCTTTATTAGAGCCTCAAAAGCTTAGGTCTAGTTTTTTCTAACCAGAACTCAGACTCGCTTACCCTATGAGTTTAAGTCCACCCCAGACTAGTACACTCAAAACGAAAGTAGAATGGGCACGTAATGAAACACGCTTCACAGATTACGCGGTGGAAAGACTTCTGCGCTCAGGAAAATATGCTTTCCACCTCTTCACGTAGACTTGACTGAATACTTGAGAGATGTGCCTTGCTTCGCCGTTTTGAAAGAACAATTGAAACGAAAGCTCAAACTTTCAACACCCTTAGCGTGCCTATTTGCTTGTATTTTTTTATCTTTTGAGAATAGATAAAGGTCTCTTGAATCTCGATATTTTGCCTTCCCGAGAATACTCGAGCCATGTGCGGACGCAGGAGCATAATTCTCGGCTCATCTCGGATCATTTAGCAATTTTATTTTATTGCTTCTTTTCGAAGAGAGAATGGCAGATTTCCTTGATTAATTCATCGACGACTTCATCGTAGGTGACTCAACAGCTACGATATACGGAAAACGTAGACAAAAACTGCGGGGTTGTGCAATGCCAATGTGTATTTAAGGGACATTGAAAATCTCGGTCGGCCCCAGAATTAGGCTCCGGGTACAATGCATCGCAAAAAACTATTGATTGATTTTGTTCGTTGTCCTGTGTGAAAGTTTTAGTCACATAGAGAACCATGTTTTTTCTTTTACTCAACTACCTGATGGAGTAAGCATATGGCCCACCTGATGTTATCATCATCATCATCATCAACAGCCTGTAGAAGTCCACTGGCTGGACATAGGCCTCCCCTACACATTTCCAGGAAGAACGATTCTGAGCTCTTTCCATCCACCGTCTTCCCGCCTCTAACCTGATGTTATATATTTATGAAATTCAAATTTTCCATAAATAGCCTCTTTGTATAACTAAAATAAAGGTTAAGTACACCACTTCTTAACAAAAAATTCACCTTTGATTCTGAGAGGTCTTAAAAGCAAATCCTATTATTGTGTTCCCAAAAGAAAATATGAAAAAGAATATTATAAAAGGTATGTGCGAGACATGAATAAACAAGTACTCGGAAAAAACTGGTTCCCTACAATTTACGAATCCAGATAAATTTAAGAATCCAAATAAGTAAATGTGTATTTGCTTTTTTAAATTGATGGTAACTGATACTTTAACAGCTATTTGGAAATTGCTGTTTCTTTTTAACCAAAACGTTTTCAATTTGATACTGTTGTACGATTTTTGAAAAGGATACGTGGAATCACACCACTTCTCATAATTATACTATATGAATGAAATAAGTTTGATCGTGAACGGTGAGAAATCTGACCTAGACTATATAAGGCCTGCGCACACCTAGGTCGCTGGCAATGGCGATCAATGAAACGCTGCCAAATATCGCTTTCAAATTTGTCAGCGTTTTACTGATCGCCATCGCCAGCGAACTAGGTGTGCGCAGGCCTTGACGGCGACACAGCTTCACCATAGAGTGCTTAATTAGGAATGTATCTTATTACACAGACAAGAGCTATGATAAGGAAGGGCTGTTAAATCCTCCCTCCCCCCCCCCCCTCCATTAAAAATTTCTAAGTGGGGGCGCTAAGGTATTGCGAACACTCGGTGCCGTGTGAGCTAAGGCTGCTGTACAAAATAAAACTCATAACCCCCCCCCTCTTGGACGTGGTTGAGTAAAACCACAGACTTACTACTATTGTATGAACATCAAACCTTTTAGTAACTATGAAAACCAGCGTGCGAATTAGTGCATTGCGCTAAATTAGGGCATGTTTTAAACCGCAGGTACTTCAAAATTGTTTCTCAAAACCATCCAACAGTAATCTGCCTTCCAATACCCTCACCTCGCGACTGAGCGCATCGCACTCACTCAATTTTCAGGGTAGGCAACGCAACGACAGCACCCTTAGTGTTGTTGGTGTCTATGGGCGACGGTGACCACTTAACATCAGGTGGGCCGTAAACTAATTTGTCTATCTTAAAAAAAAACCTGTGAGGTAAATAATAAATAAATATTGTAGACAATCCACACAACACAATCTAGCCCTATTACAAATTACAAATTACAAATTATTTATTCACAAAGAAATAACATGACAGATACAGAGTCCAATGCGTTAAATCTAGAAATTAAGATAAACTTATAATATTACACATGAAAACAAGGCCATAGAACCAAAAATATAAACATTCAGAAGTTACTTACAAGAAATAAAAAATAAGGGCAAAGCCTATAAAACAATATATTAAGCCGAGCTTGTACTATGGGAACCAGAGGTTGATATAATACTTAAAAACATTATTTTTTAGGGTTCCGTAGCCAAATGGCAAAAACGGAACCCTTATAGATTCGTCATGTCTGTCTGTCTGTCTGTCTGTCTGTCTGTCTGTCTGTCTGTCTGTCCGACCGTGTCACAGCCATTTTTCTCCAAAACCATAAGAGCTACACTGATGAAACTTGGCGAGTAGATGTATTCTGTAAACCGCATTAAGATTTTTACACAAAAATAGAACAAACATCTGTGTTCATCACAAAAATATTTGTTCTCGGTGGCAATCGAACCCACGACCTATGGCGCAGAAGGCAGAGCTACTACCAACTGAGCTGAGAGGCTAGTCAAAATAATGGCGCGCAAACAGAGCACCTTGCGGTATCCTGTTCAATCCATGTCTGTGGTTGTCTATGTAGAAGGTGTTCATTAACGGGGTTCGAGAAAATTGGTGGCTACCATCGAGATATAAGTACTACGTACTAGAGAAGCTACGTCAAATAACTGAATTGTCCTATTCTTCGTAATTTGTTCTCGGCAAAAAGGTCTTAAGCGCCATGTAAATCACGGCACTTACGCGTTTTCGAGAGAGAGCGACTGAGGCGACTGAGTGATTTGCGGCGCGATCGCCGCAGTTGAACGGGACAAAGTAGGAATTTACGGTGTCTTCTCTAGTACGTAGTACTTATATCTCGATGGTGGCTACACGGTATTTGTACGACGCTGTAGGTAACCCTGTTTTCTATCCTTCAACTTCCCACAATCTTACGTACACCCCACCTACGTACACCTGGATAAAATCATCATCATCATCAGCCTGAAGAAGTCCACTGCTGGAAATAGGCCTCCCCTACACGTTTCCAGGAAGAACGATAAAATAGTACAATCAATATTGCCATCCCTTATATTATATAGTATAGTATAGTAGGTATATCGTTATTAGCAATACGTATAAATATTTAGTTAGCACTATTGGGGTGTGATCTTTTAAATTTTAGGAATTTTTTTTTTCAAAGTTTGTGTTTTATAATTGAGTTTGTTTTTAGTGTTTATGTTTCTACTAGCGACCACCCGCGGCTTCACTCGCCCCGTTCCCGTCCCCGTTCCCGTTACTGTTTCGGGATAAAAAGTATCCTATGTCCTTCTCCCGGTTCTAAGCTACCTCCCCACAAATTTTCTGCCAAATCGGTTCCGCCGTTCTTGAGTTATAAATAGTGTAACTAACACGAATTTCTTTTATAAATATAGATAATTAAGTTTCTATGTAACTTACTTACTAGTACTTATTGTCTGTTTAGTTTAGTTAAGTTGATAATTTTGTGCATGCTGTGGCTTCCTATAACTGGAGGGACGCATAGTTTTAAGACGTTTTGTTAATATTATTTGTTATTCAAATGTTTCCTTTGTTGTATGTCCTAATAAATAAATAAATAAATAGTATTAAAGAGCGAATCGTCTCATGAAAAAAAAAAAGTAGCAATGTTTCAACTTATGTTATATTTTGTTACAGCTTTTATTTTAATGTGCCAACTTAAAAGGCTAGTAGGTTAACCTTTTGTTAAATCCACCGTTAACCGACTAAGCCTTTACACGAACGTAAAGTTAAGACGGTAGCCATCAACAGTATCAAAGTAACGGTTAACGACCTCTCACTTTGTCACAACTAATAAGGCTTATGGTAGATAGATAGAAAATTATTTATTGTACACCTTACAAACTAACAAAAAGAGAATTTAAACACATAAATACTATTCAATAAATGTACAATGGGCGGTATTATCGCTATAAAGCGATTTCTTCCAGACAACCTTGGAGAGGAACTAAAAACTATGAAAGATTGGTTGTGAAAGTGATGGTTGAAGGCTTATGGTAGACTAGTTAATTTCCATGGCTTTGCCTACAAACTACTTTGAATTAGCACTTAACATCAGGTGGGCCACATGCTTGTTCTATCAGCTAGTTGAGTTATGTTATTATATAACTAGCTAACGGAACAAGCATATGGTTCACCAGATGTTAAGTGGTAACCATCGCCAATAACAAAGCATTGCCTCGTAGGTAACGCACTCTGTATTCTAACCTATATTTACCTATATAGAATACATATTTATTTTTAACCTAGATTTATATATACATTTTTATCTAAGAGCGAGTAGTTTTTTTGAGGGTACCACCTTTGGTCAACCGAGAAAAGGAAAGATTATTATAAGCATTAATAAATATTTAGGCTTATGTCATATAAACTCTTTCAATAGGTAACAATTATTTCAAAGAATGATATAAAACTACATTTAAATTATTACTGGCACATGATAATACTTTTAAAAGAGGAGAAAAATTAAAAAAGAAAGGTTACACTTTAAATCCTTTCCCCACACTTGGTCCGAAAGAACCAGTGACACGATAAGAAGAAGGAGAATATAAAATAAGTACATTCATACTCTACAAAAATACCGATTTTTATACACAAACTACAAAAATTGCTAAGGTCAGCAAAGTCATTTTCAAACTTAAGCACTTGGAATAAGAGTCGTTATTGTCAGCCTCGTTGCAAATAATCGCAATCAACAGAAGATTACGTAATCAACTTGAACGTTCTTAATCGTTAGTGAAGTTGGGGCTTCAAACTTTAATCACTTTCTTGAAGTTCTAAGTTTTTTAAGGGGTTCCCATAGTACCTAGCTTTGCTAAGTTTGGGACCAGATATCACTGTGAGGACTAAAAGGATGGAGTAGGTTCAAAAAGTAATAAACCTATCTTAACTTGGAAGTTGAACAGAAGCTCTTTTAATTAAAGAAAAAGAACGATAAAACAGATCACGTCAATGAACTGAGCAGTGTTTTGAAGCAAGGCAACGTATCGACGTCCGCAGTCCACCAATCAGGCATTTACAATAAAACACTAAATAAAAGTTCATTTTACTTTTAATGAGATTCGATCATGATTCGATGCACTTGACGCGATATTGGAAGTACTTGCTGTTCTCGAAGGGAACTCGATTCTAGTTTAGCTACAAAACCACTGGGTGGCTGCCTTAAGAGGGTACAACACAGGCGACTCTCTATACAAACGTAGTCCCCTATTTCCTCCATGGATAATGCCTCTAGAGTAACCATTTTGTCTCATAAAATCCAGATCTGCTATATACGTGCTCGTATGTTTTCCTTTTTTTCAGAAACTTATTGATTAAGAAAATATGATCCTCATATGATTTATATGAAATTTGAATTGGTTAGCTTATGTATAGATCTGTGACACTGAATAAAACAAATTTAAATTTAATTTAATGTAGCTGTTTGCTTGAGCTTAGCTAAATGATAATAAAATGATGTCTATCAGATACCCACTAAATATAATTTGAGAATGTCTAAGACACTATCTTATAAACATTAATAAGTAAAAGCAGGTACTGAATCTACTATACGGGTATTTATAGCACAATTTTTTTTTTGGGTTCTATGTTAATTGTGTGTTATGATCGCGAATGTTTAAAAAACACTTAAAGCATGTACTTCATTGGTATAAATAATGTTAGAAAAAAACATAATTTTGTATCCAAATAATTATTTTCTTAGATAAAATGAATCGAAAACTTGTGGTAAACTCAAACGTAGATGCGCCTTTACGAAGCAGACAAAAACAAAATAAAGCGTCTGTGCAGCAAATTGACAAAGAGTTTCATAAATATCATTAAGTTAGCAATTTGTAATAAATATATTCAATTGATACAAATATTTTATTGGATGTGAGATGAATAAAAAAGTGATAGAAAAAGAAACAACTTTAAATGACTTTGATCACCAACCTTTTTTTATACCACTAGCTGATGGAACAAGCATATGGCCCACCTGATACTAAGTGGTGACCATCGCCTATAACAAAGCATTGCCTTGTAAGTCACACATTTCAAAAAACGTGCTCTGTATGCCTCAAGTTGGTAGACGCAGGGCACAGCTGGCTGAGAAAATTTATTTTGGAAAAGAAAACCTATTGACGCATGTTTGACTTCGAACCCACAACCTTTGATCAAAGGGTAAGCTGACTCCCACTACACCGTTGCCTTAGTCAAAAGGCGTTAATTTAATCAAACTCCGAGGATCTTTTTGAAGTGGTCTATAGCTACGTAGGTTGACCTAGGTACTAGTTCCAAGTCTAGAAACACAGGCATAGTAACAGTTAATTAAATTCATGACTTCTTTTTGGATAATTGGTTAGCTTGTTCAAAATGTACAAATTCAATTGATTTACCATGTATTTTGTTCATTTTGTAAGTACTTGTATTAATTGTGAAATTCTTTGTGTAAATGAAGGCAATTGTTTATTACTAAAATTAATTGATTATAGTATTGTAACTCAATCACAAAGTAACTATATTGGACCAATTTAGATATAATTTTGAATATTTAGACAGTCGATCAAATCAAATTGAATCAAAAATGTATTTAATCAGTAGGAGTGCGAGGATCACTTTGAAACGTCTTAAAGCTAGGTGAGTCTAGGTGCCAGTTCCACGCGACCAAGCCTAGACAAACAGTCAACAAACTACGACTTGGTTCCTACCGTTTTTTATATGATCCTTTTTCAAATCAAAAATGATCTAAAATAATAGCTCGCGAGGTTCTCGAGCAGGGGTTTTATTAGTAAGTATTTACAAAAAAAAATATCTGCCACCTATAAGTTAATTGCGTTGGTCTTGCCCATTTGGTTCAAATTAGTTCTAGGCGTTTTTTTATAAAATAGCCAAAACTTAAAACAAATCAATGCGGGTAAAAAGTCAAAGAATATTTAAAAACACTCCCAGTTAAAGGAGCCTTTTAAATAGATTGAATATTAACTACTAAGTGAGTGATTTCGAAACTATTTATTGGCAATAACTTCGGTAAGCAACATAATGTACTTAAAAGTTAAAGTCGCACTTCGTATATTGGAGAGCTTTGCTTGAAAACTGGCGGCCGCTAGATTGTGGCCGTATAACAGCAAAATATATTTAACTAGAGACCGCCCGCGGCTTCGCTCGCCCCATTCCCGGTTCCGTTACTTTTTCGGGATAAAAAGTATCCTATGTCCTTCTCTTGGTTCTAAGCTACCTCCCAACCAATTTTCAGACAAATCGGTTCAGCCGTTTTTGAGTTATAAATAGTGTAACTAACACGACTTTCTTTTATAAATATAGATTATAAGCTTAAAGTATAAGGTGTTTTAAGGCGGCGACTTCCTAATATAAGGCGTCTCTCAAGCACTTCAAAGCGATCTATGATTGCGATGGCGGCGTTTCAACATAGAGTTTTGCATACACTGCCGTAAACTTTGACAGTAATTCACTGATCGTTATCGCAGGTGATCTAAATGTGCGCAAGGCACATTTTTTATACGAAGTAATTTCAAAACTTATACACAAGTTGGTATTGTCGTTCGCCTGTCAGAAAACAAACTTAGATCTTTTTAACACAGTTTTACAATAAATTATTCTTATTCTGTATTTTCAGGTCCACCTGCTGTGGCTACTGAAACTGAAAACAGCCTCAGGCACGGTAGACACAAAGAACCAAAGAATCTCGGGGCATGTCCACAGTGCCAGTAATAATATATCATTAAGGGCTGGTTTCACGGATTGCTAATCGACCATTCAAATATTTGACAGCTGTTAAATTTAAATTTTTCCTTGTACAACTGTCAAATAACTGATTGGTCGATTAGCAAACTCTGAATCCCAGCCCTAAGGGCCTAGCAGTCCTTTTTAACGTTACAACTATAATAAACGTTAAAATAATTAGAAACAAAATAATTAAATTAAGAATGTTAGAGGCCGTTATGTTGGTAGTAGAAATGTAAACAGAAATGTTTGTGCCGTAGTTACACGAAACGGCGCGTTTGTACAGTGTTCATCAAATTAAGCTCCGGCCTCACTCACTCACTCACACGATTTGATTACGAGTTCCAGAAACTGTTCACCCATAATAATAGTCTATTTCACTAGTCTATTAATTTGAGCATACCTACGTATTTATTTTTAACTAGTGGCCGTCCGCGGCTTCGCTCGCCCGTTCCCGTAACACCCCGTTCCCGTTGCTTTTTTGGGATCAAAAGTATCCTATGTCCTTCTCCCGGTTTTAAGCTACCTCCCCACCAATTTTCAGCCGAATCCGTTCAGCCGTTCTCGAGTTATAAATAGTGTAACTAACACGACTTTCTTTTATATATGTAGATTTAATAAAAAAAAACATTATTCTGCAAAAACAAACGTAACCTTCATCACTATCAGCATCGTTTTCAGGTATTGTAGCCAAAGTCCAAAGAAAATTAAATATATGTAATCGTTTTTTATCATTATACTCATAACATACTTTCTTAGATAACACGACACGTGTGAACAGCACTGGCACACACCGCCGCGAACAGTGATGTCCCTCATTACCACCGTCAAGATGCTAGAAGGCTCGCACGACCAGTTTGACAACGCAGTTCGCAGCTGTCCGCCACGGTGTGGCCAACCCTTAATGGTATCGTGTGAACGTCTATAGCTGTTTGCACAAGAACTAGAGCGTTGAACTCAAAAATAATTATTAATAAAAAGTGATTTGTAGCATCTTTACTTTTATAATCGTATGTTTGAACAATGGTGAATGATGTTGTCAAACTGTGCTAAAAATAACCTAAAGGCCTAAAGTTTAATGAATTACTTAATATAATTCTATCCACCAACTTCTTTCGATCTTTACAATGTTGACGACCCATGAGATTGGTGCCTGTTTGTGATTGTCATTTATTGTCAAGTGAATAATAACAACAGGAATCCAAATGATAGTTCGTAGCGACCAACTCTGGTGATGGAGATTTTGGCCTCTGTGCTCAGTGCGTGTTGCCAATAATGACATAAGGTACTGAGACGTGGTCGCTAACTATTGGCCTCATGCACAAGCTCAAAGTCGTGTAACGAGCTATGTAGAGAGCTATGTTGAGAGTTTCACACAAATGAGGATATCCGTAGAAAAACCAAGGTCACCGACATAGCTCGTAGAATAAGTTGAAGTGGCAATAGGCAGAAAATATAGCTCGAAGAACCGAAAACTGTTGGGGAATAAAGGTTCTTGACTGGCGGCCACGATCCGGAAGACGAAACGTAGGGCACCCCCCACCAGATGGACCGGAAGGAAGTCGATGGATAGAAAGAGCTCAGAATCGTTCTTCCAGTTAATGTGTAGGGGAGGCCTATGGCCAGCAGTGGACTTCTTCAGGCTGATGATGATGAAGGCCTCCGTGATAGATTATTCTGTTGATTCTACTTCCAGGCACCCATCCAAATAGTAAACCCGCAGAGAGTTGCTCAACGAAGTCGATCAGCAAGAATGACTATAATCAAGCTCTGCCAAGATTACTTAAAAATTACAAAAAAAATACATATGTAGTATAAAATATAAGTAGTAGATGTTTAAGTGTTGCAATCATTGAAAAGCGAATACTACGCCAAAGAGAAGAGAAGAAGAGAGGTGTGGAAGAGGGGAGCCTTTGCCCTGCAGTGGGACGACCCAGCCTAAAAAAAAAACTATATTGATCACATGTTCCAAGTTATGTACCTATCACAAAACCTACTCCAGCTAGTGTGTCATGAAAATTCATCATGTCATCATGAGTGAGCCTGAATAACTTATACGGAAGTCTATTCCTCTCTCCCTCTAGTCCTCAGACTTTTAGTACCAGAATCAATCAATCTCCGCCTACTTCTTGCATTTACATGATGACGCTTCAATTGGTTCGATATCAAACTTAGATCAGATGGAATAACTTACCCAAATTTATGGAAACTCGGGTGCAAACCGTTGTATCAATAACAGTAACTACAGTGGAGAAATTAAGGTCGTGGCAGATTTTCAAAAACAGCGATGTCCCGAGAGAGAGGCTTATTTTGAAAATTTTTAGACATTAAGCCAGTGTTTGGCAGAGGCCTCCTTCCAATCTCGCCTCTTTTTACGAATTCGTACCACCAATTCCAAATCACCAGTGTGAACCGATTTTGATAAAATTTCTATAAGACCAATCTAGAAGAAGGAAACAAAATAATCTTTCAGATAAAAAATAATTGTTCAAATCGGCTCTTAGATGACGAAGTTATGCTACAAACACAAAAAAAAACCGAATTGACCTTTTTATTTGAAGTCGTCCAATAAATAAAACAATTCTTATTACCTTTGTAATAGAATCATACCTAGTTCGAATAGTGCCACAGCATTGTTTAATTTGAAGCAGGATACGTATATATAAGTGTTAAATATTTACAAAAAAAAATGTATACCTATATCGTATCAATGTGAAACTAATTCTATCGTCCTTGATAAGCGGGGTCTCGGTAACGATAACCTTCATTATGGCCCCGAAGGCAGTTGATTCGATTGCACCCCATCTTAATCAGGCTGTGGCGGATTGCCTGCAGACTGGAGTGGCAATGCGGAAGGTAAGTGGTAGACGGCTGGAGAAAATTACTACATAATTGTTCTATTTCGCGCCAGTAGTTCTCAATATTTTAATGTTTAGAACCACTTTGTTTTTTTATGGTTCAAAATAGAATTTGTAAAAATATATTTAAATTCAATGAGATTTTTGTTCATACATCTTTGTTATCAGCAGTTTTTTTTAATTAAAACTAAAGCGGAAAACACTTGTCGCGTAGACAAATAGTTGAGAAGAAGCATTGATTCACATAACGGAATTTCTCGCACGGCAGAAAATTGATTTTTAAACCAGAAACTCTTACCAATTTATATAACTTTGTTTCAGAAACATTAATTTAGTCTCAGACCATTGATTGGTGGTGATTCACGGACATACAGCTTGGGAACCACTGAGATAAAATCAATAACGAAAGCAATTTAAACAATAATCCGTTTTAAGAGGTGTTAGTATGAAGTTTCTGTAAATTTTATACCTTTAACAAAAAAGCACTTTATTAAGCACCCATTACTAATTTAGGGTTACGTTGCTCAAAACGTGAAACGCAACCCTCATATAAAATAAATTTCTACGGTCGTTAAAATTATTAACTTTAATAATTATACCATAAAGGTCTGTGACGTCATCGGGCTATAAAAAAACCAACCCTCATTACGTAAAAGTGTACGCAAATGACATAAATTGAAAAATCTCAAGTACATTTTCCAATACATAGCGATGTTAATATTTGTTAGCCAATTTAATAAAAAATTGCCTATTTGTTTTATAAAAGTTAGCAAACGCAGCATATTGTCATTCCCAACAGTATTCTAATCCAACAGGATAGCTAGTTCATGGGCCAGCCCTCAAGGTCAGACGCTTAAAAAACCCTTCCAAATACTCCTTAAAATGAACACGAACACTGCATTCAACTCTTCAATTTAGGTTAGGTTTATTAAATTCAGTATTTTATTTAAAAAAGTTGAGCTCTAAAACCTGAAGAAATTGGCAAGTAATAAATCAACCTGAAAAACGTGTTTTTTGAAAGTAAACATTATTATTCACACTCTTATTCTCATTATTATTCAAAACCTATGCTGACAAAACATTCAAAAACACTGAAATATTGCTAAAATATGCTAACAACTCAATGTAGACAATGTCTTCTTCTTTCGGTACTATTTTTTAGTTGCAATGTTCAAGAAACCTTGTTAAATTCATAGGCAACTAAGAAATTAAATTTTAAAATACTCACGGACAAATACATTGCTCATCAGGGTGGCAGGCAGGCAGAAGCAGATGACCAGGATATCAGCCACCGCCAGGTTCACGATGAAGAAGTTGGTGACCGTCCTCATCCGCGGCGAGCGGTACACCACCGCGATCACGAAGCAGTTCCCCACCAATCCCACCAGGAACACCAGCAGGTAGGCCACGCAGTACATGGCGGTCAGGGCACTGTTGTGACGGAACATAAACTCATCTTCCACCAGATCTGAGCTGTTGAACCCAAAGGTGATGTTCGTCCGTCCGTCGAGATGCGTCGACAGCGGCTCCAGGTCCGGAAGCACGCTGTTCTCCGGCACCAGCTTGCCGTTCATCACTTCCAACACCGAGTTAGAGATCACCTCGACCATGTTATGAGACTTGTCTCTCTCGCTCTTGTCGATCTTATGGTGGGAATGGTTGTGATGCCGCCAATGATGCCGAGGACTTTGCGTCGAAAAGTTCAAGAAATCCATCTCGGTAAAGTGTACGGGCAGCCGCAGCGGTGCCATTTCAACACATAACTACTGAGAAACACGGCTCGGTCGCACGAAACTCCACACGTAAAGTTCACAAGTTCTGAATAGAAAAGTATGAAAAGTTCCGATGGGTGCGCGTGGCGGTTCGTAGCGGGGCTACGCGCGGAGTGATCGGCGGTTGGAAGCCGTCTGCCGTAGCCGCGTAGCGCTACGGCGTAGGCCCGCCATTTCGACGCATGTGCATTTTGATAGCTACCCAAACTTACTACTGAACACACCGATATTCAACTTTAGATGCTTGAACATAAGAGTGACCTTTGCGTGGTTGATGTTGATGGTCGTATTGGAAAGTCGTTACAAATGCAACGAGAACGCCGAAACGGTTAGCATTCCATGCATTTTAATCGATGTGATTTTAGCGAATTTAGTTTGGACAGTTATATAACTGTGTGGATGTGTGAGCTAATTATGGCACGAGGTGGGTCAGACTGTTTTTGTTAGAAGTATAGACTTAGATTGGAGTGGCCTAGATCGAGGCGAACGGAAATTTGGTGCTCGATATAAATATGTAGTCATCAAAATGTATCGAGTTAGAGCCAAGCAAATTGTAATAGATGTTTTGCATACATAAATTACCGCCATGTTTTCGGAATTGTCAGGAACTTGCCTACCCTCATAGGAAATAGGACACGAAGCGGAAAATAACTTAGGAGTGTTATTTTATACACACCATAGGCATTCATATACAAACGTCTATATTAAGTTAGTCTGGTGAAAATTAGCTATAATTGGGACATAAATACCATTAATTATTTTTATAAGTCTTGGAATTACAATCATAACTTGGTATGATTTCAAAGTAACAAGTAGGCGTTTGATTCATGAATCTGAGTTCTGTTATTCACCTTCCTACGCTTGTTTTGCTTGTGCTTGACGCGATAATACAAACAATTCGGAAGGTTATAAATACAAAGTAAAGTGTTGATTTTTACGGTCAAGATAAGTGAGAGGCGATTCACTTACCGTCGGTTCCTTATTAAAACTACTTTTTTTCAACTTAAATTTAGTAAAGTTAGTTACGAGTTTTAACTTCTACATAATGTAAATACTCGTACAACGTAACAGTTTGAACTTTTGTTCTGCCAATTTCGTATATGTTTTAATTTTTATATTAGTAGCTGTTTAGTTCTACCTAAGTCTACAATTATGGATCACAGGAAGTTGGGGAGTTGGGAAAAAAACAGTTTTTAATTTCCGGCTCAGAATAAAAATGAGGAGGCGTAATCTAGTTATTCTGTCATCATTTATTTTTGGCTCTTTCCTATTGGCTTCCTATAAATATTCAAGTGTTCAGACATTCAGAATATTAAAGCACTCGTTAAATATTATGGCAAATGCACATGGCGACACTGAGATGGCAATACATATTTATAGGTTCATCGCCATTTCGTATTTATTGATACATCTGTAAATTGACAACAGATTAAGTTTAACTGTTGGCGATAAGGGTATCATGTTTTCCGTCAAGGATCATGAGCACTGTGGAAAGTTTATATCTAGGAAAACCGATTCAATGAAGCTCCGACTCGATGCAGTCTATATGATTTCATAGTTCAGGTTAGATTGGTTAGGAGCTATATTTCTGGCATCGTGAGGTCTCAGTTTAAGACCAACTACCTACTAGTTTGTTTTTCTTTTTATTCGGATCGCCAGGGAATTGAACCTATTATTTCACGGATACCCACAAACCACATACAACAACGCTACCTGGCAGCAGATACAGACTTAATGTATTTTTTGTTTGACTGACCTCTCAGCTCAGTTGGCAGTAACTCTGCCTTCTACGCCGTAGATTGTGGACTCGACCTCCACTGAGAACAAATATTTGTGAAGTAAACACAGATGTTCGTTTTCTGTTGGGATGTTATATTGTATCATAAGTATGTAATTAGTGCACGAAAGGCCTTAAAATCCTTTCACCACACTGGTTCGAAAGAACTAATGACACGATAAGAAGAAGAAGAAATATGTAATTACAAAAAAAATAATTTATAAGTATTAATCTACTGGTATCTGGTTCCCATAGTACAAACTCTGCTTAGTTTGGGGCTAGATAGTGTTGTGTGGATTGTCCATAGTATTTATTATTTGACCATGTACATTAGTAGGCGCAAGTACATGCTCGTTAGAGACAGATCTCTAGATGCTAACAATGATGTTAAAGTTCAGACCAGCGCAGTTTACGGCCTCATGCTCGTAAACTGCGGATTACGTTGTATCCGATGTAAGTACTACCTATAAAGGGAATATTGCTAGTCATCGGAGTGTCTTGTGTGAGAATTAAATTAATTTGAAAGTTGTACTTCCACCACAAGAGATGGTTAGGACATGAACCATTATTTATTGTTAATTTATTTGGATTGGTCATTTTTTTCCAACGCTTGTCAAGAGGCTCTGAAGTTTGCGATTCAGAATTCTAGAAGTAGTGATCTCAAATTTGTGGTTTTACCAGTTAAATTAAGCAGAAAACATTCGTTACGAAAAAAATACAATGAATAACAGAAATGACAATATTTGCTCGTGACTACATTTTATTTACGTCACTTCGCCATTTGAATAATATTCTGATTCGACCCCCACCTGCCTGCTCACGCTTGGCTACACGCTCAGCTGATATTTCACGCCAATTAAAGCCTTTTCATAGTCACTATTATAGAGAAGCCTTTAGCTAGGCTGACCTTTGTAGACCACGTGCTTCAGATCACGTGGGGTGCGGAAAGTTGGCCAATTATATGGATCCCTAGACGATGTAACAGACGAACGGTCAAGCACGTCAGATGTCACTATTACAAAACTTATGAACCGGGCAGGGTTGCCAGCTCACGCAGGCTCCTTGGCAAATAAATAGCGAGGGATCCAACAATTAAAATACAGAATGAATTGACATAGTTCACAAAATGTGAATCCTTATGCTCGCTTCCCAAATTAAGCAAAGCTTTAACTATGGGAACAAGAACAAGTCGCGTCGAAACGTTTTAGCAGAGTCGTTTTTGAACCTCTGCATTTTTTTTAATAATAATTAAAATGAACAAAATGCTGGTGGTCTGACGATTCCTACAGCGCTGCTTTAATAAACCCGCATTTTCTAGATTATCGTCACCATTTTTCTGTCTAGCTATTGTCGAAAACTATACATAAAACGCGTACAACACTAGCACAGAACTATAAAAAAATGATAAAATAAATGTTTACGAGCAAAATGTAGCTGCGTTATAAGAATGCACTGATAGTTTTATAGTCTGACGAATGTACGTGGTTGAAATTAAATTATGAAGAATAGTCACAAAGTTTCCAATGTTTATTTGTTTAGCTATTATATTCTACAATTACCAGACTGTATTAGTTTTAGTACCTGTTTCACGATCTCTGAGTCATGGTATCCGTTAAATAAATACCAGTTTTTATTTAAGTTCTAAAACGTACCATGCTTCAAGCAAATACATTTTTTCATGTCATTTTCATTTTTTGTAAACTAGCGATGGATTTTTTTATCTGCGGGTAGCGTTATTTTATCCGATGGATATCATAGCATTGATCCGTCTTAAGGCCTGCGCATACCTAGGCCGCTGGCAAACGCAATCAGTGAAACGCTGTCAAATTTGACAGCGATATTTGACAGCGTTTCATTGATCGCGGTCGCCAGCGGCCTAGGTGTGCGCAGGCCTTTATGCAAAATCATAGTAATTGTATTAATTGTAAAATACGTTATACAAAAAAATCGGTTGTCTGTAAAGTCAGTTTACTGATGATAGTTGAACGTGACAACGTCATACAGCTGTCCACGCGGACGCATCGCTCACTCAAGTAGGAGAGAGACAGATGTCGAACGCTGCCGAACGCGGAGGCCGTGCGTGTCTCTTTGTCGCTCGTTCCGCGCTCTCGCTTGCACTTCAAGCCTTAAAATGAATCGCCTCAGAGCGAGGAAACGCCGCATGCGTCATGTTTTTATGTACGTGCAGCCAGCTCCATCGAATTATAAGCCGTTGTCACGTCAAAAACAAAATGATAGAAATATATCTCATTAAAACTCTTGATAACACTATCACTTAAAGAAACAACAGGAGAAATACCACCTCATTTACGAACCTCTTTAAATCCTTCACTCCAACGTTTCAATTCTCTATCCTATCCATTGGTATGCGTCGCACGGACCAAGTGCGGTAATAACGCTCTCCAACTAACATAAGGGGAGCGGACTGCCTCATTATACGGCTATTTAATGTCGAAGACTCTATTCAGTAAACAGAATATAAGTGGATAAACAGTCACGTTTCGAGACATATTGACTGTAGAATTTATTGGTTTACTTTCCTTACCGATGTAAGTATTCATTTGACAGTGGGATTGTAGACAAAATAGGTTTTTTATGGGCTGGCTTAAGATTGACCGCTAGTGATGTTTATATCTAAATACGGAAGCCCGTTTTTCATAGAGCATTATGCTATCAAACTCGGCTGTAGTGTAGTTCTTTTTTTTTTAATACAACAAAGTTATCAAACAAGCATACGGCCCACCTGATGCAAAGCGGTTACCGCCTATGGACGCTTGCAACACCAGAGGCATCACTCACGCGTTGCTGACCCTTTAAATGTTTTAAAATTCATGTAGTTGTTATTAATTGATTTCAATACATAACAGTAACTTTTAAAAAATGGTCAAAAATCTGGTTAACCTAGAGATTTGAAGAAATCACTCGCACAGTATTGGGTTGGAATCAAATCCAAAACCCATAAGGTAGAAGAAAGATTCTTAGTACCAACTGAGCAGTAAGGCTAGTCCAATATGGAAATAAAATATGAGGTCAAAATAGTTTTTTCATTGCTCATACTCTGAAAGTAGGTCTGAAGTTGCCTGAGGGGCCTAATTGAAAGTAAAACTTTCAGCCCTAGGGAGAATCGCTTTCTACTGATAAGCTGTCAAATTATAAAAAAAAAACAAGTTCTATTTTATTCAACCATGTTCCAACTTTCTAAAGTCTTTCTAACTGCAAGGAGGTTGTTCAACCAAATTCCAACTTTTTATTCAGCAAGTAGGTTGGAAACCCATAACAACGGTATGAAGTTTAAAAAGTCTAATTAGAGCTCAATGTAAAATTTAAATTTAAATAACATAAAGATAGTATTAAATAAATAATATATCTTCTAAATTACTTTATTAATATATCATCCATGTCAACAATATTTATAAAAAATATGATAAAAATTAGCACTGCCTACTATCCTCGTGTGTTGATTCCTTATACGGCTTAATTATTATATTCGTACTCGTACGTTCAACTATTTCTTTAAAATAACATAGATTTGAGCAAACAATTTACCATTTTTTAAATTATTAAAATGAAAATTTTGGCTGAATAATGCTGGCGAACCGAAGCCGAAGGCCCGCCAGAGAAAAATAAAAAAAAAACCGGGAAGGCGGCAATTCAATCTTCATTTTCACAAATTTTTCTTTCATGTTTTTATTTTTACTTTCCTTGTATTCGTAATGAAAAGCACAGTGTTCACCTCGGATGAAAGTCTTTTAAGTCCCTCAAGCTCCATTGGCGCCCTCGCTACGCTCTGGCGCTAAACCCGTCTCGGGACTCAAAAAACGTGACTTTCAACACTCGGGTAACAATGTACTATTTGTTATTTCGGTCCAACGGCCTGAGTCGGGGCTTTGCCCTTTTCAGAATTTTCACGAAAAAACCGCCCAAATCATATCAAAATTCCGATCTCCCCATCATTGAAAATGAAGCTATCTCTATTGTTATGTTTTAACTGTTGGAATCAGTCACTGCGAACCGTACGTCTTTGTTATGTTCTTTTGACCCCTCTCTTTCTACCGTTTATTACCTGAAGATATTTTCAGAGCTATTGAAAACCGCTGATCCTGAATATTCGATACGATAAGTTTTATTATGTGCCCTGAACCTGAACCTTGTACAGGATACCTATTAAAAGCGATTGTGCTCATTCTTATTATTTGAGGTAAAGGGACTAAAGTGGCCCGACATTTTCGTATTTAAAAAAATTAAGGTAGGTACATCATGTTTTTATGCTATTTTGCGACAACAGAAAAATGAAAACAATAAAATACGTTTATTGACAACTTTAACTTAATTATGCAAGGAACAAACTAACGCATTAGCGTCCATTACAAAAAATCTCTACGTGGGAAACAAACTTTGAAACTATAGCGCAGAAGATAGAGCCATGCTTTCAACAGAATCTGTTCAAAAAACTTATAAATCAGCTGATAGAAATCAGGATGAAGGCGATTGACGACCGTTCAACTTATTTTTATTAGAATACAGAAGACGTTATTTTTTCGTCGCTCGATTGAAGATGATGGAGTATAAAAGGAATTCGTCTTTCACACTCAATCATTCTCTCGCGTTCAAAATAAACACAGATTTTTAAACAATTTCAATTCTAAAATTGCTGTTAAAAAAACTGTTTGAGTTCTGACGATCGGATATGTCAATAGGTATTTGATCACTGAGCAAAATTGCAGTTTGTTCAACTTTTGAGTCCTTAAGAAACCGACCCCGTCATTTGACAGAGTTATTGAATCTTACGATGCTTAAGTAAGCATACTTGTTTAATTTAAAACCAAATAGATGATTAGTATGCTATCATTTATGCTAGAGCATTCCATGATTTTTTTATTATAAATTTAATAGAATAGAACAAAAACAATTGAATTTTACGAGCTATGTTTGTTTATTTTGTTTTGTTATATCCATTTAGCAACTCTCTTATGTGCATCAACAGCTCTACTAATCATTCTGTAAAACGAATTTCAAATCCAAAACAGACTATTAAGCGTAATCTTTTAGGCCAACAACGCTCTTATTAGCGACAACCCTCATCACAAAGTATTTAATGGAAGATTTTAGTGTAACATTGTTCGTTGTCCACTACAGGTGATTGCGCGCGGACACTCATGGGCGAGGCCTTAATCTTTGCCATTAAAATACACGTGTCGAGAACTATGCGTCTCATCAGACCTTCTTGGATGCTTCGGAAGCTATCTGAATACCACGAGTGCCTCTAATACCTGGAGTTTATGCTCTATGGATAAAGTTAGGCTTGTCTAATAATCTTATACCTTTAAACGAGAAAATCTTGTATATATATATATATATATATTTAGGATCTCGGAAACTGAGCCAACGATTTTCATGAAATTAAGTATACAGGGGTTTTCGGGGACGATAAAACGATCTAGCTAGGATTCATTTTTAGAAAATGTTTAGAAATGTCGTAAAGTAAATAATCAACTTTATCATAAAATCATAACTCCTAGCGCAATCTGTTGATTAAGTCATGAGTTAGTGGGACAGAGAACGCCATCTATTGACGAGTAGTGGAGTTTATTATTATAAACTAACAACTTTAACTTTTATGAGTTTATTATTATAATTTATTATTATTATAACACAACAAAAGTTTACCAAAAAAAAAATACCGAGCGAAGCTCGGGCACCAACAGCTAGTAAAATAAAAATCTCGATTCATGCTCGTACAATACGAACGGTCAAAACGGTCAAACGCCCTTAGGCCCTTATGGCTTAAAAAATACTTGGCCCTCCGAAACTCAGAAGTGCTAAGCCGTGAATGTCATTAGCGATCACCCATCCAAATGGAAGCTCCACCGAACGTTGTTGAGTTGCCCTGATAACCCTGCCCCGAACCCTGAAAAACTTTTTTACACAAAGAGCTCCTTTTTACCGAAAAACAATTACTTTTTGATCGATGTCATATGGACATCTAAGCGCTCTATGGACAGCGTTTTCCTGATCGCCACCGCAGAATACTTTGATGTGCGCAAGGCTAGAAATAATTTATTGTTATTTTGTAATGTATTTAACTAATTGCGCTTACCACGATTAAACAAAGCAATAAATTATTTGCAGCACATTTTCGTTAAGATCGGAGAAGTTGTATGAAAGTCATAAACTGTTTGAAAGTCATCGTAAACCTTCCTTCGGTGTATTATTGCTCAGTTCAGTAACCACGTCAGTAAACTTGATTCAGTTAAACATAACTTTTAGGGTGCCTTGTTTTGACTTACACCACACTAGTCATTTACCTACTACTTTTTTTTAATTAATTTTTTTTATGAAACCAGCTTATGGTCCACCCGATTTTAAGTGGTAACCATCGCCTATAATGAAGCATTGTCTCATAGGTCACGCACATCAGGAACGTGCACTACGATGCACTGCCTTGCGTCGATTTACTTCAAACTGAAACACAGCGATGCTGCTTCACGGTAGAAATAGGCATGGTGGTAGTACTTCCCCGGACGAGCCCTTCAAAAAATAAACGCTAATACGCATGTTCACATGTAAATTAATTAGTACCTACCCAAGGTAAAGAAAACCTGGAACCGGAAGCCGGAAGACGACGGATAGAGAAAACTCATTCGTTATTCCTGGAAACGTATGAAGGCCTATTTCTCTGTATGGTAGGCTTTGTCAGACTAATGAGATGGAAAATTAGGCTATTTTGATGTCTTTTCTATATCACACTGGTTTTCCTTATTTTCACTCGCAGAATTATTTGTTGTACGTATTTATAACAAATAAAAAAAAATAATGGAAAAAAATAATTAATATAATTTATATTTATTTTTTTGGTGGCCGAAGTCGGGCTGAAGAAATCTTGGGCGTCCGAAAGCGCGATGGGTTGACGACGTCGTAAAGGTCGCAGGAAACACCTGGACAGGGGAGGCTGGGAAAATATAAAGGACGCCTATACCCAGCAGTGGGTGATACCGGGCTGAAATGATGATGATGATGGTTAATAACAAGTATCATCCGAATCGGTTCAGCTGTTTGATATGATTGAGTCGCAAGAACTTTAGCGATAAGACTGGTGTTTTTGATTATAAAACACAACAGTGCGTCTACACCTTTAGTTTAGTTTAGACTTTAGATGATTGCTCACTGGTGTGCACCATTGATTTAAAAATCCAATACAGAGTTATTGGAAAGCTAGTGTTGCTGTCACACGTGTTTAAAACTAGAACGGTAGTCTAGTAGGTAGTACGAGCCTGTAAGGTCGCGGGTTTGAATTCGGTCTTGCACTATTGTGTGAGGCCAGTCAATGCAATAAATATGCACAGACATATAATAGAATACATACAATAATAATGTTTTGCTTACATACACCATTAACAGTTCTTTGACATGTGTTTTTACAGCATTTTAGAACGCATTCGAGATTTCAGAGCTTTGTAGACGAATTAGGAACTAAGCTAAGCTTTGTCACGATTCGTCCATTTTGATTGTCTCATTTATTTGTATGGTTATATTTTTTCAAAATAACTTTTAATTTGTGTATGAAATAAAGTAGTGGATAATAACACGAAAAGAGTGATAACCATGCTATTTTTATTTTGTTGTGGTGTACCTAATACCTAACCTACATAAAGGCTAGAAAACTGTTAGTATTAATAAACGGACTTTTCCAAGATGTAGTCGGTGGTCTGCACAAATCCTCTACCGCACTCCCTATATTATGGCTCTAGCTAATAAGATGTAGGCTTAAGCTACGCCATAGACAAGCAACAATGCCTGATTATGCAATATGCATTGCATTACATTGCAGCGGTAGAAATCAGAAATCAAAAATATTTATTGCATAACTGTTGTACAGAAAAGATCTTATTGACTATGGCTAGGTACGAGTAATGTTACGGCGAAAACTCTTCATTGAATATAGCTACAACTTTGTTTTACTTTAATTACACAGCAAACAATACAATTCCGCCCAGACGCAATCTTCCCCTTCTGCTTCTTTTACTTTAGAGATTTGTCCCGCTGCTTGATCCGACTAGGGATGTCCTATCCCAAAACCGGTGAACAGTAGGTAGGAACAGTTTTCACAGTTTTTCCGTTCAGGACGTACAATAAAAGGTAGAGTAGATTTAGTTATAATGATTCCTAGTCTTGATTATTGACGGTGAAAAACGGTCTCCAACCCGATGAACCGACGACAACCGAAGTACCTTGAATATTGTAGATGGAACATTTTACTGAAAGAAAACATTATTTGGATTTTAAAAAACAATTTAAACTGCATTCGTAGATGTTTAAATTCAAAAATTCAAACCCGCAACCTTAGGATCGGAAGGCGGGTTACTACCACTTTGTCACCACAGTGTTACCGCTAAAGACATTTTGAAGTAAAGTTTTGATATTCCAAACTGATAAATTACAAATAGAATACTTATAATTTGTCATTATAACACCACATCTAATTATAACAAGTTAAACTAAAACAGCTTCATATAATCTATTTATCATCCCTTAAGCCGCAAACAGCCCCCAATTGTTTGAGCTTGAATTTAGATAACTAGCCATCCTTCATAGAGAGTTGAATGAATGATTAGGTGTCTAGAAGCGTAAGTTTTATGTTCTTCCTTTTGTAGAATCAATATTTATACAATGTTCATCACAATTTTGTTCTAGACACAATGCAAGTAGAATCCTAAGCTTATACCAACTGAGCTGAGAGATTTTGTAGAATCAATATTATAAACAATAAAATGTTAATCACAATTTTTTTCTAGAAATAGTTAAACTGAATTCAAGCATAATGCTAAACTAATACCAACTGAGCAGAGAGACCAATACCTATTCAACCTTAATCACCTTAAGATTGTATTAATATAACATCAGTAATCTAAATTACCACAGCCTTAATATCAATTTCTATTCATAAAGACTTAAAAAAGTATATATGTATAATCATAAACCGAAAATGTACCTACCATTACCTACTTTCTTACTATGCTGCTCGTCTAAGTACAAATAATTAGCATAATACCAATAAAAAGGTATACAAAAGGACTTCATAATTATAAAAAATGAATTCCCAAATACATAAGCCTAATAACATTACCGGGCATAATGTGTACTTACTTACTATCCCGGCGCATCAACCCCGAAGTAGCTGTTGGCCTCCGACACAATAGAACGCCACCGGTTCCTCTCCTGCGCCACCTCTTGCCAGTTGGAAACTTGAAGAGAGCGGAGATCCTACTTCGTCCTTCCACCGGATCTAGGTCGGCTGACTGTCCGACTGGCACTCCCAGGAAAGCCTACTTAACCGCCCGATTGAAAAAATAAATAAATAAAATACCTATGTGCTAAAGGTAAATTCGCGAGGTAGGCAAACGACATTATAATGAAAGGAGAGTGGAAATCAACGTAACGCTGTACGTCATAATTGGGGATGTGATGCGTTGCGGGGTCGATGGCCGGGGGTGATTTATCACCACCCCTATCGTCTTTAAGACACTAAACGCTGAGGAGTGTACACTTTGAGTGTAAGAGTCTGCGTGTTAACCAATTTTTTATTTGTTTTTTTTTATACATAGTAGGAAACATGGAATAAGTAAATGTAACAGTAACAAAATAGTTTAAACTTTGTGTAGTTCAACCTAGAGTTAAAGTTAAACAAAAACTTCTATTATTTATATTTTTTTACGTTATAGGTTTGAGCTGTACTAAACATCGTTTTCTACCAGCCAACCTTGACAGATGACTAACGAAAAGTTTGCATACTAAAAATAAAAACTAGGAAAAACAGGGCCTTAGGGCGCTTGTACACGCTAAGAAAAAACGCCGGGCCTACCCAAGAATTCGTGTCGTAACAAGAAAATTACTGTGTACACTACTCGCAGTGGTGCACGAAAAAAATCTTATCTGCGCAAGACAAGAATTTTGTCTTTTCCACACACGAAAACGCAACAACGTTCGCCGCGTCGTGTCTTGCACAGATAAGATTTTTTTCGTGCACCGCTGCGAGCAGTGTACACAGTTATTTTCTAGTTACGACACGAATTCTTGGGTTGACCCGGCGTTTTTTCTTAGCGTGTACAAGCGCCCTAACGCAGCCTTATCCACTGCGTGCTTAAGAGGAGTTAGAGGAAGCCAAAATCAAAAGAAGTGTATTTACTCAGTAGGATCACAAGGATCACTTTGAAACGTCTTAAAGCTACCAAGCGACCAAGCCTAGAAGAACAGGTAACAAAATACGGCTTGGTTTCCACCGTTTCTTTGATCCTTTTAAAAATCAAAAATAATCTAAAATAATAGCAGTGTGGTGCCATTTCAATTTGCACTAAGTAAATTTATTATGATAGTGATAAGAATGCCTCCTGATCAGAAGGTCAGCGAAACGTCCAACAGAGCAAAAGATCTAATGAGCAGTAATTCCAATTAGCAATGTCCATTGTAGCAAAACGTCCAACTATCAGATGGTCTGTATAGCAGAACGTCTAGTTAGCAAAAAGTCAGTTTCTCAAAATGTACCTCAAACCTCCAGCTCTCGGTCTACACCGTAGCTTTCGTACTCCAATGCGTGGGCACGCAGCTTGACTGGAGGAGGAACCTCCATAAACTCGTTTTATTTACGTTCATGACATTTGATCAGCACTGTTACACTGAGTGATTTGTAGCAAGATTAATGTCTTATAATGGCGCTTTAAATCAGTGTAATTAGCGTTAGAGTGGCAAAAGGCAAGCCATATAGGTTGTAGAACTAACAATCGCTGAATATTTCAAAGTGACCCCATAAATGCCTTTTCGCTTTTTCTGTTCAAATCAGAAAAACATGATAAAATAACGAACACGTCCAATAATAAATTTTCCGGTTGATAGGAATAAGTTAGCGTGGGGGTGGTGATGCCTCTTTGTGGACGGTATATCTGCCTTCTTTCTTCTTCCGGGAAGTTTTTGACAGTGGTTTTCTCTAGGCAAAATTGACATGAAATAACAAGAGATTTCCCCACGCAAGCTTATTTAGGCAAGCACCAACCCTTTAGAATCATGAATCGCCTTTTCCCCGTGTTGTGAATAATTCCCATAGACTGTAAATTGGCCCTTGTGAATAAACTACTATTTCAGACCCGCGGGCCACAGATTAAATAATAACTGTTTTGTGCAGAGAAGGGACCCTGAATAGGGCTGTTGGGTAAGCCTAATCTATGCTGAAATCATAAGTTGACAGGTTAAACTGGTTTGTTTACAACATCATCCACAATCCGATTTCACTAACTGCGGTATTATAGGTACTTAGCACGATTCTGTGCCATCTAACCCATTTCCGACCCGCGGCTTTTTCGATGATTTCCACCCATCTCACTGCAGTCCAGCCCTTTCAACGTCTCGGACTTTTGTTCATCTTCAGGTCTCGAATACTGGCTCACTAAACTCCTTCGATAGAATTGAAGGCTGGCTGGCTGGCACCAGGAGCTTGGGTTCTAAGGAAAGTAAACAGGCCTATGTATCTATTGTAGATGATTTATATAGCGTCAAGAGCAACTGGTGATTACACAAGCCCTATTTGTGGTTCTAAGGAAACCCTGGTTCTAAAACATGAACTAAAGAACTTTGTGTAGCCAAACCTACGAAAATTTTTAAATGCCATAAAAAATTACCTCGGATCTTCAGTTTGTATATATTAAAACTTACAACAGAAGATATGCACTTTTGCATATCAGTATATATAGTAGTAGTAGTCAGGTTTATATGAATGATTAGCTACTTTGCAAGTGGCCAGCCCTGGATGTAAACGCGGTCATTAAATCTTTACGCACGACCTTGGCCCACTTGCGAGTTGGTAAGAGTTTGGACTTTACGGCAATCCTCCAAAATATTGGACTTGGACGGGTTCCCGCCTAATGCGGCTTAAGAACACTTTCGTGGAGTGGGCACGTAAACTTGTAAAGAGAAAAACGTGAAAGTGAACAAATCAGTAAGCATACAATCAGGTTTTATAAAATACAGATGAAGACAGTTATTAAAATTTTGTCTGAATTATGTAGGAATTTACCTAGGTATCACGTTTAAATGGATCAAAGTTTTTTTTTATTATTTGACCAGATGTACTTATTTACCTACTTATGCTAGTGTACCTCTTTACTATGCCTTAACCAAGATAAAATTAGCCTAAAATTAGCCTAATTAGGCTACAGAAATAAAATTAGCCAGCCTATTAAACTCATCCTTGGTGCGAACAGTAGGTATGTAGGTAGGTAGGTAGGTACCACTTAGAAGATGTAATTGCTGGCTACTATTTCATTGCGGTTTTATGACGACTTTCTTTTTTATGAGTGATCCTGAAGGCATAGGTAATTATAGGTAGGTATATCCGGCCGTGAAAGGTTTTATGGAAGGTATCCATCCGATTGTATTTCTTACATGGAGCAATGAAGGAAAAACAAAACAAAATGAACTCTATATACTTTCTTCCTCCAAGTACCATTAATAAAACTTTTTTTACTTTAGGCAACTCGACTTTGACAGTGACATAGTGACAGTGACATTAGTTTGACACGTACCTTGGTCCCTGGACGAACTTCACGCCGCTTAGCAGCTCAGTTACGACCAGTGCTGCCATTTTAGCGCTTTCGGCGCTAGATCTAGCGCTTTTTTGCTATGTTCAGCGGACACTTGATAATCTTAGCGCCTAGCGGATAATCTAGCGCTTTTTTCAATTTTGTGCTCTATGCCAGCTGGGTTTTAATATGGCAATAGAGCACGAAGAATCCCATTAACATTAATTACGGTTTGTTTCATGTTTGATTGAATAAGCTTCTTTCATTTTCATTCTGTCTACGTGAACGCACTGAAGTTCAAGTTTAGAAATAACGTTTTAAGCACTGATTTTATTACTTACTTTTGTAAGTGTTCCATCGTGTTGTGTTGGATAACTCTTTTGAAATGGATGTACCATTAACAAAAAAAACTGTTTACAAACAAAGATATACAGTCGAATGGGAGAAATCGCCCAACTTTAAACAATGGTTGAAACCTGTGTCGGAGATAATACAAGGGCAATGTGTTTGTATTGTAGGAAGGATTTTCTTGCCAAGTTATGTGATATCCAGAGACATTGTGATTCAGTTCATCACAAGAAGATAAATGTGATTACACAATCTACCATACTAAACACATAGAGCAAAACAACGGAGCTGTAAACGAGATGCGTTTATACAAGTCGCAATCTGCGTCTCGCTTCCAAAACTTTATCAGAATTGTTATAAGAGCTCATGGTTATAGCCCATGTTTTGTTTAGTATGGGAGATTTATTTAATCACACTGATCGTCTAAAAAGCGCCTTAGTTAAAAGTTCGAATTTAGCGCTTTATTGACCCGTTTGAGCCGATTTAGCGCTTTAATGGCTCGTGAATATATTCGAATCTTAGTGGACCGCTGTCAGCGCTGATTAGATTTTTTCATCTGGCAGCACTGGTTACGACCTCCATTCATCCTTCGCTGTTGTAAACTCGCGATTTTAACATCATTTTCAACGAAAATAACTGAAAGCACTCTGAAACATTCCTCTACAGAGGTTACAAAGTGTTGTTGGTGTAGTTATAAAGTGCTGTGACTTGGAAATGGCGTTGAAATCGTCGCCGGTAGTTTTCGGAGTGCTCTCGCGGATAGCCCGTAATTTTTCGACGGGCAGGGCTCTGGCGTCAAAGCCTGTGACTGTTCGAGATGCGTTGAACCAGGCTATCGACGAGGAGATGGAAAGAGACGAGAAGGTCTTTGTTTTAGGCGAGGAGGTGGCACAATATGATGGCGCTTACAAAGTCACCAGGTATGCTCTTGAACGGCTGTTATAACCTCGAGGATACGTGCTGGGGCTCTACAAATTGATCAATATACAACTCTGCTACTATTCATTTAGTATTCATTGCAGTTTTAGTTGTTTACTCTTTCAGTATTCTTATTTAGGTAAAAGCTGTATGAAGGTTACATAATGATGGGAGTATGTTGACAGATCTCAAGTTTGTTATCTGCTGAGGAACGCGGAAATACCAGATGTTTATACTCGAGCACTTAGTTGGTTGACAAACATGCACTAGAACTAACAATGTTTTTTTATCTATTGGTACTTTTCTTTTCTTAATACTAAACTTGTTCTCATACATACTGCTGTAAGTTTGTAGAACTCATTGATTTACTAGATAATTTATTATTTTGTAGGAAACATCTAGCATTTTCTAGACTGCCTTCACAGCTCAGTTGGTAGTAGCTCTGCCTTCTGCGTTGTAGGTTGTGGGTTCGATCCCCAACGAGAACAAATATTTGTGTGGTGAACACAGATGTTTGTTCTCTGTCTGGGTGTTATATTGTTTTCTATGTATGTATTTACAAAAAAAAAAATATTTAAGTATTAAATCAGCTATCTGGTTCCCATAGTACAAGCTATGCTTAGTTTGGGGCTAGATAGTGCTGTGTGGATTGTCTGCATTATTTATTTATTTATTTTAAAGGCTCCAATTTCAGGGGAATGTGGAAGAAGTATGGTGATAAGAGAGTGATTGACACCCCCATCACGGAAGCCGGCTTTGCGGGCATTGCAGTGGGAGCCGCCTTCGCCGGCCTCAAACCCATCTGCGAGTTCATGACGTTCAACTTCTCTATGCAAGCTATTGATCATGTAAGTTTTAGGACAAAATCTTATATTTTGCTGACTGGCAGTACATACATACATACATACGTAAAATCACACCTCATTCCCATGGAGGTAGGCAGAGATCACGGATTTCCACTTGCACTTTACTGGCTGTCAGTCCTCTGGTATTATTGCGGTTTTTCTTCTTATAGTAAGTTCTTAAGACAGCTGTCATTGTAATTCTTGCACACAGATTTTTTGGTTCTTTTAAACCATTGTGGTGAAAGGATTTCAAGTACGCCTCCGAGAGGCTCCTTCCATGCACTCTACACATGTTTTCGATTTTGATATAGATATTCTATGACATCCCGGTTTCCTCACAATGTTTTCCTTCACCATAGTACTGCCATAGTGCACATAAATTTCATCATTCATCATCATTTCAGCCCGGTATCACCCACTGCTGGGTATAGGCCTCCTTCATATTTTGCCAGCCTCCCCTGTCCTGCGCGTCTCTTGTCCAGGTGTTTCCTGAGACCTTCACAATGTCGTCGACCCATCACATAAATTTAATGACAGAAAAGCTCATTGGTACAAGACTGGATTTGAAGTCACAACACAAGCGGGGCCGCTGCCACTAGACCACCAGTGCTCTCCAAGTGTGCAAGTGAGAAGTGGTTTGACGAAGTTCAGTGTCCTAAATGTAGGAAAAAGGCATCAATAGACTTCTTCTAGCTAATGATGATGATAAATTCTCAACATCATACAAGTTGAAGTTATACTGAAATAGTTCCATCTTAAACATTGTTATCAGAATGAAATTCAAAGTTAACAAACAATGATGCAGTCAGCAGAGATAATGTCAGATTTGCATGATAAGATACAACTACGGTCGTTCATGAATTATTGTTTCGATATTTGATTGTGAGAACATGCAATCCAATGACAATAGGTATATTATTATCTGGCTGTAGAAAGCTTATTGTAAAATATATACTATGCAACAAAACTGCATAATATTATTATAGTTGTTTTTTTTGTGATTTACACAGATTCGCATAGCTTAATTATAAATCTTCCTCACCAACTGGTGCTGATTTTTCGTTTAGACATGAGCTGTTTTTGACGCGATTTTGAGTAGTTTCCTCGACAAATCAACAAACTCAAAAACAGTTCCGACTTCCAATCCTAAGATCGTAGGTTCAAATGCAGTCGTGTAATAATGAGTTTTTCTATCGAAAACATTATGTGCACTATGCCAGTACTCTCAAACGGTGAAGGAAAACATCGTGAGGAAACCGACGTGTTGTAGAACCTAAAAAAGTTCGAGCAACACGTGTCAAGGGTCACGCAAAAAGGGCCCACCGGCGGCTTACTTGCGGAAAAACCTGCCCGCACATCAAGTGTGCATGATAAAACTTGCCGAACTTGCCGTGTCAAGCGTCGCCAGCGGAAACCTGTCCGCACACCAATCATTTGATTTGATCTCTTTTGTTATTATTTTATAGATTTTAGTATTTTGTTTTATGTAGGTCTCCTACATACATAAGTAAATTTTATATATTTTTATATGTACATAGCTCTAAGTGACGTATTAGATATGTCTGTAATGTTACTTAAGATATGATTTTTTGCAATAAACTAAACTAAACCAAGTGCAGATGCTGAATTAGTTGATACCCACGTTCCAGATAATAAACTCAGCGGCGAAGACGTTCTACATGTCAGCGGGCAACGTGCCGGTGTCGATAGTGTTCCGCGGGCCCAACGGCGCGGCGGCGGGCGTGGGCGCGCAGCACTCGCAGTGCTTCGCCGCCTGGTTCGGGCACTGCCCCGGACTCAAGGTGCTCATGCCGTACTCCTCGGAAGACGCTAAAGGTAATGCTACCTCTACAGGGTTATTCATTATTAGCTGCAAATACTCAGGAAGTAGGCTCAACAAATAAAATAAAAAATATTTATGAAATTATTTTTTTAAGTTTTGTTATGAAAATCCTGAGAAAATCGATAAAGAATATCCTTTAGAATCATTGGCGCCTGACCTATTTTGACCTTTGATCCGCGCCCGCGCGCCTTGAGCGACACTCTGCGTTCAGACACCGCCTGGGTGGGTCATCGTCCGGTTCTCCGTGGCAATCATTATGCAATAGCCGCTAGCCGTAAAGAAATTAATAAAAATAAAAATTTGATACAAAAACCTAAATCAGTTTAGGAATTAAATTGATTCGGCCAAACAAATATTCACGACCCAAAAATTAGGCCCTGTCAGTTTGTGTAGCTAATAATGAATAACCCTGTATACACTAGAACTGCGGTGGCCAACCGGTCGATCGCGACTTTATGTCCAGTCGATCGTGGCAAGGCAAAAATTATAAATTAGTAGACGAGGTTGCGCAACACTAACTACTACACACTAACTGTGTACTAAACACTAAACTATGCTGTTTCATTTAAGATTCCAAGAATTATGTAAGTGTGGCAGATCGCACAGGGTTTCGTTAGTAAACAGTAAATCTTATGTATAGTCAAGTTGGCCACCCCTGCACTAGATATTTTGGTGTGTGTAGTCTAGACTATATTCTATACTCTAGCCAAACTCAAGATGCAATATTTACTAACATTGAACTGACAGGTGAATCAGCTGATAGCAGGGGTGCAAAACATTTTTCGGGCTGTGCTCGTAATGTAGGTAATCATCATCATCAATAACATTTTTTACCATCCTATCCTACTAATATTATAAAAAGTGCGAAAGTGAGATTGGCGTAGGTAGTGTTACCAACTCGGTTAGAAAAATGGGGAAAATGATTTGATAACTGAATAAATGCACTTTTTGGCTGAATTTTTTGCATTAAAAATTAATTTTAACTTTATTGTTCATTCAACAGTCATTTTACATGGAAATCATTACATTAAATGTCATTATTTTACAATCCGCAGGTAAAATAAGATAAATGAAACAAAATCAGTAGGCCTAATATAGAAAACGATTTAGATACATCGTGATCGTGACCGATACGACCACCGTTTCGAACATTTGAAACGAATGATATTACCATAGAAAGAGAGGTACAATGCATTGAACGAACGTAAAAAACTAAATTAAAATTATACTCTTTCTATGAATAGTGTATAGTTTGTAGTGCTATTCATAATTCCGAATCATAGTCAATATGTAACCAATTGTTTGCTACCCAGGACGTCAAAGCTAAGATTCATTATGGTTGGCACTGCTAGAAAGATAAAAATCTCTGGTGATTTTAATTTACGTTTATGATAACCTATTGAAGATTCGTAAATACAAGTAGTTAGATTTTGCATTGGAATTGACGTAACTAATGAAAATTGTAACAAATTTGATAGAATTTATAGGCAAAACCATCGTAATTCAATAAGGCCCAACCATTTCGTGGTGACAACCCTAAAAATCAGCTGATTTCCAATGTTAGTAAATATTGCATCTTGAGTTTGGCTAGAGTATAGACTGTAGTCTAGACAAAAAAAAACGATTTTTTGATTTTTCTATAAATTACCAGTCACAAAAGATTTTCTATTTTGCAAATCAGGGTTGAACCGAAAAGCTGAACAGAAAACAAACATCTGTGTTCACCACACAAATACATATTTGCACCGAAAGCAGAGTTACTACCTGAGAGGCCAAAGATAAGGAAGAAAGTTTTCACAAGGAACTCTTCTACTACTAAAACTAGTTTATTATAAATCCAGGTCTGATGAAAGCGGCCATTCGCGACGCAGACCCAGTGGTGTTCCTGGAAGATGAGATGTTGTACGGGGTTCAGTTCCCCATGTCCGACGAAGCACTCTCCAGCGACTTCGTACTTCCCATCGGTAAGCTGTCTACCACCACGCTAGTTGTTATGCTGACACTACATTAGTTTTTGCATACAATATGCTGGTGGGTATCAGGAGTGTCGCCCACTTGATGTTAAGTGGTGACCATCGCGTATAGCACCTATAACAACTGAGTTTTACTCGTAACCTTTTCTAATCTATCCTTATGAAACCTTAGAATGAACACTTATTGGACTCGGACTTCATCGTTTCTACATAACGTATTGTTGTTGTCTCATCTTTTCTCCATACAAAAGAGAGAGACGTACTCAAAACGAATTTTTCAAACTGATTGATTAAACGCGACAGAACTAATCCCAATGTGTAACTTCCAGGTAAAGCTAAGATAGAGCGAGAAGGCAAGCATGTGACGCTGGTGTGCGCCGGCAGAGCGACCGAGACGGCACTCGGCGCCGCCACCGAACTCGCGGGAAAAGGTATTTACCCATGCATAAGAGCACAAAGGCACTCTGTGCTCTGTCAACTTTACAAAAAGACACTTCCCTTTTTATCATATTTAAATAATATAAGAAGTTTTAAAAGTTTGAAAAACTGACCAAGAAAAGTAATATTCCTAGATTGGTCCCATATAAATTTCATCAAAATCGCTTTAGCAGTTTGATTATGAAGTCGGTTTTTAGATTACTTGTTAAAGTGACCAAAGTTTCTATGCACTATGCAGCGGGGCTCATGTTCTGGACCATACTACCCCCTAAGACCTGTAAAACACATGAAGCAATGAATAAATGAATATGTCTACGTCTACGCGAGACGGCAGATGGCGCTGTCTCAAGACAATATAAAGGCCCGCGCTAGCCAGCGCCGCGCACACATTTTTCTCCGCACCCATCTCAATAGCACGCTATACGCTATATTGATTGTTTTTTTTTACATTTTAAACATTATACTTACTTTTAATACAAATAAAAGTTTTGTCATTCATAAGCTAGATTAGCAAGATCCTTCAGGAACCAGTACCTAGGCGATTAGGCAAGCTAAGGCCGCATCACCGCCATAGCCAAAAACACTGGCCTTAATCTAAAACAATGATTATAATAACCAAAATGTAATAATACTTTCCAGGGATAGAATGCGAGATCATTAACCTACGGTCCATCCGCCCTCTAGACTTCGAATGCATCGCGCGATCCATCGCCAAAACACACCATCTAGTCACTATCGAACAAGGCTGGCCACAATCTGGTAAGATTATCACTTTAGAATGGACATTGTGAGAGTGGAATGGTACTTATAATATTTGAGGAGCATAATAGTTCAGATGAGACTCTTCTCTTCTGAACTATTATGTTCCTCAAATACAACAATACGTTGTGTAAAAACGATCTTAACAAGTTGTGTTGTCTCTTCAGTGAATTTACTGTTTCATGTGTTTTTTTTAAATTTGGTTTAAAATGTAATTTTTCTTCAATTCTACTTCATTGTACACAGAGATTTTCTTGGTCAAAGAAAGCAACACCACGCACTCAAAACATGGCTATGCCAAGTAGTTACTTTGACAACTAACACTGTCAATTACACGACACTGACACTTATTTGTGTTAGTGACTGCGTTAATAGTGGTTGATTGTTTTGCAGTGGTGTATACTAAAAAACGCCGCCATGACAGTTTACTGCAGTGACTGACACAAATACAGGGCATCATTTTAAATTAGTCCGTGCCCCTACCAACACACATGTGGCACACGACTTCTTTGTTAACCGGGTGGTCCAGAACTGGAACAAGCTGCCTGAGGACGTTGTTTGCGCTGACTCGGTCAATGGCTTCAAAAACAAACTTGACAACTGGCTTCGAAATAATAAATTAGTGCTTAAATATTGTCCAAAAATAACAATGACAATATCAATTAAATCAAATGACTTAATTCAACACTGTTTGACGTAGACACATCAGCGAAAGCTGCTCGTCTATAAATAATAATAATAATAAATAAGCGTCAGAGTACTATTATTTGCCAGTTTTAAACATTTTTGTACAACGCACTTGTTTTTAAAATGAGTTTGTATTTTAGTAGTAATCTTTATTATTTATCGCATTTTTCACACAATAGCGCTTATTGGTGCATCTCTTTCTTTCTTTATATAATGTTAATTGTGTTGTGTAGGTATCGGCGCGGAGATTTGCGCGCGCGTGATGGAGTCCCCGTCGTTCTTCGAGCTGGACGCGCCGGCGTGGCGCGTGACGGGCGCCGACGTGCCCATGCCGTACGCGCGCGCCGTCGAGCTGCTGGCGCTGCCCCGGACGTACGACATCGTGGCCGCCGTCAGCGCCGTGCTCGGGAACAAGTATGTATACTAACAATACTCACTTCACTAGTTCTACAAAACAGATAGGTACCGAACGCATTCTACATACAAAGCGAAAGAAGAAATGTTTATTCAAACCATCACCATGCAATAAAATATTAAAAAATAAATACAATTTACACCTACTATAGTTAATAATATAAACAAAAAATGAAAAATACAAGCTTGTGTTATTGGCGAATAGGTCAACAGCTCAGCATAAATGCCGCCATATTATGTTTGTATACGGTAGCGTTGGTCTTCCGCAGACAACTTACTGCTGGGAGCACTGGTGGTCTAGTGGTAGCGGCCCCGCCTTCCGACCCGAAGGTCGTGGGTTCAAATCCAATCTTATACCAATAAGTTTTTCTGCCCCAACATGGCCGTCATACCTAACAAACAAAACATATTTAAATTAAATATTAATAAACTAAGAAGTCAAATACTAGCACTGATAGACTAGCAGTGAGAGCACTGGTGGTCTAGTGGTAGCGGCCCCGCCTTCCGATCCGAAGGTCGTGGGTTCAAATCCAGTCATGTACCCTGAGTTTTTTTGTCGAAAAATTTATGTGCACTATGGTACTCTCATAACGGTAAAGAAAAACATCGTGAAGAAACCGGCGTGTCGTAGAACCTAAAACAGTTCGAGCAACACGTGTCAAGGGTCACGCAAAAAGGGCCCGCCAGCGGCCTACTTGCGGGAAAACCAGCCGCACATCAAGTGCGCATGATAAAAAAATGCCGAAGTTTGCATGTCTGTCGTTATATGCTTGCCAACTTAAATGCTACTCCCTAAATCTAAAAACTTAGGTACATACATCAGTAGCACCATAGCTAAATCGTTCGCTATGGTGCCACTGTGATTGGCACCTAGACTCACCATCAATTTCCTTTTATTTCAGAATCAGTGGAGTTGTAAGCCAGTAAGGTAGGAATCTCTAGAAGATCGCATCGCTTCGGCGTTGGAATCGAAATTATCATGTAAATAATATTTATTTTGTACACCGCCCTTACTGCTAGTGCTTTGCAATTGTGATGTATGGATTATAGTATAATGTTATTAATAAAATTGTTAAAGAATTCGCTTGGTTTGTAATCAAATTAGTAACCCCATTATAGAAGGCAAAAGTATAAGTCACAAGATAATAGAATGAAAATAAAGTGCTCTCGAAAATAAATAATTATTATATAATAGGTGCCCTCTGGGTCCCACTGCTGGGTAAAGGTCTCATTCAAGTAGACAATCCACTATCTAGCCCCAAATAAGCAGAGCTTGTAAAATAAACCGATAAACCTGTAAGAACGGATTACTGTCGGTTCGTGCTCTTGCTAATAACGCCATCTATGTGATATCGTTGGCATTATTTTGCCCTCATGTCAACAGCGTGGTTTCAGTTTTCACAAACACTAACTGACAGTGCTCGATAGATGGCGTTATAATGGTGCATGGATAAAAATGAAAAGGGTTGCTTTATCTCAAATATTATTTCTCTATTTATTTAAGAAATAAATAAATAAATATTGCGGAAAATCCACACCACACTATCTAGCCCCAAACTAAGCAGAGCTTGTATTATGGAAACCAGATAGCTGATATAATACGTAAATACTTTATTTTTTGTAAATACATGCATAGAATACAATATAACACCCAGACAGAGAACACCACACAAATGTTTGTTCTCGGTGGGGATCGAACCCACGACCTACGGCGCAGAAGGCAGAGCTACTGCCAACTGAGCTGAGAGGCCAGTCAAATAGAAAACACTACGTTAAATTAGATGAGTAGCATTCGTTGTAATAAAGATGTGTAAATCGTAATTCCCCATAGAAATCCCATACAATACAACCTAGCTACATAGTCCGGACGAGTGCTCGCCGACAGAATGATGGATCGCTACGATGGCCACTGTGCCTAGCTACTCTACTGGAGGGACATACTACTTCTGAACGACTGTTTCAGTATTTTTATTGTCATCACATTGGTTGCAACATTATGACAGTAATAGCAGTTTAGTAGGTATCACAATGTGTACCCATAAGGGCATTACAATATATTATGGGAGGCAGACTGAGGTTCCGAATTATAAATAAATAAGTAGATTAATTGATGTCATATTTGATTATTATTATTATATTCGCACATTTAATGGGTCAAAAATTCATTTAATTAATTATTACATTTTTGCAGGAGAAAAGTTTTTTTTTATAAATAAAGAATCTGACTGAAGTTCTTTTATTTTTTCTGGTAATTTATTATAGACATAAATTTAAGTTATTCGTTACCCATTTTACGTTTAACAGTATAGGTACCTATGGTGCGCCGGCTAAAACTCTTTGAGGTGCAGGTTCGATATTGTCAAGGCTAAAGGTTGCTTGGTAATAATATGCAAAAATATTAAAGGTGGTATTTTCACAGAGGCAATCTTAGTGTAGGTTTTTTTTAACTTGCTGAAGGAAAAAGCCTGTGGTCGATCAGATGTTAAGTGGTAACCATTGCCCATAACAAAGCATTGTCTCACATGTTATTAATATAACGCCTTACTATACTATTGCACTGTCTGGCGTCCATAAAATTGATAGTTATAGGAACCTGTGTATTGTATTCTAATTATGTATTTACAAAAAAAATAATGTATTCAAGTACCTATTATATCAGCTATCTGGTTCCCATATTACAAGCTCTGCTTAGTTTGGGGCTGGGTAGTTTTGTGTGAATTGTCCACAATATTTATTATTATTATTATTTATGTACCTATATACTACAGACTTGCCAGTAAATTAACCGACATCATTCAAACCAAAACACCAATGCTGCTTCACGGCAGCAATAGGCATGGTGGTAGTAACTTCCTCGGACAAGTCCTTCACAAAGAGCTCTCTACTACTAAAACATTTTTGCATTTTAGTCCGCATAGTTGAAATATCAAATATTATTTAGATGATATCCAAAGTGACGTTTCCCATAGAAATCGCGTAAACAATGCTCGTACATTGTATGGGCGAGTGCGCGGAGACAGAATGATGGATCGCCGCTACCACAGAATAATTCTACCAAAATGTAGTAATTTGGCTCTTTGTAATAGTTTGGTTGTTTTTTATACACCACGAGAGTCACATAAATACTTCTGACCCCGCTAGGATACTAAATCATGGATATCAGCTGGTCCTACTTACCATAAAATACGATAGACTAATTCCTCACCGCGCATAAAGTAACTCTAAAAACAGTTGCAACCGTACCATTGCTGCTGCCTCACGGAAAACTTCAATTGGTTTTCATGGCATAGACCAGCAGAAACTAAAGCTATCTACTAGGTATCGTATCTATACTCCAACACCGTGCTAGCCTTTGCTCAAAGCCTGAATCCTGAATCGAGATTTTTCTAAGACGTCATATCATACTTTATATCCACCGACTTCCCGAGATCTTTGTACAATTACTATGTAGAAACCTCTTGCGGCTGAGATTTACAAAATCAGCTTATTTATTTCTGTACATTTTATTGAATAATTTTGCCGAAAGCCTCCCAAATCTTAATTTCACATCCGTTGACGTGTCCCGAAAAAAATTCGCTAACAAAAATGTCAATCACCCAGCTCCCTACAATGTGGGTAATTCCGGAGGCGATCCATCACGCGAGGACATGGTCGGACAGATTTTTGAGAATAACGCACGTGGCGGAATAAAAGTGGATTTATAAAACGAATTTAGAATTACTGAGAAAGTGTATATATGAAATAGCGGTATCTACAATGCCTATGTAAACCTTGTAAATAATGGAAGAAATGAAAAATTCTCGAGATCGTTTCTTCCTCATACCCATAAATTGTAGAATGAGCTACCACCAGAGGTGTTCCCTCTTAAATTCAACATGAATAGCTTCCAGAAAAACGTTAAAAATCTCCTCCAAGGTAGGTGTAGTGCTCGCAGGCCGATGGTAAGTACGAGGCCAAGACAGCCTCTATGTAGGTAGGTAGTCACAGGCTCGACAACAGGCGGTTAGTACAAGCGGCACGTCTACTCTCGCCCACGGCTCTCGTAACACTGGCCGTGCCGCCTTACCCACTCGCTTGCCCGAGACTGTGTATGTATGAGGTTATGTCCAACACACAAACACTACAGTAGGCAACGCAACAACAGCACCCTTGGTGTTGTTGGTGTCTATGGGCGACGGTGACCGCTTACCATCAGGTGGGCCGTAAGCTCGTTTGTCTACCTTTTAAGGGGTCTCTACACATTTGCCCATGCTGGGCCAGGCTCCGCCAATGCACAATTGTAGACCACGATCACTTGGTGTTCACACATTGGCGCATGGCTCATTGCTGCCTGGCAAACCAATTGCGACGGACGTCGAAGTAATTACGGCTGCGGCTATTTACTTTGAACGATCAGATTTGATTCAAACTTTGCACACCTGTCAAAGGTCGATGACAATGCAATAATATGAAAAAAAAATATATGAAAAAAAAAATATATATATATAGTTTAAAAAACTAAAAAAACGCTTTTATAACTAATTGAACTAAAAAGTTAAAAATAAAACTGTAATAATCAATTGAAAAATTTATATTATTGTACAAAAAGCGTGGGGGGCTTGATTTTGATTGTTGTAAATATTTTATCTATAGTTTATTATATCTGAAGTTATTATAAAAAGCACCCTACGCTTTTTTGTACAACAATATAAATTTTTCAATTGATTATTACGGTTTTATTTTTAACTTTTTAGTTCAATTAGTTATAAAAGCGTTTTTTTTTAGTTTTTAAACTATAATTTATTCTATACTGTTTACAAGTATTACAGAACGCAACACAAAAGTGTTCTAACCCGGTCAGCGGCCGGTGACGAACTGAACATTGGCCGATTGTGTAAACACCACAGGCCAGGCTACGCCACGATTCCTTTGAAGTGTGCCCAAAAAACCGACAACTCCCCGATTGCGCGCCATGCTTGCCGCCAACATACACCAATACCCGCCAATGTCCGCCAACATACACCAATACCCCCTGTACACATTGGCGTTGGCCTGTAGTGGGCCAGCATGGGCAAATGTGTAGAGGCACCTTTACATAAAAAAAAACAGGGATCGTCTGTTTTACTTGTATTGCGACAAGATAGGCAGAAAAAAGTTTAGGCTCAGTCGTTATTTTTCACGTTCGATTTCCACGCTGTGGATCAGATCTGTCTGGGCGATCAGCTGCGATCTGCGATGACGATCATTGTATCGTGATCAAACCACTGCGATATTTGACAGCGTTATTACACTGATCGCCATTGCAGATCACAGCTGATCGCCTTTAATCAACAGAGCTAAATAATAATCAACAAAATCACAATCATTTTCAATGTGAATCTTTTCACTCAAGTCTAGTCCTCGAATCTTTTATATTGTTATACTTTATATGATGTAGGTACCTATAGGTAGATAAGTACTTCTTTAGACTGATGATTATGATGAAACAACAAGTACTAAACGGTTGGAAAGTTCTTGGCAGTTGATGATGTCGTACACCGAACGCGTCCAAACTTACCAACCAACTTTATGATGGATTGAGTTGAAAACTTATATCGTCGGCTAAAAATAAATTCCTACAAGATCCAAAACAAGCATTGCTCTATCTTCAACTTTAACTCATTCAATGTAATACAGTGTATATATTAAAATAAATATATTAAAAAAACTTTTGATAATCTTAGATCAAAATGAGCGACCACAGTCCGTGGTAAGTACCTACTCAAATTCAAACTCAATCAAAATTTATTCATTTCAATTCCAAGAATCACTTTGAAACTACAAACCTATATCTGAAGTTGAACGTTTCTAACCTAATTGAATGAAGATTTAAACATAGAATGCCGGTTCCAGACACAAATAAGTACCTAATGTTTGAATGAGTGAATGATTTATTTGCGAAATAAGAATTTACACTAAATTGAATACTAAATGTATAATGTGAATCTTGTGTTTAATTGAGTTTTGATCAGTATCCTTTGACGCGATCAATATTTAGATGGACAATTTTATTACACCACTTCAGGTCTTTACTAGGACTCGTTAAACCATGATTCAGCCCCTAGGCTGGCCTAAAAGCCTAGAATTATGGCTCATACTTTTCTTCGGGTTACAAGTACCTGATGGTATACCAAGAGAGGTCCTAAACAAACCCCTAACACATCATCCCCTGACAAGTGGCTGAGTAATAAAATCTCCGCACCCCAGGGCATCGACTTTAAAATGTTTAAACGCCTAATTTGATGGGGTGTGGTTTCAATAAGGGTGGTTTAGATGGAGTCCGAAGATTTGAACTTAAAACCGGTAATGCAACGGATCATTGAAGTTTTAAGTTAGGGGACGGTTGAAAGATTTGAATGTGTAATCAAATCCATTTTGTACGATTACTCCCAAAGCCTTGATAGAGGCGACAACAATTAAATTTTACCTGACTATGTGGCAGAGTGACCAACAACGAACCAGTGAGCCAAACAAACACTTACATCAATAAAATAATTATTCAAAATAAAAAAAAAATACAAAATCAAAAGTGTATTTACTCAGTTGGATTGCAAGAATCACTTTGAAACGTCTTAGTGCTAGGTGAGTCTAGGTGCCAGTTCCACGCGACCAAGCCTAGAAGAACCTAGATGGTACTGGCATTGTACCTAGAAGCTATGCGAACACATAAAACGTTAGGTACCCCTCCCTAGACCGATTTAGGGCGATTTTATTCTATGCTCTAAATATAGGTTTACATAGTTATTTATTAGGTAGGTACATAACAGTGTAGGTAGCTACCGACTAGGGGTAGATAGAGGTAGGTATGTCCGTTTGTCTGAGCAAGCTCCGCTGGATGGAGATATTTGCTGTTTACACGTTTATTTGTGAGAAATTCGAAGCGGCACGGGAGGAAGAAAGTCATTCACATTCTCAGTTAGAATAATAGAATCATTTATATTTTTAACCTGACTGAGTTATTGACACTAACTTGAGCAAAATCTGTTTTTAAAAACATTTAACTTTGAATTAAATAAATCCTCTTCTTCTTATCGTGTCACTGATTCTTTCGAACCAAGTGTGGTGAAAGGATTATAGGTGCGCCTCAAAGAGGCTCCTTTCGTGCAATTGACACATATTTTCGAATAAATAAATAAATAATAAATCCTCTAAAATGTATTGGTATTTAGTTTTATTGAACTATAACTTAAATAACAAAAAAATCATAAAATAAAAAAAAAGAAACTAAAACTTAATTTATATATTATAATTAAATAAATTAATATTGTGGACAATCAATCATAAAATACAATGTTAAATAGGTACTTTGTAAATCCTTTTGCCTTCAAGGTACGTAAATTAAATAGAAATTACACGTTGCGATATTTTACAACTAATAGCTTTAACCATTCATTTACATATCGAATGACTGATATTAGTTCTAGTTATTACTACATCGCATTCCTGGAAAATTAGTACTTCGAGTACCTAACTAGAGCCTTCATTTCACTCAGAGGGAGAAATCTTGTAGTGTGTAATTTAAATAAATCGATTGAGATTGTGGAGCAAGGCTTTCAAGGTATGATAATGTTCGCTCTGTTGTTATGGAAAAAGCTATGTCAAAGCTTGGTTATTTATATGCTTCAATTCATAATACTATACAAATGTTTTACTACTATTCGTAGGTATTTTATATGAGAAAACAAATATGTTTATGACTGAATCGCGCTGCAACGATAGAATCGATTTTGATGAAACTTAGGATAATAATAAAAAAAAGAATATTGGGGAAAATCCACACACTATCTAGCCCCAAATTAAGCAGAGCTTGTACTATGGGAATAATACATTTGACTTCGAATTAAAATAAAGGCTTATTTCTAAAATCGTTATATAGATTCTACATTGAATCAATTTAGTATAGTTTTTACTTTATTTAGTTGTAAGTTTCTTCCCCCTGTGCTTGGTAGGCCTCGCTAATGGCATGTGACAGGGCCCGTGATGGATCGGCTACCACCCCTCACCCCACACCCCGCAACCCGCACCCCGCATCCCTCGGAGGGTGGAATTAGACGATTTTTTCCACATCACCCTATTAAGCTTCTTATTTCTTAGCGACAATATTTTATTTATTTTTTGGATAATATTACAGCGAGCCCTGTAATAAGAACATAACCTTCGCATTGCGTTGCCAGACGTACTAAAAGACATCTAGGCGACCGCTGGTGATAATATAAAAAAAAATCGCTGGAGATTGACACTTTTTTTGATCACGATTTTCTGAAATGAAGACTAAGTGACAACTACGAAGGAGAAGTGATAGAAGATTTATTTGACAGCGTTCCAATGACCATTCCATCACCATCGCCAGTGACCTAGGTGTGCGCAGGCCTTTAATCCGTATTATCTATACTTCTATACTAATAATAAGAAGAGGAAAGTTTGTATTTTTGTTGTTTTTTTGTTGTTTTGGTTGTATTTTTGTATGTTTGTAATGAATTAAATCAAGAACTAACGTGTCGAATTCAAAAATTCTACCGCCATTGGAAAAGCTACATTCACCTTGATAAACATAGGCTATATTTATGTGTTTAAAAAATAAATGTCCACCCATGCGAAGCCGGGACAGGCCGCTAGTTTTCAATATTATTGTTACAAATTAGTTTCCAAAACCACACAGCTAAGAGTAGGTCTACTACTTAGAAATTAAGTATCAAGGTAACTATTCCTATGCGGATATTTAACCATGACGCGTCACGATAAGGTTATATAATTAACTATTGATTTGATTGACGATTAATTTAGTGTTCAAGGATAATAGAGTCAACAAGGCCTGTGCCTGAGGGGATGTGTACCGTGCCTGGAGCTACAGTCGTTTTGATCATAGATCATTAATCGATCATTGAAAATTACGATGACTATAACGTTTTTATTGATTTGAAAGTGTTTACAAATCACAACGATTTTTATAATGTCCCAAGAGTGGGATTTGAACCCGCGACCTTCCCCTTGGTACGGGGCTGCGCTGACCGCTGCGCCATTGGATACTAATCACACGCAAATACTCGACGCAGTAATCGAGCGCAGCCCAGTTCCAACGGAAAGGTCGCAGGTCCAAATTCAGCTCGCTCTTAAGGGCGCTTGTACACGCTAAGAAAATGCGCCCTAACTTTTGGGACATTATAAAAATCTATATTTTTCAAACCTGTATTTCTGGTTCTAATGGCGAAGGCTAATCGTGACCCATTAACAATGATCTGCCTGAAGTAACTTTGTTTGAAAATCGTATGGTTGCGCCATGCGCATAATTCTTGTAGTATTAGAGCTCTTTATGAAGGGTGCATCCAAGGAAGCACTACCACCATACCAATTTCTGCCACCAAGATGTATTACTTTTTTTTCATGCCATAGCTGGCAGACGAGCAGACGGGCCACCTGATGGAGAGCAGTCACCAACGCCCATAGACACCTGCAACACCAGAGGTGGTGCTGATGTGCTGCAGGCCTTTTAAATACAGATCGACCCGCCTTTTGAAGGACCCCACGTCGAAGCCCTGAGTGAATAAAACGTAACATTTTGCTTTGGTTTGAAGGGTGTGGGTGCCGTTGAAATAACTGACACGTGAGGCTTAATTCTGTATGCCCCACTGGACACAATGCAAAGTATCGTAGAACACGTTCCTGATGTGCGTGACCTACGAGGCATTGCTTTGTTTTTTTAAGCGATGGTTACTTTAAATCAATTGGATCCTAATAGCTTGTTCCATCAACAAATTGTATAAGAAAAAATATGTGCAGTAATTTTTGAAATATAGTTAAAAGACGATGCCACTGGTCAAGAGAAATAGAGATAGAGAAAGAGAGAATAGAGATGATGAAATTGCATCGTTTATTAATACGTTCCTAGCCAATTAGGATGTCTAATGCCTACATAATGAAACTAGCACGCTTGTATGTAGGATATTGATCGTTTATGCAACCAATAATCAATTATATTATACTGAAATACTTTGCACAGGACGTAACATTTTAGCATCAGTTTATTGCACGATTATCTAAAACGTTATAAGTTGATTATGAGCATTATACTTGAATGATCTCACATCTTTTAATAATCCAATGATATAATTCTACTTTCTGCGCTGTAGGTTGTGGGTTCGATTCCACCCGAGAACAAACCTAAAGGTATTTTTATTTTTAGTCATGAACTTTTAAATGTTCTGTGTCTGGATTAAATATATTGTATTTTATGGTATTTATGTAACAAAAAAGTATATTAATTACCTAATACCTGATTTCCATTGGAAATTTTGCAAATCATGCAAACATTTTTCCAAGAGAATTTTTTTTATGCAAAAGATAGACAAACGGGCTCACGGCCCATCTGGATGGTAAGTGGTCACCGTCACCCATAGACACCAACAACACCAGGGGCTCAATTCTAGACCAGTGACTTTTTTGTCACGGTAGATATATATCACAAGAACTGTCAGTTTCTTTATTGAATTTGACAGTTCTTATGATATATATCTACCGTGTCAAAAAAGTCACTGGTCTAGAATTGAGCTCCAGGGGTGCTGTCGTTGCGTTGCCTACCCTGAAGGAACTTTTTTACATTTTTCTTGAACCTATTCACAAGATTCCACAAGATTTTTGATTAAAATACTCGCTAGAACTTTATCTATAGACTAGTAAAGGTACTACTTATAATCAATCGTCGAGACCCTTCCCATGGTGTGTCGTGCGAGCTGATCCGCGTCCGTCCGCGATATCATAGACTGTGGGAAGGGGCTATACATATCATACATAACCATAAGCCATAGGTAAACTGCATAACTTACATATTCTAAAGCCACAAAACCGGAATTTACGTTCCGACGAACAACACTTTCATTAGATATTAAACTGAGTCATAAAAATAATTAATCTACAGCCGATAAACCTTCAATGTTAGACTCTTACTAGAACGTTCAAACCTCTGGACTCTGTATTTGTAAATACAGTGCATTGGCCAGTTGCAGTAGAGCTTAGTCGTAAAAAGCATGGTAAATTAATCATGTAAGCCTGTCCAAAATTATCTACCTAACTTCAAGTAGGTAAGTTAAGTATTTTGTTTTTTTTAATGCATTGCTACGCAATGTAAAATGTATTATGCAAGTTTTTTTATAAAAACGGTGAAAAAACCTATCGTTTCGTGATTTCGACATTTTTAAGGTTGAGGGCCCACATTGAAAAGGTCTCAAATCCATTCTTTCTGAAAATATAAATATAAGGAGAGGCCAATGTCCAACAGCGAAATTCTGCAGCCTGATGATTAAACACAATTTTTTTTTGTCAAAATAGTTGTAGAACAATTATATTTATACCAACACGGGTATTTATCGCGTATATTATTACCTTATTTTATTTTCCCAACGTTTGAGCTAATTGCTATAATCGTGGTCGCGGGCAGAATAAAATAAGGTAAGTAATAATACCTACGCGATGAATACCCGTTGTCAATAATATGTTATGATTGCGTAAGTTTAAAAAGTAATGTTGTAGAACAAAATATTTTAAACCTATGCGTGTGTAAAATGGGGTCCAGTGAGTGGTTTGTCAGTGCATGATAGTATTTTCGACATCCGCAATGAATGAGAGGCGGGTTAACTAGTGCCCTAATAATAGAGCACGTGCTATAAATCATTTAAACTATTGTAAAGTTGAAGCCTATCCTGTTAGACAATAGACTTACAAGGATAATAGCAGTAACTTAGCCTTCAAGGAACTAAAACACTGAAATTCCAAAGGTTCTGAGTTAGTATTAAGAACAGTACCCGAAGTCCCAGTGCATTTACAACATTTCGTTACCAAATGTTGTTTTCGTTTCGCCTTTTTGTCTCTCTCTATTGTATGGAGAAAAGATGAGACAACAACTCTAACTACGTAACGTATTTTTACTGTCTCATATTTTCTCTATGCAATAGAGAGAGACAAAAAGGCGAAACGAAAACATCATTTGGTAACGAAATGTGGTTGCAAAACTCCGACTTCGGGTACAGGACCTTAATTTCTCAATATCAGAAGACATTGCTTGTAAATTGATCTGCTGACACTTGAGTGGCGAGTTGGGAAATGAGACATCCAGAGCGGAAACACGTCCAAGAGTGAGTCTGGAGAATATTATGATTTTCTTCATGACAATAAAAACGAACTTTGGCATCAGTCAGTTTTCATTTATTCCCAGTCGTGCTCCGATGCTTTAGTTGACCATATAGCGCAGCCACTATGGTGCAACTAGACTTACCATCATTTCATGGGTCTGCTGCATCTTCTTCGGCTTTGTTCAAGTACTGTTTGGTAGTCTAATTTCAATCAGTGGTATTATGAAATTTTAAGACCTACATTTATTGTTTCTGTTTTTGAGAGAATTTAATAGATTATTGGGAAATTATAAAGATGAATAATGATGGTTTTACCTTGGTCTTGCCTACCTACCTTTTTATGAATAGTAAGTAATCGCATATCAAAATGTAGGTCAGAATCATAAATAATCATTCTAAGCAATAACAAAACGCATTATTTAGATTTAACCACGTATTATTCGCCAAGCATAGTGAGTAATAAAATTACATCACAAGAAAACGTATGTTTTTAAACAAAGTTGGAAAGTTATCCAAATATATCTATAAACAACAAAGCAAAGACAAGTCTGACTGTCACAGTTTTAACGCCCGAGGGTTTTGGTATTAAAGGGATGCACTCAGGTCCTGTGAAACTAATATACCTACCTAACTACATATAATTCTCTTTTCATGGTAAGTTTTCCCTAACCTACATTTCGTCCCACCGAAAATAGCACCTCCCGGACAAAGACACAAGCTCTCGCTATAGTTGCTTCGTCAATGCGACGCCTTTGGGTGATCATCGTGTCAGCCATACATGTACCCACTTCCTGATCTTGATGTATGGTTGAAACTAGAGTATAAGCAGTAAAGGTCGGAGAGTATGCACAAGCGTAGCGACGAGCGTGACTTGCAGCTATGCACATAGACATCGTATATCCATGATGGTCAATAATGCAATAAGGTGAGGTGACGAGTGTTTTTTTTTTCCATGATATTGACCAGCCTTTGGCTACAATCTCACCTGGTGGTGGTCTGGTGGTGGTGAATAGACTAAATAGCATTTTACTGACTAAATTTCAGACATTCTCCTTCCAGAAGTACAGAAATTATTGTGAAAGAGGACGCGGTTTGGCAATTTTATTTGTATTCGGTAGACGCTGAATCCGCAGCAAGAGATCTAAACAAAATGATTCAATTTAAGCTAAGACAGTGAGTGAGTTCCGTTACGCTTTCACCAAACCACTCAACATATTTAAGCCGCTTATCCTGGGTTCTGCTGTTGAGTCAGTGATTTTTTACTTTCTCCACCGCTTATCGCTCTGCTTATGCTTAAATAGTAGCCTACCGCGTTGGTCACTTGCATAAAAAGTTTCGGATTCCTCGCGTGCTTGCGTATTGACGGCCATTCTTCGGCGCACACCAGTGACGATTGCTCGCGTTCCAAATTCGAAATTGAAATTGCAAACATCGATAACGATTTTATGAATAAAGTGCACATCCCTAGTTCTGTGTTAGTGAAGTTTTAAGTAGTTGTACAAAATGATACGTTTTTTGGTAAGTTTATTTGTACTTAAATTCACCGGTAAGAAATACCTACGTAACTGTTAAAGAGAGTTTTGGGAACAAATCTGTTTAACCGAAGCATGAAGATAGCACTAGGTCACCCATCCAGATTGTAACCACGCGAAAATGTTGCTCAACTTAGTCGATAGTACACCATCAGTGCTGTACGTACACCACAATAAGTATGAAGCACAAGAAGTCAGGATATGTTTGTTTGCAAGTGGAGTTTTTTCTGATGGAACAAGCGTATGTAGGCCAGGCCTACCATGAGCTCTGTCTGGCTCTGTCTTTGGTTCTGGTTTTGAGTCTGTGTGAGTGTCGACTAAATAAACCCTACGTCAAAACGTCACAGTATAATGCACTGGAGAGCACTCACACAGACATAAAACCAGAACCAGAGACAGAGCCAGACAGAGCTCATGGTAGGCCTAATGGTCCACCTGACTTTAAGTAGTAACCATAGCCTATAACTAAGCATTGCCTCGTAAGGTCGTAAGTAACGTCAGGAATACAATACATATGCCCTAGAATGCACAGCCCTATAAATACGTCCATCAACTTGAGGCATACAGTACAGGTTTAGTACTTCCCCGGACGAGCCCTTCACAATGAGCTACTTCAGGGGAGTTGAAGCTAAATTAGCAAAAATGCATAAAAACCGGTCGATCATGACATAAAACAACTCTCACTGCTCATCTGGAATCAGTGATTACGAAATTTCATCGTAATTTTATATAACCGAGCACCTACTTACTTAATTTACACCCCAATAAATTTATAAATAATAATAAAAATGTAGAGTAAAGCTTAATTTTTCATTCTCATAAATTATTCCCATATTTATTTTTTAGAAATGTGTTTTTGATTTTGTGCTATGGATTTCGTGTGGTCTGAAATAAATGATTTTTATTTATAAACTCTATATAACTTTAGTAACCTATTTCTATAATCATATTACCTACTACTCGTGTTGTTCCCACTGTTGAAAAAAAGCCTCCCCTCATTTTTGACAGTCACAACGAAAAACTAATAACCAATTTTTATTTATTCGCTGTATTTCTGAAACTCTTGACGTTGGTCCACTTTTTATGACCGTAAACACATACAATGAATATCGTGCAAGTACTTTGAGAAATCTTCACTCTCGATCAACAAAAACGAGGGCATTTAAATAAACCTTGACCGAGTAAAAATGACGGATTCCACATTTGGAGCCACTAACCCGATGTCATCGCTATGCTAAGGTCACTTCAGCTAGAGTTTAAATCAATAAACATTAATGTTCAAATAATAGGTAAGTGGGTAGAAATCTTATCTATCGACGACCTCTGCCTAGAATGGTCAGAGTTGTCATAAGCTAGGTGTTGGAAGTTTTGTTTTTCTCGATGTGGTAAAAGGATTTTGGATTACCTTATCCTCAAACTTATGCACCTTAAGATCGGAAGGCCGGGTTGCTACCACGAGACCACTAGTGCTCATGAATAAGTAAAATATCCTTCGTCTATAATCTGCACATCATCATTATCATAACATATCATTTAATTAAAACCTCTTCAAAATTGTGTGTTATGCTTATGCAACCTTTTTATGCCCGCATTTATTATGTAAATCTCACGGAATGTAATCAAATTACCTGGTTCACCAGGTTATAGGTTACAATTATACAATCTTATAGAAGCATTTAAAAAAGAAATGAAGAAATCAGAGCTCAGAATAATGAAATAAAGATGAGGCCTTATGTCTTCTTCATGCTGATAATGATGAAACAATGCAAACCCTTATCAGTTCCATCCAAAGCTATAAACGTAATTGCTACACAAACAGCAATATCCGATTCTGTTTGAAACAATAAGCAAGTAACAAACAATTAAACGCTCGGTCCGCTCCAATTCACTTGCAGTACGTAAGTAAAATTTGCTTGTGAGCAGAGAAAACCAAAGAAAACATGGACAAACTGTGTGAAAATGACATGGATAAGAGAGGAGTGAATGCAGAGATGACGGCTGACAGAGGGGAATAGAGGAGGAAGACATGTTGTGCCGAGCCCACATAAAGTGGGATAATGTCAGGAAGAAGAAGAGTTGTTTCACAAGGCCCATTTTGAAACGACTTATAGCTATAGGTGCCAGTTCCACGCAACCAAGCCTAGACCAGTCAACACACTACAGCTTGTTTCCTACTTTTTTTGCATGATCCTTTTATAAAACAAAGATCTAAGTGAGTAAGTTGAGGAGTGACGGAACAAAACATGATAATTCCATGATGTCTCACTTTTCCTAAAAGGTCAAAAACCGGCAACTACTTTGCCTTTGCACAATTAAAGAAAATATGGGTTCTAATGAATAAATAACTGTAAAAACTTATTAAGCATGTTTTTTTTTTTTTCAATGGAAATATCATTATTTGCATCAAACTTTCAACTTTAGAGGCGATTTACTGCAGAAATAAGCATGATTTGAACCACACCAACGTAATTTATGGTATTCTGTCGAATGTCATTGCTAACTTTTTTTTACAAAAAGTGGAATTATCATGTTTTGTTCGGTCACTCCTCAGTTGTCTACACTTCATTTGTATTTGATTTGAATGTGGAACTACATCTTATGCAACTTGTCTACTTCCTAAGCACACGTGCCACTATACAAGAGAAAACAACAATTAACATAAACCTATAAACACAAATACTATACTTACCTCACCTAACACACATTGACCCTTGTTCTAACAGATTTAAAAACTACTATCGCGAATCAAGTTCAGTTTAACCAACCTTTATGACAATGCAATAAAGCCTATTTTTAAATATCAGGTTCAAGTTATACGGTTATGTGGTTAACTAGCGGAAACTAATAATTACTGAAACTTTTTGCACAATAGCTAATGTAGACTTTTAATTAAGTGACGGACCAAAAGATAGGAATTATTTTAAATATAGTTTGTTAATGAACTTAGCCAAATTAGATAATTATTAGCTTTATGTAGGGGGTTACCTAGATCACTAGTAGTCTAGTGGTAGCAACCCCACCTTCTGATTCTAAGGTCGCGTGTTCAAATTCGGTTGTGCGCCTTTGGTTTGAGAACAAAACATGAGCCGTTTTCGCTTCAAGTTGAAGCGTCATATTTGTTTTTAGCAAACAAGCTTTTATTGTAGAAGAACCAAGGTCACCGACATAGCTCAAAGGCCCGTATTCCGAAACAGTGCTTGAGTCTGAGTCGAGCCTCAAGCACAGATTTTTGACACTTTTCAATGGAGAACTGTCATAAAATCTATGCTTGAGGCTCGACTCAGGCTCAAGCGCTGTTTCGGAATACGGGCCTTAGAATTAGTAAGTTGAAATGGCAATGGGCAGGTCATATAGCTCGAAGAACTGACAACCGTTGGGGAATAAAGGAGACCACGAACCTGAAGACGAAAAGTAGGGCGCCCACCTACCAGATGGACTGACGACATTGTTAAGATCGCAGGAAGTCAGGGGATGGAAAGGGCTCAGAATCGTTCTTCCTGGAAATGTGTAGGGGAGGCCTATGTCCAGCAGTGGATTTGTTCAGGCTGATGATGATGATCGTTATTGTAACTCATAGACGCTGACAACGGCAACCGAGGTATAGGGTATAGGCGGCGAAAAAGGCACGATTCTCTAGTTGCCACCGCAGCTGTCAATGGCATACTGGTGAATCAGACCGATGCCGATGGTTAGCTTCTCCTCACACTGCTTGCTTAACGCAGGAGGTGACTAGCAGTTGTGCGTACACTATTAGCCATACCAAAGCAAAATCAATCTATAGTTCTGTCATGGCATAACTTGTATTCAGAGATTCAGAGAATTCTTAAGTGCTTTGTTTTTTCTTCAGGTACCAGTGATGCTCTCGCTAGCAGCAAGCTCAAAGGCCTTCAGAGACTTCCCCCGACAATCAGCAGCCTCCGAAGCACAGATACGTTTCGCCATAGAAAACAAATACGACGACACGGGCCCAGGAGCTAAAGTCCCACAGTACGCCTACAACACTTATAAGAACCTGGACGATGCTCTCATAGCGTATCTAGACGACCCAGACACGAAACTACCCGAATACGAAAGGCAGAGAGCTATTCAAAAACTCACCCAATCAGCCCCAAGTTTTGGTCAGAACAATGACCAAGAAGTGCAGAGATTTTATCCGAAAACGGTTGAAGATTACACGGGTTACAAGCAGCCTACAGTCAAACCACAGATGGTCCGACCGAAGCTGAACCTGCCGAAGAAGTATGCAGTGCCGTATGGTTTCCGAGGGTCGATAAAAGAGCTGCAGAGGGAAAGAGAAGCGACACCTTACAGGCTTCAGAGAATTCAGCCAGTGAGGGGGAATCCCCTCAGCTTAGCGCATTACTCGAGAGACCCTGATGTGCAGAATGCCTATAGCCAGTTCAATCCTAATCCGAAGTACGCCTTCTCGTATGGCGTTAATGTGAGTATTAATAACTTTAGTACAATAAATATTATGGCAATCCACACAACAGTTTTTAGCCCAAAACTAAGCAGAGGTTGTACGATAGGAACCAGAAAGCCGATATAAATAATATATAAATCTATATGTATAAAAGAAAGTCGGGTAAAAATTTAGAGATTTGCTACGGGAAAACACGGGAGGGGTGGGGGGGGGGGAGGAGGGGGGAGGGTCCCCCTGCCCCCTGGTACCACCGGCATTACTTGCTGATGCACCATTCCTGAGAAAAACCGATTAATGTAACCTAACCTCTAAACACTTTACAGTCGCTTGAAAGGATTAGTAAAGTTAAAATTTGGGTTGGCTTTATTATTGTTAGAGAGGAAGAGGGACGGGGGAGGGGTCCTCTCTGCACTGCCATGCACCATTCTTGAAATTAAGTAGGTATAAAAAAAAAAAAAAAAAAAACCTAACAACCTACTGTTACTTTTGTGACTTAAATCGGGGTGCCCCGAGTTTGAATCTGCAATGGCTCAGCCAGAACCCTCGCGAGGAGCCCTGAGCGTCGCTTCACCCGCTCAACCTTCGCTCCGCTTAGGAGGTCGCCGGCTCGCTTCGCTCGCCACCTCCCCCCTTCGCTCCACTCGGCATCGCGGGCTAGCTCAACTCAGGACCTCCTCGCGAGCGTCTGGCTTCACGATTTGTATATACACTCTAGGGGTAGGGACCTCAAGACTGTGTCGGTTTTGTCACACATTTCCAACCTAACTGACTCAAGTCGAGGTGCTCTGTGTAGAAAAACCACGAAACACGGAACACGGGAGCACATTCACGCAACTCGAAGAGAAACGGAATGCACAGAACAAACGAATGACACTGACACTTTTTTATTTTTACGTTCCGTTTTGCCATTGCTGTTCGTCATTTTGCACCATAGACTAATAAGTGGAACAGATTTGGTTGTCAATCAGCCATTTTAACGTTCCGTTTTCGCTATAAAACTGTTTCAATGTTAGAAACTTATTTCACGAATTTCTCGAAAAATATGCAATTCCAAGTAATAATAGTGATAGCGTTATAATCAGGGACCCAAACCAATTCAACATTGACCCTTTTTCCCCTCCTCCGCGCGTAGCAAATCGCTAAAGCCAACCCGAAAGTCGTGTCAGTTACACTATTTATAAATCAAGAACGGGTAAACCGATTAAGCTTAGAATCAAGAGACACAGAATATTTTTTATCCCGAATCCCGAGTGACGGGAACGGGACAGCAAAGCCGCGAGTATGCAATATAAGATGATGGCCGAGAAAAATCATAAGCACAAACGAGCTTGCTTCTTGCTAGTATTAAGATTAACGGACCAATAATGAAGTATTGGTAACTTTGTCACTTTAGGTGATAAATTGCATCTATATTTGCAACCTGTTTATCTAGGAATATGTCACAACTCGATGTTGAAATATCATAAGTTACACCCAGAAAATACAATCTCCTAAGCCCATGCTTAAAAGGAAAATAAATATATATTGGCGAGCGTGACCTACGAGGCAAGAGTTTTATTTATAGGCGATGGTTACCACTTAACATCAAGTGGGCGTGCTCAGCTAATAAAGCCATCAGTACACAAAAAAAGCCATTTTAAGCAGTATCTCATAACTAAGATAAGCTAACTATGGAGTTATAGACACTGCATAATCTTAAAGTCGCTCACAGAACATAATCTACGTCCATAACACGAATATGTGTGTCTTTTAATGGGAATCGAACCCACCTAAAGCTACCTGCATCATTCTGTACTTCATATTTAGTCGACCTTTCTAAATCATTTATAACATCAAGCATTTATACCACGGAGTAATCCGTAAAAAAGAGAAGTATTTTAATGCTACCATTTGTATTGAGAACAGAATGTTTCTAATCACTACAGTCATTCTAAATAGGCTATAATATTTCCTTGCCCTAGAACGTGAGTATTTTAAAAGTATTCAGTCCTAGATTCCATAAAAAATACTTCTTTGGAAGTTAATCTAAAATGATTTTTGGATGTCCATATTTAGGGAATGCCATAGTGTAGTGTAATGCTTGGGAAAACGGTTTTGTTGTGGGTTTGCTCAGTACAGTGCTACCACATGGTCAGTGACCAAAAATAAACTAGCCATGTCATTTTATTCGCTTGACTGGCAGATAGTCTCTTTTGATCAGTCGGGTGATTGTATGATTCTGTTGCTATCAAAAGTTTGATAGTAACAATAACAGCGGCCTTTTTACCATCATTATACGACTGCTATCTATTTGTTGTTATTTTAGTTTTACAGCGTGAAGTTCTTATTCGCCGCCATTTCCTATGTCAACATTACACGTTTTTGCAATCGTCTCTCGTCAAAGATGGGTTTTGTTGCAATCTGTTTTTTATTGCAATCGAAATTCAAAATCATGTCAAACTTGACAGATCCAACAAGGTTTTGATTGCAACAAAATTGACGCAATTCACCCTAAGTTGGTGATATTGTAGTGACGTCAGCTCTACTAGAGAGCGAAACTGTTCAACCAATATTTATAAACTCTTCCTATTCATACATTGTGGTCAGCGTGTTGTTATAGTTGCTACCATGATGCAACCAGAAAATAAAATTCCTTACTCGCGCGTCACGCAATGCTGTGTTGTGGTTGAGACATTGTTGACTTGCATTTATTTATAAATTAGCACGAACAATAGCATAGTAGAGACATAGATCACTTCCTTAGCTCGGCAGGATTAGTAGTAGGCGATATTACTGAATGGCGGGCGCAGTGAAGTATGTTCCTCCTTCAAATGTAGCACCTATACCATTTTGATAACTAAGTCGGCTTATCCATAGGAAAGGAGATCTTAGGTCGTGAGTTCGAATCCAGTCGGGTACAGATGGATTTTTCTGTTCGCAAAATGTGTGCACACAATGCTAGTGATTTCAAACGGTGAAGGAAAACATCGTTAGGAAACCCATAACTTAGTCAGCTGCGTGTGGGAAAAAATTGTGGAAAACCATGGGTTTTACACACATTTTCCGAACAGAAAAATGAATAGGTACACGACTGGATTCGAACCCGCGACCTTAGAATCGGACGATGGGACTAACACTTGCGGGACATAAAAAAAAAGTTAATACATAGTTCTGTAGTTTGGACACAAAAATAGGTATAGGAAATGAACAAAAACGGCGTGACTAAAGTACAGGAAATAGTAAAACGAGCAATTTAAAGTACAACGCGCTACGTTTATGATGATTTAGATATATTTGTATTGACAGCGAGCAGAGCACTCTCTCCATTGACGTATAAGAAAGCCGGACCGGTTGCGATTACAACACCGACCTTGCGCCGGAGCACGTAGGTTAACTGAACCACTCCGGGTACTGTCCGCGACGAAAGAATCTCACGATGCTGAGACGGCGGTTTTTCCATTTGGGTTTTTAACTAAAAAGTGTCCTACAATCGAAGGGTCTTTTATACAAAAATATGGCCCACCTGATGTTAAGAGGTAACCATCTTTTATAACAAAGCAGTGTCATGAGACAAAAACCTACCTACGTGACGTGTGGTGACGTCAGAAGTTGAAAGAAACGACAAGGACACGCTTTTGAAATTACTTTATAATGAGTTCGTAAGATATTCCCTAAGCATGGGATTTAGTTATAAGCTGCAAACCTTTGATAATTTCTTATGATGTTAAACCATCTATTTCGAAAGCTAACTGTACAGAAGTTATCGCAAAAACGTGACAACTATAACTCACCTAACTAGAATAATGTGCAAAATTACTTGCATAGATTTAAATCATCGCATGATTGCCGTTATTTGTCAGAGCTGACTTCAATGGGTCAATGGCTCGATAGTTGTGAAACCCCATGAAATACGACACGATTATCTGTTGAATACTGCTTTGTTCTACCGCTGCAGCCGCTAAGGCAGCCTTTTTTGCTATGGGAAAAATGCTAATGGAGGAATAAGGGGGTATGTGACTCCTCAACCTCTCCAAGACCAGTATACCCACTAAACAACCCAGTGGCACTCCGGCATCCTCTATGTGGAAGGGGACTGGGAGATTAGCAGAGCCTTGACATCTCCAGCTATGATAGACCCCCGCCGATGACTGCCCACCTTTACCCTGGGCCCTACGCGCCCCTGAGAACAAGCGTGTTCATCGTTCCCGCCTGATGGAGGTGGCTAATTAATGAAATGCGGAAGAAGTTTCCCCCAGGTTCTTCTCCAACCATTCACCACCCTTGCAGAACTACCGCCTCGTCACGTCCAGGCAGTAAACTGTCCAGACCCGCCATAAGTCCCCATATGATTTCAAGCATTACAGTCTCTCCATGAGACGTGGTCAACAACGTATGCGAAATTTACTTTAATTTTTTTGTACTCTGTACAGCTAGCCAAAACAAAAACACTAAATAATGAGCATCGAGACAATTTTTGGTATGTATTGAATAATCACTGTATTGTTGTGGCATTAAAATTAGGTGAATCTAAGATACCAGAACTGCGTGACTAAACCTAAAAGCACAGGCAAGCAACTTACGGCTTGTTTCCGTAGTTTGTACCACTTTTTGCGGTGTTTTTTGTTGTTGATCGTCATCAGCGTTATCAGCCTAAACTAGTCCACTGTCGGATATAGGCCTTTCCAATATTTTGGAGATTCGCCGGAGTAACAACGGATTCTTGAACGCAGCGTTGGTATTAAGTAGGAGGTGGCTGTTGTGCTGTTCACCTCATGGGTTTATTTCTCTTAGTCACCTCTTTCTTACAACATCCCCAGGGGGTGTTGAGGGGTCCATGCCAAGACCACCCCGGCCAAGCGTAGTTAGACTCGGTATTATGGCAATTTTATAATTTATTCAGATTGTTATTGGAGTGACTTTCACCCCGGCCAGGAAACAGTATTTAAAGCAATCACTTTGTTGATAGTTACTTTCTCTGAGACACTTGCTGGCGATTTACAATCTCATAATTGGTGGCAGTTAACAGCCACTGGAGGAAATAAACATTGGTGTAACGCACGTAGGGCACGTCTTCTGTGAGGCATCACTAAACCGACCGAGATGATATGATAGAAGAGGTACCTTACCTTCAAGAGCTGGATATACTTGTGGTCTACTTTTTAACTACAGCTTGAAAAGCTGTAAAGCCCATATTCCGAAACAGTGTTTGAGCCTTAGTCAAGCCTCAAGCATAGAGTTGTCATTTTTCAATGGAAATCTGTCTAATTTTTCATACAAAAGAGAGAAACACGTGCTCACACGAAAATCATTCATTTGGTAGACGAAATGTGGTAGCAAAACTCCGACTTCGGGTACCGTCTTTGAATCGCAAGTATCACTTTGCTATATCTTAGGCTGGTTAAGTCTAGGAGCCAGTTCATTCATTCACTATTCTACTTTTAATGCTTACACACGGCAGTGATAGTGAAGAATTTCAATGTCATACTACACACGTAGGTGTGTCACTTGCGATTCTACGAGCTGTGCTAACGCCGTAACGGAGGTGATCCAAAGAGCAATGGAATACTTTATTCCATTCTCTGACGCTTCACCTTCGACAAGTGCTCGCCCCTGGTTTGGTCCTGCATGCGCTAGCGTAGAAGCGCAAAAACATGTAGCTTACCTTGCCTGGGTTGATGCACGAAACGGCAAAGCCTCTGACACGCGACAGAAGAAGAAAGCCTACAACAAAGCCGCCAAATCCTGCAAGAAGGTGATAAGGAAGTCTCGTTTTGATCGGATTGGCCGAATGGGAGCTAAGCTTGCCGCATACCCCACGGGAAGTAAAGCTTTCTGGTCTCTGGCCAAATCGGTCGAAGCGAACTTCAGCCGTCCTTCACTTCCACCAATGTTGAAGCCAGATGGATCACTGGCTCACACCGCGATTGAGAAAGCAAATCTATTTGTTACTCAATTTGCGGAAAATTCACGTCTAGACACCACAGGCGAAACTCCACCTAGCCTTCCGCGATGCGAAGCATCAATGCCGGAAATCCGTATCCAGCAAAAGGAAGTGCTCAAAACGCTACGTGGCCTTGACGTGAATAAAGCTAGTGGACCTGATGGTATTCCAGCCATTGTGTTAAAAACCTGCGCACCTGAGTTGTCTCCAATACTTACACGGCTTTTCCGCCTATCTCTTGAAACTGGCATAGTCCCCAAGTCTTGGAAGCTAGCCAATGTGCAGCCTGTGCCCAAAAAAGGTAGTCGCGCCGACCCGTCAAACTACCGACCTATTTCGGTCACCTCCATACTTTGTAAATGTATGGAGCGTGTACTGAACGGTAAACTCCTCGCATACCTTGAAGACAATGTCCTCCTCAGTGACCGCCAGTACGGATTCCGCCGAAACCGGTCTACTGGGGATCTTCTTGTGTATGCCACGCACCTCTGGAGTGAAGCCATAGAGAAATGCGGTGAAGCACTAGCGGTTTCACTTGACATTTCAAAGGCATTTGACAGGGTCTGGCATGCTAGCCTTATTGGCAAGCTTTCAGCATACGGACTTCCAGCCCAGTTCTGTTCTTGGCTTGAAGACTTTCTGAGGGAACGATCCATTCGAGTAGTTATCGATGGCTGCTCGTCGGATCAATTGGCTATTAATGCCGGTGTACCTCAGGGGTCAGTATTATCTGCCACTCTGTTTTTGCTGCACATTAACGACCTGCTCATACCCGGTATCATGGGATATGCAGACGACAGCACAGTTGTGGAAAGATATACTTCCAATGCTCAGGCCAAACAGAATGTGGTTCAGCAAGAGAGAGAGGCAATGCTGCAGCGCTTGAATATGAAACTCAAATTGGTGTCTGACTGGGGTGACGCCAATTTGGTCAAATTCAATGCATCCAAAACGCAGGCTTGCCTGTTCTCAGCAAAGAAAAGTCAGTTTCCCCACGTTCCTGTTTTCCGAGATGTACCTATAGAGATACGGGATCACCTTGAGCTCCTTGGTGCTTCGCTTACGCCTGCTCTCAATTTTGGGTCGTATATTGAGTCTAGGGCTAAAACAGCCTCCATGAAGCTTGGCATCCTAAACAGGGTAAGGCGGTACTTCACACCAGGACAGCTGCTTAGCCTTTACAAAGCACAAGTCCGGTCTGGTATGGAGTACTGCTGTCACCTGTGGGACGGCTCTGCCAAACACCAGCTTGCTGCCTTAGACTCGATTGAGCGAAGAGCTTTTAGGCTGATAGGTGAGCAACACATGGTGCAGACTAAAATCCAGAGTCTGGCACATCGTCGCAAAGTTGCTTGCCTATCGATTTTCTATAGGTTACATTTTGGGGAATGTAGTGAGGAACTGCATGATCTTATACCACCATCTCCCTTCCATCATAGGACTAGCAGACGCACGGCTCAGTACCATCCATACCTGGTTAGCATACCACCCATTCGCACTAAGCGTTCTGGCTCCACCTTCATTATGCGAACCTCCAGGGAATGGAACTCATTGCCGGCGGCTGTTTTTCCTGACCACTACAATCTGGGCCTCTTCAAGGCAAGAGTGAATAGGTGTCTTCTAGACCATCCTGCTCCATCGTCGGCTACATCGTCGCTTACCACCAGGTGAGATTGTAGCCAAAGGCTGGTCTATATCTTGTAAAAAAAAAAAAAAAAAAAAAAACTTACGTAACACTCTTTTGTGTTGAGTCGGCTAATTACACCATGCTAATACTTAAAAACAAATATTGGCAATCATATTTGTTGACCTTGACCAAAGAACGAAATAGGTACTGTTAACGACAGTAGTGTAGGTAGTAAAAGTTTCTGGTTCACAATCAACACATACGTATGTTTTTATTAGTTTAATATAACATTGACCTTGAATTGAACTTGTAAATAGTCTGAATCAGGCCAAAATAACCTTTAATCCAATCCACTTAAATTCAGGTAAATATCTCAGTATTGGAAAGGAGGGTGCATTATTTTTACGATACTTTATTTGCAAATAAGTCAAATCATGAAATTCTTGCTCAGCAGGAAGTCTGTGCGTATTTTTTGTTCTAGACGTGTTGTTCGAATTGAAAGCTACTTTGTTTTTTTTTATAAAACAAGACACATTCTTACAACATTCACTTTTGAGTTTATAAGCGTACATAATCTGGATTTACTCCCTTCTTGCGTTCTCACTGATGAGGGTATTGACCTTTGTGCTGGACCCTAGTTTGCACTCATTTCCTTCATCGTTTTGGATTTATTTGTATTGAAATGGTAAAATGTTCATAAAAAAGATTTAAACGCGCACCTAGTGCTACGCTGTTTTACGAAAAGGTTGTGTTGAGATTGTACAACTATTGCTTAAATCTAATTAAATCAAGTACATAATTATTAGTAGATTTTAACAGGCATAGAGATATCATCTCTGATCTCGTACCAAGTAAGTACTGGCTCAAGATTCTTTGAGGGTAATTTACTTACTTTTCCCGGCGCATCAACCCCGAAGTGGGTGTTGACCTCCGACACGATAGAACGCCACCGGTTCCTCTCCTGCGCCACCTCTTGCAAGTTGGAAACTCGAAGAGAGCGAGAGAGCGGAGAGCCTTCTCTACTTCGTCTGTGGATACTGGGGAGCGTATTAGCTAGATGATAGCGCCCATGAATTGTTTTTTGTTCGCATCAAGATCAATATGTTAGCGTTGTGCTTAATATTGATCTTGATGCGAACAAAAAACAATTCACCTGTATTATAAATCCCACGTGAAAATTCTAGCAGTATGAACAATAGGGATCACGACACTTGGATACAGTTATGCATAGTGAGTCCAAGCGCCATTTTCAGTTTTTTGGGAAATTACATAAACGCGTTTTTATTGGTAGAAGATTTGCATTTGCATCGTCAGTAAGTAAATCTATGTACATCGAAGCTTATATTTGTAATTTAACATGTTACAAAAAAAAAACACAAAAAAAGGTTTTATTTTGGAATATATCGTTAAAAATGCACTTGGACTCCTAATAAATATGATGTTCTCATTTTGCAAAACGAGTCCAAGAGACAAAATAATTATTTATTCTGGAAGATTAGCTTTAGGTGCACGTGGAAACGAATTAATATGATGTACTCATTTTGCAAAATGAGTATAAGTATAACATAAAAATGTTTCCTGGACTATTTTCCTATCGTTTAATAAAAACCCCTTGAATTTCCGTATTTACTCAGCATCTTAAATTAGATGTTACAGAGGATTGATAAAAATAAATAAAAAACTATTAAAATGGCACTGATAGTATGTCCAGAAAATAAAACAAGATAATTATCATAATTTAATAAACAATAATAATTTAAAACAAGATAAGGACTATCTCAGATATTATCTTCAGCTTTCAGACAGACAGAATAATGATTGATGATATTATTGGTAAACACCAACCCCAAACCCAGAACATATCGGGTAGGATGTAGGATGGAGTAGGTAAATAATATATAAATCTACTCTTCTTCAATATGTTCCGGATCAAAAACCTAAATAGCCATCAACACCTTCAACAACAATATCATCTTCGATCGTGTCATCAAAAATCAAATCTTTGTCAAATGCTATAGCGTCGTTTGGGATATTATGAAACAGTGATTTTAAATCTTTTAGTTTTTTCTCTGAAACATTTTGTCCTTTCCTACCCTTTCTTTTGTTTACATCAATTTCTAAGCTTTCTTCCTCTTTTACTGCTCCTGCCTTGACATAATGAGGCAATGGATGATTTTAGGTTTCCTTTATCTGGTTTATTCTTAACCAATTATTTTTGACCTTCTCGCCCACTGTTATCTTTTTTCTGTTGACAATAGCTTTTTCCTTTTCTTCAGTATTTGTGATTCTTTGTTCTGCAGCTTGCCATAACTTTCTTGTAGTCTTGTGGAGTATAAAGTATTAGTTGCAGTTTCAGAAATATAGGGTGCTTTTCGAGGAGAGATCATCAGGTCTATTTTTATACTTTTTTGCTATATTGTACGCCCGAAATAGGTAAGCTGTTGGAACATAATTACTTTTAAGATGTTTTATACACAGTTTTACAATAAAATATTTTTATCTTTATCTTTATACGTGTATTCTGGCCTTTATTTTTTTTATTCTGTTCTCCGCAACAATTAAGTTGACCAAAGAATTAAGTTTTTGACTTTGGTAAACTAGTATAATATGTGCTTCCTTAAACATGACTTGGGTTCTTCTGCCAGCCTCTCCTTCACCCAAACAAAGATTACGTTCAGAAGTTAGAAACAACTGTCGCGTAGACTACTGATGCGTAACACTACGTCGTTTGGACTAGTAATGTATAATGGAAATGTGCTTTTTCATCATAAAATTTGGTTGTTAGTTTTAAATTGGTTGTTGGACTTGTATTGCATTTCAAAATACTTTGTTTGCTATAGAAGGCGCTTGGACTGGGTATCAAAAAATACCACTTAGAGTGAAGCTGGCTGCAAGAGTGTTTTTTCTATGGCTTAATTATGCCCTAGTGATTACGAAAATGCGAAAAAATCAAAAAATGAAATTTGGCGCTTGGACTCCTTATGCATAACTGTATCCACTTCGAAACACAGATTCAAGCATTTGTAAATCAATTCATAATCCACTATACGTTCTCAGGTTTATGCAAAGAGGTCAATCAGTAGGTCAGTTCCCAGCTAACTACTTGTAAAAACTAACATCCCAGAAGCCTATTTGAGGTACATCATCCTATCACCACTCTGGTTCGGAACATCTAGCGACATGATAAGAAATTAGATAGATAGATAGATAGATAACACTTTATTGTACACCACAAGAATAAGACATTAAACATACGAAAAACTAAAACTATAGCAAAGCACAATGGGCGGTCTTATCGCTATGAGCGATCTCTTCCAGACAACCTTTGGATGGACAGGATTTGATTGAATAACGACAAGGCGGTGCCATAAGGGCTTCTACACTATATTATATTATAAGATCTGGGTGTTTTATTGCATTCTAATTATGAAATTACAAAAAAAAAGTTTTTTTAAGCTATCTGGTTCCTATAGTATAGTCACTGTTTAATTTGGGGCTAGATAGTGTTGTGTGAATGGTCCACAATATTTATTTTATCTGATGACAAGATTAATAATGTTGTATGTCGTTGATTCCAGGGTCCAGATACCGGAGACCACAAGTCAGCTCACGAAGAGCGCGACGGCGGCGCTGTCCGAGGGTACTACAGCTTCCTGGACGCTGACGGCGCCCAGCGGACCGTGCACTACACGGCGGACGACCAGCGCGGCTTCCAAGCCACTGTGGAGAGGACTGAACAGCAATAGATTGAAATGTCACTTGTCTTCTAAACTGTGGCCATCCACTGTTGTGGAACCACCGGTGTATTGATTATGACTGTCACAGCTTAAAAGAAACCAAGAATTTGAAATTATCATCATCATCATCAGCTTGAGAATTCAACTGCTGGACATAGGGCTCTCATATACATTTCCAGGAAGAACGATTCTGAACCTTCTGCACCCACCGATATCCCGCGATCCTATTATAGCAATGTTATCGGTGCATCGGATATGTGGGAGTCCTAAAATCGACATTCAAGAGCTTTTAAGCCCTAGTTGTCGGTTCTTCGAGTTTGATTATTTGATTAATTGTACAGTGGCAACGAGTCTTTTATCGCAACTATCTAGAAACTACACTGGATCTGCAGATGCTTATCACATGTATTATTATAAAGTCAACCGTTTGTAATTTTTCCGCACAACAGTATCATGCGTCTTTTGTATTGTATAACTTCAAAGGGATAAAGACCATTGCGCGCATTGGCGCGTACTGTATTATTCATAACTTTACAATTAGTCCAGGCACACATTCTAATCGAGCGTATACTAAACGCAAAATCTATCTCTAATGTAATTAGTTTTTTTGGAACTGTGTATTATGGTATCAATAACTAGGTAATTTAGTTCAGTCAAAATCAAAAGTAGTTTAGTTTCTAAATAACTAAAGTCAGTAGAAAAGATTAAATAAACGAAGTCTATAATTAGAAGGCTAAAAACTGATTGTCATAATAATAATAAATTATAGTTTGATCTGGGCTTCCTACTGATTAGAATTTACTTATTTTTTAAGTGGTATTTTAATAAAACTTCACGATCTTGCCCAGTGAACGAGTAATTTAATTTAAGTGCTCAATATGCCTTATGTAAATAAATAGTTTTTAAATATTTTGTAAGTTATAAATTAATAAAATGATATTAAAAAAAGCTGTTAATTTATTCAAATAAAACGAAGATGTGGAATTATCTAGTCTAATAGTACGTCTCACTAAGTGAAGTGGCACCACACTGGAACTTCACTGCTATTATTTTAGATACCTACGTTTTTATTTTTACAAGGATCATAAACATAAACTTAAGGAACCAACCCGTAGTTTGTTCCCTGTTTTTCTAGGCTTGGCCGCGTGGAACTGGCACATAGACTCATTTAGCTTTAAGTCGTTTCAAAGGTATCCTTGCGATTCTGCTGAATAAATAAACTTTTTTTTTATAAATGACAATAAAAAATATATATTGTGGGCAATCCACACAACACAACACTATCTAACCCAAAATTAAGCAGAGCATGACTATGGGAACTAGATAGCTGATTTAATACATAAATAACACCCAGACAGAGAACAACCATCTGTACTCACCACACGAATATTTGTTCTCGGTGGGGACCGAACCCACCGAGCATTGTGTAGCAATGATTCCCGAATATTTGCCTTGGAGCCTATCGTAAGGCACTAGAGTGTCCAGTGTCCATGGATCTCTCAAAGGGGTCAAAGTCCAGAAATCATTTCTGATGGTATTTTCATAGCAATTTACTCGTCAGGCTTTTGCCGTTCAGAGATTGCAGTATTCAGTAGCCGGTACCTATTTCGGTCTGTGAGCAGTGATGCTTCATTGCTATGTTCCGATTGGAAGGGTACAAGGTGCCTTTACAGTGATGGAAGCAGTGGAATTACTCTTCGTATGATTACGATTACGTGAGTTAATGTTACAGGCAGAGGAAACCGCAGCATCAGGTGGGCCTTTCTTAAAAATCGGATCGGATCTTTAAAATCTTCAAGCAAACATAATTCCGGACACTCCAGAGGCATAATTGGGTTAGGTTTCATCAAAATCGAAATAATCGATCATCTGGTTTCTGTCATACAAATCAACAAAATAAGTGGACAATCCAGACAACATGTAGTACGGGAACCAGATGACTGATATTATGAAATGAAATGAAATATATTGGATATTAACAAATATTACAGTAACATTATTAGACAGTTAGGTTACAGCTTACAATGTAAATTTTCTGTTGGGATAGCATTATGATATAATTATAAGTTTAAAAAACTTGAGAAACCGACTTCATTGCCAAACGGCTAAACCGATTTTAATGAAATTTGTTTGGGATAATCTGGACTTAAGAATAACTTTCCAAATAAAAAAATAATTTTCTAAATCGGTTCATAAATGACGGAGGCATGCATTTACAAACATTAAAAAAAATATTTAAAAAATAATGGCATCAACCGATTTTAATAAAGTTAAAATGGGACCAATCTGGAAGCAATACCTTTCAGATAAAAAAATAATTTTTCAAATCGGCTACAAATGACGAAGTTATGCGGTAACAAACATTAAAAAAAAAAAACAACCGAATTGAGAACCTCCTCCTTTTTGATTGGAAGTTGGTTAAAAATAGTTTGGTACTTATATAATAGCACCCAGACAGATATTAATAATAATAACGCTTATTAGGAGGATATAATTATGTAAATCAAAACAAATTTTCTCAACAGTTATAATTTAAGTTTAAAAAACTTGAGAAACCGACTTCATTGTCAAACGGTTAAACCGATTTTAATCAAATTTGTTTGGGACAATCTGGATGTAAGAATAACCTTCCAAATAAAAAAATAATTTTCTAAATCGGTTCATAAATGACGGAGGCATGCAGTTAAAAACATTTAAAAAAATGGCAACACCGATTTTAATAAAATTAAAATGGGATCAATCTGGAAGCAGTACCTTTCAGATAAAAAAATATTTTTTCAAATCGGCTCACAAATGACGAAGTTATGCGGTAACAAACATAAAAAAAAAAAAAAAAAACATACAACCGAATTGAGAACCTCCTCCTTTTTGATTGGAAGTTGGTTAAAAATATCTAGTGCCTCATGCCATGTCTGTTTGTCTCGTCACAAAGAGCTCTCGTCACTATGACGTTGGTTTTGGTTCTCATAAGCCCATTAAAGGTGCTACTGCTTCACACTAATCCATTGTAATGTTCGAGGATTTAGTTATTGATACCTTTTTTTGAGGGTTTGTCTGTTTGTGTGATGAGGATGTCCTTTTTGACCATTTTGTTCCTTTTGAATCGGAACATTAAAGATTATGAAGAAAAAATGTAAACCTTCACAACTTTTTGATTATAGCGTTATACCCCCTTATAAGGTTCGCCACGAATATTGTTACACCCTGTATGTATAGTAAAATCTTACCGATACACAGCTATACATGTGAAGGCTTATTTCTACTTAGATATGGATAGAAATTACTGTGCTAAGTACCAACTAAAAACTTGAACCATCACATCAATGTATATTTCTTAACTTAATATTGATTAAATAATAACTAAATATTGTGTATTAATTTGTGGACTATTTAGCCCCGAGTTAAGCAGAGCTTGTACTATGGGAACCTTGGAGCTGATAATAATACTAACATATTTTTTTTATATTTTCTTTTGTGGTGGTGTTTATAACACCCAGACAGAGAAAAATACAAATGTTGGTTTTCGGTGGGAATCGATTGTAGAAGGCAGACCAACTGAACTGAGGCCGCAGTCACCATACCAAAGTAACTATCTAATAAACTAAAAAACACGCTTTTATAACTAATTGAACTAAAAAGTTTAAAATGAAACTGGAGTAATAAATTGAAAAATTTATATTAATGTACAAAAAGCGTGGGGTATGCTTTTTATAATAACTTCAGATATAATAAACTATTGATAAAATATTTACGCTTTTTGTACAATAATATAAATTTTTCAATTGTCTATAACAGTTTTATTTTAACTTTTTAGTTCAATATTATGGTTATAAAAGCGTGTTTTTTTAGTTTTTTAAACTATAATTTATTTTTTACTTTTTAGTTTTTTTTTGTCATATTATTTATTGTCATCGGTCCTTGAGTAGTTAACGTAAGCAGTAGCGAGTTAAAAATAGTATCGAATCAAACTTGTTTCAAAACAGATAGACTGAGAGTTGCCATGAAGGTGCCTTGTTGGACTTCAGAAATCTCAAGTATGTGTCTCGAAGGTAGGTAATAGATATTATATAATTAACGCCAATACAACAATGTCCTCGTATTATGTTGTGTAACTATGACGCGAATCACATGACTTAAATCTGCCTAGGTCATCAACGAAACCTTGAATTCATTGAATTACCTATCTTGTGCTTTTCTTGTTATTTGTTATCGCGGTTCGATACCAGCTGTCAACTTTATCATAATTAATTAGCAATTAATCAATTTTCGCGGCTTATCGCTTGTTTGTGTACCGTGGTAGTCGATCGCACCATCTGATAATGAATGCACACGTACAGGCAGGAATAACGCTTCTAGATTTTAACAATAATTTTAAAAAAACTTTATCCTTTCCAAACAAGTCTCTAGCTCCAAAAGCAATGACAAAGAGATAGATTCAGACAAAGTTTTACATTTTTCGAAAACTGGACCAAAACACCAAAATGAAATTAAACACTGCATTTGCTTGGCCAACCCCAAGCCAAAACATACAAGAAAACAAGTACCAGACCAAAAAAATATATACATTTTTGGGGGTCATCAATGCAGTGGCCTATCTGAAGCTCTTATGAACAAAAGAAACTCAATGCGGACTCAGATGAATAAGTATAGATTTAAATCACACATACAACCTGGTGCACCAAGTGATGAAATAACAAAATGTCTAGTCAATTCTAACATAGAGCCAACAGATACGATACTTCTTTCTCTCGGAGAACATGATCATAACCCCTACAAAGTATATACGGAACTAAGTTCAGTATTGAAAATGTTTCAAAACAATCCTATTTTTGTATTAGGTATAAACTACAATAAATATATAAATGAAACAAAACTGAATACCACGATTGAGCTATTGTGTAAAAACTTCTCTAATTGTAAATATATTGTAACTGATTATAAAACTGGACATCTTAAGTATGACATATGTAATAGTGTAAATAAGATGATTGATCAATTGGACTATGACTCGAAATATCTAAGTTACAACAAGATTAAAACAATCCTCCACGCCAAGGATATTACTCGAAACCATCAACCTGGTACAATGCCATATTATTTTAGGATCATCAATAAGAGGCCAGAACTAAGGCCTGAACAAAATGTGAATATAAAAATAAATCACGAAGCCAAAGCCACGCGCAGAGGCACTATACCTTTCTACTTTGCATCGAAGCGAAGGGAAAATACAGGGGTCCAGGCAGATGTTGACGAGTTTTTTCGTTCCAAATTGTATTAATGTAATTCACCAAAACATACAAAGCTTTTTAAAAAAGAAAAATATGCTGTTGCTGGCTCTAGATGAGCTAATTGAAAAAAACATAACCATGGATATTATATGCTTAACTGAAACATTTGTAAAAATTCACAATGAATCTCTCCTTCAACTGGAAGGTTTTGACCTAGCTGCAGCCTTTTGTAGGAAAAATGGTAAAAAACGTGGCGGCACATGCATTTTTACGAAAAACCACGTAGATAGTAATATTGTTAAATCCTTGGAGAGTATAAGCGAAGATTTTATATACGAATGTTGTGGAATCGAAATTCCCAGCTATAATTGCATTGTTATCTGTATCTATCGAATACCCACTGGATGTATAGAAACATTCTTTGAGAAACTAGAGCTAATGTTCTTTATGCTAAAAAAGAAAATTATTAAACAAAAAGTGATAATCGCAGGTGACTTAAATATAAATACACTCTTAGATACTAGAAAAAGTAAACAGTTATTAAAAATACTAGAATCTTATAATTTTAAACTACACATTAAGGAACCAACAAGGCAGGGGAGTTGTATAGACCATATAATTAGTAACACTGATAACGCTATAGGAAGTATCCATCATATAGCTCTTTCTGACCATGATACAGCGCAGATCCTTTCTATACCGATTGACTGTAAAAAAACAGAAGTAACTAGTTTTCATAAGTTGATAAGGGACTTAAATACAGACAACATAAACAAGTTTAAAGATATTTTGCATAGCCTTACATGGACAAATGTATATGAAAGTGTTAATATGAATCAGGCTTTCGATGTATTCCATGAGGATTTTCGACTTTTCTATGAACTCTGCTTTCCGTGGAAAAAAATAAGAATCAATACTCAACACAAGACCAAGCCTAGATGGATAACAAAAGGCCTAAAAAAGTCGTGTATAACTAAAAGAAAACTACGCTATGAATATTATAAAAAAAAGACACTAATTAACAAAAACGCCTATAAAAAATATAGTAAAATCCTGCGAAGATCAATTGAACTAGCTCAGAGAAATATGAATAAAAAATATCTAAGAGATTCAAGAAATAAATGCAAAGCTTCTTGGTCTATAATAAAAAATGAAACAAATCAAGCACATGAAAAGTTTATAGAGTGCCTTAAAGTAGGCAATAAAATAACAAATGATCCAGTTAATATTGCTACGGAATTTAACAACTATTTCATTGGTCTCACAAGCAACTTGAGCGATCGTCAACCTACACAAACTAAAATCATGTCTAATAACTCCAGTATATTCTTGAGCCCTTGCAATGAGCTTGAAGTACGGAATGTCATTGGTTCCTTGAATAATACAAATTCAACGGGATACGATGACATTTCGACTAAAATTCTTAAGCAATGCAAGTTCGAGATTGCTGGAGTTCTTACTCACTTAATAAATTTATCTCTTAGTGAAGGTACATTTCCTGCAAAATTAAAAATATCAATTGTTAGACCCCTACACAAAAAAAACGATAAAAACAATGTGAATAACTATCGTCCAATAACCCTCATACCAATACTGTCGAAAATTTTTGAGAAAATAATGTACAAGCGTTTATCATCTTTTCTGACAAAGTTTAATATAATAAGAGACGAACAAAACGGTTTTCAAAAAGGAAAATCAACCAGCCTTGCGTGTTTCAACTTAGTGAAAACTTTGACTGAATCAATCGATAAAAATATACCTGTCCTTACGATATTTTTTGACATGAGCAAGGCGTTTGATTTCGTGTGTCACAGTAGGCTGCTGATGAAATGCGAAAGGTACGGCATTCGCGGAATCGCGTATGATTGGCTTGATTCATATCTTAAGCACCGTACCCAATATGTAGAAATTAGAGGTATTAACAAATGTAAGGAAATCGTTACTTATAAATCAGACTCAAAAGAAAATAAATATGGAGTACCACAAGGTAGCGTGCTGGGACCATTACTCTTTCTGCTCTACATAAATGATCTCCCAGACATCACAGAACATATGTGCACCCTATTTGCAGATGACATTTCGATTGTGGTTGAGAATAAGAAATCGTTTGACTATGAACTGGATATTAACAATACGATCAAAGAGGTTATCAACTGGCTAGATGAAAATAACCTATGTGCAAACATTGAAAAAACTACTTTCATGCAATTTTTCAACAGAAACAAAGTATCGGCCAAAGCCAATCTGAACATATCAATTAATGGACATAACATTAAAGAGTCTAGCACTCTTAATTTTTTAGGGATAACACTCGATCAACAGCTGTCATGGAAGCCTCAAATAACTAAAATTGAAAAAAAAATAAACAGATTCATCTACGCTCTTCGTGAATTGAGACGTATAGTTGACCAAAAAACGGCTCTGTGTGCCTACCATGGGTATGTTGTCTCTGCGATGCGTTATGGTATTGTGTTATGGGGTAACTCAGTCGATATTACAAGCTTATTTATGATACAGAAAAAATGTATAAGAGCTATATGTGGTGCTAGCCCTCTGGACTCATGTAGGCCTCTTTTTAAAAAACTGAACTTATTGACGCTGACTAGTTTATATATATTTGAAATGTGTAAATTTGTGAAACATCAGGCAAATCTTTTTACAAAAAAAGGAGATCTGGAGCGCAGGTTCGAATCACGCTATCCAAATCGCCTAATACAACCAGCAGCAAAAACTGCTCTTAGGGCGCGAAACAGCTATCATATGGCAATCAAAATATACAATCACTTACCGAACGAAATAACGGAACAGCCAGAACGAAAGTTCCAAGCAAAATTGTACAACTGGCTAGCTAAAGGTTGTTATTATAACTTAAATGAGTTTTTCACACGCCATAACTGACGATAATAAATTGACTGTGTACTCTTAGGTTATGACATTTAATAATTTTAAGACAATCAATTAATGACTATTTGTAATTCTAAATACTTAACCTATACTTATAATTGCATGCTGAGTTCAAGCAAAATGTGCTGAATCAATTATTTAATTACTGACATCTAATCCCTTACCACATTTTAAGCAATAAATTTTCATTTCATTTCATTTCATTTCATTTCATTTCATTTCATTTCATTTGGTATTTTGAGAAGATTCTTACCGTGCCTGGGTCATCCACCAAGCAACCAACTCAAAACCTTTTAGAAATTAAAAATTCATTTTTTTTTAATACTCGCAGTAAAATGCACGTGCGAAAATTAACTATCATGTTCATCAGGATACAAGTAATAAATATTACCTATTTAATTCAAAATATCAATTCACCGTTACTTACATTTCATATTAGTTAAATAGAACTGTTTAAATTATATTTTGGGTCAAACCGGGTAAACACATAGAGAAAAATCGAGGGTCAACGAGGAAATACTTCTCTTTTATTTTCTATGCTTTTTAGGCGCTGACATAATACAAGATGTAAAGATAGGAGAATGCAAATCTCAAGTCTCAATCCTCCAGAGTATTCAGCGTTCTCCGAAGACATCTCAGTGGTAGGTAGAGACATCCGGACAAAGAGTGCATTTCGTACGGATAGGACGGTTGGAACAAAGGCGTCATGGCGCGCTGTCAAAACATCACGACCTGTCGCGCGCTTCAACGGATGTGATAAAGGGCTCAAACTTTTAACATCAAAATATTTCTTAAATTCTAGGTACCAGGAAGACTGGTAGAAAATGCTGTTAGCATTAAGTCCTCCTAGCACATAAGTTTGTGTTTAAAGTTTTAAATAGATAAATAAATAAATACCCTTTTTAATTTAGAAATATCGTGATTTATCCACACCACAGCTTCAAACTATGCCTATTTTGTACTTCTTGAACCATATAATTAATACATTATTTACTAGATGTTCTATTATTCCTCGATCTCCTGGACTATTTCATTTGGAGTCGGTGAGTTTCTAGGGGTTAAAAAGCTGTATGTATATTGATCAAAGTATTTTTCTTGCAGCAGGTTGCTGAATTTAGGCAAACTTGTTAGACAGTTTCATTACGTACTTAGAGTTGTATTTTTGTATTAATTAACTATTTTATTTTAACTCGCTCTAGCTCTAATTCTAATTGCATGTAGTCTGTCCCTATAATTATTGTAGCACTTGACATGTTTTTTTGGTTTTCTTTATATAATTTATGAATGAATTGGTGTATACGATGTTGGTGACTCTAATAAATAAACAATAAACCATCTCATCTAAATGCTGGTCATTTTTAGCGGCTGGTTACAAGTCCGTCTGTCTGTCTGTCACTGACACTTTTATGTCGACAAATAGAGATGGCAACAGACTTCTAGATCTGCTAAACGAAATTACTGCTACAGGACCAATATGAATATAAGCCTAAATCTCTAATGATCTTAAACCAAGAAATACAAAGTTTAAACTTTTTGTCAATTTGTACAATAATCATGTAACAACAAAGAAATTACTTAAAGGAGATTAAATGATAACACAAACAGTATTTATACTTAAAAAAGTACAGGAATGTGTGTCATGAAAACAAACCGTGATCAAAGATAAGAATTTTGCAAGTAATGCGAGACCGACAGTCTACAAACATTAACTTAAAGAAGCTCTTGCTTGGAGAGGTACTGTTACTAACATTACAAGTTTAAACATTGGTCTACGTCACCATGTTAATGTTTCATATTGCTCACATTAAAGCATGGCTTGGCTAGGTATAGTTTAGTTTACAGATATACTTAACGTCGTCCCAATATAAATATTCAATTTAAAACGCGCTAATAATCAGATTGTTAAGTACAGGTGCTATTATTTTATGTATGTATTTTATCAATCGCCAATATGATGTGTTAAAGATTGAGTACCCCTGGACCGCTGTCAATCGTTCAATGAATCGGAATGGCACGCGTTTTTTACACAAAACGAAACAATCTAAAGTGTCAATAAGTTTGAGTCAGGAGGACAGGTAAACTTTGAGTTAATATCACAAACATGTAGATTAATGTGAAGGTGGTATTAAGGTATAAAAATCTATCCCCACAAATCCGTGTCGTGTCAGGGACGAGGCAGGGCCGCGGCGAAGCCGTCGATTGAATTTGAATCCTATCTGTCCACAAAATGAGTTGAATTTATATAAGACAATAATATCCCGTCGGCTGATCTGGCCGGTCGGAGCCAATTATGATAATTCCACTCAATTTGCACAGATATAGGGTTCAAATTCAGTCGACGGCACCGCCACGGCCCGTCCCCATCCCTGACACGCCAAGGATGTGTGGGTATACAACCCGTTTCAATAAAACAAAATCTAGTAATAAGAGCTTATGCGATATAACCATATCACATTATTTTTAGTAGAATTAAGTACGACTATTCTCTTTCATAGAACAAAAGTATTACGAGTATAATTGGTTTATTTCTTCTTCTTCTCTCTACTTCTACAAGCATACAAGGTACCCGAAAAAGGTACATTGTTTATAAAACCGGCCTTTAGCAGACAAACGGCTCACCTGATGGAAAACGGTCAACGTAGCTTAGTAAGCTTGCAACACCAGAGGATCACCAGGAGTGTCGCTGAATTTTCATAAATTTTAACACTCCCTTTTTGAAAAACCCCATGCTAACAGGAAAAACAACATGTATTATACCAACGATGCCTAATATAAAAATAGTGATAGCCGCTTGGTACTCGTGGGATCGTGTGCAAGGCGCTAGGCTTAATTTCCTGAGCTGCCAGTCTACATGGAGGCTCATCTGCATATCTTGGATCTAGCTTCCACATGCTTGGTTTCAGTACGCTTCCAAGGTCATTGTCTCTCGCTCTAAATAGCATGGGTAAGGTTAACTTTGAATGGTGAAAAAGTTTCTCTAATGAGTAGGTTTTTTTTTCTAAATTCTAAGTTTTTTTGCAGAGATTAATTTATTGTGGAGTTTATTTATCTACTGTTGGTGTACAGTATGAATCTGAAGTTGTTTCTTTATGACGTTTTTAGCATCAGACTTTGGTACTACATGTGAAGTTAAAAAATACTTCATGGCCAAACTACTGAACTGAATTTGATGAAATTTCTATGGGACCCATCTGGTAGTATGTATAACCATTGGAATAAAAAAAATTGTAAATTAGCTCACAGATGGCGAAGTTTTGCGATAACAAATATTAAAAAAAAATACGAATTGAGAAACTTCTCTTTTATTTGTAGTCGGTTAAAAAGAAGATTATATGTCTAAGGGATAAGACATATTATTGTCTTTATATTAAAGGCTTCATGTAGGCTCGAGAGGTAGCTATCTCACAATAGACCGCCTATTGCTAACGCGTGTCACTTACAAAGCTTGTCTCAAATGGATACAGTTATGCATAGTGAGTCCAAGCGCCATTTTCAGTTTTTTGGGAAATTACATAAACGCGTTTTTATTGGTAGAAGATTTGCATTTGCATCGTCAGAAAGTAAATCTATGTACATCGAAGCTTATATTTGTAATTTAACATGTAACAAGAAAAAAACACAAAAAAAGTTTTTATTTTGGAATATATCGTTAAAAATTCACTTGGACTCCTAATAAATATGATGCTCTCATTTTGCAAAACGAGTCCAAGAGACAAAATAATTATTTATTCTGGAAGATTAGCTTTAAGTGCACGTGGAAACGAATTAATATTATGTACTCATTTTGCAAAATGAGTATAAGTATAACATAAAAATGTTTCCTGGACTATTTTCCTATCGTTTAATAAAAAACCCTTGAATTTCCGTATTTACTCAGCATCTTATATTAGATGTTACAGAGGATTGATAAAAATAAATAAAAAACTATTAAAATGGCACTGATAGTATGTCCAGAAAATAAAACAATATAATTATCTAAAAAATATATTAAAAATATATTTAATAAACAATAATAATTTAAACAAGATATATAATACTATCTCAGATATATCTTCAGCTTTCAGACAGACAGAAAAATGATTGATGATATTATTGGTCAACACCAACCCCAAACCCAGAACATATCGGGTAGGATGCAGAATGGAGTAGGTAAATAATATATAAATCTACTCTTCTTCAATAAGTTCCGGATCAAAAACCTAAATGGCCATCAACACCTTCAACAACAATATCATCTTCAATCGTGTCATCAGAAATCAAATCTTTGTCAAATGCTATAGCGTCGTTTGGGATATTATGAAACAGTGATTTTAAATCTTTTAGTTTTTTCTCTGAAACATTTTGTCCTTTCCTACCCTTTCTTTTCTTTACATCAATTTCTAAGCTTTCTTCCTCTTCTACTGTTCCTGCCTTGACATAATGAGGCAATGGATGATTTTAGGTTTCCTTTATCTGGTTTATTCTTAACCAATTATTATTGACCTTCTCGCCCACTGTTATCTTTTTTCTGTTGACAATAGCTTTTTCCTTTTCTTCAGTATTTGTGATTCTTTGTTCTGCAGCTTGCCATAACTTTCTTGTAGTCTTGTGGAGTATAAAGTATTAGTTGCAGTTTCAGAAATATAGGGTGCTTTTCGAGGAGAGATCATCAGGTCTATTTTTATACTTTTTTGCTATATTGTACGCCCGAAATAGGTAAGCTGTTGGAACATAATTACTTTTAAGATCTTTTATACACAGTTTTACAATAAAATATTTTAATCTTCATCTTTATACGTGTATTCTGGCCTTTATTTTTTTTATTCTGTTCTCCGCAACAATTAAGTTGACCAAAGAATTAAGTTTTTGACTTTGGTAAACTAGTATAATATGTGCTTCCTTAAACATGACTTGGGTTCTTCTGCCAGCCTCTCCTTCCACCCAAACAAAGATTACGTTCAGAAGTTACAAACAACTGTCGCGTAGACTACTGATGCGTAACACTACGTCGTTTGGACTAGTAATGTTTAATGGAAATGTGCTTTTTCATCATAAAATTTGGTTGTTAGTTTTAAATTGGTTGTTGGACTTGTATTGCATTTCAAAATACTTAGTTTGCTATAGAAGGCGCTTGGACTGGGTATCAAAAAATACCACTTAGAGTGAAGCTGGCTGCAAGGGTTTTTTTTCTATGGCTTAATTATACCCTAGTGATTACGAAAATGCGAAAAAATCAAAAAATGAAATTTGGCGCTTGGACTCCTTATGCATAACTGTATCCAAATGATACTCGTCACAGGAATTCAGATTCCCTCGGGATCCCAAAAATGTATTTTTTATCAGATCAGATGATCAGCCAATGGGGAAAAGGATATTAATTTAAAGAATGCACTTGATTGTTCTGATTTTCGAAAAAATATATCCTGATTGTTTATTGATTTTATAGTGTTTGCTACACTTAAGGAAATCACAAAGATATTTCGGCGTTAGTGCCGAACAGTCCCTAAGAGTTATTCGTCCCTTAGGATCCGATGGCGCACTGGTCAGCGCAGCCCCGTACCGAGGGGAAGGTCGCGGGTTCAAATCCCGCTCGGCTCTTAACTTTTGGGACATTATAAAAATCTTTGAAAAATATCCTGGTTTTAAGTTTTATAATTATTATCACCAGAATTAGTCAACTAAGGGCGGATTTACCTAGCTGACAGATCAAACACAATCGTATTTTAAACAGAGGCGAAAGTATTTAAATCTGCAGCATACCATAACCCACGGATGTTAAAATCCACACTTATCATACAAATTCATCTATTTATTTTATCACAATTTTAGTGATGCTAGCGTATTTGTTAGGATGAAATTAAATACATAGCTGAAGTATTTTCCTAAAAACAATAAAGAAATTATTTTATTTCCAAAAAAAATGTGTTCAAAAACCTCAAGATGTTTTAGTAGAAAAAACATTTGATCCCCAAAGCTCATAGGAACGCGTGTCGTGGTAGACCACAACGTTGTAACAACGTAAACAAAAACTCGTCAACCGCACGGATTGGATTACCTCCAAATCGACGAGATAAGGACATAGGGAAGGAAGAGTCGATCAAAACTGCAACGGTTCCGTCTGACTTCAAATTCTGCCCAATATCACAAAGATATTTGTAATGTCCTAAAAGTTAAGAGCCGAACGGGATTTGAAAACAAAAATCATTGTGATTTCTTTAGGTTCTTCTTCTTATCATGTCACTGATTCTTACGAACCAAGTGTGGTGAAATAATTTCATTAGGTGTTGTAAACACTATAAAATCAATAAAAATTCTGCCCAATATCTTTCCAAAACACTCAGTACACGAAAACTTGTGCACGAAACTTTGTTTCGCTAAACGGTTTGCCAGGTAAAACCGAGCGCAGGAGTGTGTAAATTTAATAATTATTACGAGTATTAAAGTTTCTAAAGTTCAAATTTTCTAATTTTTATTATAAAATATGTGTTTGCTTATTTTGTAATCCACCGGGCATATTAAGTTCGTAGACCATTGCGTAGAGCCTCTACAATTAAGTTTTGTTAGATATTATATATAACGAACCCTAACATAAATGAATCTACCCTTTAGGTTTGTCCATCGGCTAGAATGTAACCGTGTTCATTTCACGTGGTCTTGTACAATCCCTCGGGTCGACTCATGTCTGGCGCCATAGATAACACTTATTTAAATAAATTAAAAATATTCACACAAAAAACGCAAACATGAATGGCATCGAAAAAGGTTGAGTGAACTTCGTAAAAAACAAAGTAGATGAAGAAACAAAATAATATTAGCAGTATCCAAATCATTTGATTAAAATCTCGATTAATCAAGTAGAAATAATGTAACTTATTAGTTTTTTTAGCTGGCTTCTGTGAAGAAGTGAATACAGAGTGACGGCTGATAGAAGAGAATGGAAGAGGAGAACATATTGTGCCGACCCTAAATAAAGTGGAATAAGGACAAGAAGAAGAATGTTTTCTTCTGTTTTTTTTTAATTTTATTTCTAAAGCCATCAAACTTTCGAGATATGAACGTTTATGCCAGTGACCTGGATTTATTAATCTTCAGTTTAGGCGGGACCAAAATTATACAATCCCCTGATTTAAATGGCTGTCATTTAACAATTAAACTTGTCCATAACATGCCCTATTGTGTACCAAAATTCCCTAAACGTGACTCACCTTAGCAATGGGAATAAACGACAAGTTCGCAAAACGTCAAATTCCAAATGATTAGCAGTATCGAGGCAAGCCCAGACGTTTGAAGATAATCAGAAGTGCCACGGCCACAAAAACTGACCCATCTCGATATCGTGACACTGCACTTGTTTGTATCGTTTTTTTTTGAACGCCGTTATGATAGAAAGCCGGTTTCTGGTTTAATAAAGCTGTTGTAAAAATGGTTTAAGGCCTTATCTCATCGTTTTTAAGACCAAACTGGACTAGATAATTGCATAAATTAAAAACAAGGTTGGCATTACCCAATTTGATATGTGAATTCATATACTTCATATTACATTTTTTTTTTTTTTTCGAATCAGATTTTCATTTATTGACACAAAGAAACTTACAATTAAACAAATATTTACAAAATGTACAAAATACACAAGAAACAGTTGAGCTATCTGCATATTACTACCAAGTATTACTTATTCTATGCTTGGACCTGACGTCACGACAATGTGATAACTAGAGTGTACTTCGTCCATAGGCTTAGACACAATTTAGATAGCTCCAACATTCTAGTCTCAGATCCTAGTTTCCCTGGAACTAAATGTGCAATTTAAAAACGTTAAGACGTGAAGTTAGGTAAGCTTCTTTCCACTACTGGGACATTTTTTTGACTGGCCTCTCAGCTCAGTTGGTAGTAGCTCTGTCTTCTGCGCTGTAGGTCGTGGGTTCGATCCCCACCGAGAACAAATATTTGTGTTCACCACACGGATGTTTGTTCTCTGTCTGGGTGTTATATTGTATTCGAAGTATGTATTTACAAAAAAAATGTGCATAAGTTAGCTATCTGGTTCTCATAACACAAGCTCTGCTTAATTTGGGGCTGGATAGTATTGAATTGTCCACATTAAAAAAATAACAATAATAATATTCCATCGTGGTATACGGTTTACCCTGTTTCCTGTGTAAATGCGTTCCGTGGACCGGAACGTATCCTCTAATTTGTTTATCTCCTCGCCTTGTCGACAGGCCCATCACTTCGTAATTACAAAGACAAGACAGTTTTTCCATAATAATTGACTGGACAGCTAATTATACTGCTCTACGATTAACAACACTATCTCTAACGAAATAGAGTGTCTTTTAAAATGTCAGTTTGACAGTTTTTGATAGGCCCTTTGACAGGTTTGTGGTATCATTTTTTGAAATATTGTTTTTCGGTGACACTGCCATTTTTATCAAGTGAATAACTTTGATGTTCTTTATTTTTTGTTTGAGGAGTGGATGAATTTTTAATTTAAGGAGTTGCTCTCAGGTTCTTATATTAGGTTGATTATTTATCATTCCATACTTAGGGCTGATTTTCCATCTTTAAAAAAATACAGTCCTTGTTTTTGACAAGCCTAATAAAGAGACAATATTTTTATCTGAGGGATAAAATCTAGAGATTGAAAAATTTGTCCTTAATTTGCCCTTTTATATTAATTACTTGGTTGTAACAGACGGCATAAACCAAATAGACAATATACAAAAGATAACCTCAGGGTTTTTCATGAATATAAAGATGAATATAAGGGGATGTTAGTCGAATTCAAAAAGATTTTTAAATCACCTATATTTTTTGTAATAAACTCCAAGGTAGTGTTACCCCTTCCAGTAACCTGTCAAGCCTTGCGTACATCTATATAAGCGTTCTGTGGTAGTGATTAGTAAAACGCTGTCAAATACGGCAGCGATATATGACAGCGTTTCACTGATGGCCACCGCAGAATGCTTAAATGTTCGAAAAACTGAAACTGAAACTGGCTTAACTTACATCGACCCGCGTAGAAACTAATATGCGCTGGATTTAGCCGACGCTTGTGGTAGATTAACAGCTTACTCGTCGGCTACCGACAGACAAACCCACAGATAAGATACTGGTTAGAGCTGTTATTGCACTCCCTACTGCACGTGGGGGCATGCTTTTTTTATACAATTAGCTGATGAAACAAGAACATGGCCCGAACGTGTCCTACGATGCACTGCCTTTTACATCACACACACTTCATTTGAGGCATACAGATGTTCAGCCTCACATGCCAGTAATTTCACCGGCAACCACACCCTTTATACCGAAACATAGCTATGCATCTTCAAGGCAGAAATAGGCAAGCATGGTCGTAGTATTCTTCCCCGGATGAGCCTTTTACAAAGAGCTTTTGTTTTACTGCTTGTTCTTCTGCTTCTCTCGTACCGATGTTACAATACTTGGGTCGTGGGAAGGACCGTTTTGGGGATTGTAACATAGTGTTCAAAGTATTTGCTTACTAGTCCTCTGCGTTATCGTGTTCTATTTTTTACTATAGACACACTACAAAGAGGGTTTCCTGCACTCTGGGGCATGCTGAAATATAGGCACCTTCATTACCCAACAAAATGAATATTTTTATGATGGTTTTTAGGTAATCATTATCATCTCATATTATTTTTAGACGACTACACTGAAACACCGAACACCGAACTTCCAGAGCTTGCAAAGTGTATAATAAAAACAGCCTGCCATATTAAACACATACCTATTCCTAAATTATTATGCATAATAGAATTAGCCATTTAGGCGCTCCAAGAAGATAATTTCATAGCGCTTACCAGATTATTTAGAAATATCGTAAGATTAATAAATTATAAAGTAACCAGCTTTAATTAAAAATGTATAGCATCGACACATTGCATGTAGATAAGCGATAATATCCAACACTTCACCCAAAAATCCACAGCGGTGACAAAATCTAAAATAATTGTTGGCTACCGAGTTTGTTCTCAGATAACTATGATATATGATGTGAACACTGTCCCATATCACAGCCATTTTATCTGTATCCCCCAAAACATGTTCAAAACTCTTATCTAGCTGTAACAGAGTCTAAAATAACGTGACAATAGGCACAGATACAGTGGTCGAAGTCAATATAGACGATAGAAGTGTTAAGGTATGACAGTAATTATTTCGACATGGTATAGTAATTGCAAGTTTCCGATTATCTATGGTAGCTGTCAATTAAGCTAAGCTTGGACCGGGTCGTAGAGGATATCCTATAACTGGTCGAAAGAGAAGTCCCATCAAAGGAAACAAACATCATCATTAGCAGCAACTTCATAAGCACATTCCTTATAGAAGTTTTTTATTTGCGACGTAATAAGTCGGGATGACAGAAGATACCTTAATTTGTCACAGAAGGAGTCAAAATAAAAATAGAAAATCATATTTTATCACATATTTTTTGTCGTGTCATTAGTTCTTTCGAACCAGTGCGGTGAAAGGATTTTAAGTGTGCCTCAGAGGGCTCCTTTCGTTCAAACTTTTTAGGTTCTATGACATGTTGGTTTCCTCACGATGTTTTCTTTCACCGTTTGAGAGTATTAACACAGTGCACATAAACAGAAGAACTCCTTGGTACACGGTTGGATTTGAACCCACAACCTAAGATCGAAAGGATACTCGGCCATAAGTGCTCTCGTTGATGTAATTTTCATTATTTTATAAATAAAATCCAGATTTTGACCTTCTAATAATAATCCAACTGATTTTAACTCATATACAAACAATGCTAGGCTAGACAAAAATAGGTGTCAAATAATGTATATTTTTCAAGGATTAAAGCATTTTATCAAGTAATTTCATTTGTAACCAAGCGTTTCTTCAAATAATGGTTTGATAGCGATAAGGGAACACCTCAAATTATCGATTTATCTGTCTGATATGACGTCAATGCTTTATTTATTTTTGTTGAAAAATATGATATTTTTATACTTACGAAATTCACTTGAAATCATCGAAATATCTTTACCAAAAATACTTACTGTCATTTTCGTGAGCGATGTAAGTAGCATTAGCCTATTTAAAATTACCTCAGAATGCCACAATAACGCAATAGCAAAAAGACGATCAGATGATGCCCGAATAACATGTTTGGGTTACTGAATATAAAGCGGTTTTAGAATCTGTTCAGAGCCATCCCAGAGATGAGAACAGTACTCTATATCCAACGGTGGCCAACCGGTCGATCGCGACTCTATGTCCAGTCGATCGTGGCAAGGCAAAAATTATAAATAAGTAGACGAGGTTGCGCAACCTACTACAGCACCATATTGTATCATTTTTCAATCGTGTATAGTATACACGATCGGACTTGTGCTTGGTACAGGTTGAGAAGCTGTCCCGGTGCGAAGAACTGTCTCACTTCTTCGCAGCTGTCCTGGCCTTGTTTTGTTGAAGCATGAATCCAACTTAATTATCAGTATTTATAATGATGCGTATGTTATATTTTTTCACTGCCTTAACTAACGTAAGGTTTTAATTTATTTACACAAAGAAACTTACAATTAAACAAATATTTACAAAATGTACAAAATACACAAGAAACATTTGAGCTATCTGCAGATCAACTGTTTCGTTAGGTTTTTCGTTTTTATTTCTGTGTAAATATAAAAAAAAAACTGAAAAAATACATTGAAATGAATTAATTTGGGGCTAACATTTATTTATTTAATCCTAGGCATAATATAAATCAGCAATGTAATCGTTCGGGTTTTCCCCTAAGATATTGAAACCTCGAAAGTTTATTAATTTCAACACCTTGTAGTTAGATTATGTTATCAATACGCGAGTATAAAGAGCACAAACTTGGAGATTTAGATTACTGACTAGATTAGATACGCAAGGTGTAATAAAAATCAAAATACCTTATCCCCGTCTACCTAAACTTACGAAAATAATAATTTTGCTACTTGTTTTGGGAAAATAAAATACATTTTTAGTCCCTAAAGATAGGTATTGATTGCAAAGAACGATAAGACCTAAAACTGAACACTATCTTAAGTACGGTAAGCTGAGGCTCAATCGTGCTATTTTAATAGAGTCTTGGCTCTCTTTTATTACATTATTATTATTATTATTATATGTAATAAAAGAGCTTGCGTTTGACCGAAATCTCACTGCTGCTAAGTGATGATACGGCTGACGGTGTAGCACGCTTACCTAAAACATACCTGTTCACTCTACTCTTAAAAACATCCAGGTTATAGGTGTACGGAAAAACAGATGCCGGCAAGGAATTCCACCCAGCTGTACGCAATAACAAAGTTGCGGATATACAAAATGTTTTTTGGTTGGTAGGAGGTACCTAAATATATTAATGCCGTAAAAAATCTATAGTCAGGTAGGTACATCAACGACTAGTATCCTCAGATTATGATTTTGTTTTGACATTATTGTTACAACTATTCTCTGTTTGTGAAGAAGATCGGATTCAGATTCAGATTATATTAAATTTATTGCTTGAAATACATGTCGAAAAGATGTTAAATTATAAAAGGTAATGTACAATGTATTCTGCTTATGCCTAGGCATGCAATATTGAGATTTAGAAGGAAATGTCATGAAAATATATAAATTATTAAATTCAATTAAAATAAAAAAACAAGAGGTGATTTGAATTTTCTCTGCAGGCACATGCTCCTTGATTGAGAAAACCCTATTGATAACCGAAACAGTTTTTTCTTCCCACGACTATAATAAATTTCCATGGTTTTATTACACACACACATACAAGGACGCTGAGAAAGAAGCCGCGAGATAAGACGGTATGATAACGGGACAATATTTGTAAGCATATTGATCCTTTAAAACAATCACCTCTTTGTTTAAATGTTCTTGAACGCAGCCGCATCAACAAATTGAAGGATGCTCTAGTAAAATTAATAGAACTAGAGCCAGAGTAATTTCTTAGACTCCAAGCAAAGAAACAGAAGTTCTAAATAGATGATTGTATTTCATTCTTTGTTTTTTGGTCGGTTTCAAACCAATCCAATTTGCAAGTCCCAATGTTTCACGCCATGAAGATATATTGTAAATATATCTTCAAGGCAAGATTTCTTTATAGGTAAGAGTTTTTGATTGAGTAGATATTAAGTATAAGTTTTAGAACTAGCATCGTAAAAAACGACATTAAAAAAGTATGCTTCGACTTATTTTTGCTTTAAATCACTCAAAACCTCTCAAAATGTTCATTTTATCACCGCACAGCTCACCATAGGCAGAGTCCTTGTCATCCACATACCTTGGAGCCGGCATGGTCACCAAAAAAACCGTTATCTCTAAAAATCTGGAGACAAGAAAGATGGTTAAAATATTGTAATACTAATGTCACGCTTGTTGGATACTAAATTCACAGATATCGCGGACAAATGCATTATTTCAAATAAAAAACATATTCACGGCACGAGTCCCGGGACTTGACGTCTCCTACTGGATCCCCGAGGCTGAGCTGCAAACTCGGCCGCGCAAGGAAGACGGATAGTCCCGTCGGGAACACAGAGACACGTCCCGGGGGACGCCGCGGTTGAACGCCGGGACGGGAACTTCGGGAGGCTGTACCACATTCAGTGAGCTGATGAATTGGCATCGTGTCTAATCAGTAATCTGGTGTCGCCTACCGTTTTATTATAAAAATAATTGCAGAGATCGTAACATATTTTTAGAAATATAAAACCTGCTTGTTTTGTTGACAGACTTTATTGTATTGACTAAGTTATTTTGATTCGCTGTAATTAGTCATCAGCGGTAAAAAGTAGCGGTAGTTTTTGAGGCAGCTCGGGGAATCAGCTGAATAAAAGTCAGAGTTTCTGTATCCATATTCTCGTTACTTCTAGAAATGCTATTTTTATAACGCTTTTATTAGCTTCACCTGTATGTATGTATGTATGTAACCGACCTCTTTGAGCTCGATTTTGTCCTACTTTGTTAGTATTTGATAAACTACACCAAAATGACTGTGAGTCAAAACAGTCAGTAACGAGGCACCAACAAAAAAGAGATGGTTAGAAAGTCCTGAAATTTTAATATCGAAAACCTAAACTATTTTGGTATTTTGAAATATTCCAAGCAAGTGAACTTTCCTCGTAAACAGCGATACGAAGACAGGACAAACAAACAAACATACAAGAGACGGAAGCACTCCGATAGTGTCTGATAGTGAGTGATAACATGTACTTGGTAAGTACTCTCATCTATTTATAGATACACTAGCTTCCACCCGCGACTTCGTATATGTAATTATTTGTAAATGTCTCTGAGACATTACAAATAGGCGAGGTTAACCCTAAAAAGAGTTTTCTTCCAGCAAACCTTTTTCTTGTGAGCCGTCCTTTTTGGGATAAAAAGTAGCCTATATTGTTCCTTGTCCGCTAAATCGATGGCTAGTAGAAAGCCTCACTGGTGTTTTGAATGAAATCCAAAATTTTATATCTATAAGCATATTTTAGTGTTCGCATTAGTTTTATATGTAGTGTTAACCGGTTTTGGGATTAGGACATCCCTAATCGGATCAAGCAATGGGACCAATCCCTAGAGTAGAAAAAAGAAGGAAAAGAAGATGGCGTCGTAATGGGTAGTTGTATTGTTTGTCGCGTAATATAAAGTAAAACAGAGTTGTAGCTATATTAGATGTAGCTATGTACCTACATATATCCAGGTTTGGTCCTACTTAGTAGCCCACAATTTCAAACTTTTAAACGAGAAAACTAAACCCGGTACTATAATCCGTTGATAGCTCACCCCTGATCCGTTATTGACCTTGAACTGTCAAATCTGACAGCTGTCAAAACGAACACCAGTCGCGTAGTGATGGATTAGCTGTGATTAATTAGCCACTAATTGGCTTGACGTGAACAAATTAATTTGTACGTTCGATAATACGTAGCGTTTAGAATACAACTTATTAGACAAGGAATTATGAATACTTAGGCACGTACTTACCTTATTTAGTTGTTCAAAGGTCCTTAAATTATTTTAGTGAGCCAAAACCCTATAAATTGGGGTTCTGCATCTATGTCGGGATTGGAAAGTGAAGTGAAACAGTAAAGGTACATTCATGAAGAAAATCTACAACTCCCAATATTAAAACGTTAAAATTGTAGTAGGTAATTGGCTCCTGCTGGTTTTTGCACGATTCTTATGTTATAGATCTGTTTTCAATGCCTTAATTACACTCTCTTATCCAAATAAACCTCTTATGCTTACCATTTATTTTATAAAAATGTTAATAACCGCTTCGGAATGTAAAGCTCTACCTACATAATATTTCATCACCACGACTAACGGCGTCTTTCCCAACATCCTACCTTAATGACACATTATCTTGACCAAAAAGAAAAGCATCGAACATTAGCAGACCTTATCTGCCTTCGGACAATGAGAGCAGTCTGACAGCCAATGTCTTCATATTCCACACAAAAACAATACCCTATCAACGAACACGCTATTAACAAGCCCACGCAACTGTCAAAATGAAATATAAACTCTAAATTAGCATCACAAAGTCGATTTTCGAATGTCATATCGATATCTTTCCATCACTAGAAGATCATAAATGTCACATGACTGAAATGTAAAATGCAAACCTAAAAACTGTTAGTTAGAGTTGAATTTTCAGTGATTAAATGTGAAGACCAAAGGGTTATAATTGAATAACGATATCATAGTGTTGTGACGTGTCGTTTGATTAATAATGGAACAAGCTTGTCCACTTATAATATTTTTTAATATTGTTGATATAGGCAACCGTGTTTTGCTTTTAATGATTCACTAATACAGGAATTGATTTAAGGTTCCTAACTCAATAAATCAGGGAAGTTAGTTTATTTATCCTAAAACTAATCGCAATCTAAATCTAAAGCATTCCTTATAAACTAAATAGCCTATAACTGATTTTTTTTTTGAAGACTCTGTCAAATTTTTAAATATAGGTAAAAATAACTGGTTTTGGAAAATTTAAACATTCCACACGTTTTCCGACATCTGTCACGAGCAGACATTTCTCGCGTGGACTCTAGAATACTTGCTTTCTACTGATGGTCCTCTTTTTATGTTTTTATTTAGATTTTTTTTAAATACTAAAAGTAAACCGCATAACTTGCGAAACAAAAATATAATTACAATAAAAAAACAAAGCATAAAATGTGGGAGCTACAGCAACCCTGCCCCTTGCCATTCAACATTACAAAGATACAGTGTGGTCCGTTTCCGATGCTTACTTGCAGGAAAGAGACAAACCATCATAAATAAACAAGAGAGAATGAGATGAAGTATGACAAGTTAATTTAAAACAAGTGCGGGCTTGGTAATATAGGGACGGACACTACGGACAGCATCGATGTTTTTTTATAAGTAAACAGGCCTTTGCATCTATTTGTAGATGATTTATACAATGTCTAACTCTAGGGCAACTGATGTTTACTCATGCCCCTACTTACAAAGTGCGTGTCTTAGTGCCTGGGAAAGGATTTTTATAAGTACCTAGACTATTGAAGTAGGTACATACCTATCGAAATAAGTAATTTTAATTAGTCATAAACATAGACAATCATTTATTTGCTTCTTAGCCATTCTTAGCACATAGGTACCTACAAGACATGAATGGATGAAAAAAATAATTTTACAAACATTTTAAATTTTTTATTTTTGTTTTTGGAAATGATTATTCAACTTTATTCTCAAATAAAATATAACCTCAGTGAAAAGCAGTGAGATTTCTAAAGTATATAAAGTCGTGATTAAAAATGAAAAGAAGCACTTCGAAAGCCCAAAGCTAAAATGAATTTAACAAAAATATTGGCTTATTCAATTCAATATAATTTTATTTCAGACCATATACACATACAGAAAATACACAGTCCATAAGAGAAAGTAGGCACATATAAAAGAATATAAACTAAAGATACAAAATAACAATTAACTAAAAACTAACAAACACGTCACAAATGCAGGACGTGTTCCTTCGTCCAGTGCTCCATGAAGTGACAGTCAGTGTCTAGCCTCAACGCTATGAGCTGCAGGTAGCTGTTGGAGCTGTCGCGCACCCGCCGCATCAGGGACGCTGACCTTTTACGCATAATAGCTGCAAACCCATCTACTCGCGCATCCGCAAACATCCCCGACGCGCTGCAGAATCGCGGCAGCCCCATCAGCACCCTGAACGCGTTATTGTATTGGACGCGCAAAGCATTCCACGATTTTTGCGTATGTCTGACCCATAGGCTGCACGTATAAAATGATTGACAGTATGCTTTGTATAGCGTTGTTTTAACCTGAGCAGTGCAACGCGCAAACCTACGAGCCAGCATATTAGCTCGAACCGACAATGCCCTGCGCTCCCTTTCCATGTCTAAGTCATCCGTGAGCGAATCGACGACCCAGTGGCCCAAGTATTTAAATTTGGATACTTGTTTTACGGCACTACCGCTAAGAGTAATTGGCGGTACTGTATCATAGGTCTTCGAGCCTGCCTTGAACACCAGTAGATTACTCTTGCTCGCATTATACTTGAGCCCATGTGCCCTCGCATAGCGCTCACAGACACTAATAAGCCTTCGGAGAGCACTGATCGATGGGCTCAGCAGCACCATATCGTCGGCATAACTAATGTTGTTTACTGTAACTCCATCCACGGAGCAGCCAATCTGGGTGCCGCTGAGCTCACGTATCAGACCATCCGTGTACAGGTTGAAAAGACGGGGTGAGGTCAAACCACCTTGCCTCACCCCACATTCCAGCACGTACTCGTCCGAAAGCGATCCTGCCCATCGTACATTGTTACGTTGGTTGCTATACCAAAACTTGAAAAGCATTACCAACTCAGGTGGCAGCCCTGCAACACATGACAATTATGGCTTATGATTATTAGTCTTTCCCTGCCTACGGTATACCATTACATCCAACTTGTTTTTTTTTAATATTATAAAAATACCAGAAATGAATTAAATCGGCAGGACTCCGTAAAAATAGGACACCAGACGACGTATTAATACAATCGATGTGACGAACCTAAGTTATTCAGTTTCCCAACAGTGCTACTAAAGAGCAAGAGAAGGCAGGTGTTCCACGGATGAAGTGCATCTAAGTATAGCATGGTAGATCCTATTCACAAAATGTGTTTACTCTTATTATTATGTAAAACTACCGGATTCTATACAATGGAAATGGATATCCAATAACATATTTCAAATACCTAAACATTTAATTTTCCGGGCAGCAAGAGCACTGAATAGGTTCTTACACATTATTAAGTGGATAGCGACAGCTGCCACCTCGACAGCATGGCATGGCATGGCATGGCAGCGGCGGAACGAGAGGGCATTGCACGTCCACACCTTATAATCGATTTACGTCAGCGGGATAAATTAAAGCATTCACAGCAAACGGACGCCGGGACCATTCAGCACAACACAAAGTAAATAAAAAAACATCCGCCGACTGCAGCCAGCCTCCCAGATTCGCACTATTATCTCGCTGCGGCCAATACAGCATGGTAGCACAGACCGCCCCGCGCCATTGGTCGGCCCGAACCCTTAGACCACTCCCATCCGCCGAACTCCTCCCACTTCACACAAAAAGTCTCCAGAACGACGCTCTACCTGCCCATGACCGCACGAGCTTAGTTCCACTTCAGACATCGAAGGATTTCTTTAAACGAAACGCGTCGTTTCATTAAAATCACGTCTGTCTTATCAGACTTCGATTATCGGATCGGTGATAAGTCCGTCTCCGTCGGACGGTTGGAGTGTAGATAAGTGGGACAGGGACGGTGGATTCCAAGATTGTTCGAGGTGTGGTTGTGGACATGGTGCGGTGCAGGCCGGCGGCAGTGCGAGTCGGCTCTCCTGGCGCGCGGGCGTGCCGTCGATAGCGGGCCCGAGCCCACCTCGCAACCATCGCAACTTGCCTCCCAGTGATGTGTGTGTGTAGACTATCGTTATAGACACTTACGTGTTAAACATGATGACTATGGACGTCGGGATGTACAACAACCAACAGAACGGTTACGGAAGCGCGGAGTACTACCAGCAAGGAGGGAACTACCAGGTGCCTTACGAAGGATACCACGAGGGGTACTACGAGCCGCCTTCGCATTACTACGAGCCCCTGCTGCCGGGCCAGACGCACGAGCATCCTCCGGTCACGCCCGTCATAAGCACGGATACGGGACTGTGTTACACGAATCTGGACTATGGAGAGTTGCAGCCGAACTATCCCCTGCACGCCTTGCCGCCTAACCCTGAGATCCCGCTCAGGCACCGTGAGGAAGTCCCCCGGCCGGAGGAAATGCACCTGCATGAGCCGAAGCTGGATAACCACTACCTGGAGACCAAGTACAACATGCATTTCGTGGACGAGTCGGCGATGCAGTTCAACCATACGGGCTCCCCCCTCCCCTGCCCAGACTTCGAGCACTACCAGCCGAAGGATGAGTACGGAGCCCTGAGGGAGGGGTTCCCGCGCGAGGGGGACTGCGTGCAGACCTTGGGGCACCTGCAGCATCAGGCGCACTCCTCGCACGCGGCAGTGCCCACCTACAAGTGGATGCAGGTCAAGAGGAACGTTCCTAAGCCCTCTGGTAAGTTCAAATTACTTTGTTCAACAGGTTTTAATAGGCTACGACATTTGGTTAGTCGAAGCAGAAAACAATAAACATTTATGCAGCCATAGGCTATTAAATAGGAGTGGCGCGCGCGCGGCAACGTGGACGCACGCGTCGTAATTTTAATCCGTCAATTTTAATCGTAAAATAATGTTTTAAGAGATTTTTAAGTGCTGTGTGATATAAAACTGTTCATATTGTGTGTGTCTTTCCTGAACAACCTGGAACAGTGATATTATTAACCAAAATAAGCATTTCCTCACCAAACTGACCGGGACTCTCACGCACACATCCAAAGCTAAGTCACGCGAGTTCCAGCTACTTTCGCGCCAGAGCGGTGTGGCACTTAATAATAATAAGCAATAACCCGGACTGTGTAGCGCTGCCACGCAGCGCTGTAAGAAACTCTTCCGTTAGACGCTGCATTACCTCACGTTTATCGCTTTCTTGCTTTGGCTGTTTTTGATTACGCACGAATCGGCAAGCTTGCAAGATGTTTACCACGCCACCTATAACTTCCAAAATTTGTGGGAAATGTAACCAAATGGTGAAGGGAAAAGCTTTTTTGTTTTGTATTGATTGCAAACAATACTTTCATCTTGAGTGCAAGGGTTTTGAGAGGAGATATTATTTGCTTGATGCTGAGAAAAGGGACAAATGGCAATGTGACGTCTGCTACCGAAAGAGCTATAAGACCTATCATAGGAATACCCCGTTGGGACTGACGCTGCAGACGCCGCCGGCGGCACCACCGCCGTTACCTATTTCGTCCGAGAAGTCAGTCGAAAGCAAATCGGCTAAAACCAAAACCTCTCCGAACTCTGTCGACTTGCCAGTTTTTGACATAGCCGACGCGGATCACGAGGTCATAGACCCTTTCCAGAATGTTACTCAAAGAAAGGTCTTTCGTAGATGCGTAAGCATCGGGTCAAATGATGAACGTTCCTTCCAAGGTGAGTCAGCCCTCGAAATGACGTCTGCCCTAAAGGAGTATATTGCGAGTCAAATGTCAGCTTTTACAAATCAAGTACTCGCAAAAATAGATACGCTGGCGTCATCGTTGCAAAAATTTGACGCTCGCTGTGATAAAATCGAATGCAGAATATCGCAGATTGAAAAAAACGTAGATGAAAAAATCAACAAGAAGTTCGAGGACCTTACAAATACGGTCGACCGTCTGAAAGGCGAATTAAATGACAGGGAGCAGGAGCTTCTTTCTAGCGAGGTCGAGATCTCTGGTATTCCCGAAGCAAGTGGGGAGAATCCCGTCCATATTGCGACACTTGTCGCCAGCAAGCTGGGTGTGAAAATTGCGGAGAATGATGTGGTCAGCGCGGTACGGGTCGGTGCCCGCCGCGAATCAGCTGGCGGCACCATCACCCCTCCCGCTCGGCCCGTCATCCCTCCCTGTTGGCCCACATCTAAAATGTCCACGGCACCTCATTTTTCCTCCGTGCCCCCCATGGCCGCTGCTGCCACCGCTGGGGACGACGCCGGGCCGCGCCTGCTTGTTGTACGCTTGCTGCGGCGCGCGGAGCGCGATGACCTCTTGCGTAGTGCGCGCGTACGGCGCGGCGCTGACACCGCGGGCCTCGGCCTGCCTGGCCCCGTACGCCGCTTTTATGTCAACGAGCGACTCACGCGCACAAACCGTCTGTTATTTCGCCGCGCGCGGGAGGAGACCCGCCGGCTCGACTGGAAGTTTGCATGGACCAGGGACGGTGCGGTACTAGTACGTCGCGAGAATGCGGAGCCGGCGAGACGAATCCGCACGGAGGATGATTTGGCCCGGGTTTTTGGTGTACAATCCGTTAGCGGTCAGTAGATGCCACTTTTTCCTGACCAGTTACGTGTTCACTACTTTATTCTTATCTTTATTTTATGCTAGCGTATTGTTTTTGGTGACTCTTGATCTCATTATTGGTTTTTATGGTAATAATGCCATTCAATATGCGGAGTGCAATATTAATTTTATATTTTTAAGTTTTATTAAATTTTATTTTTACTGTGTGGAAATAGTGTTAGATGTATGTTTCGAGTGTATTCTGTTTGTATGTGAAGTTTGTCATAAAATAGCAAAATTTGGCTCTAAAGATATGCGGGGATATGGGGTTAGGCGCGTGGAGAAGGGGATAGTGGCGGCCCCGCTGCTTTTTATTGATGCACGCCATGCCTCGTGTTTGAGACTTGTACTAACTAACTGCAAATATTATCAGATACTACATGCATTCGTTTTACAATTCATTAAGAACAAATATCTTTCACTTGGTTTATTAAATAAGGGTTCTCTGGGCACAAAGCACGATGAGCTCGTAGCGGCTGTAATGAGATATCCGGTGGATATACTTGCTATCAACGAGACGTGGTTGCGGGAGGGCGAGGAGGCGCGCGCGCCTGTACTGCCCGGCTACCAGCTGCGGCACGCGCCGCGCCACTATGGCAGCGCCGTCGGCGGCCGCCAGCGCGGGGGCGGCGTCGGCTTCTACGTTAAGCGCGATCTCAGTGCGCGCCTACTGACTCATCCCGAGACTCCTGGTATCGACCAGATGTGGCTCCGTCTCACTGTAAATGGCCTCAAGCTGGCAGTAGGTACGGCATACCGCCCACCTTGGCAAAATATTGATTTATTTTTAGACGCACTTACAGACTCGATCTCTTCTCTCTCTGCTTTTGATCACATTATTTTGACCGGGGACCTAAACATAGACCTATTAGAATCCAACTCGGATACAAAAAAACTTTTGGACTTTTTATGCTGTTTTAGCCTGGATCAATTTATTTCGGTTCCTACACATTTTACCGATCACAGTGCTACTCTAATAGATTTACTTTGCTCTAACTTAATCCCTATAGATGTTGTTGTTGACCATATACCTGACCTAAGCAAGCATTCTTTCATTTCGTGTAAACTCCGTATAAAAAAAGTTAGAGCACTACCTAAGTGCATAGTGTACCGGCCGCTAAAAGATATTGATTTGGAAGCATTTAATTATGACCTCGATACTCTGAACTGGAATACATTGGATTCTAATGACAATGTTGATGATATGATTGAAGGCTTGCATTTGAAAATAATGTATCTCTTTGATAAGCATGCGCCCTTAAAGAAGTCCTTATTAAAAAGCCATTCTTACCCTTGGGTAACCTATAACGTGAGGGAGATGATGAAGACGCGTGATAGAGCACATGCACGGTGCCGTCTATCAAATATAGACGCCCACAAACAATATTATAAAGATTTGAAAAACGCTGTTAATGTCGCACTCTACACGGAAAAATCGCAATATTTCGAACATAACATTAACTGCTTATCAAAAGACCCACGTAAGTTATGGAAAAATGTCAAACAGAATGTAGCCAATTTTAAGGATAAGCATGTTGATCTTCCGCCCAATTTTAACGATCCGAATATTATAAATGACCACTTTCTATCACTCCCTGGTAGTAACAGTGTTAGAATAGCAGATTTGACCTTCTTTGAATTTCACAGACACGGACCTTCTGTCTTCAAACTGGCTACTGTTTATGACTATGAGGTAGGCAAAGTTATTCGATCTTTCACTACGAATGTGACCGGTATCGATGGTATGTCCATGGATATGGTGTTATTGACGCTTCCTCAAACACTTGAAATCATTACCAACATCGTTAACGCCTCAATAATGACTCATACCTATCCTTCATCTTGGAAAACCGCCATAGTCAAGCCTATCCCAAAAATTAATAATCCAACCAACTTAAAAGATTTACGTCCGATAAGTATATTGCCATTTTTATCTAAAGTTGTTGAAAAAGTTGTTTGTTCACAACTTACTAAGTATTTAGAAGTAAACAAAATTATACCCCAAAAACAGTCGGGATTTAGGAGAGGTCACAGTACGGCAACTGCTTTAATGGATGTTGTGGACGACATATTAACTGCTCAGGATGGTGGTGAAGGAACCATCTTAACACTACTAGATTTTTCTCGTGCATTCGACACTATAAATATTTCGTTATTATTATCCAAACTTGCATATTACGGCTTCGACAACAACACAATAAGATGGTTCACGAGCTATCTTTCTGAGCGTTCGCAAATGGTAGAGCTACGTCGTTCGGACGGTTCCAGTTCGTTTTCCAGCACCCAGCCTGTGACCCGTGGTGTCCCTCAGGGATCGATTCTTGGCCCCATACTTTTTGTTTTGTACTGCGCTGATGTCACATCTAAAATTCAAAACAGTAAGTACCACATATACGCTGATGATTTACAAATTTATGTGTCATCTAAACCCTCAGACATTGATACTGCTGTTAATGGTTTGAATCGTGATCTAGAGCGTATAGTGAAATGGTGTGACTCGAACAGTTTGATTCTAAATCCCACTAAATCCAAGCTTATGGTTCTTGGGTCGAAAAAGCAAATTGATGCTATAGTTTTGCGAGATCCCAAGGTTTATGTTGGTGGAGTTGCTATAGATCGTGTGACTGAAGCCAGAAACTTGGGTTTGTTAATGGATGGTACACTGCGCTTTGAAAATAACTTCGTTCAAACAGTCCAGAATTGTTTCTACCGATTGTCCGTTATCTATAGAATACGCGAACATCTTAGCATAGACTTGCGAATACATCTCTGTGACTCACTTATTCTCTCTAAATTAAGTTATGCTGACAATGTTTTCGGAGAATGTTTGCTGGCACGTACGAAAAAACTTATTCAGCGCATACAAAACGCCTGCGTACGTTTTTGCTTTCCTATCCCGCGCCGAGCTCATATTTCACCGTATATTGTTAGGAATGGCCTTTTGAACATGTCATCACGCCGTAATCTCCACTTTGCCACTTTGCTCTTCGGTATAATTAAAAATAAAACACCAGATTATCTTTATGCAAAGCTTCACTTTTCAGATCGTTTGTTGCGATTCGCTACGCGATTAGTATGTCCACGACACAGAACGACTGCCTTTCGTGGTAGCTTTAGATACGCTGCCACGAAATGTTGGAATAATCTACCACCACCAATTAGAAACTCTAGCTCTATTTGGTTGTTTAAGCGATCACTAAAAAACTTCTTGTTGACCTCTCAAAGCAGTTCATAGGTAGTCGTTCTGGGCCCCGGTTAGTTTGTAAAGTTTATTGTTAAATTCTATTTAAGATCTCGTTGTACTTAGGTTACTTTTCTCTTTTTGTATTGGATGTAGCTATATATTTTACCTTATACTCTGTCTTAGTCTTGTTATTTATATATATTATTATTTGTATCAATAGTTCGTTTATGTTAATATCTTTCTTGTTTATGTTAAATTTCTGTGTATAAACGACGGTGTGTCGCACTCTACTGGTGTCACGGAAGACCAGCGTTATAGTGGCACTCGCTACTATAACATACGCTGAGTGACGACCAATTTTTATGTCATTATCTCTTTGTAAATGATCCTTGTGTAATATATGTGTAATTTTCTGGCATAAAATAAATAATTTGATTGATTGATTGATTGATTGAAATACTGTCAGAATTATACAAAATATTGCCTTTTCTTACCATTTCTTAATGACTAAGACAGGGCTAGTTTTAGGCTACTGCTTAAAACTAGCTACAGAACTAATGTACTACTACTGCTATTAGCAGTACATTATTATGTACTACTGTCATTTGATTAAATAAAAAAAGCAATCGACATCTTGAATAGTTAAATTCTAACCAACTATAAAACAAAATCCCAACCCCAAATCCATTGTTCTAAAACTTAATTTCTTAATTGTAAAATAACCTGTTATAATTACCATTTATTTATATTATATTATTAGCCTAAAAAGGTTTGAGTTACCTTTGACAACGATGATTACAAATGAAATGAAACCTTACGACATAAAATAAATTGCTCCCATTAGTGTCTGAAAATATATTTCATAAATCATTATCGTCGTATCAAAATAATTATAATTTATTTCTTGAGTTGATGCGAGGTAAAGCAGTGGCCACACCAGTAGGAGTCAGGGAGCACATAGGTCACGACCTCGTGTCACTCATAGCAAATAATTTGACAGCACCATGCGGGTGTCATGTCTATCTCTGTTTTGCCATCAAGAAAACTTGAATAGTATAATTACTACATAATTAATTCTCACTCAACCAACATGACTATGTAATGCACAAATTGCATTAATTTACTAATTTAATTATTTCAATTATATAAATAATAAACTAAATTATATATGAAAACCTTGCAACATTTACTGTGCTGAAAATTAGGTTAATAATATGAATACGTATTAATTAAATTTAAAAATGTCTCAAGTTTTAAAGTACATAACTACTGAAAATAATTCAGTTACTAAAAGAAATCAACATTTAATTTAATTCATCCAGGACGCATAGCTATTTCTTATTCTTCGTTGACTTCCTTCCTATTATACCATACCCGAATAATTACCACTAATACTTCGTGCGCAGATAAGCAGTGGCCGCTCTATAGCCACGGGGTCGTGACCCTCGTGTCACTCACGGCAAATAATTTGACAGCCCGTGCGTACTAGTATGTCATGCCGTGCGGTAATGTCACGCTGTGATGTGATCTCAGTGTGTCTATCGTAGTCTAGCATCGGCATTAGTTATCAAGACTTTTTATTTTAACGAGCGAAAAACTCTTTCAATTAAAGTTGAACATTTTGGGAAAGCTTTAAATGAAAATCGAACATTTTAGGAAAGCTTTATGTCTTATAGCTAATTTAAAAAAAAATATTAGCCAAATATTTTGTAAATAATTAATAGTAACTACCTAGTAGTAGGTATTAGTGTTTTTATGTGTGTATTTGGTTCTGGAGTTAGATAGCAAATAAAAACTAAAACCAAAATAACAATTACGGCTAAAAATAAACATTTTCCATGCCTATGAACTTCAGCCATTTCGCCTTAAATACCATTCAGTGCCAATATTCACATTCGTTATAACTTGTGTTACCTTAGTTTTTGAATAACATTAAAATGAGCACACACAGATATTTATTATCAACTATTAAATTGTTCATTCCAACATTACGAGTACTGACGAGTACAAAACAACAGAAACAGTCAAAACAGGCTCGGACTGTCAATAGCGTTTCTGCCGCGCGGACATTCAGACAGACAAGTGTTTGATCGTGGCCGCAGATAGCGGGTGACGTGTGTAGCTATGCCGGCTGTTTTCTATTTAATATTTAATGCCAATAAAACTGAGGAGATTTAAAGTTCTTATTTTGAAACGAGTAGTGTGAGCAAACTAAAGATGTGAAAAGTAATTTTTTTTTTAGAGCACTGGTGGCCTACTGGTAGCGGCCCCGCCTTCCGATACTAAGGTCATGGGTTCAAATCCAGTCGTGTGCCAATGAGTTTTTCTGCCCAAAATGTAACCTATGCGAGTGCTCTCAAACGGTGAAGGAAAACATCGTGAGGAAACTGGCATATCGTAGAACCTAAAAAGTTCGAAAATATGTGTCAAGTGCACGAAAAGAGCCTCTTTTGAGGCACACTTAAAATCCTTTCACCACACTTGGTTTGAAAGAACCAGTGACACGATAAGAAGAAGAAGAAGCCGTGATTTTTTTATAATTTTCAATAGGAAGCTAAATTATAAAAATCACGGCCAACCTCTTTTATTCATACTCTTTTATTTCATGTCTAAACTTTAAATATTTCCAGTATAAAACACAATTTTAATTCAAATTCTTTACAGTCAGGTGAAGGCTGTTACATGAAAACACGTTGCATTGCACTTAAAAAAGGTGGAGTGTCAAGTTAAGTTTTGAAGTTTTCTTTCATCTTTCCCCGTTTTCTTTTTTTAAAGCCACTTTAATATTCGTATTGAATATTTAGGACATGTTATTTGGAACACGCGACTCCGCACGCGGCTCGCTTACAATCCAACTAATCCCGTGTTTTTTGTTATCTCTGTTTGTTTCTTTAATTACACGCGAAAGGGGACATATCACAAATTTGGGGAAATTGAGGTTTTACTTTTTACTTTATTTCTTATAAGCAACGAAACGGAGGCAACACATTTTTACTATGTTCTTTGTGTTATTATGAGTACCTATAGGTTAACGGTCTAATAAAATAACAGCTTATTTAACAAAAAATCTTCATAAATTTTGTAAAACAATTTGTCATCTACAAAACAAAGGTCTATTAGTAAAAAAAAGCTAATAATGGATATTCAACTTACTGAATAGCCCACCACAACAAACGAAACAATACAAAAAGCTGTGCGTTCATAATCAAAATAAAACCCAAAAAAATACAATATTTGCAGTCTCCCTCACCGTCAGAAACTCCCAGTCATAATGAGTCAGCTCTCTGGCTACGGTCCACATAGCCGCATGCAAACGCACTTTGCATAGTCATACGTACAGAGGCACTAGAACTGCAACAGGAAATTTTATGCTAAAGCCATTTCGAAATGGGAAAAAAGTTAAAAAAACTGCATAGGTAAATTAGTTTTAAGTTGTTGCTATTTGTACGCCAAGTGTGTTGAGTTTTTTTACTTCCAACAACCCTTTACCTTTAAACAAATTAAAAATGACGTAAATGAAATGACGTTTCAAACTAGTCCTCGTGCTAACGTGCGTGACCTGCGAGGCAATATTTTGTTATTGGCGTTGGTAACCAACTGATGATTCTAACGATGATTCTAAATGAACGGTGGATGTTAAGCATCAGGCAGGTACCATAATTTAGTCTTGTTTCATCAGCAAGTTGCATAAAAATGTTATGATAGTTTTTTTAAGTCTACTCTAGATTTGTAACTGAATTATGGAATGACAGCCGCGAAGTGTGGCGGCATGCGTTGATATGTAGTGAAAGCGTAGTGGGCTGAATCACCGTTGTCGTTCAATGTACCACCGCACCGCTTACTAACGGCGCGCAGTGACAAATTGGTTGGGCTTATTAACTTAATACCATGTGTAAGCTTTGGCTTTGCACTTATTGTATGACGCTGACTTTATAAAACACTAGCGAAATTCATAAATTAAAAAGTAAAAAATGGCAATCTAGGGGGCGAATACGGTATAGGCAAACGTTTTTTAGTATACATAATTTTATCTTGCTAAACCTGTAGTACGAACTTTTAGACTCAATGCCCAGTATAAAAATCATCCAAATGGTTCAATCTTGCTCTTGCTAAAGGGATTTAGATTTAGTTATTTGTCGAATATAAACAGAAAGTAATGACGAAGAAGTCGCCGTGAAAGACTTTCGTCGTGGTTGAAAGCCGAAAAGGTCCCTACAGAGAAAATAATCGCATTCAGTTATAAATGACATGAGGCCCATCCAAATCCAAGAGCAACTGAGCCGGCAAACCAGAACTAGTAGAAGCCATAGTTACTTCAATTTTGTATAGCGTTGACCACTTATCCTTATCAGCGCTTTATCAGTGGTCAATAATATTTACTTACCCAATAGATTAAATCAAGCACTTTAAAGCAACGTAGGTACATGCTAAATTCGACCACACGTGAAGTCTGTCAAAGGCCTTTCAGATCTTATCTATCCTCACAATGCAATCCTTGTGCCATGCCATCGAACCTCAAGGGACTTGCCACCATTCTGACGTTCACAAAGCTGACACGCGATTCTGAACCTTAAATCTAAAGAGCTTTGAGGGATCCAGGTAAAATGCTGTTCGGTATGTGAAAAATAATTTGGCAGAGGATAGTATTGTCGTTGGATTCTGTCGCATCATGTCAAATATCAGATCTTTCTGCAGTTTTGTAGGTCTGGGTTGACATTTGAAAGGTACACGTATGTGGTTTGTGAGGCGTGCTAAATCGATGTTTGGAACGCTTTAAAAAAACAAAGAATGCAAACGATTTGAGAACACTAAGACCAACTTAATATTATGATGACCCAACTTCTTGCGCTAAAAAAATAAGCTTTTCGGTAATCACACCGGTGTTGAGCAGCTTTTACTAAATATGAAGTAGTCGGAACAGACGGGAGTTCATAAAATACTCCTAGTGACGTCATAAAACCGCCATAAAGTTTGAACTATCGATACGAAAAGTCACGGGGTCATTACCAGCACAAAGGTATCGGAAAGTGAGTCGGTCACGTGCGAGGGTTGCGTGCTGATCGCAAGATAGTGGACTCGCCCGAAGTGGACTGGCCCTTAATCGGTTTACTGGACTTGACTGGGGTGCGAGGGATAGACGAATGTCTTACGGTAGCTAAGGTAGTTCTCAACCACCGATAGAACCAATAAATTGACTACACATAATCTTCCTTCTCACGTTAGCAACTGGCGTAGTCATTCTCGCTTGCAATAGAGTCCAGTACAAGTTAAATAAAAAAAGTATTTGCTCAGTATACTCATAAGGTTCACTTTGCAAGATCCATATAAATGAATAACTATGAACTAAGCATTCTAAATTAATATAATATAAATAAATAACTTTATAATATATGTTTTAACATATTCTCTTAAATATTTATGTATAACTCGACAATATAACAATACGTGTACCTGATTCATTTTACTCAAATTGAGCTAAAGTATAATTAATTTAACTTGCGCCAAACCACCGTTTCCTAATGCATGTGACTTGCAAGCCGAGTCCCACGGCTCCTAATAACCCCTTCTGTGTCCACGATGGCCACCTCTCAGAAAGCACTGAAGTCATGTAATTTCCCAAGAAGGTTGAAAGGTTTCCATGCCGTGCGAAGTATTGTGAGGCCATGTTTGAGTGCTGTGATTGTTTAACCCATTTTCTCTGATCGTTACAAGCTTTTCCGTCAGCACGCCATGGAAAAGCCCACTTGCTTACCATAGTTTTGATCACTTGTAACTTTTTTATCATTTATTGGGGTTTGTGGTGATGACAGTTACAGTATTTACATCTATTGCTTAGAAAGCATTGCCTCGCAGGTCACGCGAGTAAACGTGCCTTACGATGCACTGCCTTTGTCCAAATTGAGGCATACAGATAAATGTTAAACCTCATGTACCTGTAATTCTTGTACACCATTTAGTTCTTCCCTAAATCATATAGATACATTTTTTTCTATGTCAAGCGACCTTTTGAATGAACACTTTACTTTTAAAACCTTTACTTACAAGTAGGTACACGAATTACCAAACATTTTAGCCCACGTATTAGATTAGTACATTCCCTGATAAGGGCCATTGTCTCTCGTAGCGATACCACTAACGAACGGACACACAGAACTCTGAGGAGTCTATCTCCCGCGTGGGAGGAGATCATGAATAAATCATCCGAGCTATTAGAGACAACAGATGACAGTAATGGACCCTTCGGTAAACAATTCACTTATTTTGATATGAATTTCTTAAGTTAATGTGATAGTAGGTAATGAATCGAAATCTTCAGGGAAGCTATCTGCAAGCTAAGTCAGAAAATATTCCTTCGCGATTCTATCCTGCGCGATAATAGTAACCTAGGTTACGGGGCCAATAATATGAGGGGGAGGCCTTTGCCCAACAATGGGATGAATCGGGCTAATAGTAATAGTAATCTGGCTGCGCCCGGCCAAATTTCTCAAAAAACTAAATATAATCGATCTCTGTAAACCCATTTACAGACACCGCAAAAAACTACCGAATTTGTGCGGAGAAAAGAGCACATCATGCTCATGTATTTTGACGACACTTTTCCGGCCACATGTTCTGATAAGTTCTGTGAGTGTGGCTATCAAAAAGCTTTATAACAAAGCCTCCTGCCTTCCCTACCTTTACCTCCTCTAACTCGATATGGGTGCTCCTTTCTCCATACAAATTCGGCAGTTTTTTCGGGATTCTTAAAATGATAAATGCCTTGTTACGCAGTAATTATCTTTAAATCCTCATTCCTTCCTATTTCACATAATTTTCATATTTAGTGAAAATACAAACGGCTCATGATATTTTGATTTTGAAATAGATTAAAAAATTCACATCATTCCCATTTGCGTCACAAGGATTAAAATATACACAAAAATATTTTTATCAATCAGATAACCGTATTTTGCACATGTTATAGAAAAAATTCACTGATAGCAATCTAGTTATCTTATCCAGTAGACTGCATCGTCATTGTGTCTAAAATTTCAAGCTTACAGTACATAGGCAATTCTAATTTCAATAAAACATCCAAAACCTCAAAGCCTCTTTGAGGTTTTGGATGTTTTTAATAAAGAAATCTATACTAATGTAATACCTATAGCAGTCGTTATTTAAATAAATAAATAAATAAATAAATATTGTGGACAATTCACACAACACTACCCAGCCCCAAACTAAGCAGAGCTTGTAATATGGGAACCAGATAGCTGATATAATACTTGAATACATTTTTTTTTGTAAATACATACTTAGAATACAATATAACACCCAGACAGAGAACAAACATTTATGTTCACCACACAAATATTTGTTCTCGGTGGGGATCGAACCCACGACCTACGGCGCAGAAGGCAGAGCTACTACCAACTGAGCTAGAGGCCATTTGATAATTTTAAGGACACGAGATTACCTGTCAGATTTCAACCGGAAAGTTTATAATCCAAAACAAACAGACCTTCAATATTATCTTCATATTTATTTCCGTATGCGCCTTTGCTTTTGGTTATCTTCAGATGCACTCAATCTTCAGATTACCGGAGGAACAAGTTTAGCATCGGCACAGCTTACAGATTGAACCAGGCTATCGGTCAGATACGCAAGCGGTAATCGCTGTGTCGACTGCGCATACAGACACACTCAATAAGACACGTCAAAACAGCTGTGTACCTATACTGCATAAACCAATCCAAAAATACTTATTCCATAATCTTTTAAAAGCATGGCACCAAGTTATAAAATTCTTCTAAAATATGCGAATAAAGGCCGCAGGAATAGTCAACATAAAGCAGAAGGGTGACACTAGGTGAGGGTTAACTGTAACCGTAACAGGGTTTTTTTTTACACACCTCTAGGTGATGGAACAAGCACATGGCCCATCTGATAATGTTACGTGGTAACCATTGCCTACAATAAAGCATTGCCTCGTAGGTCAGGCACGTAAGGAACGTATTACCCTACGATGCACTGCCCTGCGTCCATCAACTTGAGGCATCCAAATTGCAGCCTCACATGACAGCAGTAATTTCACCAGCACCCACAAACTTGCTGCTCCACGGCAGAAATAGGCATGGTAATAACAGTAAAACATAACAATTGGCAGCTTATATTGAAGGCAGCACCATAAGTATATATTTTTAAATAAATGGTATTTATCTAACACTGAGACTTCTCATCTTATCCACAAAATATTCAACAGTTTCAATTCAAGAATTCTGAATGAATAACATTATATCATCTAATCATAGTTAGGTAGATAAGTAATGCATGGCTTTAAATTTTGTACAGCGTAGTAGTCATTCCGGTAAAAGTACCTCTCATAACTCAACACGATCACAAACTAGTCGATGAGTTTCATTTCAATCCCTACTACTTCCCAATTTGCCGCTATGTCATATCAATTCAATTCCTTCGACTGTGCAAATGTAGGACTCCGTATCAGTCCACCGTCCATCGTCCCACGTGGCTCAAACATCGCTATCGAAGTTAAGATGTTAATATTTAATTGATTTATTGAGTGTTGACTGTCCGTCCGGAAGCCACACTCCAAATATAATAAATTACAGAACGCCAAACATTGATAGTGCAGGGACACGTCCGAGTGATCGATTGTATAGCTTTATCGATGCCGCAGCTGCATTCAAAATGGCCGCCGTGAAACGTCACTGACGACTTCATTGTGGCTCGTGTCCACTCACTGGTTTTTTGGTCAGTTTGATATCTTTATTTTGTAATTTTGGCATTGAAAAGTTCAAATTCAAAATATGTTTATTCTTAGTATAGGATCCCTAGAAGAAGGACCTTCACCGAGCTGGTTATTTAATGAAACGTATTTTATATTTAATTAAACATGCCAATAAATATATTCTATATGGGTTGCCTATCAAATTTCAGTCCAGGATATGATTAATTAATAATTAAAAAAAAAATGTTTTTTTAACTTTTCCGTTTGTTTATTAGACAAATTCTATACCAACATTTTTTTTTAATTATTAATTAATCATAATTATCCTGGACTGAAATTTGATAGGCAACCCATATAGAATATATTTATTGCCATGTTTAATTATACAGGGTGTGGCGTAAAGAGTGGATAATCCTTTACCTACGGGTCGGGGGCATCACAACTGTTCAGAAGATAAAAACATGTACCTAGTAAAAGTCCCACGGTTTTCGAGTTATTAAACATTTTCGAAATTTTCATTATTTTGTACTTCTGTCCATACTTTTCGATGCCAAGATCACAAATCAAGGAATTTTCTCCATCTGTTTTTTTTATGGCATTCTTAGATAACTGTTCTATCAAATGCTAACTGGCATTGGTATGTCAAAGGTACAGTTTTTTTTTTAGAATTTTTTTTAGAAATAAAAATGTGATTTGCCAAATTTTTCCAAAAGTTTGACCTCCTGTGGTTTAAAAAAAATGTAAGGTCACCCTGAGTGACCAACTAATAAATAACTTGCCTACTTCATTGAGAATCCGAAATGGTATAGCACTTGGCAGTTTTAACTTTCAATGTAAATAATATTTCTGTAAAGATTGACCAACGGTTGTTTTCTTAAAATTGTTTTTTTCCTCAAATATTTTTTATTTTTTATTAGAAGAAGACAGAAGACAGAAGAAGAATGTGTGCAGCACGACGGATGCCCCGCGCACTATGCCCGTAATGTGAGGCAGTTCCATTCCATCTGTGGCATCTGTGGCAACCATTCTGTGGCCACCACGGTCCCCAGATCTCAACCCACTCGACTTCTTTTACTGGGGGTGCCTTAAGGAGATGGTGTACAAGGAGTCTGTTACCTCAGTTGAGCAGCTGCGTGAACGAATCCAAAGGGCGGCCCAAACCATCACTGAATCTGGGCATGCGCGCAAGATAAAGCGTTCTTTTATTAGAAGATGCAGGGCTTGCATAAGAGCAAGTGGAAGCCATTTTGAGCACTTGTTGTAAGAATTTTTAATGTAATAAATGTATTTTAAATATCTAATTTGTTTTATTTTCTTATTTTAGTCAATTCGATTGCTATGTAAAATCTTACTTGTAATTTGAAAAAATGACCTTTTCCTTTTTTAACACAAATATTCTTTGCATTGAAAGTTAAAACTGCCAAGTGCTATACCATTTCTGATTCTCAATGAAGTAGGCAAGTTATTTAATAGTTGGTCACTCAGGGTGACTGTACATTTTTTTTAAACCACAGGAGGTCAAACTTTTGGAAAAAATTGGCAAATCACATTTTTATTTCTAAAAAAAATTCTAAAAAAAAAACTGTACCTTTGACATACCAATGCCAGTTAGCATTTGATAGAACAGTTATCTAAGAATGCCATAAAAAAAACAGATGGAGAAAATTCCTTGATTTGTGATCTTGGCATCGAAAAGTATGGACAGAAGTACAAAATAATGAAAATTTCGAAAATGTTTAATAACTCGAAAACCGTGGGACTTTTACTGGGTACATGTTTTTATTTTCTGAACAGTTGTGATGCCCCCGACCCGTAGGTAAAGGATTATCCACTCTTTACGCCACACCCTGTATATAAAATACGTTTCATTAAATAACCAGCTCGGTGAAGGTCCTTCTTCTAGGGATCTTAGACTATCTGTTCTATCACAATGTTCCCTTTGAAAGTGTGTCTAGACGCCAGTTTAATGTGACTAGGCCTAGAAGAACGGGCAACAAACTAAGGCTTGGTTTCTTCTGTTTTTTTTTGGTATGATAAAATTTTCACAGATCACTTTATAATTTACCAATTTATTAATTAAATTGATGAAGATGAAGTGTGTAAGTGAAAATATTTTTATTTGAAGTCGGTTTAAAATTGATTAAACTGTGCTACTTTATTTCTAGCGCTTGTAAGCAATCTAATCTGCAGACAGGTAGGTACAGTAGTATGCAATACTATCAGTTTAGATCGGCGATCGTAAGTAATCCAAAAATTACAGATTTACGATATAAATAAATATAAACTTATACAAATGAATCTTAACCGTTCCTGATACGTAGATATAATATTGTATGTATACATATCAAACTTTAAATATAAAAAACGGTCTCTAATTCTGGATAAATTGACAGTTAATCAAACTTATTAAGCTGTGCATTTAGTTTACAGCGCGATTTAAGAACCTTTATCCGATTAGTATAGGCGAGACTACTATCTCCATTATATGTGAAGATAGCATGATTGATGGCACAGCCCAACACCAGTAGCACTATCTAAACAAAGACCTGACGTAGCTTGTTACGTGCGAATCAAGCCAATATTTAACGAATACCTTATCAAATCAAAATACTCTCTGATAGAGCTGTGACGTAGCTGGTAATAGATGGTTCTATTTGGGTAACATAATGACGAACGCGCTACCAAGCACATCTTTTTGCATCAATCATGATAGGTGCTATTTTCTCCCACGTAGTGTGGATATCTTTATCATTCAGGAGGCGGTTTCCGTTCGCCTTGTCTATAAGTTTTACTCGTCTGCTACAGTTAAATGGCGGGACGAAACGCTACCAAGAGTTTTTGCTTGCTGAAGTCGCAACCAACAAATTCGACACTTCAAAAGTTCGAGTGACGAATCGCTTACCCACTATACCGGAAAATCACTTACAATAATGTCAGACTTTTGAGCGTAGGGAGATTAGATTACAGATCACTACTCAAGAAAGTTTCACATTTTTATTCTAATTAAAACATTCTAAAGGTCTCGCTGTAGTTTTTGAGAGCAATTTTTTAACACGCTTTGTATATTATTCAAAATAAAAACTGTATTTAAGTAAGTATACACCTACACGCTTCTAAAAATATTGTTACCAAACCTCGACCGTTATCTGTTAGAGATAAATGTCGATAGAACGAAGGTCAGATAGTCAAAACAAGAAAAGTGAGCATTAAAGGATGAAAAATCTTCAAATCAAATCTGTGATAAGAAAATGAATTTACTTGTCTCAGATTCGGCAGATATGGGTTTTGTAATAACAATGTTATGGTAGGCATTAGTATCGTAATAATTCATATAGCAGAATAAATAACTATTTTGGATTTGGCACCTAGGTATTTGTCTATCCAAATCTATAACGAACATAACGTCAAAGTCAAAGTGTATTTATTTGCTGAATCACATGTACATGTGATTCAGCAAATAAATACACTTTGACTAGGGTTTGACTAGGGTTGTTAAAGTAATAATTTTGACATCCATTGTGATTCCGCCCTATAAGGGCATGAAATATATAATAAATCCATAGTGACTGAATTAACCTTAGAAACAGAAGGCAATTTAGCTAGACATGCTACCACTAGACCATCCGTACCCTCAAGTAATGACACTGATAAAAACAAACAACAGCACCTACATTTTATTTATTTATTTATCTCGTGAAAGCCTGGACCCTCAGGCCCTCGGTCCAGCGCAGGGAGGCGTCACTCCGCACGATTGATCGCCTCCCCAAGGAGCTGTTGTTCCTGTTTTTATATTTGGGACGACATCACACTCCACAGGCGATGTAAAATCGTTGCAATACTATTTGTGAGAGCTTACAAAATAAAGGATGTTATAGTGTGTGTGTGTTGCTCTTTAGAGCGTACTGCCAATCGTTTTACACCTGCTGCAGCCTCTGTACAAGATTTATGCAGAAAGCACTCAACGCCTTACGGGATCAATACAAAAATGCGTTCAGGGTGCTGTTTGGGCTGTCACGTTTTTGTAGCGCTTCGGGCATGTTTGCTCTAGATAGAGTCGACGGTTTTCACGCCATACTTGCGCAAGCGTTGCGCGTCATTAAGAAGCAGATTCCGTGGCAGCCCGAACAGCACCGTGAATGTAATTTCTGAAAGGAAGGACTGTTCCCTTGCAACTGCACACTCTGTCATAAATAATCTTCGTAAAATCACTAACGTCTCTAAGTTACATTGTTAATAACAAAACTATTGTCTGAAATAAATACTATTTAATTTGATTTGATTATGATAGAGTGAACTTGCTGCCATCTTGCGTCAGCTGCTGATTTTTTAAAATTCTTAAGCTTAATTTTATGATAATGATCTTTGTTTGAGTATTTACTTGTGATAGGAGAGAGAGAGAGATTGCCCTTATACCCTTGATATTTCAACTTACGCGGGGAAATTTTTCTGCGGTGCCTCTAACTTTTTACTCTAGATTTTGTTAATATTCGGCAGAAAAGTTAGTTGCTGTATAAGTTGAAATATTAGTTTTTTTAGTTTGTCCTCGTGATGTCTACTGTTCGTAGGACTACCAACTGCTTTATCATTATAAAGTGACGTTAAAACTAGAATACTTAACAATATTACGATTAGGATGAAACACATGTTGTTTAGTAATAGTTTTTGTAAATAATGTATATTCTGTTGTAAATAAAATATGTAACACACGTTTACAACAAGCGTATGAGCTACTAACTAGAATGTACTAGTCCTTAATCTTATTGCCATCTCGTATCAAAGCATGGACATGAGCGTGATACTTGAGATTAATTGAGATACAGTTGATAGCTGAGATTGGTGTGTCCCATACGTCACATCTACGAGTACTTGAAAGACACTGTCGTCAGCCTAAAGAAGTACACTGACTGCGTGGCCATGCCTCTCATACATCCAGGGAGAATAATTAGAATCTTTTCCGTCATAAAGCGATGAATACCATGAAACAACTTCTCGCTTGCACACTTGACCGAACCACTTTGAAAGATTACTTACTTTTGTTAATTTTATAACAACAAAACAAAAATTCATAATATTACCAAAAAAAAAACTAAAACTAATTAAAACTACTTACTTACTTACTTATTAAATTCAGTGATCTTTCATAAGGTCAAAATGTACTACGAGCGAAAAGTTGTTTCACGGTGTTCATCGTCTTAATACCTGTTGGAAGCAGATTTAAGCGATGAAGCTAAAAAGCGTTTTATTATAGTGCTTCCTGTCTACAAAAAAGTCCCGTTTTGCTGGCGCGGCGCGCGTTGATGTCTAAAATTGCGCAAATATGCAGAGCAAACATTGTGAGTAGGAAATTGTGAGTAGGGTCGAGGGAACCCTGTAGCTAGCTCAAGTGGAGTGCTTGCCGATAAATTCATACGTAGTAATTTGTTTCTAGCCACAGAAAATAAACTTTTTTCTGAGTACGTACGGAGCACATTGATATAAACAAGAATTATACAAATAGATAGATACCAATAGGTAACACTAGAATATTATGAGATGACGATTATTTCGAAAACTTACTGTAGATACCTATGTAAGTACTTACGCATATTATTATGTACATAATTTATTCAATCGTATATGGTGTTGCCACCCTCGTACGTAATTTCCCTACTTTAATAATTTCGTACTGGCAACGTGCATTATACCAGCACGACAGCTTATGACGGATCGCTATTCCGGCACAGGCAAAAAATATTCTCTGCCCGCTCTGTAAGTAATAATCTAAAAAAACACGAATTTCTGAATAGGCTTTCCAAAGTTATGGTAATAATAACGAATGCTCTATTATTTTATACAAAACTAAAGCCCGCATCTTAAAATTTTTCATTAGCTAAGGCTGTTAGGGAGCGTTTCAACTCTTACGGAATTTAAATTTTGAGACGATTGAGAACAGGGAGGCGTCATTTTTTTTATGTATAATCTCCTGTCTGTTCAATTTAATGGATAATCTGTCCAATAGCATGTTAGATTAGCCTATGCCTAAGCAATAAAACAAATCCAGTGGATGTTCGGTAGCTTTGTCGTGTTTTAAAGAAAATATACTTATCAACATCCATCTATATTAATCCACTGCTGGACGCTGCTGGACTGAAGTCTCTCCCAAGACGCGTCAATGAAAATATTCAATTTTCTACAAAATAACAGGTTCCCAGTGACATGACAACAATCATTAATCAGATAGACTGGGAGCCGAAGGATTACCGGATTAGGTGTCGTGTGTATTGGCTCGTCTGTTTGCATTGCTATTCAATTTGGTAGCGATAGGACACTTATCAGGGACGCATATTAAAAACAATGTTAACACGGAACAGATAATTCGGACTTTCGAGTGTTTATTTTATGGCAATTTTGGTAAAAATATTTAGTGTCGCTGAACCTGTTTGCTAAATATGTTTTTCATAATCATTTCATAATCACATTTATTACAAATGGGATACAAATTTTACAATGGGTCCAATAATTAAAAGTAACTCGATTTATTATTTTTCTTCAGTATACTTAGTCAAAATAAAATAACGACTTGTTAATTGGATTTAATTGACAAATGGTTCTCATCTACGACTACGACGGTTTAATAATGACGCAGTACAACAAATTAAAAAAATTAAATGCATTCCGCTACTTCAAGAATTTAAAATACGATGCATAATTTCGATCGCGATTAAGACATGGAAAGTCCAGGAATTCTTTGTGTCAACTGAATTTCGTGTTGTTCCGCTTAATAAATATGTATGATTTTAATTAATCGCTTGCATCTCCTGTCAGCTCTCTCCACGGTGAATTGAGCCGTCTCAGCTGCATATAAAACTACTGTTATTTTTTGTTACACCCATTTTTCGGTAAAGAATTTGAGCAAACATGGCGGTGTGTAAAAAAATATTCGTGAACGCATCTGCCGCATTGTCCAATTCCCGACCAATCGCGTCGGTTCCCGCTCCCCTAGCTGTCAGTTTACTGTCAATCGTTTGAAATTCGAATGTTATTTTTTTCTGGCAGAGGCATAGGGCGTTGACGCGGAGTACATGGCCAGTCGTGTACGTTACACAATTGAATTGATTGAATTACGGTTAATTTGGATGACGGCGTAACGTTATGGATTACCACCCGCATTGTTGTTTGGTAAATAAAGGGCTAGAGGATGTAACCATTTCACCACGCAGAGGTGCCTGACTGAAACCGACTTTTTGGGTAATAATATCGATACATCCTACAGTTTAAACAACTAAAAATCTCTTAGTGATTTACCTGATAATTTTCATTCAAACCCGTTTTCTTTTATAAATTCTTATCAACAATAGAAATATTAAAAGCAATCTTAAAAAAATCGGTTGTCTGTAAAGTCGGTTTACTGACGATAGTTGAACGTGACAACGTCATAAGAAAATACACAGATGTCGAACGCTGCCGAACGCGGAGGCCGATTGTGCCTCTTTGTCGCTCGTTCCGCGCTCTCGCTTGCACTTCAAGCCTTAAATGGAACGCCTCATAGCGAGGTAACGCTGCATGAGTCATGTTTTTTTGTGCGTGCAGCCGGCTCCATCGAATTATAAAACGTTGTCACGTCAAAATATACCATTGTGGTGGAAGATTTGTCGCATAAAATTACCAAGTAACTTATAAAAATTGTTTGTATGAAAAGTCAACAATTCTCACTCCAACTGTACTGCCTATGCCCACAAATCGGATTCCCAGTATAGAACAAAAAGCGTAATCGTACGCAAGTCGCCGCCGGCAAATATTTGTGCAATCGTAATGGATTGCCGATGTTGCGCGGCCGGTGTTATGTTACAGCCTCCGTTGGTCAAACAGCGGCGGTGCCTTTGACGTTTGCCCGAGCAGGGTTGTGAATGGACTGCTTCTATGTTCATGATTATCAACAAGTTACAACGCAGTTACCGTGATCACCGATTGCAACTTAAGGAAGGACGTTGAACGGTTGGTTGTAATTTTGGACTAGTTGTTCTATTTTTAAAACAATTGTGTTGTCATTGGAGGGATTGGATTTAATGTTTTTATGCGCAAGTCTCTCATCTCGCAAGCAACTCATTATCAAAGATAAAAAAACATTCTACGTAACATCTTGCTTCAGTTAGCACACTATCTCTCTTGTTTCTTAAATGATAACATTTGAATAGGTAGTATCTACTTAAAAATACACGACAATAACTTTGAAATTTGTGCAATCGAACTTGTATCTCTATCTCACATTCAAAAATTGCATCACATTTTGATACCCCAAAAAATATTATTGTAAACAGACCTTCAAAGCATTAAAATAATATTTTCCCACCGACTAAACACAGAGGACAAACAATGTGCAATGCTCAGCGAACGACCACAGGCGATGTAGAGTTTGATGCAGTTTGCTTCGAGTCAATATTGTCGGCGTACGCGCTGAATACATTGATCTGATTCTATAGTTCTCAGAGAGATCGAGGTTTCCACAACCTTCAAAATTATACGACCTAAGGCAATTAAGGCGGGTCTATAATTTTTTTAAAAGGCCGGCAGCACATTAGCACCACCTCTGGTGTTGCAGGTGTCTATGGGCAACGGTGACTACTTTCCATCAGGTGGCCCGTCTGCTCGTCTGTCTGCTATGGCATAAAAAAAAACCTCCATCCGAAGGACCGCGGGAAGTCTCAAAATTTTAAGGGCGGAAAAGCCAATGTCTAGTAATGAGCTTCTTCAGGCTGATGGTGATAATTATGCAGCAGGTTTTTCAAAATTCGAACTTGAAACGATTTTTTAACACGATGCATGACGAAGAAAAAAATAATATAAAGCGCATTGTGGCATTATACAGCAGAATTTGAGGTACAGTTATCGCTTCTTTCAAACTAGTCAGAATACAAAAAATAATCTGGAGTTTTATTTACTTCCATTCAAGAGTAATATTACAGATAAGAATAAAAGGAAAGTATTAACTACATTGGCATTGATACGGTCTTTCAAGCAAATTTTAGGTCTAGCAAAAATCTCGTAGCACCATGCTACGCGGCTCTACGGAAGCTACGCAAATATTTTTGTAGCGTTTTACACTTTTTATCCTCTACCAGGGGGTGTATAGAAATTTAAGTTATATTGACATAAATGTTAGTTTATGGTCTCCAAAATGATTGAAACGATTTCTAAAGATGATACATCTGAGATGGATATTAGCATAAGTGTTTGATCCAAACCCATCTGAGGCTGCATCGTAGGTTATGTTAATCACATGCGTAACCTACGAGGTAATGTTTTATAGATGATGTTAAATCAAGAGAGCCATTTATTTGAAACATCAGCAAAATTAGTCAACATTGGCCAAATGGTGGATTTTGGATTTTTGGTGGTTCACCCAGCTTCCTGGTCCCATTTTATAAAAACAAAGGTGACATACGACTCTGCGGAAACTATCGAGCTATCAAATTGATAGCACACAGCCTGAAGATCTGGGAGCGAGTGATAAACCGGAGACTACGCCAGATAACGAGCATCACAGAAAACCAATGTGGATTCGTCACAGGAAAGTCAACAACGGACGCTATACACACTATCCGCATCCTAATGGAATCGCACAGGGATGACAAGAAAGATCTCCACATGGTTTTCATAGATCTGGAAAAAGCCTTTGACCGCATACCGAGACCACTGATTTGGCAGGCACTACGAGCTCAGATGGTACCTGAATGCTACATACAAGCTGTGGCTGACATGTATGACAGCGTCTCCACAAAAGTGCGTTGTCCAGCGGGAATCGGTGATGAATTCCAGGTAAAGGTAGGAGTCCACCAGGGATCAGCACTAAGTCCTCTACTGTTCAACCTTGTCATGGACTACCTTACATCTGAGATACAGCATCCCACACCGTGGAGCATACTTTATGCGGACGATGTAGTTCTTATCGACAAAGACCCGATTGCACTTCAAAAAACGCTTGAAATGTGGAGATCAGCTTTGGAGACAGCGGGACTAAAGATCAGTAGAGAGAAAACCGAGTACATGCATTGTAAGTTTGCTGATAGTAACACCCAACATATCATGCACCTCCAAAATACGGCGCTGAAAACTGTCGAGAGCTTTAAGTACCTGGGTAGTGTGTTGGCAAATGATGGCACTATTGACGCAGATGTCACGCATCGCAAAAATACTGGGTGGCTTAGGTGGAGGGAGCTAACAGGAGTGCTTTGCGATCCAAAAATGCCGGTACGCGTCAAGGGCAAAGTGTACAAAACCGCTATAAGACCCGCTATCACATACGGAGCCGAATGCTGGCCGCTCAAAAAACAACAATCCGACAAGCTGCACGTCGCCGAAATGAGAATGCTCCGATGGTCTGCCGGAGTCACCCTGCTAGACAAAGTGCCAAACCACTACATCAGAGGAACCTTAAAAGTACGGCCAATACAGGACAAACTAGCGGAAACAAGACTGCGATGGTACGGCCATGTCATGAGGAGGCCGGTAGATCACATGACCAGGAAAGTGCTTGACTATAAGTCAGGACCAAGAAAGCGCGGAAGACCCCGACTTACGTGGATGTCTGTAGTTAAAAAAGACATAGAAAGTAACAACATTGACCCAATGACGACCCAGGACAGACATCTTTGGAGAAGAACGATTAGGAGAGCCGACCCCAAATAAAGATGGGATAAGGCCCGAAGAAGAAGAAGGTGGTTCACCCTTTATCAGTTCTCTTTCGTTATGGAAACGCACGCCGCCATGTCTCAGTGCGTGTTTGCAGGGCGACTCGCTGGGCGAAGTGAGTGGCCATTGCGCAAACAGCCGGTTGTTTGATCTGCCGACGGGTTGCGGCTGGAGAGAACATGAGATGGTAACGCACCTGCGGACTTAGGGCTTGCACACACTAGACAGCTTGAAAATTTGGAGACCATGGTTGAATGTTAAGAAAAATTAAAAAGATTTTTGACTCAAATTTTGACTTAAAAATAATTTGGCCAAATATATATTAAAAATATTTGAGCATTTACTTATTAAATATTTGAGTACGTGGTAGAATGAATGATGGAAAATGAAAACGGTGATTATGGAATGGTTGCCAAGACTAGACCCACAGCAAGCAAGAAAGATCACCCGCCCCTTGATCGGGTGATATTGTCGGAGTAGCTGAACATTAATGGCGGAGACTGGCACAAGACGACGAAGGATGACGAAGAGAGTGGCGTATCAGGGAGAAGGCCTATACTCAGCAGTGAGAGTATACGGGCTAGATTGATAGATAAATAGAGCATTAGCATATTTAAAACCTAGTCATTTAAAAAATATTGCAATTGACCCCCAGTTCCATCTACCAACGTTAATAAATAATTTTGTTAGAAATGGAGAAAAAGCCCTTTGCAAAAGCTGACGACGGCGACGGTTAGTAACCGGTCCACCCTAGATCCAGGACATGGAAAACCAAACGCGGAGTGTTTTAAAGCCACGCCTTTTCTAGATACTGGTAGAGCTACAAACATTATAAAAGTGAAAATAATATTGACTGATAACAAAAAAGTAACGACAGTATGATCACTTCTACCTCGTTTTATTGTCGGGATAAAATAATGCCACGCAACTATTACCTGCATATCCTCCCTTCCTCCATAGGACTAACAGACGCACGGCTCAGTACCATCCATACCTGGTTAGCATACCACCCATTCGCACTAAGCGTTTTGGCTCCACCTTCATTATGCGAACCTCCAGGGAATGGAACTCATTGCCGACGGCTGTTTTTCCTGACCACAACAATCTGGGCCTCTTCAAGGCAAGAGTGAATAGGTGTCTTCTAGACCATCCTGCTCCATCGTCGGCTACATCGTCACTTACCACCAGGTGAGATTGTAGCCAAAGGCTGGTCTATATCATGTAAAAAATAAATAAATATTTGTTTTCACTAGAAACACATACCGGGTACAAAGGTAGATATGCTGGTGCTGTATGGTAATTCCACATATGAGGAACGTCCTAAGTATACGTGCTCTATAGTATTGTAATTCATACACCTCACTACACTCAAATGTAACCAACTTACAGGTAAAAGCATTCAATCTCAGTGGATCTATTGTACAGATTCATACTGGATGTAGTGAGATATTGTCATCTACCTAAATAAATAAAAAAAATAAAAATAGCTTTATTTACTTACACAATGAAAAACTTAACCTAGGTACTGTTAATTATATAATATCAAAATAACTATTATGTAAATGCCGCCTGTGGCGGTGAAAACCTCCTCCAAGAGCTTCCATTCTGGTCGTTTTCTTGCCTTCCTTAGCCATAGACATCTACCTACTTGTTCTATAATTTTTCTGTTCCGGTTCTTGGACCACACCACACGTCCATCATACACTTAATTAATTGGACGAAAGGGTAGAATCAAGCACAAGCCCGGCCAGCTGTCTCCAAAGGATTATCTGGACACGGACAGTCGCGGACAGTCGGACAGGAAGGGATCCATCACTATTATATATTTGTCAGTGATTGCCGGATTTCGCTAAGCTTATTAGAATTGTGAGTGACGGTTTACGGTAGGAAATTGGCCAGATAGCTGATAACCACATACATATACGTAGATTTAAATACCTAGTACTTTCGAGTGGGTTTCGCGTTTTGTGAGTATCATAATCCTTTAGTTATACGTTTTTGACTAGTCTTAATATTACCGACACAAAAACATAGCGTTCTGAAAGTATGTATTAATTATGTTATGATATAGTGGTAAACACTAGTGACGGAGTTACTGCTAGACTGTTTTTTGTAGTACGTATACCTACCCATCGCGCTGGCGTACCGAGTTGGAGCACTTCCAAGGACTGGGCGTACTGTGGACCAGACTCACTAGCGACAAACGAACTTGGACCAGAAGGGGGGAGGCCTTTGCCCGACAATGGGATGACCTATAACTGGATCGATATACCTACATAAGCAAATACACAAGAACACAAAGAACAATACAAAAATAATTAATCATAATAATAATAATGCCTAAAATTCAAATAAAATGCAACAGCTACATTGTTAACTCGCATCTATAGGAACCAATTGTTATTGCATATATTAATTATATAGCTTACAACAAATATGTTTAAATAAATTTTGTTATAGGAGGCTTAAATAAATAAATAAAATAAATAAATACCTACCCATCGGGGTATGTAAAATTTTAGTCGCACTGACCCGTGCAGCAGCCAGCGACATGGATTTGAAACTTTACACGCATGAAATACTCGAAAATGTATAATTTTGCACGTCACCATCCCCAACCCCATTCTATGTTATATAAAATAATACCATCAAACTCTTCTTCTTCTTCTTTTCTTCCTAAATTTAAGAGCTTAGCTCTTGTCGGGGTTTTGATGCAGTTTTCTCCAATTAACTCTTTCGAATGCGTCCTCCTTGACTTCCTTGACGACATGACAGCGATTTTTTTCTTTTATCTGGCTCATGTAACTTATTCTTGGCCTTCCTCTTCCCCGTTTTCCTTCAACCTTTCCTTCAATGATGTTCTATAAGTAAAAATGCAAGTTTACCATCAAACTATGTATAAAAAAAGTTACAATATTAGGTACGAGTAATTACAAAATGTACAAAATACATGAGTAACAATTGAGCTATCTCTAGACAGTATACATGTGCTTTTTATTTTTAATGTAGTGCCACTAGATTTTTAAACCAGTGTGGTGAAAGGCTACAATTTATAAAGATATTGTAACGGGAACGGGATGTAACGGGTGAGCGAAGCCGCTGGCGGCCGCTAGCATAAAATACCTATAAAAATGTGTAATGTCTAACTGAAAAAAACTCCCGGTGCTAAACATGGAACTGCAATAATATAATGATAAGGGCAGGAGAAGAAGCTAGATGGACATCTAGCTCAATAAAAGACTAGACTGGAAGGGATTGGAGAAGGCCAAGGTATTATGCCCAAAAACTTGCCAAAAACAAATCAAAGTAGAAAAGCCTTTATTTGGTCAGTCAAATCACACGGATAACTGAGATCTGAATTGTTTGTTGGTCTACCAAAAGTACCAAACTGTTGAGTGAAGTGTTAGCCGAGGCATATTTAGCGAGTCAAGGATAATATCGGTATCGGAATATTTAAAAGAAAACACCTGATTCGAAGAACGTCCTGAGTCAATATTTACATCTTGGTCTCAATGAGACAACGACATGCTCAATTCAATAGTTCCCATTTGCCTTAGAATCACCTCAGACAAGTCGCCGTCGGTCGTATAAACATCGCTAATTCAACACAAAAACGTGCTTATTCAGCTTCATACCATGCCTGAGTATTTAAAGCTATTCTATTTACCTAGATTTAACTTCCGTTTGGATCAGTTGAGCTATCTCTAGATCGTTTGTAACGGTCTGCTCAACTGTTTCTTGTGTTAGAAACTTTGTACCTTCACTTTGCAAACACTTTATTATCGTTTATTATATTCACCATATTATTAATTGTAAGTTCTTTCGTGTAATTAAAGATTTAGTTATTTCCATCTTTGGTTTTAGCCAGCCTAAGGACGGAAATATTTTAATCTGACGGATAACGCTGCTCAGGGACGGTAAAATCAGCGCCTAGATCTTAATACAGGCTGCTTAGTTTGAAAAGTTCTATGAACAAATTGAATGCTATTAGCTGTTTGTTTCAACATTATTACACGACTTTCTATACCTACCTGTATATTATCATATCACTGACCTAAGTCAATGATCCGCTAACAAGCGAGCCCTTCGACGACGGTTCCCTGTCTAGGATAACTGTCAAGCATCAAATTCGCCGTGAAACGAGCGATGGTCGCAGCGGGGCGCCTCTTTTAGACTAATATTGAATTATCTTTTATCTTTCTTTTTTGACGTCGAAAAAATGACACCTGTCATAAAAGCTGAGCTCCCACGAGTGGCTTTGTAGGCAATTGGTCGTAAAAAGATTATCCGAGGTTTGCAAACAAACCAGTGTCCGGTGTTACTTACAATGGACGATTTTATGTGGATTTTAAAGCGCTCCTGCTAAGCTTTTGAAAGGAAAACAAACATAGATCTCAAAGAAGATATATTTAATAATAATGCGAAACATAGTGCACACTGAAATGAAGGCCGTGATTAATATGTTAACTCATTTTTCATCCCCCCATCTCGAAAAGAGTATTTTTGCTCTTCGATATCTGAATTCAAAAGCCGTTTTTATCCGCTAGAGGATAAAGAAAATTGAATTTAGAACATCGTATGTGCACTAAGATAGTGAATTTAAAACATCATTAAACCTATTTACTTTGGACCTCCATGGTGCCGAAATTATCATGCAACTTTTTTTAATGACTCAGACTCGAAAACTTCTTGGTGTAGGTACTTATTACTTTTTTGCGCGCGCCACTTTCTTTTTTTTGCATTTAGTAATTTCTTCGCGGATGAAATGTTACAATGTTGATGCACTCGAGTGCTAAGACTTTTCACGTCGTGCTCTTTTGATTCCCTCACTAACGCCCAGGATTCAATTCTGATTACCTACTATAGGTATAACAACTACGAGGCACACATTTGTTCCCAGTATTTCGTTTGATCAAACTACAAAATAACGTAGAAACTATTCAAATTATCAAGGCCTATACAAAAATTCTGATGATCGTATTTTTACAAATCTCCACTTTTGACAAAACGCGTTGTTACTTTTTAAAACTACTTTAGGCTAACGGATTTGTTTGTTTGTTTGCAGCTCCAAAACTGATGATCCCCCCGACAGAGTTCATCAGCCAAGGCGTGATGGGCAGCCCTCAGGAAGGGCTGCGCACGCCCACCGGTGGGCAAATGCTTAACCCACTCATCAACCTCAACAACACGGGCAGAACAAACTTCACCAACAAACAGCTCACGGAGCTCGAGAAAGAATTCCACTTCAACAAGTACCTGACCAGAGCGAGAAGGATAGAGATAGCATCCGCCCTGCAACTGAACGAGACGCAAGTTAAGATATGGTTTCAGAACCGGCGGATGAAGCAAAAGAAGAGAATAAAAGAGGGGCTGATAGTCGCTCCCGAGGTGACCCCGGCGGTTGTGGGTTCCAATGAGAACAGCAGAGAGTCGAGCTAAAGTGAACTTTATTCTCTATAACTTATGGACGATTATTGAAGTTATGAACTGTGGCGTTTTCAGTGTTAAATAAACTAAAGGAAGCATTAGATTCTTAAAAAGTAGCTAGTTATGTCTTCATAGTAACGTTGGATGCATTAAACCTACTTATGGGTACGTGATATCTTGACGATTGACAGATGATCTTTGGAACTTTGGAAGAGGTCTGGTGGAGGGATCTTACCCTTGACAATTAAAATATTTAACAGTTGTGTAACTCATATTTTAGCTTGAAATTTTTGAGTTAAACCACTGTCAAAATTTTTAATGCACAGCTAATTTCTGCTTCACAGAGCGTAGTGTGCGTCAGAAAGAGATAGCGCTCTACGAAAGCAGAAAAGCCAATGTGCAATATTTATTGCCTACAACCGTACGTAGATCAAACCAAAATGGTGACTTGTCATTTGTCAACACAAAATGCACACTTAGGTTACTTATTTTAATAATTTCTAGAAACGTAGAAAAAATTTAGGTGTTCATATTTTTGATGTATTTTCCAAAAGAAAATTGTTCTGAGATTTAATTAAAATAAGAGCTAAGTTAAGTTACTTTAAAAGTTTTTTATTTATTTTTGTATCATTCTTTTTCTTAAACCAAAGCTCATTTCCGTAGAATAGTCACTCGAACTTATATTTAAATAAATATATTACGATACTTTTCTCTCTTTCAGGAGCCTAATTCTCGGCTTATCTCGGATCATTTTGCAATTTTATTTTATTGCTTCTTTTCGAAGAGTGAATGGCAGATTTCCTTCAGTAATTCATCAACGACCTCATCGTAGAAGCGCATCGACTGCTACGATATACGGAAAACGTAGAAAAAGTGCGGGGTTGTCAATGCCAATGTGTATTTAGGGACATTAAAAATCTCGTTCGGCCCGAGAATTAGGCTCCTGGGGGCTAATTCTCGGGCCGATCTCGATCATTTTGCAATTTTATTTTATTGCTTCTTTTCACAACCCCGCACTTTTTCTACGTTTGCCGTATATCGTAGCTGTCGAGGCTTTTACGAAGAGGTCGTTGACGAATTACTCAAGGAAATCATCCATTCTCTCTTCGAAAAGAGAATGGATGATTTCCTTGAGTAATTCGTAAAAGCCTCGACAGCTACGATATACGGCAAACGTAGAAAAAGTGCGGGGTTGTGAAAAGAAGCAATAAAATAAAATTGCAAAATGATCGAGATCGGCCCGAGAATTAGCCCCAAAACACACTCCGTGATTTTCCTAATAAGTAGGTATACAAATCGATACTCATATTGCTTCAATTAAAAAATTACCAACTTGCTTAATAAGGGTCGTTTCACGGAGGACTAAACGACCGATCAAATATTTAACAGTTGTTAATGTTAAATTTTTGAATACAAAAGTTGGTAAAGAACAGTCATAGTACATTATTATATTTGATCGGTCGATTAGTCATCTGTTAAATCGACTCTTAATTTTACCCAGCACTGTTTGTCATTACACTACCCAATAATAGGATTCCTCAATATAGCTCATAGTAAGTCTTTAATATTCTGCTGTCTGTATTATAAACTATAACGTACAGAATTTAAATAAATACATCATCATAATCATCTTCTCTAAGCGACGAATTCAATCGAAATATTTTAAGATCCTTCTTATTTCTATATTTCTTCCTATTTTTAACCGACTTCCAATCAAAAAGAAGGAGGTTCTCAATTCGGTTGTATGTTTTTTTTTTTTTTTTAATGTTTGTTACCGCATAACTTCGTCATTTGTGAGCCGATTTGAAAAATTATTTTTTTATCTGAAAGGTACTGCTTCCAGATTGGTCCCATTTTATTAAAATCGGTGTTGCCATTTTTTTTTAAATATTTTTTTTAATGTTTGTAACTGCATGCCTCCGTCATTTATGAACCGATTTAGAAAATTATTTTTTTATTTGGAAGGTTATTTTTACGTCCAGACTGTCCCAAACAAGTTTTATTAAAATCGGTTTAGCCGTTTGGCAATGAAGTCGGTTTCTCAAGTTTTTTAAACTTATAATTATCACAATAGATTTTGTACGCGGTCCTTCGAGCATTCGCAAATCTATCTTCCATGGCGCGATCGAAAACACACTTGACCGATATATTGTTATTTATTTATTGAACTTTTGTTTATTTCCTTAGATAATTCGTCGCCCGTGGAAGTTCCTAGTCCCTAATTTTGTAATACATTATGTATAGGTATGTATGTACAGAAACTGTGTACATAGCTCATGTGAACTGTGTAAATCTTATGTAAATGTAGGTATTGATACTAATTCGATGTAATTTCATCATTAAACTAATTGTGTCTATTTTCATCTTGTAGTTTTATTTATCTTTTTAGAAATAATTACCTACTTAGCTAATTTGCTATGCATGGGTTGCTTAGAGATTCTTCTATTACTGGCCTCTCAGCTCAATTGGTAGAAGCTCTGCCTTCTGCGCCGTAGGTCGTGGGTTCGATCCCCACTAAGTACAAGCTCTGCTTAGTTTGGGGCTAGATAGTGTTGAGTGGATTGTCTAGAAAATATTTATAATTTATTTATTAGGTATAAGTAGGTGGTACTTGTAAGTTAGATCATACAAGCTTTTTCTAACGTATACTTTGCTGGACTTAAACCTACTAAAAACCACCCCCTATTCTCAAATTTCTATTGCACTTGGTGACTTATGGTAACCACCAAAGATAATAATTTCTTTTTTTTTTTTACATTCTCCCACTGCTGGGCAAAGGTATTTATTGAAGACTAAATATTATGTAAAAATGCATATGGTACTATCATTACAATGTACCTACCTAATCCTTCAATCGGAGGTCTTATCGTGCACAGCGATTACTTCCAGAGAAGTGATTTTCTTAACTTTAGATGTAAAAATATTATAAATTAAAACATAATTTGTAGGTATAAATAATCCATTTATTATACAAAAATAAATAACATTCACTTTACTTAAATGCAATAGGAATGGTACTTACATAATAAAATTAATACCTTAGCAATAAAAACATAAACCAATAACCTATTTCATTGTTAAAATGCCTAAAACCTTGTTTATAAACTTAAGAATAAGAAATTTACACAATTTTACAGCGACGCGTGACCCAAGAGCTGGTGGGTATCTGGCGCAGCGTATAAGCATTGCTATTCAGCGTGGCAATGCCGCCAGCGTCTTGGGGACGCTTCCGTCTGGCACTGATTTGGATCAGTTGAGCTATCTCTAGATCGTTTGTAACGATCTGCAGATAGCTCAACTGTTTCTTGTGTATTTTGTACATTTTGTAAATATTTTGTTTATTTGTAAGTTTCTTTGTGTAAATAAACTGAATTTATTTTACTGTTATTTGGTACTGTCTTTCACAGGTTGGTAACAAATTATTATGCATAAAAATAATAATAAAATGACTTAGTTTTAACAATGGCATCATGTCGTAGCTCGTTTTTTAACGAGAAGCTTTGGCTTTACTTTTATTTATCTTAAACTCGATATTAAGTATACCATACTACTAACTAATAAAAAACCCCTCCACTATGCTCCAAGTTGGTTTTTGAGCTTTAAAATACCCTTATTACTGACTGCCTCTCAGCTCAGTTGGTAGTAGCTCTGCCTTCTGCGCTGGAGGGCGTGGGTTCGATCCCCACCGAGAACAAATATTTGTGTGGTGAACACAGATGTTTGTTCTCTGTCTGGGTGTTATATTGTATTCTATGTATATATGTACAAAAAAAAAAGTATTTAAGTATTATATCAGCTATCTGGTTCCCATAGTACAAGCTCTGCTTAGTTTGGGGCTAGATAGTGTTGTGTGGATTGTCCGCATTATTTATTAATTTATTTATTTTATTTCAATTTAATAAGATATAATATAAAATGGCATCTTTGATAGTGACTGTTCAAGTATACAACTATTTAATGGCAAAGAAAAATTACTTACAACAAGAACATAATTCTAGGCTAGGATTCAGCTATGAATTTTAGGCTCGGTCGCGTGGAACTGGCACCTAGACTCACCTAGCTTTAAGACGTTTTAAAGTGATTCTTGGAATTGAAATGAATAAATACAAATTTGAATTTGAATAAGAGCGAGCAGTGTATAGTCTGATGTGTATCCTTGTGTATCTTTATCATACAAAATGAACTAGAAAATGTGAATGGCTAGGTACAGTCAGTAGCGAAAGATTATTAACAGTTTACTTTTATTATAGACTAGCAGCCACCCGCGGCTTCGCATGGCCCGTTCCCGTTACTTACATCCGTTATTCGTTACAATACCTTCATAAATTGTAGCATATTTGTTATTCTGATTTATAAGCTATATTGTAAAGTTTCATCAAAATTCATTCAGTAGTTTTTACGTGAACGAGTAACAAACATCTATTCATACTTACAAACTTTCGCGTTTATAATATTAGTAGGATAGCTAGCTGCCATCACACCTGATGGAAAGTGAGTAATAATCAACTGTTAATCAACTTCCGTGGCTAACTGTACATTGTAGTGAGGGTTGGATCCTAAACCGAGGAAGTTTCCACTATTTCAAACTTCATGTTGTTCTCCGAGAGATGTTTGATGAGGCTTGTGTTCCTGAAGGCATATCCTGTCGTCATCACTCCGCCACTGAAACAAACAATTAAATAATATATTATTTATATTATTCAGCCGTTTTTGTCCCACTGCAGGGCAAAGACCTCTCTACCCTCTTTCCACTCTTCGCGATTTAACGCAGTGACAGGCCACGATCTAAGGTGGGAGTCAAGTTAAATAATATAACTTTAATAAAATTGAAAAAACTATATCACGGCCAAACTGCTGAACTTAATGAAAATGATGAATATGATGAAAGGTAAATAATCTGAAAGTATTTACAGAAGTCAGATAAAGTCACCTAAAAACAAAGAAAAATAACGCTTACCGCAAGGACATAAGAGCTAGAAGTGTATAGTCTGATGCGTATCCTTGTGTGTGTACCAATTAATATTTCGGTCACTCACCACACTTGGCTCGAAAAAACCAGTGATATAAAAAAAGTACTTAATCGAAATCATCATAGATTTCCCCTTACACCAGAAATAACTATTTTGAGCCCTCTCCATCCACCGACTTTGCGCGATCTTAACAATGCCGTCGGTCCATCGGGTGGTTGGGCGTCCTACGTTTTGTCTCTACGTATCTTTAGGTGTCGCCATTCGAGAACCTTTATTCTGCAACGGTTGTTGATTCTTCGAGCTAATGTTTGCCAACTGTACATTATTTAATTACGCTGTTACTGTGATGTATCCTTCTGTACGATAGTGTTATATATCTATGTCAATGAGTTTGGTTCTTCTATGATTGGATTATATGGTTGTAATCCAATCATATGTGTATTGATATAGAGACAAACCTTACTTAGGCTTTAAACCACTTTTCACTGTTAATTGTAACTTTCGGTATAATAAATAAATATAAATGATAAAAAAATAAACCATCCTACTTGACTGGCCTCTCGGCTCAGTTGGTAGTAGCTCTGCCTTCTGCGCCGTAGGTCGTGGGTTCGATCCCCACCGAGAACATATATTTTTGTAGTGAATGCAGATGTTTGTTCTCTGTCTGGGTGTAAAATTATATTCTAAGTATGTATTTACAAAAAAAAAATGTATATATGTGTATTATATCAGCTATCTGGTTCCCATAGCACAAGCTCTGCTTAATTTGGGGCTAAATAGTGTTGTGTGGGTTGTCTACAATATTTATATTTATATTTATACTTGGATGTACTCACTTGTCCGGCATTAGGGCGCTCTCTTCTAGCACGGTGATGGCGGAGTACAGGAGAGCGGACACCGTGGCGCCGTAGCCCGGGTTGCTGCCCGACACCTGCGACCCATGAACACACCACATTTGAGCCACAATGCAAGTTGCCAAGTTTATTATCCGCACTAGATGTGCGGGTAGGTTTTCCGCAAGTAGGCCGCTGGTGGGCCCTCTTTGCGTGACCCTTGACACGTGTTGCTCGAACTTTTTAAGGTTCTACAACACGCCGGTTTCCTCACGAACCGTTTTGAGAATGGCATATTGCACATAAATTTTTCGATAGAAAAACTCATAGGTACACGAGTGGATTTGAACCCACGACCTTCGGATCGGAAGGCGGGGCCACTACCACTAGACCACCAGTGCTCTTAAGAGCCACAATGCACTAGTAATCTATGTATTTACAAACGGTGAAGGAATAACATTATCGATATCTACATAGCGTCTAATATTTTAAAATATGTGTATACAGGGTTATTCATAATGAGCTGCAAATACTCAGGAATTAGGTTCAACAAATAAAATAAAAAATATATATGTAATTATTTTTTTTTAATTTTTATTTAAGTTTTTGTATCAAAATTTTATTTTTATTAATTTTTTTACGGCTATTGCATAATGATTGCCATGGAGAACAGGACGATGACCCACCCAGGCGGTGACTGAACGCAGAGTGTCGCTCACGGCGCGCGGGCGTGGATCAAAGGTCAAAATAGGTCAGGCGCCAATGATTCCAAAGGATATTCTTTGTCAATTTTCTCGGGATTTTCATAACAAAACTTAAAAAAAATCATTTCATAAATATTTTTTATTTTATTTGTTGAACCTAATTCCTGAGTATTTGCAGCTAATTATGAATAACCCTGTATAATTATCCATGTTCTTGTTACATCTATGGCAATGGTATGAGTACACGAGGGTAAGTAAAAGTAAGTATTTAAAGTCAAAAATCATTAAATCAATATAAATTGCAAAGATTTCTTTGAAATATCTCAAAGTTAAGTGAGTGGCAGATGCCAGTTTTTTTTAACGTTCTCTACGCTGCCCTGGGTCCATCAACTTGAAACATACAGATGTTCAGCCTCACGTGCCAGTAATGTCACCGGTACCGACACCCTTCAAACCGAAACACAGCGATAGTCATAGTCATATTATTTATTCACCATTTGGAACACAAGGAACACTTGGTTTTGTAATTACATTGTACTTTAGCGGCTGTACATAGGCCTTGTCAGAATAGTAGGCAAGTTAAGTAAAAAGTAAATAATCAGAGATTTATAAAAAAATTAATTAACCTCCTAAGACCCGGAACTATATTTTTTAAGTACTCATTTGTACATTCTGTACAGAAAAATGTACAAATTAAAAATTCGTTGTCAGACCCAAGGTTAAAAATACTGTATTTTTGTATTTTTTGAGTTTTTGAGATGAACATTTATTTTGTTTAGGTTAATTTTGAATGTTTGGAATACACCTATAGTTGTAAAATGTATTTTTGATTAGTACATAAAAATGTACATTGGGTCTTAGCATTTACATATTCGATTGTTTAGTTTAGTAAATAAAACAAGAAATATAGAAATTAAATTAAACTTATATTCATTATTTATTGTTATTATAGTATATTAGAAACGTTACACGCAAATTAGTTACATCTTAGTTTCAATTAACAATTGCGTATTCAGTCATTTGGCGCGTTTGATACAAAAAAACTTAAAAATTGCACTTCTATTTGCAAAAAAAAAACAGTAAACTTAACAAATAAAAATCGTCCCCTTCATAATCAGAATTCTCAAGTATGTGACTGATTTGCTCTTCTGCGAGATCTGTGGATAATAGTGAAATGATTACCAACCATCGAGGCTCTACGCGTTCAAGCTGGAAGCGCCCCTCTAGAGACCCAAAGTGCAAAAATATGTACAAATACTGTACGGAAAAAAGTGACTTTGAGTCCCAAAGTACATAAAAATGTACTAAAATAGTGGGACGAAGAAATGATCTTCAGACCCAAAGTGCAGAAATATGTACATAATTATTCCATGCGAAATAAAGTAGGTTAGAAAAGTGAAATTCGAGTAGATATTTTAAAAATCGAATAAATTGATTATTGCTCAATGAAACGTATATTAGTTTGATGTAATATCTATCATGATAATTTTGATAAATTACGATAAAAACTAACCAGCGCGGCCGGGCGGCGCCATCTTTTCCCACGTCTACTCGTGTGCGTGACAGGTGGTGTCAAACGGTTGGTAATATTGAAAACCACAGACAAAAAACATCACTCACATACGTCAACTGTCGAAACTCAAGCCCGCGAAAAATCAAAAAGCCCCCGAGTGGTTTGAATGTTATGTACAGAAAAATGTACAGCGGGTCTCACTAAATACAGAGACAGATGTTTTAATGGGACTGATGAAAGTAATTAAATATGTACATTATAATGTACCCGGGGTCTTAGGAGGTTAAATTAGCGGCTGTAAAGAGGCCTTGTCAAACAGAGTTAATTTAAACAAAATATAATAACATTGCTAAATAATAAATAATGAGTACATTTTATATGTCAAGTTGGTGGTAAATTCTCTAAAATTCGTATTTTGCTAGCACAGACACGGACATCTTCCAAGCATTCTGATCACTAGTGTAGTCACTGCACTTGTAGTATGCACATCACTTGTAGGATGCTGCTTCACGGCAGGAATAAGCATGGTGGTAGTACGCACACGCACCCCCACGAGACACACAAAGAGCTCTAATAATACAGTTCCACGCGACAATGCTTAGTAGAACAGATAACAAACGTACGGCTTGGTTCCTAATGAATTTGGTAAAAACCTTAAATAAAATAAAAATTATCTATGATCTATTTAATCATATTTTTGAAGTAAGTATTTATAAGTTACCTTAGCCACCACCCGCCGGTTAGGTTTGTTATTAGGGTTCATCCCCTCCTCCCAGCCCTCTCCGTACAGCAGCACCTGGTACTTGGTGTTTTCCATCACCGCTTCCGACGGGCCCTCGTGTGTTACCGTGCCGAACGTGAAGATGCGCGGGTACTTTAACATGAGACGGCAAAAGAAATTCAACCTGCAAATAAGTTAGATAATTTAATTAATAAATTAACCCACAATTCAAGCACCGATCTAAATACCACGTCGTTATCGCTATGAAGACGCGGGCCCACCGCTGCGCTTTATATGAAAATGTATGTGCTTGTGTCCACTGCAACCCACGGAGAGGCTACGCATCAATTTACGTCATTGACACATGCGTGGCGCCCTCGAATTGGCAGAACTACATAAGTGAACGCACCCATACGTTATTTGTCGAAAAATGTATATGCACTATGCCAGTACTCTCAAAACGGTGAAAGAAAACATCGTGAAGAAATCGGCGTGTTGTAGAATCTACAACACGAGCAACACGTGCCAAGCGTCTCGCAAAAAGGGCCCGCCAGCGGCTTACTTGCGGAAACCCGTCCGCACATCAAGTGCGGATGTTGAATTTGCCGAAAAATTGTGTGTTCACTCGTTACTATAGTCGGATTTTTAATTAGACGATACCCAATGACAGGAGCTAATGTCACTTTGTAAAATAATGTTGCCATATTTAAAGTAATAGTGCTGCGTTCAGTTCTCGTTCAATCAGATGAATGAACAATGAGTGAATAGTTAATCATTTCAAAATATAAAATAATATTGAAATTTGTATAAAAAAATTTATAAAAGTGCTCTGATATAAGTTACTTGTAGTATGTAGGTAATTACAATCAGTTTTTTGACGAAAGCTCGGCGTGGCGACTAGTGCCAACACCGATGAACGCCATGCGCATTGCGCGTCGGTCACCATTTTGTTTGTAATTCGGCTTCTAACCTCTGGTCTGATAGCACGAATGTTTTTCTGCGCTCACGCTGTTTAGTTATTGTTTTTGTAAAGTTTTTCGTTACGTTGTGTTTGTGGTAATTGTTGTGTATTTTGTTGCTATATTGTTTCACGCGAACGATATGGATCCTCAACCGGGCACGTCAAGTCAAAATCGGCACACTAACTATTCACTTGAAAAACGAGGCAATTTCATTCATTCAGGAGTTTTTTCAATCATTCACTTTGTCACAACACTATTTTCATTTCATCAAAAACTGACAACACAGTAAACGTCAGCTAGCTTCGTCTAATTAAAAATCCGAGTATAGGCATGTGTTCACGAATGAATCCTTCAAATGGACTACTTCAGTTATACGCCGTCCTTTACTCTCTATTTCACTTACAATTCAACTCACGAACTCTTTATTTCTCATCGGTCGCGATGAACGTGTGTTTGAATGCGGATAGATTGTAGTAGATTATACTGTCACGCTCTGTTGTTGGTACTGAAGTGATGGTCTGTTTCACTCACTCACCGTCTGTTTCACTCTCGGATACGTTCGTTTGGTAAATGATTATCTCTTGATGAACTAGTGAAAGAAAACCGAACGACAACAACATTTGACAAATGTTGTTGGCATTCGTGGTTTTTTTTTCTAGTGTTGAGCAAGTGAACTAGATTGAACTAGAAAATAGATACAGTTATGGTTAGTAATGAAAAGATAATGTACATTCCTTTCCATTTGACACATTCTGCGCAAGGCCTTTTTACCTAGTGAGTAGATAGAAGCCGCCAGCTGCCAGCAGCGCGGCCGCAGCTGCCAGCCAGCCGCCGACGTCGAAGTAGATCCGGAACTGTGCGTGTGCTCAGTAGTTACCTGGTGAGTAGATAGAAGCCGCCAGCTGCCAGCAGCGCGGCCGCAGCTGCCAGCCAGCCGCCGACGTCGAAGTAGATCCGGAACTGTGCGTGTGCTCAGTAGTTACCTGGTGAGTAGATAGAAGCCGCCAGCTGCCAGCAGCGCGGCCGCAGCTGCCAGCCAGCCGCCGACGTCGAAGTAGATCCGGAACTGTGCGTGTGCTCAGTAGTTACCTGGTGAGTAGATAGAAGCCGCCAGCTGCCAGCAGCGCGGCCGCAGCTGCCAGCCAGCCGCCGACGTCGAAGTAGATCCGGAACTGTGCGTGTGCTCAGTAGTTACCTGGTGAGTAGATAGAAGCCGCCAGCTGCCAGCAGCGCGGCCGCAGCTGCCAGCCAGCCGCCGACGTCGAAGTAGATCCGGAACTGTGCGTGTGCTCAGTAGTTACCTGGTGAGTAGATAGAAGCCGCCAGCTGCCAGCAGCGCGGCCGCAGCTGCCAGCCAGCCGCCGACGTCGAAGTAGATCCGGAACTGTGCGTGTGCTCAGTAGTTACCTGGTGAGTAGATAGAAGCCGCCAGCTGCCAGCAACGCGGCCGCAGCTGCCAGCCAGCCGCCGACGTCGAAGTAGATCCGGAACTGTGCGTGTGCTCAGTAGTTACCTGGTGAGTAGATAGAAGCCGCCAGCTGCCAGCAGCGCGGCCGCAGCTGCCAGCCAGCCGCCGACGTCGAAGTAGATCCGGAACTGTGCGTGTGCTCAGTAGTTACCTGGTGAGTAGATAGAAGCCGCCAGCTGCCAGCAGCGCGGCCGCAGCTGCCAGCCAGCCGCCGACGTCGAAGTAGATCCGGAACTGTGCGTGTGCTCAGTAGTTACCTGGTGAGTAGATAGAAGCCGCCAGCTGCCAGCAGCGCGGCCGCAGCTGCCAGCCAGCCGCCGACGTCGAAGTAGATCCGGAACTGTGCGTGTGCTCAGTAGTTACCTGGTGAGTAGATAGAAGCCGCCAGCTGCCAGCAGCGCGGCCGCAGCTGCCAGCCAGCCGCCGACGTCGAAGTAGATCCGGAACTGTGCGTGTGCTCAGTAGTTACCTGGTGAGTAGATAGAAGCCGCCAGCTGCCAGCAGCGCGGCCGCAGCTGCCAGCCAGCCGCCGACGTCGAAGTAGATCCGGAACTGTGCGTGTGCTCAGTAGTTACCTGGTGAGTAGATAGAAGCCGCCAGCTGCCAGCAGCGCGGCCGCAGCTGCCAGCCAGCCGCCGACGTCGAAGTAGATCCGGAACTGTGCGTGTGCTCAGTAGTTACCTGGTGAGTAGATAGAAGCCGCCAGCTGCCAGCAGCGCGGCCGCAGCTGCCAGCCAGCCGCCGACGTCGAAGTAGATCCGGAACTGTGCGTGTGCTCAGTAGTTACCTGGTGAGTAGATAGAAGCCGCCAGCTGCCAGCAGCGCGGCCGCAGCTGCCAGCCAGCCGCCGACGTCGAAGTAGATCCGGAACTGTGCGTGTGCTCAGTAGTTACCTGGTGAGTAGATAGAAGCCGCCAGCTGCCAGCAGCGCGGCCGCAGCTGCCAGCCAGCCGCCGACGTCGAAGTAGATCCGGAACTGTGCGTGTGCTCAGTAGTTACCTGGTGAGTAGATAGAAGCCGCCAGCTGCCAGCAGCGCGGCCGCAGCTGCCAGCCAGCCGCCGACGTCGAAGTAGATCCGGAACTGTGCGTGTGCTCAGTAGTTACCTGGTGAGTAGATAGAAGCCGCCAGCTGCCAGCAGCGCGGCCGCAGCTGCCAGCCAGCCGCCGACGTCGAAGTAGATCCGGAACTGTGCGTGTGCTCAGTAGTTACCTGGTGAGTAGATAGAAGCCGCCAGCTGCCAGCAGCGCGGCCGCAGCTGCCAGCCAGCCGCCGACGTCGAAGTAGATCCGGAACTGTGCGTGTGCTCAGTAGTTACCTGGTGAGTAGATAGAAGCCGCCAGCTGCCAGCAGCGCGGCCGCAGCTGCCAGCCAGCCGCCGACGTCGAAGTAGATCCGGAACTGTGCGTGTGCTCAGTAGTTACCTGGTGAGTAGATAGAAGCCGCCAGCTGCCAGCAGCGCGGCCGCAGCTGCCAGCCAGCCGCCGACGTCGAAGTAGATCCGGAACTGTGCGTGTGCTCAGTAGTTACCTGGTGAGTAGATAGAAGCCGCCAGCTGCCAGCAGCGCGGCCGCAGCTGCCAGCCAGCCGCCGACGTCGAAGTAGATCCGGAACTGTGCGTGTGCTCAGTAGTTACCTGGTGAGTAGATAGAAGCCGCCAGCTGCCAGCAGCGCGGCCGCAGCTGCCAGCCAGCCGCCGACGTCGAAGTAGATCCGGAACTGTGCGTGTGCTCAGTAGTTACCTGGTGAGTAGATAGAAGCCGCCAGCTGCCAGCAGCGCGGCCGCAGCTGCCAGCCAGCCGCCGACGTCGAAGTAGATCCGGAACTGTGCGTGTGCTCAGTAGTTACCTGGTGAGTAGATAGAAGCCGCCAGCTGCCAGCAGCGCGGCCGCAGCTGCCAGCCAGCCGCCGACGTCGAAGTAGATCCGGAACTGTGCGTGTGCTCAGTAGTTACCTGGTGAGTAGATAGAAGCCGCCAGCTGCCAGCAGCGCGGCCGCAGCTGCCAGCCAGCCGCCGACGTCGAAGTAGATCCGGAACTGTGCGTGTGCTCAGTAGTTACCTGGTGAGTAGATAGAAGCCGCCAGCTGCCAGCAGCGCGGCCGCAGCTGCCAGCCAGCCGCCGACGTCGAAGTAGATCCGGAACTGTGCGTGTGCTCAGTAGTTACCTGGTGAGTAGATAGAAGCCGCCAGCTGCCAGCAGCGCGGCCGCAGCTGCCAGCCAGCCGCCGACGTCGAAGTAGATCCGGAACTGTGCGTGTGCTCAGTAGTTACCTGGTGAGTAGATAGAAGCCGCCAGCTGCCAGCAGCGCGGCCGCAGCTGCCAGCCAGCCGCCGACGTCGAAGTAGATCCGGAACTGTGCGTGTGCTCAGTAGTTACCTGGTGAGTAGATAGAAGCCGCCAGCTGCCAGCAGCGCGGCCGCAGCTGCCAGCCAGCCGCCGACGTCGAAGTAGATCCGGAACTGTGCGTGTGCTCAGTAGTTACCTGGTGAGTAGATAGAAGCCGCCAGCTGCCAGCAGCGCGGCCGCAGCTGCCAGCCAGCCGCCGACGTCGAAGTAGATCCGGAACTGTGCGTGTGCTCAGTAGTTACCTGGTGAGTAGATAGAAGCCGCCAGCTGCCAGCAGCGCGGCCGCAGCTGCCAGCCAGCCGCCGACGTCGAAGTAGATCCGGAACTGCGCCGGGCGCTGGTCGGGCCGGCCCTCGTGCAGGGCGCGCTGCGTGCGGTACACGATGGATGCGTCGGTGCCGGGGAACGGCACGCACCAGCCTCCCTCGCGCTTGTGGATCACTGACCTGAACAAATAATCGGGATCTAGATACTTAAACGTGTCCTTGATACTTTACAGGGCGGATCCGACTACGATTGGTTAGGTTATGTTAGAACATAAAAATTACGCACAAGGCGAGCGAGCAGAGCGAGCGTGCCGCGGCAGCGACAGAAAATGTATTTTTTTCAATGAAATCAAAGGTTATCCTCTTTAGAGCAATTATTCATCGCTAGATAAACAAAATAAATAATCGAAATATTTATCTGCTCCAGTGTACACGGGCCTTAACCATTTACCAGTGGGAAGAAAAGTGGCATCGTTTTAACAGTGTGTACATTAATACGCCGTACATTAACCTGTAGCATTTCATTTATTTTGGCAGAATAGTTTTTCGTATCAGTCGAAAGCTAATGGAGAGCTATTTAAATTTACGCGCCAAGACACAAGTTGGTGAGTGAGTTGTTGAAACGTTGTAAGGGCGACCTCTGGCAACGAATAGAAACACTAAAAATGGCTAGGCAGATGGCTGGCGAAGAGCGCCATCTGTTAAGTAGTAGCCGCAAAATACAGGATTTGACAGATGTCAACACTTTTGTGGGTAGCGATGTTCGTATCGAACGGTGGCTACTAGTGACATCTGTTACGAAGTAGTCGCATGTCGATAGGGTCGGAGAAGGAGAGAAATAGGGTTTAGCTTGTGTTGGAAAAGGACAACGTTTTCACCATCAGCAAGACGCGAGTGCCTCCATTGGCGAGTAGTGTAACTAACTAAGAAATAAACGATATTAGCGGGTGAATAGAAATAATGTGGTTCGGTCGATGTGTGAAGCGAGCTCGCAATTACAGACATTAAAAATGCGGGCCGGAGAGACGAATATGCCGTGGATTATTGGAGCAAGTGTTCTGGAATATTCTGGGCGGAAGTTTGTGGCTCGAGGTGCGGGGTATATGGTAGCCGAGGTGATAAAAGGCGCGTGCGGAGCCGCCGGGGGCATTCCACGGAAAAGACGCCGAGCCTAGCAGAATCGCCGGTACGTACGAAAGCTGCACCCTTGCACCGTTGGGTTTGTGGAGGAGTCCTCGCTAACCAGATTTGGGTATTACAGACGAAACTGCGCCAGCCAATACCATCACCGCGTGCCCAGAGACGAGCCCCAGCACACGAAGCCAGCATTCTCGCTGCCGATACGAGCCGACTGCAAGCTGGGCGAGCGCCCATTTCTGGTACGTAGGGGTTTTGAGAAGCATCGCACAGCATGGGGCATACAAGGGAGGATCAGTTGTATTTTTAGGGACGCCGCACCCAGCGGGCTGTGTCCGCACGTTGCCGAGATTAACCTGTTGTCTTGTATTTTTCAGTTTGCTGACACCGTCTGCGTGGCGCCTTCCTTTTTTTGCCTGTGCGGGGGCGCGAGACACGCGGCGGGGGCAGTCGGCGACTGCACGGCAGGGCACGTAGCGGCAGGGCACGTGGGTGACGTCGCACGTGGACGATAAGCGCCCGTCGGCGATTCTGAGGTGGGCCAGTGCCAATTTATTTTAAATGCGGAAGGAGTAGGCGCGTCAGGACAGTTCTCCGTGGAGTCCTGGTCTGTTGTTTGTTGTCAATAATTGTCAGTAATTGTTTGTTGCCAAAAGGTTGTTTGTTGTCAATAATTGTCAGTAATTGTTTGTTGCCAAAAGGTTGTTTGTTGTCAATAATTGTCAGTAATTGTTTGTTGCCAAAACGTTGTTTGTTGTCAGTAATTGTTTGTTGCCGTAGAGAGTGCTATTTTTGTTGTCAATAGGTAGGGTTTCGTTGACGTGGTCATTGCCATTGTCTTTGTCGTGCGTTTTTCTATCTTACCACCCTGTCTGTCAGTGTACTGTTGCTAGGGTTATTTTAGAGGCGGACGCCAGGGGGTAGGTGTTAGGGAACACTCCGGGGTGACTCACAAGGTAGTTTTCTGTGGGTTTTATTTAATTGGGTCATCCGGGGACTAGTGATTGGTAAATTCAAATATTCACACCTCCGACACACTAAGCAGTAACCTCTCCCTGAATAAATTTGTGTGCTGGGGCTCGTCTCTGGGCACGCGGTGATGGTATTGGCTGGCGCAGTTTCGTCGGCGATTCTGCTAGGCTCGGCGTCTTTTCCGTGGAATGCCCCCGGCGGCTCCGCACGCGCCTTTTATCACCTCGGCTACCATATACCCCGCACCTCGAGCCACAAACTTCCGCCCAGAATATTCCAGAACACTTGCTCCAATAATCCACGGCATATTCGTCTCTCCGGCCCGCATTTTTAATGTCTGTAATTGCGAGCTCGCTTCACACATCGACCCAACCACATTATTTCTATTCACCCGCTAATATCGTTTATTTCTTAGTTTCTTAGTGGAGAGCTATTTAATTTTACGCGCCAAGACACAAGTTGGTGAGTGAGTTGTTGAAACGTTGTAAGGGCGACCTCTGGCAACGAATAGAAACACTAAAAATGGCTAGGCAGATGGCTGGCGAAGAGCGCCATCTGTTAGGTAGGGTTTCGTTGACGTGGTCATTGCCATTGTCTTTGTCGTGCGTTTTTCTATCTTACCACCCTGTCTGTCAGTGTACTGTTGCTAGGGTTATTTTAGAGGCGGACGCCAGGGGGTAGGTGTTAGGGAACACTCCGGGGTGACTCACAAGGTAGTTTTCTGTGGGTTTTATTTAATTGGGTCATCCGGGGACTAGTGATTGGTAAATTCAAATATTCACACCTCCGACACACTAAGCAGTAACCTCTCCCTGAATAAATTTGTGCTCGCTTGAGAGCGATGGTTTGGATAAAGTTTGAACATATGGTCACTAAACATCCCGTGTAATTAATATAAGCATTATTGATTTTTATGAAAGAATAAGAACGATTCCACGAGGTCATTGAACCTCTCATGTATCCAAGATAGCCATTACTTACATTTTATGTAAAGGAATATATTGTTGTCCCGTGAGGTCATTAAACCTCTCATATGTATAAGGTGTCCCTTTAAATTTCTTTGTTCAATCCCATGTCAGAGAACGTAGCGTTCAATGTAATTGTAACTTGTTGATTAGCAGTAGGTTCATTTGTAAGAAAGATAGTCTGGCATGTGGATAACCTCTATTCTGGATAATAGCTGAGCATATAAATTTGTAGTTAAGTAGCTATTTGAGCTCACATTGAGGTTATGTAAATGAAGGATCACTTTAGGATTATATAGTATATAAGATAGCATAGCTGTGCAGTTTCAATTTTCATTCCTAAGCTAATGTACATGTCATGTAAGAGGTATGTGTTCTTTAAATAAAACTCTGTAACTGATTTCTAACATTTATTTTATTTTAGAATAAAAATCTTTTGTGCGGTAGGAACATCGAACCCCAACTGAGCTAGTCAGGGCCAACGCAGCCGAAATAGTCGGTATGCCTGTCTGCACCCAGTTTTCCACCGTCACAAACCGGACCCAAATACGCCCAAATATGAAACTTCTTCTTATCGAGTCACTGATTCTTTTGAACCAAGTGTGTAAAGATTTTAAGTGCGCGTCAAAGAGACTATTTTGACACATATTTTCGAACTTTAAAGGTTCTTCAACATGCCGGTTTCCTCACCATGTTTTCCTTAGCCGTTTGAGAGCACTGTACATACATTTTTGGGCAGAAAAACTCATTGGTACACGACTGGATTTGAGCCCCTCGACCTTAGGATCGGAAGGCGAGGCCACTACCACTAGACTACCAGCGCTCTCTTCTTCTTCCTGCCATTATCCCACTTAATGTGTGGTCGGCACAACATGTATTCCTCCTCCATTCCCCTCTGCCAGCATTCACTCCTCTCTTATCCATGTCATCTGAACACAGTTCATCCATGTTTTTCTTGGTCTCTGCACACAAATCCATCCACATCCATACTCATCACTCTCCGAGTCCCTCTCCTAGTCCGCAATTAAAAATAGCGATCGACTAATAATTAAATAAATCAAGTATGTGCCAATTTACATAGGTAGGTTGTAAAATACAACTTCTAGGCGAGAACTGACTCGCTCGTTCGAAAATCCACTTGAAACATTCGTTTAAAAGTAGGTAATGTACGTACCGTTTCTCCAGTTTAGGTTTGAAGACGGGAAGTTTCTCCGGGTACAGCTTCTTCCTAAGCGACGCCAACTCGCCGTAATGTGACAATCTGTAATGGAAAATGCTTCATAAGTATCGTACCAGCTGTGCTTAGTTCGGGGCTAGATGGTGCGATGTGTACGTACGCATGCACAAGCGATGCCCAGGTGCCGTAGTGCACGGTGCCCCGCGTGACCGCCTCCCGCTGGTACTGCGCGGGGAGTGAGAAACTCATGTAAGCCTCCACGCTGTTCACAGTGCCTGCAAACAAAATAGCATTCATTTTACTGATACTACTTTTTTTTCTCGAAGGTTCTCGAATTGCGACCACGAACCGGAAGACGAAACGTAAAGCGCCCACCCACCAGATGGTCCGCCGACATTGTTAAGATCACGGGAAGTCGGTGGATGGAAAGGGCTCAGAATTGTTCTTCCTGGAAATGTGTAGTCCCCTACACATAAGCCTATGTCCAGCATTGGACTTCTTCAGGCTAATGATGACTTTTTTTTATACAACTGGCCGATGGAACAAGCATTATAATAGGCCTGATGTTAAGTGGTAACCATCGCCTGTATTAAAGCAATGCACTGCCCAGCATCCACCAACTTGAGTCATACATTTATTCACAGCCTGATGTGCCAGTAATTTCTAAAAAAAAGTCTAGTAATTTCTAAAAAAAGTCTAGTAATTTTTAAATACTAGAAATTACTAGACTTTTTTTAGAAATTACTAGACTTTTTTTAGAAATTACTGCTAAAAGAAGCATTAGGCACACCCGACAATTCAATTATAGAAGACAGGATAGATCCATAGAGAGCAGAAGACGTCGCGACGGCCTAAGAAAATGCTACGTTTGCGATACGACTTTTTTGAGTAGGTGGAGTGAACCGGGGATCGAGAGGACTGGAAAGAACGAGGTAGACCTTTGATCAGCAATGGGCAGGTACGTTTATAAAAAAATATATAATCTTATATAAACACCTAAATGACCGAGGGAAATCGTCATGGTTACCAGCCTGAACAAATCTACAGCTTTTTTTTCTTATCGTTTCACTGGTTCTTTAAAACCAATGTGGTGAAAGGATTTCAAGTACGCCTCAGAGAAGTTTCGTGCACTCGACACATGTTTTTGAACTTTTTAGATTCTACGACATGCCGGTTTTTCGCTACTGGTTGGTGGTTGGTTGCTGAATTTCCCATTCGAATTGATTTTCAGATTTTACGAGATTTAACTCCTATTTTAATTTTTATTAATAAATAATATGAAACAGTTGTTTTTTATTATTATAACTAAACGACACAAAATAAAGATTCTTGCCATACTAGCCATACTAGCTAGTTTCTTAAGAAATTATTTTTAGTTTTTGTAAAATTCAGCAAAAGTTGAATATCCCTAGACAATGTAGGCCTTCCCATGTTTAGAGTAGTGCTAAGTAGATACAGTCTCTATGCAATGGTGATAAGATGTAGTTGGCATTACCTCTGAAGTTCTGCTGCAGGAACACAGTGCCCATGTCGGCGGGAATGCTGTCGAACCCGCACGCACTGATGACGTAGACTCCCGCCGCACGCGCCGCTGCGTCGTACTTCAACTGCATCGTCTCTATGAACTGGACACCATACAACATTAGTCTCACATCATCATCCACAACCTGACTTCACCCACTGCAGGGTCTGTCTTGTGGATAACGGGGCTGATTACACTCTAAAAACTACTTACGTCTAATTGTTTTGTAATATGTGAGTGCAATTGTTTGTTGTCCTAAATAAAAACTATAAAACTATGGCTATGTCTATGTGCCACAGTTGACGGTCTTGTGCTAATCTAATCCAGTAGATACAATATATCTAAGTCTGCCAACTTGTACTATATTAGTCTCGAAAGGTAGGAAACCCCCTTACGTGAAGTACTGACGATATTGTAGACGTCACGGAATATCGGTGCATGGAAGAAACTCTAGAATTTGTTTTCCTGGAAATGTATAGGGGATTTTTAATTTAAATAAGTGAGTACGTGAGCAAGTCAAATCAAATTAAAAGTGTATTTATTCAGTAGAATCGCAAGGATCACTTTGAAACGTTTTAAAGCTAAGTAGGTCTAGTTGCCAGTTCCACGCGACCAAGCCTAGAAGAACAGGCAACAAACTAAGGCTTGGTTCCTAACGTTTCTTCATGTAATCCTTTTACAAATCATAAATAATAATATAACAGTGAAGTTCCAGTGTGGTGCCACTTAGTATGGAACGTACAGACAGAGCAGTTCTTGTTCCGTTCTTACATTGGTTATCCAGGATCTGACTTCAATGGAACCAAATATCTGATATCTGAGAACCGGCGTGGGTCGCTGAGTGCTTTTGGTACGCAACAAGATGGATTCTTACTGCAGGGCGAAGGCCTCATTATAAGCTAAGAGTAGACTATTTCCTCGGCGATTGGCTGGTTACCTGCGGTTCGCCGGTGACATCCACATGGTGAGTCTTCGCCTCGATGGCTGCTTTGACCACCGGCTCGCCATAGAGGCGGTAGGGGCCGCAGCAGTTGGCAATCACCTTGGCTTGGAGACACATGGCCTTGAGAGAATCATCGTCGGCCACGTCAGCAAGGATTATCTTGACGTGGCTCTGGTCTTCACCTGAGAGATGGTGTTAGAACTTGGTATCGTAAATTTGTCTGTGCTTTAAAACGTTGCGAAAATACTTTTGCTTTATTCAATAAAATCACATTGAAATGTATCTTGAAACGTCTTATAAGATAAATCTAGGCGCCAGTTCAACGTCAAATTCTCGATTCAAATTCTACCTTGGATTTTATTAAACTTGGGGGGGGGGGTCTATTTGATTTTACGCATAAGATCCTGCCGCTCCCGCGCCGCCGCCACCGCCCCGATAAGGGCAGGAAGATGATGAGGGTGTGGGTTAATATTGTGTTGTGGTGTATGGGTGTGGGTTATGCGGGTGGCCGTCCTTTATTTTTTGTTACGCAGTCATATGACTCAGTTGACGCGGGAGGGTTGCATTAGCAACAAAGTACATACCAGTCTTTTTAGCAACATCTTGAATGAGCGCCTCCAGCTTGGACTGGCTGCGGCCCGCGACGCCCCACGTCACGGCAGGGTGCTTCCTCGCCAGGCGTACCATCTCCAGCACAGCATTCTTGCCCGTGAAGCCTGTGGCGCCGAATATCACCACACCGAGTCGAGTCATCTGAACAAATAACTATGAGTCATGAGCTGACTGCCGTCCGCAGATTTGCATGCTAGTGGATATTTATTAAAATTTTCTCAGATTTGCTAAGCATAGGAACTCTCACTGGAAGACCTGAATAAATAAAATAAAATAAAATAAAATAAGATTCACATAAATTTTAATTGCTAACCTCTTCTGTATTCTGCGTTTCTAACATTAATGTTTAGAAACATAAGTTATAGCTTTGTTAGCAAGGTTACCACTTAACCTCAGGTGGATCATCTGCCTATTCAATCAACAAGTTGCATAAAAATAGGATGAGAATGCAAAATAGACTAGCTACTACTACTAACAAACTACTAACTACTACAAGAAGTACTGTTAATAATACTGTTTAAATATGTAAAATTATATGAAAATTATCGGTGGACATTCCTCGAGAGATCTAGCAAGGGGCTCTGAGACTGACTTCTCCTTTTTCTTAGCTTGTGGATTGCTACTTTAATAGGTGCAGAGAAAGAAAGAAAGAAAGAAAGAACAGATCTATCAATCTAGGTACACATTTATACTTAATATTTTAGTTTAGCTTCAAAGTTTCACAAAACTTCAACACTCATAAATAATATTTGCGTGTTCGTTTTTGCGTTGTTCAATATTTTTGGAAGTTGGACACTGGACTTTTATCCCTCTGAGTGCCCAACGCGTATGATCAAAGGCGTAATAAATTGACCTATCATTATTATCATGTCTATCAGTTCAATGTGTACACGTCAATTAAACTCAGTTTGTGCTAGTTTTGTGGAAGAAATGCTAGCTAAAACCCACCTTTTATTTATGTCCTAAAGATCTCGCACTATTTTATGATACGTATTTGTTGAAAAGAAATATTAATTTACTATCAGCTGCGATACGACAATCGAAATCGTTAGACAGCCGGCAATCCGGCAAATGAATAGAATGAATGAGTGAGTGAAAGAAGCAGTGCTGCCAGCTGGGTTTTCAAATTCAAATTCAAATTGTTTATTTAACATAAATGCATCTTATCAGACACTCCAAAGCGATACATTTATTACACGAGCACATAACATAATATTTTATACATAGAAATTTAATAACATATACTTAACAAAAACAATACTATCAAAAACTCACAAAAAATAACAAATTATAATATTGCACACAATAATTGCACCAAAGAATTAAACATTTTATCCTGAAGATATTCAAATATTATAAATGAGCTTCAATATCTCCCTCACAATATTTCAGCGTATTTTTTTCTAATTGGTTTATTTTATCCGCAAATACGTCCATATCGGGATGTAACCTAAAACTGTGCACGGTATAGCGGTGACTCCTGTCGTGCGGTAGTGCGCGCGGGGCTTGGCGCAAACAGGTGGACTCGCCCAGGACGGAACCTGGCACGTTGCTCGGGCACGCTGAGCCTACTGGCTTCGTATACGAGTTCCGGACAGTCTAGAACCCCATGCAAGATACGGCATATACTCATGATCTGTTCACAGAGTCTACGTGTTTCCAGCGAAATGTAACCTAGTGTACCTAGTTACGTTGCCAGCACCAACTAACCGTTCAATCTTTACTGCAAGCTAAGCACTTTAATCTATGGTTAGCACTAAACGCCTACGCAAATGACCACCCGGATTCTGCTGATGCAAGCTGTCTAGACTCAACGGATGTTGGTCGAGTTTTATCTCATTCTGTACTAAACCACTGCTTGTAATAGATCTAAGCATTAAATTAATTCAACTTTAATTAATTTTCTTGTTTTTAAAAAAGCATTTCCACGTTTTCCCAACAAGTCTGGCGCAGCCGGTAGGATTTCCACGATTTTCCCGAAAATCTGCGATCGCGAACACTAAAATTGGTCTCACGAAAGTAGAAACTCGTATGAAAACCGACTATACGCGGATGTGGAAACGAACCAAATAAATTCGACTCTCGGTAGCGTGTGAAACAAAGTGGCTAGCAGTTTCAAGGAGGACATGGGATCGAGCAGCTTGTGAGTAAACCTTTTCACTTCCTGTTTTTCATATTCCTGTGTCTTTTCCAACCTTATCTCTCGAACTCAAATCGTCGAGCTTATTAATTGCGTTTATCTGATTTTGTTTGCACTACATTGGTAAACTAATTTGCACTAAACATAGGTGAATTTGTTAGACGTAATTAATTTGTGTAGTTATTAGTAGCCCCAAAATAGGCAAAATTGATTTGCACTTAAATTGGTAAATCAAGTAGAGTAAGTTGCACTAACATAGGCAAATTGATTTACACTTAAATTGGTAAATCAAGTAGACTAAGTTGCACTAAAATAGGCAAGCTGATTCGCACATAAATAGGTGATTCAGTGTAATATTAAGTTATAAAAATAAATAAAAATGTCTGTTAAAGCGGTTCCTAAGGAAACGTTATCTATCATCCCTAAATATGATGGTGAGCAAAATTTATTGAACCTATTTATATCTAAATGTGATTATGTACTGAGTGGTAGCATAATTGCAGGCAGCCTTGAACAGGAATTATACCTATTCCATGCCATATCGAGTAGACTTACTGGTAGAGCTGCGACTCTACTTAGCGACCACCGAGAAGTCAAGTCATGTGACCGACTTAAGGAACTTCTTACGCAACATTTCGGTGACCCTCGATCGGAAGAGTGCATTGCGATCGAACTTGAAACTTTAAAACTAAAACAAAGTGAAACGTACATGCAGTTTTGTCATAGAATTCAGAACGTTAGAAGTTCTTTGTTCGCGAAAGTAAATAGGCTTACCGATGAAGGAATCAAGGCAGCAAAAATGATCGTATACAACAACACGTCGTTAAATGTCTTTCTGTATAATTTACCGGAAGACATGATTCGTATAGTACGTCTTAAGGGTTGCACTAACCTGGAAGATGCTTTGAGCATTGTAACTGAGGAAGTGAATTTCAAGTTTCAATACGATTCGAAAAATAAGCAATCAAAACAAACGTCATTACAACAATCAACCTCACATAATCCACAAGGTTTATCGAAACCAGCTGTGCCGCAGCCTCAAGGCTATAAACCACCTTTTAACTCAATGCATCAAGGCTTTAAACCAACGTTTAACTCGATGCAAAATAATTTTAGACCCGTTATTCCACAGTCTAATTTTAAATTTGGCATTCCTCAAGGTCAAGGGTTTAGACCAAACTTTCAACAAATGAGATTTGCGCCGCCCACGCACGGTTATCGATTTGGTTCAACACCAAATCTTCCTCAACGGAATTTCGGCCAGGCTCCCTCGCTTCGCGCACCATTCCAATATGGCGGTTATCAGTTCGGTATCCCACAGCAACAAGGTTTTAAGTTCGGTATTCAGAACCAACCTCAGTTAGGCAACCAACACAAATTTGGCACACCGCGACAGGTACAGGACTCTAGGTTACAAGAACCTGACGTAACGATGCGCACAGCGCCGGTAAGACAAAATATGATTGAGAATGAGCTTTATTGTTTGGAAGAAACTCCACTGTTTCCGGAAAATAATTCTGATTATGACAATTATTATGACTATGGTTATGGTATGAATGAAGCGTATGGTGGTAATGTAGTTAACGAGTGCCATTACATGGAAAACATAGATGAGACAGATTCCGCACATCCGGAAGACGTCCAACCGGAAAACATCCATCCGGTAAATTTTCAGGAAACAGCCTCGAAGGATGTGGTGAAGTGATTAGTTTAAACTACTGCGATAGTATTTTAAAACTACCTCACGTGTTGATTCCTGAAATCAATGCTAAGTTTCTCATCGATACTGGAAGTAGCAGATCCTTCATAAGTCCCGCCAAAGCTAATACATTTTTCAGCGAACATAAATACTACGAGCCGTTCACAGTTATTAGCACACATGCTCAGAGCATGCATGATGAGATAATATACATTCCGTTGTTAGAAACTTTCGGAAGCACATTGCCTCACAAATTTTACATCTATGATGTTGACGGACGATATGATGGCTTGATAGGATCTGACCTTTTATCTAAGCTAGGAGCAAACATCGACATGTGTAATCAGATGTTATTGACACATAATGCGGCCATCCCGATCATATACAACGAGGTATCGAAAGACGAGGTATTGAAAGAAAATCTAAGAAAACTAAGACTAGACCATATGAACAAGGAAGAACATGATGGTGTTTACAAATTATGCCACGAATACCGCGACATATTTTGTTGTGACAGGCTACCATTATCTTTTACTAATCAGGTAATACACAACATCCGGACTACGAATGAGGATCCCATCTACATTCGGCCTTATCGTCACCCACCTGTAGTAAATCAGGAAATTCAAAATCAAGTAGATAAACTTTTGGCTGATAACGTAATAGCAGACTCTCACTCACCTTGGAGTGCCCCGGTTCATCTGGTACCTAAAAAGGCAGATGCATCTGGAGAAAAGAAGTTTAGGATGGTGATCGATTATCGGCGCCTCAACGAAATCACAGTCGATGATAAATACCCGTTGCCCAATATAACCGACCTCTTTGATAAGATCGGCAAATCACAATATTTTAGCACAATAGACCTTGCTAGCGGGTATCATCAAATTGAAGTAAATGAAGCGGATAGATCAAAGACTGCATTTACAACACAGTCAGGTCATTACGAGTTTAAAAGGATGCCATTTGGATTAAAAACGGCGCCTGCAACGTTCCAAAGGGCTATGGATAACGTATTGCGAGGCCTTCAGGGTATCCACTGTTTAGTGTATCTTGACGACATCATAGTCTTTTCATCAAGTCTAGATGAACATATTGAGAAACTCCGTAAAATATTCAATCGCCTTAGGGAAACGAATCTAAAAGTAACACTCGATAAATGTGAGTTTCTAAGGAAAGAAGTTTTATATCTGGGGCACACCATCACCAAAAACGGTCTTATGCCCAATAACGACAAGATAAAAGCAGTCTTGAATTTTCCGATACCACGAACATCCACTGAAATTAAGAGTTTTCTTGGTTTGGTAGGTTATTACCGGAAATTTATAAAAGACTTTGCCAAACTTACACAGCCACTAACATCATGCCTGAAAAAGAAAAATAAAATTGATCATACAAAAAGGGAATATATAGATGCATTCGAAAAATGTAAGGAGCTTTTAACCAACGCACCGCTCTTACAGTTTCCCGATTTTACTAAGCCATTCGTACTTACGACGGATGCATCAAACTTTGCAGTTGGCGCTGTCCTTTCACAGGGACCCATTGGTAGCGATAAACCGATAGCCTACGCCAGCCGTACATTAAACGATGCTGAAACGCGATATAGTACGATTGAAAAGGAACTTTTAGCTATAGTCTGGGCTACAAAGCATTTTCGACCATATTTATACGGAAAGAAATTTATAATTTATACTGACCATAGACCACTTACTTGGGTCAAATCGATCACGGAACCTAACAGTAAACTCACTAGATGGAAATTACGACTATCTGAATTTGATTACGATATTAAACACAAGGAAGGAAAACAAAATTGTAACGCTGATGCTTTGTCACGAATTAGACTTAACGCTTTAGGCGATCATGACGACGTCTCGATGAAGGTTAATCTTGACAAGAAAGAAAGTAAATATCCGAACAGGGCCTCTCGCGCCTCTACCCCACGCGAGCGAACGCCATCTCCGATAACAATTTCATCCGGTTCGGAGAATTCAACAAAGGGTCCTAGATCCCCCTATTCGAACCCATCTGTCGGTAGTACCACCGCATCCGCATCCGAAGGACACGACGACCGAAGCGTAGGCACGGTACACTCAGCCCGCGATTTAGACACAGACGGTATGCTTATCTTACAAGAGGCTGTAGACACCAAGCCGAACCAGATACTTGTACATACCTGGAATAGAGACGAATTAGCAGTTAAAGATTTGTCTAGGAATAAACAAAAGGTTTTAGAGGTTCATCTACCTTTAAATAATCTGGATCTAGTTAAAAGGTTTCTGAAGGGATATATTAGGCCTAAAATAAAATATTTCTTTTATTTTGAAGACGATTTACACCGAAAGCAGTTTTCAGAGGCAACTTTATTGCTATTTCAGAAAGGAACTGTAAAGTTTTATCAGTGTACTAAAAGAGTAATTTATGTAGAGAACGAACAAGAGCAACGAGACGTTGTACTTAAGTACCACGTAGGCAAGAACAGTCACAGGGGAATTAAAGAAACGTTAGTACATCTTAGACGTACCTTTTATTGGAACAACATGGACCAAACGGTGTCTAGTATTATTAATGCATGCGAACTCTGTAAGAAAATGAAATACGATCGTAAACCACTAAAACCAGAGTTACAGTTGTCACAAACTCAAACCAGACCATTCCAAGAACTGTTTATAGACACATTCTCGATTGACGGAAAACATTATCTCACAATAGTTGATGCTTTTAGCAAATTAGGGCAGGCATTTGAAATTAGCGCCAAATCCACTCCTGAAGCAGTTAGAGCTCTGATAAAGTACTTCTCTTTGTACGGAACACCTAGTAAAATTAGTTCTGACCCCGGTACGGAATTCAATAATACGTTGATGAAGGAAATGTTGTCATTCTATAAAATCAACCTTCACATCGGTACCCCTCATAATCCCAACTCTATGGGGATAGTTGAAAGATTCCATTCAACTATTATAGAGATATACCGTATTGCTAAGTACGAACAGAAAATAACGGACGCCGCATCTGTCATGAGTTATGCAGTCATGTCATATAACCACACGATTCACTCTACTACAGATCTGACTCCATTCGAAGTAGTCTTTGGGCACACCGAATCCAATAGCGCATTTTATGTAGATTTCAACAAACAGTTTACTCAACAGATGGTTAAAGAACACGTAAGAAGGACAAAGCATTTGTATGAATATTTGACAGATAAAATAATCGATAAAAAGAGAGCTGTAATAGAGAAACGTGGTGGCGAGAAAGATTTCGACATAGACATAGGCGATACAGTCTTTGTTAAAGGAGTAAACACTAGACGTAGTAAGGATAAGCCCCGATATCAGAGAGCTCAGGTTACCGGAGCTATAGAAAGAAACATTGTACCCGTTGTAACGAATAACAGAAATACTAAAGTTCCAATTAAAGATGTCAGGCGTCCTCCACAGGTTAACCCTCCTGGCGGTCCAAGTGATCCGCAGCCAGGCCCTTCATCTGCAGCCAATTGACAAGAACCCAGGGCTGCTACCTGTAAAGGAAGGTCAAGCGGTAGTCAGTCATGATTCATGGACTGTCATTAAGATCTTAGATTTAAGGCTTATCTATGAAGAACTAAAAGCAACTATAGATAGCTATGTAAGACTAAAAGGTCAAGTAGAAAGCTGTTTCGACATCAAAGCTTTTGACTCAGACTTCAGTGGAGTAGAGTCACAAACGGATTACATCATGAATATAACGGTAGTAAAGTATAAGCAATTGATTCCATCGGTAAGATCTAAGCGTGGATTATTAAATCCACTCGGTTCATTGATTAAGACGATCACAGGTAATCTTGACAATGACGATGCTGTTATGTACGAAAAGTTGATTCATGAAGTAAAGACTAAACAAGACCGGATATCTAATAAATTGACAATAGTTACCGAAATGGTGGGTACGTTCACAAAAATAGCGAACTCTACCAAAAACAATTTCATTCAAATTGAAGACAGTATTCAAGAGATAAATCGTAGTTTAAATGGATCAAAGCTATCACAAGCCAGTAATAAAATAATTCACATATACAACATTTTTATGCACAACTTTCAAACACTGTTTATTCGACTGAATGAGATTGAAACGGCTATTGCTTTCGCTAAGGTTAAATTGTTACATCAATCAATTGTCGACACGGAAGAGTTAATACTATTGTTTAAGGAAATTGAGAAAACGGAGAGCTTAGTATTTCCAGCAAAAATCGAAAATTTTGTAAAATTAGAACAGTGTATAGAAACCAAGGCGTATATAAAACAAAATCAGATAAAATTCATTATGCACATTCCTTTGATTCAAAACGGACTTTTTAATTATTATAAATTGTTTCCATTACCAGTCCACAATAAAGTCACTGGCCTTACCTCTCTTATCCTTCCCAAATACCCGTATGTCCTTGTGAAAGGGTTGAAAGCGAAGCCGCTCTCCCAGTCATGCCGCGAAGTCGATGAAGCCCGCTACCTATGCTTTGAAAACGATGTTTCATCACTGATCGAAGACGATTGCATAACAGAACTTATGAAATTTTCCACAAATATTTCAAGTTGCCATCCAGTCCCCATTATTATTGATGACATACGAGCTGATCTAGTACAACCCAACAGTTGGATCATTTACACAAAAACTGAAACACTACTTACCAAGTATTGCGACATCGAGATTACCCAAGAAACGATTAGTGGAACCAACCTGTTAACTATGGACGATGATTGCCTAGTTAAGATCAAGGAATTGAAGTTAAGGAAACATCAGAGTCAAGGGAAAGAAGTAGCCTACAGGAAGTTTCCAGTAATAAAATTGCCAAAAATAATACCAAGCCCATCAGATATGCTGAGAAAACCGGTCAACCTCAACGGGATCGATCTTGCCGACATCCAGTTCCTGAATTACTTATTGCAGAAAAGTGGAAGTGAAACTAGTGTTAGTGAAAATTATTATAGTGCTTTAGATTATAAAAGTGTTAGTATAGGAACCACTGTATTTTGTGTCATTGTTTTAATTTGTGTTTTATTGTTAGCATTTAAGGATAGAATAAGAAAATCATGTTTTATGGGGAAAACTCGAGATAATCCTCATCCTTCAGATGATCTCGAACTTACGGAGGGAGGAGTTACGTTGCCAGCACCAACTAACCGTTCAATCTTTACTGCAAGCTAAGCACTTTAATCTATGGTTAGCACTAAACGCCTACGCAAATGACCACCCGGATTCTGCTGATGCAAGCTGTCTAGACTCAACGGATGTTGGTCGAGTTTTATCTCATTCTGTACTAAACCACTGCTTGTAATAGATCTAAGCATTAAATTAATTCAACTTTAATTAATTTTCTTGTTTTTAAAAAAGCATTTCCACGTTTTCCCAACAAGTCTACCTTGTAAATATTTAGTCGGGTACATTTTAGCTTTTTAATCTCCGTATATTTTGTGTGGAAGATGTTTGCTAAATAATAAGATTTATTTTTGAATGTGTTCTTTTAATTAAACATAAAACGAATAATTATTACAGTTAGTTAGCGTGACCGCGCTTGGAGCGAGTGTTACGAAAGAGTGTTCCGAAAGACTATATAATTTGTCACGCGGTCACGTATTTATAAGCTTTAAAACATAAACAATATGCATGTAGCTAGGCTATGTGTACAATGGTAACGCTACATCTACATCCCACATAAAAAAAAAATTATAACATAATTTTACAAGTAGGTATATAAAATAAAAATTTAAAGTTTGTAAACTTGTTACAAATACAAACTAACTTGATTATAGTTAAACATTGATCGACTTAAACATATCTCATAAAAAAAAAAAAATATTTCATAAAAAGGTTCCTACTAATAATATTAATACTTAAAGTGATATAGAGTTCATGGTAATTATAGCGTACACTGTGGCTAATGTTTTGATAAACAAAAGGTCTGTTTTAGAACAAAGATACTTAAACGCGCACTGCACTTTTGTTATTGTTAATCACTGTTTATACTATACTTGAACACTTTTTGTTGACCGCCGCCGATGTCAAGTGGTTACATGGCACCCCTGCTGAGTGCGTTACGCGGCTGGCACAAGGTGCTGACTTTTGAAGTGTACAGTAGCTGTAAATAGGCCAGTCCCTTTGTTCCCAAGTGCATGAATGAGTAGTCCTGAATGATCTTTGTTTATAACCGCGGTATTGTTCGCTGTTGGTAATAGTGAGCACTTGATAAGCTAGAGTCAAATATCAAACCGTACAGTCTTTTTAACTGTTCGACCGGATCTCGTTATGACTGGAGCTGTTGTTTTCACATCAGATTTCGGCGGACCCATTTCATCAGGTTGCCGAGGTGTTTTATTTGGGATACTTAGTGGCATTGTTGTTTCAACAAGTGTCGGACTCTGAGAAACTATTGTTTCTGGGGTCGCGTTGCTAGGTGTGTAGTTAATAGCGTAAGCTGGTTTGAGCCTATCTAGCGAAATAACGACTTTTCGAGAACCTATTTGAACTGTATAGAATTTAGGGTTCCGTTCTATTACTTTAAAGGGTCCCTCATACGGTGGAGTTAGTGATTTTTTCACTTCTCTTCTAATAAAGACGTAGTCCGTAGTTGTGAGATCCTTATGTATAAAAGTTTTTCTATGATCCGATTGCTTTCTTGCACTTGATTGTATTGTAGCCAATGTTTCCATTAAATTACGTGTATACTCAGCATCATTAATATGTGCTTCTGATGGTACGAAAAAATCTCCTGGTAGACGGATAGGCATTCCAAAGGTCATTTGCGCTGGGCTAAATCCTATGTCCTCTTTTATAGTTGATCTAAGACCTAAAAGTACCATAGGTAGCTCTCTCACCCATTGATTAGAGTTGTCGCAGCGTGACATAATGGATGCTTTAAGTGTGCGATGCATGCGCTCTACTTGTCCGTTTGCTTTAGGATTGTATGCTGTAGTGTGGATTTTTTCTATGCCTAGTCTTTTTGTTAATTGTGTAAAAAGTTGAGATTCGAACTGTCTACCTTGATCAGTTGTTATTTTTACTGGACAGCCAAATCTTGAAATCCAATGCTCTACAAATTTATTTGCTATTGTTTCGGCTGTGATATCCTTAATGGGTATGACTTCAGGCCATTTAGTGAAACGATCTATGATGGTGAGGCAATATTTGAAGTCTTCTGAGGGTATCAATGGTCCGATAATATCAATATGAACATGAGTAAATCGATTTGAATTTTCAAACTCTCCAAGTGGTGTAATTGTGTGTCTTTGGACTTTACATTTTTGACACTTTATGCATTTTTGTACAAATTTAGCGACATCGTGGTTCATGCCGGGCCAAAAATAACGTTGTGTAATAAGGCGTCTTGTTGCAGTTACTCCTGCGTGGCTTAGTCCATGAGTACATAAGAGAGCTTGTTCTCGGAATGTTGTAGGTAGGTATAAACGAGCTTGCGATGTTGATATTTCAAATATTAGTTCTCGTTCCGAGTATGGCATTATAATCGATTTAAATTGTAAATTATTTTTATTTCTTAACTCCTGTAACTCTGCATCTTCGATCTGGCTCTGGTACAGCAGCTCATAATCGAAGATATCAGGTAAATGGATTTCCTCTATTCTTGATAAGAAATCCGCAGCAGCATTCATTTCTCCTTTTATGTACTTTATTTCATTACAAAATTGCGCGATAAAATCAAGTTGACGTAAGCGTCTTGGTGAATCGGATTTCGACTCTTTTTTTGTTAAGGCGAAAGTAAGAGGTTTATGGTCGGTCACTACTGTAACATTTCGTCCTTCTATGATATAACGAAAATGCTTAATACCCATGAAGATCGCTAAAAGTTCTCTGTCGTAGGTACTGTATTTAGTTTGAGCTGTAGTGAGTTTTTTTGAATAAAAACCTAGTGGTTGAAGTTCGCCGTTGATTGATTGGTGTAATGCGGCTCCCATGCAGCTGTCTGAAGCATCAGTCATTAGCACTAAACTTGCTGAGGAATCTGGATGGGCTAGTAGTACCGCTTCGCTTACTAATTGTTTACATTTGTTGAACGCGTCTGTGGCTTCTGGTGTCCACACGATTTTAGTTTTATCGTTCTTCTTAGAATTGTGTAAGTATTTTTCTAACACAGATTGTACTTCGGCTGCTTTAGGAATACTGCTTCTGTAAAAGTTGATGAGTCCAAGAAATCGTCTTAGTTCCTGGATAGTTTCGGGTTGCGAATAGTCTGTTATGGCATTTACCTTTTCTTGGTTCGGTTTGATGCCATTGCAGCTGACGTGGTAGCCGAGGAATAGTAGTTCCTTCTTGCCAAACTCACATTTTCCGCTGTTTATTGTTATGCCGAATTTATTTAGTCGTTTGAATATTTCATCAAGATCTTTTAAATGCGTTTCCTCGTTTTCGGAAGCGACTAATATATCGTCTAAATAGCAGAAAGTATTTCTTGTGTCTTTCATGACGTTGTTTATGAAGCGTTGAAAGCTTTGCGCCCCATTGCGTAAACCATAATTCATTTTTAAGAATTCAAATAATCCGAAGGGGGTTATTACTGCTGATTTAGGAATGTCCTCCGGTGCGATGGGTATGTGGTGGTATGCGCGTCGTATGTCAATTTTAGACATGATTGTTTTATCCCTTAAAATGTATGTGAAATCCATTAATCTTGGTATAGGATATCTATCGGGTTCTGTTATTGCATTTAATCGACGATAATCGCCGCACGGACGTAATTCGCCGTTTTTTTTATTGACGACGGGTAGTGCATTTGCCCACGGGCTAGTAGATGGTCTACATATACCCAACTCCATCATTCGTTCAAATTCTTCTTTAACTGCTTTATATTTGGCTGGATTTAAGGGTCGCGCTTTCTCATATACGGGTGCGCCCTTTGTGCAAATATAGTGTTGCACATTGTGTTTGGGAATCGATTTGAATGATTCTAGTTTAGTTATATCGGGATACCGCAACAGTAGTGTATGGTATTTATCTGTGGTATTGACGACTTTTATGGTAGGGAAATTATCCGAAATAGCTTGTATATTCTTGGAAATGTTGGTCAGCTTATCTATTAGTTTTCTGCCGTGTAGGTCAACTAATAGTTGATTTTTGGCTAGGAAATCTGCTCCGATGATTGACCGTTGTACATCTGCTAGAATGAATTTCCAACGCATTGGGCGCCGTAGGCCAAGATCTAGAGTTAATGTTTTCACTCCATATGTTGATATTGGCGTTCCATTCGCAGCATATAGTGTATAGTCGTCTGGTTGTTGGTTTGGGCGTTTTTTGCACGCAAGTAAGGATACGTCGGCACCGGTATCAATTAAAAAACGGTAGCCGTACTTATAATCCGTAACACTAAGGCGATATGTGTGATCGGCAACTAAACTCGCCGCATTAGTAGCCTGTTCTAGTTTAACGACCTTTTCTTGCAACATTGGTCGTGACCACATTTGGTGGCTTTATCTTCATATATGAAATGGTAGTAGCATTTGAAGTCGCTGTCACCAGGAACAGCAGTTTGATTCTGATATTTGATGAAATTACCTCTACCATGTGAATGTGATCTGCTGGTGCTACGAGTATTACGCTCCTTTGATCGACCGCCTTCTCGCCGCTCGTTATCTATTTGGTTGAATTTATTTTTCAAAGCGGTTAATTCGAGCGTTAATTTTTTTAGCTGCTCTGTTACAGACGTCGATGATGATGATGATGGTGCTTGGAGTTGGAACACATCCGCAGGTCTCATTGTTTCTATAATTTTATCGGCAATATTGGCCGCCTGCTCAAGGTCAACCGTGTCGCATGCAGTGATTACGGGCCGGACACTTTGTGGTAGTCTGTTCACCCATAATATTTTGAGAGTAGATTCTGGTACTTTATTGCGACCTAACTCGCGCATCCGCCGCAGTAGTTGCGACGGTTTTTGGTCGCCGAGTTCGATTTCCGTGAGCAGATTTTGGAGCTGCTTGGTCTCCGACTCTTCGTAAGCTGATATGAGGCGGGCCTTTATACAGTCATACTTATAGTCTGTGGGTGGGTTCTCTAAAATGTCGCTTACTTGCGCTAACTCGTCCCTACCCAGCTTAGCTATAACTAACTGAAACTTGTGCAAGTCACCTGCTTTCTGTGGCGCGACTATGGCATCGAATTGGTGGAACCAGAGTCGCGGCTGGTTGGTCCAGAAGGTGGATATCCTGGAGCTGATGGTGACAGCAGTGATGAGGCTGTCGGTGGATGGCTGCACCTGTGCTGCATACGCCGCACCCTCCGGTCCAGGCTCCATGTTAAGCTCGATGTGATCGGAGGTGGTAGTCATTGTAAAACTACTACTTGGCACAAACCACTGAATTTAATTTAAAATAGTCACTTGCACTTTCACGTTTAATTAGTACACTTTTACTGGTTATCACATAATACGTGAATTTAAACCAGAAAAAATGTTCACGACAGGGTCACCAATTTAGCTTTTTGATCTCCGTATATTTTGTGTGGAAGATGTTTGCTAAATAATAAGATTTATTTTTGAATGTGTTCTTTTAATTAAACATAAAACGAATAATTATTACAGTTAGTTAGCGTGACCGCGCTTGGAGCGAGTGTTACGAAAGAGTGTTCCGAAAGACTATATAATTTGTCACGCGGTCACGTATTTATAAGCTTTAAAACATAAACAATATGCATGTAGCTAGGCTATGTGTACAATGGTAACGCTACAACATAAACGGGTGGTAACCGAACCTTCTTTTATAAAGATAGCGCAAAAAGCGCTTTTGCACTTTTTCAATCATCTATATATATATAACTCAAAGGTGACTGACTGACTGACATAGTGATCTATCAACGCACAGCCCAAACCACTGGACGGATCAGGCTAAAATTTGGCATGCAGGTAGATGTTAAGACGTAGGCATCCGCTAAGAAAGGAAAATGGAAAATTATTTACCGAAGAGGAGAAAAAGGGGAAAAATGGTATAAAGAAAAATCAACGCACAGCCTAAACCGTTAGCCCTAGAATCATGAAACTTAGAAGGTGTGTTCCTCTAATAGAGCAAAGGTGCGCTAAGAAAGAAGATAGGAAAATTATTTCCCTGAAAGAAGAAAGAACGGAAAATGATTTTAAGAAAAATCACAAAAAATAGCTTTACAAAATACGTAAAAAAACATTTAAAAAAATTCAGCTACCGCATTATCTGGCACCAGGTTCGATTACACACAAAGGTTCACAAACAAACCGATAATAACCACTACGACAAAATCGCGGGAAACATCTATCATACTTAAACTAAACACTGTTGAAAAAAATCGGCTCCAACAGCACTCACCTTAAAATTCAAATACGCTAAAGTGGAGGCTCAAATCTATGGTAACTAGCAGTTGGTCATGTCAAATAAAAAACAGATTCGATTATACACCAACGACGAATACGATAGCCCAAATTAGCCACTTCAACAAATTCACGAAAGTTCTTTACAAAATAGGCAAAAAAAACATTAAAAAATTTCCAGCTACCGCAGCATCTGTCACCTGGTTTGAATACACAAAAAAATTTCAAAAAAACGATGATAACCACTAAGACAAAATTGCGGGAATCATCTATCATACTTAAACTAAACACCGCTGAACAAAATCGGCAACAACAGCACTCGCCTTCAAATTCAAATACACTCTAAAGTACAAGCTCGAAACTATGGTAACTAGCATTAATTGTTCATATCAAACTAAAAAAACCAGATTCGATTATACACCAACGAATACAATAGCCCAAATTACCCCATAAAAGAAAATCACGAAAAAGAGCTTTACAAAATATGATAAAAAAAAACATTATACAAAATACGCAAAAAAAAACATTAAAAAATTTCCAGCTACCGCAGCATCTGTCACCAGGTTTGAATACATAAAAAAAATTCAAAAAACCGATGATTACCACTAAGACAAAATTGCGGGAATCATCTATCATACTTAAACTAAGCACCGCTGAAAAAAATCGGCTACAACAGCACTCGCCTTCAAATTCAAATACACTCTAAAGTACAAGCTCGAAACTATGAAAAACCAGATTCGTTTATACACCAACGAATACGATAGCCCAAATTACCCACTAAAAGAAAATCACGAAATAAAGCTTAACAAAATATCCAAAAAAAAACATTAAAAAAATTCCGCTACCGCAGCATCTGTCACCAGGTTTGAATACACATAAAGGTTAACAAAAAAACCGATGATAACCACTTAGACAAAATCGCGGGAACCATCTTTCATACTTAAACTAAACACCGCTGAAATACACTTTAAAGTTCAAGCTCCAAACTATGGTAACTAGCATTTGATCGTGTCAAAATAACAAAACCAGATTCGATTATACACCAACAAATACGATAGACCAAATTACCCACTAAAATAAAATCACGAAAAAGAGCTTTACGAAATACGCAAAAAAAAAATATTTAAATAATTTCAGCTACCGCAGCATCTGTCACCAGGTTTGAATACACACAAAGGTTAACAAAAAAACCCAAGATTACCACTAAGACAAAATCGCAGAAAACACCTATCATAGCGAAGCTAAGCACCGCTGATAAAATTCAGCTACAATATAACTAACTAATATAATAGCACATGCCTTTAAATTCAAATACACTCTAAAGTACAAGCTCAAAACTATGGTAAATAGCAGTTGGTCATGTCATTTAAAAAAACCAGTTTCGATTATACACCAACAAATACGATAGCCCAAATTAGCCACTTAAACAAAATCACGAAAAACAGCTTTACAAAATACGCAAAAAAACATTAAAGAAAATTCAGCTGCCGCAGCATCTGTCACCAGGTTCGAATACACACAAAGGTTTACAAAATAAAATTATAAGTTTAAAAAACTTGAGAAACCGACTTCATTGTCAAACGGCTAAACCGATTTTAATCAAATTTGTTTGGGACAATCTGGACGTAAGCATAACCTTCCAAATAAAAAAATAATTTTCTAAATCGGTTTATAAATGACGGAGGCATGCAATTACAAACAAAAAAAAAAAATATTTAAAAAAAAATGGCAACACCGATTTTAATAAAATTAAAATGGGACCAATCTGGAAGCAGTACCTTTCAGATAAAAAAATAATTTTTCAAATCGGCTTACAAATGACGAAGTTATGCGGTAACAAACATAAAAAAAATAAATTAAAAAAAAAACAACCGAATTGAGAACCTCCTCCTTTTTGATTGGAAGTTGGTTAAAAACCGATGATATCATACTTAAATTAGACACTGCTGAAAAATAAAACAACAGCACTTGCCTTCAAATTCAAATACACTCTAACGTACAAGCTCAAAACTATGGTAACTACAGTTGGTCATATCAAAATAAAAAAAAAGAACTCAAATATCCACGCGGACGAAGTCGCGGGCATCAGCTAGTTAATGTATAAGTCTTCTCGTGAGGGTTCCAGACGCAAGAACAGTTCTCTATTTTTGATCTGATGAGAGACGTATATAGGAGTTTGATGGTTTTTAAGTTAGTGAATTCTCTACAATTCCGTGTGACAAAACCCAAGCGCTTGAAGCATTCTGATGTTACTTTCTTAATGTGGTCATGAAACTGTAGTGCTGGGTCGAATAAAATGCCCAATGCCTAATGGTTTTGAAAAAAGTCAGCTGAAATAGTAATAAAATAGCCTCATGGTGTGAAAAGTAGCCTTCCCCTTTTTCGGTATTTGAAAGCTGAGGTAATTTATATTTTTGTATATCAAACATTATGTTTTGATAATAAAAGAAAGAAAGAAAATACATTTATTTGACATAATAGGTACATAGGTTTGTGTAGGATAATTTTAGGATCGTAGGGACCTATGTAAGAGCAAGGAGCTACATGGGAGGTTCTATTGTGCCATAACAGGGCCTGATGTGCACCTCCTCGCTTCTGTGAGCTGTATACGTTTTGGGGACCTCTTTGGGGAAACCGAGGTATTTGTTTGTGCAATTGCAGACGAATTAATGATGATGAAAAACAGTAACTATTGAAAAAAAAAAAAAAAAAAAAAGTATATCCTGAAGAACGGTAGGTACAGTCAACATATTTTGCTGGGCTTGCCGCCGCGCCACCCCGCCGCCCTGGAGAGTCACTCAGGCATATAATTTCAGGTTGTTCGCATCTTGATAACAGCGAGTATTTGCACAGGCACAACTTGATGGCCAGAATCTTTCATCAGCAACTTGCTCTTTAATACGGTTTTGTGGAGTCTGAGGTGCCGTAATATTAGGACGCCCCTGTGCCAGTTTTTGAAAATGGTCGTGCATTGCTATACCGAAATCAGAAATATTTATTGCACATAACGCTCTATCATCACACAGTAGTAGGTTAAATTGTCTAAGCACAGTGATATTGGGTAATCGTGTAACTGCACAGTAGCCTGACGAGCCAAAAGTAACATAAAAACTAAAAAAAAGTACCTTTCTGGCAAATTGCTGGAAAGAACCTCTAAAATAAAATAAAGAGTGAATGAGTGAATTCGGAATTGGTGACGTGTGACAGTGACATTCAATTTCAATCCAACAGCTGACTGCTACGTACTGCTGGCTACGTACACACACGTCAACGTGTGTGTGTCTGACTGCGGTCTGACTGTCTGTGTGTGAAAGAGAGTGATTGCTGATTGGAGCTTTGAGGGAAGGCTCCCAGGGTGCTCCACTATTTCAAAAACAAATAGAATAGAATCCTAAAATCACAATGGAACTTACCGAAAGAATTCTACATTACTTAGACAAATGTGATACAGTGGACACTCTTCAACTGGCTAAGGAGTTCGATGAAGACCATCAAAAAATAGTTGGTGCAGTGAAAAGTTTGGAAGCTCTTGAGATGGTGTTGTCGGAAACCGCTAAGAGCACCAGATGGGAGCTTACAGAGGAGGGTAAACTAGTAGCGGAGACGGGGAGCCATGAAGCGGTGTTGTTCAGGAGTATTCCTGAAACCGGCATCGCTCAGGCTGAAGTTATGAAGGTTAGTTTCCTGAATCAATCATAAGTATGTAAAACATTTGAATCTTAGTTTCCAGAATCAATGTTATAACGTAAATGAATAGGTCTGTGCAAGTTTTAAATATATCTTGAAGAGATTTTGTGTTCCTTTACTATTGTTTAGACATGGAATAATAATATCTGAAGCAGTCGGACAACATTGCTTGAAAAAAAACTGCTCCTTTTTATAATCATTGATTTATTTCAGACCGTACCAAATGCTAAGGTTGGTTTTAGCAAAGCAATGTCATCTGGTTGGATCCTAATAGACAAATCTGGTGGGCCACCATTGGTTAAGAAAAAAGTAGATACAATCACAGACATAGTGCAGGAACATTTGAATGAAATAATAAAGGGAATCGACAACCTGCCCGATAACATCAGGAATGATTACAAAAAGAGGAAACTACTTGAACTTGTCACAGTGAAGAGTTTCTCATTATCAAAAGGGTCTCAGTTCTCTACAACAATCAAAAAGCTAGAGACTGATCTAACTAGTGAAATGCTATTAAACGGGGCGTGGAAAACTCTGCAATTCAAGCCTTATAACTTTGATGCCTTAGGTAAGACAGATTACTATGCTTTCAATCGAAATACAAATATCCATAGAAGGTGAATAGAGTCCTTTTATATGCAGAGACTACCACAGAATTAGACCATTCTATAAAAAGAAGTTAGTCCAAGATATAACAAAGAGCCCCGTCAATATCCTCCAAACCAAATTTAAATGAAAAGTTGTTTATACTCATTAATGACCTATATAAAACCCACAAAACTACTTATTGTAAGATTGGCACTTAATTCTTTAGGCCCTTTTTCATAATCATGGCTTTTGAATTGACATGACCCTTGTGATTTTACAGAATTAAACTTTATTAGCTTTGCCTTAAAATCTATCTTCAATGCCTGCAGGCCAGCCTCCGGAAAGTGGTTCCCTCCACCCTCTCCTCAAGGTGCGTTCAGAGTTCCGGGAGATCTTCTTGGAGATGGGTTTCACCGAGATGCCCACTAACATGTATGTGGAGAGCTCTTTCTGGAACTTTGATGCTCTGTTCCAGCCCCAACAGGTAATTCATTAACTATAATGACGTATTTCACGCGCGATTTCAATGACGCGATTGCGAAGTGGAAAGTCGCGCGTGCTTATTGGGATGAAGGTATGGGTTGAGTTTAGCACCATCGTCTGGACTAAGTCTTTTTAGTCACCCAAGTGAGATTTGTACCGTGATCGAACAGCGTGTTAGACTTTCCCACTTCATTAATGACCACTTCATTATTTTAAAAACATGCATTTAAATTGCTTATATTTCCCTTACAGCATCCAGCAAGAGATGCCCATGACACCTTCTTTGTGTCTTCTCCAGCGACATCGACAGAGTTTCCCATGGATTACCTAGAAAGGGTCAAAAAAGTACACAGCGAAGGCGGCTATGGCTCACAAGTTAGTACACAGTTAAAATTACATTGGCATTCCACTATTGCGAGCAGGATTGTTATAAAAGTAACGATGTCCCCACAAAGCAATTGGCCAACCCCTTAGCTATAAGCGATGGTTACCACTTAATTTCAGGTGGGCCATTATGCTTGTTGCATCAGAAAGTTGCATCTAAAAAAGATATTATCATCATCACCAATCAGAGAGCGTCATCTAGTGATTGCACTTCGCAACAATATCAACAATATTGATCTTAGCCAGAAGCTTGACGTCATAGTTTTCTCTTCTGCCGCTAGATGGCACCTCTATAAAAATAAGTCTTAGCAAGATCAGAAAGGATATCCACCGTGCTAGTCATGAAAGTATAACAATGATTGTCTGGTTCCAGGGTTACAGATACGACTGGAAGATAGAAGAGGCTCAGAAGAACCTGTTACGTACACACACGACAGCCGTTAGTGCACGCATGCTGTACCGTCTCGCGCAGGAAACTCCCTTCAAGCCACAGAAGTACTTCAGCATTGATAAGGTTAGTTTGCACTAAATTACAGCATCATAAGTCTTGAAACACGTGACTAAGCTTCCATTTTGTTTCATCTTGCTTGTTTCCAACTGTGCTTTCAGTGAACACAAGAACCGAGTGTTGGAGTACTCTCTGCGACTGGATACTGTGTGCTTTAAAATCCCAGCGTTACTAGCAGATGACTTGGTGCTACTCTTCGTGCCAATTCAACTCTTTGAGGATGTTTAGCGTGTCTGAGTCTGAAGGAATATCTAGCGTGTCAGGGGATCAGTCTTGAAACTATTCCCACTTGTGTGTGTTCGCAGGTGTTCCGTAACGAGACGCTGGACGCGACCCACCTGGCGGAGTTCCAGCAGGTGGAGGGGGTGTGTGCGGCGCGAGGGTTGGCGCTCGCTGACCTGCTGGCCACCTTGCACGCCTTCTTCCAACGCCTCGGCTTCCGCAGGTAATGTAACGAGGCGCTGGACGCGACCCACCTGGCGGAGTTCCAGCAGGTGGAGGGGGTGTGTGCGGCGCGAGGGTTGGCGCTCGCTGACCTGCTGGCCACCTTGCACGCCTTCTTCCAACGCCTCGGCTTCCGCAGGTAATGTAACGAGGCGCTGGACGCGACCCACCTGGCGGAGTTCCAGCAGGTGGAGGGGGTGTGTGCGGCGCGAGGGTTGGCGCTCGCTGACCTGCTGGCCACCTTGCACGCCTTCTTCCAACGCCTCGGCTTCCGCAGGTAATGTAACGAGGCGCTGGACGCGACCCACCTGGCGGAGTTCCAGCAGGTGGAGGGGGTGTGTGCGGCGCGAGGGTTGGCGCTCGCTGACCTGCTGGCCACCTTGCACGCCTTCTTCCAACGCCTCGGCTTCCGCAGGTAATGTAACGAGGCGCTGGACGCGACCCACCTGGCGGAGTTCCAGCAGGTGGAGGGGGTGTGTGCGGCGCGAGGGTTGGCGCTCGCTGACCTGCTGGCCACCTTGCACGCCTTCTTCCAACGCCTCGGCTTCCGCAGGTAATGTAACGAGGCGCTGGACGCGACCCACCTGGCGGAGTTCCAGCAGGTGGAGGGGGTGTGTGCGGCGCGAGGGTTGGCGCTCGCTGACCTGCTGGCCACCTTGCACGCCTTCTTCCAACGCCTCGGCTTCCGCAGGTAATGTAACGAGGCGCTGGACGCGACCCACCTGGCGGAGTTCCAGCAGGTGGAGGGGGTGTGTGCGGCGCGAGGGTTGGCGCTCGCTGACCTGCTGGCCACCTTGCACGCCTTCTTCCAACGCCTCGGCTTCCGCAGGTAATGTAACGAGGCGCTGGACGCGACCCACCTGGCGGAGTTCCAGCAGGTGGAGGGGGTGTGTGCGGCGCGAGGGTTGGCGCTCGCTGACCTGCTGGCCACCTTGCACGCCTTCTTCCAACGCCTCGGCTTCCGCAGGTAATGTAACGAGGCGCTGGACGCGACCCACCTGGCGGAGTTCCAGCAGGTGGAGGGGGTGTGTGCGGCGCGAGGGTTGGCGCTCGCTGACCTGCTGGCCACCTTGCACGCCTTCTTCCAACGCCTCGGCTTCCGCAGGTAATGTAACGAGGCGCTGGACGCGACCCACCTGGCGGAGTTCCAGCAGGTGGAGGGGGTGTGTGCGGCGCGAGGGTTGGCGCTCGCTGACCTGCTGGCCACCTTGCACGCCTTCTTCCAACGCCTCGGCTTCCGCAGGTAATGTAACGAGGCGCTGGACGCGACCCACCTGGCGGAGTTCCAGCAGGTGGAGGGGGTGTGTGCGGCGCGAGGGTTGGCGCTCGCTGACCTGCTGGCCACCTTGCACGCCTTCTTCCAACGCCTCGGCTTCCGCAGGTAATGTAACGAGGCGCTGGAGTGGAGCTGCCTACACTATCTTTACGTGAACACAATCACAATCCACAATTATCAAACCAATATCTCCTTTAGTATGACAACTATGAATCTCTTTATCCACAGGTTGCAATTCAAGCCAGCCTACAACCCGTACACTGAGCCTAGCATGGAGATCTTCGCGTTCCATGAAGGTTAGAATTGATCCAATCACACACATTCCCATCACCCCAAATAAAGCCAGTGGCTGCCTCCCTTAAAGGTTTTCAAGAAGACCTATTTTGAGTCACCATCTTCAAGCAGTCGGTAACGTTTCAATGTCGACACTCATTATACTAGTCTTCACATAATATCTGGCTATTTTTTTTGACGTGACAACGTCTTATAATTCGATGGAGCCGGCTGCACGCACGAAAAAACACGACGTCATGTGGCGTTACCTCGCTCTGAGGCGTTCCATTTAAGGCTTGAAGTGCAAGCGAGAGCGCGGAACGAGCGACAAAGAGGCACGCACGGCCTACGCGTTCGGCAGCGTTCGACATCTGTCTCTCTCCTACTTGAGTGAGCGATACGTCCGCGTGGACAGCAGTGTATGACGTTGTTACGTTCAACTATCGTCAGTAAACCGACTTTACAGGCAACCGATTTTTTCTGCTAACTAAGACTACCTAAAGCGACCAATTTCCTTTGTACCCAGGTCTGGGCAAATGGATCGAGATAGGCAACTCCGGCGTGTTCCGTCCTGAGATGCTGCTGCCCATGGGTCTGCCGGAAAACGTGAACGTCATCGCATGGGGCCTCTCGCTCGAACGGCCCACCATGATCAAATACGGACTCAATAACATCAGGGACCTCGTGGGCCCTAAGGTGGACTTGCAAATGGTTCAGAACAACCCGATTTGTAGACTTGATAAGTAAATGAATTATACTTTTTTTATCGTTGAATTTTAATTGTTTTATTGAGTAATCTGTTGAGGATTTAGGTTTTACTGTAGGCGTTGTTAATACTTTCCAGTCATATTTTGGCACTAAAGGCTTGGGGTTCGGGCGCTCCGAAGGTCTCCGAACTCCTTACTACGCAGAGTTTTCGAACTCATTGCTGTGATGGGTTCCCAAACTCCTTGTTGTGCTTGGTTTTCGAACTCCTTGCTATGCAGTATTGCCAAACTTCTTGCTGTGCTTTGCTGCCAAACTCCTTGCTACGCAAGGTATCCAATGTCCTTGTTGCGCCAGGGTTTTCGAACTCCTGGCTGTGCAGGGTTTCCAAATCCAAACTCTTTGCAGTCGTCTGCTTGCAGCAGTCCTTCCTTCTTTGATTAACCTCTCTTGCTTTGAGAATGATTAAAACCTTTTTAATCGCTGAAGACCTCTTTTTGTTCCACTTCCTAGAAGACCAGTAGAAGACCTTTCGCTGTCATCTACAAAATTAAACTGTCAAAGCTACATATTTGTATCCATGTTTGTATCGTATTTTTTGGTACCCAAAAATGGCTACATTACGCAAACGCATAGGTTCTTGTAGCTCATGGCCAATGAAGGCATTCGTCCGTCGGTACGAGATCCCGGCGCACCTGCAACCGATCGCGAACGACCCCGACCCCAGCTTCTACAAGATGGTGGAGTATTTCTACCACAGCGCCGTCAAGGTATGCGAGCCGGCCCTGCTAGAGTACCTCAAGAAACACACGCACTTCTCCGACAAGAAGAGGACTCAGAGGGTCGCGGGGATTTTAAAGGTAACCTTCAACTATGGTGGGATGCCATTGAAGTTAATATAATTAATTTACCTAATATATCTTAGATGCATAGACTTATGATAGAATATGTTACGGAGGAGCGAGACTCTAACACAGGTATTTCCATACCTAAATGTATCATAGTAAATAAATTATTTGTAATTTGTATTAGTGCACTGTCGATCGTTTTAATATTATTTCGAAGTCTAGGTATTGTCACGTAAAAAGAACGCTGGAAGAAGGTAGAGGGTGTATGTTTGCGCATGCAAAACCCACACTTATTGGGTCAAGATATGTGACGCGGTTATATTATATTACGACCTTATTAAGTGTAAAGTACACTTTCGTCACGTTGTAGGTAATGGGCTCGTGCAATTCTTCGCTGCAGTTCGAGTTCCCTCTGCTGAGGAAAAACGGCGACTATGAGATAGTGCAGGGGTACCGTTCGCAACACAGCGTGCATCGCTTACCCTGCAAAGGAGGTATTATGCCCCTAATTTAACTACGACTTTAAGCTACGATCAGGGAAACGCTGGCAAATATCGCCGTCATGTTTGGCAGGGTTTTACTGATCACCATCGCAGAACGCGTTGTTCGCAAGGCTAAACTGAATTTTTTGTTGTTTATTTAGTATTATTAAGTACTTATTTATTTTCTTTTTGCTCAGTGTAAAGTTTTATGTCCAATGGTTGGCTGGTTGAATTTGACGCGACATCATTGGCGTCGATTTATTTCACGCTCAACCTCTTGAACTGTGAATTTACCTCGTGAGAGAAGCTTTCATCATGGGGTCCTTCAAAATGCGGGTTTACTATTTTTTCAAAGGCTCGCGTATCGAATCGCAGCAGTTGGTCAGCGGTACCAACTGCTGCGATTCGATACGGGACGTGTTCGGTACGGATTCGTGTTACAGGGATCTATGTCCTACGGTGACCACTTTCTATCAGGTAGCCCGTCAGCTCGTCTAACAGATAAGATGAAAATAACTCTTAACAAATGTTTTATTATATCATACAAATAATGGTTTCACTAAAATCCTACAAGACAAGATCTCGCTATGAGTAGTGTGCTATAAAAATAGTGATTTGAAAGAGTAATATTGTCTAATGTCAGGCATAAGGTACTCTCACGAGGTGAACCTGGAGGAGGTGAAGGCGCTGGCCGCGCTGATGACGTACAAGTGCGCCTGCTCCAGCATACCCTTCGGCGGAGCCAAGGGAGGTCAGTATCTAACATTTATACCTTTGACCCATTTAATTCCACTTTTAAGAGGGCGATCCTTGGGCCAAAGGTATAAACCGCCAATGAAGCACCTACAAGACCGCGGTTTAGTAGGTGCTCCATTGACCTTTATCTCGCAGGCTCGTCGGTTTTGGCTCGCCAATGGATCCACCCACTTTATAGTATAGTACGGCATCAGTATTTCCGGAACAGGTGGATTATGGCTAAGCATGATCCATATTAGGCTCCATCCTCACTTTCCATCAGCATTATCATTATCATGGATGGCAGCCATATGCTTAGCTATATAAAATAACTAGCTGTGCCCGCGACTTCGTCCGCGTGGTATAGTGTCTATGGGTAGCATTTTTAATTTGCAGCGGAAGAAAACAGTAATTAAATAACAACGTGATATTCGCGTGCACGTGACACAGTCGTCTGCCCTCTTACTAAACTTAGACATATGGCGTCGTACTACGCCACACTTTCATCCCCCCCGCATTCCTCTCCGAACTCCCCCCACTCTCCTCAACACCCCCCCACATTCCCCCCGCACTCCCCCCAGACTCCCCTCCACAATCCCCCTGTACTCCCCTCCACACTCCCACCGCACCTCCCCTCCACACTCCCCCTGTACTCCCCTCCACACTCCCCCCGCACCTCCCCTTCAACTCCCCCCTGTACTCCCCTCCACACTCCACCCGCACCTCCCCTCCACACTCCCCCTGTACTCCCCTCCACACTCCCCCCTGTACTCCCCTCCCTCTACCCCCCCAGCACAAACTTTGAATGTCATATTTTTTTATATCAAATCAACAGACTAAAAAATAAGTTTTAAGTTTCTAGCTCTAAATCTAATTTTTTAATCTAAGTTTCTAGATCTAAATGACGATACTTCCATACAACTTTCAACCCCTATTTTCAACCTCTTACAACCCCTTTTTCGCAATAAAAAGTAGCCTATGTCCTTCCCCAGGCCCTCAACTATCTGTGTACCAAATTTCATTTCAATCGGTTCAGTAGTTTTGGCGTGAAAGCCAGACAGGAAGACAGACAGACAGACAGACAGAGTTACAAACGCATTTATAATATTAGTATGGATTAAAAAATCGTTGGCAGACCCCAAATAAACTTTTTTTACTCCGGTAGTTAAAGGTTATCATCTAACAATTCGATGATACCCTTAGATAACGAATAGTTAAATTCTAACTATTCGTTTATTTCACAGGTGTCTCAATAGATCCTAAAAAATACACAGTAGCAGAGCTACAGAGAATAACAAGGCGGTACACATTGGAACTGGCCAAGAAGAATTATATTGGTAAATAGCACTCACTACGCGCGATTTTGTTCATGGTTTAGTCAAAGCGTTTCTTGCGATTTTTGGAAGAAACATTTTTCAATTAGATTAGAATGACGCCTTTTCAATAGCCTGCATATTGCTCTGTTGTTATTTCAGGAGCTGGAATCGACGTACCTGCGCCCGACGTGAACACTTCGAGTCGAGAAATGTCGTGGATTGTCGACACATACGTCAAAACCTTAGGTAAGGTATGCGAAGGCCTCTGAACAGCGGGAGTCAAGTCATATAATATGATGGGTGATGAACGGTCCATTATGCGTTAGGGTGATCTGTTTAAATTTCTAACCAGCCTAGCTCCTCCCAAAAGCACCGAAGTTTCCTGGGAGTTTCGCAGGCTTGGAAGAGTGGTTCTTAGGATTTCGTTCCCACACCCTCGTATTCCAGGATTACATTAGCTGCTGTGGAATCGGGACTAATACGACCGGAACGTTTATAGATAAATAGATTTATCTTTATTGTCCACCAAACAAAAACATGCAAGTAAACATTTCGGCAAATCAATTGGCAACCTTATCGCTAAGAGCGATCTCTTCCAGGCAACCTTGGCATGGAAATAAATAAGTAATTGGAGGCGATTGGGTTTGTCTACATATGCATATATTTCCAGGTAGGACGATTCTGGGTCTGCTCAATAGATCCTTCTTCAGCATCCCCTTCCTCTCCTCATTCCTCCAATAATCTTAGCAATATCTTTGGTCTACCGGGTGCGTGGGCGTGTTACGTTTCGTCTTCCGGTTCGTGGGCGCCATTCTAGAACCTTCGGCTGTCGGTTCTTCGAGCTATATCGTTTCCAGGATACAACGACATAAATGCGTCTGCGTGCGTGACCGGCAAGCCAATCAACGGCGGCGGCATCCACGGCCGCGTCGAGGCTACCGGCCGGGGGGTGTTCCTCACCATCGCCACCTTCATACAGGACCCCGCCTGGATGAAACTTATCGACCTGCCTGTGGGGTTTCAGGTTTTTGCCCACTTTGATTAATACTAGATAGTGGCTCGTGAGTGTGTCTGTGTGATGTATTGAGTATTGAGTAGACCCCGCGATCACACTAAAAGTTACTTAGTTAATTTGAATTCCTTTATTATTATTTTGACATTTTAAAATGCTCTTAGACTAGACACGTACAGGGAACAAACATTATTGTTTATGCATAGGTACCTGCATAATATCGAACAAATTGACAAACAAAATATAAATTATCACGTAAAATAAAGTGTGTGGAGTTGTATTCTGCTCATGTATGAATTCTTCAAATTAATCAAGAATCAACCTTATAGCGGAGACATCCATTACCATATATTACTAGCTCTGCTTAGTTTTGGGACTAGCATTATTGTTTGATTTCCAGGGTAAAACGGCCATCATCCAAGGGTTCGGCAACGTGGGCAGCTACGCCGCCATATACCTGCACCAGCACGGCGTCCGGATCATAGCCGTGCTGGAGTACGATTGTAACCTCGCCAGCGCCGGCGCTGACGGCATCGACCCTATTGTTAATTACTATTTCTATTGCCTTTATTAACAATCTGAGCTATAACAAAATAAAAAGTACTTAATAATCTATATGACATTGGTAGGTATGTAAGGTTTTTACCTAACACTATTTTTATGAAACAACGAGAATTTTGAGTTTTGTCTTCCGATATACCTACTGTGCTGAAATATCGGAAGTCAAAACTCAAAATTTAATCATGGTAAATATCCACTCTCACGCACGCACGCTTCCTAGAAGTTCATTAATCTCGGCCATCAGCGCTGATGGTGCGCGTGCCGTCGGCGTAAGACTAAAACCAGCCTTAGTGTTTCAAAGATTCTTCATATAGTATCCAAGGCGTTCGTTCTAGAGTGCCAAATGAACTCACGACTTTTTGAGTCGGGGGGGATGCGAAACAATTTCGCAGCCGGCGTGTGTAAAATGATCAACGAATTATTTTTCGTGTCACCAGTGTGACGAAAGGATTGTAAGTGCACCTCAAAGAGGCTCTACTTCTATAATAAGCAAGTTGAAATTTACAGAGATTTCAACTGAAATGTTTAGTAACATTTGTGACCCGCCACTTAAGTTACGTTTCGAGTTGTTCGGCAGAGGCTGCAGGAATACAAGGAGAAGAACCGAGGCAGCGCGAAAGGCTTCGACGGCGCCAAGGAAGCGCCGCCTGAGATTATCTTTGAGAAGTGCGATATCCTCGTTTTAGCCGCCATGGAGAAGACAATCAACCACGAAAACGCAGTCAAACTTAACTGCAAGGTAACTATAGCAACTGCTGATGTAAATTCAACAGAGGATTGGCAAGTTTATCATGCGCACTTGATGTGCGGTTGGTTTTTCCGCAAGTAGGCCGCTGGAGGGCCCTTTTTGCGTGACCCTTGACACGTGTTGCTCGAACTTTTTTAGGTTCTACGACACGCCGGTTTCCTCATGATGTTTTCCTTCACCGTTTTGAGAGTACTGGCATAGTACACATATTTTTTTCGAAAGAAAAACTCATTGGTACTCGTCTGGATTTGAACCCACGACCTTCGGATCGGAAGGCGGGGCCGCTACCACTAGACCACCAGTGCTCTCCTTGTGGTCAGCCGACCAGGCCCTTCTGGCTCAGTCCGACCATGACCGTAGCCTATGAACGCCTGCAATACCAGAGGAATCAAAAGCGTGTTAAAACGCCCTCTTTGAAGAGCCCCATAGTACTTAGAGAAACCGTCGGCAGGGAGTGTTGACGGGTGGGTAACGGCTAGCACGGGTTCGTAGATCGTGGCGGAGGGCGCGAACGGCCCCACGACGCCGGCGGGGGACGCGGCGCGGGTGGGTAACGGCTAGCACGGGTTCGTAGATCGTGGCGGAGGGCGCGAACGGCCCCACGACGCCGGCGGGGGACGCGGCGCGGGTGGGTAACGGCTAGCACGGGTTCGTAGATCGTGGCGGAGGGCGCGAACGGCCCCACGACGCCGGCGGGGGACGCGGCGCGGGTGGGTAACGGCTAGCACGGGTTCGTAGATCGTGGCGGAGGGCGCGAACGGCCCCACGACGCCGGCGGGGGACGCGGCGCGGGTGGGTAACGGCTAGCACGGGTTCGTAGATCGTGGCGGAGGGCGCGAACGGCCCCACGACGCCGGCGGGGGACGCGGCGCGGGTGGGTAACGGCTAGCACGGGTTCGTAGATCGTGGCGGAGGGCGCGAACGGCCCCACGACGCCGGCGGGGGACGCGGCGCGGGTGGGTAACGGCTAGCACGGGTTCGTAGATCGTGGCGGAGGGCGCGAACGGCCCCACGACGCCGGCGGGGGACGCGGCGCTGCGCGCGCGCCGGGTGCTGGTGCTGCCCGACCTGCTGGCCAACGCGGGCGGCGTCACCGTCTCCTACTTCGAGTTCCTCAAGAACCTCAACCACGTCTCCTTCGGCAAGCTCTCCATCAAGTTCTGGCGCGACTCCAACACCGCACTGCTGGGTACCACACATGCATTATACATAAACTTAGTTAATGGTATACTTGACTGTATACAGATACAGCGCTTGGTATGTATGGAAGTAGGCAACAAATATTGCACATCGGCTAATTTCAGCTTCATATATATGGCGTATAACTAGCGGCACATATTTCTAGCGGTGACCGTTACGCGCTGCGCATGCGTCGTACGTAGTGTGCCATGTCGCGCACACTGGATGTGTGGATGTGTGCAGAGTGTATTGGTACAGAGCGCGGAGTGCGACTGGAGAGCCAATCAGCGCTACGCACGCCCGCCCTTCATACCGCGAGCCCCTCAGTATACCTTATTTTTGACTTCTGCTCAATAACGGTCAACGCTAGAGTTATGTGCCGCTACCTATAGTATGCGTTAGAAAGAGATAACGCTCTACAAAGTTCAAGTCTTCGATCTTAACATTTTTGACTGTGATTAGATTCCGTGGAGCAATCCTTGAAGAAAGCGAACGTGGACGCGAGGATAGTTCCCACGGAAATGTTCCGCTCCATGATGTCGGGCACCAGCGAGGTGCACATCGTCAACTCGGGACTCGAGTACTCCATGACCAACGCATGTCAGGTAAAGGACCCCACCATTGCCTCCATGACGGGTAAAATACCTCACCATTGCCTCCATGACGGGTAAAAGCCCTCACCATTGCCTCCATGACGGGTAAAAGACCTCACCGTTGCCTCCATGACGGGTAAAAGACCCCATCATTGCCTCCATGACAGGTAGACCCCGCCATTGCCTCCATGACGGGTAAAAGACCTCACCATTGCCCCCATGACGGGTAAAAGACCTCACCGTTGCCTCCATGACGGGTAAAAGACCTCACCATTGCCTCCATGACGGGTAAAAGACCTCACCTTTTACTCCATGACGGGTAAAAGACCGCTCACCGTTGCCTCCGTAACCAACGCATGTCTTTTGGATTTTCCTCCATAACCTTTTTCATCGAAGGAACTAATCCAAAATAGCGTCGCAAAATTATTGAAAAAATGAGGCCCGTAAGATGTAAAAACAACGCTTGAGTCTGAGTCAAGCTTCAAGCATAGATTTTTTGGCATATCTCCATTGAAAAAGTGAGAGATATCTATGCCTCACATTTCTGTTACTTTTTACCTCGACCGTTGAGGCTCGACTCGCTCGGCTCGACTCGAATCGCATGAACGCATTGTTTCTGCATACGGGCTCTAATGATTTATTGTTTCAGAATGTAATGCGAGCTGCGCGCGCGCACAACCTGGAGCTGGATGTCCGCGCAGCCGCCTACGTCACGGCTATAGAGAAGATATTCACCACGTACGACGAGCAGGGCCTCGCTATATGACACTCAATCCACACTTACAAATAAGGGGGATACATCTCCAAAGATCAAATACAATGCGTGGGACACATAGCGAGATCTCTTTGACTAAGGGGCCGCATCACATAATTATAAAACAAACGATTTTATAGACTTTATTTATTTATTTTATATCTTTAAATCTGACTGAGACTGCACAGAAAAGTTGGTGCCACTATGGAGTAGACGTTTTGTACGTAAAACGTACTATATCATATTTTGATATGACATACTATTTAATGTCATATCAAGGAAGCAATCTTTCACTTATACAATTTTGTAAGAATTAAATGATAATGATGTGTATATTATGTTATGATGTTTGCGCAATTATTGCATGTTTACATTATCATCTGTTTTTTTTGTTTGTATAATTTTCTGACGACGCGACGTTGAGAGTCAGTTCCATTAATGTAAATAAAAGAAAGAAGATGATAAATATATTATGTTTAATTTGTTTAAAACCAACCTATAATAATAATATGTCCCACTAGGAGCCTCCGTAAATAATATTACACAAGTTAAATCATATTTTTTTGGCGAATGTCTAAAAATAATTTATAAAAAATATTATTCAGAACGCAGAAAAATATGGACACTTTTCTGAATGACTGGTACGATTTCGATGAGTATTTACTTTATTTAGGTAAAATTTATGCAATTTAGGCCAGAGGGCTCAAATGCTAGGAACAATTCATGCAAAATACAGCATAAAATATACATTAAAATTAAAACTATACATATGAATATTCCAAATTACAGTCAAATTAAATTAATTCCTACTGTGATTGTGAGAGAACATCCCATGTCTTTATTCATGTCTTTAATGATTATACATTTGTCTTAGCCTTTTTATCACTTATTTTTAACCCTCGTAAGTTGGTTCTGGGTTAGGTATGCCAGTTATCATTTAATTTTCATGCGAGACCCTCGCATCAATATAAGTTTCCGTCAATATTTTCCAACTTTCTGCTACGTCCTAGCCGTGTCTCTGTTTTTCTTGAACCATTCTACTGTCTCGGCGATCGCCTGATCGAACGGCGTGAACTTGAAGTCTTGGTTAAGAGACCTAAGCTTTTTGTTAGATGCTGTCTTTTTGTACTGTCCGTCAGGTTGGGATGTGTCGTAGACGAGGGAGCCGGTGAAGCCGTGTGCTTTTGCTATCTTCTCGGCCACGTGGCTTATTGTCACCTCGTCTGATTCATCCACTGGAAATTATATAATACTCTATTAGTATGGATACTTGTTTGGAGAGAAGAATGTCACGTGCCGTAAAGAGGCATGTAAGGCATGAATGTAGATGGATTTATAGGTAAAAGTAGGCCTAAAAAAGATGGATGGATTGTGTGAGAGATGATATGTCCAAGAAAGGAGTTAGTACTGAGATGACGAATGATAGGGCGAATGGAAGAAAATTACATGGCGTGCGACCCCACCTAGTGGGATAAGGGCAGGAAGAAGAGTAGATACTTGTTTAGGAAGCACTCGATTTTTTTTATGAGACAGACTGCCACATTTATTCACAGATTTATTTGCTCTGTATAATATAGAAATCGACAATGGTGTCTAATGTGAGATAATAGTGAAATCGGGCAGAGATTAACACTCGACTTAAAAAAAAACTGTCTTCCAAAACAAAATTAGTGTTTAGACCTATAAAATATTAATACAGTTTTTATTATTTGACGTTCTGAAACCAGTTTTTCTCTGCATTTACCTGACAGTATAAGTGGTTCCACACTGTCATAGTGCCTGAGAGTCCATACGAAGAGTCTCGCCAGGTCCAGGGAATAGATGAACTGGCGCAGGGGCTTGCCGCTACCCATCACTGTGAACGTACACTTGCCTGCAATTAACAAACGACTAATAAAGGTGAGATTCGGCTAAGCGTAAAACTGTAAAAAATAGTCTAACGAATCATGTGAAATAACCAAAACATCAAAGGGCATAGACAACTAGTCTTGTGGCATACAGAATACCTTATTCAACACCAAGGCGCGTTTGCGTTTAAATCACGTTGTGAAGTCACACGTTTTGGGCACGGAATCTCCAATGTAATAGCGAATAAGGCCCCTGGTGAGAATGAGACGGGTGGTTACCTTGATTGATGTCGTCGTGCATGCGGCGGATGAGCGCGGGAATGACGTGGCTGGCGCGCGTGTCGTAGTTGTCGTGCGGACCGAACACATTGCACGGCACCACCGACGTGAACAAACACCGCCCGGACTCGCTGTATCCTCTGGAATACACATCGGCAAGTATATCATGCGCACTTGATGTGCGGGCTGGTTTTTCCGCAAGTAGGCCGCTGGTGGGCTCTTTTTGCGAGACCCTTGACACGTGTTGCTCGAACTTTTTTAGGTTCTACAACACGCCGGTTTCCTCACGATGTTTTCCTTCACCGTTTTTGAGAGTACTGGCATAGTGCACATACAATTTTTCGACAGAAAAACTCATTGGTACACGACACGAATGGATTTGAACCCACGACCTTCGGATCGGAAGGCGGGGCCACTACCACTAGACCACACATATTTATATTATTCACATATTTATATTATTCTTACAACTAAATAATACACATATTTATATTATTCTCAGCCTGAACAAGTCCACTAATGGACATGGGCCTACGTTTCCAGGAAGGAAGAAAAAAAATACACTATTTGAGTCGCATAATAATCAAAGGCGGCAATCTGTCAAATTTTATCAAAGGCTTTTGCCTTGCAGTGATCAGAACGGCTAAATACCAATAACATTTCTCTATAATAAATAAATAAATATTATGGACATCCCACACAACATTAGTTGGCTCCAAACTACTACTCCAGAGCTTGTGCTATGGGAATTAGATAGCTGATAAAATACTTGAATACATTTTTTTAAATAGAATATCTATATTCACCACACAAATATGTGTTCTCGGTGGGGATCGACCCACGACCTGAGCTGAAAGGCCAGTCAGAATCTCTATACAGGCTAAAATGATCAGGTAGCCGCTTTTGGCCTTCGTCATGCTTACAGGTATTAAAAACTGTTAGAGCTTGGTAACTAAGGAACCTGATTTGTTTTCACTTCTAATGCCAGACTGAATAATTTAGGTCGACCGTCCTATTCCATCGAGACATGACTACTAAATTGTATAGATGTAAAAGCGTGGTACCTGTTCAAAACATCAATCATCCTTTTCGCGTAGCTGTATCCGTAATTAGACGAGTGCGGGGGTCCGTTGTGGACCTGGAACCAACGGTAGGCACACTGAGGAGGTATGGGGAGACCTGTACCCGAAGTCGGAGTTTTGCTACCACATTTCGTTCACGAAATGTTGTTTTCGTTTCGCCTATTTGTCTCTCTCTATTGTATGGAGAAAATATGAGACGGCAAAAATACGTTACGTAGTTAGAGTTGTTGTCTCATCTTTTCTCCATACAATAGACAGAGACAAATTGGCAAAACGAAAACAACATTTGGTAACGAAATGTTGTAAATGCACTGGGACTTCGGGCTCTGTACCCGAAGTCGGAGTTTTGCTACCACATTTCGTTCACGAAATGTTGTTTTCGTTTCGCCTATTTGTCTCGCTATTGTATGGAAAAAAGATGAGACAGCCAAAATACGTGACGTAGAAACGTTCGGAACGAGTTGTTGTCTCATCAATTTTCCATGTAAAAGAGAGACATACATGCTCACACGACAACAACATTTGGTAGACGCAATGTGGTAACAAAACTGGGACTCGGGGTACAGACTTGACCAATCTGGATAGGTTTGTCGTAGTAACCACGCTAGGTAACCGGCTTGGTAGCTCAACTATACATAGCGTTAAATACTTAGAGTACGCGTGAATTCGGTATCAGTGTTGTTATTGATACGGCAGTTGCCGTAACGTTAATCCATGTTTTTCAGAAAATACGGCAGGCTTTTCAATGCTGTATCAAAGAATACGGCAATTAGCTGCAAGTACGAAATGTTTTCATACGGCATTTAATTTTTTACGGCGTTACAGCAGTTTTTCCCTTACAATACGGCAAATCAGAATGTGACATACGGCAGCCCAGATATATACGATAGCAACACTGTTCGGTATATACAAGCGATGGCTAGTACACTCACCATGGTCTCGTCGATGGGGTAGGTGGTTTTGTCCGGGAATATACAAGTGGAAAGACACGACACCACTTTCTTGACGTCGTACCGGAAACTTGCATTCAGCACGTTGTCATTCATTGCCATATTCTCTCTCTGGAAACAATAAGACAATCTTACTAACATTTTGACATCACAGTTCAGTTGGCGGTAGCCCATCCAAACGACCGACTTCTCAGCTCAGTTGGTAGTAGCTCTGCCTTCTGCGCCGTAGGTCGTGGGTTCGATCCCTACCGAGGACAAATATTTGTGTGGTGAACACAAATGTTTGTTCTCTGTCTGGGTGTACATCTCGATTATATCTGGATTACATTCGAAATATGTATTTACGAAAAAAATATACAAGTATTATAATTATCAGCTATCTGGTTCCCATAGTACAAGGTCTGCTTAATTTGGGGCTAAATAGTGTTGTGTCGATTGTCCACAATATTTATTATTATCGTTATCGTTTATTTTCTCAAAATATAAATATTTTGGTATAATGAAGCTCACGGGCCTTTTTTTCCTTTCTTCATTCAATCTTTATCACAAGGATTTATTTAATTCTTTATTGCACCAAAAATACGTGACAATAGGAGAGCTTAATGCTAGACAGCATTTTCTACCAGCCAACCTTGACAGGTAAAAATAAAGAGGTTGGCGTGCATAAAATGTAGTGAAAACAGTTTTGATTAACCTACGTAACTTACCTAATCGCTATAAACTACGTACAACATACCTATAAAAAATAGTAATAAATAAGGATCACTTTGTAAATAATGATAGGCGAGTCTAGGTACCAGTTTCACGTGACGAAGCCTAAAAGAGTGTCTTTCTATGGGAAGCATAATACTCAATGTCCAGAAATGGACTTTCCAGAGTCTGCAAGTTTGGCAAGTTTTATCATGCGCACTCTTAGAGCATTAAATCTGGTTTAATGCTCTAAGAGTGCGCACTTGATGTGCGGGCAGGTTTTTCCGCAAGTAGGCCGCTGATGGGCCCTTTTTGCGTGACCCTTGACGCGTGTTGCTCGAACTTTTTTAGGTTCTACAACACGCCGGTTTCCTCACGATGTTTTCCTTCACCGTTTTGAGAGTACTGGCATAGTGCACATAAATTTTTCGACAGAAAAACTCATAGGTACACGAGTGGATTTGAACCCACGACCTTCGGATCGGAAGGCGGGGCCACTACCACTAGACCACCAGTGCTCTTTTCCAGGGTCTGTCATAAACATGGTCATCAATAAAAAATGTAGGTTTACAATCTTAGCTATCCATGACGCCCTATCACGTTTACATACCTATTAGATAAATGAAACGATAAGGCATTATCTTATTATAATATAATGCCTTATCATTTCATTATATTTTAATACAAATATTGTATGTTGTAATATTGTATGGTAAATGTATTTTAAACATTGTTTTAAATAATATATTACTTTTTGGGACAATGATGATGATAATGGATAAGATAGGCAAGTACTGATGACATAGCTTCCTGTGAGGCTATAATATCAATGTTACATGCTTCTATGTGAAACAGTAGTAGTGGATATAATTTTGTGTCATACTTACAAAGAAGTCCAGGTTATGCGCCATGTTGTGGAATAGGCCTCCCACCATGGCAGCCAAGTGAATCACATGAGTGGGTCGGTGCTTCTCAAATAAAGCATCTGTTTGCACTTTATCTCTGAAAAGAGGAACCTACATTATATTTGCATATTGCTAAAAAGCACTATTTTTGTGTTTGACAATCCTAAATTAATAATATAAGCATTACTTTTGAATAAACTTAACTTATTTACTTTTAACATACTCATACATCTAACTACATACTTGCAGACTAGTTTAGATAACATTTAAACAGAGGGTGGACTTTCGAATTTACCTGAGATCACCATCCTTGGAGCCACAAAACAACCAGGTCTCCTTTGATGACCCTTCTGGAAGGTTCTCGGATTCGGCTTCAACTACAGTTTTAATAGCCTGACCGACAAGACCGGAGCCTCCCGTCACCAGTATAACACGTGTACATGACTTCGCCGGCACTTCTGGATTCTGCTGAAGGGTAGGCTTTTGCTGCTTTAAAAGCTGTTCGTTCGGCGACTCCATCTCTCCGGCCGGGGGCAGGCTATTCTGCGCATTCGGAGAACCGTTACTCATAGATAAAACCAATAGGTAGGGTAGGCATTTATCGATTTGCACTAAACTGAATTATTATAACAATCACAAAGGAACTTGTTTTATTTTGAAGGATCTTCCCAAGGCCACATCATAAAATACAGAAGCAAACAGCAGAGCAGGTAGGTACCTTTTTTATCTACAGTAAATTTATGCCACAAAAATAATTATTGGAATTTGGAATTTTAAAATAAAAAAGCAAAGGAAAATAAACACACTATCAGAACTTTTTTCTTCTTCTTAATTCCCCCCCCCCCCCCCCCCCGTTAATGAAATGAATGGCATCTGTCCATTTTGGATCAATTTTGCCCGTGTCGAGTAGTTTTGATGATTTTATATAGCTTTATTACTTTCTCGTCAAGTCAAGTCAGTCATAGACAAGTCGGCCCTACCTTATTTGGCTTTGGAAACAAAAGATGGCCGTTTTATCCAAAACCATCTGAAACATTTTCGATCAAATCAAAATATCACTTAATAGTCTTTTATTCCAACTGCTAACACTTTGACCTAGACCTCAAGCACCTAATGTTGGTTAAAATGCCACTGAAATTACACAACAGAACTCAAAATAACACCAGAAAAACAATTAAAATCAAAAAGCTAAGTGACTTCCCAAAATGGCAGAAAACGAATCTAGCAGAACTTTGATTAGTCGTAGTTTTGAAAGGAGCTAATAAACAATCAAATCAACGACAAGTCAAAGATAATCTTCTTCTTCTTAACTATGGAATCTGTCCGTTTTTAAATCAATATTGCCAGTTATGAATGAGGATACATTACAAATAAAACAGTCTATATAGTCAAGTCAAGTCAGTCAACAGACAAGTTGGCCCTAATTGGTTTTGAAAACAAATGATTGTCGTTTCCTTTTCAAAACTATCAGAAACATTTTCGATTAAATCAGAATATCACTTAATACTCTTTAATTCCAACAACTACACTACACAATTACACTATGAACTAAGACTTCAAGTAATGTTGGTTAGAACACCACTGAAATTACACAACGAAACTCAAAATAACGCAGGAAAAACAATTAAAATGAAAAAATGACAATCATTTTGTTTTCAAAGCCAAGTAGGACCGACTTGTCTATGGCTGACTTGACTTGATGAAAAAGTATTATATCCTAACTCGACACTGGCAAAGTTTATTCAAAATAGACAGATGCCATTAAATAAGACAGAAGAAGAAGCTATTAGCTGCCATTTTATGTCACAGACTATTATGAGATACTACGTCTGTAGGTCTGTGGTTCAAGCTGGGAACATATTAGGCGGACGCGTCCGACGGACGCGGCTGACAGCCGCGACTGAAGATATCTCTAGCTAATGAATGTACACTGAAGTAAGCAAACTATCGGATGTAAGCCGCGGACGTCAAACGCGTCCGATAGTTTGCACACTTCAAGGCGAAAACATATTAGGTGGACGCGTCCGACGGACGCGGCTGACAGCCGCGACTGATAGATATCTGGATAATGAATGTACACTGAAGTGTGCAAACTATCGGACGCGTCCGACGTCCGCGGCTTACATCCGATAGTTTGCACACTTCAGTGTACATTCATTATTTAGATACTATCAGTCGCGGCTGTCAGCCGCGTCCGCCGGACGCGTCCGCCTAATATGTTTTCACCTTCAGTGTACATTCATTAGCTAGATAGATATCTATAAGTATCTAGATAATGAATGTACCCTGAAGTGTGCAAACTATCGGATGTAAGCCGCGGACGTCGGACGCGTCCGATGGTTTGCACACTTCAGTGTACATTCATTATCTAGATATCTATCAAGCTGGGAACATATTAGGCGGACGCGTCCGACGGACGCGGCTGACAGCCGCGACTTATAGATATCTAGCTAATGAATGTACACTGAAGTGTGCAAACTATCGGACGCGTCCGACGTCCGCGGCTTACATCCGATAGTTTGCACACTTCAGTGTACATTCATTATCTAGATACTATCAGTCGCGGCTGTCAGCCGCGTCTGTCGGACGCGTCCGCCTAATATGTTTTCACCTTCAGTGTACATTCATTAGCTAGATAGATATCTATAAGTATCTAGATAATGAATGTACACTGAAGTGTGCAAACTATCGGATGTAAGCCGCGGACGTCGGACGCGTCCGATGGTTTGCACACTTCAGTGTACATTCATTATCTAGATATCTATCAAGCTGGGAACATATTGGGCGGCCGCGTCCGACGGACGCGGCTGACAGCCGCGACTTATAGATATCTAGCTAATGAATGTACACTGAAGTGTGCAAACTATCGGACGCGTCCGACGTCCGCGGCTTACATCCGATAGTTTGCACACTTCACACTTAGATATCTTCAGTCGCGGATGTAAGCCGCGGACGTCGGACGCGTCCGATAGTTTGCACACTTCAGTGTACATTCATTATCTAGATATCTAATGGCGGCTGTACACATGGGGCCAAGGTGTTGGGCCAACGTGTTGGGCCAACGTGTACAGGGCTACCTGGCGGTATGTTGGCTTAATTGGTCTAGTTGGCGCCAACATTGGCAGGCCATCCGAATAGTGTCGGTTTTTTGTGCACACATCAAAGGATCTTGGCGCGCTCCGCAAACAGCGTTCACACGTTGGTGTCTTGTTCAGTTCGTTGTTACTCGTCAGCGGAGACAGACAGTATCGTTGCGCGTGAGTGAAATTTACGATCCCATTTTCCGATAGCGATGGCGGCGCCGGTGTGGATAAGCAATGAGGTTTTACAATTCATAGAATTGTATCGACATGAAGGAATAATTTGGAATCCAAAAAAACCATCCACCACCTTCTTTTGCGCCATTTCTTTTTAGTCATTCTACTTTGGTGCACATGTAGGTACGTAATAACTAAACGCATTGTATAAATAAATTGCCGCGGCTGCAAGAACTTCTACGTCCATCATCTTTGAAGCGCCAATGCAGAATGATCAGTAAGCCAATGTGTGAACAGAAATCTTGGTTATGCATCATTTTTGCCCAACACGTTGGCCCAACACCTTGGCCCCATGTGTACAGCCGCCATAACAGTCGCGGCTGTCAGCCGCGTCCGTCGGACGCGTCCGCCTAATATGTTCCCAGCTTTATATGTTTTCGCCTTGACTATGTTCCCAGCTTCAGGAATTCCAAATTCAAAGTTAGTTATCTATGAATTTTAAGCTACGTCCAGAAGATTTTCCAACCGTACTCGAATTTAAAAAACTGCAAACAGAGTTTTTAGGGTTTGTGGAAGTTTGGAAACTTGCTTGCTTAAGTATTTATATTGGTTCAACTGACTGGCCAACGCAGTGGGCAAAAAACAAGGCGCAGCCTGCATTTGTGCCGATCATCTTGATGCAGTGCTTATTATTTTCAGTTCCTTAGATGCAGCATTGATATAAGATTACATAATTCAAATAAACTTGGAGACACAACTTTAAAATAGCATAGTTTCACTTGGAGTTTTAAGCAAAAATAATAAAGTAAAGTACCATGAATACATTCTAGGTACAATCCATCGACCATGTGGAGGACAAGTTTAGTTTATTATCACATCACATGCAAAAGTAATGGGGATGACGGTGTTCCAACTGTCGATAGCCGGTTTTACACTAGTTTTATCAGAACTATAATAACATCGTCGTCACTTGTAGATTTGAAACGCGCTATCGTTGCGTTTTGTCATCGGAATGACCTCTGGGCGAATATTTTATTATTATCTAGCTTTCTCAACTAGTGAAATCTGATGCGGATACGGATTCTCCACTCCAGACTAGTTCGATTTTGAGTACTACCACCCCTCCCTCCTGCGGCCTGCGTTTTGCAAACTGGCTCTAGGAGCCTCACGTACGGCACGGGAAGTGGTTCTTCGCTGTCCAAACATCGGGACATTTCCTGTAACCACGTACTCTGTTGCCTCTCTCTAGTTGATGTAACATTAAACGACCGGACCTCCCTTAAATACCTGTATATTGTTTTATAAGTACGTACATTACGTTTGATTGCCATTACACCTGATGGAAAGTGAAAATGCAGCCCAAGGTGGAGCACGCTTAGCTATAATCCACTTTAAAACAGAGTTCAGATATATTATTATATTACTTTTATTAAGATTAATGTAGTTGCTTATCTAAAGAAGACTGCTTATTTAAATTTGTTAGTATTCATTATGTTGGAGTGGAGTGATGGATAAACTTGTGGAACAGCATTATGAATAACACTTGATTTGTCTATGAGTCATCCATAGCAAATGATTGGCCGATCCGCATTCAGAGTATTCGCTTCTCGCTCCGAAAACGCCAAATCAAATTGCTTTCAAACCAAAATGGAGGATTTGTCGGTCGAGGTGTACGGTGAAAATGGTGCTTATTACAAGGTTTGTAAATTGTGAAGTACACTATTATTTCGCTCAGACAACGTACATTTTATCAATGCATCATGCCACCTTATAATTTTTGCAATACATGTGGACCTATGTCTCATACTTACAAAAATATTTCTCCGGGAAGATCACGGCTGGAATGGACGCCATGTCCGTCTGACAGGGCGTGATTTTTCCATGTGTTGTAATAAATGTGCCGTTTTCTGTATTTTTAGCAGCAATCACCGACGACAGAAATTGGGGTAAACCGTGTCGCATTTTTGCTATTGCGTATATTAATGTTAATGACCTAAATAACATATTTCTAGCGCATCGCATAATTGTCTCCTATCGGAAAATGTACTGAAAGTCTTTTTATTTTTAGGCCATTGTCACCGACGTGCTCGACAACGAGGTTCTCGTAGCTTTTGAAAATGAGTGAGTTGATATCCTGTTGTGAAATAGTTTCATGATGAAGCAGGGATGCACATTTATTTATTTACGGTTTTAGCTGGCAACCAGAATCGAAGTTTCCCTTCTCGCAAGTGTTCCTCCCTCCGAAAGAAAAGCACACGGACTTTGTGGAGAACCAGGAAGTGGAGGTGTATGCTAGATCAAATGAGAAAGAAGCATGTGGGTGGTGGCTTGCTAATATCAAGGTAGGTGTTGAGTTACACCTATATTTATTACTAGTGTATCTACCTACTTTTCTTTGTTTAATATTCTACCCTCTGTGAGTTTTATTTTAGGAAGTAAATATTTTGTTGCTATTCAAGAAAGGTTATTTTTTTTATATTGTTAGAATATAATTAGAATGGTGCTTTATTTATGTTTAATAATGAGCATTCCATTTGTTTGCTCTAAAATTAATTTCTATTCTCATATTGTAGATGTAGGCAGCACAATATACATTGGAAGCAATTCTATAGTTATAGTGAATTTGAAACCTAGATAAAGTTAATATCTGGAAACTGGCTCAGCAATGGTCTTGTGCAAATGTAAATGTATGATGATTCTTATTTGAACTTTTCCACCACACATGTTAATTCACCTATTATTTCACTTCCATTACATTAGTAACTAAGCTCTAGGCTGAGCTCCTCTGTGTGAAAACCTAGCACCACTGAGAGTCAGGAACAATTAAATGTTTGTTGTGTCTATAAATTAAGAAATGCTGGTCAACAGTCGGCTTTAGTATATTTTTATAACAGCTAGGTATATTTTTAAATGCATTACAACATTTCCAACAAAGATGAAGTTATTGAGGCCCCAGATTTTTACCCTGGATGACTAAGCATTAACTACAGTTACCTAGTCAAAGAAAGCCTCTTTGATGCCAACTTATAATCCTTTCACCACACTGGTCACCACATGTTTAGAAGAAGAAGACTTACCTATTACAAAATAAAGGTACACAACACAATGATCTTAGTATAAGCTGGGCACTTTAGTTTCAAAGAAACCACTTAATATAACTTGGGGCTAGATTGCTAGTGGTGTGGATTGTCCATGAATATTTTTTTTAGTTAATTATTATGTTCTACATAAAACAAAAAATTGTTTGGGGTATCTGCATCCAATCTATAGTTATCACTGTTGATCCAAATCCATACTGCTTTAAGGGATCCTCAATATGTGGGCTGTATTGGGTGAGCACTGGTGGTCTAGTGGTAGTGGCCCCGCCTTCCGATCCGAAGGTCGTGCGTTCAAATCCACCCGTGTACCAATGAGTTTTTCTGTCGAAAAATTTATGTGCACTATGCCAGTACTCTCAAAACGGTGAAGGAAAACATCGTGAGGAAACCGGCGTGTTGTAGAACCTAAAAAAGTTCGAGCAACACATGTCAAGGGTCACGCAAAAAGGGCCCACCAGCGGCCTACTTGCGGAAAAACCTGCCCACACATCAAGTGCGCATGATAAACTTGCCAACTTCTATGTGGGCTGTATTTTCAGAATGAAAATACTCATTGTTCTAGACTATAGACCCACCAGCCCTCATTCAGTCTTATTTTCATCAGCTGTCTATGTTATTTAATAAAGGATTTCTTTCAGATGATACGGGGTGATTTCCTCGTCATTGAGTATCTGGAATGGGACAACTGCTACACAGAAATAGTTCCTAAGGACAGACTCAGAGTGAAAACCACTAAGACGCCGATTGATAAGAACACCTTCCACAAATTTGAGATAGCGGTGCCTGAGAATTTGAAGGATTAGTAAGTTTTCTTTTGTTTTGTAGTTGTAGCCATCTAGGATAATTTATAATTACGTATATGAGTAAGTTGTGGAATGAACTGCCTTCTGTGGTTTTCCTTCGGAGCTTCGCCATCCTCTGCAGATCCTCCTCTGCAGAAGGCAGTTTGAGGGATGAAAAGGAGGGTCTATCTCTTCTTAAAATGCTGGCAGCATATCAGCATCACCTCTGGTGTTGCAGATGTCTGGCTGTGACTGCTTTGCATCAGGTGGCTCGTCTGCCATCTATGGTATTGGTAACTACAGGTTGAGTTAGATGTCTGTGAGAATTTAAATAAAATACAGGGGTCACTTTGAAATATCTTTTAATCAAGTGAATCTAGGCACCAGAATACATGCAAACATTGGAGCTTTTACTACATGAGACAAAAATATACTTTTACTAGCAGCCGCCCGCGGCTTCGCTCGTCCCGTTTTCGTTCCCGTTAAAAAAAAAAATTATTTACCTTTTTTTAAACCTTCTCTGGACTTCCACTAATAATTCAAGACCAAAGTTAGCCAAATTAGTCCAGCTGTTTTCGAGTTTTAGCGACACTAACGAACAGCAACTAACAACGAACATCACAAGCTGTATTTTTCTATGTTGAAATAAATACACACACACACTGATGAAACTTCTTAAAATAGCCATGTTGGGTTCAATGCCCTTTGAAGTTTAGTAAGATAAATGAAATTGTAGCTACCATTAAGATATTATGTAGAAGTGAAGGCTAGAAAAAAAAGAAGAAAGAAAACTTATTTATTTGACCCACAAACACGTTTTACAGATTAGTAGGTATAGGTAACAGTACGAAGAAAAAAACAACTAAAAACTAAACATAAAAATAAACATAAATTTGCTTGGACAGGTAGTAAGTAGTTAGGTATTTACACTAATACCTATCCAAGCTGTGTTGTGTGGGGCAAAGGGGTCCCGTCTCAGCTTAATGCTGCATAAAACCCAAGTGGGTAATGTGCGGCGCTGGTTTTCAGGGCTATGTAGTAGCCCTGTAATTTGGCTGATCATCATCAAATTATTATGATTAATGTTAATCATTTCAGCCTCCATGCTGAGTGCCCCTTTTTATTATTTTTTTGTTCTTGGAAAATAATGTACATGAAGTTATTTAGAGCTAAACAGAATAGGAGCATAGATTCAGTCATCTGAAAATTTATCACTTAAAAACGGTGTTTATCAAATATTTCATTGTTGTATTCCAGAGCAACATTTATATTTTTAGAATGGTTCACTTTTATGGGGGATTCCCCTGTTTCTAAATAGGCTTTTCCTACATTAACTGTATCATAGTGGTGGACATTGTTGCCAGGTGATTTCCCTGGGTAATTCATAATAATGAGTTTTAAACAAAGAACACTATATTTTTTTTCTCTGAACCTATACTATAGGATAGTGATAAATAAGTTTTCTATTGAATACTGTGGTACTATTGAGAATTTTTTGATATTGGTAATTTTTCTAAGTATTTTGGATTTTCGATGAGCGTTAGTGCCGAACAGTCCCTAAGAGTTAATCGTCGAGTGTGATTAGGATCCGATGACGCAGCAGTCAGCGCAACGGACCAAGGGGAAGGTCGCGGGTTTAAATCCTGCTCGGCTCTTAACTTTTGAGACAAAATAAAAATCATTTTGGACAGCACAATATTTTTCTTCCCGGGTAGGTTTGACGCGACATGAATATTTGATGCCTGAGATGGAATTTTCCCTACGGCAATTATTCGTCATCCGACCTTGATGTGTGGACTGATTTTCCACAAGCAGGCCGCTGGCTGGCCATTTTTGTGTGACGCTTTACACATGTTGCTCGAACTTATTTAGGTTCGATGAAACACCAGCTTCCTCACGATGTTTTCCTTCAGAGCTTAGAGTACTAGCATAGTGCTCATATATTTTTCGACAGAAAAACTCAAATGGATGTGAACCCTTGACCTTCGGATCGGAAGGCGGGGCCGCTAGTACTAGACCACCGGTGCTCTCTCTTACTCCAGTGAAGTCTACCTCCAGTCTGCATCCAAACCCGTCTCCGGACTTAAATTCGTGACTTTAAATCGTCGGGTAACAATGTACTATATAATATTTGTGATGACGCAGCATCCACGAAATGCACAGCGCCAAGGTGGAGAACGCGCACAAGGAGTTCCAGAAGGCCATCGGCGCCGCGCTCGTGTGGTACGTGCCCGACAGCGCCGCGCTCGCCGTCATCTCGCGCTGCGACTCCTCCGCCAAGCGCGCCGCCATGCTGCAGGAGATGCACTTCAGGTAAGGGGCGCCCATCAACTACGTGACGTGTCTGTACCTCCCTCCCCCCCTGGGGCCTGTTTTATAATGCTGACAATTCGACATATATGTCACAAAGCGATAAAATTGTGGAATTGTTGCGCTTATGCTATTAATAAAAGTGACAAATATGTCACAAAAGCGCGAAAATTCCACAATTTTGTCGCTTTTCCCTGGGGCCTGTTTTATAAAGCTGACAATTCGACATATTATATATCATAAAGCGACAAAATTGTGGAATTGTCGCGCTTATGCTATTAATAAAAGTGACAAATATGTCGCAAAAGCGAGACAATTCCACAATTTTGTCGCTTTTTGACATATATGTCGAATTGTCAGGCTTTATTAAACAGGGGGGGGGGGGGGCTGGTGAGATGTCGTGAGATTTTATTTAACCCCCTCCCCCATTCCCCCAATCTCACGTGAGTTTTTTCAAAATGTGGGTTTCTTACGTAAACGCGTTCAATTGTTATTGTAAAGATAAAAAAAATTGCTTCGTGCTTTTATTTACGTAAGACTAGTGATCAATATTGCTGGAGTTATAAGTGTAATAAAAATTTAACAATTGAATACCTAAAACGGGACCAAAATAGTTTTTTTTTGTTACTATTAAAAAAAATATTGCGTGAGATTTGACTCGACCCCTTCCCCCCTTTAGACATCGCACGTAATTTATAGACACCCTCTAACTAACTACCACTAGCTGCACTGTTGATCTGTAGAGCAAGCATAAGCACATCCCCCAAGACCTCATTTTCGCTAAAGTGGTGGTCTTGGCTGTCTGGTCAGCCAGCCTGGCCATTCGAGACCAGTGCTGATATTGTACTAGAAGCTACAGGGCCGCCGGTGATGAGACTGACGCCGCGATGGTAGTATAAAGCTTCTGACATGCAACTATATCTCAGGTATCCCAATGCTGCTGGAATGTAACTGCAGTACACTGGTTATTGTATCCAATCGGTAGACTTAGCCGGGAGATTTGGATATTTTTTCACACAACCCAAATTACACGACTTTGTAGACTTTCACCTTACGTTTTATATCTTAGCTCCATCATTTATCCTAAAGGGAGAGATACTCTTAAATTTAGAGCTCAAAGAACAATGTTGCGTATGATACAATCATTTGTCTGGCTTCACTCGTTCTGATGTAGATGTGGTGTTCCAGGAACCTAACGCAAAAGTTGCAGCTGGTAAAGCGCACGGAGGAGGCGGCGCGGCAGCTGGAGAGCACCAAGATCCACGCGCTGGGCGGCTACAGCGAGGAGTTCGCGGTGCGCGAGGAGCTGATGGGGCTGGCCATCGGCGCGCACGGCGCCAACATCCAGAGCGCGCGCAAGCTCAGCGGCGTCACCAACATCGAGCTGGAGGAGGTCTCCTGCACCTTCAAGATATGCGGAGAGGTCACTACACTATCCTATCTAACTTGTTATGTAATCTAGAGCGCTGGTAGCCATATAATCAATCTGGGTGGTTATATAATCAATCTTGCTAAACTTGTCACCACTCGCAAGATAGAAGGCAAGAGACCACGAGGCCGAAGCTTGATAAATAGGTCCAACCAAATCCGCTCCAATGTCAACGTGAAAGTCCTCATGGACCTTCACGTTAGTAGCCATTCAGGTTGCTGGTCACAGATCCAGGTGGCGAAACATTGACCCTCAGCAGTGAGGAGCACGACGCGAGGAGGAGAAAAATAAATCTATTTGGGAAAACGTTTCGGAAATAAACGTGTTGCAATGCCTATTGGAATTCAAAATGAATTCGGAGGGGAATAGGTATTGCACTGATGTCTCGCAATGCCAGCCAGCCCAACTCCTCACAAAAGTAGATGCAGCCCCTAACAGTTTCTATACTGTCATGGGTCAGGTAGCCTCAGTAACAGTAATGTTCTACATAGACTCAAGTTTATTCTCCAATAAATCACAAGAAATTGTGGGCAATCATTTAGATATATCCTAGAAAGTAGGAGAATCTAAGGTTCCTAGGTGTCATACTCCAGACTGCAAGGTGCATTATATTCCAGACCCTGGAAGCAGTGAAGGCCGCACGGTCGCTGCTAGAGTACGCCGAGGAGTCAGTGAAGGTGCCGCGCGACCTGGTGGGGAAGGTCATCGGCAAGAACGGCAAGGTTATCCAGTGGATCGTCGACAAGAGCGGCGTCGTGAGGGTATGTACCACATAAGGTTTATAGCCAGTGTCTCTGTATGTTCAAACCACCGTGTTTTTCCTTACTTAGGTCTGCTGTCAGTCTGGTAGAACCTTCTATATACTATGCGGTTTTGACTTTCGGAGATCTTACTACTGATTGTGGTCGGTCGCGTTTTTTATAATCAGAAGCTTCAATAATCAGACAAGGGAAAATGAGGGTTAAAATTAAATTGTATTATTGATCTCAAATAATCTTGAATTGAAACCTATACTAGAAGTGTTCGTAAAATCTCACATTATTCTAAGCCAGATGATAAAAATCGAACTATAAGACTACAAAAAAAAATACTACGGGCACTATTTCACCGAGGCTTGTAGGTTGCAACCACACCACGGTGATTTCTGTACATACGGAGACATTGAACACTAACATACTGACGAGACTAGGCGTGGTTTACACATGCTTGCATACTGAAATACTTAACACCAGGCTCTAATTTGTTATTTACTGAGCTATACATTATCATTTGTTTGATCTCTTCATGCAACAGTGCCACAAATGTTTTAGATAGTATTTACCGAGCACATTTCCAAGATCTCGCTTGTGAGCTAGAGTTAAGATCTTGTTTGTCTGGGCAGACGACTCACTGGCCATTCAAAGTAGTGCTGACATTACACTAGAAGGTACACAGCCGCAGGAGTATAGACTTACACCGTGATGGTCAAACATGCTTCTGACATTCAACCAGTGAACACAAATGGATATACGCACCAGGCTCTAATTTGAGATTTACTGAGCTATACATATCATATCTCTTCATACAATAATACTTCACATGCAGTGCCACAAATGTTTTCGAGCGTATTTACCGAGCACATTTCCAAGATCTCGCTTGTGAGCTAGAGTTGAGATCTTGTTTGTCTGGACAGACGACTCACTGGCCATTCAAACTAGTGCTGACATTACACTAGAAGCTACACAGCCGCAGGCGTATAGACTTACACCGTGATGGTCAAACATGCTTCTGACATTCAACCAGTGAACAAAAATGGATATACGCACCAGGCTCTAATTTGAGATTTACTGAGCTATACATATCATATCTCTTCATACAATTACTTCACATGCAGTGCCACAAATGTTTTCGAGCGTATTTACCGAGCACATTTCCAAGATCTCGCTTGTAAGCTAGAGTTGTGATCTTGTTTGTCTGGACAGACGACTCACTGGCCATTCAAACTAGTGCTGACATTACACTAGAAGCTACACAGCCGCAGGCGTATAGACTTACACCGTGATGGTCAAACATGCTTCTGACATTCAACCAGTGAACAAAAATGGATATACGCACCAGGCTCTAATTTGAGATTTACTGAGCTATACATATCATATCTCTTCATACAATTACTTCACATGCAGTGCCACAAATGTTTTCGAGCGTATTTACCGAGCACATTTCCAAGATCTCGCTTGTAAGCTAGAGTTGTGATCTTGTTTGTCTGGACAGACGACTCACTGGCCATTCAAACTAGTGCTGACATTACACTAGAAGCTACACAGCCGCAGGCGTATAGACTTACACCGTGACGGTCACACGTGCTTCTGACATTCAACCAGCGAACACTAATGGATATACACCACTATTTTGTAACTACCAAAAAAAATAGGGTGATGTAGTAGGGGTCGAACGTTATGAATGTGCAATCAGAATTTTTAGCTTCAATAAAATGACAAAGTTATTAAATGTTAAAATTTTCAGAAATCCTGCAAAAAATTATGGACACATTAGTTACGTAGAGAGAAAAAAATAAGCTGTTCGGTTCGGCTTGGTATTTAGCGTTTATGAATGAAATTATTTTTGCTTGTTGAATCATTTCTCAATATTTGACTAAAAATTTTGGTTATATAAATATATTTTTTTTGTCTCAAAAAGTTTTTTTTTGTGGATGTTTCAGTATCAGCAGCCAATATCAAAATTTTTTTTTTGGTAATTACAAAATAGTGGTGTACACAATAACATAATGCTTTCAAAATAACAGGATAGATTCTATATTGATTCGCGCGTCTTAAACCAGTACTTTCAAGGTCAACCTGTGGTAGGGCATTGACCTAAGGCCATTGTACTCCTTGTAACTAAGTGCTACAGTTGTCAATGAGCAAATTCAAACATAATAAAACGAAAGCTTTGTACAAAAGTTTATTTATTTAAGCTGTGATTACTACTGTTCCCTGTATCTTTTCTTTTGCCTGATTGAAGATAGAAAGTTTATAGATTGAATATTGGGAATGACTCTTTGCAATAAACAAACTAAATACTGTTGTTTATCCCTCATTCATGCACTAATGATTGAGTAAATCCGCATCCAGACTAAGTTCGTATTTAGAAATAGTGCTTGAGAAATAGTCTTGAGTCGAGCCGTAAACATAGATTTTTGATAGTTCTCCATTGAAAAATATCTTAATTCTATGGATTTCAGACATTTTACATACATTAAGCATACTTGAGGGCTCGGACTCAGGCTCAAGCATTGTTTCTGAATACTGGCCTAAGTCTCCATAGGACTAGGTATACTCGTATATATAAAGCGTGATCCACGGCACGTGTCAGTAGGCCTAGGTAGGGGTAGCGCATGTTTAGTTTTGCTGAGGCGCCGATTACATTTAATGCTAGATCTCTCATAACTTCCAGGTGAAGGTCGAGGGAGACAACGAGCCGCAGCCCGTGGCGCCGCGCGAGGAGGGCATGGTGCCCTTCGTGTTCGTGGGCACGCGCGAGAACATCGCCAACGCCAAGGTGCTCGTCGACTACCACGTCGCGCATCTCAAGGTAACTACATAATGCCCTGCACAACAACTGGATGGTTGTGCCAGCGGGTGGATAACTTATGTTGCTTGTTCAGGAGGTGGAGCAGCTGCGGCTGCAGAAGCAGGAGATCGACCAGCAGCTGCGCGTGGTGTCGGGCGGCGCCGGCGCGTACCCCCCCCCGCGCGGCGCCGGCAGCGTGCCGCGCGCGCGCCGCGCCCGCCCCCCCAGCCACCGCTACCCCTCCGGCACATACGGTACGCACTACACTCCCTCCTCCTGCTTCTTACCCGCGCGCCCCGGCATCGCTAATGTCCCATTTACTAATTAAATGAGATGTTCCTACCATCTTTGATCGTCATCATTATTTCCTGAGATATCGGGGCAGGTCGCCATTACTTAAATTTATTCAGTTTAATTTATTGTAAAATAAAATTTGAGTAATAATTAATATAAAAAATAAATAAAATAAAAAAAATGTGCTATAATATTTTATTAACCTTATGAACTAGATTAAAGTAAATTTGGGTCCTGCCCGCCTGGACCTACAAAATCCTTTCACAATGAACTAGTCACCCGACATGATGGATCACTAATGTATTTGAATCTTTGTGATAAACAGGCGGCGGCAGGCGCGCTACCCCGGAGCTAGGCGAGGACCGCGGCGACTCCTTCCGCGACAACCGCGGCCGCGGCGGTCGGCCCGCGCGCCCGCCGCGCTCGCCCGACCGGGCGGACCGACCCGACCGGGCGGACCGGCCAGAACGCGCTGATCGTCCGGAACGTGCGGATCGTCCCGAGCGCGCGGATCGTCCGGAGCGTGCGGATCGTCCCGAGCGCGTGGACCGCGGAGAGAGGGGGGAGCGCGGGCCGCGCCTGCCTCTGGAGAATGGTCGCGCACATCCGCATCCACGCACGCCGAGACCCAACGATGCACGACACATGGTAAATATTCACCACTACGATCTTACCCAACAAAACAATGTATATTTGACTGGCCTCTAGCTCAGTTGGTAGTAGCTCTGCCTTCTGCGCCATAGGTCGTGGGTTCGATCCCCACCGAGAACAAATATTTGTGTGGTGAACATAAATGTTTGTTCTCTGTCTGGGTGTATATTGTATTCTAAGTATGTATTTACAAAAAAAAAATATGTATTCAAGTATTATATCAGCTATCTGGTTCCCATATTACAAGCTCTGCTTAGTTTGGGGCTGGGTAGTGTTGTGTGAATGGTCCACAATATTTATTTATTATTTATTTATTTATCAAATCATAATCTCGTCCGGTATGCAAAAAGTTGTATAGTTTTCGCATGTTACCAATATTTGGATTCAGGCACGCCAAATCAATGGAGAAAGCTCTATAAATATTAAGTATAGGTTAGTTTAATGGTAATAATAATTGCACGGGAGTGTTTTTGGAACTCGCCAAATCATTCGACACCGTTTCCGTGTCGATACTTTAAAAGTACTAGTCCTACACACGGTATAAGTTGGGAGTCCTTCATGGTATCATTTTGGGTCCTCTCTCTTTATTATTTATATGAATAGCATACAAACTGCTAAGCAAATGTTAGTGCTACAATAGTTGATTGTGGCCCCTATTATGTAAAGGTTTGTTGATGTAGAGACGTTGTGTATACAGAGCGGGCGGCGACGCGACGACAGGCGGCGGCAGACTGACGACGAGAGCTCCGTGCTCGACGCGCAGGACGCCAGCGCGGACAGAGGTATGCATACACACACACACCCACACACACACCCACACGCCATCACCATACTCTAAAACAGGGATTCCTAAAGTGGTCGATATCCAACCAATATCGACCCCTTGGGGTCGATATTGGTTTCCTAGGGGTCGACATAAACGAAAACTGATTTTGGGGGTCGACGAGGTCTAAGAATCGACCTCTATTATATGAACTAAGTTCTTATTTCAAATATTCAAGATAGGTAGGTAGGTACTGTATTGTTTATGTTGTGTTACGCGTACTAAGAATAATCAATATTTTTGTATGAAATAGCATTGTTGTAGTAATGTAGTCTCAAGTTTGTACAACATATGTTTATTTTGTTAGATTTTGATGAGAAAATCAACTTTACTCACCTAACAAAGTGCAAAGTTTTCCAATTGCTACCTTAGTACCTAGTATTTTTTATGAATAGGAAAAAACTAAAAATAAGCCCTCTTATTCATAATAGTCTGCTAACTTAAAGCATTGCTAATTCTCACTCTGTCTCCAATTAACCTAAGTCGAGAGAGACCTATGAAAAATAACATACTGTAGCAGCTGTTTTTTTGTTAGCGGACCATTGCGAATAAGGGGTTTGATCTTAAAAGTAGGTAATTTGGCCATGGGGGTCTGAGGTAACTGTCCATTTTGGAAAAGGGGTCACTTGTCCAAAAAGTTTGGGGATCCCTGCTCTAAAATCTCTAAATGGAACCAATGCAATGATTAGCAAGTAAGCTGTAGTTGCCGGTTCTTCTAGGCTTGCTTGCATGGAACTGTCACCAAGATTTACCTAACTTTAACGTGACGTGACGTCCTTGTGTATATAATTGAGTAAAGAAACTGAAATTGTTATTTCAGAGTGGATGTGATTTTATTTATATACACTGTGTGTTTGCCAGTTCCTATTATTTGAAGTCAAACCAACTTCTCTGCGTTAAGAGAGTCTATCTTGGGGTTATCGGTTCAGGCAATTCCACATCTGAAGCATAAAAAAAAAGGCTAGAAATTGCCCTCAAATGTCCGCAACCACTAAATTTCTTACACAGGTGTGTGTTCTTACAGACTTATTTTCCTGCCTACAGTTTGGAAGGGTCGGGGAATAGGGGTAGGATGCTCGAGGGTACGTCGCATCGCCGGCGCATAGGGGGCATGGCGACGGGTATTGCATGTGTATTTGTTTATTGCAGGCGGTGGTGGTTGGAAGAACGGCAACACTGGCGCTGGCGCGGGCGAGGGGGCGGCGCGCGCGCGGGACAAGCGGCGCTCGCCCGGCGCGCCCCCCGCCGCGGGCCCCGCCGCCGCCGCGCCCGCAGACGCCGCGCCCGCGCCCGCGCCCGCGCTCGTGAACGGCGCCGCGTAGGGCCGCCGCGCCGCGCACTCGCGTCATGCTTTTGTAAGAGATTCGTGATTTGTATTCCCGACGTTCGATTGATGGTATATAGTGAAGCGCGCCGCCCCGCGCCCCGCGCCCCTACTAGCGCCGGCCGCGACCCGCGCCCTTCGAGAGTAAACGTTTCTGTACATTCTATTTTCGAACGTATTTTTTATTTGGACGTCCCGTTCGTTATGTACACTTTGCTTCGATTCGGTAGATCGGTTCTTATCTTATCGTGCGGTTATGTATGTAGTTACTTTATATAAAAAAAAACTTACTACTAGTGGAGTGATCGAATGACGGCTGGAAACAGATAATTGGAGGCGACCGCCGACGGACTTGACCGAAGGCCCACTTGGTACGTGATGTTACCCCGAGCTTGCTTGCATGTTATAGGTATATAATGTGCCGATCGTTCGTTCGTTGGATCGCATCGAGTTGAACCCGCGCTGCCGATGATCTGTTTCCAGCGCGCAGCTAGCGACGGTGGCGATGGCGGCCCCGAGAGCGAAACGCATGCGTCGACTCTGGGCTCGTTCGATTCATACTTTTTTGTCACTAATCCTAAATTATATTGTAACATGAAATGACACAAATGTATTCGAGTGATTATTTACATGTAATTACGCTACGATCAGTCATTACGATTATTTAAAGTACGTGATATGCATTATTGCCGGGATATCACTAGGAAGTTGTATTTACAAAAGATATGATTAGCTACGTTTAACTTGCGTGAACAACAAACGAGGAGTGAATTCGCTACTTTGAATATTAAAATGATAAATTGTTTGATTACTTATTTAATTCACCCGTCCATTTGTTTTTCACGCATAAATACGCTTTTACGTATTGATATGTAACATTAATATTCGACACGAATTCCTTGCACATTGTTGTACTACTATACTATACTATACTATGCTATATTGTACTGTACTAATAACTTGTCAATATGAAGACTCCACGGAGTACATTTGGAGTACATTGGCGAGGCATGTTGCCTCATGACGACTAGAAGTAGCTTGGACTAGAGTATTGGCTGCTAGACTAACAATGTCTGAGAGAGGCCTATTGGACGTACTATCTTGTCTTATAAATTGATGTCAAGAATCTCATTCTCTGCCAAGAACATCGAATATTGTATTTATACTAGCGTATTGACTAAATTATACTGCATTTTTTCAGTTAAACTATAGTTTTCTTTACCGATGCATGAATTGCTTTGGTAGGATCCATCCCTGATCAAATGTATGGCATGAAATTAACATCTGAGATCACATGTCTATGTAATGATTGTAACTCTATTCATTGATAGTACAATACGAATATTTGTTAGGCCTTGTCAGTTGATACCAATTTATTAGGCGTAGATTTAACTCCTGGTTGAACCAAGAGATTGTGAAGATAAAACAACATTTTGGCTGTTTTCTGGGTCTTGAACAGGCAGAGTTCAACTGCCATTCTTATAATTCCAGTCGACATTATAATCGCCAATGCAACTTTAACTATTATTGGCACCAATGAGGTTCTTCTTCCATTATGCCAATACGTCACTAGACTAGAACAATGTCTTTTTATAGATTCTAATACAAGGTGTAAAAAGATATTACCCTTGAGGCTTGAATGTTGAAGTAAAATAACGTGTAAACTTCAAGATTGTACACAATAAAAGGAAACTCGATTTATACAGATTTGTTTTTATCATTGTAAACCTTTTGCATGTAAGTTAGATTAGTCTTTTTACACCCAGTGCTACATCCAACAATGCTACAATACCTACATTTTACAAAATACAAATAGTTTGTAGAGTATTTTTGGCATGATTGATTAGGTAACACACACTACTGAAATAATTCAGACTGTACAATTTGTGTCTTAACTTAGGCTTATTGCACACTGGTGACTAATATTTACAACTCGTCATAATAGTCTTGCAAATCGTTAAAAGCTTGGTTTGCTTTTTTTTATTGGTGGAAAATTAAGTGTCCTTTGAAAAAGTAATACCTAGCCATTTTTTATAGAGCGTTATGAATGCTTCTAGCGCTCTTTTGGAAATGCTATCATGATATTTCTGTCCTTAATCTGTGGTGTGTGTGGTTTGCATCTTAATCTTATAAACCCTTTTGCACCTGGCTGTAAGTGGCGAGCCCTAGGAGCATAGGATAGTTAGTTTCTACTTTTCTAATGTATGTTAATAAGTTGTTAATATTTGTATTTGTAATATTTATAACTTATTATTGTCAAGTAGCTTTTAACTTTTGTGTTTGAAATTTAACTTAGTAGGTGCGTTTTTGGGGCAAATTGTCTACGACTGACAAGTCACCAGTGCACTTAGGCTCACAAATATCTATATAGGTACTAGGTAATAATAACAAGAAGTGATAAATTATCCGCCTAAAGGTATGGAGTCCGAAAATAGCAGCGACCGACCGTTTACAGTTCTTAGATCAGTGTCATTAATTAACTATATTCTGTGTAGCATTTTATTCTTGATGTATTTCATTTCAAATTCACGATAGTCCCAAATATGACAGGTGCACTCATTTTCTCTTATGGGTCGCAGGAGAGTCTTGCCTTTTCATTTTTGTTTAGTTATTATAATACCTTCCATTTGGTGGTGGTTTGGTGGGCGTCGACAAATGAAATTATTTACTCATAGTGGCATATAGTTTTATTTCCACCACATCCATGATATAAAAAGAATAAGATATTCTTTTATATTTTCACAATGTCCTCGATCCATCGAGTGAGGGGCGTCCTAGCCAATGCTCAATAGTTTGGAACTTGAGTGTGCTGTGATAGAACCACATCGGTCTGTCGCCGCCTAATCAGAGTCAAACCATCTTAGACGAACGTGCCCAAGTGTGGGGGCTTCCCGGCAATAATGAGATGCGTGCATTAGAGTAGTCGATGGCGGTCCTCGTGGCAGGGCTCGTCGTCCGAGTCGGATTCGTCTGTGCGCGAGCAGCACGAGTCCGACCAGTGCTGGAACTCCTCCTTGTGGTGCTCCAGCGCCATCAGCGACGGGAACAGGCTGTCGCATGCGCTGCATCTGAGGACAATCAAACTTATTTTCATCTCCTTATCATTGGTTTTATTCTTATTGTTGAGTCAACACTCAACAATGATGAACCACAACTGGTTGGCCTAGCTAGGAGACATAAAAGATGCCTATATAGCCAGGTGGGTGGATGACATCCAGGGTCGGACTGAGCCGGAAGAGCCCGGGTGGCTGACCACAAGCCTGATGGGGCTCGAGGCAACCATTTATCGAATTTTTCTATTTCATTTCTCTAATTGTATGAACGAACTATCTGATCTAATTTTACATTCGTCGCAAGTTATCTCAGCGGACATCCCCTCAAATAATCTCGAGTTTGTAGTAGGTATAGGTGCTGGATAAAATATGTGTGAAGATCTTTAGGCACGGTAATGTGTAGGTACCTACCGTGCCTTAAGATCCTCACATGTCATTACCAGTCGTGAAGCTGTTTCTGTTTGTTTCCCTTAGCTTCTGTTCAGTGTTTCTTAGGAGGGGCAGTAAGATCCTGATTGAGCAGATGCTATGGAACATGTGGTCGGCACATCAAGGTCTCTTCCATTTCTCTCACTCCAAGCGTCGTGTTTGCAAATAAGAACAAGTGATTGTAGGTAGGTATGTTAATGCTCACCCGAAGTGTCGTTTCTTCTGCTGGTGGTCGGCGAGCTGACGGCGCGTGGAGAAGGAACGGTCGCACACGTTGCACGTCAGCGCCTCGTCTGCAAACCACGGCATATTATTACACTATTTACACAGGGAAAGGTAATATAAGTAGGTATAAGTAGATACCGTACGTCTTGATTTGGACGAGTCATAAGTTCATAATGTTCATATTACAGTCCATACCATTTCCAACGGTTGTCTGGTAGAGATTGCTTTGACCGACTCTGATACGTAGCAACTCTGTTGTAGTATGTTTTTAGTAGCAAATTCAAATTAAGCTAATATTTTTTAACCGACTTCCAATCAAAAAGGAGGAGGTTCTCAATTCGGTTGTATGTTTTTTTTTTTTTTTTTTTATTTGTTTTTTTAATGTTTGTTACCGCATAACTTCGTCATTTGTGAGCCGATTTGAAAAATTATTTTTTTATCTGAAAGGTACTGCTTCCAGATTGGTCCCATTTTAATTTTATTAAAATCGGTGTTGCCATTTTTTTTTAAATATTTTTTTTAATGTTTGTAACTGCATGCCTCCGTCATTTATGAACCGATTTAGAAAATTATTTTTTTATTTGGAAGGTTATTCTTACGTCCAGATTGTCCCAAACAAATTTGATTAAAATCGGTTTAGCCGTTTGACAATGAAGTCGGTTTCTCAAGTTTTTTAAACTTAAATTATAATTAGGTATGTATTAGTTTTCTTAACTAACAGTTACACAGACAAAAGTGCTCGTGAATACCTAATCAGACTACTAACTTCCTAAACGGAAGTCGATTAAATTTATAATTTAAAATGACGCTACCACTGATAACTCAAGAACCCAGTGCCTCATCATTGGAGGGTATGAGCCTATACAATCGTTTGTACCACAAACCCTACCCATTTTATAGCTAACCTAACATTAGAGCTAGCTTTAACTAGACTCTAGTCTGCCTGCGCCAATGAAGGAAGCTGAGGACCGATCTGCTTGTATGTTCTAACATACAAGAAGATCAGTCCTCAGCTTCCTTCATTGGCGCAGGCAGACAGACACACACACACACATTGCACACACACACGCACACATTTTGGAAGGGAAATAAAAGCTGGATGGATATTTCAATAATTTATTAATTAAAGTATTAAGTATTTACCTATTGTAATAATTAATAGTCTGTTCTTTTAAAATGTTAGAGCAGGAACAAAAGCTCTGATATGTTTTCAAAATAAAATGCAAGATGGAGATTATAGTAGTAGGTATACAAGCTAAGAAAAAGTTTATTTACACAAGTCAAAACATATTCACTCACAAAGCTTATGTAAAAAAAAATTATCATAGGTGCATAAGCTGACAAAACCATTTTTAAACACACCTAAGTTTGAGAAAGACCCTGCTTATTACAATCTAGTTTATACTGTCACTCAAGGCACTAGAACAATATTACAGAGTTTCATACCACAAGTATTCAAGATATTTGCTTCTAAATTAAGATGACACGAGTTATTATTGAGCATCATTAAAAAGTAAATAATAAATTCCAAACAGTTTATCAAAATTTAGTGAATAATATTATTATTTATTATAAAATGCGAATTACACAAGCTGCAACCTTATTCTTAACCACAAAACTGCCAGTTTCCAGTAAAATATTATTATAATAAATGTTTGTTACAAAAACATGTTGCATAAATGACATAGACATAGGGCCGTATGAAGAAAAGAAACATTGCTTAAGTCTGAGTCAAGCCTCAAGCCTAGGTTTTTCACCTTTTATCAATGGAAAAACTTTATGCACATTGCTTAACAGAGACTCAGCATTGTTTCTGCAAACGGACCATAGACAGACATTTATTTGTTTAGACACACACAACAAATTTAAATGTTCATTAACTTGTTGGCTTTACCCAAAAAGCACTAAAATTCTTATAAAATAAAAGTCTTATTTCCATCACAAGTTCGACCATGTGTTAAATAGGCAGAGTGTTAGACACTGATGATTTAAACATGCTTCCAAAGAAACGAGCTCCTGTCGATCCGCCCGGTATGGATCCCATCATCATCCAGAACAATGCTATGACTTGCAGCACGGCACAGATGATGGTCCACGGAGTGCTCTGCAGGTGGAGGGCACAGTACAGTGTGGCAACCAAAGTGATCATGTACAGTGAAGTTGTTAGTGCTCGCTCTTTAGAGAACATAGACTTGAGGTGTGCCCAGGGCCCGTATAGGAAACTGAAACTGAAAAGATAATTTCTGTCAGTAACAAATAACAATAGAGATTAATATGCAATATTTCTTAGTTTTGCAAAAAGTGCAATACAGCTATACCTAAACCAAATTGTTTGTTGTTTACAATAATTTTGATTCAAAAGTAATTAATTTATATTGTGGATCTTACCTGAGAATAAAGAAGAGACTTCCCAGAGTGAACAGCAGGGCAAACTTTCTAGCTTGCAGTAGCAGCACTGGGATGTAGAGGAACGATAATATGAAGCACAGAATCCCGAAGAACAAACATATTCCAAAGCCAAGGAAGCGCTGTGTCCTGCTCTGAAAAGGTAAATATTTCCGTAAGTGTTTGTTTTGCACTATTGTAGTCAGTATTTCATCAGATAATAAGCAAGTAAACAGAGCATTCACTCGAATTCACACTGATTGTGCAAAAGATCGCTATGCCAACTGGGTCATTGTTTACTACTGCTGTTTAAGACTCACAAAAAAACCCAATACTTTCAAGATCACTAAAAAAGACTTACTAAAGTGAAATATTCCTTCTGCACGTTCTCGAACCAGCTAGCAGTGCTGCTGGTTGTGCTGGTGGGCGTCTCTTCAGTGCTCCGGGTAAGAAAGCTGGGTGTCGAGAACTGAGGTAAGCTAAACTTGTAACTTCGACGGCTCTCTTTTTGTAGCAAATATTGATCCAAGTCAGACTTTAGGTTCGTCATAATTGTGCGATAGCGGTTTGTTTATTTGAGTTGAGACTTGATACCTAATTTCAAACGAAATTCACTAAAATCCAGAAAATAATTCACACAACAAAACCAACCAACTCGGAAAAAACTTCGTATAACGAATGAATCGAATGATGAAAGAAAGAAATTAGTTGACATGACACTGACAACATATAATCTGACACAATGACACTGATTGTCAATTCATACAACATGTACATGTACCGTACATGTACCATAGAGAAAGAACGAACGAACATACTATTTTTGACAAAATTAAATTCACTTCACTCTTTCGCAATGCATAGTGATTAGTGATGCGCTGCGCATGTCTCACAACGGGTGTTATCGATTTTTCAATAGGAATGTATTCCAAGGTATCTTATGGGCCAAAATGAGTGAATAAATTGAAAAAGTTTAATAACTTAACGTTTCTATAAAGAAGTAAATATCTGTAGGTAATAATATCATCTTACCATAATCACTATCATCGCTGAAATCATCGTGTGCGTGTCGACGAATGTTATTGTTGTATCTGTCGTGCGCGCAAGGTGGGCACACACCACGCGTGTCTCGCTCATCCAAGTCGGTGCTGCTAGCATCAGACTCCACCGCGGCTGCTGCTTCTTCGATGTGAATATCGTCTTGTGGTCGGTTATCCAGCTTTTCATTTGAAGAAAGCTGGTTGTAGTTCTTTCTTGGCGGTCGTGCTTCTGCAAACATAAATTTAGCATTCTTTAATATGTTTCCATTGGAAAGTTTTTAGGGTAGGTACACAGATAGGTAGATTTGCAGCCTTACAAGCTATGTCTTAAGAGTTTTATTTTCAGATTTCTGTCTGTGTTGTGACTTGACATTCACTGCCATATTTTACTACCACAGATAATATTAAGCTTAACAATATGTCACTATCTTGTCCTTCTAGCACGTCTTTCAAATATAATTTCACACTCTAGCTCGGTCATATTTTTATATAATTTTATCTGTATTCCGCCCGTAACATCCCACCAGACCACTGGGTTCAGTGATCTAATCGAATAGTGTAGTTGCGTAGTAAGTAATAAGTCACCAGTGTTGTAGATAATTGTCTAGGTATTAGCAAAAACTTGTTCGAAATGATTTTGTAAGTAAGATAGATAGTTACCCAGGGATATTGTCACCCTAGTGAAATAAAAATAACATTGTAGTAAGTAAATAAAAAAAAAAATAAGTAGTCTTGTTACAGTACCTCCGGGGCCCTCAGTGAGCGAGTTAACTTTAATTAGTAGGATGTTACCAATGATATATTAATGTAGGTATTAAATTTACACATTTACGTACCTACATTATTTACTTTCAGTAAGCGCTCCTTTTGCAGTTGGTAGTGATTATGATAAAGTTATATTATTTGTAGGTACATATTTTTATTATTTGTAGGTACTTCATTCGCTCATTATAATTATACCTACTCACTATTAACTTTTATTTCAGACTATAATGGAAAAAAAAGGACCAAAGATTGCCATCGTCGGAGCCGGAGTAGTGGGGCTATCCGTAGCGAAGATCCTCCAAGATCGGTTGCCGGAGGCTAAAGTCACCGTCATTGCTGATAAATTCGAACAAGACACTGTAAGCTGTGTTGCGGCTGGAATCTTCAGACCGGGGCTGAGCTTCAAAGGACCTACTAAAGATATCACCAAGAGATGGGTAGTGGATTCGTGGAACTATTGGCAGGAGATATTGAAGACATCAGATGCTTTGGAAGCTGGAGTCATGGCGATCGGTGCTTACATATTCTCCAAAGACAATTACCACGTCACAAGAAATCATCTTATCGAGGATATAGTACCCGTATACAGGCCCGTTGATGAAAGAGAACTAAAACTGTGCGGAGAAGGTTGGAAGTATGGTTCGTATTTCTCAACCTTAAAAATCGGATGCGAGAAACATCTGCCTTGGTTGAAAAAAATTATAACGAGCAATGGCGGAGAAATTATCGTAAAAACTATCGATACTTTAGCATCACTAGCGGGGTACGATTTGGTTTTCAACTGCACGGGTTTGGGCGCAAAAACGTTATGCGACGATCACGATTTGGTTTCGATTCGGGGGCAGGTGATAAAAGCCAGGGCTCCATGGTTGAAGACGGCTTTTTACGGGGATTACGACACGTACATCATTCCCGGGTTGGACGGGGTGGCTACTCTGGGCGGGACGAGGCAGTACGACAGTTACAATACGAATGTCGATAAGTACGATGCTGCGTCGATTTTGGAGCGGTGTTGTGAGTTGGTGCCGGGGCTGAGGAGGGCTGAGATAGTGGAGAGCCGGGTGGGGCTGCGGCCGCATCGGGTGCCGGTGCGGGTGGAGGGGGAGGTGCTGGCGGGAGTGAGGGTAGTCCACTGCTACGGACACGGCGGTTACGGCGTCATGTGCGCGCCGGGGACCGCGTACCATGCTATCGAAATCGGATTAAAATTACTAAACAACAGTCCGAGCAAACTTTGAAATCTTTATTAGACCTCTGATGTTATCCATTCTAAGATTTGAATAACGACTTTTAAAGAGATGTTTCATAATGCGCTAGGTTTATGTACACAAATTTAATATTTAGTACTAATCCGCTAATCTATCCAAAAGGTTATAAATTTTCAACAATATGTACCTATCTCAATTGTCGTTTCATTTGGTTAGGTGATATTTTTCAACTAAGTAGGTATTTGTATTAAGTAGGTGTGCTTGCTTTGTGATGCTAAAAAGAAGTTTCAAATTCATCAAATTGTTGAAATAAGCATTAATCGATAAGTGCCTTGTAATCGATAAAATATGTTTGTTTATAAAGTCTGCTTAATTAAATGCTTTTCGTTTAAACGCCCATCTTTAATAATAATATTATCATTATCAACCTGCTCGTAACCCACTTTATGAGGGGTCCGGGGCAGGTCTTAATTGAAAAATCATTATAATACTGATACAAAATAAATGGCTATACATTATCCACAACAACCGAACCGGAACCAATATTAGTAGCTTATGCAAACATTAGGCCCTAAACAACAAAACACAACATCTTTGTTTCTTTGAGACCCTATTAGTAAGGTTGTCTGGAAGAGATCGCTCTTCAGCGATAAGACCGCCCATTGTACATTTGTATATGTTTAATTAAGTAGGTACAATAAGGACGTCTATTAAATAAATATTTGTGGACATTGCACTCAATGTTATCCAGCTAGTCCCAAAGTAAGCAAAGCTTGAACTATGGCACCAGATAGCTGATAAATAGGTAAGTTTTGTAAATACAAGATATAGGTATACCTACATATCATAATCATTCTGTAAATCCAGAATAATATATACAAATAGATTTATGAAACTCATGAATCTGTAGGTATTATGAAAACTTGGAAATAATCATTCGAAATCAAATGCCCGCAACGCAGGCAGAGCTAATCGTAGATGTGCGTGGTGTGGCCTGTCGTAATAAATCGTAGATTTAGCCCAAAAAGCCACTTGAAATAATTTAGTTACTGGCTAAGTTGGTAAGAATATTAAATTCAATAAGTATATGTAGTACCTATACTTATTGATTTTTTTTGTCTTCAAGGGTTTGGAGACAAAAAAAGATCTTGTTTTAATCTTTATTAAAAGTTATTTGTCTAAAAGCACTTTGTTTTGCATTTGACTTTTGGTCTTTTGTGAAGACTGAGGCATTTGTTACTCCCTGACAACAATGTTTTAACCGACTTACTCGGCTGTATTTTTTAAATATTTATTAAACCGTATACCCCATCTAACGGGTATGTAAACTTGTAGATAGGCACGTTCCAGCAATAAGGAACATATTTATATTTGAGTGCCAAATCATTACTTTAGTATGTGACGGATTGCAAGCCGATTGCCGATACTAGGATCTGCCAATGAGAATCGATTTGACATAAAATAGTAGATAGGATAGGCCAGTTGCACTCATAATTTTATTGATTAAAAGTAGTTCCTCATTCTACATTTAGTTCCCGAATCGGAAACACGAGCTACCGGACGGTGCATGTTTTATGTGCAATCCACTATTTTCGGCTAAAATCCGATATTGCATCCTTTACTAGCAGATCTAGCTAAAAAAGATCAGTAGGATTACGTGGAAGAGTATTATATCTCGATGGGCAAGCTAATTTGTTATGACTGTGGTCTGAGAGAAAAATAAAAACCGTTTATTTCGGACCACAAGTATACTAAAGTTAAAAACCGTGAATATATTTATTGTTCGTAAAGCCTCTGCGTCAAATACCATAGAGCTTCTACGTACAACCGTAGAGCTTCTTACCGGGTTGGTATACACATCGTAGAGCCTGGTTTGGTAGGCACAAAATGAGTTTTTATTTACAGGATGCTATTTTTTCTACCTATGACTCAGGAAGTTATGATAAAAAGTGATGGTAGAAGCAGTAAGTATTAGATTTTTTACTATAATGCAATAAAATAACTGTTCATATTGTGCACACCAGTTTTTGAAGTGAAAACTTCTTTAGCGGCGTTGAGCACTTTCTGTAATGGGTATAAAATCTTAAACTCGCGTCAGGATCACGTGACCTGATCGAAAGAGCGTAAGACGGATGGAGAGGACGTTGCCGTTCCGCTCGACTGACCGCGCCGTACCCGGTGTGCGACGTTGCCGCTTCGCTCGCCGGCCGGCACTGTTGCTACGATGGGGGCGGGGCGGCGCGTGCGGTTCGTGCATCTATTAATGATAAAAGTGATGAAGAAATAGCGAAAGAAAATGAGTGAGTACTTTATAAATATACTAGATGAAAATTTAATAAGTTTTAATACGAGCGGCAAGTTTTCACTTCTGCCGGCACTCCCGGAGTGCAACCCGTCTTTTTTTTTTATAGGATTCTCGAAACCAAAATTATTTATGTATTGGTACTGTATTGGAGATAGATAATTTTTGTATAGAATTTGTCTTACGTGTTATAAGCATTTGATATAGTAATTAGCATGGAAATCTATCTAATAATTTTATGTACTAGTTTTATTCCACTGTGGCACGAGCAGCCTGGTGGCGTGCATGCATATTGCATACTCACGACCTCGTAGTTTTATTGCCGTGTACGAGGACTACGAGGCGTGTTTTAACCACAAAGAGGGTAGTTATTATTGTAGTCGGGTGTGTATGCAAGCATCGGTGCCAGATGGTGTCTGGTTTACTAGGAACGTGAGTTTTTCTAAACATTTTTTCAATAAAATTGTTATCAGATTTTACCACTTAAGGAAAATACCCTACTCCAAGATAGAAGGGTTCTATTAGCCCTTGATGAGTGACAGTGACACGCCCGAAACTCTTCAGGATTTATGAGTATTTACAGAGCTTTTAAAAAGTAACGGCAACTAAGCCGTAATTTTCTGGGCGTTCTTCTAAATTTAGACGCGTGAAACCAGTAGCAGTTTAGTAGTATATAGTAGAGCTCTTTTGAAGTGCTCGTCCGGGGAAGTATTACCAGCGTGCTTATTTCAGCTGTGAAGCAGTTTTTGTTCGGTTTGAAGGGTGCAGGTGCCAGTGAAACTAGTTGAGGGTGCTTAGTCATACATTAGATAGCAAATGTATGTTAATCACTCTACGCGTATAAATATTTGAGAGCCGCAGGGTCACAGAGCGTCGGATAATTTATTCCAAAGAGGAACTTCTAACGATGCTAATACGTGGGTTATTTGTTAAGCAAATCATTGTGTAGCGACAAGTGAAGCAATCATCCATTGAAGGTCCATTTTCAACGATTATGGGTGATCTCCATCCACCGACTTCATCATATCACCATTCCAACGTTTGGAGAGGGAGTTGGAGGTGTCTTGCGTTTCATCTTCCGGGTTGTAGACCTATTTTATATAATCTTATTTCCCCACGATTGCCGGTTCAAAGAGCTTTATATTACGATCAGAAAACGAGGTCGTACTGTGATCTATCTCTACAGAAACGTTAGAATTTGATTCTAATTATGAAACAGCGTACATTGCGGGTTGAAGCCAACGCTACAGCTGTTTGTTCTCTACAGAATCATCGTGCCTAAACAAACAGCGCAAACTAAACAAATATTATTCATCCAATTCCACCACCTCATTTCGAAAGGAATATGAATTTGAATGGATGCCCACGACACTTTGAAAAACAAATTTAAGATTTTACGTCAAGTTATACAGGGTTATTCATTATTAGCTGCAAATACTCAGGAATTTGGTTCAACAAATAGAATAAAAAATATTTATGAAATTATTTTTTTTAAATTTGATCAAAAATTTTTTCATGTTTTTGTATCAAAATTTTATTTTTATTAATTTCTTATGGCTATTGCACAATGATTGCCATGGAGAACAGGGCGATGACCCACCCAGGTGGTGACTGAACGCAGAGTGTCACTCACGGCGCGCGGGCGCGGATCAAAGGTCAAAATAGGTCAGGCGCTAATGATTCCTTTATCGATTTTCTCGGGATTTTCATAACAAAACTTAAAAAAAATCATTTCAATAATATTGTTTATTTTATTTGTTGAACCTAATTCCTGAGTATTTGCAGCTAATAATGAATAACCCTGTATACTACAGCTTAGCTAAAGTATTATTTAGAGTTCTTTAAAATAATTTTTGCCTAAGGAAGTTCTACCACCAAATTAGCCGTCAAGCAGTGATAACCATTGCTATATATATTATTATGCTTTGAAGAGTATGACACTCAAACTACCTCACCAAAAGTAGGAGGTTTTTAAATTATAAATTAAATGCTGGTGGAAATTTCATACAGCGCCATCCAGCTCCAAACGTGGCCACACTAATCAGACTCCATGTCGATGAAACGGGAATGTCGGTGATTTCGGGCTTATCGCCTCATAATCGCAGATTGCCAGGCTTATGGAAATTTATGTAGGGACGTGTTAACGTGCGTAACCTACCTACATCAAAGGCGCAAATAATAATAAAGGCACTTTATATGACATTTATTCATTTATTTGCTGGAAAATGTTTCTTGTTGAAAAATAGCTTGAATTGGAATAAGAAAAGAAAGATTTTTAGATTTTATAGCGATGTTATATAGAATAAAGATAAATCTAAAACTAGTAAAATAATCTCTTTTGGTGGGAAAACTTAAGTACAATTTTTTTGTAACCTTATGATATACTGTTACACACAGCTTTTCAATGATTTCATATCTTCAAAAACGTGCAAACGAGAAATAGTTTGACGGTGGTCAGGCCTTACAGTATATCATATAATTTAGTCAGCCCCTCTCAAGCTCAAAGTACTTATTTATTAATATAGTCGGCTCTTAGCCACGTTACGAAGGTTATTTATTCCTAGGTACTTTCAAACTAGTTTAATTGGACTTAAATTAGATTACTTAGGCAACAAAGGTCGATAAGGGGGTTAAGGGAATACCAATACGCTGAGCATTGTTTTACACGAAATAGCCTCATACCTACATTCGGAAACTACTTACGTGGTCATAAAAGTTTGACTCGGGGTCGCCTCCTGGGAAGACCCCAGTTTCTGCGAAATTAGATTGGAAGTATCCGTGAAACGCTGTTAATTACCACTAACTAATATAACATGCTCGTTTTGAACGTAGAATATAATAGTTATATGTACACAAGGATACAGCTCAAGTTGCATAAAGACAATGAAAAATGACACTTACTACAATGACATAAGAGCGAGCAGTATCTGATGTGTATCGATGTGTACCTAAACTACCTACCTAACTAAGCAACTTCCCTAAGGCTTCTTACTCTGTATGCCTGGTCGTCTGGAACAGGGCACTAGAACTTTCGAACCTTGATCAACAACTGAAGTTTGATTTACACACGACCGTAGGAATAACGTTAGTAGCGCCACAGGCGGAAGTCTAGTCTGAAATCTAGAAACTGAATCCTGAATAGCGTATTATAGGTTACTTTTTACTGTGCGTTGGAAACCGCAAGCAGAACGTATTAAATACCAATCTTGGTATACATATAAAACAACCTTCTCGCATTAGATACCTCGTTAAAATCATTTTCCAGTCCTGACAAATTTTCAGTAGCTATGTATAACAGTCTCGTTATCAAAAGCAAACAAAATTGAGATTAAAAACAATCTACCAAAGGTAGGTAATTGCTCGTCACAGATTACTTAACTGGAGGAGACTTCATTACCGCTCCTAGTTAACGACCAATTTCAGGGGAGCCTCGGAACTCGGCTTTCTTTTTAGGGTTGAAGGCCAACGAAGACTGGGCGTAGCGGGATAGGTAATCAGGAAAGGAATTATTATGAGACGTGTTTTATGATATTGAAGCTCAGCGTGTATTATGCGAAGGTTCTCTGAAATATATCTATACTGTTGTAATTACACTATAAGAGTTGTTTAGCTAACCATACATTATTCAAAACATGCGCTTGATTTACTGATGCCTTACAGATAAAACAAATGTTGATTTTATAAATCTGATATCAAAAGAAAAGGTATGCCTCTATAGTATCTCCAAACAATAAAACTGACGAAGAGCAACCATTGGTTCGTAACTATTTTATAAATATTCATGATAGTGGACGTTTGGGTAATTTATTGATCTGGCCAGCTCAGCCGGGCAAAACTTTTGACAGTCTAGAGTCGACCTGACTAGGATAGGTATTCCTGTTTAATTATGTTATATTATGTGGCCTGAGTGTGAGTAGTCCCCTCGTTAGCAAATCCCCGTCTCACAAAGTGTATATTTTGCATCAAGCTCCTCGCTAAAAATGGCTTTATCACATAAAACTTCGTCAGTGGAGAAGTATCTCGATTAACCGGTACTTAGCTCGTAAAATGAAATAGAAAATTATGAATGCTGTCCTCCGCTACAAGTGAAAATAACTTGTTTCATGCATTCGTTGTTTATGTTTAATTAAGTCTAAAAAAAAGCCCCAAAATAAGCAGAGCTTGTGTTATGGGAACCAGATAGCTGATATAATACTTACAATATTTTTTTTTTGTAAATACATACTTAGAATGCAATATAACATCCAGACAGAAAGCAAACATCTGTGTTCACCACACAAATATTTGTCCTCGGTGGGAATCGAACCCACGACCTACGGGTTTCAGGTTGTTAAAAATATGATTTGCTCTGCATCTGGCCTCGCTTACCAACTATAGGTGCAAAAAGTACCCAACTTAGATTATTATCATCATTAGCAGCCTATAAAGAAATTCCTGGCGCGAAAGCCTGAAGAGAGAAAAAAGTTTCTTAATTTACTAACTTTTTGCGATTTTCACAACGTCGTCGGTCATAAAAAGAAAATCTTCCTACGCTACGCCTTTCAATTTGTGGCACAGAATTGAATCAAAATATACCTAAGTATAACCAGTATAACCTTGAAAAAATATTGAAATATTAAGATTGAAATGCAAACATCCAAACTTTCATATAAATATGGGGTTAGGGTTGTTTGAAATCACATAAAATCGTTGTTTGTTAAGGCCTGCGCACATCTAGGCGATGGCGATTAGCTGAAACGCTATCAAATATAGCTGTCATATTTGACAGCGTTTCAGCTGATCGCCATCGCCGTCACCTAGATGTGGCATGACCTTTACATAATGGCATTTAAACATTTTTATTGTTAGACTCGCCTTTATTTTACAACTTTGAACAAATTCACAAACGTAATTGTACCACATTGTTTAAAATAAACCTCATTTGGAAGTTTAAATTATAATGCAAATAAAGTGTGTATTATGGAAACAAACTAGCTTATTATAACTCAACAAACTTTTACACAATTTAATTTTGATTTTAATTTAATCATTCTCATGATCTACCATGAATAGGTTTTGTTTTTTTATCGTTTGAGCATTATCTGATAGAGTGCTTCTGTGTTTCGAAGAGCACAGGAAATGCTCCATTTGAGGCCTTTTAGACCTCTGACGGACATAAGACTTTCTTAAAAAGCAAGCTTGATGTCAAAATTATGAATACAACAACGTCCTTGTTTTAAGAATTCAGAGGCAATTTCTTTATTCGTCATGAATATTGTGGCTTTGTGCGGTTCCCTCTTACAAATGTATTGTTATCTCGGGAAGGAGTGTTTCCTATGCTGATTCCTCACTTATTCTCGAGGTTTGTTTAATTATGTCTGCGACTTTTTGTTTTTTTATTTTATAATAATAGGTACCGGTAAGATGTATAAGTATGTCAATCAAATTCCTTTGTATTTGTATGTGCCTTTTTCTTATCATGTCACTGGCTCTTTTGAACCCAGTGTGGTGAAAGGATTTTAAGTGCGCCTCCTTTCGTGCACCTGATACATATTTTCGACCTTTTTAGGTTCTACGACATGCCGGTTTCCTCTCGGTGTTTTCCTTCACCGTTTAAAAGCACTGGCATAGTGTGTATACATACATTTTTGGGCAGAAAAAGTCATTGGTACACGACTGGATTTGAACCCACAACCTTAGGATCGGAAGGCGGGGCCGCTACCACTAGGCCACCAGCGCTCTCAATCTTGTATGTGCCAATATAATATTTGGATGTACCACTGTCTACCTCTCTGGCATCCTTTCTTTACCTGTACTTTTTTAAGACTGTGTGATCTATATAGCACATAAAAGGCAACATAAAAAAGTTTTCATGAATAATTTAGTGAATTTCAGTAACGTTAGCGCAGAATCCTAGTTGATATTTATATGTTGAGCTTTTGAGCTGGTTACATTTTTTCAACCGGATAAAGACTGATTCTTTATTCAGTGTAAATATTTTTTCAGAGCTTCGTTAGTCAATTTCAATTCATTTTCAGAGCAAATTAATATGTAAAAGTACAACAATAGCGCTCTTTCACTGAAAATGGTGAGTATAAATTGGAAATTCTGGCCCCACATCTCTGTTGATACCGTCAAATTCAAATTAAACCATGTTAATACTTCTTAGTATAGGCACAGATAAGATAATACTATACTAGTAGTATAGGTATACATTTTGTGTTTGGTTTATTCAGTTTTAATATAAGCCACTATAAATAAATTATAATGAGACGGTGCTAACTAAGCCAGGTGGTAATGTTCAGTAAAATCGCTTTATTTTCAAACCGTTAATTGCAGACAACTATTGTGGAAACGTGTCCAGGCAGCTAGACCTGTGGGAATTTGTGGCTCACATGACATTTTCTTCGATTTCGAAGATACGTATTTGATTTAGAAAGTTTTAGAAGCACGTAGCAATAATATTTTCACCTCGTAGGCATTTGCGTAGACCTTGTAGCACTTGCTACGCGACACGGCTGACATTGAAAACTTGCTACAATTTCTTTGCTTTTTTTGCTTGGCTTATTTTACGTTTATAATTTGACTGGCAGATAATGGTCACTTCTCGTGGTTCATCATCATTTCAACCGTAGAATGCTCAATGCTGGAATAGGGGACAGTCTACTAAATAAACAAAACAACACAGATTTTCAGAACGAAATTGTGTGCTTTACCCAACAGCTCCCAGAAACCTTTACCAAGCCATATTTTCATTTAGAGTACCCAGACGTGGCTATTCTGCGCTACCTTTTCCGTGACGGAAGTGCTCGACAAAATAGGCAAATAAAAAACTCAGCAGTTCGGGCTCACAAGGACTTTTTTAAAATTTCCCAGTAATATTTGCATGAACATTTTAGGGCATTCATAGTGGCTCTTACTAAACCCCTGAGAGAGTTCTGTGAGCTTAGCGGTATTAATATTCAGAGGGCTTAATGGATTACACGCGCCATGAAGTGGTACCCGCAGTTTAACACGGAGACTCATGCCAAAGGATCTTTGACGCCTTTTCAGAGCCGAGTTGTTTTGAAGTGAGCACTTTTTCCCGCTTAACTTGGGAGTCGACAATTTGCGATAAGAGGAAAGAACTTGTGAGATATGGGCCAAAAGATTATTTGAAAATAATTTGTTGCTATGAACAATTTTTCACATACATTTTATGTATGGAAAGTGTTCAGAATCGTTCTTTCTGGAAATGTATAAGGAATTATGTCCAGCAGTCTACTTTCTCAGGGTGATGATAATGATAGTATTATTAGGTTAAAGTGTGTGACAAACCCCACTTTCAACACATCACAAGCTAGAGTATGTAGATCACGTTTAAGAAATTGAAATTCATCCCTAACTAAAGTGACGGTACGTGGACAGAATGGTCAATGTCCCGGGGTCAATGTGAACCTCAAGAAGCCAAACTCCAGGTCAAGGTTCTCATCCACCAGTACATTATGTGTGTATCAAATTATGTTACACCCTGCTGTCATCGTTTTTTTTAGGGAAACTTATTTATAACTCCATCCTTTCCATGTACCTGCGTTGCAATGCTTTGTTATAGGTGATGGACCCCTTAACATCAGGTGGGCCAAATGCTTGTTCCATCAGCATAAAATAAATAAATAGACATTGCGCTGGATTTTATAATGCACATATTTTTTATGTTAATCTATACTATCCCACTGCTGGACAAAGGTATCTTCCACAATCTTCCAACTACTTATAACAATCCTTTGTGAGTTCCCACTAATAGAACTTCATGATCGTCTCGCCAGTCTCTTTTCGGCTGGAATAAAAAATATTCAGTTCTATCACAAGGATCACTTTGAAACGCCTTAAAGCTAGGTGAGTCTAGGTGCCAGTTCCACGCGACCAAGCTTAAAAGAACAGGCAACAACTACGATGGCTTGGTCCCTACCATTTTTTTTGTATCATCCTTCTACAAAATACAAACAGAAATAGCAGTAAAGTTCCAGTGTGGTGCCATATTGCACCTCTAAACCCTTCAAAGGGTTCATAAACACCACTCCATCAGGAGCAGATGCGCCGGTGTATAAAAAGGCCATCATAGTAACCGATTACCCTATCTAACTTTTACGAGGCAACTTTCTTTTAGGACCTTCGTAAACAGATGCTCAACTAAGCGATCAAATTATTGCAACTACCTCATAAGCTAGACACAGAAAACTGTATAATATGTTTGCATCAGTAGCACAAAAAAAGATTCTTAAATAATTATATTTAGCGCTAAACTTGCATCTTTAAAGTAGAGACAGACTTATTGGTGAACGCAGTATCAGCATTGAGTATTTGAATAACGGCTATTTTATGGGGGGTGATTCTTCTTCTTATCTTCGTATCGTATCTTTTGTTGCAATTAAAACATGATCGCATGTGTCAGTTAGTTGATATGTTTATATTCTGCTTTGAATAAAAAACTAATTGAAACAATTTTATCTTTGACAAGGAACGATTGCAACAAGTCTGAATGCTGTAGTAAATAAACATGAGATAGCGAATAGGAACCTTGCTTTTTAAAACTAGTGGCGACATAATTATAGCGGTCGAAAATTGATGACAACAAGGAATGTGATCGCTGTTCCTTGTTTGTATCATTTATTTATATTCATTGATTTATACAACTAGCTAATGTCAAGTAGATAGAATGATAAAAAAACTTTATTTGTGGTTAAAGAACTTTATTCTCAAAAGAAATTAACAATTTCACTTAATGAGAAATACTAATATCTAATTTTAAGTGCTTTACAGCGAGCATACAGAGCGTAAAATAAGTAGGTAAATAACTTCAAATATCTACGCTTATAGCTTACTTCATAATTTAACTAAAACAGTAACAATAATTGTAGGTTACCCAGTACGTATTTGGGGTAAAGGAGCTTTGCATAAATACTATAAATAAAACTAATAACTGTGTGCGGGTACTTCTTAAAAGATGAGAGCCGTCGTCGTTAGTGTGCGTCGTAGGTAGTTGTTGTGTCGGCCGGCCGGTAAGGAATGTTACTCTCAGGTACAGGGCCGGATTCAGAAATTAGTAATTATGTGTTTTTTTAATTTTGCTTTAAAAATATTTAAGCTAGTGGAGTTTTTAATTTCTGGGGGGAGTTTATTGAATAACCTTGCACCATCAGAGCATATGGTCTTTTTACCATAGTTTGTGCGGGCCTTTGTTATATGGATATTATCTGCATTGCGAAGTACTCTTTTACCTAGTTGTCTATTTGTTTTAAATGTTATTTCAGTATGGGTATTTTTGTTTAAAATTTTTTTTATTAATAAGCATGTATTGTAGCAGTATGTTTGGTAAATATTCATAATTTTAATTTGTTCGTATAACTGTTTGGTTGGTGTTAGGAAGTCATAATTAAAGAGAATTTTCAGAAGTTTATTTTGTTTTATTTGAAGGTCTGTTATTGTTGAAATTGCGGCACTACCCCATATTTCAATAAGATATTCTAGGTGTGGTTTTATAAGTGAAAAGTAAATAGTGTAGCGAACCCGACGTGGAAGACATCGCACACAACCGTAAAGTGACGCTATTAGGGAAGATATCTTCGTACATATTTTACTAATATGGCTCTTCCACGTGAGGCCTCCGTCTAGTATTAGACCTAGGTACTTTTCTTCGGTTGTCTCTTTAAGAGCGAGTCGTGCAAAATAGTTGAAAACGATAGTCACGGTTAAATCGATATTATGAATATACTTGCAATAATGAATCTAAAACTTTGTATAAAGTACCAGACTGAACGTATTGACAATTATTCCGTAACAAAAAAAAATATTTATCTATAATTAAATAAACACAGATAGGTAAAATTTGACAAATCGTATGTCGGCGTTATTAAAAAATGTCATGTTACACTGTTGATTTTATGAACAAACTTTAATTCGAATTAATCTCAAATGTTTAGTCTACAATTAGTCCTTTTTCGATTTTTAATAAATCACTTAGTTATTTAGTTATGAATTTTTTAAAAAAGCATCTCAAATCCGCCATACAAATTTACTATGGACGCGCGAAATTGAATATATACGCGACGAACGCTCGCGGAAATTCAGTCCACCACGAGAGCTCAGAGTGGGAGCACGTCTCTTTGCAAGGCGACGCGAGCCAACTAGCAAACGCGATCTTATGTGTATGTACACACAGCTGCAAACAGGTAAAGTGAGGTAAGCCATTTTTTATTATCTATGCTTTTTATTGCTCAAAAAAATGTGATGTACCTATAAATATTTACTTTGTTTAGGGAACAATGGGAAAGCGAAAAGAAAGATATTCTAAGAAGAAAAGTGGCGCTCTGTTCCGGAAAAAAAATCGATAAAAATATGTAGGTATGTAGGTATAGATTATTTTCGTATTTCAAATTTGATGTTGGTATTGTTCCAAGTTTTTTTGGTCAGGCTGATTGCGAATCGAAAACCCAAGATGGCGGATTCATTTTTTTTTTATATTTGATATTGGTATCGTTTAATAAGTTTTCGAGGGCGCTGGTTCCGAATCTGCCATTCATTTTTTAATCCAAGATGGCGGATTCTTTTTTTGTCATAAATTTTTGATATGGGGTTTTGGGGGCGCTGACTCCGAATATGCCATTCATTTTTTAATCCAAGATGGCGGATTCATTTTTTTTATATTTGATATTGGTATCGTTTTATAGGTTTTTGAGGGCGCTGGTTCCGAATCTGCCATTAATTTTTTAATCCAAGATGGTGGATTTTTTTTGTCATAAACTTTTGATATGGGGTTTTGGGGGCGCTGGCTCCGAATATGCCATTAATTTTTTGATATGGGTATCGTTTTATGGGTTTTTGGGGGCGCTGATTTTGAATCTGCCATTCATTTTTGAATCCAAGATGGCGGATTCTTTTTTTTCTTAAATATTTGATATGGGTATCGTTTTATGGGTTTTTGGGGGCGCTGGTTCCGAATATGCCATTCATTTTTGAATCCAAGATGGCGGATTCTTTTTTTTCTTAAATATTTGATATGGGTATCGTTTTATGGGTTTTTGGGGGTGCTGATTTTGAATCTGGCATTCATTTTTGATTCCAAGATGGTGGATGTTTTTTTTTCTTAAATATTTGATATGGGTATCGTTTTATGGGTTTTTGGGGGTGCTGATTTTGAATCTGGCATTCATTTTTGAATCCAAGATGGCGGATTCTTTTTTTTCTTAAATATTTGATATGGGTATCGTTTTATGGGTTTTTGGGGGCGCTGGTTCCGAATATGCCATTCATTTTTGATTACAAGATGGCGGATGTTTTTTTTTCTTAAATATTTGATATGGGTATCGTTTTATGGGTTTTTGGGGGCGCTGGTTCCGAATATGCCATTCATTTTTGATTCCAAGATGGCGGATTCTTTTTTTTCTTAAATATTTGATATGGGTATCGTTTTATGGGTTTTTGGGGGCGCTGGTTCCGAATATGCCATTCATTTTTGATTCCAAGATGGCGGATTCTTTTTTTTCTTAAATATTTGATATGGGTATCGTTTTATGGGTTTTTGGGGGCACTGATTTTGAATCTGCCATTCATTTTTGAATCCAAGATGGCGGATTCTTTTTTTTCTTAAATATTTGATATGGGTATCGTTTTATGGGTTTTTGGGGGCGCTGGTTCCGAATATGCCATTCATTTTTTATTCCAAGATGGCGGATTCTTTTTTTTCTTAAATATTTGATATGGGTATCGTTTTATGGGTTTTTGGGGGCACTGATTTTGAATCTGCCATTCATTTTTGAATCCAAGATGGCGGATTCTTTTTTTTCTTAAATATTTGATATGGGTATCGTTTTATGGGTTTTGAATCTGGCATTCATTTTCAATCAAAAATGAATGGCATATTCGGAACCAGCGCCCCCAAAAACCCATAAAACGGTACCCATATCAAAATTTAAGAAAAAAAAACATCCGCCATCTCGGAATCAAAAATGAATGGCAGATTCAAAATCAGCACCCCCAAAAACCCATAAAACGATACCTATATCAAATATTTAAGAAAAAAAACATCCGCCATCTTGGAATCAAAAATGAATGGCATATTCGGAACCAGCGCCTTCAAAAACCCATAAAACGATACCCATATCAAATATTTAAGAAAAAAAATAATCCGCCATCTTGGAATCAAAAATGAATGCCAGATTCAAAATCAGCACCCCCAAAAACCCATAAAACGATACCCATATCAAATATTTAAGAAAAAAAAAGAATCCGCCATCTTGGATTCAAAAATGAATGGCAGATTCGGAATCAGCACCCTCAAAAACCCATTAAACGATACCCATATCAAATATTTTAAGAAAAAAAAAGAATCCGCCATCTTGGATTCAAAAATGAATGTCAAATCCACAATCAGAGCCCCCAACAACCTCTAAATCGATACCCATAATTATCATTTATTTAGGATAAAAATGAAGCTGCCATCTTGGATCCAAAATGAATGAAAGTATGAAAGAAAGAAAATTTATTTAACATAACATAGGTACACAGAACGGAACATTGACAAAATCAAAACTAAAATATGAACAAAAAATTCTAACACAAATAATTGAGTAATTACTTGCTATCTTAGCACATAATAAAAAAAAACAACTACGTCCCGCGCTAGGTACATGTTATGCCAAATAGGCCCTGGCTCAGCTTTTGCTGCTTAGCGGGGTATGAACTTACCACCAAAAATATTATTCACAAATATGCAAATATAGTTGAAAATGAAACGAAAACCTGGCCTCTCAGCTTAGTTAGTAGTAGCTCTGCCTTCTACGCTGTAGGTCGTGGGTTCGATCCCCACGGAGAAGAAACATTTGTTTGGTGAATACAAATGTTTGTTCTCTGTCTGGGTGTTATATTGTATTTTAAGTATGTATTAAAAAAAACAGTAGGCCCAGGCATACATTTTCGCCGCGCCGTAGAGAGGGGATAGCTGTCTACTCTCCATCCGTCTTACGCTTTTTCGATCAGGTCACGTGTCCTGACGCGCTGACGCGAGTTTAAGATTTTATACCCATTACAGAAAAGTGCTCAACGCCGCTAAAGAAGTTTTCACTTCAAAAAAATTATATGCTAAGTATTATATCAGCTGTCTGGTTCCTATAGTATAAACTCTGCTTGGTTTGAGGCTAGATAGTGTGGAGTGGATTGTGCACAATATTTATGATTTATTACTATTATTAAAAAACCTAAAAGAAAAGTGAAATGAAAATGTAATTATTTTGTAAACTGACCTCAGATTGTTTTTTTTAGAGAGATGAATTTTACTTTCTGGCATAACGTAAACAAAATTTCGTCTCTATAAGTAACTCAACCAAACAAAATTTTTTTAAAATCATGGGTTACCTACTTTTGCCACACTAGGTGTAAACGGCGTCGAGCGAACCTATCATTGTGTGCGTGAGTACGCACACAACTAGCGAGCCGCAGTAAATACCTATTTTCCGTCCGCCTGGTTTACTCGACTCGCTCTTAAGGATAATTGTGTCAATAGTAAGAGGGGTGTAGCTATCGATTTTTTTATTTTTTGCCTTGAAAATCATGTAAGATGTTTTAGTCGTATTTATGGTCAAGAGGTTACATTGGAACCATTCATGAAGCATACTTAAGTCGGTTTGGGCTCGTGGTATAATTTCATCCATAGTGTGGCCGAAGTAAAATATGCATGTATCATCAGCGTACAAAGAAATATCACCAAATAACTGAAGCGTACTGATATTATTGATATAAATCAAAAAAAGGAGCAGCCCCAGGATCGATCCTTGTGGGACGCCGTAAGTGATAGGTTTGGGTGAACTTTGGTACTGACCAATTTTGACTATTTGCTGTCGTTTGCGTAAGTAGTCTTCAAAAATGTTCAATGCCTTGCCGGTGACACCTATCTCAAATAGTTTTTTCAAAAGCAGAGGGTGACTAACCGTATCGAACGCCTTTTTGAGGTCTATAAAAATACCTACTCCGATGTTTTTGGAGTCGATGTTTGTTTTAATCTTAGTTACTAAATCAATTGTCGCAGACAAAGTGTTAGATTTCGGTCGAAAACCATATTGGCGCTCGGACAGAAAATTAATATCTGTTAAGTAGTTATCTAACCGCTTATGTATTATTTTTTCGAAAACTTTAGAAAGCACTGGTAACACGGAGATTGGGCGATAGTTGCTAGGATCGATCTTTGTTCCAGACTTATGTATAGGGGTTACTTTAGCAATTTTAAGTTCATCTGGGAATATTCCTTTCTCCAGGCAATCATTAATGCAACATGTTAGGTCAGTGAGAATATATGTTTTAATACACTTGATCGTTTTCGTAGTAATACCGTCTATTCCAGAACTAGAGTTATTATCAAGACTCTCAATTATTTTTGATACTTCGTTTTCAGTGCAATGTTCCATGATAGAAAGTTGTGTATCTTTAATATTATTGCTATTGTGCGTATTGTTATGAAAACTTTGTGGTATTTTGTTTGCTAAGTGAGAACCAATCGTTGAGAAGTATGTATTGAATTCCTCACAGACTTGCTTGCCATCTGTTATAATTGTACCTACATCGGACTTGAGTTTTGGTGGCATAATGTTAGCTTTTATTTTGTTTCTCGATAAAGTATCAATTAGTCTCCACATTTTCTTTGGGTCATTTTTACATTTAGTGAACGAATCGTAATAGTAGTTACTTTTGGTTTTCGCTATGAGCTCTGTGACATAATTTCTTGTTTTAATGTATTGTTTTAATAGGTTTTCATCATCTGATTTGTGTTTTAGATTTTGCCAAAGAATATTTCTGTTGTTTATGTTATTAAGTATGTTTTTGTTGATCCAATCTTTTTGTCGTGTATTTTGTATTTTAGTTTTAGTGATTTTACTTAGTTTTATAATAGTTTTAATGGATTCATCGAAGTTGATATAGTGGTGGTTTATATTATTTATAGTAGCAGTAGGTATATTATTAGTAATTTTACAAAACTCCTTTTTACAATTTTCCAATAATAGGTCATAGTTAATAGCTTCATATGTAATTCTTTGTGGAGGCTCTGGTTTGAATTTCTTCATGCCAAGAAATATCTGCTTGTGGTCTGCTAAAGATGAGTCATGTATGCCAAAATGGAAGCTTCTGTCTTTTAGGTTTGAAATGACATGATCTAGAATAGACCTCTTGGTTGCTGTTGTGCGCGTTGCGTATTCTTCGTCTACTTTATTAAGAATTTCAAAACCAGTTTCACGTATAACATTTCTAAATCTGTTCGTATCTCTTTCAGTTTGTAGTAAATTTAGATTGAAATCACCGAAAACAAGAGCTCTTTTTCTGTTTTGTACTTGGGATTCAAAGTCTTGTAGAAAACTATTTATATTGGTATCTCCTGGTTTGTAAATTAGCCCAATATCAAGTTTCTGTTTATCAAGAGTTATCCATAAGTAGTTGTTACCATTACTGTACGTACTTTCGCAGATGGTGTGTTTCAAATCATTATGTACGAAGATGGAGGCTCCTCCCCCTCTTGCGTCTGTTCTGAAGTTAAAGTAATGTGTGTAGTTCGGTATTTGAATTCCAGCAGCTTCCTCGTCAGTCTTTATCCAGGATTCGGTTACCAAAATAAGGTGTATATTAGTGTTGGTAGATTTAATAATGCATTTAAGTTCATCAAGTTTTCCAGGTCGGACAATGCTTCTTATATTAGTGTAAAAGAAATTCATTGACGTTTGAAATTGATCGAGGTCGTCGTATGTGTTCATTAATTGGTATTTTATTTCTTGGCCGTGTATTTTATCTGTAGCTAAAGTAGTTTTTAGGCATTGTGGAGGCGCTATTAGTTTTTTGGAAATGAGACGATTTTAGGACATCCTTTTATATATTTGATGGTCAAATCTCTTTCTCCATTTTCTTGTCTTTTTTGAAGCTCCTGCCTGAGCTCTTTCATGTGCAGTTGTTGGGAAAGAGTCTGATCCGAATATAACTTTACGGCTTTATTCGTAATCTTTGTTTCTAAGTATGTCTTTTGTGATGTCAGGACAGTTGAGATAAACTCTCATTGGGCGATTTATGCCTGACTTGAATTTTCCAAGTCTTGATGTTTTTACTGAAGTGGGCAGAAGTTTTGTAGCCTCTTTTATAATACTAAATGCTTCCTTTTCATCAAATAAACTTTTGTCTTCACCTTCCAATCCGTGCAGTTCAGCTACACCGATGATGATAATATTTTTCTGCCTATAAGATCTCTCATTGATTTCTCGTATGAGTTCTTCCTGCGAACTTGCGGGAGCGGAACTAGTGGATCCGGAAGTAACCTTTAAGGTATTAACGTCGTTTTCCAGGGCCTTAATCTTCAGTTCGGATAGGACTTTTTGAGCTTTAAGATCGTTAATCTCAGTTAACATCTTGCTTTGTTCTGCTACCAGGTGCTCTGTGGTAGATTGAACGTTGTCCATTTGATTTTTTATTTGAGAAATATCACCACGCATAGAACTCATATGCTCGTTTTGGGTTATGGTAAAATCTTTGAGTAAATTCATGATGTCGATACGAAGGTCAGCTATACTTTTTACGCAATCGCAGTCCGTCCCTGTTTGAAGCGCAACTTTTCGCTTGCGCAGTGTCATCTTTTGGTTATCTGCATCGGTTAACCTTGTAAGATCAGGTGCCGAGCCACTAGCTGTCGTGGGCGATCTCAAAGGATTCATGTTAGACAAAAACCGAGGGGTTGAGGGGTGCTTGCTGCCACTGCGCGATTAATTATTTTAGTTTAAATTTGCGACACGTCTGCTCTGTAAGCTCACTCAGGCGGTTTTCGATTTTGTAGATATGTGTAACACACACAAAATAAAATAAAAAATTACAGAGATAAATACAAAACAAAATCTTAATTGACAACAAAATAAAATCTAGCAACGAAAATTAAGCTGGAGTGTGTGTTGCATCCCAGACAAAGAAGTAATAGCTCAGCACAAAAAAAAACAATCTAAAATCCTGTCCCAGGCACTATAGCGTCCCGTAAGTAGGGGCATGAGTGATCACCAGTTGCCCCTGACGAAATTAATCATCTACAATAGATGCAAAGGCCTGCACAAGTACAAACACTGATTTTCAGCTATTACCTGTTTGGCGACAAGTGGTAATCATCGCCTAAAACAAAGCATTCTCTCGTACTACGTCCCAAAAAAGCAGCCAAGTGCGAATCGGACTCGCCCATGAAGGGTTTCGTAGCATCAAGTAACATAATATAAAGCTTCTTGTAGTTCGTCGAAAGGTAAATTGCGGTTTACGATTTATGACGTATAAAAAAAAAACTACGGGCTAGATCTCGTTCAAACCAAATATCGTTGAAAGTTTGCATAGTAATGTACAACATATATTTTTTTTAGTTTTATCATTCTCTTATTTTAGAAGTTAGAGGGGGGGGGGACCAACTTTTTTCCACTTTGGAAGTGTCTCTCGCGCAAACTATTCAGTTTAGAAAAAAACGATATTAGAAACCTCAACATAATTTTTAAAGACCTATTCATAGATATGTTCATAGACACGTATGGGTTCGACGAAAAAAATGTTTTTGAGTTTCAGTTTTAAGTATAGGGACCCCCAAAATTTATAGTTTTTTTTCTATTTTTAAGTAAAAATCTTAATGCGGTTCACAGAATACATCTACTCGCCAAGTTTCTTCAGTCTAGCTCTTACGGCTTCGGAGAAAAATGGCTGTGACATACGGACGGACAGACAGACATGACGAATCTATAAGGGTTCCGTTTTTGCCATTTGGCTACGAAACCCTAAAAAAGGCTGTCTTACTGCTTGAGGATAGCTATGCTACTGTGGCCGGTAAGCCCCGGATGAGATTAACGGCAGTTTCCGACCAAGTTAAGACAGGTATCAAAAATTATTTATGATACGGTAATTTTCCCCTCGAGATGTTCCGGCATTCTTGATCGGGCTTTTAACTTGAATATTATTTGGCTTTTACGAGATGGAAATGAGGAATGAGACGAAATTCGCTTTTGAAACAGAGGAATTTATATTTTGAAACCAGGTCTCGGACACTTTTGTGCAGAAAACCGGATCCAATGTACCTAATTGTAAAAGTTTTATATACTTAGCATTCTCAGTTTTCTTGTTTGTTTTCGCGATAAGGCATTCAAAATAACAATTCTATTTGTATTTTTTTAATAATGTAAAAAAACAATTGTGTCATACTGTTCGTATGGAATTCTTATTTCCTTACTTATGTAGTACGTGAATTTGAAATTGGCATTTGTCCAATTTGAAACAATTTTGCCAGTGTCAATAGTTTTTGGTCAAGTCAGTCAAAAGCTTTGCGCACATCACATCTAAGCAACGAAACGCTGTCAAATATTCCATCGATAATTGACAGCGTTTCACAGATCGCCACCGTAGAACGCTTAGATGTACGCAAGGCATTAAGTATAGATAGTGCAATTCACGAAGACGCACCCCTCGCGGGATGCGGGGAGTTTGCTCCGAGAGGCAGTCGCGAACCGTAGTCTATTCATTGTAGAGTGCGTGTGCACTCATAGGTAATTAGTGTGTACCGATAACACTCAAACATTGACGGAAGCTTGCACACATATACTTAAACGGTTAGGAGGAATAGTGGGGCGCGCCTTCGTGGATTGCACTATCTATAATACTGTTATACTCGTAGCAGGCTTAAAAAACCTGTTTTCTACGTAAAAGCGACTTTATGTTTTTCAATCACTAACTTTCAAAATACTTTAAAGTTTGTTTGGGAATTCAGGCGGAATCTGAATCTTTGTGCTAGTTGTTCGGTTTTGTAACAATGATCAAAGCTTTTACCATCAAGTTGAAATTTGAGAAATAATTTCTTTAAACAAAAACGTTGGTCATTATTTTCATAAAGTGCCTTATTTCATCCAAAACTTGTACTATGGCAACTACGATACCTCTGTATACATACACATCATATTATAACACCTACACACAACAAACTTCTAATCAGCACATATATTATACATACACATACCCGTAACTTTGATCGAAAACATGTGTCAAGTGCATCAAAAGAGCCTCTTTGAAGCGCAATTAAATTTATTTCACCGCACTTGGTTTGAAGTTTGAGAACCAATGACACGATCAGAAGAAAAAGCACATACTTACATACAGCACATAATGCATACCAACTATTAGCCAGTTTTGGGAATAGGACATCCCTAGTCTGACCGAGCGACGGGATACATCACTAAAAAAAGAAGAAGAGGGCGTCTGGTGTAGTTGTAATGGTTTGGAATAAAGTATTAAACAAAGTTCTAGCTATATTTAATGGAGAGTTTCGCCGTAACACTACTTACCAGCAACAAATTACCCATAAAACTTACTATTCTTCTAGAATGAGCTCTGAGTCTTTGAAAAGAAGAAAAAAGTCACTCGAAAAACGTTCTCCAAACACACTAAAACGTGTCGCCAAAATAGAACAAAAAAAGAGCCAATTTCATCAGATTTTGTGTTTTTTTATGCAAATTCTACAAAAATTGCTTTCGAAACGTGCAGTTCTAGCGTGCACTTGGATCAATGTACTTATTCTAGTACGTGTTATCATTCGATATCGAACGTCACGTTTGGATTGGGAAATTTTACGAGCCAATAGTGGCAAGATGCTTTTGTCTGTGCTATATAGGGCACGTTTACATCATGCAGTAAAGTTGCAGCGCCACAGAAGGTCAGTCCAGCGCTGACTTGCATCTGTATGTCTTAAGTTGATGGACGCAGGGCAATGCATCATGCAGTAATGTTGCAGTGCCACAGAAGGTCAGTCCAGCGCTGACTTGCATCTGTATGCATCAAGTTGATTGACGCAGGGCAATGCATTGTAGGGCACGTTTTTGATGTGCATGGCCTACGAGTCAATTCTTTGTTATAGACGATGGTTACTACTTTACATCAGGTGCTGGTTGTTCCATCAGCTAGTTTTATAAAGAAAGAAAGAAGTTTCAACTGCTGTAGGTATACACTGCATACACACTGACTATTGACTGGTTGGTAGTAGCTCTGCCTTCTGCGCCGTAGTCGTGGGTTCAAACCCCACAGTGAACAAATATTTGGTAGCTTTTTTCTTTACCACACCGTTTAATTAAATCAAACTGAGTTGTACGATTACATGAACCGTCTTTAAAATCCAAACGTCTGGATCCGACTGGATCTAGTCACTAGTCTCGTGTGAACCTGGCTTTATTTAATAGCTATGAGATAATCTGTGCGATCAATGTAGTAACTATAGAGTAAGCTGTCGGCTATAAACCAAAAGCGATGCCAAACTTCAGCACTAAAGTACAGGCATTTCAATTTGAAGTTAAACTTGAAGGTCGTGACTTTGCAGCTCTTCAAGGGATCGTGACAAACATCATTAAAGTTACCTATCACTTTAGGTAATTAATTGTGAAATTGAGGCGAATCTTATTAAATAGGTGTTTAAACTAAATTCAGTTTCCGTCTGGTACTGATTTGGATCAGTTGAGCTATCTCTAGATGGTTTGTAACAGTTTCTTGTGTATTTTGTAAATATTTGTTTAATCGTTTCAAAAATTGTTTAAAAAGTTTCTTTGTGTAAACAAATTAAGTAATTTCAGTACCAGGTGATCAATTGGTTTTTTATGTTCTGGATCAGTTTTGGGAGCATCCTGTCATACTTATTGAGTTCCTGTTTATTGATTCTTGTAAACGCTGTTATATATCTCTGTCATATTTGACAGTCTTTTACTGATCGCCAACTCAGAACGCTTAGATGTGCGCAAGGCTTGAGTATTTAGATAAATACTAGAACTTAGTAAAAAAACATAAATATGGATGTATCCATTCTCAATAATATTGCTCCAGAAAATATTGGCTAAACAAAATATTATTTACAAATTCTCATAGCTCGGAATAGCAATACATCATTTTGCTCACCCGCGGGAGACGTAAGTGGAAAAATCAGAGGATATTGAGGATCGCATGAGATCAATCAGGTTGGAATATCGACGGTGAGCAAATTGATTTCATTACTTGAACCAATATCGGGGAGGCGCGAAGATCTACTCGGCCGGAAAAACACCCTCACTGGAAAGGGTAAGTTAAAATTTAGCAAACCAATTACCAACAAAGTTGGATTCACGGGCTAATAATTCAATCGTATAACTAAAAACAATGACTATAGAACCACTTTTTAACACGCTTTTATTAGCTTGGGCTGTAACTAACTATGTATGTAACGGAATCTTTGAGCATAATTTTCACCAACTCTTCCAGAAGTTTGATTAATTTGAAACTTTGCACACCTATCAAGGGCCAATGACAATGCATTAATTTGATAACAGTTTCCCATTATCCTTATTAGGACCGCCAGGATTAATAAGTTATTTTAGAGATCTTCTGTAAGGAAGTATGAGAGATAGAGCTAGCGCGCGATTTAATTACTATCCCTTGTCCGCTAATAATTGATTGAAATATCAAACTAAAAAATGAAAAATAAATATAGTTTAAAAAAACTAAACAACCACGCTTTTATAGCTAATCAAACTAAAAAGAAGAAAATAATGTTTAATTACAGAGTTTCAGAGTAAAAAGCGTGGGGTGCTTGATATATTAAAGTATCTATGAGCAGAGAGTTATGAAATAATAGTAAAAAGGTATGAAAATATAGTAAAATACACCCCACGTTTTTTACTCTGAAACTCTGTAATTAAACGTTATTTTCTTCTTTTTAGTTCAATTAGCTATAAAAGCGTGGTTTTTTAGTTTTTTTTAAACTATATTTATTTTTGATAAAGATAGCTAAGCATTTGGCTGATGCAGCATAAGATGGAGCATGCTTAACTACAATCCACCTTTTCATCACTCTTGTTTTAAAAATTCTTAATTAAAACGTAATTAAAACTAGGCTTCAGTTTCACGCGACCACAAGCACGGTAGACATCTTACAAAGCCTTGTTGCATAAAGTACACTAAAATAATGTGGTCACATAGTATTCCATAATTGAATTCAAGATGATATTCAATGACTCGTCCAAACATTAGCACTACCCTCGCAAATCATCAAACAAATTTTTATTGTACCCGTAATACTTAAATCTCATTTGAACCGTCCACCGCCCACCGTACCATTAAGTTAGCCTGATTGTGGATGAAAGTAGGCCACACATCTAATCGGCCTCACTGCGACCATTCTTCACCAGGATTAAAAGCTTAGGCTGCGACCCCATACAATCTCATACAATCGTCTTGCGAAGCTCCAAGGTTTTTCTGTAGAATTATCGCGCGACATGCACGTATTAGATGTCTGGCCTTGCTGAAATTGCTATCAAATGTATTATTACATTTACAAAAGGAGCATGTGTGCTTGTTATAAGGGCTGGTCCTACAGGCTTATCTATGTCCTGAAAGTGCTGCTCTATTTAATCCCCGTCATTTAAATTCCAGGAAATTAACCATAGACAGTATTTGTTTTTTTTTCTTTCCAAGGGTTGCATACGATAGTTGACACTGACATTTTGCCAATACATATTCAAATCATGTTTTTAAATCGTTTAAAAATTGATGTCAATTTATGTTTAGTTTCATTTATAGGTTGTTTAGTAGAGAGTGGTGGTCAGTGGTAAAACTTATCTTATTGTCTTATGTATCAAGCCATGTTGTTGAAAAGTTTTTTGGAGTTTACTCCTTAAGAATAGGTTTTTTGATATAAGGCGCCCGGTATGAGAAAAATGTGAAGAGTAAAATCTACTGAACGAATGACGTCGTTACGTTTTTGGTGCGCAACCTATCTTGCGCAACTTTCTAATTTGGTGTGAGCAGTGCAGCTAGATCGTGGGTAGTGGGTACCCTTACTTTGCCTATACTTTATAATGCTTTCTCTCACTCTGGAGTAAACTCCAGTCGTGCATCGGAGCTGACACACACAATTTTTTTTTTCTAATAATGATATTAACTGAAAATTTCCTTGACTAGCGTTTATGAATACATGGTCGTAAATACAGACAACCTTTGTCTTTCACGGTCGTAAGCTGACCGATTCGCCGAAGTCAGGTGCTTGAAAAAGTTGAAACTAGCCCGTGATGGATAGCACCCTAATGGCCAAGACGTGTCGCGATAGAATGAAGACTATACCTACTTGTGTATACGGAGTGAAATCGACGTCTAGGGAACCGCGATTTTTTATTAGAGTGCAGTAATACCTACCTTATAAAATGATATTTTGACATTATCAATACATCATTAGAATTTAGTGACAACAATGCCAGTTTGTCATGTTTTGCGTAGTAAATCAATTAACAAAAGTTATTACTGTATTTTTTTCATGCGAAATTTAAATACATATGACGGCGCGTTACTAGTTTGTCAACATCACGAGTGACGAGTGACTGTCACTAGCGGAGCGTCGTGTTGGCGGTAGCGGGGCAACCGTTTTGTTATTTCACTTTGGAAATACAGGAACGAGCCAGCGCACCACATCTGCGACAAATCGCTATAAATCTGGACAATCTAAGTTAATCTGGACCAAATTAATGTTGATTATCGTACTAGTGTTTCATAAGAGGCTTTATTCTTGTTAATTAAAATCAGTGGAGTAAAATTAACTGTTATTTTGAGTGTTCGGTTTTGGTGCCCTGCCATAGGGCCCCTGTGGTAAATGCGCCTTCATCAGAACTTATTGTTTACCACAGGGGCCCTATGGCAGGGCACCAAAACCGAACACTCAAAATAACAGTTAATTTTACTCCACTGATTTTAATTAACAAGAATAAAGCCTCTTATGAAACACTAGTACGATAATCAACATTAATTTGGTCCAGATTAACTTAGATTGTCCAGATTTATAGCGATTTGTCGCAGATGTGGTGCGCTGGCTCGTTCCTGTATTTCCAAAGTGAAATAACAAAACGGTTGCCCCGCTACCGCCAACACGACGCTCCGCCAGTGACAGTCACTCGTCACTCGTGATGTTGACAAACTAGTAACGCGCCGTCACATACGTAAAAAAGATGTCAACTTTTCTTCGGATTTCACTTAAGGAGGAATGCAAGCCTTGTAAATATTCAACAATAACACCGCCATGGAGTATTTTGAGGCGCACTTAAAATCCTTTTGCCCTGCTGTTTCATAGACACGATAAGCGAAGAAAAACAAAATTTTAAGTTCTTCAAAACAGATAGTAACCAGTAACACATTACTATTCCATTCTAGCCTAGTCCGTAAGTATTTAGGTGTTTAGTGGCCCGTTGACCTAATTTGTCAATGTTTGGTTCAGCTGGTGGCTTCCGGCGTAATTATCTATATTACCCTGCGGCTGGGACCCTCTGGGACGGCACTGGAAGTTTTGTTTATATTAGATAAAATAATTGACAAATGCCTTGATTTCTGTAAGATACGTCAAAACTCAACCGTCAGGACGAGTACCTAACTTACGCAAACCCATTCACTCACTCACTACATAAAAACACGATCACATTTAGAATTTTGTTTTAATTAAGTTTTACTGTTCTGTGTGTCAGTTCACTGAAGGCCTGCGCACACCTAGTTCGCTGGCGGTAGCGATCAGTGAAACGCTGTCAAATATCGCTGTCAGATTTGAGATTAGACAGCGAATATTTGACAGCGTTTCACTGATCGCTACCGCCAGCGAACTAGGTGTGCGCAGGCCTTTTTACTGTTCTATGTTCAGTGTCAATTCTTTTATAGTTTGGTTGGAGGGCGTTAATATTCGCGACACAGTTTAACTTCTGCAAATGTTATCGTGCTATACTAACATATTTGTGCCATGCATTTAATTCCAAAATAAAAAAAATATGTGGATAACGGCCGTGGATTGACAGCACTGGTTGCCAATTAAAGTGGCCCAATTAGCCGTAAGGCCATTGTAATACCCCAGCGGGGTTCATGTCCTGGTCGTCATTACCCTCTAAGACCAATAAAACACATAAAGCGATGTATAAATAAATATGAATAGATGATAGAAAAAAAAGTGTGCATATCCAATCCTTATAATGTTACTTAATTAAAAATAATATATTTGCACAGTAGAGGAGATATTTTGATAAGTTTGCTTTTAATTAACTAAATAAACATCAGCTTAATATTAGCGCGCTCGAATTGAAGTGAAATATTATGGATGGCTAGACCTAATTTTTAGGTCTGATGAGCAATTCAGCAACATAAACTAACCCAAACTGATTAAAAATTGAACCACAGCCCCCGGACTCAATATTTTTCAGAATATAAAGGTGCGGTCATACACCGTTTAAGTTTTTTTTTACACAACTAGCTGATGAAACAAACATAATGGCCCACCTGATGTTAAGTGGTAACCATCGCCTATAAAAGAGCATTGCCTCGTAGCTCACGCACGTCAGAAACGTTCCTTACGATGTAGGTACTGCTATGCGTCCATCAACCCAAAAAAAGTAATAACATCATTATTTTGTTCTAATTGAAAAATCCATAATCTAGTCTGATTATATATTCATGTAGGTATACAACATAATTGCGAGTTTTAATATACATACCTACCTACCTACTAATAATATATCACCCGAAGCCAACACGAATTAATTAAAAATCATATTCATATCTATGAAAAGTTTAATTATTTCTAGCAGATAACTGGCGTCAGATAACCAGACATCTGCTAAGAAAAAAAAATCCTCAGACATAACTGGTTATTTCAAAGAATTTTATTTTGTTCGTCTGAAAACAGAGTAAGAAAAGGGCGAGTAATCTCCAAGTTAGTCAAGAGATAGTATCGTCAAGAACGGCCGAGTTTGAGCCACAATTACTGATAATAACTTTACTTGTACAACCAGTTCTAGTTCCACCAGGGGCCATGACGGATTGTGAGATAAAACCTTGAACAGACTTGCTAAATTACTATTTAAAAGTTCATAGGACTGGTTGTTCAGTGACAGCAAGCCCGTGTAACCATAGCCACAAAATCCATGGGTTCAATGGTACGTATATTCTCTTATCCTTTAGCTATGGGTTAGGATCCAGTCGTCGATTTCCTGAGCGTTATGACTGGCCTCTCAGCTCTGGGTATTATAATGTTCTGTAAGTTGTATTTACAAAAAAATATACTTATGATTATGCACTTAGTTGTACCAGCTCCTATAGTACAAGCGCTGCTTAAGTTGGGGCTAGATAGTGTTATGTGAATTATGCACAGTAAAACTGAGTCGTCAAGGCAAAGTTTGGTGGTAATAGGAGTAGTAGTGGGTTCGATTCCCACCGAAAACAAAAGTATTATTATGTAATTATTTCAGCTATCTGATTTCTATTGTACAAGCTCTGCTTAACTTGGGGCTCGTTGGAGGGGATGGTCTACAATATTTATATTTATTTATATAAGCTTGGTTTCCGAGTAGAAGTTGAACTATTATCATAAAACACAAAGAGGTAAGTGCTGGTAGGAGCGAGCCACGGGCACGACTCAAGTGCTTTTGGCAAACGCTTGCAGTAAGCGGATGCTTGAGGGCTGTCACGTTAGCTTTGCCTAATTATAATGAAATAAAATTCAAAGTCAACCTCTGTGGTATAAAAATACGTCACATAAACAAGGCAATTAACCTTTAAAAAATTACTAAAACTAAAATCGAGAGTAAAACAATAATAATATTTTTGACAAGTAAAAGTCATTTGAACAAATTAATAAATATTAATAACTCAAATGTTTATCCAATATGGGAAACAAAACTATTACAAAACAAGCTGTAACTATTTATTTTATCGCTTTGCCATAGTATTTTCAGAAAGACTGATTGTATTTATTGGATAAACCTGTATAACAATGCTTCTATTGTACACATTCATCTCTATCAAAGTATACATAGATACTCTCATATCTTCTCATTTGACGGTTCAATAATCTGCGCACGTCACCAACGATAGATTATGCTCTAATGAAGACATGTGGGTTTGCGGCAACCCTACGAGTAAGGTTGTCTCGACGATGCTATGATGCGACATTGTAATCATACTCCAGATTAAAGCGGGTACGTACGGTTAATATATGGAGAGATTTATCTACTGTTGCGGCGTAATGAAAAGTTATTGCAACCATTGATATAACTAGCGGCACATAACTTTAGCGCTGAGCGATACGCGGAGGGGATAGCGCATACGTCGTAGTGTGCGCATGTCACACTGGATGTGTGGATGTGTGCAGAGTGTCCTATTGGTACAGAGAGCGGAGTGCAACTGGAGAGCCAATCAGCGCTACGCACGCCCGTCCTTCATTCCGCTAGCCCCCCTCAGGTTTTTTTGACTTCTGCGCAATAACTGTCAGCTCTAAAGTTATGTGCCGCTACCTATACTATGTGGTTATTATGAAGGAAGCGCATGAACACATTTCACACACAGACATGACTGTGTATACTTGTTCCTATTTTATATAATAAACTGTTATTGAAAGCATTATTAGAATTTAAAACTCTATAGATAACTAGAAAACTCTATAGGATTCAAACTGCGACTGTAGAATAACAAGTTGGGGTTGCTAGCACTTAGACCACCAAATGTTCTAATGCAATTTTGTGTAAACTGTTACACCAACACACGCGCACGGTACCTGGTAGCAGTTTATGGGTGTGTGTGTGGTTTATATTACACTGTATTACAATCTACTTTGTTGCCGGGGCGTTTCAAAATGATCCATATTTGCGATTTTATTTAATAAAACATTTTAGAGAAGGGTGTTTTTTTAATCAAACAAGTCGAATAATTTTCTAATAATTCAACTCCTCCTTTTTTATTTGAAGTCGGTTAATAATGTGAATAATGTGGACGACAACCCTGCGATGAAGGCTTCTGCGCTGCGCCACAGCTCCTATTAGCATTGTTCCGCGCTAATTAGCGATAAATGTTAAATTGTAACTAAGAGTATAAACGGCTGTTATATGCTAATTTCACTGAGGCTTTTGTGATCTTTTCGCAACTCGCCTGTACTTAACGGTCGTTTTGGAAATATAATGAAGATACATTTACTCGTAATTTTACATAATTACATTTCTTCTTTATCCGATAAAGTTAGTAGTTTTAGTGGAAGTTAGTCAAAAAGAACATTTTTTCAAATGTGCATGTCTCCAGCTTCCTCATATGGAAATTGCGAATTCTGAAAACGCCAACATTTAAAGCATAATTGAAGCAATCATTGATTTGAAGGAAAATTTAGCAGCAAAAAAAACAACGTCTCTATGAGACTTTATAGGTGTGTTAGCTGGAGAGCGGCTCCACAGCTTCCTCATTCAGTGTGGGCAAACGGCTAACGATAGAGCTATATAGTAAACGCCAAATTTTAGAGCATAATTAGAGCACCCGGCATAAAAAAAATCAAGTCTCTAGCTCGAAAACTCTTTGAGTTAGAAGACTATAACAACGTGTTTGCTGGGAAGCCATTTCTCCAGCTAACACATGTGGATCTCAGGAATGGCTATAGCTAGAAAGTTGCTTGATATCTCCAAATTTAGAGCAAAAAATATCATGGATGCTCCAAATATTTCAAGTGTCTAGGTTCAAAACTCACCGAGTTAGAAGCTTTGATGACTGTGTTAGCTGGAGACACGTTTGTCTGGCACGCACATGCTACATCTGAGGATCTACAATAGCTACAGATTCGGTTGACGTGTCCAAACCGACCTATGAATTAGAGCACTCGGCTCCAAAATTTTGGACTCTCTAGGACAAGTAGTTTCCTAGTAATGAACAAAAGAACATTTTGCCGCCAGAATTTTCAAATGTATGTTCGCACCCGTAAAAATGCGGCGTTGCCGCTCTGAAAGTATGGTATCAGCGTAGGAATTTGAACGTTAGTCGGATGGAGTTGTGTGTTGCCCGTGCCTGGTAAATAGTTACCCTAGGATTCATGTCTTAAACACTCATTACGTAGCTCAAGAAGCGGAATATAGGTTAAAATGAAACAAAAAAACACCAAAGAAAAGTTTTATAATGGTTAGTTTAAGTTCAAATATGTATTTATTAAGAAACCTGACTTCAGATTTTTTATTTTTAGTTTTAAATATCATGAAATTATATCTCTAAGTCTCTCAACTAACCAACAATGTTTTCAAATCATGAGTTACCTACTCTTGTCACACTAGGTGTAAATGGCATCGTGCGAAACTATCATTGTGTCTGTGAGTACGTACATAACTATAGATAGTGCAATTCACGAAAACGCGCCCCTCGCGGGGTGCGGGGAGTTTGCTCCGAGCGGCAGTCGCCAACCGTAGTCTATTAATTGTAGTGTGCGTGTGCACTCATAGGTAATTAGTGTGTACCGATAACACTCAAACATTGACGGAAGCTTGCACACATATACTATAAACGGTTAGGAGGAATAGTGGGGCGCGCCTTCGTGGGTTGCACTATCTATAGCGAGCTGCAGTAAATACTCACGGGAAAGCGAAAGGAAATATTATAAATATAATAATTATGAAGAAAAGTGGGGGGGCTCTATTCCGGAAAACGTTTTATTTTTTTTCTTCAAAAGTTGTTAACGTAGATACCTATTGTTCTAAAGGTTTTTAGGGCTCTAATTGTGAATTTGACATTCATTTTTGAATTCAAGATGGTGGCTTCATTTTTTTTCTTAAATAATGGATATGGGTATCGTTTAATAGGTTTTTGGGGGCTCTGATTGTGAATTCAACATTAATTTTTGAATCCAAGATGGTGGCTTAATTTTTTTCTCAAAAAATGGATATGGGTATCGTTTAATAGATTTTTGGGGGCTCTGATTGTGAATTCAACATTAATTTTTGAATCCAAGATGGTGGCTTCATTTTTTTCTCAAAAAATGGATATGGGTATCGTTTAATAGGTTTTTGGGGGCTCTGATTGTGAATTCAACATTAATTTTTTAATTCAAGATGGCAGCTTCATTTTTTGAGAAAAAATCTTATAGTTTTATAACTCAATAGAGCCAAATGCACGCAATGCAAACGAGAGCGTGGAAAGAGTGCCAAAGAAGCACAATCGGCCTCAGCGTTCGGCAGTGTTCGACATCTGTTTCTCCTTTTTGAGTGAGCGATGCGTTCGCGTGGACAGCTGTATGACGTTGTCTCGTTCAACTATCGTAAGTAAACCAACTATACAGAAAACTGTTTTTTTAAGAAAAAAAATGTAGCCGCCATGTTGGATTAAAAAATTAATGTCGAATTCACAATCAGAGCCCCCAAAAACATATTGAACGATACCCATATCCATTTTTTGAGTAAAAAAATGATGCCGCCATCTTGGATTCAAAAAATAATGTTGAATTCACAATCAGGGCCCCCAAAAACCTATTAAACGATACCCATGTTCATTTTTAAAGAAAAAAATGAAGCCGCCATCTTGGATTCAAAAAATAATGTCGAATTCATAATCAGAGCCATCAAAAACCTATTAAACGATACCCATATCCATTATTTGAGAAAAAAAAGCAACCATCTTGGATTCAAAAAATAATGTTGAATTCACAATCAGAGCCCCCAAAAACCTATTAAACTATATCCATATCCATTTATTAAGAAATAAAATGAAACTACCATCTTGGATTCAAAAATTAATGTTGAATTCACAATCAGAGCCCCCAAAAACTTATTAAATGATACCCATATCCATTATTTAAAAAAAAAACTGAAGCCGCCATCTTTGATAAAAAAATAATGTCGAATTCACAATCAGAGCCCCCAGAAACCTATTAAACGATATCCATAGGTATCCATTTTTTAAGAAATAAAATGAAACCACCATCTTGGATTCGAAAATTAATGTTGAAATTACAATCAGAGCCCCCAAAAACTTATTAAACGATACCCATATCCATTATTTGAGAAAAAAACTGAAGCCGCCATCTTTGATAAAAAAATAATGTCAAATTCACAATCAGAGCCCTCAAAGACCTATTAAACGATACCCATATCCATTTTTTGAGATAAAAAATGATGCCGCCATCTTGGATACAAAAAATAATAACGAATTCACAATCAGAGCCATTTAAAACCTATTAAACGATACCCATACCCATTTTTTAAGGAAAAAAATGAAGCTGCCATCTTGAATTAAAAATTTAATGTTGAATTCACAATCAGAGCCCCCAAAAACCTATTAAACGATACCCATATCCATTTTTTGAGAAAAAAATGAAGCCACCATCTTGGATACAAAAAATAATGTCGAATTCACAATCAGAGCCCCCAAAAACCTTTTAAACGATACCCATATCCATTTTGAAGGAAAAAAATGAAGCCGCCATCTTGGATTCAAAAAAGAATGTCGAATTCATTATTAGAGCCCTCAAAAACCTATTAAACGATACCCATAATCAATTTTTTGAGAAAAAAAATGAAGCAGCCATTTTGGATTCAAAAAATAATGTCGTATTCATTATCAGAGCCCCCAAAAACCTATTAAACGATACCCATATCCATTTTTTTAGAAAAAAAATGAAGCTGCCATCTTGGAGTCAAAAAATAATGTCGAATTCACAACCAGAGCCCCCAAAAACCTATTAAACGATACTAATATCCATTTTTTGGGAAAAAAAAATGAAGCCGCCATCTTGGATTCAAAAAATAATGTCGTATTCACAATCAGAGCCCCCAAAAACCTATTAAACGATACCCATATCCATTTTTTAAGGAAAAAATGAAGCCACCATCTTGGATTCAAAAAATAATGTCCTATTCACAATCAGAGCCCCCAAAAACCTATTAAACGATACCCATATCCATTTTTTAAGAAAAAAAATTAAGCTGCCATCTTGGATTCAAAAAATAATGTCTAATTCACAACTAGAGCCCCCAAAAACCTATTAAACGATACTAATATCCATTTTTTGAGAAAAAAAATGAAGCCGCCATCTTGGATTCAAAAAATAATGTCGAATTCACAATTAGAGCCCCCAAAAACCTATTAAACGATACCCATAATATCCATTAAAAAAAAAAAAAAAATGAAGCCGCCATCTTGGATTCAAAAATTATTGTCGAATTCACAACCAGAGCCCCCAAAAACCTATTAAACGATACCCATATCCATTTTTTAAGAAAAAAAATGAAGCCGCCATCTTGGATTCAAAAACTTATGTCCAATTCACAATATAGGAATATAGTTGAAAATGAAACAAAAAACCCCAAAAAGTGCTTTTTCTTCTTCCTGCCCTTACCCACCAGGTGGGGTCGGCACAACATGGTGAGATGCCCCCCCTATCACTTGCCATCTGGTGAGATGGCAAGTGTGCGTGAGTACGCACACAACTAGCAAGCCGCAGTAAATACCTATTTTCCGTCCACCTGGTTTACTCGATACGCTCATAAAAACCTGACTGAATACAGTAAAACACAGAGAACAGACGGCTAACAACAGGCAGAGTAGGTAGAATCATCAACACTGGCCTAGCAGGTACCTATTTACAGAACCAAATAAAGTTTTTTTTCTAAGAATACCTAAAAGACACGCATTACTAAAGAAACTATAAAACGAACAAGAACGGGCAACACACAATTCTCATATAGATAGAGAGAAAGCTCTCAACCTAACAAAAAGAGAAAATATGAGTTTCAGAAATCAAAACCGCTAAGCGCATACGAAAATAACTCGTATCGCGATCTAAAATAAACCGAATAACGTTCAAATTCCTACGCTGATACCAAACTTTCAGAGCGGCAACGCCGCATTTTTACGGGTGCGAACATACATTTGAAAATTCTGGCGGCAAAATGTTCTTATGTTCATTACTAGGAAACTACTTGTCCTAGAGAGTCCAAAATTTTGGAGCCGAGTGCTCTAATTCATAGCTCGGTTTGGACACGTCAACCGAATCTGTAGCTATTGTAGATCCTCAGATGTAGCATGTGCGTGCCAGACAAACGTGTCTCCAGCTAACACAGTCATCAAAGCTTCTAACTCGGTGAGTTTTGAACCTAGACACTTGAAATATTTGGAGCATCCATGATATTTTTTGCTCTAAATTTGGAGATATCAAGCAACTTTTTAGCTATAGCCATTCCTGAGATCCACATGTGTTAGCTGGAGAAATGGCTTCCCAGCAAACACGTTGTTATAGTCTTCTAACTCGAAGAGTTTTCGAGCTAGAGACTTGATTTTTTTTATGCCGGGTGCTCTAATTATGCTCTAAAATTTGGCGTTTACTATATAGCTCTATCGTTAGCCGTTTGCCCACACTGAATGAGGAAGCTGTGGAGCCGCTCTCCAGCTAACACACCTATAAAGTCTCATAGAGTCGTTGTTTTTTTTGCTGCTAAATTTTCCTTCAAATCAATGATTGCTCCAATTATGCTTTAAATGTTGGCGTTTTCAGAATTCGCAATTTCCATATGAGGAAGCTGGAGAAATGCACATTTTTTCAACTATAATAAAGAAAGTCAAGTGAACTTTAACAATGACGCAAGAGATGCGGGTTCCATTCTCGCAGCAGTATAAAAGTTTGCATCTGTACATTATTTTGTCTTCTACATTACTTCTCGTAAGTAAGTAATGTTAAGACCCAGACAGAGAACAAACATCTGTGTTCATCACACAAATAATTGTTCACAAATATTTGCTGTTTAGATCGAACCCACGACCTATGGCACAGAAGGCAATGCTACGAATAACTGAGCTGAGAGGCTAATCAAAAATGTCATCATGGCCCTACAAGTGGCTTATAAAGTTGTGGCAGACTGCCTTTCATGGTCGAGCTGAACAAAGCAACAAAATTGCTATTTGTTGCAATATTACATTGTACAATAGAGCCCGAGCGAGTATCGAATTATACGCCCCGGAGCCATCCAATACCGGCTTTAAGCTGCATCGACTACTATAATTTGAGCTAAGGGGTTTCAACATTCTAATACATGGTGTAACTTATTATTATTACTATTTATTTAATTAGAACGGTCTACATTTCGACCACTTACACTAATTATTACAAAAAACTGAGATTAAAATAGATTACAAAAAATAAAAAATTAATAAAAAATGACAAAATCAAAACTAAAAATAAAACATATACAATAAAAATCAAAATTAATGTACTAAGCCGAAATGAGGTTATTTTGCCCGACCCGGGAACACTTTTCGATTTTACAACTTGTCTAATTTCGATTGGTATCATTTTAAAAACATAATCTAAGTTTGTACACCAATAGCTGGTTGTATGAGTAGTGACAACCTTAAAATCAGCTGTTTGGACATTGCTTTCAGTGTTATTACAGATGAGGTAGTTAACGTAGATAGTAACAATCACAACAAATCGGTTATCTGTAAAGACGGTTTACTGACGATAGTTAATTTGAACTTGACAACGTCATACAGCTGTCCACGCGGACGCATGGCTCACTCAAGTAGAACAGCAATCGCTGCATGTCAATTTGCCTAGGGTAGCACGAACACGAAGTAAAAAGTGAAGCTAACACCCTAAAGCTTGTCAATTCTTGGAATAAGCCCTCAGAGACAGATGTCGAACGCTGCCGAACGCGGAGGCCGTGCGTGCCTCTTTTTCACTCGTTTCACGCTCTCGCTTGCACTTCAAGCCTTAAATGGAACGCCTCAGAGCGTGGTATGAGTAGCATGAGTAATGTTTTTTCGTGCGTGCAGCCGGATCCATCGAATTATAAGATGTTGTCACAAAAACCAAGCAGAGACAAGACTTAAAAGATGTTAAAGAGGTTTAAAGAACTTCTCATCGTGTCATTGTCATGGTGAAAGGATTGTAAGTGAGCCTCAAAGAGGCTCTTTCGTGTACTTGACACGTTTTCTAACTTTTAGGTAATATGCCGGTTAGAAAAATAGAAATAATTTATTTTGCGTCAACTTAAAATTAAAAGGTTCAACTTAGATTAAATGACGGCAAAAAAAGGTAAACCACTCAGTAACCCTTGCAGCGCTGGTTTTCAGTGGCAGCATAATATAATAATAATAATAACACTAACGCAAAATAATAATAATGAAATACCTTACACGAAATGAAACAATATTTGTTACCCAAAAACACACAGAAATATCAATTTAAAATGTAAATAATAGTCTATTTATAAAACAAGAACATAACAGTTTGTATTAAATAAAATGAAATTTAAAAAACAATATTATTATTTGTTACCTCACCATGTTTTCCTTCACGGCTTGAGAGAACTGGCAGAGTCTCTATAGTAATTTAAACGAACACCTTGCATGTAGTATTAATAAGTTGCACATTTTTTAAACAAAAAACTTAAAAGTTTTGGAGCTAAATCATTCGTGAAAAACTTTTAACATGAATTTAAATTAGAATACATTCTGATTTATTCCCGCGAAGCCTGAGGCTCAAGAATGACGAACTGAATTTCAGATGAGTTATGAATAAAATATTATAAGTTGTAAACATATTCTGATACCTATACTGAATTCACTGTGTGGGAAGGGAAGTGAAGTCAGTATAGGTATCAGGATGGAAGTGTGAAAGAAGTGGATGTCGTAAACTACTGGCACGTGAGGCCTAACATCCGAATGCCATAAGCTGCTGGACGAAAGGCAGTGCATCGTAAGGCACGTTCTTGACGTGCGTGACCTACAAGACAATGCGTTGTTTAATTGGGAATGTCATGTAACGAGAAGAGTGCTAAATATCAATGTGGATGGTTATAGAAGTAGAGGTAGGCCAAAGAAAAGATGAATGGATTGTGTGATGGATGACATGGGTAAGAAAGGAGTGACTGTTGAAATGACGGCTAATAGAGGAAAGTGGAGAACGAAAACCTGTTGTGCCGACCCTACATAAAGTGGGACAAGGACAAGAAAATGATGAAATGATGATGACCATTTAAAAACAGGCAGTTCCATCATACAGTGGTATTAAAAAAGTTGTAAAAATATTCTGATACCTATACTGTCAGGATGGTATAGGTGGGCTGGACAAGCCTATTCCATCTATAATCCTGTCCCAGGCACTATAGTGCCCCGCAAATAAGTCTTGAGTAATCACCAGTTGCCCCTGACTTTATATAAATCATCAACAATAGATGCAAAGGCCTGTTTTTTATACTGACTTCACTGTAGCATGTATCGTGTGGGTGTCATGAAGCAAACATTCACATGTACACCTAACATAACGTAGCAAATGACATCTTTTATTCGATTTCTTTTCACGAGAGGTGCTCGCCTCACGCTCTAAGTACTTGCTATGATATTTGAATAGCAGCTCCACGTCTACTTTCAAATCTTTTCATTTTCAAAGAATTTTCGTTTGAATTTTTAACCTGACTTCTCTACAATAGCTTGAAGGAATAGCGCATGAATATGCAGGGTTTTTGAAATTGAATTGAAACCAGTAGGTCTACCACAAGCTCTGTCTGGCTCTGATTTTAAGTCTGTGTGAGTGCTCACCTGTGTGTGTGTGACCTTTCAACGTAGAATTTATTTAGACAGCACTCACACAGACTCAAAACCTGAGTCAGAGACAGAGCCTGCCAGAGCTTGTGGTAGGCTTACAGACTGTTAGAAAGAACCTACTCAGCTTGTAATAATACGTCTTATCGTGAACTAAGAATGATTGTAATGCCATTTTATGGAAGTTCTACTATTCAAGTTAGGTATCTTTATCAGCTTGTGCTAAGAAAACCACGTTATATTAAAAATAAATGAAGCGGTCGACGAGGCGGAGCTTTTGGTCAAATTAATCATTACAAACTCCTAAGCAAAGAATCCTCCAGATTTAAAGCTTTTGTATAAATTTGTAGGTGAAATACTGCGTACCTCCAGGGTTTTATTAAATTAGATATTAGTTAAATAAAGGTCGACCCGCTCACCTTCTTTTGAGGATTAGACTGGAAGGTATACGTTTACTTACTTTTTTGTGCCGGTTCAGTGTTGAAAGAAAAACACAGAGGAATAGTCAAGTTCTTTGTGTAGAGCTCGTCATGTCGTTGAAGCAGCATCGCTGTGTTTCGGTTTGAAGGGTGTGGGTGCCGGTGAAATTACTGGCATGTGAGGCTGAACATCTGTATGACTCAATCAAGATTCTGGATGCAGAGCAGTTGTAGGGCACGTTCCTGACGTGCGTGACCTAAGATGCAATGCTTTGTTATAAACGATAGTTAACCCTTAACATCACGTATAATATGCTTGTTCCTTTAGCTAGTTGTATAAAATGTAGGTGCAATAAAATGCACCTTGAGAAAAATTTTTCGTGCAACAAAAAAACTTTTAGCAAGGAAGTGTACTAATTGCAACATCATTATATATCAAAGAAAACCCCCCCGAGGTTCCATTCCAACACTCTAAATAAACAATTCATAAAAAGTACACAACTTTCCCAGTAAAACATGATTGAATTTAGAAATGCCCGAACAATATGGCTCCTGTTACAACGTGTTTAGGTCTACATTCGCTTGGAACATAAAAGATTGAATTTAGTTATCGAGAATTTTAACCGGTCGTTTTTGTCCGTTACAGATGGAAAATATACGAGCGTTGTCCTAAATTATATCATAACTCTCATTCCGTAGGTGTTAAAATATGACGTTGTAAAAAACTAATCAATGAATAAAAATTGGTTAGCATGTCACGCAGCGATATCCAGCCCAATAAACATCCTTTTATTTGACTTTTGAAACTATCATGGTTTTTAACACAATTTTTTTGAAACAACGAGATATTTACCATGATTAAATTTTTGAGTAGACTTCCGTTATTTCGGCACAGTTGCATGCACCATGATCACGGTTGAACTGAAGTCTACGAGTAAATGAATGTTATTGACAAACAAATCGATCTACCCTCTTTCGCACTCCCTTATTGGTTTCGAGACTACTATTGGTTCCATTCTCACTATTTATTCGATTTCGACACACAACACTGACGGTATCAGGACGCATAATGGACGTTCCTGATGTTCAATAAGTAACATTATAATTAAGACACTGAACGTGGAATAACTTTTCACTTGCACACTGTGTACGAAAACCACACAGTGTGCAAAAACTAGTTAGGCAAACTTTTGTGTAGGAAAACGTTCTAAAAAAAAACTAAAAAAAATAAGTTCAGTGATCAAAATGTATGAGCGAGAAGTATATCGATGGTGGTTTTCGCCATATGCGTGTGCCGTCTAAGGCTCTGTGGTGACAGTTTTTCGGCTGGCCTTGTCTTCATTACGGTTAAGTCAAGCCTAAAGCCCGGCTTAGACGTCGCTTAGCCATGACTTACGCGTCATCAGCTAACTAAAGTCTTGCGCACATATAAGCGTTTTGCGGTGGCGATCGCTGTCAAATATGACAGTAATATTTGACAGCGTATCACTGATCGCCACCGCAAAACACTTAATAAGTTGTTCCGGGAATGACGAAGCAAGCTGCACGACAATAAATTCTTGATAAAATACCCCATAGCCGTAAAACATCGTAAACTTCAAAGGAAGTACACTTCAAAATCTATCGCAGCGATTTATTAGTTTTAGAACGACTCTATCGTCACTTTGCGTGTGCACCCACCATTAGGCGGTGCAGTTTTATTTATTCTGTGGAGTGGCGTGCTAGGCGCCTCAGCTTCGACTACATACACACGCACGGGGCCACACATTGTGGTTGGTTCCCTTTGATGGACGTAGAATTTGAGATTATCTATAACCACAAAGGTTTTTATAATGTCCCAAAAATGTGCCGGGCGGAATTTGGGCCAGCGACCTTGTTGAAACGGGGCTGCGCTGACCGCTGCGCCATCGGATCTTAATCAAACTCGACGAATTACTCTTAGGGACTGTTAATTTAAATTACTTACTTATGTTGATCATGTGCCCATAAACTAATAGTGTGATAGTTTTAATTACGACTTAAAACAATAAAAACACGACGTCAATAACATGACAGCGTAGGGTTGACGTGCGTCACCTGCGAGGCAATGTTACAGGTGACGATGGTTACCACTTAACATCAGGTGGGCCAAATGTTTGTTCCATAAACTAGTTGCATTCAAAAAATGCTGTTTATACAATAGCAAACATTTATTTGATGAGCACAGACCAGTACCGTTGTTTTAAAGTTTTTGAATAAACAAAGACTCTTTTTAACAACATAACCAGATGGGTTACATCCTTTTTGCATGATTGAGTACTTAAACTTTGTGACACAATCAGGACGCGCGCCCTGGCTAAAAGGATTTAAATTAAATCAGGGCAATAGGTACTGTAATAAAACCTGCTATGTGAAACTAGAAAACCTGAAACCGCTGTAGTCATTTGGCCATCCTAACATAATCGTCTAGTAGATTCATCTGTTCTTAACGCTGTGTAGAAGTCAAAAAGTAAGTAAGTTTGTTCATACATAAAAGAGTAAAAATACAAAAATCATGGTTTTAAGCTACTGTAAATTAATTTTAATGAACAAGGCTGCAATTTAATATTCCAAAACCTAAATGAATTACATAACGAAATGAATCTACAATTACTGTTTTAATAAAGTGTTTTATAGCGCTTTATTGTGCTAATAAAGCGACCCGTCGATTTCGCAATGTCGCATGACGGGCTGGAAAGTAAACGTTTTAAATGTTTTAAGAAACACTTGAATTTTAGCAGTTTTTTTTCCGAATGAGCTAAAAGTTGGTAATTGTCTGATGATTCTTACAGCGCTACCGGAAAATAGCGCTACTGGAAAATAAATATTAGTAGTTGGGCCAGGTGCGGGTATATAGGGTCATAGCTTGAGCCCCGGCGAACCACCGTACACTACACTGGACTGGTTTATGTTCAACAACTTAGCAGTTTGCTTAAATTCTGCAATTTAGGGAAACTGTATTATTTTACGTAATTATGTTTTGCTAAGTCGGTGGAAGTAGAGGGGTTTGTTCCAAGAGTCGAAGAATCGTTTTTTCCAAGAAATGTGTACGCGAGGCACAATTCCAGTGGGCTTCTTCAGACTCTTAGTGATAATGATGACCTGAAGTTAAGAGCGCGCATAGAGGATATTTAATTTTATTTTAATAATGATAAAGAAAGTTAGGTATTAAAATAAAGTAAGGCATACCTATCTACCCATAACTACACATAGACGTAGATGCTAAAAACTTTACGTGACTATGCGTCTTCAACTAAATTAAATTGAAACAGACCATTCACTTCAAAATGAAAAATGGGAAATTGCGAATTGTAGCTGGCAAGCACTGGAAGAGAAGAGCCGAATACCGGGCACAGTGGCACGTCTTGGGAGAGACCTACGTCCAGCAGTGGACTGATATAGGTTATGATGATGATGATGATTGACTTCAAATACTGACATCTGAAGATGAAGATTTCGGTTGAATATAGTCTTATTTTAACAGTTTATTTTAAAAGTTTTCGGCCGAAGAGTACTAGGACGAAAGCAATTTATGAAAAAGTTTTATTGTTATCAAAGCCCAGACGTGATTTGTCTTGGAGTACAATTCAACACAAATGGTATGCTCGTGACTTTGCTCGCTACTTTCATATTTTTCTTGCCTATGAAAACTTTCTCATAACCATTTTAGAAATGTATTTATAGCTCAAAATAATTATAGCCTTATTCATTATTTCTATGACCTGTTGGTTTTAAACTGTGCATTGATATCAATCAGCCAGTCATGTAAAGACCAAGAACAAAAGTCTAAAACATAAATATATCATATAATATAAGTATTTATTTTTAGGGTTAAGGTCGCCTTTGTACACATCTTTATTTAAAGTTTTCTAAATGTATTTTTCATTGTGTGCAATAAAGAATAAATATGATTCACGGTTACACATTATAAAGAAATATTCTGAGTTTAGTATTTTCTTATCTATATATATATAACTCAAAGGTGACTGACTGACATAGTGATCTATCAACGCACAGCCCAAACCACAGGACGGATCGGGCTAAAATTTGGCATGCAGGTAGATGTTATGACGTAGGCGTCCGCTAAGAAAGGAAAATGGAAATTTTTTTTCCAAAGAGGAGAAAAACGGGAAAAATGGTTTAAAGAAAAATCAACGCACAGCCTAAACCGTTAGCCCTAGAAGCATGAAACTTAAAAGGTGTGTTCCTCTAATAGAGGAGAGGTGTACTAAGAAAGAAAATAGGAAAATTCTTTCCCTAAAAGAAGAAAAAACGGAAAATGATTTTAAGAAAAATCACAAAAAATAGCTTTACAAAATACGCAAAAAAAAACATTAAAAATTTTAGCTACCGCAGCATCTGGCACCAGGTTCGATTACACACAAAGGTTCACAAACAAACCGATGATAACCACTACGTCAAAATCGCGGGAAACATCTATCATACTTAAACTAAACACTGTTGAAAAAAATCGGCTCCAACAGCACTCACCTTAAAATTCAAATACACTCTAAAGCACAAGCTCAAAACTATAGTAACCAGCAATTGGTCATGTCAAATAAAAAAATCTGATTCGATTATACACCAACACGCATACGAAACCCCAAATTAGCCACTAATATAACATAAAATCACAAAAAATAGCTTTACAAAATATGAAAAAAAAAAATCTTAAAAAATTTTCAGCTACCGCAGCATTTGTCACCAGGTTTTAATACACACACATGTTTACAAAAAAAACGATGATAACCACTAAGACAAAATCACGGAAAACATCTATCATACTTAAACTAAACACTGCTGAAAAAAATCGGCTCCAACAGCACTCGCCTTCAAATTCAAATACACTCTAAAGTACAAGCTCAAAACTATAGTAACCAGCAATTGGTCATGTCAAATAAAAAAATCTGATGCGATTATACACCAACACGCATACGAAACCCCAAATTAGCCACTAATATAACATAAAATCACAAAAAATAGCTTAACAAAATACGCAAAAAAAAACATTTAAAAAAAATCTGCTACCGCAGCATCTGGCACCAGGTTCGATTACACACAAAGGTTCACAAACAAACCGATGATAACAACTACGACAAAATTGCGGGAAACATCTATCATACTTAAACTAAACACTGCTGAAGTCATGTCAGATAAAAAAAACAGGTTCAATTATACACCAACGACGAATACGATAGCCCAAATTAGCCACTTCAACAAAATCACGAAAAAGAGCTTTACAAAATACGCAAAAAAAAAAAACATTTAAAAAATTTCAACTACCGCAGCATCTGGCACCAGGGTCGATTACACACAAAGGTTCACAAAAAAACCGATGATAACCACTAAGACAAAATCGCGGAAAACATCTATAATACGTAAACTAAACACTGCTGAAAAAAATCGGCTACAACAGCACTCACCTTCAAATTCAAATACACTCTAAATTACAAGCTCAAAACAATGGTAACTAGCAGTTGGTCATATCAAACAAAAAAAAAACGAGCTCAAATATCCACGCGGACGAAGTCGCGGGTCATCAGCTAGTCTGTGATAAAGAAAACACTCGAGCAATCAGCTCAAAAACAAACTTACAAGATCTTATTATTACTCTTACTTATTTTTTTGCTATTTTATTTCTGCAAAAGTAAGATTATTACTGAAAAGCTATCTTGTTAAGTTTAATTGAACACTAATTGGATTGAAACTGATTCCAATGGTATTGACTGTTCAACAGCTCAGTAAAGCAGCGAAGCCTTCTTATTAAAATACCCATCTCAGTTTCAGCTCAGCTTCTGTTATGTAGACTGTGCGTTTGATTTCAACCTAAGCGTTGTGGGTTCGTTTTCCACTTAAAACGTATTATTTGTGTCATCATCATCATTTCAGTATCACCCACTGCTGGGAGGCCTCCTTCATCTTCTGCCAGCCTCCTCTGTCTTGTGCGTCTCTTGTCCAGGTGTTTCCTGCGACCCTTACGATGTCGTCGACCCATCGCTCTTTCGGTCGCCCCAAATTGCTTCGGCCTGACTTCGGCCACCATTCGGTCAAGGGTTTGGTTCATCGGCCATCACCACGTTTAGCCAGGTGTCCTGCCCAACTCCACTTGAGATTTACCGCCCTGTCACCGACGTCGTAGACCTAATATTTGTGTAGTGAAAATAAATATTCTTATCGGGTCACTGTTTTTTTGGGCTAGCAGTGTGGTGAAAGGATTTAAGTGTGCCTCAAAGAGGGCCTTTCTTGCACATAGTACAAGCTGTGCTTAATTTGGGGTTTAGTAGTGTTGTGTGGGTTGTCCAAAATATTTATTATTATTTATTTCTTGTTGTACTACAAACCTAGTTGCCTACATGCCTGAATCTAAGACTGTAAGTAGTAAAACCCTAAGGGCCTTATTAATAATCCTGGCGTAGCGTTGGACTAGTTAATCCGTGTTTTGTCAAATTTTTTCGAGTTGACAATTGCATGTCAATGCAAGAGACAAAACACGGATTAACTAGTCCAACGCTACGCCAGGATTATTAATAAGACCCTAATAGTATTTTTTTTGTACATTTACAGTACGACCTTTGTAAGCTGAAACATTAATTCGGCTAGTCAGGGCTAGTCAGTTTGTGTATCTGTCAGCCAGTCAAGTAACATAAAAGGTATCTAATTTAAAATAAAAAGAACGTTTATTATAAAAGCTGCCTCATTATGCCTTGGATATAAATGGTTTTTAATACATGTAAACTGGCCGCTATTACAAATGGAATCAAAATAATGAGGCCCGTTTTTCTTTGTTCTAATAAAAACATTGTTATGAATATTCTCGTTAGCATTCAATTTTATTTGAAATAATATTTTTACAATAAACTTTTTGATTCAAGTTCTACGTCTTTCTATTCTATTCTAGGTTCTGGTTCAGGTATAGTAGTGTATAGGACATGGCTATCAAAAATTTTAAATTATGTGGTAAACATCTGTTAATAAGTAGGTTTTTTTTTTATATATCCCCAAATTTATAGGCTACGTGAGCAAATTTACCTTCACAGTAGAATTGTTTATCACCACTGAGATAAATCGTGTCACAAAGGTCAGTTTCCAATATCAGGCGCTAGATTTGCTCGGAGCACTACGTGACAAATTCCTTGCACAGTGAGCCAGACTTAGTGTACACATACATACATGCAGTGTATACGTAGTGCACACTATGGGTTCAAGTCCTATGTAACGAATGTTTGCTCACCATTTGAACGTGCACTGGTATTAGTTTGTTTGCTTATTTGTTAGTATACATGTCATGTTCTTCTTCTCATGGAAAAAACCTTCATATAGATAGATAGATAGAAAATGCTTTATTGCACACAGCAAATTATAAAAGTAAAGGTACCGATTTATTTTAATTTAACATATTATATAATCTACATTGTGAATTTTGTATGTCGGTCTCCGACGAAGTATGCGAGCCACTTTTTCTTACATGACGATAAAAATACTTAAAACTATTTGCCTCATACAACGGCCGCTCTTATCGCTAAACAGCGATCTATACCAGAGACAACCTTTCATAATTTTAGTGGTGAAAGGATTGTAAGTTTGCCTCAAAGATTCTCCTTTCGTGCACTTAACGTATGTTTCGAAAACTTTTCAGGTTCTACGAAATGTTGTTTCAGAGTACTAGCATAGTGCACATAATTTTTTTGGGCAGACAAACCTACTGACTTGGAACCCATGATCTTAGAATTGGAAGGCGGGGCCACTACCACTAGACCAACAGTGCTCTGTACTTTATGCATGTGCAAATTGTACAAGTGGTTTACATGGATGGAATAAGGGCAGGAAAAAGAAAAAGGTTCACACGGATCAGAAAATAAATAAGAAACTATTAAAATAAGTTACACAGTATTTGTAATGATAAAAATTGGTCATTTTACGATAAGAATTTATACTACTGTGCTTTGGTCCGCTACGCTTTGCTGAGCTACGCTGTAGCTTAGTTGCTACGCCGTAGCTAGTTTGCTACGTGGCTCGTAGCCGTTAGACACATTCGGTTTAATTTAACCGGCAATCTCGTCTAAGTTTAACGACGTCGAGGTAATTGCATAATTGCATGAGATTTACATGCACATGATACGTTTATGGTCGTGAATACTTTGTGATGGAAATACACTATTACATATTCTGTAGTTTTAGTATGACGTGCTAAGAAGTCGAATAAAAAGACAGATTATTCTATATTCAGTGGTATTACAAGGATCACTTGGAAACACACACAACACTTAGACAAAAGATTTTGGTAAACCTCTCATTTAAAACATAGGCACTAGATGCCACCTTTGGTTAGACTGGTAATATTATATGCCAATTATTTGGGGTACTAATAGAAAATAATAACAATATTTTGGTCAATTCACACAACATTATCTAGCCTCAAATTGCTATGGAAACCAATAACAATAACTGAAATAATAATAATAATATATTTGTTTATTTAGATGTCACAAGATCCATTCCTAAAGCTAACACAACACATTAAATAGCAAAATAAAAAAATAAACAGAGAACATTACACTAGGAGTTCATATAATATTAATATGCATATTTTGGTAAATATATACTTTAAATACGGTATAGCACCCAGACAGAGAAAAAACATCGGTGTTCACCACACAAATATTTGTTCTCGGACTCGAACCCACGCACTTCAGCGCAGAAGATAGAGTTAATACCAACTGAGCTATAAGGGCCGTCAATTTTGCTTTTATACCTAATTTCGCACATACAAGGTCGTCATTACTATTAAAACATTAATTTACACTGTAATCAGGCTTTAACTCCGCAGGTTTCATCATAATTGTTTATGAATAAATAAACTATGAGTGCGAGTAATTACTGCGGTCGCTCTGGGATAGACAATGGTATCCCCCCCCTCAAATAAACCCCTAGCCAAAATTAAATAACCCTTTAATAACCCTATTCAAAATAAAATGTATGGCAAGGCTGTTTTAAACTAGGCTGGGGCCCTTGGGCACACAAGAATTTGGGGCCCTTTTGGAAAGTAATAAAAGCTAATCCAAAGGGCTGGCGCTTACCTAGGGCAAAGAATTAGCTTAGTTATTCAAAGAGGTAACGTTGCCAGCCTTTTGGGCACATTTCCTGCGGTCGGTGATCTGAACTCTGTTTTCTACCTGTAATACTTTCAGGTGGAAAACAGAGTTCATTATAAAATTTTCTAGTTTCTTATAAAATGTAATTTTTATATTTTCTTTTTAATTATTTCATGTTGTATAATAATAGTATTTGTAAATAATGTATATTCTGTTGTAAATAAATTTTATAAAAGCTAATTATAATAACATTTATTTACTAAGTATAACCATTTAATTATAGGTAATCAAATACAGTAGGGTATATATAATGGCGTAGTATTGTGAAAAATATGTAATGTGCCCGACAAAAATGTTTTGAGAATGAATGTGCAGAAATTGTCGGTCCTTCGGGGCCCCCTGAGAATCGGGGCCCTGGGCACGGGCCCCGTGTGCTCTTATGGTAAAGACGGAATAGTGTATGGGCATAGTAAGCGATTCGATACAGCCAACATTCTTTTTTAACGGCGGTGCGCTGTACCTGTTTGGCTCTGTTTTATAGCTTTACTCGTATGGGTCTGTTTTTTATTGCTGCCCGCTATTGTTTTATTTCTATGAACATAAATATAAAGTTATTGGAGTGAAAGTTTCGTGGACCGCAGCATTCCTACGCAAAGTCATAAAATACATAAATATTTTTGAACTTTCTACACAGCACTTTCTAGCCCCAAACTAAGCAGAACTTGTAACATGGGATCTATAAAAAATATTTTAGAGTAACCATTATATGGAAACTTAGACAATTTATAGAACTAGTATTTGTTTTACTTCATTTGTTTTACAAAAGCCTATCGAATTTACATAAATGAATGTCTTATAAATGTGGACAGAGGGAATGTGATAGGGGCAGGGAGATGATAAATAGATAGAACCTTTTGTTACACCTTAATCATGAGTAATAGTACCGTTACTGACCTATATGGCAAGCTAAAATATATTTAAGTCATACTAAAAATGTTGAAATACAAATTTTGCAGAAGAAAACAACAAAACCTCCAGTATTTTAAACTTGCAAAAAAGAAAAAAGCTTCTCAAAAACGTGTCAGTTTCAGAAAAGGCTACAAAATAAACATAAAGGTCAGCTTTTCTATTTTTCTCAAGTTTGTTGCGGTGAGGATCTGTTGGCATTAAATCATTACTTCGTTTGTGACGCCATATTGTTTACAATAAGCTTTGCTGATGGGTGCGGGTTCGAGCGGATCGGAAGGACGTTTTAATTAAATTTTAGTCCAAGAAATATCACCGTCTTACGCCGACATTTTGCAAATACAGGTGAATTTTCGAAGTGACACTTTTCAATAACTTTAAACCAGAAACTTTGGTTATTAATGGTTCAAAGTACAGAAATATGAATCAAGTAAATCATTATTATGAATCCAATAGGCCCAGCCTCTTAAACTCAATTGTGTAAATTAATAACCCAAATCGAATCTTCACAAAAGCTGAAAATACAATAAGTTTCTTTTGTGTATTTGGTTTTGTATTTTCCGCTTGATATAAATTAAGACTCGAAGAGAACAGGTTGATAAATAGAGAACCCTGAAAGCTTTCGTCACAGAACTCGTGATAGTTAGTACGTTCACACCAGTTGTATTCATTTGCAGTGACGAGGGTAGTCTAATAAAGAATAGGTACTCTAGTTTTGTTACAGAAAGGTAAATAAAATAAATAAAAACCAAAATCGATCACAAAAAAACCCTTAAACTAAAACAGTAGATACTTAAAACTAGCATAAAATAAGGTTGACGGTGAAACTTTCAACAATGTATCCTAGTTTACTACCTTCGTTGGTGTTTAACCAACGTATGCTATAGTGCGCTCAGAGTTAATTGTATAAACCTTTGTTTTACACCAGAAGCAAAGAACACATCTACAGCGAAGTACAATGGGCAGTCTTATAGCTGACACAGAGGATCAGTTGTTTGTCCAACTAGGTTGGTCTCAAAATATATACTTTGTGTTGTATCAGTTATCTAGTTCTTTTTGTACAAGATTGGCTTAGGTTTGGGGCTAGATGGCGCTGTGTTAAATGTCCGTCAATATTTTATTCATACATATTTATATTATTTTCTATATATGCATTGCATTTATTACATTTTCAAATACATATTTCTAATCGGAATGAAATATACATAGGTAATTAAAGATAAAGATAAAGATTATTTATTTGCATAAACATGTGTTATAGTGAAGATGGTGAACAAATTATATAAGCGTCTTGAAGGCGCTTCCGTCTGGCAGTGATTTAGATCAGTTGAGCTATCTCTAGATCGTTTGCAACGGTCTGCAGATAATTCAATTGTTTCTTTTGTATTTTTGTTAACATTTGTCTAATTGTAAGTTTATTCGTGTAAATAAATAGTAATTTTATGTTGATTATTATATTAGATTATTTTATACCTTCGGTAAATAAACGTCCACATGCACGTGAATAAACCTTCCTAAATCTCTTAACATCAGGTTTCTGTATTTACATTACATTTCCTTGCGTATGCTTCGTGTACGAAAATACTCGCAATAAAATAACTCGTAAAACCACGTACAGTACCGGGATCCCGGCTCGTTTCGCAAATCTACCCACACGTAGCACTAACTACTGTCATGGTACATCATCATCCGCAGGAATATTTTTAAACATACGGAAACGTTTGTGATCGGTAACATCAGAACTTGGAATACGACAGAAACCGACGTTTCCGATCGTAAACGTTTAAAATGCTTTTCCGAATGTTTAAAAATAAAAATAATCTCGTCAAAATTAATGGCTTTACATATAATTATATGTCAAAAGATAAACAGTGCTTAAACTATTGCCATCTCTTACCACCGGGTAATGTCAAACAGTGACAGGCCTAATTTTAACCAATTATTAAATTGCGCTTATAAATATGACTGGTAGTGTGGATTCTAGATTCGATCAAATAAGTCCAAGTTATTATTATTTATTATAAACTGTTGGCATCCCACTGCAGGGCAAAGGCCTTCTTTATATTTGTCGAAAATAAAGACGGAAATATTGAAAATTGAAGACTGAGCGTTCTCCATCCGCTGACTTACCCGCGACCTTTTTGATTGTTAATCTAGCAATTTATAGCACAATTGCTAGTAAAGTTTAAATTTGACTTTTGTCCCTTAGATCTTTGGCTTAAAACTTCTACGATAGGGTCTCTCGTAAAACTTCGAAGACAAACAGATCCCAAAGTGCAAGGTTTGAAAAGACTATTCACGAAAACGTAAACGGGGCCTCTAGACTATGTTTTTCGATTGATTACAACCTAGATAGGCTGTGATAAAATATTCACAGCACAAAATGAACAGGTAATTTTTTTCTGTAGCTGTTTTCGGCGGAACGGTTTTATTATTAAAACTCTCATTAGGGCTGAGTGAAATGAACGGCATCGTATTCGGATATTGAGATCGAAATATATAAGCACTGGTAAAAAAACCAAGCGTTAAAGGGTAATTTTAGTGGTCGTTATTTAGCGACAGTATACATTCATACCTAAGTCATATTATTTCTACTATTTATAATCGAATGATCTGGATGATTTTCAATCAAATCAATCAATCAAAATTGCCTTTATTCGGTTCGATTACAAGAATCACTTTGAAACGTCTTAAAGCTAGGTGAATATAGGTGCCAGTTCCACGCGACCAAGCCTAGAAGAACAGGCATCAAACTACGGCTCGGTTCCTACCGTTTTTTTATAATTATGATCATTTTACAAATCAAAAATAATCTAAATTAATACCAGTGAAGTTCCAGTGTGGTGCTTCTTCACTTAGTTAGACGTTTTCAAATTGAACTTCAAATGCCTTAACGCCTTAATTTCGTAAGTTATTATTGAAATGTTTTTTAACCCACTTTTCGATAGCTTCTAAACAGGCTAAAAAGAGACATGAAAGCATACTCTTCCATTAGCAGTCGGGTAAAAGGATAAAGACGTGTTGTCAATCACCCGAATAAGAGCGCGTTTACGAATCATTACGAAGAAATTGCCAATCTCGCGCCAAATTGCAATGGAATCTTGTAAACACGTTTTTGTGATGTTCGTTATTAGAAACAACATTATCTTACAAATTGAACTTCCACTGGTTTGCTTGGATTAGATTTTTATGATTTTTACACTAAAGATTGAACTTTCAGCTATTGTGAAATTGAAACTGTGAGCCCGAGTCTCACAGTTTATTTTAGTAGTTTAGGATTGTGCAAGTGCAAAAAATTTGACATACTTTAATCACAATTCAAGTTGAGGCCTTCTTTATTTTAAACCTTGCGCACATCTAAGCGATCTGCGTTAGCGATCAGTGAAACGTTGTGAAATGACAGCGATATTTGACAGCGTTTCACTGATTGCAATCGCAATCGACTAGATGTGCTTCCTTTAGCAGGCCTTTATGCAATCCTTCTCAGTCTCATAACGCTGTGAAATATGTCATTTTTACATTTTGCGTTTCACTGATCGCCACCGCAGAACGCTTAGATGTATGCAAGGACTAAGTCTTTTATCCTAGTGATACCGAAAGTTTTTATTAAAAATGATATGATCTAAATCAAATACTTCTAATAAATAGTTTCACAGACCCACGAGCAAAGTTTCCGAAGCTAAATCAAAGTCACCGTCTAAGTAGGTACATAAGAGGTGCGGGAAAAGGTACATACTCCGCAAAATCGAATGGGTCTCGCGAGAATATCTGAGGAACAAACTTTCTCCTGGATCCTCGAGAGATCAAATATATGGATAAGTATTTTCGAGGACCGCTGTCTTAAAAGGTGCAACATCATCAACCTTAAGAAGTCCACTGTTTGACCTTTCCTATACAGATTGGCATACAGTTTTACAACCGGAAAACATTGGGCGAGAACAACTATGGTGTGAGAAAGAGGAGAATGTATAAAAAATGGAGGGGGCCTTTGCCACCGCAACCCTGATGAGCCGCTTACGTGGAGGCACCAACAGTCTGCTGAAAGTCGTTGCCGAGGACATGTACTCATCTTTTAAGAGACACTGCGGCTGGCTGCGCTTGGGCCGATCTCTCGCTTAGTGTCTAATTAATTGTGTGTGCGTGTATACCTATTTGTTTATTACTAACATAGTTTCTAAGTTATTTTGTATAACCCCTATGGATCAAGGTCTGAAATAAAGTTTTTTTTATTTTTTTTATTTGCTAAACCTGGACAAACAGACCAAGTTATCGATCTTTATATTTTAAAAGTAACTTAAACTAGTCTGAATTAAGGCTATTTTGATTTGATTTGATGTAGGTCGGTGTAGGACGATGATTGAGATGGTCGTATCTACTGATATCCTGGGATCTTTACAATGTCTTTTACTGTACAGATTCTTGAGATACTAGACCTTCTCTAAGCATATTATTGTGTTAGAAACGTTTGCCAAAAACATTGGACAAGTTTCTTGCTTGTTCTACTAAGTCTGGCATCTGTATGAACTAGTCCAATACACTAGAAAACTAATAACTAGTTTCATCGTAATATTTTCTTTTAACCTTTGTGAACAGGCATTGCGTACAAAAACGGTTCGAATATATTACAAAATATGTAATAGTATGTTGTATTTGCTTTTATTCTTGTCGGCATTCAGGGTAGTTTATTTAGGACGAGCGTTCTTAGTTCCAGTCCATTGTGTTTTTACTGAAATATAATAACATATCATTCTGTTTTATCGTAATGTTTTTACAATATTTTCTTTTGTTACAGTCAAGTATTTTTTAGCATCCGTGCCTCCTATTACCCAATAGCTCAAAAATACTATGAGTTTCAGCACATAACTACTAAGGGCCGGTCACATACATATTTGCTTGCATAATTTGAGATAAACAACGGTCAAATATTATGATGGGCGATTATCAAACCGTGAAACCAGCCTGAGGTTAAAAATGTTTTACGCGAAAAGTGTAGTAAAAATAGTCTCTTATTTATTTATATTATGTTGGTAGTATGTATAATAGTATAAAGTAGTTATGTAGTACCTCTACGAAAATAGAAATAATAAAAATATTTAAAAGACATGGTGTGTAAGCAATTATGTGGTGAACACAGATGTTAGTTCTCGGTCTGGGTGTTATATTGTTTTCGTAGGATGTATTTACAAAAAATAATAATACAGGTATTATATCAGCTATCTGGTTTTCATACCCTGTTTTATTTTGTGGTTGGTTTTATTTCAGCTCTGCTTAGTTTGGGGCTAGATAGTGTTGTGTGGGTTGTCTTTCGTATTTATTTATTTATGCAGTCATGCTTCTTTTTTCCTAGCGGGTTTTTTAATCGTGAAGGATTCAACGATTAAGAAAAAAGAAAGATATTGACTTAGAAAAAACAAGACAATGAGTTTGTTATAAAAAAAGTTGAAACAATAACGAGAAACAATACATTTTTTTACACAACTGACTGATGCAACAAGTATAGCCCACCACACACACAGATGTTAAGTGTATTACCATCGCCTATTACAAATCTTGGTCACGCACGCTTACGTGCTTGCTTCGAGGAGTTAATGGCGCTGCTTAAAGAAATCATTTCCATTAATTACGTGTGTAATTAGAATAAAGTAGAACAAGATGGCGGAGAACAAATTATTCAACTTCAATAAGAAGTATTCAACGTGAGTCTGTTAGAAGCTTGTTAAGCCGTCAAAGTACTTTCTGAAGTAAGTAATCTAGTACATAATCGTTATGAATAATTTATATGTTTTTATGGATCTTGTTATCTTTAAGACTCATAAAACTCGTTAGAAGTGAAGGCTTTTAAGGCCTTTGAACTTATATACTTACATATAATCAAGCCCCAAATTAAGCAGAGTTATATAATGAGTTATGGCAACCAGATAACTGATATAACACATAGGGTACATTGTTTTGTAAATACATAGTTACATAGAATACAATATAACACTCGGACAGAGAACGAACATCTGCGTTCACTACACAAATATTTGTTCTCGGTGAGGATCGAACCCAGGACCCTAGCGCAGAAGCGAGCTGTGAAGGCTGTACCTATATTATTTCTTCTGTAGACATGAGCAACCCGAGTGCTCATTACATCTTTATCTCTCTAACTTAATCAAGTTCAAGTGAGATTACAGTACACGGCACATAACTATGCAGTTATTAAGCCGAGTAAAATCCCCGCATCTAAAAATGTACAATTCATTTATTCATTGCTAATACTGTACATCTTTAAATAAATTGGTTCTAGATATGTAGTCAAGAACATGTACCTACACTGTTGGGCACTGTAATGTCATAGCAGGTAGGTATGTATACAATTTCATTATTTATCATATCAAACGATAGAATAAGTTAACAATTATACATTTACGTAAACATAAACAGTATCATATTTATTTATGTTAATACTGTTTATGAGAAAACGTTCTTCTTTTTCTCATCATGTCACTGTTTCGAACAAATACGAACGATAAGAAAACGTTCTGAAAACCACTAACAACTAATGCTGCCTTCCTACGGTGCGTGGTTCTGCAGATCATCACGCACAGCGGACGACGACGCACGGCAACGCACACAGACAGGGCTCCTGTGCTACCGCGCACCTCGGCGCACGAGACCGTTCCCATGGTGTGTCGTGCGAGCTGATCCGCCCCTCCGTGCGCGATATCACAGACCGTGGGAAGAGACTATAAGACTATAAGTTTATTTCCTGTTCTTCTATGCTTCATCTCACGAAACTGATACCTACATTCACCTTGCTATGAGTCGTCTCAAAATGATCTTTTTTTTTATACTACTAGCCGATGGAACAAGCATATGGCCCACCTGATGTTGAGCGGTAACCATCGCCTATAACAAAGCAATGCCTCGTAGGTCACGCACGTTGGTAACGTGCCCTACGATGCACTGCCCTGCTTCCATCAACTTGAGGCTTACAGATATTTCGGCTCACGTGCCTGTTATTACATTGTACTGTCTTTGTGATTACAAAAAATATAATTCAAACTGGCAGCAGAAGGGAATCAAACCCACGAGACGTCTGAATAGTCGCGCACTGTACAAGAAGGCGTGGCCAATAGTGGGTGGAGTTGAATACTTTTAAATTAAACGGAAATCTCACGAGACTTCGACAGGTAGAGCGTCTAACTCGAACTGATTGCTACGTTTGTAAGGAGCCTTAAGTTGAAAAAGGTTGGGAAATGTTAGGGGAAAATGTCACAAAAATAAGGAATATTACCCAGATGCTGCTGACATGTGGAAAAAAAAAGAAAAACATTTCCTTTCCCAGTTTTCATAATAAGTACTTGTTCATGCACCAGCGTGCATGAAGAAGAGAGCGAGACGCGAGAGGGGCACCCGCTCCACCGCGCACACGCCGGCCCCGCATGACAGTTCCCCAAAGACACCGAAGCGAGCGCACGTCATCGCGCTCGCTCACTACTTATTATAAATACACCGTATACCTACCTATGTAAAACCTTAAAGTAATAAAAACAATAATCAAGAAAAACCTAGTTCATTACGTAACAGTACTAAAAACACGAAACGGACGTCGAAAAGCAGAGCGCCCACCAGATGGACCGACGACATTATTAAGATCGCGGGAAGTCGGTGCTCAGAATCGTTCTTCTTGGAAATGTGTAGAGGAAGCCTACGTCCAGCAGTGGAATTCTTCAGGCTGATGATGATGATGATGACTAAAAACACTGGACGCTTGTTTGAAGTGATAAGTATTTACTGACATTCCACAAAAATTAAGTTTCTGAACTTCCAAACAAATTAAGTTTCAACTTTAAATTCATTACCTATTGAACTGATAGAAAACAAATAGCCTCACAACTACAACCCCAGGGGCTCAATTCTAGACCAGTGACTTTTTTGTCACGGTAGATATACAACGTGTATCAAAATATGTGTACTATCCTGAAGGGGGGTGAATTTCCACCCCCCAGGAAACAACTTTTGTTCAACGACTTTTCGAACTTCGATTGGTATCTCTGAAAAAAACTGCAACGAAGTTTCAACATGAACTGCTGACTTTATACAAAGTGACAACCCTAAACTCAGCTACAGAGGTAGTAGGTAGTAGTAGTAGACCTACAGAGGTAGTAGGTCAAGGGGTCAAGGGGTTACAAGGATAGGGTTGTCAATTTATTTAGGCATTATGAAATTAAATATTTTTGTATGGGAAACTGAAAATAGGAATTTTTAATTATCTCCCCCCCACAACTGATCACCATTGTGGTCTGAAACCCCCCACCTTCGCATAGTACACATATTTAGATACACCTTGTATATCACAAGAACTGTCAAATTCACTAAAGAAACTGACAGTTCTTGTTGTATATATCTACCGTGCCAGAAAAGTCGCTGGTCTAGAATTGAGCCCCAGGCACGGTAGATGTCCTTTTAATATATTTTCGATACAATTAGAACGAGATCTTTTAAAATGAAAGTTTCAACAAACATAGAACTTAATGGAGTGTGTCACATTATCAAAACTTCATTTAGATAAAATACTAGATTTATTTTATCTAAGCACGTTTTCCACTCAAAAATACCCGTGTTTTGCTTTGGGTTTTAAAATGTTTTTAACAGATTGCATTTCTAAAATGCGATTACAGTAATGTTACGTTCGTTTACATTTCACAAAACGCTATCTAGCCCCAAACTAAGCAGAGCCGTATACCGTCATATGACGGTTGTACCGTCCGTTGTATCGTACCGTAGTAGGTAGCTTGCTTACCAGCCGACGTTTTACGACCATCTCGTAAAACATTTCAATTGTTTTTTTAAGCATTTCCGTAGCCTTGAGTGTCGGTTTGGTCTGTAACGTTTTAAGGGACCAACTTGAGTACCTATAAGATTTTTACTTTTCACAGCGTTTTCCAGCTCTCTGGTATTTTTCTGAGCACCAAATAAACTCAAACTCAAAAGATGAAATAAAACCAAATAAAGTAAGTTTAGCGAAAGGAGATAGAAATGGCACTCTTCACACCTAGTTCGCTGGCGTCGGCGATCTGTGAAGGCCTGCGCACACCTAGTTCGCTGGCGGTAGCGATCAGTGAAACGCTGTCAAATATCGCTGTCAAATCTCAAATCTGACAGCGATATCTGACAGCGTTTCACTGTTCGCTACCGCCAGCGGCTTAAGGCTCGAACACACCTAGTTTGCTGGCGGTAGCGATCAGTGAACCGCCAGCGAATTAGGTGTGCGCAGGCCATTAGGTGTGCGCAGCCCTTTATAAAACTACTTAGTACCTTCTAATTATATTTTTTTTGTAACATCTTAGGGCAATTATTTATTGTCCTAAATAAAACTAGGCTTTAAAACTCCTTGCTGGGAGTTATTTTTTATACAAATAGCGGATGGAACAAGCATAAGGCCCGCCTGATGTGAAGTGGTAACCATCGTCTATAACAAAGCGTCGCCTTGTAGGTGACGCACGTGGTACCCACGCTCTTCAAACCAACGGTTTCTCATTACATATAGGCTTGCTTGGTTGTGTTAAATGATACTAAAGGAACTAGAAAGCATTGGCGGGATGATTTGGACGCTTTTATAAGGATGTGATAGGAGGAGGCTCAGAATAGAGGGAACTAGAAGTCTTTGAGGGAAGTCTTTCAAGCAGTTGGACGATAAAGATTAGTATAAAATAATAAAATTTATAGTAAAGAGCTCTACATAATTTTTCCTCTTCGGTACAGGTACCCAATATCCAACTTGGCGTGGTATAGGCGTGGCGAAGCGGCCATGTTGACTGAACGGCCTAAAACTTTGCTCATACTCCGAGCTTCATTCCACTGACTGAAGGCTCTTCGTGAATGGATTCCATTGTTAATACTTTTGGGATAAAACATTTAAGAAGAGGGTGGGTTTTATTATTCCTACCATTATTCATTGAATAATTATTTAGGTACGCCACTGGGTCCATAGCAAAAACATACATGCAATACAATCCAAAAAATCTTGTTATAAAAAAATAAACACATATTATTATGAATGATTTATAGAGTCTTTTCATTGCTCATACTCTAAAAGTAGGTCTGAAGTTGCCTGAGGGGCCTAATTGAAAGTAAAACTTTCAGCCCTAGGGAGAATCGCTTTCTACTGACAGCTGTCAAATTATAAAAAAAAAATAAGTTCTATTTTATTCAACCGTGTTCCAACTTTCTAAAGTCTTTCTAACTGCAAGGAGGTTGTTAAACCAAATTCCAACTTTTTATTCAGCAAGCAGGGTGGAAACCCTGCTTGCAGAAAGAAGTTTAACAGTTAGAAGTTTAACAAGTCTAATTAGAGCGCAATGTTAAATTTAAATTTAAATAACAATTAAAGATAGTATTAAATAAATAATATATGTTCTAAATTACTTGATTAATATATACCTAGCTTCAACTATTTATTTAAAATAACATAGATTTGAGCAAACAATTTACCATTTTTTAAATTATGAAAATGAAAATAATGGCTGAATAATGCTGGCGAGCTGAGGCCGAAGGCCCGCCAGAGAAAAAGAAAAAAAAACCGGGATGGCGGCAATTCAATCTTCATTTTCACTAATTTTTTTTTCTTGTTTTTATTTTTACTTTCCTTGTATTCGTAATGAAAAGCACAGTGTTTACCTCGGGTGAAAGTCTTTCAAGTCCCTCAAGCTCCATTGGCGCCCTCGCTACGCTCTGGCGCCAAACCCGTCTCGGGACTCAAAAAACGTGACTTTCAACACTCGGCTAACAATGTACTATTGAAGTTAGAAGTAATTACTTTTCTATTTTATGGTCCCTGCCCTAATTGTCAACCCTCGAAAAGTGAAAATTTTATTTTTCAACGTCTTAAAATATATTTCCCGAATGTCGGAAATTTCTAGTTCGTGTCTGGAAGAAAGTCAACGTTTGCTCAACAACCGACAGTAATCGAGTGCGGATGGTCGCAAGACCAATCGAGTGGCACTTGCGTTTGAGACGGGATACTACTCTCTACTCTGAAATTGACAACATGCTTCAGTCGGCATACCACAAGTTCTGCCTGGCTCTGGTTTTAAGTCTGTGTGAGTGCTGTATAAATAAATCCTACGTTGAAACGTCACACACCCATTATAGTACAATGGTTACCACTCACATAGACTTAACACCAGAGCCAGAGACAGAGCCAGACAGAGCTTGTGGTAGGGCTACAGCATATATTGTGAGCAGTAAGTGTTGTTGTTGTGCACACGACAACAGACCAAGTGGGTGGAATACTAATAGAATACCATTTTCAATTTCAACCATACCTTTTGCAGCAGGTATGTTATACAAATAGTATGGATATTTGGGTAGAGGTAATATATATTTACACATACTACATATTTTGCTCACATAATGTACATTGAAATTCAATAGCTTAAGATAAACAATATTGTAACTGTAGTCTAAGAATAAAAATATAAATCTTTAAATTAAAAAGTATTTCTTGAAATCATTCTAAACAACACATGGAAAAAACGGGTGTTTATCGCGATTACCTTTATTATTTTCCGACGTTTCAACCGTGTTACAACAGCCGTGGTCGCGGGGAGAGTCTCCCCATATGCATAACGTTTGCGTTTATTTTAAAAGTGCCATTCTAAACCTATTTTGCAGTGGTTTCACTATTTTCCAACGGAAATCGACTACACGCTTTCATGTAGCGGATGTGCTTTCTGGCATATAATTTCCACAAAGGTCCGCCTGGAGCTCATCTCGCACCGGTCCCCTTATTCATAAAGAAGAAATGCCGCAAACTACTATGATTATTATTCTGTTGAACGTAACACCAAAACTGTGAAAGTGGTTTGAGAACGTTGCTCAAGGTTTGCTGTAAGCGAACTTTTTTTAGAGTTAAACTCGCCTTTGTACGCGTCTTAATTTTATAATAAAGAATTAAAATAAAAGTAAAGAAAGTTTTAGTAATACTTTTTGTTCAGAATCAGTTATTCATACTAGTTTTTATAAAATTGAGAGTTTACTTGGGTGAAAACATTCTTGCTAATTTTGAATGAAAATTAATTCTTCTTCTTTTTCTTCTTGTCACTAGTTCTTGCGAACCAGTGTGATGAAAGGGTTTTAAGTGCGCCCCAAAGAGGCCCCTTTCGTGCACTAAGTGCCTAAAGCTCTACGCACCTTCTTGAGAATACCTACTCTTGGGTTTTACCAACATGAAGAATTGTTATATTTAGGTACACATAGTACAGTCATTTTGGGGCCAAACCATTTATTTCACTGAAAAGTATACCCTAAACATGGATATAAAGATCAAACTAATTGTTTTTACTTATATTTTATGTTCGGCAAGTTTTATCATGCGCACTTGATGTGCGGGCAGATTTTTCCGCAAGTAGGCCGCTGGTGGGCCCTTTTTGCGTGACCCTTGACACGTGTTGCTCGAACTTTTTTAGGTTCTACAACACGCCGGTTTCCTCACGATGTTTTTCTTCACCGTTTTGAGAGTACTGGCATGGTGCACATAAATTTTTCGACAGAAAAACTCATTGGTACACGAGTGGATTTGAACCCACGACCTTCGGATCGGAAGGCGGGGCCACTACCACTAGACCACCAGTGCTCTTCTATATCTATATTTTATGTTTTTTTTTTAATGTTTTGCAAGATCATACGTTTTGAGTTACCTGTAGGTATCATAAGCATGCATTACTTATACATTTTAACCAAAAACCGATCCTTTGGGAAGTAAAAAGTGTGCCAAGACAACTTGTTAGTGAATAGGGATGTTGGTCTTTCCGTGAGCTGTCTGGAATCGGTTTCCGGCCGCCTGACGAAGGATCCAGATTTAATGCTTTCAGCTTTAGGAGAAATGTTTTATCGTCACGATTCTCGTCTAGCGTCGCGTCGTAGCCCAGTTCACAATGTTATCCAGTATCCCATCCTATCCTACTATTTTACGACTATTTTAGTGGAGTTATTTGTAAAGGGTTCATCCGGGGATGTACTACCATACCTTTTTCTGCCGGCATTTGCTTTGTTTCGGGTTGAAGGGTGGGTGTCGGTGGAATTAGTTGACGGACGCAGGGTAGTGCATCGTAGGGTTTCATACTTGCGAGGCGAGGTTTAGTTACACGGGTAAGGCTCGTCGTACACAACGTAACGAAAATCTTCGAGACCCGACGAATTTAGTCTCTAAGCGACTAACGCAATATAAATTCATAGAGGTTTGTATCGTACACAGCCACGCGTCACCGCGTTTACTCTATGAGTTATAATAATTAAATAATAATAAATAAATATTATAGACAATCCACACAACACTATCTAGCCCCAAACTAAGCAGAGCTTGTACTATGGGAACCAGATAGCTGATATAATACTTGAATACGTTTTTTTTTTGGAAATACATACTTAGAATACAATATAACACCCAGAGAGAGAACAAACATTTATGTTCACCACACAAATATTTGTTCTCGGTGGGGATCGAACCCACGACCTACGGCGCAGGAGGCAGAGCTACTACCAACTGAGCTAGAGGCCAGTCAAATCAATTTGTATTGCGATAGTCACTTTCAGGCTAAAATCGTAGTGTTGCGAATATTTGAGTAGCGTTTTGTACGAAGAGCTAAGTGATGATACTTTTCACTTAGCATCAGGAGCCTAATTCTCGGGCCGACCGAGATTTTCAATGTCCCTTAAATACACATTAACATTGCACAACCCCGCACTTTTTCTACGTTTTCCGTATATCGTAACTGTCGAGGCTTCTACGATGAGGTCGTCGATGAATTACTCTAGGAAATCATCTAATCTCTTTGAAAAAAAGCAATAAAATAAAATTGCATAATGATATCGGTCGGCCCGAGAATTAGGCTCCAAGTTGTTTGAAACCAGCTCAGCCTGGTGAAAACATTTTAAATGTGCCTTTATTGAGATGAGCGAGTGGTCTTGTCAGTAATAATTCCAAAATCCTGCTTCATTTATCCTCCCTCCGCGGTTGTCGAACCCGCACGTCTTCCCTCTATTTACTGCGTTATTTTTATAACAAGCTCTGCGTAATCAGGGTCCGTGCTCTCTCATTACAGGTACAAACTGCTATACAATCCGTTCTACAGTCAGCGAAAAAAAAGTATACTTATGATTTGTTTTTTTTATGTATCATAATTTTTGCCCGAATACGTTAACTGCTGTTGGTCATATCATAGGCCTTGTATATACCTACTAGCTGACACCCGCGACTTCGTCCACGTGGTTAGTTTAAAGTCATAGTTTGAGTTCGTTTAAAAGAAACTATTTTATGGTGGAAAGCGGACAACTATTGATATGTTTTCACTGTTTTTTGCTTATATTTTGAGAGTTATTTTTCGTGAATTTGCCTTAGTGCCTAAGTTGGGTTATGTATGCGTTGGTTTTACATGACCAAGTTCTGGTTACCTTAGTTTTGAGTTTGCATTCAAAACTATATAAAGTGTGTTTGAAAGATGGTAACTGCTGTTGTAGCCGATTTTTTTCAGCTGTGTTTAGTTTTGGTATGATAGGTGCTTCCCGCGATTTTGTCTTGGTGGTTATCATCAGTTTTTTTGTAAACATTTGTGTGTATTAAAACCTGGTGACAAATGCTGCGGTAGCTGAATTTTTTTAAATGTTTTTTTGCGTATTTTGTAAAGCTCTTTTTCGTGATTTTGTTTAAGTGGCTAATTTGGGCTATCGTATTCGTTGGTGTATAATTGAATCTTGTTTTTTTAGTTTGATATGATCAAATGCAAGTTACCATCGTTTTGAGCTTGTACTTTAGAGTGTATTTGAATTTGAAGGTGAGTGCTGTTGCAGCCGTTTTTTTTCAGCGGTGCTTAGTTTAAGTATTATAGATGATTCCCGCGATTTTGTCTTGGTGGTTATCATCGGTTTTTGAGTAAACATTTGTGTGTATTAAAACCTGGTGACAAATGCTGCGGTAGCTGAAAATTTTTTAATGTTTTTTTTTGCGTATTTTGTAAAGCTATTTTTTGTGATTTTATGTTATATTAGTGGCTTATTTGGGGTTTCGTATGCATGTTGGTGTATAATCGAATCTGAATTTTTAATTTGACATGACCAACTGCTGGTTACCATAGTTTTGAGCATGCACTTTAGAGTGTATTTGAATTTGAAGGCGAGTTCTGTTGTAGCTGTTTTTTTTCAGCGGTGTTTAGTTTAAGTATGATAGATGATTCCCGCAATTTTGTCTTGGTGGTTATCATCGGTTTTTTTGTAAACATTTGTGTGTATTAAAACCTGGTGACAAATGCTGCGGTAGCTGAAATTTTTTTAATGTTTTTTTTTGCGTATTTTGTAAAGCTATTTTTTGTGATTTTATGTTATATTAGTGGCTAATTTGGGGTTTCGTATGCGTGTTGGTGTATAATCAAATCAGATTTTTAATTTGACATGACCAACTGCTGGTTACCATAGTTTTGAGCATGTACTTTAGAGTGTATTTGAATTTGAAGACAGGTGCTGTTGTACCCGATTTTTTTCAGCGGTGTTTAGTTTAAGTATGATAGATGATTCCCGCAATTTTGTCTAAGTGGTTATCATTGGTTTTTTTGTAAACCTTTGTGTGTATTCAAACCTGGTGACAGATGCTGCGGTAGCTGAAAATTTTTTAATGGTTTTTTTTGCGTATTTTGTAAAGCAATTTCTTGTGATTTTATGTTATATTAGTGGCTAATTTAGGGTTTCGTCTGCGTGTTGGTGTATAATCGAATCAGATTTTTTTAATTTGACATGACCAGCTGGTTACCATAGTTTTGAGCATGTACTTTAGCCGTTTTTTGAAGCGGTGCGGTGTTTAGTTTCGGTACGATAGGTGTTTTCCGCGATTTTGTCTTAGTGGTTACGGTGGGGTTAATGTAAACTTTTGTGTGTATTCAAATTTGGTGACAAATGCTGCGGTAGCAGATTTTTTTTTTAACTGTTTTTTTGCGTATTTTGTAAAGCAATTTTTTGTGAATTTTCATGAAACTTTTTTCCATTTTTTTCTTCTTTTAGGTAAATAATTTTCCAATTTTCTTTCTTAATGCACCTTTGCTCTATAAGAGCAACACATCTTCCAAGTTTCATGCTTCTAGGACTAATGGTTTAGGCTGTGCGTTGATTTTTCTTTAAACCATTTTTCCCCTTTTTCTCCTCTTCGGGAAATAATTTTCCGATTTCCTTTCTTAGTACATCTCTACGTTATAAGAGGAACATACCCTCCAAGTTTCATGCTTCTAGGACTAACGGTTTAGGCTGTGCGTTGATTGTCAGTCAGTCAGTCAGTCAGTCAGTCAGTCAGTCAGTCAGTCAGTAACGAAAGAGTTTTATATATTTAGATTAGTGGCTAATTTAGGGTTTCGTCTGCGTGTTGGTGTATAATCGAATCAGATTTTTTTAATTTGACATGACCAGCTGGTTACCATAGTTTTGAGCATGTACTTTAGCCGTTTTTTGAAGCGGTGCGGTGTTTAGTTTCGGTACGATAGGTGTTTTCCGCGATTTTGTCTTAGTGGTTACGGTGGGGTTAATGTAAACTTTTGTGTGTATTCAAATTTGGTGACAAATGCTGCGGTAGCAGATTTTTTTTTTAACTGTTTTTTTGCGTATTTTGTAAAGCAATTTTTTGTGAATTTTCATGAAACTTTTTTCCATTTTTTTCTTCTTTTAGGTAAATAATTTTCCAATTTTCTTTCTTAATGCACCTTTGCTCTATAAGAGCAACACATCTTCCAAGTTTCATGCTTCTAGGACTAATGGTTTAGGCTGTGCGTTGATTTTTCTTTAAACCATTTTTCCCCTTTTTCTCCTCTTCGGGAAATAATTTTCCGATTTCCTTTCTTAGTACATCTCTACGTTATAAGAGGAACATACCCTCCAAGTTTCATGCTTCTAGGACTAACGGTTTAGGCTGTGCGTTGATTGTCAGTCAGTCAGTCAGTCAGTCAGTCAGTCAGTCAGTCAGTCAGTAACGAAAGAGTTTTATATATTTAGATTTGCAGGGTTCACCGTAGTGACCACTCCTTGCGAGTGGATTTGTAACAGTAACTATACATTGATGTTATTACATTTAGAAGATACTTCCACCTAAGATATTATTTGAAATTTGGTGTGATCTGTATAGAGCGTATGAAATTATTCGTAATTTTTGTTTCGAACAGGTGTATCTTAAATCATAACATATATAGGGTGGTTTTTTGAGAAGGACTGTGATGACCATGTCTGAAACCACGAGAGTTAGGGAAAAGTCGAGGAATGAGTCATGCAAAACACTTAGTACATATTTATTTTTTTCAAAAGCCTCAATACTGAGGTATGGAGTCATTTTTTGGGGAAATTCCACTGATAAAACAAAAGTATTTATAGCACAAAAGCGGTGCATTCGCTCAATGTTTGGTATGCAGGTGACGGATACGTGCAAAGATGTTTATAAGCAGTGGCGAATTCTCACACTCCCATCGCTTTACATTTGTGAGGTGGCAGCTTTTGTTAAAAGTAATCCTCGGTTATTCGACCCCTACGCGATTGGTAGTCGTAGAGAGGGTAGCTTACATCTATTGACTTGCAAGACGGCATTACTAAGACGAAGTGTGTTCTGCATGGCGCCAATACTATACAATCACATTCCTCTAAATATAAGGTCCATTAGCGATTTGGGTATATTTAAAAACACCCTAACCAAGTTATTAGTAGATAAGACGTATTATAAGATAGATGACTTTTTAAATGACAAGTTTGCATGCAATGAATATTGAATTTTTTTTTTTTACTTTATGTTTGTGTACCCTGTTTTGACATTTTTATATTTTATGATGAGTGAGTTTTATTTGGTTCGGATAGTTTTTTTTTATTTTCAAATGTTTAATTTTTTGTGTACAAATGTTTATATGCCTTAAGGCTGACCTAGTGGAACTAACCTAGATTTAATTACTAACATTTTTTACCTAGGTTCATAGACAATAAATATCTTTTATCTTTTATCTTTATCTTTTAAAAATCTTTTACTTTCTCAAAAAAACACTCTGTATATTTATAATCATGAGGCATCATCGGTCAATTTCAACACGGTATTCATGTAATAAAGTTTCTTCCAATTATAATTATGGTATATTCATGGTTTCTATTGTTACCACTTATTAGTGACGTTCGATGATGTATCACACCGATTTATTCTTCCTATGTATGTTTGGTCGCTGACTGTACGGTGGTGCTTAGCGAACGTGCCGAGAATATATTTACTTAGAACAGATTCCAGGAAAATGCTTATATTTCTAAAAAGGTTTTCAGCCATCTCTTTGCTTTTAAGATTTATAAGAGATTTTTATGAATAAAATTTGTGGACCTTAGTGACTGATTGCTGTTATTTACTGGAATGTATGCAAACAGAATTTAAAATTTCTTAAAAAACCCAGATCCTTTTAAAATGCAAAAGTTTCTTAAAACAAAAAACAGTTTTATGCAACTTTTTATCGGCGATCTTAAAAATACGTATTACTAGGCTTTTTGTTTTGTGCATTCTCTAAAATAAAATACTAAACTAAGCAGGCGTTGAATGACGCTCAAAATGGACGTGCGTAAATCTATATTTATAAAAGAAAGTCGTGTTAGTTACACTATTTATAACTCAAGAACGGCGAAACCGATTTGTCAGAAAATTAGTGGGGAGGTAGCTTAGAACCGGGAGAAGGACATAGGATACTTTTTATCCCTTTTTATCCCGAAAAAGCAACGGGAACGGGGTGTTACGGGAACGGGCGAGCGAAGCCGCTTGCGGCCACTAGTAATAAAATAATAAAAGTTTTAGAAGGAACCTAGAAACAATAAATTAATGCGAAATTCTATTGTCTAGAATCTTGTTAGCTCAGCGTCAGCTCCCAACATCAATCACCATTAAAACACCAAAAGACAGCACACTCAAATAAATGAGCCTTCGTTTTATTTGAGCATAAAGAGAACTTTTTGACGGATCCGCAAACAATCCTCAAGTTTTTTTGAAGTCTCAAATTAACGGAGTTATTCAAAAAGTTGGTTTCCTCACAAGCCCAAGTAGGAAAAAGTAGGGTTTTTAAGAAATGGCTGCTGAGATGAGATAGTAGCTCTTTTTTTAGGCTTTTAGGCTTTGACCACTTTGACTGGCCTCTCAGCTCAGTTGGTAGGAGCTCTGCCTTCTGCGCTGTAGGTCGTGGGCTCGATCCCCTTGAGAAAAAATATTTGTGTAGTGAACACAGATGTTTCTTCTCTGTCTGGATGTTATATGGTATTCTAAGTATGTATTTACCTAAAAACGAGAGTATTTATTTATTTATTATGTCATGACAAACATCACAATCATGACGTACAAAATCTCTCAAGTATAGCTCTTTCAGAAAGAACTCTACTACTTCTAAAATGAAGCAATCGGTAACGGTGCGTGAAGGTGAACCCACAGGAATCTTCAATTATGAGTGCATTCCTCCCTAACCGCGGCATTACGGTGGTTTCACATAATTGGGGACAAGATGGCGATAATAACACGCATTCCAACTTTAGGGATGTGTAGAGTACTGTATATTCATTAGCTAGATACATTTCACTATTATTCTATGGATGTAAGTATGTCAAATAAATGTATTTTCTGTCTTTCTTTCTTTCATTTTGCCATAAACATTGGTCTTCAAAATAACAGTTGATAAATATGCCTTTTTCTGTGACTTTTATTTATTCTTAGTTCTTTTTCTAACACCATTTCATATTTGCTCGCTATATAAGATTACTTGTATGTCATCTTAGTTTGCTCGAATTTTTGTGCTTTTGTTGTCATATCCTAGTTAGATTCCCGGATGATTTGATAATCCAGAATAATTTGATTTTATAACTTGTCTCTTTTAGCGAGTATATCCTCCTACTTGTGCCCAGGAACTTTACAACTTGGTTCCTCCATTCCCATTCCATAATAGGACCACCGAAAGTACACCGAAAGTAGAGCAAGAAAGTAGAGAAGTACAGAAACGAGGCATCTATTAATGGTAGATACACCTTCTTGCCGCACTTAGCGCTTCGCCTCTACTTTTATAATGCATATCTTATACCTTTAAACGAGAAAATCTTGTATATATATATATATATATAATATATTTAGGATCTCGGAAACTGCACCAACGATTTTCACGAAATTTAGCATACAGGGGTTTTCGGGGGCGATAAATTGATCTAGCTAGGATTCATTTTCAGAAAATGATTATTTCTTTCAGAGTTCAATAATTAAACATAAACTGAATATGTGACTGCTCCTGCCATCTATTAACGATTGTGAGCAACTAACTGCAAGCATGTCCAGCAGATGGCGTTGGTTAGTAAGAATAAACCAGTAAAGATGATAATATGACTCTTATGATTTCTTAAAAATACAAATGAACGAAAAAAATTCCGAGCAAAGCTCGGTTACCAACTGCTAGTATAGCCATAATTTCGAATACCCATAATTTTTATGTTTTCAAAAGAAGAGTGAATAGGTATGTTCTATGGTGAGCGTGCTACACCGTCGACCGCGTCATCATTTAACATTAAAAGATTGCGGTCAAGCGATATCCTATTAATTAAACAAACACACTTTGTTCCTATTCGTGGATGGTGTCTTCACATGAGCATGTTCTCTCCAGTTCTGAGGAAAGGTGTCATGTGAGCTTGGCCTGTAATTTCGCCGCCTAATTTGTTACATGCAGTGGCCTCAGGGCGTAATTTGTAACTTGAGGCTTCTTGTGGTAACAAACTGGAAACCCGTGCAGAGATTTGAGAACACAAAAGGTCTTTAACATGAATTATCACAAGGATCAATTTCAAACTGCTTGTTCTGTCAATTTCTGGGACCAATTACCTATTTTTTGTTTATTAATGATGACAGGCAGATTACTTGATGTGGTAGCCGTCACCTATAACAAAGCATAACATGCTATTTGCTTTTCGTAAGTTTTGATTCATAAAGGGTTGGTTTCACGGATTGTTAATCGACCGATCAAATATTTGATAGCTGTTTAACTCAAATTATTCGTTGCAATTTGAGATGCACAACTGTCAAATATTGGTTGATTGGCAATCCCGGAAACCAGCCTTAAATAGAGAGGAAGGTAAACGTTCCACTATGAAAAACGAGCCTTGAATATTGATGCCCAATAATTTAATGCATTATTTGCGATACATTTTAATGAACTCATCAGCCGTCATTTTGCCGAGCATTGATTTCGTAATTAGTTACTCGACAGCGGAATACATAAATTATTTATTAAATTTTACTAAATACTGTTTTCATAAGCCTCCAAATAATGACTATTTATTTATTAGCTCATCCAGCACATGAGCATGACACACGTATTGACCATGTTTCCTGATCTTTCCTGTGGATTAGATAGGAACCTATACCATCCTGACCTATTCCATCTAAAATCCTGTCCCAGGCACTATAGCATCCCACAAATAGGGCTTGTATAATCACCAGTTGCCCCTGACGCGATAAAAACCATCTACAAAAGATGCAAAGGCCTGTTTTCATCCAGCACAGTCTGCTGAAAATGAACCATAACTTTCCACCAGATAATAATGTTTAGGAGTAACAATAGACGCTGTGCCTTCATCCCACTCGCAACGCTCGAACAATACGATCAAAGACAAAGAAACAACACATCAATAGCTTTGATCCTCGATATACGCTCGCTCTATTTTCCACAATGTCGCAAACTATTTAATAACCTAACGTATCGGAAGACGAAAAGTAGGTCGCCCACTCACCAGATGGACCGACGACATTGTTAAGATCGCGGGAAGTCGGTGGATGGAAAGAGCTCAGAATCGTTCTTGCTGGAAATGTGTAGGGAAAGTTATGTCCAGCAGTGGACTTCTTCAGGCTGATGATGATTTTTTAATAACCTTTAGTTACCAAATAACATTGATGAGTATAGTTTATAAGTCACGAGTCTCGTGACAAATAAAGATCGGATTGCCGCTTACCCGCAATTTTGTTTTTTATTCTGTGGCCGGCCAGTTATTCAGCCATTTTCACTTTCATTTTCAGCTCTCTTTTTGTAAAATCTTGTTTTGGTGCAATAAAGAATTAAATAAATTGACAGTAACAGGTTTTGCATATTTAACATTAATGATCTAAATGAATTTGCTATTTCTCAAAATTCGAAATAATTCAATAGGTATTGTGCGTCACGCACTGTAGGAAGGCGGCATTAGCACAGGAGTATTTTCTGTGTGCGTTGCCGTGCGTCGTCGTGCGCGGTGCGTGATGATCTGCAGAACCACGCACCGTAGGAAGGCAGCATAAGAAGGGGTAGTCAGAATATCATCCAACCAAAACACTCATGCTCTAGTAAATTTTCATCAACCACATAAAACCGTATTTATTCCACAGGTAAAGCATGAGTACATGCTATGTTCTCGAGTTGTGGTGTCCAGCGGGGTGGGGTAGACAATCGGGGGGCGCGGGGCGACGGCGTTAACAGGCCGTAGCGGACGCTTTTTGTTGCGCTCTCAATGGGATCTGGCGAATGACAGAATTACTCAGATATTTATATTGGTTTGGTTTTTATTGGAATTCAAATAAAACACGAGACAATGTTCGGATTGAAATTTCGAACCAAACGAATAAATTATTAAATTTGCAGTAGCAACAATCGTTTTTTGAAAAAGGATTGACTGCCTAGCAACCCTAGGTACGGTCGATAGCCAATTTCTATCGGAAATTATTCCTGCCATCCCTAGAGACTTGGTTCGTGATGCAAAATACGAAAATACCGATGAAGGGCATAATAATTAAATTAAGGTTGGCATGGCGGCCATATTTCCCAAATTGGATTTATCTATCCCGATACCGAAATTCAGTTATTGGTGTCCATCGGGTTAACAAGTACATATTCACGAACCTTGTTAAAAATAATTTAGATAAATGGAACTCATTGCCGTCAGCAGTTTTTCCTGACAACTACAATCTGGGCCTCTTCAAGGCCCAATAGGTGTCTAGGTGTCTTCTAGACCATCCTGCTTCATCGTCGGCTACATCGTTGCTTACCATCAGGTGGGATTTTAGCCAAAGGATGGTCTATTTAATTTAAAAAAAAATATACAAACCTTGCGTTAAAGTGGTAATAATTATATAAGCACACGCCCTAATATGCCAATCCTCTCCGTGATTTCAAATAATTAATATCACACATAAATCATATCACAGGTCAATTGACTTTGACCTTTGTAAATATGTACCAACATATCCTTACCTGGGACGAAAATTACATCGTTATTATGAGCATGTAAACATTTTAACTTCATCAGGAAACCAAAAACCTCGTTTTTTATCATCATCATCATTTCAGCCCGGTATCACCCACTGCTGGGTATAGGCCTCCTTAATATTTTGCTTGCGTTTTTTATTACTCCAAATAAAAAGCAAGAGGTTCTCAATTCGGTTTTATTTTTAAATGTTCGTTGTTTATGAAGCGATTTTTTTATTTTATTTGTATGGTTTATTTATGTCCCATAGAAATTTCATAAAAATCAGTCTCAAAAGTTTTTAAACGCAAATGCAAGTAATACTATAAGAAGAAGTTGCAGAGTGCTTTACGTTTCTGTAGCCAGTTCTTCGCCACCATTCGTCCTACTCCACCTGCCAGTTTTCGAGCTAGAGACTTGATTTTTTTTATGCCGGGTACTCTAATTATGCTCTAAAATTTTGCGTTTACTATATAGCTCTATCGTTAGCCGTTTGCCCACACTGAAGGAGGAAGCTGTGGAGCCGTTACTACAGCTAACACACCTATAAAGTCTCATAGAGTCGTTGTTTTTTTTGCTGCTAAATTTTCCTTCAAATCAATGATTGCTCTAATTATGCTTTGAATGTTGGCGTTTTCAGAATTTGCAATTTCCATATGAGGAAGCTGGAGAAATGCACATCATCACAATGTCTTGCAATGTGTTGCCATAATCCTAGAACTAGGAGAGTAATAAGGTTCAACTTCATTCGCCAATAACTTCGCGTATAGTTACTATTACTGCTATCCGTAAAGTTTGGCGCACAACCATTTTCAGCCTGTTGCTCGACACTCAGCTGGTTTTTATAGTTCTAGCTTTAGACAAAAACCTCTTCTCTTTATTATGGCATGAATATAATTATTTACAAATATATTTTCCAATTAAGTACCATCTCTGGGTCACGCTATTAATCGGATCAAAATATTTTTGTCTCAAAGATTTTTATAATGTCCCATAAGTTAAGAACCGAGCGGGATTAGGGTTTTTCTCTTCTGGTTTCCTGCAGATGTTGTAATTTCAAGTAGGTAAGAACCGTCCTAATACAAGAATTTACAACTACAAAATTCACATAAAACGGAAGACATAAGATTTATCGAAATTAATCATTAATTACATCAACATTCAGTCTTATTGTAATCATTTATTGGCAAAGATAAGTTTTGTTTCTATTCGTGTTTTATTACAATCGAAGCTCAAAATAATTTCAAAACAGTAGGCCTACCACAAGCTCTGTCTGGCTCTGTCTCTGGCTCTGGTTTTGAGTCTGTGTGTGTTGACTAGAAAGTTTCTAAGTCGAAACGTCACACAAACAGTATAAACAATGGTGAGCACTCACACAGACTCAAAACCAGAGCCAAAGACAGAGCCGGACAGAGCTTGTGCTAGGCCTACTGACAGATGCAACAATGAAGAAGATTAAGTTTTGACTGCAACAAAAGATAATCAATTACCCCACTGGATAGCCAGCTTTCCGATTGGTATCGATTTTGTTTTTAATCTACATCGACCTCTTTATAGTCATTGAAGTGGGTTCAACGAACACAAGTCTTCAGGGACTTTGTCAGCAGATTGTCCCTCATCGAACAGCTGGTCTGAATCCCGGATTATCTTGAAGCGTTCTTCAAAAGGATGAACCCACTTAAAGACGAATAAGAATACTGTGTCTGTTTGCGTAGCTGTAACATTGAGCAAGCTTACAAAGCCGATCAATTTTCTAAACTGTCTCGGTCTTCGGTGTAGATGATTGTTTTAGATCGTGGGTTCGATTCTAACTCCGGACAAACATTTGAACGATGGGCTATGATGGATGTTTGATATTTTTAACCGACTTCAAATATAAAAAGAGGAGGTTCTCAAGTCAGCTATATTTTTTTTTATTCTTGATGTTATGAGTGTTTTTTTACAAGATATAGACGATCCTTTGGCTACAATCTCACCTGATGGTAAGCGACGATGTAGCCGACGATGAAGTAGGATGGTCTAGAAGACACCTATTCACTCTTGCCTTGAAGAGGCCCCAGATCGTAGTGTAGTTGTGTGTAGTGTAGCTGTAGTGTATTTAGATAAAATACTATATAATTGCGAGTTTTGCTTACTACGAGTATGAACCTGGCAGCACCCAAGTTGGCTAATAAACAGCCAAAACCAATTACAAATCACGTAGTTCCGAGTGCAATAAAGCTAAGTAATTTAGGAGCTCTCAAAAACAAGAGCTAGCCGGAAGGAATAATAAGAAAGCTGATTTAAATGGTTACCTTGTACACATGCAAGACCATTGTAAGCCTCTGGGTTTGAAGAAAATAAATTATCATAATTTAAACCCTTGGGCTTGAGGGGTAAATCGCATTATTTTACATGATATTGTAGATAATAATATATTTCTTAAACCCTAGAAAAACGTAAAATGTAGAACAAACATAATAGTGAGACATTTTTTTCTAAATAAAGTCGTATTCAAGAAAGTGGAGCTGTAAAACCTTTTTTAAGCCTTCCCAAGGACTTTTATTCCTTCTCTATTTACCCTTAGCACGAGTCCAGAGGGATGGCTTTTTTAGTAGTGAGGATTTTTGAATGGTGGACATTTGTATAAATAACTTTAAAATGTATAAGGATAAAAATATAAATAAAATATATTTATTTTTTATTAAATACTTAACCATTTCAAGTATTTAAGGCCAAATTGGCAATTTGGAAGCACCATATTAACTTTATAAATCTGTAATGGGATAAACGCCTATATAGCTGCAGGGCTACCACGAGTTCCATATTATGGTTATGGCTATGGCTGTCAAATTGTGTATAGATAGGCTGACCCACACATTCATTTTCTTCTTGCGTTTGAAAGTGTTGACACTGTTGACACAATTTTGACAGCCATAACCATATGAAGCTCATGGTAGGCCAGCTGGTTGGTTTTAACGAACACGAAAAATACGTGCCTATATAATACTTTATAGTTTTTGTATTTAGTTAAGATTCAGATTTAGCTAAAATTTATTTCCGTATGTAAAAATGAGACAAAGAAACCAAATCGATAACGTTAGAAACTGCTACTAACTCAGGCCGAGGCTTAGCCTCGCTCCATAGCGATACAGATCTACATGCTAGGTAATCCCAAAAGGCTAAGCCAGGTGCTCTAGGATGACCTAGAGGCTCTTACACGTGAAATATAGCTCAATATTCACAGTCATTTTCTCTTGTTATTTGAATTGAAGCCTGTGACGTAGCTTGATCCAGGCAGCTGGATTTTTGCATTACGAATGGTGTCGTGTCAAAAGTCCCCAATCGATCCCGCTTTTACGTTGTCTTTTATTCGAGGTTAAAGATCATCATAGGTCATCCATTTCTTTTTTATCAGGTTTGATAGGACACGTAAATTAATAAAAAGGTATGGTAATGCAAACAGATAGATATATTTTTATCCGGACCATATGCGTTATATCTTATCTTATACCTTTAAACGAGAAAATCTTGTATATATATATATATATATATTTAGGATCTCGGAAACTGCGCCAACGATTTTCACGAAATTTATTATACAGGGGTTTTCGGGGGCGATAAATTGGATACAGTTATGCATAGTGAGTCCAAGCGCCATTTTCAGTTTTTTGGGAAATGACATAAACGCGTTTTTATTGGTAGAAGATTTTCCTTTGCACCGTCAGAAAGTTAATCTATGTACATCGAAGCTTATATTTGTAATTTAACATGCTACAAGAAAAAAACACTAAATAAGTTTTTATTTTGAAATATATCGTTAAAAATGCACTTGGACTCCCAATGAATATGATGTTCTCATTTTGCAAAACGAGTCCAAGAGACAAAATAATTATTTATTCGGGAAGATTAGTCTAAGTGCACGTGGAAACGAATTAATATGATGTACTCATTTTGCAAAATGAGTATAAGTATAACATAAAAATGTTTCCTGGACTATTTTCCTATTGTTTAATAAAAAAACCTAGAATTTCCGTATTAACTCAGCATCTTATATTAGATGTTACAGAGGATTGATAATAATAAATAAAAAACTATTAAAATGGCACTGATAGTATGTCTAGAAAATAAATCAATATATCATAATTTAATAAACAATCATAATTTAAAACAAGATATTTATGGACTATCTCAGATATATCTTCAGCTTTTAGACAGACAGAAAAATGATTGATGATATTATTGGTCAACACCAACCCCAACCCCAGAACATATCGGGTAGGATGTAGGATGGAGTAGGTAAATAATATATAAATCTACTCTTCTTCAAATGTTCCGGATCAAAAATCTAAATGGCCATCAACACCTTCAACAACAATATCATCTTCAATCGTGTCATCAGAAATCAAATGTTTGTCAAATGCTATAGCGTCGTTTGCGATATTATAAAACAGTGATGAAACTAATAGATTTAAAATCTATTAGTTTTCTCTGAAACATTTTGTCCTATCCTACCCTTTCTTCTTTTTACATCAATTTTTACGGCAATGGATGATTTTAGGTTTCCTTTATCTGGTTTATTCTTAACCAATTATTATTGATCTTCTCGTCCACTGTTATCTTTTTTCTGTTGACAATAGCTTTTTCCTTTTCTTCAGTATTTGTGATTCTTTGTTCTGCAGCTTGCCATAACTTTCTTGTAGTCTTGTGGAGTATAATGTATTAATTGCAGTTTCAGAAATATAGGGTGCTTTTTGAGGAGAGATCATCAGGTCTATTTTTATACGTGTATTCTGGCCTTTATTTTTTTTATTCTGTTCTCCGCAACAATTAAGCTGACCAAAGAATTAAGTTTTTGACTTTGGTAAACTAGTATAATATGTGCTTCCTTAAACAAGACTTGGGTTCATCTGCCAGCCTCTCCTTCCACCCAAACAAAGATTACGTTCAGAAGTTACAAACAAATGTCGCGTAGACTACTGATGCGTAACACTACGTCGTTTGGACTAGTAATGTTTAATGGAAATGTGCTTTCTCATCATAAAATTTGGTTGTTAGTTTTAAATTGGTTGTTGGACTTGTATTGCATTTCAAAATACTTCGTTTGCTATAGAAGGCGCTTGGACGGGGTATCAAAAAATACCTTTTTAAAGTGATTTTGCTGCAAGAGTGTTTTTTCTATGGCTTAATTATGCCCTAGTGATTACAAAAATGCGAAAAAATCAAAAAATGAAATTTGGCGCTTGGACTCCTTATGCATAACTGTATCCAATTGATCTAGCTAGGATTCATTTTAAGAAAATGATTATTTCACTCTGAGTTCAATAATTAAACATAAACTGAATATGTGACTGCTCCTGTCATCTATTGGCGATTGTGAGCAACTAAATGCAAGCATATCCAGCAGATGGCGTTGTTAAATATGAATAAGCCAATAAAGATATGACTCTTATAATTTCTAAAAAAATACAGATTACCATTAAAAAATTCCGAGCAAAGCTCGGTCACCAACTGCTAGTATACCATTATACAGGGTGTAATCGTTAAGTGTGCACAGGCAATTATTCCGTAACTATTGCACATATCAAAAAACTTTAAACTGATATCGAAAGTACTTTACCTAATGAGTAAAATGACATTAATAACTTTTTAAAAATAAAACGAGAAATATCCAAAAAAATTACATTAATCACTCCCATACATTTAGTATGAGATAGTAAAAGGTTTTAGTTTCCTTATTTTAAGTGGAATAGTACCTACTCATTTTACCCTTGTCATTTTATAATTATGTACGATATGAAGGTATTAATGAATTTCAAGTAGATACACGTGTAGATTAATTATCTTACCACTTCAAATTTATAATAAACCTTGTTTCAATATTGTATTGATGTGAACTAGCTGAAAAGCAACATACTAAATAAAAACAAAAAGAAAGATACTCTTTGGTGTTCGTTCTAAATTCAAATTCTTTATCGCGGGTTCTCGTTCCCGCCAATTTATTGTATTTTTTAATTTGCGTTAATAATCGTGATTGTTGCTTTTATTGATTGAAAAATGGCATATTCCAATACAGAAAAGTACGTCGTGCAATTGCTTTAATTACTCCGCAAATGTTAAGGAAAGTTCATTTAGAAACTGTAAATAGAGCTCGTCATTGTATTGCACAAGGAGGACGTCACTTCGAACATATGCTTTGAACACAAAATTTTGTACTTACTAAGAAATAAAATGTATGGGAGTGATTAATGTAATTTTTTTGGATATTTCTCGTTTTATTTTTAAAAAGTTATTAATGTCATTTTACTCATTAGGTAAAGTACTTTCGATATCAGTTTAAAGTTTTTTGATATCTGCAATAGTTACGGAATAATCGCCTGTGCACACTTAACGATTACACCCTGTATACCATGTACCATATGTTAGACGATTAATATTTTAATGAACAAGGCAAAATGAATGTATCTCGTGGAATTTTTAGCCCACGGCAGTTTCAATTACAGATTCCGAGTATCCTATAATTGGTTCCCAAAAAAATGGTCCCATAAGAATTTAAATCTTTTATAACAGTACATTTTTGCAGACAACACGCTATTGAACTGGATGGGCAGAGATTATGCCCAAGAAGAGAAGCAAAGAGAAACTTAGCGCTCGCAAGAGTATGCAGATCCTAAAAGCCTTATTATACACCGCAAACCTGCTAAAGACTAATCGCAAATAAGAAAAGAATTAAAAATAACTTTTCATACCTCCAAAAAAGATTTTCTTCCACCGATGCCAGCTAATTTTATTCAATTCATAAAAAACTTTCAGTTTTTTCACCCGCGCTTACGTGACGCTGTTACGAAGATACTTTTGCCTAAAGTGGATTCAAGGTGTGATATAACTTGAGAGTAATATGAACTAGCTGTGGCTTTATTATTTTTCTTAACTGGCTGATGGAACAAGCATAGTTAGCCCGCCTGATCAAAGCTTACCATCGCCTATAAGGCCTCTGCCTCGAATTTAGCGGGCAGCGGGGCGGCAGCGGCGGCGGCGCGGGAGCGGCAGGATCTTATGCGTAAAATCAAATGGACCCCCCCCGTCCCACCCCGCTGCCCGCTAAATTCGAGGCAGAGGCCTAACAAAGCATTGCCTCGTACGTCAAGAACGTGCCCTACGATGCAATGCCGTCGTAAGGTACGTCCATCAACTTGAGGCATACAGATATTCAGCCTCACTTATACCAAATATTGCTTAGTTTGGGGCTGGGTAGTGTTGTGTGAATTGTCCACAATATTTATTTATTTATTTATTTATTTTATTTTATTGGGTTATTTAAGGTGTTTGATAACATCCCTTTAATTATCAGATGTTTCTCAAAAGTTTAGCTATTTTATTGCAAAAATTATAAACTTACTACCAGACTCATTTTCGTCACTTCTATGACACTTAAAAAATCAAACTTACTCAAAAATTTACCTAATACAAGCTTGCAAGACAAAGTTTAATGTATGAACAGTATTAAAACAGTTGCACAGTCTACAATAACAACTCCTTATTGGATTTTTATTTTCCACGTATTGGATTTTTATCCAATACCTATTTACCTATTTTACTGACTGGATAAGGGTAAGGTTTTACATTCGCATCTATTCCATATTGTTACTCCAGGGACATCGCTTGAAAGCTATCTGATATTATACCTTTCGTTACATTCGAAGCATGGAAAGTTTTCGGGATATTTTTAGAGAATATTTTTGCGATCACTTTTAAAAATAAAGCGGCCAAGTGCGAGTACGACTCGCCCATGAAGGGATCCGTAGCAACAAATAACACAATCTAAAATTTCTTGTAGTTCGTCGAAAGGTAAATTGCGGTTTACGATATGACGTATAAAAAAAAACTACTCACTAGATCTCGTTTAAACCAAATATCGTTGGAAGTTTGCATAGTAGTGCAATAACAACAATTTATTTATCCTTATGATTGATAATGCTACTAAGTAACGGCCGCCGTAAGAATAACACCGCTTTATATAAAACCAAGGCTTTATTGGGTAGCTAGGCATGCAATATCCTCAAATACCGTGGAGATATTCGGCTGTGGAGGAACGAGCGCAGACTTCAGCATTTTGCGAACAAGATCACTTGGTAGAATTTATGTGCATTATTTAAAATGAGAGGAATCTATGTTGGGGCGAAGACGTGTCTTAGCTAGCTCAGGTTTGAAATGTTCATGAAAAACGTATTTTCACGTTTACCTTTTTAGGGTTCTGTAGCCAAATGGCAAAAACGGAACCCTTATAGATTCGTCATGTCTGTCTGTCTGTCCGGCCGTGTCACAGCCATTTTTCTCCGAAACCATAAAAGCTAGACTGATGAAAGTTGGTGAGTAGATGTATTCTGTGAACCGCATTAAGATTTTTACACAAAAATAGAAAAAAAAACTATAAATTTTGGGGGTCCCCATACTTGAAACTGAAACTCAAAAAAAAATTTATCATCGAACCCATACGTGTGGGGTATCTATGAATAGGTCTTCAAAAATGATGTTGAGGTTTCTAATATAGTTTTTTTCTAAACTGAATAGTTTGCGCGAGAGACACTTCCAAAGTGGAAAAAAGTTGGTCCCCCCCCCCTCTAACTTCTAAAGTAATAGAATGATAATACTAAAAAAAATATATGTTGTACATTACTATGTAAACTTTCAACGATATTTGGTTTGAACGAGATCTAGTCAGTAGTTTTTTTTTTATACGTCATAAACCGTAAACCGCAATTTACCTTTCAACGAACTACAGGAACCTTATTATGTTACATCAAGTAACATATATAAAGGTTCTTGTAGTTCGTCGTGCTACGGAACCCTTCATGGGCGAGTCCGACTCGCACTTGGCTGCTTTTTTGATCTCTGTTGATCAAAGAAACGCTGTCAAATATCGCTGTCGTATCTGACAGTGTTTCACTGATCGCCACCACAGAACGCTTAGATGTGTGCATGGCTTTAGTAAGTAGGTTTAAATGGTACATGAGTGCGACAATCACTACATCACACCGCATAAACTAAACATAACCAGAGAAAATATATACTGTCCCCCAACAAAGATGAAATTTCCAATATAATAACATCTTGGTGTATCATTGTATTTATACAAAAAAACGGGGTATTACTAAATAATGAATACCTTAAGTCTGTTTCCCAATATACCAACCAGACAGAACAATAGCTCGCACAACTAAAACCTGCAAAAACATACAAAATATCAAGCTAACTTTACGATCACTGAAAAGACACTGAGGAGAATAATATAAAGTTATCCTAAAATGTTCTGAATAATTCGACCAATTTCGGAGTCTGTCTATGTGCATGTCTCCAGCTTCCTCATATGGAAATTGCGAATTCTGAAAACGCCAACATTTAAAGCATAATTGGAGCAATCATTGATTTGAAGGAAAATTTAGCAGCAAAAAAAACAACGACTCTATGAGACTTTATAGGTGTGTTAGCTGGAGAGCGGCTCCACAGCTTCCTCATTCAGTGTGGGCAAACGGCTAACGATAGAGCTATATAGTAAACGCCAAATTTTAGAGCATAATTAGAGCACCCGGCATAAAAAAAATCAAGTCTCTAGCTCGAAAACTCTTTGAGTTAGAAGACTATAACAACGTGTTTGCTGGGAAGCCATTTCTCCAGCTAACACATGTGGATCTCAGGAATGGCTATAGCTAGAAAGTTGCTTGATATCTCCAAATTTAGAGCAAAAAATATCATGGATGCTCCAAATATTTCAAGTGTCTAGGTTCAAAACTCACCGAGTTAGAAGCTTTGATGACTGTGTTAGCTGGAGACACGTTTGTCTGGCACGCACATGCTACATCTGAGGATCTACAATAGCTACAGATTCGGTTGACGTGTCCAAACCGAGCTATGAATTAGAGCACTCGGCTCCAAAATTTTGGACTCTCTAGGACAAGTAGTTTCCTAGTAATCAACAAAAGAACATTTTGCCGCCAGAATTTTCAAATAGTATGTTCGCACCCGTAAAAATGCGGCGTTGCCGCTCTGAAAGTATGGTATCAGCGTAGGAATTTGAACGTTAGTCGGATGGAGTTGTGTGTTGCCCGTGCCTGGTAAATAGTTACCCTAGGATTCATGTCTTAAACACTCATTACGTAGCTCAAGAAGCGGAATATAGGTTAAAATGAAACAAAAAAACACCAAAGAAAAGTTTTATAATGGTTAGTTTAAGTTTAAATATGTATTTATTAAGAAACCTGACTTCAGATTTTTTATTTTTAGTTTTAAATATCATAAAATTATATCTCTAAGTCTCTCAACTAACCAACAATGTTTTCAAATCATGAGTTACCTACTCTTGTCACACTAGGTGTAAATGGCATCGTGCGAAACTATCATTGTGTCTGTGAGTTCGTACATAACTATAGATAGTGCAATTCACGAAGACGCGCCCCTCGCGGGGTGCGGGGAGTTTGCTCCGAGCGGCAGTCGCCAACCGTAGTCTATTAATTGTAGTGTGCGTGTGCACTCATAGGTAATTAGTGTGTACCGATAACACTCAAACATTGACGAAAGCTTGCACACATATACTATAAACGGTTAGGAGGAATAGTGGGGCGCGCCTTCGTGGGTTGCACTATCTATAGCGAGCTGCAGTAAATACTCACGGGAAAGCGAAAGGAAATATTATAAATATAATAATTATGAAGAAAAGTGGGGGGGCTCTATTCCGGAAAACGTTTTATTTTTTTTCTTCAAAAGTTGTTAACGTAGATACTTATTGTTCTAAAGGTTTTTAGGGCTCTAATTGTGAATTTGACATTCATTTTTGAATTCAAGATGGTGGCTTCATTTTTTTTCTTAAATAATGGATATGGGTATCGTTTAATAGGGTTTTGGGGGCTCTGATTGTGAATTCAACATTAATTTTTGAATCCAAGATGGTGGCTTCATTTTTTTCTCAAAAAATGGATATGGGTATCGTTTAATAGGTTTTTGGGGGCTCTGATTGTGAATTCAACATTAATTTTTGAATCCAAGATGGTGGCTTCATTTTTTTCTCAAAAAATGGATATGGGTATCGTTTAATAGGTTTTTGGGGGCTCTGATTGTGAATTCAACATTAATTTTTTAATTCAAGATGGCAGCTTCATTTTTTCCTTAAAAAATGGGTATGGGTATCGTTTAATAGGTTTTTGGGGGCTCTGATTGTGAATTCCACAATATTTTTTCAATCCAAGATGGCGGCTTAATTTTTTTTCACAATATATTGATATGGGTGTCGTTTAATAGGTTTTTGGGGGCTCGGATTATAAATTCGACATTGTTTTTTGAATCCAAGATGGCAGCTTCATTTTTTTCCTTAAAAATGGGTATGGGTATCGTTTAATAGGTTTTTGGGGGCTCTGATTGTGAATTTGACATTATTTTTTGAATCCAAAATGGCTGCTACATTTTTTCCTTAAGAAATGGGTATGGGTATCGTTTAATAGGTTTTTGGGGGCTCTGATTGAGAATTTGACATTATTTTTTGAATCCAAAATGGCTGCTACATTTTTTTCCTGAAGAAATGGGTATGGGTATCGTTTAATAGGTTTCTGGGGGCTCTGATTGTGAATTCGACAATATTTTTTCAATCCAAGATGGCAGCTTAATTTTTTTTCACAATATATTGATATGGGTATCGTTTCATAGGTTTTTGGGGGCTCGGATTACAAATTCGACATTATTTTTTGAATCCAAGATGGCGGCTTCATTTTTTTCCTTAAAAATGGGTATGGGTATCGTTTAATAGGTTTTTGGGGGCTCTGATTGTGAATTTGACATTATTTTTTGAATCCAAAATGGCTGCTACATTTTTTTTCTCAAAAAATGGATATGGATATCGTTTAATAGGTTTTTGGGGGCTCTGATTGTGAATTCAACATTATTTTTTGAATCCAAGATGGCTGCTTCATTTTTTTTCTTAAAAAATGGATATGGGCATCGTTTAATAGGTTTTTGAGGGCTCTGATTGTGAATTCGACATTGTTTTTTGAATCAAAGATGGCAGCTTCATTTTTTTTCTAAAAAAATGGTTAAGGGTATCATTTAATAGGTTTTTGGGGGCTCGAATTATAAATTCGACATTATTTTTTGAATCCAAGATGGCAGCTTCATTTTTTTTCTTAAAAAATGGGTATGGGTATCGTTTAATAGGTTTTTGGGGGCTCTGATTGTGAATTCGACATTATTTTTTGAATCCAAAATGGCTGCTTCATTTTTTTTCTCAAAAAATTGATATGGGGATCGTTTAATAGGTTTTTGAGGGCTCTGATTGTGAATTCGACATTATTTTTTGAATCCAAGATGGCTGCTTCATTTTTTTTCTCAAAAAATGGATATGGGTATCGTTTAATAGGTTTTTGAGGGCTCTGACTGTGAATTCGACATTGTTTTTTGAATCAAAGATGGCAGATTCATTTTTTTTCTTAAAAAATGGTTATGGATATCGTTTAATAGGTTTTTGGGGGCTCTGATTGTGAATTCGACATAATTTTATAATCCAAGATGTGGGCTTCATTTTTTTTTTCTTAAAAATTGGATATAGATATCATTTATATCTTATAGTCTTATAATTCAATAGAGCCAAATGCACGCAATGCAAACGAGAGCGTGGAAAGAGTGCCAAAGAAGCACAATCGGCCTCAGCGTTCGGCAGTGTTCGACATCTGTTTCTCCTTTTTGAGTGAGCGATGCGTTCGCGTGGGTAGCTGTATGACGTTGTCTCGTTCAACTATCGTAAGTAAACCAACTATACAGAAAACCGTTTTTTTAAGAAAAAAAATGTAGCCGCCATGTTGGATTAAAAAAATAATGTTGAATTCACAATCAGAGCCCCCAAAAACATATTGAACGATACCTATATCCATTTTTTGAGAAAAAAAATTATGCCGCCATCTTGGATTCAAAAAATAATGTCGAATTCACAATCAGGGCCCCCAAAAACCTATTAAACGATACCCATGTTCATTTTTAAAGAAAAAAATGAAGCCGCCATCTTGGATTCAAAAAAATAATGTCGAATTCATAATCAGAGCCATCAAAAACTTATTAAACGATACCCATATCCATTATTTGAGAAAAAAAAGCAACCATCTTGGATTCAAAAAATAATGTTGAATTCACAATCAGAGCCCCCAAAAACCTATTAAACTATATCCATATCCTTTTTTTAAGAAATAAAATGAAACTACCATCTTGGATTCAAAAATTAATGTTGAATTCACAATCAGAGCCCCCAAAAACTTATTAAATGATACCCATATCCATTATTTAAGAAAAAAACTGAAGCCGCCATCTTTGATAAAAAAATAATGTCGAATTCACAATCAGAGCCCCCAGAAACCTATTAAACGATATCCATAGGTATCCATTTTTTAAGAAATAAAATGAAACCACCATCTTGGATTCGAAAATTAATGTTGAATTTACAATCAGAGCCCCCAAAAACTTATTAAACGATACCCATATCCATTATTTGAGAAAAAAACTGAAGCCGCCATCTTTGATAAAAAAATAATGTCAAATTCACAATCAGAGCCCTCAAAGACCTATTAAACGATACCCATATCCATTTTTTGAGAAAAAAAATGATGCCGCCATCTTGGATACAAAAAATAATGTCGAATTCACAATCAGAGCCATTTAAAACCTATTAAACGATACCCATATCCATTTTTTAAGAAAAAAAATGAAGCCACCATCTTAGATTCAAAAAATATTGTCGAATTCACAACCAGAGCCCCCAAAAACCTTTTAAACGATACCCATATCCATTTTTTGAGAAAAAAATGAAGCCGCCATCTTGGATACAAAAAATAATGTCGAATTCACAATCAGAGCCCCCAAAAACCTTTTAAACGATACCCATATCCATTTTGAAGGAAAAAAATGAAGCCGCCATCTTGGATTCAGAAAAGAATGTCGAATTCATTATTAGAGCCCTCAAAAACCTATTAAACGATACCCATAATCAATTTTTTGAGAAAAAAAATGAAGCAGCCATTTTGGATTCAAAAAATAATGTCGTATTCATTATCAGAGCCCCCAAAAACCTATTAAACGATACCCATATCCATTTTTTTAGAAAAAAAATGAAGCTGCCATCTTGGAGTCAAAAAATAATGTCGAATTCACAACCAGAGCCCCCAAAAACCTATTAAACGATACTTATATCCATTTTTTGGGAAAAAAAATGAAGCCGCCATCTTGGATTCAAAAAATAATGTCGAATTCATTATTAGAGCCCTCAAAAACCTATTAAACGATACCCATAATCAATTTTTTGAGAAAAAAATGAAGCAGCCATTTTGGATTCAAAAAATAATGTCGTATTCATTATCAGAGCCCCCAAAAACCTATTAAACGATACCCATATCCATTTTTTTAGAAAAAAAATGAAGCTGCCATCTTGGAGTCAAAAAATAATGTCGAATTCACAATCAGAGCCCCCAAAAACCTTTTAAACGATACCCATATCCATTTTGAAGGAAAAAAATGAAGCCGCCATCTTGGATTCAGAAAAGAATGTCGAATTCATTATTAGAGCCCTCAAAAACCTATTAAACGATACCCATAATCAATTTTTTGAGAAAAAAAATGAAGCAGCCATTTTGGATTCAAAAAATAATGTCGTATTCATTATCAGAGCCCCCAAAAACCTATTAAACGATACCCATATCCATTTTTTTAGAAAAAAAATGAAGCTGCCATCTTGGAGTCAAAAAATAATGTCGAATTCACAACCAGAGCCCCCAAAAACCTATTTAACGATACTTATATCCATTTTTTGGGAAAAAAATGAAGCCGCCATCTTGGATTCAAAAAATAATGTCGAATTCACAATTGTAGCCCCCAAAAACCTATTAAACGATACCCATATCAATTTTTTGAGAAAAAAAAGGAAGCAGCCATTTTGGATTCAAAAAATAATGTCGTATTCACAATCAGAGCCCTCAAAAACCTATTAAACGATACCCATATCCATTTTTTAAGGAAAAAAAATGAAGCCACCATCTTGGATTCAAAAAATAATGTCGTATTCACAATCAGAGCCCCCAAAAACCTATTAAACGATACCCATATCCATTTTTTAAGAAAAAAAATGAAGCTGCCATCTTGGATTCAAAAAATAATGTCGAATTCACAACCAGAGCCCCCAAAAACCTATTAAACGATACTAATATCCATTTTTTGAGAAAAAAAATGAAGCCGCCATCTTGGATTCAAAAAATAATGTCGAATTCACAATTAGAGCCCCCAAAAACCTATTAAACGATACCCATATCCATATTTTAAGAAAAAAAATGAAGCCGCCATCTTGGATTCAAAAACTTATGTCCAATTCACAATATAGGAATATAGTTGAAAATGAAACAAAAAACCCCAAAAAGTGCTTTTTCTTCTTCCTGCCCTTACCCACCAGGTGGGGTCGGCACAACATGGTGAGATGCCCCCCCTATCACTTGCCATCTGGTGAGATGGCAAGTGATAGGGGGCAAGTGTCCGTGAGTACGCACACAACTAGCAAGCCGCAGTAAATACCTATTTTCCGTCCGCCTGGTTTACTCGATACGCTCATAAAAACCTGACTGAATACAGTAAAACACAGAGAACAGACGGCTAACAACAGGCAGAGTAGGTAGAATCATCAACACTGGCCTAGCAGGTACCTATTTACAGAACCAAATAAAGTTTTTTTTCTAAGAATACCTAAAAGACACGCATTACTAAAGAAACTATAAAACGAACAAGAACGGGCAACACACAATTCTCATATAGATAGAGAGAAAGCTCTCAACCTAACAAAAAGAGAAAATATGAGTTTGAGGTTTCAGAAATCAAAACCGCTAAGCGCATACGAAAATGACTCGTATCGCGATCTAAAATAAACCGAATAACGTTCAAATTCCTACGCTGATACCAAACTTTCAGAGCGGCAACGCCGCATTTTTACGGGTGCGAACATACATTTGAAAATTCTGGCGGCAAAATGTTCTTTTGTTCATTACTAGGAAACTACTTGTCCTAGAGAGTCCAAAATTTTGGAGCCGAGTGCTCTAATTCATAGCTCGGTTTGGACACGTCAACCGAATCTGTAGCTATTGTAGATCCTCAGATGTAGCATGTGCGTGCCAGACAAACGTGTCTCCAGCTAACACAGTCATCAAAGCTTCTAACTCGGTGAGTTTTGAACCTAGACACTTGAAATATTTGGAGCATCCATGATATTTTTTGCTCTAAATTTGGAGATATCAAGCAACTTTCTAGCTATAGCCATTCCTGAGATCCACATGTGTTAGCTGGAGAAATGGCTTCCCAGCAAACACGTTGTTATAGTCTTCTAACTCAAAGAGTTTTCGAGCTAGAGACTTGATTTTTTTTATGCCGGGTGCTCTAATTATGCTCTAAAATTTGGCGTTTACTATATAGCTCTATCGTTAGCCGTTTGCCCACACTGAATGAGGAAGCTGTGGAGCCGCTCTCCAGCTAACACACCTATAAAGTCTCATAGAGTCGTTGTTTTTTTTGCTGCTAAATTTTCCTTCAAATCAATGATTGCTCCAATTATGCTTTAAATGTTGGCGTTTTCAGAATTCGCAATTTCCATATGAGGAAGCTGGAGAAATGCACATGTCTGTCTCGAAACTTACAGCCACTGAGCTCTAGAGCTTCAAGAAGCCTCTCTAAAAATAAAATATATTCTTAAAACAATGATACTTAGTTTCATAGTCAATCTTGTATCCTGAAGAAACTAACTATTCAACAACAATGCACCACCACTAGTTAGACATACTAGTTGTAATCTACTTAGGTCCGTCATCGCTCTCTCCCGGCCAATTCAATGAAGACTCGGCAACTTCGCCTCCCACGGCTGCCGGAAAACCAAAGTTTGCCCAACGTTTACATTCGAAACACAGTTTCAAAATCAAAGTTTCACAGTAAAATATTTGCTTAAGGTTCGCAAGCAAGAAGTTTTTGTCATGATTTTGACGTTAATTTAGATTTAAAAATATTTGGTTAAAAAACTAAAACGTGACTACTGGAAAAATCATTCTTTTTGCATACTTTTAAGAACATAATTTTTCAATAGCCGGGTTATATTAAATTCAACAAAAAGCCTTCCAAAAAGCTAATAATACAGTTTTATGCACTTCAAATATAGTTTTTGAGTAAAATCATTTGCAAATGCTTAGTTGGCAGATTGCCTAAATTGAAAACCACCAGCTTAGTTTGACCTCAAACCTTAACCTAATTTTGAAATGAAAAATGTTGACAAAATGAGGAAATAAAGAGAATGCAATCAGTTACGAGGGCACAATAAATCCGTTTCATTCCCAATTAAACTGAAAGAGACAAAGCGTCTGCTATTAAACCTTTTTCAGCATTTTATTTGAATTTCTTTGTTAGTGAAGTCACGTCGCGTGCAATGACAAACAACCTCTTTGTTATTGCACGAAAAATGAAAAATTGTTGTCATCTGCACAAGATTTCTCATACAAATCTGTGCATAACTTATGCATACCTAGTGTAAAGTAAAAAAACACTGGCGTTGAAAATACCAAGAAGTTTGAAAAATTACCAAATTAAACATTTTCCCCATTACTTACAAGAGTTTTTCAAAAGATAGGGCGAACTTTAAGCAGTGTGTCACACCTAAGTAACACTTTTAAGTAAGGCCATATGTGTAAAGAACTACTGTAAAATAAGATCATTACTCTTCATGTTATTTTTAACTCTTTATTTTATCATCTCTGTAACAGTACGAAATCGCGCTTATCGTTTTTCATGAGAGACCATAACACCCTATAACACTACAACTCCAATTTGCGGTTCATCCATAATTTAATTGCTCCCCAATTCGATTTGAAGAGCTTTGCGAGCCGGGTCACGTATTAACTTTTCTATTCGAGAATTTCCTAGGTGGATCCATCCGCCGTGTCAAAGAGCTGAGTGGCTGAGGGGAAATTGGACAACTCATTTGCATTTAAAAGGACCGTGAAATTATTAAATAACCTGGATTGTATAAAGATGAGGGATATAAGTATTAAAAAAAAACCTTCTAGGCTGGTAATCCTACCCTACGACTTAGAGACTTTACAAAGAAAGAAAAGAAGTTTTCATTGCTCATTCTCAGTAAGTAAATCTAATGTTGCCTAAGAACGGGGTTGATAGTAATACTTTCAGCCCTAGGGAAAATACATAGCAACTGACATTGTCAAATTATTTAAAAACAACTACATAGTTCTATGTCCACATTTCTACTGATTCTGAACTATGTTCCAGCTTTCTATACAGCAAGGAGGTTGGAAACCCATTCAAGGAGTTTAAAAAGCCTATGCTATACAGCAAGAAGGTTGAAAACCTGTCTAAGGAGTTAAAAAAGTCTATGCGATACAGCAAAAAGGTTGGAGGCCCATTAGGTATAATCGGTATAACAAAGAGAAAATGTCATTGGTTTGACTAAGATGCAATAATACGACGCCAGAAAAAAAAGTGCAATAAGTAATGGTTAAATAGCTGGCCGTCCACAGAAAAAAAACAAAACAGGCGGGAAAGCGTGCAAGTGGAGGCAATCCGGCCTTGATTTCAACAAATAAGATAAAGGCCGATGGTATTGCAAAGATGGCGAGAAGTCAGTGTATGGAGAATGCTCAAATCGTTCTGCATTAAAGCGTGTGGATTTAATGTCATAATATGTCCAGCAGTAGACTTCTTCAGGCCGATGATGATGATACATTTCTCAATAAAATACAAATTTTGCTATAAAGTTTATCATTGTATCTGACTTTGCGCGAATCGTGTTATCTGTGGCTCTCTCCGATATGTTCATAGTTTAGATTTGAATTTCCACTGTACAGGTTGTGACCCATGCGGCTGTAAATCTGATCACACACACATTGTGAACGTTACTCTCGATTTTTGGTATTCTATTTGAGTCCTTTTCTGTAAGTGCTTTATTGCGAGCTGGTAGCAGAACTGCATATTTACTGTTTCCATTTTCAGAGTAGTTATTTATATATTTGATATTTGACGGCCTCTCAGCTCAGTTGGTAGTAGCTCTGCCTTCTGCACCGTAGTTCATGGGTTCGATCCCCACCGAGAACAAATATTTGTGTGGTGAACGCAGATGTTTGTCTCTTTCTGGGTGTAATATTATATTAGATAATATATCAGCTATCTAGTTCAAGTACAAGCTCTGCTTGAGTTGGGGCTAGATGGTGTTGTGTGGACTGTCCACATTTTTTTACACCTAGGCTATAAATATGTAAGTGTTGAAAAAGTTTAGATGATGGCAACGTTCAACGTAGCATTGTAATGAACAGCATTTTTAAAATCTCTGTCAATACAACATACGCTACTCTGTATTTCAATAGTGTTGCCTAAAGTAGCTAAATGTTCAGTCATATGACCTACTGAATAGCATCAAAGCAAATTAGAATTAGGTATACCTAACCTACTCCTAGTAATAGTTCTAATATATTTCATAAATTCTTTCCCTTCCAAATGTAATATTCAAAGGAATGCCTGTTCTGAAGTCTGACGTAAATATGCGGTGATGTTCAAGTACGAGTGAATGCCACTGACTTCATCCCAACAATTTTAATCTCACGAACTTTAAAATTCAAAGTTTTACTCAGAATTCACAACTTTACGATAAATTTAAAATGTAAATTGCGTGTTTGTTGCAAAAGTTGTATTATATGAAGATGGGTTATTAAATGGAAAGTTTTGAGGACCTATTCAAACAAGCTTTTTAACTAAAACGTGGACATTTTCATAACTTTTCATTTAAATCGCAACTCAAACGGCTCTAGAGTATAGTGTCCATTAAAAGCACGAAACAAACTTTATAAACTACTGTGAACCTCTCATAATAGGGATCAGTTCAATAGCGCCCACCCACTAGGATTAGCTGGCTTAAACAAAAAGGTTTTCTATTTCAAATGAACGTCAATATTTTTGGACTGGAAACCAAAAATGTATTTTATATTTACCCTCACAAATTCAAAAAATAGCTTATAAAGATACTTGGGAACCAGAAGTAAAACAATTCATTATTTTCCCAGGAACATCGAACGTATATTATGACTGCTGAAGCAATTTGGTAGTCAAATCAAATCAAAAAGAAAATATTGACTACTTTTGACTTACTATTTCTTTACTATTTCTTTGTTAGGAAATTCATGTCGTGATTGTTTTGTAAGTGATTTAATTTACACAAAAATTGTAGCCTACTAGTTAAAATAGTTTTAAGTATTTTTTTTTAATCAGCTTAAAAATAGATGAATGTAATCCGCTTCCTCGCAATCTAGGCTATACAAACTGACTGCAAATTTACGGCTTGGTTCCTTAGCACTTTTTTGTGCTTGAAAGTTGAGAGTTGTAAAGGTCACGTAAGGTGAGAAGCGAGTGCTCCCCCCGGGCGCATACGGTCTGCTCGCATTGAAATAAAACCCTGTTCGTTGAGATATCGGGGTCTTGGCCCTGAACACTAGTGATGGGGTAAACTCAAGCCAGCACTAGCTGACGATTCATTTTACGTTGTGACCTTAAACCAGCAAATCACCGATATGAGTGATAGTTATATTAAAATTATATTAAAGGCTCATTTTGTAAAAAGTTATTGATATTGGTTTGCTGAAAATATTTTTTGCAATTTACTATGCCAGCCAGCCAGCTAACGGTCTAAAATTTCCATTCATTACTCATCAAATTCTTGCCTGTGATTCTTCCTTATTTTCCGTTTTATCATCACTCTATCAGGCAGCGATTTCTACCAGCCCAGCACTGTTCAAACTTTTTTAATTTGAAACAGGATAAGGTTGTGCAACTCCGCTGTTTTATATTGCCACTGAAATACCAAATATCTGTGTGAGCACTGTAATAACCCAATAATTGCCTCATCCAATTAGTTGAACTCGTTTTACTGGTACTTTAATAAAAAATGAACATTAAAGAACAATTTTCATGAATTTACAACAATTTTTTCTCATGTGGGTCCCTCAGGTCCCAAAGGGTTCAAAATTTTTCATTTTATACGTAACAAATTTAATCTTTATCGTCCATAAGATTATAGCCATATTATGTGAAAACTACGATTTTTGTAAAGAAAACATTTTGTTACCATAAGTGATGCTACGCCGTAGTCTTTGGCTACGAAGCTACGATGTTTCTTAGAAGTTGTAGTCAATTTGAAGTCCAGACGTGATCCAGACGTATGTTTTTGCTAAACCTAATCACTATTTACTCTTCGCTTCTTTATTCTATATCGCTACTGGAAATTTATTTTATTTAATTCTCACTAGATTACCAATATTTTTCCCCTCTGAACGAAAAACCTACAGAGGAATTAAAACAATTCAACTCTAAGGTGCCAAGCAAGAGGTTAAAGTTTAATCATAGTAATATACTTTTTGATGATGATTTTCAGAACACCGCGCAAAGAAAGTTTGGTTACAAACCAATTTGTTTACTACGGCTAGTCTACCTTTTCCTTCACGTAAAGTAAATTGAAAATTCTCCTGAATTTATAGTCATCGGCGAGTTAGTAAAATGAGTCTCATTTTTACTGCGCACTTATCAATGAGTAAGGAATGAAATGGTTTGTGAGCCGATTTCATAAACGAAGCTCGGGAAAATATTAGGAGACGCAATTTCACCGGTGGCGATAAATCCTTTTCTACGTTTAAAGAAATGAATTTTTACTTTCAATAATAAAAAATCACAGGGACTAATAAATCTTAAAGAGGACTAAGCTAGCAAACACTAAGAATAACATTGAAGAGAGCGTCCATATTAATTTAAAAAAAATCACTCAAAAGCAACCTGTTCAATAAGTCATACTTGAAATACTATGAAAATATATATTTTTCATCTCATCAGCTCGTAAAGTGTGTTTTTGCTATTCGATATCTGAGTGCAAAAGCTATTTTTATCCGCTAGAGGATAAAGTAAATTTGAATTTAGAATATTCGTGTTCACTAAGTTTGTGAATACACAACCTACAAATAACTATTGTTTTGCGGGCTGCGTGCTGCGAACAAACTATTTTGTTTTATGAACACAAATTTTCGTTCTGCGTATTCGCAAAAAGATGAAATGTAAAATACATCAGCTATCTGGTTCTTATTTCATACATACAGCACATACTGCTGTGTGCCCATCAATAGTAGCCGCTCCTCCTCGCGCCCCTCACTGCTGAGTGTGTCCCAGAGGATCCTCTCCCGTGGATCACTTTATCCTTGACAATATTTCGCCACCTGGACCTGTTACCGGCAACCTCAATGACTTCATGGACCTTCACATTGAGAGTGAAGTGGTTTTGCAATATAAATTCTAACTCCCCTTTTCTAAATTATTGAAATTAATGTGAGTAGAAATCAAAAATATACCAAAACAAATCAAATTAAGCACAACGTAACAGTAACAATAAATCAACAAAGACCACAATACGACGACCCATGACACCATACAAATCACAAGCTTGTAAAAAGCGATTTGTTAAACAATGTTTGGTAGAATAATACTTTTCCGTATGGCAACCACTTTCAATAGGAACCCTCATTTGCCCTCTGAAGCTTTAACGTCCTACGTGGCAAGTTTGTAGGACAGGTCAGCCCAATAAACCCAGCTGTATTTTTTCATTTAATTTACTTAATTAATAAAAAAACACACCAGCGAGATCATTTTTTGTTTAATGTTTTATATAATTTAGGGTTAAATCTTGTAAATCAATAATGCATATGCATATTATTAGTAAATGTTAATTTGTGTGCTACCTCCTGTCTCGTTTACTAAGCTGTATCCACAAAAACACACGAGGCCAGTAAAAGGTCAGTGACTGGACTGTCTCATGAACTGGCCTCGTGTCCGGGGAGTATTCGACCTTTTCACCCGGTTACGCAAATCCAGTTACTAGGCTCAGTTGAGTGCATTTCCATTTCCATCAAAGCTTGCTTTTAGTAGATGGAAACGGGAGTTTTTGAATGGGAAAAGTGTGTTGAATACTCAAAGTATGGGAATCAGACCGTGTGATTTGAGCTCGTGCAGCAAAGGAATGTTTGAACTTCGAACGAGCTGTAAATGCAGTTATTTTGGTGATTATTTTGGAGAATAAGTGATCTCTTTAAAGGCCTGCGCACATTAATCATAAAACGATCAAGTGAAACGCAGACAGCGATTTTTGAAAGCGTTTCAGCTAATCGCTATCGCCAACGCCTAGATGTGCGCAGGCCTAGAGTTTGTTTTGATCACGTATAAACATGAAAATGGCAATAAAACATTATGTCATCATGACAATCCAAAATCTGATATTTTGAGAATTTATATTCGTGTGCGCCGCGTGTGTATGTCGTTTTTCATTTGTTTATGTAACAAATGAAAAACAACACTTGTTTTTACGTTGTTATCCTTGCAAACTCTTCTTCTGCTAGGAGTAACATTCTCAAGTAGATACACAAGGTTTTTAACTATGATTTATGTTGGTCCAAGTATACCAGTAAATTTTAAAGTTTAAGCCTTATAAATCTTAGTGGTAAGACTAAGATTTATAAGGCTAAACTTTAAAATTTCGGCCACGTTCAAGAAAATTACACCAACACTGCTATAAAGGAAGAGTAATGCGTTGTTGAGTTCTGTGAAGCCTTGCTACTGAAGCTTTCTGCGGTGACGATCAGTGAAACGCTGTCAAATATGACAGTGATATTTGATAGCGTTTCGCTGGTTGCCACCGCAGAACGTTTAGATGTGAGCGAGGCTTGAGACTTCAGATACATTATAGGTAATTCTAAATAATTAATATGTAGATTGTTAAACAAAGTTATTTTTGCGATTGCATAATAAATTATTTTATGTATAATAAAATACCTAGGTGTTCAACTCGGTCGAATTTCATATCAAACGGATGATTGACTTCTTGTCTCTCATCTCATCTTGTCCTTCAATATAAATAGATTGGATGGTATACATATATGTAGGTACTTTATTGAATACAAGGACACAAATTCTAGGCGTACCTACGTTAATAAAGTATAATAGGAGGCCGTATCGCTTTTAGGTTTTACGAAGAACCGTTTTATAAGTTTGCAGAAGGGTTAATTATCGGCCGTATTTTTTAGCCAAACGCCTATTCAATTTTTTAGTAATTTACGAGTAAAATAGTACGTACTAATTGAATAGGCGTTTGGCTAAAAAATATGGCCGATAATAACAGAAGGGATAAAAAACTTATAAAACAGTTTTATTGGACAGCTTTGGCCCTAAAATGGATTGTGCTATTTCTTCGCAATGTTTGTGATAAAACAAACGTGACCTTCAGTAAATAGTAGGCCGATATAAAGGTGAAATGAGGATGAAACGCGAAGGGAAACAATGTGGTTCGCCATTACCGATACAGCGAGCCGTTCCGCAGAGTGAGGACGAAGGTTGGTAGTTGATTTATAAAAGGTACCTAGGTGTAAAGTGTGAATACTTTGAACTGGGTCATATCTATTTCGAAACAACAAAAGTACCTACATACACTTTTGTCATATTTATCTATTTCGAATCAACAAAAGTACATACACTTTTGTTGTTTTGAAATAGTTAAGATATACATCCCACTTCCCACTAATTTTATAAATGCGAAAGTTTACATGGATGGATGGATGTTTGTTACTCAATAACGCCAGAACGGCAAAACGGATCTTGGTTTTATGTGAAATTCATTTTTCGTTAGTAAAATATTAGCACAAAACATGACTCGACAGGTTTGCAGAGAGGAAATATGGATATATAGGAAAAATGATCCCAGTAATACCTACATCAAACTATAATTTTATTTAAAAAAATCGTTTGTCTGTAAAGACGGTTTACTGACGATAGTTAAACGTGACAACGTCATACAGCTGTCCACGCGGACGCATCGCTCACTCAAGTAGGAGAGAGACAGATGTCGAACGCTGCCGAACGTGGAGGCCGTGCGTGTCTCTTTGTCGCTCGTTCCGCGCTCTCGCTTGCACTTCAAGCCTTAAATGGAACGCCTCAGAGCGAGGTAGCACCGCATGAGTCATGTTTTTTCGTGCGTACAGCCGGCTCCATTTGTCACGTCAAAAAAAAGGGTTGCTCAGATTATTCCACTTTCTACCAGGCATCAACGTGTGAAAAACACGTTGCTAGGTCTTAGCACCTAGCCGTAAATTATAAGTAATAGGCATTATCACAGTGAGTACTCCATTATTTCCCTCGTTTTTGCGAAGTGTTTTTGTACTCTGTGGCCTCGCTAGAACAAAGCAGTTAGCGGAACGAGGTGCAAATGGCATGAGCCTGTGTTATGTTGTTTTCTTTTAAAAATGTGTAAAACCTTGCTCACATCTAGGCGATCTACGGTGGCAATGGCGATCAGGTTCAGCATAGGGTTTTGAATTCATCAATTTCAATTTATTTTTTATACAATGCTCTAGAAAAGTCAGATTCACAAACATATTTTTTTACATAATATTATTAGACCTACAGGTAAATTGACACAGGTACACGGAATAATGTAGCAAGTAATTATGACAAAGATACAATTTTTGGTTTTAGTTTTAGTTTTGACCATGTTTTTTAGTCTCATATAAATTCATCAATGCTATAAATAAGCTTTTTCAGTAGGTAAGTGTTTTTTTTTATAAATGTATTATTAAATGCTCCTTCATTTAAATCTATAACTGCGTCATCCGCTCACACTGCTGTGAATTTTGACACTGCAATATTTGACAGCGATACTCTGATCACCACTGCAGGTGACCTAGACGTGCGCAGAGCTTAAAATCAGTAATATTTGTTCTCGATGGGGATCGACTGACGAACTGAACTGTGAGAGCTCTAAGGAAAGATTTAAGAATCTGCTGAAATTAGCTGAAATCCCACTACTTGAACTCATCTAAATAAGAAAAAAAGAGATGACTTATGGAAGAAAAATAAAGTATTAGTACTGATTACAAGCTCTAATCACGCTCCGATATTTTTCAAACTGATTGCCGTTTATTATTCGTTTACGCTCCAAAACAGTAAACACTTGACCGAAGGTTCCCGATCAAGTCATTTGTTTACGTAATTAATGGTTGACTGAAAATTAATATTCAACATGTGTAGTGTTTGATTACACGCAGACAGATTGGAGGCCTCTTGACGCCAGAATATGCTATTGAGATAATCAAAGCGATTCCTGGAATGACACTTGAGTACGCTCCACAATCTAGAGACTAACATCATACTACACCTAATCTTGAGATTAAATCTTCCTTTCTTTCTTTTCTTATAGGCGATGATTACCACTTAGCATCAGGTGGACCATAATGCTTGTTCCGTGAGACGTAGTTTTTTTTTCAACATACGTTAATAAAACTACCAGACCGAACCAGTGTAGTCAGTGGGACTACAAGCAATAGCAATATCATGAGTAAGTTGCTTGTCGATTATACAACTCCAATAGAAGGCCAGGGTCACATGTATGTATAGGAGAGGCCAATGTCTAGTGACCAGAGGTCACTGGACTTCATCGGAATGATAATGATGACTGTTTTCTTTCGCTCTATCTTATCTTACGTAATCTCTGGTGTAATAAAGCCTGTTGTGTAAATATTGACTGTCACGCCATCTGTGTCGTGTGCGGGGCTCATTTCCGTGCACTAATGGGTCTCTTACTGGATCTGATTACACGTCTCGGGAGCTCTAGAGAGTTTTGTGTTGTTTGTTTACTAACTTGCGTCGCAAGATTGCTTTCAAGTATGTGGTGTACATATGGCTCTAGCACTAGTTTTCTTTTTCTTCTGTATTAAGTGTGTTTTACTTTATTAGTTTGACTGACTTTACAGCTCATTTGGTAGTACCTCTGTCCATGGTTTATAATTAAACCAAAAGCTGTGACTTTGTCATGCCGTAAAAGCTTTTACCGCAAGTGGACACAACCTTGTCCTGCGGTTTTAATATACACGAACGTGTAATTACGTTGCTATTATTTACGTTTCATGTTTCATGAAAATGCAAAATGTTCTGAAAAGAGTTGTGATTTTTATTTAATTACGACTGAAATTTCAGCCTCTGGCACGTAGAATTGCGGGCTGGAAAATCAATAAAAAATGGGTATTTATTAGTTGTTTTGATATTTTTCTCAGTAAACACAAAAATTATTTGTATACATGTAGGTAATAACGAAATAGAAATCAATTTATAAGATAGAAAAAAGTATTACAAAAAATACTAACATAGCTCAACTCAAACGAATACAATGAATTTCCTACAAAAGGAAAAGGCTTCAAGGGTCAGGCTACAGAATTCTACACTTTGTGCCTATAAAAAAAGATGTCAAAAGAAAACCTCCCTTTTTAAGATAACCTTATTGAAAGTCACGGCGGAAAAAAGATTGAAAGTGTTTGAGATAACCAAATTAAATGAAAAGGTGTAGCCAAGCCTTGACGTAAAAATGCTCGGTGGGGCAAAAGATAAACGCCAAAAATGCTGATGAGATGAGAGGGGTTTCCATTGTCTGAACAGGAAAGGTCAAGTGTCTTGTCAATTGTTTTGTCACCGTCAATTTGAGTCCTAAACAACGGGATGTCTGCCATTCGTTTTCCGTCATCTTTGGAAGTAACTTCTATTGTCTGATCTTTTTTGTAGAACTTTTTAAAACTCCTCTCTTCAAAGGTTGAATGACATTAAGGGAACTTAGTTTAACAATATTGTCAATCTATACTTATTAGTGAAAGAAATGCTCTCAAAGTAGGTACACGTGACAAACTAATGTTTTACACTACTTTTGAAATTTTAACAGCGAGATATTTGCTTTGATTTGTTTGGTCAAAGCTTCTTAGCTTCCTGAAAGTGGACCAAGTAAGTAAAGTCGCCTCCCATACCACAAGAAAAACATAAACTAAAAATAGTAAGCCCCCTAAGCCGCTACGGCCGACCTTCAAGACGCCCCTTTCTACGTCCCATAAAGATGCAGTAAGGCTGCATACTGCCACTTAGTGAGAATCAAGCGGGTCATTTAACACGCTAAGCGGCATTCTGCTGTAGCCAAGTTTTGAAGAGCTAGCTCATAGTAATATCCAGTGGCGGATTTAGACATTTGCTGCCAGCATAGTTTATGCAAGTTTTGCCGCCCCTACCCAGCTACTTAGCTTACCCTATTTTTTTTGTCAATCAAATGGTATCTTTATGACTTTTTATTGATTTTACACCACTATTTTGTAACTACCAAAAAAAATAGGGTAGTGTAGTAGGGGTAGAACTTTATGAATGTGCAATCAGAATTTTTAGTTTCGATAAAATGACAAAGCTATGAAAATTTTCAGAAATCCTGCATAAAATTATGGACATATTAGTTACGTAGTATACTTACTAGAGAGAAAAAAATTTGCGCCGTTCGGTTCCGCTTGGTATTTAGCGTTTATGAATGAAATGATTTTTGCTTGTTGAATCATTTCTCATTTCTCAACATTTGACTAAAAATTGTGGTTATTTAAAGATTTTTGATGGCTTTTTTTTTTCGTGGATGTGTTCGGTATCAGCAGCCAATATCGGCATTTTTTTTTTTGGTAATTACAAAATAGTGGTGTATAGTGCTTAGTGGTGTACACTTAAGGAAATCACAAAGATTTTTATAATGTCCCAAAAGTTAAGAGCCGAGCGGGATTCGAACCCGCGATCGTCCCCTTGATACGGGGCTGCGCTGACCACTGCACCATTGGGTCCTAATCACGAGGAGGGTTCAAATCCCGCTCAGCTCTTAACTTTACTTAAAGAAGTCTTTGTGGTATCTTTATGATTTGGGATGCTTTAAAACAATTTTAGTGTATATGCAAATTGAAATAATTTTGTATTTGTATAAACAAAGAGGAAAAGTTAAGACAAATTGCACCGCGAATTTTTAACACCGGTAGCTAAGCTGGTCATTGAGAGCTTGGGAAAAGCGTAAAGCGGTCAAAAATTGAAATTGCCTCCGGAACACCCTTTTAGACATGCTTATCGCTTACAGTCTCGGTAGCATAGCTTCTAAATACTAGCTTATTACTACCGCAGCAAGAATGACGTCACAGAACTTACCAGAATACCGAACTTACTTCTGAAGCTAACAAAGTAAGCAAGCTAACATAACTTCAGCTGCCTTGGGGGGGGTGAAAGAATGATGACTCAGTGGCTCCCACCACCCCCGGCTAAGGGCGCTTAGCCCTACTTGACTCGATAAACTATGGTCTTATTTGATGGCGATGATAGAGCTAGTTGAATTAAGTTGTTCCAAGTATCTTTGGGATAGATATCACGTAAAGTAACGTCAGGATAAAATTCATAAACAAAAAATCAACTTAGCTCTGCTACTGGATTTTTATCATTTTATGACAGTTTTCTTTTTTGAAAAGAAATTAAATTTGGCTATGTAAAACAATTTGCCCTTATTAAAAGGTATCAAATTTACCTTCGTATTATTCATTAATTTCTAAATTATTATAGGTTATTTATTTACACAAAGAAACTTACAATTAAACAAATATTTACAAAATGTACAAAATACACAAGAAACAGTTGAGCTATCTGCAGATCGTTACAAACGATCTAGAGATAGCTCAACTGATCCAAATCAGTGCCAGACGGAAGCGTCCCCAAGGACGCTATAGGTTAATGATATATAAAATATTGCACTACAAAACCTTTATTTGCTCATCGTGTTCACTTGAAGAATTTGACACACATAAAATATGTATTACACTACTGTTCTCGTGTACAATACATATTCCCAGAGAGTTATTCAACCTACATGGCATTTCACTCGCAACTATGCCGACTCACACACACGTCACAGCAATCCTGTTGGAGATCAAATCACGTTGATCCCTCAGTATCCGACATATTCGCAAACCTTATTTACGAGATTCCACGGATATTCGGTGTCGGATGAGGTTACTAGTATATCGGGTATTTTGAAACAAAGCAAATAAATAATCTAGGTTAATACTTATAAAGGTTAAAAGACAGCTCCCAATAACGTTTAATTTGTTTCTTATAAGAAGGTTTCTGGTCTTATTGTATGAACAATAAGACCACCTAAATAAGTAAAATCAAAGAGAAATAGAGAGAGAAGAGAAATTCTATATACTTGTGTTTTATAACGAACATGATGTTTGCCTAGCTTCTAAGTAGGTTTCCATACGACACTTATTAGTGTCGTATGGAAACCTACTTAGAAGCTACGCAAACATCTTATCTTATTAGATAGTATCGCTATTTTGACAGCTAGCGACTTTACTTATCAATACTGTCTCGCAGCGTTTGATGACGATGGCAATTAGTGATATTGTTGTCATATTGGACAGCGTTTCACTGATCGCCATCGCAGATCGCTTAGATATGTGCAAGTACTGAGTATTTATTCAGATGATTTAATTTGATGATACAATTAGTTCACCGAGCGGAAAGGATCCATTTCCCGACAGCACCTGTTGACTTCTATTATTTTCTCCATTATTTCCTTCTTGGAAACGATTTCTATCTTCTTATTATTATTCATGATTCGGTATTTTATTATTCATGTTTAGAAACTTTGCTTAGTTTTGCGTTTTGCTTTGATAAGAACTAATTGTGTATGCTACTGGTTGTGTACCTAATACAATTATTTGAATTATTTCGTTGTATTTTCAATAAATTTATCAATATTATTCAATAAAGCAACGGTCTGCAGAAAGCTCAACTGTTTCTTGTGTATTTTGTACATTTTGTAAATACTTGTATTTATTGTAAGTTTCTTAGAAGTGAAGAAGTATTTTAATAACCGCCGGTAAGTGAAAATGAGTCGATAAATAGTAGAAGAATATTTTGGGAATAGAAGACTCCAGCAATTAGTTAAAAACCACTACTCAAATAAACAACAACGACACACTTTTGGTTTGTGTGGGTTTACATAATATGCCTATGTTGAAACACAATGCCTATAATAATATAAATCTATGTACAATATTTTAGGTGCTCAAATTATTTAACAACAATTTAACCCCAAAACTCAAATTCCTCAAAAGGGTTCAAGAGCAATACTTCACTTGAAACAACCAGCTATTTCTGAAATATCTTTATGTCCACTGAAAACCTTTAACATTTCATCGGTAGGAAGGATTTTCAGAAACGTGCCTCTCAAATGGCTGGAGTAAAATGTTTCCTAATAAAAACTCAAAAGAAAATTACAAGTTCGAAAATATGTGTCAAGTGCACGAAAGGAGCCTCTTTGAGGCGCACTTAAAATCCTTTCACCACACTTGGTTTCGAAAGAATCAGTGACACGATAAGAAGAAGAAGTTATAAAAGAATTAGTAAAATATTATATGACAGAGATAAATTAAATAATTTTATGATTAGCTTTTCATAAAATAATATTAATTCAGATGAAGGGACGAGCTGGATGGCTTATGAGCGGTACTAGCAACTTAAGGATTGTAAAAATCGTGGGCTAGTAAAAATAGTAATTCAATGTTCATTGTAACATTATGTACAAGATTTATTTGTAAAAAAACTTATTATACACGTAATTTTATAGGTACTACTTACTATAGATAAGTACACAGCAAGAACTGTAATCCATTATTGTTAAAAACAATAAAATTAAAAAATAAATATTCAATATATAACATTATTAGACCTAGGCGCATGGTGTCTCGATCAAATTGCAGACGTTTTATAGAAAGGCCAGGTTAGGAGTACCCTAAACCGAGGAGCATGTATGAAGAATGTTATGCGAGTGAATTACGTGAAAGAGGTGTGTCAGGATCGTAGCAAGTGGAAATCCGTGATCTCTGCCTACCTCCTTAGGAATGAGGCGTAATTTTATGTATATACGAGTATGTATGTATAACATTATAATTTTAAGTTAAGTCAAAACATAGGACACGTGGGATTTACTAGGTACCAGTAGAATCTCTACAAATATGGTCCCTCAATAAAACTCTACGTAAACATGCAATCGAATCATACGTGTCGGCAAACGGATCCCAAACATAATTTATGTGGCAGCGTATCGACGGGTCACGTACAACCGGCACGTTTTAACGTACACTGAACATATTTGGGAGAGTCCGATGGTAACTATAATAAATCTAGATAGGCCTAGGTCAACGATAGAACTCTTCGTATTTTATTGTTAATATGGAATTGACATGATATATGGTCGCGTGGAACTGGCACCTAAACTCCAAAGTGATCCTTGCAATTCTACTGAATAATTACACTTTTGATTTTGATTTTATATTTACGAAGTCAAAGAAATTGCATCATCATTGCGCCATCGACCATCAGCGCTGAAATAATATATCATTTAAAATGAAGCATCTTCAAAGGTTCAAACTGACTGTCGAAAAAACGAACGAGATGATATAAGTTTTTTCGAGTAGGTTAGTTTTTCCACGCATATTTCCCTTTTTTTTTCGTTATGATTATTTTTTCCTTTTACAACCAGGAAGTTATTTCTGGTAAAACAATTTCCTTATAAAATCTAAATCTCAAAGAGTTAAAAGGAAATGAGAGTTATGAAATTATTTTTTCTAGACCCCTATTAATGAATTATTATTTAGGAAAGAAAATTGCTTTTTCGTTAAGCTAATAAAATATTTTCAGCTGTAAGCGACTGAAATTGAATTCGAAGAAAGCGAACTAAAAGTTATATTTCGAGAGTAATTACTGAAGTTAGAAACAATGCCTATTGTAATAAATACTTTCTAAAGTACTAATTAATATTTTGATGCTAGAATATTTCATTTTAAACGTAACTAGTTTCTATTAAAATTTTAACTGTTTTAAATTACGTCATTTTGACAGAGACTAAATACAGAATGCGATAAGAAAACATATTTTTTTATTGCATAATTTTCTATATAAAAAAAAAAACTATAAAAAAAATATAAATTGCTATACGATGGTTTAAAAGAAACCTACTTAAAACTAGACCTTACGTTTTAAAGATTGTCTATGTACCAAACAGTAATTTTCTGTGTATTTAAGGGCTGTTTTAGTGTAGCTAAACTTGATAAGACCATGTTGTGGCACATAAATACTTATCGTGGCTTTGTCATAGCGCTACGCATGGCCACCTGTTGAAACAACTGACAACTTATTCTTATTATATTCCCTGTTGTTTCTGTTGTTTCCTTAAATTACATAACATGTTCATAAAAAGCTACGAGCAGGCTGCCAGTTGCTAAAGCTCAAAGATTCGTCGGTTAAGTAATTATGTTCCAGCCAACAAACTTAATACACCGCTCAATGAACTGCCTAGCCATTTAACGAAACGGCTTAATTCAACTAACGGCCTGCCTGCATGATATTTGCTAAAATACCTAACCTAGTACCGTCTAAAGATGGAAAAGAAAAAGAAAAAGAATTATATACTCTATTTTGGCATTTTTGACGAGGCAGTACCATTGGTTTTTGTTCTGAGAGTAGTTTTGATGTCAAAGAAAGATAAAGCTACCTAAACTTGATATTTTGATAAATTATAAGTCACATTGTGTGTGTGTATTTTTCAACCGAAAAATTGCTTACTGGCCTGTGTAAAGAAATAATCCCGTGGACTTAAACGCTGATAGAACGCTTACATCGTAAAAGTTTATGATACTTTTTTCGTTGCCTGTGAAGATAATAAAATGTCAATAGGTCTATTAACAAATAGACAAAAGATGCAGACACGTGTTTTTTGGTTTTTTTTCAAGCATAAGTTGCACTATAAAAATAAATAATGACTGGCTTCTAATAGCTCAGTTGGTAGTAGCTTTCTGCACCGTTGGTCGTGGGTTCGATCCCCATAAACATTTATGTGGTAAACATAGATGTTTGTTCTCTGGCTGGGTTTTATATTGTATTCTAAGTACTTATATATTTACAAAAAATATATATATATTAGCTACCTAGTTCCCATAGTACAAGCTCGTCTTAATTTGGGGCTAGATAGTGTTGTGTGGATTGTCTACCATATTTATTTATTTATTTTGTCTAGGCGACTGATCGAAGCGACGCGTGACCCAAGAGCTGGTGGGTATCTGGCGCAGCGTATAAACATTGCTATTCAGCGTGGCAATGCCGCCAGCGTCTTGGGGACGCTTCCGTCTGGCACTGATTTGGATCAGTTGAGCTATCTATAGATGGTTTGTAACGATCTGAAGATAGCTCAACTGTTTCTTGTGTATTTTGTACATTTTGTAAATATTTGTTTAATTGTAAGTTTCTTTGTGTAAATAAATTTAAATATAATCCTTTGCAAGAACCAAAAGCCATCCAAAGCTGTTTATACACCAACTGAAAACCTGAAGCTTCACACGCCTCAGGTAACTCATCATCAAATTACATCAAATACCCTCCTAAAAATACGTGACGTACTCTATTTCACGACCTTTCGACGCAGTTGACGTAACTAAATTGAATACAAAAATCGGGTGCATGGATCGATGCGCGCAGGCTTTTACGAAGGCTGTTAAAAAAACAATTAAATCAGCCTAGCTAGTAGTAGTTTGGTTTGTGGCAAGCCTTATTTTCCTCTGTTTTCAGTTAGGTACCTACTTTTCACTATAAACTAGACATGCCTGACTTTAGTTTGCGTGAAAAACAATTTCAACTTTTCAATTGTTGACAATCCTCACAACACTATCTAGCTCCAAACTGAGCAGACCTTATACTATGGGCACCTGATAGCTGATATAATACATAAATGCATTTTTTATCAAATACATACTTAGAATACAATATAACACCCGAGAACAAACATCTATGTTCACCACTCAAATGATTGTTCTCAGTGGGGATCGAACCCACGACCTATGGCGCAGAAGGTAGAACTACTAAATGAGCTTGAGAGGGCAGTTAAAATTGTCGTATAATCCCTGGCTTTTAATCAGTTTCTTACTGATTATGAAGAGTGCTCTTTCGAGGTGCTGACAGTGACAACCATAGGTACCTGCAACAAATGAAACAAACATTATGGAATTATAGACTACAGACTTTTGGGGAAGTGTCATGTAAGATCTGGGAGTACGCAAATTTTTTTAAGAAGTTAAGAATTGAACTGCCTCTACGAGTCCATTCTGATATTGTTCTTTTGTTGTTTATAATAAATGTTAGTTTGTAGAGTCTGTTCAGAAAGAGAGCCGTCGTGGGATTGGAGGGCGCTGCTGTGCATAATCACTTTTTTGTTTAGTGGGCAATACAATAGCGCGTCTGTTGCGTTTTGATCTTATCACAACTAGTGTACTATTCCTTTATTTAATTTTCATGATGCAAAATGCTGACAGAAAGAAAGGAATGAGCTGCCATAAAAAAATCGAAACGTTAGTTCACAATTTGGCCACGACGGCTCTCTTTCTGAACAGACTCTAGGTATATTTTTTCTTTGTTATGATTTGTTGCTTGTGGATTTGGTAGGTATTCATATTAATGTTACCACTGTTTTTATGTGTTAATTATGTTAATAAATACTTTTTCATTTCATTTCAAAGTCATGGGCACTATTCAATGATTGCCTTTCCAAAGCATCCTTATTTATTGTGTTGACTAAAACGGATAGTGTTTGTGTTAATGTTCCAGGTAAAGCCTATTTCAAAGATTTATTTTACTACAGATCAAGTGTATTACAGTGAGAAAGGTAATTTAAGTAGAGTTATGGTTTGAAATTGTTTTGCTAAAGGTGTGTTTTCATGTCTGCAAATTATACTTAGGTACTAATTAGTAGCGCTTAGTGAGTTTAGTCGGAGAAGTACCACTTACTGCTACGTATCAACTGTAGGCACAGTGAGAGTTTTTTATGACATCAAGCGAAGGAAAAAGCAAGTGGCCCACCAGATTTAGAGCTGGTTCAGACATGGCGGATTCCGCGTGGATGCAAATCGCGCGGTTCTAAACGCAAGTGTTCAGACAGGGGTGCGGATGTATTTGTGGAGTGTAGAGTGACAGTCCAATCATGGAAGTCGAAGAAGCTATATGTGTGTACTTGTTGCTCCGTATAAAAAAAGAAAGAAGAACGACAGTATTGGGTGCATCCAATATTACGTGATCGGCTCACCCATGGTCAGTTTCAGGCTTTATATCCAAAATTAAGAAGTTTAGAGCCAAAATTCTTCAATTATCTAAGAATGTCGATAAATTCATTTTAGCAGGTCTTTTTTCCACCTCATCGATGAATAGCTCGGTGTGGAAGCGATCCATTGTCACCATCCGATACGCGCGGCGTCCGCGCAGTAACTGAACGCGCTCCTGGTACGTTAAGTATAGATCCGAGCGGCAACCGCGCGAATTCATTTTCTAGCGGTTGAGTGGCGGTAGCCGCGCGGATTGTCAATCCGCCCGGACAGGTATGAACGAATGAATAGGCGCTAATGTAAATAAGATCCGCGCGGTTCCAAACCGCGCGGATTCCGCCGTGTCTGAACCAGCTCTGAACCAGCTCAGCTCTTAGAGTGGTTTGTTTCATGGTAGTTTTTTTTAAATGTTTTTTTGAACAAGCATACATGCTTATCATCAGGTAGGCCATCTGTTTGTTCCAATTTACCTTTATCAAGTGTCAATAACAATTCCATAGTAAAACAAGAGCATATACTATCTCCCCTATTGAATATTAGATAGTAGAATTTGGTGGTTTCGACGAGCTTTCACGTTATCCGTACTAAATAATATCATGTGCATTCAAAAGTTAATTGGAGCGTATAATGAACGGCTGTAGTTCCACGAAAGGGTATATAATATTTGGTGACGCAACAAGACCTGGTAGGCTACCACAAGCTCTGTCTGGCTCTGTCTCTGGTTCTGGTTTTGAGTCTATGTGAGTGCTCCACAGTGTATTATACTGTGCGTGTGACGTTTCGACGTAGGATTTATTTAGTCAACACTCACACAGACTCAAAACCAGAGCCAGATAGAGCTTGTGGTAGACCTACAGAGTGAAAACGCCTGAAAACCGGTATCAATTTCCAATTCGAAAAGATAAGGTAATGTTTGTGTCATACAATCTAATAATGAGAAGATAATTAAACAAAAGCAGCCAAGTGCGAGTCGGACTCGCCCATGAAGGGTTCCGTAGCACGACGAACTACAAGAACCTTTATATGTGTTACTTGATGTAACATAATAAGGTTCCTGTAGTTCGTTGAAAGGTAAATTGCGGTTTACGGTTTATGACGTATAAAAAAAAAACTGCTGACTAGATCTCGTTCAAACCAAATATCGTTGAAAGTTTACATAGTAATGTACAACATATATTTTTTTTAGTATTATCATTCTCTTACTTTAGAAGTTAGAGGGGGGGGACCAACTTTTTTCCACTTTGGAAGTGTCTCTCGCGCAAACTATTCAGTTTAGAAAAAAACTATATTAGAAACCTCAACATCATTTTTGAAGACCTATTCATAGATATCCCACACGTATGGGTTCGATGAAAAAAAAATTTTTGAGTTTCAGTTTCAAGTATGGGGACCCCCAAAATTTATAGTTTTTTTTCTATTTTTGTGTAAAAACCTTAATGCGGTTCACAGAATACATCTACTCACCAAGTTTCATCAGTCTAGCTTTTATGGTTTCGGAGAAAAATGGCTGTGACACAGCCGGACAGACAGACAGACAGACAGACAGACAGACATGACGAATCTATAAGGGTTCCGTTTTTGCCATTTGGCTACGGAACCCTAAAAAGGTAATACATAATACCGTATCTTCAGTACAAAAAAGGCTTTTTATTCCTAAATGACTAAATATAAATTTATGTTAAAAATATTTAATTAAAATAATAAAATATTTATTTAGAGCCCCTCTCGGGTATAGGCTTCCTCCAGATTCTTCCAGTTGTCCTGGTCCAGTGCTAGACCGAGCCAATTTGCTCCGTTTTGTGTTTCTCATCTTCAATATATCTAAGAAGAAGTATATCTCGTAGTATCTGTAGGTAGTGATCTAATTTGAGGGCAATTCGAACGTGAATTGGACTTTGCAAAGCGACCCTTTTCAATGAATGAACTTTGGTAATTGGTTCGAAGTTTACCCATCGGAGATTCCACGCATTGTTTCAAGCGTGACCTGGTACGTAATTATATTCAAATTTTATGTATCCGAGATCCATACATAAATGAATTGAGATTATTCTTAATAAGAAACCCTTAAAATCACACAAAGTATAAAAGGACATGGACTGAATACGTAAACTTAAAATGATAACCCGCGTTTTCTAGATTCAAAGAATTAAATTTAACCTCTTTACCGATAACGTTACCTAAATATGAACATTACTTAAAACATATCAGCTAGTACCTAATTGTAGGTACTTAGTGGTGCTGCGTTTCAGATGAGACTTTACAGTATTTTTTAAGAGTCACTATATTAGGTTTTAATAATAATATTATGACTATATTGTTACTATAATATATAGTGTAACCTATTCCAAATTTATCACCAAATATTCATCCGATAATATGTTGTTATTAAGACGTCGACATTGAATTATATTACGTCAAAGTCGATATGTGAAAACAACCTTTCATTAATAATAAATTTAATTATTCGCTCGCACAAACACAAGCCTAATGAGATTAAACTAAAAAAATAAGGAATGTACCAAATGCTTTTGGCTGCGGGCAGATCTTATATCAAAGATAAGTTTATTAAAATTAAGTTGAAGATAAACCATCCTACACAAAGGCCGCCGCCTGTGTGCTCGCTACGCCGTAGGCAAGCTACGCCGTAGCAACCGTACCGTGAGGAAACCGGCATGTCGTAGAATTTAAAAAGTTCGAAAACATTTTGTGTCAAGTGCAAGAAAGGAGCCTTTATGAGGCGCACTTGAAATCCTTTCACCACACTTGTTCAAAAGAACAAATGACACGATGAGAAAAAACCGTAGCGTAAATTATTAACAGCTTTGAATTAAAGTAAAATAGTGTCAAGCAGTTTTTTGAATAAATAATAATACAAAGCATTTCCCTTTCGATGGAGCTATAGAACCGTAGACCGTGATTACGGTCGCGGTGAAGGATCAAAAGGCTATACTCAGCTTAACGATACTTGGTTTAAGCAATGCCAGGACTTTTCAATATCAAAGTACGATGCACGTTTAACCTTTGAAACAATCAAACAGTTTCACTTTTTTTTATACTCATCGACAGTATTAAAAAAGTTATAACCTAAAATATTATTTTATTATATTATTTTGTTATTATTTTCTATTGTTCTTGGTCCCAAGTTAATAAATAAAAAAGCAGCCAAGTGCGAGTCGGACTCGCCCATGAAGGGTTCCGTAGCACTACGAACTACAAAAACCTTTATATTATGTTACTTGATGTAACATAATAAGGTTCTTGTAGTTCGTCGAAAGGTAAATTGCGGTTTACGGTTTATGACGTATAAAAAAAAACTGCTGACTAGATTTCGTTCAAACCAAATATCGTTGGAAGTTTGCATAGTAATGTACAACATACATTTTTTTTAGTTTTATCATTTTCTTACTTTAGAAGTTAGAGGGGGGGGGACCAACTTTTTTCCACTTTGGAAGTGTCTCTCGCGCAAACTGTTTAGTTTAGAAAAAAACGATATTAGAAACCTCAACATCATTTTTGAAGACCTATTCATAGATACCCCACACGTATGGGTTCGATGAAAAAAAAATTTTTGAGTTTCAGTTTCAAGTATGGGGACCCCCGAAATTTATAGCTTATTTTTTAATTTTATGTAAAAAACTTAATGCGGTTCACAGAATACATCTACTCGCCAAGTTTCATCAGTCTAGCTCTTACGGTTTCGGAGAAAAATGGCTGTGACATACGGACGGACAGACAGACAGACAGACAGACAGACAGACAGACAGACAGACAGACAGACAGACAGACATGACGAATCTATAAGGGTTCCGTTTTTGCCATTTGGCTACGGAACCCTAAAAAGGATACGAGGTGTGATTCTCAGGCGCAATTGAAAGTATGTTTGGGAGTAGCCAGAGGCCCAATTATAACGTTTGGCGCACGCCCACGTTTCAAAGCCCAAGTTAATGAGTTTCTTGGTCATATGAATAATGTAAGTTCTTCCTTATTACGGATGTCTGCAATCTTCTTTCATGTAGGTACAATTAACATCGGGGTAATCAGATTTCCAGACCTTACTCCAGGGTAACAAATTACACACGAAACATCGATGTGATCTCAAAACGTTTTTCTCTCGCTACGGTTTTTTTCACTATCACCGCAAGCTCCAACAGTCAAAAAATTATAGTTTCAGTTCCAGAGGTCTTTTTTCTTAGTTATAACATAAAAAGGTTCAAGAAAAAAGTTCCTTCAGAGTAGGCAACACAACGACAAAACTCTTGGTGTTTTTGGTGTCTATGGGCGATGGTGACCGCTTAGCATCAGGTGGGCCATAGGCCCGTTTGTCTATCATATGCATAAAATAAATTCTGAAAGATCATTTTGATCTCATAACTATTATTTGTAATCTAAATTACATTAACAATATCATCATCAGCCCTATCAAGCCAATCACTGGACATTGGCCTCTCTCATACAATTACGTCATCTCATACCACGAAGAACGATTTTAAGGGGGTACGATTTCCATACAAACTTTATTTACACAACTATGGGCGAATAAAGTATTAATGTACACTGAAATAGCTGTAATAGGCTTTTACAGTGGTCCTTATTACCGGCCAGTTATAAAAAGTTGGAGTGTCAGCCGTTGGTCGTGGCAGTCGGGGCTCAGAAAAAGAACTAACAGACTTTTACGACATATGTTTTAAGCTCATTCACGTATTCAATGCCGAGTACCCGTTAGAAAGAAAGAACGAAAAAAATACTTTTTTGGTTCTTATTAATATTTCTGTTATCCTACAGTTTTCTCCAACTTTATATAACTGGCCGGCAATAAAAACCACTGTTAAATTCTATTACAGCTATTTCAGTGTACATTTATACTTTGTTTGCCCATAGTTGTGTAAATTCAGTTTGTATCGGAATCGAACAACCCCTTTTTCTGTCACCGACTTCTCAAATTTTTTAAATGGAGTATTTAGTTCCAGATAACATTCTGAGTGCCTATTTTACCGTCTTTAAGTTCAATTAAATATCTTGCTTATCATAAAAGTAAAGCAAATATTTACATCGAATAGCAAATTCATTGGATAAAAATATTTCGGTCCCCACTTTGGATCGCATAAAATAAAAATGGTAATATTTTATATTACGGATACTCAGAGACTGAAACAAACCCGAATTCTTCGTAATGAGAAGTAATTAACCTCTAAATAATGACCTTTGACTAATGTAACGACCTCAAAAGGACTTGTATCCGACTGCTCTCAGATCTTCATTAGGAGGGTCGCTCATGAGCAAATGATCGGATCAAACGCATTACTAATTTAAATAGGCATATTTTTTTGAAAAGTTATGATGTACGACAGCATACTCACCTACTTACTTAATCTTTGTATGACAGTTCGTTTAAAGAAAAGCCTTTTATTTGTTGCATTTTAAACCTATTTAACACTATAGCTTATTTATTTTATTATTATTTCGTTTTATTTTGTTAGCTTACATACATAAAATTATTCGTAAATACTCAATCATCATTTTATTTCTTCAACTAGTGCAAGAACCCCTCTAGGGGGGCCACAAGCTTAGTCTGGCTCTGTCTCTGGCTCTGGTTTTAAGTCTGTGTGAGTGCTCACTAGTTTATTGTGTGTGTGTCGTTTCGACTTTTATATGATTTATTTAGTCAACACTCACACAGACTCAAAACCAGAGCCAGTGACAGAGCCAAACAGAGCTTGTGGTAGGCCTAGAGATTGGGTGAAGGCCTCATTCAAAGATTTAGATTATTAGTATTTTTTAATAATAAATGTATAATCATAATATAACTGTCTCTTAATTTATCTGTGTAGTTTTAGAGCTTTAAAAGTGATCAGTGTGATATAATTGAATTAACACCTTTTCACTTTGGCTTTGACCTATTGTTGTTATGAATATAGCGTTATGATAAGGTACCTACTGGTTTTTTCTATCGATGTTTATCAAAAACCTCGAAAAATTTATCGGGTTTACGCTTTGTGTAGCTCGTACCGAACTAACAGCTATGTAGATGGGTCTTTAATGGTGGCTACAGGAAGTTGAAGCGTTGGTTGGGCGGTCTCTATTTAAAGGTTACAGGAAGTCGACAGATGAAAAAACTCAAGGTCAATCCGGGTAATATTTAGCTAGCCTATCTATAGGTATCTACAAGCTTACAAGTCAAAGTCAAAATCGTTTAGTGGTATCATAAGGATTACTTTGAAACGTCTTAAGCTAGGAGTCTAGGTGGCAGTTCCACGCGAACAAGCCTAAGAGAACAGGCAGCAACGCCTTGATTCCTACCAACCAAGATCCAAGGTAGGTTCTTGCTAGTTCGATCGCATCAATACAGTTTTCCACAAAACTGTTTCAGGTTTCCAGTTAGACACTCAACTAATGAAATATGTATCAATAGCTCATAGGACTTAACTCAATAACTAATAGTTTCTTGGTACAAGTGTTTTACCTACGGATATAAACTGTCACCCTTATTATATCTGACCCTACTAGAAATGTAATGGTACAGAAGATGTAAAACAAAGCCCTTAGAATTGCAATACTATTTTTTTATACAACTAGCATGCAACCAAATGGAACAAACTTATAGCCCTCCTTACTTACTCACTCACTTAACATCAGGTGGGCTAATAAACAAAGCAACAAAAACAAAGCATTGCCTCGTAGGCCACGCACATCAGGAACGTGCCCTACGATACACTGCTTTAGCATCCATTAACTTGAGGCTACAGATGTTCAATCTCACGTGCCAGTAATTTCACTGGCATCCACGCCCTTTGAACCGAAACACAACAATGCTGCTTCACGACAGAGAAAGTCACGCTTGTTTCTATAAAATAAAAACGTTATTTAACATTGGTTTCAGATTGTTGTACCAACCTGTTTTGGCTGGCCCTGGCTTGTTGTTGTTATTGTTGGTGCCAGAAGCCTGACTGAACAGCGACGCGCCGGTCAGCTTCGCGCGTCGTAGGATCCACCACATGGTTATTTACCGCGCAAACTTTCCACAACAAATTTGAGAGTTTAATCAACAATTATGGATATTGTTATTGTAATTTGATCAATAGCTTTCAAAGTTTTTTATTAATTTGGTCGCAACTTTATAAATTGCGTTCAAAAATCGAACACTCAAAATGCTTCGTTCAAGTTTGATTAGTTCATTCATACGCTGAATTGATTGATAAGTTGACTTGTTTTAGTGATATGTTATCGATGTTGGATAGCGCGAGGGCCGAAGGACAGCGATGTGCTTCCCGGGCGAGGCTCGACACACGACTGAGGCTTCGCAGACCTGCGCCCTGCGCGTGGCGAGCCACTGAACAGGTAAAATCCAGGATTAATTGGGCAACTTGCAATATGTTGATATTTGCTTTTTTTTATTTGAATGCCCAGCAATTTTGCGGTCGATGTGATGACTTTAATATAACATACAATGTAATAGTTTTTTTGGAAGTTTCTCAACATTATTTTGAGTTTTAAAAGATTCGGCGGATTAAGCTGTGAAGACAGTACATAATATAATATAGTCGCTGAAAAAACCTTTAAAAATCCTTTTTAGGGTTCCGTACCTAAATGGCAAAAACGGAACCCTTATAGATTCGTCATGTCTGTCTGTCTGTCTGTCTGTCTGTCTGTCCGTCCGTGTCACAGGCACTTTTCTCCGAAACTATAAGAGCTACACTGATGAAACTTGGTAAGTAGATGTATTTTGTGAAAAAAACAATAAATTTTGAGAACTGAAATTCAAAAAACTGAATGAATAGGTCTTCAAAAATGATGTTGAGGTTTCTTATATTGTTTTTTTCTTAACTAAATAGTTTGCGCGTGAGACACTTCCAAAGTGGAAAAAAGTTGGTCCCCCTCTAGCTTCTAAAATAAGAGAATGATAAAGCTAAAAAAAATATATGTTGTACATTACTATGCAAACTTTCAACGATTTCAAGATCTAGTCAGTAGGTTTTTTTTATACGTCATAAATCGTAAACCGCAATTTACCTTTCGACGAACTACAAGAACCTTTAGGTACTTATATTATGTTACTTGATGCTACGGAACCCTTCATGGGCGAGTCCGACTCGCACTTGGCTACTTTTTTAAGCATTCTATTGTCACATTAATATGGGAAAGAATTAAAACTTGCCCCAACGCTGCTGTTTATATTATCTATGATAATAGTTGTAAGACCGATCCTTTTTAGCTTATGAAGCGGAACGAGCTAAGTATACCAATATAGCATTGACTGACAGACAGACGATTAATTTTCAACCCCTACTCACGTTCTGCCAGTTATTGATCAGTTTTTCAAATACATTTTAAGCTCACCCTAAATATTAGATACCTGCGTAAGGTTTCTCGAGTCTCTTATTTTAATGTATCTATTAGAACCTGAGTCTCAAGGACTTTGAAGATATAGAATATTACGACATTGTTGTTGAAATTAATAAACTTGATTGTTGATTTTATAATCAGAAAGCTTGTTACCGATGATTCTGATCGAAAATGCAGATTAACTACTTCAATGTCCCGATAGTAGGGACATCATAATCTAGAATTCTAGACCTTATAAAATTCAATTGGCGGTCATCATCAGGCAATTTCCTTTCAACTCAATTTATTCTAGTAATCACTTTAATTTATTTTGTTTATTCACACACACATTCATACACATTTTATTTATTTGGGAGACAGACAGTACAATAATTATGTAGGTATCCACCCAACAACAACAATATTTAAATTACTGTATTACTAATCGAGGCGACGCGTGACCCAAGAGCTGGTGGGTATCTGGCGCAGCGTATAAGCATTGCTATTCAGCGTGGCAATGCCGCCAGCGTCTTGGGGACGCTTCCGTCTGGCACTGATTTGGATCAGTTGAGCTATCTCTAGATCGTTTGTAGCGATCTGCAGATAGCTTAACTGTTTCTTGTGTATTTTGTACATTTTGTAAATATTTGTTTAATTGTAAGTTTTTTTTGTGTAAATAAATTGTTTAATTACTGTAGGTAATTAATAAACCAGTGAAGTTACCATTATTAAATAATACATACAAAGCGAGTCGTGGGAGCGAACATAAATTTAAATAAATGAAAACTATATTATAGGTTACAAAAAAATTACTACGATTAAAAATCACGATGAATAAGAGTCTTCATGACAAAATAAAACAAAGATTTTCATAAAATTAATTTGCTTATTTGTCAAATTAATTTAATAATTTTTTGATAACTTGTTTTACATCATGACGAAAATATTACCAAAAAGGTTATAATTACAATATACCTATAGGTAGCATGTCTGACGCGTAGCATAAGCTTTGTCGTAACATATATGTTTTTAACCCATTTTATGAGTTGTTATACACTATAAAACGTATAACAAATATCGTAGTATACGTCCACGTCAAACAAGCAACTATATTATTACACACAACATAGACCGAGCGAACTCTGTATTTTACATAGTAAAAATACACCAGCTTGAAACAAGTACACCTATGTAAACAAAGGGTTAAGTAGATCAAAACAGTATTCACGAGGGACGTGACTGCGCCTAAGTTTTCAGTTCGTAATAGAATTGGAAAGAGTTCAGCTCTCACGTGGAAGACCTAGATTTGCAAGCAGTGAGACGATGAGAATTTTATCCAACGTCGCAAAATAGAACGTAACATTAAGACCTCATTTATGAAGCGAATGAACTCAATTTAAAAACTTAGGCTTTGATTTTATTGAACTATTTGTAAATGTATAGACTTGCGCACATCTAAGGGTTCTGCGGTGGCAATCAGTGAAACGTTGCAAATATGACAGACATATTTGATAGTGTTTCGCTGATCGCCACCACTAAACGCTTACATGTGCGGCAGGCTCTAGTGGAAAACTTTTACAACCTTAGTTTAGTTTTATATCAAAATTAGCTGGACATAATACAAGCAATGTAAACTAATAATACTTATATTATGCGGATCATGTGACATTATAATACATTTATTTACACAAAGAAACTTACAATTAAACAAATATTTACAAAATGTACAAAATACACAAGAAACAGTTGAGCTATCTGCAGATCGTTACAAACGATCTAGAGATAGCTCAAATGATCCAAATCAGTGCCAGACGGATGCGTCCTCAAGACGCTGGTGGCATTGCCACGCTGAATAGCAATGCTTATACGCTGCGCCAGATACCCACCACACCAGCTCTTGGGTCACGCGTCGCTTCGATCAGTCGCCTAGACAAAATTTTTGTGACATTGGGTTTGATATAGCCGCAATTAATGTCGCAACTCTAGAACAATAATAAAAAATTGAATTGGCTTGTTTTTAAATAAAAATAACAAACAAACAGATAACAAACAAAAGAAGTTTAATGAAAAGAGTTTAGGGAAAGGTTTCAGTGAATTGGTTCATTTAAAACAACATTTACTTACAAGATGGTGATCAGTGAACAAACGATTCAAATGGATTTTCAAACTCTCTTAAAACTCAGTGCCGAGATGGATAAATCACTAGAAACATGGCAACCAAAATTAAATCTTCTAAAAATCTGGGATTACAATTGTATCCAGGTAGCAACTTATTCTAATAAAAAAAAAAAAAAATTTTTGTATAAAATAAAATTAATTCTTTTTGTAAGAGGAATGATTTGTATTATAATATGTAACAAGTGAACTCAAAAACTACTGGATCGATTTTTAAAAATATTTCACCATTAGAAAGCTTTATTATCCTTACGAATAATGTATAGGTTGCATGTTTCAGGGGTGTCATTTAGTAAAACTAAGATGTAAAATGTAAAGTCACTGCCTTTGAATTTTTTCACCCGGGCGAAACTGGGGCGGATCGCTAGTCATGTATAAAGTAGATGCAAAGGCCCATATACTTTTATTCTGCTTACGTGCCGCACTATAGTTTGCTACTTTCTTGTGAACCACGGCTTTAAGGCTCTCCCAAGAACAATAACGTATTCAATGCTGTGTTCCGGCTGAGAAGTGTTTCCGATTCAATAACATATTACATTTCCTCTGCCAAGTTTGCTAGAGCAATGATTTTGATGAATTATTCATACACATCTCAGATTTTTTTGTAGAGCTCTTTGTGAGGAGCTCGTCCGGGGAAGTACTACAACCATGCCTATTTTCTGCTTTGAAGCAGCATCGCTGTGTTTTTTTTTATTTTATTTTTTTATTCAAAATAATACAGTGTTCCTCTGACGTGGTCAAAGACAGTTTTTTTCTTAATTTCTATTTACGGGTAGTATTTATTCTTAGTGCACCCACTTGGGGTCTAGGGGGGGGCTTAGGTCTAATTACATGTTTTTTTTTCTAACTCTTATTAAAAAACTTAAGCTGGTTCTAATATATACTCAATATATTATATAACATAACTTATTTATCTATTTATTCCTCTTCATCAGCTTACTTGCTATTTCCTTACAATATTTTAGCATCGCAGTGTTTTGATTTGAAGGGTGTAAGTGGTGGTTTAATTACTGGCACGTGAGGATAAGCATCTGCATGCCTCAAATTGATGGACGCAGTGCATCGTAGGATACGTTTCTGACGTGTGTGACCTACGAGACAATGCTTTGTTATAGGCGATGGTTACCAATCATAGTATGCATCATAAGCAAGTTGTCTAAAAAATAATAACAAGCTTCAAGCAAATAAATTATATCATTTTACATTTACATTTTGCTTGAAAAACAAAGGTCACAGACTCAGGTAAAAGAAAGGTCACAGACAGCTCTCAGAATTAGCAAGTTCAAGTGGTCAAGCTCGTAAAACCTAGAACCGCTGGGGAATAAATGAGTGATCGCCACCGCAGAACGCTTACAAGGCTTCAAAATTCACAAATGCTTACGACCATCATCAGCAGGAAGAATTTGCTTGGGACGCTCCTTCACCCGACGGTCACCAGATCTGACATTGTTTTTCAGCGTTTCACTTCTTGAGACTGATAACCATTTGAAAATTCCTGTAAATATATTTCAATACTCAATACTCAATACATTTATTGCATAAACATGGTTTAGTTTAGGTACATACATAGTTCTTAGGTGTAAGTTCTTAGGTGTAAGATCACATGGACCCTGTCCATGTGATACTGACTTACACCTTTTTTTTTTTTTTTTTTTTTTTTTTTGTGTGTGTGATTTTTCACTGTTCGCTTCAGCTATGTAGACTAGACTTCTGCTAGAATCACAGACACACAGTTTATTTACTTTTGGGTTGGTATCTTGCATGAACTGTGTATTAAACAAACTAATTTAGTTTGTCTAATACACGTTTTAATTATTCTGTAAAGCGGCTTACTATGTGCCTGATGTGATATATACTAAAAGTGATCAAGAAAGGATCATATAAAAAAACGGTAAGAACCGAGCCGTAGTTTGTTGCCTGTTCTTCTAGGCTTGGTCGCGTGGAACTAGCTTTAAGACGTTTCAAAGTGATTCTTGTAATTGAACTGAATAAAGAACTAATTTGATTTGATTTGATTAAAATCAGGCTATAGTATTTTTTTGACACAATTTTACCATCATAATAATATGTGCGTTACAAAATATAATCCTAATAGAAAATTCCCCATCCCCATTCAATAAAGTAAGGCAACCGTATCAAAACGTTTTCATTGTAAGTGTGAGCGAGCTCGCCCATCAATCTTCCAGCGCGCCTACACCGACGCGGAACTCGGTGAAACGTAAACTTATTACGTTATTTACTTTTAACTCGGTTTTCGTACATTTTCGTGCGCCGCTTACTGAGGGTAGCTGAGCGCTGAGCTGTTTCTAAACGAAATAAATCTACAATGTGTTTTGAGTAAGTTGTTTTTTGGAGAAACTAGCTCTAGCTCATCACAATGTGGACAAATAAATACGTAAGTATTGGTGAACGTTTATGATTGCATTTTTTTGTAAACACATGCATGCTATATTATGTCTAACAACGAGAGAACTAGTGGTAGCAGCCCCGCCTTCCAATCCTAAGGACAACGAGAACAAACATGTTAGCTAGTGTAATTAGTAAATAACTAGTTATTAGATTAAGTATTTTAAGTTTTAGTTAAGTTTCAAAGTGGTTCTGGAAATTGAAAAATTTCGGAAACATCTGTGTTCACCAAATAAATATTATTCTCATTATATTATTAATTATTTTTTTATTTGTTCTCGTTGGGAATCGAACCCACAACCTACGGCACAGTAGGCAGAGATAGGTAGAACACCAGCTGAGCTGAGAGGCTAGTCATTAGAGAATGGACTTCTCATTTTCTCTCTAATTAACCACCTCCAACCTCTTAAATACTCGTAAATTACAAGTCTAATACAAACCTCGACAGAGATTTACTGCTGTTATTTACAAAATTAAATTAAAACTTTTTCTCGTTTAATATCGTAGCGAACAAAGGTTTGCCAACTATTCTATCGCTCGTAAGTAACCCCATAAATAATGCCCATTGTGGATTATAGGAACCCATCAATGGAAGGTTTGTTTGTTCGGTTATTTCAACAACATCGTACGCCGGAGAACAATAGAGAAAGTAAAAATATTTAAGCCCTAGGTGAGTTTCTGTAATTATTCTTGCAAAAATTCACTTCCCTAACCTAGCCCCAATGTCCTGAATATCACTAACAACAAGTGCAAGACTACCACAACACGGTAAATAGACTGGCCTCTCCGTTTAGTTGGTAGTAGCTCTGCCTTCCGCACCGTAGGCCGTGGGTTCGATCCCCGCCGAGAACAAATATTTATGTAATGAACGCAGATGTTTGTTCTCTGTCTGAGTGTTATATTGTATTCTTCTTTCCCATAGTAGTTTCGGTTCCCATAGTACAAGCTCTGCTTAATTTGAGGCTAGATAGTGTTGTGTGAATTGCCTTGAACTGGCACCTAGACTCACCTAGATTTAAAATGTTTCAAAGTGATTCTTGTAATTCAACTGAATAAAGACTATTTTGATTTGATTTGATTTGCCTACAATATATTTAAAAAATATCATGCAAACATTGCCCCACCAAGGGAATCGAATCCTCTCTCGGTGGGTTATCCGCCAGATGCGACACAGAGGTCATCAACGTGTGAAAAACTTGCTGACAATAGAGTTTTTGCTCGTTTTCTGTGAATAAAGCTCATTTATCGAGTCTCCCTCGTCCCGACCGCTGTAATATGCTGTGACCTTCTCTCCCCGGGAACGACTAATATGAGAGTAATCTACAGCCTTATTGCTAGCCGGCGTTTGTCTTCAATTGCTTTCAGCCGTAGAGGTTTCTGTACTGAGTTATGACGTTGGTTGGTCATCGCTCTGAGAAGCAAATTGCGAAGACATTCACATAATTAACGGATTTTTATTAGAAAAATTAGTTTGAAAAAATAAAAGAGTGAGGGAGTGAGATGAGTGATGCATCAAGCAGATGACCCACCTGATGTTTGATAGAGCGTAATCCAGAGATTTAAAACAGGCACAAAAAAGGTAAAAGATTTAGAGAGATCCTTACATTTTAACCTGTGTTAAGGGCCGCAGCTAGTAGAAATAAAGTGGTTCAAAGTGCCCCTTCATTATATTAAAAATGCTTTTTGATTTGGACTTTACAGAAACACTGAATATTTTTTGAAGCAAAGAATTGAGTAGTCCGTGTAGAGCTCTCTTTGAAGTGCTCGTCCGGGGAAGTACCTACTACCACCATACCTACATATTTAAACCCTTCAAACCGAAACGCAGCATTGCTGTGCTTCGGTTTGAAGGGTGTGGGTGCCGGTGAAATAACTGGCACGTGAGGCTGAACATATTGACGCAGGGCAATGCATCGTAGGGCATGTTCCTGACGTGAGTGACCTACAAAACAATGATTTGTTATAAGCGATGGTTACCACCTAAAATCAGATGGGCCATATGCTGGTTCCATCAGCAAGTTGTATAAAAAAAAGGCATCTAGATGTTATTTCCCCGGACTTCGTAAAAAAAGGGAAAATGGAATGTCGTAAAGGCGATATCTATGTTCGCACATAAACTTCGACGAGTAACGATTGTATGTTTATTGTTTGTGGGCCTACGGAGCCTGGCAGTAGACCGCAGCCACTGAATAGAAATGAGCACTACTGTAGCTTCAAGGTCACATAAATGATCTTCATTCGAGGGTTACCATTCGTCCGGCAAATTCTTGATTATTCTGGGCAAATACTGTCCTATTGTATCTGGCTATTTGTGTGTCTGCTCATTGGGATCCAGATATTTAGATTTGTTTCCTTTTGAAACACCGTTCTAAAACTTATAGCTAAGACAAAAAAAAACTATTTAAATCAGTCATAAATAGACGAGTTAAAATCTATAACAAATATTCTTTATAATATTTCTATGCCTGAATATATTTAGATAGACTAGGTCACACTTATAATTGTACTAGCTGTACCCGTGACTTCGTCCGCGTGAAATTGCGTTTTCGTATAACATTTTTAATTTGCGACGAAAGTAAATCAGTAATCGCATGTGTATTCGGCCCATCGGGTACACCTAAGCATATATACCTACACACACCACGTTGTACCCGTTTTTTTTCATTTCATTTCATTGTTAAACAGGGCAATTCATTGTGTTGCTCGAGACAAGCCGCCACGCCATCTATCGACTGTGTAATGAGGCGTGAGTCCCCTGATTACCACCACAGTACTCAGCTCGTGTGACGTCACGCTAATGTGTGGAAAATTGTTTCAGAACAATTGAGCCATGAAGTCGCTTTCTCGAGGTTTATAAGCTTGTATTTTTGATACCTAAGTGCAGTTATACTACCATAACATGCTTGCAAAAGCAGAGAAACTCAAGAAGACGAATCTTATTCGGATTTTTATTCAATAAAACTCTATTTAAACAGGCATAACTCAATAAGCGGAGTTTTTTCAATTTATCAAAACTTTGGTCATCAAATCAAGCCGAATTATTTTTTATCGCGGTTAAATCTTACAAAAACAACAGAAACCAATAACAATTTGAAAGTTAATTCCCTAATTCTTTATTGAGTCAGTCCCAGAACACCTGAGAGCAAGTGGCGGCAACCTTTACCTATACTACCGGTACATCGGCTCTGTTTATCTGTCTGTATATTTGTTGTTTAACGAACCATCTTTCACGCAAGTAATATATTTAAAAAAAAAATGTTAATTTCTGAACCTACCTTTCACGCAAGTAATGTTAAAAAAATAAAAATAAAACAAGTTTATATCTGAGTATCACCGCCTATTCGGCTAATTTTCGGCAAATTTTTATCATTTGCACTTGATGTGCGGGCAGGTTTTTCCGGAAGTAGGCCGCTGGCGGGCCCTTTTTGCGTGACCCTTGACACGTGTTGCTCGATCTTTTTTATGTTCTACGACACGCCGGTTTCCTCACGATGTTTTCCTTCGCTGTTTTGAGAGTACTGGCATAGTGCACATAAATTTTTCGACAGAAAAACTCATTGGTACACGACTGGATTTGAACCCACGACCTTCGGGTCGGAAGGCGGGGCCGCTACCACTAGACCACCAGTGCTCTCCATCACCGCCTAGTAGTTTAGGGGATTTTAAGAAGAATAGGATTATTTTAAAAATGATTATTTATAGATAAATTGTGTTCAAGGAGCGTGCAAGTCAAGGAGCAATCGCTAGTATACCAAGACATCGTCGGCTACTCCCAAAGGATCGCGGAGACGTCTTAAATTGTTCCGGACGTTTACGAGAGCGCACATGTTTTAGAAAGTGATTGCTTTTGGATTCCCTTGTGAATTTCTATGAATATAACATGGCTTAAACCTTTGAGAGCCTAGTAGATAGATAAATCAAATCTAAGCTAAGGCCCGTATTCCGAAACTGTGCTTAGTCTGAGTCGAGCCTCAAGCATAGATTTTATGACAGTTCTCCATTGAAAAGTGTCAAAAATCTGTGCTTGAGGCTCGACTCAGACTTAAGCACTGTTTCGGAATACGGGCCTTAGACTTTGAAGCACACGTAATGCTATGTTTCCATGCGTGCCGTGCAGCCCGGCAGGCTGCCTGGCAGGCTGCCTGGCGGGCTGCGTGGCATGCAGCCTTTATTATGTTTAAAGATGTTCATCTTATCATAGACCGAATCAGATTCCAAAAATCTGTATAAAAGTAGGGTAAAATCTGTAATCTGTAATACTACCCTAAATTCTGTATAAATACAGATAAATCTGTATAATTGGCAACACCAATTTGGCCAGCGCGCGTGTAAACAGTCACCGGGCGCCCGCACATTCATCAAAAAACCGACACTCGCCCGCCGCCCCGGTTCGCGGCATTCACGTTCACGGGCCCGTTTACGGGCTCGGGCGTACCGTTTCCACGCGCGTGAATGTGAATGTGCACGTTGAATGTCGAGTTGAACGCACGCGTGGAAACGTGGCATTATGGCTTGGTTTATCTTACCACTACGTTCTTGACACTGTTGCACTGTAAGATGGAAGAAACGGGTATTTATAGCGATTACCATTATTATTAGACGTGGTCGCTGACTATTGGCCTCGTGCACAAGCTCAAAGTCGCGCAACGAGCTATGGAGAGAGCTATGCTGGGAGTTTCACTACGTGATAGAATCAGGAATGAGGATATCCGTAGAAGACCCAAGGTCACCGATATAGCTCGTAGAGTTAGTAAGTTGAAGTGGCAATGGGCAGGCCATATAGCTCGAAGAACCGACAACCGTTGGGGAATAAAGGTTCTCGAATGCCGACCACGAACCGGAAGACGAAGCGTAGGGCGCCCACCCACCGGATGGACCGACGACATTGTAAAGATCGCGGGAAGTCGATGGATGGTAAGGGCTCAGAATCGTTCTTCCTGGAAATGTGTAGGGGAGGCCTATGTCCAGCAGTGGACTTCTTCAGGCTGATGATGATGATGACCATTATTATTTCGCGACGTGCACTGGTTGAGTGCACTGGTGGCCTAATGGTAGCACCCCGCCTTCCGATCTTAAGGTTTCGGGATCCAATCTAGTCGTACACGACTACACCTATACTAGGTACATAGAAAAGTTATGTACACAATGCTTGTTCTCTCAACGGTGAAGAAAAACCTCGTGATGAAGCCCATAACTTGGTCAGCTCTGCACGTATTGACCATGTCTTTCCTGTGGATTAAGCCGACTAAGCTGTCAGGATGGTTTAGGAGCTGGAGTAGCCTATTCCATCTAAAATCCTGTCCCAGGCACTATAGCGTCCCGCAAGTAGGGCTTGAGTAATCGCCATGCATTACCATTGACGCTATATAAATCATCTAAAATAGATACAGCTTGCTTACATTCTCTATGGTTTTTTTTACAACTAGCTTATGAAAAAAACTTATGGCCCACCTGATGCTAAGTGGTAACCATCGCCTAACAAAGCTTTGCCTCGCAGGTCACGCACGTCATATGTTATGCTGGTACATTTCACAGATAAAAATAAAATTGGATCTAACAGTCACATTACTGTTTTAGGAGTACAAAGAACGGAAAACGATAAAACCAAGCTGCATATTGGCATTTTGATACAATGTGCTCAACGCGATAACACCACTAATTTGTGTTACCGTGAATACGCTCTCTGTCATGTGCGTGGAGACTGAAAATTAGTAACACAGCAACATCTTCAAGACGTTGAACCCAAAGCCAGTAGGTAGATATCCTGGCAACAAGTTATTACCTACACGTATTGGTAGTATCACCTAAAACCAATATTAGCATATTTCGTTCGGAGGTCTATGAACTTCGTTTATTACAAACATGAAACTGACGCTTTGATTTTCGATTTTGATTAGATACCAAAAAAAACGTTAGCAAAACCAATCAAGTCTGTTCATTAAAATAAGGGTTCACCAACCTAATAGCCCAGAGTTTTTCTAAAACGGCTCACATGACAACCGGTGTTTAATATTTATTAGGTACTAGATTATATTTATTTATTTTATTTTATTTATTGAACACCGACATTAAATCCACCAATACATTTCGAAAAGATAGTGCTTAAACGTTATACAGAGTCAAGTGTTATTACAATTACAGGTGAAGACAGCATGCGTACAGATAAGCGAGCAACAGAACACTAACTAATAACTAACATGACCTATTAACTAATACTATTTAAATAAACATACACCTACATAATATATCATAACAAAGGCTAAGCAGTTAAAACGAGGAGAAAAAATAAAAATAATTGTAAAAGTAATTAAATAAACGTAAACACAAAATAAAAAAATAAACATAATTTAATTAAATGTTATTTAGAGAATTGCAATAGACTTCACTAGATTTAAAATAAAATAAATTAAAAAATATATATATATATTATTTTTTGTTTTATTTTGGAGCAAATGCTTACTAGCATGGTACTGGACCTCATTGGCCTTAGCTGCGTCTTTGATAGGTATGTGGTAGTAGGTCTAGTACTTAATAAGTTACCCCTTCTTTCCTTAGAAAACTGCAGAGCAAGTCAACCAAATTGATATAATAAATGGTTCACGAAATATGAAAGCAATTTTCGTCAATGTTTTATTTCAGCAGTTCGGCAAAAAATTTGTCGAACCATTCTATTCGTTTGAAGAAGCATTGCAAAGCGAGGGGCGGCTGGATGTCGAATGGGGTATTTTTTATGAACTCTCTTTAGACACCCCTTTGCATGTCCACCGTTTTTCTCTTTTGCCGAACCTTTGTTTAGTGAACAGGAAATTTTCTTGTTGCTTTTAGTTCTTTTGAACTTTAAAAAGACATGTACTAACGCGGAGAATTTAACAAACTTTTCAATTGTTTAGTATTTTTTAATATTTTTTCTGGAAATTTCGCTCACAAACACAATAAAACTACCTAATAGAGAATTATTACTTACTTCTAGAACTACCGTATCTTACTTGCTTATTTTGAGATTGTCTGAGTAACTACTTAAAAAAATATTTTTTGAAACTTCCAATAAGTGTATTTATTCTTTTTCTAATCGTGTCACTGGTTCTTTAGAACCAAGTGCGGTGAAAGGATTTTAAGTGCACCTCAAAGTGAATTAAACTAGTTAAGAGTTTTAAAAATACATTCCTTTGATCCATTGAAGAATACACAAAGCTATTTAAGTTTTTAGATATATTTTGTTTTCAAGACATTACACTGATACGAATTAATCTAAACTTTACCCGCAGAATCGTATTCGAAGTACGTTTTGAGGGAAAATTACTTCGTAGATTGCTCTTGATATACGTGACCACTCAACATCAAGTGAGCCAACTGCTTGTGCCGTATTTTTTTTTATTATTAAAAAATTGAAACTACGAGTAAGGCCTGCGCACACCTAGTTCGCTGGCGAACGCGATCAATGAAACGCTGTCAAATATCGCTGTCAGATTTGAGATTTGACAGCGATATTTGACAGCGTTTCACCCATCGCTACCGCCAGCGAACTAGGCAAGAACTAGGTGTGCGCAGGCCTAATGGCCCGAACAAACCTAGTTCGCTGGCGGTAGCGATCAGTGAAACGCTGTCAAATATCGCTGTCAGATTTGAGATTTGACAGCGGATATTTGACAGCGTTTCACTGATCGCTACCGCCAGCGAACTAGGTGTGCGCAGGCCTAAGTGACCAAGTCTGGGTATTTTATAAATTTTTGGATAAGTAATGGCCTGTCACATAAATAATGGCCATTAGTCATCGTTTATCGGGAGTTCCAGATCATGAAGGTTGGTAAAGCTGAACCGCTGTTCCTGAAACCTACCTACCAAAAATAATGTTGGGTTCTTTCTATCCGATGAGTCATTGTCCCTGAAGAGATCCACTGTTGGATATTGAAGAAACTTTACCTTATTTTCTCTATCATTTCTCATTTTCTGTCAATCTGACATTTTCAGTAAAATCTGCAAAATCTGCGATTTCTGTCAATCTGACGTTTGCTGTCATTTTTTTCAGTAAATGAGTTTCCTTGTTTGTAACTAGTGTTAACCAGTTTTGGGAATAGGACATCTCTATTTCGGATCAAGCAAGAAGTTACGTCTCTAGTGGAGAAAAAAAAAAGAAGAGGAAGGAGGTTATGGCGTATATAATATAGTTTAATAGAGTTGTATTATCTGCAGTGCAGTGTAATAAAGATTAACAGAGTTGTAGCTATAATCAATGAAGAGTTTTCGTCCTAACACTAGTACTGAATGAGGACCATGATTCAGCTAGTTAACAGATCTAGCGAGAATAATACTTTTCAGTAGATCCATTGGAATCAAAAACAAGTTGGGTTCTATAGAAAAAAATAAACTCACTAGATCTGGATGGATGACGGATGGATAGATGGATCTGGACAATGGATCTTCTGGGATTTAACGGTTTTCCCCACTCAGCGGTTGCCGGTTTTAAAAAACTACATATGGCCTGATTGATCATTGCCTCTTAATTCTTCACAAACACTTTTTTTTCTTGATTTACTTTAAAATGAGTAAACATATCGTGTCTGGAATTCTAGTAGGTAGGAGTTAAATATCGAAAAAATGTGATAGATATAAAAGCCAACTATACTAGAAACGAAATAAATTGTAAGATAAATAACTTTTTGGTGCCTCAGCACAATTTATATTGCTTGAGAAAGTTATCCAAGATAAACTCTAAAACTAATTCGAACTACGAACTTCGGACTCAGTATTTAGCCACAAGAACTAATCAAGACATTCAGAGATCTAATAAAATATTTAATAGTACGGTTAGACTGATAAATTATGTTTCTGCTATCAGATACTAGGGCCTTAGAAGATTTTCACTAAAATAGGTAACTATCGTTTTCACAACCCCAGACCTCATTAGTAAGAGGAGGGATTAATATGAAAGGTTTTGATCATACATTCTAAAACGAATTTTTAGACAATATAGTTTTTGAGTAGTAGATAATGCTAGATAAGTCGCATGCACATGATGTTGTGCGGTTACCTTGGCCTATGACAATTGCATTATTCAATTGTCATACATAAGTCAATTCTTGTTTCGGCTCTCGAAACAACCGGACGTATTTATACTCCGTACCCGATATTGCTGTGTACTGCCTCGTGATTGGAGGATCCATCGTTTTTCGATTCTCGTTTCTTCCTTAACGTTTTGCACGGCGGACTCCTCCCATCGGTTTTGTTGGAGAGGGACGACATTACTGCAACTGCGAAGCCCCACAAGTGCCCCTTGGAGCCCTCATCCTGGTCCGGAGCCCGAGCCTTGAGTCTCAACAAGTGAGTGGCTTTAGCAGATTTTATTGTGCGGGCGGCTGGTTTCGAACCAGCGACCGACGGCGTGTGAAGCGCTGTAGGTGTCCACTGCGCCAACGCAACGTGAGCAGCCGCCGCGAAATTAAGGCATACAAACATCCAGTGCTACGATACGAAACAATACTGCTACGATCTTGCGCTACGTGCTACGGTCGGGCTACGTGCATTCAACTGCTACGACACGTTTGTGCTTGAGCTTCGCCTTGTCAACTTTTACGGGCAAAATTACACCGATTACTTTGCTATTATTTTGCAACAAAGTAAATACTTATTGGCCAATTCCTTTGTAGCTATTTCACTGGCTTAATTTCTTCCTACTACTTCATTGCTTTACCGGCTTAGATGCATCGCACTCCGCCAAAAACAAACGTAATGGAAAACGTACAATCAGGCCCTAGTCGATCGGAAACCGATCATGAGTCTGACACTAAAGTAACAAGTCGCCGCATGAAAAGGAGACGCAGTCCTGAGGTGGATATAAATGTAACATTAAATTCTTTTCAGAAGAATTTTAGCGAACACATGACCAAACTATTCACGGCTTTTCAAGAAAGCCAGGATGCAAAGTTCTCTGCACTTATGTCCGATGTAAATGAGATAAAACATGAAGTCGCGGAAATTAAGAAACATAACACAGATATAGAAAACAAAATTGAGGTGCTCAGTTCGAACTACGAACATGTCTCTACAAAGACGACTAAACTTGTCTCCGATTGTCAGTCTACCGCTGATAAGATACAATATCTTGAAAATAAAGTAGAAGAACTTAATCGCCAGTCCTGTGCCTACAAGATAGAGATAAGAAATATACCATCTAAAGAGCAAGAAAAATCTGATGAACTACTTCAATTGGTGAATGATGTTTTTAAAATACTGAAGGTGGATATCCAACCCAATGACGTGCGCAGTGTCCGAAGACTTCCTGGAAAACCAGACTCGCCAAGGCCAATCTTGATAGAGATGGCAACTTCTACACTTAAAACCCAAATCATCCAGGAGGCCAGAAACTACAATAAAACTAACGCAGGAAAACTCAACACTTCCCTTTTATCTAGCGAGGGACCGTCTAGACCTTTCTACATTGGGGAGAACCTGACATACAAGGCTAAGGGCCTCTTTCACCGTGCAAAAGATTTTGCCAAGCAGAACGACTATGCTTTCTGCTGGACCCATAATGGTCAGGTACTTTTACGTAAAGATGAGCGTGCAAAAATCAATGTCGTCAAAAATGAAAACCAGCTGCAAAATATGGAGCCAACTACTGCATGACTATATTGCATGCATTTTTATACATTATATAATTACGTCATAGTTTATTCTCAAGTTAAATGGAACTTAGTTGTAAAAAGGTCTTACCTTAATTTAGATATTCACATACACAATACACAAGAAACACATCAAACACACACTCTACATTATAATACAACACAATACAATGAACATACAGTACTACTTTACCCTGTGTCAGTGTACAACTTGCTTACTAATTATTATCACATAATCATATGTTTTGTATTGGGAGCATTGAGTTGTCGGTCCGAAGTGCGCTTTGTCATGATGCTGGGGCTATGTATGCTGTTCAAATATTTCTTCTTCATGTTTTATTTCCGTAGTGTTCCGTACACGCGGACTGTACTGTTGTTACAGTACCTAGAATCACTATGCGTCAAATGAATAACAACATAGAAAGTTTATGTAGCAGCATAGATAGCGTAGCAGTGTCAGAGACATATTACTGTAAGCCTGAGGACTCATTTTCCCACTTACCCAACTCAAAAAAACAACTAGTGATAATAACACAAAATATAAGAAGTATCTCCCGTAATTTCGATGAATTTGTAATCTTTTTGAAAAGAACAAAAATACAACCAGATGTTGTTGTACTGACTGAATGCTGGCTTTCTAAAACTATAAACCCCCCAGTGATGGATGGATACATATCATCTTTCTCTACATCTAACTTCTTGCAGAACGATGGTGTAGTAGTATACACTAAAAACAACTTAAATTCTCATACATACGAGCCAGATTTTAGTGAGGCTAACTGTTTGGTCACTATAATTAATAATTCTGTGGCAGTTATCTCATTATATCGCTCTCCTTCTTTTCATAATTTGGATAACTTCATAAACTCTCTGGACACTCTTCTAACCGCTCTATCTAAATATCAAAACTTGATTGTCGTTGGAGATATCAATATAAACATTATAAATGAGTTAGTAGATCGCCACACATCTGAATATCTTGACATTTTGGCATACCATGGACTTCTCCCTTCGCATACCTATCCCACTAGGCAATCGAGTTGCCTCGATCACGTTTTTCTAAGAACAAAACAAAATGCTATTACCCTAGTTATACAACACAGTATGACGGATCATGACTCTGTGCTTCTCTCATTGCATAATTCTAAAAATAAAATGGCGGATAACGTCATGATAAATAAGGTTGATTATGACTCTATCGCAAAGGAGATAGCCATAACAGATTTTACCTGTGTACTAAATGCTTTGGATTGTAATGTTGCGACCGATAATTTTGTTGATATTATTAAAAAAATTATAATAAAAAATACGACAATCATTAAAACTCCTCGTCGAAAAACACCTATCAAACCATGGATTACTCCAGGGTTAATCCGATGCATGAGACATAGAGATAAACTACATGTTAAATTGAGAAAGGAACCTGAAAATGAAACGCTTCAATTAATATATAAAAGGTATCGAAATTACTGCAATTCATTACTCCGAAAATTAAAAAAAGCATATGAAAAGATGCAATTTGAAGAAGCCGGTACTAGCATAAAGAAAACCTGGAAAGCGATAAACAGGATAACAAACTATAAGCCCCATAAAGCTCTTCCACAAGACTTAATCCAATGTAAAGACCCATTATCTACTATAAATCACGTTAACTACTTTTTTGCCAATGTTGGCAAGACATTGGCAGAAAAAATAAATGGAGGTAACATACAAAAATGCCAAGCCCCGACAAACAAAATTCCAAATTCCTTTGGACTTATTGAGATAGACAAAACAGAGATACTTACACTTATTACTTCATTAAAGACTGATTGCTCTGTAGGTTGGGATGATATCCCTGCAAGAATTATAAAACAAAATAAAACGTTTCTTGTAGAACCACTTACGCATATTTGTCAGCTAAGCTTTGCTACCTCAGTCTTTCCCACAGCATTTAAGAAATCCGTTATTCTGCCAATACATAAAAATGGGGACAAAACAATAGTTACCAATTACAGGCCGATATCTATTCTGCCAACTTTGTCAAAAATTTTAGAAAGAGCTATAAATAACAGACTCGTAATCTACCTAGAGAAATATAATCTTCTATCGGAAAACCAGTTTGGATTTCGGCGCGGTAAATCCACTGACGATGCCGTGTCGGAGCTGAATAACTATATAGTAGAATGCCTAGATGATGGCAAGAAATGTTTGGCCATTTTCTTAGACCTTGCAAAAGCTTTCGACACGGTATCGGTCAACTTACTATTGTGCAAACTGGAAGGTCTAGGTGTACGAGGAGAACAGCTGAGGTTAATACAGAGCTACTTATGTGAGAGAACACAACGTGTCAAAATTGGAAACTTTCAAAGTACCGAGCTACCAGTCACTTTCGGAATTCCCCAGGGAAGTATTCTTGGACCAACTCTTTTCTTGGCCTTTATGAACCAGATATGTGAACAAGAACTACCCCATGGCAAATTAATAGCTTTCGCAGACGACACAGTTCTGCTATTCCAGGGAGAGAGTTGGGAAGAGGTCTATAGACATGCGCAGACTGGTTTTGACTTGGTTTCTAACAGACTTTTTGAAAATTTACTCACGTTAAACCCAACGAAAACCAAATATCTTACTTTTTCATTACGTAAGCCAGGACAACCAGACCCTATATTTACCATCAAAGCCCACACCTCGCAATGCCTGCAGTATACCCCACTAAATTGTACTGACTGCATTATATTGGAAAGATGCTCCACAATCAAGTATTTAGGCTTAATTCTTGACTCCCAAATGACTTACGTCCCTAACATAAATCTTCTAACTTCCAGAGTAAGAAAACTAATTGCAGTTTTTAAAAACATTAGGCACGTGGCAAACGCAGATCAGCTTAAAAACACTTACTATGCCCTTTGTCAATCTTTATTGACCTACTGCCTGACTTCTTGGGGTGGTGCGCCCAAAACCCATCTATTGCCACTTGAAAGAGCACAGAGAGCTGTGCTCAAAGTGGCACACTCGCGGCCTTACAGATATCCTACAGCACTATTATTCAATGAATGTCAAGTGCTGACAGTCAGGCAGCTATTTATACAGCAGACTATCCTTAAGCAGCATTCACAACCTAGTAATAGTACATTACGATACAATAAAAGGCGGCGGGATAAAAAATTTGATCTGTCTACTTGGAAAACAACTTTTGCTCACAAACACTACGGGTTCTTGGGCCCTATTATGTATAACAAAATTAACTCCAAAACAACCATTTCCAATATAACCTACCACGAATGCAAACTTAAAACCAGAGCTTACCTTCAACAATTGAATTACTCACAAACGGAAGACTTCTTACAAATAGTTTCATAAACGCCAATTTCAACACTGAACGGTAAACTAGTACACTGACATACACACACTCATTACACACATAAACACCACATACACACCACTTACACATCACATACACGCAAAAATCACAATATCGAACATTATAAACTATATTAAAAACCTAGCATCAGTTACGTCCGAAAAACATTAAATTGTAATTCTTGTTGCATAGCCGAAACACGGATCCCTCGCGTCTAAACACAAGTTTCATACTTAGTTAGAGCGAGTAGTCAATGTATAGACTATACACTAGTCTTATCTTTTTTTGTATCTTAAGGTGCACCTAATTAACTAAATAGAAATCTACATATATAATTTCCTTAGTACCTTAACTGATTGACTAAAATAGCTGTACTTTTGTTAACCTTTTTTTGGAAAATAAATGTTATTATTATTATTATTATTATTATTATCTCACCAACCATGTCTAATGCACAGCTATCGATACTAGCAAATATCAGAAGTTTTCGTAAAAATAAAAACGTCTTTGTATTACTTTAGAAACTATCGAGATTTTTAACACACGCAGCTCGTAATAATGGTACATAATGTACCTACAACTGTGCTGAAATATCGGGAGTCAAAACTCACAAAACATGGTGAATATTCCGTTGTTATAAGCTAGAAACTAATTTCTAGAGTTTGCTCTAGTTGGACTAACATCAGATTTTCCGAAGTAATTTGCCTAAGACAGTGAACCTTTATCTGCATGCCTCGGGCGAGCAGATATGAAGGTTTGAAAACTTCACATCAATTGTAATAACTTACTTACCTGCTCACCGTATCTGTTAGAAACAAGCGTTTTAGACATGGCTTTACCCTGAAAAACTCTCCATCTTTTAAGGCCTGCGCACACCTAGGTCGCTGGCGATGGCGATCAATGAAATGCTGTCAAATTTAACAGCGATTCACTGATCGCCATCGCCAGCGACCTAGGTGTGTCCAGGCCATAACCCAATAATGACAAACAGGGCGAACTCCTTTACGTAATATTTTATACTTTACGTAAGGAAGTATGTACCTATACAATGTTATGGTTTATTGAATGAAGCATTAACGCCACGGCTTTTTATGCAGTTAGTAGGTACCTGAACAAAGCCACAGGTAGGTACTAGCTAGAAATTTACAGAATGGTAAACAAAAAATCTTATAATAAAATACAAAAGATATTTATGCAAACTAGCTAGCTGTTGAAAACTGTTGTGATTTCTACGAAGCTACGTCATTATTTTATCTAATACACGGCGTAGACGTGGCGTAGCAATGTAGAGGACCATAATAATCACTGTGTAATACTCGAAATAACTGTAGGTACCACAGACTATACTGTGCTCGTAATAAAAGCTCTGCAGGGCTACGTCAAATTGTGTATAGATAGGCTGACCCACACATTTATTTTCTTCTTGTGTTTGAATGTGTTGACACGGTTGACACAATTTTGACAGCCATAACCATAACCATATGAAGCTCATGGTAGGCCAGCTGTTCAAAGATCAAATCAAAGTTATAATTTAATCGAGTCAATAAACAGCACTAGCAATAACAATTGTACAACTAATTCGATCACACGCCCCATGTAGAGAGATCGGTTGATGGACAGGGCTCAGAATCGTTTTTCCTGGAAATGTTTAAGAGAAACCAATATCCAGGAGTGGAGTTCTTCAGGCTGATTGATTATGATGATAAAAAGGTACCTAATCAATGAGTGTATGTATAGAACAACACTAAAACCTTATTTCGGGTGGTGTATCCAAAAATAAAACTGAAATCGCACTGTTTCGTCAGTAAAGCCTTCTCGGGGTTAATGAGGCACGTGCGAAGGGCGTCAGATAAGACGGCTGCCTCGCCCGAATGAACTCGGCACAGGACCTGGGGTAATCTACCAGGGGGCTAATTCTCAAGCCGATCTCGATCATTTTGCAATTTCATTTTATTGCTTCTTTTCGAAGAGAGAATGGCAGATTTTCTTGAGTAATTTATCAACGACCTCTTCGTAAAAGCGTCGACAGCTACGATATACGGAAAACGTAGTAAAAGTGCGGGGTTGTGAAAAGAAGCAATAAAATAAAATTGCAAAATGATCGAGATCAGCGCGAGAATTAGCCCCCAAAGCTCAAAATTAGCTACAAGAAGACATCAATCATCATTTTTTTATGTGAAAGAAAAAGCGACTTACTGCCCAAATAGCACTATCTAATTCAAATATTATTTTGAATTAGATAGTGCCAATTAAAAAATGTTTTTGTCATCTAGGTACACAATCAGATATTCGATATAATATATTTTTATTCATCATTAATGATAATAATACATAATAATTTCATCCCGCCTTTTAAATAATATTAAAGTCAAAAGAAAAGCATAATCAAACTCAATATTTATAAACATTGCAGTTGAGTTCACAAGATCTCAATTCAAATTGAACTCGTATAATTAACTCCTGGAGGCTTTAGATTAGAGTTATTTGAGTTTGAAGATACATAATATGAATAAAGATATAAGTATCTCTTGAATACAGCCCAGACAATTTAACGTCTGTGCCCGTGTAAGCATTGATGCGCGAGGTAAGTTTCAACCAGAAATAATATGAAATCCTATTTCCGACCAGGCGAAACCATTACCGGAATATTCATGTTTTTCTCCACTTTTCGCGTTTGCTTTAATATTTTGGCACTGTGAGGAGATCTCAGATAACGAGACACGACGTAAATTATTCATACACCGCGCTTCTCAGTCCAAAATAAACGAGATAAGTAAAAGAGAATGTGAGTACTTACTTACAATCTACTTAACTCACAGCACTCTGTAAGCATGAACATTTGAACATACTTTATTTATTCAGAATTTCAGCATAAAATTAATTTAAAAAATCGGCCAAGTGCGAGTCGGACTCCCCCATGAAGGGTTCCGTAGCAACAAGTAACATAATATAAAAGTTCTTGTTGTTCGTCGAATGGTAAATTGCGGTTTACGATTTATGACGTTTAAAAAAAAACTACTCAATAGATCTCGTTCAAGCCAAATATCGTTGGAAGTTTGCATAGTAATGTACATCATATATTTTTTTTAGATTTATCATTCTTTTATTTTAGAAGTTAGAGGGGGGGGACCAACTTTTTTCCACTTTGGAAGTGTCTCTCGCGCAAACTATTCAGTTTAGAAAAAAACGGTATTAGAAACCTCAACATCATTTTTGAAGACCTATCCATAGATACCACGTATACGTTCGATGAAAAAAAAAATTTTGAGTTTTTGTTGCAAGTATGGGGACCCCCAAAATTTATAGTTTTTTTTCTATTTTTGTGTAAAAATCTTAATGCTGTTCACAGAATACATCTATTCGCCAAGTTTCATCAGTCTAGGTCTTACGGTTTCGGAGAAAAATGGCTGACATAAGGACGGACAGACAGACAGACAGACATGACGAATCTATAAGAGTTTAGTTTTTGCCATTTGGCTACGGAACCCTAAAAAGTTTTCCATATTTAGAGCATCTTTGTCAATAGAGCTCGTAGCCTTAGTTTGCTTAGACATCCCTCACTGATCGCCAAAGTTGAGCAACATTCTGCCTAATTACCATTTCGGTTAATGACTGCTTTACATCAGCTTTCCCTCTAGTCTGCAGTAGTAAAAACTTCCGTTACCAAAGTTGGCTTCTAGCTCATACTTAAATCAGTCCTTACTTTTATTCGTATAGAATCGCTAGTTTACATATTTCATATTTATGTCTACTCAAAGCTTTTCATAGTAATTTATATCTGATCAAAACACAATCATTGTTCTAGTGTAATCCTATAGTGTACTACCTACCTTTGCAGTGAATATAATAACGGCCTTTGTTTGCCTTTACAAAGCCTTTGTGTACCGTTCTCCTCCTAAGTAAAGCCGTAAACTTGGCTAGTTGGAATACTCATTGCATGATGTAAGTTTGGGCAGGTTGATTAAACCACATTGTTTCTAGAATATGTAGATTGTAAGTTAAACTATGTCATTTTCCAGGGCCATGATAAAACCTAATTTCGTTCTACAGGTTCTTTTATTTGGTAAGAACAGACAGAGATTTCTGAAAAATACAGCCTACCTAATTATAGAACAAACCCTTATTTTGGTTGTAAAATAATAGCAAAATTCTCTATTATACTTCTGATGTGTGGTAAACAAACTAATAATTAAGCCAGAACTGCTAACATTTTCAATAATTATTTTCTCATCACTTTAGAATGCAATCAAGCTCTCTCATCGTTAGTTGCAGACAAGTTTGAAACTTTTAACAAACTTCGGAACGGAGTTTGTTCGTACCGAGAAATGTTTAATTTTTATTTATTACTGGCAGACTCTGCAGTGTGCATTTATGAATAATGACTATCCTCTTTCAACATCTCTCCTTGGTGACACCACTGCATGTAAGGCACTATAGCATCATAGAGTAAATATATACTTGAGCCAACGTTCTATAGCACTCGACGTGCTGGATCTTATTTCCGGTGCAATCCCAGCCTGCACGCTCCGCCAAGTCACCGCAACACCCGGCTGCCACAACAAGTCTGTGTTATATTGAATCTATAGGTAAGTGTACCATGCCCTGAGTAAATAAACCTACTTACAACAAAAAGATGGAAATTATCATTCGATTGTAAGTATTTATTTTATGCTTATTCTCCATTATATAAAAGCTGATTTGTAAAATTATATTTGAAGTGAAAACTTCTTTTGGCGGGCTTTTAATTCGCATCTGTCGGCATAGTGCCAACATGATTTTTGAAAATCTTTCAGATTGCTCCAAATTGGTGCAGCAGTTAGGTTATGGATCTCTCTGTCATAGACAAACAACAAAAATTGGGGATAAAGTACACCTACCGAGTCGTATAGTTTTGAAACCAGCAATTATTTGTTCGGCGCAGGCTAACACAGTTGAGCTGTAATTCAAACTTTGAATTGAATGCCACGTGCATGCGGGGTTTAGATTCATGGAAAATCGTTGCGATAGCGCTCTTTCAGTGCTTTAATTTTTGTCTTTTGGTAAATTTTATTAATTTATTAATTTGAATTAAAACGGTTTTGGAACCTGTTTTACTCTAATTAATAAGGTAAGTACCTACCTAAAAGCAGCAGTGTCTGTAACTTAACCCACAAGAACCAGATTGTAACATATTAAAGCTAGGTAGATCTAGGTGTTATCCAAAAGGTTTTCCTACTCAGCTTCAGGCTCAGAGAAAGATTTTTCAGATTCTGATTATGATGCCGTAATTTGTGATGTTTGAGTAGGTAAGGCAAGAGAGGAGTGATGATGGCAGAGATGACGGCTGACAGAGAGGAATGGAGGAGGAATACGTGTTGTGCCGACGCGACCCCACATAAAGTAAGATAAGGGCAGGATGAAGAAGGAAACTTATTTGTTTTGTTAAATAAACCTATAAGCGTAAACATGTTTTTCAAAAAGAGATCGTAATTCTAAACTCTCAGATTTTCCTACAAACTATTAAACTAATTGGCTAAGTATTGGGAATTAATGAACGTGAATTCTATTATCGGTAGATAAGCCTTTACTACGCCCCTCGAATTTTACGACAAGGTAAAACAGGCTGCGCCTAATTGCTTTATTTTAGCAGCTTTTAAACTGATCCCTAACGAGTTTAAACTTCTTACCTACACTTTAGCAAGTACCTACCTACCTGTATAATTATAGTAGGTACCTACCCACCTAGGTTAAATACATATTGAGTACGTTGCGTTATGTATATAGGTTAAATATCACTTATTTCAAGTTAAGTGTGTAATTTAACATTTTTTTAGGCTGCTTAACCCGATAAAAAAAATAGGGCAGATAAAAATCACTGACTTTGGTTCCCCAAAATCTAACGAATTCGCTTTCAATTGACACGGTTTCAATTACACAGTTCAGCCGCTGAGGATCTGATTTAGGTAGGTAAATGTGCTCCTGATATCCTACCCTCGACCTTAGGGCTTAACGACCCTCGTCATAGGACCCTATCATACGTGTCGGGATGACATTGATATCGTACCCGCTAGTTAATAAAAACCCCACATTTAATTAAGAAAAACCGAATCTTTATCGCTGGAATGGCACAGCTAGCGACTAAAATAGGCTGAGGAGCATGACGTGCGGGTTCAATAACCACAGCGGGACAAATATTTGTAAGATTTGCTGGGTAATATTTGTTTTTATTCAATCTGGGTGACACAGGGAAACCTAGCTCAATATCGTCAGTGTGATAAAACAGTTTTGCTTTGAAAATAGCTAGGTAGCGATTTTAATACTAAAACTGTTGAATAACACTGATGAGTGATGAATGATATTGAGGTAGGTCATCTATCTAGAGTTGTAATCTGTGTAACCAAAACTCCAAAACACATGGCTACACATAGCTCGTACAATAACGCCGTTTCATTTCACGCAATTAATCATCTTGACACAATAACCGCCGGACAATACACGTCGCGTCAAACGGAACGCTCTATGCAATAAATGGCGGGAAACGCATCGCATGACGCACAAAATGGCCGCCCGACAAAATGGCTCATCATCATTATTCTGATTTGCAGACTTTCTCAGAAGAATGTTTTGGTTTAGTCAAATCATAGTTGATTTAAAGATACGGCCACTGGATAAGTCAACTGGTGATCATAGACCTATCCCATATTTAAGGGCGATCATAGTGGTTTATCTATGTACCTATACAGTAACATTCTTAAAATACCAAAACCAGTTACAAAAATTGTTTTATTAAAAACGATATAAAACTCTACAAAAGTAAATGATTATTGTAAACAGTCTTGTATAACACGAAGGCCTACGAAGGCCCGGCGCCGCTGGCCGCCTCTAGCGACGCCTTGAGACGGGCATTCTCGGCGTTTAGTGCCTGCACTCTCTCGTCGTACTTAGTCCTCAGTTCCTGTAAACATAAAGTAGTTACGCACTGCACTAACATTGCTTTTCCTCTCTCTCTATTTTCGGGCTAAAGGACTAGTTCACATGTAATTCAGGTTACGAACTATAATTTATTCCAAGTTTCTTAAAAAAAATATGTGGTTAAAAATTCACAAATTATAACATTTTTGAAAGCCTGTACACGCTTCCCCACCGGTGAAATGGTAAACCCCCCATAACCTTATAGAGATCTGTATCGTACATGGGAATTATACCATTCTATAAGACGTCTAGTCTAGATGTAATAGAGTCTACCGTCCATTAAGTACCTTGAAAATAGCAAGTTGCGTTTCATATTCCTTGCGCAGATCCTCGTTGATGTTAGAGCTGGTCTGTGCCCGCTGCAGGACCAGACTGTGCTTTTCCTTCTCGGCTTTGTAGCGAGCGTCCATAGCTTGGTATCTCTCCTACAAATACATAAAAGTAGATTAAAAAACAGGAGGTACTTTCTTCCTGTCGTGTTCCTCTTTTTTATCTTCTTTTTTTGTCTTGTTGTTTTTGCTGTTTGCAACTGAATAAACCATCTTTAACTTTGACTATTTAACCAGTGTGTTGAAGGGTTTTCAGCGCAGCTCAAAGAGACTCATAAGTACGTTACCTGGTAGCATTAACCCCCCTTCAGGGAAACGTTATGAACCGAATTATTTGAACCCACGACCTTCTCCTTGATACAGGACGCGCTAACCATCTGCGTCATCAAATTCTAATCTTAGGTTCAAATTTTCATACATTTTAGGAAGAATAACTCTTAGGGACAGTTCGGCACTAACGCAACCGTGGCTACGGGTATCCTACTAACGCTATAAATGTAACATAGGCACAACCCTCTCCTACACATTTCCAGGAAGAACGATTCTGAGCCCTTTCCATCCACCGACTTCCCGCGATTTATTTATAACTAGCAGCCCGTCCCGGCTTCGCACGGGGTAGACAATATTGTTGTACATTATTCTGTTTTATCGCTAATAGTTTCGGCAGCGCATTCGACGAAAGACATTTTAAGACTCATTTTTCTACACCTTCGGTTACATTGTTCAAATTTTACCAAGGATCCCTAATTTTTTTCAAAATGAAATGTAACCTATGTCAAATTGGAAGAATGTAGCATTCTATTAGTGAAAGAATTTTTTAGATCGGCCCAGCACTTTTTGAGCCTATTCATTACAAACATACAAAAATAGGTACAAATCTTTCCTCTTTATAATATTAGTATAGAGTTGTATAGATGAAAATCCACTGACCTCCATAGCCTTGACCTCTGAGTTGCGAATCTCCAGCAGATCCTTAGTGATCTGGTTGATGTCCTTGAGAGAATGCACCTGCGTGGTTAGAGCTTCTATCTGCAGTTCCTGGTTCTTCACCATTTTCGTCTTGTCGAAGATCATGCCGCGCGCTTTGCTCAACAGCTGGAAAATAAAACCAACATTATGTATTAGTTACTTTTTAAGCAGGTATTAACGTTTAGTGCCTCAAGGCGGGTATCATACCAGACATGTATCATTTGTCCGATCCGATCACCGTATCCGTATCGTCGACGCGTATTATGATCGCATATGTGGACGGGTAATGATATACGTATCATGATACGGGATCTCGATACACCGTTATGATACGGCCCGTCCCATGTCGTGTCGGTTTTTGTCCGATCATCAAAGGTGATACAGATACGGACGTGGGTCAGTCTGGACGCGTCACAAAACAGGCACATGAAATTGCTAAATTCTCGTACATTTCAACCAACTGCGACGACATGTTTGATCGAGAGCAGAAACTGAACTGGGCAATAGTTCACCGCGCGGTCGCGGCTTTAAGCAGTCGGTCTCAACTGCTTGAAGCAGTCCGTGTACGGCAGGCCTTAAAGCTAGGTGAGTCTAGGAGCCAGTTCCACCCGACCTAGCCTAGAAGAGTTTGGTAAATTCAGTGAGTAATGTTTGCGTTACCTCTTCGTGCTGCTGTTTGATGTTTTCAATCATCTCATGGTTCTTCCCGGTGGGCTTCGACAGCGCCGCCTGAAGCTCTGTCTCCAGGTTCTTAAGCCTCGCTTTTAGAAGCTCTATCTCATCTTCACGGACCTGGAACATTATTATTTTGTGAAGATATTTCCTTTTTCAGTAATTACTTTGACCGTGATGTGACCCGCTATAGGCCTTGGCAGAATACCAGGGTTGCACTGTACTGTGTAGTGTCACGCCATGTGACCTACACGGTGCGACAAATACTGAGCCAGGGGACCTAATCGACCATGTCAAACTTTGTCTAAGCCTTATTATTTGTATCTTTTTAGGGTTCCGTAGCCAAATGGCAAAAACGGAACCCTTATAGATTCGTCATGTCTGTCTGTCTGTCTGTCTGTCTGTCCGTCCGTATGTCACAGTCATTTTTCTCCGAAACCGTAAGAGCTAGACTGATGAAACTTGGTGAGTAGATGTATTCTGTGAACCGCATTAAGATTTTTACACAAAAATAGAAAAAAAAACTATAAATTTTGTGGGTCCCCATACTTGAAACTGAAACTCAAAATTTTTTTTTTATCAATACCATACGCGTGGGGTATCTATGAATAGGTCTTCAAAAATGATGTTGAGGTTTCTAATATCGTTTTTTTCTAAACTGAATAGTTTGCGCGAGAGACACTTCCAAAGTGGAAAAAAGAGAATGATAAAACTAAAAAAAATATATGTTGTACATTACTATGCAAACTTCCTACGATATTTGGTTTGAACGAGATCTAGTCAGTAGTTTTTTTTTATACGTCATAAATCGTAAACCGCAATTAACCTTTCAAAGAACTACATGAACCTTTATATTATGTTAGGTACTTGGCGAGTCCGACTCGCACTTGGCTGCTTTTTTTATAGTCAATAAACATATTTTCTTTCTTTTCTTTCTTCTTTTTAGTCGATCCGTCGATGGGCACCTATGTCAGGAATGTAGGAAGTGGAAAAAAATCATTTATTCTAGTGAAACAAACCAGCTGACCTTCAGTTCAAACTTCAAACTATCTTCTGTCCTTTCCTTCTTAACTGTCTCCAAAGCTGCAATCTTCTTGAGAAGCTCTGACTCTTTTTGCTGCCAATCCTGTAACTTTGAAAACATCGTTAATATAAAAAATTGGTGAAAACCTTCACATTCTCACAAACTTCCCATATTGCCCTTTTATTGTACGTCCGGAATGGACAAAATCTGAAAACTGTGCCTACTTAGCCATAGACAATAAGATCTTTTCTGTACAACAGTTATGCAATAAATATTTCTGATTTCTGAGGCGTTGGAGCTATGTTTATAGAGTATCTATCATTTCAGTCATGTTCTACTACACCCGGTCTATCAAGCCCCCTTTGGCATTTACCTGTTGTTCGGGTGAAGCATTATCTTCCTTAACTTCGCTCGGTTCTGACTTCACTTCAGCTGGTGTGGGGACCTCTACTGGCTTTTCCTCAAGAACAGGTGCCGGTACTTCTGCTTTTGTTTCTTCTATTTTTACTTCCTTAGCACCTTCAGTTTCAACTTCTGCTTTCGTTTCTTCTGTTTTTACTTCCTTAGCCTTTTCAGTTTCAACTTCTGCTTTTACTTCTGCAGCTATTGCTTCAACTTTGGGTGCTTCTACCTGAATAATGATGCATGGGTCAGATTTCTTAAATTGTTTAGGAATATAGAGCCTAGTTATAGGCTTCAAGATTCAAGGAATCAGGGCCAAAGACTAGTGTAAGGAAGTAGGGAGTAGGGCTTTAGGCTTCAGATTTTTAGCTTAGCCTAAACTCTAGGCTTTTATTGTACGTCTCAACTTACTGGTTTGGTTGGTTCTGGTGCTATTGGAAGTATGGGAACCTCGGATGCAGGAGCTGGAGTTTGAACACCTTCGCCACCTCCTGCCTCCTGGCTTTGGACTTGGTCTGCCTGTAGATAAATTAAAATTCTGAGGTATTTGTTGTATTCCTAAATTCCTTGTCGATGAAGGTACCCAAATATGGGAAGATATACATATAAGTAGTCTAATTCCCTGACTCAAAGTAGATATATACCTACTGAGTCAATTGAGAAAGCAAATAACGATCCATAAATCACGATTTAAGAATTGAAACAAAGACGAAAATGTATGAGTCCATTCCTCTCTGGTAGATAGGTAGACATACAGAGCTATTTAAACTAACATCGCAAAATGAATGTATTTCCATAACAACGTAAATAAAATGACTTGCCAAATACGACACAGCCACCAAATTTCCAAAACGAACCGCGTATTTTAAGCTTACCGAAACGCTGAACAAACGTTAATTTAGAAATGGCCATGTCTGCGCAGTAATTGTATAAACGAATCTCGGTCTAACAGCCTTTGCATAATTGTGTAAGCTTGTTTAATTCTACTTTGCGTGTTCTATTTTCTAGTAGGCAACTCTCTTGTAATATAAATTTTGAAACTATCATGGTTTCTAACACTGTTTTTATGAAACAACGGGATATTTTATTTACCGTTACGGTTGAACAGTTCAGTTCAACCGTGATGGTAAATATCCTGTTGTTCATCATGGTGCATGCAACTGTGCCGAAATAATGGAAGTCAGCTTAAAATTTTATCATAGTAAATATCCCGTTGTTTCATAAAAAAACTCTCTTGTAGACTCGATTTAAAAAAGATTTGAAGAAGTCCACTGCTGTATTATGCTTCATCCATACATTTCCTGGAAGAACGATTTTAAGCCCTCTATAACCTCGAATTTCACATAACTTTGAGGCACAATAATAAAATGTAAGTAGGTAGTCATTTTATTTCTAGCCTGTGCCTCTGGGCAAAGACTTCCAGCTTTTTCTATCCCCCGCCTCCTCCCATCATCTTCTTTTGAAGGCGTCCAATAGATGTCTCGTCAACGCTTTCTCGGCCGACCACGAGGCCATCGTCCTTTAGGAATCAATGGGGTGCTGATAGTCACCCACCTATCTGGATGCATGCGGCTAACGTGCCCAATCCCCAATCCCATTTAAGCCTGGTAGCTTTGTCATCTACATTCCGATGCCTGATAAGAAACGCAATATGTCAAAGCCGTGAATGCTGCGTTCCATGGCCCTACAAAAAAAAACCCCATCAAAAAGAAAATAAGCGAGTGAGTGGTGAAAATATTGACAGTCCGTCGGGTAAAGGACCTGTGACGTCACACGCTCCATCTTCCGGTTCATGGACGCCATTCGAGAACCTTCTTTCCAGCAACAGGAGGAAATATGGCCTGCCTATTACCACTTCAATTTGATTAAGCCGCAAGCTATATCGGTAACCTTGGTTCTACGGATTCCTAATTTCTGATTCTGTTGAAAGCTGAAACTCCTAGCTTTGTTCTACAAGTAGATAGGTATACGGTATACCTAACCTATAAGGTTACTTTCAACTAGGTAGGTACCTACATAAAAGTCCACAAGTAGGTTTAAGTGGTAATTGCTTGCTTTAGACCTACATAATGTATCTAGGTCGAATAAAATGCGGAACCAACAATTAAAAACACAGATAAATACGTAAACAATAGGCACAATACCCTCAGTGAATAATACGGGTGCATTTTGAAGCTCTTAAGTTGAACTCCGTCATTGTCTGTATCACGTATCCTAGTCCATATGGATTTCATGTCGGATTTTAAAATCTGGTGAATTATTTTTCAATCACAGTATCATTTTTCAATGACAAGAATAAAGCGGGAAATCAAAACGCCATGCAAATAGGCCCTACCCAAAGAGTGGGTATGACCCTACCCTACCCAATAAAAAAAGGGTTTTAGGTATTTACTCACCATGATTTCTATGACGAGGAATACTTTATCCTTATTTAAAAATCAACAACTTCGTATTCACTGCACTTGCTACGACGGAGTACTGCGTAAAGTCGAATCCCGTCTATTTCAGGAGAGCAGGCGCGTTGTTACAAAAATAGAAAATATCTCAGTAAGATCGTAAGTTATTTACAAAATTTTCGCGCGTGAGTTTAAATTTCATTGAACTTTACAACCTACTAGTTCTAGTAGTGGAACTCGTGGAACTAGAAGATAAGTAGTTCCATCCATGTGCAGGTAAGTAGTACCTAGGTACTTCTCTATTGAATAATGAAAAGTAGCTACTATTTCCTGATTGAATTTGAATCCCTAAAACATGGAGTTTGGAAGGAAACCCGGAGTTTCGTGCTGGTTGGGACTAAGAGGGACTAGGCATAAAATTTATCATACATACTTGCAAATTGAACTTAATATAACGGCCCGACATTTTGTTTGGTTGATATTCTTCCTCTATGTCTGGATGTGTAAATTGGAGGACGAATAATAAAAGGCTGAGTCTATTAATACAGGTACTGTACGACCAATTTATAATTATTAACAGCGGCGTCTTTACCTATTGTGCAGGGTGTGCGGTGCACACGGGCGCAGCGTTCCTAGGGGGCGCCGAGCGCCGCGGCGGGGCGCTCGGCCACTATCAGCAGGCGCGTTGGCCGGACGCCGCACTTTCAATGACCAAGGTAAAAAGGGTTCCGCTGTGCGTTCGGCGCCCCCTAGGACCGCTACGGAGCTCAACTTGGCGGGCGCGTTGGACGGGCGCCGCTCTTTCAATGATCAACGTAAAAAGCTCTGCGTTCGGCGCCCCCTAAGACCGCTACGGAGCTCAACTTGGCGGGCGCGTTGGACGGGTGCCGCACTTTCAATTACCAACGTATAAAGCGCTCCGCTCTGCGTTCGGCGCCGCTTAGGACCGCTACGGAGCTCAACTTGGCGGGCGCGTTGGTCGGGCGCCGCACTTTTAATGACCAACGTAAAAAGCGCTCCGCTCTGCGTTCGGCGCCCCCTAGGACCGCTACGGAGCTCAACTTGGCGGGCGCGTTGGCCAGGCGCCGCACTTTCAATGACCAACTTAAAAAGTGCTCCGCTCTGCGTTCGGCACCCCTTAGGACCGCTAAGGAGCTCAACTTGGCGGGCGCGTTGGCCGGGTGCCGCACTTTCAATGACCAACGTAAAAAAAGCTCCGATCTGCATAGATTTTGTATAGCATCTTGAGCTCTTCTAATATTTGATGAATAACATCATAGGGGCCGACGAGCGCCGCTGGCTTTCGGCGCCCTCCCCCCCCCCTTTTTACTCCTCATAAATAAAGAATTTTCAAATTTTCTTTCTAAATGCATTTCTAAGCTATAATAGAAACACACCCTCCAAGTTTTATGCTTCTAGACCTTACGGTTTAGGCTGTGCGTTGATTTTGTTTAAACCATTTTCCCCCTTTTTCTCTTAAGTTCTTTTTCGATAAGTTTTGGCTTGTTAGGGTTTACACCAGAACACCTTGCATAATAATTCTAAATATAGTCAACAGGACATTGTGGTAACCAAACTGCATTTCTTCTTAAAAATCTCCAAGCAATAGAGTTAATTACCCATTGGGGAAATTTGACAGTTTGTTGTAACTTGATGTGCTGTTACTTGTACTTTGTATCCATTCCATTTTGAACGCGCACTTACTAGGGGGCGCTTGGGTAATGTTTGCACACGGGCGCTACATGGGCTAGAGACGCCTCTGATTATTAATACGGTTACCGTACGAACAATTTATAATTATTAATACGGGTACTGCGGAGGGGGGGGGGCACCATTCTTGAAATTAAGTAGGTATAAAAAAAAAAACCTAACAACCTACTGTTACTTCTGTGACTTAAGTCGGAGTTTGAGCCCCGAGTTTGAATCTAGATTTTTAAAACACTTAACAGTCGCTTAAAAGGCGTAGTAAAGTTAAAATTTGGGTTGGCTTTAGTATTGTTAGGGAGGAGGATGGACGGGGGAGGGGTCCTCTCTGCACTGACATGCACCATTCTTGAAATTAAGTAGGTATAAAAAAAAAAAACCTAACAACCTACTGTTACTTTTGTGACTTAAGTCGGGGTGCCCCGAGTTTGAATAATATCCGTACGAATAAATATAATTTATTCATCCAGCACCCGTACAAATAGTCACTTCCATAATAAAATCCTCTCCATAGAAAAATACTGTCAAGACTAACTGACAGTGACAGCTGTTTGTTTTCGATTCCTTTCCATCCCATCCATTGCCAAACAAATTAGACAAATACAAACAAATTATTACAAATACGAAAAAAGATCAGTTTCGTGCAATGGATTAGAAATCAAAAGTTTATTAGCTGAATGTGAACTCAGGTGCAAGACTACAACCGCTGCTTGAAATATTGGCAGAGCTCTAATAATCCAATCTCCAATCGGTTTTCTGCTACGTTTCGGTGGTGATTGTATTGTCAATAGAACATACAACCATGACATCAGAGAAGAATGCGCAAGTAGGGCAGGCCCGGGAGGCGTTTCAGATGATGTACCAGATATCACAGCTGCTCTGCACCGGCCTGGATGCAGACTCTCTTTCCATTTGCATCAGACTGTGCGAGCTGGGTGTGGAGCCTGAAGTGCTGGCGCATGTCATTAAGGAAATTAGGAAAATGGGGGAAGCTGCCGCGCAGAGCAAGTCAAACCACTTGCACTCATAGTTGTAGGAATAAGAGCAATTTGTGAAAATTTACAGCACTTGTAAGGACACAATAAACTGTACCACAAATTGTTTGATAGCCCTCGGTGAAATAGAAATCTTGCCTAAAACCATCCACCAAACCTACATCACCATCCTAATTAAATCATGTACTTCCTTATGTTATTGTATTACTTACATGTTGAAATTTAGATAGGTATCTTCTAATGTATAAAATCTTCTATCAGATAATTCTTTAAGATGTAGACTAGGAAATGCCTAGTGTATAATAATTTGGTAAATAATTATGTCTAAATAAAACCACTAGAATAATAAAAACACATTTTATTAAACAACTATGTTCAAGATAATACATTTCACAGTATTTCACAATCATTGCACTGTATCTATCGATTTTTTGAACCAAACTTCTTTTAGAATTAAAAAAAAAAGCTTTGTAACCTATCTAAAGAAGGGACATAACCTTTAGAATAAGGCAAAACATGGTTACAAGACAAGGGTCACATCAACTCATGGGAAACAAATAATTAAGTTGAATATAACCAAGTGATGTACTATGAAATGTATAAGTAAATAAAATTAATTTTCGATAAATAATAAGGCATTGAGCTTTGAACAAATTCTATGTGCAACTAACCAATTCCAGTCGTTGGTAACAATTCAATATTAAGCGATGTCTTGATACCATATCATCATAATAAAAGGTAACAAAAGATCAAAGTATGCTTTTTAATTACTGTCAATGAAATTGCTCATTGTGTACCCCTGTAGAGATTGTACATTCCCCATTTCACAATTCAAATACAATGTATTTTATAACAATGATTCTGTTGGTGTGTATTAATTTACAAGTGGCTTTAGCAATCAGCATAGGACTGATAATATAATATCACAGATGCAAATAATCCACTTGCTAGATGTCTAGGAAGGATAAATCTAATTTGTGCCTCGAGGCATGCAGTATTTTCAAATATTTATTCATCTAGATTCTACAGCTAATCTCAAGATTCTTGATAAAGATATTTTGTGGTGCTAATTTTAACAAACCATTAGGTATTAGGATAGGAATGTCCATTTTAATATGCTATTAACTCGGAATTCAAGTTAAAATCTTATTATTTTTAAGCTAGTTACCAAAGTAAAACCAATTAGATTTATCTTCATATTTTTCAGAAGATATTATTCATGATTAATTTCAATTTTGTTTGATTTTTCAGACATTTGTTCTTAACAATAGGAAATCTATTGTATGGAATCAACACAGTATAAAGCTACGAGATGAGTGGGCAATAATGGGTCTTGTAATGACTAATAAAACCTAAAATCAGTATAAATTTGGATACATATCCCGCTCAGTGCTGCACTGTCAGGAAAACGCTGCTTCCAACTGTACAATCCTTACAAGACTACAATAATCTATTGAAATGATGGATTTGGTGCTGGATTCTGGCCGAGTACTGAGGGATCTTCAAAGATAGGCTGAGGTTTGAACTGTTCTGCTGTGAGCCTTGTAAACATGATGCCGATTCCTTCAATGAGAGCTAGTAGAATGCCTCCAACTAGAGCACTGCCTGCCATTGCTGGCACACCTAAAACATAAATTGATAGTTAAATAAAATAATGATAGACTTCTTTTTGTCCCAAAAATAAGTGGGATCCAGATATTCAAAAGAACAAGACTTGAGGACCCAGCAGAGAATGTCAAATAAGTATTTGTGTTTTAACATCACAGCTAAGATTCTTACCGTTTCTGGCAGCTAGAATGCCACCAGTTAGAGCCCCACTCATTATAGAATTCCAGGGGTCTTCTTTTTGTCTCAAGTACACTAAGGAGCAATCAATTGTTGAGAACATGCCACCCCATACAGCAAAATTGCCACCAATCACTGGTGACCTTTCCTTGACTGCTGCTAAACTGCCAAGCTGCAAATAAATAAATAAATAAATATTATAGACAATCCACACAAATATACCATATCATTACATACTAATAGCCTTAGAAATATAGAAAAAAAAACTGTTTGTTTTATGGCTCACCATTTTTCTGCTGAACCCAACTGGTGCATTCCTGAACCCTTTTATTGAATGGAAAATGCCACCTCCAATGGCCCCCATGATGAAAGCTCCACCGGAGTCATCGAGGATTCTCCACGGACAGGGCTCCCTAGTATATTCATCCATAGCGAAACGATTTTGTTATCCTGCTGGAACACTCGTATTAGATAATTATAACCTCAAAACTTGCACAAGACTTGATCATGCACTTGTAACTATAAATCACACACCAAGTTATCGATTTAGTTTACTTGATTTTATGGGATAATTTCCAAAGAAATTGCGTTACAAGGCCATGTTTTGGTTGATTGAATTTCAAGTTCGATTTTGATTTTTTTTTATGGGAAGAAATCTTTTCTGGCACTGCGGGGCGGGGCGGGGCGGGGGCGAGACTGCTCAATTTATGATACTAGTCTTTTTGCCAAGTCCTTGTTATTTGTTTAAACTGTCATTTTCAATATGTTGTTAATGTCATTTATTGACCTATGACAGAACATGCATGTTGCCAACATGTATGCTATTTATTTATTTATTTATTTAATCATTCACCTCTATAACATGACAGATTCATTCCAATGCGTTATTTATGGCTTAACTAATAAATATATAATAGACTAAAAAAACATCTTACAAACTTCTATCTAACTTAGTACTAATATTGCACTGCACACAATAAGTAGGTTTATTTATTTATTACTAATTATCATTAACATTATTGATGTAGAAATACGATATTATTTTTTATATTGTATGGCATCCTTTATGTAATTTTAATTAATTCTTACGTGTACCTAAAAGTTGTGACCTAATACAAAATATTTGTATCTTTTGTAATATATTTTGTGATTTACTCATTGTTCACACGATACCTATGACTTATCAAAAAAGCCAAGTACGTTTTCTACAAATCTGTGGCTATGTGAAAAAGCTGTGATAAAACGACGCAAGAAAAATAATTATGAAAAACTTTTTACTTACTTAGGTACCTTGTAACGATTTCATTTTAAAATTTATTGTTCGATAAAGTGCAATAACTAAATGTCCTAGGTACCAGTCATCAAAAACTCACCTCAGCTCTTATAAGCTTGGTCACGTGGAACAGGCACCAATACTCACTTAGCTATAGGCTATAATGCTACTCTATTCGTAATTTATTTATTTACTCTCTGTATTACTTAGCCTTATGTATTCTATGAAAGATCACTTGAAACGTTGAATTTAGTAGTATTATTTGTAACGGCCTGCAGATAGCTCAAATGTTTCTTGTTTATTTTGTAAATATTTGTTTATTTGTAAGCTTACTCATGTAAATAAATTTTAAATTTTTGAATTTGAGTTTGATGCTTTTGATAGTTCTCATTTTTTTCACTACAATGATGATAATCATGACATGTTTTGTGTATTTTTTTTTTCTTTCCTTAGTTTCGCAAATTAGTTTTATAGCTGGCAGCACTAAAACGCGGGCCTTAAATGAAACAAATCAAACAAAACCAAAGAAAACTGTTTTTACTTTTGTGATTCTCCGGCAAGGAAAATAGTAAAAGTTAAAGAAACATCAATGACGATCCACAATTTATACATATTCGACCGGTATGGCACTCTCTTGTATTACGGCGAATGGAATAGAACGAAACAAGCAGGAATGTCGAGGGAGGAAGTGAGTATCTAAATAATCTAAAAACTGAACTACTTACTCTATTAATATTATCTATTATCGATAAATTAACATATTTTTGTTATACCTCACTAACACCTCCAAGTAAAATTTGTGAAAATAATTTCTTGTGTTTTACTTTGTAGGAGGGGAAGCTCATGTATGGTATGCTGTTCTCAATAAAGTCATTTGTCTCAAAAATATCTCCATTAGACCCTAAAGATGGATTCATGCACTACAAAACTTCAAAATACACACTCCACTGTCTGGAGACACCATCGGGACTAAAGTTTGTCATGAATACCGATAACCAGGCTCAAGGAGTCAGGGAACTTCTAAAAAAGATCTACGCAGAAATCTATGTCATGTATGCTATAAGGAATCCACTTAGTGTTATTGGAGAGCCAGTGACCAGTGAGCTGTTTAAGAATAAACTAGATGATTTTATCAAAAAGACTCCAAACTTTGCAGTGAGAGCGTCTTGATGGGAATATTAATTTAAATTGTGGTGTAATTCTTATTTGTGTATATGTTCTCCCTGCTAGGCAAATATTTCCACAGAATTGTAATATTTATGTGTACATAAATTTTAATGCCATTAACTATTATTGTATGTTATTATGTCTAACAATGTTAAGTATCTAAGGAACCATTACAGTAAAATTACTTTGAATTTATCATTGTTACTTAGAAAATATGGAATAAAAAATGACAGTTTAAACTTGTTTTTGACTAGCCTAGAATGAAAGAATTGCATCAATTACTACAGCCTACATTACTCTAGTTACTACTATTATAGGAAGGCATGTACTATAAAGGCCTGTGCACATCTAGGTGATGGTGATCAGCTGAATTGGCGATGGGCTTTCATCCTGTCGCCTAACCTAGATACCGACTAACTGCAAAATGTGGGTATCTATGTTAAGATTCTCTGACTACCCCCAATGTGTATATACAGGGCGTCGCACGGATATGCCTCATATGGGAGGGTAAGTACCTTGAATATTGTAGATAGAACCTTTTACTAAAAGAAGATACATGAATTTAAGAAACAATGTGTAGCATTTGATAAATAATTGATTATTTTTATATTAAAAATGTAATTATTTAAATATCTGTGATACAGTTTAAATTGTTTGTAATTGATATAATGTTTTATTCCAGTTAAATGTTCCATCTACAATATTCAAGGTGCCTTCCATGTGGTATATCCGTGGGACGTCCTGTTTAACGCTGTGCCGGCCAGCCTTCTCCAAGGGCCTTCTCTCTGGACTCTGCCTCTGCTCTCTAGAGTCTGGAGTGGAGCAAGAAGTTGGACGGAAGTACGGAGTAAAGAGTAAGAAACGGAAGTTGGCAAAAAGACTGTTACCAAGAGCTAGATAAATAAATATTTTCATTTTGGAAATGTAACCGGCGCTCTTAAAATTTCGGCGCTCTTATATTTACGCAATATTCCCCACGGCATGTTTATCAAAACTTTTTTTTAATTTTTGATTGTACTTTCTGGGTTAAAGTTTTCTGTAATATTCCACTATCTTTCTTTATTCTTTCTTTGTAAGCTTAATTACGTTTAATCTCACTGCATTTATCTATCATCGAATTTTAATTAAAGCTTTCATCATTTTATAATAATAAGTTGATGATACACACTAGCAAACATTAAGCAAACATTTTTTTTTACGGAAGTCAAATCTTCTCCTACATTGGCTTGTACCGGATGCAATTAAGTAAAAAAATAAAAAATGGGTGGTTCTTACGACAGGGATAGGGTGATGATGATGTTAGATTTCGTGACTCTAAGATATTTTCGAATTACAGATACGCTAGTAGTTACTATGATGACACGGTAACGTCACAGAATAGATAATAGTTAGTATCAAGCATCTTACGGCGTTTTTCGTGACTGTACTTTATATACCTACCTATTATAGATTTTATGAACTAGCGGCCGCCCGCGGCAGGCTTTGCCCGCTTAGTAGTGGTCATTGCTAACATCCATCCTGTGGAATGTTTGTTTTATTTATCTACATGATTTTGTAGATCTACTGCATTTAGTTAGGTATTATGAATAAGGTAGGCAAGGCACTGAGGGCTGGTTTCCGCAAGGCTTCTTTACTGGCATAGTGCACACACATTTTTCTACAGAAAAACTACTTGGTACACGACTGGATTTGAACCCACGACCTTAGGCGGATCGGACGGCGGGTCCGCTACGTCTAGACCACCAGTGCTCTCTGCCAACGAGCTTACCTGATGTTGGATTCAGAGGAGCTGGTAATCATTATAATCATATATGTAGGTAGGCGTTCTGTGGGAAAATGGGACTTCTCAGCAAATAGGTAGGTATGTACTTATAGGTACTTAGGTAGGTAACTTATCATCATCATTATTATTATTATTAAAAGCCTGTTGTGTCCCACTGCAGAGCAAAGGCCTCCCTTCCTTCTCTCCATTCATCTCTTGTTTGGGCTACTGTGGATCATCATCATTATTATAAATTGTACAGATTTGTATTTTTGTAACGAATAAACTCAAAAACTACTGGACTGATAAACTTCTTTTGCCACTATAATGCTGAATTATCCCCGAATAACATAGTTACATTCAAGGGCGGATCCAGTTTTGGCACCAGGAGGGGGTCACATAGACGTGGTCAAGTCAAGAACTTATAATTTAATTTTGATAACAATAGATACAAGTAAAAAAGCGGCCAAGTGCGAGTTGGACTCGCCCATGAAGGGTTCCGTAGCAACAAGTAACATAATATGTACATTGTACATACATATAAGTTCTTGTAGCTCGTCGAAAGGTAAATTGCGGTTTACGATTTATGACGTATAAAAAAAAAACTACTGACTAGATCTCGTTCAAACCAAATATCGTTGAAAGTTTGCATAGATTGCATAGTTTGCGTACAACATATTTATATTTTTTTAGTTTTATCTTTCTCTTATTTTTTCATCAACTTTTTTCCACTTTCGAAGTGTCTCTCGCACAAACTATTAAGTTTCGAAAAAAAACGATATTAGAAACCTCAACATCATTTTTAAAGACCTATTCATAGATAACCAACACGTAGGGGTTCGATGAAAAAAAAATTTTTGAGTTTCAGTTTCAAGTATGGGGACCCCCAAAATTTATAGTTTTTTTTCTATTTTTGTGTAAAAATCTTAATGCGGTTCACAGAATACATCTACTCGCCCAGTATCATCAGTCTAGCTCTTACGGTTTCGGAGAAAAATGGCTGACATACGGACGGACAGACAGACAGACAGACATGACGAATCTATAAGGGTTCCGTTTTTGCCATTTGGCTACGGAACCCTAAAAAGTAGGTACGTTATTAATGTACGTAAGTACCTACTGTACTTAAAAATATTTATTCTTTATTGTACACTTGAAAAACTTAACACATAATAACTTCGTATTGCCAAAACGCGCCAAAACATGTAATACAGGGTCACTTTTTGGTAGAGTATATTTTTTTCACAGTGGGGTCCGAAGTAAATGAAAAGTTATGACTTGAGAAAAAAGAAAATCGTAAAACTTAATAATTATTATCTTCAACACACCCAATAAACAACCATAAATAGCATGTCTAACGCAAGGGCTCATCAGTAGGTACCAATCTAGTGAAAATAATACAAAAAATACAGGATGTAGATTTTTTCGAATTTTAATAAGAATAAGTTAAAAAAGTCAATTTTCTAATAAAACACAAAATAAATTATAACTCTACAGGGGTTGACCTTAAGGACCTCCCGTAGAACAACTTTTTTCAGCTGATGACCCCATCTTACCCCTAGTTGCGTTTGATCCACGACTTTTGGGCCACCTTGTATGTATTATTGTCCAAGTTTCATGCTTCTAACTTTGCTTTGATTTTTACAATCATCATTTTCCTTAAAACCATTTTTCTCCTTTTTCTCCTGTTTGGAAAAGATGTTTCCAATTTCCTTTCTTAGTGAACCTCTACATTATAAAAGGAACACACCCTCCAAGTTTCATGCTTCTAGGACTAACGGCCTAGGCTGTGCGTTGATTGTCAGACAGTCAGTCAGTAGCGTAAGAGTTTCATATATTTAGATTAAATTAATTAAATATTGAAGGTATGTAATTACATAAAATCTGTATGGTGACAAAATATATAATACAAAATCATTATGTACAATTAGTGGTCCACCTAAGTCCTGGAACCAGCTCAGGGGGGGATCATGACCCCCATGACCCCCCCCCTGGATCCGCCCTTGGTTACATTATACCTAGTTCGAGCAAATGAAACCTACAGGAAATGAGTCTCTTTCACCAATAACTCTGCATTTGCAGTTCAGTAACTACTGAGTAGTTCGACTGGTGGGTGGTACAAGACAAAGGAAATGAAATATATTTATTTGCAAGAAGTATGGTACAACTATTAGATCATAGGGTATGTAAAAAAGCAGCTCACATACTTTGTCGGAGAACAATATACAAAATTCAAACAAAAAGTAGAAAATATAAGTTAAATTAAAATGAATCAGTGTGTCAGAATAATAACAATAATCAATTCAGTATAATAATTCTTAAAGAAATAGAAAATAATTTATATGAAATCTTTAACGCAATGAAAACATTGATACAACATTGAAGATATCTTTAGTAGGTAGTTACTTCATCACGCACATCTACCTAATTATACTTCATTCACAATCTGACTTCACACACTTTTGGCAGGGTTTTAAACACACATCACAAACCCACTAAAGTCTGGTCTACCACTTTCTAGCGCTAAGTTTGACACACATCTTCAGCCCACTGAAGATTAAAGCCCACGAGGTGTCTGGCATGTGGCAGAAGTGTCCAGCCCTGAAGAATTAAAAGTTCTTCTCATTAGTGATGACTGCCCAGTTCTATTGCGTAGGAGTTGTTTAGGAGCGGTTGGTTCCCAACGCTGCTGGAGGCATTGGAGTCGTCTGTGCTGTAGGAAATGGTAAATACTCTTCAGATGATAATAATAAGACAGATCATTAATTACCGATGCTGTTGCAGCCATCGCATTTCTGTCCTATTTATTATTCCGGTGGATTTTATTTCGTAAATAGTAGCTCGCATCTCGAACTCGAAATAGCCTAGCAAGAATTATAGAACAGTAGCAAGCAGAAGCAAGCATGACATTGACCTCTTGACATTTGACAGTTAAGATGTCAGTTTTGACAGTTGAAATATAAGATTTACGCACACAAATGTAGATATACATACGTATACGCACACATAAACCATAGAAATCTGCTTCTTCTTTTTTCGTGAAAATAAGATCGGCCTTAAAATTTACGCAATATTCACCACGGCATGTTTATCAAAACTTTTTTTTAATTTTAATTTGAGCTTTCTGGGTTAAAGTTTTCTGTAATATTCCACTATCTTTCTTCATCTTCTTTCTTTATTCTTTCTCTGTAAGCATATTTAAGTTAAATCTTACTGCATTCATATAGCATCGATTTTTAATTAAAGCTTTCATCATTTTTTAATAATAAGTTGATGATACACACTAGCAAACATTTAGCAAACATTTTTTTTAAGGAAGTCATACTTCTCCTGCCTTGGCTTTTACCGAATGCAACTAGAATGTAAAAAAAAAAGCGGTGTTTCTTTTTTTTTTTTTTTTTTTTTTTTTTTTTTTTTTTTTTTTTATTTCCGAATTACAGATACGCTAGTAGTTACTATGACACGGGGTGCTTGCTACTAACTATTATCTATTCTGTGACGGTTCACAGAATAGATAATAGTTAGTAGCAAGCATCCCAAGGCGTTTTTCGTGACTGTAGATTTTATGAACTAGCGGCCGCCCGCGGCAGGCTTTGCCCGCGTAGTAGGTCATTGCTAACATCCATCCTGTGGAATGTTTGTTTTATTTACCTACATGATTTTGTAGATCTACTGCATTTAGTTAGGTATTATGAGTAAGGTGGGCACTGATGCCAACGAGCTTACCTGATGGTGGATTCAGAAGCTGAATACCTATGTTTAAAATGATTACCAGCTCTTAGGTAGGTAGGAATTCTGTGTGTAAAATGGGACTTCTCAGCAAATAGGTAGATAGACTTGTCTACCTACATAGAGGTACCTTTTCATCATCATCATCATCATTAGGCCTACCTTATTTAGGTACCTACCTATTATGAATAAGGTAGACAAGGCACTGATGCCAACGAGCTCCGGCAAATTCATCATCCACACTTGATGTGCGGGCTGGTTTCCGCAAGGCCTCTAGTGGGCCCTTATTGAGTGGCGCTTGACACGAACGAGTTGCTCGAACTTTTGTAGGTTCTACAACACGCCGGTTTCCTCACGATGTTTTACTGGCATAGTGCACATACATTTTTCTACAGAAAAACTCATTGGTACACGACTGGATTAGAACCCACGACTAAGGATCGGAAGGCGGGTCCGCTACCACTAGACCACCAGTGCTCTGTGCCAACGAGCTTACCTGATGGTGGATTCAGAGGAGCGTGTAATCATAATACTTAATCATATTATGTATGTATAGGTAGGCGTTCTGTGTGATAATGGGACTTCTCAGCAAATAGGTAGGTATGTACTTATAGGTACTTAGGTAGGTATTATTGTCATCATCATTATTATACAGATTTGTATTTTTTAACGAATAAACTCAAAAACTACTGGACTGATAAATTTCTTTCGCCTCTTTAATGCTGAATTATCCCCGAGTAGCATAGTTACATTATATCTAGTTCGAGCAAATGAAACCTACAGGAAATGAGTCTCTTTCACCAATAACTCTGCATCTGTAGTTTTACTGAGTAGTTCGACAGTTGGTACAAATAAAATGAAATGAAATATATTTATTTGCAAGAAGTATGGTACAATTATAAGATCATAGGGTGTGTAAAAAAATGGCTCACATACTTCATCGGCGACCAATATACAAAATTCAAACAAAAAGTAGAAAATATAAGTTAAATTAAAATAAATCAGTGTGAGAATAATAACAATAATCAATTCAGAATAATAATTCTTAAAGAAAATATAAAATAATTTAAATGAAATCTTCAACGCTATAAAAACATTTATACAACATTGTAGATATCTTTAGTGGGTAGTTACTCCATCACACACATAAAGCAAGTTTCTTCATTCACAATCTGACCTATCACACTTTTGGCAGGGTTATAAACACACATCACACACCCACTAAAGTCGGGTCTACCACCTTCTAGCGCTAAGTTTGACACACATCTTCAGCCCACTGAAGATGAAAGCCCACGAGGTGTCTGGCATGCGGCAGAGGTGTCCAGCCCTGAAGAATTAAATGTTCTTCTCATTATTGATGACTGCCCAGTTGTAACTATGCGTAGGAGTTGACTATGAGCGGTTGGTTCCCAACGCTGCTGGAGGTATTGGAGTCGTCTGTGCTGTAGGAAATGGTAAATACTCTTCAGATGATAATAATAAGACAGATGATTAATTACCGATGCTGTTGCAGCCATCGCATTTCTGTCTTAGTTAATATTCCGGTGGATTTTATTTCGTAAATATTAGCTCGTATCTCGAAATAGCCTAGCAAGAAATATAGAACAGTAGCAAGCAGAAGCAAGCATGACATTGACCTCTTGATATTTGACAGTTTGAGATGTCAGTTTTGACAGTTTAAATATAAGATTTACGCACACAAATGTAGATATACATACGTATACGCACACATACACCATAGAAATCTGCTTCTTCTTTTTTCGTGAAAATAAGATCGGCCAAATGTAACCATAGCCAACGCGTAAAAAAACAACACAAACAAAGAAACAAACAAACCTCATTCCCACAGAATATTAGATGCGATAAAAATATTTAGATTGATTTTTGTATGAAAGAGTTATTTTTGGAAGGCACTGAAACCGTTTCAGTGATACGCACTACTTCCTATAAGTCTATAATGGCTCCAGTTTTCAAAGCGGGATAATCGCTGTGATGAGTGAGACCGATGACACCGATGTTCTCCTGTTGATTCCACCTAATTTCTTTCTCGTGCAGAGCTCTGAATCGGAAGATTCCCTGCTAGAATCATCAAGAACTGTCGTGCATAAGCCGCTTTCATGTACAGCACAATTTATAGGAAAACTGGTTAATCAAGTGCAAACGTTGGAGTCGAGGTTAGAAAATTTAGAAATCAGCACTGATATTTCCAGCTGCGGGTCTAGATCTGTGCAGAAGGCTTTGGATACAACGGACAGCTTCGATAGCCGCAGTCTCGATCGTCAGTGCTTTACTTTCCCCCGCAGACGCAGGAAGAAAGCTGTTCGAAAAGAAACTAAGCGAGAACTTTCTCTCACCAGTTTAGATTCGATCAGCCATAAATATATACCACCACTCAGACTAGGCCAGGACTCATCACCATATCCTAAGCTTACCGAACGCATCAATGATAATAGAAGCATGGATGGAGACATCAGTAGTATTGTCTCAACTCCTAGTAAGAAGACTGACAGGCTTTTACTTAATGAAATTGATGAGTTTCTTACTAAAGTAGAGTCATATGAGAGTCCTGAGACCAAGTTCAAGGAGATTGAAAGAACCAGGAGCCCAGAAGACATAATAAAAGCTACTGGTGATTATTTGGCTCATAAGCTAGACTCTAAGCATGATGAAGATCAGATAAAGCTACCTAGTGGAAGAATAGTTAACAGCAGTATTTTAGATAAGTATATCTACCTGGTAAAAAATAATGCTGTGTCTCCACAACCCGATAAATCAGTGCCGACTAACAGTGGCTACAGAAATCACTATGAAACTTCTAGCAATCATACAACAGAAAGTTTGTTAAAACATGACACTTCTAAGCATCTAGAAGCCAAATCCCCAAGTATAAGAAAACTTAATTTTACTGATAAAGATGTGCAACCAACATCAACACCAAAGAAGAGCACACAAAACTATTTAGACACTTTCCGACCTACTTCAAACAAAATATACGACAGAGCTACAAAAGTTCTAGAACAGTATAAAGCACAGAACAGCCGTAATGCAGAGAGCTCGGACAGTTACTTGCAGAGCCACATTCAAAAAGATGAATTCAAAATGCCACAAATGAGACCTTATGGCGGTGAGATCAGGGATGGTGTTCGAATGCAGAATAAGCTTTTGGATTCAATAGACACAGATTTGTTAAGTTTAAGCGAGTTGTGGGGGGAGAAAGCAGAACAGGAACGAGCTGAAAGGGTGGATAGCCTTAAGTTAGAAGAGGAACGACTGAAGCGAGAAGTAAGTAGCATTAACAACCTGTATAGTCCATAATAGCAATACTCCCATTTGCCAATATAGCTGTGTGCTTAAGTTCACTGTAGTAAACAATAAAAAGCTATAGGCACTAAAACGACTTTAAAATTCTTCCAGCACTGTGAAACAATAATCCAGCAGCTACAAAAGAAGGTTCTAGACCAACAGGAGAAGCTAGCAGTCGCCATCAGGGTCGACAAGTCCAAAGACGCTGCAATCACTAAACTGAAGGATGCCTGGCTCCGACTCACGAGCAGCCTGGATAAGGCTGAGGAACGCCATCGGGCAGCCCTGGACAAAATGGTTAGGGAAGTGGACAACTTTAGGATGGTTGCTGATGACACTCAGAAGGTATTCTATCCTACTTATATTATAAATGCAAATATTACAATGTTTGTGCCTCAATCACGCCCTTACCACTGGACCGATTTGGATGACATTTAGAACAGATTTTTTAGAGATATCGTGCCGCCACCTAAAATATGAATGTACCAAAAACAAAAGTTTACTAGGACAAAATGGTTCTCAAAAACGAAAATCCTCAAACACCCAGTATTTCTTACTTGACAGACAACCCTAACTAAATACTCTAAACAAAATACTCTACTTGCAGAAAACCAATCACTTTGAAACGGAGCTCTACAAAGCGTTAGATCTCGCTCACGACTACCAGGAGAAATGCAAACTGCTCACATCAGAGAAGAAAGACCTACATGAATCCACGCTTAAGGCCCTGGCATCTAAACAGAATGTTATTGCAGAGAAAGACAGAGAAATAGACATTCTAAAGGAGAATTGTGAGACAGTGATGAGGTTGAATAAGCAATCAACAGATTGTGTCAAGAATTTGGAGGATGCTTTGGAAAAGGTAAGATAAACCCTACAATAAACATCCAAATTTGGGTATGACCCATGTGTATGAGTATCTTTTGACAGACAATAAAATGTACAATAAATTATGTGTAAAACATTAACAGGAAAAATCTGATCATGATCAGACAAAACAAAGAGCTCTCGAACTATCCCGCAAGCTACAGTCCGCGGCCGATGATACGTCACTCGTGGTGCAAGAGCGAGACATACTGAAGGAGAAGGTGAATGAGGAGCGAGCGAGATGCAACATGATGGAAAGGCAGCTGGGCGATAAGCAGAATCTGGCCAGCGAGTTGCTGAAGAAATGTGTAAGTACACTACGGCCAGTGAGTTACCGGGTCAGACTGAATTTGGCGAATCTGCCGTCAGTCACTAGCCATTCTCTTGACATAGGTATTGTAACTGGTTTGGAGAGCAAGATAATTATCAAGAAAATAAAACCTGCTTGCAACCAATTTTTGTTCGATAAGCTTTACCTGAATTTTGTGGTTGTGGTGAATTGATATTAAAAACTAAGAAGATAAAAATTCGAGATCTCTGTTTTGCACCAAAGGGAAACAATACCGCATTCTAATTTGCCCAGTTGTGACATCTCTGTTGAACAAACAAACACTCATACTAAATCCTAAACCATCGTGGGTTATAGATATAAAATAACCTTCATCATGTTCCAGGACATCCTAGAGTCTGAAGTGAAGTCCCTCCACAAGCACATGGATCTCCAGCGCTCGGAACTGAAGTGCCACTATCAGAAGCAGCTGGAAGACGCCGTGCTGGGCAAGCTGCAGGAGTTCCAGCACCAGCTCGACCTGGCCTCGCGAGACATGGAGCGCGCGGCGGCCAACAAGGAGAACGCACTCGTCGACACATTCAATAAGCAGATCTGTAGGATCGAGGAGCAGTGAGTATAACTAGCGGCACATTACTTTAGCGCTGAGCGATACGCGCTGCGCATGCGTCGTAGTGTGCCATGTCGCGCACACTGGATGTGTGGATGTGTGCAGAGTGTCCTATTGGTACAGAGAGTGGAGTGCAACTGGAGTGCCAATCAGCGCTACGCACGCCCGCATTTTAAACCTTATTAATTTACCTTATTTTTGACTTTTGCGCAATAACATACGTGATAATGATTGTTTTTATATTTGAAGGATTATTTTTAGGGAGACCTGTCCTTGGCTGTCCTAGACTAATGCAAATACTATGCCTGGCGCCATATTTTGAAATGTGCGAATTACAATAGTTTTATTGACTTTCAGACACAAACTAGAGGTAAATGTTCTGGAAGAGAAGCAGAGGGAAGAAATCAAGCTGTACCGACTCCAGCTTGCACAGGCCAGCGAGAAGATAGCACTGCTTGAGGTGAGCAATGCACACGCAAGCTAATAGTTGACTTTTGTCACTAAATAAACAAGTTAGGTTAGAATGGGATTCGAACCCATGTCGAAAGCAAATAAGTGTAACCTAAGTAGCATTATCTAACCTATATAGCATTAAGTTCGCCTATGTACGGTGCCATTTTTGCTATGTTTTTGTATCCTTGACTTTTTGATATTTTTACTATGTATGTTGAAAATGCATGTATTGTATTGTGTATTTTGTAATTGTACCTAGCATTTGGGCGCTTTGGCGCTAGCTCTTAGCCCAAACTGCATTTGTTCTAAGTAAAATAAATAAATACAAACATACAATCACGCCTCATTCCCATGGGGGACGGCACTTAAGGCCTGCGCACACCTAGTTCGCTGGCGGTAGCGATCAGTGAAACGCTGTCAAATATCGCTGTTAGATTTGATATTTGACAGCGTTTCACTGATCGCTACCGCCAGCGAACTAGGTGTGCGCAGGCCTTTAGGCAGAGATCACGGATAAATATAGTTCAATAAAGAATGATCTTTCTATCGTTATTACAGAGCAAGCTGGAATCGTATCGCCGGCGACGCGGCCAGATCGCGACGCAACTGCACAGCGTCATGGAGTCCCAGTGGCGGCAAGCGCTGCTCATCCTCACGCACGGGAACGGGAACGGGAACGGGACCGGAGCCAACGTCTCCTCGCTCGATATCACGAGGCAGGACAGTGGTAAGTGTTTGTGTGCCTGTATAGGTGTTGTAGGTTAGTTCGTAGTTTGTAGGAATGGGGAACCACTATAACACTTTCCACTTTGAACTTCTGTATAAGTTATAACTTTTGAAACTATCATGGTTTTTAACACTATTTTTATGAAACAACGGGATATAATTTAATCATGGTAAATATCCCGTTGTTTCATAAAAATAGTTCTGTATATTAAACTGTGCGTAAAAAGTCAAGGCACAAACTAAGGGAGGCCTAATACCCAGCAGTGGGTGAAGTCGGGCTGTGGATGATGATGATGATGATGATGATGATGATGATGATGAAGAAGAACAAGACAAGGTTGTATTAGCAAAATGTGGCTTGTACGCACGGTACGAGATGAAAAACGAAATCATAGACAAATTAAACTTCTATGAATGATGTTTTACATTACAATAGTAATTATAATCTGTGTTGGGATGCCAACAGTAAGAACTTATATTATGAGCAGGGAGATTGCGTAGCTTTTGTTGCAATCAAAACCTCATCGGATTTCGACATCATTTTGAGCTTTGATTGTAATAAAATATGAATGGAAACTTATCTTTGACAAAGAACGATTGCAACAAGACCGAATGTTGACGAAATAAACACGAGATAGCGAATAGGAACTTCCTCCAAAAAGAGGCTACTGGATATACACACCGTATGAGACCCGATTTCGACGGTTCTTTTTTATTTGAAAGGTAATTATTATTGGTCTCAGAAAAGTTTTGCGAAGATATGATGAAGATCTTCGTCATGATAAGCAGAATAACTCCTCAAAATGCAGTAAATTCCAAATGTTTTATGTGCTCTCGAGGCTTACATCTCACAGAGCCACTAGTTTTATATCTTTGTCGTTCTTATCTCGCTCGTCACTTTCTCTATCAGCCTTCTCCTTCTGTAATTAAATTCATATAACTCTATCAGTCTGTAATTGAATTCATATAATTCCGTACAGTATCGAGTCCGGTCGCGCAAGACTACGCCCCCCCTAAGATCCCGCCGCTCAGCATGGCTCAGTTCAAGGCGCAGGAGAAGGCGCTGACGCCGGCCGACGCAAGGAACAACGCATTCAACTTCGAAGCGCTGAGCGACCATGAGCTACAACATTACGTTAAACTGGTAGGTAACTTGTTATAGGAAGGTAACTTTAGCGCTGACCGTTATTGTATTGTAATAAGGTACCTGAGAGGGGCTAGTGGAATGAAGGGCGGGCGTGCGTACCACTGATTGGCTCTCCAGTCGCACTCCGCTCTCTGTACCAATAGGACACTCTGCACACATCCACACATCCAGTGTGTGCGACATGGCACACTAAAACACATGCGCAGCGCGTATCGCTCAGCGCTAAAGTTGTGTGCCGCTAGTTATACACAAATTCACAAAACGAAAGTCGTAGATACGTATATATGTGTAATTGATCAGGCGCTAGTGCTCTCAAACGAAGAAGGAAAACATCGTGAAAATATCAGCGGCTTATTGACCATGTAGCCAAAGTTATCCAAACAACTAAATTAACCAAATAAGTTGGACGGTTGCCTGCTTTATCTATTGCGTCCCGTAATGGAATCATCAGTAATAAAATACCTAAAGCTCGAAAAAAAAAACTACAAAAGGCCAGCTATGTACAGGACAGTGATGTTTTTTGTTTGTTCCAGCTGCTCACAAAACCACCGAATCTCGACGGCAGCGGCGATACTCTGCCGCCGCCGGTGCCGGTGCGGGAAATCACCGAGGAGCCCACCAGCGACCGACCCGACAAGGATAGGAGGGACAAGGTCAAGCGCAGTCTCAACTCTAGCAAACCTCCTTGGAAGTCATAGGAACTTTTTGCAGGAAGACATGAAAGGATATGTGATCAGAGTCTGAATAAAGCTATATTTGTATTAACTTTGGGGTGAGGTAGCTTTTGATTCTGTGAAAATAATATCTAAAATGAGGCAGGTAAGGCAGGCTATTGCCAAATGACATGCAAATTCTGCACGTAATTGCCACATTCTAAGCTATATTCTCTGATGAAATTGCAAATATAATCACAAACTTAGACTACCAAAAAAATATAGAGTGGTCTGTAGTAAAAGTATATGTTACGGTTTATTAGATGAACTCCCACCTTGAAATAAATAATTATACTCTCCTATATATGAATCTTGTAAAGACTGAAAACAATCATACAGATAGCTTTATATTCCTTTCAAATGTTTGTTTACTTTATATTCATGTCTTAAGTACTTAATGAATATTATAACATTCCCTCCTAGTTTTTCAAACTTTAACATTAGATGTATGTATGTATGTGTTTTTTAATTGTTTTAAGAAAGAATATATTATATTAATTCTAAAGGATTTTTATTTTTTACACAAAAGATATACAATTCAATTTCAATGTAACAATTTATTTGATTTTAAATGCGAATTAAAGATATACATAAAACATAAAAAATTATTTTCAATAATGATTATAATGGCATCACGTTTTTTTTACATCACTAACATAAAAAATGTACACTTAAAAAATATAAATCACAATTTTAACGATTAATTAAGGCAAGAAATTAATTTTGATTCATAATTTTCTAAAGTAGAGAAGATAATATTGTATAAATAGCTTATAATTTAAATAAAATATATAATATATTCGCAATAATTTATTTACATATTCCATGTTATTCGATTTTCAACTATACATAGGTAACACCAATATTTTGCGTTTATTTGTCATACACAATCATGTGAAAAAATGTGTTTTTTACATTTTTAAAAACTAAAAACAGAAAGACGAGCGACAAATAAAATATCTATAAAAAAATAAACGACGATAGGAATACGTAATACATTATTCACAAAAATAAATTACTTCTGAAGGCAAACAGATTTAAAATTCTAACGCTTCTTATTCATAATGGTTCTATAGCAGTCATTTAGCTACTACACTAACGACAGCAAAAGCGTGTTTGGTGCTCTGTCGAACGACTTTTGACCTTACTTATAAAAATATGTCAAAAGATAAGCAGTGCTTAAACTATTGCCATCTCTTACCACTGGATAATGACAAACAGTGACAGCGCTAACTTTAAACAATGATTAAATTTAAATTGCGTTTATAAGTAGGGCTGTATATTCATAATGCCTGACACTTTAACAGATAAAACGGCTCGCTAAAAGTATCTTGTCACTGTCAATTTCAGGTGTCTAAAAGGTAGATCTATTGCACGGATAACTACAAGAAACAATATAATGATAATACCTCTTTGCAAAAGCTGCATATGTGGAAACATTTTATTAGACGAAATATTTACCAACATACATTTAAAATGAACCATTTCCATGGAAATAAAAAGCTATATTAATAGAAAATGTTACTTGACACAACTTTTTAAGTGCGGCTTCTGGTCACCTCAGTGCCTAAAGCTGATTTTCATAATTCTATTAACGCCATGCGGTTAGCTGACTTTTGGTCCTACAGAGGCATTTCTAAATTATTATAGCAGTTAGGTAAACATGCTATAGAATACAGAAGAGGTATGTGTTCTATGCTTTGCTAACTTCTAACATATTTTTTTATAATATAGCTATTAACAAACGATGGTTACTACTACCGCCGTTTATTCTGTTGCAACTGGGTTTCTTATAATACTGGTTAGCTATATATTTATATGAATAACATTTATTTTATAATCTTCTGGTATCAAACTAGCTATTCTAATATCAAGGCGATACGAATTAACCACAAATACTGTCTGGGCCCAATCGCATTATTTTCAAACATTTTTATCGTTCGAACGGAACGTACACACCTTTACGACAGCACCCTTGGTATTGTTGGTGGCTATGGGCGACGGTGACCGCTTACCATCAGGTGGGCCGTAAGCCCGTTTGTCTATCATTTGCATAAAAAAAAACGTTTTTGTTACCATAGAACACAGTAACAAAAAATTTTTAAAATGCTCTTGTAACATTTAACTCAAAGTAATGCAAAGCTCTTGATTTTCCCTCACCTGTGATCGATTATTTCATCTCTTCAAATTTAAAACGGATCAAGACCAACTTAAAATCAACGCACAACCTAAACCGTAACTAAAGGGCTTTAATTTAAATGGTATTTTGCCTAGGTAATGCAGGGATGCACTACATTTAGATAAAAAAGAATATTAAACACTAGAGACTTTAGTCTGATCATTCCTCTTGCTTTTAGCCAACTTAGCTTTTAGACAATTGGTCAATTCGACCAATTGTCGTTTACCATACGCGGACCACTTTATGGGCATTCCCTTCTAAATCAATAACTCATACAATACATAGCTACGTTAGGGCTGAGGCTGGTAGCGAGCTGTGTTTGGGCTTGGCTTTGTGGACGAACACCTTTATACATCCGTTGAAGTCAGCGCTCACTAACACGTGGCCTGTTTGCGATGATGCCACCATGCCACCTTCGGCACCCTTCTGGAAAATAAAAATAGCGAAATAAGATGCCTTATTATACAATCCACACAACACTCAAAAGTCAAGTCACACACCACACAAGTTTGGGGCTAGATAGTTTTGATTTGACTCTACTTTTTGATGACTGTTATTTAACTGCGCTTTGCTCTTATACCTCTTTTAAATCTCATACATTAGTTAAATTCAAGCAGTCTAAAGCTAAAATAAAATAAGTTTTTAAAAGTTGAGAAACCGCCTTCATGCCCGAACAGATTTTGATGAAATTTCGATGGGATCAATTAAGACCTTCAAGATATAAAAAAAAATATCAAATCGGCTCATAAATGTCAAATTCATGCAACAACAAACATACAAAAAATACAACCGATTTGAGAACCTCCTCCTTTATTTTAATTTAAGTCTGTTAATAAAGGCTAGTCTTCGTCACTTTTTTTTTATGCAAATGATAGACAAACGGGCTTAAGGCCCACCTGATGGTAAGCGGTCACCGTCGCCCATAGACACCAACAACACCAAGGGTGCTGTCGTTGCGTTGCCTACCCTGAAGGAACTTGTTTCTTACTCAAGTGTGTAGTGTAGGTGGTGAACTATTTATCTTTTGTCAGGTTCTAAGGTCATGCTTACCGGTTCATCTCGTTCGTCAGCCTCCTTCGTCGCCGCCTTAGCCTCATCTTCCCTTTCATTGATCATCCGGATCACATGATCCGGGTTAGGCGCGAACACCGCGCAAGTAACCACTGCGTTATGCGCTTTGATCCCCTCCCAGAAGTCATTCCTATCTCTCCGAACTGATGTAAACTTCGAGTAGTCATGATACGTCTTCCATATACAGATACATTGGTTTTCTGAACCCGAGACTATGTATTTTCCGTCGTGAGAGAACGAAGCTTTGATTTGACTCGATACGTTGACGTAGCCCTTGTATTTGCAAGAGAGGTTTAGGTCTCGTAGGTCGTATAGACGTATTCGGCTATCATTAGAGGTGACAAGGATTTTATCGTCATTGGGCATGGGTTCGATTCCACTGATTTTCCTTCCTGTGGAGTTTTTCCCGCGTGTCGATCGCACGTCTATTTGCGTGTGGTATTTCAGTTGGTCGGTGGTGTAGAATATGCAGCGACCGTCGTAAGTGCCGACGACCGCGAATTTGCCGTTCTGGCAGAAGTTAGCTGCGGTTATTAGCTTCGTTTTGCCGTCGACCTCATTCCATACTGCCACCTAAAAAAATGTATTTCACAACGTCAGTGCACGAAAGGGGCCTCTTTGAGGTGAACATAAAATCCTTTCACCACACTGACTCGCAAGATCCAGTGACATGATTAAAAGAAAGTAGAATGCAAGATCAATAAAAGGTTCCGGTTTCCGGTACGTATAACCCCATTAATTATTATTTGTAATCTTGACATTTTGCTATTTTGATATTTTGACCATGAATGTTAAAATTGTATTATATTGTAATTGTATTGTATTGTTTAGACTGACTTATATTTATTGTATTGTGTAATTTACGTTTGGGCGCTTTGGCGCTAGCTGTTAGCCCAAAATGCATTTGTCTAAATAAATAATAAATAAATATATAAATAAATAATTAAGGTATTAATTGAGAAGCACTATCGGTCATATTCATAATGGTTCTATAGCAGTCATTTAGCATTTATCAGTCTGCTACTATCTCTTTTTGTTGACATGAAAGTGACAGTGTCAAGAGACTTAGCGAGCCGCTAAAAGTGTCAGCCATTATGAACGAGGGGTTTATTTTTTAAGACATTGTTTGAATCTCTGTGTAACGCTATCCATCAGATAAAATATTGTCATCTTTGTTTATATTGTGAAAACATTCCTATTGGATAATAATGTATCTACCTGTTTATAAAAATAAAATTAAAATGGTATAGGCATTGATTTAGCATGTTAGCATGGTACGGGCATGTCATAGCTATGGATGTTGATGGTAGTTATAGAAGAAGAGGTAGGCCAAAGAAAAGATGGATGGACTGCGTCAAAGATATAGACTGCAAGAAAGGAGTGAGCACTGAGATGACAAATGATAGAGGAGAGTGGAGGAAGAAAACCTGTCGTTCCGACTTCACTTGGCGTGGGATAAGAGCAGGAAGATGTTGAAGGTACCTTTTTATCAGGTATATTCCAGAGTCTTAGCTTGCCGTCCAGACTGCCGGACAGGAAGTAGCGGTCGTCCCGCGGGTGGAACACGATGGCGGTCACGAAGTCGATGTGCTGGAAGCAGCACAGGCACTCGCCGCGGGATATGTGCCATAATCTGGGCATTTGTTTATTCAATTATTTATTTGCAAGCCTGGATTGGCTACGCGAACACTTTTATAATGTCCCAAAAGTTAAGAGCCGAGTGGGATTTGAACCCGCGACCTTCCCCTTGGTACGAGGCTGCGCTGACCACTGCGCCATCGGATCCTAATCACACTCAACGAATTAACTCTTATGGCTGTTCGGCACTAACGCGATTGTGGCCGTGGAAGGTCGTGGGTTCAAATCCCGCTCGGCTCATAACTTTTGGGACATTGTAAAAAGCTTTGTGATTTCCTTAAGTGGAGCCGAGCCTAGATAATATTTCATTTCATTTATTCATAAACAATTATTAATTATATTTGAAATAATTTTAAAATTAACACAGCGAAACAGGTAAATGTACAAAAATAATTAATAAAGATAATTAAAAAAATAATATTAATCACATATCATGCCGCTAATAAAACTATTCACAATTATACTATTTATATTTATATAATTATATTGATTTTATAGTGTTTTACACTATAAAATCAATAAAAATGAGCGTCAGTAATAAAGTAGCTAGTAAAATCTACTCATGTAAACCGTTGCTACGCTAAACAGTCTAGCAACCAAGCAAGCTAAGCTACGATACATACCTGACAGTTTTATCCATAGAACTAGATAGCACAAAGTAGTTCTTCGACCAGCTGACATCAAGTAAGTCCGAGGTGTGTCCGCTGTACACGCAGAAGGGCGTGGGACAGAAGGGCGCGGAGGGCCCGAGGGGGGGGGTGTCCTCGGGCGAGGGCGCGGGGGGGTGCAGCGACGCGAGCGACTCCTGCGAGGGGGTGGGGGAGGACTTCTTCTCCGCGTTGTACTTGGTTCGCATGTCCTGTGGGGAATAACGCGATTTAGAAAATAATGTAGCAATCAGTGTCTTAGCTAGACAACAGTTTGTCTAAGAATGAGTAAACTTTAACTATTTCCGTCACTTTTTCCGTTGAATGAACGAAAGGGGCGAAGCATGATGCCCTCTTGCCAAAGCACGCCCGAGCGCTAAAGCGCTTGGTGCGAATGGGTGGTATACTTACCTGGTATGGGTGGTAATGGTTTTTGCGTCTGCTAATCTGATTGTGGGTGATCCATTGGCGAGCTAAAACCGACGAGCCTGCGAGTCAAAGGTATAAACCCCCAATGGAGCACCTACAAGACCGCCTGTACTTGCCTGGAACATGTGATGTGCGTCCCGCAGCACACACGCGCAGCAGGCGGTCCTGTACTTGCCTGGAACATGTGATGTGCGTCCCGCAGCACACACGCGCAGCAGGCGGTCCTGTACTTGCCTGGAACATGTGATGTGCGTCCCGCAGCACACACGCGCAGCAGGCGGTCCTGTACTTGCCTGGAACATGTGATGTGCGTCCCGCAGCACACACGCGCAGCAGGCGGTCCTGTACTTGCCTGGAACATGTGATGTGCGTCCCGCAGCACACACGCGCAGCAGGCGGTCCTGTACTTGCCTGGAACATGTGATGTGCGTCCCGCAGCACCCACACGCGCAGCAGGCGGTCCTGTACTTGCCTGGAACATGTGATGTGCGTCCCGCAGCACCCACACGCGCAGCAGGCGGTCCTGTACTTGCCTGGAACATGTGATGTGCGTCCCGCAGCACCCACACGCGCAGCAGGCGGTCCTGTACTTGCCTGGAACATGTGATGTGCGTCCCGCAGCACCCACACGCGCAGCAGGCGGTCCTGTACTTGCCTGGAACATGTGATGTGCGTCCCGCAGCACACACGCGCAGCAGGCGGTCCTGTACTTGCCTGGAACATGTGATGTGCGTCCCGCAGCACCCACACGCGCAGCAGGCGGTCCTGTACTTGCCTGGAACATGTGATGTGCGTCCCGCAGCACCCACACGCGCAGCAGGCGGTCCTGTACTTGCCTGGAACATGTGATGTGCGTCCCGCAGCACCCACACGCGCAGCAGGCGGTCCTGTACTTGCCTGGAACATGTGATGTGCGTCCCGCAGCACACACGCGCAGCAGGCGGTCCTGTACTTGCCTGGAACATGTGATGTGCGTCCCGCAGCACACACGCGCAGCAGGCGGTCCTGTACTTGCCTGGAACATGTGATGTGCGTCCCGCAGCACACACGCGCAGCAGGCGGTCCTGTACTTGCCTGGAACATGTGATGTGCGTCCCGCAGCACCCACACGCGCAGCAGGCGGTCCTGTACTTGCCTGGAACATGTGATGTGCGTCCCGCAGCACCCACACGCGCAGCAGGCGGTCCTGTACTTGCCTGGAACATGTGATGTGCGTCCCGCAGCACCCACACGCGCAGCAGGCGGTCCTGTACTTGCCTGGAACATGTGATGTGCGTCCCGCAGCACCCACACGCGCAGCAGGCGGTCCTGTACTTGCCTGGAACATGTGATGTGCGTCCCGCAGCACACACGCGCAGCAGGCGGTCCTGTACTTGCCTGGAACATGTGATGTGCGTCCCGCAGCACCCACACGCGCAGCAGGCGGTCCTGTACTTGCCTGGAACATGTGATGTGCGTCCCGCAGCACCCACACGCGCAGCAGGCGGTCCTGTACTTGCCTGGAACATGTGATGTGCGTCCCGCAGCACCCACACGCGCAGCAGGCGGTCCTGTACTTGCCTGGAACATGTGATGTGCGTCCCGCAGCACCCACACGCGCAGCAGGCGGTCCTGTACTTGCCTGGAACATGTGATGTGCGTCCCGCAGCACCCACACGCGCAGCAGGCGGTCCTGTACTTGCCTGGAACATGTGATGTGCGTCCCGCAGCACCCACACGCGCAGCAGGCGGTCCTGTACTTGCCTGGAACATGTGATGTGCGTCCCGCAGCACCCACACGCGCAGCAGGCGGTCCTGTACTTGCCTGGAACATGTGATGTGCGTCCCGCAGCACCCACACGCGCAGCAGGCGGTCCTGTACTTGCCTGGAACATGTGATGTGCGTCCCGCAGCACCCACACGCGCAGCAGGCGGTCCTGTACTTGCCTGGAACATGTGATGTGCGTCCCGCAGCACCCACACGCGCAGCAGGCGGTCCTGTACTTGCCTGGAACATGTGATGTGCGTCCCGCAGCACCCACACGCGCAGCAGGCGGTCCTGTACTTGCCTGGAACATGTGATGTGCGTCCCGCAGCACCCACACGCGCAGCAGGCGGTCCTGTACTTGCCTGGAACATGTGATGTGCGTCCCGCAGCACCCACACGCGCAGCAGGCGGTCCTGTACTTGCCTGGAACATGTGATGTGCGTCCCGCAGCACCCACACGCGCAGCAGGCGGTCCTGTACTTGCCTGGAACATGTGATGTGCGTCCCGCAGCACCCACACGCGCAGCAGGCGGTCCTGTACTTGCCTGGAACATGTGATGTGCGTCCCGCAGCACCCACACGCGCAGCAGGCGGTCCTGTACTTGCCTGGAACATGTGATGTGCGTCCCGCAGCACCCACACGCGCAGCAGGCGGTCCTGTACTTGCCTGGAACATGTGATGTGCGTCCCGCAGCACCCACACGCGCAGCAGGCGGTCCTGTACTTGCCTGGAACATGTGATGTGCGTCCCGCAGCACCCACACGCGCAGCAGGCGGTCCTGTACTTGCCTGGAACATGTGATGTGCGTCCCGCAGCACCCACACGCGCAGCAGGCGGTCCTGTACTTGCCTGGAACATGTGATGTGCGTCCCGCAGCACCCACACGCGCAGCAGGCGGTCCTGTACTTGCCTGGAACATGTGATGTGCGTCCCGCAGCACCCACACGCGCAGCAGGCGGTCCTGCCCCGCGGTGGCGAGCAGGCGGCCGCACACGCTGAACTTGCAGCACCACACCGCGCCGCCGCAACTGCCCATTTCCTGTACCAATACAACACATTACAAACAATCTGTCCTGATGATTTAATAGCAGGATGAGAGCGCTGGTGTTCTACTTGTAGCGGCAGGGTCGTGGGCTCAAATTCAGTCATGTACCTCACCGCTATGAAACTTTGTGTACCGGTCTTAAATTTCATGGTTTTTTTGCCGGATGCTTTTGATAATATTTGATACAATGAGATTTTATGCCGAAAAATGTATAATATGCACTATGCCAGTACTCTCATACTGTGAAGGAAAACATCTTCAGTGTTGTAGAATCGAAAAAGTTCAAAAACATGTGTCGAGTGCACGAAAGGAGCCTCTCTTCACTACATATCTACCCATAGGCTGAACAGGTCAGCTGGTCGAATAACCAAAAGAGGAACATATTAAGCATTAAATGTATCATTGCCAAAGAAACATACCTGAACATGTCTAACACATCCATCGAAATCGTACGGTCCCTTATGCGAGTTGGAAGCTTTTAGCTTGATATTGTGTTCGCCCCTGACATCGTCTGCTATATCAGCAACGTCTTCCTTATGCCTCGCGTGCGACACTTCTTGCGCGAGAGACTTGGCAGCGTCCACTGTCTTCTTGACAGTACTACCGAAGAAACGTTTTAATCTGAAAGAAGTTTACAGAAGTTAAAGAAGGATTTTCACTTGTTTTTAAGGACCCGTGTGTTACGGCGCGTCCGAAGCCTAGGGGTCAACGCACACAGAGAGGAGAGGATTTTATTAAGGCACTCGAAAATCAACTTTAAAATTATTGAAATAAAGTGCATAATTATGCTTGAACATGACAAAAAATGCTCGAGCAGTTCTAAAAATTGTAAAGTTGATTTTCGAGTGCCTTACTCCGCTGCGTACATCTCTGGCTGCGCTGACCTAGAGCAGACCGCGCGGGTTTTCCGTCTCAGTCTGCCCCATACTAAATGAAAGGGATAATTGGCGTCGCAACACTTGGTCTGCTGTAATAAAATCAGGCGTAAGTAATTGTTATGAAAGAACTTATGATCAAACTGGAATACGAACGGCTCTGAATTTTGACGCAGTAGATAGTCTTTTGTCTCTTTCTATTACGTAAAAGAGGTTTACCTCTTTCTCTCAATTTATGCGTGAAAGAAAGAGATAGAGAGCTTCCGATGACATCGTTTCGTATAAATGTTTTTTTTACTTGTTTTATTTTCTTTCGTATTCCAGTGTGAATATAAGTTTTTTTGATTTCTACAATTCATTTGATTTGATTTCTCAAATCACTAGAACACTTTTTTCCGAGTAGTTTTTGGCGAGGTTGTTTGTATGTCTGTATGTTTCTGATTCGTGTGTTAGTGATAGATTTGAATATGGTGTTAACCGCGGTAACGGTATTCAATCAAGAATTATGTGTATAAAGGATAGTGTAAAAAAGGTTACTTATAAATTTCACGCATATAGCTAGTATTACAATATTGTATAATTATATTAAGCTATTTAGATGATAAAGTATTTCACACATCAAAATAACACAAAAAGCGTATTTAGAAATAACAGCAAATTACTTTACCTGTAATATTAACTGCGTATCTAATGTTCATAATGATTTTTAGAAGCTGATAAATCTAAAAACAACTTTTAAGACGCCATCTATGAGTTTCATACATAAATGTGACAAATATCTATTCAACAAAGAACATGAAAACAAAAAACCACTTCAAAAAGCAAATAAACTCAACCTTGTTCGTTTCAAAAAGCTGAAATACACAGTTTTGTATCAAAAAGCTGAAAAAACACGTTATTTGCAAAATCCAGTTGAATTTCACCTGACGTTTATGTTGTCCTGCGAGTGACTTTTCACGAATTCCGCCGCTGTTATTCTAGATTCAACAAAACACTAATGTAAAGGTTGACTGGTAGTAATCGCTCTCCGCGATAAGGTCGGCCAATGATTTACCAAATTATAAATAAGAAGTGTATGTTGTATGTTTCTGTGTGGTGAACAAAGAATATCTTGTCGAATGTGTTGTGCTATTTTCAGTGTACCAGTGTAACTGTCTTTTAACTGAGGCCCCTATAGCGCTGTGTGCGATTAACTTATTGGGATGACTTTATTTTATATTCACGTTTCATAATTCTTCCAGAATGGGACATAAAATAATTTCACAGAACACTACCTGCCTGCCGCCACTGCCCCAAACTAAGCAGAGCTTGTACCATGGGAACAAGACAGCTGAATATAGTTTTTTTGTAAATATGTACAGACGCGGTATGAAAATGTTCGTCACCTTAGAGTCAGTTTTCGCTTGCACCAGAGCCTTGATCATGAACATGTTTTGACATAATTTGTGACGTTAACTTATCGGTGTATTCTGTCTATTCAGTTTCAAAAGGTAGTATGTGATCGTGATACGTTGAACAAATCAAGTTAAAAATCGACAAACATTTTCATTCCGCCACTATACATAGAATACAATATAACACCCAGACAGAGAACAAACATCCATGTACGTTCACCACACAAATATTTGTTTTCGGTGGGGATCGAATCCACGCCCTGGGCTGCCAACAAAAGAATGTGTCTACTTACTTGTCAGTCTTCCGTTTGATGGCGGTGGTCTGTCGGTCGGCGTGGTCGCGCTCGCGCTTGGCGGCCTTGCCCCCCGCGCCCCCTCCCCTGCCCCCCGCGCCGCCCTCCGCGCCGCCGCCGGCCCCCTCCCCCGCGTCCCCCGCCTCCTCGTCCTCCGCGCCCGCGCAGACGCTCTCACTCTCCTCGTCCGTCTCTCTGCACAAACAGTAATCTGTGAGCAGAGCACTCGCTATTGGAGTTCGGCAAGTTTATCATGCGCACTTGATGTGCGGGCAGGTTTTTTCGCAAGAAGGCTGCTGGTGGGCCCTTTTTGCGTGACCCTTGACACGTTGCTCGAACTTTTTTAGGTTTTACAACACGCCGGTTTCCTCACGATGTTTTCCTTCACCGTTTTGAGAGTACTGGCATAGTGCACATACATTTTTTCGATAGAAAAACTCATTGGTACACGAGTGGAAGGCGGGGCCACTACCACTAGACCACCAGTGCTCTCGTACTCGCTATTGGAAGGCAACGTGCCTGTTCTGTAGGTCTATTCTGTGTTTTCAACATCATTTGTTGTTCGTTTTCCGCAAAATTACTTATCGTTAGAGGCGACAAAGGTTATCAACCCGGATTTTGCATGGAGAAACAATTAGCCCCTGTTGGGATTGCGAGAACTATTTTTGTTTAACTTAGCGTTCGTGAGTAATAACATAAAGTGCACGAAAGGAGCCTCTTAGAGGCGCACTTAAAATCCTTTCACCACACTTGGTTCGAAAAAATCAGTGACACGATAAAAAGAAGAAGAAGTAATAACATTCGTTCTTGCAATCCCGACTATAACACTTCACAAAATCCGGTCCAAAACCGTTGCTGATAACGGTAAGACATTTTGCGGAAAGCTAATGACAAATAATGTCGAAAGCTGGGAATCGACCTACTGACTTTTGCGTTGAGTGGTACATTACACTGTCCAAATCTCGCGAGCGTTTTTGTACAAAAAGACGAGGTTGCTATAAGAAAAACACACTTGCCAGGGGCAGTTATTGTGTCTCCATACAAAAACCGCGGAAAAACGGGCGCGGAAGTCATAATGTACACAACTCAATGCAAATGTTAGAATAGACACTCTGAAGGGGTGAAGTCACGGCTAAAATGTACGCAAGTGAAAGCTAAACCAAACCATTAACAAGACAACTGGCACGAATACAAAATGGCTGGATGAAATAGACTCACGTAATCCCCATAATATGTGGTAGACATACCCCTTGCATGTATTCTGAGGCTCACTGTTTGCGAGTGCGTGCGTCCGAGTGAGTTTTACACAGTTATGAAAGTTCTCAATACGCCCGCTAGAGGCGCTTGTGAGACCAAAAGTGAGCGCAACTCAGAATACGCTCAAATCTTTTAGTACTCAAGATCATTGAGGATGTCTAAAAGGGTAGTCGGAGCAGAGGCACTATACAATATTCTTATATCTAAAAAACAACCAGTGTTTTTTTTACTTAGCCACCAGAAGAAAAAACACAGCAGGCGAACGTAATACAAGAGTAGAATACAGAGTTGTGTATACTCTTGCACCAAACACGACATCTAGCGACAAAATATACAACCAATTGAAACCATTGATATGAATTTACCTACACTTAGATTACAAGTATTTTATAATATCCCAAAAGTTATAGACCGAGTATAGTTTATGTAAAAGCGTGCGCTTACTGCCGCCGTTACAAAATATAAGTATGACTTAAGTTACATACCTAAAAAGGTGCTGGCTTCATGCGCAGTAGGGGCTTTCATGGGGCAATAATTTATTAAACAAGTAACCTCTTATGGCCTTATTTATAAAAATATGTCAAAAGATAAACAGTGGTTAAACTATTGCCATCTCTTACCACTGGGTAATGATAAACAGTGACAGGGCTAGCTTTTAAACAATGATTAGTGGTGAGTTAGAATAGTTAGTGGTGATAAAAACCACTGAGAGCCATTTAATCTCTTCCTTGAATGCAAACATGTAATATTATAAGTGACATTTACAAAAAACAAAAAAACCTTCGATCGAGGTGATGTAATCACCACATTCTTGTCATCATCACATGTTACATGAGGGATTACCCTCTGAAGAGATATTTTACAACTATCAGCTTTCCTAAAAAAACCGCATTAAATTTAATTGCGAAGGAACGAAATTATGAACACTCGACAACAAACGCATGCCCGTTTTTAGCAGTCTTCTTTTTAAATTTAAGATCTTAGCACTTGTCGGGGTTTTGATGCAGTTCCAATTGAGTCTTTCGAATGCGGCCTCCTTGGCTTTCTTAGACAGCTACCTTTTCTTTTATTTAAATTTCTTTTTAGCAGTAGCGGGTTTGAAATTCAAGGCTCATATTCACAATGGTATAACTTAGCAGGCCGCTATTGCTATCTCTATTTGCTGACATGACAGTGACAGTGACAAGAGACTTTTAGCGCGCATGGCATTATGAACGAGAGGTATGTCAGGATCGTAGCAAGTGATCTCTGCCTACCCCCATGGGAATAAGGCGTGATTGTATGTATATAATTGGTCTATAACTTGTGCGATAGTACAAAACGTTTGCAATCGACCTATAGGGCAGAGTGAGGTGTGATAGTGCTTGCAGTTGGTTGGCCCTCCCTCTAGTGCGTCGGCTGAATGCTGACGCGTACACCGTCACCGCCAGTCGACGTCGCCAACTCGACTCTACCTTCGGTGGGGGACTGGAAATTTGTTGGGAAAACTTATTTTAGGCCAATTTTTTTTAAAAAACATGACATGTCGAGTGTAAAATGAGCCTCTCTGGTTTGAAAGATTCAGTGATACGATAAGAAGGAGGTTAATTTTGAATGTAGAGGTTATTTTAACAATTCAAAGTTATCATACTATCCGATATCCGAATATTCCATGATATCCGGCCGGATACCGGATATAACTGGATATCCGTTGTATATCTAGTCTTATCGTAGTATAGTAGTTGGCAATAAATATTGCACATTGGCTAATGTCAGTTTCATAGAGCGTAGTGTGCGTCAGAAAGAGATAGAGCTCTACGAAAGCAGAAAAGCCGATGTGCAATAGTTTTTGTGTACGTAGTATAGTACCTAATATAGGTAGCGGCACATAACTTTAGCGCTGACCGTTATTGCGCAGAAGTCAAAAATAAGGTATCTGAAGGGGGGCTAGCGGAATGAAGGGCGGGCGTGCGTACTGCATAGCGCTGATTGTCTCTCCAGTCGCACTCCGCTCTCTGTACCAATAGGACACTCTGCACACATCCACACATCCAGTGTGCGCGACATGCGCTGCGCACACTACGACGCATGCGCAGCTATCCCCTCCGCGTATTGCTCAGCGCTACAGTAATGTGCCGCTAGTTACCTGGTGTTGTCGTCGATGTGCGTGCGCGCGATGTATTCTGACGTGAGCCGCATGATGTGCAGGCTGAGCGGGTTGATGCACTGCGCCAGCTTGTGCTCAGCGCTACAGTAATGTGCCGCTAGTTACCTGGTGTTGTCGTCGATGTGCGTGCGCGCGATGTATTCTGACGTGAGCCGCATGATGTGCAGGCTGAGCGGGTTGATGCACTGCGCCAGCTTGTGCTCAGCGCTACAGTAATGTGCCGCTAGTTACCTGGTGTTGTCGTCGATGTGCGCGCGCGCGATGTATTCTGACGTGAGCCGCATGATGTGCAGGCTGAGCGGGTTGATGCACTGCGCCAGCTTGTGCTCAGCGCTACAGTAATGTGCCGCTAGTTACCTGGTGTTGTCGTCGATGTGCGTGCGCGCGATGTATTCTGACGTGAGCCGCATGATGTGCAGGCTGAGCGGGTTGATGCACTGCGCCAGCTTGTGCTCAGCGCTACAGTAATGTGCCGCTAGTTACCTGGTGTTGTCGTCGATGTGCGTGCGCGCGATGTATTCTGACGTGAGCCGCATGATGTGCAGGCTGAGCGGGTTGATGCACTGCGCCAGCTTGTGCTCAGCGCTACAGTAATGTGCCGCTAGTTACCTGGTGTTGTCGTCGATGTGCGCGCGCGCGATGTATTCTGACGTGAGCCGCATGATGTGCAGGCTGAGCGGGTTGATGCACTGCGCCAGCTTGTGCTCAGCGCTACAGTAATGTGCCGCTAGTTACCTGGTGTTGTCGTCGATGTGCGTGCGCGCGATGTATTCTGACGTGAGCCGCATGATGTGCAGGCTGAGCGGGTTGATGCACTGCGCCAGCTTGTGCTCAGCGCTACAGTAATGTGCCGCTAGTTACCTGGTGTTGTCGTCGATGTGCGTGCGCGCGATGTATTCTGACGTGAGCCGCATGATGTGCAGGCTGAGCGGGTTGATGCACTGCGCCAGCTTGTGCTCAGCGCTACAGTAATGTGCCGCTAGTTACCTGGTGTTGTCGTCGATGTGCGTGCGCGCGATGTATTCGGACGTGAGCCGCATGATGTGCAGGCTGAGCGGGTTGATGCACTGCGGCAGCTTGTGCTCAGCGCTACAGTAATGTGCCGCTAGTTACCTGGTGTTGTCGTCGATGTGCGTGCGCGCGATGTATTCGGACGTGAGCCGCATGATGTGCAGGCTGAGCGGGTTGATGCACTGCGGGAGCTTGTGCTCCGCCACGCTTAGCGGCACGCGCTCGCCTGGAACAATTTTGTATTGTATTTTATTTATTTATCTAACACTTAGACTAAGGACACGGATAAAATTAAATCTAGTACATTATCCTTCTTAATATTATAAATGCGTTTGTAACTTTGCCTGTGCGTCGCGCTTTCACGCCAAAACGAATGAACCGATTTGAATTTCGAACTAGGGCTTAAAGTTGTTTGATTTACCCGCTCTCGTCGCGTCTGAAAAATCCGCCGCCCGCTCGCACTCTCACCAAAATAGTATATTTCATTACAAGTGCGGGAAGGCTGTCTTGTTCCGACTGTCAACCCTCGCCTTCGGCTCGGGTAGACATTTGTCGGAACTCTTTGCAATGACGGTTCCGCACGTGTACTGAACGACTATTTTTAATACAGTTGCGAAAAAATTAAGCAATTTAATAAAATAATAAAAATACCATTTGCTTTTTTCTCTTCTCTCCACGCAATAAGTTCGTCGTATGTATGCATGTAGCGACTTTTTGACTTCTCCGGTAAAATGTTCTCCGAAGCGTTTTGTGCAATTATACTGAGTTCCGGTGGTGTTAATTCAAAAAAACTAGGGTCGAAATTACTCATTTTGTGCAACAAACAAATAAACTCGCAAAGAAAATTTCTGAAAAATGGCGCCAAGCGCCAACCGTAAAATATAAGCAGAGATTTTTTTTTTTCTTCCATCTGGAAGGCAAAGGGAACTATACCCATACAGCCAAGTCTTCAGTAGATTTTTTTTATTTATATGAATTTAAAATGAAATTTAATGAGATGAAATGAAATGAAACCTAACATAACTCATTCAATCAAATCATTAAATCTGTTAATGAAACAAATTAGTAGCTTCTTTTTAGAAATAATACGTATTTGCATGAATCATAAAAACTTCGATGAATTTTTTTAGTAAAAACTTCATGATTGGTTTTTCTTTTTAGACATTATTTTGACAGTTGGGAAAGAAAAAGCACTAGTGCGGGAATGGTAAAAAAAAAGCACGCGTGTGTAATAGCCCACATCCCGAACGCTATACGTCCCTGCAATACGCCACTTTTTGAGAAACAGTATTAAAAAGGCTCTTTTACACATACAGCGGTGGTCATATAATTAAGAACGCTGATATAAAGGGAAGATTTTTTCCAACTAAGATTCTTCGCCGGAAGAATTGGTCTTATAAAAAGATAGCCGACCATCTGCAATGTTCAAAAACGATGGTTTTCCACGCTGTAAAGCATGTTTCTACGTATCAAACTACTTCGAATGTTCAACGTGTACCTAAACAGAGAAAAACAACTCCTCGAGATGACCGAAACATCGTTCGTATGGCAAAACAAAATCCTTTTAAAGGGTCCAATGAGCTTAGAAAAGAATATTTTGGTGAAAACAACCCTTCAGCAATCTCAGCACGCACTATTCGAAGACGTTTGGTAGAAGAAAAATTGCACGGTAGGATAGCAAGAAAGGTACCCATGTTAAAACTTTGCCACAGGCAAGCCCGGCTTGCATTTGCGAGAAAGTATGAAAACTGGACTGTGCAACAGTGGAAAAATGTACTTTTTTCTGACGAGACGAAAATAAACAGAGTATGTTCTGATGGAAAACGATCTGTACGACGTCCCCCGAATACAACATTCGACCCAAAGTATACGAAAGTTACATTAAAGCACGGTGGTGGAAATGTGAAAATTTGGGGTTGCTTTTCTAGACATGGTGTAGGACCTGTAAAGTTGATAGAAGGTAACATGGATCAGTTCCAATACAAAAATATACTGGAAGAAACAATGTTACCATACGCTGAAGACGTTCTACCGGTCATTTGGACATTCCAGCATGACAATGATCCAAAGCACACTGCACGCACCGTAAAGGAATTTCTTACAGCGCAATTAGTTTCTGTCTTAGACTGGCCTGCTAACAGTCCAGATCTAAACCCAATAGAGAATCTGTGGTTTGAAGTAAAGAAAAAGGTTTCAAATACAAAGTGTGGAAATTTAAGAGAGCTGTATGACGTTTTTTTAGAAGAATGGAACTCTATTTCTCTTGCGAAATGTCAAAAATTAATAGAGTCAATGCCTCGCCGGTGTAAAGCAGTAATTAAAAGCCGTGGATATGTTATTAACTATTAATTTTAGTTAAATATTTATAAAATTTCTTTTTAGGTTTCTGCATAATATTGTGCTACATAATATTGTGATTTTTTAAATATAAGTGTCATACAAAACAATTCCCGAGCAGTTAAATAAATCGTTCTTAATTATTTGTCCAGTTTCAGTACTATTTGAATGTGTTACTTTGATAAAATCAATAAAATGTACAAAAAATAGTAAGCGATTTCATACTTTATTCTTAAGTCAGGTTGCTCTATTAATGTGACTATTATATAACATAACTAGTTGCTTCTCAGAAGGTACACATCTCTGTGTATGATACGATTTAAATAAAAAACTTCTAGAACTTCAAATCGTTCTTAATTATATGACCACAACTGTATGTATGTATAAATAGCGGCACATAACTTAAGCGCTGACTGTTATTGCGCAGAAGTCAAAAATAAGGTACCTGAGGGGGGCTAGCGGAATGAAGGGCGGGTGTGCGTAGCGGTGATTGGCTCTCCAGTCAAACTTTGCTCTCTGTACCAATAGGACACTCTACACACATCCACATATCCAGTGTGCGCGACATGCGCACACTACGACGCATACGCAGCTATCCCCTCCACGTATCGCTCAGCGCTAAAGTTACGTGCCGCTAGTTATACCTGTATCGAGATTGAGCACGGTGACTCGCTCCAGGATCTCTATATCCGTGAGTTGGTGTCCGCTGGTGGTGCGGCTGCGTGCGCCGGCGCCGTAGCATATATCCTGCTCGTCCCCGCACGAGCGGCGCCGTCCGCTAGATAGCGGCGCCGGCTCCGCTTTGCCGTGAGCACTCGCGCCGCTACGCCTGACAAAAGACATAGACATTTATTTATTTACTACATAAGCACACAAAAACCAAAGGTTGTTTACTTATCAAAAGATAAGTAAACAACCCTTTATAATAATCCTTTATTAACAAATCGGTTGTCTGTAAAATCGGTTTACTGACGATAGTTGAACGTGACATCGTCATACAGCTGTCCACGCGGACGCATCGCTCACTCAAGTAGGAGAGAGACAGATGTCGAACGTAGTAGGATAGATGAGGCTACCTTGTAGTGGAGCCGAGGCTGGAGTGCCCGGAGTGCGGCAAGGCGCGGCGGCCGCGAGCCCCCGCCCCCTGCGCCCCTTGCCCCGCCCCCGCCCCCTGCCCCTCGCGCGCGTCGCCACCGCGCGTCGCACTCTCACCTGTGGACATAACCAGGGTTACAGACATCAGACCCTCTTCGCTCTTCTTTTTATCGTGTCACTGGTTTTTTCAAACCAATTTGTCGACTTGTCTATGAACTGACTTGACTTGACTTAAAACTATTTCATTTATGTAATCATAACCTCATTTGAAATAAATAAATAAATAAATTATTTCTGTGTGTTACGGTGCTACTAACAAATTGGATCTTTTCTAAAATAAAAATTGTATTGTATTAAGAAGAAGAAGACATACCGTTGACAGATTGTTTGAGTATAGTGTGGTCGACAGAGGGCCTGTGTCGAACCGACGCGGTACTGCTCTCGCTGCCTCGCGATTCAAACATGCTGATAGACCGGTCACTCGCTGGAACATTTACATAAGTTAAGTACATTCGCGGTATGAAAATGTTCGTCACCTAAGAGCCTGTCCAGATGGAGCGTATTACGCGCGAGTGCCCTCGCGCGTTTCAATTTATATTGCGTCCAGATGCCGCGTTTTACGCGCGCTCCTACCAAATAGTTGCTCGCGTTTTACGCGCGATTGAGGAATCGCGCGTAAAACGCCCCATCTGGACAGGCTCTTAGAGTCAGTTTTCGCTTGCACCAGTGCCTTGATCATGAACACATTTTGACATAATTCGTGACGAAACTTATCGGTGTATTCTGTCTATTCAGTTACAAGAGGTAGTATGTGATCGTGATACGAGTACGTTGAACAAATCAAGTTGAAAATCGAAGAACATTTTCATTCCGCCACTATACATTGTTTACTCAAGATTCGCATTTTTACAGTAAATAAATATTGTGGACAATCGACACAACAATATCTAGCTCTAACGTCTAGAATCTAGATTTCGATTGTAGACGTTATTTCCACGCGCATACCAGAGCATATATTTTTTTAGAGAATTGACGGTTAGTTCCGAGGCGTAGTTTGTTGCCTGTTCTTCTAGGCTTGGGTCGTGAGGAACTGGCACCTAGACTCACCTAGCTTTAAGACGTTTCAAAGTGATTCTTGGAATTGAACTGAATAAAAACACTTTTGATTTGATTTGTTCCGAATGTTCAAAGTGATCCTACTGATACTAAATACCGTTTTGATTTGATGACCTTTTCAGCCGCTAAAAGAATAATTGAAAAGTTGTCCCTTGCGTGTTTTAACTGATGTTAAAGCCTTTGGGGGAGACCTTTGCCCAGCAATGGGACAAAATAGGTTAATTAAAAAAAAGGGATTTATTAGTACTAACCGTATTTGGAGTGCGATAGTTCGAGCGAATCTTGGAACTCCCTAGTGAGTGATTCGATGGTGCTGGCCGGACTGGGCAGAGCCATGAACTGGCTCGCAACACCTGACGATGGGGCCTGGATAATAACATATAACTAAAATACTAGTTTTATTGACATACTTTTATTGTTAGTGCACATGCCCTCATAAGAAAACTAATTAATACTGATTGCAGATCAGCTGTAAATAACATACAAATACAATATTACTAAATTAAATAAATATTAATATTTTCCCTATTGGTTGAATTTTTTAAATAAATATTAATATTTTCCCTATTGCTTGAATTTTCCTGTACAAATATAATTCAAATCAGAAACAACACATTGCGGTAATGTTAAAAATAGTACACAGATTTGTTAAAATTGAAATAAATAGGTTTCCCTAAGCTTTAGGTAAAAAAATATATTATAATTGATATTATTCACATCTGGTAACGTTTGGTTTGGTTTAGAGAGCACTGGTGGTCTAGTGGTAGTGGCCCCGCCTTCCGATCCGAAGGTCGTGGGTTCAAATCCACTCGTATACCAATGAGTTTTTCTGTCGAAAAAAATATGTGCACTATGCCAGTACTCTCAAAACGGTGAAGGAAAAAATCGTGAGGAAACCGGCGTGTTGTAGAACCTAAAAAAGTTCGAGCAACACGTGTCAAGGGTCACGCAAAAAGGGCCCGCCAGCGGCCTACTTGCGGAAAAACCTGCCGCACATCAAGTGCGGATGATAAACTTGCCGAACTTGCCTCTACAACTAGTTCTTGCAGGCGCAGTTTGTCGCGCGACAAGGCGGCTAGTCGCATCTCGTCGTCTATGTCCGTGTCGCCCGTGCATATACTGAGGTTGTCGCCGTCTGCCGTCGATAGGGACTGCGAACCGTGAAGCTTATCTGTAACACAATTCATAACAATGTTATTGAATCATTTTGTTAGTAGTACCATGGACAAAATAATATAAATTTATATAATTTGTCCATGGTAGTACAGAAGTTGGAATGGGCTAAGTGACTGGTGTTGAAGCGATCGTGTTACCCTCAGGCCTCCTTCATGGCTTAACGACTGCTATGTTAGTGATATATTGTAAGAAAACCGCTGCCGCCAAATACTTCCGAAACTTTGCGAAAGTCAACGCTATGTATAAAATAGATTTAGAACAGTTTTCGTTCGGCGACCCGGTAATAAACACCTCTGATATTGCAAGTCACTGGAGGGTCGAGGGGGGTCACGGAGGGGGGTAAGTCAATTGGGATAGGGATTATAGTTCCTAAGTAGGTAGAGTATAGGTTGATGACCTTTTGTTTAAATAATGTATGCTTAATATTTTTCCTTGTGTTGAGCCTGCCTACCTACTATTAATTAAGTCGACTGATTTTAGGTCAGCTACTACCCGTTTTCCTGCAACACAGTGTAAAGTTGTAAACTAACGCAGGAAACAGTGGTAGAGATCGTCCAAGCTTTAAATGCACGTCCCGCTACTCCCGTCAGTCAAAGTAAATTGTTCTTTATTACCTACACCACAAAGATCATTATGAACTACTTTGCTGTGAGTCAACGTCAAGAAAACGTGGTGGAGGGGCGTGCATTTTTAGACTGGTTTATCTATACTACATAATGTTACTGTAATAATATTGTTTGAAATAAAGATTTTGTTATTTTTTTTATTTATTTATGGAATACGCTTATCCAGACCTTTCGCCAAACATATAGGCTTTTTACTCAACTACCCAGAAAGGAGGGTAATGTTTTTATTGAATACTCTTCTATCGCAGATATTTTAATGTACTACTGCTAGTTTTCGTTTGGCAACGCGGTACTAAAACGCCTCTGATATTGCAAGTCAGAGGGTGTATTCTGTCTATTCGAGGGGGGTCACGGAGGGGGGTAAGTCGAGGGGGGTAAGTCAAGGGAGGTCGGGGGTATAATTATTAAAGAGATTTTTGAGAAAATTTGTGGTTTTTCTAAATGGCAGTTATCACTTACCAACAGATGAGCCGCACACTTCTCTGACGACTTGATAGATTAAAAGAACTTACTTCGTTTCTTCTTCCTAGGTGGCGCCACCGGCTGCGGCGGGCCAGTGCTACCGGAACCGGACACAGAGACTATCGCGGCCGAGGAGTTCCGGTTCTGCTTCAGACTGTTTGCTTTGGTACTCGCTATCACATCCGGTTCCGCCATTGCCATCACTGCGAGAGTTAGAAGCGTTAGTTACGACACCAGGACCATAATAATGTCTCGTGTATAGTGGCGGTATGAAAATGTTCGTCGATTTATGTTCGAATACACCGATAAGTTAACGTCACAAATTTTGACAAAATGTGTTCATGATCAAGACACTGGTGCAAGCGAAAACTGACTCTAAGGTGACGAACATTTTCATACCGCGACTGTACATACATACATCAAATCACGCCTGATTCCCATGGGGGTAGGCAGAGATCACGGATTTCCACTTGCTACGATCCTGACACATATCTTCATACATGCTCGTCGGTTTAGGGTACTCCTAACCTGACCTTTCTCTAAAACGTCTGCGACCTGGGGCTCAATTCTAGACCAGTGACTTTTTTGTCACAGTAGATATATATCACAAGAACTGTCAAATTCACTAAAGAAACTGTCAGTTCTTGTGATATATAGCTACCGTGACAAAAAAGTCACTGGTCTAGAATTGAGCCCCTGATCGAGATACATGCGCCTAGGTCTTACCCTTCCAGCAGTTCCATTCACACTCGTAACATATCATATAACATCCTTGATGTCATTTTTTGTTGACATGTTATTTTGAGTGTCACCTGTCACGAAAAAAATATTGCCATCATCCAGTTTTTGTTCTATAAGATGTATTTCATAATGCTTGTACGAGCTGACGCATCATTTACAGTAAACTCAATAAACTATTTAGCTTAGCTTGCATTGCCCTAGTTTATACAATTGTGTTTTTGCAATAAAAGCAGTGTTCAATCATCACTCGAAGGGTTCAGTCGTTTTAATCTCTTCAAAGTAACCACCCATCAGCTAGCAGTTTACCCCTCAGCTCACCCCCTTTAGCTCAGCTTAATTGGTTTTTTTTTCATACAAATTGTGTGCACGCGACGATGTGACACTGCAGCACGGCAGTCACTGCGTCTCCAGCAAACAACCAGCGAGTCGCGCGACAGTGTTGCTGCCGAAATCGGAATCACCTTGACACGTTTTAGCGGCTTGCTTGAAGTCTCTTTTCACTGTTACTTTCATGATTTCAAAATGAAGGGGGAAATGATCACTGGAGAAATTCCCCAACATGCCCAACGCATACACCAAATCTGCTTATAGTCAGAAGACTGATCGCAGATGACACACAGAACAAAAAAAAATACGGGTTGCACTCCGGGAGTGCCGGCAGAAGTGAAAACTTGATTATTAACGTTGAGCATGTTTGATATTTTGGAATGGTTAGGGGGGGCTTGTTTGTTATTTGGCACGCTGTAACATACACGAACATTCGCGCAAGCGCCCTGCGCTGCCTAAACGAAACAGTAGGCCCAGGCATACATTTTCGCCGCGCCGTAGAGAGGGGATAGCTGTCTACTCTCCATCCGTCTTACGCTTTTTCGATCAGGTCACGTGTCCTGACGCGCTGACGCGAGTTTAAGATTTTATACCCATTACAGAAAAAGTGCTCAACGCCGCTAAAGAAGTTTTCACTTCAAAAACTTTAATGTCAACAAATAAAGATTGCAATTTGAGTCACTTCTAATCCTTTCAACACACTGGTTGAAAATAACTAATGACAAGAAGGAGGGTTATAGCAGTCATTAAACCATGATGGAGAGTACCACGGTTCCTAATCACATTCGACGAATAAACTCTTAGGGACTCTTTCAGGCGCACTTAAAATCCTTTCACCACACTTGGTTCGAAAGAATCAGTGACACGATAAGAAGAAGAAGGGACTGTAAACACCACCAATGCTAGGAACAGATTGTGAAATATTTTGTACGTAAATTACCATTTTGAGATCTAATCTCAGAGGCAGAAGGGTCATCGGATATGGTCGAGGGCTCTCTCGATGACGCTGACGTCAGATGCGCTGAGTCACGTATATTGGCTGAAAACAAAACTCACATTATTTACAATTTTTTTCAATCATCATCTAAGAAAGAAGTCCACTGCTGGTCATTATTAGGCCTCCCTTATTATTATTTAATATTAGGAGAAAAGAGTATTGCTGATACATAATAATATTCCTTGTCAAAGAAAGGTTTGTTTAAATTAGTTTTTTATTGCAATCGAAGCTTAAAATAATGTCAAAACTGACAGATGTAATTAGGTTTTGATTTTCAAAAGATACTACGCGACAAAGCTCTAAGTTTATTTTATTTATTTATTTTATTTTATTTTTCTTTATTAGAAAATCAACAGCAATTACAGAAGTTGGAAAGCAGGGTATTATATAATCTTAAAAAAGGCCAATAACAGATTTTCCTAATTATTACAAAAAGTGCTTTACTGCCCTCTAGCAGTAGGTTAGCGAGTGAATGTTCTGTGCTGTAAGATAAGATAGTATGTATGTGTGCGAGAGTGAGTGTGTGTGTGTGTTTGTGTGTAGTAAAAGTGTGTGTGTGAATTTAATTTATCCAGAGTTGATATAAGTCTAAAGATTATTTCGCTTGCCCATCAAAAATTATAATTGCTTATTCAGAAGAAGTTCAGAAACACGGTGTTTAAAGGATCGTTTAGATGAAGAAAAGAGGTCAACATCTGAGAATTGGTCATTATAGGTTTTGCATAGTCGGTCAATCAGAAAGTTGCCTCTTACAAAATACACGACCGGATTCGAACACACAGTTTTAGATCGAATGGCGGGATCACTAGATCACCAGTTTTCCTCAGAACTATTTATATGCAAATTCGGCAAATTTTTATAATCCGCACTTGATGTGCGGGCAGGTTTTTCCGCAAGTAGGCCGTTGGAGCAGGCCCTTTTTGCGTGACCCTTGACACGTGTTGCTCGAACTTTTTTAGGTTCTACGACACGCCGGTTTCCTCACGATGTTTTCCTTCGCCGTTTTGAGAGTACTGGCATAGTGCACATACATTTTTCGACAGAAAAACTCATTGGTACACGACTGGATTTGAACCCACGAACTTCCAGATCGGAAGGCAGGGCCGCTACCACTAGACCACCAGTGCTCTCAACTATTTAAATGTTAAAATAAGAATGTAAATCCACTTACATTGAGATTCGGTAGCGCCACTGAGTATTCTTCCGATTCTGCCTAGAGATGTCATACTTTGGAGGCTCATAGTGTCATGTGATATTATCCTGAAACATTAGTACATTATAATGTATGTATTAATTAATAACTTAACGCTTACTAACAATTTACTGACAGATAGATAGATAGAAAATTCTTTAATAATAGGGGTAATAGGGAGATAGGTTGGGTAGTGCACATATAAGATGAGGGCTTACGTAAATACTAAACTAAAAATAAACACACAGTTAAGTGACAACTATCATCACTAATACACACAATCAGGAACAGATAGATAGAATAAATTGTTGTGTCGCAAATAATTATTTTTTCTTTCTTTCTTCTTATTTTCTAGGTTCAGATTGATGCCAGATTTAGTGGTGGAATGTGGTTCCATGCACGTGACTGGTGACGTACTGTGAATAAAAAAGCATGGTCCGTGTTCTCCGCCGTAAATAAAGGTTGTCTAACAAGCACCCCAAGGCCTCGGCCTCAAATTTAGCGGGCAGCGGGGCGGCAGCGGCGGCGGCGCGAGAGCGGCAGGATTCTTATGCGTAAAATCAAATGGCCCCCCGCCCCGCCCCGCTGCAGAGCCGCCGCCGCCGCCGCCCCACTGCCCGCTAAATTCGAGGCCGAGGCCTAAGTGTAGGTAAACACTGTAATTCATACAAACTACCTTCTGTCACATTTTCAAAGAATTCAAAACAAAACCTTGAGTTAGCTCACTTGAATGGGTGTTCCAGAGTGAATGTCTGATGGTCGATGGAGCCAGAAGGGTCCGCCATCACCCCCTCATCTTCCTCCTCGGTCTGCATGCAGCGCCGCAGCTCTTGGAACCTCCGCCGGCCTTGCACAACCTGCTCATCAAACATAAAACTAATATAGGTTTTTTTTTAATAATTCGGACAATCCACACAACGCTATCTAGCCCCAAACTAAGCAGAGCTTGTACTATGGGAACCAGATAGCTGATATAGTATATTATTTTCTTTTAAATACATACCTAGAATACAATATAACACCCAGACAAAGAACAAACAATCTATGTTCACCACACAAATATTTGTTCTCGGTGGGGATCGAACCCACGACCTATGGCGCAGAAGGCAGAGCTACTGCCAACTGAGCTGAGGCCAGTCAATATATATACAGTGATTTCAGGCTTCGTTATAGTAATAATGGTTATTTATACATAATATGTGTGTGTGTTATGTATGTGTAATTTATACATAATATAATATGTGTAATGTGTGAAGCGTAGGGCGCCCACCCACTAAGATGGACATTGTTAAGATCACGAGAAGTCAATGGATGGAAAGGGCTCAGAATCGTTCTTCCTGGAAATGTGTAGGGGAGGTTATGTCCAGCAGTGGACTTCTTCAAGCTGCTGATGATGATGATGTGTAAATAAAGTCTGAACAAGCATAGTAGGGCATACCTCTATGATAGTTATTAGTTATATTGTAACGAGTCGTTTTCGCCGTTACAGGTGCTGATAAATTTTGTTCAAGAAATTAATAATATTTCGTTTGTTTACGTTTCGTAAAGTAGGACTCAATGCCTTTATTCTTCTTCTTTGGAATATTAGCTTCGTGTCTGTCATAATACAGTAATGACAGTGACAGCTGACACTACAAGGAAGCAGCGCTGTTCAGTTGACAGATTCGAAAGCGATTTTTTTAGCTTGGTGTAAATCAAGAAGCAGGCTTTGCTTTCTCTCCGCCCGGTCTGACGAACAACAATGTCGGATCGTAATTTTTATTTTAAAAATTATTAATCTGTAAAAATCAGGTTGATTTTAATAGATATTGTTATCATGTTTTGTGAAACAATACTGGAATTAGTTTTCTGGATTTTTATCCGTTAATTTGGTTCTTTCGGTGAGTTTTGAGTTTTGGAATCTCGTGGTATTTTTACCTCGAATGTTAGTTTAATGGAAGTCTTTAATTGTTTTAGATTTTAAACACGATCTTCATCGTTTCTTCATCATGCCGCCCTGGTTCATAAAGGGACATTTATAAGAAAAAATAGCGGTATGTATTTTGACAAATTCTTTAACAAAAGCACACGTTCGTTTCTTATTTGGATAAATTGGTAATTATTCTTTGTTTTCTTTGTTCTAGCTCTTCGGCGCTATTTTTATATTTTTTAAAAAAACTATTTTTATATTTTTTAAAAAAAACTATTTTTATATTTTTTAAAAAACTATTTTTTAAAACTATTTTTCTAGTTTTCAAATTTATCCTTGGAACATAAATTTATAGAAATGACCACGCGTTGGAGCTGAGTCATATTAGTCCCCTTTTTACATTCATTCACCCTTCATTTTGACCCCTTGCTGAACACTACGGAGGAGCCAAGCTGGTTCGCAACCGGAGTCCCCTACCGGACCACTCACCTCGGCCTCCATGGTTTTACTATAGGGACGATTCGTATTAGGCTTATGGGTTTGTAAAGCTCAAACCAACAGGTATTTCAAACAATTCTTTATTTTTAATTTAAACATTCATTCGATGCAGTAACAACAGCGTACAACTTTTAGGCTAAATAGTAAACTCTAAATAAAATAACTATAATTAAGAAGTAACCTTTGGATATAAACTTAAATTTACAACTATCAAGATTCCACGGACATAACAAAAAGTTTTGAATAAACCCCATCTTTCCCAAATTTTACAGTGTTCTATTTTATCCCCCTTTCCTTAGATTAAAGGTCTAGTGACGCGTCTGACTCTCTCTCTATCCAGGTAAATTTATTTTTCTATTAGCAGTAGGCTATCTGGCGCCCGAATATTTTTGTTCTTTGTATTTCTTTAGTGATAGCCCTACATTTGATTATTTTATTACAAATCGGCTCCCACATCGGAGACCTATTACATTCTTTCATTATTACATCACAATTGTCGCACAGCGAACAGGGACTTGAAGTGGTTTCTTGAGGTTTTACTGTCTGTTACTGCATCTTACTTTTTTGTAAACTTTGTTACAACATTTACAGTTTTTTGGTGAATTTGTAAAAACCAATTTTTGATATATTTGGTAATATTTCTTTAGAAACTTTTTAGTGCAATTATTATTATAATTTGATAACTTTGTTTATACATTTGTGCCTTTTTTGCGCAATGTTATTTCTCTAACAGAACTACTATAACTCAGGTTATTTATCCGTTTATGTGTACTTTTCTACAGTGAACTTTATGAATTTGTTATACATTACCCGCTTGATGTTAATGATTTAGACAAAGCTGTCTAAATATTCTTGTATCACCATACAAAAATAAGGATAATTGTTTACGGATGTTTTAAGTGAACCTTTATTGTATTCTTAAGGTATCTTTAGGAAGTGTTCCTTTACATTTCTATAAGTTAATATTAGTTATAACTTTATTGTGAGTGGTTATTGCATCTTTTGAATAATTTGACTTTAAACAACTTAACTTAAATAATTTAAAACTTAAATAACAAATAAACTTTTACACTTTAAATATTTAAAAAATTTTGACTTAACTTTTACATTGAAATATTCTACAACATTTTGATTTTGGAGTTTTTGTCTGTGAGTTATCATGGATAAAGCGGTTCAGTTTCCATCTACTTCTGTGGATAGTCACACTACATTGGGTTCGATAGTTAATAAGCCCGCACCGATTTCTGTGGAGCTTCCATTGAACATGGAGAGTGTAGGAATGACAGGGTTCCCGGATCCTTTCTTGAATACTGATTTGCCTGCTCATAGTTCTTCTACTGCTGGTCAAAACTTACCATCTTTTAATGCGATGAATGATTTTGTTCGAAAAAATTTGCCTGCTTCAAGTAATAAGTTGCCCGACTTGAAGAGAAGCCGGATTATTTTTGAAGGGAAAACTTGTGTTCGTGAGTTTATTACCCAGGTTGAGGAATACTTTTTGTACAAAAACTTCGATGAGTCTTTGTTGGTTGGTTCATTTTCGGATTTACTTTCTGGTTCTGCCGCCAAGTGGTTCCGTACCATTCGATTTAATATAGCTTCTTGGTCTGAGCTTAAGGTTGCGTTGCTCAAGCGTTTTGATAAGCTTGAATTCGATTACTTTCTGGAGTATGAACTTCGTACTCGAAAACAAAAACTTAGTGAGTCGCTTCCGGACTTCATTACTGAACTTATGGATATGGCTAGTCGTCTTGCTACCCCTATTTCGGAGTCTGTGGTCATTACCATTGCTAAGCACAACATGCTGTCGATCTATACACCTTATGTGGTAGGTAGACATATTTCTTCATTAGATTGTTTTATGAATTTAGGAAAAGAATTAGAGATTTTTGTTAATAGGAAGTCTATTAAGGAACAGTTTAAGCCTTTCAAGGTGGAGAAGATTCAGTCTAGTGCTGTTAAAACTGAAAACCCCCTTTGCTTGAAGTGTCAGTCTCCTGGACATACCTACAAAGATTGTACCACCATTCCTGGTATGGTTTGTTTTAAATGCAAAAAATTGGGTGTTATCACAAAGTTTTGCGATGTGTGCAATTCGGAAAAGAAAAACTCTTCGGAGTCAAAAAACTGATTAGGCATCATCGAGTACCAGTTTCTGAGCAAACTTCGGCTGACTCGATGAAGAAAATTGTTAGTCACAGTCTTAAACCGGATGATACCATTATTAAAAAAGAATTTTCTGATTGGTTAAAATATTTAAAAACTTTTTTTGGCGTTTATAAGGCTTCACCTGTACTTTTTGTTAAGAATAACGATTCAAGACCTTTTTTACAATTTTCTATTGGTAATCAAAAATTTTCAGGATTATTAGATAGTGGTGCTAATACTTGCGTTCTTGGTGCGAATGCTCACAAGCGATTTTTGGAATTGGGTTATGAGATGGAACATATACCTCAGTCTGTTCACGATTCTGCTTATACTGCGGACGGATCTGCTCAGAGAGTTATAGGTGCTATTAATCTTCCAGTTACTTGCGATAATGTTACAAAAATTGTTAAATTCATGGTTATACCTTTATTCGATTATGAGTTTATTTTAGGATTTGACTTTTGGATAAAATTTGACCTTGCTAAAGATTTATGGAAAAATATAGTTTTTGTTGATGATTATAATAAAATTCAAACTTGTTCAGTTACTTCAGCTGTTGAATTAGCTCCTTCTGAGAAACAACAACTTGATAAAACAATTTCACTTTTTGAAGATATTTCATATGAAAAGAAAGGTTTAGGTCTTACTCACCTGATCCAACATAAAATTAATGTTACTGGAGAACCGTTTAAACAAAGATATTGGCCGTTAAGTCCTGCTAAACAAAAGGAACTTTTTGATGAAGTGGAAGTTTTACTTAAGGAAAATATTATTCAACCTTCTAAATCTCCTTGGAGTTCACCTGTTTTGGCTGTTGAGAAGAAAGATGGTAGTACACGATTATGTTTAGATTCACGTCGTTTAAATTCAATTACGATTAGAGATTCTTATCCTCTTCCGTATCCTTCTAAGATACTGGATAGTTTGCGAGGAGCTCGGTTCATTACAACTATTGATCTTTCTAAAGCTTTTCTTCAGATAGCGCTGGAAGAATCCTCGCGTGAAAAGTGTGCCTTCGTAGTGCCCGGAAAAGGATTATTTGAATTTGTTAGGATGCCTTACGGATTAACTAACGCCCCCGCTGAATTACAGAGGCTAGTGGATAAATTATTTGGATTTGAATTTGAAAATGTATTGTTTTGTTACTTAGATGACTTAATTTTGGTTACTGATAACTTCAAAGATCACATAGAATATTTAAATAAAATTTATAAAACTCTTAAAGATGCTGGTTTAACAGTTAATTTAAAGAAATGTGCCTTCTGCAAAGAAAAACTTCGTTATCTTGGTTATATTGTTGATAGTAAAGGTTTACATACCGATCCTTCTAAATTAGATACCATTGAGAATTTTCCTCGCCCTGAAACTGTTAAAGAACTTAGAAGTTTTCTTGGTTTATGTTCATATTATCGTAGATTCATTGATAGATTTGCTGATATTGCTTCTCCTCTTACTAAATTGACGGCTGGTAGCAAGAATTCTAAAAGATCTCTTATTTGGAATGATGAAGCGGAAATTGCTTTTCTTAGATTAAAACATGTTTTAGTTACCTCACCCGTTTTACAATGCCCTAATTTTGAAAAACCATTCTTTTTACATTGCGACGCTAGTTCTGTTGGAATTGGTAGTGTTTTGAGTCAGGAAGACGCGGATGGTAATCAACATCCGATTGCATTTTATTCCCGTTCATTGAACAAATGCGAACGTAATTACAGTACCACGGAACGTGAATTGTTAGCGATTTTAGATTCAATAGAACATTTTAGACCTTACGTTGAAGGAATGGAATTTACAGTAATTACTGATCATGCTAGTTTACAATGGTTATTAAAATTGAATAATCCAAGCGGACGTTTAGCACGTTGGGCTGCTAGAATTTCTCAATTTACATTTAATGTTGTTCATAAAAAAGGTTCCTTACATTTAGTTCCTGATGCATTGTCAAGAATTGAAGTCACATCATTATTAATTGCCCCCATTCAAATCGTTTCCCCCGATGAAGATATTGAAGATTCTTGGTATAAAAAAGTGTTCATTAATTGTCAAAAATTTCCTACTAGATATAAAAATTTTAGAGTCGAAAGTAATGTTTTGTATAAGTTTTGTAAAAGTAAATTTAATCCCAATAGTCGTTTGAATTGGAAAATAGTTATTCCTAAGGAAAATATAATTGATACTATTAGATCCAATCATGATGATATTAATTCAGGTCATCTTGGAATTCATAAAACTTTAAAGAAATTAAAACAACACTATTTTTGGAATGGAATGTTTAATGATATTCAAGGTTATATTAGATCTTGCGATATTTGTAAAGCGTATAAGCATAGTACGTCCCCCCCTTTTGGTATTATGGTTAATCCTAAAAAAGTAGATCATCCCATGGTCATGCTTTCTGCAGACATAATAGGAATTTTGCCTAAAAGTTATTCTGGTCATAAGTATATACTTTCAGTAGTTGATGTTTTCACTAAATTTTGCTGGATTTTTCCTTTGGTTAAAGCTACGACCTTATCAATTTGTAGATTATTTGAAAAAGAAATATTTCTTAAATTTGGCTGTCCTAAAATTTTAGTTTGTGATAATGGAACTCAATTTACTTCTAAATATTTTGTAGAATTTATGAAAAGTTACAATATTGTTAAAATCTTTTATAATACATTGTATACCCCTCAGAATAATCCTGTGGAACGGTATAATAAAACGGTAGAAACTTGTATCTCATGTTTTGTTAGAGATGATCAACGCACTTGGTCAAAATTTTTACCTCATGTTCAATTAGCTTTGAATAACAGTGTTAGTCTTGCCACTGATTTTACACCTAATTTTCTCATGTTTGGAAGAGAACTCATTTTTGATGCCTCTTTACACCGTTTTAGTAATTCTTTAGAAAATTTGTCACAAGTTGAGATGGGAGAAAGGAATTCTTTTGCTTATTCTCTTAAATCACTTGGTGATGTTTATGTTAAAGTTCAAGCTCATTTATTAAAAGCTTATAAGCGTAATGCGCGTTATTATAATATAGGGAGGAAAGCCATTTCTTTTGCTGTTGGTGATATTGTTTGGAGAAGAAGTTTTGTTCAATCTAGTGCCCCGGCATATTTTTCGGCTAAGTTTGCACCTAAGTTTGTTAAATGTGAAATTATTGATAAAGTTTCTGATAACGTCTATATTTTGAAAGATTTAAGTAAAAATACTTCCGGTCGTTACCATGTTAAAGATATTATAAAATACTAATTTTTGGATTTACACTTTAAACTTGAGTTTGATAACGTTAGGAGTTAGGCCTCTGTATGAGAAGAATGAGAATTGATGTATGAAAGGTTAGTGTGATTATGGCCTTGTATGATGATGTAGTGTATGGTTAACTTCGACAACATTAAATTTTGAGATTTTAAAGTTCTAAATTAAAGCTTAGGTAATTTTGTTTCACCACATTCATTTTTCCAACATCAAAAGATCTTATGTACATTTGTAAATTTGTTTAGAGGATATTTTGTCCTTGAATTTGTTTTGTTTTGTGTTGTTTATACAACTTAGTTATATTTGTTTGCTTAGAACGTTTCGTGTTGTTCTCACAACCTAAATGTTTATGTTTTTTGGGTATTTTTGTGTTGTTCATAGTTTAGTTTCCCGGATTTGACAACAATTGGTACCACCCTGATTTGACATTCACGTATTGGGATTTTTTCTGCCATTTGGTGCGGACCCCTAAAGTGATAATTTGATTTGTTAGATAGTCCTCGGATCTTCCTCCGGTTCTATAGTTTCGTTTGTTTAGATAGTTCTTGGACCTTCATCCAGTTCTATAATTTGATTTGTATTATTGTGCCTGGTAAGTTGGTGGAGATATGCCAATCACAATATGCAAATATTTTGTTTCCTTAGTTCTCGGATTTTCCTCCGGTTCTATGTTTTTTTGTTCTGTTGTGCCTGGTAAGTTGGTGGAGTTATGCCAATCACAATAGACAAATTTTACACGTTTTTGGTAGGATGTCTGTGTTCGGAAACTTTGGTAGGGTTACGCCGATCACAGTACATTTCTCATTTTTTCCACACACTTTTGGTGTTGTGATTTTTGAACTTGCACAGCCTTTGCTGTGAGGGTTTCCTCGTTTTTAGCGAGTGGAGAAGTTAGGAATTTATGAGTCGGTGACGAAGGAGTCCAACCGCACTTTATAAAGGAGTTTCGGAATTTAAGAGTCGGCGACGAAGGTGTCCAACCGCACTTTAAAGTAGATTATAGAGTTAATAGTTATAGTATTGTTTTAAGAAAATCTATCATTTTCTTTTGTTCTTTTGCTTTGTTGTTTGAATGATTCCTAGAGTCTTAAGATTCTAGTCGGATTTCTACAGCAAAAAGCCTAAGATCGTTTTCTTGGTTTGTTCTATTTTGTATTATTAGCATATTTTTGGTAGAGTCTTTAGCATATTTTTGGTAGAGTCTTTAGAATATTTTTGGTAGAGTCTTTAGAATATTTTTGGTAGAGTCTTTAGAATATTTTTGGTAGAGTCTTTAGAATATTTTTGGTAGAGTCTTTAGAATATTTTTGGTAGAGTCTTTAGAATATTTTTGGTAGAGTTTCAATTAAATTAAATTTAAATTTTTTGAACGTTTTGGATTTGTTTTGATGCTTTTCTTATGTTTTGGCATAAAAGAAAGTAGTCTTTCTTTTATTTTTTTTGGGATAGTATGTAATGTAACGAGTCGTTTTCGCCGTTACAGGTGCTGATAAATTTTGTTCAAGAAATTAATAATATTTCGTTTGTTTACGTTTCGTAAAGTAGGACTCAATGCCTTTATTCTTCTTCTTTGGAATATTAGCTTCGTGTCTGTCATAATACAGTAATGACAGTGACAGCTGACACTACAAGGAAGCAGCGCTGTTCAGTTGACAGATTCGAAAGCGATTTTTTTAGCTTGGTGTAAATCAAGAAGCAGGCTTTGCTTTCTCTCCGCCCGGTCTGACGAACAACAATGTCGGATCGTAATTTTTATTTTAAAAATTATTAATCTGTAAAAATCAGGTTGATTTTAATAGATATTGTTATCATGTTTTGTGAAACAATACTGGAATTAGTTTTCTGGATTTTTATCCGTTAATTTGGTTCTTTCGGTGAGTTTTGAGTTTTGGAATCTCGTGGTATTTTTACCTCGAATGTTAGTTTAATGGAAGTCTTTAATTGTTTTAGATTTTAAACACGATCTTCATCGTTTCTTCATCATGCCGCCCTGGTTCATAAAGGGACATTTATAAGAAAAAATAGCGGTATGTATTTTGACAAATTCTTTAACAAAAGCACACGTTCGTTTCTTATTTGGATAAATTGGTAATTATTCTTTGTTTTCTTTGTTCTAGCTCTTCGGCGCTATTTTTATATTTTTTAAAAAAACTATTTTTATATTTTTTAAAAAAAACTATTTTTATATTTTTTAAAAAACTATTTTTTAAAACTATTTTTCTAGTTTTCAAATTTATCCTTGGAACATAAATTTATAGAAATGACCACGCGTTGGAGCTGAGTCATATTAGTCCCCTTTTTACATTCATTCACCCTTCATTTTGACCCCTTGCTGAACACTACGGAGGAGCCAAGCTGGTTCGCAACCGGAGTCCCCTACCGGACCACTCACCTCGGCCTCCATGGTTTTACTATAGGGACGATTCGTATTAGGCTTATGGGTTTGTAAAGCTCAAACCAACAGGTATTTCAAACAATTCTTTATTTTTAATTTAAACATTCATTCGATGCAGTAACAACAGCGTACAACTTTTAGGCTAAATAGTAAACTCTAAATAAAATAACTATAATTAAGAAGTAACCTTTGGATATAAACTTAAATTTACAACTATCAAGATTCCACGGACATAACAAAAAGTTTTGAATAAACCCCATCTTTCCCAAATTTTACAGTGTTCTATTTTATCCCCCTTTCCTTAGATTAAAGGTCTAGTGACGCGTCTGACTCTCTCTCTATCCAGGTAAATTTATTTTTCTATTAGCAGTAGGCTATCTGGCGCCCGAATATTTTTGTTCTTTGTATTTCTTTAGTGATAGCCCTACATTTGATTATTTTATTACAAATCGGCTCCCACATCGGAGACCTATTACATTCTTTCATTATTACATCACAATATATGACTTACCTTGGAGAGTATGTCTACAGAGGACCTGCTTGTTGATGTCATATGACGTCCAAGACTTAAAGTAAGGGAGAAAAAAATTCTAGGCATCATATGACTGAAACTGTCCAGGCTCTTTGACAAAAAGGTCTACTACTAGTTCTAAAAATGATTGATTAAGACTGTTTTTATCTGGGTCTCACAGAAGGCTTTGAGGAACCTTAAGCCCTGCACACATGTAGATCATCTGTGGTGGCGATCAGTCCATCGCTGTCATATTATATTGATTTATTTGACAGTCTTTCACTGAACTGATCGCCCAGATGTGGCTGTACCCTCGATAAAGTCCACCACTAGTTACATAGTAACTGATACAAACTTAACACTTTTTGCACTAAGATCCCAACCACCCTTTACTTTCAGATTTAAAGCATTATACAAACATTTTTAACTGTAGTCCGATCGTCCTCTGCTATAGAAGCTTCAGCTATTTGATTGTTTGTAGCTACGGGGTCTACCTTGGCTGGTGCTGTATTGGCCGGAGTCTTCTCCTTATCACCCCCGTCCACATTGTCAATAGCAGTTATACTCTTGCATATTGAAGATCGTCTGAGGACAACAACTCTTAATATATAAAAATGAATTGCTGAAATGAAATGAAAATTGCTGTTTGTTAGTCTCGCTAAAACTCGAGAATGGCTGGACCGATTTGGCTGATTTTGGTCTTGAATGATTTGTGGAGGTCCACAGAAAGTTTAAAAGGTGTATAAATAATGTTTTTTTTTCAACGGGAACGGTAACGGGGCGAGCGAAGCCGCGGGCGGCCGCTAGTCAAATATATATTTCTTCAGTAGAATCACAAGGATCACTTTGAAACATCTTAAAGTTAGGTCTAGCCAGTCTAGGTGCCAGTTACACACAACCAAATTGTACTTGTAAGACTTTCCACTTGAACAATGCTGCTTTGTTGATTCCAAATGCACAAATTCACAGTTTTTTAGAAGTGTAGGTACCTATTGTTATTAGTTTACCTTTCACTGATCGTCGTATTCAACATTTTAAGTTGATTTTAGAATCTTTGCTATACGTTGAACCAGTGCTACACTACAAATTCAGGTTAGATAACAAGCTTGTATGCATGTAGAAATTAAGCATGCTAATTAAGTGGTTTCAATGCGTGTCAGAAGCGGGAAAGAGGTTCAAAACATTGGTACAAAACGAGTTATGACATTGTTATCTTGTCAATAAATTATGTGAATATTTGTTTTGGTCTAATAACTCATTGTTCTACTACTTAAGCTAGCGTTCAAGCGTCGTTACACCTCCGTTTTCGCAAGCTTCAGCTACCAAGGACTTATATACTTTGAATGAGAGTTCAAAACATCTGTTTTTGGTAGAAATCAAAATTGGTGTGTATTGAGGCAACCGATTTCGTTGATCGTAAGTTAATAAGATTATCATTTTTTCATCATTTCATTTCATTTCATTTTTTATCATTTTATTCGTTATTTCGTTCCAAGCATTTAGCAAAAGTAAATGTAGAAAACGATTCACATACTTCGAACCCTTGATGGGTGTGAACTCTTCAGCGTCGTAAAACTCTTCTGAATCACTACTTTCAGCCATATTAGACGACATGGTTGAAAAATTAGAACTAACTTTATTCAAATTATAATATTTACATCGTAACAAGAGAAAACCTGGATATTTTCACAAAAGAAAGTTGGAATCAAACCAAATCCAATCCAATCTACAAATAAAATAAAATGGCCGATCTTATTTTCACGAAAAAAGAAGAAGCAGATTTCTATGGTTTATGTGTGCGTATACGTATGTATATCTACATTTGTGTGCGTAAATCTTATATTTCAACTGTCAAATCTGACATCTCAACTGTCAAATGTCAAGAGGTCAATGTCATGCTTGCTTCTGCTTGCTACTGTTCTATAATTCTTGCTAAGCTATTTCGAGATGCGAGCTACTATTTACGAAATAAAATCCACCGGAATAATAAATAGGACAGAAATGCGATGGCTGCAACAGCATCGGTAATTAATGATCTGTCTTATTATTATCATCTGAAGAGTATTTACCATTTCCTACAGCACAGACGACTCCAATGCCTCCAGCAGCGTTGGGAACCAACCGCTCCTAAGCAACTCCTACGCAATAGAACTGGGCAGTCATCACTAATGAGAAGAACTTTTAATTCTTCAGGGCTGGACACTTCTGCCACATGCCAGACATCTTTTTTTTTTCGCCAGGTGGCGCTTTTGAGTAAACAACTCACTTTTGTTAAAAAATTTAAATAATCAAAATATAATATTTCTACAGCCTAATTCGTTTATAATATGATGTTGCAGTGTTGTCCTATTGACAAATCAGTACCATGAACGTTTTCCATGAAAACAACTGATGTTTTCAGGGATTTATCTGAATTTTCGAAGTGACCGGTAAAGTGTTTGAATTTATGGATAGAAACAAACAATTCATACACTAGCTACAGCCTGCTAATAGGAATTCTTGCATCCGAATGACCCCGTTCCGCAATACTACAACAGGTATTTATTTATCAATTACTAATGAATACATGGAATTTTGAAAAACAAGAAGTTAGTGAATCCCAGCGTGACCTCTTGTGAAGTGAACTCGCTAGACGCCAACCAACCAAACTTCCAGAAATAAAACCGAGATGGCGCTAGTTACAAGTCAAAACATCTGTAGCAAGTGTAACCAGGCATTGCCGCCGAAACATTTTATGACCTGCTCTTTATGCAAAGTGAAACTGCACCTCGAAACATGCTCCATAGTCACTGATAGACATTACGCATATTTGTCACCCAAAAGTAGAGCCGATTGGAAATGTGGGTCCTGCACTTGGAACAAAGCTAACGTTACGAGTATTCCAACTCCAGTCAGGCTAGTAGGCCCTCGGACCATAAGCCGTACACCTACTGACAGTAATAAAAATAGCTCGCGTAACCTTAACACCACGTTTACCAGCACAACGACAAAGAAAATGTTCCAAACGACTCCTACATCACCAGTGATCACACCACCAATCAAACCAAACCAGGACAAACAGGCAGCTGCGAAGAAAAAAGTAGTCACCAACGTAACAATTATGTCCGAACTCGTGAGCTTCCGTGACCAAGTCTCTGGCTATTTTCTTTCTCAGGATGCCAAGTTCAATGATCTGATAACAACATTTAGTGACTTTAAGAACTGTTTTACCGAACTGACCACGAATTACAACACATTAAGAACAGACGTGGACAATATTTGTGAGTCTCTAGATGTGGCAAACGACAAGCATGATTTGTTAACAATTACGGTAGAATCCACCTGCTCGAAACTGCAGCAGCTGCAGTCTGAGAAAGACTCGCTCCACAACAAATTAACTGCAGCACACTTAAGATTAACATCGATAGAACGAATTGCTCCATCTGAAGCTAATATATCTGGCAGTAACACTGGTGAGGAAGAAATAGTATGCAGAAGAGCAACTGATGCGTCAGTAGTAACACAAGGCTATGCCAAACAGACCCCTCCTAAAAAAGTCCCCCCTATTACCATAGGTAAACCTGAAACTATGCGCCGTAAAGACAACATCCGCGATAAGCTTGCACAATCTATAAATAATATCTCTCCTTCACCCTTCTCCTCTTCTGTGGTTTTATCATCTCCAATGGATAACGAAGAACCCCATAACTCTGACCAAAGCAATGATGCACCCTGGCAGATGGTACAACATCGGCGCAAATACAAGCGCCAAGGCGTGATAGTTGGTAATGCGCAACAACTACCCCAGCTGCAAGCTATGGAAAGAACTAGGAAAATTCACGCATGTTTCCTGCAACCGGACACAACGGTAGACGCTATGAGACTACATATGGAGGAAATATGTAATAAAACAGGATTCCACGCAGCTAAACTGAAACTCAAGCATGATTATTATGCCTCATTCGTTTTGACTGTTCCAGAATACTCCTTTGATATGCTCATGACACCAGACTCTTGGCCGGCTGGCATAGAAGTTTGTGAGTGGTTTCACAGAGGTGTCAGGCGTGAATACTGTAGTCGACCCCGCACACCTGGCCAGAAAAACGAAGAGACGGGAGACGCAAACCCATAGGAAACCTCAAAGAAATATAAAATCTAAATATACACTACATGCTGTGTATCAAAATGTGAATGGCATCAAAACAAAACTACAACAATGGCGTCTATGTACATCACTTCTGCAAGTCGATTTGATTGCCGCAACGGAAACGAATTTAAACGACTCTGTAACTGATGCAGAAGTAACGCCATGCGGGTGGACTCTTCTACGGCGTGATAGAGGCTCAAACATGGGCGGTATATTACTTGCATCCAGACCAGGAATTAAAATCTCTCGCCAACAACATCTTGAGACTGGATTTGGAGAGGACCTCTGGGGATCATTTTGCTACAAAAGTCGACTAGTATATGTGTGTGTCGTGTATATTAAGCCATCTGCTAAAGATGAAGACTACATGGCATGGTTCTGTAAGGTTGAAGAGAACATCTGTACTCTATCGAGTAACTCTGTTGTTATCATTTTGGGTGACCTGAATTTAAATAGTGCCTCTTGGAACATTAAGAACTACATGGGTTATTTCATAAATTTCTGTGATTTTAGAGATTATAATAATATCGTGAATCAAATGGGAAGCAAGCTAGATGTCGTCATTATGAATAGTAAAGTAAGTAATGCAAGTGTATGTTTGGCGGATGATGGTCTTGTGGATGTTGCTGATAAATACCACCCACCTCTTGATATCTCTTTATGTATTGTTGGCGAGGAGAAAGATGTCATGTTGGAGGCTAGTACTATCGACGCAAGGACCGACTGGAACTTTAGTAAAGCCAATTTTCCTGTCCTGTATGAATTAATCAACAATATTGTCTGGGAAGAAGTGCTCAACCAACAGGATGCTAATCATGCTGTTGATTTACTTTATTTAAATCTAAACAAATGTTTGGACCTTTGCGTTCCCAAGAAAATTCGTAATAATAAGCCCATCCGCAGATACCCAACTTGGTTCAATAAGAACATTATCGGGGCCATTAAAACAAAATGGATTCTGCATAAAATTTGGAAAACATCGAAGGATCCCCACGTGTACAGTTTCTTTACAAGCATTAGAACATCAGTAAAACTTAGTATAACAATAGCACATCGCAACTACACAGATAACATTCAAGAAAACCTGTCTACTAATCCTAAAGCTTTCTGGAATTATGTGAAAAGTCTACGTACAAAGGGAGGGTTTGAACCATGTATTATGCATGAAGGACAAAAACATACTGGTCAGGCAGCAGCTACAGCATTTGCCAATTATTTTGGTAGTGTATTTCTTCCACGTATTCCAGACCTTAACGCTAACCAAGTAAAATGTATAAACAACTGCCCGCTGATTAGTATTCAAGAATTTTCCGTTGCAGAAGTAGAGGCCAGTATCATTAAACTCAAACCTAAATGCTCATTAGGCCCTGATAACATACCTTCATATTTATTAAAAGCATTCAAGTCCCAATTAGCACCAGTCCTAACCCATATATTTAATCTGTCTCTAAATACATCTACTTACCCAAAAGTCTGGAAAAGGTCCCGAGTTGTCCCTATTTTCAAAGCAGGAGATAAAGCACTAGCCGAAAACTATAGGCCCATTGGAATACTATCATCTCTTGCCAAGCTCTTTGAGAGTGTCTTACATACCAACTTAAACAAACAAATTGAACCGTACCTTAATGACGCCCAACACGCTTTTAGAAGGGGTAAATCTGTAAACACCAACTTACTTACTCTGGTGGACTATATTGCGGCAAAACTTGACTCTGGCACACAGGTAGATGTGATATACCTAGACTTCAAAAAAGCTTTCGATCGAGTAGACAACGATATTCTGTTAAACAAACTAAACGGCTTTGGCTTCTCTCCTAAATTACTTAAACTATTTGCTGATTACCTTCGTGACCGTCAACAATTTGTTCGTCTTGGCTGTTTCGACTCTTCTCCATACAACACTAGATCGGGTGTAAGTCAGGGCTCATCCTTGGGGCCTCTTCTTTTCATCATGATGGTCGACGATCTGGCCAAACATCTTGAATTCGCTAAGTGTCTACTGTATGCAGATGACCTTAAACTTTACATTGAAATACAATCAATCGACGACTGTTGCGCCCTACAACAAGATCTGAGTGCGATTCAAATGTGGAGTGAAGATAACCAACTACACCTTAACGTCAGTAAATGCCAAATTATGTCCTATAGTAGATCTTCCCAACCATTTCAAATGCCTTATCAACTTTATGGGGAACTGTTAAAACGAGAAATAAACGTAAAAGATTTAGGCATACTCTTCGACACACAATTAAACTTTCATGACCATATTTGCAAATTAGCCGCCGACTGCTTTAAACGATTGGGATTTGTGATAAGAAACTGTAGGGATTTTCATAATATTAATGCCATTAAGCTCCTTTATACTGCACTAGTAAGATCGAAATTGGAGGCAAGTGCATGTGTGTGGAACCCCCATCAGGGAACATACACACTTATGGTGGAAAAGGTACAGAAAAGGTTTCTTCGGTTCTTGTACCGGAAGGTGCACGGTTATTACCCGTTCATGTACCCCACCCAATATCTACAGGGTACATTAGGATTTAATTCCTTACAAACCCGTCGGTTATTTGACCAACTTCTTGCTGTATGTCGCATACTAAGAGGACTTCTAAATTGCCCTGAGCTGTTGAAGGAGGCCAGTCGACTTAATGTACCTGAAAATTGTACCAGATTTCGCCCCGGGCGAGTGCCCTTTTTCGCTATAACGCCCGCACGCACCGTGGCTCGCCAACAATCCCCAATCTGTAGGAGTCAGCGGCACCTCAACGCCCTCACCGCCTCACACGCACAACTGGACATTTTTGCCGATAAATGGCATGTTATTGAGAGATTGTGCTTTCAATACTGCGAGAGTCTAGAGTACAAATAGATGATTTGTGTATATCTATACCTAAGTACCTATAATAGTTAATGATCTCATCTTGTTTTATATATTATTATTATTATTTTCATTTAGTTTTTTGTATGCCTACAAGCATACTGTAGGTATACATCCGGTGCAATATTAGTAGGTATGTATAGTTAAATAAATAGCTTGTAAGATATTTTTAGTCTAAGTTAAGATATTCATTAGTTTTTAATCCTTAAGTAACGCATTAGATTATTTATCTGTAATGTTATTTAATAAGTGAATAAACTGAAATTGAAATTGAAATTGAAATCTTCAGTGTGGCAGATGTGTGTCAAACTTAGCGCTAGAAAGTGGTAGACCAGACTTTAGTGGGTTTGTGATGTGTGTTTAAAACCCTGCCAAAAGTGTGTGAAGTCAGATTGTGAATGAAGTATAATTAGGTAGATGTGCGTGATGAAGTAACTACCTACTAAAGATATCTTCAATGTTGTATCAATGTTTTCATAGCGTTAAAGATTTCATATAAATTATTTTCTATTTTCTTTATGAATTATTATTCTGAATTGATTATTGTTATTATTCTGACACACTGATTCATTTTAATTAAACTTATATTTTCTACTTTTTGTTTGAATTTTGTATATTGTTCTCCGACAAAGTATACGTATACGCTTTTTACATACCCTATAATCTAATAGTTGTACCATACTTCTTGCAAATAAATATATTTCATTTCCTTTGTCTTGTACCACCCACCAGTCGAACTACTCAGTAGTTACTGAACTGCAAATGCAGAGTTATTGGTGAAAGAGACTCATTTCCTGTAGGTTTCATTTGCTCGAACTAGGTATAATGTAACTATGTTATTCGGGGATAATTCAGCATTATAGTGGCAAAAGAAGTTTATCAGTCCAGTAGTTTTTGAGTTTATTCGTTACAAAAATACAAATCTGTACAATTTATACTAATGATGATGATCCACAGTAGCCCAAACAAGAGATGAATGGAGAGAAGGGAGGGAGGCCTTTGCTCTGCAGTGGGATACAACAGGCTTTTAATAATAATAATAATGATGATGATAAGTTACCTACCTAAGTACCTATAAGTAACCCACCTATTTGCTAAGAAGTCCCATTTTCCCACAGAACGCCTTCCTACATAAATGATTTTAATGATTACCAGCTCCTCTGAATCCACCATCAGGTAAGCTCGTTGGCAGAGAGCACTGGTGGTCTAGACGTAGCGGACCCGCCATCCGATCCGCATAAGGTCATGGGTTCAAATCCAGTCGTGTACCAAGTAGTTTTTCTGTAGAAAAATGTGTGTGCACTATGCCAGTAAAACATCGTGAGGAAACCGGCGTGACAGTTCGAGCAACACGTTGGTGTCAAGCGCCACGCAAAAAGGGCCAACTAGAAACCTTGCGGAAACCAGCCCTCAGTGCCTTGCCTACCTTATTCATAATACCTAACTAAATGCAGTAGATCTACAAAATCATGCAGGTAAATAAAACAAACATTCCACAGGATGGATGTTAGCAATGACCACTACTAAGCGGGCAAAGCCTGCCGCGGGCGGCCGCTAGTTCATAAAATCTATAATAGGTACATATGTATAGTACAGTCACGAAAAACGCCGGCCGTAAGATGCTTGATACTAACTATTATCTATTCTGTGACGTTACCGTGTCATCATAGTAACTACTAGCGTATCTGTAATTCGAAAATATCTTAGAGTCACGAAATCTAACATCATCATCACCCTATCCCTGTCGTAAGAACCACCCATTTTTTATTTTTTTACATAATTGAAGCCAAGGTAGGAGAAGATTTGAGTTCCGTAAAAAAAATGTTTGCTAAATGTTTGCTAGTGTGTATCATCAACTCATTATTATAAAATGATGAAAGGTTTAATTAAAATTCGATGATAGATAAATGCAGTGAGATTAGACGTAATTAAGCTTACAAAGAAAGAATAAAGAAAGATAGTGGAATATTACAGAAAACTTTAACCCAGAAAGTACAATCAAAAATTAAAAAAAAGTTTTGATAAACATGCCGTGGTGAATATTGCGTAAATTTAAGAGCGCCGAAATAAAATACGAATCAATGTTTTGACATTGACATCATTATAGATTTTGACAGATGACACTACTTTACCATTTCATTTTGACATTACATGACAGTTTTACATCAACTTGACATGACAGTTTTCTTGGAGGAAATTCCTCCAAGGACAGTTTTACATCCAACAAAAGAATAAAACTCGATTTAAAAAAACAGTTCCAAATGACTTCATAGATGGCGCTAAAAAGCATGAATTAGGAATCCCAAACAAAACAGTCGGGTCTACTCTGACGATCTTGAACTACAAGCCTCAGACGTTTAGATACCTACAATATTATTAAAGCCGTCACTCCACTTGAGCATGCTCAGGCGAATGAGCGGCTCATTTGGCCGAGCCGCCGAAGTGGAGACGCCTGAGCACTATATGGCTCGGCAAAATGAGCCGCTCATTCGCCCGAGCATGCTCAAGTGGATACAAGGCTTTAGTGCAACGTACCCCTGATAACCCCCTTGATTCCAAGACGTCTGAGAGGATGTATGGCCTGTATATCCTGACCAAAATATTTGGTACCTACCGTTCCACCACAGTCAAAATTGATTAACAGAACGTAACCCATATGAAAACCCGAAACTGTCGATAGGTCAAGCGTAACCTGTCAAAAATCCACCAGCACAGCACCATTGTTTGCGTTCTAACTCCCATTGACACCTGCTCGTTACGGCTCGAAGCTTTGGAGCTTCCTCTCCTTGGGGACGGATTTAGGATGATGTTTGAAAGAGGTTACCGAGCTAGAGGAAAATAACCGAACTCCTGCAATAGATATGCCAATAGCCAACACTGGTGATAGAGTAAAAGAGTTAAGCCATAAAATAAAGACCGCACAGAACGTAGGTAGAAGATCGGTTCGGTTATGTTGTCCCAAGATCAGAACTTTGATTTATGAAGTGCTTGCCTAAATAGTTGGGACGCGGAGGTTGCTAGATCTTCTGCTATAAGCTTCCTTCACGTCGTCGCCGTCGCAGTGAGCGAACCATGTGACGAGAGATGCAGTTTGGATTCGCGAGGGTCAAGTGATGATCTATTGTATTGTGTGATAGGCCAGTTAGTACTTACCTACGTAGGTGCCAAATTAAGTCTCGCTCGATACTCAGGTAGGTTAAATACCGTGTATCTGTGATCGAAGCTCAAGGCCAAGAAAAATGACAATACATTGTTAGAATTCCGAAAGACTAGCCATAATGCTGGCAATCAATACGGGCCTTAAAAAATGCGTTCTTTGAAGTCACGTGTTTGATATTTTAGTCATCCGCTTTCTGACAAGACCAGTTAGAGTCCCAGCTGGCCCCTTATAGACGACCCTGGGTATGAGGAGCAGCGGACCCGAACGACACCCGTCCTCCTTGCTCTGAGGCCAGCTGGTCACCCGACCCCTGAAGGCAACGGCCACGCGAAGGCCGCCGTCGCCGCCCGCCGGCCGCGATGTGGCCCTTGAACTAATTTGTTGGTGAATGATTTGTTGATAACTGCTACTGCTGGGTGTAGAAAGATAGTTTCCGAAAACTGAAGAATCAGTAAACACGGGCTCCAAAATTATTAAGCTTGTGCTGCGAACTACCTTTCCCGTCTGTGGTTTCCCCTCGGAATTTCAACATGCGTGGGGTGCTCCAAAAAGCAATATTATCTTCTCCTGAAGGGCCGGCAACGGCGCAACAACACAACAGCATCGCCTCTGGCACAAAACAGATAGGTAGGCCTCTGGTGTGGCAGGGGTCAATGGAAGACTGTTCCATCGGGTGGCAGGTGTGTCAGTCCTACATCAAAAAAAATATTTCGATTCAAATACTAAATTGTCTTGAATCCTGCCCGGCAAATCTGTAGGCCTACCAAAAGCTTTGTCTGGTTCTGTCTCTGGCACTGGTTTTGAGTCTGTGTGAGTGCTCAACAGTGTATTATACCTACTGATGTGTGTGTCGTCTCGACGTAGGATTTATTTAGTCAACTCTAACACAAGACTCAAAACCAGCTAGAGACAGAGCCAGACAAAGCTTGTGGTAGGCCGACTGGGTTTTTGTTTTCCTGTAAAATTATACATAGTTGTTGTAAGACGGAAAATAATAAAGTACTTATGTAGGTACTTATGTAGTAGGTACATATATTTATCATTTTTGAAACCTACATAATATAAATAAATAAATACTTAACTAAGTAAGTAAATCAGTTCCTAATGTTTTGTAGGTAGGTAAATGCTAAGTAAAATTTAGATCCCCGCTTCAACCACAATTTGATTTTGTCTCTACCTTTTTTTTTTGCTATTTTGTTCATTGATAGCTTCATTTCAGTTCTAACTAGAAATTAGCATGTTTTGCACCAAAGTTGAGAGTAACGTAATGCATGCGAATTTTAGAGGGAAATCTGTGTTTAGGTTCACTTTGTCCTCGACATGCGCCATGCGTCCGGCTTTACTATAAAACGGTTGACCTCCCCTCTCCCGCGTTATTCAGTCGCCGGTTTTCGTGTCGACTATACGCAGTGTTTTGTTTTGTAAAATAAATCGGCTGCCTAAAATCGTGAGTATTTTTTTACTTCATAAAACGAACTCACTCATTAATGAATAAATACAAAACAAGTTTCAATGTGTCCTAACATTTTTGAGATTAGAAAAAAAATTGTGGAGTGCCATAATACCTTTAGCTGTGCAAAAAGTTGGTAACATTGTGCCAAATTAATGTTTGTGCCTCTGAGAGTTCTGAGTCTGATTAGTGATTAGCATGCCTTTGTTGTTTGAGTTGCCTGCAAGAATCTTCGAGAAAATGGTTCTCTTGATAGTTACCTAAAAATATCTAAATCGATACTTACCATAAATAAGAAAATGGGTTTTTTTGTGAGCCACAATTTATTTTCGCTAATTAACATTATACCTAGGTACTTAGATTGGTTTTGTAAACTCCCTCGTTACTTTGATTGAAGCATTCAGGATACCTAAAGCCTTGCGTACCCTTGCGTACATCGATCTGCGGTCATACAATATCGCCGTTATATTTAACAGCGTTTCACTGATCGCCATCGTTATCGCCTAGATGACTGTGCGCAGGCCCTGAAAATATTCGCTCACCAACTTAACCTGTTTTTTAATTCCTGTAATAAGAGCTCGGAACTAAAATTTCATTGACTAGGTATACATTCGTACAAGTGGGTTAGAAAATAGTTTTCTTTATCATAAAAGGTACCGCTAATTAAACGAAATAGCTGGGTGTAGCTGGATTGGCTACCGGTAATATTACCGGTATGGGAGTAGAAACTGTCGAAATCTCGTGTGCCGATCAAGTTCAATAAACCAGAGCACTTTCCACCTTTCACTTCAATTAAAGGTTTGTGCATTTACTACGTAGACGTACCACGTGTAAAAAGTAGGCTGTTATTATATAATAACGGCCTACTTTTTACATAATAAAGGTGGAAAGTGCTCTGGTTTATTGAACTTGATCGGCACACGAGATTTCGACAGTTTCTACTCCCACGCCGAAATATACATTTTACCTAGTTACGTAGGTACCTACACTGTGTACTCGCATGTATAATGAAGGTATTCTATCTCTGCAAGTGGTATATACAGTGGTATCCGATCTCAAGTATAAGAAGTGAATGACTTTACAGTTTCCGAAAAGTTGTATCATGCTGGTTATTTATCGTAGCTTGTCATCTTGATTTTACTTCTCAATCATAAGTAGTTTTAGTTATTATGATCTATGATCTAAGTGCAGTAAGTTGAAAATTACAGCCGAGGCGATATTGCTAGGATTTAAAAAAGTACCGTTCGTTTTAGACGGAGCATATTGATAAATCTACGTTACACCTTATTAAAAAGAAACTCGTGCGTTTTACATTACATTAACGCACAAGTACTTACTGACATATATTACGATATTGAAATTGGTGAAATAAGAGATCCTTTACGAGCAAATGTGTTAGGTAGGTATAAAGATTATTAATTATTTGCTAGAGAAAGGCCAGGTCAAGAGTACATACCCTAAACCGCCAAGCGTGTATGACGAATGTTGTGAGTGAGTGAGGTATGTCAGGTAACAAGTGGAAATCCGTGATCTCTGCCATGGGAAAGAGGCCGTGATATGATGTAAGTATGTAATGTATTATTTGCTACTTTCACTCCAACTTTTTCTGATCATCATTTACCTATGAACTACTTCTGTGTCAACAACTGTATCATTGATTGTTCACCACGAATTAGGGGCCTTAAAGAAAACCTTCTAACCAACGTAATGGAATGACAAACTTGCCGTCCAACAGTGCCTAGTCAAACAGTAGGTAAGTAGGTCCAGTATCCTTGGGATTCCATTGTCCGATTCAGGTGAATAGTTTCTGTTGGAATAACTTCCGTTTGTTTAACCACAATGACGATTCCATTGCCATTGCTTTCACTTTCAATCAATTTTACGTTTGGGGGACTTTTCGATGACGAATGAGGAAATGTATAGATGGCTGATGGCTTTAGTCAGTAGTGAGTGATTATTATGAGTTACCAACTTAGCGAAATATCGTTCCCCTTATTCCAAAATGTAGCAGTTACAGGTACCGTACCTATCTCTATACTACGTTTTGGTAATTGACTATGAACGTTGCGGCTTTTGTCTGTTTGCCTCTTATCCATTGCAAGTGATAGGGCCCAGGGGCCTCATTCTCGGGCCGATCTCGATCATTTTGCAATTTTATTTTATTGCTTCTATTCACAACCCCGCACTTTTTCTACGTTTTCCGTATATCGTAGCTGTCGAGGCTTCTACGATGAGGTCGTCGATGTATTACTCAAGGAAATCATCCATTCTCTCTTCGAAAAGAAGCAATAAGATAAAATTGCAAAATGATCGAGATTGGCCCGAGAATAAGGCCCCAGGGCCCAGTCTGCAGTAAAAAAATGCGTTTACTAAGTCAGATTGTTTTGCGTAGCATAACTGCTACGACGTAGCATCAATCCGTTGCACACGAGCGTTGCAGTTTTGACTAAGCCGGTTCGGTTGGGTTCGGTTTTGTATTTGTTTTCAATCTTCCGTCAGTCATTGGGCATTACAAACGGCTCAATTCAGACCCGTCAAGATCCGCCAGTCGTATTGTACGCACGCATTGCTACGAATGCTACAGCGTAGCGTCGTTGTGCTAAGCCTAAACTGCCAACTATACTGTAACTTCAAGATCTGGCAAATCTGTGACCTATGAACTTATAAGTTGCTAATAAATGTTGTAATATTGTCAGTAGCAGAATGGCCCCCACCCTATACTACGTGCCTGGCTCGGCGCCGTGCAGGGCAGTGCTGCTGACGGCGAAGGCACTCAACCTGGACCTGGAGCTCAAGCTGGTGGACCTGCATCACGGAGAACATCTCAAACCTGAATACTTGAAGGTAAGTTCAACAGTTGGTCCGCCCGGGATTATAAGAAAATCTTTTCACAAAAAGTCTGCCTGCTGCGTGAAAACTACAGAATTGATTACGGAACTGGCACCTAGACTCATCTAGCTTTAAGACGTTTCAAAGTGATTCTTGTAATCCCACTGAATAAATACACTTTTGATTTTTGATTCTTTAACTATAGGCAAACGAACGCGAACGTTGATGTAGCAGACTCGACTCGAAGACTAGAGGTTTGTTGCTGAGCTGATAGCGCGGTACAGACTTATTCGTACCTTGCGTGTTTCCTGTGCGAATACCACGCCGTTCGATAGTATTATAACTATGTATAAAGAGGCCGTACCGCAGTACCTAATAACTATAATTATTTTATACCTAGCATGTGTTGTAGAGGTGTATCTAAGTATATTATTACCTACTTAGGTACTAAGGTAATAACATCGGAACATTGAGTAATCGTAGGCAAGCTAATTATTTATATTACTTACCTACAATAGCTCGTTTTAATACCCTATGGCCTATTATATTGTTTCCTTACGGAAAATGAATGATGTTTGTTATTGTTTATTGTACAAGTACAAGGTATTAGGTTGCTAGGTTCAGTCGATCGTGTGTCAGTAGATTATTACTCAATAAAATCCCTCACAATAAATATCACTTCGAAACATTTGAATCTATAGGCGCCTCGTTCTACACGATCAAGCCTATAAAAACCAGCAAAAAAAGGCTTGGTTCCTACTACTGCTACTACATAGGCTTGTTCCTGGTATACCTACTGTTTTTTGTGTTCAGTCAACTAGAAGCTCCAGTGCCTTTACACTATTTTTTTTACTTAGTAAGGCTTAGACAAGGTATGACGTATATAGATGCTTAAAATAAAAAACAGGTAAATTAAATTATCAGGACGAAAATAATGAAATGTGATAAATGTGGTTTTCTTCTGTTGTCAAACGGCTTTTCTAATAAGCTTCGGTGAGACGGTAACAAGTACCTTTGAATACAAACAGGTTCTAAGTTTTAGCATATTCATATATTATTTGTTATTAAAATTAATGAATAAACATGAGGTCTACAAATTAAACCAGAAAAGGGTGCGCGTTGAACTCTTTTATTCTAGAATTCTAGTCGTTTCTGTGTATCCTATATCCCGGATTTTCCGAAGGTCTTAAATAACCACTTTTTAGCCACGTCACGATTAAAAGCAGTTTTTAAAACTGCAAGTCATTTATACCAAGGTGAATATTTTTAAGAGTCACCATATTCATACCTACACCGTTGCCGAATACGAATCTATGTAATTTTTAGATAAATATAAAATTTAACTTAGGTACAAACATGATTCATATTTTTCAGGTCGCGTAGCGATCTCTTCCAGATAACCGTTCAATAAACATGACATTACTGATTACCTACACCAGTAAACTTGAAGAAAAAAAAAAATTTATGGGGGAAAATCACAGTCGAACCTCCTTCTTTTCGAAAAAGTTATGGTGATGGTGAACAAATGATATGCAGAGCGAAATACTGTAAAAACAAAAATAAAATGGCTTTACGACTTGGATTCTTATGCCCGGTAATTTACATCTCTTGGTAACGTTAGTACCAAATCCAGATCCTGTAAGGATTTAAAAGCACAACTTAGAACTGTACAAGCTTAACTTGAAACAAATTGTTATACCTCTAATGATAAAATATCTAGTATCTATACTCAAGGCAAGAGTGTAAGAATTCATGGCACTCGGCCAGCAGTTCCGTCCAGACTCTAAAACCACTTTAGCTAACATGCTAAAAACTAATTTTCAACTTTATAATGTGAGCATAAAAGTTAGTTTCCTATGAAGGACAGTGAAGGTCGTTTCAATAGATTGTGCAGTGATGATGTAACTCTGTAGGCAATAGCAGTAGTACAGGAGGGCGATGAACCCTTATGGGAACGTTCTATAACATGTAAGCATCGGAAGTTGATTTGACATTGGAATTATTAAAAATCTTGAGTAACTCCGGAACCCATAGCAGCATTTTGTTTTGGCTAATACCTAACTATTCGAAGATTGTTCATAGCAACGTTCAATGCACAGTGCAGTGGCTATTTATCTCCTTAGGTAGGTACATATACATACAAGTAAAAGTAATGCAAAGAAAAAAAAATTGGCACTCCGGAAATGTCGACAAAAGTGAAAACTTGAACTTGACGCATGACGCGAGACGATGACGAGCTTATTGGTTTTATCCCACCCCACCTCAAATATACTTACTCAAATCTAAAGAAGTTTTCATTTCAGAAATACTGTTCATATTACATCCTATTTTTTGTATACCATTAGCAGATGGAACAAGCGTGGGAATCATCGCCAATAAACACTAGGTACTAAATAATCTAATAATAATCTACGATGCATTGCTCTGCGTCCATCAACTTGAGGCATAAGATATGGGTAGTGCAGCCAGGTACTACATAATAAAGGACAATTTTTGCCTATATAATAAATGGTACTTAGTGCCATTGTTTTATACTAGTGGAAGGTAAACATTTCATAGCCAGATAACCTAGATCTTGGTACATAACTCACAGTGGTAATGTAGTAATTTGAATCAGCGTTGTAAAAAATGCAAGTCATGAAGCACAGTCCAATCAATGGTTTTTATGGTGCCTGATCACCACATGCCTCACGCAGACCTTGAAAACCGGTTCAAGCCAGAAAATTACTGTTTTACTGTGTTGGTCATTCTGTTCCGATACTACCTTAGTAACTAATCTTCTTCTTATATCATGTCACTGGTTCTTTCGATCCAAGTGTGGTGGAAGGATTTCAAGTGCGCCTCAAAGGGCTCCTTTCGTGCACTTGACACCATGTTTAACTAACTAGTAACTAGTTATACCTAGTTACAGTAGGAATAGTATTCTCCGTTGATGTATTTTCATAAGTGTGCCAATCGATACGTTGGCTGGTCACCATAATGGATGGACGGCTAAGTGCCTTTTAAGTGGGTTAGGTATACCTGATGAAGCTTTGGGAACGTATATCTGTCAGTCTCTTTTCTAGCAGTCAGTAAGCCATGACAGAACATAATTTAGACTACTTATTTCAAATCAGATTTGGAAAACTGGTTTGTGAAGATCACCTCAAAGTCATTGGATGAATTTGTAGTTTACTTTCTGCTAAATACAATTCATGTGAGTTATAAACATGCGTTTTGGGTTTTGTTACTACGTAAAGTGCTGCGGGTTCTCATCTAGTACCTAGATTATTGATACAGCGCAGCAAGTCTGTTCCTCCGTAACACAATCCGTTCAGACGGATTCCACTGTGAGCTTACAATTTTATTTCAAACAATTTCAAATATCGATCGTGGATTCAGCAATCATTTTTTACTATTGTAATACATGTTTTTGTGTTTTCGCTTATGAATGTTGTTATTTTTTTAACTCGTTTCATGTGAATCTAAGTTTCTTGTAAGTGTAGGTATATTTTCTTCTTTTAGCTGCCTTTTTCTCGATAAGTTTTGCTGTAGGTACTTGTGTATTTTGGACCAAATAAAAAAATCTTATCTTATCTAATCAGTAATCACCCAAGCGAGTTGTATTGCAGGAGTAGCAGAGCTGCATTGGTACTAGATAAGAATTTGCTCAACTGAATGTTTGTGAACCTACATTACACAGCACTAAATAGTAACAGGCCCTCATTTATCTTAGATAACGTAGGTACGTCAATGTTTTTTTGCAACGGCTTTGCAACAAGCTTAGGTACCTAAATCATTTTTTGAACTAAGATTGTGTGTAATTTTCCATGACAATTTACTTTGCTCGCTTCCCCACGCGCTCGCCTGACATCATCACACTTCCACTGTGACTGCAAAGCCCAGTGAAAGTGTTCTGCGGACTGTGAGGTGCAATGCGACTAAAGAAAGCACATCGCAGACGCCACTACTGTTAAGACCTCAACCACCACTCCGCCAGGAGACTCCGAAAACTGGCATTGTCATTGTCAGGCATCTGTTAATAAATCAGTTCTCCGCAGATAAACCCCCAACACACAGTCCCAACGCTAGTAGACGATGGGTTCTCGATCTGGGAATCCCGTGCTATCGTGGCCTACCTCGCCAACAAGTATGGTAGTGGCTCTGCGCTCTACCCAGAGGAACCCCGCGCGCGCGCTCTGGTCGACCAACGCCTTTACTTCGACATTGGAACGCTGTACCAACGCTTTGGAGACTACTTCGTAAGTAATTATGTTACGCTGCAGAGGCGATCGTTGGGGTCACCAATTTCTCAACGTTGCGTGTGTTATGCTTGAATAAGCTCAGTATGTTAGCACCTGCTAATGAAGACTTCCTATGTCTGGTCTGGACTGCAACTATCCAGCTATGAACTCCTTTAAAGCGGGATTCATTTTATTTTCTAACCATTATCAAAACCATAATAAAGTTCCGAATCAAAATGAGCTCATTTTGAACTCGGAAGACCTTTTCAAACATTCGTCTACCTTTAAATTTTGATACTGTTATTCATTCTTAGGACGTTCTTTTGTAATCATTCGTTTACGGCGTTCTTCTGTAATCATTTGTTTATAATTAACTTCCTTCCTCAGTACCCCCAGCTGTTCGGCGGCGCGCCCGCTGACAAGGAGAAGTTTGCCAAGATCGAGGATGCTCTCCAACTCCTGGACAAGTTCCTGGAGGGGCAGAGCTTCGTAGCCGGCCGCAGCCTCACCATCGCCGACCTGAGCATCGTGGCCAGTGTGTCCAGCTTCGAAGCCGCTGATATCGACTTCAAGAAATACAACAACATCAAGAGGTAACATCAGTTTTGATTCTTCTCGAGTCACTAGCTTTATCAAACCAGATGTGAGGATTTTAAGACATATTTTTAGGTTCTACGACATGCCAGTTTACCATGTTTTCTTTTTGTCAAACTATTGAACTGGACCTATCAAAACCACTCATTTCTTTATTAGAGGATGTAGGATAGTCATCCACTGCGCAGTCATTTCTTCTCTTTTACCTATTTATTGTGTTTGGACATTCGTTTCAAAGCTGAAGGAATCGTCAGGCAACTACCGAATAGCAATAGTCAGCAGAATCCTCAAGCTACTAGCTAGCGAGAGTTGAGAAGAAAAATTAAAGACTATTTCTGGTTGCAGATGGTACGACCTGGTGAAGAAGACCGCCCCAGGCTACAAAGAGGCCAACGAAGATGGTTTGGACGCCTTCAAGGCACTCGTGAACAGCATGTTGAAGAAGTAAATCGAAATCACAAGACTTATATTCCTATCCAATTGCTATTGCACTGAAGTCGGCTTGTACTGAGAATTTTATTCCGTACAAATTATCACGCCATTTTTTATGGTGGTACCAAGGTACCTAATTTCCTTTCTACTCTCACACAAAGCTCGTTGGTTTGGGGCACTCTTGAAATGTATAATTTGCTTTCAATTCTTTACCTACCTGTTTTTGCAAGGGATAGCCTACGTAGACTTTTTCTCAGAGGCTCCCAGTGATTATAAAACCAGTCGGCTTGTGACTTGATTGTGATACCTACTCGTCAACACGAGAGTTAAATTCTTGGTGCAAGTGATGTCAAAATGTTTTCAACACTGTTTGTAACTGGATTAATTTAAGGTTTAATTTATAATTATAAGGCACAAATACATATTTTATAATAACTTGTTAGTTTTTTTTTGCTAAATAAATGCATTTTTAGACCTCCACTTTATCAATGCCGGAAAATGTTTATGGTTAAAAAAAGCAATTCATAACAAAATAAAAAGTTTATTAGACTACATTTGGGTGACTAACAAGTTGTTTACAGTTCTGTTTTTGCCTTCAGCTGAGCGATATAACTTTTGAACATGTCGACGCCTTTCTGGTTCACTTCTTCGTAGGCAGGCGCGGTAGACTTAACTAGTGCGAACCATCTGAAAATTTAAGAAAAATAATTAGTACAGATATACCCAATAGTTTTACAGGGCTAGGTATAAATAAATAATTGAGCTAAGTTTTTGCTGGTCTTTTTGTCATGAGCCTAGATAAATCTATTGCTGAATAGGGTAGCCGTAGTTGGTAAAAGGCTCGATGACCGCGGGGATGTGACGTGGAATGGCGAAGTACTCAGGAGGTACTACCAACTTCATGGTTTCTTTTGAAGCCTTTTATCGATATCGATCCATGGGAGGTGATCTTATGCCACCCAAAAATCAACTTCAGCAGGTGGCATTACCGAAGAGGCGTAGGTACCTAACCTCTACTACCTGCTAACCTACTTTGATGTGTACAGGATGTTCACTTACCTCTCGATATTAGGATAGGGCCCCAAGCTTATGTCCATAGCGTCAATGGTAGAGACTGTGACGACCAGAGCCAAATCCGCAATAGTCAGCTCTGTGCCGACTGCGAACTGCTGGCCGTCGAGGAAAGTATTCAGAAATTCCAGATTTTGTTCTACTTTCTTCAATGCTTTTTCGTCAGGCTTCCCACCGGAGAAATATGGAACCTGGTAGTAGGTAAAAGGTAGGTAATAAAAGGAAATGAACTTGCCCGGATTAAGCTAAAAATTTCGGCAAATTTTTATCATCCGCACTTGGTGTGTGGGCTGGTTTTTCCGCAAGTAGGCCGCTGGCGGGCCCTTTTTGCGTGACCCTTGACACGTGTTGCTTGAACTTTTTTAGGTTCTACGACACGCCGGCGCCGGTTTCCTCACGATGTTTTCCTTCACCATTTTAAGAGTACTGGCATAGTGCACTATACATTTTTCGACAGGAAAACTCATTGGTACACGACTGAATCCGCTACCACTAGACCACCAGTGCTCTCTCGGATTAAGCAAACTTTCTTAATGTGCATCTTGGCAAAATAAATAAAATAAAATTAAAAATTAAATCGAGCTACATTTCTGTTTTATAAAAAAAATTATAACTTACAAAATAATCAAGGATACTCGGGTAAAGTGAGCCGAGATCGAAGTCAATACGCTGATCCACTAGGGCCCTGGTCTGCGGGTCCTCGGGGTACAATCTGGAACCTTCGTACTTGTTAACCAGATACCGAGCGATGGCACGAGACTCCCATACAGAGAATCCATCGTCAACTAAGGTTGGCACAGTGTGTTGAGGGTTTATCTGGAATTATGTAAGTAAACTTAGGGAACTGAGCCGTGTATGACGGTAACAGTAGGCCTACCACAAGCTCTGTCTGGCTGTGTCTCTGGCTCTGGTTTTGACTCTGTGTGAGTGTCTACGTCGAAACGTCACACACACAGTATAATACTCTGGTGAGCACTCACACAGACTCAAAACCAGAGCCAGACAGAGCTTGTGGTAGGGCTACATTAAGTGGTAACCTAACCGTATTAGGTATACCTTTAAAAAATGTGGTTTTAAATGCTCTCCTGCCCCCAAATCCACGGTTATCAGATTCAGTTCGACGTTCAAAGCAGCGGCCACCAATAAGACAAGCCGGCATGGAGGGGACGCAGGTATGTAGTAAAGATCCATCGCTATTTGAAAGGTATTCAACTACAAAAAAAAATTTAAAGTAAATTACCTATTACATACTTATGCAGCCTTTACTAGAGGTAATTTTGATCGGTCGTTAATTACTTTGAGATTAAGCTTCGAGCAAGTTATTTTGTAATTCATAGAGTTTTATAATCATTAAATATTAATTTTATTCATAAGAACACACTTTAAAAAGCTTCAATTAATAGATAGGAAAGCAAATTATATCCATAATTTAAAACTGATTTAATATTGTTATTAACTCACCCATAGACCACCGGGTATCACGTCAAACTCGCGACTAAAAAATAAATAACAGCTTACAATTACGATCAGTGGTTAGACCTTGAAAACGCAGTATACCTAACTAGTAGATTGTTTTTGTTAGTTATCTTTCCAGCCAGCGAGCGCAAGCGGCGGTATCACACGCCGTGCAATATCGGTATCTCTTTTATGAATTATGATTACATAATAATTACTTGCATAACTAAAATATTCAGAAACGTCTCGTCACGATGATCACCTAATTAATAATTTACTATTTGCGCATAGCAGACATTTATGATCATAGCTCAGCGCTTGTGCATTGGTTTAAAAATAGTGTTTTTCTTTTGATATATTGATTTGACGAATAGCGGTACTTACGAGATGAAAGGTAGCTACTTCAGATTTATTCCTATTCCGTGGTCTTAGGCAGAGGACATAACAAACTTACCTACAGAGACTATGGGGTCATGGCATGGGATGCTAAGCACAGTAAAAACACCATGGAATTTACATTATATTTATTTATTATCTTTGTCTTTAATAAAGTAATTACAGATAGGCACTAAAAAAATAACCATGCATATTTAAGACCATAATACAATAACATATTTTAGATACAACGACCACCGCGCCTCACAGCTCGGGATCGCCTCTGAGCCACCGAGAGGTAGACTGTCCTTAGTACCGTACAAAATATCTGATAAAAAATGGCACAAAGCCAAGAACACTAGCTGACCGGTGAGTATTAGATCCTTAACGCGGCTAACAACGGATCACGGCGTGCAATGCCCCGTCCATCCGACAGAGGTACACAATAAATACCAATAATCTATTCCAACATGACGCCGAAACAATAAAAGCTATAATAGAAACACAGTGTAGCTCGTCCACTGAAGGCACATAATATCAGTAAACAAACAAGTTCCGATTAAAAAAGCTATCTCAATAAAATCTAACAGCTAGTGACGTATAAAACAATGAAACATGAGGGTAGTCAGTGGAACCGTAGACTGCTGATGTAGTGGAAACGCACTCATGCTCATACCAATTTCAACATAGCCAAATATTATTATGTAACACAATCACTTTATTGTATAACTAAAATGGACCACCAGTTAACTTGCTATATACTTTTTTAATTAACTAAATAAATAGATATAATAATAATATGAATTATCTACTAAGTCGAAATAAAAGGTTAACACCTAAATAAAATTGTATTTCAGGTATAATTAACACAGGCGTGTGTAACAACTAGGAGCGCCAAATGAATAAAGTGCTTTCACTATAGCCAAAGCATGTTGAACACGTCGCTCATTAAATTCAAAAGTGCCACATTCCAAAAACTTCATTTTTTTCAGGAGAGCGTTTTGAAGTTTTGGGCTTCGTTTTTTCGTATTATTTTGTAAATCATATTGCGTATATACATGTGGGATATATCATTCAATGCGTATTTTAAACCGTTATTTACCTATAGTATAATTTTTACTGTAACTTTCACCCAGAAACGTACAGAGTCAAATAAGTCCCTATTGTATATAAAAATGTTCAAAATATTATATGAATTTATTAAATGAAAGGCCACAAATCATACAAAAAATAAGTTTAATTTCAAATTTTACGTCGCAGTTTTGTTAAATGCTTAAAAAAAACTAAAATAAAGAATCACGCACTTGTGTTAGAACCAAAAAACATAAAAACTTGCAAAATTAATTACAAAAAATGGTTTAATTGAAAAAAACAACGTAGATGAAGATTCATCTGAGTCGCTATCTGATTTACATTCTGTCAAATTCAATAAACGTCTTAAAGCTAGGTGAGTCTAGGTGCCAGTTCCACGCGACCAAGCCTAGAAGAACAGGCAACAAACTACGGCTCGGTTCCTACCGTTTTTTTATAATGATCCGTTTACAAATCAAAGATAGTCTAAAATAATAGCAGTGAAGTTCCAGTGTGGTGCCACTTCACTTAGTCAGACGTATGCAATGCAATAATACAAAAGCAAAAGTTTCAAAGATAGCACACGCTACGCTTCAAAGTTATAATAAAGTATCTACACAGATATAAAAATAAGATAAAATAATAATAAATAGATAGGTTAATAGTAGGTACAGACATTGCAAATTGACATGTTAGCTTCCTATGGGTAGAGTGACCGGGACATCGGGCCACGCAGTTTTATCATTCATATAGCTATCTAGTCTAGAGTATAGTACGCTTTCTTTATTAAATTACTCTTAACATAGGCTTTAAACTTCCGAATAGGAAGCTTAGTTGCATTTTCCGGAAGTTTATTATAGAAAAAAAGAGCTGATTTCGTTGTTGAGGAAAGTACAGAACACAGTATTTTCTGTACTTTCCTCAACAACGAAATCAGCTCTTTTTTTCTGGAGTTCTCACATCAGATGCAGTACTTTCATCAAGTATTGACAGATGAAGGTTATTTTGGCTGCCTGCTATTGAATTTTTATCACAAGAACTATCAGACAAGAATGACGGGGACAGCAATCTTTGATCGGCGAAGTTGGAAGTTGAGTCAAAGTTTGTGTTATTGTGTGTTAATGTTTGAAGATCTTCATTTTTTGTTCTGACCATGTTCAAAATCCGATGTGCGCGACTGAGCATTCTATGAACAAAAAAAAAGATGTGAGTCGCTGTAGGTACTTGAACCCCAAAAGTAACTTCAGCAAGTTACCTAAATAGCACCACAAATAGGCAAATACCATTTATTAGATCTTATATTCATATTGTCATAATTTCATGTTGAGGTACATCATCATTCGAAATTTTCATATTACAGTGCAGGCCAGCAAATTGAAATATTAACAGGACGTCTGTCGGATCAACTAGCAGTAAAGAAATCGTTTAATAAAAATACTGTTATATCTCACGAACATCAAAACAGCCATGAAACAAAAAGCTCAAAAAATTCTAATCAATATCAAGGTAATTTTATACGCAAAACAGACATATTCCATGTACTGCACTTTTGTTTCAATAAAATTATTATCAAACTTGCAGTATTTAAACATAAAAGAAACGCATTCTGAAATATGGCATGCTACCTTATTAAATAATATTGTACTCACGTGTTTTCTTTAATTAAAGACGGTCACATTTCAAAATATGGCACTTTTCACTATGTAATAACACTTCAACACCAGTTACTTTCCGGAATATGGCCCTTTTTAATAAAATTGACGTGCGCTTATGCAGACTGCCGGGTCGCAATTAACAATATGGCCGTTTTGCTCTGAAGTTAGTCGTCAACATGACAAAATGGACCACGGGCAGTTGTGTGATTGGACCATTTTAAACTCTAAAGCAATGGGTGTCTCTTTCGAATATAAAAATTTGGACAATTTTGATATGTTTTATGCAATAAAAACGATTTTGATTTTTTTCGGAATGTGGCCCTTTTGAATTTAATGAGCGACGTGTTTACATTTAGTTGTCTCAAGTATGTTAATTTATTAGGATTTTATTTCATTTCAGACACTAAATATCAATAATTACACAAAGCTATCTACACGAGCCACTCTCAACCGCTTTTATGTTGCCAGATCAAAATATTGCTCAATTTTTATATCAGTTTTGATTAGACTGATACTGGCCGTAGTTTTAAAATAAAATTAATACACCGATTGTTGAAGTTTGTTTTGGACATTTTAAATGCTTTATTTGACATGCGGTAAGCGTTAGATCGTATCACAGCACAATAAACAGCTAAGAGAATATTGTCGCGCTGGCAACACTCGATGTTGTGAACACCATTGTTCTGGGAATGATTCGTAATGATTGCAGTTACTTCTCCAGCCATTTGTCTCTCACTTCGGCTCCGACGATACACTGGACTTTCTGGAATCGAAACAATTTAAATGATCAGTTGATGTCATTGCCACAGTATCTTTGAGTAGTGCTAATGTTAACCCTACTGATCCTGTCCCAGTCATTAGAATCCGCGTACTTTAAAAATAATAATAGTGTTAGTGTCACTATATGCTGCGGTTGTGGGTTCAACTCCAGCCATGCACCAATGGGATTTTCTGTTCTAAAATATACGTGCACAATGCCCTGAAACAGTTAAGGAAAAAATCGTGCGGAAACCGGCATATTGTAAAATCTCCGTCCAGTTCCAGTTGGAGGTGCACTTAAAATCCTTTCACCACACTGTTTCGAAACAACTAGCGACACGACAAGAAGTCATCATCATCATCATTATCAGCCTGAAGAATTCCACTGCTGGACATAAGCCTCCCCTACACGTTTCCAGGAAGAACGATTCTGAGCCCTTTCCATCCATCGACATCCCGCGATCTTAACACTGTCATCGGTCCATCTGGTGGGTGGAACAACAAGAATTAGAAGGACATAATAGATGTATGAAGTTGGTACATACGTGTTGGGTGCTACTGGCAGCATTGCTTGCGTACATCGGGCGAGCTCCGCACATCGGCCGGCTCAGCATCGGGTCGGATGACGTCACCCTCGGGCGGGTCACGCATCTGCTTCTGCGATACGATCCTGTAGATCTCTGGAACACACAAGCATTACATCAGATACCTTCTTATTTGAACTAAACGCGAACTAAAGACGAAACGTAGGACGTCCACTGGTGCTATAATTTTTTGGACAATTCACACAACACTATCTAGCCCCAAACTGAGCAGAGCTTGTACTATGGGAACCAGATAGCTGATATAATACTTGTACATACTTTTTTTTAAATACATACATACTTAGAAACCATTATTACACCCAGACAGAAAACACTTGGAACAAACATCTGTGACCACACCACACGAATATTTGTTTTCGGTGGGAATCGAACCCACGCCCTCGAGCGCAGAAGGCACAAGGCGACTACTACCAACTGAGCTATAATTATTGGTATGACGTCAAATATTGAATAAAGGATATTGAAAAAGTTGGACCCTGTTTAACTAAAACGTTCCAATCCATATGAAACTTCATGTTGGTGTGTTCGAAAGCTGCATGGCCTTGATATATTACAGCCTTTATTATCGATTATCTACACCGCACCTGCTCATTACATATCGATTTTATCGGCATCCAAGAGTCTTGGACGCAACTATAATTACAAAGCTTTCGTGTCACTTCGTAGTCGTTTTTATTTCTTTACAAACCCCGTGAATTCTCCCGCGGTATTTTAGGTTAATTTTGGTTTATTTTGTCATTGCGGACCTATGTATGTTCAAAAACTTGAAGAGTAGAGGAATTGGCAAAATGTAAAATGGCTTTTTGTGGTTAAAGGATTTTTAATCTCAAAAGAAATAAACAATTTAAATTTGGACTTGTACATTCTTTTACTACTACAGACAATGACCGCCTTATTCTAGTTCTGAATCACACTATCAAGAAAATGGTTAGTAACACCACCCACAATATTTAAACGAAGTTACTGCTGTGGATATCTATAGCTGCAATCTTTGTAATATAATAATCATGACACCAAAATAGGTACCTATCTAATCCATCCTTATCAATTATAATAAAAAACATGCGTGTCACGTACGGCCAGGGAAATGACCCATTATTAATCCATAACGATAGCGAGGAACCATAGAGCAGTTACTGACCCCCAGACAGTTAAAATAGGCGATGACGTCAACTTTGTGGGCGGACATTGACTTTACAAAAAGCTTTATTTACATTTTGTTATTTTTGATAAGAAATTGAAACATGAGACTATAATAGGTAAACCATTTAAGTGAAACCACAGTTTACAGGGGTGCTTGCGGCAATTTTTTATTATCCGCACTTGATTTGCGGGTAGGTTTTTCCGGAAGTAGGCTGCTGGTGGGCCCTTTTTGCGAGACCCTTGACACGTGTTGCTCGAACTTTTTTAGGTTCTACGACACGCCGGTTTCCTCACGATGTTTTCCTTCACCGTTTTGAGAGTACTGGCATAGTGTACATACATTTTTGGAAAGATGAAACTCATTGGTACACGACTGGATTTGAACCCACGACCTTCGGATCGGAAGGCGGGGCCGCTACCACTAGACCACCAGTGCTCTCTTAACCACTACCAGCGCTTGCTTCGCCGGCAGTGGACTGACTAACGTGTTTTACAGTAAATAAGACAAACTCACCAGTTAGTATATTCTGGAATGCCGGTTCCACATTAGTAGAGTCGAGCGCCGATGTTTCAATAAAGCTAAGTCCATTCCTCTCTGCAAATGCCTTTGCTTCTTCCGTTGGGATGGATCTGGAAATCGGAAAATATATTCATTATTTAGTTGTAGAGCGGTGAGAAACCAGCTAGTACCAGAATCAGCTAAATAGACAGTGGGAGCTAGATGGATCAGCAGTCCGGAAAGAGTGGCGTGCTGAAGAGGAGGCCTTCCCAGCAGTGGGTGAATGTGGGCTGATTAGATAGATAGGACAGATAGATAGATAACACTTTATTGTACACAAGGATACATCACAAGTAACAGCGTAATAAAATAAAGTATGGGCGGCCTTATCGCTGAAAGCGATCATCATACACAGACACACACAGACAGGTGGGACAGAATCATGAATAGTGATAAAACACACAGTGCCATCCTACCTCGTACTATAGTACGAGTTTGGTTGACGCATTTGGTACCAGAAAACCAATACCCGCAGAATCAATGTTTATTCATCAATGATGAAATATGACTGCCTTCACAGCTCAGTTGGTAGTAGCTCTGCCTTCTGCGCTGGAGGGCGTGGGTTCGATCTCCACCGAGAACAAATATTTATGTTGCAAACACAGATGTTTGTTCTCTGTCTGGGTGTTCTATTGTATTCTATGTATGTATTTACAAAAAACAAAGTATTTAAATATTATACAGGGTGTGGCGTAAAGAGTGGATAATCCTTTACCTACGGGTCGGGGGCATCACAACTGTTCAGAAAATAAAAACATGTACCCAGTAAAAGTCCCACGGTTTTCGAGTTATTAAACATTTTCGAAATTTTCATTATTTTGTACTTCTGTCCATACTTTTCGATGCCAAGATCACAAATCAAGGAATTTTCTCCGTCTGTTTTTTTTATGGCATTTTTAGATAACTGTTCTATCAAATGCTAACTGGCATTGGTATGTCAAAGGTACAGTTTTTTTTTTAGAATTTTTTTTAGAAATAAAAATGTGATTTGCCAATTTTTTCCAAAAGTTTGACCTCTTGTGGTTTAAAAAAAATGTATGGTCACCTTGAGTGACCAACTAATAAATAACTTGCCTACTTCATTGAGATTCCGAAATGGTATAGCACTTGGCAGTTTTAACTTTCAATGTAAATAATATTTCTGTAAAGATTGACCAACGGTTGTTTTCTTAAAATTGTTTTTTTCCTCAAATATTTTTTATTTTCTATTAGAAGAAGACAGAAAACATAAGAAGAATGTGGCTAAGGCACGACGGATGCCCCCGACCCGTAGGTAAAGGATTATCCACTCTTTACGCCACACCCTGTATATCAGCTATCTGGTTCTCATAGTACAAGCTCTGCTTAGTTTGGGGCTAGATAGTGTTGTGTGGATTGTCCGCATTATTTATTTATTTATAACATACTATGTTTGTTCTAGGTGGATCTACCACTAAGCTGTGAGTCATCAGTCTAATAGAAATAAGCCTATTATTAGACAGCAAAATATGCCTGCATGCAGAATGTTTAGGGACATCAGGGTCTCTTTGTATTTGTCAACAGCTTGACAAATTATTGAAATACATAAAATATGGCTATTGTTGGGCTGGCTGGGGTGAGGTTTGGCAGAGGGACAATGCACAATACACCCCATTGTGGGATGTCAGTGCAGATCTTATTCCTCCAATTCAATTAGAATTAGATATAAGTGTGCTCACTACAAAATGTTCAAGATTTCAGTATGCTTTACTTTAAAGGTTAAAAAAATTCCTTGAATTCGTTTAAAATGAAACACTTGTTCAGCTGAACAGACAACTTTTATCACACATTGCCTACTTCATAAACAATGAATCACTAATCATTTGAAGGTTGTATTGTTCAATAACCATTTATTTATGGTTATTTTACCTTTTTTTTTACCTTATTACAAACATTCATTATTTTACTTTGTATTGACTGATGTTTATTTTTATTTATTGTGTTGATTTAATTAAACCAACATGACCAAAAACAAATACAACAAATCTTACATGACAAGGACAGTCTCATACGAACTTTTTGTGGCACTATTTAGGCTGGGCGTTTTTATAAAAAGGTAAAAAAATATATCAGGAATTTCTCTCTTAGTGTGTTACACAAGTTGATAATAAAACAAACCTACTCCTAAGCTCTTGTTGTCAAGAAGTATACCTATTACCCAACCAAATCTTAATATTCTGGTCCTGCTGATACTTAGTGGGCCAAATTAAACAGAGCGGGAACCAGATAGCTGATATAGTAATAAAATATTTTTTGTATCATACTTAGAACACTATATAACACCTAGACCAAAAACAAACATCTGTGTTTCCAACACAAATTTGTTCTTAGCAGGGATCAAACCCCGACCTACTGCACAAAAGGCATAGTATTTGTATCTTGTATAGGACTCCTGTTTCTGCAATGAGATGCCAAAGCGGTCCATTTGGACATAGGCAAGGCATGGTACTGCAAACTGATCTACTAGATACAAGACACAAGATTTATTTGTAAAAAGCTTATTTTACACATCATTTTATGTATACATAGCGTTAACCGGTTTTGAGAATAGGACGTCCCTATTCGAATCAAGCAAGAAGTTACATCTCTAGTGGAGAAGAAGAAGCGGAAGAAGAAGAATTTGTATTGTTTGCGTTCTACTAAAGTAAAACAGAGTTGTAGCTATAATCAATGAAGAAATTTCGTGCTAACAATAGGTACACTAGTCCAGTCAAGCACAATGTTTTTAGCAGTGCCTTATAACAGGGGGTAAATAGAATCTTACCTAAGATGCCTGAGATCACTCTTGTTGCCGACAAGCATGATCAGAATGTTCTGGTCGGCGTGATCCCGGAGCTCTCGCAGCCATCGCTCCACGTTCTCGTACGAGAGATGCTTGGCAATATCGTACACGAGTAGCGCTCCGACCGCGCCACGGTAGTATGCAGATGTGATCGCACGGTATCGCTCCTGGCCAGCAGTGTCCCATATCTGGGCCTTGATTGTTTTGCCATCAACCTGCAAAAAGTTATGATCAGTGTTTGGAGAATGAAAGAAAAATTATTTATTTAACCAACACAATTACAGATATTAAACAAATAACATGAAAAGAACAGTAATAGTTGATTTGATAGATTAATGAACACTGCTAGTCCCCTTAGAAAACCTATTCATGGAATGGTGTTTGATTGAGCAGCATTTAGGCAGATTTTTTAGATTGGGAACAGGCTTGTTTATGTGGAGCCAGTCTAAGTAGTCACTTATGCATGCAGTAGCAAAATTCAGTACATAATGTGCACGGCGCAGATGAATTTAATCAAATCTAAAATTAAATTTGTAGATCCTAGATAATATTGGATAATTAAACACAGTACTGTACATAGTATAGTGTTATAAATTAACTACAATTCAAAGCATTACATATTTAGAGAAAACCAGTTAATCAATATCAGTAAAATTCAAAGCACCCACTCCAGATTTTTATGAATATTCAATTAATGACAACTGATTTTGGGAGTCCATAATGCTCACTTGACCCTAATTTGTTTGATTGGAGCAAAGAATGTCAGTAGGTATGTATAACTTTTACTTCGTTGATAGATGATATCTATTACTAAGAGATATTTTTGAACAATAATCACATTTAATTCTTAGACAAATAGTTTGTTTCATAGTAAGAACACTAGCATACACTGTACAATACTACAGAAGGTTACAACAACAAAGAAACACTAAAAACAAACAATACAACTCACCTCTATACTTCTTGTTGCAAATTCCACTCCAATAGTCGATTTAGACTCTAAATTAAATTCATTTCTAGTGAAACGCGAGAGAAGACTACTCTTTCCCACTCCTGAGTCTCCTATGAGAACAACTGTAACAAAGAAATCCACTTCAAAACAACTTTTCATTCAACAAAACCAGATTACACAGACATTGAATCATGTTTCCAGGACGGCATACTGTTTCCACGATTAGATCATAGAAGATACGCGAGAGATGACTCACGAGCCACGAAGTTTTACGCATAAAATCGATCAAAGCATCAATCAGCTGATAGTAAAACAAACTCAACAGCCCTTTGTTTTGGACCCATTCCCTTTGAAAACCAATTGATTTACATCTGGAGCAAACAATACTATGAACTCTAAGATGAAAAACAAAGGGAATAACAGTTTTTTATTCTACGTCATTCAGAAGATGAAACAATGGGCTCATATCCCCAAGTTATCTCGGAATAACATTTTAAGATGCGAATGAAATGCTAGAAAGAGTAGAAGTACGTTCACTGTATTTACCTTTGAACAAGTAATCATATTCGTCCTCTCTTGTGCCCATTTTGAATTATCAAGAGAGAGCTCTACAAATCGACGTCAAAATCGGTCAACTAGAAAACGTCAAGTCAGCGTAAACAAAAATAACAGGAGACACAAATATCACAGACTTTTAAAACACTGCACTGTTTCATAAATACCACTTTTACACAGGGATTGTTTAGATTTTTGCGGGTTTCGAAGAATTTTATTTCTAAAAATTGTCAGAAGCAAAATGGCGGAATATATTTACGCCCCTATTAGATGCGTTCTGAAACCTCTTCTGCTTTTTTTTTTTTACACATGAGTTATTCACATTTTCTCTCTAGATTCTTTGTTTCAAGCTTTGTTTCTTTGGATCCTTGAATTCTTTAGAAAATCTCATGTATTTTAAATATCATGTAGTCATATAATTATTTAGTTAATGTTTTACTGAAAAAGTAGTTTGATTTAGTAAAAAACGAAACAAAAGCTTCTTGGAATCTAAAAAAGATTACGAACGTTCTTTGTTGACATTATTTTTGATATCCGTGACCGATTGCCAACATTCGGTAAATTTTAGTTGCCATCATTAAAAAAACATTACAAGAGTGAGCGAATAGGCAGGTGCAGCAAGAAATTTTTCTAAGTTTTTAGGCAGGCACTTAGGCACAGTAGTTATACTGTACTTGTAATGGACGTACTTGTAATGGACTCTTCTTGGACAAGGAAACATCTCGCTAGAAAATAAACTTCAGAGCACCTTTTGATTGAATTTTTATTGAACACTTTCTAATAATAACTAAGATAAATATATTACGCCGTAGCTGCTACAGCGTCTTCTTCGTCATCGCTGTCGTTCTGCACTTCTTTAGATATAGTGCGATCCACAAACACAAACGGGTCTATTTTTAGTTTTTCGGGCGAAGGTGGGCTGACGATTATGCATCTGAAACAAGAAATATAATTTAAGTTTTTTTTAAAAACAGAGCTGACAGCGAAAGAGAAAAAACATGCGCTCAAATGTTCCTAATCCATTGGTGAGCCAAAACCGACGAGCCTGCGTGCCAAAGGTATAAACTGCCAATGGAGCACCTACAAGACCGCGGTTTTGTAGGTGCTCCATTGCCAGTTTATTCCTTTAGCACGCAGGCTCGTCGATTTTGGCTCGCCAATGGATCACCCACTTTAGGATTTGGAGTCCATTGACGAGTTTTATTTGACAAGGAGATCCACGCTGCCTAGTTGTCAGCACTGATGGCTGGGTCTCTATGCATTGAATTGGTTGCTATCAGAAATGACGATCAGCGTGACAAGAAGAGCCGCCACGCAACAGATATGAGTTATTCTCTATTTATTTGTAGAACAGGGATCAACTTTAAGAGAGTATGATTTTGATGATGATGGGATGTGATTTGAGTTTAATTGTACACTGAAATAACTATGGTTGGCCTTTATTATTATTTAATAATATTTGTTTTTATTTACGGCAAACTATAATAAGTTTTTTTTAATGTAACTAGTTGATGGAACAAGTGTAAGGCCCACCTGATGTTAAGTGGTAAATAAGTTGAAGAAAGCTAGATTAACCATAACGGGCCGTAAAGTAATTGTAAGAAAAAACTAAAATATTGAATCTTTTTAGTATTTCAAAATAAACCAGAGTTATTTCAATGTTCAGTTTAACTCTCACTGCCTATAACTGGAAAAATCAGTTTACATGGAAATCGAAGAATGAATTTTCTAATTAAGAACACTACATACCTAGTAATAAACAGGCCATCTCTCTTTGGGCGCCCGGATTGAATATCTTTCAGCAGGACTTCGATATTCTCAGCTACATGTTTCGCATCCATGTTTAACTGAAAGAAAATATAATACAGCTTTTATTAAACTCACATTCTTTTAACTATTTTTTTATAAACTAGGCGAATCAGACGCGCGCCCTAGTTTCTTCAAAATGCTCTTGAAAATTTTTCGAATGAGTTGGAGTCCCATCTTTGGTCATGCCCTCTTGTGATTCCTCCTCTGTTGCAGGCGTCATTGAGCTACGTTATTTTATTTATACGATAAATTCATTATGCACTCCATTTGTAATAAATATTTGTTTTTGCCATTTACTAACATTAGTTTTTAAAGATTTTATTTCTGTGTGCTACCAACGAATTGGATCTTTTCTGAAATAAAAATCTTGTATTGTATTACACTTCAACTTACTCTTCCAACAGCCACTTCGACCGACCCAAAGTTGTCTTGTTTCTCATCTCGAACGACCCTGTACTGGACGCCGCCAGCGAATTTTTTCACCAAGCTGGTAAGGTCATTGTCCAGGGTGCCAGCCTTCAGAGTTGGGAACTTCTTCTTCATCAGACCGCGAATGGGAACCAGATCTGTTATGATGTTTGGATGGGCGATTATGTAGTCATACTCGAAGATTTTTATGTTGCCTTCCTGTGTGAAACAGACAAGCAAATTCATTGAGAAGCTAATCAAGCTAGGATATCTCGAGTGAATAATGGTTCTCCATTGGCGACCACAAAAGAAGCCTATAAAAACCCTTTCACCACACTTGGTTCGAAAGAACCAGTGACACGATAAAGAGTGGCGACCACAAACTAGTTTTTACTAGTTTGTGGTCGCCACTCTCTATCGTGTCACTAGGACCATAGGATACCAGATGACCATAGGATGACTATCCATTGACATTTGGAACCCTCTCCAAGCACCAAGTTCTTGCAATCACAATGTCCTCTGTCCATTGGATGGGGTCTTTGATATGGGATTGGGACATCATCTGGTTTGATTTGTGGTCACCTTTCGAAAAGCTTTACCTAGTAATCGTACAGCACAAAGGTTGTGAGATGGATAACTCACTGAACATATCTCTCCCCACATGTCAATTGCAACCGTTGGGCAAATAAGATAGCAGTTTGTTTTAATCTATTGTTTTAAAAACATATTCCCAAGAAGTATGCACCTGTATCTTCGGCAAATTCGGCAAAGGGTTTCCGCCAAAATTGCCCCAGTCCCGGCGCAAAAGAATTGTATCTCAGATTTTAGATAATCATTAGTAGAAACAATATTAGTTGTCGCTATTTCCTGATTTCGTGGCTAACATGTGTTTTTTACCCAGAGAAGTTTCATAGGCGCTACATGCAAAAATGACACTTTTTAGGAAAAACTTTATGTTACTTTACTAATTGACATTGAATTGGCAAAAAATGAATAAAACACATAATATAAACACATTATCACATATGTAATATAATGTACCTATACCTATTATGCCAGTTTTTTGAAAAACTTCATTTTACTGTACTAATTCACTCGTTAACAACATAAACAAGTGGATAATTGCAAAAAATGAATATAATAGGTACATATGCGTACACACTGATATGTATAGCCTGCATCATACTTATATACATTTTGTAGTTATCTTTATTTTATAAGAAAAAGAATACTGCCTTTAGTAATCGGGGTTTAACTTTTCTCTGTTATATTATTAATATTACAATAGGTTTTCATTATCGTTTCTCAGAATTCAATAAGGGCTTGTGACGTGAGTGAGCGCGCTCTCGCTGCCACTCAATTTGTTAAAGAGAGAAACATAGTCACCCCGATTACTAAAGGCAGCTTTTAAAGGCGATTATTTTCCTTATAAAATAAATATAACTACAAAATGTATATAAGTATGATGCAGGCTATACATATCAGTGCGTACGCATTTTTTTTTAATTTTTTTTTATAATACGGACAATACATATCTACCTATTATATTCATTTTTTGCAATTATCCACACGTGTGTCGTAAATGAGTGAATTAATCAGTAAAATAAAGTTTTTCAAAAAATGAAATAATAGGTATAGGTACATTAATTACATAAGTGATAATGTGTTTATATTATGTGTTTTATTAATTTTTTGCCAATTCAATGTCAACTAGCACAGTTACACGAAGTTTTTCCTAAAAACTGTCATTTTTGCGTGTAGCGTCTATGAAACTTCTCTGGGTAAAAAAAACATGTTAGCCACGAAATCAGGAAATAGCGACACCTGATATTGTTTCTACTAATAATTATCTAAAATCTGAGATACAATTCTTTTGCGCCGGGACTGGGGTTTTTTTCTATGGGATTTGGCGGAAACCCTTTATCATCCGCACTTGATGTGCGGACTGGTTTTTCCGCCAGTAGGCTGCTGGTGGGCCCTTTTTGCATGACCCTTGACACGTGTTACTCGAACTTTTTTAGGTTCTACGACACGCCGGTTTCCTCACGATGTTTTCCTTCACCGTTTAAAGAGTACTGGCATAGTGCACATACATTTTTCAACAGAAAAACTCATTGGTACACAACTGGATTTGAACCCACGACCTTCGGATCGGAAGGCAGAGCCGCTACCACTAGACCACCAGTGCTCTTACCTGTATTTTCTTGATGAGATCAGCGCCGCCCACAGTGGTCGCGCCGGCATCCTGTACTTCCTTCACCATCTCGCCGCCTTTGCAGAAGGCCAGCACTGTTCGCACCTCTTCGCGCGGGAATGAGTGAGGGAGAAGGGAGAGACGCGTGAAACTATCCACATAGCGGTTCTAGAATGAAAACAGATGATGAATTTAATTTATCTAAAAAAGAAAAAAATGTTTAGAGGAATGTGACTGGCAGAACTGTCACTATAAAGAGTTTTCAGGTATAAAGTCATATTTTTTTGGAGTGTGTAGATAAATAAAAAAAAGCAGCATCAAAATGCAGGTAATTGCTCACTTTTAGTGTGTTTACGAGTTCCTTCTACACACAAAGTCACTACACACACTGGTCATGTGGAACTGGCACCTAGACTCATCTAGCTTTAAGACGTTTCAAAGTGATCCTTGTGAATAATACTAGTGAATAAATACACTGTTGACTTTGACTAGTAATATTTGGTATGTCTTCTTCCTATCATAACAGTGTTATTTCGAGCAAGTTTATGATCTGTTTTTTTTAATCTTCGCTCGTTATTTTTTATTGTTAAACTTTATTTTTTAGAAATCATAAGAGTATTGGTGTATTCTTACTGAACGACGCCATCTGCTGGATATGCTTGCAGTTAGTTGCTCACAATCGCCAATAGATGGCAGGAGCGGTCACATATTCAGTTAATGTTTAATTATTTAAATCAGGGTAAAAAAAACATTTTCTAAAAATGAATCCTAGCTAGATCGATTTATCGCCGCTGAAAACCCCTGTACACTAAATTTCATGAAAATCATTGGCGCCGTTTCCGAGATTCTGATTATATACATATATATACGATTTTCTCGTTTAAAGGTATAAGATTCCCTCATACAAACAAAACCAGTAGAAAATAAATTGTACCTTTCGGGCAGCATTCATGTCAAACTCAATCCTGGCATACACATAGGCATCAGGCTGGTTATACATAGTCGGATGGTGAGTTTCTTGGTGCGCCTTCACTGCATCTTCTGCCGAGTACACCACCCATTTGTAGTACTTCAGGGGGTAGACATCATCTTTTGGGGTGGGTTTGTGGGCGTCACTTGCATGCTTGTCCATAAAAATTCCTGTCACCCTGTAAGAGTATGCATTGCTTTATAACATTGGTGACTGGCCTCTCAGCTCAGTTGGTAGTAGCTCTGCCTTCTGAGCGTAGGTCGTGGGTTTGATCCCCACCGAGAACAAATATTTTTGTGGTGAACATAGATGTTTGATCTCTGTCTGGGTGTTATTATATTCTACGTATGTATTTAAAAAAAAAGTATTTAAGTATTATATCAGCTATCTGGTTCCCATAGTACAAGCTCTGCTTAGTTTGGAGCTAGATAGTGGTGTGTGGATTGTCCACAATATATTTATTATTATTTATTGGTAGTTTAACTTCTTTCGAAGTTGAACTAGAGTCCTAATTACATTTAGGTCTCCTTTACTAGATTTTGCTTATGCAGACTGTGTGCCTTCAGTATTTGAGGCTCTTTTATTCCTGTTTGTTCTTTCTACCCTATTCATATAGATATGTTTAAGATAGGATTGGTGGTATCCAACAAGTTTTAAGCCTAGTTGATAAGTTGACTTGCCTATTTTTTCCTCTCTGATTGTGAGGGATGAATCCAACTTTGGTTACTTCAACCTTGACTTTCTTGGCGCGGGCCTTCGCTCTTGTGCCCTTTCGTGCTGCATAATAAACTGCAGCTGTGTGAATAGATCTCTGAAAAATAAGGATAGTTATGTTTATTTTGGACCCAAAGGGTTTTTGTCTGGGTCTTAGTATGGAATGACTAAATTTTCCGAATTTTTAGCAAAGCTTAGAAACAAGGGTTCTTAACCAAAAATACCCACCAAGTTCTTAGAATGTCCTGAGCAAAGAGCTACTGAAGTGCTGAACATCGACCCTGCAACAGTATTCAAAGTTACAGTTATTATTTAGCTATGGTAAACAACAATAATACAGATAGCACAAAACTGAACCAACTAACGGAATAAAGTCCCAGCCATGTTGCCTTTTTTAGGTCTTATTCTGAAAATAATATAAATTTTATTTGTTTACGATTTGTATTGAATTTGAGGTTAGACCATCGACAAACTAACAGCTGTCAGCCTATGACACTTTCGTATCTATGGTCATCTTTCTTTGTCTAGCGGTAGCCTATGGCATTATGCTCCATTTACAGGGTCGTCCAACTCTCCAATTTTATTTATTTTACATTATTACTATGCCCTTGGACTGGCAACTGTCGATCTGGTGGATTTCTTCAAAATCATCACATCTGCGCATCATCCGATTCTTGGATTATCGCACCGTCCTCCACCGTCCTCAGTATTTGTACGAAATTAACGGCATTAACCTATAGCTGCACTTCTCTAACCTAGTCACTGGCTTCGTTGAAGAATAGAGACAGGTAGCAAATGTTCATAAAAATACGGCCAACGGCGACAAAGTTCCAAAGTTCATTTTATTTACGCGCACTTTCGCGGCCGGTCATCGTGTAACAAGTTTGTGTTTTGTTGCTGGTTTACAGGGTAAAAAGTGAATTATTTTGTTGTTGGTGCTATTGTAACGATGAACAGGTAAGTTTTTAATGTTTTTACATTCAATTGGTTTCGGTTTTGATAAGTTTTCATTCAAAACCTTGCTAATTTCATCAGCCACCTATTTTTTTTCTGCGAAGTTCTCCAACAAAATCTCTTTGTTTAGACTTAAAATCTAACTGTCCTTACTAAAAAACCAGTGGAATAGGTCAACAATACATATTTTTATGTTATTTAAGTGTTATATTGTTAGAATGTAATTAGGTTTCTTCAAAATAGTGAAATAAATACTAGCATTCCATACATGATCCAAGAGTGGGACGTTCCGCAGTCCGAGAAATCCTTGGCACTGTTATCATAGAAAATCTCTTTGTTTAGACTTAAAATCTAACTGTCCTTACTAAAAAACCAGTGGAATAGGTCAACAATACATATTTTTATGTTATTTAAGTGTTATATTGTTAGAATGTAATTAGGTTTCTTCAAAATAGTGAAATAAATACTAGCATTCCATACATGATCCAAGAGTGGGACGTTCCGCAGTCCGAGAAATCCACTATGATAACATGGCACTGTTATCATAGAAAATTGCAAGTTTTTGATTGTTGAATTTCTAAATGTTTTTGTATGGTAATAGGTTATTTTTTTATCATGAATCTTTTATAAATATATTCATGTTTTTGGATATCAATGTTTTTGTCTAACTCATTGAACCTACTTTGTACTACATCACATAAATTCCAAGTGTGTATTTCCATCCGTTTTCTAAATCTTTGACTTCGAGTAGCGAAGTGTACATTTGTAAACAAGTAATAATTAATATTCAATTAGTTAGAATATTTCAAGCTGATTTCAAAGAGGTATAATTACTACAGAGTGATAGAAGAAAAATAAAAGAGAATCATCATTTATTTACAAAGCGGCATGCGCGCGCCGACCTCTAACGAAGGTAGTGTGCACATCCGCCATTTTTCGCAAATCGTGGTGCGCAGACGAGGGGCAGCGAATCTTCTAATTTAAAGCCATTTTGACTGAACTTTGTTTGTCCAACGTATCCAAAGCGATCATTGCCTTATGGGATGGGCAGAGTTTGCTTCTTGGAGATTGGAGTTTGGAAGTTGGAAAACCTTGTGGACACAGCGTTACGCCCAGCATCCTTGTAGTCTGTGGTTGTGGTTACACCCCAAGGATGTTATATTTATTGTGATTCCTGTTCCCTGTTACACCCACTGGGTCTTATTAATAATTCTAGCGTAGCGTTGGACTAGTTGATCCGTGTTTTGTCTCTTGCATTGACATGCAATTGTCAACTAGAGCAAATGTGACAAAACACGGATTAACTATACCCTAACAGGGTATAGTCCAACGCTACGCCAGGATTATTAATAAGGCCCACTATGTTTAGTCCACAGCGTTGCCAATTTAGCGACTTTGTCACTAGATTCAGCGACATTTTCACATGAAAAGCGACATTTTGATGGCTTTTAGCGACAAAAATAATTTAACGACTTTCTTAACGACTTTTATAAAGTGTATTGATCAAATAATTACTGACTTTATATCCATCGTGTTCTTCTGTACATACTAATATGTACTCTATCTCATTAAAATAAGATCCGGTTTTGTTTATTTAGCTTAATTTGTTGCCAACTCAAGAAAAGGCATCCTATAACAACAATCAATCCTATAATAAAGGCATCCTATAAGGCATGACTATAAGAATGAATAAAGGGATGATTGACCTACCGTCAATCATCGTGCTAGTAGGGGAATCCCTTTCTCATGTTTGGTTTTGTTATTATTCATCCGTCATCCACTCCTTAGAAGAAATCTGATATGGTCTGTTGCTTTGCTAGCGAAATAATAACGTAATCGAACATTTGTCTCAAACAAATAACCTTATGAGTTTTATTAGTGTTTAGTGAGTTACCGATAATGGAATTACCGGTAAAGAAGAAAGTCTAGAGCCAAAACTTTTTTGATTTTACTCATTTAGCGATATCTAGCGACTTTTCACCAGCGTGAGAGCGACATTTACTGTTGTTGAGTTGGCAACGCTGTTAGTCCATTCATTCGTTCGACCGACGCACCACTGTTGCCGTTTTAGCATTTTTAGTGCTAAATTTAGCATATTTCATGACTCTTTAGCATGTAAATTTTGCATCTAGCATATTGCTTTTTTGGCATTTCAAATCAAAAGTCAATGTCAAAAGATTATTAATAGCAGGGAAGAGGTTTAATAGAGACCGACCAGAGACATTATTTTTTATCTATGGTTTTCATTGAGGTGTGGCAACTCTCTGGACCAGGGACTTCCCTGAAATTAGTTTCTGATTGTTTTTACGTACGTAACGAACGTTTCGCGTCCGAACCCCACTTGACTCTTGAATAAATTCATTCCATGTGATTTGTGAATGTGAAGTGAAAGTATGCCTCTTAGATATGAGCAACATTATCGCGAAGAATGGGAGAAGATAAGCGAGTTTAAGGATTGGCTTTTGGATGGATTTTGCTAACATTTGGTGCGTAACGATACTTTAAAGCCTAGAATAACATGTTAGGCTACTGTTCTACCAAAAAATTGTACACAGAAAGGTTAATGACAAAATTAGGATTTTAGCATGTTTTTTAGCATTTTTAAATACAAAAATAGCATTTTTTAGCATTATTTGGAGCAAGTTCTAGCATTTTCTCAAAATAGAAAACGGCAACACTGCGACGCACGACGCACGCATTCAAAAACCGTCCAAAACACATTTGTTGTGTTATTTTAATTAATTTAGTTGCGTGTATGTTTTACTTTAAAAATGAATTAAACTCGATGTTTTATACGCTCATCACTCCATACAAGTGTAAATGTATAAAATGGAGACTGTAAACTGCAGTTTCCTAGCGATTTCGCTATGTGTTTTATTGTGGGGTGTGGCCGGCCAATATGAATGGCAAATACGAGATTCTTTTGATGAAATCCGTGGCAAAATAGACAAGATAAACCTGGATAACTGCATCATCAGCCACCTCGATGACCTCTACTTGCCAGAAGACTCTGTGTCCCATCATCCAGACGTGAAAGAGATCAACATCAACCCTGTCTTCCCGAACCGAACTGCTATGCTTCATTTGCATAACATGGCAATGAATCGAGCGTTCTTCTGGAGTTATATCCTCCAGTCTAGGTTCATACGACCGGCGATCAATGATACGTACGACCCCGGTATGATGTATTACTTCCTATCGTCCGTTGCTGACATATCTTCGAACCCTCTCATCAACGCTAGTTCTATATACTTCTCGCCGAACATGTCCTATACATCTTCATACAGAGGGTTCTTCAACAAGACCATGCCAAGATTCGCACCCAGAGCATATCGAGCTGATGATTACAATGATCCCGTCCATTTACAAAAGATATCTACAATGAATACTTTTATAATTGAGGACCTCGGTGCGTTTGACCATGACAGTCTCTCAAAGGATTATACCTCTGAGTTCTATCGCACCAACGAGTGGTACAAACTGTGGTTACCTGACAGGGTAGAGAAGAGACATGACACAAAGACTACCTATCAGGTAGAGATCAGATATGCAAATAACACTAATGAGACTTTTACATTCCATGGCCCTCCTGGGAATGATGAGGTTTGTTTATCTCACTTATACTTTATCATTCAAAACATTCTTTATCTCATTATTCAATGGTATAAAAAAATTCCACCTGATTAAGCTTTTTTATTGAGAAATTATATCACAATGAGATAGAATGTTATGTTCTTCTAGACATTTCTCCATCTTAAATTTTCAGGTCCCCGGCCCAGTAAACTGGACACGCCCATACTACGACTGTGGTCGCCTTAACAAGTGGCTTGTTGGAGCCGTATCTCCTGTGGCTGATATATACCCAAGACACACCCAGTTCAGACATGTTGAATACCCCACGTAAGTAACAATGCATCATTAAAATGCAGATTGCAATGGACTGTACTAACAAAGTCTCAGGTATAGTTGTTTATTGTGATTCTTTTATGAACACTGCACTTTGGTTACTGACCCACTAGGTTGATGTATTGTTTAGATTTATTTATTAATGTATAACAGTCGATCAGTTCTTGTCTATGCACATGATGCTGTTCTATAAGTAAATAGGCTCAAATTATTTTGTAGCCAGATCTTCAGAATATCTATTGGTTATGCATATCCCACTTCTTTTTAATTTACTGCCTATGGTAAGAAGTTTTAGGTTCTATACCTGTTGCATAATGATTGGGCTACTTTTCCAGATACACGGCAGCTGTGGTCATGGAAATGGACTATGATCGAATAGACATAAACCAGTGTCCGCCGAGTCAAGGTAATGATCGACCAAATCGATTTGCTTCAACTGCAAGATGCAAGGAAACAACTGAGGTAAACTATACTATTCAAACTATATTATAAAGAGGTAAAGTTTGTAAAGTAAAACATATTTCTCATGTGAAAAGGAAATGTCTGGATCTACTAAACCGAGTTTTAAAATTCTTTTACCAATAGAAAGCCACAATTGTTTTGTGAATATTACTGGCTGTACATTAAAATTATTATTACAAAGCCCTTAAAATATATTTAAAAAAAACTATTCTTATTATAAAAGATGATCTCAGACCCTCACGTGATCACCAGCCGAAGTTAAACTATGACCCTGATGTCTCACTTGCCGTTTATCACTATGTGATAAGCACACACAAAGCTAAAATAATTTAAACAAACACTAAAAAACTAGTGTTTTAATGTCTGGAATGTTTGGTAGGTTGTAATGATGGGTCTTATTCTTGTATGTGCCTTCATGAGGATAGATATCCTCAAGAGCGAGACATGGTATGAGTAATCTGTCCTCATAGGATGTGCACATAAATTTTTCGATAGAAAAACTCATTGGTATACGACTGGATTGGAACCCACGACCTTAGGATCGGTAGGCGGGGCCGCTACCACTAAACCACTAGTGCTCTCTCGGACACTACGTTATTTTATATGATTAGCATGAGTGGTGGTTCCGGCGGCTACCAGTGCCCCTGCCTCCTCCGACCAGCGCTACAATAACAATGTGTGTCTCCCTCTAACTAATGCGCTATGCGTGTTGTTGTGTGAGCGGCTGCATGAGTGTTGGTTCCGACGCGGTGGCTACCAGTGCCCCTGCCTCCTCCGACCAGCACTACAATAACAATGTGTGTCTCCCTCTAACTAATGCGCTATGCGTGTTGTCAGTGCGAGCCGCTGCACGGGTGGGGGTTCCGACGCGGCGGCTACCAGTGCCGCTGCGCGCCGGGGCACCGACTGCCGCCGCTGGCGCGCCGTCCCTACCTCGGGGAGGTCGTGGAGCGAGCCACTTCAGACCAGTACTACAATAACTTTGACTGCAAGAAGATTGGCTGTGAGTTAGCTTTTTTTTATCAGCTTAAAGAAGGATATAGGCCAAAAGTTTCCAGGAAGAACGACTCGGAGACCTCTCCGTCATTTACATCCAACATTTCGTGGTTTTTATAATTTCGTCGTGTGTGGTAGACATTACGCTATTCCAGAACCTTTATTCCCCAGCGGTTGTCGGTTCTTAAAGCTGTAAGATTTGCCTCTTGAAATATTGTTTTTTGTTTATAAACTAGCTGTAGCAGCAAGTTCAACATTGGATATAACTAGCGGCACGTAAGTCTAGCGGTACGCGGAGGGGATAGCTGCGCATGTGTACTGTCGGCGCACACAATACAATTATAACTTTAAGTAATTATAGTAATTAGTAGGATCTCAAGAGGCGCAAATATGCAGGTCTCGACAGAGCCTACTTATTTGCTCCTCTTGGGGTTGAGACTCTGGGTCCGTGGGGAACCGAGGCCTCGCGGGTCTTCAAAATTTTGTTTAGGCGACTGATCGAAGCGACGCGTGACCCAAGAGCTGGTGGGTATCTGGCGCAGCGCATAAGCATTGCTATTCAGCGTGGCAATGCCGCCAGCGTCTTGGGGACGCTTCCGTCTGGCACTGATTTGGATCAGTTGAGCTATCTCTAGATCGTTTGTAACGATCTGCAGATAGCTCAACTGTTTCTTGTGTATTTTGTACATTTTGTAAATATTTGTGTAATTGTAAGTTTCTTTGTGTAAATAAAACAATTATTAGCTAAATAGCAATAATGACATAACTTTAATGTAATGACAAATTAGTAAGATGTCTAAAGATTTGTAGTATGTTCCTAAGACATAGTTTTTGCTCTGCTCGCTCGTCTTGTGCGTAACTTTTATGTTCTAACATAACCTAACCTATCCAAGTCGGATCCGCCCTATAAAGTATCAAGGACAAGGGTTAAGTATCCAGTGCCAGAACAAAAAAGTAAATGATCATGTTTGAATTGCTCCAGTATGCATGTGGCTTAACTGGCATCGTAATAACAGTGTGTACAATAACATGATGTACAATATCGCCTCCCTCGCTACCTATAGTATATTTTGTTGAATGTCCCCATGCAGGGGTCCAGCGGCTGCCGGTGCAATGGGAGCGCGCGCATCCGTTCCTGCGCGCGCTGTACGCCGACCGCCACTACGAGTACGTGAACGCCACGCGCGGGCCCGACGCGCTGCACACCGACAGAATGAACGTCTTCGAGGCACTCAACTTCATCCGAGGCGTTCAACCGCACAACTGCTCCAAGTATATTATTTTTATGAAACGACGGGATATTTACCATGATTAAATTTTTCTGAGTTGACTTCCGATATTTCGGCACAGTTGCATGCACCATGATCACGGATGAACTGAAGTCCACGAGTTAAAGAAATTTTATTGGCAGATAAATCGATCTACCCTCTTTCGCACTCTTTTATTGGTTTCGATACTACTATTGGTTCCATTCTCACTCTTTTGTAGATTACGACACACATCACTGACGGTATCAGGACGAGTAGTGGGTGCCCCGCCCCACCTTTTGGTGGTTTGCACATTCGTACAACCGGGTTCCGGGTAAATTTAATCATGGTAAATATCCCGTCGTTTTATAAAAATAGTGTTAAAAAACATGATAGTTTCAAAAGTTATATTGCTCCAAGTATGTTTTATTACATCATTATAAAAACCATCAATTATACCATCCGACGGTCATAAAACACTATTAGCCAAACTCTTTACAACATGGATTTACAAAGAAGAAGTGAATGCAGAGATGACGGCTGACAGAGGGGAATGGAGGAGGAAAACATGTTGTGCTGACCCCACATAAAGTGGGATAAGGGCAGGAAGAAGAAGAAAAATACAAAAAACCATCAATTGGTCACAATCTCACCTGTACCCGAAGTCGGAGTTTTGCTCCCACATTTCGTCTACCAAATGTTGTTTTCTTTCTTTTGTATTGAAAATGATGAGACAACAACTCTAACCACGTAACGTATTTTTGCTGTACTGTACCCCAAGTCCCACTGCAATTACAACATTTCGTTACCAAATATTGTTTTCGTTTCGCCTATTTGTCTCTGTCTATTGTATGGAGAAAAGATGAGACAACAACTCTAACTACGTAATGTATTTTTCCCGTCTCATATTTTCTCCCTACAATAGATAGAGACAAATAGGCGAAACGAAAACAACATTTGATAACGAAATGTGGTTGCCAAACTCCGACTTCGGGTACTGATCTTTTCTCCATACAATAGAGAGACAAATAGGCGAAACGAAAACAACAAGTAAATGAAGTAGGACTTGCCCTTCTGATGGTAAGCGACGATGGAGCAGGATGGTCTAGCTAGAATGTTTTAATTACTTGAAACTGATGTTAAATGGTAACCGTCGCCTATAACGAAACATTGCCTCGCAGGTCACGCACATTAGGAACGTGCCCTACGACCCTCAACTTATTGTTGATGTAATCCTCATATGCCTGTAATTTTATCAACACTCTAAACCGAAACAGCAACGATGCTTGATGCGGCAGAAATAAACATAGTGGCAGCACAAACAATAGTATTGAAGAATATATTATATACAATGAAGCACTGCTCTCGTTCGGTCCCTTCACACAGAGCAACGAACTACTGAGATCACAATAAGAAGAAGACCCATCGTACCTTTTAAAATATCTCCCCTCAATCGTTTGTTAGTTATAACGAATTATGATAACTCTCCTAAAAAATCCTTAGGCCAATACTGACCCTGCAACTGTTTTTAGATACAAGCCGACCGACCTATTCCTGAACGGCGACATTGCCTTCGGTCAGGAGGAGCAGTTAGAAAACCAAGCGAAAATGGCCGTCAGACTAGCCAATTTCATCAGCGCTTTCTTACAGGTATTGCATTTTGTTTCGTACGGCTACGACATTACTCACAAAATTATTTTTCGTGAAATGTATATCCTACCTTTATTGGTTTTGCTGCCTGTCTCTGTTAAGCCAGAGACAGAGACTTTAAAGCGTTCACCAAAGGTAGTCAATAGCTCATGCACACACTCTTTACTTCCCTGGCTATTTTTAACCTTTTATAATGCGGACAGCCAAAGAGTAGAACTCGTTGTCGGCGTCTATTTTTCTGAATTCCTATAATTTTGACGTTTGAGAGACTGGTGGTCTAGTGGTAGCGGCCCCGCCTTCCGATCCGAAGGTCGTGGGCTCAAATCCAATCGTGTACCAATGAGTTTTTCTGTCGAAAAATGTATGTGCAAAACGGTGAAGGAAAACATCGTGAGATTCAAGATTCAAGATTCAAGATTCAATAAGCGTTTATTCAATACGATACAAGAATCACTTTGAAACGTCTTAAAGCTAGGTGAGTCTAGGTGCCAGTTCCACGCGACCAAGCGTAGAAGAACAGGCAACAAACTACGTCTCGGTTCCTACCGTTTTTTTATATGATCCTTTTACAAATCAAAAATAGTCTAAAATAATAGCAGTGAAGTTCCAGTGTGGTGCCACTTCACTTAGTCAGACGTATGCAATGTAATTATACAAAAGCAAAAGTTTCAAAGACAGCACACGCTACGCTTCAAAGTTATAATAAAGTATCTACACAGATATAAAAATAAGATATTAAATAGTAGGTACAGACATTGCAAATTGACATGCTAGCTTCCTATGGGTAGAGTGACCGGGACATCGGGCCACGCAGTTTTATCATTCATATAGCTATCTAGAGTATAGTACGCTTTCTTTATCAAATTACTCTTAATATAGGCTTTAAACTTCCGAATTGGAAGCTTAGTTGCATTTTCCGGAAGTTTATTGTAGAAGCGTACAGTGTTCCCCATAAAAGACCCATTTACCTTCTGTAAACGAAATTTGGGAATATAAAGTTTATTTTTATTTCTAGTGTTAATATTATGTGAATCACAATTTTTCTGAAAGCTATAGATGTGTTTGTGAGTGTACAGTAAGTTTTCATATATATATTGTGAAATTACTGTGAGGATATTAATTTCCTTAAAAGAAAACCGGCGTGTCGTAGAACCTAAAAAAGTTCGAGCAACACGTGTCAAGGGTCACGCAAAAAGGGCCCACCAGCGGCCTACTTGCGGAAAAACCAGCCCGCATACCAAGTGCAGATGATACAAAAATTTGCCGAATTTTGACGTTTTGAAAAAAAGAGTAAATAGGTATCTTCTAGGTGAGCGCACTACAACGTCGATCGCATCATCACTTAACATTAGGTGAGATTGCGGGTTAGCTTTAGCCTATAAATTGAAAAAAAACTTCAAACATAATTTTCCATTATCATTACCGTCATTTGTTACCGTGACACGATATCTGAAGAATCAACCTAATACATATTAGCTAACATTGTTAAATCTCCTAATGAGTTCTCAGTTCAATGTAATAAAATATTACAGGTATCAGATCCACAAGAAGTGTTCAGTGGTAACCGCGTGGCAGACAAGCCCCTGACAGAAGACCAGATGTTTGGAGAGACGCTCTCGGTCGTGCTCGGAGACTCCAAGATATGGTCTGCAGGTATACTGGATCCTTTCAAATAATGAAATTGGCTCACAGGGTTAGAAAGGAGTGACAAAGGATAGCTGACATAGGAGAGTGGAGAGAAAGAACTAGTAGTGCCAACCATGAAGTGGGATAAAGTCAAGATAATGATGAATGAAATAGGCTTACAGTTAAGTTTTTCTGTCTAAAAATGTATAGTGCACTATGCGAGTACTCAAACGGCAAAGAAAAATATCGTGGGGAAACCGGCATGTCATTAAACCTTTTGAAATGTCGAAGTATAAAGTACACGAAAGGAGCCTCTTTAAAACGCACTTTTATTCTTTTACCACACTAGTTCCAAAGAACTAGAAATAAAGAACTCTATTTATCCATATTTTTCATGACGTGACGGTAATACAAATACAGAAAATATGATTATATCATCTTTAAAAACCCGTGGTGTCCTACTGCAGGGCAAAGGCCTTTCTTCTCTCCAGGCATCTGTATTAATCACAAAATATAATGTGAACATAATATATTAAAATTGATCTGTGTTTTCCAGGAACCTATTGGGACAGGAATAAATTCACAAACCGCACATTCTTCGCGCCCTTCGCCTACAAGACGGAACTCAACACTAGGAAGTTCAAGTTGGAGGATTTGGCGCGATTGAACAAAACTGGTAAGGTTAATCTAAAGTAAAGTGGTGCGTTATTTCTCAAACATCTTCTTCTTCTTCCTGCCCTTATCCCACTTTATGTGGGGTCGGCACAACATGTCTTCTTCCTCCATTTCCCTCTGTCAGCCGTCGTCTCTGCATTCACTCCTCTCCTTTCCATGTCATTTTTCACACAGTTCATCCACGTTTTCCTTGGTCTACCTCTGCTCACATATCCATCCACATCCATACTCATTACTCTCCTAGTCACATGACTTTCATCCCTCCTCATGACATGCCCGTACCATGCCAACCTACGAATCGTTATCATAAAATTATTTCTCAAACATAAGAAATAATAATAATAATTATTATTATAAAAAATTCATTTAGCAGTAAGCACACATAAATATAACAATTTGATAGATACGACATAACATAATGCACCACTTCACAGTGAAGTGGTGGTGGCTTAATTCGAATTTGGGCATTACACGCGTATATCACGTTTGTGTAACACGCATTTTTGTATGTAAACACTCAAAGCGCCTCTAGTCGACCTTTATTTTCAGAACTCCGTGTTGTTGTGGTACATAACACTTTACAATTTGGGTGTGTAATCCTAAAAAAACCGTTCTTATTCCTCTGTCGTCACAAACTTGGCGTTCATGCATTGAAGACTTATGGCTGACCGTTATGCAACGTCACCCATCTAAATGGCAGCATTCTTGTATGGACGTCTTAAATAAAATACATTAAATATTGTAGACAATCCACACAACTATCTAGCGCCAAATTAAGCCGAGCTTGTACTATAGGAACCAGATAGCTGAAATATTTTTTTAGTACATATACATGTAAAATAAAATTAATATAACACACAGACAGAAAACAAACATCTGTGTTCACCACACAAATATTTGTTCTTGGTGGGGGTTGAACTCACGACTTATGGTGCAGAAGGCAGAGCTACTACCAACTGAACTGAAAGGCCAGTCAAACTGACTTCGTGTTAAGTTGCGCCTAAAATATTATTTAACATAGATATTAATTCAGGAATCTATTTCAGAGGAGGTTTACACCAACAAACCCTGGTTCCAATTCCTGAAGCAGCGCTGGTCGACCAACTTCGACAGCCTCGAGCAATACTTCCTGAAGATGAAGATCCGAGACGATGTCCTCGGGAAGTATTTGAAGCGCTACGAGCGATACCCGACCTACTACCGCGCCGCTAACATCAAGCACGGACATTGGACGCGGCCGTACTACGACTGCGACGGACATGTGAAGCAGTGGGCTATCACTTACGCGGCGCCTTTCTTCGGCTGGGATAGTGTTAAAGTGAAGCTTGAATTCAAGTGAGTACTTTTTTTTGCAACTAGATGATGGATGTGCGTGGACTTGTGAGAGTTTTGATTAGATTCGATTTCTTTTTGGCATAGATCATAACCAAATAAACACATCAAAATTATAAAGTTAATTTCATTCTTAGTTTTAAATTCGCAATCAAAAAAAAATATTATTATGTGAATAGCAGGATCCCTATTCACATAATTATTTCACTCAACTTTTTATTGACATAATTATTTCAGTTAATTAAAAAAAATAAAGAGTGCGAAGCCGGGGCGGGACGCTAGTAAAAAACCTATATAACGCAGTATGTACTTTCTAATTGTGAAAGAATTTTTGAAATCAGTCCAGTAGTTTTTTAGTTTATTCGTTACATACAAACCATTCCTCTTTATAATATTTATGGCTAGGATTTAGTATGTAATGTTATGTTATTATGTAATATCTGTATTTTCGCAGGGGTGTGGTGGCTGTGACAATGTCTCTAATGTCGTTAGACATCAACCAGTGCCCTGACAAGTTCTACACGCCAAATGCATTCAAGAGCACAGACAAATGTGACCGTGCTTCCAGCTATGTAAGTAACACGCACATACACCAGAGGACAAATACATCAGAGACAAATACATCAGAGGCACATCAGGGGACACATATCAAGGGGCACATACACCAAGGGCCTATACATCAGGGGATTATACATCAGGGGGTACACACATCAGGGGCCTATGGATCAGGGGGCATATACATCAGTGGCTTTTACATCAGGAGCAAAAACATCAGGGGTCGAATACATCAGAGGGCACAAACATTAGGAGCAAATACATCAGGGGCCACATAGATACATCGGGGGGAAAACTCTTGCCTCAGGAAGCATGATCTTTATTCGGGCTGCATTTTCCTTTCACGGCATGCGCTATTATCACAGGGTACCAAAATGGTAGTTAAGTTACGTTATGTGACGCGGGACGTCCAAAGCATAGGCTAAACCGGCAATAATAACTACATATTTATTTATAGGTATTATTCTAAGGGCAAAACAATGGCGTCTGAAATGGCGTTATGCTGCAGCTGCATTAATACGAAAATCTGATTGTTTACATTTTTGCGGCTGAACGGATCGTAATTTGGCAAAGATATAGGTACATAGCACATTATAATGTGTTCCTATTGCAGTCTTCAAAAAGCTTTGCGTGTAACCTTTTTCTGATAAGAAATGTCATTTTATTTTCTACATTTGTCGATTTTGTTTGAATTTCGCGGTAATTATCATGGTCATCGCGAAAAATTGGAAAAACAGCGTTGGAAAAGTAAGTAACAGTGAACAATACTAGGTATACTTTATCAGAAGATCACTTATTCTTATTTTCTTCTCTTTTCTTTCTCTTTCTATCTTCTCTTTCTTTTTCTTTTCCTTTGATGATATTTTTAAAGCTGTCATGTCGTACAAGATGGCCAATAATCTTTACGCATGACACGGACTAGCGCTAAGTGGCGAGATGTAAGTTAATATGCTTCATAACTGTAAATTTTAATGTTTTGTTTGCATGCTAAGAAACCATCTCATTTTAAAGCTTTTGCACTTACTCTTTAAATGCTAGTATTGGAATTAACAAAAGTACACTGTATAAGTATAAGTATACTTCTTGAAAGGCCGGCAGCGCATCAGCACCACCTCTGGTGTTGCAGGTGTCTATGGGCGACGGTGACTACTTTCCATCAGGTGGTCCGTCTGCTCGTCTGCCAGCAATGGCATAAAAAAAAAAAAAAGTATGCGGTGCGGAGGAAGGTGACCGAGCTTAGGGAGCATGGTAGAAGAACTGGTGGAGGGCCTGCAAAGAAATGGAGCCTGATCCCCCTGGAAGAGCGAATTTACTCAATTTTGGGGAAAGAGGCAGTCTCCGGGAACACATCGGTGCAAGTGCCTTTGAATGTTAGTTTTTTAAATCTTGCAAGCAATGGACATATCAACAAAACAAAGTTTATTTTTTATTAAATTAGCTATACAACTTTACAGTACACACCACTTGCATCACTACTTGCACCTTCGCCCGAGCCTGTAGCTGAACCTGCCTTCTTCATTGAGCAGGACCTCTCTCTCTCAGGTGTGTTACCATATCCTTGATCTTATCCAATACTGTATAGGATTGGCATCTCTCTCTCTCATCATTGGTATTGAACAGTATAAATATTCTATTTCAGAATCAACATCAGCCGCCGCCGCCGCCGCTACAGTAGTCCCTACGTTTGCTACGCCTCCACCACAGTTGGCCCCTACTTCCAGGCCATCATGTAATAGTTTATTCATAATGTCTTATTAGTACAGTCATTTGGTCGAAAAAATAGAGGTTACCTGGAAAGTTTCCCGAGAGTTTTGAAAATAGGCATGAAGACAGTAATCAAGTATCGCCAAAATATTTATCTGATCTAATGAAAATGGATTCAAAGATTTTGAAAAATGTATTTATGCTCTTATTAATGTCGAGATTGACAATTTATTTGATAATATAAATCTACAAAATACAACAATCCGCCATGATAGCTTAAACACCGGTCAGATCGAATTACGTCACGTTTTCGTAAACGTCATTCTGATTTAGTACAAAAGCACCAATGTTTACAGTCCGGCAAGTATAACTTGGCGGGTCTGAAGCTAGCCGTTTGGCCAATCTTTCATCAGTCATTGGCCATTAACGATCGAACAGCTCACTTCAGACCCGCCAAGTTATACTGTTGATTTAAATAAACGTGACGTAATAACAGACGCCATGACACCAGCGAGCGATTTGGCGTGAATTTGAAAATTTCAATTTAAATGTACTTTTATTGCACAAAAACCTTAATTTTCTACAGAAATATGATATATTTTAGACATAATAGATACTTCTGAATATGATAGAAGAGATTTTGAAAATTAGTCGTCAGGCCTATTGACAATTTTCTAGATTTTGATATGCTTTCCAAATTTCAACTTTGCCACCTCGTATGTTTGCCGCTCGCGCCGCCATATTGAAAAAAAGCAGCCAATTGCGAGTTGGACTCGCCCATGAAGGGTTCCATAAAGGTTCTTGTAGTTCGTCGAAAGGTAAATTGCGGTTTATATCTTTATTGTAGTAACTTTGTTATAAACTGTTGCAGATACATCAAATGCTGCGGAGGTGCCTCAGTGGGCGTTAACTATTGAGGAGCGGCACCTAGCTAACGAAGAAAGAATATGGCGATTGCTGGAGGCAATGGCTGCCAAAATGGCAGCAATCCAGCGATCCGTGGCGCACATTGAGGAGTTGTTGGTTGCACAAAACAAGTCACTTCCAGCATTGAGCTAAAAGTTACTTGTTTTGTGTGCCATGTGCCTAGCTTTTGTACTGACTGTAAATTTATAAATAATTGATCGAGTGATTGAATAAGCGAACGAGATCTTACAAACAACTTGTGCAATTTGGCATTTTATGTGCGTATGTATGTATGTATGTTTGTCCGATGATAACTTTCGAACCGTTGCGTTGATCCGATCTGCATGAAATTTGATAAGTCGATAGCTTGTACTTGAGAAATTTACTGGTAAGTATACGAGTAAAATCAGATTGAGGAGTTATTAAGATATGGGGTATTTTAAGGGTGCAAAAGTTAAAAAAGTTACACAATAAAATCAAGTTACATGTCATGAAAGAACTGTGTTTGGACATTCCAAAACAGTTCTTACTTTTTTTCTAGGACACTTAGTTTTTGCTACACAATTTTTAATGATCCAAGAGCTCCCATCTCTAAGAATTTCGTTGCCATCAAGGTTTTCCTACTGGTTGTTCAATTCGGTTGCTATTTCTTATTTTTTTTTCTTGAAATGAATTAAGGAGGTACTCAGTTGTCATAAAATGGTATAAGTGTCCTGGTCTGATGATGGAGCTAAGGTCTGTCCAACAGAACTCTTCAATCAAATGGCCAAAACATGGACACAAATACAAAGTAGATAAACAATGCATGATGGTGACACATTGTTTCTGATTACTATCTCCTTATGTACTTAACTTTTCTGAGCATTTGGATTGCATCACGAGATGAGTTCGGGGCGAACTACTAGTTATATAGGTAATATAGGTTTTGGAATAATAAAAATGGTTTGGTTTTTTAATTTGTTTTAATTATGATCCACTACACGACTTCCCCACAATCTGTCGACGACAGCCTGCCTTCCTCCATCAAGTTTTTTTTTATGTCACTAGCTGATGGAACAAGCACATGGCCCACCTGATGTTAAGTGGTAACCATCGCCTATAACAAAGCAATGCATCGCAGGTCACGAAAGTCAGGAACGTGCCCTACGATGCACTGCCCTGCGTCCATCAACTGGAGGCATACAGATATTCAGCCTCACGTGCCAGTAATTACACCGGCACTCACACCCTTCAAACCGAAACACAGCAATGCTGCTTCACGGCAGAAATAGGCATGGTGGTAGTACGAACCCGGACGAGCCCTTCACAAAGAGCTCTACTACTACTACGGTCTTATAATGTCCCAAAAGTTAAGAACCGAGCGGGATTTGAACCTGCGACCTTCCCCTTGGTACGGGGCTGCGCTGCGAGAGGCAGCGCCAGCGAGTCTTTAGAACGCCATTACACCGTTCTATCACATTTCGGGCACGAACATGCATTTTCGTGTAATGCTCTTCGGGTGAGTTTGACGCAGCATTCTGGACAGGCGTCATCATCCACGGTCTCTGTGGGAATAAACTATGTACTAAATTAAAGATAGATACTAAAACCTGTGCTTTTGATGTTTTTGTACTTAGCACGGGGTAAGAATTTGTAGAATATTTTAAACAGCTCTGCCTCTGTTCATTTTAACTACTAACAAGAAAAATAAAAGTAGGTAGGTTACTTATCATTATTCTCGAAATTCTGCCACCAGTAAACCAGTAGGACAAAATACACAATCATGCATCAATTAAACTGCAAACAAACCGTTTATAAAGGTCTTTCGTCGCCATTTTCAAACACAATTATACCTTATTATAGGTAGCGGCACATAACTTTAGCGCTGACCGTTATTGCGCAGAAGTCAAAAATAAGGTCCCTGAGGGGACTAGCGGTATGAAGCGCGGGCGTGCGTAGCGCTGATTGGCTCTCCAGTCGCACTCCGCTCTCCGTACCAATAAGACACTCTGCACACATCCACACATCCAGTGTGCACGACATGCGCACACTACGACGCATGCGCAGCTATCCCCTCTGCGTATCGCTCAGCGCTAAAGTTATGTGCCGCTAGTTATACAAGCGTAAACGCACGCAGGAAATGGATCTTGTGAAACCCATTGACTAACAATGACAAACGAACACACACACCTACACAAAAAAAGAGTAGCAAAGTTGTTTTAAAAAATAGTACTCTTATATTATTATGTCCTTCTACTATGTAACCGATATTTCGGTACAGTTGCATGCAGTAAACCGTGATCATGGTGCATGCAACTGTGCCGAAATATCGGAAGTCAACTCAAAATTTAATCATGCTAAATAACCCGTTGTTTCATAAAAAAATCCGTTGTCTGTAGAGTCGGTTTACCGACGATTGTTGAAGAGAGACAGTCTCACTCAAGTAGGAGAGAGACAGATGATTGCTGCCAAACGCGGAGGCCGATTGTGCCTCTTTGTCGCTTGTTCCGCGCTCTCGCTTGCACTTCAAGCCTTAAATGGAACGCCTCAGAGCGAGGTAACGCCGCATGAGTCATCACCGCCGTCGGCTCCATCGAATGATAAGACGTTGTCACGTCAAAATAGTGTTAAAAAACATGATAGTTTCAAAAGTTATATACAATTATTAGTTATTGTATGTGAATAGTGTTCAAAATTATAATTGATAATTCTCATTTCAGTGCGTACCAATACTGGGGCGCGGCTTCGAAGTAGGAGGCTACAAGTGCGAATGCCTACAAGGCTACGAGTATCCATTCGAAGATCCCATCACCTACTACGACGGCCAGATAGTAGAGGCCGAGTTCCAGAACATAATATCCGATAAGGAGACCCGTATTGATATGTTCAAGTGTAGATTAGCTGGCGCAGCCGGGATACAGAGCAGTTTGGCTACTGTATTGACTATACTATGGCTGCTTTATAAGCTGCGGTAGTCTGATAATGATAAAAAAAATCATACTTTTTGTTTTTATTGATTTTATAGTGTTTACTATTACACTTAGAAATCAAAAAAAAAATTATAACGGTCCCCACGGTCGCTTTAGTGCTGAACGGTCCTAAGAGTTATTTGTCGAGTGAGATTAGGATCCGATGGCGCAGCGGTTAGCGCATCCCCGTACCAAGGGGAGGGTCGCGGGTTCAAATCCCGCTCGGCTTTAAACTTTTGGGACATTATAAAAAACATCATACTTATTGATAGGACGCATTGCAATAAAGAAACTGGCGCAGCTTTGATGCAGAGATATATAATATGGACTATAGGCAGCTTTATCAAATTAAACACTGAAACTACTTGCACGTGAGGCTGATAATCTGCCTCAAGTTGATGGACGAAGAGCAGTGCTTTGTAGGGCACGTAACTGACGTGCGTGGCTTACGAGTCAATGCTTTGTTACCACTTAACATCGGGTGAGCCTTATCAAAAAAATAACGGTAGTCTGATAGCTACTTAAATGAGTTTATTCGCATTTGATAGTCTATGATTTAGTTATTGTAAGCCTTTTCTAGCCAACTCAGCATTGCTCATGTTTATTTGGTTTCCATATACTATCATTTTTTTACTTTAACTATGCTATCAACATATCAATACGACTCGTTGGGTTCAATTCATTGGTAAATAATCCATGTGTTTCGTACTGTCTAAAGACCTGCAGCGGCCTAGGTCACCTAGGCCTCTGGCGTCAGCAATCAGTGAAAAACGCTGTCAAATATCGCTGTCAAATTTGACAGCGTTTCACTGATCGCTGACGCCCATAAAAAAAAACAATTTTTTTACTTTTATTTTGTGTGTTTTACCATCCAACGTCATGACTGATTTATATTTTTTGAATCTCATTGTATGTACTGACAATTTTCCTCCGTGATATTCTTAATATTTTTTTTATAATAGACAGCTAAGCATTTTGCTGCATTGGTTATGTGTATTTTTAATGTTCTACAATATTTACGAGCTCTATTTTCATCATTGTACTATGCTATAGTATAATTATTATAAGTAGCTCAATTTTAATGGAGTTATTTTTAAGATTTTAGTTCTAAGTTATGTATTTAAATAAATTACAGATCAATCACACTACAATATGAGTACTTTAGTTAGGTTTTCTAGCAATACTTGTATTGATGTCATGTTATACATATAAGTAATATTAGAAGCAGCTGCACTTATTTATATGTATACTTATACCTTTTTTTGGTAGCTATAATGACCTTTAAGACTGTACCAGCATATCTATTTTCCATGTCATAATTTGTCTTTTACAAAAATGTAATGTTCTATAACGTCCTAGAGAATAGGGTTTTTGCAGGATAATGTGGTAAATGTACACTCCAGATTCCTACTTTTCCATAATTTATGTCCGAAAAATACTTAATCGGGTATAAATATGTTGAATGTTTACTTTATTCAGGAATCTTTTATGTCAAACTAAATCTATCTATTAAAAGAAATGTAGTAAACCAAAGCAGCATTTAGCACAACTTTTATATTACCCAGTAGGTACATGTAAAATGATCTGATTTATAAACCGTCCATTTTGTGCCTTTTTGCATTTATAATAAAGTTTTCCCATTAAATCTGTTTTTCATTCTTCGTGCGTGTAGATGTCTTCGGAGTAGCTGTAATGATATGCACGTCAATAAATTCAAATCTGAGAATAAATCCAAGAAACACACTGAGGAATTAAAAGTACCTACATTTGACGTATAAATAAGCTGACTGGCCCCTCAGCTCAGTTGGAAGTAGCTCTGCCTTTCTGCATCTTAGGTCGTGGGTTCGATCCCCACCAAATACAAATATTTGTGTGGTGACGCAGGTTTTGTTCTCTGTCTGGGTGTTAATTTGTAGGTATGTATTGTATTTACAAAAAAAATAAATAAATTGTATATTAATCAGCTATCTAGTTCCCTAGTACGAGCTCTGCTTAATTTGTAGGGCCTAGATAGGGTTGTGTGGATTGTCCCCACAATATTTATTTATTTAGCTTGACTGGGGTCAAATAGCTAAAAATACTCTTGAGTTATGTACTTATTTCCTTCGAAATGTTGAATTGAGGAAAGCAATACCTTGGCTCAACATACTTGTGGCTGATGATCATGCTTCTGGCATAGATTAGTGCTCCCACCAAACCAAAGTAAATAGTTATGTACAGGAGCATGTATATAATTACAAGCATGCGAAGAAAACCCATCGGAAGATCCTCTCAATTTATTCATTTTCAGTTATTTGCACTTTCATTGAGAGGCGTATAAACTGTTTAGAAAATGTGGTTCAGTTATGAATGCATTTGGTAGGTAATTATTGCATGAATAATGATTAATCTGCTGCTCATGCTGCTGTGCTAAAATTGTTCTTACGTTTTGATTTTGATCTTCGATGACATGTAATGACAACATGCCGTGCCCTCCAGATTAACCAGATTTTATTCTCGAAATCGAAAAAGTTTGAATTTACCGCCATAACACGCACGCGCAAGGCCGAGGTTGATTGGACGTTAGACCTTCACACTTCATTCACCTTCACTTTGAGTTTGAGTGGTTTGAGTTAATTTACAATGTGACAGTGACATTGAATTGAATGAGTCTCGCTTGTTTGCTTGTCATGTCATGTCAGTTGTCTGTCTAGAGATGGGTAATCTTTATTCCGTCAAGTGAATTGATTCACCTATTCCGACTCCGACTCCGGTACCGGTTCACCTTATCGGCTCCTTCGGTTCCGTTTGGCACCGGGACTCACTCGGTTATTTTGGTTCCGCGGTTCGACCAGAACATTTTATTCATTCGGATCTTTGGAATACTTTGGATCATTTGGCACATTTTGAATTGAACAGTTTACATTACAGAACTTACAGTAGGACATTTTATTTTATTTTATTCATACGATTTAAATTTCGGACAACGTAAATTGTTAGGAAAGAAAGAAATGAAATAAAAATACTTTTAAAATAAGTTTTTATTATGAGTACTACTTTTTAATCAGTTCTTTTTTTCTCTCTATATCTTTCTTATAATAAAAAAATTGTTTTGGTTACTTTACTTTACATGTTATGATTTAAAAATAGAAGCTTTCCAACTTTTGAAGAAGTTATTCTTGATCTTTTTTCATTGATAATTTGACCCGCTTTAAACGACTCACGACGCACCGAGTCACTGAGTGAGGGAGTGAGTGAGTAGTGATAAGTGAACGAGTCCGGACCTGCGCTCCGCCGCGCCGCCGCTCCGCCGCTCCGTTTCTCGGGACCGGATTCATTTGGTACCGCGGTGCCGATAAGGATTGTGAGGAGTCAATAAGGTTTCCGGATCCGCGTTCGGAACCGGCACCTTTGGATCAGTACCACCGGAGTTACCCACCTCTATGTCTGTCTTGTCTTCGCTCCAATCAGTCTCCAATCGCGATTTTTTTTGTACGAATACGTACGTACGAGTTACGACTTCGATTTTGGTGTATTTTTATTATTTTTATTCCATATTTCCTGTGATAAAAAGCAGGTAAGAACATGCCATTTTAATACATGTTATATAGATAATGAGCCCTGTAAATATCCATTCAATTTCCATTTGTTTTTCGTGCTAAAACTATGGTAAAACTTTTAACCTTGACATCCATTCTAGCGGTAACAGAGCACATATTTTAAAATTCATCACCTATTATTATTATTCAATGAGTAAAATGCTATGCATTAGTGCTCTACATTTACATTAAAGGCAAAAATGACTTCTCTGATCCCAGCCGTGGAAAGATCTATCCCAATTTACTGAATTTATTTTGAATTTTCAGGCAAAATGAGTGCAATATTCAGGAATATGATAAACCAGCTGAAGAGCAAAGAATTCAGGCAGTATTTAATGAGGTAAATATTTATATTATAATTTATAAGCTTGCCTACTTCACCAAAATAAAATAACGAGGTACCTAAACTACCCTGGGTACCTAAAATAGTATTCTGTACATAAATAAATAAGTACCTACCTATCCCACAACTGAGTAAATACATAAATTGATTTTCTCGTTATTACAGCACACATTTCTGGGGTCCTGTGGCCAACTGGGGTATTCCGCTAGCTGCCATCGCAGACACAAGGAAGGATCCTAGTTTTATTAGTGGGAAGATGACTTGTGGTAAATATTTAATAATTTTGTTTTATTTAAATTGGCACTTGATTGTAGTCAAACTTATGTTATGGAGTGTTAGGGGGTCTTGAAAACTTATCTGATGGTTAAAGTATAAGTAAGAAGTTTTGAATGTCAACCTCTTCTGCACCCAGAAGGTTAGAAGCCAAGTGATCAAAAAAGAAAAAGCTGCATTTTTCTTATTCTTATTAAGCTTATGAGATCATAAGCTAGACAACTGCTAGATAGTTGAAATGGTTTTTAAAGCATTTTGGTATAAAAGATACAAGAATATTACATTTAGATCTTCTTATGGATGGATGTTTGTTATTTAATAACGCCAGAACGGCTCAACGGATCTGGATGAAATTGTCACAAAGATAGATTTATAGTCTGAAATAGCACATAGAATACTACTATCCCGAAAAAGTAACAGGAACGGAGCGAGCGGAGCCGTGTGCGGCCGCTATTATTTTATATTTAGATGAATGTCCATAAGCCGTAGGTTTTTATAAACAAACTGATAAGTACAAGATTTTATCATAGTTTGCTGAGAATAACTACATAATGTAGTTATTACTGAACTGTTAGACACTTACTGATTGTAGGAAGTAGCAATAGGTACTTGTTGTTGATTTGTTATGCAAGGCCCCTCTTTTAACTCCAATTATTTTATTATACCTACTTGAACATAAGTGCTTCTTACTAATGAACCACTTTTGATAGTTAAGCCTTGAAGTGCACGAAAGTAGCCTCTTTGGGGCGCACTTTGGTTTGAAAGAACTAATGACACGTCCTTTCACCACATTGGTTTGAAAGAACTAATGACACGTCAAGAAAAAGTTAAGCCTTTGCTGTAGGTACGTACCTACACTAGTACTAAAAATAGGCATGGCCTTGATAAAAGAATAATAAATTACTTCTTAATGCCACTACAATGCTGTATGTTAAACTGAGTGAAGTTAAATTTATGTTTATTTTTATGCTGTTTCAAACTAAATGTTGCGTGACCTGCAAAGCAATGCTTTGTTATAGACGATGGTTACCACTTAACATCAAGTAAACCATGATGCTTGTTCCATAGCTAGATAAACGACTCTTTATTGTTCACCATACAAAAATTCAGTTCAGGACATCATCATCAGTCTGAAGAAGTCCACTGCTGGACATAGGCTTCCCCGTAGTACACGACATAAAAGTAAACAATGGGCGACCTTATCCCTGAGAGAGATATCTTCCAGGAGAGGTTCCATCACTCACCATAGGTAGAGAATGACATACCTCACAAAGGTTAGCAAATCCCTGTATTAAAATTTTACAATGGATCATCATTTTATCTTGAAACTGCTTGCATCTTATCATGAGAGTAAAATATAAATAGTCTGAAGTTCTTTATGTAATCTTCAGATAAGAATTATACTTCATACATAGTTAGAAGGTACAGCGTATACAGTGTGCTAACCAAATCACCTAAATTCTCATAAAACTTTTCTATGTGAGGAACGCCAAAACACCAATTATCATTAGTCTGAACTCCACTGCTACAAAAAAGTCTCCCAATAGATACACATCCAGGGAGAACGATTCCGAGCCCTCTTTATTTACCGAGTTCCTGTAATCTTTTCAATAATGTTAGTCCTTTGGATGGGGGGGTCAATTCAATTCAAGTCCTTTATTAATCTTTTGACATTTAAATTGTTTTTGGACAAGTCACACACAGGGTACATTTTGTTTAAACATAGGTACATAGTATAGAAAAATTAAAAAATAATAAATTTTAGTCCTATAAACTAATAACAAAGTAAAACCGGCAAATATCCCCGTACTTTAGTTCTAGGCTTTCAATATACTTTCACCTGCCGTTCATATTTTTAACTTTATACCCAGACAGAATAAACACCACACAAATACATATTTATTTTGTTCTGTATAAGGATTGAATACACGGCCTACGACGCAGAAGGTCTACCAACTGAGTTGTGACATCTGTCATTTTTAATTGTTTATCCTTGTCTTCCAGCTCTCTCCCTCTACTCCCTCTGCTTCATGCGTTTCGCGTGGAAGGTCCAGCCGAGGAACATGCTTCTCTTCGCGTGCCACTTCACCAACGAGTGTGCCCAGCTGACGCAAGGTGCCAGGTTTATAAACTACCACTACATACAAAAAGAAAAGGAGGTTAAGAGCTAAGAGTAAGCTTCTTAGGACAAATTTTTGGGACGTACTCAGGGGGGCTTATCCTTTCTTTCAGGAATACAGATATACTTTGATGTATAGGGAAATTGCATGATGCATGGGCTATTCTATCCTGGTTATTTACCTTCAAAAAGCCTATTTAATATGGACAAAAAATTGGTGCTGTAAAAATTCCAGTGTTACTAATATGCTGTGTGTATACAAAAGTGATTAGTAACCTGCATCTGAGTGTGTATGAGAAAACACCTCTATTATAGTATTAAAGAGGTCTTTTTCTTACCTTCAATCTTTATTTTGTAAAAATAAGTGATTATAGCGACTTATTGCTATTGTGGTGCTTTGTCTATGCCTTTTTAGGTAGATGTGGTTGTCTTAAACATATCATTTAATCAAAAAAATGTCCTCACGCGTGCTTAACAGGGTTTATATTTTAGAAGATTCAAAATTAAAATACTAACATTATTGTAAATTGGAAAATATTTAGATGTTAGTAATATTTCAAAGTTACCAAAACCAGTTTTCTTGATTCGTGCTGTGTACTACTTGCTGTATATTTTAAGGATAAATGTTACCTTACCATTTTTTATGAAGTACCTATTTATCTAATAACTTACCAAAATAAATGTAACCCTTTTTGACGAGTGGTAGCTACAGAGTACGTCCCTGTAGTGTGATTATTAATAGCCAATAGCGTATAATAGGTAGTACAAAATAGTATCATTATTGTTATGTTACGAATTTACATTGTGTATATTTTAAATATATTTATTGTGAAATTTTATTATACTCCATTGTTGATCTGTTTATTTCGTTTTATTTCATACCTACATAGATTTGTTTTTATTGAAACAATTAACTTGACAGAAAGCTAAAATGGGTCACAACTCCCATGCATGCTCGGTAAAAAGGAATACTTATATAAGTTACTAGTGGCCGCCCGCGGCTTCGCTCGCCCGTTTTCGTAACACCCCGTTCCCGTTGCTTTTTCGGGATAAAAAGTATCCTATGTCCATCTCCCGGTTCTAAGCTACCTTCCCACTAATTTTCTGCCAAATCGGTTCCGCCGTTCTTGAGTTATAAATAGTGTAACTAACACGACTTTCTTTTATAAATATAGATAAGGGATTTTAGGTATGTCTGTACTACTGCGGATGATGTGGATCTGTGAGGGGTAGTCATCAGAAGCACCTTCAAAAGTTTGAAGTCCAAGAGTTCCAGTAAGTTCTTTGCTTCTGAGGAAAAAGGTCTTGACAGACAAACGGGAAGCAAAGTGACATTATAGAAGCTCGGAGTTTAAAGTGAAAAATTATAATATCACTTTCAAATTCCCACTTGAACTCCCTGAAAAATAAAAATAACAGTTTCAAGTTCCAGGTCGCCCGTCACTTTCCGTATTTCTTTGAAAACCTCTGCAATTATAAATTGTAGCGCGTATTGCGGCGCGACCTAGATCGCACGAACCACAAACCACTTGGGGACAATGATGCGCGTCTTCATTGTTGACGTTTCTAAACGCCTGCCATTGTTTGAATAAACGCGACGCGGCGGATCGTCTGCAGCTTGCAGCTAGAATTTTGCTCCAGATAGCAGGCGACAGGGCCGGCTTTGATGACGTAAGCTCCAGCAGGCCGTTCATGTTACTTTTGTTGCAATGGTTTCAATCAAAAACATATTGAAACTGTCAATTTTCGATCAAATACGTGATCGCAAATTGAGAATATGATTGAAACCATTGTAACAAAAGTTACATGATCGGCCTGCTGGCATACCTACATAGATACAGGGGGCACTACCAAGGCCGTCTTAAACTAGGCTGGGGCCCTTGGGTACACAAGAATTTGGGGCCCTTTTGGAAAGTAGTAAAAGCTAATTATTTACTAAGTATAACCGTTTATTATAGGTAATCAAATACAGTAGGGTATAATGGCGTAGTATTGTGAAAAAAAAGTAATGTGCCCGACAAAAATTTTTTGAGAATGAATGTGCAGAAATTGTCGGTCCTTCGGGGCCCCCTGAGAATCGGGGCCCTGGGCACGGGCCCCGTGTGCCCATATGGTAAAGACGGAATAGGGCACTACTTTTCACCAAAGCAATCTGATAAAACTTTGTTCTAAATTGATAGAATTTTGCTCTCGATTTCAGGCTTCGGGAGCTATTCTTGCACCTCATTAGATAAAACTATTTGGTCTTGATTGATATTTTGAAATAATATCCAGTGGAATATTGGTCCGGAATGTAAGTTTTTGGAACTTTAACCTTAAAATTACGTGTACCTACATACCTACTCACTATCACCTTAGCAATCAAATAAAACTGCTCTATAAATACTGAAACAATACCTATTTGAAACAGTTTTAACTGTAACAGGGGTTTTGAAGGGTGAACTATTGTCACATATAGTCTGGGCTACATCTCTGGTCCTCGATACGTCTCTGGTACATGTATTTGATGTTAGTTTTGAAGTTATAATTGCTGCAGTTCCTACGTACCCATACCTTGTGAGTAGTGCATGGCGGCTCCTTGTGTTTGTGCGTAGATTGTGGTAAAGTGAAACTACTGAACTGCTGGTTCTATTTTATTCTTTGTGCAAAGGGACTCCACCGATATTGTCCGTCAATCTGTGCTCGGGCCACTATTCGAGAGACGAATCGTTCCTTTAACAAAATCACATTTTAAAACAGTGCTTTTATTTAGCTTTTAATAAGTAGGTAGGTACTTAGTTACGCTTACAGCCGCCTTCACGAAAAGTACGTCATTTCTTCAGTAGAGTACCTACCTACGTATTGGGTACCATAGTTTTATCCGCGTTTGGTAAATTCTGTCACTATTTTAAATGCAGGTAACCGTCGTCCAGATCTAGCTAGACATGAGAGGTTCCTAGCTATTTAATTATTGAAAGCTGGTACTTAACAACTTCTAATACCTACACGTGAAAAACTGCCAGTCTCATAACTCAGAAGCCACAAAATGGCAGGCAGGCAAGTTACCCTTGTTAATCTAAGTTTTATGTGTAGGCACCTACTACACGAACAATCTATCCAAGTATATTTTGCGGCCTGAAACTTCCGTAACATGGTCCCGGGAGGAGGGAAAATACTGCAAGTTATCGTAAGTGTTTCACCCCATAGGGGCTGTGTCTAACTTATCAAGCAAGACTACCTACATAAAGATAGGGGTATTTTCGTACGGCTCCCTTACCACTCTTTGATATTTCGTGTTTTTCTTCTCGAAGATTGTTTTATAAATAACAAGTGGCCGCCCGCGGCTTCGCTCGCCCGTTCCCGTAACACCCCGTTCCCGTTGCTTTTTCGGGATAAAAAGTCCCGAAATGTCCTTTCCTATCCTATGTCCTTCTCCCGGTTCTAAGCTACCTCCATACCAATTTTCACCCAAATCTGTTCTGCCGTTCTTGAGTTATAAGTGGTGTAACTAACACGACTTTCTTTTATAAATATAGATTTCAGCTCGATTTCTTTGCACTCTATAAAAATATATTGAGTTTAGTAATATTATAAACACTAATTTTTATTAATTTTATAGTGTTTACTACACTTAAGGAAATCTCAAAGATTGAGCTATTGCTACGTGGCACCTCTACGAAAATGTTACGAGCTCGCTACGAAATGGTTATGTATGCCCCTCTAGTCTAGGCGACGAGACTGGTACCTACATACTAAAAAGGAGGGGTTACCCTACCCAGTGTAGTCACCTAGCGTACCTAAAAGGTCGTCTAAAGATTTCATTAAATAAAATACCTACCCCTTGGTAACATGATCAAATTAAATATAAAATACTTATCTAAGTAAGTAGTGTGTAGGCACACCTAGATAGGTATGTAAGTATATAAAAGTACTATTATTTAGTGTGCCTACCTAATGAAAATACCTCAGCAATATTTAGCTAAATGTTCCTAATAAAACACGATAAAAGCTTGTTATAACGACACCACCATTTGGTTGTTTTGGTTACAACGCTGCAAAATTGGATAATCTGGTAGAGCGCTACGCAATAAACAATTCTAGAAAACTACTTTTCTCTATTTACAGACGAAATTAAATTCCCGCGATTTACCTATTCGACCAAAACATCCAGTTTAATTAAATCTAGAACTGTGTGCTCAGCTGGTGTGCATTGTTTTCACAAAGAAGCGTTGCAGGTGAAATACAAAACAATGGGATTAGCGTTTATTTCGGGAAACAGGTGTTTGGTCCCGCTTTTGTTGGAACATTGGGCGCAAGTGCTATCGGAGTTGCAAACCCGTATCGATGCTTGAACTAACGATGTTAAGAGCGCTACGAACAGGGTAAAAAAGCGTCGCATACGATACTTATTAGTTTCATTTTATTATTTTCTTCAACGCTACTGTACGTGATGTACTTTGGATCAGTTGAAGTTTTAAGACAAGTACCTAGTTGCCTAGTTCTTACATTTAATTATGTTCGAGATGCCTACTTAAAAGTGCGTAAGAGACGTAAGCCATAATAATTGAATGAGTGATCGACACTCGAAGAAGGTCGCGGGTTCTAATCCCGCTCGGCTCTTAACTTTTGGGACATTATAAAAATCTTTGTGATCCACACTCTTACCAAATTAACAATGTTTAACCTCTGTGCACTTGCCACACTGGCACATTGGCCACTATCGTGAATTTTCCATAGCTGGGCCGACTCGTCAAAAACATACAACTCACGAAGTCATAACCTGTTAGCAACAATTAAAAAATCCCTTGATGGATTTTGTACCAATTTTGCTATGAATTGAACACTGTTTGAGAGCACCTATATCATCGCAGTCAACCAGACATCAAAGTAATAGCCTTGCAAGCAATTACGGTGTGCCCAAGCCCGGTCTGCAACTCACTGATGAACGGGCAGATTACAGGCTGGCAGTGGCGGAATGCTCTTACGACCTTAGCCGAACTCGTGCTACCCGACCCGTCAAATGGACACTACGTGCGCTGCGCGCCAACCAAACTACAACCTATTTTTCTTTAGATGCTCCGTTTTTCTGAATCCACGTTTCTCAAATGGTTTGCAGGTCTTTACTTTAGCCAGCTTGATGGGTACATAAAGCTGGCTAAAGTAAAGACTTCTGGCTAAAGATATGAAAGAAATCCTTTTTTTTGCCATGACGCGGAAGCGGTTTTAGTGTAGGACCTTTATACTATACCTACAATATTTGAACGCATATTCTAATTTTAAACATAAAACAAACAATGACTGGCAGTGAAGTGAGAGAATCTCATTATTATACAATACAAGCCTCACAGGGTTATTCCACCCTAAAAGGATTCGCATAAAGACCTTTGACCACCTGACAAAACACCTTTGTGTAAAAGCCCGCCCGCTAACATTACAGAACACGTCCGAATTGGATCGCGTTGACAAAAGACAGATTAGCGGAGACAGAGGGCCGTGTGACGCGTGATTAATAATTCAATAGCGGTTCGGATGGACGGTCGGTGGACGGATTTAGGTAATACGAGTTGGGGCTAAACTCAGGATGTTAAGGGCTCAAACTACGCTTATACTTGGATTGTGACATTTAGATTTTAGTTCATAATTGTTAGAGTTCTTAGTAGAAGAGTACTTGGGAGAGTAACCACCGTACCTACCTGCCTACATATTTATGCCACTGAGAGGTTATGCTCGCGTTGTTGTTACTATTTGATAAGTTATCGGATAGTGGTGCAGGTGCAATAAAAAACAAATTGCATTAACTGGTGCACAGTCAAAGTGTATGATATTTTTGTAGGTACATAATGTGGTGTCGTATAGGTATTCCGGATGGAATTACATAACATTTTCCGTTATTATAATGTTTGCCCCCCTACGAAGCCCTTAGTACGTCTCTTAAATATAACAGAATGTTCTGTGAGCACAAATTGGGGATTTTCTTTAACCGTGGGATTTGAATCGATGTTCATTTGGAATTCGGAAATATCTACTATTGGTAAATTATGCGACGTTTTAGGGTGCGATTTGATCGTGTTATAAAACCATATTGTGGATTGATCCTTTGGGGGCCTGATTTAGGTCATCCATCTGTAAATTTTACGAGCATTGTCCTGCTGCTAGCGAGGTTCTGGCATCTACTACTCTGAAAAAAATATTTAAAGAAGATCTCATAAAATAAATTTAGAAGCATGTGCATAGCCGGGGTTCTCAAGCGATGAAGGAAAACATCGTGAGTTAGTATTGCATTTTTTTTGTAGAATGACTCACTGTAGGTATTAGCGACGCAGATGACTTTGAATTATAGGCCCGTATGCAGAAACAATAAATAAAAGAAATACATTAAAACAGTAGTCACACACAGTAAGTGACTTAAACAATCTCAGATTGCCATTGAAGTGTCTCAAGCATTGTTTCTGCATACGGCCCATAATACCGTAATCGTAAACACTACTAGCAGTCACCCTCCTAATATTGTAGGTTAAAAAAACGAAGCAAATTTTGACACGTTTATATATTTTATACTTAGACTTTAAAAATTACTTCTTATTTTCATTCAAAAGATTGCATGGCAGATAAAATATACCAAGCACTCGGTACATAATACAAATGTATTGCAATAACTAACGCGCATAGAAAAGCCGGTAATGGCTGTGTTTTGTGCAAATCGCCATCTTTTCTTTACTCTTTTCCCGCGCTTTTTGCTAGTGATGGACAGAGGTTTTTTTTATCCGAAAGGTATAATTATACCTACTAACTTTACAGTACATCAAAACTTTGACAGAAATATCGCTTATTTCAGATGAGATTACCATGTAGGTATTTATTGTTTTCTAATATGTACATAATACACAGTACTTATTCATTGCAAAAAAATATCAATGATATGCGACGCGGCCCGGTAATGAATTCGATTAGGCTCTGCGATGCGTTATCATCCTAGTAGTCTGTGGCTCTACGATTGTGCTACGCCGTAGAACACTCGCGGCAAAACTGTTTTAAAGTTTTAAACAGTTGGTAATAATAACTAATTAAGTAAGTACTACACCAAAATAATTTTCCGCAATCCTATCAATGGACTCTTTGTTCTACCATGCAATTTTTTTCTTTAAATTTTTTGGTTACGAGTGGTCTACAGCGTAGCACAACCATAGAACCAAGCAATTGTATTCATTATTTAAGTTTGCAGGGGAACCTACTGATGAAATGATTGTTGGCAACATAGACTTCTCGACATTATTACCAGATATAACGATCTCCAGCCCACTCCAAGGACTTCCCACGACCTCCATAATGTCGTTGGTCCATCAATCACCAATCGAATAACTAAAGTAATATAAATCATGGTCCTAATAAACTAGCCATAACCACACAAAACTTTTTCCTCGAAGCCCACAAAGCATTCAAAGAGTTTCGTCCCAACACTACGGAACCGGACGGCGTCACTACGGCGCCTTATCCGGAAACGGCGGGTCGGGTGCGTTCGCTCACTACTTTATACCACTCAATCGAGCGTGAACGCGTGAGGACCCGCACGGTCGAATACTACACACTGAATCTAGTCTAGTTCTTTGAAAAAAAAAACTGCGAAGTTTGGCATTGCGCCCGTCCTTTGTAGCTTCTTGGAAACAGCCAGTGGCTTTTAGGAGACTGGTAATTAGAGGTGAGTTATCGGGTGCAATAAATATTTCTTTGCTGAAATAAGTAATGGTACTTGAGCTGTACGGTGGCCACGATGGATTGTCTCTACTGTATAATTTCCTAGAATACAGTCAAAGAGCTCGTATAATCAACTTCCTGATATTAAATTTCACAGAAGTAGTCTATTTGAAAGCTAAGAGTACCTACCTAAGTAAAGGGAATGCCATTTAGTATATTAGAGCAGACTGCTGAGTTCAAAGAAGGTTCACAAATATAGAAGCGGGTTGACAGAGGCTAGATCTTAAGTTTATAGGTATACTTTGTATAGCCATTTTTCCAACTTGTGTATTTGAAGCGCACATTCCCACTTCCTTTTTGTAATGGCAATTGCGTTTCGGCGATTTGTATAGTGGATTGGCGGGAAATCGGTTGGGGCTAGTGATGTCTGCAGTGTAAAGAAATAAAAAGTCTGATCTTCTAATAATTGACAAAAATAATTGCTTGTAAATTCGTATCACAAAATTGCGAACATCGATACAAATAGATCCCAAATTACTTAATCATTCGTTCGTTCGCTCGACAAAACCAATACAAAAACGAAATCCCAGGAGAGTGCTTCCGTCGTTAAATAAGAGTTTTTTTTATTTAGCGTACCAATTAGAGATTCCCTAGTTCCATTTGACATTCGTATCGACAATTTAATATCTTGTTCGAAATTCGAAATGAGATCCACCGGGAAATCGGTAGGTTTCCGCGTGGTTGTGCCAGAGTTATAACGAACTCACAATGATTTATTTGCTTGTTTTTTGACGATCGGCGTTCTGGATAAAGTGCTATCAGATGAGCGGACCTTGGGAACGGAAAGTTCATAGTGGAACAAATACAAACGGATGGTTTGTATTGCATGCAATTGCTATGTGTGTATTTTATTTATCATTTGTTTTTTTAATTGTTTTGTGCTGGCTTGAATACAAAGTCCTTCCGCCAAATCTTTTTTGTTTTATCAGAATTTTTTGTTACTTATTTCACTTTCACTCATGTTTGGTGTATTTATCAGGTAAGGCTATATTGCCACATTGTCTTTGTGGGTCTATATATTATGGACTATTCTGATTAGTGACACTCGAAAATACAGCGCCTAAAATAATTAAAGAAGATATTTTAGTAGATACAATGAGCTCAGTAAAGCTAAACCCAAAGCTTTCTGTGTCACAATGCTAGCCTGTTGTAAACTAAACTTGTCGGGATTGAATGAATGAATGATTCAGAAGGTGTGATTGATTGCGCGTGTCATTCACGATCACCGTTTATCGGATGCAATTGTCAGTTCAACGCCTCTGGGAGAGCTTCGGCAATTTGCGATGGCATCGTGCGGAAACCAAACTTCGCGGCTGCTCCTCTCTCACCGGTGCTTACTCATATAAAATGTTTTATTTTAGGTTTAACTACATACATTATTGGGAGAGATTAATTTCATATTGAAATATTGATACAGATTTTTTTTAACTCTACCCTTAAAGCTTAATTAATTAAATTGAACCCTCATAATAATTATGTACCTATGTGGAACGGGATAGAAACTGTAGAGCACTAGTGTTTTTCTTCTTTTCCCTTCCGGTTTGTAGGTATATTCCTGTTATTGTTATTCTGATCTGTCCGTGCTGTATTATGAGTTCAAAGGTAAATATTATATATTATTTAATTTTTTTGTAGAGTAGGTGTAGTTAGTTCTGTCAGAGGGGCTATTCTGACTTTTGCAACACCATTTTTGGTGTCGTGTAAGACATAAGGTGTCGTGTTAGCGTTTTGTAAAGAGGTTTTAACCTCTTTACAATCCCGATTTTGTATGAAAAACGATGAGCGCCTCTGACGAGCTTTGCGAGAAATAATATTGCTACGTATCTTCACTTACTATTGCTAACACCGGTGATAGTCTATCGTCAACACCAAAATCGTACTAAATCTTTTCGTTAGCTTCACGATTCTGACGGTTTTTGTGTAAAATGCTATTCTTAGTTTCGGAATGTATTTGACAGCTTCACGATCGATCAATCAAAATGAATTAGTAAACAAACATTTATTTGTGCATTTTTGAAGTCAATAATTGCTTTTGAGAATGTCTGCAAGATGTTATTTTGCAATGCGGATGGTCGAGAAAAACCGGGTTCGTAAATTACGGGAACTGCGGGCTGGTTTACGGAAAGCTTTCAATCCTATCGAAGATCTTCCGGAGACCATATTTTGTCGTCGGTATCGTTTGTCCAAGGTTGCCTTCGCGTTCTTATGCGAAGAGTTGCGACAGCATAACGACCTAAAGTCTTCGCAGCGCGTGAGCTTTGAATTAAAGGTGAGTTATGTTATTTTCATTAATGTGTACCTACCACCTAAGATTACCAACCCGGTATTACTGCTTATGTAGGTACGTACAAATGTGTCCCTCAGGAAAACATCCTAACTATATGGTAACTATTTAAGTACTTTAGATTTTTACATAGAAGATACCTATTTTTGTTTGAGCTTCGTAATAAAAATTATCAACATCATTTCAGGTGACTCTGGATACCCACAGTGGCCTTGGCTCATGACACCATTCTTAAATGTTACTGCAACTCCCCAGAAATAATGTACAACCAGAAGCATATGAAAGCCTTGGTCACAATAGAAAACACTTTTGGCTGGTTAAAAACAGTTGGCGTTGGGCAAGGATAGGGTCTTGCACTACAAGCCAAACAAATGTGCACAGATCATACAGGCTTGTTGTGTACTTCTCAACTTAGGCCTTGATTTTGATTGTTCAGATCCCGAAGAAGATCTAGTTATCAAAAGCCAACATGTGAATTATTTGCAATGTCTGTACCTACCTACTATTTTCGTATCTTATTTTTATATGCTGTGTAGGTACTTTACTATTACTAAGCGTAGCGTGTGCGTGTTTTGTAAAAAGATCATACAAAAAAAGTAGGAACGAAGCCGTAGTTTGTTGCCTGTTCTTCTAGGCTTGGTCGCGTGGAACTGGCACCTAGACTCACTTAGCTTTAAGACGTTTCAAAGTGATCTTAGTAATACTGCAGAATAAATTCTTTTTTTTTATTTGAGTTTTAATTTAAATACGCCCTATACTCCAGATCGGTTTTAATAAATAAGTCTCCTGAGTTTGCTCGTGCGCGGCGTCGTGCTGGTGAGCGGTGGTGGCGGCGACCACGCCGTGGTGAAAAGCGCCGGCGAGGTGATGGTGCTGGATGTGAAGTATTACATAACATCAGTGTAAATGTCTTTAGGGATCCGTAGTTCTGGATATCAGAACAGAACATATATATAGAGTATATAGCGTCTCAATTCATATTATGCTGAAAGCCCGCAGAATTCTAAGGATTTTTGGTAAACCAGATCTTAAAAAAGTCGAATACAACAAGAGTTACCTACGATTTGGCACGAAAAAAACTTCAAATGCTTCTCCTGTAGGCCTACCATGAGCTCTGTCAGGCTCTGTCTCTGGTTCTGGTTTTGAGTCTGTGTGAGTGTTGACTAAATAAATCCTAGCTCAAAACGTCATACACACAGTATAATGCACTGGTGAGCACTCACACAGACTCAAAACCAGAGCCAGACAGAGTTCATGGTAGGCATACTGAACAATCGTGAATTGTCAGTCAATTGAACCAGCAGTCATCTTTATGATCTTTATTTTGAGGAATCTATGCCCGATCCATGTTGACAACTTGCTAAAAAAGAAGACTTCGTGTTAGATTCATTGCGGCCAACATCGAAATGTTTGCGTCTTATCACCATGTCAATTTGCCTAGGGTAGCACGAACACGAAGTAAAAAGTGAAGCTAACACCCAAAAGCTTGTCAATTCTTGGAATAAGCCCTCAGAATACACACTTGTCACTCATCTAAATTCTCAAAATGGTTTAATCCAAAACCTGAATGAATGAAGCCATAAATCCTTCAAAATAAAGATACTTGTATCTTTGTAAATCAGCGCCGAGTCTTTTCGGAGATCACTGCAGAAGGAAGCTGCACTCTCGGACGAAGTCATTGAAACTTTTCGCAAGTTCGCCGAAAGAGGACAAAGGAACTGTCTAACCTGAGTTTCCTATTCGATTCTTAGTAGAGGCTGGATTTAAGTAGAAAGCAGGTGCCGGTTTCTAGTGGGTACTTACTTGATGGTGCCGGTAACACTATTGTCTAATTTAATGACGTCAAAGTTAGAAACATGATAAAAGTACTGCCACTGGCTATAAGACCTACTTATGTCAGAAATTACAACTTTTTAAGAGACGTGAGCCTTTGTCTTGAGCTATACAACAACATTCTTATTTTTTTCCCCAATTTTTCAAACGTCGTCTTTTCCTCTAATCCTTTCGTGCTACTGGTTCAGGGTAAACAGAAGTAGTTTTGATTACCTGTTTTCTATATAAACTAGGCCTTACAATAAAATCTCTAGTGGATTCGTATCCAGTATAAAAGATACGTTTGAACGGTTTTAAAAAGTTAGCAAAAGTTGCGAGCCAAACCTACCTAAAAATAATAAATAGAATACAGCAGAATTTGATTTGAAACGGAAACAAGTACAATTTTATCATTTTGGTTGGTTGTTGTGTTTCGTCTCTCCTTCTCCGAAGCTCTTGGCTTCCAAGAACCGCTGACTTTCGAAGAAATGGAACTGTACGTGAAATGCCACAATGGATTATGCTTTGGATGTGCAATAATTATGCATTGCAATACCTACAAGAATGGGATCTTTTTCTAGGAACTATTTGTATAATGCAAGCCTATTGCCTATTGTAGCTGGTTAAAGTCCTCGGTAAACCTCGGTCTGCCAACCTCTTACTATTGTAGTGTCCTAAAGGGGCTCACATGTGCTACTTACCACTGTTTGTAAAATTAACACCTCACTTACCATGTGTTTACAATAAATCTATTGAGTATTGAGTATTGGAAGTCGGTCTGGTTAGCTAGTAGATAATGCCTTTAAGCATCAAATTTGCTAATTTTTTGTGAAAATCAAAGTCAATTGAAAAAGATCACGTTCTTTAAAAACTGAGCGTTCAAGCTCTACGCGACCAACCAAAAAAAAATATTTTTCCAGCGTTAAAATTAAAAATTGAAGTGCGTGCTGTGAGAATAAATCTGAGAATATACAGGACTGAATATAGTGGTACAGCGAGCAATCACTCATGTTTTTTGCGATGGGCACCGGCCACGAGCATTGATGAAATATTCTGGATTTTTCGAAGCGGTTGTCAGTCGCACGGTTTGTAGTGAAGGTATTCCACAATATGTTTTTAGAGAATGTGCAGTTCCACGTAAAAATCTTTAGGATTTGTAAGGAATAACAACAAGGCAACGTTTGTTATTTAATTTAATAAAATATGGTTTAGTTCACTTTAGAGAGTCTAGACTCTAGACCAAGCTTGAGTGGTTCCGTTTCAAATTGCATAATATTGTGTTAAAAGCATTTTGGATACCTACTTCTCCGCAATACATGAAACTTTATTGCACTTTATGAAAAAAACTGAAACAGATGAACTGAGAGAACTTCAGCGTGTCTTTAACTACACGTCATATGGAATTTAAAGACACGCTGAAGTCTGAAAAAAATACTAAATGGTGAAATTACTGGCACGTGAGGCTGAACATCTGTTGCATCTGAGAGGTGACCTAAGAGGCAATGTTTTGTTATAGGCGATGGTGACGAACATCAGGCAGACCATATATTATGCTTGTTCCATCAGCTAGTAGTATAAAAATAAATTGTTTTAGTATTCTCATGACTAGCTTCTGTCCCCAACTTCGTTCATGTAGCCACGGATAAAAATATTTCAAAAGTCTAGGTACTCGTACATTTTTAACTAAATCCGTAGTTGTACCGTTCGCTATTGAGTGACAGATAAATTCAAACATCTAAACTTACTCCACCTCCTCTTCCGGATGACTAAGGAAACGCATTGGGAATAGGCTTGATCTAACAATGCTACAAAGGTTGCCTGGAAGAGATCGCTATCAGCGATAAGGTTGCCCATTGTTTTTCCAAAATCTTCATAAATTCAGTATTACGTTTCTATGTGGTGAAAAAAAAAGAGTTATCTATCTATCTAATGTTACCACACTTCCTTGAAAGTTAAGAATTGTATTCATTCTATTGCAGCTGAGTGTACTATCTAAGTGTCTACCCATTACACGCCATTGCTCCACATCAGCATCCCAAAGCTACATTTAATAGGTAACACAAATAATGACGTGCAAACAAATCCGGCCGGGATAATTGCCTACAACCACTATTATGGCTTGACACCCTTTGGCACTCCACATAGCTTTCAAAATAAATCAAACTGTATTGCAATGACATAGGATTTGAATTTGTAATTCATCAGTTATTAATAAACTAAGCCTAAACAGACATCAAATTGATTTTTCAGCACACACAATTACAAAATATTACATCTTCTTATCGTGACACTTTGAACCAGGAGCACTGGTGGTCTAGTCGTAGCGGGCCCCGCCTTCCGATCCGAAGGTCGTGGGTTCAAATCAAGTCGTGTACCAATGAGTTTTTCTGTCGAAAAATGTATGTGCACTATGCCAGTACTCTCAAAACGGTGAAGGAAAACATCGTGAGAAAACCGGCGTGTCGTAGAACCTAAAAAAGTTCGAGCAACACGTGTCAAGGGTCACGCAAATAGGGCCTTATTACTTGCGGAAATACCAGCCCGCACATCAAGTGCGGATGATAAAATTTGCCGATTTGCCAACACTTTGAGCCAGAAAGATTTTAACTGCGCCTCAAAGAGGCTCCTTTCGTGCACTTTACATTTGTTTTTTGAACGTTTTAGGTTCTACGACATGCCAGTTTCCTCACGATGATTTCCTTCGCCGTTTGAGGGTACTGGGCATAGTGCAGAGGCGTATTTAAAGATTTGGCGCCCCGAGCCTAAAAAATATGCCGCCCCATAAATTTTCGGAAAAAATAGTACATTGTCACCTGAGTGTTGAAAGTCACGTTTTTTGAGTCCCGAGACGGGTTTGGCGCCAGAGCGTAGCGAGGGCGTCAATGGAGCTTGAGGGACTTAAAAGACTTTCACCCGAGGTAAACACTGTGCTTTTCATTACGAATACCTACAAGGAAAGTAAAAATAAAAACATGAAAGAAAAATTAGTGAAAATGAAGATTGAATTGCCGCCTTCCCGGTTTTTTTTTCTTCTTCTCTGGCGGGCCTTCGGCTTCGGCTCGCCAGCATTATTCAGCCATTATTTTCATTTTCATAATTTAAAAAATGGTAAATTGTTTGCTCAAATCTATGTTATTTTAAAGAAATAGTTGAAGCTATATATTAATATAGTAATTTAGAATATATCTTCCCAGAAATATATCTTAAATATATCTTCCCATACGAATGTTCCCCGATTTGTTTTATAATATCGAGCTTTTTATTTTATATTTACGATTTACATTTAATAGTATGAGTAGCGGCACGTAACTTTAGCTCTGACCGTTATTACGCAGAAGTCAAAATTAAGGTACCTGAAGGGGGCTAGCGGGATGAAGGGCAGGCGTGCGTAGCACCGATTGGCTCTCGTTCGAGTTCCCCTCCCCACACCGATACTACACCCCGTGCACATACAGTGTACAGTCGCGTTCTCAATAATTGTATCCTGTCAAAAATTTATGTCTTATAAATGTTTGGACATCTTACTATTTAACATTACATTAAAATCATGTCATTATAATTATTTAGCTAATTAGTCCATTGAAATGTTACAATTTAAGGACTGAATATTGCATTTTTGTTAAAGGACGCAATTTTATATTTGGGACATGTGTCAATAATAGTTTAACTTCAAGTTTGTGGGGTTGCCGCCGAATGGGATGGCGGCCGGGGGACAAGCCCCGGCCGCCATCTTCGATAAAGGCGTGCAAACACTTTTTTCGCGATATCTCAGAAACTATGCGTCCTACAAAAAAATCAGCAAGGAATAATTTGTAGCAAATTGCTTTGCTAAAAATATGTTCATATAACATTTTGCCTTAAGTTTAAAATTAAAGAAGTTATAAGCAAAAAGGGGAGAAATTTTGTCTAGAAATTTTCTCACTTTTTTGCTTATAGTTAGCTTCTTTAATAATAATAATAGTCGTAGCAGGTAGATGTTAATTTGTCCCCAAACGGTAACCCACACCTTTTCTACCTGCCTAACATTATCGAAAATGTACACTCCTCTTAGAAATTACTACAAGAAACAATAATTTGGAAAGTTGTATAAGTAAGGAAAAGAGTTAGTAATGAAAAAATGTAAAGCTTATGTAATATTTCAATTGACTAAATAATTATTTATGTTATAATTGTATTGCGTGCGCGACAGTACACATGCGCAGCTATCCCTTCCGCGTATCGCTCAGCGCTATACTTACGTGCCGCTAGCCACTAGTCCACCCGCGACCACGCCGCCCCGGCTGCTTTATAACACGAGAAACGAAAGTCGAAGCATCCCGACTAGTCCCGAGTCACTCACGAGCGACGGAGTACGCCTCGCCCCGCTCTCGCCCGCGCCCGTTGGCCGGCCGCCGGCCGGCCGCCCGTTAAAATTAACGTTATTTTTATGAGTTTCATCTTTTGTTCGTTCGTTCGACGAACAAGGTTAGTTATGGTTACTAGGCTTTTTAAAATTGCTTCAGGGATGTAAAGTCAGATATATTCAGGGTCGTGGGGCGGCAATGGCTTAGACTGGCACAGGATCGAGGTAGATGGCACAAACTAAGGGAGGCCTATACCCAGCAGTGGGTGAAGTCGGGCTGTGGATGATGATGTAAAGTAAAAAAAGGCGCACGAATCTGAACGAGGGGCGGCTTGCGCCGCCCCTCACAGCCTGCCGCCCCGGGCCATGGCCCTCTTGGCCTAAGGGTAAATACGCCCCTGGCATAGTGCACATACCTATTATACCTACTTCTGAGCAGAAAACGGTCTTCAGATTGGTACACGACTGGGTTTGAACCCAAGACCTTAAGATCGGAACACGGGGCCGTCACCACTAGACCTGTAATTATTACTTACATAAAAAACATTGTAAAAGTAACATAAGCATACAAACAACACTAAAATAGGTCTATGCATGTGTGTGAACTGAGCCCGAAGTCCCAGTGCATTTACAACATTTCGTTACCAAATGTTGTTTTCGTTTTGCCTATTTGTCTCTGTCTATTGTATAGAGAAAAGATGAGACAACAATTCTAACTACGTAACGTATTTTTGCCGTCTCATATTTTCTCCATACAATAGAGAGAGACAAATAGGCGAAACGAAAACAACATTTGGTAACGAAATGTGGTAGCAAAACTCCGACTTCGGGTACAGGTCTTATTCTGCGAGAAATCGTAGGCGAGAAGTTTAGACACACTTTTCCAACCACATCGTTTCACAAAAACCATTTTAGGGAGTGTTTACAACCTTCGAGAAATGATTGTCCCGAACTTTAGATTACTAGGCATCGTAGTTTCAGGGGTTTTATGATGAGCGAGTGAGTATAAGCACTTCTCGTTTAACAATTACATAATGCCCGAAATAAATTATTTTATTATTATTAAAAACTTTAAGAGGCAGACCGCCGCCGATGAACTTGTCACTGGCAAACTTTGTCATTTTGAAAGATGGACTAAAACTTGAAAGCAATCTTTTTAGCTGGAAAACTTTTTAGGATCAAAATTATTGTTTTGCTAAACTGTGCGGATAACAATGATCGGATTGCAACACACAAAATATTTGTTCGTGATTTTATATCTTTCAAAAGGTCAAAGTGTGCGAGAGAAGTATTTATTGGTGTTCATCGCCTTTATGGAATCCTGCATAACTTCAATCCCCTAGAGCTATTTCCATACACATTTGACACCTCACAACAAGCCCCGCTGGTATGACAAAATTTACAAAACTCCATAGCACCATATAGTTTGTACCATAGCTACAATATGCTCACTGTGTGTATGTAACATAGCCTACCCGTGGGAACCTCTAATTGACTCTCTAAATCTAAATTGTTTAATCTTTAGTTATAAAGCTGTTGGTTCTGTAATAAATATAAATTATATAAAAATAACACGACACACACATCCTATCCTGAGCCTCTATCCTCGGTTCATAGGCAGCTATGCAGTAAAACGTTTAGCAAACCCTTATTTACTCTGTGGCCATAGCCTGGCCTATCGAATTATGCCAATTATCGATATGCAGTATCGATAGTATCGATATTATCACCGCTTCCGCATTAGTACGGAAATTGCGTTATGATGGTTAGGGCGACGTCACATAATCTACTGCCGGTCATCGGACCTAATACTCCGACGTACGCCAAATGTAATTAGGAAACCGACAACCCTGTGTAATTCATTTATTTTTGCTGGGGGATATGTTAAATTGTGCAATTTTCCAAACAGTTTTAACGAACGATGCTGAGTTTTTATTTGCAATCCAGAAATATAAATGATTGCAACAAAAAGAAATCAGAAGAGTTGCAAAATTAAAAAAAAAATTATCAATGTACTAAATCCTATACCAACCTACGACTTAACGACAATTTCGTACTGAGAAAGAAGAAAGAAAGAACAAGAGAGAAGTTATAACAGCGATCAAGAACCAACTGTATGCTGTGAACAGTCTTCTCACTGGATAATGATGGATAGGAGTGCAATAGACTCGTCTTTACACTACTCAATGGTATTTCATTATTATGCTGTTAAATGCATCCTCGAAACGTATAATTTTCGAATATCTGTTCAAATGATTATTATACTACAATATCGGCGATTTACAAAATAAGTTAAATCCATTAAATTTTCAAATTACATATTGGAAGTGTTAACTATAGCCAAACAAAGTATTGTCTCGTACGCCATACACGTCACGAACGTGCTCTATGATGCATTGCCTTGCGTCCATGGGTGTACCCGGACGACCCCCTCACAAAGAGCTCTACTACTAGTACCTATTCCATTATCAACCCAAAATATGTAAATAACCTGTTTAATACAAAACTAAAGCATGAGTTTAGTTCAAAGTTTTAGTCGAGTAAAAAGGATTAAACTTACAGTCATTAGCGCTTCCCACTTTATACTACGCAGAGTTTGTCCACAAAGAGCGCAGAATGGGACCGAAATAAACAAATTAAAAGTTTGCATTCACAAAGTAAAGAAAATGGAAGTTTGTTACATAGGTATTTCATTAGAATTGTGCTGGTATCTTTTTCTCAACACGACTCACATCGAACCGCGGTGTAAACTCTGGGTCTTATTAATAATCCTGGCGTAGCGTTGGACTAGTTAATCCGTGTTTTGTCACATTTGCTCGAGTTGACAATTGCATGTCAATGCAAGAGAACCTAAGGGCCTTATTAATAATCCTGGCGTAGCGTTGGACTAGTTAATCCGTGTTTTGTCTCTTGCATTGACATGCAATTGTCAACTCGAGCAAATGTGACAAAACACGGATTAACTAGTCCAACGCTACGCCAGGATTATTAATAACACCCTAATGGTTGAACGGGTGAATGTCATGGTAGGGCTTCAAAGAGCGAAAACAAGCTGTGCCAACCAATAAACAATTTAACTTTGTCACATAAAAGTTTCAATTATTGTATGCATGGCTAAAAACAGTTCTGAGAAACCTATTCTGAATGAATATCCACAAAACGTCCCGCTCCTCAACGAAACCACTTCGATGCAATTAAAACTGGGGTAAACCAATCTCTAGCACCGAGAAAAACAAAAAGATGAGTCAATTTTCAACGGTTTTAGATTTTAGCTCTTGTTTCGTTGATTCGTTCCTAGTTCTGCCAACGACAAGGCGCAATCCATGTAATAAAGACAAAATATATGTTGTATAAAATACTTAGGCCTGCGCACACCTACAGCGTTTCATTGATCGCCATCACCAGCGAACTAGGTGTGCGCCGGCCTTTAGAAACTATGACCAAACTACTGAACCGACTTTGATAACATTCCTATGGAACCAACTTGGAAATACCTCTCTTATTAAAAAATACTTTTCAAAGCGGTTCATAAATGACGAATTTATGCGATAACAACATTAAAAAAATGAAAAATACAGCCGAATTGAAATCCTCATCCTTTTTTTATTTGAAGTCGATAAAAACAAAAATAACAACACGAATGTACAAAGATTCGGTATCCAAGCAGTAGGTAAGTTGTTTTTGTTCACTTGTAGGATCGCAGAACTTAGATAAAACAGAACAGTTACCTAAACCAGATTTAAGGCTACTAGAAAAATAAATTACTAGGTGTATAAGTACCTATTATTATGACTATAAACATACTAGGTGGGTTGTATCCTTTGCTTCATCTTTAGTATAAAAACTCTGGCAAAAGAGATGACTAAAGACGGTACGCTAAGGGTCAGCGCAGACAGAGTGGAGCGCAGCGGAGAGGAAGGCACTCGAAAATCCACTTTAAAATTATTCGAATAAAGTGCATGTACCTATTATTATATCTATAGTTTGCTAAAAAAAACAATTTAAATATATGATGTGTAGGTAACACATCATAATATTTAAATTGTTTTTTTTATGTTAGTTATATTAGTTTTCGTTCTCTCGTGTCTTGCCTTGTTTCTGCGTTATCTGCTTTTGTTTCACATATTGATAGAAATCTTAATTCTTGTTCTTTGGCCTCCGATACAGGCTTGTCCTAGTGCGGGGACCCCCAGTAATTAAAATAAACCTTTGTATGTTCTTTGGTAAATATTTTTTTTGATAAAGGATTTTGAAGTGAAAACTTCTTTAGCGGCGTTGAGCACTTTTTCTGTAATGGGTATAAAATCTTAAACTCGCGTCAGCGCGTCAGGACACGTGACCTGATCGAAAAAGCGTAAGACGGATGGAGAGTAGACAGCTATCCCCTCTCTACGGCGCGGCGAAAATGTATGCCTGGGCCTACTGTTTCGTTTAGGCAGCGCAGGGCGCTTGCGCGAATGTTCGTGTATGTTACAGCGTGCCAAATAACAAACAAGCCCCCCCTAACCATTCCAAAATATCAAACATGCTCAACGTTAATAATCAAGTTTTCACTTCTGCCGGCACTCCCGGAGTGCAACCCGTCTTTTTTTATTTTTTTATTATGACGGATCGCGGACGCGCAAGCATTTTTTGTCAGGTTCAAGCAATATGCAATTTATTTTAATTAAAAAGTTGATTTTCGACGGCCTCAATAAAATCCTCTCCGCTGCGCTCCTCTTTGTATGCGCTGACCCTAAAGCGTTTTGAACACGGTTCGGTTCAAATGATTGAAAGCTGCCGGGAACAATGGCGTTTCCGTACCTTTGCTTAGCTAAGCGTATTCGTACAGCTTACAATATATTTGTACTAGATTATCGCATTTAGGAAACATTAGGGAACCATCAATTTATCAATTTTTATTCACTTATAAAATAACATTACAGATATTTAATCTAATGCGTTACTTAAGGATTTGGAAAAAAATAAAAACTAATGAATATCTAAACTAAGACTAATAATATCTTACAAGCTATTTATTTAACTATACATAACTACTAATACCATATTAGTAGTAGGTACTTTACGAAACTGAATACTGACTGATGTCTCGTTGACTGGTCTTTTAGCTCAGTTGGTAGTATCTCTGCTCTCTGCGCCGTAGGTCGTGGGTTGGATTCCTACCGAGAACAAATAACAACGGTGTCAAATATGTCAGTTACACTTTACTCTATTTATAACTCAATAACAACTGAACCGATTTGACTGAAAATTGGTGGGGTGGTAGCTTAGAGCCAAACGGATATTAGGATACCTACTAGATTTTATTCCGAAAAAGTAGCGGGAACGGGGTGAATGAAGCCGCAGGCGGGCGCTTGTATTAAATATAATCTCCTTTCGTTGGTGACTATACACCGTTGTCCCATTTTCTAAAATAATGTTATTTACAAAGACTAACTGAATTATTCAAAAGTTTCACGCTGTTTTGTATCTTCAATAAGTGTAAATAAGTGTGAAATTGGATTTAACAGGCAATTGAACAAACCTTTGCGATCTAAAGTTTGGTAAAAAGTGTTTATTCAAAATAGATTAGGTTTTGGTCGATTTGTTTGTTCATTTTCTTCAGCCCTGCTGGGTCAGTTGTGCTTTCTGGGTCAGCTCTGCTTTCTGCGCTGGGGGCGTGGGTTCGATCACCACCGAGAACAAAATATTGGTGTGGTGAATCAGGTGAACGCAGAGGTTTGTTTGCTGTTTGGGTGGTATATTTTATTCTTAGTATGTATTTACAAAACTCTGGTTGCCATAGTACAAGCTCTGCTTAGTTTGGCGTCCGATAGTGTTGTGTGGATTGTCTATAATTAGTTCGGCAAGTTTATCATGCGCACTTGATGTGCGGGCAGGTTTTTCCGCAAGTAGGCCGCTAGTGGGCCCTTTTTGCGTGACCCGTGTTGCTCGAACTTTTTTAGGTTCTACAACACGCCGGTTTCCTTCACCGTTTTTGAAAGTACTGGCATAGTGCACATACATTTTACGACAGAAAAACTCATTGGTACACGAGTGGATTTTGTCTATAATATTTATTTATTTATTCTTCACACAAAATTAAATTCATGAGATTTGGTACTCGCCCCTAGTAGGTTGTTTTTTTTTTTAAATCAAGTTTCCCTTATAAAAAACCGGTGTCACGGTAACATAGCGATCGTATTATAACGTTTTCAACATGTTAAGAAAACAAAGTTAAACAATCAAACGTGTCGTTTTCGGGTCGTAGGTAATTACAATAGTTCTTAATTTATCTACCAGTTTCCGATTCCTGAGAAAAGTATACTTATTATAAGAGGTTAAGGTCAGCCCACACCTTTATGTATCAATGCATAACCAAACCTCTAATTGACTGTCCTCTCAGCGCGGTTGGTAGAACAAATATTTGTGTGGTGAACAGAGGTGTTTGTTCTCTTTCTGGGTGTTATATTGTATTCTAAGTATGTATTTAGAACAAGTATTTAAGTATTATATCAGCTATTTGGTTTTCATCGTACAAGCTCTGCTTAGTTTGGAGCTAGATAGTGTTGTGTGGATTGTATTAAAAAAAAATAGTCGCAAGAGCTTTGAAAGGTACCTAAGCATTAGTCTGCCATCACACCTGATGGAAAGTGAGGCAGCCTAGAAGAGATCTCTTATATGGTAACAAAAAAAATCGGTTGTCTGTAAAGTCGGTTTACTGACGATAGTTGAACGTGACAACGTCTTAAGAAAATAAACAGATGTCGAAAGCTGCCGAGTGCGGAGGCCGATTGTGCTTCTTTGTCGCTCGTTCCGCGTTCTTGCTTGCACTTCAAGCTTTAAATGGAACACCTCAGAGCGAGGTAAGGCCGCATGAGTCATGTTTTTCGTGAGTGCAGCCGGCTCCATCGAATTATAAGACGTTGTCACATCAAAAACGCGATTGTATGCAGGTGTGTGGGGTCGAAGCGTAACTCAAACCGGGAGCGTGGTTATAGGTCCGATTGTAAAAATTAAGTTTTCCGCTAAAATATCGTTATGCGCTAACTTTTGCACGCAAAATTCCATTTTAACAGTCGTTTTTAGACTTGAATGGCTTGTGGAAAACGTTTCCGTGCTTTTTAGGGTTCCGTAGCCAAATGGCAAAAACGGAACCCTTATAGATTCGTCATGTCTGTCTGTCTGTCTGTCTGTCTGTCTGTCCGGCCGTGTCACAGCCATTTTTCTCCGAAACCATAAAAGCTAGACTGATGAAACTTGGTGAGTAGATGTATTCTGTGAACCGCATTAAGGTTTTTACACAAAAATAGAAAAAAAACTATAAATTTTGGGGGTCCCCATACTTGAAACTGAAACTCAAAAAAATTGTTTTCATCGAACCCATACGTGTGGGGTATCTATGGATAGGTCTTCAAAAATATGGATAGGTTCGTTTCTTATTGAGGTTTCTAATATCGTTTTTTTCTAAACTGAATAGTTTGCACGTGAGACACTTCCAAAGTGGAAAAAAGTTGCCCCCCCCCCTCTAACTTCTAAAATAAGAGAATGATAAAACAAAAAAATATATATGTTGTACATTACTATGCAAACTTCCAACGATATTTGGTTTGAACGAGATCTAGTCAGTAGTTTTTTTTTATACGTCATAAATCGTAAACCGCAATTTACCTTTCGACGAACTACAAAAACCTTTATATTATGTTAATTGATGCTACGGAACCCTTCATGGGCGAGTCCGACTCGCACTTGGCTGCTTTTTTTTATAAAAATAAAGTAGTAATAATCAGTAATGAGTAATAATCGAAAAATATGTGATATGTGAAATCGAAATCGTTCGAAAATATGTGTCAAGTGCACGAAAGGAGCCTCTTCGTGACGCACTTCGTGGCGCGTTAAAATCCTTTCACCACACTTGGTTCGAAAGAATCAGTGACACGATAAGAGAGATATCACTGTAGATGTCCACTGCTGGACGTCGGCTTCCCTTGTACATTTCCAAAAACGATTCTGAGCCCTGTGTTCCTTGTGATATAAATGAAAGAAGTTTTAAATATGAATTAGTAATTTTACGCAATTGGGGTCACCATTTTGGAGGAGTGATGATCATTATAAATTTTCATCCAAACATTTTGTGAAATGAAAATGAAATGAAATAAAATAATTTATTGCTTGAAGGGTGGTACATTCCCATCCATTCATCATTCATTCTTGAAGCATGGTGTGCTTCAGTGAAGATGATTTAACTCAATCACTCACTCAGTTACTCAGTTTAGGCACCTGAAAGGCTGATTTTACTGAATACTAATCAACCGATCACATATTTAACGATTGTGCAAGCAACATTTTTAATCAATTATTTGATCGGCTGATTAGTCATCCGTGAAATCGACCCTTTAAGAGGTTCGTTCATTTTCTGGTTGATTAAAGAGCAGGGTAAAAATGTTGATAACCAGAATTGCCATTCGTATAAGGTTGCGATACTCTTATGAAACAAGGGAAAGTACAGAAAAAAAGCCTAAGACACAAATACTAATTATAAGGACAGTCGTATCGCCCTTTTGGTTTAAAAATGAAGTTTTATTTGGCTCAGGTGTGGCTGCGCTTCGGCCGTTAAATTTAATTAGCGAAAATTATTCCAGCTCACGGTCACGCTACATGTCATCGCGCGATTCAGCAGCTTCGGTTTTGAAGGTCACGTTAGCATGCTGTGCTAGGGACCATTTTGCTTTTTTGGTCCCTTTTTAATTTTGATTTATACATTATAATATAAAAAACCGTCACACTTGATGATATAAATCCAAAAACGGATTTACAAGAATACTGCGCTGAAGCATACTGTGATGAATTTCAATAATAGTTCTAATTTTAATGGTTTAATAGAAATTACTATTATGATATTTGATGACACTTGTCATATTTGTTTGTGAAATTGTCTGTCAACTTCATAGAAATGCCGTTGGCAACACTGACTGACTCCCTCCCTCCTTGACGTTGGTTGGTAAAGTAGTGGGGATAGACGGTTGGCGATGGCAGGGAGCGAAGGATTGGAGGCAGTCGGTCGTTGGCATGAGTTTGGAATACAACTTAAAGTGTAGTCTATATGTATATCAGTTTGTTAAATATTAAAGTGTAACGTGGAGTAATTATTACAGCCTATTTTACGAAAAGAAGTGAGTATTATTATATATCAGAAGTGGGATGAACTTACGGTATGTAAAATATTTCTTACGGATTTTAATATGATTCCACCCGCCAAGTAATTATTTTTATTGGGTTGAGTAGAAAATTATTTAATTTGACTAAAAGTTCAAGGGTACGAAAGATTTTGCGCGCATGAATCGGTCGAGATTGCCTCGAGATTATCCGTTTGTGCTAGCTTTTTCGATCGAACTTATGAACAATAACGGGTACTTACCTAAATGTTATAATTTAATGATTTTATTTTTACTTAAGTGGGTGAAATCATTCGAGTTTTAATCTGATCGTTCGCATCCTAACGTTGTAGGGTAGGTATAGAAACCAAGTTTGAATTAGTATGTTGATTCGTTGTTCATGCGCACTGGTCTGTATTGCACAGAGACTATCCGGTAATGCTGACACCTTTCAACAAGTTTTAATTTTGATTGTCTGAAATGCCTGATATTATGCCTACCCTAAAATGTATATCATATGAAATTTGATATTAGCCGCTCATCCGAACATGAAATGGCCTGCACCTAATATTTAACGACTTTGACTGCTTAGTTAAGCTGTTCCATTTCAAACAATTGACATTCCCTTAATTTTTGGAATATACGCTAAGTTTACCGAAAGATATTTTAAAAATATTAACGAACTTAATAACAGCAAATAGTTTTACACTATTATGCATTACGATGATCATTTTATTGGTTACCCTCTGAAAACACATGACTCGTGTTACCGTGTATGAAATTAAGTGAAGGTACTTGAGTGTAAAAAACAAGCTTGAGTTTGAGCTTGAGTGTTAAAAGCAAGTCAGTCCTCTGTAGCATTCTTGTTACTTTTTGATATGCAGAACTGTAGGGTACTTAGGAAAGGCCTACTTTCCTGTCTAGACCCATAAACAAACATTTTTATGTCCATGCTATTAGTCGCCATTGTGCCGATGTAGCATAATGTACAAAATTAAATAAATACCCTTAAATAAATTAGAATATCTGTTGGCATAAGCAGAGTGTTATTGGCTGGGTTATGTTGAAATGATTATTTGTAAAGTTATATTTATTTCTTATAATTTACTTAACATCAAAAATGAGTGATCGAATAAAGTTTCATAATAAAGTGGCCGTAAATAGCAAAGACCGAGCACAATCTTAAATTTCATAAAAGCCGGTACGGTCTTTGTCGTGCACCGGGCCTAACCATAAAGTTGATACAGGGGCTATCCGATAGTGCTAAAACTGTTCATGTACTGCTAATACCATAGCAGCTCAGTATAGTTTGAGTAGCCTCTAACCGCAAATGTCTAACCATGCTGGATTTAAAATAAGTAAGTTAATGATCATGATCAAGCCTACCCTCTAAAGCGAGTTTTTGAAGTAAAGTGAGCTAAACTTATAAAAATTGTAGACTATTTATTTATTATTATTTCTTAGGTAAACAATCAGTAGGTACATACTTATATTCTAATTGATAATTTAAAACTATTTATTTATTATTATTTCTTAGGTAAACAATCAGTACATACTTATATTCTAATTGATAATTTAAAACGACAACTGTTACTAGGGTCCATTAAACAGGTTTCACATAGTGAGACTATAGGAGCTAAAAAAAAAATGATATTAAGTAACGAGAGACTAAGGTAGACAAACTATAAAATGAAGCAATTTTTTTTAACAAATTACGATTAAAACAGAAAAACAAAAAGTACAATAAAAAAAAAATTTAGGGAATCTGGGGAGTCTCCTCGAAACAGCATTTTGACAAAATGTAAGTAGCAATTCTTGGTGGTTTTAAAGCCGTAAAAGTTGAAATTGATTTTGAAACCAAGTGAGTTCAGTTTGACTATGTACGCCTTAGAAGATGAAATTGATTTTGAAACCAAGTGAGTTCAGTTTGACAAGTGAGTTCAGTTTGACTATGTACGCCTAGAAGTTGAAATTAATTAACCATGCGAGATCTGTTTGGTCAAAGTTCAAAAAGTTCAAAAAGTTCAAAAAGTTCAAAAAGTTCAAAAAGTTCAAAAAGTTCAAAAAGTTTAAAAAGTTCAAAAAGTTCAAAAAGTTCAAAAAGTTCAAAAAGTTCCAAAAAGTTCCAAAAAGTTCAAAAAGTCCAAAAAGTTCAAAAAGTTCAAAAAGTTCAAAAAGTTCAAAAAGGTCAAAAAGTTCAAAAAGTTCAAAAAGTTCAAAAAGTTCAAAAAGTTCAAAAAGTTCAAAAAGTTCAAAAAGTTCAAAAAGTTCAAAAAGTTCAAAAAGTTCAAAAAGTTCAAAAAGTTCAAAAAGTTCAAAAAGTTCAAAAAGTTCAAAATGTTCAAAAAGTTCAAAATGTTCAAAAAGTTCAAAATGTTCAAAAAGTTCAAAATGTTCAAAATGTTCACAAGGTCTCAAAAGGCGCAAATGTTTCAAAAAAATTCTAAGTTTAGTAATTAAAAGTCGTGTAGAGTTGTTAAAAGTTAAAGATCGGATTTTGGATTTGGTTTATAAGTAAAGATTTTGGGTTAAGATTATATAAGTTTTTGGAGATGAATAAAAGATGAAAAGACAATGAATTAATTATGAATTAAAAATGAATTAATGATGAATTAAAGATGAATTTAAGATGAATTTAAGATGAATTTAAGATGAATTTAAGATGAATTTAAGACGAGTTTAAGACTAATTTAAGATGCATTTAAGATGAATTTAAGATGAATTTAAGATGAATTTAAGATGAATTTAAGATGAATTTAAGATGAATTTAAGATGAATTTAAGATGAATTTAAGATGAATTTAAGATGAATTTAAGATGAATTTAAGATGAATGTAAGATGAATGTAAGATGAATATAAGATGAATATAAGATGAATTTAAGATGAATTTAAGATGAATTTAAGATGAATTTAAGATGAATTTAAGATGAATTAAATATGAATTAAAAATGAATTAAATATGAATTTAAAAATGAATTTAAGAGAAAATAAATGTGAATTATTTATAAATTAAAGATAAGCGATTTATAGAAGACTTATTACTTACTAAAATATCAACTTAAGATTAACTAAAGATGAGTTACAGTTTTAGGTGTTCAATTACAGTTTAACAGTTCAGTTTTACAACTGAATCACAGTTTTAAATAAAAATTGGACAAAGATTCTAATTAAAGTTAGTGCGTCGTAAACCTGAACTACTAGATTGTTTAAGTACCGAAACAGTAACTGTCGAGAAGATGTTTGCATTTCAGCAAGGACAATGAGGAGATGACATTACTAGTACATGCCTGCAGTGCCATGGCAGGGCATGGCATGGAGAAATTCAAGTTGATAAGTTCTTCGCTGTCAGAATTAATGATGGCGTTTTTATGCATTTACTGAGCTAAGTTAAACGTATCCTTTGTAGCATTTAAAGTGCAAGACTAAGTACAGAGAACTCGTCTAAATGCCGTGGACAGTGTACATTTAGTGTTTTATATTTTTGGAATATATTGTTACTTTTTAATTATTTCACAATTGGAAAACCTATTCATTGCAACTAGATATAAAGCAAATGAATGATAATATATTTATTCACAGTGTGCTTGCAGATCTGTAAATTTTATGACGAGTTTCAGATCCTTAAAACTCCAGGCAAAGTTAGTATTGATGCACCGCAGAAGGTGCCACAGGACACAGCCGTGACGCACCGCATGAGCAGCATGAGCAGTGATGCACCACGGAAGGCGCCGCATCAGTGGTCTGAACCGTGATGCGCCACGGAAGGCGCCGCACCAGCGGCCTGAGCCGTGATGCGCCATGGAAGGCGCCGCATCAGTGGTCTGAGCCGTGATGCGCCACGGAAGGCACCACATCAACAGCTTGAGCCATGACGCGCCTCTGAAGGTGCCGTAGTAACAGGCTGAGCCGCGAGTTACGTAGCAAGGAGAAGAATTATGTAGTTTATTACCACAATTTTATTTTGTTTTATATTTTATTTTATTTGTTTATTAGGTACACAAAACAGAGTACAATCGATAATTTACAGGCATAAATACTATTAAGTTATGAGCTAGACAGTACCCCAAAACATGCGTACACAGAATGCATAGAACAGGAAAGTTAGTAAATAGCGTGTAACCAGGCTTAACTAGTAGTAGGTGATTAAAGTTAACATTTACTTGGAACTTAGGTGTACTCATACAATTATTTTATTACAGTAAGTGCACACACTTCGAGTTAAGACTCGAAGAGATTGCAGAATTAATTAAATAACTAATTTGAGTTTTCGGCACACTCTAATGAAAGAGTGGCCAAAGATGCATTCTTGAAGTTATTTAGATTATTGTTAAAGATATGAATTTTATCACTGTATTTAATTAATAAATCGTTAAATAGGCGACACATTCTGACAACGGGGTAATTCTGATAAGAGGCGTTGTTTGAATGGACTTGTAAGGCGAAAGTGTTCTGAAAGGGTTGCCGAGGTCTAGGCTTTATATTTAGATTAATAAGATATTTAGATTAATAAGATAAGCAAGGAGAGTCGATATGCGAGTGGGTAATTTTGAAATGATACAGTAGATCATGATATTTGCGACGATTTTCTAATAACATTAAATGAAAATGATGGAGCTTTGCAGTATAGTTAGGCAATTTCCTATTAAGACCACATCTGTAACTTAAAATATTCAGAAACTTTTTCTGGACCCTGTCAATCCGGTCAACGTGAATATTGTAGTAGGGAGACCAAATTACTATTTGACTTTTAAAAACAATTAACTGTTTGACTGTATTTTTAACCATGGAGATGTCTTCCTATCACACTCGGAGTATAATTTATGCTATAGGAATATTTAATTTAAATAATATTTTACCCGAATGCATTGTTTATGGCTGGGATGCGAAGACTTTTCTGATACAATACTGTTATATTATCTTAGAAATTTCATTTAGTTAACTTTTTTTGCATACAGGCTTTGAATATGGTAAACGGGATATCTAACTGTAATTATTTTTAGATAGAATTATATTTTTAATATCTGTTTATTCTAAGAAATGACTAAGATTTATTTGGGTGTCTTCGTATCTTCTACTTAATAATTTCATTTTGTTTACAAGTTTTATATTGTAATTTTGGATTTGTCTTAATTTGTTCTTATTAGTTGTCTGAATTTTGGTAGTCATTCAAGTTTCAAGTTTTGTTTAGTCATACATATACACAGTTATCATGTTATCATTATGCTCTTAGCATGTGCTTCCAGAGTAAGCACACTGTCGGATGGCCGAATTTGATAGACATTAGATTTTTTTAGATTGTATTTGTATGGTCATCCTTTCTCATTAAGTATTTGTGTTTTAATTCAAGTTTTGTTTGTTAGACATTCAATTTTTTTTTTAGATTGTATTTGAATGGTCATCTTTTCTTATTAAGTAGGTATTTGTTTTAAATTCAAGTTTTGTTTGTTAGACATTCAATTTTTTTTTTGGATTGTGTTTTAATGGTCATCTTTTCTCATTATTTGTTTTGAATTCAGGCTTTGTTTATTAAGTTATCATATTATTATATTGTGCACTTAGCATGTGCTTCCAGAGTAAGCACAGTGTCGGATGGCCGAATGTGATGAATTTCAATAATAGTTCTAATTTTAATGGTTTAATAGAAATTACTATTATGATATTTGATGACACTTGTCATATTTGTTTGTGAAATTGTCTGTCAACTTCATAGAAATGCCGTTGGCAACACTGACTGACTCCCTCCCTCCTTGACGTTGGTTGGTAAAGTAGTGGGGATAGACGGTTGGCGATGGCAGGGAGCGAAGGATTGGAGGCAGTCGGTCGTTGGCATGAGTTTGGAATACAACTTAAAGTGTAGTCTATATGTATATCAGTTTGTTAAATATTAAAGTGTAACGTGGAGTAATTATTACAGCCTATTTTACGAAAAGAAGTGAGTATTATTATAATACTAAAGTATCGAATGCGACCTTCATAAAGATTTTTCTAATTAGCTAGAGGGCGCCACTGGCGTTTGGAGCTGCTATCATGAATTCGTTTGTGACATTGCTAATTATGTTGATTTCACTAAGACATCCTCAGCTTTTTGCAAAATAAGACAGATTTTCAGTTATGCACTACGATACCCTCTTTTTTACAAATGTTCTACTTAAATGCAGACTACCATCTACCGGCACTAAAAACGTTTAGTTAGTGGTCTACTATTCCGTCATGGCTTCCGAAATAAATGGGCTAATGACTTCAGTTGCCATGCGTTTTCATGCGTAATGCATTTTCTCATCGAAAAAAGTATCGAAAGCGTCCATCATACCTTATACTTATCAACCGTGCTTACAAAAATATGCCACTCTCCTGTCGTTCGATTAATTGAGTACGCTACACACACTGGTGGAAAGTTAGCCAGCAATTAAGAAAAAAAAATCGGTTGTCTGTAAATTCGGTTTACTGACGATAGTTGAACGTGACAACGTCATACAGCTGTCCACGCGGGCGCATCGCTCACTCAAGTAGGAGAGAGACAGATGTCGAACGTTGCCGAACGCGGAGGACGTGCGTGACTCTTTGTCGCTCGTTCCGCGCTCTCGCTTACACTTCAAGCATAAATGGAACGCCTCATAGCGAGGTAACGCCGCATGAGTCATGTTTTTTCGTTTGTGCAGCCGGCTCCATCGAATTATAAGACGTCACGTCAAAACAACCGGTTAAAATAACCCGCAATTCAAATAACTGTGAACTTTATCCACTCTCGTATCATTGTTCTGAACCCAGTAAATCAGCATATTTATTACCAACAAAAATAAAGCTTCACACGCTCAAGCTCAACTGTGCCTAATTATGTAGAGTTGAACTCTTCGCACTATCGCGGGTAAGTTCCACACGCCAAGATTCACTTATACGCTCAACTTTCGATTGTTTAATGTTGAGCGAGGGTTTGCGTTGCGCCGGAACCAACTCGACACGGAGAACGGAAGTTTACACTTTTAAAGCTTTGGCACAATGCAATAGTTACAACCAACACTGGCAACATCAAAACTAAAATGATGATCAGATAAAGCTTTATGGAATGTAAAACTATTGCTTTTTTTTAGCTTTTACCTTGTTTTTCCTGTGGGTTAGGACTGTGCAAGCTGTCAGGATGGTGTTAGGTGCTGAGCAAGCCTACTCCATCCAAAAATCCAGACCCATGCACTATAGCGTCCCGTACATAGGGGCATGAGAAAAAAAGTTTTCCCAAACTTTATATAAATCATCTACGATGCGATACCATGCTTTGCTTTTTTTACATGGATTGTTTTTGAAAATAGTACTTTTTAAACATTTGCGATCATATCACATACTGAATCAACGCGATAAATACCCGTGTAATAGATTCAGTACTTAAAAGTCTAAAACAGAGAATAAATCAAAATTTATTTATTCAGTTGTATCACAAGGACACTTTGAAACGAAGTCTAGGAAAAACAAATATGTTTATCTAACGGGCAGCGGGACCTACAGATAACCCTAAGACGATCACCTTACGACTACTTCGAGCCGGATCCGTTTCGTAGTCTCATGATAAAGCCTGGAGTCGGATAACTTAGTTAACATGATTATGTGCGGGGAGTGCGCGAACGAATGCGGGGAACAAGCCTGATGAGCAAATACTATAGTATCATTAGCCAGTTGTAGATAATGAACAAATACATCTCTACATGACTTTCGCCAGGCCGATTATTGTATTACTTATTTTTATTTTTATGATGACTTGTTATTTTTGAATTTTCACAATGTGAATCTTGTTTTTTTATGTTTTACAATTTTATTTTCTTATGTTGTTATATTTGTTTTATCTTATTTTGTTATATTGTACAATAATCTTTTATGTACCCAATTGACTTATAATGAACATTATCAATAAATGACTATTACAAATTATAAGAAACATACACGATCTTGCCAACCAAGCTACTCTGAATCAATTCCAAAGGTATCTTACACCCGCCGCAAATGTATACGTATATAGTCTAGTAAACATTTACTTCAAGTGAGCAATAAAATACTACTGTATCGCAACAAAACAAAATATTACACCCCTAAAAGCCTACCATAAGCATAAGCATCCTATTCCAAAAACGAGGAACTCAAAATCTTCTCGTAGAAAAGAATGTATTTCAGTTTTTTCCTTTCATTTTTATTCCGAGCAATTCAATATTTCATAAATAAGAAGGCTGTTGAAACTTATTGTTTGTGGTAACCATTTTGCGTGGGCCTTTTATGACGTATTCCGAAAACATTTTGGAGGAATACCTGGCTTACCGAATACACAATATTGTTCCATTGAAACGCTTGAAGATTTTTCGCGACATTGAGGGAAGGTAAGGAATTTTTATTGAAGTAAGTATTATGTAATTGAGTATTCAACCTACCTATTTTTCAAATGGTGGTGGAGGTATTTAAAAAATAGACTTTATTGTAATGTAGCCCAGTAATGTTTTTTTTTTAATTATAGTAAGTGACTGATTTCCACAGTTATTTAAATTTCAACACTCCCTATTCTTAACATATTATTTAGTATGGTTTGTTAAAATAAAACTGTGCATTTCAAAGAGCCGTGCTAGTTACACTACTTATGAATCAAGAACGGCTGAACTGATTTGGCTAAAAGTTACTGGGGATGTTAGCTTAGAACCACGGACATAGAGAACATTTCGTCCCGAACGAAGTCGGGGGCGGCCGCTAGTAGGCATACAGATTCTAAGATTTATCATAATATCAAAATCAAAAGTGTATTTATCAGTTTTTGCAAGAATCACTTTGAAACGTCTTAAAGCTATATAGATGAGTCTAGGTGCCAGTTCCAAAACATTGCCGTTTTGGTATACAAATATACTCTGATAAAATCACAAATATTACGCATGTATCTATCCAACTAGAAATATTGTTTTGATCAGTCAATCGAAATATACATATAAAATCTGTCACCTATTACGTATATTATGTTATTCCAGGCTAATTTACTAGATATACTGAGAATGTTTTTATCGTTCTCAAATACAGAAGTATAGCTAAGTTTTATCATATTTTTACCGTAAACGAATGATCTGTGTATTCTGTTCCAAAGTAGAAGAGTTATTGTGTTTGTTAAGATTGTGTAAGTAGGTCCTTATATTAGCTAAGTATTATGTTTGTTGAAGTTTAGTATTATCACTTAGAAAAACCTTCAAAAGCTTTTAAAAGTAATATCAGTGACTTAATTGTCCTGTTTTCTCAAGTAGGCCATCCAAATAAGCTAGACAACATCACTGATAGATAATGGCCTGTGTGTCGACCGGTAACCAATCGTACACCAGCTGACGTGGACACGTCACCGTCTCGCAATCGCTATTCATGCTTCTTGAAGAATCCGCTAGGGGCGCTTTTGGTTTCTCCATACAAAATGGTGGCAGAGGTGGGCGATACGATCGGCGATAGGCGTCAGGAACCGCACACGGCGTCAGGCACCGCACACCGATTTCATACGATTGGTTCCCGGTCGACACACTGGACTGTGTAAAGTCGTATTCGTCATTTAATTATAAAATCATCATCATTTTCTAGCCTTTATCCCACTTCTCGTGGGGTCAGTACAACAGGTTTTCGTCCATACCCATGTCATCCTTCGCGCAATCTATCCATCTTTTCTTTGGCCTATCTCTACTTATATACGTATCCGCATTTATAAAAAATAAATATCATTGAAATTTGGTAAGATCCTGGTGTAGTGTAGGGGTGCAATAAGAAAAGTATTACTGAAACTAAACTACTAAAGGGGTGCAGCGGGGTTGAAGTTTTTATGGTAATATCTCAAATTGTATGCCTATATTTCTCCATTTTTTTGAAGTGAAAACTTCTTTAGCGGCGTTGAGCACTTTTTCTGTAATGGGTATAAAATCTTAAACTCGCGTCAGCGCGTCAGGACACGTGACCTGATCGAAAAAGCGTAAGACGGATGGAGAGTAGACAGCTATCCCCTCTCTACGGCGCGGCGAAAACGTATGCCTGGGCCTACTGTTTCGTTTAGGCAGCGCAGGGCGCTTGCGCGAATGTTCGTGTATGTTACAGCGTGCCAAATAACAAACAAGCACCCCCTAACCATTCCAAAATATCAAACATGCTCAACGTTAATAATCAAGTTTTCACTTCTGCCGGCACTCCCGGAGTGCAACCCGTCTTTTTTTGTGTGAGCCACTCAAAATGTCTTTAAAAACGGTGCTTATGTACGATTTTGAATGTTTCAACTGCAGCACATCAAATATAAAGCAGTAAGCGATGGAACGCAAATTTTAGCACCTGCATAACCAGCTTAAGTGGCCTGATAAAAGTTAGCGAAAGCACTTTCGCGGCGTAAATAGCTCCTAGCTTAAGTCTTAGTTTTGCTAAAATACGGTATCCATCAAAAACTGCGGGCTGATCACTTACTGAGCCATCATCAGAAGCTGGAATTTATTATCACCATTATAACTTTAAAAAAGTCCAAAAAAAGTCCACTGCTAGACATAAATCAAATCAAATCAAATCAAAATATTTATTTGCAACCTTGTAAAGTAAAATAGGTTACACATAACTTATAACTAAACATTAACTATAAACATAGTGAGTAAGTAGGTAGTTGCAAATTGGTCCCAACTCAGCATGTGCAAGTTAGAATAACTAACGCTGGTCTTCCGTTGGGGCCGTTGAGGAGTAACACTTACAAGATACAGAATTTAAGTGAAATACAGCTCTCCAATACACTTTCCTGAGCCAAACCTTCCGTCAAGTATCCAAATTATTTAAGCCCTCTCCATTTACCGACTTTCTTCAGTCTGAGAGTCGGTGTTTATTCATAAAAAAAGCGGCCAAGTGCGAGTCGGACTCGCCCATGAAGGGTTCCATAGCAACAAGTAACAAAATATAAAAGTTCTTGTAGTTCGTCGAAAGGTAAATTGCGGTTTGCGATTTATGACGTATAAAAAAAAAACTAACTAGATCTCGTTAAAACCAAATATTGTTGAAAGTTTGCATAGTAATGTACATCATATTTTTTTTTTAGATTTATCATTCTCTTATTTTATTTTAGAAGTTAGAGGGGGGGGGGGACCATCTTTTTACCACTTTGGAAGTGCCTCTCGCGCAAACTATTCAGTTTAGAAAAAAACGGTATCAGAAACCTCAATATCATTTTTGAAGACCTATTCATAGATACCCCACACGTACGGGTTTGAAGAAAAAAAATTTTTTGAGTTTCAGTTTCAAGTATGGGGACCCCCCAAATTTTTTGTTTTTTTTTCTACTTTTGTGTAAAAATATTAATGCGGTTTACAAAATATATCTATTCGCCAAGTTTCATCAGTCTAGCTTTTATAGTTTCGGAGAAATATGGCTGTGACATACACGGACAAACAGACAGACAGACAGACATGACGAATCTATAAGAGTTCCGTTTTTGCCATTTCGCTACGGAACCCTAAAAAAGCACAGACAAGTTATAGCGTTCTCCTTATTTTAGAAATTGATTCAAAAATACCTTGTACTACGAGTACAAGATAAGTGTAACTTTATATCTAGCTTTTACGATTCAAGGTGCGCAAAGTGTAAGTGTACAAAAATACTTTTTAAAAGCTTAGTGTGAATCTCACTATTCAATGTGACCTAGTCTGTTTAGGGTTAGATGCTTGCAGAAAAATACTAGTCCTTATTTTGCGTCTGCGTTTCATTTTTACGGCAACCATATAACGATAACCATTTATTAAAAAATCGTAACTTTACTCGCACTCAAGTAACTCGGGCGGAGTCTAACTAGAAGAAAATAGGTTACCAAGCTGCGGAAGTTAGAAATGGAAACGTAGTGTATTGAAAGTCACTATGCAAGGAAAGAAAGAAAAAGAAAGAAAATACAGTTATCTGACATAAAAGCGTACACCTAAGATAAATACAATAAAACACACAAAACGGATAGCTAAATACCGGGAGAAAATGTAGGCAAAACATTATTTGTGTGCAAGGCTGTGTTCATCATCATTTTTCGTAGAACAAGTTATTCGACTACTGAGAATAGGCCTATTTGTACTCGCCAGAATACTTAAAAACTAGAGACACACTGGGCAGTCTTATCACTAAAAGCGGTTTGTTTCAGACAACTGCTCGTTTTTTGTGGTCCATTTTGGCGCGCACGAGTAAGTTGTGGCATGAATTGCCTTCTGCGGTTTTCCCTCTGAGCTTCGACATGAGGTCCTTCAAAAGGCGGGTCTATCTGTTCTTAAAAGGCCGGCAGCGCATCAGCACCACCGCTGGTGTTGCAGGTGTCTATGAGCGACGGTGACTGCTCTCCATCAGGTGGCCTGCCTGCTCGTCTACCTTTTATGTAAAACAATCGGAAACTTTTCCGATCGCAAATGTGTTTTTTTAAATACCAAATGGAAGTGTATAAAATTAAATGTTCACCTACAGCAACGTTTTATTTATTACCATCTAAGGTACTGTTAAAAAGCCAAGTGCCCCAAATCGGCGAATAGACTTGCCGATAAAAGCATCAGCGTTTGCAAGCTCGTAAAGGCAGGCATCAATCGAAGCGCTTAATAGCTTGGATTCCAGCCAGATGAACTATTTGTCCGGACACTCGGCGCTTCATTACGTCGACGGTAGCATCTTTGTGGAGCTGGCAACACTCTTCCACACATTGAATACTTGGCAGTTTCGATGTGTCGAATGAAAGGAGGTTTATAGCGTTCGGATTTTTATTGGTGGCCGTGGTTGCTGGCCAGTTTAAGATGGCACCCACATTATCTACCTATGAATGATACTCAGAATCTTCAAAATAGTATAGAAAGTTCTGGTTAAGAAACTTACGATGGTCCTACTGTTTTATTATGAAAATTTTTTTTGGCTAGGCATATGTACTATTTTATCATTCTACTTCTATTTATGTAATACCTAAAATATTAATAGTAAATAAATAATAATTAATATTGTCGGCAATCTACACACCACTATTTAGCCCCAAACTAAGCAGAACTTGTACTATGGGAATGCAGATAGCTGATATAATACTTTTACAACCTTTTTTTTGTTAATATGTACCTACTTAGAATATAATATTACACCCAGAAAGAGAACAAACATTTGTACACCACACACATATTTGTTCTCGGTACCCACGAATAAATTTATAAGAAAAAAAAAAATAAGATATATTTTATTTATTTTTCTCCATCTTTATGAGCAGTAAGTCTCTACGGTGTAGGCCTGTCTGATTTACTTAGTCAATCAATTAGTGAGTGGAAATCAATAGCGATGTAGGCGCCATATCTTAATCCTTCACGACGCTATTGTGTTTTGATGTGGAACTCCCCGGGAGCGAGGAATTACACCGCCGACATCAACAAAAAGTTACAAGCTAAAGCGGAAATCACAAGCAGCCTAATTCTCGGGCCGACCGAGATTTTCAATGTCCCTTAAATACACATTGGCATTGCACAACCCCGATTTTCTACGTTTTCCGTATATTGTAGCTGTCGAGGCTTCTACTATGAGGTCGTGGATGAATTACTCAAGGAAATCTGCCAATATCTCTTCGAAAAGAAGCAAAAAAATAAAATTGCAAAATGATCCGAGATGAGCCGAGAATTAGGCTCCAGGTCTATCCGCACCGCCTTCTCGATATTCAATAAAAATCTGTCCATTCAAAGGTCGACTGGTAGAGATCGCTCATAGCGATAAGACCGCCCATTGTACTTCGCTATAGTTTTAGTATTTTCGCTATGTGTAATGTCCTATTTTTGTGGTGTATAATAAAGTGTTATCTATCTATCTCTCTCTCTCTCTCTCTTATCGTGTCACTGGTTCGGAAAGGCTCCTTTCGTGTATATTTTTGAATTTTTAATTTCTATGACATGCCGGTTTCCTCACGATGTTTTCCTTCACTGTTTGAGAAAACTAGCGTGGAGTATATATTTTTCGACAGAAACTCTCATTGGCACACGACTGGATGTGAACCCACGACCTTAGGATCGGAAGGTGGGGCCGCTACCACTACACCACCAGTGCTCTCCAAGTACAGTAGGTGAAAGAAAAAACATAAGCATGTACTTATGTTCTTTTATAGCCATGTTCTATATACACAGACTTAGAAATGCAAAATCTGCATTTTTTAAACAATAAATCTATTGTAGATTTTTTAAAACGTAGAAATCATTATGTGCAACGCTTTTCCTCATCATTTGCACCACACATGAAGAGCGGGATTACCCCGGATTTTTCCCCACTAAGCTGTACGTAATTGGATCCTAAATTGACCGTGGTCCAACCGGTACGATATACCCGGTACGGTACTCCCGCTGTGTACGTATTACGTCATTTGTATTGGATATTACAATAAACAAATGACTGTTGGCAACACTCGAGGGGGTGAAATGGAGGGTGGAATGAAATTGATTTAGAAGTGTTTGTTTTGTGTTTCTGTGTCATATCAATGCGGAATATCTTTCAGTATACTTGATTTGAGGGGCGTTTTAGGCAAAGATTGAATATAGAAAATTCCTTTTTAGTCCACTTTTTCTTATCGAGTCACTGGTTTTTTCGGACCAGAGTGAGGTAAAAGGGGTTTAAGTGCGCCTCAAAGAGGCTCCTTTCATATTTGATGTTTTAATGCACTTTATACATAGTTATAAATTATAGCGTAATTCAATGGTAGAATAGAATAGAATAGAATAGAAAATTCTTTATTGCACACCTTAAAACTAACAATGATAAAACAAGTAACAATAATTTAAAACATACAAATGTACAATGGGCGGTCTTATCGCTGAAGAGCGATCTCTTCCAGACAACCTTTGGATGGAGAGAATCGAATAATAAGATGGTTGGCTAGGGTGTACTAAAAATAACAGTAAAGAACAATAAAAAAGTAAAACGTGGTAAAACGGTTTGTAAGTGTTGTTCCCACAAAATATACATAAAAACACACAAACATACAGCGGCTATATTCGTCTAACTCTAAGTTCTTTACAAGTTCTTACAGTTGGTGCATTCTAAGTTTTACTCTTTTCTTAGTTATGTTGGTTAACCTACCACGAAATTTATTCATTTTCATAACACGCAGCAGAAATAAAACCACAAAACGGTTTACACAAAACCACTAACAAACTACACAAAATCAGAGTCAAACATTACTGTACCGAGACTGGCCACAGGGCTCTCATTTGCATTACAATTAGCAACTAAAGTAAAGCTCTGGACAAACCGACGCGTTTAAGGCAAAGACAACCATCAATGTACTTTAACACGTTTCAGTTTACCCAAATGCGAAAAACAGTTAAGCCTTGTGCACATCTAAGCGTTCTGCAGTGGCGATCAGTAAAAGTTATTTAGTAGCGTTATCGCCACTGCAGAACGCTTGCAGTGCGTAGCCTTTAGGTCAACTTTTGAGTAGGAAATATGGTTATGATAAAAAATATTTTTATGCTAAATATTAGTATTTGTGTGCAATCGTATTGCATACTAGATTAGTTCACGATTTGCGATACGTAAGTTTAGTGTGTTTGGATGGACCGATGACATTGTTAAGATCATAACATATAAGTGCATGAAAAAGGCTCAGCATCGTTCTTCCTGGAAATGTGTAGGGGAGGGGAGGCCTATGTTCAGCAGTGGACTTCTTCAGGCTGATGATGATGATGATGAATTGCATCGAAAGTGTAAGTTTGTGTCACAAATAAATAGCTTTTTTCCACTTCTATTCCCATCTAAAACGATGCACAATGAACACTTAATTAATATCCTAAGCATAATGAGTTGGCAATGGTTGCCAAACCGGTGCTCTCCCAATCCGAATGCAAGTACCCTTACGGGAGATAATGAATATTTGATACAACGCGAGTATCGGTGGCTTGTTGGCAACACCCAGGTGCGAACTTATCGATGCGGTATACATTCTTAAACAGTGCATCACAGCCTTGGAGGAATTACAAATTTCTAATTCCTCCAAGCATCACAGCGCATAGTTTGAGAACAAACAATAGCAGTAAATTGAACCTTTGCTGGTTTTATCGCGATACGTTCCATCTTGAAAAACTCATTCTTCATTTTAATGCTATCAGTTATATGTATATAGCGAAATATGGAACAGTTTTAGAAAATAGCAACACCCTATTACAATCAAGCGAAAAAAAATATATTATTTTCTAGAGGTATGACATACTAATGGCCTTAGAGCCTGTCCAGATGGGGCGTTTTACGCGCGAGTGTCCTCGCGCGTAAACATACGCGCGTTCTCCAGATACTAGAGCGCTATACATCCCGTCCAGATGCTGCCGTGCGATTCCTCAATCGCGCGTAATACGCGAGCAACTCGCCGGACTCTCGACTCGCACGTGTTACGCGCGAGCGCCACGCGAGTCGAGATACTCTGGTGCCATTGCTGCGTCCAGTGGTGCGCGCGAGTCCGACGCGAGTGGACGTATTTGGAACGAAAATAGAGAGTGATAATTTTGATAATTTCTAGTAAATCATCAAACGATGTTACTGACATCCGAAAGTAGTTAAAAAACTTTTCGTTATGTTCTCTGAGCTTTGGGTATAATGTTATAAACATACTATGTGTCATTCTGTCACGTAGAATTGGATGCACATTAAATCGTCGACTTCCTCTTTGTTTACGACGTTTCCATCTGCGGTATGCAAGCCACAACACGACTGCTTTGTCTGGCTCCATGTTTATAACTGTCCCTGGGTCCCTCCCAAATACATCGCGCGTAGGAGCGCGCGTAAAACGCGGCATCTGGACGCAATATAAATTGAAACGCGCGAGGGCACTCGCGCGTAAAACGCTCCATCTGGACAGGCTCTTACTTACAAGTACAAGCGATTCTTATGTCTGACGCACCGCTTAAAGTTCGCCCTGCCATTTCACTGTTTGACATTACCGGATGGTAAAAGATAACAGTTGCTTAAACACTGATTATCTTTTGAAAAACGCTTTCTTTCTTTCTTCTAAAAGAGTAGTATCGAGTATCTTCGGAGAAGGTATCTGCTGTATCTGGAAATTACAATTGTGTAATCCCCAATTCAAATACATTCAACTGTTCTTACAAAGTACCACATCCAAAGTCAACGAGCTGTTGTTTCACCACTCATCGCCCTCAGTGGACGGCTGGTTTACGTAAGTAATTATTTTGGAAATCCGCCAAATAATATCGGATGCTATGGCCGCGAGGTGCTCCCAGATTTGGCAGTATATCCCGTATCCCACTATCAGCTATCTTCGTTTGCATTGAAAGCCTATTTTATTCAATAGCGGTTGGCAATTAATATGTATTGCGATGGAGTTTTGGTCTGGGTTACGATGGACTTCATGACAAGAAGTACAGAAACACAATTTTGTAATACAACTTTTTGTATTATAGTTAGAGTTAGAAGAAAACTGCAATGCTCTTATTAAAGCAATGACGAACGAATGAAATAATTCACGCGAGAAGGTGATTCTTCTTCTTCTTATCGTGTCACTGATTTTTTCGAACCAAGTGTGTTGAAAAGAGTTTAAAGGGCTGGCGGAGGGCGAATTTTCATACAAACGTAATACCAAAATGATTAGGTACTAATTTAAGCAGATGTTTACTATATTATTGTAATTATTGTATGTGTATACTATTTATCTAGGTTCCTGAACAGTTTTTATTTTAAATTACTTACCTCAAATGAAATTACCGCCAATCACATTTTGCAATGAAAAAAATGTGTAAAATGCGATTGGTGTTTATTTCATTTGAGGTAAGAAATTTAAAATAAAAACTGTTCAGGAACCTAGATAAATACTATAACAATATAGTTTTTACAATAATATAGTGAAAATCTGCCTAAACTAGTAATAATTTTGGTATTACGTTTGTATGAAAATTCGCCCTCCACCGGACCCTTAAGTGCTCCTCAAAGAGACTCATTTAGTGTGTAATAAAGTGCTATTAAGAGTACTAAACACCTACCTATTTTAGCCACACAGATTTTTTTAAATAACTGCTCTTGAAGTAATTGGACGTTAGTATAATACATATTATATAATATTGGCTATTACAACCCATCCAAGTAACATAAAAAATGTTCAAAAGCGTTAATACATAAAAAAATGGAAGCGTAGGGCTTGTCGAAGCTTACCAAAATCGGACGGCAGAAGCTAAACCAGATAACAGTAAGCGATAATACTCAAAAATACTTTATGAAAGGTCTGAAAACGATAATAGCAGCGATTAGAAAGCCAGGGCCGTTTGTTATAATGGCGTGGCGTGGAACTGGCAGATTATCGATTATGGACCTGTTAATTGGGAACTGGATACGGACCGCGGATCCATTTGGATCCACATTCTCTCTGCATGGGTTCCGGGGAAATGTATTTTTGTGGCCGGTTTTTGTGATTGGACAATTGAAAGCATTATTTGAAATACAATCTTTGTTTACCCCTAAGTAAGTATGCATACGTGCAGGTACTGCATTATACGTATAAATATGGATCGGCTCATAAATTAAAAAGTTAAATAAAATAAGCCTTTATTGCTGTTTTACAATATATTCCTACTGTGCTAACTTATCGTCTAACTAAAATTAAAATGTAATCTTTAATTTTCTTAATAATCTGCAAATGGGTTTGTGCTCCTAGCTTGTCTTCCGACAAAGGCCTCCTGTCGGAGACACACGTCTTTTAATTGTTTAATAGAATCCAGTCCAATTTACAGTCCGCTCTTTTATTCATCTACTACTTGAGTTAGACTGGCCTCTCAGCTCAGTTGGTAGTAGCTCTGCCTGCTGAGCCGTAGGTCGTGGTTTCGATCCCCACCGAGAACAAATATTTGTGTGGTGAACACAGATGTTTGTTCTCTGTCTGGGTGTTATATTGTATTATATCAGCTATCTGGTTCCCATAGTACAAATTCTGCTTAGTTTGGGGCTAGATAGTGTTGTGATTTAAAAAAAAAAAAAAAGTTAGGTACCCAACACCTCCTCTAAAGATTTCCACTGTGTTCTGTCTTTTGCGGTCCGAGTCCATTCTGGGCCGGCTACTTTTTTTTATCGTCCTCCCAACGTTTGTGTTGTTTATATCTAAATTATGAAGTAATGCGATGACAAACATTAAAAAAATTACAACCTAATTGAGAACTTATTCTTATTTTAATTGAATTCGTTTAAAAAGTAACTTAAATCCAGTGGATTTGATAATTTCGTCGTCAGCTGTCCTGGCGATCCTTCTGCGAAACTTTCCCAGAAATATGACAATGCATTTTCATTACAAAGCCATGAAGCCGGGACGATTAATCTTGTTCTCCATGACACTTGGATTTGGACTCGCGTCGACACTTTAAATTGGGTCTGAAGAGGCATCAGTGTCTCCGGGAGACATTTTCCGCAGTCTAGTTTAATTAATGTTGTGCTGTTAGTACTGCTGTTTTAGGTACCTTATTAGTTAGTGCTTTGCTTATCTCTCAGCTGTAGGCCTACCACAAGCTCTGTCTGGCTCTGTATCTGGCCCTGGCTTTGAGTTTGTGTGAGTGTTCACTAAATAAATCCTACGTCGAAACGTCACACCCACAGTATAATACATTAGACTACTACTATACAACACTATTTTGTGACTACCAAAAAAAAATTGGGTAATGTAGTAGGGGTAGAACATTATGAATGTTGTTAAACGCCATCTAATGTTTAACATCGAAACTAATATATAAACGTCAAGAATTAATTAGTTCCGTCCATATCCGCGTGCGACACCAGCGCACGCGGCATAAATAGTTGTCACGAGGCCACCCCGCCCTCTTTCTGCTCGGAAGCACCGACCGACGCATACTTGTCACTCCTTACTCTTTATACCCAATAAACCTCTTCAATCATTCCAGGTCGCATCATTTTACATGTGGTGACCCCGACGTGATATGAACACGCAACCTTCTGATCTGATCGTTCCCCGTATGTAACATGTCGTCCATGTAAAAGGAAGAACATATAACGGCGGCCGCTTCTGGAAACTTATCCTTGTTCTCGTCTGCTAGTTGTTGTAAACATCTCGTCGCTAGGTGGGGAGCACTTTTGAGACCGAAGCTCAAAGTGGTGAGAGTGTAGGTATGTAGTATATCGGTAGGCGATTCGCGCCAGAGTATGCATTGTAGGTTTTGTTGGTTAGGATTTAGGTATATAAACCTGTATAATTTTTCTACGTCTGCATTTATAACGAATTTATTTTCGCGAAATCTTAGTAGAATGTTAATGAGTTTGTCTTGGCTGATTGTACCTGTATACTGAATATCATTCAAGGATATACCCGAGCTCGTTTTAGACGAAGCATCGAAGACTACCCTGAGAGGGGTAGTGGTTTTTTCTAAATTGACTATGGCATGATGCGGTAGATAGTTGCAGGACTCAGAAACATTTTTGACGTGATAACGTCTTATAAATCGATGGAGCCGGCTGCACGCACGAAAAAACATGACTCATGCGTCGTTACGTCGTTTCGTCGTTCCATTTACCTGTGCCCGAGCCCGGGTCGGGTAATGGGTAAGGGTAAATGAGGGTAAGGGTAAATGAGGGTAAGGGTAAGGGTTCAGTCTGGGTCCGGGTCCGGGTCCGGGTCCGGATTTTCATTCAGTTTCATTAAGTTCCATTCAGTTTCATTCAGTTTCATTCAGTATCATTCAGTTTCATTCACATTCAATTCAATTCAGTAAAACTAAAATTTTCTTTTGAAAAATGCAACCATTCCATCAGTATTTTCTTATGACGTTATCACGTTCAACTATCGTCAGTAAACCGACTTTACAGACAACCGATTTTTTTTTGTTTAATCATATGTCCCGCTTGGTTGAATTCGCGCATGAAATTAACATATTGTTGTTTAAAAATAGGATTTTTTTGAAACTTTGATTCTAATGATGTAAATCTTTTGTAGACAATATGTTTAGACTGTCCGAGAACAGTTGGTGAAGCTTTCAGAGGGATACTAACTACGAAGTTACCATCAGACGTACGAGTGTGGCTTTGAAATGCCTTTTCACACTCTGTGATCTCATCATGGAGAAGACCATCAGAGACGAGTAGCATCAATCCAAACCGAAAAGAAGATCATCAAGCGAAGTTTCAATAACATATGCCCATTACCTATAAACACCTAAATGTATACCTAGTACTTATAACAAATATTTAGTTAAACCTATTATAACTTAGCTTAAATCTATTAATCATAAACCTAGCTATAAAATACCTTAATTATTATTGTAACCCTAGATAGTAGATACGCAATAAATAAATTGTCATTTCATGTCTAATCATTGGATAGGCAAACATACCCTAATAGGTACCCTACCTAGTAGATAGATTATCTTGCCTTGGAACCTATGTTACAAGAAATAGGTAGTAGGTAGGTAGAATAAAACACAGATCTATGTATAGGTAGATATATTTTATCTGGAAACACTAAGTCCCAGAACCGATAGTATTCTTTATAAAAACCTAAATTAAGCACTAGACAGGTAGTACATATGTAACCCAGAATCTGGGACGTTCCTATGTAGTCTTAGATACCTAGTTAAATATTACCAAGTTTGTAAGGGGTCGCTCCTGGACAACCTTAATTAACTTAACCTTTTTCGCTGGCAGCATGTTAAACGCCATCTAATGTTTAACATCGAAACTAATATATAAACGTCAAGAATTAATTAGTTCCGTCCATATCCGCGTGCGACACCAGCGCACGCGGCATAAATAGTTGTCACGAGGCCACCCCGCCCTCTTTCTGCTCGGAAGCACCGACCGACGCATACTTGTCACTCCTTACTCTTTATACCCAATAAACCTCTTCAATCATTCCAGGTCGCATCATTTTACAAATGTGCAATCAGAGTTTTTAGTTTCGATAAAATGATGAAGTTATTAAATGTTGAAAATTTTTCAGAAATCCTGCAAAAAATTATGGACGTGTTAGTTACGTAGTACTAACCCCCGAATACTGAAACGCAACTCAGATTTAAGCACGTCTCAAGCGACGAATATTTGACAGATTTTCATTGAAAACTGTCAAATATTCGTCGCTTGAGACGTGCTTAAATCTGAGTTGCGTTTCAGTATTCGGGGGTAAGAGAGATAAAAAATTACGCTGTTCGGTTCCGCTTGGTATTTAGCGTTTATGAATGAAATTATTTTTGCTTGTTTGCATTTCTCAATATTTGACTAAAAATTGTGGTTATTTTATTTTTTTTGGACTTGAATATTTTTTTTGCGTGGATGTGTTCAGTGCAGCCAATATCGACATTTTTTTTTGGTAATTACAAAATAGTGGTGTATATCATGCTTCCGGTAGAGTGACCGGGACATCGGGCCACGCAGTTCTATCATTAATATAGATATCTAGATTATATGTACGCTTTCTTTATTAGAATGTTATTAATATAGGCTTTAAACTTCGAACTATTAACCAACTGAGCTGTAAGTCATATAATAACATGTTTATGCAAAACCACAGAAGCTTCGTTAAGAGCTGTCCCTCCCACAACAAACACTAATATTCTCTATTGTGGCAACACGAATTTATACCTAACCGATAACGGTTACCTACTTGCTTTAACCAGTAGAGCTAGAGCCCTGACACGGTCAAAATATACAGAAGCGCAACTATTTTTCTTGCGAGAGGAAGAGTGAAACAGGCCTTTTAACCCACCAGATGTTAAACAGCTACACCTACCCCATAATTATATAATAAATTGGAGGGCCTGAGAGGTCTATGTCCAGCAGTAAACTTCTTCGGGCTGATCATATTTTTTTTAATGTAACTAGTTGATGAAACAAGGATAAGGCCAACTTGACATTAAGTGGTCAGGTCACGCACGTCAAGACGTGCCCTACAATGCACTGCCCTACGATCATCAACTTGAGGCATACAGATGCTCAGCCTCACGTGCCAACGGTAGTAATGATGATGATGATGTTGTTTTTTATTATTTGTTACGTGAGATGATAGGTTTTGTACTATAGTAGCGCGGAGGTCAACTTACACTGGTAGTTGCAGTGTAGCGCGGGAGTCGTAATTGGCACCTGCGTTTTCCTAAGTTCTCGGTACAAGTGGCACAACTTTGTTCAGTTTGCGGTTTCGTCTAACGGCTGCATTGTTACTGCAACAATATTGCAGATAATTAGGCCAAAAAATTTAAACCTAAACTTTATATTTTCAGTAAACAGTCACTTGGAACGTCAAATAAAAGATGGATGAACAGTATGAAAGATGGCATGGATAAGAAAGAAGTGAATACAGAGATGACGGCTGATAGAGGAGAATGAAAGAAAGAACATGTTATGCCGACCCCACATAAAGTGGGATAAGGGCAAGAAGATGAGGAGTCACTTGGAACGTCTTCTAAAGAATAATTGAAATAAAAGTTTGAAAAACAGGCCTCATAGATTGCTACGTCGTAGAGTGTAGCTACGGCGTAGCGAACAAGTTCACTTTAGGAAATTAAACTTCCCATTCTCATATTCCGTAGACATCTCTCCAAATACCAAGAGGTTTTTGATCATCAATTGGTAAAAAATATAAAAATAGGCTCACAACTGTAATCTCCATTCACGTTGTTGCTCCGTCAAGTTTCTTGAAGAACAAAGGATATCTAACGGAGGTAGTCAGAGGTAAGTCCAAATAAAAACACATGAAACACGCCCACATTTTGCATTTAAAATATTTCCTAGATTAAAATATGCTTGCTATGTCGCAACTACTCTCACTGAGAACCTGTTAACCTGCTAAAAGTTAGAATTGAAAAAAGTTTGACGGTAATCCGTACTCGGAAGTTAGACTGGCACACTTGCCACTTGCCACTTGCCACTTGGCCCTCGTTAAAAGTTATAGTTTTTGACTAATTACTGTAGTTGACATGGGACGGATGTCTGCAATTTGTTAGTGCTTCTGGGATTAAGGACCATTCACCACAACCACTGGTAGTGACTATTAATAATTTATTTTGACAACTACCGTGGCATTGTGGTGACTAACCAACGAGCCGTGATCGTGCAAAGTTGGAGAACGGATCCAAAATGGCAAATGGATATTTTGTCTACAGTGTACACCTGAAATTAAATGGCGCTGAAAACAGGCTATTTCTTGTTCGCTTAGTTCAAAATAAGTAGTGTTAAAAATACTAAATCACACTAAAAACACCCAAAAATAAATTATTTAAGTAAATATAATTAAATAAAAATTGGAATTAAAACTACTTTTCCTACAAAAATAAACGGTTTGTTATTGATTTACAAACTGAAAGAATGGTGTTTTTGACGTGACAACGTCTTATAATTCGATGGAGCCGGCTGCACCCATGGGAAAACATGACTCATGCGGCGTTACCTCACTATGAGGCGTTCCATTTAAGGCTTGAAGTGCAAGCGAGAGTGCGGAACGAGCGACAAAGAGGCACAATTGGCCTCCGCGTTCGGCAGCGTTCGACATCTGTCTCTCTCCTACTTGAGTGAGCGATGCGTCCGCGTGGACAGCTGTATGACGTTTTCACGTTCACCTATCGTCAGTAAACCGAATTTACAGACAACCGATTTTTTTTTAAATTCTGTATCCTATGATATAATGAGCTGCGTCCTATAAAAGCCTGCGCACATCTAGCGCGATGGCTATCAGCTGAAACGCTGTCAAATATGACAGTGATATTTGACAGCGTCTAAGCTAATCGCCATCGCCTTCGCCTAGATGTGCACAGATGATGAAATACCTTCGTCAAAATGTATTTTATGTACGTAATTACAATTTGATATCACAAGTTATGAAATTAAATTTATTATTTGAACAACTTGGTAAATTGTCACAGGTGTTTCGAGCTGTCCTACAATGATAAATACATTTGGACCCTATGTCCTCGTAATAAAGGTGTTTTTTGTTGGTAAAAATGTTTGAGAGTTTGGCACCTGCGGGCAATTATAAGTTTTAGCACGTGTTGGACCGAATCTGAAGCAGTTGAATTGTACAACGGATTTTTAAAGGATTTCAGCTAGTTTTTTCCTTTTGTCAAGTGATTTGAATATTTTGATGTTATCGTGCCTGCTTTGAAAAATAAATATTGAACAATCCACACAACACTATCTAGCCTCAAATTGTGTTATGGGAACCAGAAATGGGAGCTGAAATAATAGGTACTTAAATACATTTTTTTCAAGAAAGAAAACTTACTTATATCTTATACCTTTAAACGAGAAAATCTTGTATATAAATATATATATTTAGGATCTCGGAAACTGCACCAACAATTTTCACGAAATTTACTATACAAGGGTTTTCGGGGGCGATAAATCGATCTAGCTAGGATTCATTTTTAGAAAATAACGAGAAGTTGGTGTTTTGCAATAATCAAACATAAACTCAATATACGACTGTTCCTGCCATCTATTGGCGATTGTGAGCAACTAACTGCAAGCTAGAAGGCGTTGTTAATTAAAAATAAGCCAATAAAGATACGACTTTTCCTGACATCTATTGGCAAATAATAATACTATTTTTTTTTACCCGAGCGAAGCTCGGTCTTACCGGCTCGTATTTATTTATGTCTGCACACAGTAGATATGAGAAACACGAACATTTTAGATACAAGAACACATTTACATAATACAAGAAGTGGAGTGATAGAAGAAGAACACAGATACATTGAAATGGTGTCTCTCAGTCCCATTTTAGTACATCGATTCTTAGAATACAATATGACACCTAGACAAAATGTTCTTTTTCTCTAGACTGTGTTATTGGTTTTGCTTATATAATTATAGGTTAAGGCGGACCTTCAATGAAAAAAGAACCGGTTGTTTGTAAAGCGGTTTACTGACGATAGTTGAACGTGACAACGTCATAAGCCGCAATTATCGTCGCAATTACAATTGACACCACATTCGCTTTTCACTGCACTTCATACTTGACGAAAACATGCAAATGTGTTATTGTATAGCAGCTGTCCACGGGGAAGCATCGCTCACTCAAGTAAGAGAGAGACAGACGTCGAACGCTGCCAAACGCGGAGGCCGATTGTTTCTCTTTGTCGCTCGTTCCGCGCTCTCGCTTGCACTTCAAGCCCTAAATGGAACGCCTCAAAGCGAGGTAACTCCACATGAGTCATGTTTTGTCGTGCGTGCAGCCAGCTCTATCGAATTATAAGACGTTGTAACGACAAAATATCAATAATATTTGATGTGTACAAACCAGTAATATCCCATGTTCAATGCGCACTGACCGTACTCATACTTTCAATGTGAATTACTGTGCTGCTGTAGAATTGTACCCAGTGAAGCTGAACTAAGCACTTTTGAGCGTAGAGAGTGAGTTTTCAAAGAACCATTGAAGGAAAATTTAAGCTACTGTACCTGTAGTAGAATGCTTCTAGATTCATGGGACCAAGTTTGACGGCCAATGTATTTCAAAAATATGTCTACGGTTTTGATAATATTTATTTATTTATTTATTAGGACATCCAACTAAGGAAACACTTGAATAACAAATAATATTAACAAAAAGTCTTAAAACTATGTGTCCCTCCAGTTATAGGATGCATCCTGTTAGGTGTCTTTAAATGTATAGTACCTACTCAAAAATGGTATTACAATTTATATTAAACTAGCAGCCCGACCCGGCTTCGCACGGGGTAGACAATATTGTTGTACATTATTTTGTTCTATCGCTAATAGTTTCGGCAGCGCATTCGACGAAAGACATTTTAAGACTCATTTTTTTACACCTTCGGTTACATTGTTCAAATTTTACCAAGGATCCCTAATTTTTTTCAAAATAAAATGTAGCCTATGTCAAATTGGAAGAATGTAGCATTCTATTGGTGAAAGAATTTTTTAAATCGGATCAGTACTTTTTGAGTCTATTCATTACAAACATACAAAAATAGGTACAAATCTTTCCTCTTTATAATATTAGTATAGAAGTATAGATAAAGTGAACAAGTGTTTGCACCTATTCTAAATGATTTATATAACGTCAGGGGCCACTGGTATTTATTCATGCCCCTACTTACGGGACGTTATAGTGCTTGAGACAGGATTTTAGATGGAATAGTCTTGCCCAGCACCTATACCATCCTCCCAGCTTAGTCGTCAATTGAATGGTTTGAAAATACAGCATGTCGCTTAGCTTTGAAAACCACCAATTGACTCTTGATATTAGTTCTACCTTCTTCGAAAATCATACACAAGACGTATAATATGGAGTGTTACATTTCTCGTCACACTTCCAATAAGCAAGTAACACTCCCCGAACCCAAACCACTCTCCCCCAATACTTCACACGGCTCAAAGGGCTTGTTTACCGAGTGCTGCCATATTTAGTCGAGCAAGCGCTTGCCTACCAGTCAATTTGTGTTGCAGGCCTACTCTGAAATATCTAACTTTTCATATTTTTATTAGTGAAAGGAAAACGACACGATACAAATACACTCGGGACTCATCACGTGAACGAAATGTTAAATATGTGAAATCATGCTAAAACAGTTCAGCTTTGCGTACATCTAGGCAATTCGCTGCAATCTGTGATGGCGATCGTTGTTGCGATATTTGACAGCGATACATTTTTGATTTGTTTGTCATTTTTATAGATACGGGTGCGGAACCCTTCGTACGCGAGTCTGACTCGCACTTGGCCGGTTTTTTTTATATTTTGTTCACACAAACTTCTCATATTTGTCACTAGTTTATTCAAACCAGTGTGGTGAAAGGTAGCTGCGCCTCAGAGGCTTTTTTGTGCGCTACTACGTGCAACACACACTGGTTTGTTGAAATGAACTAGTAACACGACAAGACGACGTGTGCTAAAAGCAATTGAAGCAAAGCGCAGTGCTGCCAGTGGCAGTCAAAAAATAGTCAAATATAACCTGCGACAGCCCAAAAAGTAACATTATCAAAAATTATGTGAAAAACGACACAACATTTTTGTAACATGGAAGTAACATGCGAGGGTCAAAAGTAACGTAAAATGTTACAAAAGTAACATTCTGGCAACGCTGCTAGGCGTAAACATCCATTTCGCGGTAGCACATGTCTCCAATCGCCCAGCAGGTACGGCCCGGTACCTACATCGTTTCGACTTCTTTTGGCGTCCGGTTCACCGTGAAATTGACTCTGGCGATTGTCTGACAAAGTCCTGTTTGGCGACCGGCGGGATTGCTTCCTATGACGGCGCAGTTCGGTAATGCTGATGCCCTTTCAATAATGCGAATCGATTTGTCACAAAGGAAATAGAAATAGCTGATGGGAAATTGACTGTCTTCTGTTTGAAAAATTACAAGGAAACCGGTGGAGAGAACGAGGGAAGAAGGCGGATATTATTTTTGTCTAGATTCTGTCCGCAAACAAAGTGAGCTACAAGTTGGTTAAAATATCCTTGGCTACAAGTCAATTCTATGTTTAAGCTAAACGAGCCGGTATGACCGAGCTTCGCTCGGGTTTAAAAAAATAGTATTATTATTTGCCAATAGATGTCAGGAAGAGTCGTATCTTTATTGGCTTATTTTTAATTAACAACGCCTTCTAGCTTGCAGTTAGTTGCTCACAATCGCCAATAGATGGCAGGAACAGTCGTATATTGAGTTTATGTTTGATTATTGCAAAACACCAACTTCTCGTCATTTTCTAAAAATGAATCCTACCTAGATCGATTTATCGCCCCCGAAAACCCTTGTATAGTAAATTTCGTGAAAATTGTTGGCTCAGTTTCCGAGATCCTAAATATATATATATACAAGATTTTCTCGTTTAAAGGTATAAGATTTGTTCTACCGTTACGCTTTTATTGAGCCACAATCATCTCTAAGTTTTGCTTTTGTTATTTTGTATGATGATAACAAGGTTTAAAAAAAATAACTTCAAGTAGGTAAACAATAATTATAAGTTTAAAAAACTTGAGAAACCGACTTCATTGCCAAACGTCTAAACCGATTTTAATGAAATTTGTTTGGGACAATCTGGACGTAAGAATAACCTTCCAAATAAAAAAAAAATTTCTAAATCGGTTCATAAATGACGGAGGCATGCAGTTACAAACATTAAAAAAATTATTAAAAAAAAATGGCAACACTGATTTTAATAAAATTAAAATGGAACCAATCTGTAAGCAATACCTTTCAGATAAAAAAATAATTTTTCAAATCGGCTTACAAATAACGAAGTTATGCGGTAACAAATATAAAAAAAAAAATACAACCGAATTGAGAACCTCTTCCTTTTTGATTGGAAGTCGGTTAAAAAGAGTCGAATTCAAAACACATATTTAAGTAGATACTTACTAGGTAAATTGTTGTAACGATTAAAGTAATTATAATAAGAACATACATGAATTATTCAGATTTTCATTATTTATTTAACAATTTGTACAAGTAATTTCATGTTTTGTTTGGGAAGCGTGTACGAAAGTTCGTTTATCATTCACAAACAAGCAGAGTTTCTCAAACTACACCTCGCTTTGCAATCTCAACCAACGTTAAAGCTTTGCGCATACCTAAGTGTTCTGCGATGGCGATCAATAAAACGCTGTCAAATATAACAACTATATTTGACAACGTTTTACTGATCACCATCGCTATTGCCTAGATGTGCGCAGGCCTTTAAGACATTTATAATTATGAACTTGGTTGCGCAGTTGACGGACTGAAACGCAGGAGATGCAGGTTCAATCCCCACACATTTTTTATAAACATTTGTTTGTATCTAGGTGTTGTGATACTATGGTACTTGTAGAAGAAAAATAAATGTTGATGGTACACAGCACACTGCATCATCTAGCCCCGAACTAAGTAAAAATGGTATAAGAATGCCCATAATTCTGAGACTGTAATCGCACTGGCACCCGTTGAAACGGAACGCAGAGATCTGAGGATCAACAAACATAAAAAAGAATGGTGGTACTACCCCGCACAAGTTGTTTTAATACTGCTGCATGTGTTTACAAAAATCACAAAAAAAACAATATTAGTTTTCATGATATTGTTTAGAATATCATTCTGCAGTAGCCCAGTCTATCACGTCGATACCCACTCGGGCACTGGAAGTAGGGTATTCTCATAAGTAGCTTAGATTTGTTCACACAGTCACCATTCACTATAACTGTTCCTTCTGGACATACTTTTACAGTTTCACTGTTTTCTTCACTATTTACGCCATCTTCAGTACCATTCTTCAAAATTTGCTTTCCATGGTACCTTGGCTCCAATAACTCCACTTCGCCTTTGGGACCGTCACTGAATGTCACCGGTTGTTCCTTGAAAATGTTATCAGGATCGATATTGCGCTCTTCTATTTCTGGAGTGAGGGGATCTATAGAGTTTTTGGTTGGTTCTTTCACTCCGACAAAGACATCATAAACAAATTTTTTGTAGACGAAAAACACTTGGCTTACGAAGTTTGTTAGCGCAGGTTTTTCTTGAGTAAGATCTGTGATGGATTCCGTTTCTGTGGGCTTTTTGAATGAAAACATTCTTATTTTATTCACCAACACGTCAGCTAACACCTCATTCCACATCGGCTTGCTTTCCTTTTGGTCGCTCAGCAATTTTCTTAAGAGGATCCTTTGTTTGCTTCTCGTCTCTTCGGTAACTGAATAGGTGCCGAACAAGATTGTAATCCCCAAAATGTGTATAATATTCATTTTTGTTTGTCAATGTATAATGCGGTGGCACAATGCTGACTGAAAGATTGCTGAAGATAAAGTTGAACGCGCAGTTAATAAGTACAGCTGTTAACAAAAGTGTTTTCACGAAAAGTACAATACAAAGTTTTGTATTCCCTCCGCGGTATACGTAGTACCGCTACGCACTGTAAAATTGATATTCTTTTATTTTAGCTATGCCTTCAGTTCTGTTCCATTCAGTATCTTGATACTAAGTAGATGCTCACTCAGGATTCTCGTACTTTCATAAGACGCACCGAAGGAAGGAATATGTCTCCCATTACAGCCGTCAACGTTTCTTAAGATTTCTAATAATTTTTAATTTCTTAACAATCTTGAGAGAAGAGGCTGTAGAAGAATAAGACCAAGATGTCACCGTTTATTTCATTTTCGAAAATATACAGGCTTGATAATTTTCATGTAGTTTCTTTTTATTTTAAAACTAAGCATCCTCTCAAAGGTAAGACAGTACTTCTCGCCGGGACAGCTTCTACATCTTTATCAAGCTCAAGTCCGATCGTGCATGGAGTACTGTTGCCACCTGTGGGATGACTCTGCTAAGTATCAGCTTGAAGCCTTAGATTCTATTGAGCGGCGGGCTAGGAGGCTTGTTGACAATGACCAACTTTTCGATTCCAGGCTCTCCAGTCTAGAGCACCGCAGACGAATCGCCTGTTTATCCATATTCTACCGATTACATTTCGGTGAGTGTGCGCAGGAACTACACAATCTGATCCTCCCATCACCCTTTTACCTTCGGACCACCAGGCGTACGGATAAATGTCACCCCTTCATGGTTGAGGTCCCACAACATCGCACAAAGCGCTTCGCTTCTACTTTTTTGGTGCAAACAGCCAAGGAGTGGAACTCTTTACCGTCGTCAGTATTTCCGAAGCATTACAACCTTGGAATTTTCAAGTCAAGAGTGAACAAGTGGATTATAGCTAAGCGTGCTCCACCTTAGGCTGCATTTTCACTTTTTATCAGGTGTGATGGCAGTCAAACGTTTAACTATCAACAATAAAAAAAAAAAATAGTTTTTGAATTTTTATTTATTGTCTGCGTCTAAGTTTTTGTGAGCAATAATGTAATTTCTATGTATCTATCTACTTTCAGTTAATAAGTTTTCGTTCATTCTTTCTTATCATAATAAAACATAGTTTTGTCAAGCGCTAGTATCTATCACATAAGTCTTTGTTGCTGCAAGACAGATTCTGTGTCATAAGTCTTATGTTGCTGCAAGATTCACCGTACATTGTTAGTCGCAGTTCGTGTTTACAACAACTGATTGTTCACGACTTCAAGTACTTGGTTTATTGTCTCAGTAAAATTTAGATGTGGAGTGTTCCTTGTTGGCAGCTGCATAAACTTTAGCAGATAAAGTTTGTGTTATTGAGTTCTGTGTTTCTTTATTCTCTAGAAAGTTCTCTAGAAGTGGCAGGTGAAAGAAAATGGAAAGAAAAGCATTTTATTTCGTTTTGAAATAAGAAAAAAATTGGCTGCACAAGTCAGTTAGTTAGCTCTTCTTTCTGTTTTCTCAAGTTTCTTCTTTCTGAGTTCGGAAAATCAAGAAAATCAAGAATGCTACGAGTAAGTACACATATTGGAAATTTTCGGATGGACCGACAGATACATAGATAACTCTTTATTGATTACAATGACACACTTCGGCAAGTTCGGCAAGTTTATCATGCGCACTTGATGTGCGGGCAGGTTTTTCCGCAAGTAGGCCGCTGGCGGGCCCTTTTTGCGTGACCCTTGACACGTGTTGCTCGAACTTTTTTAGGTTCTACAACACGCCGGTTTCCTCACGATGTTTTCCTTCACCGTTTTGAGAGTACTGACATAGTGCACATAAATTTTTCGACAGAAAAACTCATTGGTACACGAGTGGATTTGAACCCACGACCTTCGAATCGGAAGGCGGGGCCACTACCACTTATAATGACCAAAGATTTTGTTAAGATCGTGGAAAGACGGTGGATGAAAAGGGCTCAGAAACGTTCTGGAATGTGTAGAGGAGGCCTATGTCCAGCAGTGGACATCTTCTGGCTGATAATTATAATGATGAAGACACATATTGTGTTCAACCATCTTTTAAAGCGTAATTAATAGTCTGGTACGCTTGTCGACGTGACTGTAGGTACATGGCTATCTAAGATAAGGATAACATAAACCAAATATTGACGGAGTGACGCCGCCCGAGTAAAAACACCAGGCGTCCTCCTTAGTGATTGTTTTTAACTTTATCATATCTTGAGTGGGTAAAATTGTTCCAAGGACGGAGAGTTTTTTTAAATACTTTTATCTTAGTTCATGTAAAAGTTGTTTTATAATAATAATTATGACGAATATTAATGCGCCGATGACAACTAACTGGTGCCAAAAAGAACACATCAAGCTATTAAAAGAATTATTGACACGATAATGTGAAAACATTTAATTGGTGATTAGTGTTTTTAAGTTTTTTAATTATAGATTTTAACACTGTTTGTTTTAAGAATAAAATAAAAAAATAAAATAAGAAAAAGAATCAAACTATGCATAATACCTACACATTTTTGTTCCAGGCGGAGATCGAACCCACAACCTACAGCACACAAAGCGAGCTCGCCTGAACAGTGAAGGTACTCCTTCAAAGAGGCTATAAATAAAACGTCACGTTCTCCAAACGTCACGGGACGTATGCGACCGGCTCCAATTTCGCGCGATTCCTTTGAGCCGGAGCAATGCGTGCCGAATACTTGCCGAGACCTACACGTTGACACCGTTCTATTTCAAATAAGGAATGACGTCAACATAATCTGCACTTAGGCAGAGGTGGTACAAACCGAAAATATTCCCATTTCTATTTAACAATTAGATAAACTTACCTAACAAGAAACATATGCTGTTGCACTGCGCATCTCTGATACAAAATTATATTCAATTGAATATAGAAAGATAGTTAAATAAAATAAAAAATACTTAGTGTTTAAAAAATACATAAAATACATTTGACTAACTTTTGACTCGCCCGGAGGTTAGTTTAATAAATCACGTTACAAGATTGTAAATGACAGGCAACCGAAAAACTAGAGAAGACATCATTTATGGGGCTTCCACCCATTTGTATGTTTGTAAATCTGCGGTGACATGCTTTACGTGAATTTGGAAGGTTGTACGTTTCAAAGCATAAATATTTTTTCGGCAAATGGGCAAACAATACTGCGGTGGAATAGTTTCGGCGGGAACCGGCGCGTGAAATCGAGCTGGACTTTGCGTCCGGTCAGCTGGTCACCAGCGTTTGAGTTTCAATTATCTATATCGATGAAATAGTCGGAAATATTTTACACACACCTCACAAAATCATGATTTAGTTAAGGTGGACATGGGTACGTACTTGTTTTGCCTATTTGATGAAAGTGTGTGTGTTTACCAGCATTTTTCTTGGAAGGTTTTTAAAGTTTCAATATTAATAACAAGTTTAAAGTATTACTGCATTATTGTTATTAAAATCGCTTTATTAAAACCTTTCAATAGAAAAGTCGATATTTATTCCTTAGCTTAGCTTGGCATTATGCTGAGTCAAGACCCTTTTGCTGCTTACAGAAAATCACGATGCACTTCTCCAGTATCGATGTATCTATTTGTTTCATTCTTATTTTAGTATCCTTGTGTTTTATGTGCGCTTATATAGTAAATAAATAAATGTCTATGTTAATATTTTTTATAGCTGTCGAATGTTTGTTTTTCATCAGTAGCGTTGGATAATCAGCATTATTAAAGCTTCTAACCTTTGAAACTTGTGTCGAAATCGAAAAAAGAGTGAGAATGGAACCAACAAAAGAGTGCGAAAGAGGGTAGATCGATTTATCTGCCAATAACATTCCTACTCGTAGACTTCAGTTTAACCGTGATCATGGTGCATGCAACTGTGCCAAAAATCGGAAGTCAACTCAAAAAAAAAAACATGGTAAATATCCCGTTGTTTCATAAAAATCATTGTTATAGCTTCATCTATCTTTGAATACGGAGTCCCTCCACCATGGCGTCACTTTCCGTCAACTTCAGTAGTATCGATGTTACTAAAGATTAAAGCATCGATATCAATGTTGTCCATCCCTAGCGTCGGTTAGTCGACGATATTGTAAAGGGCGTCACGCGTGCGGGTAGGATGCGCTGTTGACGGATTGTCCTTTTTGTTCACAAACTTTTCGACAAGTTTCCTATGAAAATGGCAAAACGGAATATTTATCGCGCCTGCACCAATTTCGCTGATTGATTTATTTAGATATATATTTTATTTTAATACTAGAATATGGTTGTGATCGATCAAAAGTTAGAATGGTTTGATGTCAATTTGCTTTTTAAAGATTTTCGAATGGCGCATATAAAAAAAATATTATTTAAATCAAATCTTATTTGAAAGTAAGAAACTATTAAATAGATATCCCTTAAAATGCAAGCTGAAATTGTGTCGCCAAACATTTCAATGCTCTAAAGTATAGGTACGGCCACATCTAGGCGATCAACTGCGATAAGTGACTCTCGAGCACTCGTAGAGTACCGCTGTCACTTATTGCCTAGATGTTGCGTAGCTTTAGTCGTGAAAGCTTTACAAACAGACATAACACTCTTTCTCACTTATGAATTTACATTTTCGTTTAACTACCATTAATTTCTTCCAAACAAAATGCACCAATTTGGCATAAAAACACATTCCGAATTCAATATTCAACGAAAACAAATGCATAAATTTACCCGCCAAAAAACAGTCCCACTTAATTTAACCTCCAATTATTTCCGCTAACGAGCAGAAAGCGAAACTACTTCCCGGGGCGAGTCATCGGCGCTAACTAGTTCGGGTCGTTAGTACAGCAACTGTCATGACAACTGGAGCAAATACTAGTCATTAGTGGAGGCCCGTTTAGGCAGCTATTGACAGCAGTGTTTACGTTTGGTAGAACTCCAGCTGTGGGATATGTGAATAATTTAATGTAAAAAACCATTTTAAAAAACAATATTTTATTTAAATGTGTTAAGAAGAAAAAAAAAACTTTTATAATCAACTTACAACGCTTCGTTCGCCCCGTTCCCGTTACTTTTTCGGAATAAAAAGTACCAGTAGTACTAAGTAAGTTAACTCCCCACCAATTTTCTGCCAAATATGTTCAGCTGTTCTTGAGTTATTTATTAGTGTGGGTAACTGATACGACTTTTTTTATAAATATAATATAGATAAAAGCTTGTCGTGAGATTTCAGTAGTACTCGTATTTAATTAGTTCAGATTTTTTTATTGTAAGAATCAGTCACATGAAGTTATTTAATTTACACAGAAATAAATCTCGTGACAAACTTTTATATCATATAAATTGTGTAATGCCGTTTTAAGTTGATTTTTAGCGCAATTAAATAGAAGCTTGTTTTAAAAAAGGCTTTTTGCGTTTATTTTTTTTTTAGTCCGCATCGAACTAGTAATGTGAATAGTGAAAATTTAAAAATAGAAATTGAAGATCAAGAACTTTTTTTATTATTGAGTCGGAGTTGTTTGGATTACGACCCCACTGAATTCTGAGTGATCCACTTTTCTTTTCGCACAACTAGTTTTTTTTCAGAACATTGATTGTTAGCAATTTTTGTGTGATGTGCAGAGGCCTGTACGTTCCCCAAATACTTTATTTTAAATCAGCTTAAAGTTGAAATATTTAAAGCTTTATTGTAAGCTTAGTGTCGTTGAGATAATTATAAAATGTAATTTATATAAGAAGCTTGAACATTTGGTGTAATTGAACGCTTTAACGTTCAACGGTTAGATAAGTTTTGAAAGAAACGGCCACCGTAACGCGGCTGGTTGTTTTCGGTGGCAATATTTTTACTATGTTTAGTAATACTATAGCGACATAGTAAACATTTTCATACTTCTAATAGAAAGTAAAGAAAGGCAGATTTTTCGGTGACTTCTTATTTATTTGGGGTCACAATCGCAATTTTTTCTGTTGTAGATATTAATATCTAATAAGCAGGGATTGTCACGATCATAAATACGGTATTTCGATAACTGATATCCAAAATCATAAAGTTATCCCTTTGACTAAACGCTATGTTTTTCCCCTTTTTAAGGTCGACATGAAAGTGGCCGCTATTTAGAAAAAAAATATATTCAGGTTCATCTTTTTACGGTCGTCATGACAGTGGTCGCTTTTTAGCAAACTAGGGCATTAGAATTGTGACCTGTGTCTTTGATCCCGTATCAAGCTCAGACATGTTTTTGTTTTGTTAAGTAACTATGATTATTACAACTTGATGTCTGACGTTTAGGGTTTTTTATTTATCGCAGTTCGTAGCAGTTTTCTGGTAGCATTCCACACCAAGAGTGGCCAGTAAAACTAGCGCTGTATGGGCCTTGTGGCTGTACGAACTGTTAAGATTGCGAGTCATTCGTGATATTAAAATAATTATTGTAATCTACGTTTGTGTTATGATCAAAATATTTATGTGCTAAACTTTGTGCAATCGGATAGCACAATTGAAGATTTTGCCTGTTCTCGTGAGTTTCTTGTGTTCAATAATAATTAATTTAGACTCTTTTCGATAAATAAGGTCAGTGATTTTACATCTTTCAAAAGGTCAAAGTGTGCGAGCGATTTGTTTTATGGAATTCAGCGTCCGAGCAACTCTGACGCTGCATAATTATATAAAAAAATCGGTTGTCTGTAAAGTCAGTTTACTGACGATAGTTGAACAACGTCATAAGAAAATACACAGATGTCGAGGCTGCCGAACGCAGTGGCCGATTTTACCTCTTTGTCGCTCGTTCCGCGCTCTCGCTTGCACTTCAAGCCTTAACTGGAACGCCTTAGAGCGAGGTAGCTCCGCATAAGTTATGTTTTTTCGTGCGTGCAGCCGGCCCCATCGAATTGTAAGACGTTGTCACGTCAAAAATCCTCTATTTTCAGATCTCAAGCAACAAGGCACGTGTATTCATGATTGACGGTATTAAGTTTAAAGCTTGTTTGCACTATGCTCAGCTGGCTTAGTGTTGCTGAAATTAAGCTAAGTAAACTTTCACGACTGAAATTTCTAATGTAAACGAGTGATGTACCCATGTAGATCTGCAATAAACATAAAATCTCAATCTAACGTAGTAAACATGTAATATAAACATCGCTTTATAAGTCAAATATGACAACAGATGCTGTTAAATTTTTGGTTTCATTTATTTGTAACTAACAAGCTTTTGATTGCAACAGAATTATACAATCACCTAGCTATTTTTATTCTTATAAGGTTGATTGCATGGCAACTAGATTCTCCTTACTGACGTTTCAAAGTGATTTTTGTGATATAATTAAATGCATTCATTTTGACGTTATGAAAATTGTACACGTTAATATATGTGTATGTTTTTTATCTTGATACAAAAACACGCTCGCACATATCTCTTTATATTCAAAGAACAGAAAATAGGATTCCTTAGTTATATGTACGCGCAATAAGTCCATACGACATGTAATTTCCCCCAGGACAGGGGACGGTGTCTCCGCACGTAATTACAACGTCTATGTGAAATTGTTTTATGCGGGTACATTGACTGTTCGTTTCAACGGTCAAGCGTCAACGGCCTGAGCATCGAAATCATAGGCATATTCAGAAAAAGTACTCGAGTCCGAGTCAAAGTCAAATATATATTTATTCAAGTAGAGGATCACTTTGAAACATCTTAAAGCTAGGTGAGTGTAGATGCCAGTTCCACGCGACCAAGCCTAGAAGAGTCAAGCCTAAAGCATAGATTATTCATCTTTTTTCAATGGAGAATAACTGTCAAAAAATATATACTTGACGCTCGACTCAGACCCTGGCATTTTTTCTGCATATGGGTCTTAGATTTTATTTCAACATTTCATTCATGCACTTGCTGGTTAACCCATTTAACCCCACGTATAAGATGTATTTTGCATGCTTTGAAGCAGAATACGGCTGAGTGTACTTAATCTATATTTATTTTGTCACCCTGTAATAACCTGTGTTTCGCAAATAAATGATTGTATTGTATACTTAAACCAATCACAAGTATTAGGTATATTCTGTTTTATGTTCCCTCTACTCGTATTCCAAACACGGCTTGTTCGGATGATCGCTGAATCCGCATTCGATTTTCAAATTTGCCGCTCTATTACAAACAATTGAATACTCCCTAAAATAATATTAAATTTTCCGCAGTCGTTGAGCTGAAAACTAGTTTGTTTTTCATTTTCAACTCCGTATTAGAAATTTATGGCTTGTTTTTATCAAACATTCGAAGCTATTAAAAACTTGGTCGTCTCAAGTCTCACAACTATTGGAAGCTATGACGATCTGCAAAATATTTGTGTGCGTACTAACTTACGTACAAGATGTCTCGCGCAGTGTGCTTTTCTTAAAACTTGTTGTTTTCTTCAATAAATGGTGTTTTCTAAAACACTTTCGACATAATAGTGTAGCGGTTTCATCCATAATATCTTATTAGCTTGCTATGGCATTCTTTCGAATATTTTATTATTCATTATCCATAGTGGCTTCTTGATTTTCACTTTTTCTTACCCAACTCGTGAAAAGAAAAGAATTTCGAGGTAATGGCTCCTGTGGTCGTCAAGCCTTGATGGAGACTTTAAGATGGCCTAAAATTGTAGAGTTGATACCATTTTATCTCTGCCTTGCTCACATCTAGATCGTTTGCGAGGGCGATCAGTATATTGCTGTCAAATACTGTCACACTGTCAAAGTTCACGGCAATCTATAACCCTATGCTGAAACTGATCGCAATCGCAGATAGCCAAGTTCTTCTTCTGACTGAATGAGTCATTGTCAGATTTGGTACATATTTGTGGCCACCCTGTAGAAGTGACGCTGTGTTTTACGATTTTCACTAAATTCTTAGCTCTATAAAGTTTAGCATCAATCCAGGCTCCTTCATATCGAGGCCACGAAAGATATTGCTGGTCAAAGATTAAACAACATTACTAAATATTTTAGAGTTGGTGTAATAAAACCCGCACCCAGATCTTAAAATGGTGGCGCTTATTTATACCTACCACTCACGAGTCATCATGTTTCTGCTACTTCATTCTTCATCCCACACTAAGTGGTGGTAAGAGTTTTAAGGGATCGGCAACGCGCTTGTGATGCCTCTGGTATAGCAGGTAATCGGCTACGGTAACCGCTTCCCATCAGGTGGGCCGTATGCTTGTATGTCAACTTCGTTTAATAAAAAATAAAAAAAATGGGGTTGGCTCAACAGGTTTGTCTGATGTGATTTCTGTCAGAAAGGAATGATGAAATGAAAGATGATGATGATGATGTGATGTAAGGATGGGTAAGAATTAGTGACTGCTGAAATGAAAGCTAATAGAGGAGAGTGGAGAACGAAAACCTGTTGTGCCGACTCCAAATGAAGTGGGATAAGGACAAGAAAATATGATGGAATTCGTGATTCCTGTGATTTGTTTTAATTTTAATTAAAATATTTATTATAGTGACTGAAAGAACTGGTAAGTTTATTATGTTATTCACTTCAGCCTAACTTTGTACTGCATTGTTCTCTCACTAAACGTTGAAAACTGAAATTCTAGTGGAGCTCTAAATAATAAAAGAACTTATGGAACTCTTTTTATCGTAAGTTTCATGGCCCTGTATTTACGGGGTAGCCAGAAAGGGTAGTGCAATAGACTTTTTATTGTCAAACGTGAGTGAAATCGTGGCCCAAGTTTTTTATGAAGGTAAGTCTGTATTTTATTTGTTCCTCCATTTGCGCGATGGGTCTAGCTAGTAATTCATAATGGAGAAGATTGTCCTGGCTCTGAGAGTTCAGCTTGTTGGTTCCGACTGAAATTTCTGTGTTTTTTCTCATATTTTATGGTTTTTGTTATCTTGTACCATGTCAATATCAAGTACAAGTTAAAAACTTGTACTTGATTTTTAGTTTATGTGAAAAAGTGACGAAAAGATGTCCTTTGCTTTTTAACCTTTGCTTATAACAATTTTTTGTCGTGAATGAAAATACCAAGAGACAAATATGCGATTGAGGATACTATAAGTCACCGAAAATGAAACTTGAAAATTGAAGTGGATTACTTGTGTGGGGTCGCGACTCGTGGTCCCACTAATTTGACCCACTGGTGGGACAGTGTGTCGATTTAATGGGCTCGTGGTCCCACTGTTTGGTGGGACCATCAGTCAACGTAATGCAGTCGCTCGTGGTCCCACTGATTTGGTCATAAGGGCTAGCTACACAAATATATTTGGTGTAGTCTCAGTAGTCCGGTTACAGTTAAGTCAACCGTGCGGACTTCTGAGTCGTCGAGCGACTCAGAATCAGGAATCGATGGCCGATCGAGGATCAACTCAGGAATTTAATATTAAATTATTTTATTTTATTATTAAAGTTTTTTTTTTTTTTGAAAAAATCAGAAAACAGTGTAAATAATTGCTGCTAACTTGAAGGACGCGCGACACTAACAGGTACAACGTACATCTCAAGTGGCCAGTACCTACCTACCTGAACTCACTTTAATTCAAGTATTTAAGGCCTGCGCACACCTAGGCCGCTGGCGAACGCGATCAGTGAAACGCTGTCAAATATCGCTGTCAAATTTGACAGCTGATCGCCGACGCCAGCGGCCTAGGTGTGCGCAGGCCTTTAGGCCTCTGCCTCAAATTTTGCGGGCAGCGGGGCGGCGGCGGCGGCGGCGCGGGAGCGGCAGGATCTTATGCGTAAAATCAAATGGACCCCCCCCCCCCCCGCCCCGCCCCGCTGCCCGCAAAATTCAAGGCAGAGGCCTTACTCTACGTATAAACTTGATGCAGTGGGGCCACGAACCTACGATTTTAACTATGACTGGTAGTCCCACTAAGCAGTGGGACCACGAACCCATGATTTCAGGGATAGTGGGACCACGAGTAATAGTGGTACAATCCCAGTGGGACCACGAGTCACGACCCCTTGTGTGCTCATACCTACAGAGCAAAACAAGCTGTACCTACAAGAAGGTAATTATTTCTTTTTCCTATTAAAAATAATACACACAAAATGTAACCAGTTTATTTCGGATCACACAAATCTGTAGTATACTCTTAAAAACTAGGATACATATAGTTGGCAAGTGCTGTGAACGATCAAATCGAATGTAAATAAATTCCTCCATTCCTCACAACAACACACTTCCACATTGGAGACGTCCAGCTGTCTGCAACAGTCCTCAAAATGCTGCTACTATTACATTCCGTAAGCAACTCAATAAGAAACGTAACCAACCAGCAAACGAGTACCTTGAATGAAAACGTTCGGAAAATCCACTCATGTGCACCACAATTCAACTTTAAGGAACTGTATCTCGATCTACACAGAAGGTTTAAAAGACCGACAGACAAGTTTAAGGGTTTAAAGCACTTTATATGCGATGTGACATGATGAAAAGTTGAAGTCAAACCGACAATGCTCTCAAACGGCTAAATCAAATCAAATCAATAAAAAAAATATTTATTCAGTTGTATCACAAGGATCACTTTGAAACGTCTTAAAGCTAGGTGAGTCTAGGTGCCAGTTCCACGCAACCAAGCCTGGAAGAACAGGCAACTAACTACGGCTCGGTTCCTACCGTTTTTACCCGTGATTCTTTAACAAAACAAAAATAAAAATAGCAGTAAAGTTGATGCCTCTCCTTAACAGCATGGAACCCCATGCTAACAATAAACTCTACGATGTCCAACCCTGTACCACAGGCCCTTATGTGACTATAACTTCACTGGCATCCATAGCCTATAACAAGATATTTAAAGGATATAGATGCCACCAACGCTTGGCAGCAGAAATAGGCTTGGCTAATACTTCTACGGACGAACCCTACACAAAGCACCCTACTACAAGATAAGCTTACATATATACATGCATAAAATCACGCCTCATTCCCATGGGGATAGGCAGAGATCACGGATTTCCACTTGCTACGATCCTGACACACCTCTTTCGCTTCATTCACTCGCATAACATTCTTCACACATGCTCGTCGGTTTAGGGTACTCCTTACCTGGATTTAATAAAGCTGACAATTCGACATATATGTCAAAAAGCGACAAAATTGTGGAATTGTTGCGCTTTTGTGACATGTTTGTCACTTTTATCAATAGCCTAAGCGCGACAATTCCACTAGCTTGTCGCTTTGTGACATATTAATATATGTCACTAATATATGTCGAATTGTCAGATTTATTAAACAGGGCCCTGGCCTTTCTCTAAAACGTCTGCGATCTGATCGAGATACATGCGCCTAGGTCTAAATAAAAATAAAGATAATAAGATTTTCAACCATTTAAGATAAGCTTAAGCGTTTAAAAACATCCAAGTAAGCACTTCTGCCCAGTTCAAATCCAGGTCACAGTGAAAGCACACAGCAGTCTAACACCGGGGTCACAATAAAAATCCTTTATTCATATTTACAATCACGTGAACACCTTACCCTGCATAACGCTTTAACTTACTGTAACACCACTGTTTCGAGATAAACAGCGACTTCGCGGCGTGAGACTTTTATCTACCAAGATATAAGGAGACTAGAAGAGATGCACTTTAGACCATACTTGTACTAAATCAATTTGAAAGAAAGAAAGAAAAAATATTTATTTGCAAAGCAAAGCAAAACTCACACTAACAATATAAACTTAACAATTTATCACTAAACTACAGAGGTGAGCTTTGTGCATCGCAAAACGGACTCTGGCTCAGCATATGTTGGCCGGCTAGCAACCAACGCTGGTCTTTTGACAGAGCCGTTTCGGCGATGTCACGGGCTTGTGACCAACTCTTTTCAGGCATAGGTAGTCGTAGAAAAGGAATCGACAGCTGACGTGCCCTCTGAAGTACGGAAGCGCTCGCTTCGTTCGCTCGCTAGTGGCCTAACGCTACGGAAACGATATGCCAATAGCGTTCACCAAAAAGGAACGCATAGAACATTGTTTATTTGAGACAATCGGATAGAAATAAGCAAACATTGACATGAGCTTTTTCATAATCACTCATACTAACGGAAAAATCAAGCTCTTATTTTAAATATTTTTGCACGCTCACACTCATAGTATCGGTCTATGGCTATGGTTTTATTCAAAATAAGGTCATGAAAACATTTTTGAGCTATCTCTAGATCGTTAGTAAAGGTTTGCAGATAGTGAAACTGTTTCTTGTGTATTTTGTAAATATTCGTTTAATTTTTTTTTATTTTTTTTTTTTACATTTAATAGAACATCCTTTGGCTACAATCTCACCTGATGGTAAGCGACGATGTAGCCGACGATGAAGCAGGATGGTCTAGAAGACACCTATTCACTCTTGCCTTGAAGAGGCCCAGATTGTAGTTGTCAGGAAAAACAGCCGTCGGCAATGAGTTCCATTCCCTGGAGGTTCGCATAATGAAGGTGGAGCTAAAACGCTTAGTGCGAATGGGTGGTATGCTAACCAGGTATGGATGGTACTGAGCCGTGCGTCTGCTAGTCCTATAGTGGAAGGGAGATGGTGGTATAAGATCGTGCAGTTCCTGACTAAATTCCCCAGAATGTAACCTATAGAAGATCGATAGGCAAGCAACTTTGCGACGGTGCGCCAGACTCTGGATCTTAGCCTGCGCCATGTGCTGCTCGCCTATCAGCCTCAAAGCTCTTCGTTCAATTGAGTCTAGGGCAGCGAGTTGGTGTTTGGCAGAGCCAAACACCAACTCGCAATCGAATCGCAATCGAATTGTAAGTTTCGTGGGGTAAATAAATGATAACTCACTGAATAACTACCTACCAACCTTAGCTTTTATCTACCTAGTATCTAAACCCATTATAAGTGAACTGTAAAGTCTGTTATGGGTTGATTAATAAAGTTCTGCTTATAAACCGAATGTATCAAAATGGTTTATTTTGTCGTATGTAACAAAAATACTTAAGTATAAAATACAAAAGTAAACATAACATTTTCTCATATAAAACGCATTTATAAAGGCTTTAAAATTGTTGGAAGTGAGGAGGCAACATTGTGCTTTAAATAAATAATAAAATAAATAATAATGCGGACAATCCACACAACACTATCTAGCCCCAAACTAAGCAGAGCTTGTACTATGGGAACCAGGTAGCTGATATAATACTTAAATACTTGTTTTTTGTAAATACATACATAGAATACATACATAGTGCATACGTATTCTTAGTAATATAAAAGCTCCAGAGAGCTGTAGACCGTATTTTGGAGAACTAAAAATTATGACCCTTATTTCGATATATATCCTAGAAATCTGCAAGTTTGTGAGGCAGTATCCACAATACTTTAAAAAAAAAAGCGATGAACCGCGGCGCTTTAAAAGTAGGTATGAGCATAACCTAGTGCTACCTACATCTAATTTAAAGATACACAGCTCGGGACCAAATGTTATGGCGGTTAAAATATATAACAAGATTCCGGAAAACATCAAACATCTAGAAAAATACAACATTTTTGAAAAAAAAATTAAAGAGATGCTTTTACAAAAAAATTACTACACACTAGACGAGTTCTTTAACGACGAACAAAAAGACTAACTATAATAATAAATAACCCTTATAACATTTTATACTAAACCTGCTTACAAATCTGCGTGATTATAATCATATCGGCCCGCTTCTCCAGTATTGCAACACCCTTACAGGGTAAATTATGTATTGATTCAAAAATTAGTTCTAAGATCTGACACTGTTATATTTACATACATAATAAGGCAATAAATATACTGAATACTGAATACTGAATACTGAATACAATATAACACCCAGACAGAGAACAAACATCTGTGTTCACCACACAAATATTTGTTCTCGGTGGGGATCGAACCCACACGCCCTCCAGCGCAGAAGGCAGAGCTACTACCAACTGAGCTGTGAAGGCAGTCAAGGCTTTCTGGCTCTTTCACGCCTTTCTCTCAATGCTCAAGTCATTATGCCAAAAGTCTTGCGTATTATTTCATCAAAAATAATTTGTTTGTAGTTGGCGCATCCAGAAGGTATAGAGCCATGTTTATCTGCAGCAGTGGCGTTAAACTGAGCTCTGTATTCCGGTCTTGCATCGCCGAAACTTTGCGTGCGCGCGAATAAATTCTAATATAAGGAATTCTCACTCTATTTTTTATGCGGCCCGTTCGTGCTAAGGGCACAGGAGTATTGTACAGGGTGCCCTAAATTACTAAGTGGCGTTATATAGAGGAGAATGTACATTGGCTACGTTTTTATCATGGACTTGAGAGATTTTTGCGATTTCTGTGATTGTTTCGTTTGTTTTATTATTATGTTTATTTTAATCCACTTTTAGGTGACTTATGAGTAATGGCAAAGGCGATTAGTGACAATCTTAATTTAAAATTTGATTCTTCTTCCTCATAAATACTTTTTTTTTGTAAATACATACATAAAATACAATATAACACCCAGACAGAGAACAAACATCTTTGTTCACCACACAAATATTTGTTCTCGGTGGGAATCACCTTCAAAAAAGGTTTTATCACCTTGATTAGACTGATTTTGAGTTGAGTTTCGTAACTAATAAATGTACATTGTAAACACCCTGTATAAGTAAATAACCAGCTTGGCCACATCTGTGAGTATTTCCAATACTCACAAAGTGTGGTATGATGGACAAGTATAGAATTTCAAGCGAATTTGAGCTCTGTTTTCTTATAAACGGTACCGGTAACCTGGCAGCAGCTGTACAGTAATATAACGTTGAACATAATTCTAAAATCAATAAATTTTTACTGAAAGTGGTTTAGATAGAATTTTAGTTCTGTAGCGATCTAGTAATTCGATAGACTGAATAAAGAACTAGTGAAATCCCAAATACATGTCTTCAATACCTTATCACAGTGTGTAGGTACTTATCAGTGTTGAGTGTCGTAGCGCGTGAACGGACATAACGGACAAGTCTTGATATTCTTGAAGAAGAAGTAGGAGGAAAGTGGAAGAAGAAATAGGAGGAGAGTGGAAGAAGAAGTGGTGGTGGTGGAAGATGCTGCCTCCACTTTTCAACGACGGTATATCATGCAACATGTTAATGCCCGCGACCACGGCTATTGCAACATAGCCGAAACGTCCTGATAAATACCCGTGTATTAAATTCAGTTTGTGTTATGAGCGAAAGTTTAAAAAGTACACGTCTTAAAATTTTAAGTCTTTAAATTTTATGTGCATGCGTTATCGTGATGGGAGAGACTTCTCCTTAATTTCAATTATAGCCTTTTCCATATTACCAGATATAGACTCAGAGATAATATACTCTCTATTGGGTATATTCACTGTACCCATTCTTAATTCTTTATTCGTGTTCATACCTAAGCTTGTCTAGTTTCCGACCATTCTTCAAAGACAATTGTGTCACAACTAAAGGACAATAATTAAGGGGCCAGCATTAAGCTTTGTCTACATAATGCGGGCTACAGTCCCGGATTAGTGGGGTTCGGTCCCACCCGGCCCCGGCTTCCGGGGATCAGAGCACAACTTAGTTTTTAGAAATTGTATAAGTGAGTAGTTTGGTTAAATTTTAAAATCTGATTCATAGTTTTATTTTCTTGCACTGATTAGTAAAGATTTGAGCCTTTGCCTAGCAGTGGGACACCACTGCTAGGCAAAGGCATTCCTTAATCCCCTCCAGTCTGAGCGGTCCAAATCGCGGATGTGATGATGATGACCAAAGCTGCCAAGCTCAAGTGGGAGTGGGTTGGCCATGTCTGCCGCATGTACGAGTATAACAAGCTCTGGGCCAAAATAACCCGAGTGGTGCCCGTAAGAGCCAAGGTGTCGTGGCAGACCAAGAACAAGAAGCCGAGGCAAGCTTGACAAGCATAGACCAGTTTTTCATCTCAGCTTATAAAAATATGTAGAAATCTGAGAAATATAAAAGGTTATTTTTTCTATGAGTAAAAAATCAAGACTGAAAAGAAAAACTGACTTTGAGTTGACTTCAAAGCAGCTTCAAAACCAATACAAAAAGGTAGAAATTACTAGCGTTGTGCTTTTGTTCAGAAAAAAGTCACGATTTTGAATTAAATATACTTGATTCCTACCGAGCCGTATTTTTACAGCTAATAAAGTAATCAGCTGGTCAAAGGAACTTTAAAAGAAAATCAATTGTGTAATTAAGCGGGGGTTAAGAAAAGTTGCGATAAGAAATCAAAAGATTAGCGCTAGATAATTGAGTTTAACGAACCGATTCAGCCCAATTGGGCTCCTTTCATCGGGAAAGTTCCTTTACTTGTTTTAGTTCCTTTTATCTTTATTGGTTCATCGCGTTATTGGTCTTCTGTTGGTCACTCTGCTGTACTTAGCAATCAGTTTTTTTATACAAGGTGCAGTTTTGAACCTGCAAAACATTTCAGGAGGTTGTTATGAGACTCGTAAATAATCATATAACAATACGATACCAAGTCAATAATCAATAATACTTTTTCTTTTCGATTTTTCAATTTTATTGATTTTCAGAATAACCCTCTTCAAAAAAACAGAATCACCCATTGCGATGTATCGCGTGTCATGTCACTGTGTGCGTGAATGCGATGACCAGTGACGTCAGCCTGTACGAGTCTCCGTCCACATTTCTATGAAACGAACGCGGCACATACGTTAAACTAAAATGAAGGTCGTTGCTATGGTTACGGGGAGCCCCCGCGATTCTCGTCATACCGCATTTCGATTTAGACTCGAAAATCTGTTACTGCGCATCGAAGGTTCAACCAACGTGCCGCGATCTGTACAAGTTGTTGTAGCTACAGCAACTTATAGCAAATAATTTTACCTTAGATGTAGTTCGAATTTTTAACTGTATGCAGCTCACTGCATGGAGTGCCAGTGAATCACGTAGGGCGACTGCGTATCAGACCTCAACAAACCAGTTACTTGATAACACGATACCCATTTGTTATTTGCTAATTGTCTGACTTTCTGGCTTTTGACTACCCGGAAGCAACGACCGTACGGCAGGGCTGTAAGGTCGTTGACCCGTACCGACCCGTGTGGTACCTAACGACTGTCCGAGAGCTACAAATCAGTTCGAACCAAAGGCTTTAATTAAGTGCTTACCGAAACACGGGATTTCAATGATGACGTTGCCGATTGGGGAATAACTCCGCGAACATTTCGATGGCTCGAGATACATTGTCTCCACTGATGGCATACCTACAAGCGGACCATCTCCACCAACTCTACATTGGAGTATTGGTCCGTCATCTTTACAATTAGGTAGTAGGTACCTATCCCGACCGTTAATCGAAGGCGCACTTGAGGGGCGGAATTTGCAAGCGTATGCACATACCGGCGTCATCAAATACACTAATAAATTGAGCCGATTGATGCGTTTGCGATGGCCGCGGGGGCGTGGCGGGGTGGCGGGGGGGAGGGAGCGGCCGGTGATTGGTGCTTTGGTTTGGATTTATGAAAGAAATGTCGGTTGCGTTTGTTTGTGTGTGTGACAGCGCAGTTTAAGGACACGTACAGATTGGTCGCGTTTTAAAAAGGGGAGTTCACACTTACCGATTTACGTAAATAAGAATAAAATGAAAAAAAAATACCTGCCCATTTTATTGTTGATTCGGGTCGAGAATCACTAACATAATTACCTCCTAAAATGTTTTGCAGATCCAAAACTGCACCTTTATAGATACCTAAGACTACCATCACACCTGATGGAAAGTGAGGATGCAGCCTAAGATGGAGCATGCTTAGCCATAATACACCGGTTCACTCTTGTCTTAAAAAATCCTAAATGGAAACGACCATGACCAGTCAGTGAGTCAGTGGGCACGTTCCTGACGTGAGTGAACTACGATGCAGTGCTCTGTTATAAGCGACGGTTACCATTTAACATCAGGTGAGTTATTATGCTTGTTCGTTCGTTGTTTGTCATTATTTGGATAGGTGACTGCTAAAGAAATAGTCAAGTAGTCCACTTTTCATTATAGTGAAGTTTACATCTGAGAACTAATGTTACTCTAGTGCTCATTAAAACATGACGGAGGCTCTTGGACGGTCTAAAAAACTGCGTCACCGCAGAGTTGGGTATAAACGAAATTGCTTATTAGGCTGACCAATGTTTTAATAACCAGTAGGCCTAGCACAAGCTTTGTCTGGCTCTGTATCTGGTTTTGAATCTGTGTGAGTGCTTACCAGTGTATGTGAATGTGACGTTTCGACGTTGGATTTATTTAGACAACACTCACACAGACTCAAAACCAGAGCATGAGACAGAGCCAGACAGAGCTTGTGGCAGGCCTACAGTTTGGTAAGAACACTCTATGTGAAATTGGATGCTCGAAAACTTTATTAAATAGAGTGGAAAATTTAAACACAGTTGCGCAAATTTTCAATTCTTCGGTCACTTTGAAAATCCTGTTGCAGTTTTAATTTCAACTGCTTTGCAACGGAACAAAGTTTTGCTTTGAATTAATTTGCACTGAATTTGTGGTTCTGGGAAAATGGACCAAATGTGTTCGTTCGCTTCGTTATTAAAGATTTTGATTGAGGTTTTGAGTGACTAATTTTAAATAGAACGCCTGCTGTTTAAATTACTGGCACGTGAGGCTGAACATCTGTATGCCTCAAGTTCATTGACGCAGTGCATCGTAGGGCACGTTCTTTACGTGCGTTACCTACAAGGCAATGCTTTGTTAAAGGCGATAGTTACCACTTCGCACCAAGTGGGCTATAAGCTTGTTCTATCAGCTGTTTTATAAAAAAAAATCGGTTGTCTGTAAAATCAGTTTACTGACGATAGTTGAACGTGACAACGTCATACAGCTGTCCACGCGGACGCATCGCTCACTCAAGTAGGAAAGAGACAGATGTCGAACGCTGCCGAACGCGGAGGCCGATTGCGCCTCTTAGTCGCTCGTTCCGCGCTCTCGCTTGCACTTCAAACCTTAAATGGAACGCCCCAGAGCGAGGTAACGCCGCATGAGTCATGTATTTTCGTGCGTGCAGCCGGCTCCATCGAATTATAAGACGTTGCCACGTCAAAAAGGTGTGTTGGATGGTGGCGGAGGTCTTTGGGTGGCCTAGGTAGGTACACAATCACCAAAGCTGTACAGAAATCCGTCAACACTGGTGGCCATGTGGTAATGACCTTTCCGGATGATGGAACTGAGTTCTAAGGTCGGTGGTCCAAATCCAGTCGTGCACCAATGAGATTTTCTGGCCAAAATAGTGTAGGTGGCAGCGTACTCTCAAACGGTGTGAAAACATCGTTAGGAAACCGGTATGTCGTAGAATCTTATTAGGTCGAAAGCACACACGCTTTGTTCATCGAGTTTTTCAAATGACCACAATCCGGAACACTGCATTTAATTTCAAGCAAAGTCATTTTAAATGAAAATTTAATTCTCCCAACACACTCGCACACTATTGAAACAGATCAAAAACAACATTAATTACCAGCCAATATACGATAAACAATAATTTATTAAATACATTTCGTTCCGGTGAATTTTATTCATGCAATTTATTTTGTCCTCCGAATAATTTCACAATGGGTATTGGAGTTAAACAATTCCAAATGCTGGAGTTTTGAGAGCAACAATGGGAACTTTTAATGGGCCTACAGGGCATACACTTGTGAAGCTCTGGACTGATTCCAACAATTTATGAAGCGGCTACTCTATTTCAATCCGCACTATACATCGTTCGTTATATTACTCGGTCAGTTGCGCTTTGTAAAGCGTTATGAATTGCACTGGTTTTTGACGTGACAACGTCTTTTAATTCGATGGAGCCGGCTGCACGCACGAAAAAATGACTCATGCGGTGTTACCTCGCTCTGAGGCTCGAAGTGCTAGTGAGAGCGCGGAACGAGCGACAAAGAGGCACAATCGGCTTCCGCGTTCGGCAGCGTTCGACATCTGTCTCTCTCCTACTTGAGTGAGCGATGCGTTCGCGTGGACAGCTGTATGACGTTGTCACGTTTAACTATTGTCAGTAAACCGACTTTACAGACAACCGATTTTTTTAAGAATATAAAGTAACCGTCATATACATAAGACCACTGGTGATGTGGCAGCCCACGTCACGTTTGAGCCCACTACCTTAGAAACGGAAAGCAGGGCTTGCTTTCCGTTTCTAAGGTCGTGGGCTCAAATCAAATCACGAACCAATGAGTTTATTACAAGTATTTGTTCTCAGTGCGGATCGAGCCCATGGCATCACACTAGAACTTCACTGCTATTTTTATTTTTGTTTTTAAAAGGATCATACAAAAGGAACCAAGCTGTAGTTCTTGCCTGTTTTTCTAGGCTTGGTCGCGTGAAACTGGCACCTAAAATCACGTAGCTTTAAGACGTTTCAAAGTTATCCTTATGATCGCTTTTTTTGAAATACCAATATTCATACTTATCACATACCATCTATAAACTTAGACTAAAATGCGCATGCTAAGACGACAAAAACATAGAAATGAACCGACTCATAAATAATCGCACGACTACATTAGCGAACAAAGCCTAAAGAATATCGCAAAGTAAGATAAGATACCTAACAAAGGACATATCGCCATGATGTATTGGCAAAGGCTTTCGGACTAGCTCACACATGTTTTAATGTCCGCCTATATGAGACGTGGTGATTTATCATTTCGGGGCCAGCCGACCTTTTGACCGTGGCGCAGAATTACGACGTCCTATGACCGCACGGGATAATGTATTTTCAAGATTTTTCAGAAAAAGGTTACTTGGATAAAATATCTTTATTTGAGCTGACTTCTATTATTATTTGAGGTGTCCTTCGAAGTTTGGAACCAATCTTCGAGCAAGAAAGAGGGAATAAAGAAAAATATATTCAATCATCAAAACTCAAAGTTTTAAAAGTACCTATACACATGTTAATCAATAAAAACTCTTGGGGACGCTTCTGTCTGGTACTGATTTGGATCAGTTGAGCTATCTCTAGATCGTTTGTAATGGTCTGCAGATAGCTCAACTGTTTGTTGTGTATTTTGGAAATATTTATTATATTGGAAGTTCTTGAACTGGAAAAAAGAGCTAGAGTCAGTTGAAAACCATATAAGTTCTGCTTGTTATGCAATACGAAGCCTAAGAGATGAGGTAAGTGTTTCTCATCTTAAAATGGTTTACTATGCTCTCGTAGAATCAAAATTTCGCTACAGTGTTAAGTTCTGGGGCAATAGTTATGAGTATAACATGCACAAGGCGTTTGTTATGCAAAAGAGAGCAATTCGGACAATAGTGCGTATTCCACAGTGGGAATCTTGTAAGGATCACTTTAAGAGATTAAATTTATTGACAGTTCCAAGCCTATACATTTTGACACTACTGATGGATATTGTAAAAAACCCACATAAATATGAAAGTGCTGAGCAACGGAAAAATAGACTCATTACAAGACGCAAAGATCTCGATGCACCTTTATGCCCTAGATTAAATATCGCAAAGCATGGCTCTCGTTACCAAGCTGTTAAACTTTTTAATTTGCTTCCTACCGACTTGAAGGACAATGTTAGTCTCAACATGTTTAAATCTAGGCTCACAAGGCTATTGTTGAAAGGGTGTTTCTACACAATTAATGAATTTATTGCTTATGACATGTTTAATTTAGACTAAGAATTGTATTTTCATTGTTGACATTTTATTTTTTGACATTGTTATTGTTTTTATTTTTCGGTTTAACCTTTTTGTATTCCATGTGTTGTGTTGTTTAGTAATAATATAAGTGATTTCAAACACGATTTTTGTAAATTGTTTGTGAATAAATGAAATGAAATGAAATGAAATTTCTTAGATTTAATAATCTTGTTTTCTAATAAATGAAAAAAAAAATATACAAGCCTCACCTCGTAATGATGATGACATCAGTTTATTAAATTCGCCGTTAAAAAGGGTCTGGCATAAGAATTAGGGGGTTAAAATAATGACTGTAAATACTCCTTGACTGGCCTCTCAGCTCAGTCGGTAGTAGCTCTGCCGTCTGCGCCGTAAGGCCTAGGGCTCAATCCCCACCGAGTAAAAATATTTGTGTGGTGAACGCAGATGTTTGTTCTCTGTTTGTGTATTATATTGTATTCTAAGTATGTATTTACAAAAAAAATATATATAAGTATATCAGCTATCTGGTTCTCATAGTGCAGCTCTGCTTAATTTGGGGCTTGATCGTGTTGTCTTGATTGTTCACAATATTTATTACTAGCAATGTGCCCCAGATTTGCACAGGTTGCTAGTACAAAATAGCGTGATGTTATATAGCCTATAGCCTTCCTTGATAAATGGACTATCCAACGCAAAAATAATTTTTCAATTCGAAACAGCAGTTCCCGAGATTAGCGCGTTCAACCAAACAAACAATCATACTTGAAGAGTTTGAGCTTTAAAATAATAAAGATTATTTTATTATTGATGATGATGAGCTGGTCAAAAATAATTAACCGCCCTAAACAATAATCACCAAAACAATTCTAAATGAGGAGTGGTGAACCTAACCCAGTGTAAACTAGTTAGATTGTCCACCAACAATAACTACGCGGCCCACGCTTTGTTTCTATTACACGTAAGTTCACTTACACTTACAGAGGGAATAGTGTTTAGTGCCGTTGGATATTCGGCTCTGGATTCGAGGTTTAAAGAAATAAGAGAGAAAAATGCGAAAAATCATACTCATTAATATTGCAAAGAATTCTTTAAAAGCTAGAAGTAAATAGGTTATTTAAGATATCCTAAGGATTGAGATTTTCAAAATTTAACAAAATGACATGCAGCCTAAAAAAAAATTATTTAGAGAATTAAATTTTTAAACAAAAAAAACTTTAAAACAAACATTGTTATACCCCGCGCAAATAAAGTAACAAGTCAAATATTTTTTGCTAAAAATGTGATTATTATTATATGATTGAAAATATGATCAGCAAAAAACGTACTTTATATCATTTTTTTATCTTTTCATGCGCATGTTTACTACTTTCTATCTATCGAGTAACAAAAACATTTCTTATTTAATTTCATCAGGGGTCTGGCTATCAGCTGGCTACTTTATTCGGGTCTATTAGGTAGTAGCCTTAACCCCCTGACCCGTTGTGACCCCCGTTTGGCACTTCAATCAATTAGAATTAGGACAGATGTTGCCCAACACATTACTTACGCCGGACCTAATCTTATTCTAACTTAATTCGTTTTCCTTTAAATTCTCGACAAAATAATGTTAATTTGGTTATTAGGGACACCTGTTAGGTGGATGGGAGAGTAGCTTTAGTCAAATTGCAATCGAGAACGAAAAAGAATCATAATAATATGGAAGAAACGGGTATTTATCGCGAAAAAACATGAATCATGCGGCGTTACCTCGCTCGGAGGCGTTCCATTTAAGGCTTGAAGTGCAAGCGAGAGCGCAGAACGAGCGACAAAGAGGCACAATCGGCCTCCGCGTTGGGCAGCGTCCGACATCTGTCCCTCTCCTACTTGAGCGTCCGCGTGGACAGCTATATACGTTGTCACGTTCAACTATCGTCAGTAAACCGAATTTACAGACAACCGATTTTTTTGCAAGTGCTTTAGCTCCCTTTGAAATGTAGTGCTTTTCAATTTATTATCATTAACTGAATACGTTTGTTAAACAAAATTTTATTGGGTCACCAAATTAGTGGATTCCTAAGAAAATGTGAGTAGAAATGATTAGCCTAGAATCGTTCACTGCTGCTTTACATAGGTTTCCCAATTTTTTTTTCCACATTTGTCGGAGCTTTTCGAAGTCACTACCACCACCAGACGCATTGATTGAACAATAGGGTCTCCTATTGTTCAACCAATGCGTCTGGTAAATGTGTGTACTCAAGACATATTCCCAACACCAATTAATTTAAACTAAGTGAATAATCTACAACAACGGCATTATAATAAAAACGCCACTCGACACTCTGATTAAAATTAATCAATTTCTGAAATCTTAATTTTATGAACTTTCAATGTCAGATGTCAAGGTAATTTATTATATCACAGCAAAATTATATTTGAATCGGGCAACACCAACACCGCAACGCTATATTTTACGGAGTTGGCTTAATTAATAATTCGCGGAGTTCTCGGTTCAAAATAAAGCGATTTTGTTATCGTGTTCGCAAACTCACAAACATTTGACTCCGCAATCGTGTGGATGAGTAACTGTATAGAGGGGGCGTTCAATTTTACGATGATCAATCACTTCACATGATTGCGCTGAAAGTTATTTATATTTTGTGTTTTGGATGAAATTTCAATGGGATATTTGATTGAGAACTTTTATTTTAAATCGATGTAAGAGTATGTAGGTAACAATAATTATAGATATATAGGTACGTAATAGAAAAGAGAGCATCGAATTAATCGAATTTACTATGAAAAGAAACGAAGGCAAAAAAAGGGCTAAACTTACCTTTTGCTGGCTTACGCGTGACTCGTGATATCTGGTGGTGTATGCTATTACAAATACTTTTAACTTTTAATTGTCATAGGTATACCTATTTCAAATTGTTTAATTTGTATTAATTATTTCTTGTATAAAAAATCGAATCGGTAATATACCTACTATATTCTAGTCAATAAAAGTCAACCACGCATTATTATTTGTATGATTAAAAAAATATTGATGACCAGATAGGTCGTTAAAAAAGCTGCTAGCAAAATCAAAGAATTTTATAGACAGATCTAAAACATAAGCTTCCTAGCTCTGCACCAGTCAAAATACGAGTTGTCTGCAAATAATTAGCATTTTAATTGTCTTTCTACAAACACGGAACGCATGAGTCGGCACCGCGGTCGCGACCGCTAACAAAACGCCGACTCCATAATTCTGAAGCCAGCGTTTTCAAAAATAGAACGATTCTTGAAATTTAAAAATTATTTTAATATGATCACCTTTTTTCTCTGTATAAAAGAATACCTACGTTCTGTTTTTAAAATGGTGAGTCAAATACCTACGCACGTTTTGTTTTTTATCTCGAATAAAGGCATGTGCACACCTAGGCCACTGGCGAACGCGATTAGTGAAACGCTGTCAAATTTGACAGCGTTTCACTGATCGCCATTGCCAGCGACCTAGGTGTGCGCAGAACTTTACCCAAACATAAAATAAACTGGTTTATTATGTATCATTTACCCGCATAATTGTCGTTAAATATTGCTTCCACGCACCATCATTTCACGCTTGCCTAAATCTGCCAACCGAACTGTACCTACTTTTATTTACTTCATAAAACTTGAAAAAACGAACAAGAAAACACTAAGCCCCAGGATATTATTGTAAGTAAGACGACCTTCCTACGAGAATGATTTATTTCCATTATTTGTGCTCAGAACAAGCTCTTTAAACAAACCCGCCTAACCCACAGGAAATGAGATTTTTCCGAGTTACCAATCAATGGAGAAACAATAATGTCTAAGCTATACTTTCTGTTTGAATAAGTTATTTCGATTCTATCGAAGACTAAGTTCTATCCGTGGCTTTACTTGTGTGACAATATTTACCAGGCAACCTCTTAATGAAAAGGTTTGAACATAAAAAGATACAAGATGGTATTAAAGTAATTCAAATTAAATTAAATCCAAAGATCGTTTTGATATTATATTATATTTCAGATACAACTTTTGGATGAACTTAATGGACTACCAAGCCTTACACAAAGCTAAGCGTTCTGCGGTGGTGATCAGTGAAACGCTTAGATTTGCGCAAGGCTTAAAGTCTAACTGCGGATACAGAGGTCCAATAAAGATACAAGATAAAGTCTACGAACTATACTTATTCCAAGTTTTATTCAACTTGCTCCAGCGCTTGGACCGTGATTGTATTCAATTAATATATTCACAGTCAAGGCCTGCGCACACCTAGTTCGCTGGCGGTAGCGATCAGTGAAACGCTGTCAAATATCGCTGTCAAATCTCAAATCTGTCAGCGATATTTGACAGCGTTCAGCGAACAGTGGCCCGTCTTCCAATCCTAAGGTCGTGGGGTCCAAATCTAGTCATGTTCCAATGAGTTTTGATGTCGAAAAATGAGGGTCGACTATGCCAGCACTCCCAAGCGGTGAAGGAAAACATCGTGAGGAAATCAGCATGTCACAGAATCTAAAAAGTTCGAAAACATGTATCGAGTGCTCGTAAAAAGCCTTTCTGAGGTGCACTTGAAATCCTTTCACCACACTGGATTTAAAGAACCATTGACGCGATAAGAAGAAGAAGATCGGTCTATCGACTTATTTCATACGTCACTTATCTGATAGACGGTAACCTAAAAATTAGTTTTTCCTAGAAAACCGGGCCCAAAAACATCTTTTAGCTGTTCCTAGAGGAGTTATTTAGGTAAAAAGTTTTCGAGGAGCGAATGTGTTTTAGTGGTTTTATCTTCTAAATTCTTTTTTTACGAAAGTCTAGTTTGGAGCCAGATTGGTGCGCGGACTGAAGGTTAGACTTTCTAGAGTTTACAGAGTAATAGATGAATTCAGAGACCGCATCTTTTATTTTATATTTTATCCTTGTTAATACATATAAAATTTTACAACCATTTGTAATCAAATAGAGAATTAAATTTAGGATAATTTCTACATTTAATCACCCATGCTGATACGAGTTTATTTTAGACATAAAAAGCAGCAAATTTAAAGTGTTTTATGTAAGTTTTAGCGTTTTTATCGTATTTTTTAAACTTTCGCGATCATAACATATCATGATGCAACTATTATACGAGTATTAAATATGGTATTATATATTTATATTGCGTCAACTTAAAATTAAAAGGTAGGTACAGTTCAACTTAATGAAATAACGGCAAAAAAGTTAAACCACACAAGGGCACGGTAGCTCTTGCAGCGCTGGTTTTCAGTGGCTATGTGTAGTTTCACTATGTTTTTATCGTGTGGATCAAATTACAATTTCATACAAGGAACTCAAGTTATGTATGACAAAGTTTTCTCTGTAACTATTGTGATCTAGCCGCCGAAGCCCAGTCTCGTCTCTGATGCAAGGCACGTCCGAGTTGAATTTACAGCCAATTCATTCCATATTGGATTATTAGGCATTGATCTTTTTAAAATTTTCCCAGTTAAGCTAGCTCTTCGTAGGAAGTGACTACCGTTATCATCACACTGTTCTAATTCTTCTTCTTATAGTGTCACTGATTCTTTCGAACCAAGTGTGGTGAAAGGATTTTAAGTGCGCCCCAAAGAGGCTCCTTTCTTGCAGTTGACACATATTTTTAAGGTTCTACGATATGCCGGTTTCCTCACGATGTTTTCCTTCACCGTTTGAGAGCACTGGCATAGTGTACATAAATTTTTGGGCAGAAAAACTCATTGGTACACGACTGGATTTGAACCCACGACCTTAGGATCGGAAGGCGGGGCCGCTACCACTAGGCCACCAGCGCTCTTATACTGTTCTAATGATCTATGTCTATGTACCTGCATAATGTCTATGTTAATTTAATTTTTAATTGAATTTAAATTTTTAATTATAACAGTCTGATGATGACGGAGCAATAACAGTTTTCTTTTATGGTTTTGAGTGTCGATTTTCATGATATTATTGAAAGAAAGAAAGAAAACGTATTTATTTATGACGGCACACGGTAGATAAAGGAAACAAGAACATTTTAGACAAATAATAAAAGAAAACACATATTATTAACATTATATAAGAAGTGAGGTGATGGAAAATTTCTTATTAAAAATTTGAAAATCAGGGTAAAATAAATGGCTGTGAAATGGTAGATTCAGATGGACTAACGCTTGTGTTGTGTTGAGGTCAAATTTTCACAAGTTGGTGTGTTACTTGTTTGTTCTACTTAATTATACAATCAAGTGTGCGATCGGATGGAATCAATGGAAAACGTTTGCCTATGAACGCCGGTCAACAACAGTAGGTCTACAAGCGCTGTTTGGGTCTGGTTTTGAATCTGTGTGAACGTAGGATTTATTTAAGAAAGAAAGAAAATACATTTATTTTGGACACACAACACACATAAACACAGCACAAACAGAGCACATAACACAAAAAGAAAGAAAACAGAATAGTAAACAGAACAAAGAGTAAATACAAATATGTAAGTGGAGCACAAATCCGTCCGTCCGTGTATTTAGACACACATACTCAAAGTCAGAGACAGTGACAGAGCCAGACAGAGCTTGTGGTAGGCCTACAGAGGGGTTGATCCTATGTCATTATTAAGTATCAGACCTATTCTGACTTGTAATGATTCTGACGGACGTTATGAAAGGGCCGCAAAATCCCAGCAACCAAATGCTTTCATCCGATGTCCCAAATACCCAATTTTGGCGAAATAACGCAGAGTGATCCGCCCGCACGAGGTGCGAATATTAATTTTTCTTTTATTCCAAATCTGCGGATTGTTAGGATGGGATTCGGAACATTGGCCAAGGAAGCGTTTGGACTTGGATTGCTTGTGAAATAATTTAAAGGATTCTGTACTTCAAAGGACAAGTTAGGGCTGGACGCATATTATCACACAAGAAAAATGTTGAAGCGCGCTAAGACGCATTATTATCAAAAAATTAAAAAGAAAACTATTGAATCGCGCTAAATGTTTTTTTGCTACGACACCCGTGGCTGCATACTTTCTCCCTATTTCACTGCATGTAGTATAGTCGTGCTGTCAAAAATCTTTCGACAGAGGAGCCGTCGTTTGTTTGGCCTTCCCTTCAGAATAACAGACTTTTCCAAAAAATCGGTTGTCTGTAAAGTCGGTTCGATAATTGAACGTGACAACGTCATACAGCTCTCCACGCGGACGTATCGCTCACTCAAGTAGGAGAGAGACAGATGTCGAACGCGGAGGCCGATTGTGCCTCTTTGTCGGTCGTTCCGCGATCTCGATTGCACTTCAAGCATTAAATAGAACGCCTCAGAGCGAGGTAACGTCTCATGAGTCATGTTTTTTCGTGTCTGCAGCCGGCTTCATCGAATTATAAGACGTCACGTCAAAAGCCTAGTCCCTAACCAGTAATGTTGGCAGTATGGAACTAGTTATCTAATTAAATGGGTACTAACATTATTTTTGCATAATCAAACTCACACGCAAATAAATCCTTTTAGTCAGTAAATGTTCTAATCAAAAGGAAACATTTGCAACAAATGTAGTTATTCAAAGACTCGTACAGATTCGAGGAAATTATGAAAACTCACGCCGTCACCCGCAAACAGTGGGCGTGACACAACTTTTAATTAAATACTAGCCTTAGAGGCTTATCTACTTAGCTATATAGCTATACAACATTGTACTTATGGAGAAATCATTTAAAGAAACGATGAGATAGCCTTCTTCTTGTCAGCACTTCATAAGAACCAGTGTGGTTAAAGGACTGTATGACTTATTGAAGATCGCGGAAAGTATGTGGTTGGAGGAGGCTGAATATTTTGTAACGGAGGATGGATGATGAAGCAAAATGAGCTGTTGCTTGTAGCGTAAACAAATTAGTAAACGAATATCATAATAACTTAATAGTTTAAAGTTTTTTGAGAGAAATGCCGTTAATTTTTAACATTCGCTACTGTTTGCCCTTCGTATGGAATTGTGTTGAGGCGCACAGTCATATATTTTTAGTCTTTTTCGTCCCACTGCGGAGCAGGTCATCCACAAAATGTTCCACAGTATACTGAAGGTACTCGTAGTAATAAATATTGTTATATTGTATACAGATGCCGTAGTTAGCTGATTATATCTCCCAGTTACTAATGCTTCGCGAGAACAATTTACAATTAAAATAGGGACGGGACAATGTAGACAAATTACCTACAGCTGGTATTATCGATACCTACGCTTTTACAAAAATATTTTGTTAGTAGACTTACTACGATTAACTTCTGTCTTTGGCATTATTTTGCCTTCAACAAATTACTACACAAGTGATTGGCCTCTCATCTCAGTTGGTAGTAGCTCTGCCTTCTGCGCCGTAGGTCATGGGTTCGATCCCCACCAAGAACGAATATTTGTGTGGTGAACACAGTTGTTTGATTTAAAGAGGCTCCTTTCCTTCCTTTTTTTTCTATTGCCAGTATGATGGTTAGATGTAGGTACGCGAAATTTTTGAAAGAAAGAAGTGTTTTTTTATTACTTACCGCCCTTGCTAAATTATTACCAGAGCGCTAATTTAGTCTTCTACAAGCCACATTTAGAGGTAATAAGAACCTACTTACCGAACATGAGAGATGTAAATAAACAAAACATCGATAGCGTCCCAACTCTACTCCCACATGTGTACCTATGCACATGAAGAAATTAATTCATATTCCGAAGTAATGAAACAGCTACAGTGTTTCGATATGACACTGCGTGAGGCAACATCAGATCACACTCTGACGCGTTACCATTTGATGTAATGAAGGCCTGTGATTGCCTGAAACAACTGGCTCCGGTTAATGTACGGCCAGTTAATGTACACACTGTTAAAACGATGCCACTTTTTTCCACAGGGAAATTAAGGCCCGTGAACACTGGAGCAGTTAAATATTTTGATTATTAATTTTGATTATCTAGCGATGAATAATTGCTCTAAAGAGGATAACGCCTTTGATTTCATTGAAAAAAAACATTTTCTGGCACGCTTGCTCTGCTCACTCGCCTTGTGCGTAATTTTTATGTTGTAACATAACCTTACCAATCCTAGTCGGATCCGCCCTTTATGGTATCAAGGACAAGTTTAAGTATCTAGTGCTAGAACAAAAAAGTAAAAATTAATTTTTGAATTGCTGCAGTGTAAATGTGGCTTAACTAGCATCGTAATAACGGTGTGTACAATATCATGATGTTCATTATCGCCTCCCAAATAACTCATCATATTCTGACGCGTTAGTATTTTGATGTAATGAAAATCTGTGTTTGACTGAAATATCACATTATCAAATAACTCGTAATACGTGTTATCGTGTTTGTAATTGCGAATATTTGTATAACAAATAATAGGTATAATATCTATTATGTTTCTATAGTTCCTACATAAGTATCTACATGCTATTTTTAGTTAAAATAAGGCATCAAAATTCACACGATAATAAGAGCCACAAACCACACCACATTACAGACCAAAATGTACACTTCGATTCATGCAATAATCCCAATACGAGTCCAACTTTTTAAAAAGAGTTGGTAACCGACTGAGAGTCTATCTCACGGGTGACTAATCGCACAATCAATTATAATATTTGTTTCCCCAATGAAGCGAATATTTTTGGATAAAAATAATCTATGTTGCCAATAGAAAGACAATTCATTACATTATACAACTCAGCAGCAACCGGGCTAAAAGCAGCAAGCCTCATAAAACATCTCGTGCATAATAGTTTTTTAAAAGCCAAAAACCGTTTGGACGCAGCCAGCGAGTTGGCGACTTGGCATCATACCGACCAGCCGTTGCTAAAATGAAATTGGCACATTAGCTGTGTACGGATTATACACTCAAGCCCAATTGGAAAGGAACCGGCCAGGATATAAAACTTACTCGGTACTAAGAACTGTAAAGCATAGAAGGAAGGTGACTACACTAGACTTTTCTAGACCAGTCTGTTTCATCGGTGGCTTCATCAATCGTGCAATGTCTTTGCATCACAGCACATAGAATCCAAAGGACTAGAATAAAAAAAATATCTACTTGGCGACGGGAATGCAGCATTTGCAATATTTCACGATTTACAAACATGTTTTTAAACTATTTTTCTGAGAATAAATGATGCCGATACCGCTTTTAATACCCAGTATGAGTTGGTGCACTCATTTGTCAAACTCTATAGTCATCAGATTTAGCCACAAGAGCTTATGATGAAAAAATCAAAACAATCACATGCGTAAAAATATAGAACCCTAGTATGGGATTCTATGTCTTATACATTAAACTCGAGCCGAATAAACGTAGACGGTTGCATTTTCTCCTATTATGCGTTATTTAGTGTTTTACCATTTTATTTATGCAAATTGTGCGTTTACTATTCGTACCGACTCTTTAAATAGTTAATGTGAGTTTGGCAGTTAGCCACTATGACTAAACGGTTAGTTGTACAAGAGGGGGTTCATTTCTAGCGAGGTTTACACGAGGGATATATCTAGTAATTTAATGAGCTTATTGTTTCTTATTGTTTTCTACCATACAAAGACTTAAAACAAATAGATAATTTCACTATCATTATCATCAGCCTGTAGAAGACCACTGCTGGACGCAAGAACAGGCAACAAACTACGGCTTGGTTCCTACCGATTTTTTTAAAGATAATTATTTCAAAATAATTTATTAACATATAGTACTTTTTTAAACTTTCGCGATCATAAAACAGATTTATGCTATTACACAGGTATTTATCACGTATTATTACCTTATTTTTTTTTGGTAATTACGCGATAAATACTTGTGTAATAATATAGGTATATATATTTATTAACTTAAATCGCAAGGATCAATTTGAAATTTACAATTAAACAAATATTTACAAAATGTACAAAATACACAAGAAACAGTTGAGCTATCTGCAGATCGTTACAAACGATCTAGAGATAGCTCAACTGATCCAAATCATTTGAAATTGTATGGAGATATCAACGCCTAGTTTTGCTTCCAACTGTCCCATTTTTCACCAAACATTTTACCAAACGAACTACAAACTATTCACAAAAAACTGTAAAAAGCACTAACAAACGTCCACGAAAAACTCGAATAAGTTTTAGAGTTGAATGATTTTGTTTTTTCCGACGGAACCCTCGCGTCCTCTTTGTTTATGTTTCCACTATCCGCTGCCTCTTTAGCGTTCGCTATGTTTCGATAAAGCGGAAGCCGGCATATGACGTATCTCTATCAACTAAAGTCAAGCTAAGGCATTTATTTAATTTAATGACACGGATTGCTAAGTCGGATTGCATACATCTACCTAAGCATTCTGCGGTGGCAATCAGTGAAACGCTGTCAAATATGACAGCAATATTTGACAGCGTTTCACTGATTGCCATCTCCATCGCCTAGATGTGCGCAGGCTCTTAAAGTTAGGTAAATTAAAGAGCCAGCTTTACTTGACTAAGTTAAAGCCAACTTCCTACAAAACTCTGTTAACTAAAGACCAATCCACCCATCAATATCCAAAAAATTACTGAACGCTGCTTTTTTTTCACTTGTAATTGTGATTAAAAGCACCTCTTAATATTCATTAGTACTGAAACAACAATAGGCGAAGTTGGAAAAAGCAGTCAGTATTTCATTTCAGCCCGTTTGCTCCAACTGCTGAGTAGAAATAGGCTTTCTCCATACAACGCCATTCTTTCCCATTCCTTGCGAGTTTCATCCACTCATTCCCAGCAGCCACGATAATGACGTCCGACCATCTCGGACGGATGGCGGATTCCGTGCATTTTGATAAGTCGATGTTAAATAACGGTAACTGCTTTTAAGAAAATCTAAACTTCAGTCCTTTATGGGACTTATTTGACAAACAAGGCGATTAGACGAAATGGGTTTCGTACGTTTAATGGGACTGTTGCTCATCTCGTACAGGAAATGCTCTGGGACAAACTACTTGAAAGACAACTAGCAACTTTTGAAGGTATACCTACCTACCTGCTAGGATTTTGAGTATAATAGTCCCTTCCCACTGGTGCGTGATATCGCGCACCAGCCCGCACCAGCTCGCACGACACACCGTGGGAACGGTCTCGTGCGCCGAGGTGCGCGGTAGCACAGAAGCTTTTTCTGTGTGCGTTGCCGTGCGTCGTCGTGCGCGGTGCGTGATGATCTGCAGAACCACGCACCGTAGGAAGGCAGCATTAGGCGTTTCATACACATACTCATTATCATCATCATCAGCCTGAGAAGTCCACTGCTGGACATAGGCCTCCCCTACACATTTCCAAGAAGAATTCCTGCGATCTCAACAATGTCGTCAGTCCATCTGGTGGGTGGGCCCTACTTTTCGTCTTCCGGTTCGTGGTCGCCATTCGAGAACCTTACATACTCATTATTATTTATTGCAATTATTATGTTACATGGTGAGGTCCGAAAGTAAAAAATGGTGATATAATAGGCCCTTAAGTTTAGGGCATAGCAATATTTGGAGTGAAACGAGCATAAGTTTGAAAAATAGATAAAAAGCTAGCTGTTATTGTTGTTTTGTGAATTAAACTATGAAGAAGTCGTTTAAATTGTGATTCATAGTGATCCTTATGATTCTGCTGAATTATGTCTTCATTTCGATGTTCAAAACTAGCTAAAACTTTATTATACAGCCAAACCGAACAGGCAAATAGCCCAGTGGATAACAGAATCTTGCCTGGCAGGTTACGTAATTTAAGAACGTGCCCTACGATGCACTGCTGTGTCCATCAATCGGAGGTGTCCCACGTGCCGGTAGTTCCACTACTTGGAACAAGTTCTTAAGGTTTGATAGTCAGCCGGTCTACTCTTGAACGCGATTCCGATCCCAATATTAAGTTTTGACAGAATTTTGACAGAAATCCTATGGGTTTTCTGTCAGAATTCCATCAAAACTAAAAATTGGGATCGGGTTCGCGTTCAATAGTAGACCGGCAGAAAGGACTAAAAGGTATAATAACTTTTATCTGTTTGTCTCTCTGTCAAGACAATTTCTTAGGACCGGCTAGGATTAACATTAATATCAAATATAAAAGTTTGTAGATATCTACAATGCCTGGGGATCGGAGTCTTGGATAAGCTAGAAACTTGTTTCAGAAACAAGTATCAACTTTTAGGTATAGGACTAATATTCTTAGGACTTGAGTTTCGGGCGATAAGACGATCAAAGTGATCCTTGTGGTTCTTCTGAATAAAGATCGTTTAGGTTTTGGAGAAAATACTTTTAGAGCTTGCAACATTTTTTTTGTAAGCTTATCTGTGTTGACCTTTTTCCCAAAAACGATTTAACTGTATACACTTAAAATGTAAACAAAGGATAATTTTAACCGACTTCAAATGAAAGAAGGTTCTCAATTTGGTTGTATTTTTTTAATTTAATGTTTGTAATAGCATAAATTCGTGATTAATGAGTCAATTTGAAAAAATATTTTTTTATCAGAAAGGTTAGGTACTTCCAGATTGGCTCGATAGGTTTAGATTTATGGCCATGATGTCGGTTTCTCACGTTGAAATTGTTTTTTAACTTCTTGATTTTTTTTGAAGATGCAACCTGGGAACAAAAAAATTGCAATTTCATTAAAAATTTAAATTGTGAACCTATTTTCCCGCTGACTGTACCATGGCGTAAATAAAGCAATATCCATTCGTCAGTCTGTCAGCGCGTGTGTATAAACTAAACTGAACAGCACAAAAATACATGTTTGCGTACATCTAAAATACATGGTATGTTTGTGGATCACAACAAATTACGACATCCACAGTAACAAACAAATAAACAAGCGACAAGCGTGTTCCGTACGACCGAACACATTGGGCCGTTTTTAGAGATCCGTGTCTAACAGAATCTAAAATCGATTAGATTTTTACCAGACTGGTTTTTTTTTTATGCCGTAGCTGGCAGACGAGCAGACGGGCCACCTGATGGAAAGTAGTCACCGTCGTGGTACAGGTAAAACGTACCTAATACCAGACAGAGTTACAGAATTACAGTGCTACCAACTTATTTGATCAGTCGCAAAAAAGTATAGTCGCAAATATTGATGAAAAATTGGTAGAAAAACCTAATTTAAAAGACATCATTGGCCTACCTGTTGGCCCATGAGCTCTGTCTGGCTATGTCTCTGGTTCTGGTTTTGAGTCTGTGTGAGTGCTCACCAGTGCATTATACTGTGTGTGTTACGTTTTGACGTAGGATTTCTTTAGTCAACACTCACACAGACTCAAAACCAGAACCAGACAGAGCTCATGGTAGGCCTACTGTGTAAATGATTGTCATGTATATGTCTATGTCTGTGCGTGTAAAAAATAAACTAAAACTTATTTTTGACAAGGAACGATTGCAACAAGACTGAATATTAACGTAATAAACATGGAACCTACCGAATAGGAATAAACTTTACTTTCTAAAACTAGAATGGCAATAAATGTGGTAGACCAATGATGGCAACAAAATTATGTGATCGCTGTGTCTTGTTAGTATCATTTATTTGGTGGTATCAACATTTTGATTGCAACAGAATTATTCAGCTGGATTAAGTTAGAAGCACCTTACTGAAATCAGGCTGAATTTTGTCATGATTTACTGTTATTAAATTTTGCATATTCTATTAATTTGCATACAGGACTATTAAAAACTTGTACAGAACCCATCCAGGAACGCTATGTAACTATTTGTAAACGGCGGAAGCTAACATGTTTGAACGGAACTTTATGTTTTTGATAAACAATACTGTTCCGTTTTAACAAAATGTTTATCTTCATACAAATAACAGTTATTTGAATAAAACATTACTCACTTGTAAAATTTGTCACCAAAAGAACGAGAGAAAACGAAAAATAAAACAAACGTTGTTTTGGTATGTTATATATTTTTTTGTGATTTCCTTATGTGTAGTCAAACGCCAATAAAAATTTTGGTTAGTCCAAACTGAAAACCATTTTTTCTCAATCAGCTGAAGATAAGGCCAAGCAGCTCAAGTGAAGTAAATAAAACATACCTGATGTGATACAACTTTCCTACTACTGAAACCTACTACTTATCACTGAAATATTTGAAACATAGATCATAACAGGAACGGGGCAAGCGAGGCCGTTGGCAGCCGCTAGTGTACAATAGTTACAATAGTAGGACTGGCCTCTAGCTCAGTTGGTAGTAGCTCTGCCTTCTGCGCCGTAGGTCGTGGGTTCGATCCCCACCGAGAACAAATATTTGTGTGGTGAACATAAATGTTTGTTCTCTGTCTGGGTGTTATATTGTATTCTAAGTATGTATTTACAAAAAAAAAAATGTATTCAAGTATTATATCAGCTATCTGGTTCCCATATTACAAGCTCTGCTTAGTTTGGGATTGGGTAGTGTTGTGTGAATTGACCACAATATTTTTTTTTTAAATTATATTTATAGTTTGTTGACCCCACGTCCTCAACGATGAAGATTTCCTGATAAAATATTGCAGGTACTTCTTAACTGATGACCGCTGACATGCGGTGTGAATTTGTCAGTTGAACCGTGCGCCTGCATAATGCACTATTTGTCGCTGAATAATTGAAATATTGCCGCCATTGTAATACGGAGCTGCTGAGCTGTTGATAGTGTTTGCAGCTCGTCAATCACTTGGTTCTGCAACCACGCGCAATGTTAATTTTCTAAAACACTAAATATTATGGCGTAAATCACTTTGGACAGGCATTGATGTGATAACTGATGACTCTGTTTTAGAGAGAGATTACTCGTTCTATTTTATTTTAGCTTCAAGAGAAACGTTATAAAACTCCTTTAGGGTAGGCAACGCAACTATAGCATTCTTGGTTTTGAAACACAGAGGACTTAATCGTTACTAGTTATCAGATACTTACCTACTTTTTTGTTTTTGTTACTAACACCATGGACTTCATAGTTGTCTGAATAAATTATTTAATTATTATTACAAAAAAATTGTTAAATCCACTTGGTTAATTTGAATAATTTTGATACGAAACGAGGAAACGAGAGTAAAAATGATTTCGATTTAAATCATTAACCGAAAACCGCTGGCTGGAATATAAAGGCTCACAATGATGAACCTGAATATAAAGCGAAAGGCGCCAGAAATATTAAGGTTCGTAAAGTACCCAGTAGTGAACTCCAACTTTTTTATTTTTTTCCTTGCCGGAGTCTTTCCACTGCTGAGCAAAGGCCTCCCCCAAAGACTTCCAGTTTTCCATCTCTTTTCTAATGCATCCAGATCGTCGCCCGCCCCAACGCTTTCCCGAACTCCAAATAATGACGGTATCCCTTACCAAAGATACAACAAACTATGAATAGGTATCAGAAAGGGCTTTGTAATAAGTGGCTAATATTGTACCAGTGTGTAAGCAATCGACCCTAGATCCCTCAGTGATCTCTACTAACGTGCCCTTGCATAATGTACCCTGCTTGTTTGCGGACAATTGAGACATGACTCATCTCATTCTAGAGTTGCACCTTATCGGCCATAATACTAATCTACAACTACATTCATGATAAATAAATTATACTCGTTGTTTAAAAAACTAAAAAAACACGCTTTTATAACAAATTGAACTAAAAAGTTAAAAATAAAACTGTAATAATCAATTGAAAAAATTATATTATTGTACAAAAAAGCGTGGGTCCTAGTGTTGTCAGCAGGACCCCCCAAAGATTGCTCCATGATGGCCGATGCCTTGCTTTTTTGCTTTATGCTATTTTGCAATGGCAAGAAGAGTAAAGAATATTGATGAAAAGTTTTCGGCTTTTTAAATTAAAGCCGAATAGATTCCCAGTCCCAACTCTACTGCATACATAATACAGGGCTTAGAACTCTCAAGCAGCAGTTTATAGTGAAATATTGTACGAGTAGGTATCATGTGTCTTATGAGCTCAACCCTACCCTCCCTTTTGTTTCGTCAAACTATGTACACGACTATCGAATGAGTTTGCAATTTTGTATCAATTTTGACTATAATCTTAGTATTTTGGAAATACAAAGTTTAGTCCACTCGAAATAAAAATGAAGTTTAAAAAAAGAATCGAACTTTTATTGGACCAATCTTAAAGTATTATCTTGCAGATTTTTTTTTAAATCTGTTTATGAATGACGGAGTTATGCGATACAACATTAAAAATAAAATACAAACGAATTGAGAAACTCCCCTTTTTTATTTAAGGTCGGGTAAAAATAAGAATTCCATAGTCAAAATTATTTTTCAATTTTCTATGAAAGCTAACTAAACAAAAAAATCTCAGCCTACCCTGATTTGGCCTAAAGTGACAGTCGAGCAAAGAATTTTGGTCAGAGCGGCCCTTAAAATTGAATTTGTGAGAACGAGACGAAATATTCCATTACGAATTTATACGTCTACAATTTTGTACTCAAAAGAACAGGAAATTACTCTTAGCTCTCTAAAATACATGTTAGAACCTACATTTCTCGCGGCTCCTAAAAGCAGTATATCTTTAAAAACCCCACAATTGTACCTACTACGTGTTCAGTACACAGGTCGACAGTAAATTTTCCGTTTCATGCTCCCCACCGCGGGACCCTAAAACTGTCTCGCACAGATACCTGCCGATACCTTGGGTTCGTTTTTACGATGTGAAACTTGCTTTATGTCTTCATCGGTTTTATAGCTCGCTAGGATAATGCCGTGGATACACTCATTTATCAAAAATATATTTTATTCGGAAAGAATCTATTCGAAAATAGTTTTTATTGATTTTATAGTGTTTACTACACTTAAGAAAATCACAAAGATTTTTATAATGTCCCAAAAGTTAAGAGCCGAGTGGGATTTGAACCCGCGACCTTCCCCTTGGTGCGGGGCTGCGCTGACTGCTGCGCCATCGGATCGAAATCACACTCGACGAATAACTCCTAGGGACTGTTCGGCACTAACCCAAAATCCCGCTTTTGGGACATTATAAAAATATTCGAAAATAGTTTTAATAAAATTGATTTTAGGCCTACCGAAAATCAATTCATAATGATCTTTACTACATTTTTAACCGGTCATGAATTTATAATATATATTATAATACTTTAATTAATATTTTTCCTGAGTAAAAAAAGTTATTATATGTATTATTGTGCAGATGTTTTTTTAATTTATTTATTCTGTATTCTACTCACCTAGTGTGTCATGCATATAGAGTTATCTATATATATATTTATATACTACTGGAATATGCCTACTTATCCAAAACACGGATCTATTTAGAGCACGGTGGAAGTGTTACCTTCTGATGCTCGTATGAAAATAATTTTCAAAATTAATGTCGGCAGTGCTTAAAAGTTCAAGGAAATAACCAAGTTCGTAAGCAGAACATTATAATAATGAATGGATAAATAAAAAAGTTACGATGTGTAGTCAAGACAAACTCATCCTTTTTACGGAAAATATATATTTATGGGAATGTTTACGCAATACATTTGCCCAAGGGCTTGGTTTTCACAAAACGGCAACTGTCATATTACGGTCAGGCGGTGAGACAAAATGGAAACACCGCTGGGTGTTTTGTGTTGCTGTGGCTACTGGGATAGGTGACTATATCGGTTCCCGCTCTGTTGTTACCATAAAGCTTTGAGGCTGATATATCTCACCGTCATCTGAGTAAAAGTAAAGCATTTGCATCTATTGAAGATTATTTATATAGCACTAGAGGCAACTGATTACTCATGTCCTTACTTATAAGACGCTAAAGGGCCTGGGTCAGGATCTTAGATGGAATATTCTTGCCCAGCACCAAGTAGTTCCACCAAGTAGTAGCACCAAGTAGTCCCAGTACTTAATTGTAGGTATATGAATATTCATCATCATCATCATCATCCACTGCTGGACATAGGCCTCCCCTACAGATTTCCAGGAAGAACGATTCTGAGCCCTTTCCATCCACCGAATTTCTGCAATATTAACAATGTCGTACTACTACGACACTGTACTGTCGTACTGTACGTACTTATATGAATATTAAGCGGTAATAAAACTAAAAGCATATCTGCCGTGCCTGGCGATCAAGCTGTAAAGGCCTGCGCACACCTAGGTCACTGGCGTAAAGGCGTAAAGGCTGTCAAAATTGACAGCGTTTCACTGATTGCCATCGCCAGCGACCCAGGTGTGCGCAGGCTATAAGAAAGAAAGAAAGAAAAAATATTTATTTGCGAAGCAAAACTCACACTTACAATAATAAACTTATCACTAAAGAGGTGAATTTGTGCGTCGCAAAACGGACTCTGGCTCAGCATTTATGTTGGTTGGCTAACAACCAACGCTGGTCTTCCGACAGAACCGGTTCGGCGATGTCACGGACTCTGCCACTAGACATAGACATAGACAAAAATGCAAACGAACACAGATGTAAGTAATTTCTAAAATAATTAAAATTCGACACAAGGATGGTAAATAAAATGCTAATTTGGACAAAATAAATTACTATAAATAAACTTACTATTACTTTTAATAAATAAATAATAAATAAATAACTATAAATACGGCGAAAAAGATGAGTTCAAGAGCAACACGCAACACGATACCTACCTACATAGAAAAACGGCAGAACATAAATAGAACCAAGGTAAGGATAAGGATGTATCGTGTGTGTTAAGGCGGTAACAGTTTAATAAACAACGATAACTTCACCCTTCCCGGGGGGGTATCTACCTACCGGCACACCGGTCAGTGAGTTCGAATCGTATCCAACACGATATTTATTCAAATGTTATTATTGTTTTGTATGTTATTATTCCCGAGGGACTTTTACGCGGTTAAATCTACCACTTTTTTGTAAAACAGAAAATACATTGAGGAAATGCGGCCATTTTGTTTATCGGTCGAATTGTTTGATGTTAGCTTGTTTTTGTGAACATTCCAGCAGATTTTCTGAATTCGTTTGAAACGACAGTAGGCCTGCCACAAGCTCTGTCTGACTTTGTCTCTGGCTCTGGTTTGGAGTCTGTGTGAGTGCTCACCAGTGTATTATACTGTGTGTGTGACGTTTCGACGTAGGATTTATTTATTCAACACTCACACAGACTTAAAACCAGTGCCAGAGACAAAGCCAGACAGAGCTTGTGGTGGCCTTCAGGTCTGCGATATTCTGAGCAAATTATTTTCGTCAAACGTATTTTTTAACAGATATCATAAGACTTCAATTTATTATTACACCTTGTTTTAAAGTTGAAGTTTAAGAAACCACTTAAATTATTTTAAAGTCAACATGTTTCGTAAGAGTCCGCGAAAGATGAGTCTGCGCGTGACAGATGGCGAAAAACATGCATAAAATGGAACTGGAAATATATCTTTTGGTCATAAATATGAATGGGTCAATCGAACTGGCATTACGTTTATGCCAGTTCATATTTGTGATTGGGAGATTATTTCAGTCAGTTTTTTTTATTTTCTGCAATCTGTCACGTGTAGAGCCCGCGCAAGTTATCTTGCGCGGGCTCTACACAGACAGTTTTGCTTGTCTATGCTGGAAAAACTTTTCATCATTGGCAAAATTGAAGGCAATAGACAACGAGGCCGAAGCCCGATACGTTGGTCCGACCAAATCCGCTCCACTCTCAATGTGAAGGTCCATGCAGCCATTCAGGTTGCCGGCGACAGATCCAGGTGGCGAAACATTGTCAGGGACAAATTGATCCATGGAGTCACGACCCTCAGCAGTGAGGAGCACGACGTGAGGCGAGATGCTGGTTCCACGTTAACTGCATTATATAATATACGCAATCAGGAAACTGGTTAATATTTAAATTCACCACATAACCACACTTTTATTCCCTGTGAAGAGGAAACATGTCACGGGTTAAGTTACCTTTGAAATGGTCAATAACAATATGAAACCAATTTGCGGTAAGCTTGTTAACATGTCAGGCTTAAATAATTAATCAAATCACAATTTAATATACTATAAAAGAGTGGCGTGAGTGACTGACTACTACGCACAAACGTTGGTCGTAACGACTTGAAATTTGCAGGGTTTGTTCTCTATGAAAAGTGTATTAAGTACATTAGGAAATATTAACGTGACCACATCTTATAATTCAATGGAGCCAGCTGCACGCACAACAAAACATGACTCATGGAGCGTTACCTCGCTCTGAGGCGTTCCATTTAAGGCTTGAAGTGCAAGCGAGAGTGCGGAACGAGCGACAAAGCGGCACAATCGGCCTCCGCTTTCGACATCTGTTTCTCTCCTACTTGAGTCAGCGATGCGTCCGCGTGGACAGCTGTATGACGTTGTCACGTTCAACTATCGTCAGTAAACCGACTTTACAGACAACCAATTTTTAGGGTTCCGTAGCCAAATGGCAAAAACGGAACCCTTATAGATTCGTCATGTCTGTCTGTCTGTCTGTCTGTCTGTCCGTCCGTATGTCACAGCCATTTTTCTCCGAAACCGTAAGAGCTAGACTGAGGAAACTTGACGAGTAGATGTATTCTGTTAACCGCATTAAGGTTTTTACACAAAAATATAAAAAAAACTATAAATTTTGGGGGTCCCCATACTTGAAAGTGAAACTCAAAAAAATTTTTTTTCATCGAACCCATACGTGTGGGGTATCTATGAATAGGTCTTCAAAAATGGTGTTAAGGTTTCTAATATCGTTTTTTTTCTAAACTGAATAGTTTGCGCGATAGACACTTCCAAAGTGGAAAAAAGTTGGTCCCCCCCCCTCTAACTTCTAAAGTAAGAGGATGATAAAACTAAAAAAAATATATGTTGTACATTACTATGCAAACCTTCAACGATATTTGGTTTGAACGAGATACCTTTCGACGAACTACAAGAACCTTTATATTATGTTACTTGATGCTACGGAACCCTTCATGGGCGAGTCCGACTCGCACTTGGCTGCTTTTTTTTTACCACCAATAACAAACACGTGTGTGGTGAACACAGATATTTGTTCTCTGTCTGGGTGTTATAATACAATATATAAGTGTGTATTTACAAAAAAAAATGTACAAATATAATATTAGTTCGGTTCCCATATAGTTATGGATAGTGTTGTGTAGATTCTCCACAATATCTATTTATTTTGAAAATTCAACCCCAAAAGAAGCGCATGGCTGAAGTTTGCAAGAAAAGCTGAACGCGAACGAAGTCGCGCGGGATTTCACTAGTATTTTAATGGTGCTCGGTAAATATATAGATTGGTTTATCTGGTCTATTGCCTGCAGCCATTATGTTTTAAACATATAGTTTGGTTAATGATTGGACGTTTGCTAGTTCGACATTTCGTTTATTTGATCATTACGTTCGTAAATGTTCACTTTGATTCGCTGGTCATCCAACTATGCAATATGTCCTAACTACAAATAAAATAAATAAATAAATTTTATGAATAACCCACACAACACTATCTAGCCCCAAATTAAACAAAGCTTGTGTTATGTGTAAATACATCCTTATAGAATAAAATATAACACTCAGACAGAGAACAAAGGCCTGCGTTCACCACACCAATATTTGTACTCGGTGGGGTTCGAACCCACGTCCCATGGCGCAAAAGATAGAACTACTACCAACAGAGCTGAGAAGCCAGTCAAAAAAAAAGTTACTCCCGAACATTTTCGGCACATCGTGAAAAGTCAAACTTTTTACGGCAATCTAAAAGAATCCTAAGAAGCATTAAGTTGAGTAACACCTGATAGAAACCCGTAAAGACACCCCCAATTACTGGTAAGGTTATTAAAGTTTATAACACTTAGGCCCTCAAACTTAATGATCTTGGCCCGAGAAGAATGGAACAAGGAATGCAAATTAGGTTACTATCGGAAGTGAAAGAAAGTAAAAATATTTATTTGCGACAAAACAAGATCAAACTACAACAATCAAACTACGGTGAGCTTTGTGCTTTGTGTGTGTGCGAGTGGTTTCAGGTATTTTATGTTATAGTAGAAGATAAAATAAGGTTAATAACTTAAGAAACCAAATTAATAGCTGATTAAATTTCTATGGAATCAATTCTGTATTACTTTTCAGATAAAAAAACTAATCTGATCATAAATGACCAAATAATGTGATAATGAACACTAAAAATAAAAAAAAAACCGAATTACCACTTCCTTTTTTATTTGTAAGCGGTTAATATATAAAACTAGCTTATTATAGGTGCACAATAAAATAGTATTGGTAATAGGTAGACAAACGTTTTACAAATAACCCTATTTACTAAGATTTCAATGCTACAACATAGCCACTACAAAGCCTTGACAAGCTTTTACGAGGCTTCACGAGGCATTTTTTACAACAAAGAGCCAGGATTGTTAAGTCTTTTATCACCTCGTGGTTTGTAAACATATTTTCTTTGATATACAACGTGTATCAAAATATGTGTACTATCCTGAAGGGGGGTGAATTTCCACCCCCCGGGGAACAACTTTTGTTCAACGACTTTTCGAACTTCGATTGGTATCTCTGAAAAAAACTGCAACGAAGTTTCAACATGAACAGCTGACTTTATACAAAGTGACAACCCTAAACTCGGCTACAGAGGTAGTAGGTAGTAGAAGTAGACCTACAGAGGTAGTAGGTCAAGGGGTCAAGGGGTTACAAGGATAGGGTTGTCAATTTATTTAGGCATTATGAAATTAAATATTTTTGTATGGGAAACTGAAAATAGGAATTTTTAATTATCTCCCCCCCACAACTGATCACCATTGTGGTCTGAAACCCCCCACCTTCGCATAGTACACATATTTAGATACACCTTGTAGATATATTTAACATATTTTTTTGTATCCAATACAAACTTCATTTATACCCTGTTTCACAAAGGACTCAATTCTACAAAAAATAAATACGGTTGTAGGTAACAAATATTGCACATCTCTTCTCTCTTCTTCATCTCTTTCTGACGCATACTATATACGCTCTATGAAGCCGAAATTAACCGATGTGTAATATTTGTTGCTTACTATACGATTACACTTTTTAAGGCGTACTGTACATCCATGTACTCTGCGAGCCTGTGGTTTCAGCATACCCAAAAAGCTTACAATGCTCTGCGGGTCCAGTTTAATAACGCTTTTAGGACGCTGTTGCGGCTCCCACGATTCTGTAGTGCCTCAGCCCTCAGGCATGTTCGCAGATGCGCGCACGGACTCTTTTGACGCCATCTGGCGGAAAAAAACAGCCTCACTGAGCAGAATGCGCGGGAGCAGCAACAGCATCCTAAAATAAATTTCTTCTAATTATGCCTGTCCTCTGGTGTGGAAGCTCACCCAGAGGACGAAATTTGTTTTAGCTATTAAGTACTAACCCCTAGCCTTAAGTTCTATTAACACTATTGGACTAAGTTGTCTTAAATAAAAAACTTTATTATTATTTAAGTTTCCATGTTTTTCATCTCTCGCTAAGCAAGGAGTATACGTTTTTCGCGGGCTTTTGACCAAACGAAATTATACATACTTAGGCACGTATTCAGAAACATTGCGTGAGCTGATGCCTCAACCACTCTCAAGCATAATATATTTTTTGACAGTTCTCCATAGCAAATTGTCAAAATTCTGCACTTGAGGCTTGACTCAGACTCAAGCACTTTTTCGGACTCAAGCCTTAGAATACAATATAACAGCAAACCAAACGATTGGAAAAGAGATTTTTTGTTGATTTCATTTCTTCTGTCGCATCTAGTAAGCGTACCCCAACGGACCATAACCTCAACCCAAAAGATACGGTAAGGGGTCTATCGCCGGTCATTGACTTCCGGAAATGACCTGATATACTAGCCGATGAACCATGGCGGGTGAAATAGAACTCATTTGGTTTTAAACTTCCTTTACAGTGTGAAGATTGAGACCGGTTCAATTCCCGGGGCAGGACAATTTTTTGAAACAATCAGCTAAAAAGTTGGGTAATGTAATATTATTGGACGTACTCTGACTACCTCCTTAGACCTCCTCTAAGAAGAGAGTTGGACCTTGGTATTCTTGGTATTGCGTCTTTTTTTCTCTCTCTTACAGGTTTCCCGCAATACAGGCTAGTTCTGGTGCGGGATCCATTGTATATCTAGATTTTTATAAAACTGATTCCACGAATAAACTATTTTAAATCTTTAAGAGATCTGAAAGGATATTTACCGTGCCTGGGAATAAAATTGCGGAAACAGTTTTCTGTTTGAAGATAATTATTAATACTTAGCTTCTCGCATACGTACTCAGGCATCCTAATCTTCAGTTAAAATTTATAAAAAAAATACTTGGAGAATAAAATCGTGAGCCAATTTCACTTTAAAAAAGGTAAAAGCGAAATAAATCAACCTAATCCATACTTAGCTCTGTTTCTCCCAAAAATGGAAATTAATGTAAAGAGGAAACTTAGATTAAGTCGAGGAACGCCGAGAACGCCTCAGGTTGAACCACAGAGTATGTAAATAAATTATTTACTATCATAGATGTGCTATAACAATAACCCCTATATACCCGACCGGCGACTTTGTGTAGATCGCGGGAGTCAGTTGTTTGAGAGGGCTCAGCATCGCTTGACCTAAAAATTTATTAAGGGAGGCCTTTGCCTTAGCAGTGGTCATTATTCTCTAACACTTAGACAGACCTAGCTTAAAGACGTTTCAAACTGATCCCTTGTGATACAACTGTATAAGCATATTTTTGACTTTGGCTTTAAATCAGGCATGATGATAATGATAATGTGCGAAGACATTTATTCAACAAATCACTCAAACTTAAACTTCTTTAGGCTCACGCATTATGCCTTAAAACTGAAGACTCCATCACCCACAATGACCAGACCACTCGTTCATGAGAACTGTAGACTCGATAACTAAAATGTTTTGGTACAAAAGACTTAACGGTACAAAAAAGAAAGAAAGAAAATACATTTATTTGACATAATAATTATACATACGTTCACAACATATAACAGTAATGAATATAATTATGGCAAATAGGCCCCGACTCAGCTTTTTGCTGCCTGACAAGGTATCATCTACCATGCCAAAACAACAACAAAAGGCCAACTATGCCCCCGTCTACAAGTATATTCGTCTCTATGCAATGGGTGGTCTTTTTCGCTGCTCTGTTGCATATATTTACTTTTATCCTGTTGTTTTGTAAAGCAGCAAGCTGCTGTCTTGTGGTACGAACTTTGTAAAACAAACTTATGAATTAAGGCCTTAAGGTATGTCAACTGTTCAGGCTCAGACTCTGCAAGGGAAAAATAAATAACAAAATACCATCTTAAGCCTTGCGCACATCTAAGCGTTCTGCTGGGGCGATCAGTGTTTTAGTCATGTATCAGTGTTTTAGTTAAAAATTGATGAAAAAATTAGATTGTGATAACAAATAAATGGCAATGTTTTTTTAACAACATCAATAACACACAACAGTTCAAACAACACACAATGTTGGTTTGAACGTATTTCGACGAAATTGTGTAATTAGATATTGCACGCGTTCAGGTGGTCATCTAGCAGAGCTAACCGCCTTAAGTAGAGTCAAATAACTTACGAAATGTTTAGCTGAAGAGGAATGCAGAAGAATAGCTTTTTTATCTAAAACTTCCCAACGAGAAATATTAAATTGAAAATATGAAAAATATGAATGAACAACTTAAATAGGACAAAAAAGACAAAAAATTAAGCAGATAGTAAAGCCTTCTTTTGATAACTATATCAGCCCAAATCATCCTATTATTGGGCAAAGACCGTCCCCCCAATCCCGATCAATAGAAAGTACAATAACCGTCGGTTAAAGTATTGGTGAACTCCAGCCATAGAGTACTGAACCTGGCTATAGCATCCCCGTAACTAACCTTTACGTCATAAGTTAGGAGGCTCGGGGGAGCTCCGTAGTGCTTGCGGCAGTGAGGACGACTAATTCACTTTCATCATTATTGTGTTCACTATTCACTATTAGTGTACTTGACAGAATGCAAAGTAACAAATACTTTAAAATATATCAAATAATCACTGCAATGACGGAAAGTACATAATTAAAAAAGTCAGAACGACTTTGGACTTTCAGAGATCGCTCAGCATCAGGTGGGCTATCTGCCTGCTTTAAAACAACAAAAAAAACAATTTGAAAACATGCATCAAAAAAGCCGCGAAAAAGCGTCTTTGAGGCGCATTTAAAATCCTTTCACCACATTGGTTCAAAAGAATTAGTGACAGAACAACAAGAAAAAGACAAGACAGAGGTTTTCAGAAAGATAATGCTTTCTACTCAATTTGTCACTGTATCATATTTTTCATCTTTTTATTTAGAGGCCAGAGGAGGCTGGCAAAAAATGAAGGAGGCCTCATACCCAGCAGTGGGTGATACTGGGCAGAGGTGATGATAACAATGATATATTTACGCCAAAATAATAATGATATGTTTCATAATCATCAGTCAAATAAACATTTTGAACCATCCTCATCCACCGACTTTCCTTACTCACAATGTCTTCGTTCCACCGAGCTTAAACATTGCTATCAGGAATGAAGAGACAAACCGAAAGCGCCTAGCAGCTCAGGATTACCTAAATCATTAGCAACTTGCCAAGAACTTGGAACATGGCGTTGCATTTTACATTTTATCATAATGAATACAATGTCTTTGCCTCTCGGGACAACTCTGTTGCGGTCCCGACCCTAGGAAATAACAGTCTTAGGACGCAATATTAATCAAATTGCAAAACACACACAACTGTGTTACAAATAACATAATTATAAGTTTAAAAAACTTGAGAAACCGACTTCATTGTCAAACGGCTAAACCGATTTTAATCAAATTTGTTTAGGACAATCTGGACGTAAGAATAACCTTCCAAATAAAAAAATAATTTTCTAAATCGGTTCATAAATGACGGAGGCATGCAGTTACAAACATTAAAAAAAATATTTAAGAAAAAATGGCAACACTGATTTTAACAAAATGGGACCAATCTGGAAGCAGTAAAAAATCACACCACATGAGAAAGCCAATATCAGAAACCGAGAACCAGAGACCTTACTCAAAACCCAAAAGATGGCAAATTGATCTACAATGGAAAGAAGGAAAGTAAGGTACAGGTTTGATTTGATTTGATATGATCTACTTAAATAGGCAAATACACTTTACGTATTGTAAATACTAGTTGGTAACCGAGCTTCGCTCGGAATTTTTTTCTTTAAATTGTATTTTTAAGAAATCATAAGAGTCATATCTTTACTGGTTTATTCTTACTGAACAACGCCATCTGCTGGACATGCTCGCAGTTAGTTGCTCATAATCGTCAATAGATGGCAGGAGCAGTCACATATTCAGTTTATGTTTTTAGTTTTTTTTGAACGAACAGACTCATTTTCTGAAAATGAATCCTAGCTAGATCGATTTATCGCCCCCGAAAACCCCTAAATACAAAAGTTCGTGAAAATCGTTGGCGCAGTTTCCGAGATCCTAAATATATATATATATATATATATATATATATACAAGATTTTCTCGTTTAAAGGTATAAGATAATTTTAAATTAAATATTCATTTATGTTATATCATAGGATCTTATTCTTATGTAAAAATAGCCTCGGGGATGATGTTCTACAGTTTAGGTAATTCCAGGAATTTCTCTATGCTGTAGAACACCCTCTCCAATAGCCATGCCCCAGTTGAAATATGCAGGAGGAAGCGGCATTTCTTATCGTCTCTGGGAGTCTATAAGTATATAAGTACTAACAAACTACTACTGTACCCACTGATAATGCTTTTAAAAATTAAATGTAAGTTGTGAATAAGTAATCTACCAATCTTAGGGTATTTACCTTTTCGGTTCAGCTTTGTGTTCCTCGGTAAGCTAGAATAAATCTGAACTTTTCTGAGCTCATGTAAAAAAAAAATAAAGAAAGAAAAACACTTATTTGACAAATATACCATACATGTGTTGTAGACGTAAGTATGAAATTAGTTTTTAGTTCTTCTTATCGTGTGACTGCTTCTTTTGAACCAAGCGTGGTGAAAGGATTTTAAGTGCGCCTCAACGAGGCTCCTTTCGTGTACTTGACACATATTTTCGAACTAGTTTGTAGTGCATTGTATTTGTGTAAGTTTTTTTTAGTCCAGTAGGTTCAAAGTCCTAGCCGCAACTCCTTACTTATTTAATTCTTTTGTACTTAAGAAAATCGGTTTAGCAAACTCCCGCGGAAATGTTGAGCGGAAGCAACTATTGTGGTCGCCTTTTGTGTTTGAACTTGACTTTTAACTACGCGGCGGTTTTACGGCGCTTTGATGTTTGTTGGTTTTTCAGCAAAATGTTTTGTGTTGGAAATTGAAGGGGGATAAAGGTTCTATGTTTTTTAAGGCTGTGTTTTTTTAATGAACCAGTAGGCTGATAAAGTATTTCTTGTTGCTATCAAAAACTAGTCAAAAAACAACATCAGTATTATTTATTTATATAGCTTTTTTTATACAACTTAATTACCTAACAAGCATACGGCACACCTGATGGAAAGCGGTTACCGTAGCCTGGACTCTTGCAACACCAGAGACATCACTTGCGCGTTGCTGACCCTTTAAATATTTTAAAACGCCCTTTTTGAAAAGGTATACTTATTATACAAGGCGGTTGAGATTGCATTTAAAACTCTAGTTTATCTCACAATGTAGAAACAACCTCTTGATACAATAAGCTCTCCGTTATAGAGGTTTGTCTAAAAATCCTATAAGACTCAATTTAGCTCGCGGCGCGGCCTCAAAAATGCATGAGATGAAAGATGCATGAAACGCATTAGCACAAAGGAATATCGTCTTAATGGGCAAAGCAGAGCGACCCACTTTCAGAACTGTATTATGGTGGCAGTTTCACGTATGTTTATGAAAACTTGTTTCATTTAAATTTAATGTAAATAGTTTTAGTTGTTTTCCATGTAGGCCACATCTCTGTCTGGCTTTGTCTCTGGCTCTGGTTTTGAGTCTGTGTGAATGCTCACCAGTGTATTATACTGTGTGACATTTCGACGTAAGATTTATTTAGCCAACACTCAAGACTCAAAACCAGCCAGAGACAGCCAGACAGAGCTTGTGGTTGGCCTACTAAAGCTCTCATGTGGAAAGTTACATTCATAGCGGCAGAACTATTTATAGTACAATAGTTATATGAAAAATATAATTATATGAAAAATAATACACAAAAATAAAACACTACAATAATAATACTGACACTATAAGTGAAGTTTAAAATTCGAGAAATTGACTTCATGGCCAAGCTGCTAAACCGATTTTGATGAAATTTCTAGGGGGGAATCTGAAGGAGGAGGGAATAATATTTGTTCAAATCGGTTCGTAAATGATGAAGATATGCGATCTTTTTCTTCTTCTTCTTCTTCGTGTCACTTCAAGGTTCTTTCAAACGGAGGAAAGAAGGAAAGCTTTTAAGTAGCTTTCGTACTTGTCACATGTTTTTGAACTTTTAAGGTCTACGGCATGCTGGTTTCCTCACGATGTTTTCCTTCACCGTATGTGAGTGGGTACTCACGAGTTTTATCATTCTCTTAATTTAGAAGTTAGAGGGGGGGGGGGACCAACTTTTCTCCACTTTGGAAGTGTCTCTCGCGCAAACTATTCAGTTTAGAAAAAAACGATATTAAAAACCTCACCATCATTTTTAAAGACCTATCCATAGATACCCCCCCACACGTATGGGTTCGATGAAAAAAAAAAATTTGAGTTTCAGTTTCAAGTATAGGGTAGGGTATAGGGGACCCCTGAAATTTACAGTTTTTTTTTATTTTTATGTAAAAATCTTAATGCGGTTTACAGAATACATCTACTCGCCAAGTTTCATCAGTCTAGCTCTTACGGTTTCGGAGAAAAATGGCTGTGACATACGGACGGACAGACAGACAGACAGACAGACAGACCTGACGAATCTATAAGGGTTCCGTTTTTGCCATTTGGCTACGGAACCCTAAAAAAGGTATATGGTTGTGTCCACTGCAACTTATGTATAAGCATGTATACACATGCGTGGCTTGCTCGAATAGGCGGTTACATAGCTCAACGCACGCACGCTTTCATGTACATAGCGTTGAGCTACGTAAGCAAGATATTCGAGCAAACCCGTGGCACGTAGCCTCTCCGTGCACCGTGGTGGCCAACGCCTCAGTCGTGGCGTTGACCCACGTTGTCAAAAATATTAATACACGCAGATGAAATGCGCCACGTGCCCGTGCACAGCATGCACCGCGATGGGCCCGCGGCTTAATAATGTTATGTCATATCCAAACTATTGCCATCGCTGAACAAGGACGTAAACTCCTGCTGGTGACAACATCGTAAAACCAAGCGGAGAATTAAGAGTGTCCAATACGGTATTGTTGGCCTCGTTAAGTTCAGTCATTGGACGAGAAAGTTGTAAAATTTAGCTTGGGCTAGCACTACGCTGTGTTTTAGTGTTATGACGACGTAGGGCTTTTGGGATCATCTTTAGGGTTCTAAAGTCTGACTAGGGACCCTAGCTTCACCATTATTTGTCTTTTGTTAACAGCCATTTTGGTTGCAAACATTTTTGTAAGGATGAAATATTTCATCGATTTTATTTTATGACAAATGTAAACGTTTTGTAACTGTTTTATCGATTAAGTTAGCATTAAAGGGACAGAAGAGGATTGTTTTGTAGCCATGGTAATTTTCAGACGTCATTACAAAAGATTTTGTGACTTTGGAGCCACTTTTATGCGTGGCCTGAAAATTTCGCCAATTTTGTAGAAAAACAGATTTTCTCATGATATTATGGCACAATTAAAAGTCTCGAAGTAAAAGCTATTTTCGCAGCTGCAACTTTCTGATTGAGTGAGTGCATTTTTTAAGCGCCTCTGAGAATACCCGTATCTAGCCGCAAGCCTCAACATTTTCTATTACCGAACTGCACTTTAGATTAAAAGCGAGTTGCGAAATTGAAGGCATCGCCGAGGTAATTGCCTCTGAAGGAGTTTAATCACAAAGTTGGCTCGTATCAACCAACGTGGCACACGCTATGCACTGCCGATACTCTCGAGCCACACCAAAAGGACTACACTTTCATTCATAGTTCAAAATTTACATACTCGTAGTTTAAGAATTAAACTTATACATTAAGGGTCTTATTAATAATCCTGGCGTAGCGTTGGACTAGTTAATCCGTGTTTTGTCTCTTGCATTGACATGCAATTGTCAACTCGAGCAAATGTGACAAAACACGGATTAACTAGTCCAACGCTACGCCAGGATTATTAATATGACCCTAAGGGTGTTATTAATAATCCTGGCGTAGCGTTGGACTAGTTAATCCGTGTTTTGTCTCTTGCATTGACATGCAATTGTCAACTCGAGCAAATGTGACAAAACACGGATTAACTAGTCCGACGCTACGCCAGGATTATTAATAAGACCCTATGTTTCAAAGCCAGAAAGAGCAAGAGAGTCATAAACACGATACAAGTATCATTTAGTATCATTTAGTGCGTATAATTTAATATTATATATATCATCACGGGCATGTCTAGCAGGCTGTCTCAGTCTAGTACGTAGATAATATACTTACTTGCATTTGGTTCCCCACCCACATTGGTTTTGTATGTGCACAAAACATTTTGTGTTTTGCTTATAGTTATTTCTTTGTTAGTTTTAGTTAGTTTTTTCAAGTAGTTTTTTTGTACTTTACTGCAATTTGGTCTTAGTGGGTATATTGTCCGTGGCATCACCAACCGGCTCATACGGAAGACCACCGTTGGTTGCAAACCAACCAGCATTATGCTGAGTCAGAGTCCAGTTTTGTGATACACAGGCTTACATAGAAAAGTTATAAGAATTCTAGTTGTTATGAATAGTGTATGTTCTGGTTTCGCAAAATAAATAAATCATTAATTCATTCTAAAGTAAAGTGTTTACCGGTTTTGGGAATAGGACATCCCTATTCGGGCCGAGCGAGACGGGACACATCACTAGTGGAGGAAGACGATGGCATCTTGCGTGGTTTGCCATTTGCCGTTTAATAAAGTAAAACAGAGTTGTAGCTATAACCAATGAAGAGTTTTCGCCGTAACAGTAGGTACTTTCCCTCTACAGACAACACATTATCATTCATATTTTAGCACTTTTCTTTCAAAGTTAATTTTTATATTAAACTAGCGTTCGCTCGAAGTTTCAGTCGCTCCGTTACCGTTACGCCCCGGTCCCGTAACCTTTTCAGGTTAAAAAGTATTCTTTACCCGTCTCCTGGTTCTAAGCTACCTCCCCACCAATTTTTCAATAAAAAAACATGCATGTCTTATGCTGCCTTCCTACGGTGCGTGGTTCTGCAAATCATCACGCACAGCCGACGACGACGCACGGCAAAGCACACAGAAAGGGCTCCTGTGCTACCGCGCACCTCGGCGCACGAGACCGTTCCCATGGTGTATCATGCGAACTGATCCGCCTCCGTGCGCGATATCGCACACACCGGTGGGAAAGGGCTTTAAAAGAGTCTTGCTAAATCACATCAAGCGTTCCAACTGCTCCCAAACTTCATAAATAATGCGAACTCATCGGCAGATAGCGTCATATCTTTCCCCGAATTCCTCGTAAACCTCCTCAGGTGAGAAATAAACCAATGATGGGTATTAGCATAACTCACGAACCAGCAAGCATTGCAACAAATCATGCCAGAACTGAATTTCCGACCGATATTCTCTTAATAGAAACTGTGAAATAATGTTACCGTTTGCGCTATATCGTGAATATGCAACCTTTGGATATAAAATAAAGTGCCTTGCGCACATCTAAGCGTTCTGCGGTGGTGATCAGTGAGACACTGTCAAATATGATAAAGAATATGACAGCGATTAATATTTTTTGTAGTTTGATTTATGGCTGTGAAATGAAATATTATCAGAAAGATTAACAAAATGATTTCTTAAAAAAATAGCACTTTACCCTTCTTTTAACCGACTTCAAATAAAAAAAAGAGTTTGATCTAATTTCAGTCGTATTATTTAATGTTTGTTATCGCATAACTTCATCATAATATGAGCCGATTTTATGATTATTTGGTTGGATTGTTTGGAAGGTTGTCTGGGAGAGATCGCTCTTAGCGATAAGGCTGCACATTGTACTAAACTAGCAATATCGAATCCAGTTCATACACGAGTGAATCTAAATTTGTTGCCTTACTTGCCGAGTTATTTTCAACTTCTAGGAAAACAATGTACCTACCTAAATAAGCTCCAAATGAACCACTCTCAATAAATAAACGTCTATGAATTGTAAAATTATTTAAAATTTCACAAGAGTAATATTAGAAAGTAGGAAGAGTAGTATTAGGATCACTAAGCATTTGACTACCAGTAATTTATATTTGTAACAGCACAAGCTCTCAGGTATATAGCGGTATTAAACTCGTGTCCCGCTGATCAATTGGTTGGTAGGAGTATTGGAGACGCATTTCCACGGTACACGGTCACAATTCAATGGGCAGCGTCGGACCGCGGTCGCCACTAATGACTCGACCAGCGGGCCAATCCTGATTTATTCTCTAACAGCTACGGATTCTAATATTACACAAGGTGTAGGATATTGGCGGTCTAAAATGATTTTAAAATAGCATTCGACGAGGAAACACGTCCTTTAGTGCACAGCGAGTCAATTTTACATAAGATGCTTCGTAGAGAGGCAAACTCGTGTCCAAATTGATGGGTTTTGGCAATAAAAGAGTTGTAATGGAATCGACACACACACCGTACAGTAGAGGTTAGAGCAGAGAAAGAGACGGGGCACAGCCCGAGAGCGAGACAGCCTACCGCCAGTGCTTGTCACAATGACAGTGACATACAATACATAATGTAACGCAACTTTATTTACAAGCTATAAGTTATAGATAGAATCACCTTACGTCCGTTATGTCACCTGTCATGCACAGTATAATGTCAACGAGTTGACAGTTAGAGGCAGGTTTTGGGGGCAAAACGGACGATAATCAGACCAAAATCAGACTAGCTATGGGATTTATGGTGTTATGTGAAATGTGAAAGATTATTATAAGATGAGATGATCTACATATCCGAAGAGTTTTAATTGTGTTACGATTCGTCAAGAAGACTCCTAACAATAATGAGTTTTTACTAAAGATCCAACACAAATCTTATTCAGTTTTTACTTTTGTAGTATTTTTGTTGTGTCTAATACCTACCTACCTTATATTACTTTGCGGGTACTCCGTAGGGTGCAGTAAATTCGCGGATTAGTACTATGTATTTTGACTGGCCTCTCAGCTCAGTTGGTAGTAGCTCTGCCTTCTGCGCTGTAGGTCGTGGGTTTGATCCCCATCGAGAACAAAATTAAATATTTGTGTGGTGAACATAGATATTTGTTCTTTGTCTGGGTGTTATATGGTATTCTAAGTATGTATTTACAAAAATAGCCACAATCACATGAGTGAATTTAATCGACTGAGTTGAAAAATTGAGTCGAAAAATTGAGTACGAACCGCACTTGCCCACATTTTAGACCAACAACGTTATTTGCACCTGCTACAAACTTTCGATATCCAAACGCGAAAACGATAATTGCTTTCAATTCGACCGCTTGTTTCCGCGAAATGGTCGCCAATTAAATTTTGTGCGCTTGTCTTTGCAACTAAAACACTACAGTAGACTTACCACAAGCTCTGTCTGGCTATGTCTCTGGCTGATTTTGAGTCTGTGTGAGTGTTGACTAAATCATACGTCGAATTGTAACACAGTATAAAATACTGGTGAGCACTCACAGCAGCCTCAAAACCAGAGCCAAAGACAGAGTCAGACAGAGCTTGTGGTAGGCAAACAGGTAACACTGTACTACAAGTTGCCGTGATGCAGCATTGCTGTATTTCGGTTTGACTTGTGTGGGTGCTGGTGAAATTACTGGCACGAGAGGCTGAACATACCTGTATGCCTCAAGTTGATGGACGCAAGGAAGTGCATCGTAGGGCACGTTCCTGACGTGCGTGACCTACGAGGCAATGCTTTGTTATAAGGCGATGGTTACCACTTAACATTCGATTTAAAAACGATAAGAACCAATCCACAATAATCTCCACTTTATATTTACAAATCAAAGCCGTAGTGTGAAGGCAGGGACATAGCTGGCAGCACGATTGTCCGTCGTTGACAATACAAATACAATAACTCAAGAGGCGATCGGCTAAGCCTCTTACAGCATTGACTGTGAGTGGGGTGGCCGGCCACCGGACACTCGCCTACTCACAACTTTAAATCTTCGTTTTTCATTGCTCATACTCGGAATGGAGAATCGCTTTCTACTGACAGCTGTCAAATTATAAAAAAAAACAAGTTCTATTTTCACATTTTTATTCAACCATGTTCCAACTTTCTAAACAGCAAGCAGGTTATTGAACCAAATTCCAACTTTTTATTCAGCAAGGAGGTTGAAAACCCATTACAACGGTAAGAAGTTTAAAAGTCTAATTAGTTTTTATTTTTACTTTCCTTGTATTCGTATTGAAAAGCACAGTGCTTACCTCGGGTGAAAGACTTATTTAAGTCCCTCAAGCTCCATTGGCACCTTCGCTACGCTCGGGCACCAAACCCGTCTCGGGACTTTCAATCCTCGGGTAACAATGTACTATTTCATAGCCTATTATACAGTGTGTTAGGTTAAACGAGGGACTTATTGAGGGAGGGTATTCAGTATTCGATTCTCGTCCCAAATATGTAAAAAACCTATAACCTTAATTTGTGACGTAATTGTCCACTAAAATACATTATTCATGAACACTGAGCGCGCAAGAAGTGAACTTGTAAACAGTAAAATAATCACGCGGCAAAACACATGCCGATCCTACCGAAAAGGAAGCTTGTGCGCAAACCCCGCCCCTTCCCTTTGTGTTGCACCGACAGCGACAGGAGGACACACTCCCGCGCTGACCGCAGTCAGTCTATGCGAGTGCGCTGCTATTTCCGCATGCCTAATATTGCGCTTCCGCGTATCGCAAAAACAACCCCGCTTACTTCGGGATAAGTGTGTCCTGTAAACGTGTTCTTTTAATAACCAAAAATGACGTCTTATCGATATTCTAATGAAGAATATTGGGATATGGTTCGTGCCTACGTGTTATCTAATGATAGTGTGCGAGGAGCCATTATTTTGTACCGAGAGATGTTTCCCAACCGCCAGATTCCGTCGTACAATCTTATGCTAGGTGTTAACCAACGATTGCGAACATTCGGTCAGTTCACCGTACCGACGCATGCCCAAGGACGAGGAAGGGAGCCATTCCTAGGTAAGCCAGGTTTAAAGTACGAAGGGAAAATGGATTAGACCTAAAGGTCATTGACCCGCGCACATGTTCTGCGATAATATTAAATCGCTAGCGCAAGGGTGTACACACGTTGCGAGACTTTAGCGAAATTTTTGGTATGGTTCTGTCTGTTATTTATCAGTGTTTTTTTTTTGTTCATATTTTTATTAGTATCATATAATCATGCACTATTGTGGGTTTCAATATGTCCCTCGTTTAAACTAACATACATAAATCGAATCAAAAATGTATTTCTTCAGTTGGATCGCAAGGATCACTTTGAAAGTGTTGTGAAACGTCTTAAAGCTAGGTGATTCTAGGTGCCAGTTACACGTGACCAAGCCTAGAAAAACAAGCAACAAACTACGGCTTGGTTCCTACCGTTAGGGCGCTTGTATACGCTAAGAAAAAAAGCCGGGTCTACCCAAGAATTCGTGTCGTAACTAGAAAATAACTGTGTACACTGCTCGCAGCGGTGTACGAAAAAAATCTTATCTGCGCAAGACACGACGCGGCGAACGTTTTGGCGATTAGTCTTGTCTGCGGAAGACACGAAAAGTTTTCGTGTGTGGGACAGACAAAATTATTGTCGTCTACACGAAGAATTTGTCTTGTCTGCCGCAGGAACGGCAAATTTTCTTAGCGTGTACAAGCGCCCTTATGCTTTTGTATTATTGTCAACGTCTCACTAAGTTGGAATGCCACCACACTTCAGTGCTATCATAATTTTTGTTTTTAAAAAGATAGAAGAACCGTAGAAATCAAGCCGTAATTTGTTGCCTGTTCTTCTAGGCTTGAAACTGGCACCTAGACTCAACTAGCTATAAGACGTTACAAAGTGATTCTTGGTCGCGTGAACCTGGCACCTAGACCTACCTAGCTATAAGACGTTTCAAAGTGATTCTTGTGATACCATGAAATAAATTAATATTCGATTTGATTTGATTCCATGAGGAACCGCAAGGGGTAGTCAGTAGAGCGAGTTTGAGCCTGAGGTGGAAATACGGGACGCTGATTTTTTTATAAATAAAAAGTTAACTTATTTCATTTCAGGTTTATGGTTCCCTAGTTCTGTGTGCTTCGGCCCTTATACTCAGGGACAGGTTAGCGTAGATAGCACGGACGGCTTTACGTCCACGGGCGTGTATCACTTTGTACGCTATCAACTATGACACAATACCTATACAAAGAGACGTTTTGTATGTAAATTCCTTTGTACACTTCTAGTAAATATTAAACAGAGTAAAACCTTGCGCACATCTTAGCGTTCTGCGGTTGCAATCAGTGAAATGCTGTAAATTTGACTGCCTCTCAGCTCTTGGTAGTAGCTCTGCTTTTTGTGCGGTAGGACGTGGGGTCGATTCCCACCGAGAAAAAATAGTTGTGTGGTAAAACAGATAATATTTGTTCTTTGTCTAGGTGTAAGTATTCACAAAAAAGTACATATATACAAGTAAGTACTATATAGGCCTACCACAAGCTTTGTCTGGCTCTGTTTCTGGCTCTGGTTTTAAGTTTGTGTGAGTGTTGACTGAATAAATTCTACGTCGTAACGTCACACACACAGTATAATGCACTGGTGAGCACTCACACAGACTCAAAACCAGAGACAGACAGATGCCTACATCTATCTAGTTCCCATCGTACAAACTCTTCTTCAGCTTAGTTTGGTGCTAAATCGTTCTGTATAGATTTTCTACAATGTTAAAGTTTATTTGTTTACTATACAGACTATGAAAAGCCCCTCGTGATACAAAGTAGCGTACATTAAATTAATAAGGAACCTTCAACAAAGTTACGCGAGTCAACGTGCTAGCACATTCGCGCTAACTACATAAAATTACTAAAGGGTTCCGATGCTCGCTTCGATCTAATTGCGACTTCGTGACTACTGCTTTCCTCCTCCATTAGCACCCCGGTACCCTGGAATGAAAGACAATTACGACCAGAGCAGCGGAGAATGCCGCTTTTGTATAGAATCAGAGTTTGAAACTACTTTGGGAAGCAGTAATGGGTTAGAGTAATTTGTTCACGGCTTAATGATACTTGATAGAGTCGTTATTACGTCTAGACTGAAGACGATTCAATTTCTTATCGACTTGAACGTTTGAGATGAAAAATTTAATAGTTATTTGAAATGCATTTTTAAACACCTTTTTAGAAACAGCCTGAAAAATTCCACTGCTGGACATATACTGGGTACTAACACATAAAAGGGAGGTCTATGGCTGAGAATTACAGTCGTAACCCTATTTCAGCCGTAAAAATCTAACCCATTGCGATGTGGCTGACGTCATCGTTCCCAATGAAGTTTTGTCGAAGGGGGACATCTACCGTGCCTGGGGTTCAAAGTCATGAATTATGAGCTTTTTTTTGAGAAATTTTGTAGTCTTTTTCGTGTCAGTGTATAAGGCCCGTCACACGCGTAGCTATTAGAATATATTAATATGCCGTGCGATAATATAAATTACGGTATAAGTTGGTGACGTCATAGAAATATAATATTATAGCTGCGTGTGCGGGCATTTGAATATTTTATAAAAAATACATCGTTATATGCCTTGCTATAATTGATATTGATATATATTATAGACCCAAAAAACTCATCCCTCATGACTTTGAACCCAAAGCTTGGTTCAAATCCCTGTCAGATCTCTTAGTACCACGTATATACCAACCCAAGCTTCTGTGAGGATAAAATAAATAAATATTTTGGACAATCACAATTCTATCTAGCCTCAAACTAATCAGAGCTTGTATGATGGGAACCAGATATCTGATACCACTTGTATACAATGTTTTTTGTAAATATATACCTAGAATATACCCAGACAGACTCAAACTATAATAAAATTAAAATTTTATTCAATACGATACAAGAATCACAAGCTAGGTGAGTCTAGGTGCCAGTTCCACGCGACCAAGCCTAGAAGAACAGGCAACAAACAACGGCTCGGTTCCTACCGTTTTTTTATATGACAAACGCAGAGACAGACAAACACCTGCGTTCACCACGCAAATATTTGTTCTCGGTGGGGATCGAACCCACGGCCTACGGCGCAGAAAGCAGAGATACCAATAGAGCCGAGACGAACGTCAATGGGGATAGTAAGACTTCTGGGGTAGGCTGTAGAAAATCTCAGCAGCCAAGTGTGTGCGGTTACTTCAACTTAAGCAGCGTCTCTAGCATCAGAGAGCCCTTAAGTCGTTCCGAGATATTACAGATTTAGAGAGCACTGGTGGCCTAGTAGTAGTGGCCCCGCCTTCCGATCCTAAGGTCGTGGGTTCAAATACAGTAGTGTACCAATGAGGTTTTCTGCCCAAAAAATTATGTAAACTATGTCAGTGCTCTCAAACGGCGAAGGAAAACATCGTGAGGAAACCAGCATATCGTAGAACCTAAATAGTTCAAAAATATGTATCAAATGCACGAAAGGAGCCTCTTTGAGACGCACTTAAAATCCTTTCACTACACTTGGTTCGAAAGAATCAGTGGCACGATAAGAAGAAGAAGACAGATTTAGAGTTATATTTTCTACAGATCTTTGCAACTTTCTAATTATAGCTAACAAAACAAGGCCCTATGTAGCATATCTACCATGCTGAAACTAGTTATTGACTATGTAGGTACCCACTAAACTCTAAGAAAAGTAGGCCTACCATGAGCTCTGTCTGGCTCTGTCTCTGGTTCCGGTTTTGAGTCTGTGTGAGTGCTCATGCACCAGTGCATTATACTGTGTGTGTGACGTTATTACGTAGGATTTATTTAGTCAACACTCACACAGACTCAAAACCAGAACGAAAGACAGAGCCAGACAGAGCTCATGGTATTATAAAAAAGATAGGAGCGACGCCGCAAGTTTTTTGTGTTCTCAAGATTCGCGACAAACTTGTAACTACAGTAACCTAGTAAAAAAGACATTTCAAAGATGATAAAAACATTATGTTAGAATCAAACTTGTACAAGTATCTAGACTTATTTGGATAAAACTAGGAATGTACAAAGAAACAGCGTTTGCGAAGTTTTTTACTACATCATAGCTGGTTTTGGGAATAGGACATCCCGACTGAGACCAGGAGCCTAATTCCTAGACCGAGATCATTTTGCTATTTTATTTTATTGCTTCTTTTCGAAGAGAGAATGGATCATTTCTTTGAGTAATTCATCGACGACCTCATCGTAGAAGCCTCGAGAGCTAGGATATACGGAAAACGTAGAAAAAGTGCGGGGTTGTGCAATGCCAATGTGTATAAGGGACATTGAAAATCTCGATCTCGGTCTTGAAACGAACGATTTGTAGGAACAATAGGCAATACACCACATGATAAAAATAAATAAATAAATAATGTGGACAATCACACAGCACTATCTAGCCCCAAACTAAGCAGAGCTTGTACTATGAGAACCAGGTAGCTGATACAATAGTTAGTTTTATTTTGTAAATACATACTTTGAATTGTATATAACACCCAGACAGAGAACAAACATCTGAGTTCACCACACAATGTTCTCGGTGAGGATAGAACCCACGACCTACGGCGCAGAAGGCAGAGCTTCTACCAACTGAGCTTTAAAATAAATTAATCAATCCTTTTCTAAACAATAAACAACAGAATCCCGGCATTCGCTACGATAATATCAATTACACAAGGTTATCAGCTTTCTACAATCCACACCTGAATGAAAACAGCTAATAATAACTTGAACCCGAGTGCTGATATTGTATTACTCGTTATCGATACTCTCAAATCACGTGAAGGAATGTTTAATTGATCGAATATTGGTAGCAATTACGTTTTTACCTAATCCAAATTGAAAAGCTTAGCATTGCCTGAACAAACTCAAACTCAAACTCAAACTCAATAAACTTTTATTCAATACGATACAAGAATCACTTTGAAACGTCTTAAAGCTAGGTGAGTCTAGGTGCCAGTTCCACGCGACCAAGCCTAGAAGAACAGGCAACGAACTACGGCTCGGTTCCTACCGTTTTTTTATATGATCCTTTTACAAATCAAAAATAGTCTAAAATAATAGCAGTGAATAGCAAATTAAAGAAATTCGAAGCGTCATCAGTGGAAAGACATACCTTTTTCTGCCATGAAGCAGCATTGCTGTGTTTCGGTGTGAAGAGTGTGGGTGCCGGTGAAATTACTGGCACGTGAGGATGAACATCTGTATTCCTCAAGTTGATGGAAGCAGGGCAGTGCATCGTAGGGCACGTTCCTGACGTGCGTGACCTACGAGGCAATGCTTTGTTATAGGCGATGGTAGATAGTGCGATGATGATACAACATCAGGTGGACCATAATTATGTTTGTTTCATCAGCTAGTTGTACAAAATAATAATAATTGGAATGCATCTGAAAGCAAAGCCAGTGCGAAAAATAAATATCTCTATAGGTAATAGGATCCAAGGCTTTGGCGAAGCCTAACATAATTTCGCGAGGGATTCATTCGCGTGAAACAAAAATTAACTTCGAATAAAACACTGCTTTTCAACAAAAAATGCGACCTGGCAGTTTTTATGTCTCGCTCTTTCAAAATTGAAATAATATGTGCAACAGAGAAAGTATCTACATAGTCAGCACCTGCATTATTTTTCCAAATCAAAGATCAAATCAAACGGATAAGGGAATTTTATATCGTTTCTTGTTTTCAATGGTAGAACGGTTGGAGTCATTTCCTGCTGGAAAAATTACTTCGCTTCAAGTATCTACGGAAAATCTTCACATTTCGCCCAAATGGGCCTTTTCATCGCATACATCTATGGCATCCACGTTAAATGTCGTCAAGACTATAACCACAAGGCGGTGATTTCTATAAAACGGACACCGTGACCGTCATTCTTATAGCCCCTTTCCACGGTGTGTGATATCGCCCACGGAGGCGGATCAGCTCGCACGACACACCATGGGAACGGTCTCGTGCGCCGAGGTGCGCGGTAGCACAGGGGCTCAATTCTAGACCAGTGACTTTTATGTCACGTAGATATATATCACAATCACTGTCAAATTCACTAAAGAAACTGACAGTGCTTGTGCTATATATCTACCGTGACAAAAAAGTCACTGGTCTAGAATTGAGCCTCAGGAGCCTTTTCTGTGTGCGTTGCCGTGCGTCGTCGTCGGCTGTGTGTGATGATCTGCAGAACCACGCACCGTAGGAAGGCAGCATCATTATTACGACAGAATTTTCTATCATAATAATAAGAATATCATCATCAAATCATAAGAAAAATATAACTGAATGGTCTTCATTATTGACTTGACTGGCCTCTCAGCTCAGTTGGTAGTAGCTCTGCCTTCTGCGCCATAGGCCGTGGGTTCTATCACCACCGATAACAAATATATTTTGTATGATGAACTGAGATATTTGTTCTGTGTCTGGGTGTTATATTGTATATTATTAGTATGTATTTATTCAAAAAAATGTGTATGTATTGTATCAGCTATCTAGCTTAATTTGGGGCTTGATAGTGTTGAGTGGATTGTCCATAATATTTATTGACGTGATAACGTCTTATAAATCGATGGAGCCGGCTGCACGCACGAAAAAACATGACTCATGCGTCGTTACGTCGTTTCGTCGTTTCGTCGTTCCATTTACCTGAGCCCGAGCCCGGGTCGGGTAATGGGTAAGGGTAAATGAGGGTAAGGGTAAATGAGGGTAAGGGTAAGGGTTCGGTCGGGTTCCGGGTCCGGGTCCGAGAGTTCGAGTCCGAGTCCGAGTCCGAGAGTCCGCGAGTCCGCGAGTATTTTCTTATGACGTTATCACGTTCAACTATCGTCAGTAAACCGACTTTACAGACAACCGATTTTTTATTTATTAATTTATCTGTAACATCATATTATTTATTATTTTGGATGCTGGGAATGAGTGGATGGGACTCGCGAGGGACCGGAAAGAGTGGCGCAATAAAGAGGAGGCCTATACTCAGCAGTGGGTGCAAACGGGCTGATGATGATGATGATTTTGGAAGTGTATATTTTCTAAAAAGTAACAATCACTACTTAATTTTAATTTGTACATATTTAAAATTTAGGTACTTATGAGACTTTTTTCAGCTGCAGTCCTACTACATGTTCTGTCTGGCTCTGTCTCTGGCTCTGGTTTTGAGTCTGGGTGAGTGTTCACCAGTGTATTAATTATACTGCGTGTGTGACGTTTTGACATAGGATTTATTTAGTCAACATTCACACAGGTTAAATACCAAAGCCAGAGACAGAGCCAGACAGGAGCATAATTCTCGGGCCGACCGAGATTTTCAATGTCCCATAAATACACATTGGCATTGCACAACCCCGCACTTTTTCTACGTTTTCCGTATATCGTAGCTGTCGAGGCTTCTACGATGAGGTCATCGAAGAATTACTCAAGGAAATCATCTATTCTCTCTTCGAAAAGAAGCAATAAAATAAAATTGCAAAATGATCCGAGATGAGCCGAGAATTAGGCTCCAGAGCTTGTGGTACATTTGTGATCTACTGATGAGTATCTGTAAGTATCTATTTAATCTCATAGTTCTTTTTTCTGGAAACAGTTCCCCATGTTTTCCAAGCTTTTTTCAGCAATAGACTTTTAAGCGCATGGTGGATGATGATGAGGTTAGAATAATCGTGTTCAACGGTATTTTACAGCCGTCATTGTAGAAAACCAGAGCTCAGAACATAAACAGTAGCTACCTATAGACGTAGACTAACAGACAGTTTTTCTCGACGGAAGCCATCTTTCGCCAGCAATTTCCCTTTTCCTGTTGTCGGGAAAAGAAAACGAATTCACGGCACCTTCGCTTTAATAATATTGTATTAAATACCTGTAAGGGCGAAGGTTCTTTGTACTATTTCCTATAACACTTGGTGGTTTCTGTTTTGTGTGCGACTTTGAAGTGGAGACTTTGGGAATTGTTTTTTTTTGTCGCTCAATTTCAATTCTGGTTTCATTCTGGTGGTTTGCTTGCATTAAAACTTCTATATGGAGTTAGGTCACGGAAAAATAGTTACTGTGGTTTGGTTTGATTCTACTTTCAGCGCGAGATTATGATTTATACAAAAAAACTTTTTTATACCATTTTCTTCAAACAAACATTTGTACAAACGTAAATGTGTGTTGTTGTAAAAATACTCACTTGGCATTGGTCATAAAATAAAAAATAACAGCAAGCAATGAGTATAGCTTAGGAAGCCTCATCCTCATCTCACCTATCATTTGTCAAAACAAAGCTCTCAGCTTCTGGCTATCAAAGAATCATTTGTTTTTATTATAACGGAGATCAGACGCTTATTCTGAAGATCTTGCTATTAATAAGCATTCAACGCTTATCCAGGGAAACATACTTTGCAATGAGGAACATTTATAAAATCTTTTTTTTTTTGTACTTAATCGTGTCAAAGGTTTGGTGTGACACAAGACAATACTTAGCTATATTTAATGCATTATTTGTGGCATTGGAAAGTTTTTTTTGTGTAGGTATTGAACCAAAAAGGACAGGTTAGTAGATGGGCCTCACTTATTTGGAGCGCAATCGCAGCTAATCAAAGTTCCGTCTCTCATTCCCCATTTACAAAGGTTTTCTCTAACAGTTGACGGCCAAGAATCAAATCTATGAACATCTAATCTAAAGCTTGCCGTGGAAGATGACGTGGGAGTAGGTGTTCTTCAGATATTGTTTTAAGTATATTTCTTGTACAGTTAGGCATGTGCATAATTATGATAACAATCCTTAATTAATTTGTAAAATAAAACTTAATTTGTAAAATTAATTTATGTTCTTGAATTTTCCACACCCACGGTTGATATATTCTTGGAGGATGTTTTAGGGGGGTGGGTTGAGACAAAACTAAGTCCCTCAACTATAGTTCTTTAGTTTTATTAAGTTTTGAGTTCAAACGAAAAACCCATCATCAAGAATTCTGAAAGCATTTCCAGACTTGGAATAGTTTTATTGCCGCAACTTTCTTACTCAGTCAAGCATAAAAATGCATAGTCGTGGAATACTCGGACAAATTCATTTTTCTTGTTAGAGGCGACAGGCGTCACCGCTCTAGTGGGCCAGTAATCGAATCTTCTGCCTCTGCCACAGTGCTACGAGATGCGGTATCTCAACTTCTTCAAAGCCACACACACTCACATGAACAGCATGAGCACAGCGCGCTGTAAGTAATTTTCCAGGGCGTGGCGTGTATGGTAAAAGAATGATCGTACACGATATTATTTCTACCTTCCAACTCTTTGAGACCTCGTCTCATGACTAGTACCTAAAGATCGGAATGTTATGTCAAACGGGTTAATTCCGCAAGACACCGTCAGTGTCAGTTTCTTTGTATCAAGTAAGTCTAAAAGTAAACCTTTCTGCTACGAGCATACTTTCCTGTCTCAAAGTCAAGGAGTAAATAGGTAAACTTGTACATAATGTGGCTCATTTGTTTTTTAAATCCGTGGCAATGAGTGGGAAAAAAGCGTTGCATTGGTAGGTGAAACCCGTCAGTTTGAACATCGTCCGTCAATGAATCTGTCTATCACTACGATTCAATTTTCAATTGTTTTTCAAAATCCTCGAGAATCTGTTGAGTTATTTCTGTTTCGTCTCACGAGCTAATGGGCCATTTGGGACCAATATTAACAAGAATGATACACACAACACAATAATGTGGAATTTAATTACTGTATCGGTACACTGTGGCCTCAACTCTCGGCTATTCAACCTCGGCTGAGAGTTTCAGTGCTTAAAGTTCAATGTGATTCACGATATTCGCGTCGCAGGGTTTTAATGTTGTTTGCTATTTTTATCTCCCAATATCTGCTTAAATCTTGTTGAAAAATTCTAAAATAAAATCTCTCAAATTAAATCTATCGGACATAGTCTACTGACTACTAGAAATACTGACTACTAGAAATAACTGGGTGAGGAGTTCGATGAAGTAAGCCTTCGCTATCTTGGTTATAAAAAAGTTTTGCCCAAGCTGTAGCTGAGCTATGGTGAAAGTACTTAAGAGCCAACTGCCAATTTTCTGGTGCATCCCCTTAGTCATCTCATACGGACAATCACGGGCTCCTCCCAAGGATCTCTTATAGGCAAATATGGACTGAAGGAGTTTTGTTCTAAGTTGGAACCACAACCAGCTTGAAAAAATATAGAGAAATAAATTTATTTATCATTGTATGTACAATTAAAGAAAGTGCTGTCTAACTCCAAACGAATACCACTGGACTATGATCTGCTTTTTGCAGCGTTTTATTGCTATGCTGGCGAAATAAGAATATTTAGTAATAAAAATATTTCGCCAGCACAGCGATAACAAAAAATGCAGAATAATACAAGTAATTTTGCAAGTAAATCGTTCAGAATCCTGGCTAGCAATCAGCCAAAACGTAGCCAGAATGTGAAATACTCCAATGGATCGGCAAAGAATAATTAGCGTCTCGGCCGGCGAAGCGCACTTATTATTTCTCCGGCGAGTCAGTACTCTTTTTGTAGGATGGCTGCTTTGAAATTAAGGTAGGTTCGTGGGGAGAAGGACTTTTATGAATAACTAGCGGTAATTACAACTAAATCCACCTGGATTTTGCAAATATTTCCAGAGCTTGGTAATTTGTCAGTCATTTTTATCTGTTTGTACCATAGTGGCGCTAAAGTGTTCGTGCGTTAAAATTAAATTCTGATTCATTTTTCATCCGATTTTGATATAAAACATAAAAATTGAATTTTGCGCCACAGTAATATTTTTCAAAAGGCTGTATAAAATGCAAGGTATAGCCGTAGGGAGTAACAGCAGCACGATCAATCTAGTTTGAAAGAAAGCGGATGAAAGGATGATGAATGAAGGTGATCCAAGATTGCTAATCCTAAACCTAGTTTAAGTGTCGTAGGGTGAAGGATGAGAGTATACTTTAGCGAAAGATGCTTTTGCATTGCATATCAGAATATTAAGTATCTTAGCGGATAAGTTTGACAGTCCTATAGTTAAATAGTATATTTATATAGTTTACTATAAAGATAAAGATAAAATGTTTTTATTGTAAAACTGTGTATAAAAGATCTTAAAAGTAATTATGTTCCAACAGCTTACCCATTTCGGGCGTACAATATAGCTATACTTACAAAGTAGCTAACTCAAAATTTACTAACTAACCTATGCCGATCCTCTACGTTTTGTGATGAGAGCTTGTAAGAAAGAAAGAAAGAAAGAAAATGTATTTATTTAATATAACATAGTGCTATGGGAACCAGATACCTGGTATAATATTTATGCACCGTTTGTTTGTAAATATATACTTAGAATACAATAAAACACCCAGAAAGAAAACAAACATCTGAGTAAACCCCAAATATTTCGGTGGGAATCGAACCCGCGGCCTACGGCGCGGAAGGCAGAGCTTGTTCCATCAAAGCTGCGAGGCCAGAATACATGCGGTTTACAGAATACATCTACTCGCCAAGTTTCATCAGTCTAGCTTTTACAGTTTCGGAGAAAAATCGGACAGGCAGACAGACATGACGAATCTATAAGGGTTCCGTTTTTGCCATTTGTCTACGGAACCCTAAAAAAGTAACTAAATGTATAAACAAACAAGTACTACCTTCTCCAAAATCTAAAGTAAGTCAATGAAAGCTGGTAAGATGCTTTCTCCGACGGAAAGTTGTGGAACTGCTCAAAAGATCTTAAGAACTTGCGCGCCAATTACTGTTACGTGCGCAGAAAGTATCCCAAATGAAAACGTTTACGGAAATTGCAATATGAAAAGTTAGCTGCCAAATAGTGAAAATTCCTGTATTTTGACTATTCTAAGTAGGTTATGGTGGCTTTTGAAGTGGTAGCCTAGCTAGCTAATTACCGTATTTGAACTGATTTGAACTCCTGCATTTGAAAACGTGTTTGCTAACTTTGACCTCGTATAACCTGCGAGCTAACAAATTAGTCAACTTTGTGTACGTATCAAGGCCTGCGTACACCTAGGTCGCTGGCGTCGGCGATCAGTGAAACGCTGTCAAATATCGCTGTCAAATTTGACAGCGTTTCACTGATCGCCAACGCCAGCGACCTAGGTGTGCGCAGGCCTTTAAAGTAGATTTACATAACTTTTTCGATTTTGTTCCGTTAGCGGATTTCAAAAATAATATACGTACTTGCTTAATAGGCTTTACTGGTAATTATTTTAATTGTAAATCTCAAAAGGCTGCATTATATTATTTAACGTGGTGGCTCCTATTTTTTTTATACCAACATATTCTCGCTGATTCCAATCTACTTTTACGATACTGTTTTTTTGTCCGCTGATTTTATAGCGTGATACCTCATCATGAGTTATGTTGGATTTTCCTTTTACCAGATTACATTGAAATTGTGCTAAAAACATTACCCTCGTTCCTGGTTTGAAATAAAAGAAAGAGGTTCTTAGTTCCCTTGCAAACACCATGAGTATGTATTTTAATGACCTGTTTTTTTCTGTAATAATCAAATCGGAAAACATAAATAAATCGGTACGGTTATTTCTTATCCATGTCATCTTTCAAATTATTCATCCATCTTTTCTTTGGCATACTTCAGCAAGTTACATGTTTTTTAAATATTCATGGTAAATGTTTTTAAGAAGTAGTCTCCATACTCTGTTGTTTTTGAATGACCAGTTAATATAGCTCCACTTTTAATCCGGCGGATTCCGGCCGGAATTATTACAGTTTTTAGCAGACAGCCGAGGCAATAGATGCACTGTTATTTGTAGCTGTAGGCACTATCTTTGCAATTTAATGGAGATTAGGACATGTCTTCGGTTATTTTAATCAACGGTTATTTTCGACAAAAACGGTGAAAAAAAAATTGAAATAAGTAGTACCTAATTAAATGAAATTTATTTTACAGTAAGCTATTATTCTAATAAGTTACATGGTTGTTAGATAACAGTATTTATCTCATACTGAGTTACCCAAGTAGGTAGGTTAAGCCTAAATACATTTTGCAGTAGAAGTCAGATTTAACGCCTACTTAAATATAAAAACTTCTACTGATATGTATTGAGCATTATCTAAATATATAAAACTCTTACGTTACTGACTGACTGACAATCAACGCACAGCCTAAACCGTAAGTTCTATAAGCATGAAACTTGGAGGGTATGTTCCTTTTATAGCGTAGGGGTGCACTAAGAAAGGAAATTGGAAAATTATTTCCCTAAAAGGAGAAAAAGAGAAACAACTTTTAAAAGAAAAATCAACACACAGCCTCAGCTTTTAGTTCTAGAAGCATGAACATTGGTGGGGAGGTAGCTCAGGGCGTCAATTCCAGCAACACGGTTCGATTGAGTGATCGTCGAGTGATCGCTGAATACGCGTTCCATTTTCAAATTTTTCAAACAAAAATTGACAACTCACATCGATTTACGCGATCGCTTGAGTGATTTGTGTCTTTAGAATCGACACCCAGGAGACGGACATTTGACTTTTTATTCCGAAAAAGTAATGGGAATGGGGCGTAACGGCAACGGGGCGAGCGAAGCTGCGGGCAGCCGCTAGTATAATATGAAATCTAGGCCTCACACTAGGATTCCCTGTGCAGTGTAGTTTAATATTTAAGTATTTACGTATTAGAGTATATAATACATACACGCAGATTGAGGATTTTAAACAACTTGTATAGAGCCGAGCGGGATTTAAGCCAACGACCTTCCCCTTGGTACGGGGCTGCGCTGACCGCTGCGCCGTCGGATCCTAATCACACTCGACGAATAACTTAAAAATCTTTGGTAGTAAAACACTACAAAATCAATAAAAACTTGTATAGAGACTAAAAAGAATGTGCACTTATGGGGTGATCCCGATTTTCCGAATGTTTAAAAATAGCTTTGGCTTGCTTGAAATCTTTTTAAAGCTGAAAAGAGGTCGAAAAGGAACCAATAGCACAACCATCGAACCCCCTTCACCCTTTGATGGCGTTTGAAACAATCGCTATCACTCAACTCCTTATCACCCCTACTATTGAATGGTGACACACTGACATTACTGAGCGATGAGCACAAGTTTGAACTTCATTCAATAGCCTTTGCTGGCTTCTGAGATCAGCTGGTAGTAGCTCAGCCTTCTGCGCCGAAGGTCGTGGGTTCGATCACCACCGAGAACAAATATTCGTGTGGTGTACGCAGATGTTTGTTCTCTGTCTGTGCTATACAAATTGTATTCTAAGTATGTATTTACAACAAAAATAAGTATATAATATCAGTTATCTGGTTCCCATCGTACAAGTTCTGCTTAGTTTGGGGCTAGGAAGTGTTGTGTGGATTGTCCAAAGACTGTATTTATTTATTTTATTTATTTTTCAAGGAGCCCTATTAAGATGCACTTAACAACCTTTCACCACACTCACTGGTTTAGAAGAACTAGCGACCCAATAAGAACATTTCCGCGCTCTTGCTTGCACTTCAAGCTATAAATGGAACGCCTCAGAGCGAGGTAACGCCACATGAGTGATATTTTTTCGTGCGTGCAGCCGGCTCCATCGAATCATAAGACGTTATCACGTCAAAAAGAGGCTAACAGATTTCTCCAATGGCGATAAGATTATTTTTATTTCCTTTTCATGTGCTAAAGTTTACACGACTAGTGCTAGCCCCTATGAACATTTGCCCAAAAACGCCTTCCGCTAAGACCATAATCCTTATCTTGGGCCTTCTGGGCAGCGGTTAGCACCCTATCAATTGGACGCCCACCCTCCATAAATTGCTGTTCAAGATAATATACCACTTTCAATCACCAAACTTTAACAATTGCTGCGTATTTTTTGAAATAATAATTTAAAAAAATATATTAGGGTCACGTCTGCCGAGGATTGATCCTTCCAAGATAGGCTACAGTTAGGTAATGGAGTAAACTACCCGTATTTCATGTTTTTAGGGTTCCGTAGCCAAATGGCAAAAACGGAACCCTTATAGATTCGTCATGTCTGTCTGTCTGTCTGTCTGTCAGTCCGTCCGTATGTCAGCCATTTTTCTCCAAAACTGTAAGAGCTAGGCTGATGAAACTAGGCGAGTAGATGTATTCTGTAAACCGCATTAAGATTTTTACACAAAAATAGAAAAAAAACTATAAATTTTGGGGGTCCCCATACTTGAAACAGAAACTCAAAATTTTTTTTTTATGGAACCCCCCATCCTAGATACCCCCCCACACGTATGGTGTGGGGTAGGGTATCTATGAATAGGTCTTTCAAAATGATGTTGAGGTTTCTAATATAGATTTTTCTAAACGGAACAGTTTGCGCGAGAAACACTTCCAAAGTGGTAAAATGTTCCCCCCCTCTAACTTTTAAAATAAAAGAATGATAAACTTTTAATTTTTTTAATTTTTTATTATTTTTTTATATTTGACGATTTAGAAAACCATATTTGAACATGGCCCTTGTGTAACAATCTACTATTACCACAAGTTTGTCTTTTCCACGCTACCAACACGTCATAACACTTCGATAAACACACTATTATGATATTGCATCGTGTTGTGCCAGCGCTGAACGTAATAAAGTTAGGGTTCGGTAATAAAATATGAGAACAAAAACCCGCACACATTTGCACACCCGCAAATACAAACGCCAGACATCAAAGTGCTCTTTTTCGTAAACAAATGAGAACATAATTATTTGCGTTCACAAAAATCGAACCACTATAAGTGTTTTGCATTTTAATATTTTTTATGCAAAATATGCACACAACAACAAACTTAGTTAATAATTCTAGTAATGATTTTTATTTGAACTGGTCAACTAAAAAAAACAGCTGTAATGAAAAAAAATCAGCATCTTGTAACAAAATCACAAAGGAGCTCAATTTTAAGCTCTTGTTACGGAAAAAAAAGGATGAAGTAAATAAGAATGGGGAAAGTTACATAATGATTTCAAAGTTATATAAATGCTCCATTTTCAACTATTTAAAAGCTAGTCAGAAACCAATCAAAGTTTATTTTAAATTGAATTTCAGAACTTCGTATCGATACAGAGTACCTCTGACTTGAGGTTCCAACTTCTACAACTTCGAGAAAGTTCTAAATTCTAAAATTTATAGTTTCATTGGCCGCGAGTGTACATGATTCTTTGAAGTTACGTGCGTCACAGAAAAACCGTTTTTTTTGCTAGTGAAAGGAAAGTGCCGAAGAGGGTGAACTATTTAAAATACCGCTTAATGCTTGTTTGAACTAAAGTAATGATGGGGTGTACCATGATAATTATAATAATTCACAATGTTTACCTCTTCTTCCTGAGAGAGAGAGCACTGGTGGTCTAGTGGTAGCGGCCCCGCCTTCCGATCTGAAGGTCTTCGGTTCAAATCCAGTCGTGTATTTACATATGAGTTTTTCTGTCGAAAAATTTATGTACACTATGCCAGTACTCTCAAAACGGTGAAGGACAACATCGTGAGCCGGCGTGTCGTAGAACCTAAAAAAGTTCGAGGAACACGTGTCAAGGGCACGCAAAAAGGGCCCGCCAGCGGCCTACTTGCGGAAAAACCAGCACATCAAGTGCGGATGATAAAAAATTGCCGAATTTGCCTCTTCTTCCTGCCCTTATCCCACTTTATGTGGGGTCGGCACAACATGTTCTCTTCCATTCTTCTCTATCAGCCGTCATCTCTGTATTCACTTCTTTCTTATCCATCTTTCACACTGTTCATCCATCTTTTCAATTCACAATGTTTACTTACATTTTGAAATACCAAAGATAAGGTCCTCGTACCACCTGGGAGGGTTGTGGGTTCGAATCACAGATGGTTTTAAGATTTTGGTATAATGTATTTGGCTCATATTAAAAATATTTTATTATGAGATCGCTCCTAACGATAAAACTGCCCATTGTAGATTTTCTCAAAGTATTCTTGTTTTTTGTACAGTGACAAGAGATTTTTATCGTTCCGCTAAAAAGTGTCTGGCATCAAATGCGAGGCAGATCTTTTGATTCAGATTTTTTTTATTTATTTATTATGAGAGCTTTATTAGCAATATCAGCGAATGAAAGAGAGGAAGGGGAAGATCAAGAATAAGCTATAAACTACATGAGCCAAATAAAAGCGAAGATCGCCGCCATGTCGTGTAAGGATCAAGGAGGTTGGCTTTAAAAGAAATACCTGAAAAAAAATGTTTACATTATGCCAACAAAAATATTGCTCTCATGGAGAAGAAGGTTAATAAAAAAAAATTGGTTGACTGTAAAGTCGGTTTCACTGTCGATAGTTGAACAAGGCAACGTCTTACAGCTGTCCACGCGGACGCATCGCTCACTCAAGTAGGAGAGAGACATGTCGAACGCTGCCGAACGCGGAGGCCGATTGTGCCCCTTTGTCGCTCGTTCCGCGCTCTCGCTTGCACTTCAAGCCTTAAATGGAACGCCTCAGAGCGAGGTAACGCCACATGAGTCATGTTTTTTTGTGCGTGCAGCCGGCTCTATCGAATTATAAGACGTTGTCACGTCAAAAACACATCACCTACTTTTTGATCTGCGAACACCAAAAATTGACAGTTAAAAGTCAAACCGTGTCCTCAATCACGAGGCTGTGTTTGAAAGTAGGGCACTCAACACAATTAGGCCAACAATAGCGCAATTTACATTCGTATTCTGTTTCTCCCATTATCAACATGAATTAAGCCTTGTGCACATCTAAGCGTTCTGCGGTGACGATCAGTGAAATGCTATCAAATATGACAAATAAAAAAATATATATGTAAAGTGTATTTACTCAGATGGATTGCAAAAATCACTTTGAAATGTCTTAAAGCTAGGTGAGTCTAGGTGCCAGTTCTACGCGACCAAGCCTTGAAGAACAGGCAAGAAACTACGGCTCGGTTCCTACCGTTTTTTGACGTGACAACGTCTTATAATTCGATGAAGCCGGCTGCACGCACAAAAAAAACATGACTCATGCGGCTTTACCTCGCTCTGAGGCGTTCCATTTAAGGCTTGAAGTGCAAGCGAGAGCGCGGAGCGAGCGACAAAGAGGCACAATTGGCTTCCGTGTTCTGCAGCATTCGACATCTATCTCTCTCCTTCTTGAGTGAGCGATGCGCCCACGTGGACAGCTGTATAACGTTGTCACGTTTAACTATCGTCAGTAAACCGACTTTACAGACAACCGATTTTTTATATAATTATGATCCTTTTACAAATCAAAAAAAATCTAAAACAGCAATATTTGACAGCGTTTCACTGATTGCCACCGCAGAATGTTTAGATGTGCGCAAGGCATTACATGTACACACGTGCTGTTAGGTACGCTTATACGTACAAGTTATGTGAAAGATTTGTTGCACCTGTGGTACCTGGAAACGTTTTTTAGGAGGTAGAGCGTGATATACCGCTTTGAATGCTTTTTATAGATGTACTATGATTTTTTTAGTAAGCATCGAATGCTTGGATCATCATCATCATCATCATTTGCACTGGATCTAAAGAACTATAAGAAGCTGGCACGATAAGAAGAAGAAGCTCTTCAGTTAGTTATCACTCGAATACATAATATCGAGTTTACTTTAGTAGTAGTAGAGCTCTTTGTGAAGGGCTCGTCCGGGGAAGTACTACCACCATGCCTATTTCTGCCGTGAAGCAGCATTGCTGTGTTTCGGTTTGAAGGGTGTGGGTACCGGTGTAATTACTGGCATGTGAGGCTGAATATCTGTATGCCTCCAGTTGATGGACGCAGAGCAGTGCATCGTAGGGCATGTTCCTGACGTGCGTGACCTACGAGGCATGGCTTTGTTATATGATTGTTCCATCAGCAAGTTACATAAAAAAAACGAAAAGAGACATTTACTACGTGCCTAAATACTTATAAGCTTACTTAGCATAGGTTATTTAATGTGCTTCACACCTTTGTAAGAAATTTCCTTTGGTGTTATATTTTGTACAATATTTCCTAAGAGATTTTACATTATCTACCTGCCAGTTTCAGATACCTGTGAGTCACAGAATAAGTTGCAGACAGAGACGCCAACTAAAGTATGTTGAAAAAACACAAATTTTATTTTCATAATATATCCCAAACGTTGGCTAGTGGGATTAGGATCCGATGGCCCAGTGGTCAGTGAAACATCGTACCAAGGAAGAGGTTGTGGATTCTAATCCTGCATTAAGCCTGCGCACATCTAAGCGTAAGTTATATAACATAAATAGTTTTTTTCGTCGTTTAGTGTATTTTAATGATTTTCATAGCAGTAAGAATTGAATTGAATATTGCCTTTTCTTCTAAGATCTCGGCGAAAACACTCTAGAACCTGGAAAGTTAAGTTGCTACACCAAATACTTTATGGATTTTTATATTATTATCCATAGAAAAATAGACCTTACGGATATAAATGGAAGTATATTTTAAACCCTTTTACCATGGCGTACATGATGAATGGCGGCGGGTCAGCGATACCTAACGGGTGTAATATATTAAGGCATCTTATTAAGTATTCATGGTTCATAAAGAACAGTGTTTTACCTAACTCACACTAATACAGGCCTCGCATTACAGCTCAATTTGTAGTAGCTTAGCTTTCCTGTTTGTAAGTTCGATCCTCATGCAGGACAAAAAAATATTGTTGTACAAGGAACTAAAATTACCCATTATTATCATATCATAATTATCATTTTTGACGTAGTTAAAAAGAAACCGAGATTTAGTAGGTTTTTAGCACCGCTTGTTAAACTTGAAAAACAATCTAAAAATTTCACGACAATGTTTATTTTAATTTTTTCTGTAGCTAAAACGCATTGCATGCATTCTACCATTTTTACCAAAGAGCTCGTCGATTTTAGTTCCATATTCAAAAAAACAATTTTTTTTTTGTTATTTTCTTATGAAACAGTAATAAGTCGAGTCTTTATGCATGATTATTATTCTACTTATGACTAAAGACTTTTTCGTTTTTGTAGGCTCACTGTCATTTTACAGAAAAAAAACTTTTTCCCCAAGAGAAATGCAATTTTTTCTTCGCTCTGGTACGTAAGGACCCGTCCGGGGAAATACTACCATCAGGGCCTATTTTTGCCGTGAAGCAACATTTCTGTGTTTTGATTTAAAGGGTGTGCCAGTGAAATTACTGGCACGTGAGGCTGAACATCTGTATATGCCTCAAGTTGATGGACGCAGGGCACTGCATCAAAGGGCAATTTCCTGACGTGCGTGACCTACAAGGGCGTGCTTTGTTATAAGCGATGGTTACCAGTAACATCAGCTGTGTAGTATAGAAAAAACCAGACACATACTTTTTAGTATGTGTCTGGTTTTTTCTATACTACACAAATTCTTGAGGTTTTCCTCAAGCTTATAGCACCCATTTTTCAGTTGGGGATTAGGAATAACGGTTTTTATGGGTAAAACCTAGATTTTAGCCCGTTAAGCATATTTTCAACCTACCTATTCAGTTTTATGTGAAACCGTAAAATGTTTGTATCAGATATGGCTGACGGCCAGTGCCTTTATAAGTTTGGCAAAGGCACAGTGTAGGCTGAGTGATACAAACTAAAAGCTGCTTGAAATGCGCCATTTTCCAATATTGTATCGTCAAAATGATTTGGTGCAAAATGGTTTTAGAGCTTTGCCAAGTTCTATAAAAAACTAGCAGCCACCCGCGTGGCTTTGCTCAATCTAATATATGTATATACAGTACATCTAGTGTGTAGTGAAAACCTTAACGTATAGTAAACGGTATAACTCGGTTGAAATAACAAGTTCTGCAAGTTACGAAATATTGTTTTCGTTTCGCCTATAATTTGTCTCTCTCTATTGTATGGAAAAAGATGAGACAACAAAATTGCGTTACGTAGAAATGATCGAAACGAGTTGTTGTCTCATCAATTTTCCATACAAAAGAGAGAGACACGTGCTCACACGAAAACAACATTTGGTAGACGAAATGTGGTTGCAAAACTCCAACTTCGGGTACAGAACCCGCACTCGGAGTTTTGCAAAATTATTACTTTATGTCGAAACGCGGGCTAGTTTTTTATTGATGGAATAAACAGATACTCGATGCTAAGTGTTAACACAAAAAACAAAAAGCATTGCTTCGCAAGTCAGTACATTAGGAATGTGCTCTACGATGCATAGCCTTGGCTCCCTCCATTTGAGGTACATTCTATTTGGCCTTCATCGCGGATTACACAAACTAAATTGCACGAAAAATCCCAGCAGGGGTAAGCTACCCCTACTACTATGTACACATTCACCTTTTGTGATTTTTCCCCTACATTAGATGCTTTGTTACTTTTGGATTTAGGTGTGGGTTGGAAAAGGGATGTGATAGAGTTTGAATACTAGCTATCAATAAACTGTGTCTGTCTATCTATATTCATAACTAGCGACCCGCCCCGGTTTCGCATGGGTGGAAAAATTGAAAGGCAAATCATACATCATATTTTGATGTTTTTTTTTTAATTAACTCGTGAGAAGCTGGGGTGCTTGTAATAAATATAACCAGTAATATTACTCAAGGATAATGTTGCAGTATAATAGTGAAATTATTTTTGAAAAATAACATACAAATCTTTTGTTTTTATAGCATTAGTGTTAGGTGTCATACTACCAGCCAGCTCAAAGAGTCAAAACTTTGCAATGCTTACAAATAATTTTCAGTCAGGATACAGTGATTTTTTAGGTATCACATTATAATAATTAGTTTCTTCTCATACTTAAAACGATTCCAGAATTAAGAAAAGAGATTGTGTTCAGGAATATGTTGCCAATTCCCAATCCTCTCTCATTCCTGTAAAAAGTCCCAAGTCCGGCTTAAAAAATGTACTTAACCCCACACAATTAAGTGCTCACTATTGTTTGTTCCGTAATTGTTGAACATTGCTTAATTTTTATTGCCCTGGGTCACACAGGCAGCTTAGGGTTAAGCCGAAAACTGGTTCGTAGCATCAACCCCCTTAAATAAAGTGTGAGTACACAGTGAACTACATTGAAATAGACAGTAGGCAAACTATCTTTGATTGGCCTTTCAGCTCAGTTGGTAGGTCTGCCTTCTGGAGTGTTGTCTGCCTTCTGCGCCGCAGGTCGTGGGTTCGATCCCCACCGAGAACAAATATTTGTGTGGTGAACGCGGATGTTTGTTCTCTGTCTGGGTGTTATATTGTATTCTGAGTATGTAATTACAAAAAAAATATATATTACATCTGATTCCTATAGTACAATCTCTGTTTAATTTGGGGCTAGATAGATAGTGATGTCTAGGTTGTTTACAAAATTTACTTAATAATATGTTTGAGCTACTGTTTTCTATAAACTGTAGCAGTGAGCCTAATCCCACCCCTTTCAGTCGGAATTAAAGTGGTAATTAAATAAATCAGGGATAATTACGTAGCCCCGAGGTTCTGGCCTACTCTCGACCCATACACTCGCTTGCATATTCTTGGCTTAGTATTTTTTGTATGTGAGTTGAACTTTCCGCTTTATCTCTTATTTTTAACTGACCTTAGATAAAAAATGAGAATGTTCTCAATTAGGTCGTTTTTTGAATTTTTGTTATTGCTTAAAGAAATGCAGTTTGAAAGATGACATGGATAAGAAAACAGTGGGTACAGAGATGACGGAAGAGAAGAATGGAAGAGGAAAACATGTTGTACCGACCCTACATAAAGAAGAATAGTTTTTTATCGCATTAATTTGTCATTTATAAGTAAGTTATAATTTTTTATAAATCTATCTGAAAAAATATTTTTACATCTGAGATTTTTTTTCAGATTAGTCCCATACAAATTTCATGAAAATGATTATGTGGTGTATGGATTGTCCATAATATTAATTGAATAATTTAATATCCAGTAGTCTTGGTACTTCTTGGAATCTTTTAATTTTAGATATCACCACGTAGTAAAGTCAGGTTTTACTAAATAAAAAAGTAATAGTAAAACTTCGGCCTTTCATCTCGTGTGGTTATAATTTTCTCTTTGTTAGAAAGCTTTTTATTATGTATGAAGATATTTTATTAATTGGCGGTTGGTTTTTTATAAGAAAACCTTTTTTTTTTTTAATTAAATTAATTGAAGTACAACTTTTTATTGATTTTTTATAGTGTTTACTACACTTAAGGAAATCACAAAGATTTTTATAATGTCCCAAAAGTTAAGAGCCGAGTGGGATTTGAACCCGCGACCTTCCCCTCGGTACGGGGCTGCGCTGACCACTGCGCCATCGGATCCTAATCACACTCGACGAATAACTCTTAGGGACTGTTTGGCACTAACGCGACCGTGGCTCCATCTACAGTTTTGAGGTTATAGTCAACTAACCTGCTCGATAACCGAAGTTGCATTCAGTTGAATCGACGAGAGATGTCACCTTGCGTTTTCATAATTTTTATTGATTTTTTATAGTGTTTACTACACTTAAGGAAATCACAAAGATTTTTATAATGTCCCAAAAGTTAAGAGCCGAGCGGGATTTGAACCCGCGACCTTCCCCTCGGTACGGGGCTCTTAACTTTTGGGACATTATAAAAATCTTTGAAGTACAACATTTAGTTTTTGGACGGATTTGGATTTGTATTGGTTTTGAACTTTGATACATTGCTCTCACTAGACCACGTCACTTTAAGTACCACATTAGGCCACTTAAAGCCTAAATAGTTGCTTAAAAGATTGACGGAGTGTTGGCCGAGAACTAGGAAGAGAAGCTGTTGGACGTACAGTAGCGCGATAGGTTGACGACGTTGTCAGTGTCGTAATAGACCACAAATGGATGAGGGTAGCCCAAGATCATGGTGAATAACAAGAGCAAAGAGAGGCTGATGCAGATGTCGATGTGATGCCCAAAATCATTGTTAATTAAAATAACGTTTCGCTTTGATAAGCCCTGAACCTACATTCGTAGGATTGAATAGCTGAATGAAAACGTGCACAAAAAGCGCGCTACAAAATATGATTCTATGGGTTGATTAAATTCTGTTGGTTTCCTATTCAGCACAGCTCTCGATCGCTAACGAACCGGCCTCGCTGGGAATATGGGGTATTATACGAGTGTAAAAATATGAGCATTCAGTGCATGGACGGGCACAATTAAATATCAACACAATCTTGAACCCCCACGCTATTTAGAACAAACTTTAATGCCTCAAATTGTTGCACATTGGTATGGTTATTGAAAAAAGAAAAAAGAATGAAATAAAATTTATTTATTTAACATAACATACACAGAACGGTTACATTGGCAAACAAAATACTTAAATAGGAAAAAAAATACACCCAAACAAAAATATATACGGTAAGAATGTCAAAATTATACAAAGGTTCTGAAAGAGAATGCTCTCTAGCATTTTAACCTCTGTACGATGTAATTTTTGTTTTAATGCAATAAAAAATTGTCTATCCATCTATACAACCACAAATTTTAATAATAAAGTAGGTACCTGTCTTAGCTAAAAACAAAACAATTACTTAGGCTTCTAAAACGTCCCGTGCCAAATAGGCCCTGACTCAGCTTTTGCTCCTTAGCAGGGTATGAACCTACCACGCCTATTGCTCTACGCACTATAGCTCGTTCGTAGGTCTTCAAAAGTTCGGAGGTCAAAGGCCTTCGAGCGTTAAAAACCCCTTGCCATAGTAAAAAAACACGCAGATTTTGACAAAGAAATACCAACAAACGTTCTTAATACTCCTAAGCAGCAAATGCAGCCAAAAGTTTACTTTAAATTGGAAGCCAAGGATTGTAATTTAGATTTTAGGTCGGGGTCTTATAATGAAACCTTACCGTATCTCTATTCGGTAACCCTGGCTGCCGTCCAAGATAATTACGCGAACGAGTGTGTCACTAGCTGGGGCTATGTGGACGAGACGATTTGGTTGGACTGATTTCACTGGGTTTAGTAATTTGATGAACAGGCTAAATGCTAGGGGTGTGTGAGTTTACCTCAATATCTTCTCTATACTATGCTCTCTATTGATGTCTATCCAACTTACCTGATTATAATCGTTACGCTTGGTTTATCATAATTTTGCAACTTACAAGAAAAAACAACGTCAAAAAACAAAAAAAAATATCAAAAAAGAACAGATTGATACCATTACAAAGCAGTTAGGTCGCATGGCTTTGCAAAAATTACTTTTCTAAAAATTTCTTTCAATGCGTAAACATCAACACGCGGACCACCAACCAACTAACTGAAGAACCAACCAAGAAAAAGAATGCGTAAACTGTTTTTATCTTTTACCAACAGATTATGACAAACATTGAGAGAGATCTTTCCAAGTCAAGTTTATAAAACAACGTTATTGACAAATAAGAGAGTTGTTATAAACGAGATTACCATCATCATCAGCCTGAAGAAGTCCACTGCTTAACAAAGGCTTCCCCTACATAATTTCTAGGAAGAACGAATAGGAGCCCTTCCGACTTCCCGCGATCTTAACAATAACGTCAGTCCATCTAGCAGATGGGCCCCCTACGTTTCGTCTTCTTTAAATGAAATAATATAGCCGAATCGTCTCGTTCGCATAAAAAGCTTACTCAATGGAGCTCAGTGCATTCGCTTTATGTCTGTATTAGGTTTCATATCTAGTGAAAATGGGGCTTCTAACGGCTCGTCTTAATGTTTAAAGCACTATATTTTTTTAGTGTACGTATTTTTGATACGAATTTATTAACATCTTTTTTTTGCTTTTTGTCATAGAATGGTTTTTTATTTCTTTATTTTATCATTATTAACGAAGTGTACTCTTTATGTTTTTTACACGGCAAACGCTATTGAGTTCAAGGTAAAGAAATTTGGATCTAAAAGTTATAAATTACAAAAATTGAAGCACCTTGCTTTAAGCAGTTGCCAAGTTCTTATTATTACAACTAGTTATTTTAAAAAATAAACGAAATATGGTAGCTACAGCCTTGTCACATCTAGGCGATCTGCGATGGCAATGACGATCAGTTTAACAATGTTGTCGGTCCATCTGGTGGGTGGGCGCCCTACGTTTCGTCTTCTGGTTTGTGTTTGCCATTCGATATCATTCATAGGAAAACAAAACGACTGTTTTGATCAACACCGTTTTTAGACACTAAAGTCAAAACTTTGTTCCTTTACAACAGCCATAAAACAGCCGCACGAACAAAGCCAATCCTGCGTGTTTAAAACATTTCCCTTGCTTTGACCGTCATAAAATACTCTAGAGATGGCAGAAGCTGTAAGACGAAATTCGAAGTCCAAATTCGTTGCTTCGGAGTAAATTTTATTAGTTTCTAATGAACATCTCATAAGAAAAATACAACGAAAAATCTGGCATAAAATTGCAGGTGCTTGTGTATTCAGTAGCAAGCAAAGGTAATCAGTACCTACTAAAAGTAATAAACATAAGATTTTTTTTATGGTATTAAATATGATATTATTATATTATATGCAATACAATCTTTCCAACCATTTTTTAGAGATACAAAACCATTTTCGGAGTAAGCTTAGCAGTTTCACATCCCTACACCTACGCTTAGAGCTTTATGAAGTATGGTGAGGGCTGGCCGCCGCATTCTTCTCACAAGTATGTGTGAGTTGACGAGCATTCCTGATGCATGCCTGCGATGATTTTGAACGTGTTGGTGTTTTGTTTGTCGTTCTGTAAGTCTGTAGGCTTGACAGAGGGAGAGAAAGAGAGAAGTAGAGACTGAGAACATAATTTTATTAAGGTTTGTTTTCTTTTGCAGATGCATGGACTTGAGGAGACAAGGATGGACCCCAAGATGAACAAACATGTTTAAGACAAACTGAAAAAACGCCCAATGACACACTGAAAACGTGATGTGATAAATTTACTTGCTAGAAGTGAACAAAATGCTTATCGTGTGGTTAGCTATAAGCTGGTGTATTATGACCTTATTTGAAGCTCTATTTTATTTTTAAATCCAAGAATTTCTTTAGCTTTCTCCCAATACCTCCTTTCAAAGGCGTTAAGGGCCTACATGAGGTGAAACCGAAAATGTAAAGTAGCATTTTTTTTCGTTGTATGGACGAATCCATTTAATTTTTTTGTAAAATATAACAATTAAATGGTGTAAAAAAATTATGATCCGGCTAGAAATTCTCTTAAACTCACTGGGTTCGATAAAATTGAACGCAAAGTTTGCCAAAAACTCTCAATTTTTTTTGGATTTGAAATGGTTTTTTGCCGTTGCTGTTAGAGCCATTGCAATGAAAGTTTTGTTCCCGTATACCTAAATAAATACGTAAAAACCGTATGTTATTGCACTTTTCTTAGTTGCCGTAGTTTTTATAAAAAAATAAAATTTTCAAAAATATATATAGGTAGGATTTCCTAGTTACTTTTCAGTTCAGCCCGCGCGGCCGACGAGGAGAGGTCTATGTCAAATTTCGCGACATGACATTTCATCTCTGACTACGTAAAATATACCCTAGATTAAATCATAGCTACTACTGGTACTATAAATTTGCCACAGTGTAACATAAAACAAATTGTCACAGTATAACGAAATGACATAATACCATCTTCATCATACATTATGATCGATAACCTGTATTCACATCATCATCAGCCTGTAGAAGTATATATTTTATGTAGCATATAACTTATCTAGTACATTCTAGGGCACGTTCCTATCGTGCGTGACCAGCGAAGCGCAATGCTTTTGTTAAATACCTCCATTTTTGTAGTTGCATAAGTAGCTATCTTCCTATCTACCCAGTGCTTTCCGTCATCATCATCAGCAAGTAGAAGTCCACTGCTAGATATAATTATGTAGACCTCCTTTATACATTTCCATGAAAAAACAATTTGCCGATTTCCCACGATCTTTAGAATGTCATCGGTCCATCAGGTGGAGGGGCGCTCTGGTTGCTTAGCACCGGTTATATTGTCGTAGCGACCCGCTTTTTGATTCTAAAGGCGTGTGTTCAAACCCCGTCATGCACAAATTACTTTATCTGCCAAAAAACCTATGTGCACTATGTCAGTACACTCTAACGGTGAAGGAAAACAATAAATGAAACCAACGTGAAGTAGCAAAACTTTTGAGGCACATTCATAATCCACCACACCAGCTTTAATTTTCTATTGACATGACAAGAAGAAGACTCAAAAACTAGTAGCCGATTTTAGGCCTTTATAAAAATAGTGTCGATTTTGCAAAGAGTTTGGGAGCCCATTACAATGAAAAGGAAGTATATATATATATATATTATGGACAATCTACACTACACTATCTAGCCCTAAACTAAGCAGAGTTAGTATTATGGGAACCAGATAGCTGATGTAATACTTAAATACATTTTGTTTGTAAATACATAGGTACTTGGAAAACAATATAACATCCAGATGGAGAACAAATATCTATGATCACCACACAAATATTTGTTCTCGGTGGGGATCGAACCCACGACCTATGGCGCAGAAGGCAGAGCTACTAATAAATGAGCTGAGAGCCCAGTCATAACAATAATATCATGGGTTTTGAGTATTTTTGATTGCCGTCTTTTAAATCTGGAGGTGTCTGTAATGTCCCGAATTCTGGAACTTTCTGTCAAAGGCTTCATGCACGGTGCGCTCAAATACCCAAATACCAAAATACATGTGCCTATTTCTATACACGCAGCAAGGAGTTTCCCAAGATTTTGCGTTTGACAGAACTTTGAAGAGTCAGTTGGGGTTGTCGAAACTCTTTGGTATACCTAATATTTTTAAATGCCGATAAAATACAATAATATAAGTCGAATAGACAGTGTTATTTCACAATGCTTCACTGATCTCCACCGCAATGAGCACCGAAGGCCTAAATGAGTGCAAAGCTTAAAGCCACCCATAAATAATTTCCATTTCAATTCATTTATGAATTGAAATGAAAATTATCTATGCATGTAATGTATTGTATTATGTATATCAGTTATCTAGCACCCATAACACAAGCTTTGCTTAGCTTGGGGCTAGATCATGTTGTGTGAATTGTCCAGCATTATTATTATTATTTATTTCCATAGGCATGAATTCTATGCACTAAGTTATACTTACTAGATTTACATACAGATCTGGAAGTATAACCTTTTAGATAAAAGAAAAAATTACTAAATCCTTATTAATATTATAAATGCGTTTGTAACTCTGTCTGTCTGTCTGTCTGTCTGTCCTCCTGTCCGGCTTTCACGCCAAAACTACTGAACCGATTGAAATGAAATTTGGTACACAGATAGTTGAGGGCCTGAGGAAGGACATAGGCTACTTTTTATTGCGAAAAAGGGGTTGTAAGGGGTTGAAAATAGGGGTTGAAAGTTGTATGGAAGTATCGTCATTTTTAGAGCTAGAAACTTAAAACTTATATTTTAGTCTGTTGATTTGATATAAAAAAATAAAAAAATATGACATTCAACGTTTGTGCTGGGGGGGTAGAAGGAGGGGAGTACAGGGGGGAGTGTGGAGGGGAGTACAGGGGGGAGTGTGGTGGGGAGTACAGGGGGGAGTGTGGAGGGGAGTACAGGGAGGAGTGTGGAGGGGAGTACAGGGGGGAGTGTGGAGGGGAGTACAGGGGGAGTGTAGAGGGGAGGTGCGGGGGGAGTGTGGATGGGAGTACAGGGGGGAGAGTGAAGGGGAGTACAGGGGGGAGTTGGAGGGTAGGTGCGGGGGGAGTGTGGAGGGGAGTACAGGGGGAGTGTGGAGGGGAGGTGCGGGGGGAGTGTGGAGGGGAGTACAGGGGGAGTGTAGAGGGGAGGTGCGGGGGGAGTGTGGAGGAGATTACAGGGGGAGTGTGGAGGGGAGGTGCGGGGGGAGTGTGGAGGAGAGTACAGGGGGAGTGTGGAGGGGAGGTGCGGGGGGAGTGTGGAGGGGAGTACAGGGGGAGTGTGGAGGGGAGGTGCGGGGGGAGTGTGGAGGGGAGGAGCGAGGGGGGATGCGGGGGGGGTACAGGGGGAGTGTGGAGGGGAGGTGCGGGGGGAGTGTGGAAGGGAGGTGCGGGGGGAGTACAGGGAAATTGTGGAGGGGAGTCTGGGGGGAATGTGGTGGGGGTGTTGAGGAGAGTGGGGGGAGTGTGGGGGGAGTTCGGAGAGGAATGCGGGGTTGATGAAAGTGTGGCGTAGTACGACGCCATAATGTCTAAGTTTAGTAAGAGGGCAGACTACTGTGTCACGTGCACGCGAATATGACGTTGTTATTTAATTACTGTTTTCTTTCGCTGCAAATTAAAAATGCTACCCATAGACACTATACCACGCGGACGAAGTCGCGGGCACAGCTAGTTGGATCATAAAATTAAATGACGAAGGTATGCAGTAACAAACAATAAAACAAAACGGCTAAGCCGATTTTGATGAAATATTACTTTTCTGAAAAAAAAAGATTAAAAGGGAGAAGACGAAAGAGAAGAAAAAAGATAAGAATGTTATTGTACAAAAAAAATTGCCCCTCTTGCCCCCCAGGACCCCCCCTTTTGTGAGTGCTACCGGATGCCGTCGAGATAGGGTTTTCGATTGGGGTTTCGTATAGAGGGTTTCTTCCTGAATTGAAAAAACAAAAAAAACACCCCCCTCTTGCCCCTTTTTTCACCCCCCCCCTTTCGTATCTTCCAAGCGGAGTGACTTGCAAGACTTTTTTTTTTGGGTCATGAGATTATTTTGAAAGCAAAATAAATTTTGCCCCCCTCCCCCCTCTAGACCCCTTTATTATTTTTGACCCTTTTTTTCGAGTGGAGCATTGCGGCGAGCGAAGCGAGCCGCCATGCAACCATGGGGAACAGTGCGGCGAGCAAAGCAAGCCTGCTGTGACCCCCCCTCCCCCCTAAGCCCCCCAGAACCCCCTCCTCCTGAACCCGGGGGGAGGGTCGCGGCGAGCGAAGCGAGCCGCCACGCGACCACGCCCACCCTACTGAAATTTAGGGAAATTTAGAACCCCCTCCTACTGAAATTTAGGGTGTCTTAGGGGTGTGAAAAAATGTTCACTAGACTGACAGTTCAAAATTCAAAATGGCGGCTGTGCCACTTCCGGTTTTGCAAAAATCGTCCGATTAAGGTCGTTCAAACGGTTCATTCGACTGAGGACTATGATTGGAGATTGAATTTTAGGTTTTTTAAGGTGTTTGATTGGATCTTCACTTGGTTTAGGGTTCCGCCCCTGTGGGAACGCATTGAGGACGCGAGCTGCTTGCAGCTCGCGATGCACGCGACCCGGTAGTCAACGTTTGGGTTCCTTCCAGCGGTTTCGACCCGTTAAGGGTTTTGGCTTGACGTACAATTTAGGGTTCCGTATAAGGTTTTGATTGGGGTCTTACTACATTGAGCAATTTGATTAAGTGTTCGACTTTTAGGGTTCCTTAGGACTTTGATTGGAGTTTCAACTACACTTAGGAGCTTGATAATGTTAACATTTTTAGGGTTCCTTAGGACTTTGATTGGGGTTTTACTACATTGAGGAACTTGATAAAATAAACAACTTTTAGGGTTCCTTAGGCCTTTAATTGGAATTTTACTTCACTTAGGACCTTGATTATGTAAACAATTTTAGGGTTCTTTAGGACTTTGATTGGGGTTTTACTACACTGAGGAACTTGATTCACTGATCGACTTTTAGGGTTACTTAGGACTTTCTTTACTACTTTTTGGGGTTTTACAAGTGCAAGTGTAATGTAAAACTGGGAGTAGCACACCGACACGCGAGCTGCTTGCAGCTCGCGCACACGAAAAAACTAGTTAAGGGGCTGACGTATGGAAAATTTTCATACAAACGGAATACCAAAATGATTTCTAATTTAGACAGATTTACACTATATTATTGTAATAATTGTATTTAAATAGTATTTATCTAGGTTCCTCAACAGTTTTTATTTCAAATTACTTACCTAATAAATAATAATAAATACTTACCTAAAATGAAATAAACACCAATCGCATTTTGCACATTTTTATGCTAAACTTATCAAGTTTTCTACCTATTGGTTTCGTACTAAAAACAACAATATCTTACGTGTTTTTTGTTAAGGAACCTAGTTTATATTGTCTAGTTACAGAATAACAATACTATGTGAAGAATACAAAAAGTTTTCAGTCATCATTTTTGGTATTACGGAACACGATCAAATTCATGGCATTTTCGAACGGCTACTATTGCTATCGCGCACGCACGGTGCGGGTGGCGGGGTGCAGGGGGAGGAAACGCTTGAAGCACACGGGACACTTCGGTTGTGTGTGTGAATCGCTCGGACTTCGGACTAGTTAAATACCTACACTGGCATAAAACATAATGCTTAGATATTTGATAATTGTTAGTTTAGGAAGGGTACTAAGTGAAGATGGGAAATACTAAGTACCTAGGTAGGTTGTAGGTTGGGTAAACGAAATCAAGGTGCAGCACTAGGTCAAAAAGTCTGCCGAAATTTCGAAAAAAGCCAACATTTCGACTAAAACAAATTATGAACCATTAATTTCTATACAGGGTGGAATTTTGTAATGCCACCTGGAGGGAAAGTACTCTTAATACTGCAGATAGAAAATTTTACTCAAAGGAAACATTCCTTTATTTTTGGATAGAAAGCAATTTCTAAAATTAAAAATAAAATAATTTTTAAATTAATTTTTTTTTTGAAAGGAATAAATTTATTCTTTTAAAGAAATGAATTCGTTAAAAGAATAAATTTGTGTATCCAAGAGAATGGAGCCCATTTCAAGCAACTAATTTCAAGTAACTAGTTAGTTAACCATTTTTTGTAAATAATTAAATTAATTTAAGATTTCCTGGTTTTTCTTTCATTTAATTTATCATGTTTGTTAGAGAGATTTCATCCTTATAATTGACTAACGATCGATGCAATAAAAGTACAAGGTATAATTTTTCTGATTTTAGCCGGTTCAATTCCCGGGTGTGAGAGAATTTTCGAAAAACTTTGAATGCAGTTTGCTTTCTATTCAAAAATAAAGGAATGTTTCCTGTGAGTAAAATTTTCTATCTGCAGTATTAAGAGTACTTTCCCTCCAGGTGGCATTACAAAATTCCACCCTGTATATGAAGTATTGATAAAAGGTCTAAGAAAAATTACAACAAATTATTTTTTTTCTTTATTTATTTGTAGTTCAAAAAACTGCTACCACTCAACGTCCGGTGGAAATATTGATAAAAGGACTGAGAAATACTTGAACAAAATAGTTTTTTTTTTATACAGGGTTATTCATTATTAGCTGCAAATACTCAGGAATTAGGTTCAACAAATAAAATAAAAAATATTTATTAAGTGATATTTTTTAAGTTTTGTTATGAAAATCCCGAGAAAATCGATAAAGGAATCATTGGCGCCTGACCTATTTTGACCTTTGATCCACACCCGCGCGCCGTGAGTGACACTCTGCCTTCAGTCACCGCCTGGGTGGGTCATCGTCCTGTTCTCCATGGCAATCATTATGCAATAGCCGTAAAGAAATTGATAAAAATAAAATTTTGATACAAAAACTTGATTTTTTTTTTTATCTACTTTAAAAAAAATAATTTCATAAATATTTTTTATTCTATTTGTTGAACCTAATTCCTGAGTATTTGCAGCTAATAATGAATAACCCTGTATAACTGGAGCTCAATAAACAGAGTACCGCTCAACGTCTGGTGGAAATATTGATAAAAAGACTTGGAAAAATTTCAGCAAAATATTTTTTTTCTTTATTTATCTGGATCTCAAAAAACCGACTACCGCTCAACGTCAGGTTATAATATTGAAAAAAGTACTAAGAAAAATGGCTACAAAATATTTTTATTCTTTATTTATCTGGGGCTTAAAAAAACTGATACCACTCAACGTCAGGTAGAAATATTGATAAAAAGACTTGTAAAAATTTGAACAACATATTTCTGTTTTATTTTTCTGGAGCTCAAGAAATAAACTACCACTCAACGTCCGGTGGAAATATTGATAAAAAGACTGAGAAATACTTTAACAAAATAGTTTTTCTTTATACAACGTGTATCAAAATATGTGTACTATCCCGAAGGGGGGTGAATTTCCACCCCCCGGGGAACAACTTTTGTTCAACGACTTTTCGAACTTCGATTGGTATCTCTGAAAAAAACTGCAACGAAGTTTCAACATGAACAGCTGACTTTATACAAAGTGACAACCCTAAACTCAGCTACAGAGGTAGTAGGTAGTAGTAGTAGACCTACAGAGGTAGTAGGTCAAGGGGTCAAGGGGTTACAAGGATAGGGTTGTCAATTTATTTAGGCATTATGAAATTAAATATTTTTGTATGGGAAACTGAAAATAGGAATTTTTAATTTTCTCCCCCCCACAACTGATCACCATTGTGGTCTGAAACCCCCCACCTTCGCATAGTACACATATTTAGGTACACCTTGTATAACTGGAGCTCAATAAACAGAGTACTGCTCAACGTCTGGTGGAAATATTGATAAAAAGACTTGGAAAAATTTCTGTAACGTTCACTAGAAGTTGCTTCATGCAATCAAAATTGAGTTCTATATAGTAATTGTGATAAGACATAAATAATTTTTTTTTCAGTTTGTTTATAATCATTATACAGGGTTATTCATTATTAGCTGCAAATACTCAGGAATTAGGTTCAACAAATAAAATAAAAAATATTTATGAAATGATTTTTTTTTTGTTTTGTTATGAACATCCCGAGAAAATCGATAAAGGAATCATTGGCGCCTGACCTATTTTGACCTTTGATCCGCGCCCGCGCGCCGTGAGTGACACTCTGCGTTCAGTCACCGCCTGGGTGGGTCATCGTCCTGTTCTCCGTGGCAATCATTATGCAATAGCCGTAAAGAAATTAATAAAAATAAAATTTTGATACAAAAACTTGAAAAAATTTTTGATCAAATTTAAAAAAAATAATTTCATAAATATTTTTTATTCTATTTGTTGAACCTAATTCCTGAGTATTTGCAGTTAATAATGAATAACCCTGTATAAGTATCCACCTATAGTAGGTTAGCTTGGTACACTTTTTTCGCGAGTTTTGTGCGAAAGCCGAGGTCCATGTAATTGTAGGTCGATGTTCGCAATCGTTGGTTTTGCGAATGTAAATAAGCAGAATAAAAGCAACCTAATTGCTCAACGAATAAAGTATATTTTTAAATGCAGTCACATTATTAGACTTTCTGTACTTTGGTAAGTGAGCCGCTTTGCGTGTTTTTTATTGCTGTGTGTGTGTGATCGATGAGGTCTGGCGAACCACACCCCACCTGATGTTGAGCGGACCTCCACCCATGATCTTCAACTGTAACGTCATGACTGGTTTTGAACCCACGCCCCCCAACCGCTAGGCCGATGAGGTCTGGCGAACCACACCCCACCTGACGTATAGCGGACCCCACCCATCATCTATTACTGTAACGTTATCACTGATTTTGAACCCGCACCCTCCAACCACTAGGCCAATGAGGTCAAGCAAACCACACCACACCTGATGTTGAGCGGACTCCCACCCATCATCCTCTACTGGAACGTCATCAACCACAACTCCATCGCTCCGCGCCGGGGTCAATGGCTCTCTCAACTCAACTCGGAGTCAATGGTTCTCTTTACTCTTCTTCAATTTGGTCCAGAACCCGCACAAACCCTACCTGATGAATAAACTCACTCGTATCATGTTAGAGAATTTCCTGGTGTCTTTTCTAAGTGCGTAAATAGCTACTCTGAAGGTTCTTTATCGGTTCAGGAATGTTGTTTTTTTTTTCACTTTATTCTTGCATTCAGAGCATGACCAATCCTTGCTTATTGAATACTAGAAAAGCGAAACAAGCAAGCAATAAGCTTAGAGGGTTAGTCAGGTAATGCAGCCACAAAAAATAAAAACATAAAATTGTAGGGTGCAAAAAGTCAACTCTCTTTGACCAGATTTGAACTCCCGCCCACCTCGTCCTCTCAGTGTGAATCCGCACGCCCTAGCCACTAGCCTATCTGACGCTTAGTAACGTTGACGAAATTAGGCAATGCATAAAAATCGTTATCAGTGGCTGACGCACACGCACAAGCGCGGCACTATGGTTGGATTCACGTATAGAAGTAGCGCGTCACACGAGCGCTTGTGTGTGTATACTACTATTATATATTCCTTGGCGCCCGCATCAAATAAATAGAGATAGCTTTATTCGGAGCAGTTTTTGCTCGCGCCTCGAATTGAAGTTGCGAGCTGTGTACGTCGGCCCGTTAATATTTAGGCATCCGATTTAGGCGTCGCCTAGGTTTAGTGAAAACGGGTGTTAGTAACGTTGACGAAATTAGGCAATGCATAAAAATCGTTATCAGTGGCTGACGCACACGCACAAGCGCGGCACTATGGTTGGATTCACGTATAGAAGTAGCGCGTCACACGAGCGCCTGTGTGTGTATACTACTATTATATATTCCGTGGCGCCCGCATCAAATGAATAGAGATAGCTATATTCGGAGCAATTTTTGCCCGCGCCTCGAATTGAAGTTGCGAGCTGCGTCCGTCACCCTCTGAATATCTAAACTTAAACATTACGGCATTCTAAATCGCTCCATTGACTTATTACAATCGTACTTGACTGATAGAATCCTTAAAGTTGATGTGGGCGGTGAGAGATCTTTTGGGTCAGTTATTGACATAGGGGTGCCACAAGGTTCGATAAATAAATAAATAATAAATAACCTTCCTTTTTTGGTTAAAAAACTATGTGAAACAGTACTATTTGCTGACGATACCTCATTAATTTTTAAAGTCGATAGATAGAAGGCTAATTACGATGACGTTAACGCATCTCTGTCGTAAATACTTAACTGGTTTAATAATCTTTTACTTAATGTTAAGAAAACTCATAAGTTTTATGAAAAAATATTTTTTGAGTGTCAGTTCTAAGTACAAAAATCTTAATGCGGTTTACAGAATACATCTATTTACCAAGTTTCATCAGTACATATAGCTTTTACAGTTTTGTAAGTACCATACTTCAAGCAAATAAATTATTTCTTTTCATTTCATTTCATTTTTTTGAAAAAAAGTGACTGTGACATACGGATGGACAGACAGACAGACATGACGAATTTATAAGGGTTCCGTTTTTTACCTTTAAAAAATACAAGTGTTCATTCACCGACTACCGACATTTATGAACTTGCAACTCACTCTGGTTTTGCATAATATGAGGAAAATCTCTTCTTGGTGGAAGGTTTCTTTTATTAAATCTGGGGCTATTTGCTTGTTATACTATATAAATTAGACTACTACTACTACACTACTATATAAGTTAGATTTAAAATGTAGCGTTCGTGGTAGTTTAAAAAATCCGCACAGCTTGCCATTGTTATCACCAATCCTGGATGAAAAATATGCAATGGAAACTCTGCGACGGGAATCAGCTAACATAACAATTGGGTTATATTTATTTACTGAATATCTGTCTTTGTTTTTGTCTAACGAAGCGTATTCTAGTCAACACATTGTAATGTCGTGACAAATGTCAGACCCAAGCACAGAATAAGTAATAGTTGGTATCAAATACATGAATTCACAGCTCAGGTCAGGCAACGCCATCTTTATTTTAAATTTTTCCAACTTTCCGGTCGTGTTTTGTTTTTAGACCAGAGTATAGCGGAGGCTTAAGATCGTCTCACTAATACGCTTTTGAAAGTCAGTAAAATCTCTGATAAAATGGTTAAGAGATTGTAAAAAATTTCTGAAAAGCAAACGTAGTGCTGAAAACTATGCAAAAGTTTCAGTGCCATTTGCAATTTGTTTTAAGCATAAAATTATATCACAAAATGCATAGAATATTATTCGAGAATTACTCTAGTAATTTTTATTTGAGAATGTTATATTTCGCGCTACGAGCGGCTACGCCACTTGCTACAGGTTGCTACGTCTTGCATACTGCTACGCAGTCGCTACGCCACTATTTTATGAAGCTTTACCACAAAACCCTGCGAGCTACCAGAGCTATAACAATATACCTAAGAACCCCATAATATGATGGTATTTACGTTCTATATGAATTACAAACGTTTAGGTAAGCGTAGTACAGGACGCCCTCCGGCAAGGTGAGGCGACGATCTGTGAAATGTAGCTGGCAAGCACTGGAGGAGAAGAGCCAATGAATGACCAGGCTCAGTGGTGCGTCTTAGGTTACGTACGTTCAGCAGTAGACTGATATAGTTTGCTAATGATGATGATATTCATTACAATATTGAATTACGATTAAGTTTATTTTTATGGGCCTTAGTTCTGGAATAAAAATTAAATTTGTGACTTTTCTGGGTGTGATCGTTATTTTCTTCATTCTTTACTTTATATTATAATTCAAATCTTGAGTAAATAAAAATGTTACACCAGTAGGGTTCTAATTTTCAGGACTTACAAGCAGCATTATACGAACACAAAACAAAGTCCACGAGGGCAAAGTCACTAGAGTAACTAGTTTACCATTCAAACTGTTCATACTAATAGTTTCATAGAGTTTCGGACAGTATGAACAAACAAACTCAGCATTTGCTTACTTCTACGGGTAAGGATTCTTTGTATTAGTTGTGAGGCGCCCTATTATTATTACTCTGAGATTTCACCACACAGTGTGGTAGCTTTGCGCTTCGCTGTGCAGCCTATTTGAGCTCCGTACAACTCTGTTAGTTTGTGGTGAAACTAATGATTACTTTATGGTTAGGTATCTTATGCCAGGGCTTAAACAGATGGAATACTTGAGAACACTTTTAAGATATTTTCTTAGATTTTATTTATTTAAATATCGATGTACAAAATAAATACAGAAAAATACACAAACATACACACAAGCAGTCGCCCACTTATTTAGTATGTATCACTTATAAGTCCACATTACATTCGCAGGCACAAACACACTTCAACATACCTACATATCTTTTTGTTTAGTAAGTTATTAATGTGCATTTCTCCAGCTTCCTCATATGGAAATTGCGAATTCTGAAAACGCCAACATTTAAAGCATAATTGGAGCAATCATTGATTTGAAGGAAAATTTAGCAGCAAAAAAAACAACGACTATGAGACTTTATAGGTGTGTTAGCTGGAGAGCGGCTCCACAGCTTCCTCATTCAGTGTGGGCAAACGGCTAACGATAGAGCTATATAGTAAACGCCAAATTTTAGAGCATAATTAGAGCACCCGGCATAAAAAAAATCAAGTCTCTAGCTCGAAAACTCTTTGAGTTAGAAGACTATAACAACGTGTTTGCTGGGAAGCCATTTCTCCAGCTAACACATGTGGATCTCAGGAATGGCTATAGCTAGAAAGTTGCTTGATATCTCCAAATTTAGAGCAAAAAATATCATGGATGCTCCAAATATTTCAAGTGTCTAGGTTCAAAACTCACCGAGTTAGAAGCTTTGATGACTGTGTTAGCTGGAGACACGTTTGTCTGGCACGCACATGCTACATCTGAGGATCTACAATAGCTACAGATTCGGTTGACGTGTCCAAACCGAGCTATGAATTAGAGCACTCGGCTCCAAAATTTTGGACTCTCTAGGACAAGTAGTTTCCTAGTAATCAACAAAAGAACATTTTGCCGCCAGAATTTTCAAATATTATGTTCGCACCCGTAAAAATGCGGCGTTGCCGCTCTGAAAGTATGGTATCAGCGTAGGAATTTGAACGTTAGTCGGATGGAGTTGTGTGTTGCCCGTGCCTGGTAAATAGTTACCCTAGGATTCATGTCTTAAACACTCATTACGTAGCTCAAGAAGCGGAATATAGGTTAAAATGAAACAAAAAAACACCAAAGAAAAGTTTTATAATGGTTAGTTTAAGTTTAAATATGTATTTTTTAAGAAACCTGACTTCAGATTTTTTATTTTTAGTTTTAAATATCATGAAATTATATCTCTAAGTCTCTCAACTAACCAACAATGTTTTCAAATCATGAGTTACCTACTCTTGTCACACTAGGTGTAAATGGCATCGTGCGAAACTATCATTGTGTCTGTGAGTACGTACATAACTATAGATAGTGCAATTCACGAAGACGCGCCCCTCGCGGGGTGCGGGGAGTTTGCTCCGAGCGGCAGTCGCCAACCGTAGTCTATTAATTGTAGTGTGCGTGTGCACTCATAGGTAATTAGTGTGTACCGATAACACTCAAACATTGACGGAAGCTTGCACACATAATACTATAAACGGTTAGGAGGAATAGTGGGGCACGCCTTCGTGGGTTGCACTATCTATAGCGAGCTGCAGTAAATACTCACGGGAAAGCGAAAGGAAATATTATAAATATAATAATTATGAAGAAAAATGGGGGGGCTCTATTCCGGAAAACGTTTTATTTTTTTTCTTCAAAAGTTGTTAACGTAGATACCTATTGTTCTAAAGGTTTTTAGGGCTCTAATTGTGAATTTGACATTCATTTTTGAATTCAAGATGGTGGCTTCATTTTTTTTCTTAAATAATGGATATGGGTATCGTTTAATAGGTTTTTGGGGGCTCTGATTGTGAATTCAACATTAATTTTTGAATCCAAGATGGTGGCTTCATTTTTTTCTCAAAAAATGGATATGGGTATCGTTTAATAGGTTTTTGGGGGCTCTGATTGTGAATTCAACATGAATTTTTGAATCCAAGATGGTGGCTTCATATTTTTCTCAAAAAATGGATATGGGTATCGTTTAATAGGTTTTTGGGGGCTCTGATTGTGAATTCAACATTAATTTTTTAATTCAAGATGGCAGCTTCATTTTTTTCCTTAAAAAATGGGTATGGGTATCGTTTAATAAGTTTTTGGGGGCTCTGATTGTGAATTCCACAATATATTTTCAATCCAAGATGGCGGCTTAATTTTTTTTCACAATATATTGATATGGGTGTCGTTTAATAGGTTTTTGGGGGCTCGGATTATAAATTCGACATTGTTTTTTGAATCCAAGATGGCGGCTTCATTTTTTTCCTTAAAAAATGGGTATGGGTATCGTTTAATAGGTTTTTGAGGGCTCTGATTGTGAATTCGACATTGTTTTTTGAATCAAAGATGGCAGCTTCATTTTTTTTTTTTTAAATGGTTAAGGGTATCATTTAATAGGTTTTTGGGGGCTCGAATTATAAATTCGACATTATTTTTTGAATCCAAGATGGCAGCTTCATTTTTTTTCTTAAAAAATGGGTATGGGTATCGTTTAATAGGTTTTTGGGGGCTCTGATTGTGAATTCGACATTATTTTTTGAATCCAAAATGGCTGCTTCATTTTTTTTCTCAAAAAAAATCGGTTGTCTGTAAAGTCGGTTTACTGACGATAGTTGAACGTGATAACGTCATAAGAAAATACTGATGGAATGGTTGCATTTTTCAAAAGAAAATTTTAGTTTTACTGAATTGAATGTGAATGAAACTGAATGATACTGAATGAAACTGAATGAAACTGAATGAAACTGAATGAAACTGAATGAAACTGAATGCTACTGAATGAAACTGAATGAAACTGAATGAAACTGAATGAAACTGAATGGAACTGAATGAAAATCCGGACCCGGACCCGGACCCAGACTGAACCCTTACCCTTACCCTCATTTACCCTTACCCTCATTGACCCTTACCCATTACTCGACCCGGGCTCGGGCTCAGGTAAATGGAACGAAGAAACGACGTAACGACGCATGAGTCATGTTTTTTCGTGCGTGCAGCCGGCTCCATCGATTTATAAGACGTTATCACGTCAAAAATGGATATGGGTATCGTTTAATAGGTTTTTGAGGGCTCTGATTGTGAATTCGACATTATTTTTTGAATCCAAGATGGCTGCTTCATTTTTTTCCTTAAAAAATGGATATGGGTATCGTTTAATAGGTTTTTGAGGGCTCTGACTGTGAATTCAACATTGTTTTTTGAATCAAAGATGGCAGCTTCATTTTTTTTCTTAAAAAATGGTTATGGATATCGTTTAATAGGTTTTTCGGGGCTCTGATTGTGAATTCGACATTATTTTTTGAATCCAAGATGTGGGCTTCATTTTTTTTTTCTTAAAAAATGGATATAGATATCATTTATATCTTATAGTCTTATAATTCAATAGAGCCAAATGCACGCAATGCAAACGAGAGCGTGGAAAAAGTGCCAAAGAAGCACAATCGGCCTCAGCGTTCGGCAGTGTTCGACATCTGTTTCTCCTTTTTGAGTGAGCGATGCGTTCGCGTGGACAGCTGTATGACGTTGTCTCGTTCAACTATCGTAAGTAAACCAACTATACAGAAAACCGTTTTTTTAAGAAAAAAAAATGTAGCCGCCATGTTGGATTAAAAAATTAATGTCAAATTCACAATCAGAGCCCCCAATAACATATTGAACGATACCCATATCCATTTTTTGAGAAAAAAAATGATGCCGCCATCTTGGATTCAAAAAATAATGTCGAATTCACAATCAGGGCCCCCAAAAACCTATTAAACGATACCCATGTTCATTTTTAAAGAAAAAAATGAAGCCGCCATCTTGGATTCAAAATATAATGTCGAATTAATAATCAGAGCCATCAAAAACCTATTAAACGATACCCATATCCATTATTTGAGAAAAAAAAGCAATCATCTTAGATTCAAAAAATAATGTTGAATTCACAATCAGAGCCCCCAAAAACCTATTAAACTATATCCATATCCATTTTTTAAGAAATAAAATGAAACTACCATCTTGGATTCAAAAATTAATGTTGAATTCACAATCAGAGCCCCCAAAAACTTATTAAATGATACCCAATCCATTATTTAAAAAAATAACTGAAGCCGCCATCTTTGATAAAAAAATAATGTCGAATTCACAATCAGAGCCCCCAGAAACCTATTAAACGATATCCATAGGTATCCATTTTTTAAGAAATAACATGAAACCACCATCTTGGATTCGAAAATTAATGTTGAATTTACAATCAGAGCCCCCAAAAACTTATTAAACGATACCCATATCCATTATTTGAGAAAAAAACTGAAGCCGCTATCTTTGATAAAAAAATAATGTCAAATTCACAATCAGAGCCCTCAAAGACCTATTAAACGATACCCATATCCATTTTTTGAGAAAAAAAATGATGCCGCCATCTTGGATACAAAAAATAATGTCGAATTCACAATCAGAGCCATTTAAAACCTATTAAACGATACCCATATCCATTTTTTAAGAAAAAAAATGAAGCCACCATCTTAGATTCAAAAAATATTGTCGAATTCACAACCAGAGCCCCCAAAAACCTATTAAACGATACCCATATCCATTTTTTGAGAAAAAAATGAAGCCGCCATCTTGGATACAAAAAATAATGTCGAATTCACAATCAGAGCCCCCAAAAACCTTTTAAACGATACCCATATCCATTTTGAAGGAAAAAAATGAAGCCGCCATCTTGGATTCAAAAAAGAATGTCGAATTCATTATTAGAGCCCTCAAAAACCTATTAAACGATACCCATAATCAATTTTTTGAGAAAAAAAATGAAGCAGCCATTTTGGATTCAAAAAATAATGTCGTATTCATTATCAGAGCCCCCAAAAACCTATTAAACGATACCCATATCCATTTTTTTAGAAAAAAAATGAAGCTGCCATCTTGGAGTCAAAAAATAATGTCGAATTCACAACCAGAGCCCCCAAAAACCTATTAAACGATACTAATATCCATTTTTTGGGAAAAAAAATGAAGCCGCCATCTTGGATTCAAAAAATAATGTCGAATTCACAATTGTAGCCCCCAAAAACCTATTAAACGATACCCATATCAATTTTTTGAGAAAAAAAAGGAAGCAGCCATTTTGGATTCAAAAATAATGTCGTATTCACAATCAGAGCCCCCAAAAACCTATTAAACGATACCCATATCCATTTTTTGGGAAAAAAAATGAAGCCGCCATCTTGGATTCAAAAAATAATGTCGAATTCACAATTGTAGCCCCCAAAAACCTATTAAACGATACCCATATCAATTTTTTGAGAAAAAAAAGGAAGCAGCCATTTTGGATTCAAAAAATAATGTCGTATTCACAATCAGAGCCCCCAAAAACCTATTCAACGATACCCATATCCATTTTTTAAGGAAAAAAATGAAGCCACCATCTTGGATTCAAAAAATAATGTCGTATTCACAATCAGAGCCCCCAAAAACCTATTAAACGATACCCATATCCATTTTTTAAGAAAAAAAAAATGAAGCCGCCATCTTGGATTCAAAAAATAATGTTGAATTCACAACCAGAGCCCCCAAAAACCTATTAAACGATACTAATATCCATTTTTTGAGAAAAAAATGAAGCCGCCATTTTGGATTCAAAAAATAATGTCGTATTCATTATCAGAGCCCCCAAAAACCTATTAAACGATACCCATATCCATTTTTTTAGAAAAAAAATGAAGCTGCCATCTTGGAGTCAAAAAATAATATTGAATTCACAACCAGAGCCCCCAAAAACCTATTAAACGATACTAATATCCATTTTTTGGGAAAAAAAATGAAGCCGCCATCTTGGATTCAAAAAATAATGTCGAATTCACAATTGTAGCCCCCAAAAACCTATTAAACGATACCCATATCAATTTTTTGAGAAAAAAAGGAAGCAGCCATTTTGGATTCAAAAAATAATGTCGTATTCACAATCAGAGCCCCCAAAAACCTATTAAACGATACCCATATCCATTTTTTGGGAAAAAAAATGAAGCCGCCATCTTGGATTCAAAAAATAATGTCGAATTCACAATTGTAGCCCCCAAAAACCTATTAAACGATACCCATATCAATTTTTTGAGAAAAAAAAGGAAGCAGCCATTTTGGATTCAAAAAATAATGTCGTATTCACAATCAGAGCCCCCAAAAACCTATTAAACGATACCCATATCCATTTTTTAAGGAAAAAAATGAAGCCACCATCTTGGATTCAAAAAATAATGTCGTATTCACAATCAGAGCCCCCAAAAACCTATTAAACGATACCCATATCCATTTTTTAAGAAAAAAAATGAAGCCGCCATCTTGGATTCAAAAAATAATGTCTAATTCACAACCAGAGCCCCCAAAAACCTATTAAACGATACTAATATCCATTTTTTGAGAAAAAAAATGAAGCCGCCATCTTGGATTCAAAAAATAATGTCGAATTCACAATTAGAGCCCCCAAAAACCTATTAAACGATACCCATATCCATTTTTTAAGAAAAAAAAATGAAGCCGCCATCTTGGATTCAAAAATTATTGTCGAATTCACAACCAGAGCCCCCAAAAACCTATTAAACGATACCCATATCCATTTTTTAAGAAAAAAAATGAAGCCGCCATCTTGGATTCAAAAACTTATGTCCAATTCACAATATAGGAATATAGTTGAAAATGAAACAAAAAACCCCAAAAAGTGCTTTTTCTTCTTCCTGCCCTTACCCACCAGGTGGGGTCGGCACAACATGGTGAGATGCCCCCCCTATCTGGTGAGATGGCAAGTGATAGGGGGCAAGTGTGCGTGAGTACGCACACAACTAGCAAGCCGCAGTAAATACCTATTTTCCGTCCGCCTGGTTTACTCGATACGCTCAAAAAAACCTGACTGAATACAGTAAAACACAGAGAACAGACGGCTAACAACAGGCAGAGTAGGTAGAATCATCAACACTGGCCTAGCAGGTACCTATTTACAGAACCAAATAAAGTTTTTTTTCTAAGAATACCTAAAAGACACGCATTACTAAAGAAACTATAAAACGAACAAGAACGGGCAACACACAATTCTCATATAGATAGAGAGAAAGCTCTCAACCTAACAAAAAGAGAAAATATGAGTTTGAGGTTTCAGAAATCAAAACCGCTAAGCGCATACGAAAATGACTCGTATCGCGATCTAAAATAAACCGAATAACGTTCAAATTCCTACGCTGATACCAAACTTTCAGAGCGGCAACGCCGCATTTTTACGGGTGCGAGCATACATTTGAAAATTCTGGCGGCAAAATGTTCTTTTGTTCATTACTAGGAAACTACTTGTCCTAGAGAGTCCAAAATTTTGGAGCCGAGTGCTCTAATTCATAGCTCGGTTTGGACACGTCAACCGAATCTGTAGCTATTGTAGATCCTCAGATGTAGCATGTGCGTGCCAGACAAACGTGTCTCCAGCTAACACAGTCATCAAAGCTTCTAACTCGGTGAGTTTTGAACCTAGACACTTGAAATATTTGGAGCATCCATGATATTTTTTGCTCTAAATTTGGAGATATCAAGCAACTTTCTAGCTATAGCCATTCCTGAGATCCACATGTGTTAGCTGGAGAAATGGCTTCCCAGCAAACACGTTGTTATAGTCTTCTAACTCAAAGAGTTTTCGAGCTAGAGACTTGATTTTTTTTATGCCGGGTGCTCTAATTATGCTCTAAAATTTGGCGTTTACTATATAGCTCTATCGTTAGCCGTTTGCCCACACTGAATGAGGAAGCTGTGGAGCCGCTCTCCAGCTAACACACCTATAAAGTCTCATAGAGTCGTTGTTTTTTTTGCTGCTAAATTTTCCTTCAAATCAATGATTGCTCCAATTATGCTTTAAATGTTGGCGTTTTCAGAATTCGCAATTTCCATATGAGGAAGCTGGAGAAATGCACATAGTTATTATTAAGTTCGGTTTAGTGATAGTCATTTTTAGGGTTCCGTAGCCAAATGGCAAAAACGGAACCCTTATAGATTCGTCATGTCTGTCTGTCTGTTTTTTTTTATACGTCATAAATCGTAAACCGCAAATTTTTTTTTCATCGTACCCATACGTGTGGGGTATCTATGGATAGGTCTTTAAAAATGATGTTGAGGTTTCTAATATAGTTTTTTTCTAAACTGAATAGTTTGCGCGAGAGACACTTCCAAAGTGGAAAAAAGTCGGTCCCCCCCCTCTAACTTCTAAAATAAGAGAATGATAAATCCAAAAAAAAAATATGTTGTACACTACTATGCAAACTTTCAACGATATTTGGTTTGAAAGAGATCTAGTCGGTAGTTTTTTTTTTATACGTCATAAATCGTAAACTGCAATTTACCTTTCGACGAACTACAAAAACCTTTATATCTTCTTCTTCTTATCGTGTCACTGATTCTTTTCGAACCAAGTGTGGTGAAAGGATTTTAAGTGCGCCTCGAAGAGGCTCCTTTCGTGCACTTGACACATATTTTCGAACCTTTATATTATGTTAATTGATGCTACGGAACCCTTCATGGGCGAGTCCGACTCGCACTTGGCTGCTTTTTTCTTACTAGTTTTGAACGAAAATATAAACCCGTTAGTGGCTGAATGTTATATTATAAAATACATTTCGTAAAACTCAAGATCTGTGGTTTTGAATTAATTTATTTTATTTTTTTATAAATTATTTTATTTTATTTTTTTATAAATAAAATGAACTAAATCAATGCTTCCAGGTTGGTACAGTAAACAACGATCAAATTCAAAGGAAACACACAATAAGGCCTGAAACTTACAACACCTTTTCAAGGGCTTAAAATTTCCCCTATCTTTTGAAGGCTGTTTCTTCCTCCCGAAGGCTGTATTGAGCAGCTAAATCGCTGGATTAGGCATTAATTCGCGGCGGAACGTAATGACTGCATAATGGGACTGACTCATAGTCGATTAAATCCCCAAATTACAATAGCGCTTATATTTCCAGCACAGATTTAATAAAGCCTTGCGCACATCTAAGCGTTCTGCTGTGGCAATCAGTGAAAGTGTGTGTGTGCCGTTGGTCGTGGGTTCGATCTGGGGATCGAACCCACGACCAACGGCACACACACACTCTCACCACACAAATATTTGTTCTCGGTGGGCCGAGAACAAATATTTGTGTGGTGAACGTAAATGTTTGTTCTCTGTCTGGGTGTTATATTGTATTCTAAGTATGTATTTACAAAAAAAAAATGTATTCAAGTATCCGGTATCAGCTTAGTTTGGGGCTGGGTAGTGTTGTGTGAATTGTCCACAATATTTATTATTATTATTATTTATTAAATATCGCTGTTATATTTGATTTATAGCGTTTCACTTAATCACCACGCAGAGACTTAATCACAACGATGTTATGTAATACATCAATTGGACAATCCACACAGCACAATACAGCCCCAAATTAAGCAAAGCTTGTTCTATGGGACCCAAAGACGTTCTGCTCTAGAGACCATCATTCTGATAGTTAGACGTTTTGCTACTTGGTCATTTTGCTAATTAGTCTTATTGCTCATTAGACCTTTTGCTCTGTTGGACATTTTGCTACTTAGACTTTTTGATCAGGAGGCAATAAGATGATTATAATAATGTCACGCATAAAATTGAAGACTTCTATAGTTGGCAAATCGACAGTTACCTACTAAAACTAATATTAACTTAGCCTGAAATAAAATGTTTGTATTTTAATATTATTTATCACAACGTCTGGCAGCTGGCTCGTCAGGTCGCCTACTGGCACCCAACACCTAGACTCACCTAGCTTTAAGACGTTTCAAAGTGATACTTGTGATAATGAATAAATATAATTTGATTTGAATTGACTGCTTTCAAGTTCTGAGTCAATAAACTAATTAATAGTTAAAAGTTGCAGCAAAACTCTCCTTCAATAACGAAAAATACCCCCAAGGGTTTTTGTTTCTTTCATTTTGTTCGAAATTTTCATGAATCAAACCTTACTAAGATTTGTTGAGTAGGGTTGCTAGACGTAGACTATAAGAAAATTGCTCAAAAACTTACAAAGAATTTCAATAAATACTTAACAGTGAATTAAAAGCGAAATAATTGTTACATTTTAGTAGAGATTTTATCGGTTTCATCGTACCTATAAATTTTTGAAAAAAAATCTAATGTCACATTTTCTGTAAATAATTTTGATTATGCAATATTTTTGAATAAAACTGTGAAAAATAATGGATGTCAGCGTCATCATGCGTACGCATATAATATATTAATGCTATCTGGCAACCCTAGGCTTAGGGAAAATTCCAAGACGGATCACAACAAAAACTTTTTCTATTATGAAGCCTATTTAACGAGGAAATTTGAAACGAGACAAAAATTCAACGAAAAAGGGACTCGTTAGGGATCTAATGCTTAGCTTTGCGCTGTTACTTTCGAATTTATTTGAAATTCGAACACCGATGGCTTAATGTAACTGACATCACTGTCACTTATTTTATGACTGGTGAAATCCTACGTAACTTCCTGCAAAATTCATTTTATCAACCATTATTTGAATTTGGAACATGGTTTTTTGACATAACTTTCCTTGGCCAAGTGCGAGAGAAGTGGTTTGATGGCTGTTGTTACTTAGAAACATAATTTGAAGCGAGATCTTTTTCAAGATATCAACGTTTATACATTAACCAAATCTTAAATTAGTTTATTTAACGAGATATTAGAACCTGAGTAAGTATATTTACATGAGATTTTTCTTTCCCTGGCTTAGGTATTTGGCAAAAGAAATTAATTATTTCCTTTATGCTCAGGAAACAATTGGAATTGTTAATGAACTTGCTGATTCTCACTTTCTTTTTCATATTATTTCTTTTTGTCTATTCATTTAGTGAAAATAAGACCGAGATTACATTGGAACAGAATATAAATTCGAAAAACAGAACATAGTTGAAAGGATGATCGTAAATTCAAAAGTTTGTGGTTCAAATACGCCGTTACGGCAAAACCAATTTGGAGATTGAATAAACGAAACATTACCTGGTACATTTACGTCGTACACGCAAATTTAGTAGTTTTCAAGACAATGCTTTCAAAAATTGAAAGAAAACATCGTGGGGAAACCAGCTCTTATAGGTTGCAAGCAGCCGATCCTACCTTGCATCATTGTAGACGAGTAAGTACGTAACCGTCCCATACAGCACGTTTTATAGCAGGTTAGTTTTCAGTTTGCATGTTTACAAGTCTGTAACGAACCTTGAATCTGAGTAAAGCCTTATTCTTAGATATTTTGACAGCTGTTCTTTGAACTTTAAATCTATGCTTCAAGCTCAACTCAAACCAGAGTCAAGCAATGTTTTTGCATGCGGCCCTGTGTACCAATAAAAGCCTTTTGAAAAGCAGATCAACATTTGACATTGTCACAGGCGTGTGAAGTTAAAAATACTGTTAAATATATATTTGGGTTGCAGAAAGACCAAGCACACAAAAGATGATGCCATAGCAGAGTATGCAAACCTCATTTTGTGCGTTTATAAACCCAAAAATAGCAATAACTTTCAAACTCCTTGCTGTAAGGGGTTCATACCTCTTTGAAAAATAGTGATTTGACATGACATGACGTTTGTGTAATCCGTTTTCAAATCGATACACAATTTGTACGATTAACTAATTTTTGAATTTGGAACACGTGTTACGTTGGCATTGATTTTGATTTATTTTCGAAAACGTATCAATCGGCCCTCCATTTTTTGTCATGCCGTACAACGGGAACTAATTCTTGACAGGCAGCGTTGAAAATAAAAACACAGTAGCAACATACACGTGGCGAAAAAACATCACGTCCGCACGCTGTCCAAGGTATTATCCCGTCACGTATGCTATACCTTTGGACTCACAAAAAATACCAAGAGTTTGTCTTATAAAATGTAAAACCATCCTTATTAAAGTTGGCAGCCGGAAGCCAACAATGAATTGCAAATGATCCCTTGTAAATAATATTTTTAAGCGCTCTTTTGATTGTTCGGGGGTCAGCCATCATCAGAGCTCTTTCGTTTTATCCGCTAATGAATAGAAAATGACTCTTAGAATTGAGATTTAGAGAGTTTAGATAGAAACAGATTGTTCTCTGTAAAATATAATTTACATTTTCTAACAAGTTTATAATTTAGAAATTTTATGTTTAGTGGCGGAATGAAAATGTTCGTCGATTATCAACTTGATTGGTTCAACGTCTCACGATCACATACTATCTTTTGAAACTGAATAGGCAGAATACACCGATAAGTTACGTCACAAATTATGTCAAAATGTGTTCATGATCACTTAGAGTCACAGAGCACTGGTGCCGAAGTGGAAACCGACTCTAAGGTGACGAACATTTTCATACCGCGACTGTACATAAAGTCCTATAGATAGCTATTTCGTTACCCTAGTTGGGTGCTACATGTTAAAACAAAATTAATGTATGTATGTATGCAACTTTTTCATCACAGCATTGTCACATGCTAAAATTAATACAATCAGGGTCTAGACTATATAGGCAATTCCGCTAAAAAAGCTTCAAGTTTTTTTTTATAATTAATTTTATCTATACTTCACATAATCTAGCAAACGTGGCAAAAACTGACCTAATACACGAAAAAAGTATTTTTATTAATTTATCACATACGCCGAATAAACATCTCAATAAAAACACACAGGCCTGTGGGTATTCCACTACATTTAACATAAAAAATCTCATTAGACTAATGAAAAAACCTGGGGTCGGTTACCCCAGGTAGACGCCATAACTTCCCATAAGATACCTACCGCGATAGAAGTACATCCGATGCAAATTATGGGATGGGTTTAAAGATTATCGCAGACCCACGCCCTCTGGTTTACATAAGCTACCTTTTATGGGTAAAATGATAATTTTTGGTTAATTCTTCGTAAAAAAAGAAAATGTGGTTCCAAAAACTTTATGGCTAAAATTGCTTTGGAATGATACATATTTTTTTATACAACTAGCTGATGGAACAAGCATATGGCCCACCTTATGGTAACTGGTAACTATCGCCTATAAAATTAAATTAAATTAAAAATTTGTTTGTTCAGATGTTACTAGATAATCAGATGTCACAAGATCCTAAAGCTAACGCAACACATACAATAGCAACAAAATATTGCCTCGTTAGTCAAGCACGTCAGGAACGTGCCCTACAATGCTCTACCATGCGTTCATCAGCTTCAGGCATACAGATGCTCAGCCTCACGTGCCAGTAATTTCTCCGGTAACCTGCAACCCGAAACACAGCAATGCTGCTTCACGGCAGAAATAGGCATGATTAGTACGTCCCCGGGCGAGCCCTTCACAAGAGCACTACTACAAGAAATTATTTGTTGTTATCAAACTTTTGATTGCAACAAAAATTACACAGCGACTCAGTTGATCGTCCAGATTTGCGAAAAGCTTTAGAAGTCAATACAATACCCACTCAAGTGCTGCGTTTAAAGCACTATCCGTCCTCAATACCTTGCAGAAGAACCCACATACTTAGTGGTTATTGGTGCTTCCAAGAACAATTACAGAGGCTTACTCCTCCCCTCCCATTAAAGGCAGATTACCTACCATTATGCGGATTAGCCGTGATATTAACTGGCAGACGAAGCAAAAATTAACTTAGGGTTTTTTGATCGAGCTGGCGGACGAGAAAATTAGGTTTGGCGGTTTTTGGTACAGTGCTGCACAAAATTGGAGTAAAAATATTGTAGACCTTTATTTTTTTGAACTTACAGTATGGCGCTTCATCATCATCCTTAGGAAGTCCAAAGCTGGTCATAGGTTTCCTGTAGAGTTCATAAAAAACTTTAGGAACCAAGTCGTAGTTTGCTGCCTGTTTTTCCCGGCTTGGTCACGTGGAACTGGCACCTAGACATCCCTTTTTGGCCAGACCACCACGGCCAAAAAGGGATAAAGCATTCTGTTTGGCTGTCTGGTTTGACTTGATGTATGACTGACTAAGATTTATAAATATTTAAAATTTAAATACAATAATTCGTATATTTATACATATTCAAAATCACATTGTATGCAAATAAACAGCTGGTCAATTCCTAGGAAAAGGTGAATTATAATTGAACCAGTTTTGCCGGTTTTTTTATGAATCTTTGTCATGTACTAAGTCAATACTCCTGCCTACGAACCGCTAAATGCCTGAGGCCAAGTAATTACCCTACAATAATAGTTGCCTTATTCTCTGCTTAGTATACTTTGTCTTACCGTCCTCACAAACTGTAAATAGCTTCGAGCCGACAGGAACATGATTGTAAAACCGGTGAACATCATTAGACGGTCGTAGGATTACCTACACCGTCCACCCGTCACGTCGTCTGTCCTACTCCGTCAGGTTTTCTCGTCGCCGATCTCACAATGTCTGAAGACGAAAGTCTTCAACCAGTGCGTCCTACCTGTAATGACCTATGCTGCCGAAACGTGGACACTAACAGTAGGGTCGGTCCACAAACTGAAAGTCGCTCAGCGAGCTATGGAGAGGGCTATGCTCGGAGTCTCTCTGAAGGATAAAATCCGTAACGAGGTTATCCGACAGAGAACCAAGGTGGTCGACATAGCTCAAAGGATTAGTAAGCTGAAGTGGCAGTGGGCCGGTCATGTTTGCCGTAGAACAAACAATCGTTGGAGCAAACGAATACTAGAGTGGAGACCGCGTTTAGGCAAGCGTAGTGTAGGACGCCCTCCGGCAAGGTGGAGCGACGATCTGCGAAATGTAGCTGGCAAGCACTGGAGGAGAAGAGCCGAAGACCGGGCTCAGTGGCACGTCTTGGGAGAGACCTACTTCCAGCAGTGAACTAATATAGGTTGATGATGAGGATTACCTACACACTAAAGCGGAAGAAAAAAAAAATTGGGTTGTTTATTAATAATAATAAAATACAACTGTTTGATATTATTTATTCATAAAAATTAAAGTAGGAACAAAATCCCGAAAAATCTGAAAATCGTCTACCTTTATCGATGTGTGTATGTCCACAACACAAATACATACAATGTTCTGTAACATAGCGGCGACTGTCATGACAGCGATAAGGGAGCCAAAGGCAAGGGTATGTTAACTTGTTTAAAGCCAAAACATATTCTCTTGTTTAGCGGCTCGCCTTCAGCTGTGGAGTTCGACAGCGTGTGTGTACCCGCCTAATGACTGCTCATGACTGCTGAGGTGCGATCACTTGCACCCACTTAACCTGACGTTAAAACTGACGGCACACTTTCTTTTTTATGCGTACCATAAGAATATAAGCAATATTTTTTGATAAACGAGAGTTTTCACCTAGTAGGCCTGCTGTTAAAATCTAAGGTAATTTTAGGTTTTAGGTTATTTTTTTATTACGTCTACGTGCCTCTTCTATTAGTTCTGGCCTGCTTGGACATTATAATTATTATAATGTCCATTATTATTTTTACCAATTATTGGTAAAAATATGGATATTGCATAAATAAAGTAAAGCCAGTCCATAGACAAGTCGGTCGTCCAATGACGACCAATGATTGGCTAGGAAGAAAATGGATGCGATTTTCTTTAAAACCATCGGAAAACTTTTTGTTCAAATCAGGATAATCACATTTATCACACTTTCACACTCAAGTAATGTTGGTTAAAATAACACCAAAACTACACAGCAGAACTCATAATAATACCAGAAAAACAATTAAAATGAAAAACTATACACCAATTTCTAAAACAAATTAGAAGATACGTGAGTGAGTCAAAAATAGTTTGAAGACTGGAATTATACACAAAATAAAACGGAATTCACAAAGGAATGCCATTAAACAATACAGTTCACGAATTAATCGCGATCGCTTAAACAATAGTTAGGTGCTAATTGCGCAACTTGTGATTTATCGTGCGGTGTAACCGAGTGCCTCGGTTAAGCGAGTTAGTTGGTAGTGCAGTTACGAAGTTGCAAGTCCTGAAGTTTCCTGAATACTCGAGGGTGGGAGGTGTCTTAACTATCTAAATTGGTTAGCGAATATCTTGGAACTTCTTGATAAAAAGGTACTTCATTTTTCAATGGTTACTTCCTTCAGGGTAGGCAACGCAACGACAGCACATTTGGCACAGCAAAAAAACGGTTGTTTGTAAAGTCGGTTTACTGACGTTAGTTGAACGTCATAACGTCATACAGCTGTCCACGCGAACGTATCGCTCACTCAAGTAGGAGAGAGATAAATGTCGAATGCTGCCGAACGCGGAGACCGATTGTGCCTCTTTGTCGCTCGTTCCGCGCTCTCGCTTGCACTTCAAGTCTTAAATGGAACGCCTCAGAGCGAGGTGTGCCGCCTGAGTCATGTTTTTTCGTGCGTGCAGCGGGCTCCATCCAGTTATAAGACGTTGTCACGTCAAAAACTTGATCATTCTGAATGTCAATGTAGGTATACCGTTGTCAGCCAGAGACAATTTTCTATTTCTTGCCATTTTATTTTATTAATATTCAAGGACACTTACAACTTTGGACCTTTTCAGTTCATAGCAACGAGTACAAAGATATTCAGTAACTTCAATACAAACTTCGGGCCGAGCGTCGACAAATAAACGAAAGTTTCGCTTCCACAGCGTAAGCGGTTTTATTTATTGCTCCACAAAAAGATTATTTCGATGAATTTTCCACGCTTTCCAAACTTCAACATTAACGAATAATTTTATTTTGTGTTTTTGTGTAATCTTCTTCTTATCGTGTCACTGATTCTTTCGAGCCAAGTGTGGATTTTTAACTATTAATCAATCAATCAATCAATCAATCAAATTATTTATGCCAGTTATTTTATGCCAGAAAATTACACATATATTACACAAGGATCATTTACAAAGAGATAATGACATAAAAATTGGTCGTCACTCAGCGTGCTCAGCGTATGTTATAGTAGCGAGTGCCACTATAACGCTGGTCTTCCGTGACACCAGTAGAGTGCGACACACCGTCGTTTATACACAGAAATTTAACATAAACAAGAAAGATATTAACATAAACGAACTATTGATACAAATAATAATATATAAATAACAAGACTAAGACAGAGTATAAGGTAAAATATATAGCTACATCCAATACAAAAAGAGAAAAGTAACCTAAGTACAACGAGATCTTAAATAGAATTATTATTTATTATTATTATTGAAACAATTTTTACCCAACTGCCCAAAAGAAAGATGATTGTTTTTTCCAATGGAAAAATCTAAATCTAAAACTTACTTCTACTCTTTCCAAGAAATTTAAAATAATAAAGTAAAGGTTATTTTTTCAAAATGTTTTTCAAGAACCCGAAATAAAAATTTCTGTTTCTGAATTCTACGTATCGGAGTAAAAATTATTGCAAAAATATAAAGAGCTTCGTAAATTCTGAGAATGAGTGTAATAAACAGTAAACCTACCACAAGCTCTGTCTGGCTCTGGCTCTGGTTTTGAGTCTGTGTGAGTGTCGACTAAATAAATCCTACATCGAAACACACAGTATAATACACTGGTGAGCATTCACACAGAGTCAAAACCAGAGCCAGAGACAGAGCCAGGCAGAGCTTGTGGTAGGCCCACAGGACTTTTCTTTTATCAATTAAGAAGTTTTTGGCTAAATAGATTGCGTGTTACGAAACGTGTCAAATTAAATTTCTAACAATGAAGCAACTTAACTAAAAAAATAAAATTAAAAAATGCTGACGTGTAAAGGCCTGCGCACACCTAGGTCGCTGGCGATCGCGATCAGTGAAACGCTGTCAAATTTGACAGCGATATTTGACAGCGTTTCATTCATCGTCATTGAATAATAAAAATAAAAAAAGCTGACAACTGTAGATAGAAAGATATAAAAAAATAAAAAAAAATAAAAAAAGAGAAAGAGTAAAAAGCAAGATAAAAAACGTTTCAGTCACTTTTCACGCAAGTTCCATAACTATTGTACTGCCCATAAATATCTTCATCTCCATTCGCTCGGCTCTTTAAACTTTTCTCATTAAACGACCGTTATAGGAATAACAAGAGGTGAGATGGCGAATAAACAAAAACAACTAAGCAAGTTACAGTTAGCTTAGTTTGCTAAGGGTTCCGTGGTGATAAAACACAAAATTACTAGTGAATGGTATTTTTCCACAGTTTCTTATAATAAATAAATAAATTAAAATTTATTGTGCCACATGGAATTAAGCCTCTCTCGTGTTTTATGATTTCGGTATAATATGAGCGTATTTTATCTAGTTACTTTCCGCTTAGCAGATACGTCCAGAAAATCAGGCAGACAGATGGATTGCGTGAGCATAATCAAAGTGTTTTCGGCACCTTTTAGTTACGGAACCTTAAAATGAACAGAAGGCTTATTCTGAGTTTAACAGTATTTTGTCGTGAGTTATCGTTAGCGAGTCGTTAGCCCCGATTTTAAAAGTAACGAATGAGCGCCCCACGCGGGATTGCGAGAACTCATGTTCTTACGGAGCATTTGTAAGTAATATAAAAGATAGAAAATGCTATAAACAGTCACCATTATTTAATTAACTCCTTAATCCGGAGAATTGAATGCAAACGCTCTCTCTTCAATCAGACTGCCATCATGGGTTTTTTCTTTTTTTTCCCTCTTGCGCGCGTGCTAGTGTTGCCCGTGCACGTCCGCCCCTAGTGATGTGTCATCTCTTTCGAAAACCGGCTATCAGTAATAACATTAGTTCTTGCAAATCTTGCTAATCGTTTCTCCATACAAAATCGGGGCTAACGACTACGCTAACTATGAGTCATTTTGCGCAACGTGAAAATGATGTTAAAACTCAGAATAAGCCCACAGAAAACAGGGAAGGAATCTAATTAAAACGAAGTTGAGTTTTTATATTTTGTTACTCCAATATTCGTTTTTCATTTTGGGCGTTTCGTTTTCTCGCATTTGCGTGGAAATGGGCAACTTAAGGGAATCTTATTTTACTTTGTTATTGCTGATTTGATTTTTTTATTTCGTTAGATCCCTTAATTTGGCGCATTAGACCTGTATCCAGTAACCGTAGTGCCTTTAATCATGAGATTCTGATGAGGTACTCTATTTTTTATTTATTTTTAAAGTCTTTTGTAGATGTTGATTGAATACGACGACTGTTACAAAATTCGTAAAATAACAATGTGAGCTGTTTATTTAGCTGGAATTTTGTTTCTAGAAAGAAAAACAAACACGGACTGAGTATTTAATAATAAATAAATACAATGTTTATTTTTGAAATGAACATTGTTCGATTGTTTTAAATGGTTTTAATGTGATGTTATAGTATTACTTAGGCTACTCCTTTAGACATAACATTTTGAGTATGCTTGTACCAGGTACCGAAAATAGATCTGAGGTAATGTCGGCTTTACTTTAGACCTAGGAATACCTCACTACTAAGTGGGGCTTAAACTTTACATAGGCAACAACAGAAAGGTCAATCAGACAATTAGCCTGCGACAAATGTCATCATAGTTTTTTTTCCTTATTCCACTTCATGTGCGGTCGGCACAACATAAAGTGTTGTTCTCCGCTCTCCTCTATCAGCCGTCGTTTCAGTAGTCACTCCTTTCTTATCCATGTCATCCTACACAAACTATCCATCTTACAAGTACAAGCTCTGCTTAGTTTGGGGCTAGATAGTGCTGTATAGATTGTCTACAATATTTATTTTCTAGCAATAGAAGTAGACCAAAGTCCGCCTCTATTTCTATACCCATCTAATTTCATAGCTAGCTAGCTACATAAAGGTATGAGTTACGTGATATTGAGGCTGGAGTTACACTTAAGGTTTCTACCCACTATACCGTAGCATACCATGGCCGTGCTAGGAACGTGTCGGGCACGGAAAGCAATCCAGTACGCTGTACTTCGCCCACTGAAGCGGGTCGACAGCGTTTTGAACCCGTTTCCCTCCGACAAATAGTTGACGGTCGGTGACAGAACGAGCGGAACGATCTAGTGGGCAAGTGTTTATACATTACAATACAATAGTATATTATGCAACTAGTGAATAAAAGACGGATTTAAATCGAGGACCAAAGATGAATCACGAGCAAGTGCAGGAATCTAACGACTGAATCACGACCGTAGAGAGTGATTCATGATGATTGAATCACGAGCGTAGCGAGTGATTCAAGTGTTAGAATCCTAAACGACGCGAGTGATTCATGGCCCTCGATATAAATCCGTTTTTTTCAAGAGTTGCATACTATACTTTATACCATGATTTCGAGAAAAAGAAAGATTTAAGCGAAAAAGGATTAAAAACTATGAACTTTGTTTATACTATTCTTACATGACATAAAACAAATAATTTTAGATTTTGATTTAATTTGTAAATAAAGAAAGATAAATTAATGCAAGTTTTCTACTATACCTACTTCTCTTTCATGAACTCAAAAACTCAATTGAACAACAAACAACTCAGCACATCTTTTTCATTCCTAGAATGCATTTTCAATCGATTTACTATTATCGAACTTTTTGCTGCATAACTTACTAAGAGCAGTATTCAAAATAGCACCAATTTACTTATGTATGACAATGACAACAAAGAACACAAAACAGTTTTTAATCCAATGCTAAACTCCTTATTAAAAATTTCGAACAATCAAATCGAGAGTATTTATGACGCAAGGAGGTTGTAAGGTATTGAGATGGACGTTGACCTTATTCGTGTGTTCCAAATTCAAACACCAAAACAGTGATTAAAAGAGCTTTTTATTTACTGTTTCCAGTGAATAAAATAAGCTTTTTAGAGGGGGAATGGTATAAAGAATATTTTTTGGCCGCTACGTTCCTAGCACGGTCATGGTACGAGTATGCTACGGGATAGTGGGTCGGCAAGTCGGCAAGTTTATCGCGCGCACTTGATGTGCGGGCAGGTTTTTCCTCAAGTAGGCCGCTGGTGGGCCCTTTTTGCGTGACCCTTGACACGTGTTGCTCGAACTTTTTTAGGTTCTACAACACGCCGGTTTCCTCACGATGTTTTCCTTCACCGTTTTGAGAGTACTGGCATAGTGCGCATAAATTGTTCGACAGAAAAACTCATTGGTACACGAGTGGATTTGAACCCACAACCTTCGGATCGGAAGGCGGGGCCACTTCCACTAGACCACTAGTGCTCTCCGGGATAGTGGGTAGAAACCTTTATAGGTAGGTATATAACCACCTACCTATAAAGTGAAATGAAACTAGAAAATTAACTAAAAAAACAGGTAAAGCCACAGTAATATCCTGTGGAATTGAAAATCCCAGATAAATGAATATGCATGACGCCGGCGCCATTTCGATATCGAAACTGAGCTGTGTGTGCTTTTAGCACAAAAAACAAGAGATGCTAGTTAATACGGCGTTGCTACACACAATACAATACATGCATGAATAAAAACCCCTATTTTCCCATAAGGGTAGAATACTTCTTTTTTCTTCTTCCTGCCACTATCCCACTTTATGTGGGGTCGGCACAACATGTTCTTCCATAAGGGTAAAATATGAACTACAAATTATTACTTGCTACGATCTTGACTTACCTCTCTTACTTCTTTATTTTCATATATTTTTTAACAGACTTCAAATAAAACAGGATCAGGCATTCAATTCGGTAGAATTTTTTGTTTGTTATCGCATAGTTCGTCGTTGCCGCCGAGCCTTAAAGCCAATTTGAAAAAACGTTTTTATGTCTGATATCTATATCATTTTGTATTAGATTATACTTGACTTTTCTATCTGCACTTTCAGATTAGTCCCAAATAAATTGTATGAAAATCGGTTCAGCGTGAGAACTATCGAGCTATGTTCTAGATCTAGAAGATACCATATCTAAGCTCTTGTTTAACTTTTCAAAAAATATTTCTTATTGAGCGCCACCATGAAGTCGGTTTCTCAAGTTTTTCAAACTTATATTTTTAGTCTATATGTATTTCTTACCGCTCGTCGAAATGTCTAGGTTATAAAGAGAGGTCAAAACCTTTATTATTAATATGCTATGTCTGACAAACAGTTTTGAAATTTTGAATGTTTTCACTTACCTACGTGTATACCTAAAGATACTTCACTATTATTTTACATGCATAGGTAACCAAATACCTAATTAAGTATGGGTAGCAGTGGGTATAACCTGGGATAATAATGTCAGCCTAGCGGAGCATTCTGTCGGCAACGTCTACTGTATCCTACGCATCTACTTGCTTAGGAGGTATACAGGGTGTATGATAAATTAATATAAAAAAATGCATGAAAATAAGTGATATCGTATCGGGTCGTAAAGGGTCGGCAACGCTGTTGTGACGCCACTGGTATTGCAGGCGTCCGTATGCTACGGTCACGCTTCCCATCAGGTGGGCCGCATGCTTGTTTGTCTACTTTGTTGTATAAAAAAAGTAACTAACAGTTTGCTTATATTAATCTTTATACGTGCCAAAATTTTTGAAAATACAAGGTTTCGTAGTCGGAAATTTGGTACTTTGAAGGGCATAGGCACCCAATACAAAATATTTTTTTTGAAATAATGCTCGAGAGTTAAATATATGTATGTTTTGGAATCTAGCATGATAGTTCTCTATCATCGTTTATACCTTCACTTACAATCAGGTGGTTTCACCAAAAGACAATTAAAACCATATGATGAAAAAAAAATTGGAAACAAATTTTTTTTATCATTCGTTTCAGTCAGAGCTTTTGTTTCAGTTTTTAATAGTAGTAGAACACCCTATAATCTCCAAAGAAGGTAGTATACGTAGGTTCATACTAGTAGAATGGTCTGCTTGGTCTGCGCAGAATAGCGTCTTGCTGCGGTCATGCCGACACATCCTAGTTACAGTGGTTTGATTTAGTGCTGGCTACCTTGTTACTCAATCCAATTAGCTTGGGATACACAGCGAAGCGTAAAATTACATGGCTCTTCTTCATTGTATGGGAGTATTACCTACAACATATCCTTGCCTACAACATATCTGTTTTACATTGTATGAGAGCTTGTTAGTGGTCTATCACAGTAGTACGCGGTTACATAAAAAAGTTGACAAATTTTCCCGTCGTAATGCAAAATATGGGTGCACAAAAAAACACGAAACACCATTAAGAGGTGCCACAAACTTATTTTAGCCTTTATAAAAAAAATCCATGGTTTTCTGTTCAATTGACTATCGGAGCACAGTATTGTTTTGTGTACTGCGACTAGAGGAAATAATATCAAAATTTAATATAGAGCCAATTTTCAATCGATATCTTTTGTAGGCTTGTTAAAAACAGGGACTAACACTTTGTATTCGACAAAAAATCAGCCCATAATTTTATTGCTCTTTTTATCTTTGTTTTCACAATTTTACAAAAGTGCCCCTCTTGTCTGAACAGATAAGTTGATGGCACTCTACGGAGTTTTTTCGACATGATAGCCTGTCAAAGCATGACAGTCAAAGGATAATAAATCCTAGTCTCGAGTAGACACGGTGCATTTTGTTTCTAGCTGTAGCCACCACCACCTAACAAATTCATTAATATTCCGTAGGCCCGTACACATCCGTCGGTATACAGACAAATCAAAAAGTTTCAATTTTTTCACAAGTGGAGCAAGAGCCAAATGTCAGTTCTAAAATGTATTTATTCGTGAAACTTACAATTAAACAAAATATTTACAAAATGTACAAAATAAACAAGAAACAGTTGAGCTATCTGCAGATCGTTGAAAACGATCTACAGATAGCTCAACTGATCCAAATCAGTGCCAGATGGAAGCGTCCCCAAGACGCTGGCGGCATTGCCACGCTGAATAGCAATGCTTATACGCTGCGCCAGATATCCACCAGCTCTTGGGTCACGCGTCGCTTCGATCAGTCGCCTAGACAAAATTTTGAAGACCCGCGAGGCCTCGGTTCCCCACGGACCCAGAGTCTCAACCCCAAGAGGAGCAAATAAGTAGGCTCTGTCGAGCCTACATATCTGCCATTTTTCGTGGATTTTTTTTCATTCATGCCACGTTCAACCTCGTACCAGTTTGAAATTTGAATTCCCAATAGGTCAAAATTAAATCAAATCTTATTATATTGAAATCATATTTGATTTTTTTTACTTCAATCAATCAAAATGATATTAGATTTTTATTACTTATGAAATTGGGTCCGTAAGTAGTAATTTTATTGACCTTTATTACGGCCACGCCCTAATTGAAACCGTCTAAACTTTGGTTGAAACTTGAAGAATCGTTCTGGTCAGGATTATGTAAACTTGGGCGGAAGCTAGATTTAAACGTATCAAGGTCAAAGTTTATTTATTACTTGAAATACATGCTGAAAATATTTATGTTCAATTATAATCAGTGATGTCCAATGTTTTCTGCTTATGTCTAGGCATGTTATATTGAAATTTAATAAAAGAAAGGTTCTTTTTTTACTAATTGCTGTCCCACTGGGCAAAGATCTCCCCTAAGAATTCCCACACCTCTCGATCCTCGATCCACTCCACCCACTCGGTGTTGAAAAAGTCTAGGTCGTCTCGCCAGCACAAGGTAATGTCAAGAAAATATAGTATACCGGGTTATTCATTATTAGCTACACAAACTGACAGGGCCTAATTTTTGGGTCGTGAATATTTGTTTGGCCGAATCAATTTAATTCCTAAACTGATTTAAGTGTTTGTATCAAAATTTAATTATTATTAATTTCTTTACGGCTATTGCAAAATGATTGCCACGGAAAACAAGACGATGACCCACCCAGGCGGTGACTGAACGCAGAGTGACGCTCACGGCGCGCGGGCGCGGATCAAAGGTCAAAATAGGTCAGGCGCCAATGAATCCAAAATATATTTATTGATTTTCTCGGGATTTTCATAACAAAACTTAAAAAAAAAACATTTCATAAATATTTTTTATTTTATTTGTTGAACCTATTTGCAGCTAATAATTAATAACCCTGTATTATTAAGAAAATAATAAAACAAAACCATTTAAATAATTAAGCATGAAAAAAGAGTTTCAGTGTTTACATAATAACAAAAGATAAATGAATTAAGTCAAATTAAGTCAATATATCAAATTCATTACAGTTTAATTAATTTCCAATAACTCAGCATGCAATACCACGTGCTCTTGCTCTACGATCTCATACAGTAACGTTTCGTTCGCCGATGTTATTCTATTGTGAAAAACGTTTTGTTTTTCCTTTGATTTTGTTGGATTTTTGTATCGGTGTTTTTATACACCCGCCGTCAACAAGTACTCAAGTATGTACCATACTCATATTCGTAAAATGGATCTGACCTGTAATTAGACAAACCTGCAAACCAATAGACTAGGGTGGATTATAAAAGAAATGCAACGTATTAAAGAACATTGCTATTTTTAGCCCAATATGTACATATTAAAAAAACAACGCTATTTCAGTGTATCATTTAAATCTAGACTTGCGCACATCTAGATTACCTGCGGTAGCGATCACTGAAAAGCTGACAAATATGACAGTGTTTCAATACTCGCCACTGCAGAACGCTTAATTGGTTTCAAAGTTCACGGCAGCGTGCAAATGCTTGCAAAAACCTATGCTAAAACTGATCGCCATCGTCATTGCAGAAGTACCTGTTGTAAAAAGATTTACTATATTACACTAACGATTTGCCCCAGCTTGAACCCGCGACCTTCTCCTCGGTACGGGACTGCACTGACCGCTACGCCATCGAATCCTAATAACACTCGACGAATAACTCTTAAGGACTGTTCGGTGCTAACGCGATCACTACTACATAATAAGTGCTCTACGTTACGGTATTCAGATACTTTAAAAACATTTCGTTTTAGTACAATATCAAAATCTTATCTTCCTAATACCGAGCGTAGATTACCTTCATTAAAATCCTCCAAGTCCAATGAAAAGAAAACACCTGCAGGTGAAACGCCTAGCGCTTAACCTTTGTAATAAACCTACATTCTTCTTTCGGATTTCTTCGCCATTTCTGATCTAAATCGGGCCGTCGAATTATCCTGGCAAAGAGAATTAAACCTTATTCTTGGTTTGTTAAATGTTCGATTGCGTTGAGACGCGGTGAGGCGAGAAAGGCCTTGGAATCTTGTCCGTTTACAGGCAGCGGCGCTTTTTATTGTGGTATGGTTTTTGGTATTTATTACCCGTCTACGACATAGCTACGAAACCAAAGGAGCATCTGAGAGAATTTCTTTACGACAATTCGCTTCGCCGACAAACTAAATTTGTTACCATTAAGCTACCAATTACCCATGCACTGAGAATATATTTGATGGTGATTTAATGGTCATACTTATACATAGTATAAATAATTAGTAATAATATAATATAAGTTAAAGGGCGCAGGGCCTTGCATCTTAGGGCACGTTCTGACGTTTTTGACGTGCGTGCCCTACGAAGCAATGTATTTTAGGTTATCACTTAACATCGCGTGGTTTAATGTTTAAAGTTCGAAAATATGTGTCAAGTGCACGAAAGGAGCCTCTTCGAGGCGCACTTAAAATCCTTTCACCACACTTGGTTCGAAAAGAATCAGTGACACAATAAGAAGAAGATCGCGTGGTTTAATGCTTGTTTAACTTATTTTTCATTACTCATACTCTGAAAGTAGGTCTGAAGTTGCCTGAGGGGCCTAATTGAAAGTAAAACTTTCAGCCCTAGGGAGAATCGCTTTCTACTGACAGCTGTCAAATTATAAAAAAAAACAAGTTCTATTTTATTCAACCATGTTCCAACTTTCTAAAGTCTTTCTAACTGCAAGGAGGTCGTTGAACCAAATTCCAACTTTTTATTCAGCAAGTAGGTTGGAAACCCATTACAACGGTAAGAAGTTTAAAAAGTCTAATTAGAGCGCAATGTCAAATTTAAATTTAAATAACATAAAGATAGTATTAAATAAATAATATATCTTCTAAATTACTTGATTAATATATAGCTTCAACTATTTATTTAAAATAACATAGATTTGAGCAAACAATTTTCATTTTTTTTTAATGAAAATGAAAATAATGGCTGAATAATGCTGGCGAACCGAAGCCGAAGGCCCGCCAGAGAAACGGAAAAAAAAACCGGGAAGGCGGCAATACAATCTTCATTTTCACGAATTTTTCTTTCATGTTTTTATTTTTACTTTCCTTGTATTCGTAATGAAAAGCACAGTGTTTACCTCGGGTGAAAGTCTTTTAAGTCCCTCAAGCTCCATTGGCGCCCTCGCTACGCTCTGGCGCCAAACCCGTCTCGGGACTCAAAAAACGTGACTTTCAACACTCAGGTAACAATGTACTATTTTTTTATCAATGTATCTGCGTAATCTTGTCACAATATGATTCAATTCAAGTTTCAAAAATTCAATAATTTCTTTATTCAGTTGTATCACAAGGAACACTTTGAAACGTCTAAAAGCTAAATAAGCATTTGAGAATGCTTTTGAATAATTATAAGTGCTGAAAAAACCTTTTCAACTCCATCTGTTTATGTTTATGTAAATAATAGTAGGTATATTTATTTAGTATTTATTTTTTAATTTAAATTGATATAGTTATGTTGGCCCTCGGTGGCCGCCGTGAGGTCACTTTCGGTTTCACAAAACCAGCGTCACTCACTACGCTTGTAGTGGGTGGCATATAGCTGAGATGGGACCGGTTTTGGCTCACGCGCATAGGGACACGCGCACAGACGGATTTGTGCTCCACTTACAAATTTGTATTTACTCTTTGTTCTGTTTACTATTCTGTTTTCTTTCTTTTTGTGTTATGTACTCTGTTTGTGCTGTGTTTATGTGTGTTGTGTGTCCAAAATAAATGTATTTTCTTTCTTTCTTTCTTTCTTTCTATCTAAAATTCTATCTCTAAATATATATAGCAGGCATAGCAGCATCCTATAAAGATGAGTGAAAAACTGCCCCCAATGCTGTATAAATCATGTACAAAAGATGCAAATGTTTTCCCAAGAAACTACACGAGTAAGTACTAAAACCAACCAGGGCCGAATTGAGCCCATAAATCTAATCTTCCTAAGATACTGCATGAAACCTACTTACTAAATTGTTTCCTACTAAAATAAACTTCTAAGGTAATGACAGAGTCGGGCATAAATCGAGCTCTGTCGCCAGCTATTCCAGCTAAAACTATTCCCGAAATTTTTAGCTTGAAATTGAATAAAAATTTACGTCAGATAGCAAACCCCTTTGAGAGATGAAACTATTGTTGAAAGTTAGAGTGAACATTTTAGAGCACGCCTGCGTATGAAAAGCTACAATCAATCATTTACCTGCAATTTGGAAGATTTCGAAACTTAATAGAGGTGATTTATCATATTATTGAAGGAGCAAAATAGTGCAGTAAAGCATTGCTTTTTTTTAATAATAAGATAGACCTGATGACACACCTGATGATAGCTAAACATTTCACTGCTAATGGCAGTGAAATGTTTAGCTATCATCAGGTGTTCACTCCTGGTGGAAAGTGAAAATGGAGCTTTAGCGTAAATTTCCAAGAGTAAAAAATAGGTAAAAGTCAAAAGTACAAGTGGAAGATAGAAAATCCACTTGTCCACTCTTGACTTGAAAATTCCGAAAATCGATGGTGAAGAGTCGTTTCACTCCTTGGTAGTAGTAGTACACTACAAACAAACACTAAAACATTTTAACTAGTAGCAAACTAGGTAGTAGTAACTAATACTAGCAAGTATTAGTAGTAACTAATACCTACCAGTTTGTTACTAGTTAAAATGTATTTATTTTCTCAGCCTCGCCCCGTTGGTTATTCTCGCTCTGGACACAAACGTTGAAAACGTGAAATAATTTGAACTGCATTGCAATCCTGATAATGGCTACACGGGAGGATGTTTCAAAATTGTGTTTATCTTCGGGCGCTGCAATTCAGAGGTTCAAATTTAAACAAACTAATATTAGTAGCGTACATTTGAATTACTTGTTTTAGATGCCATTTTGAAATCAGCAATCAGCTTCTACTAGTTTTTCCTATAAGCTACGTTAAATAACTAGTTTAAGTGAAACATTTCTATGGTGTTATATTGTATTCTAAGTATGTATTTACAAAAAAAATGTATTCAAGTATTATATCAGCTATCTGGTTCCCATATTACAAGCCTATGTTATTCAGGGTGAATGTGGCTTTCCAATGGTGAAAAAATTTTTGAAGTCGGCACAGTTGTTTTTGAGTTTTTTCATTAACAACGTACACACAAAAATACAAATCTTTCCCCTCTATAATATTAGTATAGATAATTAATTTGATGCTGGAAGGAGAAGACCTCGGCGCATGTATCTCGATCAGATACTCGTAGCAGACAATTTTGAGAAAGATCAAGTCACATTACATCGTGAGGAAACCGGCATGTCTTAGAACCTTAAAAGATCGAAAAACATGTGTGTTTAGTGCACAAAAGGAGCCTCTTTGAGACGCAATTAAAATCCTTTGAATATTGGTTCGAAAGAAGCTCAAAAGAACCAGAGACACGATAAAGAGAAGACTGAACTCACTTTTTCTATCTCACAGAAATTCACCAAAAATTATGGGTTACCTTATATGGAAATATAGTTGAGTCCTGAATTGACAACCGGCCAGGGGAGCCACTTGCCTGAATACGAAGGAGCCTTTAAGGCTAATGCCTTACAATTTATGATTCGCGATCGAGTTGGGCTATTCCCGACCGAGCTAAGCTGGACACTAACTTCAGACGCGTCTTAAAGTCGCGACTGTCCGATGATGGGTTCCATCTATAAAAACGGCTTAAAACCAGGTTTGTTGTATGAGCATGAGTATTTGTCGTTTTAGCGGCACTAGAAATACAATATCTGTAAAAATTTGTGGTGGATGGACTGTGGAGTCTCAGTAATAGGGACCTTAATAAAAAGCAATAAAAACATATAAGTGTTAAATATCCTTTACTTCTACACAAAATTTATATTATTTTTGAATAATTGGATCTGATGAACAGATTTAAAAGGTTGTAATACTAGCTGCCTTATTGAGCGTAAGATTTGAATAAATTTGCGAAATTGGATAGATTGCACAAGCTTGTGTTAAATTATAACAGACAAGCTTCACGGCTCAATGGCTCCAACCAATCTACTGCGCTGTTTGATCACCACTAACGAAAAGCACAATTTGTGTGTTATCAAATATTTGTGTGTCGAACGCAGATGTTTGTTTTCTGTCTGGGTGTTATACTGTATTCTAAATATGTATTTACAAAAAAGTTATAAGTATATCAGCTATTTGGTGTTCATCGTACAAACTCTTGCTTAATTTGGGGCTTGATAGTGTTGTGTGGAATTTCCACAAAATTTATTTATTTATTTCTTACAGCTATCTGGTTCCTATAGCGTAGGACTTAGGACTGTAAAGACTGTTTGTCTAGTTTAGACTTCAGATTATTTAGTCTGAAAATTATACAGCTTAGATTAGATACCGTTGTGTGAAAAAACCCAGCATATTGTGTACGGTAAAATCGTTGGTATCCACCAACAATTTTACGTCGCGTCTGAACTTTCTGTCTCCAGCTACATTCCTTTCGACCCTCGGCTGATTCACGGAAATGCTTCTTACGAAGTCGGAAAGGTGGAAGGTTTTCGTTTGATTAATATTGGGGTAGGTCTTGATAAAGTTTCAGGTGGTTTGAAGAGCTGAGTGAATTGTGTAACACTTGTGTATAAAGTTCTGGGGAAGAAATAGTGTTTCGCTCTATCAGAAAAGGTTTGTCATTCTTTTGGAAGGTTTCACTCGATTGCCCAATGAGAAAGTAATGTTTTCTGGTAAATATGTAGGTATGTGTTCAGGTATATAAGATGCCGCTCAGTGGTCCGTGGACATAGACATATAGACAAGCATTTATTTGCTACCTAAGCACACACAATACAACTAACATTAGGAAAAAAACGATGTATAACACGATAAACGTATCACATGTGTGATGTATATTTAATACACCTCTATGGAGTGGTACCATAAAATGTTGGCAGTGAAATTTAACATAGCGACCTTTATTTTGGACTTCAGACAACTGAAACAAAACACGATCGAAACTTTAAGAAAATGTTTATGTTGATCCAATTTCATATACTTGGGCTAATTTTTCAATCATACGGAATCTACAGAATCCGTCGAATAAAAAATTTCAAAATTTCCCTTGCTTTTGACAAGCCAAAAAAGAGATCGATAACTTTATCGATCAATTGAAAAATTAGCCCTCAGAGGTAAAAGTTTATTTTCAGATAAATAAAACAAAATTTGTTAGTTGTTTTTTTGTAACGCCTTGCGCACATCTAAGCGTTCTTTGGTGGCGATCAGTGAAACGCTGCCAAGTGTTGCAAAGAATCGTATGGGAGCTTTGGTATCGGTATCGTACCACTCAAGAGCGGTATGATACCGCAAGCTTCTGGTGCTAAGGGTACTGATTATATTTTCGTCGGTCACCCGTTAAATCCGTGAATTTGCATTAGTCTAGTTTATCAAAGGTCCAGTACCTTTTTATGGTAATATAGTGAATATTTTACTACTAAAGCTTTATACGTGAGCTTTTAAGTCCCTTTTCTAAATTGCTTTAGTTTAAATGAAGTTATGGAATTTACTTAGAGTAAGTATCTACTACGGATTTGTGTATGTATTTTTTTATTGCAATAATATTTTTGTGCTATTTTTTCAATGGATCTTTACCATTTTACTGATAAGACTTTTGGTTTGGACTTTCAAATGAGACCTTCAATACGCACAGTCAGTTGACTTGGGGAGGTTTCTTGCCACAAGCTCCGTCTGGCTTTGTCTCTGGCTCTGGTTTTAAGTCTGTGTGAGTGTTCATCAGTGTATTATACTGTGACGTTTCGACGTAGGATTTATTTAGACAGCACTCGCACGAGCTCATAACCATAGCCAGAGACAGAACCAGACCGAGCTAGCCTACTGCTCAAACAAATGCTATAATTACTTTTGTCGTTGATTGATCATCGTTTCTATTACGAGAGGCCAGAATCAACAACGCAACCTATTTGATTGCAATAATAAATAACGGAGTTACGGACAACGGACAAAATTCTGTTTTGGTCTTTTGATCATCACCCTAAGATGTAAGACTGGCCTCTCAGCTCAGTTGGTAGTAGCTATGCTTTCTGCGCCGTAGGTCGTGGGTTAAATAAATAAATAAATAATAAATTTTCTAGACAATCCACTCAACACTATCTAGCCCCAAACTAAGCAGAGCTTGTACTATGGGAACCAGATAGCTGATATACTACTTATATATATTTTTTTGTAAATACATACATAGAATACAATATAACACACCCAGACAGAGAACAAACATCTGTGTTCACCACACAAATATTTGTTCTCGGTGGGGATCGAACCCACGACCTACGACGTAGAAGGCAGAGCTACTACCAACTAAGCTGAGAGGCCAGTCAAGAGGTTCGAAAAAATATTTGTGAGGTGAACACAGATTTTGTTCTCTGTCTGGGTGTTATATTATGTACCTATTGTATTCTAAGTAGGTATAATATATTTACAAAAGAAAAGTAGTATTTAAGTGGAATGGATACTCTAGAGGCATTGTCCAGGACCAGGGAGGAAATAGGGGACTACGTTTGTATGGAGAGTCACCTGTGTGATTCCCTCTTAACTCTGTTTGACAAGGCCTCTTTACAGCCGCAATTTTTTTTATAAATCTCTGATTATTTACTTTTTACTTAACTTCTCATGCTTATCCATATTCTACCGAATACATTTCGGTGAGTGTGCGCAGGAACTACACAATCTGATCCTCCCATCACCCTTTTATCATCGGACTAACCAGGCGTACGGATAAGTGTCACCCCTTCATGGTTGAGGTCCCAAAACATCGCACAAAGCGCTTCGCTTCTACTTTTTTAGTGCAAACAGCCAAGGAGTGGAACTCTTTACCGTCGTCAGTATTTCCGAAACATTACAACCTTGGAATTTTCAAGTCAAGAGTTAACAAGTGGGTAATAGCTAAGCGTGCTCCACCTTAGACTGCATTTTCACTTTCCATCAGGTGTGATGGCAGTCAAACGTTCAGCTATCAATAATAAAAAAAAAAAAAAAAAAAAAAAAACTTGCCTACTATTCTGACAAGGCCTATGTACAGCCGCTAAAGTACAATGTAATTACAAAACCAAGTGTTCCTTGTGTTACAAATGGTGAATAAATAATATGACTATGACTATTATATCAGCTATCTGGTTCCCATAGTACAAGCTCTGCTTAGTTTGGGGCTAGATAGTGTTGTGTGGATTGTCCGCATCTTATTTATTTATGTCCGCTGCTAGGGTATATACCTCCCCCAAGGAAAAATACACTTGAGACACACAGATACGCAGACAAAGCAGATTTCACGCAGGGCAGTGCATCGTGGGGCATGTTCTTGATGGGAGTGAACTACGAGGCAATGCTTTGTTATAGGTCTTCGGCTCTTCTCCTCCAGCTGGTCTACTATTGAACGCGATTCCAAACCCAATTTTAAGTTTTGACGGAATCGCGTTCAAAGGTAGACTCACTGAGCTTGCCAGCTCCATTTCGCAGATCGTCGCCCCCCCTTGCCGGACCCTCCTTGCCGGTTTATTATCTGTATAGTCAAAACCTATTACAGAAGTTGTAATCGAAACGTAATCAAGTGTGTATCTAGGATGAATTTATCAAGAGTGAACTTCAGCCGATCGTATTTATTAGTTACTGTAATTTCACCCATCAATAAACTCTGAAACTATTGATATTCAAATATAATGTATTTATTTACACATAGAAACTTACAATTAAACAAATATTTACAAAATATACAAGAAACAGTTGAGCTATCTGCAGACCGCTACAAATGATATATACCCATACTTATAAACGCAATTTAAATTTAATCATTGCTTAAAATTAGCCCTGTCACTGTTTGTCATTACACAGTGGTAAGAGACGGCAATAGTTTAAGCACTGTTTATCTTTTGACATATTTTTATAAGTATAGCTGGCTCAACTGACCCAAATCAGTACCAGACGGAAGCGTCTCCAAGACGCTGGCGACATTGCCACGCTAAATAGCAATGCTAATGCTCAAATAAAATGTATGTAAAATGAGCGCTGGAGGTCGGGATACAGAATCTCTCGTCCGAACCCCAACACACCCTCTCCTTTTGTGTTTGAGTGCCTTTAAGTTAATCTTCTTATCGGGTCACTGGTTCTTTCAAAAAGTGTGGTGAAAGGATTTATATAATAATAATTTCAACAAGTTAATAATTTCCTTACAATAGAATAGAAAGATTTTTTGAAGCTCGTTTGTACTCGAATGTCTTTTTTGTGAAATAAAACAATTTGATTTTGAATTTTGAATGCTAGTGGGTACACCGTGGTTTTTCTTCCGCGGACTGGTTACCTGGTATATTTCATGACATAAAATACCACGTTGATGCCCTAAGCGGTCACCCATCCAACCACTGACCGCCGAGAACGTAGCTGTTCGAGCAAGCAAGGAACACGTTCGCTTCAACACAATTGCATAAAACTCACCAAGTGGATAATAATAAAAAAGTTTCCCAAATTATGCCGACATTTGAAGCCTGCCGAAAAATAATAAAATCTTCCCCTCTTGGGGTGGGATCATCCCTTCCGTAAATAGAATCCCGTAATGGATAGGGATATCCGAATAGAAAATGAGGATTTACTTTGAACTTGTATTAAGTTGGTAATTTAAAGAGAATCAAACCACATTACTGTTACATTGTTTGATAATAAAATCTATAATGTTATATTGTATTCAAAGTATGTAATACAAAAAAAAATGCTATCACCTGATTCACAAGTTGTATTAGCTAATCTGGTTCCCAAAGTGCAAGCTCTGCTTAGTTTGGAGCCAGATATAGCCAGAATATTTATTTATTTTTAATATAGGTATATTATTACTTATGGATTGTTTTAAGTTTGGCTTAAAACGTTTTATAGCATGACATAGAATCTAGAAAGTTTGAAAAACGTGTGTCACATTTGCGCAAAGCCCTTTCACCACTTGAAAAACACAAAGCTAAATCAAATTAAATTCATCACAAACTTCAAGCCATCTGGATTCTGTAAGATATCATCTCAGGGCGGTGGCCTGTTTATTGGCCGTAGTCAACTTAAAAACGAAACTTTGAACAAACAATACACCGCTTACATTGGCCAGCACGTAGTCAACGCCAATCTAATCAACGTTTGAACCGACCAAGGCAAAGAGTGTAGCGGAATTGTTAGTTGACCATATTTAGGGTTCCGTACCCAAAGGATAAAACAGGCATTCGTTTTGGAAAGTCACATAATCTTTTTCATTTTAATTGTTTTTCTGGTGTCATTTTGAGTTCTATTGTGTATTATAGCCAACATTACTTGAAATCTTAGACTGAAGTGTGAGCAATTGGAATTGCAGTTTAAAATAAGTGATATCTTGATTTGAACGAAACTGTTTCCGATGGTTTAAAGAAAAACGCCACCATTTTTTACAAAACCAATGACGGTTGACTTGTATGTTGACTGGCTTGACTAAAAACGATTTTATTAATGTAATCTAATAATTACCCCCACTTGACACTGACAAAATTGATCTAATGGACCGATGCCATTAATTAAAAAGAAGATTCTCTGACTTTGACAGCAGAGGCCATTTTTTTTACATTATATAGACAATCTTTTGGCTACAATCTCATTCTTTATTCTCTATTGTACACATAGTAAAATACATTTTAAAAACTGAAAATGTAATGTAATGAGCTCCTAAGAATCTCACCCAATGGGAAGCGACGATGTAGCCGACGATGGAGCAGGATGGTCTAGAAGACGCCTATTCACTCTTACCTGGAGGACCAGATGCCATTTGATTTTGTAGTGAACTCCTTTGTATAAATTCCGTTCAGAACTTTTTGTTTTACCATAGTTTTTTTTATTGAAGATCCATTTTCAAAATTGTAATATTTAGGCAGTTGTTTTTTTTGTGTAGTTCTCAGTTGTTTCCCGCCCTCGCATGAGAGGAGCGAAATAAAAGTTTCTGGAAAGACGTGCTGTGATTTTCAATAATACTTCTCGAGACGATAGGAAGATTGAAATTAGGAGCAGGCGCTGGTTCCGCCTCTTTTAAATTGGTGACCCACGACGGACAAAGCGTCTCCTAAAATTTATAGCGTCGCTGCAGTTTGTAAAATAGACCACACATAACTATTATCTTTGGACTCCCTCCAAATGCTTGGTACACGCTACCTCAGAGGTTAAACCTATATAAAATTGCTGTATACTTTGCTGATTGCGACAAGAACTGTCGACAAAGCCATAAAATAACTATTGTTGTCGTAACTGTTATATAAATACTGTTTCCAGATATTGAATTCAATTGTTTATTTCAACAATTTAGAAATACCAAGAATCAAAATATAACGGTTGGATTATTGTGATATTAACGCACTGTTTTCGTGGTAACATTGTTTTGTCCCATTAATGGGACCAAGAAGAAAAACTAATTCAATTCAGTTTTTTTTTAACTTTAGCGTAACTTTATCATAAAAGAGCAGATTTTTTATTTGGAAGTTACTCTCCGATTGGTTCCATAGAAATTTCATCAACATCGGCTTAGCCGTTTCGTTTAAATGATTGTTACTGCATACCTTCGTCATTTATGAACCAATTTAGTAAATTATTTTTTTATCTGAAAGGACTCTCAGATTGGTCCCATTTGGAAGTCCAACTTGTTTCATTATCATTACCATTTATTAGGAAGGTTCTTCCAGATTGGTCTCATAGAAGTTTCATCAAAACCGGTTCAGCAATTTGGCCATGAAGTCGGTTTCTCAAGTTTTTAAACTTACTATTATTACTATTATTGACTGGCCTCTAGCTCAGTTGGTAGTAGCTCTGCCTTCTGCGCCGTAGGTCGTGGGTTCGATCCCCACCAAGAACAAATATTTGTGTGGTAAACATAAATGTTTGTTCTCTGTCTGGGTGTTGTATTGTATTCTAAGTATGTATTTACAAAAAAAAAATGTATTCAAGTATTATATCAGCTATCTAGTTCCCATAATTACAAGCTCTGCTTAGTTTGGGGCTAGATAGTGTTGTGTGAATTGTCCAAAAATATTTATTTATTTATTTATTTATTCATTACTACTAGCCTGTAGTGTCCCACTGTTGGGCAAAGGCCTCCTCCTATTTACGCCAGTCACTACGACCAGTCCCGCTCGAAAGCGTCCAGCTCGTTCCTCCATCTCATCATCGTTTTTTTTTTTTTTTTTTTAGGATTCAAACCCATCACTGTTCCATCAGCTCGCTTCTCTACGCCGTGGGGGCTGAACGAATGCTGTTAAGGAAGTTTTTATAGCTTTTGTCTTTTCGTGCGAAATCTAAGTAGCTACTAGCTTTTTGAACTTTCTAATTTGAGGTCGTCGTAAAAAGTTTATTTGATCGCTAAACCGAGGAGATGCGACGAAAGAGAATCGAAATAAAAATAGATTAAAATAATATCGTCAAACCGAATATATTCAACTAAATAACTTGTATATAAAAAAATATCATGGACAATCTACACAAATCTAGCCCAAAATTACAGAGCTTGTACTATGGAAACCAGATGGCTGATATAATACTCATATTCATTTAATTTTGTAAATACATACTTAGAATACAATATAATACTCAGACAGTGAACAAACAGGGCTCGTCCGCGGAAGTACTACAACCATGCCTATTTCTGCGGTGAAGCAGCATTGCTGTGTTTCGGTTTGAAAGGGGCCGGTGTAATTACTGGCACGTGAGGCTGAATATCTGTATGCCTCAAGTTGATGGACGCAGGGTGGTGCATCGTAGGGCACGTTCCTGACGTGCGTGACCTGCGAGGCATTGCTTTGTTATAGGCGATGGTTACCACTTAGCATCAGGTGGGTGGTTGTTGGTCCGAGGTAGTGATCGAACCAACAACCTACGCAAAAGGCAGAGCTACTAATAACAGCCATTTTATCGACTGTAAATAAATGGAAATATTATTACTGTTTATTGTTTGAGGGCGTCGTTGTATTTCCCTCTGTAAACAAACAAGTATACCCAAGCAAGTGCAGTCACGGGAGCGAGCTTGTCTACCCAATTTTCACAACTCGAATATTGAAGCACATTCTCGAATGCCTCAATCTCATCGTGTTCGCCTTTATTGAACCCACCGCAGGTGCCATTTGATGGATTATTCAAATTCCAAAGAGTTACAACCAAACTTAGATGTGACCTAACAATCACACTGTTCTTAAGTCAAACGCTGTAGAGATAAAATAAGGCAAATTTTTATCATCTGAGCCCGAAGTCCCAGTGCATTTACAACATTTCGTTACCAAATGTTGTTTTCGTTTTGCCTATTTGTCTCTGTCTATTGTATGGAGAAAAGATGAGACAACAACTCTAACTACGTAACGTATTTTTGCTGTCTCATATTTTCTCCATGCAATAGAGAGAGACAAAAAGGCGAAACGAAAACAACATTTGGCAACGAAATGTGGTAGCAAAACTCGGACTTGGGGTACTGCACTTGATGTGCGGCTGGTTTTTCCGCAAGTAGGCCGCTGATGGGCCCTTTTTGCGTGACCCTTGACACGTGTTGCTCGAACTTTTTTAGGTTCTACGACACGCCGGTTTCCTCACGATGTTTTGAGAGTACTGGCATAGCGCACATAAATTTTTCGACAGAATAACTCATTGGTACACGACTGGATTTGAACCCACGACTTGCGGATCGGAAGGCTACCGCTACCACTAGACCACCAGTGCTCTAACGCTGTAGAGATATCATCTATTTAATATTCCTCCTGAGTGTATCTACAACCTACAATGCAGAACAAAGAGAGACTGGCCTTTGAAATGTAAAAATATTTATTTCCATTAAGGCTTACTTAATGTTAAGTGCAACGTGCCTTCCTGCTTTAGCTCTCTGACTTAGACTGGTCTCTTAGCTCAGTTGGTAGTAGCTCTACCTTCTGCGCCGTAGGTCGTGGGTTCGATCCCCACCGAGAACAAATATTTGTGTGGTGAATACAGATGTTTGTTCTCTGTCTGGGTGTTATATAAAAATAAGTTTTATATCAGCTATAGGGTTCCCATAGTTCAAGCTCTGTATAAGTGTATTAAGTCTAAATGAATAAGTTAGGTTAATTTTGAGTTAGCTATTTTGTAAGTGATAGCTATATTGTACGCCTGAAATGGGTAAGCTGTTGGAACATATTACTTTTAAGATCTTTTAAACACAGTTTTACAATAAAATGATTTATCTGCTTAATCCCAAGCCGGATAGTGTTGTGTGGATTGTCCACAATATATATTTATTTTATAAATAAAATAGTTGAAAATGGTGACGCGTAACATGAGTTTTCCAGAGTTACGTATGACAATCTGTCTATAATAAAATCTATAATAAATAAAAAAATATCTATCTATCTAATTAAAAGTCTTAAAAAACTAGTTATAAGAGTCTAAATAACTATTTTCTGACAACATCGAATAGTTTGTACTTTGTCCAGTGCGTGATCTAGTACCAGGTGACATTTGACTAATAAACTTAATAAACTTAGACTCAATAAAAGAATCGCGGCAGATGAGAAGAATTTGAGCTCTTTGTTTTAACTTAGCGCTACACACGGTTTAATAGTTCAAAAGAAAGAAGAAAATATTGATGGATTTACCCGAACGTAGCAAAGTTCTCTTCCTGCCCTTATCCCACTAGATGGGCCAGGCACAACGTGTCTTTTTCTTCCATTATCCCCTATCACTCGCCATCTCAGTGCTCACTCCTTTCTTGGAAATATCATCTCTCACACAATCCATCCATCTTTTCTTAGGCCTACCTCTACTTTTACATCCATCAACATTCATGCCTAACACTCCCCCCACAACGTAGCAAAGTTATGGAATGGAATCCTTATCTGAAGAAACTTACCAATTGTTTTTGTTATGCTCTCATTCATTATGACCCTATAGCACTCATTACTAGCTCTGCTTTCTACGCCGTAGGTCGTAGGTTCGATCCCCAGCGAGAACAAAATTAAATACTTGATGATACATTATGATGTATACATTCAATTATACTGGGCGTTATATTGAATGAATTATGTATTTACAAAAAATAATATCAGTATATCAGCTACCTGGTCCCATAGTACAAGCTCTGCTTTATTTGGGATAAATAATGTTGATTGTACACTTTATTTATGTTTGCTTGCCAAGTTTATTCAAATATTTAAATCACTATATTGCTACGGTTTATTTATAATCTTGAGACAGATGTAAGAGCCGTGTGTCACCACCAGTTATTATACTGCTTAACTTTTCTAATAAAATCTAAGTGAAATGAAATTTGGAATTTAGGAGTGTACGAAAGGTGAGATGAGAAGCGGGCGATATGCCAACGCTAATTTCACCGATTCCCTCGAATTTCGGTAAACGTACAGGAAAATTAAATTCGCCATACAATCCGAAAAATATTTTCAATCTTTTATTCGGTCGGGCTCGAATTTATTCGGAAACGATGATGCGCGACGCGAATTGAAATGGCTTTCTTTGGACTGAGTTTTTGTTTGAAAAAGTTTTCAACTTTTATAATCGTTCTCTGATTGAATGTTATTTTTTTGAATTCATTTATTGAAAATTTAAATGAAGTTAAAAGCTTTTGATAAAACCTCTTTTTACACAGTAGAGTTGATAGCTGTCAAATGTCACTTTGTACTTAGGCACAAAAACTCACATTCGACAGCACCAGTGATTGATCCTTATTGACCATTTCTAGGTGTCAAAACCCTGTCACAAGATACTAAAGAGGCCGATTTGTTGATAATTAGTCTTTTTTTTTGAGACCAGACCAAACGAGCACAAACAAACAGTTTTACTTTTTGTTATTCAATTAAAGTTTGCTTGAGCTGGTAACTAACCCTGGTCTTGCTAGTCTAACTTTGCAAAGAAGGTCTAAAGATTTGTAGAAAATTTAATAAGCATAGGCTCTAACAGGAAGACATAACGTAGGGCTCCACGCTTCGCGGAAAGTTGATGGATGGAAAGGGCTCAGAATCGTTCTTCCTGGACTGATGATGATGATGAGGTTTATAAAAATACCCAAACATAGTAAATTATCTTCTCAGATCTTTATTATGTACCTACTCTCAAGATTCTTAAAGTTAAGAGGGGTTGTGAGAAGCATTTCCAATCTTCATCTAAATTTGGTAAGGTATATCTATGGGCACCTCATTATCCATGTAAGTCCCTGTAAGTAAACAAAACAACAATACACAAACAACAACTCTATGTTTGACTATCGAAACTGTTCATCAAATAGTTTTAGTAACTTTCCTTTAAACCGAATTCAAAACGTTTCTGTTTAGCATCAAAGTGAGAATCTGAAATCCCTTAAGCTGAGTTAGCGAATCACCAACATTCTACAGCCTTAGTTCAAACGAATATAGACCTTGTGGCTATTGATTTAGGGGTGTAATGATGGTATAGTTATGATAGTTTGGGGTAAATGGTAGAGTATTCGACTGGGAACTTTATTTCTAGCGACAATTGCCCAACTAGGTTTTGGCAACTAATTGTAGGGATTAAAGTTTGGTTGACTAAATCCAGTGTTACATTATTTAGATTGAATCTTGGAGTGCGCAAATCGGTTTTCTAGACATGATTTAATCACTATAGTTACCAACACTGAGTTCATGCTATCTAAAATGAATTTTGTTATAAATGACTCGATAACAAGAATAATATGGCCTGTGTCGTTTTAAAAAAGTGGCCACCAGACCACCCAGACGGTATTGGGTTCAAACCTCACTCGGCTGTTTACTTTTGAGAATACTATAGAATATAATTTTAGATGATTTTGGTATTTTGTAAGCCTATACAGCCGCATAATGGAAATTAAATGCGAGCCATGATTTCGACTCGCCATTTGTGAAACAGGCGCAAGTAATTGACGGGCGAAAATCCACTTGCCTGTACATTTTTACATCTTCGCACCTGAAATTGCTAAAATGTTTGAACAGTGAGTGAATTACGGCCGCTTTGTTAGCTTAACCTTTAAAAATCCACCGGAGGCTTTCCAGGGAATCTGGGGGCTATGAGAAATAAATAAATTTATTTAGTGTATAATCCTGGTGTGGCAAAAATTTATTTATTTATTTAAATTAGACCATTTACTTTCAGATTGAATTTTTTAACTAGAAAAAATAAAACATGTATTGTATCTGTGCTGACCCTGATAATATTACAGTAATGTAAAAGTATAAGGTTTCAAAGTGATTATTGCAATCCTACTGAATAAATACACTTTAGATTTTGATTCTATCCCCTATTCAAAGGATTTTTATATAAATATGAAATCGGAAATAGATAAAATACTAAAAAAACTACTAAAAAACTATAATACATAATAACATCGGGAGGTATCGCATAATTCACAAACTAAAATAGTTTTTCTTCTTTTCATGTCACTAGTTTTTTCAAACCAAGTGTGGTGAAAAGATTTAAGTGCGCCTCAAAGAGGCTCCATATTTATTAAAATACTGAAACCCAATTATCCATTTAATGTCTGTCCAATAACTGAGTGAAGGGATGAGTAGGTACCGCTTTTTGTCCTACAAGTACCTATAACGATACCCGTAATGAGTACTTAAACATTATTCAGTACTCCACTCTCATCTCTCGTTTTATGGAATCAGTTACTGAGAGTTCTCGATTAAAAGTCACTATGCTGACTTTCTTAAAAGAAGGTGTATTGACTTCAATTTGAGTGCGATGTTACAGTCATGCAGCCAGTCGTGGCTTAGCGTTGGACAGGATTGTGGTGTGCGTAATGTGTGATATACTTAGTTTTTATTTCAGAGCACGCTCTGCCTACTTATAAACTATAGGATTTCAGAAATAATTCGTCCTTTTACTCTTTTTGGTTCAATTGTCTATAGCTTGATTAGTTAAAGTAATAGAATATATAAAATATAATATAGGTACAGAATACTATCAAGCATTATACGAAAGCAAAAAATATTATTTCTATCTCCCATTCTATTGTGTTTGTACCTCTATCTCATTCTTCCTCACTATTTATCGCTATAACTGGTTAAGTATTGTTAGCCGGTTTTGGAAATAGGACATCCCTACTGAGACTGGGCGACGAGACACATCACTAGTCGGTATAGGAAAAGATGGCGTCGTAATGCGTAGATGATTGTTTGCCATGTTATTATTATTATTATTATTATTTTTTTTTACAATTTATAGGTTTGCGTTTGACCGCTATCTCACCTGCTGTTAAGTGATGATACGGTCGACGATGTAGCACGCTTACCTAGAAGATACCTATTCACTCTTGTCTTGAAAACATCCAATTTGTAGGTGCTCGGAAAGACAGACGCCGGCAAGGAATTCCATTCCTTGGCTGTCCGCAACATAAAAGTTGAAGCAAAGCGCTTGGTGCGGACAGTTGGAACATCAACCAAGTATGGATGCCGCATTTCCGTGCGTCTAGTGGTCCGATGGTAGAATGGGGATGGGGGAACCAAATTGTGAAGTTCCGTAGCACACTCTCCGAAATGTATCCTGTAAAATACCGATAGACTGGCAACTTTACGGCGATGTTCGAGACTTAGGAGCTTGGACTCGACTAGAGTGTCGCTACCAATCAGCCTTTTGGCTCGTCTCTCAATAGCTTCCAATGCCTCAAGCTGGTATTTGGCAGAGCCATCCCAGAGATGAGAACAGTACTCCATACATGACCGGACTTGTGCTTGGTACAGGTTAAGAAGCTGTCCCGGTGTGAAGTACCGTCTCACCTTCGATAGAACGCCTAGCTTCTTCGCAGCTGTCTTGGCTTTGGACTCTATGAACGAGCCAAAATTCAATTTACTGGTTAACAGTTATAAAGTAAAACAGAGTTCTAGTTATATTCAAAGGATAGTTTTCGCCATAATAGTAGGTACTCAACTCACACTCAATAGTAGCACCAAAAGTAAACCTACGTAAACTAAACATTTGATACATATTATTAGACCCACTGATTGGTTCGGGGAGCCGAAATTCGCCCTCTCCCGGTCTCTTTACATAAAATTTGCATATCGATTCGCCCTGTATAGCAAAGTAACTTCTAACAGATTATACAGGGTGGTGCTTAGCATGTTATGCGCCTAACCAATTTCCGCTCTGTCATATGGATATTGAAAAAACGTGCTGACGTAATTTCTCTAGCGATAGAAAATTGAGTGTAATCTAAATAATAAAAATACGGCTGATAACGAATAATCTAAGCCATAAGTCAAATGAGCATCATCAAACAAAGCTTTACACACAGTTCGGCAGCGTTCGACAGATGTCGAACGCTGCCGAACGCGGAGGCCGATTGTGCCTCTTTGTTGCTCGTTCCGCGCTCTCGCTTGCACTTCAAGCCTTAAATGGAACGCCTCAGAGCGGGGTAACGCCGCATGAGTCATGTTTTTTCGTGCGTGCAGCCGGCACCATTGAATTATAAGACGTTGTCACGTCAAAATAACAATCCAGAAGGTAGAATCAATACACTAGTTACAGTGCTTCATTTAATGCATAGGTAAGTACAACACTATAAAAAATACCACCTACTATAACAACAAGCTCACTGGCCCTGAATTACGTTTTTTCAATTTTCGCAGGTACCTCCCACGCAAAGTAAAATGAATAAAATGGACCCTTTCTTGTTGACCTTCATTAAACACAATTTACGGACAAGTTAATTGGTATCTTCAGTGAAGTTTTATCTCAATGGCTTTTTCACAATGGAACCCGTGCAGTAGCCAGATTAGTTGAATCAACTTGGCTTTTAACTACTTACCTACCCAAGGGCCAATGCTATAGGGTAAATAGAGTCACAACTCAGTTGTGGATTTGATTCTCATCATAAACATTCATTTGTGTGATGAATCACATTTTTCTTGTGATTGTATCACAAGTATTACTTTGAGACGTCTTAAAGCTAGGTAAGTCTAGGTGCCTGTTCCACGCGACTAAGTCTAGAAGAACAGGCAACAAGCTACGTCTTGGTTCCTACCGTTTTCCGGCCGGTTTTTTGTATGATCCTTTTACAAAACAAAAAAATACTTCAGATAGAAAATACTAACACTTTAGCAGCAATTCTTTGAGAATAAGGACATAATATCTCATCTCCGGCTAAACACAAAACAAGAAAAGACTCCGAAATGATGTCTAAAAGACACAAATAACTCCTAAAAGAATAACACGTGCGCGAAACTAAATTCTCAACATCTGCTGGCCGCCGAGAAAAGCTTTCGATACGCGGACATAAAGTTGGTGCCTGGATAAGGCTTCAAAATAGTGAAAGCAGCTAATAGTGGCAGCAAAGTGCTGGCACTGCCAAATCAGTCAGCAAAACGCCTATTTGACATAGTATAATATCTAATTTATATCTGGACAGGCTTGAGAGACTGGCTGGGTCCCAGTTTCCAATTATTTCTATTGTTATTGATGTATTTGTTATTGGTAGGTACACAACTTTTTTTGTACCAAAATTGTCTGCCTGTCTGCAGCTTGTCCATTCTGTGTGTCTTATGCTGCCTTCCTAAGGTGCGTGGTTCTGCAGATCATCACGCACAGCCGACGACGACGCACGGCAACGCACACAGAAAGGGCTCCTGTGCTACCGCGCACCTCGACGCACGAGACCGTTCCCATGGTGTGTCGTGCGAGCTGATCCGCCTCCGTGCGCGATATCACACACCGGTGGGAAGGGGCTATTACGTGTACCCCTTAATGTCAAATAAATGTAAATGTGGTAGCATCAGAATTCTCAAGACTGCTGCTCGTAGAAATTATACGTACCCTATACGATGCACTGCCCTGCGTCCATTAATTTTAATCATACAGATGTTCAGCCTCACGTGCCAGTAATTTCACCGATAAGCACCCTTTCAAACTGAAACACAGCAATGCTGTTTCACGGAAGAAACAGGCATGTTTAGCTATGTTTTATTTCAGGAACAATGTCTCTTCTAGAATCGATATACATTTCATGTCGAGTAGGTATTGAAACGCTATAAATTAGGAGCCTTATCTCGCCGACCATTCGTGGCACATGCTCTGGGATTACTTACTGCGAGAACCTTTTATTTCCCCGCTGTCTAGCCTTCATGACTGTAATCCTCGTGTGTGGTACACATCCTCTCACATCTATAGGCACTACATATCCTCACCTTTAGAGAGGATATTATTATGCAGAAGGCTAGAAGCATGTCAAACAATTTTGTTGCGTGAATGCTGTAGATACCGTCTCACGCTTATTTTTTACCAACTTTAAATAAATAATAATTATAAGTTTAAAAAACTTGAGAAACCGACTTCACATTTAAAAAAAACATTTAAAAAAAATACAACCGAATTGAGAACCTCCTCCTTTTTGATTGGAAGTCGGTTAAAAAGGAGGAGGCTCGCAATTCGGTTATTCTATTTTTTAATGTTTGTTTTCGACAACCTTCAAAAACATTAATGAGCCGATTTAATTATATTTTTATCTTGTTCTCGTTGCAATTTCATCAAAATTGGTTCAGCAGTTTGGCCGTGAAGTCGGTTTCTCAAGTTTTTTAAACTTATATTTCACATGCTTACTTACCCTAGTAAGTATTTCTTAGTATTAATTTCCTCGTCTTGTTAGCCCATTAGCCACTGACGTCAATTTCATCATGATCAATACAACTCCTATGAAAAATGAAAAAATCAAAATCAAAAGTCATATTTATTCAGTAGAATCGCAAGGATCACTTTAAAAGCTAGGTGAGTCTAGGTGCCAGTTTCACGTGACCAAGTCTAGAAAAACAAACTACGGCTTGGTTTCTACCAGTATCAGAATAATCTAAAATAATAGCAGTGAAGTGCCTAACGTGAGTGTGGTGCCACTCCACTTAGTGAGACGTATGCAATAATACAAAAGCAAAATTGTATTACTATATCAACTCAATCAAGCTGTCTATGCAACAGGGTCGCATAAATATGACAACATTATGTATTATTCAAAAAACATTACCCTCCTTCTCGGCTAGCGCAAAAAGAACCAATAATTCTCCACAAATTACTTTCGGGCGGCGTCGTCGCGTCGCCTTACCAGCTTTATGGTTCAATCTCTTGTTATTCAAAGATCATTTCTCTTAACATTTCGATCAAATAATCAGGGCCGATTGTTCAGAAGTCTGTTTTTAATGCGAAAAGCCCCCGATCGGTATTCAGAGCGCGTTTCGGCGCGGACGATCCCCGGCTTCGTCAGCGATACCTAGTGACAATAAACTTATAAATCTCATACATTTTTATGACATAATTTGCAGTTTATAGGAAACGTTAGTTTCGTGACCTTTATTTTAAGGTTGTTACATCACAAAAATTGGTTGATCCTTGTTGTGTAGGAATTTTGATACTTCCGTATTGTAAGTTCGATACGGGCTAAAATAGTTTAAGTAATCTATTTTAGCCCGTATGCACCCACTGGCGGGTATACTTACTTCGGTCCTGTGCCAGTCTCCGCCAATAATAATATGTATGTAGTACATTTTGTAATTTTACTCAACGCAATATAAATTATCTCTATCATTTTATAAATTTAGATAATGAATAATAAAAAAAGATGCTACAATTAACAAAAACAGACTACTTACAATTAAACCAAAATGATTGGAACTGACAAACTTAGATATAATTTACTTACTCAAATTGGCTGGTTCAAATTGGCCTTTGTTTGAGAATTCTGTGAAGGTGAAAAGGTTCAAAGCCCCAACATTTTTGTGATTCGATGCAGTTCTAATCAAAGCAAGTAAAATTGGTTTCACTAAAAATGTTCAATAAACTCGATGGTTGTTCGTAAAATTCCAATATTCCTATATTAAATACTTATAGGGGCGTCAACCACAGACTAACAAAAACTCATAGACATGTTACTTTATTTTTATATTTATATTTTTTATTAATCAACTTGAGGAATACAGATGTTCAGACTCACGTGCCAGTAGTTTCACCAGCGCCCACACCCTTCAAACCGAAACACAGCAATGCTGCTTCACGGCAGAAATCGGCTTGGATGGAAGTATTTCCCCGGACGAGCCATACACAAAAAGTATCTTCTGCAAGTTTTATAAATCATCATCATCACTACTAGCCCAATACCCAGCAGTGGCTGAAGTATAAAAAGAAAGCAGTTTTTATAAAAAATACGGTAATGAAATTTATTTTCAGTTTGAAACATCAATATTCATTGAACGATAACCTCTTATTATCAGCACATAACGAGCATATTTTTTTTAATATGTTAGAAAACACAATTATTATTTACACATTCTTCAGAGGTGATATTGATGACAAGTAGGATATCTTATACGTATTGGCTGAACCCATTATTAACCAACGCCAACTTGAATATTTTTGACTTAATAACAGCTCTATGAATATAAAATACCTCAGTTTGAAGCTAAACATTGAACGAATTTTCGCAACGGCGAGGTGTTGAGCATGCAAATTGTGTTTACTCAGGGAATGTACTCAAGTAACTGTCAATATTGCGAACGCGGCTCACAAAATGTCTTCGGATTTCGGAGCCAGGACGGTCAACTTGGCTTGAGTGGTTTCCTCTAATTAACATCTCTAGGGCCTAATTGTTGGAATACCTACTTACAACAATATTTATTTATTTAAAATGTGTCTCACAAGGTCTATTGGCTTACGGTCTTGACAGAATACCAGCGCATAGCTTCCTTACAGAAGCTAGGCATTATGCTGAGTCAAGCGCGGCCCTTTTGCTGCTGTAGCACACAGAAACACGACGCACTTCTTCAGTATCAATGTATTGTTTGTATCTTTCTTCTGTTAGTGTCCTTGTATTTTACTGGTTTTTGTGTGCTTATGTAGTAAATAAATAAATGTCTATGTCTATGTCTGAAGTTTTCTATGCTAAACATTATAATTACAATGTTAAAAAGTCTGTCATAATAAATATATTATGTGTGTTTGTAAAAACGTGTAATCCCAGTGCTGTCGGAGAGATTCTCGATAGGTGATTTCTGATCTAAATCTAGTTTGAGTACTTTGATTTTGAGTAGTTTGTTGTTTGGTATCAGTTGAGCAACTGCCTTTTGTGTATTTTGTAAATATTTGTGTTCTTGTAAATAAACGTCTTAGTATCTAAAAAATATTTAAAATTTGAGTTGGGAGAATCTATATTGACGTCTTGCAATGGGGTGTATGTTTGTATGTACTATTGTCGCCCAGCTATCCTCACCCCAGCCAGCCCAACTCCTTAAAATCCAAAACCTTTGGTTGATGGCAATAGTGTTTCAGTTGACCAGATATGGATGTGGAGGAACAAGACTCAATAAGTTCTCTGAGCCGTGCCTTGGAACTCGCTTTTTCTGTTGCGAATTGGTGACTTCGAGGTTTTCACGGGGATTTGGTTGATGAAGAGAGCTCATTTATGAAATGTCCAATGCCTATTGACGGATTTGTTCATTCTGATGATTCGCATTCCCGCGTTCTAGAATGAAGTCTATTTATTGGGTAGGGCATTTTACGCTTTGTCTTTTGCCTTAGCTTTTATTTATTCTAATATTGAAATTGCGTCTATTGTACTTCATTTCTTTGTGTGTTATTTTTCATCCTCCGTAACATAAAAATGTATTTTCTTTTAAAAGTTACCATTGTTACTGTATAAATCATCTGAAATAGATGCAAAGTCCTGTTTATTTAGGTACAAGGTGAAAGGACGATGTCAAATTAAACGTTTTTTTGATATATTTTTCTTTTTAACTTTTATATAAGCGATGCGTTGAATATTTAACCTTATCGCTTTTAGATTCGATGATGGTCTGTGTCATATTTTACGATGTTTTTGCAGTGTTTTGTTACAATATTTAAGGTCAGGTCTTATTCACAAAGATAATAAAATAAAGCCTGTAGGCCTACCAAAAGCTCTGTCTGGCTCTGTCTCTGGCTCTGGTTAAGAGTCTGCGTGAGTGCTCACCAGTGTATTATACTGTGTGTGTGGCGTATAACGTTGGATTTATTGAGTCAACACTCACACTGAATCAAAACCACAGCAAGAGACAGAGTCAGACAGAGCTTGTGGTAAGGACTCTACATACTTAGGTTTCTACTGTTATTTTGTATGCGTTAATATCCGTGATGTATCTAAATAATCCAAACAGATAATTTGCTGCTTATAATTGCTGCTTATAATTTACGCATTGCCCTTGGCTGAGTAACAACTGACTGGATCCACGATCAATTGCTCACTGAAATTCTCGCCACAGTCTAACGCTTTGCTTCAAAGATAAACATCAAAATAGGTTTTTTTATGCTCCTTATGATTATGATTTTATATTAACTTAGCTTTATTTTACTTTAAAAAAATATGAGCTTCTAACACAGGGTAGTAGTAGTATGTTATTGAGAGTTCAAATACACAAAACTCGCTTGCGCTCGTGTTGTGTATTTGAACTCTCAATAACATCATAATATTCGTACCCTATTGAGCGTTCAAACACACAAAACTCGCACCCTGACCCAATGTCAGAGTTTCGTTCGTATGCAACCCACCGCTCCTCAACAATATGCGCCCGTCAAAACACGCACGAATTTGTGATTTTTAGTTTATAAAAATTAATCAATTCTTTCGTTTTTTTGTAATTAAAACGGTCATTAATTTTATGGTGTAAATTTATGGTGTAGACCAAAAAAATAAACAAGAAGTTGGGAACAAGAGTTGCAAATTTATATCTCTTTTTTTGTTTCCATTCATGATTTTTTTATTGAGTAAATAAGACGATTACGAAGATTTGCTTCTTGCAAATAAACAAAAATAAAAAATAAATAAATTCATTTCATATTTCATTTTATTTCGATAACAAAATATTAAAATTGGGCTAAAAAAAAAAAAAATACGGCCTGTTAGAGGTTCATGCTGTTTTTTCAGTTTTACACACTGAAAAGATGCCCAGTAGGAGCTCAGCTGTGAGATACTGGATAAGATTATTTTAATACTGCATACCCACCGTTATTTCAGTCAACAATTATTATACTTTCATCGCATAAATTTCACAAATGGTAAAATATTTTTTTATGAAAATCAAGGTAAGACTCAAGTCCGAACATTATGTGATACCAAACAAATATTGATTTATCTTAGTAAATTAGACACTCACCTTATTTTCCACTAGTATTCATAATAAATCACAGAACTACTTTGACACTGGAATATTTTCATTTTAAATTAGAACGCAATACCTACGTGATGCACCAAGTACAAACTTGTTTCCATGCATCATTTGATCGCACTGGTAGTCGTGTTTCAATTTCGAGAATGCAAAGTGCGAAAATGCAAGTTAGTGCATGTTTATGTTGCAGTCAAACTAGAGTCTGTTTTTGTGGTTTGTTTGTTTGACTAAAGGCTGATATTAAAATGGTTAGGTACCAACCTATGTTAGTAGCTATAATAACACCTAAGTCTAACACAACATAACTTAGGTAGGTATCGTATTAGAGATAATTACAGCATTAAATTAATTACATATACAATATGCAGGAAAATGTAGGTAAGTAGGTGCCTACTTCAGAATAAATGGTCTACCTTTATCCCACTATATTAAGTAAGGCGGGGTCAGCACCATGCATTAAAATTTTAGGTAAAAGTAAAACTTGAAATCATCACAATCGGTTCATAGACGACGAAGTTATCCGCAAACACACATAAAAAAACATATTGAATTGAGAAACCTCCTCCTTTTCGAAGTCGGTTAAAAATGGGTCTAGGTTGCTTCGCTAAATATTTAAGTTGTTAAAAATATTACTTTGACTACAACATGTAAGTCCAGCATGCGTCACCACTTTCTGGATGAACCCTACACGCTTGTACAAATACAAGGTGAAACATTTTGTATGCTTGTTTCATAAGTTTTTTTATCATTCATTGACACCACTTTGGATGGGTTATATTTGATTAACTCGACGGGGTATATTATATAAACTTTAAAAATTGGATATTTTCGATACTGCGTTTATTATATTTTTGTAAGTAGTGTTAGCCGGTTTCGGGAATAGGACATCCCTACTGTGAGACCAGGCGACGAGACACAACATCACTATACGGGATAGGAAAATATTGCGACGTAATGCGGAGATGATTGGTTTTCCGTGTAATAAAGTTAAAAAGCTATATTCAATGAAGAATTTTCGCCGTAACAGTAGCCAGAGATGTAAGTACATCGACTTTAATAAAATTTCACTGCTGTTAATGCACAAAATAATCCTATTTGATGCGCATTTTATGTTTTTGGTGGTAGATACTCAACTGCAATGCACGAGCTGTTAGGTTCTGTTTAAGTTTTCAGGCGTTTTTTTACACCCTGTATTTACCAAGAATTAAGGATCAAATTATGTTTGCGCATCATAAAATTTGCTCTTTATATTTAGATAAACAATTTCTCTACATTCCTTATGAACAAGTAAATAAGGTTGAAAATGGTGTGGCTAATCGAAGATCGAAGATAATCGGATCAAATGTGATAAGCACCCGTAAGTATCTATGCAGGAATCATGCTAACCTATAGGTAATAGTCAAACATACGGTTCGAATTGGCGTAATTTTTTTAAATACTTAGTTGATATCGTACAAATTATTATTTGCTGACACGTTAAATATTTTAGTATAAAATTGTGACAATATTTTCAAACGTCACAGTCTTCATTCGATTTTGCGCTCGGGCTACTACGTCATCATAACGCGTCCATCAATATCACCGCTGCTGCCAGTTCCGCTGCCAGTGTAGCTGTCAAAAATCTCTGGTGCCTGTGCCGCTGCTTGAAGACTCTGCTCGAAGACTCTGCTGCCACTGCTGCTCACTGCTGCTGCTGCTGCTTGGATCTGGTCCAAGCTATCATCTCGCCTCCTCATCCTTGAAAACAAAAGAAATGTAAGTAAGTGATTTATCATGCTGCATACACGCTCGTTATAAAAATTCTGACTTACAAGATTTTTTGCACCTACCAAAGGTGATCACCGAGTGGGATCGGAAATCCGAGTTGTATTTGAACCCACGACCTCCCCCTTGACACGAGGATGAACCAAATACACGATCTTGATTTGCGTTTTAACTACAATATTTTTTTTTATTAATTTCAGGTCGGACTCAGAGTACGATACCGAAGTACTACCGGAGCCGGTGACAAAGAAGCCGAAAGCTGCCAAGTCAGCTGCGAAGCGCACGAAGGTGGCGCCGGTGACCAACGCAGCTGCTCTCGCACGCCCTCCTCTTGCAGTGCCCACAACTTCTTCGGACGAAGGCCAATATCAATGGTATGTATTATAGCCCTTTCTATGACCATGATGGTTGGAGTATCGTTAGTAGTGTGCACTGTGTGCAGTACTAGGTAAAAAGACTCTGCCGAAATTTCGAAGCAAAAACACATAGCCTAAATTTTGGTAAAAAAAGACTTAGAATTTTTTTAACAAATAAATCTTTTTTACACATTGAAAACCTCAAGCCTTAAAAAAATTGTGTAAAATATTTTTTTCTTAATGTTTTTTTACACATTTGACTCTGCCGAAATTTTGAAGCAAAAACACTTAGCCAAAATTTTGATAAGAAAACCCTTTGTACAAATTTTTTTTTTTTTTTCATTTTTTTTTTTTTTTATGGTGATATCAAGTCAGTTTGTAAATAAAAAAAATGCGGTTTCGTAATATTTGCGGATACTTAACTTGTCCTTAAAAAATGTGTTATTGCTTTGAAATTTCGGCAGTCTTTTTTTACCTTTACACACTGTTATGTATACTCTGACCGTGATATGAATTATTTTATGGTGTCGCAAAGTTAAAAGCCGAGCGGGATTTGAACTCGCGACGTTCCCTTTGATACGTATCAGGGCTGCTGCGCTGACCGCAGCGCCATGCGCTACCAGCTAATCATACTCGAACGAATAGCTGCTAACTAACTAATACGGCACTAATGGAACCGTGTTTCATAAACACAACAAATTGATAAAACGTGTAAAAATGTTACCTTCATGATTTAAATTTTGTTAACATAGCGTTGACAAAACGGTTCTTTAGTAATTCAGTAGATCAATATTTTTTTTTTCTTTGTAGCGCAAGAAAACGCAAGAGCGGTGACATATTCGGTCTTCTTCGATCAGAGGACCAAGCCAGTACATCAACGGCACCAAGTCGTGCAATCACCACATCCTCATTCACGACGAGGGTCTCTGGAGGGCAGAGCCGGCGCACCGTGTCAATCACCGAGGGCGACTTCTTCGTCGAGGTCAAATTGTACAATTTGACCGATGTCCAGAACACGGCTCCTGAAGAGCGGTATAAAAAGGCTTTATCTTCCATCAAATTGCGCTTAAATGAAAACTGCAAGCAGTGGGATGCCTTGCAGGAGTTTTTAATGACTACGTTTAAGTTGTTTAAAAACGCTAACCCCACAAAATTTTCCGATAGGATCAATTTTAAATAAAATAAACGTATTCAATTAATTGATTTACTTAAATTAATCGATGAATTTTTAGTTTTGCTAATATAGATAGACAGATAATATGTATCACCCAGACAAAACAAGTCGTAACAAGTAGGTACTTGTCTAGAGTTAATTTTTTTTTTTTTTTATAGAAGTTCAGATAAATAAATTACTATTCTAGGAAGGAAAACCGATTAATTTTATTTTGCTAGAGAGTGCTTAGAAAAATAAAAACAAATTTCGGGTTGATAAGAAAGAGTTTCGCTTGGCAAAATGCCTTTCTGTTCAGGCTGCAACATATCTGTTAGCGGTAGGTATTGGATAGGACATTTGCGTAGTAATGCACACAAACGAACTAATTCGAGCCAGCCACATATTGATGGTGTTGAAATTGTAGCTACGGCATTTCAGAGTAGAATCAATACCTTTAGGATAGTAGCGCTCGATACAAATGAACAGTCTATAGACGTATTTTTAGAGTCCATGCGAAACAAAGTGAACCAAGTTTTAGATGAATGCTTAAAAAAACATGTTTGCATTAAAGTAAACTTTGAACTCTTTTCAAACTTTTTACTACTGAAAAATACCGAGCAGGAAATCAAATCGTTTTCTACAAAAAATATTCCCATTTATAGAAATTATAACTTTGAATCTCTGTTTATATCAGTAGTACACACATTACGCACAAAAATCGATCAGTTTGAAGAGCAAGATTCGGGTTGGACTTTTCTTAATTGCATGCATATTGAAATCAATGTCAATAAATATCAACCACTTCGAGGCTCCACGTACATAAAACTCCCAGAGTTCATCAGAAAAAAGAAAGCGTGCTTGAATATTCACAACAGTGATGAATATTGTTTTCTATGGAGTGTGGTTGCAGCCCTCTATCCCGCAAAAAGCCACCATGAACAAGTATCGTCTTACGTACATTTTAGCGAGGTATTAAATACAGAAAACATGTCATTTCCGGTAACATTTTCCGATGTAAAAATATTTGAAGAAAATAACCCAAATTTAAGTTTTATTATTTTTGGGTTGAAAAATAACAAAACGGTTATAGGCCCTCTTTATAAATCAGAGAGTCATGAAAATAAAAAAATAATTCACTTGCTTTGGTTAGAAAATAATACGACATCGCACTATTGTCTTATTAAAAACTTATCGAGGCTGATAAGACGTCAAATAACGAGACATAATGGGAGAGTATACTTTTGTGATACGTGTTTGCTGTTTTTCAATACGGTTGAAGATGTCGAAAATCATACTTGCAACGGTATCGTAACCGTGCTACCAGAAAAAGGGTCAGTAATTAAATTCAAACACTTTGAGCGGAAACAGGATATTCCCTTTGTAATTTATGCAGATTTTGAAACTATGCTGGAACGTGTTTGCGAAAGGAAATCGCAAGGTACTCATACGCACACCACACAAAAGCACGTGCCGGTTGCGTATGCGTACAAAGTCGTTAGTTCTGTTGATCCTTCTTACAACAAATTTGTGTCATATCGCGGACTCGATTGTGTTGACAACTTTATCTCTTCTCTTTATAAAGATACTCGAGATATCCATGCTGTACTATCACAAAATGTTCCAATGCTTTTCAATGCAGAAAATGCATTCGATTTTGAGAACACAATTCGATGTCATATTTGCCAGAGTTTTCTTTTCGGAGACAAAGTGAGAGATCACTGCCATATTACAGGTAAATACAGAGGAGCAGCTCATAGTTTATGTAATTTGCAGTACAAAACTCCAAAGTTTGTACCTATATTTTTCCATAACTTAGCTGGGTATGACTGTCACTTATTTATCAAAAAGCTCGGAGAAGCGCCTGGACCAATAAAAATAATACCTAAAACGAAAGAAAACTACATCTCGTTTACGAAATTTATTCCAATATCGAGAGATGAGTTTGTGCAGTTGCGATTCGTAGATTCGTTCAAATTTTTAGGAACCAGTTTAGAAAAATTAGCTAAAACGATGAAAAATCATGAGTTTACTCACTTGCGTAGTGTATACCCAAATGAAATTGACTTTGCTCTCCTAACACGCAAAGGCGTTTATCCATACGAATACATGAGTTCATGGGAACGTTACAATGACAAATGTCTTCCTAACAAAGATAGTTTTTATAGCTCCCTTAACAACGAACATATATCGGATGACGATTACGAGCATGCGCAATCAGTTTGGGCTCAGTTCAATATTCATGATTTAGGGCGATATACTGACTTGTACTTACAAACTGACGTTTTATTGTTGACAGATATCTTTGAAAACTTTAGAAAAACATGCAAACAATATTATCATCTGGATCCCGCTTTTTATGTAACAGCACCAAGCTTGTCGTTTGATGCAATGCTTTATCAAACAGGCATTGAGTTGGAGCTAATTGATGATTTTGCCATAGTAGACATGTTACAAACTGGCGTCAGGGGAGGTGTGGTTATGGCCTCCCATAGACATGCTAAAGCGAATAACGAATTTATTTTGGATTATGACCCATTGATGCCTGAATCATATATAGTGTATATAGATTGCAATAATCTCTATGGATATAGCATGTGTCAAACATTGCCTTTGTCCAACTTCAGATTTCTCCATCAAACTGAAGTTGATAAATTAGAAGTAAATTCTATTTCAGATGACGCAGAGTATGGTTTTATTCTTGAAGTTGATTTAATTTATCCAAAAAAAATACATTGGACCCATAACGACTTACCGTTTTGTCCTGAAAAAGATATTCCTCCGGGTGGAAAAAATGAAAAGCTCATTCCAAATTTATACGACAAATTTAACTATGTAATTCATTACGTTCATTTAAAAACATGCTTAAAACATGGCTTGATCTTAAGAAAAATACATCGCGTGATAACGTTTCGGCAAAGTGCATACTTAAAACAATATATTGATCTTAACACTAGCCTGCGTCAGAGAGCGACGTCAACATTTGAGCAGGATTTTTTCAAATTGCTCAACAATAGTGTTTTTGGAAAAACTTTAGAAAACAATCGCAAAAAAGTAAAGGTGGAATTAGTAAATTTATGGAGTGATCAAAACAATAGAACCAAAAAAAGAAATAATGCAGAAAAATTAATCGCAAGTCCCTACTTTCAAAGCGCTTCAGTTTTTACAGAAAACTTAGTTGCGATTCAACTAAAACCAGATCGCATAGTTTTGGACAAGCCTCTGTACATAGGCTTCACCGTCCTTGAATTATCGAAAGCACATATGTATGATTTTCACTATTCTGTATTTAAACCTTTTTATGGAGACCGCTTGCAGATGTGTTATACTGATACAGACAGCTTCATTTACCACATTGAAACCCAGCATTTTTATCAAGAGTTAAAAATGAACTTCTTGGAATATTTTGATACTAGTAGTTTTTCTGTTGATAACTATCATGATCTACCAATAATCAATAAAAAAGTTCCAGGCCTTTTTAAAGACGAGATGGGTGGAAAAATAATTACTGAATTCGTAGGGTTGCGCTCTAAGTTATACTGTATCAAAAATACTGAAAGCGAAATTAAAAAGGCTAAGGGAGTAAAAGCGTGTGTCGTTCGAGACCTTGATATATCAGATTACAAAAATACTTTGTTAACTGCAGAAATAGTACGAAAGAAGAATGTATTATTCAAGAGTATAAAACACGACGTATTTACTCAATCCGTAAACAAAATTGCACTTTCTAGTAGCGATGACAAACGTCTAATTTCGCAAGATAAAAAATCAAGCAGAGCCTGGGGGCATGTATCTATCCTTGGTGTTTAAAGATTTTAAATAGGTTATGTGAAAGATTTTTGTAATTAATTTTATGATCGTATTTCAGGAATTAAAAAATAGGATATTATAAACCGATGTACTAATGTGTAAATTACTATTAATCTACATAATAAGCACTTTTTGTTAAATTAAACTGTGTTAGCAATACCTAAGATGAATTAATAAATAAATGGATTAAATAAAAAATAAAACTTTTATTTTATGTACCTAATACCTACTAATTAAAGCAAGCCAGGTTCCAGAGTCATCTTTAAGTAGTGGCCGCCCGCAGCTTCGCTCGCCCCGTTGTCGTTAAGCCCCGTTTCCATAACTTTTTCGAGATAATAAGTTACAAGCCCGTCTCGTCCTGGTACTAAGCTACCTCCCCACCAATTTTCATGGGAAAAGTCGATGGCAATGTTATGTTTTCCTCACGCTTTTATAAATAACAATCGTAAAGAGCCAATGCTGGTTGCTAGTAAAAATATAGTTCCTGTTACTTGGGAATAGTAGAAGCATAGTAGCTTTTTATTGGAGAAATAGTTTTTGAAGTCGGTCAGTTTCTGAATTTATTCGTTACGACAATACAAATCTTTCCTCTTTATAATATTAGTGTAGATCACAACAAAGCACAATTTGCCTAGCGCAGCGTAATTTGATACTCAGTGAAGCGGACTGCATCGCTGTATCTAAGTATTTCTCATTCTTTGTCTGCGCTTGGTGGGAAAAGCATTCTTCAACATTAATTTACGGTAAGTTAATAAAGATCTTCTTCTTCTTATCGTGTCACTGATTTTTTCGAACCAAGTGTGGTGAAAGGATTTTAAGTGCGCCCCAAAGAGGCTCCTCTCTTGCACTTGACACATATTTTTGAACTTTTAAGGTTCTACGATATGCCGGTTTCCTCACGATGTTTTCCTTCACCGTTTGAGAGCACTGGCATAGTGTACATAAATTTTTGGGAAGAAAAACTCATTGGTACACGACTGGATTTGAACCCACGACCTTAGGGTCGGAAGGCGGGGCCGCTACCACTAGGCCACCAGCGCTCTTAATATACAATAAAGATTGATTTTTAATACTTAATAATTTAAGTGTTTACCTACCTATCTTAGAGTGCAACTTATATTTTTTTTCTTTTTCAGATTATGGCCGACTTTGAGACAAGACCCGATCCAGATGAAACTCAAGATGGGCTATTCGGGATCAACACTCAGGATCTCCTCTTCCACTGTGCGCAGAAGCCAATGGATGAAATTGATGACAACTATCCTATCATTCACCATAAGAAAACTCCACAACAGAAACGCTCAAAACGAAAAACCAAGAAGACTTTACGTGAAATCCTGGATAAACAGCGCGGCTCCCTGCGACGATCATCCTTTGTTTTGAATCGCGATCCATGCAAGGGTAGGCGTTTAATTCAAATAAAAATAATAGACATCAGTGGTGTTAATGTTAATAGTGAAAGTGAAAATGATGTTGTGATATCGGCACAATACGTTGTGAAAGATTTAATGGATAATATTATGGACCAAACTGAGAGACTAATAAAAAATATTTCAGAAAACATGTTGAATGACTAATATAATGTAATAGTGATTATGTAAGTACCCACTGTTATGTATAAGCTATGAATAATTAAATTTATATGAATTAGTAACCTGGTTTTATTTCTAGGTATTATATTAGTAGGTAGTTATTGGGCGTTATATTAAAGATTATTATGAATTGAATAAAACAAAATAGAAATTATCAGAAAAAATATTTAATGAATAGGTACGTAATAAAATAAACTTAAATCAAATTGCATTCATTTTATAGTTTTTATCGCACCACTTCTTCATGCACATAACATTTTTCAAGGCACACATTTTCTTATGATGTATGCAATTCAAACTTAAATCTGTATTTTCATAGTCTATATACAATTTTAAAAAATTGGGACATCCTTTTTCTTCTAAATCTATTATTTCACAGTTCTCACATAAATCTTGAATCCATTGAACTTTTTCTGCTCCTTTGGTAAAAACAATTTTCTTATCTAAGTATTGTATAACAGTGCGCTTAAATTCTCTGAAGTCAATGAAACCTTCACTCCAAAAAATTCCACGATTGGCTTCTATCCACCGCACTTGTTTTTTTTCTTCTTTATTCAGATTAGTGAATGGATATGGTGGTTTTACGAGGAATGTTTGGGTACATCCGTCGTATAAAACAGCAAACTCCTTAATTATGAAGGTATTCTTTGTGTCTTTAAATCCTTGCACATCTACTATAATAGCTTTACTTGTATCAGAATTCATATTTTAAGATATTTTTTTAACTAAATTGCTGAGTGGTCTATACTCTATTAAACAATCGTTTAAAATGAGGCAATAAGCTGCAGTCTGATCAGGTATCTCTGAATTGCATTCAAGTTCTACACGCACGCTTACTACAGGACCTGACTTAATGTTTTCACTTTGTCTAGAGCAATCAATAACAAAAAGTGGCGCCTTTTCTTTAAATTCCATTGCACTTAGCAGTGGTTCGCTTCTACGACCGTAATAAGATTGTTGGAATTTAACATACTGTTCATAAAGTAGAGCAAATTTGTGATCTTTAAAACTAACGTTTAGATTTTCATATGGAAAATAGTTAGAATTTAGATAAACTTTGACATCTCTTACATCACAGTTATCGAAATGGGATATATCTTTATCTGGTAAGTTTTTTCTATTTGTTTGTAGACCTATGATTACATATCTCGGCTTTTCAATTTGTGATGAGGTTTTTATCGACCATGTGTGCTTAGTTGTTTGAGGTAACAGAGGATACTCATACAAATCCCAATTTCTAAATGCAAAATGTAAAGGACGATCTTTTTCTAAAAGCCTTAACAAATGAACTTTTTCTTTATCTGATACCTTAACATGGGGAACACGCCAAACTAACTTATTTATTACTATGTCTTCAAGGATTTCGCCAGACGGAATTTTCAAAGAGTTTAAATCGGTATTACTTCGTAAAAGTATCAGTTCATGTTTACAGTTCATAATAATTTTCTTGTAATCTTCCGCAAAACCTAAAATATTACTGAGTGGTATTGAAGCAGAAAAACTTCCTCCGGTCTTTGTTCCATTTATATCCCAACCCCATGCTTTTGCAATCTTAGCTTCGCTTTCATTAAAAGATAATAAACTTTTCATAGTTGTAGACAATCCAGCATTTTTTACTCTATCAATTTCAACTCCATTAAGTTCGTATCGAATATCTTGGAAAAGAAAGAGTAAAGGATTGTTTGTAAATTCAATAGTAGTAACTTTTTGTTTCGAATCCTTTTTTACTATATTTACAGTTCCTTCTAAAAAAAGCGTACTTGCAGATGGTAATATGTACAAATCCTGTTGATTAATAGGTATTCGGATTTCATCATTTCTGTTAAAACTGGTGACGTATGGTTTATGTGAATGATACTCGATACCATCTATGCTGTTATCGTATGCTGGCGAACTCGTTATATCTAACACATTCATTTTAGAAGACCGATTAATTTCAAAAATCTTTTATTTTCTTCAGTTATTTCAACTTTTTTCTTAGTTGTTCCTTTGCGGATTGTTCGATTGGTACTGATGTGTTTTATTTTTGCATTACTATATTTATTGTAGTCAATCATCTTTTTTTTATGTGTAAATATAGTTGAATTTCTTCACCTCGAAGGTTTATTAAATTATTATTAGTATCCAATAATCGAACGTTTATGGAACTAATGTTATTTTGATTAACAGGAAAATAAACGATATTCCTAGGTATTTCTATGATTCGATATCCTGGTGGAACGTTTGGAGCAAATTCATAAATAATATGGCTTGATTTTCCGTTAATATATGATCCGCTTACTATGTCACATTCGATTCTGACCACAGTCGTTGATAAAATGTTAACTGGAAACTGAGATTCGTGTATTATATTAGCTTTTAGAGTTTGTTTTCCAAAACCCAATAAGCTTCCCAGAGAATTCTCTTTTTCAAAATGAATGTCTCTACTGCAATAGATAAACGTTTTCAACGTGTTATTATTGCAAAATAAACTGAAGGTGTTTCCTTTTTTCACATTCGATTTTAAATAATCAGATATATTTTGCAGCTCGTAAGCACCTTCTGGAATTTCTATGACTTCGTTACTGTCGTAATGAAATATATTATTTCTATTGTCAATATTTGGGATGGAATTGAACGTTGACAAATGCAGTAGAGCGCATTCGTATTCACCATCAAATTGCAAAGGAGGATAATAGGTGGTAGATAAAATTGAGGTATTGCCTGATATTGACAGCGTGAACGACATTTTATAAATGAGAATAATTAAAACCAGTATTCCAATTTATAGCATGTTTATATATTTTATTCATACCCTACTGAGTTGAGTACATGATTCCAAAATTCACTTAAAAATTTTAAACATAAATGACCACAATTATTTGCATTAAAACTTTGATATCTACAATAATTATATGTTATATTCGATTTCAAATACTTAAGTAACTCAATTGGAGGCTTTAAATCACCGAAGCTATCAAAATACTCACAATAACTAAAAAGTTTTACATAGGTTACCCAATGCGTTCCTTCATTCTCGGAACTATCAAGATTGACAATTGCGCACTCAATATCTTTAGATGACTTGGGTAATTCATCTCTCATAAATACACCTCTGAAATATGGTATGTTTTTACTAGCATACTCCAATATGTCTATATTAGTGAGAGCACGTTTGGGTAACCTTTTCATCAGTTTTTTGAGCTTCTTACACATAGACCACCACCTTTTTTGTAAGGCTTAATGTACAAGCCTTTTCCTAAGGCAATAGTCTCCATCATTTTATTGTGACGTTGAGATTCTTTCAAGTTATTTTTGGCTGATTTATGATCATTTACAGCTTTCGCAATACCTGCAGCTCCTCCAGCCAATGCTCCTAAAGCAGACAATCCAGCAAATATCGGTATTAGAGGAAGAATGCCACCTGATTTTGGTAAGGGGATAACACGAGGAAGGGTAACTCCTTTCTTATTCTTGATTAGTTTTTTCGCTGCTGAGTAGGCGACCTTGATAGCTTTGGAATCACTTCTTGGTTTCGATTGCTTAAGTTGATTTCGTATATTAGAAACAATAGATTTAAACGTTCTTTTACCAGCACCATATTTTACTTTAGTTTTCATCACTTTCCTCACAAGCCAGGAAGCCAGTTTTTCTCCTCTTCCAGCGTTTTTAGATTTTAAACGCTGTTTCGCCATGTTTAATAAATCTAGATCGGCTTTATGACGATCTACTAAATTATTAGAATTATCGTACGCGATGTCGTGTTTCATACAAGCGTTATCCAACTCGTTAACTCCTGTATCCCCTCTTAACAAACGCTCTCGTAATCGTGTACCAGGTCCACAATAGTTATATCCAGGTAAATGTAGTTCAAAAGGCAATTTATTTATGAGAGTATTAACCAGTCCACCACCTTTCATAGCTGAGATAATAATGAAATGTCTTAATTTGATATTTATAATTATAGAGAATTATAAAATTGCACGCTTTTCAATCCAACTGTTTTCAGTGTTGGGGAGACCTAGCCACTTAACATAAAGCTTATTACCTTTCTTTCTAATAACTTTTTCAATAAGATATACATTAGGACAATGGGTTTTTTGAAGTTCTTGTTCGTAAAAACTTCCTAATATGGGTTGCTTGTGTAAGTCTTCAATTAAATATGTAGCAGGTTTAGAAGGATTTACTTTTTTTATCAAAAATAACTCCGTAGACCAGTTCGGAGTGTACCCTTTTTCAAAGATGCCTTTATATTTACTTATGCGAACATGATCACCTACGACAAATTTATTGGTTACAGGCATAAAATTATGTTTCTGTGAGTTCTGTATGTTTTTCGAAACAAGAATCTGATTTTTTCGATTAACTTCTTTTGGTTTATATTTTGTGGTGTGATGGATTGTGTTGTTGTAAGTTTTAATTACATTTTTTAAAGACTCACCGATCCACCTATAACTACCATTCAAACTGAAAAATTTATACAATTTATTTTTAAGGGTTTTGATTAGTCTTTCAACTATGGAAGCTTTTTTAACGGAGTATGTAGAATAATGATTTATTTTATTTTTGAAAGTAACTTTTTTGAATTCGTCATTATAAAACTCTGTTCCCATATCAGTTTGTAAGTGAACTGGTTTTCTGTAGCTTGTATTTAATATATCTTTAAATTTATTAGCTATTTCAGACTTCGTTTTAGTTTTGACAGGGATAGCCCAAGCAAACTTGGAAAAACAATCAATAACCACTAAAATATACTTATACCCATTGTTATAACTTTTTAAATTTTGAAAATCAATAAGATCTGCTTGCCATAAATCATCAATTCTCTTTAAAACTACAGATCGTCGAACAAAATTTTTACGTGCTGTTTTATGAATTTCATTTACAACTTGTAGCTTACTCATTTTTGGAGAAAGATTTTATGATCTTATCTAATTCAACTTTTGTGTAATAATCTTTTTTTAAGTTCTGAAAGTGTTTTTCAATATCTAATTTGTAAGTGTCTAATAATGTTTGGTGATTTTGTTTTTTTAAATATAATTCAAATTTTCTATCTACATATTCTTTGTTAACAGCATCGGTGTCCCACAGAGGAGCAGTAACGCCTGTCAATCTTGAAGTTTGTAAATCGAACTCTCCAGTTTGGTTTCTTATCAAAATGTTGGTAAAGTTATCAAAAAGAAACTGTGTATTCAATCTATTATTAACATGATTTCCAAACTTGTCCATGATTATTGGGGAGACTGATAGGAGCAAGTGATAAAACACAAATGAAATAAATTTCCCAAATTTATATTATATATTTACTAAGGTATAATGCCGCATTCACGCAGTTCTTCTATAATTGATATAATTTCATTATCTAGTCCAGTGTTACCAGCATCCTTTGAAGCAATCAATAATTTCAATCTTTCTATTAATTCATTAGGGTCATCCCAATAAACGTAATCCACATTCTTCTTCCATTTCTTCAAAAGTGACAGGCCTTCTCCTTTACGTAAATCTGGTAGACTACCATCAGTACTTCCAGAAAGTTTGTGCTGCTTGAATAGTGGCTTTATAACGTTCAAGTATTTACGACCTCTATTACTTTTAATTGGTTTACGTGGGTCATAATCTCTTCGATGAGCATTTGTTTCAAGTAACATTATTTTGTAATGGTTAATGTCTTCATTAGTCGTTGAAGATAAGTCCGGTGCTTTTTTGAATAGTAATTCACTTATACCTGGTGTCATTTTAAATTTAGTTGCACCAATTTGAATATAATCATCATGCATTATCACACGCGCAGATCCCATCATAAGTTTACCTCGCTCATTTCTCACACCAAATGGAATACCTTTTAAGTTTTCTGACGATTTAGACCATGATGAAATGTCTATACTCTGATCATCGGAACTAGACTCAACTGTTCTAAAGGACTCATTATTCGAATCGCTTTCACTCTCAGATTTTTCCAAATCTTCATCCGGGACTTCATCACCTGGACTAAACACATTAAATCCAATGTCGGACTCTCTTTTAAGTGTTTTATCTTTATCTAATGGACTTGCAGTTTCAAAAAAAGTGTCATTGTTGTGCTGAGCTTTTTTATAGTTTTTTTCTTTCTCCATCATTTTATTGAGAGGCTTTGTAATTGGCTTGAAAACGGATTCCAATATACTACTTTTCTCATTTTCAATGTCTCTCATCTTTCTAACCTTTTTTTTGACAGCTTCCGCAGCATTTGTAATTTGTCTCTTTAAATTCTTTTCCATAGTATTTCAATTCCGTGCGTAGTATAGAATGGTAGATTAGTAATGGTTACGTTTTAATAGTGTATTCATTTTTATAGGTTCGCTAAAAATACAACTGAATTATATCTACGTATACTTTTCTGCAAATTGGACATTTTTTGTGAATAGAAAAAGCACACTTTCCACAAGCCACAGCGTGCCCACAAGGTATGAAACACGTATTTACTTCTTTTTCAAAACATATTTTGCAGATTGGTTTTGTGGTTTCAAGATGGTTATGAACTGGTGTATTGTAATCCTGGCTTGGCACGAGATTTTCATATGATCTACTGACACTTTGCACATATCTTTCACCTTTCACTATCTTAAGATAAGAGCAGTATTTAAACCAGCGTGCATGTTCTATCCACGGTTGATCTTCAGGGGTCCAGTCCTTCAGTCTTCCATCACAATAATAACAAACAACTCTATCACTTTGTCCTCCATAAAAAAAACCAGCGTCAGCCATAGCCTGAGGTTTTTGAGGTAAACCTTTTGGCCAGGTCTTGAAACTCTCCAAGCGCCTGCTTTCAGTACAGTAATATGGGTGTTTAGGATTAGCCATTTATTTATCTATAACTTTCTATGTTACGGCCTACATATTACAGCGACACAGCACGACTGAAGAGATTGCCGCCATCGTTGGTGAGTGGAATATGATCTAGTTGAACTCAATAAAGGTGTCAAATTTTTTACGATAACATCCTCTATTTTTTTCGCAATCTTTGTTTATTACTAAATAACTATATGGTTCTTTCCATACATCAATACACATTTTTCTAAATTCATCCCAGGACATGTCAGTGTTAACGTGTTCATTAAAAATATGTTTCATATTAACATCATCTTGCTTGAAAACGACAATTAAATTTGCATTGTCTCTTATTAGTTGCTTAGGAATTTTGGTGTAAGTTTGATTCAAATAGAAACAGTCTATATATTTATGTCTCCCCATCGTAAAATAATCGCGTATATTATTCTGTTTTTCACATGCAACATCGTCAAATATAATAATTGAATCACACTTTGCAGCCTCTGGTTTAAGAACCTCTTCATTTTCATGGTACTTAGAAAAAGTTACATTTGGAACTGTCTTTAGAACTTCTTCCAAAAATATATATTTTGGTTGATAAAATGTTTTAGAATACACATATACGTTCCGAAACTGCAATCCATTGTAATGTAGGAGTAAACCTATTACTAAATTTGTTTTACCACAATTTGATGGTCCACATATTAAACAGCGTATGGTGTTCGGTAAAAGTTTTCCATGACGAAAACTACGTTTTTCGGGATCAAGACTGATGTTGTCTAATTGTAGTGACTCCGACTGTTTAACGAACTTCATTGTAAGAATGTTTGAAATAGAATGACGAACTCGCATGATAGAATACGATTAATAAGCAAACCGTAATCATGAGCGGCTAACCGCAACCAATCAATCAATCGGGTACGACCTTTTGCACCTAGGCTAACGTTCTTCGCTTTCATCACAAAAGAGCTGCAATATTATGATGTTATTGGGTGTTCTAATACTCAACACGAGTGAAACGAGTTTAACTTATTTTATTTATTTATTTATTATCTTTTTTTCCTTCATGAAATTCATAAACATTTTGAGCCACTGATACACTGCCTTAAAGTTAAAAAAATGATTATACACAAACACAAAAAAAGATAAAAGACAAACAGGGTACAGTAGGTACAAGCTCTATCTGGCTCTGTCTGTGGCTCTGGTTTTGAGTCTGTGTGAGTGCTCACCAGTGTTGTATACTGTGTGTGTGACGTTTCAACGTAGGATTTATTTAGTCAACACAGACTCAAAACCAGAGCCAGACAGACCTTGTGGTAGGCTTACAGGTATAGGAGGGTTTGAGACCCGGAAATCGATGTAATACAATGAAAAGATAATACACTTGGCAATCTACTAGGTATAGAAGAGTCTACTTTTCATCTGAATAAAATGCAAACAAAGCCTCGCAATAACTTCTACTCAATAAGTACTCCATCGTGCAATACTTCGTGTTAAAAGCCTCCAAACTTCCACGCAGCGTAGTAACCCACTTCGCTGCCCAAATTCAATCTCGCCGTCATATCTGTGAGCAATTGTCTAGCTTTTAGTGCCGAACTGAATTTGGGCGAATAATGGGCAACTTTGCCCGGCTAGTGGGTAAGTTTGCCCGCGAACTTTCTTCTACTTGCCGACTGCAGATGGTCACCAGTTTGAATATGAGGCGGATGAGCTCGGCCAATTAGAATGACATGCCTTACTAAAGCACACACTGGAACTTCATCATAATATTATTTTGTTAAAAGGCTCTTACAATAGAACGTTAGGAAACAAATTGTATGTTTTTTTGACACTTTTTCTAGGTTTGGTCACGTAGAACTAGTACCTTTTTGTAATCTTTACAGTTATTTCTTAGTGCAACCGAGCCATCCATCTTATTGTACTTTACTCTCCATCTAAAGGTTACCTAAATTTTTTTTACTCCATCCAAAGTTGTCTGGAAGAAATTGCTATCCAGCGATAGAATCACCATTTGTACATAATTTTTAAAATTATAAGTACTTGGTATTCTGTTGTTAGCTGTAAGGTGTGCAACAAAGAATTGTCTATTTAAGCCTATGAAATGTAGGTATTCTAGAGTAAGTAAGTTGAACTATTCTATTCTATTCTAGTCTCACCTATAAGATGACTTAAGATTTTATTAAGAGATTAAGACGTTTCATGGTGATCCTTGTGATACGAAGGAATAAATAACTTTTGAATATGAATTAATGGCCTTACTTATAAAAATATGTCAAAAGATAAACAGTGCTGAAACTATTGCCATCTCTTACCACTGGGTAATGACAAACAGTGACAGGGCTAACTTTAAGCAATGATTAAATATAAATTGCGTTTATAAGTAGGGCTGTAACTAAATAACTATAGACAAAACGATAAAATCACTCAGACTTTATTACTGAGAACGAACTTCCTAGGCAACCTTGTCTATACCTTAATACCTATCAAGGTAGCAACAATACAAAGTTGAGCGCTTCGCTTTCCGACTCACGACTCGGCGAATGATTCCAGCATCACCAATTAATTATTAGTTTCGTCGGCTTGTAGTTGTTCGCTATAGTTGCTAGTTGTTCGCTAGGCCTACCACAAGCTTTGTATGGCTCTGGTTTTGAGTCTGTGTGATTGAAATAAATCCACACAGTATAATACCCTGGTGAGCACTCACGCAGTCTCAAGACCAGAGACAGAGCTTGTGGTAGGCTTATAGTTGTGACGTCAGACATATTCTACCCGTTTCTATAACTAAGATAGACTCATAGGTTATGACTGTTATTGAGTTAGCTTTAGGTATAGATACTTAGTCAAGAGTATCTCGACTTAAGCTAAGTGATTGTAATAATTTAGGATATCTTCATGTATATTATTCATAATTGGAATAATTGTATTTTGCCTAGTATTTGAGCGCTTTGCCGCTACTGATTTACCTAAATTGTATCTAGGGGTTAATTTTATCATCTACTAATAGCGGAAACTGTCATAAGAGCGAAGAGAGTGGCGTATTAGAGGGTGAAGGCTTATACCCAGCAGTGGGAACATACGGGCTAAATAGATAGATAGAAATAACGCTATACATCGAATAAAAATATGTCTGTCCTTGTCTTTGAAGAGATGGATATATTTTTATCAGATATCTGTAGATTAAAAAATAAGCCGTTTTTATTTGCTTTTGGTTTTCTGTCTAGAAAAACTGGGTTCAAACTGGTACCCAGAAGGGCAAGGCCCACTTCATCATTTCGTATACGAAATTTTGTTTTCGTTTCCCCTATTTGTCTCTCTCTATTGCATGGAGAAAAGATAAGACAGCAATAATACGTTACGTAGAAATGATCGAAACGACTTGTTGTCTCTTCAATTTTCCATACAAAAGAGAGGGACACGCGCTCTCACGAAAACAACATTTGGTAGACGAAATGTGGTAGCAAAACTCCGACTTCGGGTACATATTCGATGGTCGTATAATAATACCAAAGTCTATAGGTACATAAATTAGGAGTGAACGTTCTTCGGTAATGTGGTAACGGAACTAGTTCAGAGTTAATAAGAACTATGCATATACTTGATTATATTATAACAGTACCGCCCATACACCAATAATGGTCCAATTAAGATTAAATACAGTCTCAAAACGTAACTAACTCGGTGAGGTTTCAGTAGCCAGTGTCAAAGAGTAGGCACATCACAGAGAAAATGCATCACAACGTCAAAATCATTGCCAAGTGTCCAGATGAAATATAATAATAACAGGTACTTATTGAAAGGCTATTTGGAACTAATAATCTGTGGTATCTAGTTCTCAACAATAGTGAAATAACAAAATTATCTAGCAAGATACAAAAGTTAAATCTAGGGAATCTAGTTCTTAAATTATCTAGCAAAATTCAAAAACTAAATCTGGGGTAACTAGTTCTCAACATTATTGAAATAACAAAATTATCTAGCAAGATTCAAAAGTTATATCTGGGGAATCTAGTTTTAAACATTATTGAAATAACAAAATTATCTAGCAAAATCCAAAAACTATCGCATTTTTATGTAAGAACAATGTCAGTGTAAATACGCTTCCGATCGCAGTTTCACTCCAGTGGTTACTGGAATACTTTTCCAGTTCACCAACAGTAGTTTTCAGGTATTGGAGTAATTCGTCCATTCACATCAGTTCATTCAGCTGTTATAATGTTTGATGACAATTTAGGAGGTTACTCCGTTTTAGTCTTTGCTATTTAGTTTTATAAGTTTGCTGTCTCTTTTCCAAGATAATGGAGTGAGTGGATGAGCCGATCTCAAAATGAAGTGTGTTATAAGCAAAACAATTATAAGCTAGGTCTCTGTTCTACACTTACTCTGTACCAAAACCACAGCTGGTCCGTTCGGCCGTGAAATTTAGTTAGCAAGGATACCGCGGTAGATGTTTGAATTTTGATATCTCAAATGGTCTGGCAGTAACTTGGTTCGGATAAGCTGATGCTTAAGCGTTGCGGCTCGGCTGCAAAGCAGAAAAAGCAATCGCGCGGCAAAACCGTATCAATTGCACAATCGGTAAAGGAAGTTTCCATGAACTTCCTTTACCGATTACATTTGATACGGTTCATACTTTTGAGGATTTCAAATATTGAATTACTCGGAAACATAATGTTAAAAATAACGGTATAGATAGTGCAATTCACGAAGACGCGCCCCTCGCGGGGTGCGGGGAGTTTGCTCCGAGCGGCAGTCGCGAACCGTAGTCTATTCATTGTAGTGTGCGTGTGCACTCATAGGTAATTAGTGTGTACCGATAACACTCAAACATTGACGGAAGCTTGCACACATATACTATAAACGGTTAGGAGGAATAGTGGGGCGCGCCTTCGTGGATTGCACTATCTATACTATATAATTATTATATAACCTCACGACAAACTTTTTACGATCATATAAATTTGTAGATGAAAAAAATATTTCGAGCGTAATAGATTTTTTTAGGTTCTCGCTCAGAGAGCCGTTCTGTTTGGTCCATTTTTTCGTAAGTTATTGTTAAAAACCGACATAGCTCTTAGAATTAGTACCTACCTAAGTTGAAGTGGCAATGGGCAGGTCATATAGCTCAAAGAACCGACAACCGTTGGGGAATAAAGGTTCTCGAATGGCGACCACGAACCAGAAGACGAAACGTAGGGTGTCCACCCACCAAAAGGACCGACGACATTGTTAAGATCGCGGGAGGTCGGTGGATAGAAAGAGAGAGGCCTATACCCAGCAGTGGACTTCTTCAGGTTGCCTGATGATGATGATGAAGGTTAAAATCTTAAAAACTGGACCTTATAACTAAGACGAACTTGAACTTGAAGAACTTGAACTTAACGGATACCTACCTTATAGTGGCCTCAAAGATCAGTCTTCTATTATGTCCGAATAGCAAGAACAAAATATCATGTTTAGAACGTAAACCAAATCGCTTATAGATACCTAATAGAAATTCCAAACGCATGTACGTTCCGGGGCTAATATCGTCTTACAGAAGGGGTAAGAGAGAAGGGGTAGTTTTATTCGACCCCTTGGAAATGTACGCCCCAGGCCGGGTGGTGTAACATTTATATTGTGACGTTTTTTAGCGCATGACGGTTTCGTGATATGGTTTGGTAATAGAAGGCGTTTTTAATATAAAATATTTCTTTTCAGCTATTATTTTTCACAGCTTACTTCTAGCAACCCTGCCTAGTCCCTTTACTGACTTTAACTAATGGTCCCTCGCTATTACATCCTACGTTATCGTGTCATCTGTTTAAAGTTTGAAAGACACATACAATTTAACATTATATTAGGGAATGGGAGAATAGTAGGGGTTCAGTTCAGCTGTTAACATTGCGGTCGAACTTCACGTAAGGGTAAGTTCGTTTGATCATTATTTATTTGTTAAGGCATTGATGATGAGATGAGGTTTGTGGTACCAATGTCACGTGTCAGGCATAAAATGAACTTCCTGAAAACGATCTTTCAGCGCAAACCCACCGCGTTTTTGATAGCCAATCTGCTTGTAATCTCACCACAAAGGAATAAAAAACTCACTTTCTTGTGAGCTATAGACTGTTTTACTATCAATCTGGGGGGCAATTCTAGACCAGTGACTTTTTTGTCACGGTAGATATATATCACAAGAACTGTCAAATTTAAATAGACATGACATTTTCAATAGATATCGTATTCCAGCAATATCACTTTAGACATTTATCGAGCGAAGGCCGTTAGATATGTGTCGAGTGGTGAGTAGTAGTCGACATTGACATCTCTAATATACTTTGGGTGACTTTGGGCTTTTTTTTTCTTTCGGTCCTTGGAGCAGGCTAGAGTACCAAGACCATACCACCTAGTCTTACTTTTTGATAAAAAGTCAATGATGTTTACTTGTTTGTAGGGGATACAAGTTGGGAGCGAGAACGCGAATAATACTTTCTCATAAACCTACAATAAGTGAGGAGTGATTGAATTTAGCTCGTACTTAGTAATTATTCAATGGCGCAGTTAGAAGAGCAGTCAATCAGACAGTCAACGTCTATACTTGTATCCAGGGTTCAAGCTTCGAGAGAAATATTCTTTTTGCATTGAATGGCCATCTAGTTGTTAACCTTTGAATTAAAAATTCAAGTCATCAGAGTCCTTCTCTTGAGTGTAATGATCCTGACAATGACATTAACTACAACACTTCATAGACAACTGAACATAGATTACAAACAACAAAGTTTACAGTTTTATGGTACATAACGTTCCATGTGTTTCCGGAATTAATTATTGTAACTAACATTTTGTGCGAAAAGTCCATTGATTACTATCTAATGAAAATGAATCTATTATAAACAACAACAAGAACGCATTATAAACGCCGTTTAATAGGAAATGTGTTTATTTGAAGACAATAATAAAGTTAGTGCTATCGAACTATTCTATCGATAGAAACGGAACGTAGATAAACATGAACAACAACGGGATAGTCTGTGGAAGTTCTAAGAATGAACCTTCTTTCTGACATCTCTAAAGTAAAAGTCTAACGTAAAAGTCTATCGGTGGCTAGAATACGCATTTTAGCGCGGTTCGATATTATCTTCGACAAATTTGGTGATATGACACTGCTTTCGCGACATTTCAAATCTCTATTTCGAGCGTAAATCTCTAAAAGTCTAGAATTGGCCCCCTGGTCAGAAAAATTGTCTATTAAGTACTCGTACAGTTTGTAGCTACGTGTTTAATTAAACTCATGCATGTGTATGGTTATAAAACTTGTAAGACTGACCAAGTGAAGTAGCACCACACTGGGAACTTCACTGCTATTATTTTTGATTTGTAAAAGGATCATATAAAAAAACGGTAGGGACCGAGCCGTAGTTTGTTGCCTGTTCTTTTAGGCTTCGTCGCGTGGAACTGGCACCTAGACTCACCTAGCTTTAAGACGTTTCAAAGTGATTCTTGTAATTGAAATGAATAAAATGTTATTTAGTTTGAGTTTGTAGTAGTACCTTAGTAGGAGAGCTCTTTGTGTAAGGCTGGTCCGGGTGCGTACTACCACCATGCCTATTTCTGCCGTGAAGCAGCATTGCTGTGCTTCCGTTTGGTGGTTTCGGTGTGGGTGCCAGTGAAATAACTGGCACGTGAGGCTCAATATCTGTATGCCTCTAGTTTGTAGACGCAGAGCAGTGCATCGTAGGGCATTGTCCTGAAGTACGTGACCTACTAGGTAGGCAATGCTTTGTAACAGACAATGGCGATGGAAGTATACTTTTAGATAAAAATATCATTTCAATTCAGTCTTTAAAAATATATGAAGAAGTTATGTGGCACAAAAATACAGCCCAATTGATAATCTTCTCCTTTTTTTAAGTCGGTTAAAAAGAGACTCATAATGGCCAATTGCGTGATCAAATCAGTAGGATTGCACCACTATTAAACACAGTTATAGATACGTTATCTATAATAGCACTCCCCATTCACCAAAACCATTTTCACCCGTTCACCAAATCATTAGACAATAGACAAAACTACGAGGGAAGGGATCCATCATTAGTTAGTGAACTATTGTCATTAGGGCTAATTACGGCGAGGTACATTTGTCGGGGTAATGGAAGCATTAGTCGCGCGGATGGGGGGAATCAATCGAATGTTGGAATGGAAACAGACGCGGAATCAAAGACCTGCGCACACCTAGGTCGTGGCGATCGCGATGAAACACTGTCAAATATCGCTGTCAAATTTGACAGCGTTTCATTGATCGCCATCGCCAGTGAACTAGGTGTGCGCAGGCCTTAGCTTGAATCGTTTGTTTGTGACGTACTTCGTTCTTTCGAGATGAGGGCAAAAAAGTTTGAATCGATAAAATTATACTTTGGATAAATAATAATGCATCATCATCATCATCATCATTATCAGCCTGAAGAAGTCCACTGCTGAACATAGGCCTCCCCTACACATTTCCAGGAAGAACGATTCTGAGCCTTTTCCATCCATCGACTTCCCGCGCGATCTTAACAATGTCGTCGGTTCATCTGGTGGGTGCATAATAATGCATAATAAGGACAATCAACACTATTATCTAGCCCCTAAATAAGCAGAGCTTGTACTATGGGAACCAGATAGCTGATAATATTTTAAATACGTTTTCTTGGTCTCCATAATCTTCTTATAATCGTATCACTGGTTTCTCCAAAATTGTGTGGTAAAAGAAATCAAAGTAAATACATACTAAGAATAAAATATAGCACCCAGACTTGTTCCCCGTGGGGGTCGAAACTACAGCCTAGAAGGCAGAGCTACTACCAACTGAGCTGAGACGCCAGTCAAATACATAGAAAACTCCTAAAAACTAGTTATATTTTATTTCACTTAATTCGACGTAGCAGACAAATTCAGCCAGTTCCACGCATGAGACAATAGGCTCAGCTGGATAGGTTTGGGAGCCGAGAACTATCCGTTCGTGCAATAGAACGAATCCCCTTTTCATTTATTTTCTATTCACTTCGTAGACTATATTTTCCTGCAAAAAAGCTTTCTCAAAAACGCTGCTAAGTACGATTCACATGCATAAAGATTTTATATATTATATATTTCTTCTGTGGACAAGTTTTGTATAATTAAGCTTTCTTTGCTCAGATTGAAAATAATGAAAGAAAGCATGAATCTAATTTAAACCTTATACCACCATCAGTAGGGTCTAAAATGCACCGCAAGATAATAAAGCTAGATCCACACGTGCAGTCAGTAAGTTCAAATGTGACACTTGAAACTGGTTCAGTGTATCAATGAAATATTATTGTGACGCTGCGTTATTGATAAGACTTTTCTATAATACGGATTACTTTGAGAGTGAAACCCAATTTGTGATAAAAGAGGTCAAATAAGTGATAATGAATTGAATTTTATTCCATAACTGCCTTTTACAAGACTCGCCAGCGTTTTTTGGGCACTCTGCTCACTCGGTGATCTGAAATCTGCCATCTTATTTTAGTGCTAATAGAAAATTAGGTTGCATTCGATTAAATAGGATTTTTTTTTGTTTCTTAACGTAGCAAATAATGGCCACTCTGCAAAGAGAGCTTAAAATACTGATTAAAAGTGAACTCGTTTTAAAAGTAGGTATGTTGACTTTATAAATCAGTATTTTTTGTGAACAGAGCTAAAGTCAAGAAGAAATATTTGACAGAATGCTTTCATGTTGTGAATTTGTTTACAAAATTATTTTTATAATGAAATCAAACTAAGAGCCAATTGTTCAATCTACAGAAAAAAAACTATTTGTTGTAGAAAAATTGATAATCCTTATTTTTGATAAGCCTAAAAAGAGATATTATTAGAGAATATATTTTTATCTCAGGAATATATCTTTCATTTGTCCATTGAAAAATTAATAGCTCTAAGAAAAAGCGCTGCATATTATAACAGTCACGAACAATCCACCCGTCAATAGTTTCGTATCTGCACCGCAGTCGAATATTTCACGTCGACAAGCCGGAATCGTGGCCCTACAAAACTGCACATTTTACAGCAACATTTGAGGCACTTTATATTCGTGGCAGCGACATTAGGAGGAAGTGGGAGTGTCCTCTCGCTGTATATTATCAGGGCATCGGAAGAGAAGCACGTTAGCTCGATAGTTTGTTTGGAGCACATCCTGGGGAATAACAAGCGGCTGCAAGCTACTGTAAACAATGAATTCACTGCAATTGACTTTATTTCGAACATTCCTTTGACAGCATTTTATTTATGTTCGAACATTAAGTTATTCCCAGTTCTTCTTAGGAACATTTCAAAATCATCTGCGTATTCAAGCCAAGTCAAGCAACACTTTTCACAAGCTCGAGAACATTATGAAAAGACGCATATTCTTTTTCTTTCTACTTTGGCTATCTTTATTCCCATTATTTGGGGTCGGGTCTTCTTTCTTTTCTGCGCTAGGAGTCTGTCTTGGGTGGTTGGCTCGGGAAAAAAAACTACGTGTAAGTATTATATCAGCTAGGTTTCAATAGTGCAAGCTCTGTTTAATTTGGGGCTAGATGGTGTTGTGTGGGTTGTCCACAATATTTATTTATTTATATTTCTATATTATGAAATCAAGGGAAAATATGCAGGATCAGTAAGAAAAGCTCAATTTATATGCTACAAAATGTAATATCCTAATGCCCCATAAACCGAATAAATTAACCAATTTAATCAAGAGCCAATCTTGCTGTAATTGCAAAGTGTTCGACATTTTATAACGCCTATAAAATCTCGATAAAGTTGAATCAACATAAGTGATTAGTACGCTGGTATTGAACGCTGTTCTTTTGAAAGCTATCTAGGATTGTTTTGATAAATATTTGGCGTACAGAGTTTGGCTGCAAAAAGCTTTCAACCAAAATAAATAAAAGTCTGTATTGAAAAATACTATTTCAATCGAAATTTATATGCGAGCCTTTTGTCCGAAGACTAAACTTACCTATTCATCGCCACGCTTTGGTGTCGTAATAGTGCAAATTTTTACCTAGTTTAATTAAAGCACTGCTATTATTTTAAGGTCGGGGTATTAAAAGCTATTTCTATTTTTACATGTTTATTTTAATCTTTTATACTACAGTAATACTGCTCCAAATGGTGACAACTCCAGACCATTCGGTTAAGAAGGAACAAGTTATGCCAGGGCTTAACAAAGGGGACTTTTAAAAGATCTTTTCCCGGCATCGATCCCGAGCTAGGACATCGTTACACGGATCCCAATCCATTAAAGTGAACGTCCGGCAATGACACCCGTTTGTAGGACCTTTACCATGCTGCTGATATATCGACGGACCCTAATCTGGCACTAGTTCGATATCGACTAATCAAAGTCAAAGTCAAAGTCATATCATCACATAATTTTTTATTCATTACGATGCAAGAATCACTTTGAAACGTCTTAAAGCTAGGTGAGTCTAGGTGCCAGTTCCACGCGACCAAGCGTAGAAGAACAGGCAACAAACTACGTCTCGGTTTCTACCGTTTGTTTATATGATATCAGTCAGCCTATACCAAGATCTAACCGAGATGACTTGACGACGAGATCTTATAAAAAAGCGGCCAAGTGCGAGTCGGACTCGCCCATGAAGGGTTCCGTGGCAACAAGTCACATAATATAAAAGTTCTAGTAGTTCGTCGAAAGGTAAATTGCGGTTTACGATTAATGACTTATAAAAAAAAAATACTGACTAGATTCAAACCAAATTTCGGTGGAAGTTTGCATAATGTATATGATAGTGATAAGATGTATATCATATATTTTTTTTTAGTTTTATCATTTTCATAATTATGTTAGAAGTTACAGGGGGGACACACAATTTACCACTTTGAAGTGTCTCTCACGCAAACTATTAAGTTTAGAAAAAACGATATTAGAAACCTCAACATCATTTGAAGACCTATTTATATGTAGATACCCCATAAGTAAGGGCTTGATGAAAAAATAAAAAATGTGTTTCAGTTTCAAGTATCGGGACTCCCAAAATTTAATCTACTCGCCAAGTTTCATCAGTCTAGCTCTTGTAGTTTCGGTGAAAATGGTTGTGACATACGGATGAACAGAAAGACAGACATGACGAATCTAAAAGGGTTCCGTTTTTGCCATTTGGCTACGGAACCCTAAAAATCTCAGAGTGACGAAATCTTAAAAGTAATTCTCGCCTTCGTACAAAAATATGGAATAAGACTTAAAATACATTCGTCATCTTGACGGTGCAAACATTGAAAGTACCATTTTTGGCACAACCAGGGGGTTAATTCTCGGGCCGATCTCGATCATTTTGCAATTTTATTTTATTGCTTCTTTTCCCAACCCCACACTTTTTGTACGTTTTCCGTATATCGTAGCTGTCGAGGCTTTTATGAAGAGGTCGTTGATGAATTACTCAAGGAAATCATACATTCTCTCTTCGAAAAAAAGCAATAAAATAAAATTTCTCGGGCCGATCTCGATCATTTTGCAATTTTATTTTATTGCTTCTTTTCCCAACCCCACACTTTTTGTACGTTTTCCGTATATCGTAGCTGTCGAGGCTTTTATGAAGAGGTCGTTGATGAATTACTCAAGGAAATCATACATTCTCTCTTCGAAAAAAAGCAATAAAATAAAATTGCAAAATGATCGAGATCGACCCGAGAATTAGCCCCCAGCTCGGATAATCCCACTCGGGTCGTGTTTGACACGGCCAGTAAAACAAACATGGCGGCCGGGCCATTATACCTGTTTGCTTAGGGCACGTTACACTTTATTATGGTGTTTTTCCTTATCAAACGTTAATTTTGTACATTGTGAATTTGCTGTGAAAATCTTTGGTTTTTCACTTTCATCGAGAACAAAGTTGTTAGTACTTACAAAGATTTTTATTATGTCCCAAAAGTTAAGAGCCGAGCGGGTTTTGATTTTTGGGACATTATAAAAATCTTTGTGGTTTTCTTAAGCGTAGTAAACACTATAAAATCAATAAAATAAAGTTGTTAATGTTTATTCAGATTCTTCCATCTATACCCCCCTTCTCCCTCCTCTTCCCCCCGGACCGCCTTACGGTGTAGACGATTATACAAACCTCTAAATAATTTAAATCCGATAAAATAAAGAAGTTTAACAAAATTAAATACAGTACAAATATTAGGACATCATAAATAGAAAGGAGTTAAGACTGCGCTACATTCATTAATTTACTTTACGATAATTCGCACTTGCAAAACTAGACTCTGTGCCTAAGACTTACGGCAAGATACCGCTTCGACACTACTGGTTGCCTGGTACCTGTCTACAGACGATACTGAGCGCACTCGCTCCTCTGTTGCCGGCGGATCAAATCACGACTATTTTTGCATTTTTACTATTACTTACCTAATTAGTAGGTACGTACGATGAGCGAGACTACGATGAATAGGTCTTCCTCCGAGAGTAACTTAACTCAACATAGTTCAGATACTACTCCTCCTCCTACCCATATTTTCCGGCGTGGAAAAAGGCTGAGAGAGGATGAATGGAGTGAGGATTTCAACGCTTTTAGAGAGGAAATAAAATCCATGATAAGCAGTCTGCATACAGAGCAAGAGTCTAAACTCAGAAAGTTATTTACGCCGACTTTGACTGTGATTCAAAAGTCAAATGAAAGTATTGAATTATCTATCACTCACTTAGTAGCGCAAAATGAAGAACTGACTAAAAAAGTTGATCAGCTGGAACAACAGCATAAGCAGGACAGAGAACGCATTACACTGTTAGAAGACAGGCTGGAGGACTTACAGAGGAGTAGCCGTAAAACAAACATAGAAATTAAAAATGTGCCTAAGAGCAACAATGAAGAAAAAGAAGACTTAATGAACATGGTTGTGCGTCTGGGCAAGTCTATTGACTGCGGCATTAATAAGGCCGATGTTCGAGACATCTATAGATTGAGAGAAAGAAAAGATGGACAGAAAAACACACCTATTGTGGTAGAATTTTCCTCTACCATTTTGAAGACTGATGTCCTCAAAAAATGCAAGACTCACAACATAAGAAACAAAAGCAAGCTTCGTGCAAAGAACTTGGGCTTTACAAGGAATGAAGAAACCCCTATATTTGTATCAGAGCAATTGACTGTGAAAGGATCACGCTTGTACTTTCTCGCCAGGGACCTTGCCAAATCAAAGGGTTACAAATTTTGCTGGACATCGTACGGCCGCGTATACGTGAGACTGACGGAAAATTCTCCCATTATACTGGTGAAGTCCGAACAACAGGTTACCAGCCTGCTTCAGGCAATATGACTACTCTGCTGCATGAGTATTCTACTCTGCATGAGTATTCTAGCTAACTGAAGACTTTTTAGAATTATCTTTGTTTTTGTTATATTTATGGTAAGACTATTACACACACTAACACAAATATACACACTATTACAATCCTCAACTCTCAAACACACAAAACAATACACAACACAATACAAACTTATTAACCCTACTTTCTCAACTAGTATAAACAAATATTGCAAACTACCCACACAAAACATAACAATAATTTCGCAAAATATAAGAAGTATTTATAAGAATATGAATGACTTGCAAGTAAACCTCACTGAATTAAAACACGAAGCAGACCTTATTGTGTTGACGGAATGTAGACTTGCACAAAACAAACCTATTCCACATCTCACTAATTACAACTCTTTTACTACGACTATTCACCTAAATCAAAACGATGGAGTTACTACTTATGTTAAAAATACGCATAAAACTTTGGTTAAAGAAATAAAACTAACACATGCATCTTGCTTACAAATTAATCTATATAATACAATTATTATTATTCTATGTATCTATAGATCTCCCTCAAATAATAGTGCTGAGTTATTTATAAGCTCCCTTGAAGCGCACTTAGCCAATATAAAAAGTTATGAAAAAATTATAATAGTAGGAGATATCAACATAAATACTTTACCTAAAACATCTGAAAATAGTCAAGAACGAAACAATAGATTAAGCTACTTAAATATGCTGTCAATGCATGGCTTACTACCAGGACATAATTTACCTACAAGAGAAAATAGTTGTTTGGATCACGTCATATTAAAAATAAATAAAAGTAAAAACGCAGCCGCTATTGCAGTGATTCAAACGACTATCACTGATCATCTCATGATATTATTAAGCATTTCTAAAATTTCTTCTAACGACTGTTGTAAATCGAAAGCAGTTACTAATTATGAAATGGCTCTCCGAAACCTAAATGACCAAAACTTTGCACATCTATTCAGTGTGAATGACCCTAACGTTTTGTGTGAATTATTAATTACCATGATACAACAAAGTATCTTCCAAAATACAATAGTTAAAATTATACCAAGGAGTAAACAAATTTTGAAGCCTTGGATAACCCAAGGCATTTTACGATGCATTATTAATAGAAATAACATGCAAAAGAAACTACAAAATGACCCAAATAATGAAATCCTAAAAATTACTTACAGAAGATATAGAAATCATTGTAACAACTTAATAAAAAAACTCAAAAAGAAATATGATAGGGACCAGTTAAATAAATCTTCAAAAAATAGTAAAACTTTATGGAAAACTATTAATAACATCACCAACTACAAATCCACAAAAACAGCGAACATTCAATTACTTCATAATAAGGCTGCACCCAAAGAATCCGTTGATTCTGTAAATTCATTCTTCGCGAATATTGGAAAAAACCTAGCTGAAAATATTTCGTCACAGACCTCTGCAAATAACATCCCGTCTAATAGTACACCCTTTAACCAAGTGTCGTCTTTTGTACTTCTTGAAACAGACCATCAAGAGCTACATAATATTATCATGGACCTTAAATCAGAAAGCGCCCCTGGATGGGATAATATCCCAACTACGTTTCTTAAACTCGCAACAAATATTTTGATCCCAATACTTTGTCACTTGATAAACCTTTGCTTTAGCAAAGGATTATTTCCTAATCTACTTAAACAATCAATTATAACACCAGTGTACAAAAGCGGAGAAAGAGATGATGTTAACAATTATAGACCCATATCCGTTTTGACATCTATTTCTAAAATAATCGAAAAGCTAATTAATATTAGACTCATTAAATATTTAAATAAATTTAACATCTTATCGGGATCACAATATGGATTTAGACAGGGACTCTCCACTGAGGATGCTGTAACTGCACTCAGTAGCCTTATTGTACATCAGGTTGACAGCGGAAAGAAGTGTCTGGCGGTATACCTTGACCTGAAAAAGGCTTTTGACACAGTGTCTGTACCAATCCTTATTAAAAAACTCGAAAAAGTAGGGATACGTGGAGTGCCTCTAGCACTGCTCTCGGATTATCTGTCTGAGCGTAAACAAAGAGTCAAAATTGGTGAATTTGTCAGTGATGATGAGATTATTAGCTATGGGGTGCCACAGGGGAGTACCCTGGGACCAACCTTGTTTCTGATCTACATAAATGAGCTCTGTGATCTAAAAACTAACGACGAGACATTTTTTTCTTATGCAGATGACACGGCAATCGTGTTCACTGGTACATCTTGGAACGATATTAAAATCAAAACTGAAATAGGACTTGCTAAGATATCTAAATGGCTCAACCTGAATCTACTAACCCTAAACGTTACTAAAACTAATTTTATGACCTTTACAATGTACAATAACACTCAACCTAAACCCGACTATAACATAATAATACACAATTGCAACAACGAAAAAACCTCTTGTAACTGCCCTAATATAAATAAAGTAACAACTACAAAGTATCTTGGAATTATGATTGACCAACGACTATCATGGCATGCGCATATTGAACTTCTCATGAGCAGGGTCCGAAAACTGATATGGATTTTTAAAATCCTGCGTCATGTTGCACACAAAAAACTTATCAACCAGATATACATATCTTTGGCGCAGTCTATTCTCAATTACTGTATACCAGTCTGGGGTGGTGCAACAAAGAATAAGTTCTTAGAGTTAGAAAGAGCACAAAGGTCTTTATTAAAAGTTATGCACTTCAAGCCCTATAGATATTCCACTGACATGCTCTATTCAGACTTGGGCTTATTATCAGTTAGGAAACTATATATTCTACTATCAGTCTTAAAGCTACACAAATCTCTTGATTATGACCCCACCAAAGTTAATAAAAGAAGAAAAGACAAGGTAACACCTAAAATAACTGCTCGAACTAAATTTGCTTCACGTCAATACATGACACAAACAATACATCTGAGGGCTTATTCCAAGAATTGACAAGCTTTTGGGTGTTAGCTTCACTTTTTACTTCGTGTTCGTGCTACCCTAGGCAAATTGACATGGTGATAAGACGCAAACATTTCGATGTTGGCCGCAATGAATCTAACACGAAGTCTTCTTTTTTAGCAAGTTGTCAACATGGATCGGGCATAGATTCCTCAAAATAAAGACCATAAAGATGACTGCTGGTTCAATTGACTGACAATTCACGATTGTTCAGTATGCCTACCATGAACTCTGTCTGGCTCTGGTTTTGAGTCTGTGTGAGTGCTCACCAGTGCATTATACTGTGTGTATGACGTTTTGAGCTAGGATTTATTTAGTCAACACTCACACAGACTCAAAACCAGAACCAGAGACAGAGCCTGACAGAGCTCATGGTAGGCCTACAGGAGAAGCATTTGAAGTTTTTTTCGTGCCAAATCGTAGGTAACTCTTGTTGTATTCGACTTTTTTAAGATCTGGTTTACCAAAAATCCTTAGAATTCTGCGGGCTTTCAGCATAATATGAATTGAGACGCTATATACTCTATATATATGTTCTGTTCTGATATCCAGAACTACGGATCCCTAAAGACTGATTTACACTGATGTTATGTAATACTTCACTATCCAGCACCATCACCTCGCCGGCGCTTTTCACCACGGCGTGGTCGCCGCCACCACCGCTCACCAGCACGACGCCGCGCACGAGCAAACTCAGGAGACTTATTTTAAAACCGATCTGGAGTATAGGGTGTATTTAAATTAAAACTCAAATAAAAAAAAAGAATTTATTCTGCAGTATTACTAAGATCACTTTGCAACGTCTTAAAGCTAAGTGAGTCTAGGTGCCAGTTCCACGCGACCAAGCCTAGAAGAACAGGCAACAAACTACGGCTTCGTTCCTACTTTTTTTGTATGATCTTTTTACAAAACACGCACACGCTACGCTTAGTAATAGTAAAGTACCTACACAGCATATAAAAATAAGATACGAAAATAGTAGGTAGGTACAGACATTGCAAATAATTCACATGTTGGCTTTTGATAACTAGATCTTCTTCGGGATCTGAACAATCAAAATCAAGGCCTAAGTTGAGAAGTACACAACAAGCCTGTATGATCTGTGCACATTTGTTTGGCTTGTAGTGCAAGACCCTATCCTTGCCCAACGCCAACTGTTTTTAACCAGCCAAAAGTGTTTTCTATTGTGACCAAGGCTTTCATATGCTTCTGGTTGTACATTCTTTCTGGGGAGTTGCAGTAACATTTAAGAATGGTGTCATGAGCCAAGGCCACTGTGGGTATCCAGAGTCACCTGAAATGATGTTGATAATTTTTATTACGAAGCTCAAACAAAAATAGGTATCTTCTATGTAAAAATCTAAAGTACTTAAATAGTTACCATATAGTTAGGATGTTTTCCTGAGGGACACCTTTGTACGTACCTACATAAGCAGTAATACCGGGTTGGTAATCTTAGGTGGTAGGTACACATTAATGAAAATAACATAACTCACCTTTAATTCAAAGCTCACGCGCTGCGAAGACTTTAGGTCGTTATGCTGTCGCAACTCTTCGCATAAGAACGCGAAGGCAACCTTGGACAAACGATACCGACGACAAAATATGGTCTCCGGAAGATCTTCGATAGGATTTAAAGCTTTCCGTAAACCAGCCCGCAGTTCCCGTAATTTACGAACCCGGTTTTTCTCGACCATCCGCATTGCAAAATAACATCTTGCAGACATTCTCAAAAGCAATTATTGACTTCAAAAATGCACAAATAAATGTTTGTTTACTAATTCATTTTGATTGATCGATCGTGAAGCTGTCAAATACATTCCGAAACTAAGAATAGCATTTTACACAAAAACCGTCAGAATCGTGAAGCTAACGAAAAGATTTAGTACGATTTTGGTGTTGACGATAGACTATCACCGGTGTTAGCAATAGTAAGTGAAGATACGTAGCAATATTATTTCTCGCAAAGCCCGTCAGAGGCGCTCATCGTTTTTCATACAAAATCGGGATTGTAAAGAGGTTAAAACCTTTTTACAAAACGCTAACACGACACCTTATGTCTTACACGACACCAAAAATGGTGTTGCAAAAGTCAGAATAGCCCCTCTGTACAATAGCCTGAATAAGAATTTAAGTATTTACCCTATGAATAAATATAAGTGTAAGACAATCCTTAATGATTGGTTACTAACACTAAACTACGATGAAGTTGAGTCACTTTTAAGTATTGTTTCATAATAGGTAGGAACATAATCACACCCCTTAGACAATGTTGTCTAAGTCACACCCTCACAACTCACAACACATTACTCATAAACATACACACACACTGGTTTCTCCTGTTTCCTGACTCATAAGAGGCTTATGTTACCAGGAGAAACCTCATTCACACAAGCATGCCCTCGCACACTAACACTACCACACACCACATCTACACTCACAAAAACACACAATACACGCTTGTTAATTTACTCCAAGGGTTTTTCTGTATAACCAGACTCCTATGAGACTGGCGTAAAAGGAAAACCCATAAATAATACACCTACACAGTTACTTAAAACTTACACACCCAAGCATAATATCATGCCTCACTTAAACATATTTTTAAACTTAAGGTTAATTTTGTACTAATTTTTTTGTAGGTATGTACCTATAATTTTTTGTTTAATAATGTTGGTGCTTAGTCTCAAAGAAAAATTGTCATGAAAGAGCGGGATCTCCTAACACAGGTATTTATATACTTAAAAGGAGATCTCAAACGCATGTAATGTCACAATAGATTAAGTTACTGAATAAACATTTGATTTGATTTGAAATAGATAAATAGATACGTCAGTCGAAAATATCTTAATTTCTTTTTAAGGCTTGTCTAATACAAGGTCTGACATAATTATTCGACGAAATGCGTTTATGTAATTACCTACGCCATAGACGTCTATGACTACGTCATGTTTTTCATTAATTTATGAGAAAAAGATGGCAATTTGATATTAATCGGCACCAATATAATATGCTGAGACAGAGTTCGTTTTGCAACGCACAAAACTCACCTCGGTAGTTAAGTGATAAGTAATATACCTAGTTTTGTTAGTGTGAGTTTTGGTTCCTTCGCAAATAAATGTTTTTTGCCTTCAAAGAGCCTGCAATGAAAACTGCGTCCATAATTCGCCTCCTGATCAGGTCTAAGTAGCTAAATGTCTAACAGATCAACAGGTCTAATGAGCAGTAAGTCTAATTAGCAAACGAAGCTAACTAATGTGGCGGCGGACTCACTAATAACATTACGCAAACGGAAGCAACGCGACCGTGACTCCGAATGCCAATGTTCGAGGTGAGCTTTCACGTATGACTTCTATGCTAGAAAAATATGTTGAATCCAATCAACAAATGATGAGCCAAATGCAAAGTAGCATAACTGAAGTTAAAACTCAGATCACGGAAATGAAGACTTCAACAGAACAATCTGTTAAGCAGCTCAACGAAAATATGAGTGATATGAAGGCTCAAATTAATTGTATGGAATCATCATCATCATCTATGTGTCAAAACATCTATGTGTCCATGTAGCAAAACGTCCAACTAACAGATGGTCTGTATAGCAGAAATGTCAGGTTCTCAAAATGTCTGGATACTCAGGCACAAAATTCAACACACACATTGCATCGGAAGAGAAACGGACACGGTATTATAATACAGACTTGCACATAAATACTCTTAGGTCAGAATTTCGAAATACTTAGTTACTTCATGGACGCTATTTAATGTACATTGACTGCCTTCACAGCTCAGTTGGTAGTAGCTCTGCCTTGTGCGCCGTAGGTCGTGGGTTCGATCCCCACCTAGAACAAATATTTGTGTGGTAAACGCAGGTGTTTGTTCTCTGTCTGGGTGTTATATTGTATTAATGTGTATTTTCAAAAAAAAATGTATTCAAGTATATTGTATCAGCCATCTGGTTCCCATAGTACAAACTCTGCTTAGTTTGGGGCTAGATAGTGTTGTGTGAATTGTCCGCATTATTTATTTATTTATTGAAGTATTATTTTTATTTTTTATCCCAGGTAATTTCCTACAACCCAAAAACCTTTCGATATCGATACCATCGATTACCACCTGCGTCATTACTACCGCTTCGGGGAACCTATATTCTCCCAAAGCTATTTACAGTTAGCTACGCGTAGCCTGGCACGCCACTACGACTTCACCTTAGATGTCTTATCAAAGTTATGGGGTACCAGTGCCAAAAACATTGATTTTTAACGAAACTGTCAAAACAAAGTGAATTGAAATACCCAAGTAGTGGTAGAGCACTTAGTTTGCAGCTTCTCCGGAAAAGTACTTTCATTAATGTGTCATTGTAATGCTGCCTTCCTACGGTGCGTGGTTCTGCAGATCATCACGCACCGCGCACGACGACGCACGGCAACGCACACAGAAAAAGGTCCTGTGCTACCGCGCACCTCGGCGCACGAGACCGTTCCCATGGTGTGTCGTGCGAGCTGGTGCAGGCTGGTGCGCGATATCACGCACCGGTGGAAAGGGGCTCTAAGACAGCTGTTTGACTTGTACTACGAGTACTTAAGCGCGGTACTGGGACTGAGCTACCATCTGTCCGGTAGCGCTGTAAGAATCGCCAGACGATAATTTTTTTTGTATAATAGGCCATTCGAAAAAAAAATGAGCTATCATTCTGGATCAGTCGCTTGAACAGTAAACTATTTTTTTTTTTTAAGTGGTACCTACTAAGTACTTTGGTATCTTTTATGACATCATGGACCCCGATCTCACATGTTTATTTAAAGCAATGACGTGGATAAGTGTTTGTTGATTCAACAAACACTTATCCACGTCATTATTCCGGTACAAGATCCGTTTACTGTACTCTAATTACAATTATATTTTTCGTACGCCCTCTCGGGTTTTGTTTTCTTTATTGAAGCTGCTGAAATACCTTTGAGTGGGTATCCATATCATTATTGGATATCAGGAACTAATAACTACTCAACAGACTTCGCGCCCATGAATATACAGGATGAGTTTTTGAGAAAGGTGGTGATGGCCAAGTCCGAAACCACGAGAGTCAGGGAAAAATCATGAAAAAAGTCATGCCCTCGATTTATAAGACTCCAAATAACTGAATACTTATATTTTTCAAAAATTGTCAATTGACGGAAATATTTCAGGTTTTTTCCACGTAAAAATATAAAATAGTAATAATTTTAAATATGAATAAAAATTATAAAATTTAGTTCAACATTTATTTGTAAAGATTGATCCTTATCAGCAACATAATCCATTAGTTCAATAATACAAAGCGTTTTTTTTTTTTAAAACTCAATCGGGTCCATCACCGCTCATCTCAAAAAAACACTCTGTATACTTACTTATTTTATTCTGGTTCGACTACCACCTACAACCTCGAACATATGCTGAAAACCAGCCCTGTGCATCATCTATATGTATGTTGCACAGAATTAGTGCTGAGCCTACTCCTATGGTCAAACTGTCAAATTTATATAATGTGTTTTCTTTTTATGTGCTGTGTCTTATTTGGCTTTTTTGTATTTGTATACAATAATGTACTAGATATATAACATGTGCTAATAACTAATTAATGTACACAGCATTTCGTGGCAATTTGGCACCTAGATAGCACTGAAACCTCAATCACCAGAACACAGGTACCGCAGTCTTGATGTCATTAGTTTAGCATGTCAAAGGACACAGGTACCTGCTATCCAGTTTCTAGATTCAATCACCGCCAATCGATACCTTTGTTTCTTGCTGAGGCGAGAAATAGGAGAATTCAGATGCAATAGAAATTCCTTTCTTATAAAATCCATTAAAAGATAATGTGTTTTTGCTATCTTTTACCAATGGGTATTAACAAAGAGCTATTAATTTAAACCATAATGTGTTGATCTTACTTAAGGCCTGCGCACACCTAAGTCGCTGGTAATGGCGATCACTGAAACGCTGTCAAATATGACAGTGATATTTGACAGCGTTTCATTGATCGCTATCGCCAGCGACCTAAGTGTGCGCAGGCCTTTAAGAAAAAATAATACTGACACGTATCATTCTTAGGAGCGGTTGAAATCCGAAAAACTGTATTCTCTTCCTTATAAAGCTAGTCAGAACAATATCACTCTTAGCGATAATCCCGCCCATTATAAGTACTTGATGATTGTAATTTCTGTTTTCTTCAGTTCTTCTGTGGACATATGTACGTCCAACCAAGTTTAGTATATTTACAGTCAGTTGCAACACTGACTGTAAATACAGTAGAAGCGGACCGATATGATATAATCATGCAGATTGTAAACAGATCTATACAATGTTGATAAGGTCGTGACCCCATTGGCAGAAAAAGTTGACTTCGATCAATGCACAATGGTCAGCACAGAAATGTCGCTTGACTTTGTGTCGAGGGGTCACAACAATGCAGTTATCTTTGAAAGGCAACGCAGCGTCACAATGCCCGACATACGAGACGAATGGTTAGACCCTTTGTGTGGTGGAAATCAGAAGTAGGCTCCCGTGCTTTGTGTTCAGGTGAGATGTAGTTTGGTATGAATTTGATCTCAACAAAGCTGGTATTTTTTGATCTGGCTCAATCAGTTGGTAGTATCTCTGCCAATTTGATCTCAACAAAGCTGGTATTTTTTGATCTGGCTGGCCTCTTAACTCAGTTGGTAATCTCTGCCAGTTACGCTGTAGGTCGTGGGTTTGATCCCCATCGAGTACAAATATTTGTGTGGAGAACGCATATGTATGTTTGTTCTCTGTCTGGGTGTTATATTCGATTCTTAGTAGGTATGTATTTACAAAAAAATGTGATAAGCTATCTGGTTCACATAATAGTACAGGCTCTACTTGATTTGGGACTAGATAGATCCTTCTAGAGGTCAGAGGTCAAATAAAAGCAGTGGGCTCGTTCAAGCTGATGATGTAGGCTACTGAAAAATAGTTTTTTTTGTATAAAAATACTAATTTTTGTAAATTCAACTGAAACGTACCAAAGTGAAGTGCGTCACTTCAAAACAGCCACCGCTTCACCTCATCAGTACCACAAGCTATGTCTGGCTTTGACTCTGGCTCTGGTTTTGAGTCTATGTGAGTGAGCACCAGTGTATTGTCGAAACGTCACATACTGTGTATGTGACGTTTCGACGTAGGATTTATTTAGTCAACACTCACACAGAACTAAAAACCAGAGCCAGAGACACAGCTTGTGGTATGCTTCTGTAATATTACATTGAGCTACATACCTAGGGGGAGTATCTCCCTTAATGGCGAATGGGGGGAGAATTCAATTTAGCAATTACCTGAGGTGGCCCTACGGTCTCTCTAACGTTATTAGTAGGAAGAATCGCGAGCAGACTGGAGATGTATCGACTGTTTTATTTACTATCTTTCCGCTTTCTTTGTGAGAGGGAGTGAGCTGAATAGTAATAGACTTTTATTCATAATTCCGTAATAACTTCACTTTATTTTATAACCGACATAATATTTTAAAACCGAGAAAAAAGAAGTTTTCAATTCGGCTGTATTTTTTATAATGTATATTATTATCGTCATTAATAAGCCGATTTGAAAAATATTTTTTATCTTTGAGTTGAGCTATCTCTAGATCGTTAGGGCAAGAGTTCTTTCAAGAGTTTTATAGATTTAAGATAGAGAAAGTTTATGATTTAAGTCAGCTTCCACTTCTGAGTATACAAAAGCAAAGTCCCGTTTATGATTTCACACACTGCTTTTAATCATATTGTGTGAGTGAGAGGTAACATGCTGTTGGATGTGGACTGTACTTAGTAGCGACTCATTTGTTTTTTTTTAATCCGTGGCAGTGAGGAAACTCCTCTTCAAAATGAATCTACCTTTTACTTACTTTATAAAGTTTGAAAACTGTAATGAATCCTACTTTACGTGTGTTCATATTCCAGAAAATCCTTTATCAAAATAGTCGAGAGTTTCCGCGCTCATCGAAAGCTGGTTGAGGCTTTTACGGTAAATTTTTAACTAACTTCCTTTCTAGTAGGGCTGTATTTTGTCCGGCAAATATAATTGTAATTTATTTTTATAATCGATGTCAAAATCAGAAAATATTTATTACGAATAATTCGCGGCTTGAAACTACGGTGCCAATCACACACGACCAAACCTATTATTATAAATGAATGATGGTAAGAAGAACTGGGTGTATTTAAGCCAAATTCAAAGCATGTATCTTGCTCTTAAAGCCCGGCCACATCAAGGCGATAACAAAGTGATCTACAATATCACCAGGATTACGAAAACATTACAGCAATACAAGCATGGCTGTCATGTTTTCGTGGTGCTTGCGTGTTGCGGGTCTTGATTAGAGATGACTCAAAACCATGTTTCCTGAAAATGTCCAATAACTGGGTTATTCAGACTGTTATTGGATATTATTTATCCACAGAACTGAATTCACAACTAGAATTAAAAGAATATTGGATTGTACCAATTATTTTTTCCAAAAATTCGAATACATATAGGTAGGTATCTTAGTAATTTTGTTATATTTTTTACTTTTTCTTTTATATACACGAACCTGCCTATACATATAATTTGCTCTCTCTAGCCTCAAAGGTTTGTTGTAAGAAAACTCTGCTCAGGGTTAAGCTCGCCTTTGTACACATGCCCTCTATTTCTGACCTTTTCCTATGTTTTGTATTGTGTGCAATAAATAATTAAATTTTGTTAAAAAATATCAGGCTATGGTCAAATAATATCAGTTTGTCTATCTGTATATTTATTTGAAGACAAACTGTATATTTACTGTTTGTACATAGTATAAGTCAATAAAATGTGATTTTACTATACCTAATTTTTCATTCAGAACCCAACACCTTATTAATGAGTGGATTATCTATTGAGAAGCTTTCGTAGAAGACAACCCATTTAGACAAGGGTTGGATCCAGTACATCCGGAGAACAGAGAAGCGGAAAGGATAGCGAGATAAGAACGATACGCGATAAGGGGTAAACTCCAGTAGGCCTACCACGAGCTATGTCTGGCTCTGGTTTTGAGTCTGTGTGAGTGTTGACTAAATAAACCCTACGTCAAAACGTCACACACACAGTATAATGACTGCCTTCACTTTGACTGCTTTCACAGCTCAGTCGGTAGTAGCTCTGCCTTCTGCGCTGGAGGGTGTGGGTTCGATCCCCACCGACAACAAATATTTGTGTGGTAAACATAGATGTTAGTTCTCTGTCTGGGTGTTATATTGTATTATAGGTATGTATTTACAAAAAAAAGTATTTAAGTAATATTATATCAGTTATCTGGTTCCCATAGTACAAGCTCTGCTTAGTTTGGGGCTAGATAGTGTTGTGTGGATTGTCCGCATTATTTATTTATTTATAATACACTGGTGAGAGACACACAGACTCAATACCAGAGCCAGAGATAGCCAGACAGAGCTCGTGGTAGGCTTATAGATGGGCTTAAAAGATTGAAAATGATAATTCCAATGAGATTTTTAATAATTTTCATTGAGTTTGCATTAAAGGTCGAGTCACTTTGCAAAAATCTGACGAAGGATAATGAATGTGAACTCATCTTTGGCAGAGTTATAGAAAAACGATGGACAACGTTTTTATTTGATTTTTGATTGGTTTCAATAATGATGAAGGTAATTTAATGTTAGCCTTTATTTTACTCCTTTTAACTAACGACCATTTCAATTTATTTTTAACAAAACATAAGAAACAAGATGTTTAACCAGTTTTGATTCAATTTCTATGGGACCTTTTTGATAGAATAACCTTCAAAAAAAAGTTTTTTTTACCTGATATTACTTGTGGCATAAAATAAATATTTTTTGATTTTGATTTGATTTGAACTAAAGGAGAAGATTCTCAATTCGTCACTTCGTCATTCAAGAGCCGATTTAAAAAAATCTCGTCTATTCGAACCTCCACGGAATGGAACTCATTGCTTTTGCCTTGATTGCCCAAAAATGGTTTATATTTTGGGTTAAAATCAGTATGTGACGGTAAGTGACGATGTAGCTAACGATGGAGCTGGATGAACTAGAAGACACCTATTCACTCTTGAAGAGGCCCAGATTGCAGTCGCCAGTAAAAACAGCCGACAGCAATGAGTTCCATTCCGTGGAGGTTCGCATAGACGAGATTTTTTTTAAATCGGCTCTTGTATGACGAAGTGACGAATTGAGAATCTTCTCCTTTAGTTCAAATCAAATCAAAATCAAAAAATATTTATTTTATGCCACAAGTTTATTTACTCAAAGAAACTTACAATTAAACAAATATTTACAAAATGTACAAAATACACAAGAAACAGTTGAGCTATCTGCAGATCGTTACAAAAGATCTAGAGAAAGCTGAACGGAAGCGTCCCCAAGTCGCTGGCGACATTGCCACGCTGAATAGCAATGCTTAATACGCTGCGCCAGATACCCACCAGCTCTTGGGTCACGCGTCGCTTCGATCAGTCGCCTAGACAAAATTTTGAAGACCCGATTTTTAACGAGTAACGATGACATAAAAATTGGTCGCCACTCAGCAAATTGTGTAGTGGCGAGTGCCACTATAACGTTGGTCTTCCGTGACACCAGTAGAGTGCAACACAACGCAGCAACTGCAACTCACCGTCGATAAAGACGTTTAATTTAAAGAAGAATAATAACACGAACCGTTGCCATTGATACAAATAATATAACAATAACAATATTTGAAGTCAGCTTATGTTTTTTAAATTATTGTAACCTTAGTTTCTCCGACTAAAATCTATCCCAACTCTAAACCTACGCGTGAGTGTAAACATGAACGCATTACAACGAATACGCGTTGTGGTTTTTCGTCCTGAATAATTGAATACCCACCTCTATAAAGGCTGAGCAAATAAGAAGGCTCTATTTATTGTGTACACTCTTGAATTAGGTGAATTATAAATATCTTCAAGTAATTCTCGCCCAGAGACTTCCACAATAGTACCATTCGTCTCATTTAAGTATCACATAAAGCCTAGACCACGCTAAGGCCTAGAATTATACCTAGACCTTTTGCAAACGATCTAAAGATAGCTCAATTGGTAGACTTAGTAAGTAGGTAGATTTACAAAAAACAAATACAAATACAAAAAAAATATTGTCACAAAGACAATAGGAGTAGGAGGATTTACAAGTTAGTGTTAAACCTGACATAAAGGCCTGCGCGCACCTAGGTCGCTGGCGATGGCGATCAATGAAATGCTGTCAAATATCGCTGTCAAATTTGATAGCGTTTTACTGATGTCGATCGCCAGCGATCTAGGTGTGCGCAGGCCTTTAGTTCAAATTCGCAATTAAAATTTAATAATTGCTTGAAGTTAGCCTGCACACATCTAGGTGATGGCGATCAGCTGAAACCCTGTCAAATATCTCTGTCATATTTGGTAGCAATCACGTGATCGCCATTGCCATCGCCCAGATATGCGCAGGCCTTTAGTGGTAAGAGCTGGCAGTAATTTAAGTGCTGTTTGTCTTCCATTAGTGCTTAGACGTAACCAGGTTTTGTAACCGTAACGTAGAAGGATTTTTTTAGGGATTCATTTTTATTCATAGTTTTTAGCCGGGTTATCAACGAATAAGTTAAGTTTAAGTTCTGTCATTCACTTTTTTGACATATTTTAATAAGTAAGACCACGGTTACTAAAATATAGTCAATGCCATTTATAGGCATATTTATGCATCAAACGAACCAAACAAACAACATTCGAAAACGTGCCGATCTTTTGTTCTCTAAACCAATTGTAGCACGTGAATAGGCTTTGATTGTCATTTCATTGGCTTTGAATTGAATTTCGTCCATTTGTTTGCCGTCAAACCAAGCAAGTACCCATCGAGCTTAGTTTACGTCGAAAGTGAACTCGCATTTGTTTGCAAGTATCCATCGAGCTTAGTTAATGTTGAAAGTGAACTCGCTATCATCGTCGGAAGCTACACTGCAGTACAGTAAGTTTTAGTTTATTTTATCAAAGGTTATTGTCATGGATTTTTTCATTTAACTACATAGTTTAATTTTATTTTTATAAAAATAAAATGCAATCTTTTGAGTTGGTTCAGTCTCGAATGGTTGTAAAAATAAATTATATTAGTAATGTAAGATTAAGTTATATAGTTTACCTATTCTTCTGCTTAAGGCCTGCGCACACCTAAGTTCGCTGACGAACGCGATCAATGAAGCGCTGTCAAATATTGCTGTCAGATTTGAGATTTGACAGCGATATTTGACAGCGTTTCACTGATCGCTACCGCCAGCGAACTAGGTGTGCGCAGGCCTTTATCGTGTCGATTTTCCACTAAATAACTTTTAATAGTGGGTGGCTAATTTAATTCTTGTGGTGCAAAATAAAGTGTTATCTATCTATTTATCTAAAACAAGCTGCCTCCCAGCTTCGCACGTGTAGATATTTTTTTATTAAACACATTATAGCCAATTTTGCTCAAGGTGAATGTAGCTTTCCAACGGTGAAATAATTTTTGAAATCGGCACAGTAGTTTTTGACTTTATTCATTACAAACATACGTTTACAAAAATACAAATCTTTCCTCTTTATAATACCTATCAGTAAAGTTATTTTAAATATTGGAAAATAAGCTTTTCTCAAAAGTGTAATCCCACAATATTGGCTGCAAGACTGGAGTATTGGTGCGCTGATCTGTAGCGTTCGGTCGACGTCGCGGTATGTCTGTCTTGTGCGATGGTACAAACGGTAAGGCTTTAGCGAATTTTATTACAGGTAAGGTCAATGTTTTTTTTTTCAATATTTTGTAAGTTTTGTCTGAATATTTTTTTTCTACAATTCGTGGTTAATTTCGTACATTATACTATTCGTTATTTTCAGACATTGTTTTGTTTTGCTGGTATAGGTTTAAAGTTAGTTAGACTATCTATGTCGCTCATCGATTAGCTTAGAAGCGGAAGAAAGGTAAAGTGTGACCGTAGCTTTAAAGTTAAATAATTAAATATTTAAAAAATATATTATAATAATATGGAAACACTCGTAGGTGAGTAGTTAGCAACCACTCTTGAGCTATTGTGTTCTGTTCAGCACAGTGGTATGGAAAAAAAAGTGGATTTTTACATAAAACTGGCCGCAAGTCACTGCGGCATTTTATGTGGTCCGAAATATACGATTTTTATTTTATTCATTTATTTATTTATTGCGTTAAATCATGCGGTTTCACGTAAAAAATGAAGTGCAGCCAGCCGCAACGGCACATTGCATTGCGATCAGCCGCCTAAAAAAGACCTGCGTTTTTAGCCGACCTATTTCTAATGTCTGTCTATTATATCCTCTCATACCTTGCACACTCCACCCCTAGCAATGCAGCGAATCTAAATCGTTACACATTTGTCCAAGTAACACCTCTATTTATCCTAGGAAAGGCCACAGAAGCTGTGATCCTGTAGAAGTATCTACTGAATGTGTTTGCAAATAGATGTTATTGATTTTTGTACATATACTATAACGCACCTAAAGTTGTATAAATAGCAATGATATTGCTTAAATTAATTAATTAATTGCTTATGCAAGTTGATGGCAAGCAGTACATTTTAGGGCACGTTCCTGGGTGTCGATTCTGAAATACACAAATCACTCAAGCGATCGCGTAAATCGATGTGAGTTGTCAATTTTTGTTTGAAAAATTTGAAAATGGAACGCGGATTCAGCGATCACTCGACGATCACTCAATCGAACGGTGTTGCTAGAATTGACGCCCAGACGTGCGTGACCTACGAGGCAGTACCTACGATTCATGAGATACAAAATATTAAATAATAGGTAAGCGATACCTTAACATGGGTGGGCCGGGCCGTATAGTATATGTATATGTATCATCATCATCATCACCATTGGCCTCTTACATCTATTGCAGATGATGTATGTTGCGTCAGTTAGGTAATTGCGCATGGACCAGAAGTGAAACACTTCCGTATATGTATACATAATATGAAATATATTAGAAAGTGGCAAAAAAATTATAAAAACCCCTTAAATTATTGCAAGCGATATGCTTGCTTATCGCTAGCGCTTATCGCTACTGCTTATCGCTACCGCTTAATATTTTCTTTGCAGGTCACGCAAGCATAGAACGTCCCCTTCGATGCACAAACAGTGATAAGGCAAATTTTAAGCGCATGTTAAAAGTAATGTTCAAGCATTTGGTAATGAGGGTCGTTGACGTCATTGAACCTAAACAAACAAATTATCATCATTAGCCTAATTAAAACCACTAGACATAAGCCTCCTTTAAACCAATTCGGGGTTCTTTGCCGTAGTCATAATCACGTATTAGCTAATACGGTGGTCACAGTTTTGGTGGTTTCTGTACGGGTTAGTCCCACGAATGCCACGCTTGGGAAATGCTGCTGTCTATTCCATGGCACTTTCCCGACAGCACGCAGCGTTGTGCGTTGATTTTTGACGTGACAACGTTATCGTTTTTGGGCAAATGTTCATATGCGCACATGTATAGCGAATTAAAATAATCCTATCGTCATTGGAGATATCTGTTAGCCTCTTTTTGACGTGCCAACGTCTTAAAATTCGATGGAGCCGGCGGCACGCACAAAAAAACATGACTCATGCGGCGTTACCTCGCTCTGAGGGCAAGTGGGGTGATGGAGACGGATAAAACTAAGAGGTATTTTGTTTTGTAAGTATTCCAATATTGCGACACTAACTATTAATTTAACGTTTGTAACAGTGCTGATAGCTCAACTGTTTCTTGTGTATTTTGTATATTTTGTAAAATGTTTAATTGTAAATTTATGTGTAAATAAATTATTTATATTTTAAAAATGGTATGCATTCTAGTGCAGCTAACTGTACTAGAACTTTCTAGAAGGAAACTTCACAAGTTCAACATCCGGTGTCCTGTGATGATGAGTTAACCGGAATAAAGGTATCTGTTTGAGTTCGTTCTTCCAAGTTTTCTTTCTTTGCAGTGCTATGAAAGTTTTCAACTTTTCTGACCTTTTTTGTTGAGTGTAGCTTATTAATTTCAGACTATTGCAGCAGTCTTTTAAGGCATATCATCATCATCATTTAAGTTGAAAGGGATATAATCAGTAGAAACACAAGAAACGTTTTGAAACGCCGTAAAGCTAGACTAAGTGCCAGTTAAGATACTAGATGGAAAAATTGCAATTTTTGACGTGACAACGTCTTATAATTCGACGGAGCCGGCTGTATGCACGAAACAACATGACTCATGCGGCGTTACCTCGCTCTGAGGCGTTCCATTTAAAGCTTGAAGTGCAAGCGAGAGCGCGGAACGAGCGACAAAGAGCCACAATCGGCCTCCGCGTTCAGCAGCGTTTGACATCTGTCTCTCACCTACTTGGGTAAGCGATGACTCCGCGTGGACAGCTGTATGACGTTGTCACGTTCAACTTTCGTCAGAAAACCGACTTTACAGACAATCGATTTTTTTTGTGAATAAATCAGATCAGATATTCAGTCTCTAAACACACAAAAAAAGTTCGTAAACATGTACACAAAAGGGGCCTCTTAAAATCCTTTTACCATACAGGTTTGAAAGAATTCGTGGCACATGAGAAGACACGTCAGTGTCATGGGCCGCAGGTGGATGAGGGTAGCCCAAGATCGTGGTGAATATCAAGAGCAACGAGAGGCCTATACCCAGCAGGGGGTTAAGTCAGACTGGGAATGATGATGATGAAGAAGACACGTACATAAGACAGTAGGCTGAAAGTTACGTAAATTATTATTTGGCACTTAAAAATAAATAAATATTCCTTAAATTTCGATGGGTAGAGATAGGGTAGAAAATAAATAGATTACATAAATTTTGGCCAATTTATTTGAAAATGCTAACAAATGAAGCAGCATAATTTGTTTCACTCGGTTTCTGCACCATTTCTAATTGCTCAGGGCTTTGTAACAATGGGGAATAATAGGGGATTACCCTTTCACCTATGGGATGATTAAATGGTTAGGTGCTAACAATAAAGATAAATCTTTATTGCTGTCTGGCGAGTGGTTTTGTTTCAGATATACCCCTACGGGAAACAGGTATGATTATAATTATGTATTATAATCATACTATTTTAACAAGAAAATGGATAACGGGAATTGGATGTCGTCTGTAAAGTCGGTTTGCTGACGATAGTTGAACGTGACAACGTCATACAGCTGTCCACGCGGATGCATGGCTCACTCAAGTAGGAGAGAGACAGATGTCGAACGCTGCCAAACTCGGAGGCTGATTGTGCCTCTTTGTCGCTCGTTCCGCGCTCTCGCTTGCACTTCAAACCTTAAATGTCCGATGAAAAAAAATATTTTGAGTTTCAGTTTCAAGTATGGGGACCCCCACAATTTATTGTATTTTTTCTATTTTTGTGTCAAAATCTTAATGCGGTTCACAGAATACATCTACTTGCCAAGTTTCATCAGTCTAGCTCTTACGGTTTCGGAGAAAAATGGCTGTGACATACGGACGGACAGACAGACAGACAGACAGACAGACAGACAGACAGACAGACATGACGAATCTATAAGGGTTCCGTTTTTGCCATTTGGCTACGGAACCCTAAAAAGATGCATAATATATTATTTTTTAACTGATGGGTTAAACCTATCTGCAGATTGAAAAAAATGCTCGTAGTCATAAATAATAATTAAATAGTAAGAAAAGAAGAGAAATAGCTCATGCAACGTGACCATGAAAAAACCAATGTCGTAAAAATGGTTTCTGATTTGATAGCTGATGACGTCACGGAAAGTTTTCCTGTAATTCTACCTTCATTTCCTTCAGGTAATCCGGAAAGAGGCAAAATATATTGCTTCCAAGTAACCGTTATTGGATATCCGTACCGTAGCACCGGTGTTTGGCGCAATCGATGTGATTAGACCGGTCCCACCGACCAACCTCATTTTTGACGTGACAACGTCTTATAATTCGGTGGAGCCGGCTGCACGCATGAAAAACATGACTCATGCGGCGTTACCTCGCTCTAAGGCTTTCCATTTAAGGCTTGAAGTGCAAGCGAGAGCGCAGAACGACCGACAAAAAGGCACGCACGGCCTCCGCGTTCGGCAGTGTTCGACATCTGTCTCTCTCCTACTTGAGTGAGCGATGCGTCCGCGTGGACAGCTGTATGACGTTGTCACGTTCAACTATCGTCAGTAAACCGATTAAATTCTACGTCAAAACGTCACACACACAGTATAATGTACTGGTGAGCACTCACACAGACTCAAAACCAGAACCAGAGACAGAGCCAGATAGAGCTCATGGTAGGCTTACACGTCCAGCGATTAACCTCAGTAACTCGTGCTCAAAACACAGATCGTAAAGAGAATTAACTTCTTCAATTTCATATAAATAGCTTCCTTCGGTAAACAAAGGAGGTTCCTTTGTTGAACTCAGTTGCTCTATTAATTACTTCCAATAATTATACAGTAGAAGAGAATATCGATACGAAACGGGCAAGATTAATTTCAGAGAGCCTTCACAGCTTAGTTGGTTCCAGCTCTGCTTTCTGCGCTGTAGGGCGTGGGTTCGATCCCCACCTAAAACAAATATTTGTTTGATGAACGTAGATGTTTGTTCTCTGCCTGGGTGTTGGTTGTATAAATTATTTAAGTGTGAAAAACTTGAGATACCGACTTCATGGCCTAACGATTAAACCGATTTTGATAATATTTCAATGCGAATAAGGAAATGACGAATTAAAGTGATATTTGTAACATAAAAAATACAACCAAATTGAGAACCTTCCTTTTTATTTGAAGTCGGTTAATAAATGCTTAATGGAGACAAACACCCAGACTAGACAGGAAGAGATTACGCCACCGTCGTCTCAACAACGCACGCCATATTTAAGGTCTATTTGGCTTAAATGAGGCTGTATTTACGTGCTAAGTGTTTTTATCTTCAGTTATTTCAGCAGATTTTGCCTGTTTATTACAACCAAATTAAAGAATAGAATTAAAATTATCAGCCCTACTTATAAACGCAATTAAAATTTAATCATAGCCCTGTCACTGTTTGTCATTACCCAGTGGTAAAAGATGGCAATAGTTTATGCACTGTTTCTTTTGACATATTTTTATGAGTAAGGCCATAAATGAACGGCTGGTTTTTGTCACTGGGAACAACTCTAAGATAACATTTCTACTGACTTCAATTTGAACGGGTTTTAGTTTATATAGTTTTTTTGGACTGGATTTGAACTCACGGCCTTAGGATTGGAAGGCGGTTCCGCTACTACTAGCTCACCAGCGCTCTTACTAAACCAATAACTGAAAATTGCGTTTGTTAAAACTGTATCGCGAATTACAGCAACCGAAATAATTTAACTGGTAGTTTCGCTATTTCTCAATAGCGTAAATAGTAGGCCTACCACGAACTCTGTCTGGCTCTGTCTCTGGTCCTGTCTCTGGCTCTGGTTTTGAGTCTGCGTGAGTGTTGACTTAATAAATCCTACGTCAAAATGTAACACACACAGTATAATGCACTGGTGAGCACTCACACAGACTCAAAACCAGAACCAGAGACAGAGCCAGACAGAGCACATGGTAGGCCTACAGAAGCCATAATCATCAAAGAGGCATACGTCTACAAATAACCTCTTTCCTCATTAAATAATATACCTCATTCCTTCAGAATAAACGATATACGTTTTACAAAAAAAATGAACGTACATTTTGTAAAGTAAGCTTAAAAGGCATAAAATCCCTATGACTGAAAATCGAGTCACAAGGAAAGAGAAGGGAGTCTGAAAATCGTGTAAGTTTAGTAATAAGAGTAGTATGAATAAAAGTCTGAACTGAAAATGTAAAACACGGGGTAGCACATATAAATGAAAGGTAATAGGAAATATATTAAAAGTAGAGCTCTTTGTATGTGGCTCCTCCGAGTGCGCGTTCGTTCTAATTAGTTAAATAACTTCATCATCATCATCATCATCAGCCTGAAAAAGTCCACTGCTGGACATAGGCCTCCCCTACACATTTCCAGGAAGAACAATTCTGAGCCCTTTCCATCCACCGACTTCCCGCGATCTTAACAATGTCGTCGGTCCATCTGGTTAATCCACCCAATTATTTATAATTATATACTTTTAATTAATATAAAATTTAATTTGTGTCTTACCTTTTTGTTCAGATAATTATTTTGAAAACAATTCCCTTTCATATATATATATTCATAAATTTTATGTGCACTACTTGCTAAGAATGTCCGAATTACACAAAGGTTAACTGGAAGAGAATGCTCTCTAGCATTAAGTTCGCCTATGTACAATGCATTTTTTTTGTTTTAGTGCAATAAAGAATTTTCTATCTATCTATCTATCTAATTAAATAAATTGCAAATTGCAAAAATGTACTACCACCATGCCTCTTTCTGCCGTGAAGCAGCATTGCTATGTTTCGGTGCGAAGGATCTGGGTGTGGGTGAAATTACTGGTACGTGAGGCTAAACATCTGTATGCCTCAAGTTAACAGACGCAGTGCATCGTAGAGCACGTTCCTAACGTGTGTGACCTACGAGGCAATGATTTGTTATAGACGGTGGTAACCACATAACATCAGGTGAGCAATATCCTTGATCCATCAGCTAGATGGGACTTCTTCAGGCTGATGTTGATGGTGATGAACGTAAATAGTTGGCCTACTCAATAAATAAATATAAATAGGTATAAGTATTTTCGACAATCCACACAACACTATTTAGCCCCAAATTAAGCAGAGCTTGTTACATACATTTTTTTGTAAACAAATACTTAGAATACAATATAAAACCCAGACAGAGAACAAACATCTGCGTTCACCACGTTGTTCTCGGTGGGGATCGAACTCACGACCTACGGCGTAGAAGGCAGAGCTACTACCAACTGAGCTGAAAGGTCACTCAATCATGAAAAGATGAAAGGGCGTATAAAAAGCTCTCTCTTACATACCTAAGAAGACATGTAACCAGGGAAGAAATAAATTTATTTTATTATGGTTCTAATAAAGCCTACCGAAGCAATAATAGTGAATGACCACAGCGGGATGCTTTAGAAGTCTGTAGGCCTAAAAGAACAGTAAGCCTACCACAAGCTCTGTCTGGCTCTGGCTCTGGTTTTGTCTGTGTGAGTGTATACTGTGTATGTGTCGTTTGGACGCAGGATTTATTTAGTTAACACTCACACATACTCAAAACCAGAGACAGACAGAGCTTGTGGTAGGTCTACTGGGGTCTTAGTGGTCTTAATACAGACCCGTATTAGGTTAACAAAGTGTACGCAAGCTTTGTTTTGTTTGAGCGATACCGAGCGATTTTGGTCTAATTTGTAGGTCTAGTCCAAATTACTTATCGTATGACGAGGTATAATGTATAATGGCTAATTGTATTAGGTATTAAACCCTAATATTATTAGCTATTATACAGAAACCAGGCATCCGAAATTTTAGCTGAAAGATATGAGAAGGATGGTTTAGTTTTAAAGCAGACACCCTGTTTAACCCTACGTAACTACCTTTGTATGGTAAACAGGTACAGTTGGCTACAAGTCAGGCTACACACATTATATTAGTCTAGTAGGAAATTAACGGTAGGGAAGTGAAGAAGCGTGGTGACAGTCAGTAAAATAACAACATACCGCATGTTCTCGCATCGTCCAGCTATAAATAACTAAAACTTTTGCTTTTCATTACTACTTTTCACTCAGTTGGAGAGGCACCACACTGGAACTTAACTGTAATTATTATTTTTGCTTTGTAAAAAGATCATAAAAATAAATGGTAGGAAGCAAGGCGTAGTTTTTTGCCTGTTCTTCTAGGTTTGGTTGCGTGGAACCAGCACCGTGACTCCCCTAGCTTTTAAACATTTCAAAGAGATCCTTGTAATACAATTGAACTAATACATTTTGAATTTGAATTTGTAATAGTTCTAAGCCCAAAGGGTAGTCTGAAGCGTCGCCGTGTATACCTTTATATCACGTCAGTTCACTAAGAGCACGATAGTTTCGTAATGGAATCTACCGTAAATGGAAATTTCGAGCAAAACTTAATTAGCATAGATGCACTGCGTTTGTGATCTTCTATAATGTAAACCTGGGAACTGGGAAGTGTTTGTGGTTCAATGTGAATTGAAGGCATACATAATACATAGTTGTTGATTACTTAGTTATGTTTCCTTCTAATACAACACTGGCAAAATACCCCACCTTCTGAGGTAATACGGGTTCAAATCCTATCAGCTTTCAATATTCAACATTAAAAGATAGAATAAAGATAGAAATAAGAAAGGGTTTATGTTTGAAACTAGTCTACTGTATCACCTGTATAACATAAGTGCAGTGGAAGAAATCGCTTTATAGCGATAAGACCGCCCATTGTACATTTTATTCAATAATATTTGTGTTGTAAAATTCTCTTTTTGTTAGTTTGTAAGGTGTACAATAAAGAATTTTCTATCTCTATCTATCTATAAGTGCAATAAATTATTTTAATTTTTATTTTTATTTAAAAAGAAGCCTGGCTGGATTAGGCTCAGAACAGATTTGAAGGCATGCATGTTTCACCTAGCTTTAAGACGTTTCAAAGCGATCCATAAGATACATCTGAATAAGCATATCTATCTCTGAGGCGCACAGGCCCACAGGCTGGAATCCTTTCATCACACTGGTTCGTAAGAACTTCTGATACGATGAGAATAATAAAAAAAAAAAGAAAGGAACAGAAGACTTTACTTTGAAAGAAATCTCTTTGAGACACTTTTAAAGTCTTTTCACCACAATGCAATAATGGTTCGAAAGAACCAGTAGCACGATGGGAAGAAGAAACAGATTTTAAAGGTTCCGTGACTAATCAGAAGCATTATTTTATTTGTGTCTCTCTGTTTTCCTTGTGACGACCACTAAAAGCCAATTTTGGCGACAGCGGCAAAATTTGTATCACAAACGGTAACGGTACGGTGCTTCGTTGAAGTACTCCAAGAGCTCTGTTGCTGCACCCACTGTTCCACGCTCAATTAAGATCCAAGTACTAGGTACTAGCCACATAACATTACAGGGATCTTGGGGCATCTAGTGCGGTATCCAAGGCGATTCCAGCATTTCCTACTGTCGGAGTGTTTCCTGTGTTCCGAACATTCCCGCTCGAAATAATTAAACTCGTCACGGCATTGTACTGTGCTGTGTTCTTGACGTGTGTTACTGAGGGTTGGTGTACACGAAGCAGAAATTCATTGGGAATGACTTTTTTTTTATACAACTAAGTTGACAAACAAGCATACGGCCCACCTGATGGGAAGCGGTTACCGTAGCCTATGGACGTCTGCAATACCAGAGGCATCACAAGCGCGTTGCCGACCCTTAATAACTTCCGTAGGGAAAACCTCAGCAGGGAGATCATTCCATAGCCTGAGTGTTCGCGGGAAGAAATTACTCTGAAACCGAACGGTGCAAGACCACCCAGGCTCTAAGGTGTGATGATGAACTCTCTGCCTGTGGCAAGCAGTGCGATGGTAGAATGTAGCACTACTACGTGAAGTGACTTCTTTGTAATCAGCCTGAAAATCTAAACAATCAATTTGACTGGCAATCAGCTCTGCCTTCTGCGCCGTAAGCCGTGGGTTCGATCCCCACCGAGAACAAATATTTGTGTAGTGAATGCAGATGTTTGTTCTCTATCTGGGTGTTATATTGTATTAGAAGTATGTATTCAAAATAAAATGTATATGTGTATTATATCAGCTATCTGGTTCCCTTATCACAAGCTTTTGTTAATTTGGGGCTAGATAGTGTTGTGTGGGTTGTCTACAATATTATATTATTGTTATTATAATCACATAAACGTATAATAACCTCCAATAACCTCCATACATATCCAGGAAGAACGAGTTTTCATTTTTCAATTTCCTGCGATCAATACCGTCAGCCCATGAGGACGAGAAGCGTCCAACTTTTTTTAGACGGTAAGTTGATTTTTTATACCTATAATGTCAGAGACAACTGGTGTTTTACTCATGCTTCTACTTACGGGACGCTATAGCGCCTGGGACAGGGGCAAGCCTATTACATTTTAGATGTAATAGGCTTGCCCAGCATTTAACCATCCTGACAGCTTAGTCAGCCTAATCCATAGGAAAGACATGGTCAGTAGATGCAGAGCTGACTATGCCGCAGGTTTCTTCACGTGTAAGTAGTAGCTTAATACTAATATAACTAGTCTTATTTATTAAATTTCTAAAAGCATAATAAATAAATAAATAAATATTGTGGACAATTCACACCACACTATCTAGCTCCAAATTAAGCAGAGCTTGTACTATGGGAGCGAGATAGCTGATATAATACATAAATACATTTTTTTTTGTAAATACATAGTTAGAATACAATACAACACCCAGACAGAGAACAAACATCTGCGTTCATCACACAAATATTTATTCACCGATAAGTAGATTAGCTGCAAGTTACATAAAAAGTAAGGGAATCATAATGACACGCCTGTGTATCTTAAATACACAGCTTCTTGTTCGCTTACTAAAGAGTTTTATAGTACATTGTTACCTGAGTGTTGAAAGTCACGTTTTTTGAGTCCCGAGACGGGTTTGGCGCCAGAGCGTTAGCGAGGGCGCTAATGGAGCTTGAGGGACTCAAAAGACTTTCACCCGAGGTAAACACTGTGCTTTTCATTACGAATACAAGGAAAGTAAAAATAAAAACATGAAAGAAAAATTAGTGAAAATGAAGATTGAATTGCCGCCTTCCCGGTTTTTTTTTTCTTTTTCTCTGGCGGGCCTTCGGCTTCGGTTCACCAGCATTATTCAGCCATTATTTTAATTTTCATAATTTAAATCTATGTTAAATAAATAGTTGAAGCTATACACTAATCAAGTAATTTAGAAGATATATTATTTATTTAATACTATCTTTATGTTATTTAAATTTAAATATTACATTGCGCTCTAACTAGACTTTTTAAACTTCTTACCGTTGTAATGGGTTTCCAACCTACTTGCTGAATAAAAAGTTGGAATTTGGTTGAACAACCTCCTTGCAGTTAGAAAGACTTTAGAAAGTTGGAACATGGTTGAATAAAATAGAACTTGTTTTTTTTATAATTTGACAGCTGTCAGTAGAAAGCGATTCTCCCTAGGGCTGAAAGTTTTACTTTCAATTAGGCCCCTCAGGCAACTTCATACCTACTTTCAGAGTATGAGTAATGAAAATATATTTTTCAAAATCAAATCAAACAAGATTTACTATTCAGTGCGTGTACAAACAGCTTTACTTGGGAACATTTCTAGAATGCACGAGTAGACATACGACACGCTTTAAACACAACTGTCTGTCCATGAAATAAGAAATATACCTAAGTTTTTTCTTTAGGGTAACTTTTTCACACTGCGTGTTTAACCACAAAAACCCTGTGACCACAAACTTTAAGCTGAGAACTCAATAAAAACTACAAGTGCTATTTTGAAAACGCAGGGTCAGCTCTCTTTTTTCTTTTTCTTCTTTATTAATGACATCCGTTCAATCGGTCAATTTTGCTAATGTCCTGTGATATGATGTAAAGTCTTACAAAAATAAAATAGTTTCTTTAGTCATCCATTTGACATGCAGCAAAGCAAGTCTTCTTCATAATTAATGGCTTCACCCATTAAGTCATTCTAACGATCCATTTGACCAATAATCAAGTGTGGATTATGTTAATCATCAATCGGCCCTCATTGGTTTAAAAGAAAATGGTGGTGGTTTTCTTCAAAACCCGTTACGTTTGGTTACTAAAGCTGATATTATTAAACGGCAAGCATCGTTTAATAAATAAATAAATACTGCGGACAATCCACACAACACTATCTAGCCTCAAACTAAGCAGAGCTTGTACTATGGGAACCAAATAGCTGATATAATACTTAATTACTTTTTTTGTAAATACTTACATAGAATACAATATAACACCCAGACTGAGAACAAACATCTACGTTCACCAAACAAATATTTATTCTCCGTGGAGATCGAACCCATGACCTACGGCGTAGAAGGCAGAGCTACTGCCAACTGAGATGAGAGACCATTCTAATAATAGTGGTTTAGTTCTCAAACTAAACAGTCTATACCTTCGTACAGCTAAAGTCTCGCTGCATCGAGACGTGTGTGGAGCGCGAACAAACATTAATCTCTGCGCGCAGATATCCTTATTACAAGAACCTAAGGATTTGTATACCTTCCGTCTGAGGGGCCAGCACTAGTTTTGTAAATGAAGTGTTTGTTGAGACAAACAAGTTTTAAAAACTTGAGAAACCAACTTCATGCCAACCTGCTAAACCAATTTTGATAAAATTTATAAGAAAGAATCACATTTCAAATAAAAAAAATCTATGGGTTCATAAACGACGGAAAAATACAGCTGATTTGATAACATCCTCCTTTTTTGTTTGAAGTCGGTTAAAGGTCCAGTCATAGATTGTTTAAGTCACGTGGCGTAAAAAAGTTACCGATGGGACAACGTCGTCCTAGTTGGTAGCTTTTAATAATAATAATAATAATAATCAATAATCATTTATTTGGTAAGAATTATTACAGGTCAATTATATTCATACATTTTGCCTAACTAAAGAACAATTAAATTATAAAAATAATATAAAATCAAATGGTCAAAAAAAACATTAATAATAAAAATAAATAACAAATTAATACATTATTAAGTAGGTAGTAGGTACATTATGTACAAAATTAAAATATTTTCTATTAAGTCAAGTTTTTTCCATGAATTCCTCGTAACTATAAAAGGTGTTACTTATGAGCCAGCGTTTCAGTTTCAATTTGAAGGACCCAATGGTGGTAGCCTCACTAATTGCAGTTGGTAATCGATTGTATACTGTCGGCCCCATTATGTGTGTGAGCTTGGCGGACTTGGCCAGAGTCCGAGATACGGTTGCAAGTTTGTTAGCTCCTCGGGTATTGAAAGGGTGCCTATCCTTATTTTTTCGGAATAGACCCGGATTGCTATGCACGTGTACGGCGACCTGGAAGATTACGATGCATGGTTAACGTTCGAATAGATTGCTATTCCACCAGAAATTGTGACTGGATTTACATTTCACACGCACCTTGATTTTAATTTAAAATCTGTTTTTGGTACTTTAAAAGTCTTCAGGTACAAAAGCATTGCTCTAAAAATATATTAGGAGTTTCTTTTCGCGGTTCCGATCCGTTAGAACTGGTGCTAAAGGTACCTGAAGTCCGTGAAATTCAGGGTTCAGTTACAAGTCTGACGTTTACTAATTGGATTAGCAATATTGGATGATAGCAGAATTCTAGATAGCGTTTTTTTAAATTGTTTTCGTTACAAAATACCGCCTTATTTCTTTAGTGTGTAGTGCTATTTCAGCTTTTTGAGGCTTACACTTTTTCCTTGGAAAAAGTTATTGAACTAGCTTTAAGACCACCATTTGGACGGACATACATACTACAATCACGCCTGTTACTCTGTAAAAACACCAGGTTTTTGTGAGGTATAAGAAAACAATGACACTTGCTTTTTTTATTCAGAGGTAACCAGAGTAGGAACTAAAACATCCTTCTACGTAGCTGGTTACAAAACCCACGGACGTACACGGGCTAAAAGCTTTTCAGGCTATTAATAATTATTTATTGACATTGCCATCCAATTAATTCTTTTTTAATTTTTATTAGTACTAAAATATGATTATTTCTTTTTTGCATGCCGAGTTCAACGGTGAAGTGTGTGAAATCAGTTAGTTATATACACAACCATACTTCAAGAAAACGATAAATCATTTCGTTTCATTTCATTTCAATCCTAAAATATATATTTTTTTACTTCAGAGAAAAATATAAAAAAAAACTCGAGTCAGTATTTCATTTCCACTCAAGTATTCGAGGCGTGTTGGTCGGAATAAAAATTCCATAGTTGCGAACTCTCGTAGATCACATAAAGTTATGGTTTACGATGGGAAGGCGAAATGTGGAGTCAATCGGGAATAGCGTTCCTACTAATATTTGTGCCTTTAGTTTTTATGGGGCGGCTCAGGACTGTTTATAAGTCTTACGTTTCATTTATTTACACAGAGAAACTTACAATTAAATAACTATTTACAAAATACACAAGAAACAGTAGAGCTATCTGCAGACCGTTACAAACGATCTAGAGATAGCTCAACTGATACAAATCAGTGCCGAAAGCGTTCCCAAGATGCTGGTTGCACTGCCACGCTGACTAGCAATGCGCCAGTTAACCACTATTCCGTGGGTCACGCGTCACATTGTTTAATCTTGTTTCAATTATATATTGTATCCTTTTGTCATCAGAAACTATTCTGTAAAACTGTAATTTTATAAATAATTAAATATTGCTAACAACCCACACAACACTATCTTGCCCCAAACTAAGCAGAGCTAATACTATGGGAACCAGGTAACTGATATGATACTTTTATGCATTTGTTTTATAAAAATACATACAACAATCAATACAACAATAATAGAATACAATATAACAATCAAATAGAAAAAATAACATCTATTATCCACAAAACAATTTGATCTCGGTGGGGATCGAACCCATGCCCTTCAGCGCAGAAGGCAGAGCTACTACCAACTGAGCTGTGCAGGAAGTCAAATTAGTAAGTATTTGCGCTGTCATTATATTAGTGTCATGAACTTTAATTCGATTAAGATTACAAGGTAAGTAGCTGCTCCGTACATAGCTGTACGTAACATTCAATTATAATTAGCCTATTTATTATATAATTATTACATTATGATTATAGTATTTGCTACGGCGTAGCAAATATCGTAGACTTCCCGCTACGCAATCACAGCATGGCTTATTGTGAGGATGTATAGCATTTCTTAATAGTTATTTTTATCCAAGTCCTACAAAAGCGAAACCTCAGTTAACTCATATTGTTGTTCGAGTCCAGAAATCGAATTTGGGACCCGAATTACACCAAAAGATACACATTTAGTTTTAGCTTATTTCTATGTTAGTGTAAGTCATCCACTGTCTAGCTACCAGCTGGTGTACTCTTTTTGTTTTATACCCTTATCTATTTTTGTGCCCCCCTGGGGAATGACTACCGTTATAAAAAAAAAATGTTTTTTCTTTCATTCTCTTTCCAATTACCAGATAGACCACAAAAGGCCGTACAAAATACATCTAATTATTCTAGCCGTAAAAAGAACAAAGTTTTCTATTGTATACCGAATAATGTAATGAGAAGTGACGTCACGCACCGTTTTCCTGAAACAATATCCCACCCTGTCATAAATGTTGGATACCCTATCCGTAATGTGGGGCCAAGGTACCCAGGGGAAGGCTTGGGTCACTTTGAATCTGACGTTATTTTAGAACTTTTATCTTGGTACAATATATTTTCACAAACTATTTAAACTTTCTACTCTCTTCTCTTATCGTGTCACTGGTTCTTTCGAATCAAGAGCGACGAAAGGATTTTGAGTTCGCCTCAAAGAGACTCCGTTCGTGTTCTTGACAAATGTTTCCGAATTTTACGAATTACGAATCTATATATTTTTTTTATTTATAGCGAATTTTGTTGCCGTAGGCGGCATGCGATAACCGGAAATAAATAAAATAATAATAAATATTACGCACGTCAATCAATAATCATTTAAGTAGTCTGAGACGTGGTCGCTAACCATTGGCCTCGTACAAAAACTCAAAGTCGCGCAACGAGCTATGGAGAGAGCTATGCTGGGAATTTCACTACGTGATAGAATCAGAAATGAGGATATCCGTAGAAGAACCAAGTTCACCGACATAACTCTTAGAATTAGTAAGTTTAAATGGCAATGGGCAGGTCATATAGCTCGAAGAACTGGCAACCGTTGGGGAATAAAGGTTCTCGAATGGCGACCACGAACCGGAAGACGAAAAGTAGGGCGCCCACGCCCACCCACCATGGACTAACGACATTGTTAAGATCGCAGGAAGTCGGTGGATGAAAAGGGCTCAGAATCGTTCTTCCTGGAAATGTGTACGGGAGGCCTATGTCCAGCAATGGACTTCTTCAGGCTGATGATGATGATTACAAGTCAAGTTCATGGCATAGAATTTGTCTAACATAAATTACAACCAAAGTAAAAAAAATACTAATCATCATTCACCTGTAATCATCTACTTCTTCTATATCTACTTATATTTATAAAAGAAAGTCGTGTTAGTTACACTATTTATAACTCAAGAACGGCTTAACCGATTTGGCAGAAAATTAGTGAGGAGGTAGCTTAGAACCGGGAGAAGGACATAGGATACTTTTTATCCCGAAAAAGCAACGGGAACGGGGTATTACGGGAACGGGCGAGCGAAGCCGCGGGCGGCCACTAGTTTTGAATAAAGTAGCTATTTGATAGGATAAATGTCTATACAGTCCGCGTGTGATAACTGGGCGCATGCGTGATGGCAGAATATGAAAAAAACTGACTCTAAATAATCTACCAATAACAAATACAGACTTGCATCAATCTCAATGCAGTTCGATTACCCCATTAATCAGGTTATAAGTCCAGTCCATTTTGTTCACGTTTTTCGCCATCTGACACGAGCTAGTATATCTTGCGTGGGGTCTACTAATGTAATGTAAGCATCTACATAAACACTGTTACTTGTTCTGTGTTTAAGCCCAAGAGGCCAATGTCCATAACGTTTGTATACACAAGCCTGACGGGCTAGCAATACCCTCAACACCGATTTACTCTTCAAACAACCCCTAGCATACTATTTATAAGGTCTGAACTCCCCTGACAGCAACATTTCCTTTTAAAGTCTAGATTTTCTGCCGCTCTTCTTAAATTAGTTAAAGAGACTAACCGTTTACATAAGCTTTTAAAGGCTTCGTTAAACAGAACGCGCGCCTCAGAGCCAGTCCACACGGCGCGTTGCGTCAGCGTTGCGTCGACGCAGCGCTGCCATTGCGTTGTTTTACATACAAATAACCAAGGTGTTCACACGGCGCGTTGCGTCGTCGCAACGCACACATGACGGACAGCAGCCCCCGAGACGAAGCGAGAGGGGGTGTACTCGTACCGACGGAACGTTAAGACTGCGTCGTAACGCTGCGATGGCGCAGTGCCCGTGTGGCCGGCTATGCGTCAAAATATTTGCGTTGCGACGACGCAACGCAACGCAACGCGCCGTGTGGACTGGCTCTCAGGCGTCATAGCGTTGCGTTCTGACGCCGTGCTACAGCGCTTCTTTGCCTTGTGCGACTCAAGTTTATACCTGTCAAACAAAACGCTTGTCTTTAGTGCCACTACGCCACTGAAACTTAAGGATAGGTTATCCAGGATATGTTACCACCACATACTCTTTTGCTTCAGCCATATAGCAAGGCGCGGTGACGAAAGCCTCGAAAAACTGATAATCGTTGGGAAAGTGGAAGGAAAACGATCTCGCGGTAGATCCCCTAATAGGTGGACTGGCCAACTAAAAAGAACGTGGAGGGGAGAAGCCAGTATTTACTATACTGTGGTGAAAATGGCTGTGAAAATACGATAAAAATAGCCGTCCTCTCTGTACAACGAGGACATCCTAGTTGATCAAGATCTTCAGTCATGAAGTGCCAACCACAGAGAGTGCCATCAACTTATCAGTTTATTCAAATGGTCAAGGAAGGGAAGCAATGATGACATTTTAATATGGTTCACTGACAGAGGTACATCTTTTTTTTTAACTATAACTTTTTAACTATAACTTTTTTTATAACTTTTGTTGTGAAATAAGTGTCCTTTTGTTGTGAGTAAGGTGACGGTCTGGTCCCGCATCTTATTTCATAACAAAATCACTTCTAGCATCCGTGGCAGTTCTTCGGTTAATCGCCCTTCGTAGTTGGTGTTTACACTAAAACAAATGCGCGTTTAACACGCGTTCTACCGGAACGCGTTCTGTGTTTGACGAAGCCTTTATATTTTACTGATTCAACTTAGATGTTGTGGGTTCTGTTAGTTTTGTGCACTTGCTTTCCGGTGCCTTATAAATGCTGAAAACTTAAAGTAACAGCGTAGAATAGAACTACACAATATTTTATAAAATAAAATAGACGTTGAGAAGGACAGAAGAAAGAAGTCAGAACAAGGAAGTCATAGACACGTCCAAATATCACCGTTTTTAAGTGAAAAGTTTTTTCACTTCAAAAACGGCCTCCCAGTGTCACATTTTGACGTGACAACGTCATAAAATTCGATGGAGCTGGCTGCACGCACGAAAAAACATGAATCATGCGGCGCTACCTCGCTCTGAGGCGTTCCATTTCATTTTAAGGCTTGAAGTGCAAGCGAAAGCCCGAAACGAGCGACAAAGAGGCACAATCGGCCTCCGCGTTTGGCAGCGTTCGACAGCTGTCTCTCTCCTACTTGAGTGAGCGATGCGTCCGCGTGGACAGCTGTATGACGTTGTCACGTTCAACTATTGTCAGTAAACCGACTTTACAGGCAACCGATTTTTTTTTAAACTGGTGAACGTCCTTTTACTTTATGTGCATGTACGCTAAAATACAATGCCACACAAAGAATTACGCTTAACTGCAACTTTGTATCTACAAACGCTCCCAAACTTTGTCGTTTTGTCCGCTGCAATTCAGTGAAAATAATACTGAAAGCTTTCAATAAGCGATTCTAATCTCTACATCACCAACAATAGAAATCAAAATACCACAGGCCACAGTGCAAGGTTAGTGCGGTCGTATTGGCAAATAACTTTAGACCCTATCCCGTGGGGTTATGGTCCATCAAATCGTAGCAACAATGTTGTCTGTCGAGCTTTAAACGGTACAAATTGCAATTCAAAACGTCATCGAGTTTTGTGGTGTGAATGTAATACGACTCAATGTTACTACACCAACGCTTTGTGTGGGAAGTGGGTAAGAATGATTGCTGACATGAAAAAAAAAACAACGGCACTCCGGGAATGCCGAATCTTGAACAATTAGGTGTATTAGGTGTTATAAATCCCAAGGCAGATAAAGACGGACACCGCTTTATCTGCCTTGGGACAAATTCCGACTTTTGGCGAAGTTTATCGATCTTTGCCGAAGAGATTTTGGTGACAGTTACGCGGTGACGATTCTTTGGTTTTCTAGAAGTTTTCACTTCAAAAAATATTTCATCACACTGGTTCGATAGAACTAGCTACTTTTTTCCTCTACGTCCGACTGTGGACGTTGACATTTCCATGATGATGGTGATTATTATCATTAACTTAGAGAAAAGTGCTCGGAACGCATCAATAACAAGAAAACATCGATAATTATAATTACTAACGTCGTGAACCAACAATGCAACAATCTCTCGGTTACAGCCACTATAGAATTTTAGTGGTCGCTGCACAGTATCGTAAAACGACATTTTTATTTTTATTAGGGATGTCACTAGTTCTACTGGGATCCTAGTGCTGCCCACATAGCAAATTAAAAACTAAACTGCTAATGTTTGAATTATTACTGGCGCAATAAACGCGTGTTCTGTTGTGTACTAAAATATCTAATAAATAAAAAAAAACTGTGGACAATCCAAACAACACTAGGTATCTAACCCAAAATAAACATAGCTTGTCTGTAATATAACACCCAGACAGAGAACAAACATCTATGTTCACTACACAAATATTTGTTCTCGGTGGGAATCGAACCCACGACCTACGGCGCAGAAATGTTTGTTCCATCAGCTCGTAGTATAAAAAAAAGCCTATTGCATAAAAAAAATCTGACAGTTGGACTAAAAAGTTTACCGATTTAACTAATCGATAGTGTCCGGTATCGTATCAGATAAAAACATCCCTATTTTAGTAATAAGGTAACGATATTTTTAGTATCGGTTATTCTGGTTTACTGCATGATGTGGGATGTACAGTTTGCTTTGTAAGGGCTATGCTACACGGGTGGTTCTCCCGCCGAGGGAATCCGCTTCTGAACCGCACAATTCTTTCAATTCTTTTTCAATTCTTTCGACTCAATTCTTATGGACATTGTATGCTACAAACTACACGGCGCGGTTTCCCGCCGCTGTTTACCGCCGTTCTAAACTACACGGGCGGTTATCCGCTATTGCGTCATTGTGCGCGGGACCTTTTCGCTCGCTCGTCGTTCGTGCACTTGCGTTCCATGTTGCGGGTCCATGTTGAAATGAACAAAAGACAACGAAAAACCGCGTCCCGTATAGTTTAATGGTCTGCGGAAGCTTTGTCGAGCGGGAGAACCGCCCGTGTAGCATGACCCTATGAGACAAAATGCATTAATTTACAAGATTATACAGCTGCCGTCCGTATAACTATAAAGGAAATGGGAATCAGACTTTGATAATGATTTTTACAGTCCTTTTTCTATTCCTTGGTTTTTAGTAGAACTTAAGAGTGCCGGTGGCCTAGTGGTAGCAGCCCCGCCTTTCGATCCTAAGGTCGTGGGCTCGAATCCAGTCGTGTACCTACTAATAAGTTTGTCTGCCCAAAAATGTATGTACACAATGCCAGTGCTCTCAAACGATGAAGGAAAACATCGTGAGGAAACCGGCATGTCGTAGAACCTAAAAAGTTCGAAAACATGTGTCGAGTGCACGAAAGGAGCCTCTTTGAGGTCCTTGAAATCCTTTCACCACACTTGATTCGAAAGAACCACACGACAAGAAGGAGAAGATAGAACTTAGAATTAGGTAGGTACACGTAAAAAACGACATAAACCAAGCTTACCCATGAATATAAAGCTCTTCTCCTAAATGCAATCGTCAATCGCCTCCATTCATCCAGCTCGTATCTCCAAACGGTTCATGTTGAAAAGCTGACTTCTCAAAACGGTAGGAGACGCGATTGATTGAATAGGAATCGTCCTGCCTTTTGAAACTTGTGCCGTAATAGAGCGTTTTACCTATTGGCTCGCTGCCTGGAAATCCTGAAATGTTACATAGGACTTACCAACGTTCTGCCCTAGTTAGAATTTTGATCGATAGATTTTAACCTAGGTGTCTCCTAAGATCTAGTATCCCCTAGGATCTAGGCATGCACCTATTTAGAGCTACAAAAAAACAACAAACGTTTTCAAAACTGAACTAGTAGGTTAGAAGGTATAGCATTTAGTCTCGAAAATGTTGTTTTCGTTTCGCCTAATTGTCTCTCTCTATTGTATAGAGAAAAGATGAGACAGTAAAAATACGTTACGTAGAAACGATCGAAACGTGTTGCTGTCTCATTAATTTTTCATACAAAAGAGAGAGACATGTGCTCACATGAAAACAACATTTGGTACACGTACGTAACGTATACCTACCTACGTAACATTTTGTACTTTGAACAAAATGTGGTAGAGTCTGTTCAGAAAGAGAACCGTCGTGGGATTGGAGGGCGCTGCTGTGCTTAATTACCTTTTTTGTTTAGTGGGCAATACAATAGCGCGTCTGTTGCGTTTTGATCCTATCACAAATATTCTACTATTTCTTTATTTATTTTTTATGATGCAAAATACTGACAGAAAGAAAGGGATGAGCTGCCTTATAAAAATCGAAACGTTAGTTCACAATTTGACCACGACGGTTCTCTTTCTGAACAGACTCTAGCAAAGCTGGGACTCGTGGTAGGTACTGGTACCTAGGTATAAATAAATAAAATCGAATGGAAAATCTTTCATAACGGTGTAAATTTGCTTGAAAAGCCTAGAATCATTTTTCTTTCTCTATGTGAATTGTTTAGAAAGGAGGTTGCTCGGAGCACTTTCCTCTATCCCGCGCACAATAGCGTGTGCCATGAATGCATTCTAATGAAATAAAGAAACGTTTTGTCCGAGGCTTGCATTGACATAAATACTCAGTCTGAATAGGCGCTGCTACCCCATTCACTGATGTTGGCGGCGATGCGATACTATTGCTCCTAGAGGCCGGTCTTTTCATTGTGTTGTGCTAATTCAGTGTGTCAAGGTAGGGGACCACATGAACCTTATGACAAGAAACCTATCTAGGTACCTATTAAAAGTAGGTAGAGTCTAGATACCCTACCTACCTGGGACATAGCATGTGGTAAGTATAGTACCTACCTAGGTAGGTATCTACTTGGGTAAGTACAGTCACAGGTACACAAGGATACGCATCAGACTAAACACTGCTAGATCAAGTCCTAGCAGTAAGCGTCATTTTTTTTTGTTTTAGGTAGCTTGATCTGTATCCTACTGTACTTGTACATACAAGGTAAGCAATTCATCAGTGTACCAGGCTCCACAGCTAAAAATAAGTACATTGTGCCAAGACTGTAAGTAAAGTATCGCATTTTACATTTTCACTTAGACAATTTAAGCATTTTCATGATGCCCAAGAAAATAAAAGAACAATCAATGATGAAGCATGAACGAAACGTAACAAACGTCAAATTCTCTACAACTTCACCGTCATGTCAAGCAACCGTCAATCAGCCTTACGTCAAAATCATTATGTCAAAATATTTGAAGTTTGAAGATTGTTTTCGTGATTTTTTGATAGAAAATATTTACTTTTATATGTCGAATTACCGATTAACGTAACAATTTTATTCTATTGTGTTTCTTTGTGTTCAAGTTCTAGGTACTCCTGCTGGTTAGAATACAGTAAAGTGTTGTTAAATCTACGTCACAAAGACTTCGTCAGTCTGGTCAAAGTAACATTTTGCGCTCAGAATGGATTACGTCGCTAAGTTGAAGATTCTGGTGATAGGAGAGAGTGGGGTCGGCAAATCCAGGTATTATTTGTCACATTTCATATTTCCTAGACCTAAAAATACCATACCTTAATTATTTAAAGTACAAGTTTCGTTATTATGTAGGTGCCTACATTGACTCATCATCACACACACTGTTGCTAAAAGTTAGACATTCTAGATTACAATCTAGTCTAGGCAGATACTTAATGTCACACCACTGGCATTATGCACATAATTAATCGGAACAGGTTATTTTTTTAAGTTTATTTTTATCGAACTAGAAATCAAAAGTGGCCGAAGTGGTAAAAATTTGTTTGACGTTGAGGGCTCATAACATTTCTTCCTGGAAATGTATAGGGCCTATGTCCAGCAGTGGACTTCTTACGGTGAAATATAAAAATATCCGCATAAAAAAATAATTACACATAATACCAATCTAGCAAAAAAACCTATCTATGGTTGTGGAATACTCCCCCTCTTCAGACTGTGCACTTTTTTGAATAAAAAAAGGCTATAGATGCCTTTTTTCACAGGTTATGGACCTAAGTGGATATGAATCTAAATTCACAGATATTTTGTTAAAACATTTACACACAGATATTTAAAAAGTGATTTCATCCCTCTTTTTCTCTCCTAGCATCATCCTAGCGTTCACAAAAGGAGACTACAAACCACAGTTTCCCGCTACAATCGGTGTGGATTATAATAACAAAGAAGTAGAGGTCAACGGCCTCAAAGTGAGACTAGGAATTTGGGACACTGCAGGACAAGAGCGTTACAGGACATTGACTTCAAGTTTTTATAGGTAAGTATACAGTTACTCTAGTAACTATTGAAAGAGTTCTACCTAGCTACTTTGACATTGCAGTGACGAACAAGGTTCATGTACTTGACCTAAGCTACAAACTAGAACTGAGCTATTTAGATGTATGGTAGCAATGAAGAAATTAATTGAATTGAATGAATTGAGTATCAATTCTGGTTACAGTCAGTATCAGAAGTAGATTAAGAATTTTAATTTTTATAAAGCTCATTTTTTCTGGAATTATCAAATAAATGACAGCTTACATTGGGTAAGCCATGTACTGCTGTTTATCTAAGCAAGTTTTATAAAAAAAACTTCACATTTTTTTTATTATCAGTATTTTGATTTGAGAACATTCAAAATGTTTTCATGGGCTCATATGGATGACTACAGGATTTTTGTATGTATTATTTATTTTTTATGCTTTGTTATAGGCGATGGTTACCACTTAACATCAGGTGGGCCGGCCATATGCTTGTTCCATGCCAGTTGTATAAAAAAAAATGTTTTTAACAGGGAAGCTCACGGCGCAATACTAGTCTATGACGTGTCAGACCCAAAGACACTTACCAAACTAAATGAATGGGTGGAAGAACTACAAGTGTACACAACAAAGAAGAATATTGTCTGTTTAGTTGTCGGGAACAAAATTGATGGGGTAAGACTGCTTAAAAACTCTGAATACATGTGTTTCAAAAGGCAATAGGTGCTACACACTCGCATTGGTGGGTTCATCATCATCAGCCTGAAGAAGTCCACTGCTAGACATAGGCCTCCCTTACACATTTCCAGGAAGAACGATTCTGAGCTCTTTCCATCCACCGACTTCCCGCGATCTTAACAATGTCGGTCCATCTGGGGGGTGTGCGCCCTACTTTTCGTCTTTCGGTTCGTGGTCGCCATTCGAGAACATTAAATGTTGGGGAACAAAATTTGTTGGACAACGGTTGTCGGTTCTTCGAGCTATAATAATATGACCTGCCCATTGCCACTTCAATTTACTAATTCTAAGAGCTATGTCGGTGAGCTTGGTTCTTCTACGGATATCCTCAATTCTGATTCTAAAACGTAGTGAAACATTGTTGGGTTTGATTGGATAAAATATAACTTTTGAATTTATCATGGTTTTTAACACTATTTTTATGATAACAACGAAATTTTTACCATGTACCATGTGTTCAAAAAATCATGGTGCATGCAACGATGCCGTAATATCGGAAGTCAAAACTCAAAATTGAATCATGGTAAATATCCCGTTGTTTCATAAAAATAGTGGTTAAAATATGTTTTTCTTTGTTAGCCTAGGGTAGTGCCGAGGGAACAAGGGCAAGCGTTTGCACAAAAACACAGAATGCTTTTCATTGAGAGCAGCGCAAAGACACAGGAAGGCATCAATTTAGCTTTTGAAGAGTTGACACAAAAGGTAAGACATACAATTCTTTTCTCAGTATCATCCAAGGTGTTTTTAGGGTTCCGTAGCCAAATGGCAAAAACGGAACCCTTATAGATTCGTCATGTCTGTCTGTCTGTCTGTCTGTCTGTCCGTCCGTGTGTCACAGCCATTTTTCTCCGAAACCGTAAGAGCTAGACTGATGAAACTTGGCGAGTAGATGTATTCTGTGAACCGCATTAAGATTTTTACACAAAAATAGAAAACAAACTATAAATTTTGGGGGACCCCATACTTGAAACTGAAACTCAAAAAATGTTTTTTCATCATACCCATACGTGTGGGGTATCTATGAATAGGTCTTCAAAAATGATGTTGAAGTTTCTAATATTGTTTTTTTCTAAACTGAATAGTTTGCGCGAGAGGCACTTCCAAAGTGGAAAAAAGTTGGTCCCCCCCCTCCAACTTCCAAAATAAGTGACTGATAAAGATAAAAAAAATATATGTTGTACATTACTATGGAAACTTTCAACGATATTTGGTTTGAACGAGATCAGGTCAGTAGTTTTTTTTTATACGTCTTAAATCGTAAACTGCAATTTACCTTTCGACGAACTACTAGAACTTCTAGAACTCTATGTTATAGCAGTAAGTATGCTACGGAACCCTTCATGGGCGAGTCCGACTCGCACTTGGCCGCTTTTTTAAATAAGTATTTTGGAAAAACCACCCAACACTATCTAGCCCCAAAATAAGCAGAGCTTGTACGATGGGAACTTAATGCATGACATGACATTGACTGGCCTCTAGCTCTGCCTTCTGCGCCGTAGGTCGTGGGTTCGATCCCCACCGAGAACAAATATTTGTGTGGTGAACACAGATGTTTGTTCTGACTGGGTGTTATATTGTATTCTAAGTAGGTATTTACAAAAAAAAATGTATGTATTATATCAGCTACCTGGTTCCCATAGTACAGCTCTGCTTAGTTTGGGGCTAGATAGTGTTGTATGGATATTCTATAATTTTTTGACGTGATAACGTCTTATAAATAGATGGAGCCGGCTGCACGCACGAAAAAACATGACTCATGCGTCGTTACGTCGTTTCGTCGTTCCATTTACCTGAGCCCGAGCCCGGGTCGGGTAATGGGTAAGGGTAAATGAGGGTAAGGGTAAATGAGGGTAAGGGTAAGGGTTCAGTCTGGGTCCGGGTCCGGGTCCGGATTTTCATTCAGTTTCATTCAGTTCCATTCAGTTTCATTCAGTTTCATTCAGTTTCATTCAGTATCATTCAGTTTCATTCACATTCAATTCAATTCAGTAAAACTAAAATTTTCTTTTGAACAATGCAACCATTCCATCAGTATTTTCTTATGACGTTATCACGTTCAACTATCGTCAGTAAACCGACTTTACAGACAACGGTCCGGATTTTCATTCAGTTCCATTCAGTTTCATTCAGTTTCATTCAGTTTCATTCAGTATCATTCAGTTTCATTCACATTCAATTCAATTCAGTAAAACTAAAATTTTCTTTTGAACAATGCAACCATTCCATCAGTATTTTCTTATGACGTTATCACGTTCAACTATCGTCAGTAAACCGACTTTACAGACAACCGATTTTTTTTATTTATAAACGATAAGTCCTACTTTCTTAGTCTTGATAATAAAGTATTCCTTTTAGATAATCGAGACGCCAGGTCTCTGGGAGACTGATCCCGCGGCTTCCAACATCCGTATATCAAACGGCGATAGGAATCAGACGGAGGAATCCTGCGTCAGCAGTTACTGTATGATTTAACATTGTTTTGTGGTGGCTTAGACTTGAAGACGCTTGATTTATGAAGTGAGGGTTAGTGTGTCGATAAACTCGGGCTTAGCTCATAGGTCTTCAAAGGTCTGTTTTACAAAAGGATAGGCAAAGTTTTGGATTGATATTCTGAGTTCTTCTTCTTAATGAATGGCATCTGTCCTTTTCGGATCAATTTTGCCAGTGTCAAGTAGTTTAATGAGAATGATAGATGATAATATATTACGATAAAATACTTTTCCGTCAATTCGTCAGTCTTTTGTCAAAGTCGGCCCTACTTGGCATAGGAAGAAAGATGGCCGTTTCTTCCCAAAACCATCTGAAACATTTTCGATCAAATCAGAATATCACATAATATAATTTAATTCTAATTGCTAACACCTTTAGCTAAGACCTCAAGTAATGTTGGTTAAAATACCACCGAAATTACACAACAGAACTCAAAATAACGACAGAAAAACAATTAAAATCAAAAAGCTATGTTCCTTCCCGAAATGACGAAAACGAATCTATTCTGAGTTACAATGCTTGGCTTGCGTGACAGCAACAACTGAATACATTGTCGCACAGTGTAACTCAAAATGTCAATACAAAACTTTCTTTATCTCTTTATAGTGTCATGTAGACTTCCTAAGCCCTTTGTCAAACTTCATTATCATGAGGTGGTTAGGTCTGACAGAAAAACGTCAAACGCGTGCTGAGTTTGCCTGTACTGGCTTGGCCCATTTTGTACTGTACCCGAAGTCGGAGTTTGGCTACCACATTTCGTTACCAAATGTTGTTTTCGTTTCGCCTATTTGTCTCTCTCTATTGTATGGAGAAAATATGAGACGGCAAAAATACGTTACGTAGTTAAAGTTGTTGTCTCATCTCTTCTCCATACAATAGACAGAGACAAATTGGCAAAACGAAAACAACATTTGGTAACGAAATGTTGTAAATGCACTGGGACTTCGGGCTCTGAACCGTTTAAAATTACTCACAAAATGGGTAGCTTACGCATATTTTTATAAACGATTTTTGTAAGTAGCTTTTTCACTATTCTGCTTTTTTCTAAAAAGCTAAAAAGCTGAAAGCTAAAAAAAAGCAGAAAGCAGATTATAATTTGATAACCCGGATCCCCGGATATAATTTGATATGCATTTTCAATATTATGTATCTAAATTGTCGTCGTTTAATTTGGTTAGGTCATATTTTTCTATCGACTTTTGGATTCTTACGCTAGTAAAAATAAGGTTCAATTTCATCAGATAATTGAAAAGCACTGAACGAAAAGTGCTTGTATAAGTTGGTTTAGTCTGCTTAATTAAATGCTTGTCGTTTAAACGTAGCATTCTTGTTGTATTAATGGACTAAAATAGTGTGGCTTCATAGTCCTCTGCGCGTTTGAGTTTTTCTTTCAAATCTTACAATCTTGCTCTTTTTTTCGATGAAAAGAAATGTAATAAGAAACGTAATTTTCAGGTACATGTGCCTATTATCCTGCTATTACACAAGTCTCGTTTCTTTTATATCTTTTTCTTTTATGCTCCCATCGACCCTTTTGAAATGTGATATTCAATAACAAAATGTTACCAGGGAAAAGTACAATTTTTCGGAGAAAATATAATAGCAAGTGTGTACTTCAAGTCTAAGAATAAAGGGTTTTGAAGCGAATTGACTCACTTTTTTCCTAATAATTTGATTTAGATAATATTCAATTTGCCTCATAGCCCTTTTGTGCTTATGTGATATTTTTATAGTTAAAACTTGTAAACAGTGTGAAAGTTTATTGTTTTTTGTTGTAAAGTTTTCACTTATTATCGGTAGTTATAAGGGGTATGTCAAAACAATATTTTGTATACAATTGGTGCACTCATCATCACTATAAAACGGCTTATACTTATAATTTAGTATCATTGTGTAATTAAGTGAATAAGTTTCAACATAGATACGTAGGTTGGCTACCTATCAAACATTCTAGAAAAGGTACGTCTCTCAAACGGTGAAGGAAAACATCGTGAGGAAACCCGCGGCTTAGTCAGCTCCGCACGTATTGACCATGTTTTTCCTGTGGATTAGGCAGACTAAACTGCCAGGATGGTATTATAGGTACTGGGCAAGCCTATTCCATCTAAAATCCTGTCCCAGGCACTATAGCGTCCCGCGGTTTAGGGCTTGTGTAATCACCAGTTACCTCTGACGCCATATAAATCATCTACAATAGATGCAAAGGCCTGTTTTTTTTTAGACTCCATAAAATCTTGTTACACTTTTAAAAGTAAATCTTGTTTTTTAGAACGTGTAAGCCTAAATTTCAATAAGTGTGTAAGCCGCATTTAATTCTCATCAAACCATTTTGTAAATCTTGTATGTAAATATTCTGTTTTATTTTTTACTGGACCAATAAATTAAAATGCTAAATATCTCTTTGTGTTTTTTTTAAGATAATTTGAATAGTTTTATGTCTATACCTAGTAAGGAAGGAAAAGAATAAGGGAGGATCCCCCTAGAAAATAGAGAGAAGATAAGAGAGTAGTTAAACCTCATGAAGTTTTAAATTTAATGATTTTTGTAAAAAATTTGTACGAATAAATGGGTAAGTAGGTACCTAGTTGGTATCCAGTAGCATTGATTCTGTTACATTATTTGGTAGGTACTAAAGTAACCAACAGAGAAATCATGCCTTCTAATAGGTATTTTGTCCTGTTGGTCTCGAAAGTTTTTACATTTTAGCTGTTTATATGAAACCAATGATGTCGAACAAAGTTCTAATGGAACTGTAATGGATGCTATTGAAAGTCAAAGTGCCCATCAGTGTCATTTATCCATCCCATAAAACCGATGGTACACTCAAACCGTTATTTTTTCCATTCATCTCGTCAATACCGTCCCGGAAGAAATAAACCGGGTTTCCGTTCGGCAAATACCCTGAACTCCAACAAATCAACGTTAAAAGCCCGAAGCTAGTCTTACTACACATAACTCCGATGAAAAAACGCATCAATAACCATTTATAATGGGGAACTTCCATAGAGGAACCTATCAACGTAAAGAGGGCACCATGTATGAACAGAGCCGTTATGACGATACGTAGCATTAGTTAACAGTAAACAGGCCTTTGCATCAAGTTCAAGTTCAATAAAACAGGTGCAACTAGTGCTTACTCATGCTTCTGCTTGCGGGATGCTATAGTGCCTGGGACCAGGATTTTGGATGGAATAAGCTTGACTAGTACCTATACCATCCTGACAGGTTAGTCGGACATTATTGACTATGTCTTTCTTGTGGAAATTAGCATTTTATAAAATGCAATTTGTAATTTTGTCTTACAAATTCAAATTAAAAGAAAACAGATCAAAATAAAAAGACAGAAGTGCTTGTGCGCTGCAACATAAAAAGGTCTTGGTTTATTTTTTTTTAATAAAACTAGCTAACTACCTACTGTAAATTAGGGGATGCTTAGTGCCATTTTTTGCCGACTCTTTGTTGTTATGTCTACCTACTATAGTGAAGACGAAGAAGCATCTCTAGATTCCAATGGACCTCTGCACCGACCAGAAGTGTGTCGCGGACAAAATAATAATTATAGGGAAGAAATAAAAAAATCAACTATACTTGTAAGAAATATAGGTAGGTACTTTTGTTTTGAAGGCTACCTCTAGGTGCGCGCTACTCTGTGCCTACGAGACTGCTCAACATTACTCTGTGAGCATAGTGTAATGTTTGTCATAATATTAAATGCTCAAGGGAGAATATTATTTAACCCAGTGGTATAGAGTACAAAATTCCTCAAATGATAATGTGCCTGATGATAAATACTAAGTATATTCTCTCATGTGGGTATTGAATTTACGGGCGTGTTTTCTGTGGGTAGTTTACAGAAGTTTGTTCCTGTTACTGGTTCATTCTTGGTTAACCTGTGATGTCTTACTAAAGGAAAATGGTTATCTCCACAAAAAAAGGTCACGCAGGTATAATGTCGCGAGCAATTACCTACTGCAAGTAAAAGGCCAACTCTAAGAAAACGTAGCCATGTCATAGGTCTCCGTATGAAAGCAACTGCCAGTGGTCGGGACATCACATTTATCACAGGTCTTCGGTCGGGCCTTTAGACAAATAGGCTCAAGAGCTGCCCTCAATGGCCAAAAGAAAATGTACTAGGTCTTAGAAGTGAAACTCCCGTGACATGTTAAGCGAGTGATAACCAGAGCTAGACTAAATAAGAAAGCAAGGTAAGCTCTCCCTTAGGTAGGTACCTACTCGTGGCAATATTCATCTTTTTTAATGGTGTGTATGTTTACTATATATGCTTTTAAAAATAAATCTATATATCTTGAATAAATCTATAGTTTAACCATTATCTTGCCGCTCAACTGGAGGGGCTTTGGGGTGGTTGAGGAGTGTCCTGAAGGTATGCACTGGCGTAGGCGAGCTGCTGACTTGAACAGCAAACATAATCCGTGCAGTTGGTTTGTTGTGAGCAGTCTGAAAGCAGACTGCTTACAGCATACTAAAGAGATTAATTAAGTACCCACATAAGTACCTATGCAACGTGGCATTGAACGCACGCTGATGCGTTGGCTACAGCTAACTGTGGTGGCTGTTCCAACGATATTTTAAACAAGTTGGCTATAAGGTCAGTCAGGAACTTAGGTAGATACTTACCTACTTAAGGTACTTTTTTGACGACATTTTTTTAAGTGTTATCTGTCGACTTCTGGCTGGTATGCTGTCTTGAACTCATGGTTTTTAGTTACGCTTCTATACTGCATACCAATTCTCTTATAAGGTTCCCATTAATGACTACCCATCAGTCAGCCTTCAGAAAACGTTGACAAATAAGAACCTACCACATGAAGGAAGGGAGCTTTCTTTGATTTATCGTCAAAAGGCAAGGACACGTTTATGAGACGAAATATGGACTATGTTGTTAGAATGGACGCTAATGGTCAGAAGTTGGTAAGTTGTTATTGAGTAGTTTTGAAGATAAATCTTTAGATAAGTGTACATAAAAGTACGGATCCGGTGGTCATCATCATCAACAGTTGAAGAAGTCGACTGCTGGACTTAAACCTCGTTTTAGAGGGTTTATAATCGGAGAATTCAGTGTTGGATAGGTATCAAAGCGCTCTACCGTGGCGATCAGTGAAACGCTGTTAAATATGACAGCGTACTGATTACTTATAAAAATATGTCAAAAGATAAACAGTGCTGAAACTATCAAATCTTTAAAGGCCAACAGCACTGGTGTTGCAGGTGTTTAGGGGCGGTGGTGACTGCCCTCCATCAGATGGCCCGTCTGCTCGTCGGCCAGCTATGGCATAAAAAAAACTATTGCCATCTCTTACCACTGGGTAAAGGCAAACAGTGATAGCTCTGCTTAGTTTGGGGCTAAATAGTGCTGTGTGGATTATCCACAATAATTATTTTTTTTGCCATTATCAATTTTTTTGAAACAAAAATCCTCTTAGTTGGAAGTCAACATTTTTTTTAAACAAAAACCCTCTTGCAAGCGTTACTTATGTATGAGACATTGTATAAAGTTAGCTCTGTCACTGTTTATCTTATTACCTAGGGGTAAGATAGCAGTTGCATAAATACTGATCATCTTTTGAGAAACGGAGGGAAAATGTATTTCCACCATTGAATGGCTTGAAACATAAAGTTCCAACAGCGTTCTGCTGCCTTTAATTTATAAATTTAAACTGATTTAGGTGGACGGGTGAGTAGGTACTTGTTGTTTCAATTTGCTTTGTTTGCAAACAAGCCACAGAAACCGTCAAAACCCCTTTGAAATGCATAGCCACGAAATAAATGGGTATCTCGGCACTCTTATCTCAATCGTATTTCCGCAACAAAGCCACTCCGTTCCAGAAATCACACACCGACCAAAAATACAATTTGCATGACAAAATCGTTTTGCGATTTCAATATTTGCTCGTTCCGGCAGGCTGGTTTAACGAGGATTAAATACAGAATCGACCAGCCGGCAATATTGACTCACAATTCCTTTCGAATCGTTTGGGATTCGATTGAAAATCGCGACGCATTCAATCGTGAGATGACTGATTCAGAATGATCAGGTTGAGGTGTTCTATTGTGTTTCGGTGGGTTGCGGTGACAAGAAGACTTCAAGGGCAACTGGTACTATTTTGGACAGCACTGAATCCTTTCATCACACTTGGTTCGAAAGAATCAGTGACACGATAAGAAGAAGCATTTCTCGAAAAAAAAACTGATGCAATGGCTCTCTGGTGACGCTTACCTACTTGGTCATAAGTTTAAGAAAAGCTTTGCGTGGACATTATTTGGATTGGCCGCTATTGGCATTTACATCTGAGTGTTTGTGTAATAGAAACCACAGAATACAGTAGAAATGCGATCAGGCGCCGTTTCTATGGGAGGAAAATACCACAAAATATGAGGGTTTTAAAACAAAAGGGAGGAAGGAGGATGTTAAGAAAGTATTTCTTTTATCTTGTTGTTTGATTTCTTGTTTAGAAAGTCATTATTGCGCAACAGGGCATTTTTAATTTTTGTGTGGAGGATCCTTTGCATTAACACTCTTCTAGCCACATGTCCGCTCTACTATGTTCTGTGCTCCGTATCATCCGGGAGGCCAAAAGCTTCACCACGTCAAGATACATTGGCTCTTGAAGGCAGGAACCTGTCAAAGTTTTAATAGTTATGGTTGCTACCATCAAAAACGTTGGAAAGACTATTGCTGAAAGTTATCGACTACGCGAGATCCTTACAGCCGTGCTGAAATTTATTCCTGATTTCCGCATTATTAGCAAGATAGGTGAAAGAAAAATCTCGGGTGAACGATACAACGGTCTTTACAGCGTTTTTACGATACCTCCTTATCTTGAGTTATGAGGGGAATAGCCTATTTGCATTGCTAATATTTTATACGGTCGTAACAATTTGTTGCCGCGATTCCGACGCCTTGCTAGTTTCGAAATACGCAATCAATACGCTAAGGCTGTTTGCACAACTGGGGAAGAAGTTACAAAGATTTTTAAATGATCATTAACCGCACCGATTTAGTTAACTAGCTAGGAAGTAGTTTGGGATTAAAACCTAAGCATTTTGAAGAAAACATATTTAGGTGAAGGCTAAATCAAAACTTATTCGATAAGGGGAAGAACTATCAAGTCCTTACAAGATCAAGGTACCTGACTCAGCTGCTTTTGAATGTGGGATGAGGCATCGACGTACGTTTAATGTTATCTTGATGCGCACTGTCCAACAAAGACACGAAGGATTATCTGGTTCGATTTTGACGAGATTTTCGTGAGAAAAGTAAAAGCTTTCGTAAATTACTTCTCTTAAAAAATCTACCAGTAATTCACTGGATTATCCATTGCACTCATAAACCATACACTGGTAATAGTGTAGTCGAGTATTTTTTTTTCTACTACACAACAACTCAGTTACTTTTATAATGCCCCAAAAGTTAAGAGCCGAGCGGGATTAGGATCCGATGTCGCAACGGTCAGCGCTCAACTCTTAACTTTTGGGACATTATAAACACTTTTGTGATTTCCATAAGTGTAGTGAACAAAAATCAATTAAAAACTCAGTTATTTTTCTCAGTTCATTCTCCTCAACACTACGAAGCTACACTACCAATTTTTACTAAAATCACGAGCAGGACTTAAATTATCTGAAAAAATAGCTAGGTACTTTAGTGAACACTTTAAATACACTACTAATAAGATCATAAGATCTTATTAGTAGTGTATTTAATTCGAACCCAAGCGATTATTCGCAAATTCTAAGACCATAATCTAAATTCAACAAATTCGTTGTCCCTATCATTTTAACATTCTTGTTCCTCACCCATTGTGTCGAAACCTTAGCTCCTAAAAAGAGGGTGTGTTGTTCGGGAGCAGAACTAATGTGGGTGTAAAAACGAATTGGCAAAGAAAATTTTATGTGAAGCAATTGGTCGGCATTCGATGCCTACCTATGTAGGGGAAGCATCGATATTGGCAGATGATCATGCCTAGGGTACGAAAATCTCCTCCTTTATTCATAGTCACATCTAAGAGCTTTGGGACCCCAAGCCGTGTTCATTGCAAATATCAACCCACATTATGAGATAGATTAGGATGTAGTACCGAAATGGGTGGACGACATTGTCAAGTCACAGGTTGCAAATGGATCGAGCCTGAAAATTAAATGCAGTCTCTAATCAGTAACATAGGACAACTTTGGAACATTTTATAAACCAGATGAAACTAAATGGTATTTGACCGAGCGAGCGAAGCGTTTAAATTTGGATAATGGCCACAAATGCTTTTTCATTGCTCATACTCTGAAAGTAGGTCTGAAGTTGCCTGAGGGGCCTAATTAATTGAAAGTAATACTTTCAGCCCTAGGGAGAATCGCTTTCTACTGACAGCTGTCAAATTATTAAAAAAAACAAGTTCTATTTTATTCAACCATGTTCCAACTTTCTTAAGTCTTTCTAACTGCAAGGAGGTTCTTGAACCAAATTCCAACTTTTTATTCAGCAAGTAGGTTGGAAACCCATTACAACGGTAAGAAGTTTAAAAAGTCTAATTAGAGCGCAATGTTAAATTTAAATTTAAATAACATAAAGATAGTATTCAATAAATAATATATCTTCTAAATTACTTGATTAATATATAGCTTCAACTATTTATTTAAAATAACATAGATTTGTGCAAACAATTTACCATTTTTTAAATTATGAAAATGAAAATAATGGCTGAATAATGCTGGCGAGCCGAAGCCGAAGGCCCGCCAGAGAAAAAGAAAAAAAAACCGGGAAGGCGGCAATTCAATCTTCATTTTCACAAATTTTCTCACATGTTTTTATTTTTACTTTCCTTGTATTCGTAATGAAAAGCAGTGTTTACCTCGGGTGAAATTCTTTTAAGTCCCTCAAGCTCCATTGGCGCCCTCGCTACGCTCTGGCGCCAAACCCGTCTCGGGACTCAAAAAACGTGACTTTCAACACTCAGGTAACAATGTACTATTGTCTGTCTGTTCTCGCCTATATTTCGCATTTTTCAACCGATCTGGATGAAACTTAGTTTGTATGACTTTGTAGATTTTTTCTGCTCTCGGGAATTCTTAATTAGATTACTTGTGCCAAAAGGGGGCTTCGTTTTGTTTTGTAAAAGGATCATACTAAAAATGGGCCGGAACCAAGACTAGGCTTGTTGCCTGTTCTTCTAGGCTTGGTCGCGTGGAACTGGCACCTAGACTCACCTAACTTTAAGACAACTTTTAGCAAATTGATCCTTGTGATACAGCTGAATAACTAAATTGTTGAATTTAAATTTACGGATACAAGTACCTGTGGTAGGCACTTACTATAAACCCATGTGCAGTTTTGCTGAACAGAAACGAAAACCAATTTAAATGAAAATGATTTTAACGTAATCGTCCCAATAACATGTTTTCAGATCGTGTGACGAGTGATAGCCGCGTTTCCAATTGAATATGAATATTAATGAAGTTTTATTTTTGAGTGCAATTTTTGAATGTTAAAACTTTGTTTTGGTTGGTGGATGGAAGCGTTTGCGGTTACACAAATACTAAAATAAAAAGCGCTTAACTTTTATTTTCTGTAAGTACACAATATTGTTCTCTCTGCTCCATGTTTTGCTTGCCCTTTTTTGGATATCGTCTTCCTTTTCTGCGTTTTTTATGTATGTGGTTCCAATTTAACAATGTTTTTGACCACCTCTGTTTGAATTCTCTCTAAGTGCCCCACCCATTTATATTTTAGTGGCTGGGCTTACTGAATAACTTCTATTACTTTATTTTGTATTTAGTTATAACTTTTTTGTGTGTTTTTTCTTATGTTAGGTACATAAGAAAAAACACACAAAAATTCCTACTATGGACTTTGTAATATTTATAAGGTCTGAAATAAAAATATTGAATTGAATTGAATTAAGTTTTTCTTCTTATTTTATTTCATAGTTTAAGATCTAAGAAGATCCATCTAAGGTCTAAGGGAAGGTCTTCTTTGGAAAACCCGTAGCTTCTGTACATTTTGATTCGCAATAACTGAAACAAATATGTAATTATCATACAAATTCTTAGTCAGGAGGTACCACCACGTTTTAGTTTAGGTACTACATTTATCTTGGTTTACGACAAATATTTTATTGCTTTCCTATTCATGTTATAGATTCTACTTTAACCTACAACATCTATTTACAGTTTAATAGGTACGTGTATAATCATAAACCTTGTAAAAAGGGTATTGTATGAAACCAATGTGGGCGGAACGTCTAAAAATAAGTTTTCGCAAATAATAACTAGGCACTTTAAAATTAATTGTTTATTAGGAATCTTCGTACCCTTACTCTTGAATGAGTCAAGTACCTGTACCGAATTGCTGGAGATTTGTATGTGAGTGGTATTCTAATAAATATAAATAGACCCTTTACCTTTGACATAGTTCTGTTGTCAGTTTCATTCGACTATTGGTATAGAACTGCTCAAAGGTGAATGACACTGCTCATTATCCTATTCACGGGAATACAAGAGCATATTCCAGGTAAACCCTAATTTGATCTGTCGAGAATCTAGCATTAGATCTGCGGTCGCCCGCTCCAACGGACAAAGCCTCACTTCTGTTTGCGTTGATTTGCGAAATTGCTTTGCGTTGGTTTGTTGGTTGAACACTTTTGAAATGACAGGCACTGACGGCCGAGTTTGTTACTCTATTTATTATTTTGTTACTCTATTTACTGTGAACCTGTGATACTCAAAGACCTAGAGACAGACAACTCGCTCGTTGGTCGAACGACATTGCAGTGAGTGCTGAGAATGAGGGGATGAGACTCGCGAGAGACTGGAAAGAGTGGCGCAATAAAGAGAAAGCCTATACTCAGCAGTGGTTGCAAGCGGCCTGAGATGATGATGATGATGAACTTGTGGTGTTTTACTGCAGGGCAAAGGCTTTCCTTCTCTTTCTCCAGTTGTTTCTATTTGTACACTGTGGATTCCTGTATTTATAGAAAAAAAAATACGTGACTCATTCTACAGGATAAATCTCACTGCAGTGAATAATATGTTTCATCATCATTATGATCAGGGCTGGACATACGTACTGTTATAGGTACATATAGCCTAAAAGTATTTTTTTCGATAGGTAAGTACTGCATTAATGATAAAGTTGTGCTTGGGGCTTCCGAATCTAACCTAAATTATTAGCTCACTTCAAAGCCTCACCTGCCGGCCTTTATTCCTAACTCTAGGTGTTAAGATGAAAGGTTTATAATTGAAAATGTTAACATCAAAGTTGCCCATTTACTAATACATATTATAATAGGCTTTGTAGCAAAACTAGAAACTGATCCAGCCCGTAAGGGTTGGGCATAATGACATCAAACGTTACCCTCGAGTCCAAACAATCTTGGTATGTATTTCTAGTATCTTCTTCTATCGTGTTAATGGTACACACTAGACAATTTCTTGAGTAGTATTTTGCCACATCTACTGCATTGCCTGTGGCGTTGGCAAGGCCATCCATTGTGCAGATGTTTGGGCACAATGGACAGATCAGTAGATGCTGCATTAACTGGATCTGAGCTCCGCAGTCACAGCCAGTCAAGGAGGGGTCCCTCATTCCCCACTTGCAAAGGTTTTCTTTACAGCAGCCGACTTGTTTTCGGAGCCGATCGATGGACTTCCAGACCGGCCACGGTAGATCATAACCTGGAGGAAGATGTTCTTGAGGTGGTATAAAGTCAGTATTTCTAGTATAAAAAAGTAAACAGGCCTCTGCATCTATTGTTGATTATTTATAAATAGCGTCTGGGACAGCTGTTTTTTTTCATGCCCCTATTTACGGGACCCTAAAAGTAGTGCCAGGGACATAATTTTTAGATGGCTTGCTCAGCACCTATGCCACCCCGGCAGCTTAGACGGTCAACACGTGTGGAGCTGACAAAGCCGCGGGTTTTCTCACGATGTTTTTCTTCACTGTCTGAGAGCACTAGCATTGGTCTGTAGCATTAAAGCATGTAGCTATTAAAAAGAATTAGGTATCTACGCGAGAGAATAGCGCAATTTATCTCCAGCCACGTAACGCAGAGGACCAAATTAAGCGGAAAGCAAGGCGCGCTTGGAATATGCAAGACCGCACCAGTAACGCTTTAATTGTGTTGGTGGTGCTCCAAAACGCCCACAGTGTTATAGAGTCAAGCTGGATGTGACAATGCGAATTTGCACACTCAACAAATAATTTCTGTAACCATCTTTTAGATAATTAATTAATTACAGGCCCTGAGCTTAATTAGTACTAAGCTCAATCCAAATAGTAGATATTCGTAGTGGAGCTTTTTTGAACGTATTTACAACCAATCTCGAAGCTACCTTTAAATATTTTTTTTAATCGGTTCGCAAATGATGAAGTAAAGCAACAGCAAAATAAAAAAATACAGCTGAATTCAGAACTTTATTTTTTCCCCCTTTTTTTATTTGAAGTCGGCTAAAAATGGTGTTTAAATCACGAGTCAGTCTCACGTCGTATGAGGCTTTGTGTGTGTGTGTGTGTGGACTAGTCTCGGTTCGGGTACTAGTATAGTATTATCTTATCTGTGGTTCGGGGAAGAGTACGACCAAGTCGTAGTTTACTGCCTGAATAAAGAAAATTTGATTTTGATTTTGAAATCCCATGTTATATCTAGTTTCTGTATAATCTAGTACCCAAATCGCTGGTAACCACTAAATGGTCAGTTAGCGGCGCGTTGTATTTATGATATCACTGCTAACATTCTAGGGCACCTATCCTTTATTAAATACTTGGTTTAGGGTACTATGCTAAAATAGGATACTGTTAAATACTACGTTATAAGCCACTGGCTTTTGTACTAAATTTATACAAAAGGAAAGCATATTTGACTTGCTTGACTGGTCTGCCAGCTCAGTTGGTAGTAGCTCCGCCTTCTGTGCCGTAGGTCGTGGGTTCGATCCCCACCGAGAACAAAAATAACTTTATTAAAATCAAAACTTACAAATGGCTCTGTCTATGGCACTGGTTTTGAGTCTGTGTGAGTGTTGACTAAATAAATCTTACGTCGAAACATCACACACATAGTATAATACACTGGGTAGCAAACACACAGACTCAAACCAGAGCCAGAGACAGAGCCAGGCAGAGCTTGTGGTACTTATTAGACCTAATTTTATTTTCTGTCAATTTTATTTAGATTTTCCCAAATTATCTCTTCCCTCGAACCAATTATTTACAGCTCACCTAATAAACATCTTTTGAAGATAGATTAGAATATTTTCTCTAAAATACGTCCATTTTCTTAATAACTCCTCTTGAACCTTATGAAGTATCCTATCAATTTTGTAAAGTGGAATACTTAGATCCTTCTTTTGATTGAATTGAAATCCCGGTTACGGCATTCTCAGATATTTCATTTAATTAAATAACTGAAAAAACTTGAAACTTATTAGGCTTGGAGCCTAGAAGTCTTTTAAAATATATTAGGTACTTATTACCTTGAAGATATAGAAATACAGTTATTTATTACTTAAAAATAAACAGTCACAATAAAACAATGGTTGGCTTTATCGCTAACAGCGATCTCTACCAGACAACTGGACAACGCTCTTCTTAATACGTTTCCAGGAAGCACGATAATGTTCATAATGTCGTCGGTCCGTTGGGTGGGGAAGGTGTCCTATTTTTCGTTTTTGGATTCGTGAGCTTTTATCCGCTAACGGTTGTATTTATGCACAATATATCTTATGTAACGTAGTACCTTAATTCAATAGTTGGTATCGTTCAATGAACACTTTCCATACTTACGACACACAGTCTGTACTGAAATAATGCATAAAACACTAACCGTAGCTTTTTCTGTAGAGGACCTACGCCGTAGAGCCTCTACGCGATGAAATAGGAACTTTGAATTCAAATTGGGACATTGACCTACTGGTTTAGTTTAGCTCAGCCTTTCAGATTGGTTCGGTTTTCTCTTTTATCAAGATTATTAACCAATGGTGTTTAAGAAGTTGCGTTCAAAGTCAAAGTCAAAAATAATGTCTTGATTATCAGGTAGCAAATTGTTTTTTTTTTCTTCGCTGAATAATTCAGTAAATATTACAACCAAAGTACAGTAATGGTCACTCGACTAAAATACTGCCTCGGTTTGAACTAGCTAAACCTACGTTGAGAGTTTTTCTTAAAAATTCGGATAAAACACCCAACTTCCATTATCTTGATCCCCGCTGTTCGTTCAAAAGTTGTAAAACAAAAACTTATAATCCTTTCAGAAGCAACATTCTGAACAATTTGATGTAACTTTTAAGAAATATCATCACTTCATTCCTCCACGGGGGGCAGAGAGCTAATGAATAATTAACTTGGCTCGTCTTACCGACACGCATAAAAGTAAAATTAAATTTAATCTAAAATATCGTCACTACGACACGACTTTCGCCCGCAAACGCAATGTTCTTGAATTATTTATTTATTCGGAAAAGTTTTTATTATGCCCTTTAGATGGCGACACTACAAGTTGTAAGCTGGAAGAGTAAAAACCTCTCCTCTTAAAAGGTAGTTTTGCTCTCTTTCTGTGAGAAAAAAAAAACAAATAAATCAAGCCTCAAAAATGATTTCTATACTATAGATTGTAACTCTGTTGAACCCGCGGAGCGGAGCCCTGGTGACCTGTATTACAGGTCTTTTAAAACCTTATCTCAAGAACCAGTCTCTCGCAAAACAGGTATAAATCTCACCTTTATTATTTCTTGGCGGTATCTTTTGGCGATGATAACCACTCTCCATAGGTGGCATGCAAGCTCGTCTGCCAGATTTGGTACAAGTCTTGCAAACCTGTCACGCTATGGAATACTTGACATCCTCGAATATTCTACAGAATGTACACAAGGATACTCATCAGACTTAACACTGCTAGCTCTAATGTCCTTGCATTAAGAGTCATTTATCTTGGTTTTTAGGTAACTTGAGCTGTATACTACTGCACTAAGAGATCTCTATCTACCGCGTCTGGGGAGTCGTGAATCTGTTTCGTTTTTCCGCTTACCTCTCACATCTCAAAACCAAACAAACTCAGAAGTTGTAAGAAACTCGTGATGCCTTGAAGTGGGAATGTGATTTCTTATTGACGACCCGTTGTGTATGTAATGTGTTTTTCTATTTCTTTGCCGTCACCGCATCTACTGACTCCGACACAAACTTTGACGATTTTAACAGAATAATGCAGACATTGTTTTCTAGGCTTTAAAAGAAAAATCCACTGGCATTTTTCTCTCATGGTTGGAACGGCAATAAGCGTGTCAACTTTATTTTTGGTAGAGAAAAGTAAACAGGCTTTTGTGTCTATTGTTAGTGATTTAAAAAGAAACTGGAGATTACTCAAGCCCTACTTCCAGGTCTTTTTTCCCTATTAAGAGAGCACTGGTGGTCTAGTGGTAGTGGCCCCGCCTTCCGATCCGAAGGTCGTGGGTTCAAATCCACTAGTGTACCAATGAGCTTTTCTGTCGAAAAGTTTATGTGCACTATGCCAGTATTCTCAAAATGGTGAAGGAAAACATCATGAGGAAACCGGCGTGTTGTAGAACCTAAAAAAGTTCGAGCAACACGTGTCAAGGGTCACGCAAAAAGGGCCCACCAGCGGCCTACTTGCGGAAAAACCTGCCCGCACTTCAAGTGCGCATGATAAAACTTGCTAAACTTGCCTAATATAGGGCCTGGGACAAGATTTTAGATGAAATAAGCTCGCTCAGCACCTTATGGCGTTTCTGAACGCAACCGCGCGCTTTCGAAACGATTAGCCAATGAGAAAGGCCAGGATTATTGACAGTTGAGTAGAGAGAAAAACTTTAGCCGTTCGGATTACGATTCAAGTACAATTCTTGAAAACACCCCAAATTACTAGGTGTCCAGGATCTACTCCTCCATGCCAGACGCTCTATATCCTCTAGAGTCAGAACATTATAAATCTGATAGTGCTTTGTGTAGATCAAGTACCGAAATCTCGGGCGCTCCAGTGTATCCACTTCTTCCAATAAAACTCTTACTTTACTTCAGCGAAGAACTGTGTTTGGTTCGTGATACATCTACTTACCCTGCTATTAGCCACCTCTGGTTCTTCTAAAACCTATGCAATCTGACAGCTTAGTCGGCCTAATCCACAGGAAAGACATGGTCCTTCACTGTTTGAGAGCACTACCATACATTTTCCGAACAGAAACTTCCATAGGTACGTGACTGAATTCGAACCTGTGATCTTATGACCGGAAGGTATTACCACTAGGCCACCAGTGCATTCATATACATTAGTACAAGTACCTAAAATCTTATGGTCACAGGAGTTTTATTTTTGCACCCTTATAAAACCCCATATCTTAATAACCCCTCATTCGATTTTACTCATATACCTACTTACTTGTAAATTTCTCAAGTACAAGCTACCAGTTTATCAAATTTAATGCAGATCAGATCAATGGGTCGAAAGTTATCGTCGGACAAACATACATAAATACATACATACGCACATAAAATACCAAATTGCCCAAGTTGTTTGTAAGACAAATGTCTTTGGTGCGAATTGAACATACAATCTTACAACACAGAGCTGTTATGGCTTTATCTCACTAGAACAATAACAAGGACCACGAGGAATAATTCACGTTAGTTGCCTAAAAGAATCAGTTGACAGGGAATATGGACTAATAGGTCTCTGGGTTTCGCCACCAGGAGAGATACCCTCCATACAACTGTAGGTATACATTTTGTTGGTAGAGTAGCTGATATCCTAATGAGATAGAGCCTGCAGGTAAGGTCTGCCATTTTGTTCCTATAATTCCTAATCCCTGAATTGAACCAGCAGCGTTTGCGTTTCATTATAGCCATCTGCATGGCAACACCATACTAAAAACGAAACACAACTTCAGCCCATGAACCATTCATGCCAACCCGTGTGTGTAACGCGGCGCAATTTAAAATTCTGGATTAATATCCTACACTCGTATATAGGCTTATGTATGGTTGTAATGTAAAGGGTGGCTGCATTTACACTGCAACGCGCAACTTTGTGTATATTAATCGCAACTTTCTGTAATAATTTTTATTAGCGACTAGCGGCCCTGGGCTTCGCTCGCCGTTACCGTTCCCGTTGAAAAAAAAACCTTTTAAACCTTCTCTGGACCTCCACAAATCATTCAAGACCAAAATCAGCCAAGTCGGTCCAGCCGTTATCGAGTTATAGCGTCAGGAAGGAAAACCCGACTTATTTTTATACAGTAGATTTTCATAAAAAGAGTCTCTAAATCAGACGAGCAATTTTAATGTCTTCTATAATTCACCTCAATAAACAGATTTTTTCTTCAAAGCGTTCTACTTGTAGCCCAACCCCTAAATAAAAATACCACTTCTTTTAAATATAATATATAATATTTTCGGATAATAAATAAAAAACTAACTGCTGTAGGATATTTTTGAAATCGGTAATTTTAATTTGTTCTATAGAGCTGTGACATCATAGAACTGTTAGAACTTTTTATCCCTTTAGTTCCATGGGAAAACTAATAAAACGAAAACTGGCCTATTTGTTATATAATTCTAATGCTGGTCTATAGAACTGCTATTTTTTTGCCTACAGTTGTTTACCATACATTATAAGCATGCCTTTAGGCTGAACTAGTGAGACCAATATTACTGCCCTTTGTGCCTTCATAGACGATAAATCTTTTATCTTTTTATATTTTATCTTTTTGCTAAACTTTTTTTGTCTTTCCGGTTCAAAGTTAGAACTCATAATTAGTTACAAAACAGTGTGACACCCGGTTTGGTTTATAGCGTAGCGTACATAATTGGCATCATACGGACTCCACCAACCAACGCTTAAAAACCGCAATTAGGACCATACATACACAATACTCTCCTATTCACGCTTCGAGTTCTCTTTGTACGCTTTGAAAGGAACCAGTCTTTTCGCTAGCGTACTGACTAATAAGCCTTCTTAGTACAAGAAACGTACTAAGTCTTAGGAAGAAGAAAAGACGGTTATGCTATGAGTAGATTGCTTTTGCTAAACCTTAAAACAAACAGAGAAAATTTAAAGAGAAAAGATAGAAAGAAAAGTTGGTCATTTGACCCACACACATATTGAACAAATAAGTTGGTAACAAAAAACTTTAAACTAAAAGGAAAATGCAGTAGGCAGAAGATAAAAATGAAATAACAAAATCTAGTCATGCATTAAAAACTATTTATTTATAGAAAAGAAAAACAATAGAGAGTGTTTAATAATAAAGGTTAACTATTTAAAACCAAATGAAGCCTTTATTTCTACTACTCACAAATTAATATTAATTAGATGAGTACGTTTTTTATATCTTAACATCCTTTAAGCTTTAATTTCAGCACTTCTTAATTTATGTACTTAATAACTATTCTTCTATTTTTTTTCTAATTGAATTTAAAACAGTAATTATAGTAAGAGTAGCTTGGCGTAGGCTTCCCCTATTTCTCTCCACAGTTTTCTGTTTCTTGCCTTTGACATCCAATTTGATCCCGTTTTTTCTTTGAAGATATATCGTTCCATCTTTTTCCGGTCGACCTCCTCATAAGAGTACATCAGTTAAAAGATCTTGACTCAGTGTACAAGTAGGCTGTTTCTGCTGACTGAAACCAGCTATAAAAATAATAATAGTTGGATTAATTAGATTTTTTATTAATTCCAAGACCTACTATTAATTTCTAAAATCACACAAAAAAGGCTATTCTCAAGTCAACGTTTTTATTAGTTACTGCGGCAGATGAAGTCGCATCCCAAAAATTTAGTATCACCGTTTTGGTTCGGAAATAAATTCGAAACTTGAGAAATTGACTTCATGGCCAAACTGCTAAACCGATTTCTATAAAATTTCTATGGAACAAAACTGGAAGTAAAAAAATATTACTTCCTACTTATAAATGACGAAGTAATAAAAATCATTAAAAAATACAACCAAATTGAGAACCTCTTCCGTTTATAGATAAGTCGGTTAAAGATGAAGGCTTCCCACACCGGTTAAGCACACAACTGTATAATCATTTCAAGTACACTAGAAAACGGTTTGCTAAAATGGCAAATTTTCGGTTCTTTGCACCGAATTTCCGGTATTTTCCTTCAATTTGGCAACTTTTGGTATCACCACAACAGAAACCGGAGTAATTGTAACTGCTCAGCGGGCTACTAAACAGAATCGTTACGGTTTGTACCTAGCTATTGCGGGGTGTACTCTCCGGGGAGCGTTAGGGTAGTTTGGGGACTGTGGCAAGGATATCTTACTGCAGCTTCTCAAGTTGGTTTATATTTTTTTTACATTAGAGCTTAGCTGATAGTAAGTATTATCTGTTTAAGACAAAATATGGATAAATAGGTAGATAATGCTATAACACACCACAAGAATAAGACATTACACAATTAACGAAAATACTAAAACTGCTACAGAATGGGCAATCTTATCGCTATGAGCAATCTTTTCCTTATGATTGACAGAATTTTATTGAATTACGAAAAGGCGATGCCATGAGAGCTTCTACATTATGTATTATTAAGAGAATTTTAAATATTTATTTTAACTAAAACAATATGATATGGATGTTTGCAGTCTTTTTGTATTTCAATGATGACAAATAAAACTAAAATATGTTATTTTAGTTTTATTTGTAATTTTTAGAAATAGGTATAATAAACTAATCTCTACACTACTAGTTAGTGTGTAGGTACACAGTGGTTTTACAATTGCTTTTTTGCTTTGGTTTTATCATTTTAGGCAAGTGTAATAAAACAACTTTGCACAAAACGAGGTCAAAAATCAAGCATTTACAATTTTACGAGTTTTGTATGAAGGCAAGGAAACACGGCATTCACGGTGTAACACTGTAATTGAGTTGACAGTAAAAGTTATGAAGAGAGGCGTCACGACGGCGCGCCGGATATCAGCCCCCACTTCTTGCCCCCTCTCTGTTTCGCCGGATGGGGTACTGGCAGCAGAAAAAGTGGATCACTTTTGTTAAAGACCTCTAATTTTTTTTTAATTAAACTCTGTCAAACTCTGTAAACTCTGTTAATCGTAGGGTGCGTGTACAAGACAATGTTTTGTTATAGGCGATTTAATTATTTAAAACTAGTGCGCCACCAACAGCGGGGCTAGGCACAAGCTACCGGTGGTCAAGGCTGCAGACTGAGGAACCTCCGTGCTGTGTCCAGGATCACCGCTTTCTGCATTTGACCTTTGAGCCATTTCCAGCAATTAGTCATAATTACAATAGTAAAGCCTATTTCTGCCGTGAAGCAGCATTTCAGTGTTTCGGTTTGACGAATGTGGGTGCAAGTGAAATTACTAGCACGTGAGGCTGAACGTCTGTATGCCTCAAGTCGATGGACGCAGGGAAGTGCATCGTAGGGCACGTTCCTGACATGTGTAACCTACGAGGCAGTACTCAGTTATCAGGTGGGCCTTAAGCTCGTTCCTTCAGCTAGTTGGCAAAAAAAATATAATAGTCAAAGACTAATTACGAATGAGTATATCAGGGGAAGTTTGAAAGTAGCGCCAGTGACAGAAAAACTGAAGAGCAATAGGTTGGCGTGGTACGGGCATGTCATGAGGAGGGATGAAAGTCATGTGACTAGGAGAGTAATGAGTATGGATGTGGATGGATATGTGAGCAGAGGTAGACCAAGGAAAACATGGATGAACTGTGTGAAAAATGACATGGATAGGAGAGGAGTGAATGCAGAGATGACGGCTGACAGAGGGGAATGGAGGAAGAAGACATGTTGTGCCGACCCCACATAAAGTGGGATAAGGGCAGGAAGAAGAAGAAGAAGTCAAAGACTAATTAATTAATTCACCAACGGTACTAGTACTGAACTCATTCTAAAGATCTTCCGATGAACTAACAAAAACTTATTCGAAGCAAGAGTACGAAGTCATTTATTTTTACACGGCTACTATTGTTTAGTCGTTTCTCATTGGTAGTGGTTCTACGTCCAAAGCTATTATTCTCATTTCTTCTGCTACTTTTAAGGCTTTTACGAGTTTATTTTTGTCTGACCTTTTGGGGGATGTTGTATAAAGTTTCAGCATTGGGAAGTTTTTTATTGATAGTGTTTTAGCTTGCAGACAAAAAAATGTATTGGGTAGGATGAGCAAAAAACAACCAAGGTCAGAGTAAATAGGTTTTTCTTGTCAAATTAGTAAAAATCTTTGTTTAGACTTATTAACAGTCTATTATAAATTAATTGTCTCGATGAAAATACCATTTTATTTACTATCTTACAAATAGACTAAAATATCATGACAAGCAAAACTACAAATAGATAGGCTACACGCTGCGAGGTTCTCTCTATACAGGGTTATTCATTATTAGCTGCAAATACTCAGGAATTAGGTTCAACAAATAAAATAAAAAATATTTATGAAATGATTTTTTTTTAATTTTGATTTAAGTTTTTGTATAAAAAAAATATTTTTATTAATTACTTTACGGCTATTGCATAATGATTGCCATGGAGAACAGGACGATGACCCACCCAGGCGGTGACTGAACGCAGATTGTCGCTCACGGCGCGCGGGCGCGGATCAAAGGTCAAAATAGGTCAGGCGCCAATGATTCCTTTATCGATTTTCTCGGGATTTTCATACCAAAACTTAAAAAAATCATTTCATAAATATTTTTTATTTTATTTGTTGAACCTAATTCCTGAGTATTTGCAGCTAATAATGAATAACCCTGTATAAATGTACTAGCAGCCCGTCCCGGCTTCGCACGGGGTAGACAATATTTTGTTCTATCGCTAATAGTTTCGGCAGCGCATTCGACGAAAGACATTTTAAGACTCATTTTTCTACACCTTCGGTTACATTGTTCAAATTTTACCAAGGATCCCCAATTTTTTTTAAAATGAAATGTAGCCTATGTCAAATTGGAAAAATGTAGCATTCTATTGGTGAAAGAATTTTTTAAATCGGCCCAGTACTTTTAGAGCCTATTCATTACAAACATACAAAAATAGGTACAAATCTTTCCTCTTTATAATATTAGTATAAATTACTGTGTCTATGTTATAGGTTAATTAAGTACTACTAACAATAGATTTATAAGTTTTACTAACAAAATGATCCTATGTTGACCGAAATAAATGAATTAATAATAATAATAAAAATGACGGTATGTAAAAATATTCACCAAGTTATCCATAAAAAAAATATATGCTTATTGTTATAGTTTGGTTGAAAAATATCAAGACAAAAAATATTTTTGGTACATAGGCAATGTAATTTGAAGCAAAAAAGTGTTTATTCAAAAAGGTATCTCATAAATGAATGTTTAAAAACTTTCGTTACGCATTTTTCTTTATAAACGAAACAATTTTCAACTGAATATTTTATTTTCAAAGGCTTGAAACATTGGTAAGACCCGTCCAGTTTTTGTTATGAGAATTCATTAAAATATTAAATAACATTTTACTTGGAATTTTACTACAAAGTGCAACAGAAGTGGCCTTCGTTAGCGCCGATGGGGATCGAATGACAATACAGGGTGTACAAAGTAAGCTGAATGAAACGTGTGCTTCATTACAGAAATAAATAAAAGAAACTGTATTGCCTAACACAGTCCGTTTCAGTAAATAGATTTAAGAAAAAGAACCAAAAATTCTGGCATACATGCAAACGCAAGTTTTTCGCATAGATTAGCATTTTTAACGGCGTTAACGGCGTTCGTTGTAACGGCTATCTTTTGATTTGCTGATGTCCGTCCATATGCGAGATCTCCAAAATAATTGTCAGAGCGCTAAATAAAAAGCGCGAAAATTGACACATTATTTAAACAAGTTAATAGTATTTAATGCTGTAGAGAGCTGAATCTTGTACACCCTGTATAAGTGAAGAGACGTGCTCTGAAAGAAAATGATAGAATGGAAAAGGCTGTGTAAAATGTGCATTTTGAGCGCCAGAGCCTTATTAGAAGTCTTTATTGCTCGATACGAGAACGTATTGATGACTGCCTCCCTATTGCTTTCTGTAATCTTCATGCTTTGTCATACTTGCATTGATATAAAATTTGAAATAACTACCATTCCATTATTATATTTCATATCTTTTGACGTGACGACGTAGTTCGATGGAGCCGGCTGAACGCACGAAAAAACATGACTCATGCGGCGTTACCTCGCTCTAAGGCAAGTGCACGCGAGAGCGCGGAACGAGCGACAAAGAGGCACAATCGGCTTCCGCGTTCGGCAGCGTTCGACATCTGTCTCTTTCCTACTTGAGTGAGCGATGCGTCCGCGTGGACAGCTGTATGACGTTGTCACGTTCAACTATCGTCAGTAAACCGACTTTACAGACAACCGATTTTTTTGGATAGAAAACGGGTTTCTTTGTGAGGATTCGAGATAGTACTACCACCATAAGTCAAAATCAAACATTTCTTTATTCAATGGTATCTCAAGGATCACTTTGAAACGTCATAAAGCTAGGTGAGTCCGAGTTCCAGTTCCACGAAACCAAGCCTAGAAAACAGGCAATAAATTGCGGCTTGTTTTGGTTTCTACCGTTTTTTTTTCATGATTTTCTACCTATTTTTGTCGCCAAGTAACGCTTCTGTGTTTTGTTTTATTAGAAAAAATATTGGCTCTCTTTGATAGATTTTGAAATGTAGATTAGAATTTAGATTTTTTGTAGTAGATTAGATGTACTTACGTACGTCCGAATAGAAGTAGGTTCTTCACGTCGATTTTCTTCACCAAGTAGAGCACTACCATCACGCAAATAAATATCAAAAAGAAAAAAATGGTTGTCTGTAAAGTCGGTATACTGACGATAGTTGAACGTGACAACGTCATACAGCTGTCCACGCAGACGCATCGCTCACTCAAATATGAGAGAGACAGAAGTCGAACGCTGCCGAACGCGGAGGTCGATAGTGCCTATTTGTCGCTCGTTCCGCGCTCTTGCTTGCACTTCAAGCCTTAAATGAAACGCCTCAGAGCGAGGTAACGCCGCATGAGTCATGTTTTTTTCGTGCGTGCAGCTGGCTTCATCGAATTATTAGACGTTATCACGTCAAAATCCATTTGTTCACTTTCAAATTCAAACTTACGTCCTTAGCAGAACGCGAAGCCCCACCCACTAAACCATCGGTGCTCTATTTTAATAAGTATAATAATTCAGCTAAGGATATAACCGATATAAAAAAGTAAATATTATGGGCCGTAGCTACGCCTCTGTGGTCACTAATGAAACAACATTTATCATCCTGGCTGCCAAATAAAAGCTTGGAATAAGGTGCTAAGTTAAAAATGAAAGTTACAATGGAGTTTGGTTCAGAAAACGTGTCTTGTTCTCGAAGATTACGTGCTCTTTTTACCTTCCTGACATTAAAAAAAACTCTGATAAAGAAAGATTGAACCAAACACAGATTTTTTATTGTACTTTTTATTTTTAGCAAGCATTATGGCCCACCAGTTATGGCAACCATTGTCTATAGCAAATTGTCTGGTCAAATCATGGTCACGCACGCCAGAGACGTGCCCTACGGTGCACTGCCATGCGTCCATTAACTTGAGCATACAGAATTAGCCTCACGTAGTAATTACACCGGCACCCACACCCTTCAAACTGAAACACAGCAATGCTGCTTCACGGCAGAAATAGGCATGGTGGTAGTACTTCCCCGGACGAGCCACACACAAAGAGTTCTACTACAACGATAAGTTATGACGTCATGCTACAATATGTCGTATTTTGTTTAGTTTATCGCCTTTGTTGCCATAGTTCTTGTTATATTTTTATTCCAAACGCCTTCAGGTTTTGATGTAATATAGCCGCATTAGATCGCTTTTTGTATACAGTTTATAGGCAAATAACTTGGCATAGTCTTAGACATAGACATTTAATTATTTACTACGTAAGCACACATAAACCAAAAAAAAAATAAGGACACTAAAAGAAGAAAGATACAAATAACACGTCAATACGTGAGAAGTGCGTCGTGTTTCTGTGTGCTACAGCAGCAAAAAGGCCTTGACTCAGCATAATATGCCTAGCTACTGTGAGGAAGCTATGCGCGGGTATTCTGCTTCTCTTGACCACAATCTAACCTTTTACTTTAAATTATTCAGTCAGAATATTAATCGATGGTGTAGTTGTATAATGCATGTCTGTATCAGTGTACCCTTAGTGCTTGTACCGGGTTTCGTAACCACAGCGACGTGGAAGTAATGTTTTTTCTTAATTCATAACCGGGTTACCCACACATAAAAAAGTTTTGTCTCACAGTTGTTATTTCGTAACCGCAACAACGCAAGGCTAGAACCACGTGTATCATTTCATCACTAGTTGCAAACAAGGAAACTCATGTTCTGAATAATTTGCTGTTGATTTTCTTGAGGTAATCCTAATCTGGACTATCAGGGGATTTCAAATTTTACTCATGCTTTTTAGGGATATAAAAATGGTTACTAGTGCATGTACACATATGTACAGCACACACTGCAAATGTATGTGTTTGACACTCTGATAGTGTAAAGGACGCGTATTTTAGGACGAGTACATACCTAACGCTAACTGTATGTGTGAGCGAATACATCCATATACGGGCTGACCGTAGCTTTCTCACCCTCGTTACAATATGACGATTATTGGCAGGTTCGAATGCGAAGTCACGTGGTCCACACCCGTTGCCGAAAGCGTGACATTCAGCAATGTTTGTGAACTCCGGGAAATGGTGAAGGAAAACACCGATAAATAAGCGAAGAAACATTTCGTTTTATATTTTGGCTTCACTGAGATTCCATTATTAAAATAATGGTTCCCGGAACTTTTCTGTAGCTACTATTAAATGAGTTTTCCGTAGATTGTGCATTAATTGCCTTTTTGATATATTTGAACGGTCGGACTCAAATTAAAACCGTCATAAATGAAACATTCTTTAGAACCAAGTCATATTTCATATTAAAAGTCTGTAAAAAAATAAACCAGTAAAAAGTTGAAATGTTTGCAGACCGTTCGATCTACAGATAGTTCAACTGATCTAAAACATCTGCATTGATATGAAGGTTAGAATTTTAATTACCTGCCTTGCGTGACGTAGTATATTTAACTAAGCAAGCCTCAAAGTGTGTTGCCATCTCTATTTGTTGGTGTGAAAGTGACAAGCCGTTAAAAGTTTTATGAACGTGGGGGTCAATTTTCTGAAGTGGTTTTGATACCCTGTTGTAAACTTTGCAAAACCAAAATAATCAGCAGCTAATAAAAACTTCCACAATACATCACGCCGTAGGGCTGCCAAAATAGAAACATCGAACTTGCTGACAAAAACTGATGTAACCAAGCGTGGCCATAAATAAGAATGTGAAAGAGTTTGGAGTTCCGGCGTATGATCGGCTGGGTAGGCAATCAAACTTAGGGCTGACACCTTTCTGAGTTATTGGGGGAAGTACACTGGGGTTACATAACGCTAAGTTATTTTGACGGTACAGACTACGCATTGACTTACGCTTGTTTTTGCAAAGAGTTCAATTTCCATAGTGAGTTTTGGGTCAAATCACATAGTTTTTTCCTTTTTTCCTATAGCTTTGCTCAATTTGAGGTTAGATTGTGTGATTATATTTAAAATTGTATGAATGTGGGTGATGTACAGCATTTAACTGAGATGGGAGCTCTTTGTCCTACACAACGCAGCTGGAGTGAGTACTCTAGGGACCAGTTTACCTACCTAAATAACGATTTATGCAAATGCATGCCTACGTATTAGGTTTTTTAAATTATTTATAGTGTTTACTACACCTAAGGAGACCACAAACTTTTGGGACATTATACGATTTTTTTAATAAAGTTTAGTTGCTTTTACATAATATAACAATATCTTTTACCAATTATTTTAACTAATTACTTTTGGTTTTATCTACTTATTTTGCTACATACTTCTATGCATTCTTTTATTTAAATGTGCCTGTGAATAAAATAAATTTTAGATGGTGTTGTAATAGGATTGTCCACAGTATTGTTCTTTTCTTTCCTTCAAAATGTCCGCCAGTATCTCTGTATCTTAATCAACGTTTGACGAGCGACTGCACAATTTAACTTTAATTTGAACAAGCAATTAATGCGGAGCGTCGCGTAATTTACAGAAGTCATACTATTCCGATGGCGAAATAACTAACAAAGTTGTAAGCAAGTTGTACAATTTCAAAATAGTTTCTACGTACGCTACGTCGTAGCAGAGCTGCGAAGGTACTACGACGTAGCACTGCTACGCTTGTAAATGGTAAATTGTAAAGTGTAAATGTAAAATTAACAAAGTTTTAATAAGTTTATATTGTGAACACTGGTTTTAGTTTAGCTTATGTCATGAAAATTTGTGTTCTATTTGAATGTACCTGTTGTTTGGGCATTTTTACAAAAAGTATTAATATTATGGTTATTTTAACACTTTTTATGAGTCTCAAACTAAATACCCAGTGAACTATAGACACAAACAATGTCAATTATACTTGAGTTCATGTTGAAATTTTTATTTTATTTCAAATTTGGAGCACTTTTTTGTACAAGTGTATGTACAAAAATCATACACAATTCAACTGTCTAACTTATACGGAAAAAGTATCGATACTACGTTTTTCGAGCAAAAAGTATTGTACTATGCCGATTTGAATACATCTAACTTACAAGTTGTGGAGAAACATTTTTCGGTTTAGTTTGAGCACAAAAACGGCGGAAGAGAAATAAATACATTTTTAAAAAATATATAAATATTTTTGTTTTTGTAAATACTTAGAATACAATATAACAATACCCAGACTGAGAACAAACATTTGCTTTCCTCTCACAGCTATGTGTTCATGGTAGGGATCGAACCCACGACCTACGGTACAGATGGCAGATCTACTAACAACTGAGCTGGGTGGTCAGTCACCCATTTTATTACAAAACCATCTTTGGACATTTTGAAGAATAAACGAAACGTTTTCTTTGTCGCCACTCTAATTTAGAACAGTGATGTGACGGCCGCCGTTTTCTAAGTATGCAATCATAAAAAATAAACAAAGTTTGGAGCAAAGTAAGACCTTTGCTTGACCAAACTTACTTTCTTTTTTTGCGACAAGGAAGTACGTTCTGTCGAACTTTATATCTTTTGGGAATGGTATAAACACTGCTGATATAATCAGTAAAAACTATCCACAAAGGTTTTATTTACATTTTGAGTTACACTACGAGGCCACATAGTAAGCGTTCAACTGTCAAGTTGTTGCTGCCTCACATGCTACGTGGACTACGTAGTATGTGAGGCAGCAACAACTTGACTTGAACTCAAAAAGTCAGTACAAAATTTGATTGTCGTTTTCATGGTGCCTATATTATATATTTTGTATGAAAATATTGTCAAAAAGAAGGCCCATCTGATGTTGACGTATAAAAAAAGTATTGCTTAGTAGAACAATGAAGGAAAACAACGTGAGATAGCCCACTACTTAGTCTCCTCCGCATGCACGTATTGACCATGCTTTTCTGTGGATTAGGTTGCTGAGAGGATAGCCTGATAATATGTATAAATTAAAAAATGTTAATGCAAGTTTTTGTTTGTAAATCTTTGTGGAAGTTAAAATTAAAATTATCTTTAACATAGTAATTATAATAAATATTATGGACAATCCACCTAATACCATTTAGCCCTAAACTAAGCAGAGCTTGTTTGATGAAAAACAGATATCTGTGTTACATAATGCTGTATGATTTAATACTAATTACACAAATTTTTACTTGTAAATACATTATAGATACAATTTAACACGCAGACAGAGAACAAACATCTGCGTTGACCCCACATTTGTTCACGGTGGGGATTGAATCCACGGCCTACGGCGTAGAAGGCAAGGCTACTACCACTGAGCCATTACGCCTATCGTCTGAATTATGGTAAAGTCTTCACCGAAACGATATCCAATACCATTTAATTCAGCTTAATAATGACAAAGAAGTATTAAAATACCTTTAATATTTTTTCCTTCAATTTGCACTCAAACCAATGGTAATAAGATTGAAATTGACTGCGCCATCTGGCTATGTTTTCGCCAAAATTTCTCCAAACGCTTGCCATGCGAGAATGCATCTTAAATCTAGTGCTGTAAGGTCATCTTGGGCGTAGGTTAAAGTTGGGCTGGTCCGTAATTCCGTTAGGTAGTAGTCGTCACGTACGAGTTATCGTATCCGTGTCTGGGCATAACAACGGCTTGTAAGTCGGACCTAAGATAGTAGTGCCAAGGAATACGATTGTGGACCTGCTTACTTTGACTTGTTATTCGACTTCAAATAAAAAAGGATGAAGTTCTCGATTTGAGTGTATTTTTTGTATATTTAATAGTTTATTTATGAATTTAGGTAAGTACTACTTATTCTTAATTATTTTTTCATACAACAAATGTCCATCTTCATTTCTGTGGGTACACTTTACCATTTACAGTATTTTACGATGAAAAATAAAAAATCATTTAAATTCCAAAGGATCATGTTTAAATATCCATACTTACTCATTTCATGTCACGCTAACCGTAGTTGTCTAAAATTTTTCAGGAATACTTTTATAATGAACGTTTTCTTAACACGCCTCTGCTATGAATTAATTTAAAAACATATTTTTTTATTATTTTCATTCATACGAAATAATCATATAGATAAGTGTAGTAATAGTATACGTGATATCACGGAAACATTGTCTGTTTTTATTTTGAAGGATCCCTATTCCGATTCCCCGGTTTTACCTAAGAATTTACTGATTCAAAGTAATTTGTCAGGTTTAGGTGTTGGACTAGGCTTTGTAAACAATGTAGATCTAGTTTTAGAGCTTTGCGCTGAAATATTTAATATTGTTTATCAGTCTAATAATGTCTTGACCGGCGGAGGCTGACCGCTGAATTTTGGAAGGTAGAAATTTTTTTTTAGTTTTTTTTTTCACGGCTTTATGCGCTTTCCTAAAATTAAAAAACCAAATTTTAGTATCATGTGTATGATCTACGAGTAAAATGACTCTGAGAAATGACAGCCAGACAAACAGACAGGGCAAAACTACGGGTTCCGATATTTTATAAATCTTTAAAAAGTAAAACTAATGGGGTAAAACATTATCTATCAATAGAAAAGTCTTACTATCAGTAAGTCTTTTGGGAAGAAATTTCCCAGCAGTTCAATTGGTAAGACTACCGGGAACAGCTTCCTAATTTGACTTCGAAATCGTCTTCGAAAAAACTAAACGATTTTTTTGAACTCGTTTAAACAGTGCAATAATGAGGCTAAAACAATGATGATTGGTTTCAAAGATGGCCAGGATCGTACGTGTCGTGACAAATTGAGGCCCGACCCGGGACCGAACTTGGTTCTTGAATTGACTGCCGCCCGAGTTGGTAACTTCGCGGCCCGAGGCGACAAGTCGTGAATATCAGTTGATTGTGCATAAAAGTTTGGTTATACATACACATACTTATCGTACACCACTTTACTGTACAGTGGTTCCGTAGGTATATTACTTAGGTACTTGGCTCTGTGAGATTTACATAATACTAGCAGTAAGTGACCGAGCTTCGCTCGGTATTTTTTTGATAACGTACTTATGAATGATGAAATCATATATTTCGATCTTACAACATACTACATAATAATAAAAAATAAGAACTGGTTATTTAAAAAAAAACCACGAGTGCAATGAGATAGAAACTTCTGGAACTTGTCTACAGAGTATTTACGTAGTCCTTTAGTTCCAAAACTTGACAATAGATGGCGTTCTCTGTGAAACATAACCCTTGAGTTCTCAGGTTCTCACAGAGCTTTGTTTTTGCTTCTGAGCAACAGATGGCGCTAGGAGTAATGATATTATGAAAAAGTTGTTTGTTCTTAACTCCGAACGCCGATATTTTCTAAAAATAAATCCTAGCTAGATCGATTTATCGTCCCCGAAAACCCCTGTATACTAAATTTCATGAAATCGTTGGTGCCATTTCCGAGATCCTAAATATATATACATATATATATACAAGATTTTCTCGTTTAAAGGTATAAGATAACAAGTTGATATTACAAAAAATTACAAACCCCCGACTAGGACTTGTACCTACATTGGTGTACATTACTCTCCTAGTCGAACCTTTTCATAGTGAGGCAGTTGTGAAAAAAATGTACTTTACCATTTTGTGGTGGCGGCCATCTTGGATTCGAAATTTATCATAGTTTAGTGTGTTCTACTAGTCTAGCCCTTTCATTTAATAACCATATTCAATGTGTTGTGAAAAAGGTACGTAATCTGCCATTTTGTTGCGGTGGCATTCTTGGATCGATTTTCATGTCTGGGTTCAGTTCCTGACCGGGTTATGAACTATGAAACAGTTCTCTCATACAGTTCTTATTTGCCATAACGCAAGGGTTTATTATAATGCTGGTTTTCAGTGGCGCCGAGAATACCTAAATAGTGCAGCAACGTCTGTGACACGCGTCTTATTGTACAAATATTAGTTACTTATTAATAAGTGTGACCTATTTACAGAAAATACACAAATATGTCATTGTACTAGTGACAAAACCTTTACAACAAACTCTTAAAGTTGAAGGTATTAAGGTCAACTAATTACATTCTCAATCTTCGCTTCAAAAGGTTCATTTCACAGTCCCACGGTACCCTAACACTCATTTCACTGGTATCCATACAAGTGCCGCCTGATTCGAGAAACTTCTCGATTTAATTTATGTACTTGTTTGGTTTTGCTCTTATCGAATGCTTGCGAACTGACATGTTTAGAAGTTACTTTTGGAAGATAGCGTTCATATACTCAATACTCACACGAACCGGAAGACGAAACATAGGGCGCCCACCAAATGAACCGACAGCATTGTTAAGATCGTGGGAAGTCAGTGGATGGAAAGGGCTCAGAATCGTTCTTCCTGGAAATGTGTATGGGAGGCCTATGTCCAGTAGTGGACTTCAAGCTGATGATGATAATGATTTGGTACTCAATAAATTTATTGCATACACGTGGTTTAGTTTAGGTACATAAATAGTCGTTAGGTGTAAGTCAGTATCACATGGGTCTTGTATATACAAAGAACAAGGCCCATGTGATACTCAAACTCATTCAAACAACATGGGCACATGTGCCCATGTTGTTTGAATGGAGGTTTATACAATTTCATTTTTGATTGCAATAGAATTTCTCTTTAGCAGTTTAGTATAAGTATTTATTTCTATGACTATTCTCGCTCTGGCAAAGCTGAATAACCCATGGGTTTCATGGAGATAAAATGGAGGTTTATACAATTTCATTTTTGATTGCAATAGAATTTCTCTTTAGCAGTTTAGTATAAGTATTTATTTCTATGACTATTCTCGCTCTGGCAAAGCTGAATAACCCATGGGTTTCATGGAGATAAAATGGAGGTTTATACAATTTCATTTTTGATTGCAATAGAATTTCTCTTTAGCAGTTTAGTATAAGTATTTATTTCTATGACTATTCTCGCTCTGGCAAAGCTGAATAACCCATGGGTTTCATGGAGATAAAATGGAGGTTTATACAATTTCATTTTTGATTGCAATAGAATTTCTCTTTAGCAGTTTAGTATAAGTATTTATTTCTATGACTATTCTCGCTCTGGCAAAGCTGAATAACCCATGGGTTTCATGGAGATAAAATGGAGGTTTATACAATTTCATTTTTGATTGCAATAGAATTTCTCTTTAGCAGTTTAGTATAAGTATTTATTTCTATGACTATTCTCGCTCTGGCAAAGCTGAATAACCCATGGGTTTCATGGAGATAAAATGGAGGTTTATACAATTTCATTTTTGATTGCAATAGAATTTCTCTTTAGCAGTTTAGTATAAGTATTTATTTCTATGACTATTCTCGCTCTGGCAAAGCTGAATAACCCATGGGTTTCATGGAGATAAAATGGAGGTTTATACAATTTCATTTTTGATTGCAATAGAATTTCTCTTTAGCAGTTTAGTATAAGTATTTATTTCTATGACTATTCTCGCTCTGGCAAAGCTGAATAACCCATGGGTTTCATGGAGATAAAATGGAGGTTTATACAATTTCATTTTTGATTGCAATAGAATTTCTCTTTAGCAGTTTAGTATAAGTATTTATTTCTATGACTATTCTCGCTCTGGCAAAGCTGAATAACCCATGGGTTTCATGGAGATAAAATGGAGGTTTATACAATTTCATTTTTGATTGCAATAGAATTTCTCTTTAGCAGTTTAGTATAAGTATTTATTTCTATGACTATTCTCGCTCTGGCAAAGCTGAATAACCCATGGGTTTCATGGAGATAAAATGGAGGTTTATACAATTTCATTTTTGATTGCAATAGAATTTCTCTTTAGCAGTTTAGTATAAGTATTTATTTCTATGACTATTCTCGCTCTGGCAAAGCTGAATAACCCATGGGTTTCATGGAGATAAAATGGAGGTTTATACAATTTCATTTTTGATTGCAATAGAATTTCTCTTTAAAGCAGTTTAGTATAAGTATTTATTTCTATGACTATTCTCGCTCTGGCAGAGCTGACTAAGTAATAGGTTTCCTCACGATATTTTCTTCACCGTTTGAGAGCACTAGCATTATGCACATAATTTTTCTGAACAGGAAAATCCTCAGGTACACGACTGGATTCGAACCCGCGACCTTAGGATCGGTAGGCGGGGTTACTACCACTAGGCCACAATGCACTTTTTCTTTTTTTTCCATTAATCTATGCAGAAATTTGTTTCTCATACATCACTTTCAAATACAATGTAACAGGTGTGCAAGTATACCTACTCCTGTCAAAAATACTATTTGTAGTGCCGTTTGTGTAAGAAGTTTATATATTCTGTGGTACTACGTGGTTCTGAGCACTCTCCCAGAAGACATAAATGATTAAGTTATGAACTGAGGATACAGACGCTTTTTGATAGGCTTTGTACAACAAAGTTTTGGAATAAGGCGTAATAGTGACGAGAAAATCCGTAGAGTGCAAGCTACGTGACAATTTTTTTTAGACCGACTTTTTGACTGGCCTCTCAGCTCGGTTGGTAGTACCTCTGCCTTCTGCGCCGTAGGTCGTGGGTTCAATCCCCACCGAGAACAAGCATATACCAGTATATCTTGATGTTAAGTGGTAAACAGCGCCTATAAAAATGCATTGTCTTGTAGGTCATGCACGTTAGAAACGTGCCCTACGATGGTGCCTTGCGACTATTAAATTGAGGGATACAGATCTTCAGCCTCACGTGCCAGTAATTCACCGGCACCCACACCCTTCTAACCGAAAAATAGCAATACTGCTTCACGGCCGAAATAAGCATGGTGGTAGTACTTTTGCTAATACATGAAGTAAAATAGAGCTTTTCTTCACTTTGCTTAAAAACTTAAAAAGTTAATAAAAAATCGGTTGTCTGTAAAGTCAGTTTACTGACGATAGTTGAACGTGACAACGTCATACAGCTGTCCACGCGGACGCATCGCTCACTCAAGTAGGAGAGAGACGAACGCGGAGGCCGATTGTGCCTCTCTGTCGCTCGTTAAATGGAACGCCTCAGAGCGAGGCAACGCCGCATGAGTCATGTTTTTTCATGCGTGCAGCCGGCTCCATCGAACTATAAGACGTCACGTCAAAAAAAAAATTGAGAAAAAGGAAGTTTCAGAGTTTTTAGAGGCTAAGTAGCTTTTATTAAAAATATGAGTCCAATGCATCTTGCATTGAACCAACATCCTTCAGATAACGACCAATCAGAATCATATCGAAAACCGCTCGAGCACAAGCGCTATGTAATCAGATCTTCAACGGCAAATGTTGTTCGGAACAGCTTAGAGAGTGATGCATCGTGATAGCCGTCCACCACTTACCTTGTGCTCACCCCCCTTTAGAGATGGGACAATGCTTCACAAGCTATCGATATAATAGGATTTTCAGTTTCTTAGAGTTTATCATCCATACTTATAAACGCAATTTAAATTTAATCATTGCTTAAAGTTAGTCCTGTCACTGTTTGTCAATACCCAGTGGTAAGAGATGGCAATAGTTTAAGCACTGTTTATCTTTTGACATATTTTTATAAGTAAGGCCATATGTTTTTAGACTTGGTCTTTGACAAACATTCAGAAATCCAAACTCAAAGTTTCCAACGGGCAATGGAGCGCAGAACGAACAGATCGCGTCCGAAACACAATCCTGCTGACCATGAGCTTCATATGGTTATGGTTATGGCTGTCAAAATTGTGCCAACAGTGTCAACACATTCAAACACAAGAAGAAAATGAATGTGTGGGTCAGCCTATCTATACACAACTTGACAGCCATAGCCATAACCATATGGAGCTCGTGGTAGCTCTGCTGCGCTCCAAAACAAAAATTACTGACGGGAGTGATAAAGCCGCTAAACTAAAATGGGACTGGGCTGAAACCACTACCACTTGTCACGTCAAAAAAAAATATCGACAGCTCCGTCGATTGCTTGCTCGGTGTGCTACCCCGTCCCTAGGTCACAAAGCGGTGCATGTCGAGAAAGTGTTGATGGTATCGCCCGGCGGGATGAGACGGCTCGCGACTAATGTAAGCTCCTTAAAAGCTTCCAGTGAGAACGCTTCTTTACGCCGCCCGCACGAGCCGAGATAAGTGACTGGGATGATAAGTGTGGTGGGGCCTTTATAAGTATGCGACGGTTTTATGCGTTTTTCCTGCAACTTAATAGTTTTTTCGGGCTGAAGAATACAAGTTAATGTAGTTTATAGAAGCAAAAGAAAAATACTATAGTGTGCACACAATTGCTAGTCGCCTCCTGCGGTATGCGAGCGGTGCGAGAGAGGGGAACGAACCATCGCCCCAACTGCCAGTCTGCCGCTGAAAAAAGCTGACTGACTGATGGTACTGACGCTTACCACTGGCACTATAACAGTTTTATTAAATATTTAACTTGCATTAAACAATTGATCTGTTAAAAATATTTTTTATGTATTAAAGGCCTGCGTACACCTAGGTCACTGGCGTTGGCGATCAGTGAAACGCTGTCAAATTTAATAGCGTTTCTCAGCGATATTTGACAGCATTTCACTGATCGCCAACGCTAGCGACTTAGGTGTGCGCCGGCCTTAAATGACCATAATACGTTTAATCAAACTATTTTATGTTTTATTTCTATTAAGATTAAGACGTCATTTTAGATTTTTAATCTAATTTTTTTCGAACCCGGTACCAAAAACACGCTGATAGTTTCTGATCGAAACCGAGTTAAATCAAACCAATTTTTCTTGGCCTGAATCTTGAATCTAAAATTCATCCTTGAATCTTAAATTCACAATATCTTTTTTTCTGCTGCATTTTTCTTCATAAGTTACGATATATTTGCGTGTTTTTGGGCCAAATAAAACTACTACGATCCACAATGTAAATCGTTACACTTTTTGCAGTTGAAGTGAAGTGTACTACAATAAAATACCATGTCTGTGTGTGTAAATGTGATAGTGTGTGTCTCCCATCCCAACGGATCGCGAAGTAATTTATTACTGTAGCTAAGTGCAATTTAATTTGTTTTCACCATCAAGGATATTAATGTTGGGCTGCATGCGAATTCTTCTTTGTGTCTCGAAAAATATTTTTTTACTTGGAAATAACTATTTTTTATTTAAAACAAGGCTGTTTCAGATATTTGCCTGTATTTCAGATGATTTATACATGGCTTTAGAAGATGATTTCATGGCCAACCTGCTGAACTGATTTTGATGAAATTTCTATAGGACCAATCTGGAAGTACTCTAAACCTTTCAGAAAAAAAAATCAAATCGTAAGCATTATAAATAACAACCGAATTGAGGAAGTTGTTTATAGCCGGTCAAAAACCTATTGATGGTTACGACTGAATTCGAACCCACGACCTTAGGATCAGAAGGCAGCAGAGCACCAGTGCTCTACTAACTTCTAATAGGTTAAATGCACACGAACAAAATGGTTTAATGTCAGGTGCATTACCGACTTTGTTCGTGTTTAATCGAGTGTGTGTGACGTCAGAAACAATGGGACAAATTGGCTGTAACCTTGTTATGTGACTTCATTTCGCTGTAGCAAAATGATTTTATCGGTGATTATACTCTTTTGGGCTTGAAACTTTTCTATTCTTCTTCTTGACATGTTACTAAGTCTATCGAATCAGTGGTGTGGAGAAAGTTTTTATTTGAGTCTATTTTTTTTTTATCGCTTTTTTAAGACTTCTTGGTATTAAAAATTCCCACTATACACCACCACTCACCACTCGGATTGACTTCACCATACTTAGGGCTCAAAACAGGTATGTACAGAGCGCACTCTACATGCAAAATGCTTCAAATTTATTGTGTAAAAACAGGGCAACAAAAAAACGTTAAAAGCTACTAAAGAGCAATTTAAGACATCTTAGTGGCTGTGTCTCAAAATAACATAAACATCTTTCTAGAAAACTTTATTTGTGTACAAAAGTATAAAACTACCAATTCTAACCTGTCAAAGTTATAATTCTATTCCGAACAGGTTTTATAACTTTCGAGTAGTTGTTCAGTGTTGAAGGAATCGGCCTGAATTTCATTTTAATTATTTTTGTAGTTAATATCTGCGTGGACTCCGTAGAACTCGGCAAGTATTCATTCTTCAGAGCAATATGGTTATTCTGCTCGGCCATTTTTCGCAAAAAACTCTCGAAGTTGGACAGTTTCATGCTGTTTTTCTTCAGCGGAACGTTGAATTTCTTTGTGTTGCCCTTCTTCAGTAACTTTTTTATGAACTTTTTCTTGTGCTGCTTTAACACCTCCACTTTTACTTTGTAAATTACGGTAGCGTTTTCTGTTTTTGCTAGATGTTGTATCTGGTTGGCGTACTTTTCGAATTCTGTTTTAGCTGTGTTCACGTTGCTGCTTCTAATTTCGAATTTCTGTGGTATTTTCGAGAGTTTTGGCGAGAAGCGCGCCATGTGTAGTTCTAAAATAATATTTAATTAAATTTAGAGAATTAATTAAATGTTTATTTGTGAGTCAAGTAAAATAAAATATAAATTAGTGAAGTTTAAGAAACAGACGTCATAGCTGCACCAAATTTAGCAAAATTTCTATGGAACTAATCTAGAATCAAAAATTAAAATCGGAACATAGCCGTAAAAATATAGCTGAAAAAATAAAATTGACTGGCCTCTAGCTCAGTTGGTAGTAGCTCTGCCTTCTGCGCCGTAGGTCGTGGGTTCGATTCCCACTGAGAACAAATATTTGTGTGGTTAACATAAATGTTTGTTCTCTGTCTGGGTGTTATATTGTATTCTAAGTATGTATTTACAAAAAAAAAATGTATTCAAGTATTATATCAGCTATCCGGTTCCCATATTACAAGCTCTGCTTAGTTTGGGGCTGGGTAGTGTTGTGTGAATTGTCCACAATATTTATTTATTATATTTATTTAATCTTCCAGACAAGAAAATATTTTTTTAAAATCGGCTCATAAATGACAAAGTTATGACATTTTATTGATTTTAGTGTTTGCTACACTTAAGTTTACACTTTACTCTTGGGACATTATAATAATATTTTTGAAGTTATGACAAACAATCACAACATTTAAAAACAATACAACTGAATTAAGAACCTCTTCTTTTATTTTATTTTAAGTCAGTTTACAATCTTTACTCAACACCTTTGTTAATAACCCTAAATTTTCATGAAATTGAATATTTAAATATCCAATATTTTACCTTCAAAATATTCCTGCGAGCACACACACCCAAAAACCACAAAACTCAACAACAGTGTAACACTACAGACACTCATATCAAAAACGCTGACAACTCTACATTACAGAAGACGTGAACAGGTGTTATATAGTAGAACTACGAAAAGAAAAACGAAAACACAAAGGAAAATGAATAAAAAAATCCGTACAATGACATTTGTGCGCGGTGTTAATCCTATAACCCCGCGTACACGTGGTTTTTATTTCATGATTTAGGTTCATGTTTTATCTTACAGTTTCAGGTGAAATATTATGTTTTTAATACTGTGATGAGCTTTCCGCGCTGTAATGGGATTTGAGATGACGGGTTTAATTTCGGGATACGGACTTATTAAACAGAGTGAAATGTTGACTTATTTTAATAAAATATTTTTATATTTTTTACATCCGTATTAATAATAGGTATATTATCCGTATTGAGTTTATATTATACAGGGTTATTCATTATTAGCTGCAAATACTCAGGAATTAGGTTCAACAAATAAAATAAAAAATATTTATGAAATGATTTTTTTAAGTTTTGTTATGAAAATCCCGAGAAAATCGATAAAGGAATCATTGGCGCCTGACCTATTTTGACCTTTGATCCGCGCCCGCGTGCCGTGAGTGACACTCTGCGTTCAGTCACCGCCTGGGTGGGTCATCGTCCTGTTCTCCATGACAATCATTATGCAATAGCCGTAAAGAAATTAATAAAAATAAAATTTTGATACAAAAACTTGAAAAAATTTTTGAACAAATTTTAAAAAAATAATTTCATAAATATTTTTTATTCTATTTGTTGAACCTAATTCCTGAGTATTTGCAGCTAATAATGAATAACCCTGTACATATTATTAGTGTTTACTGCATTCAAGGCTTTCTACGCCGTAGGTCATAGGTTCGATCTCCACCGAAAACAAATATTTGTGTGGTAAACACAGATGTTTGTTCTCTGTTTGGGTGTTATAATATATGCGACATATGTGAAAACATTTGCTAATATGTACCTAAAAAAATTTGATACAGTTAGCAAAATTGAACAAGCGTATGGCCCACCTAATGTTATTTGGTTACCATTGTCTATAATAACAAAGCATTGCCTCGCAGGTCATCCACTTCAGGAACGTGCCCTACGATGCCTTGTGTCCATCAACTTGTATATAAGTATTATAACAGCTATCTGTTCCCATTGTGCAAGCGCTGCTTATTTCGGGCGAGATGGTCTTTTTGCATTGTCCACAATATTAAAAATAAAATCGCGCCCCAAGAAGTCGGTTACAAATATACAAACTACAAGAAAGTAAACAGGCCTTTGCATCCTGACAGCTTAGTCAACCTAATCGACAGGAAAGACATGGTCAATACGTGCGGAGCTGACTAAGCCACGGGTTTCCTCACGATGTTTTCCTTCACTGTTTGAGAGCACTAGCATTGTGTATATACATTTTTCGATTGAAAAACTCATCGGTACACGTCTGGATTTTAACCCACGACCTGATCGGAAGGCGAGGCCGCTACCACTAGACCACCTCTCGTCGTGCTCTCAAGTGAAGCTAATATAAAGCGTGTACGAAATCAAAACCCCTTTCCTCACACTTGGTTTGAAAGAACTAGCGACACGATAAGAAGAACTGAGCAAAGCACTTAACACTCACAATAATAAGATCACTAGTAAAATGCCCACAACTTTGTTTCCCTGTTGTTACTTCTTACAAACTTGATCTCCTCGCTACCTCTAAGCCTGAAATAAAACTACCCTCCAAACTTCATTCTTCAGTCAGTTTCACAACAAACAAGACTTCGAAAGTTGACTAGTATAGTTTATCTCTTGATCTAGTTACAATAAGAGTTTTTTTTTTGCAAAACGAACTGAATGAACAAGCGTATGGCCCACCTGATGTTGAGTGGTAATCGTCGCCTATAACATATCGTTGCCTCGTAAGCCACGCACGTCAGGAACGTGCCTTACGATGCACTGCCCTGCGTCCGTCAACTTGAGGCACACAGATGTTCAGACGTGCCAGTAGTTTCACCGGCACCCACACCCTTCAAACCGAAACACAGCAATGCTGCTTTACGGTAGAAATAGGCTCATAACTATAATTAGCTAACACTTTTTGAGAGCACTATATACATTTTTCGAACAGAAAAACCCGAAAACATAGGTACACGACTTGATTCGAACCCGCCGCTGTAGATCGGAAACTATTCATTTTAAATCTATATATAATATATATAAATCTTTCGTGTCACAATTTGGAACGCGATAAACTCCGAAACTACTGAACGGATTTCGATAAAATTTTGCAACTGCCTTTAATATGGTCGGACTTAAAATATAGGATAGTTTATATTCAATATTTAGGTGTTATTAATTTATAAGAGGTAAAAGTTTCGAAATCTATGTCTATCCCTTTCTATCACGTAGGGACTTATATATGTCTATCCCTTTCTATCGCTTAGGGATTTTTCAGAAAATTCTCGATTTTGACGAGAACAGAATGCACATAGACGCTCTAGAATGTTATTTATGGTTCTCGAATGATCTGGAATAATCCAATTTAAAGTCGGTTAGCATCCGGAATGCTCTCACCCAAACGTTAGTAATCCAGGAATTATCTAGACTACTCAAATATACCCATGCAAACCGTTCTGAATTCTAGATTTGGACAAAATGTTCTAGAAAATAGTGCTCCTAAACGTTATAGAATGTTCTTTCATCATCATCATCAATTGATATCAGTCCACTGCTGGACGTAGGTTCACCTTGAGTAACATAGGCTATATTTATGTGTTTAAAAAATAAATGTCCACCCGTGCGAAGCCGGGACAGGCAGCTAGTAATAATATATAATAAATAATTTTACTTCGCTGTTGCTTGTTTATATGTAATACACCGGCAGGTCACGGTTACAATTTGAGAACATTATGGTAATTAAGTACCTATCTGAAATCATGAAAGTCAAATCGGTCAATTTGTAGTCGTATTACTATTCCAAACTGTAATTAGTTTCCATTATACTGGTAAGTAGGTTTGGCTACTGCTCAATGACCACAATAAGCATAATCAAAGGCTCTTCAGATTGTATGCGGCGTTCTATTTCTCAAGTTCCAAATATAATTTACTGTAGTCCATTATACTAGGCCCGGAGAGCGCTGGTGGTCTAGTGGTAGCGGCCCCGCCTTCCGTTCCTAAGATCATGGGTTCAAATCCAGTCGTGTACCAATGAGTTTTTCTGCCCAAAAAATTATGTACACTATCCCAGTGCTCTCAAAACGGTGAAGGAAAACATCGTGAGGAAACCGGCATTTCGTAGAAGTTTCGAAATTATGTGTCAAATGCACGAAAAAATTTGGGGCGCACATAAAACACTTTCACCACACTTGGTTCGAAAGAATCAGTGACACGATAAGAAGAAGAATGAAAGGGTAAGTGCTTAGGTAATCAATGGTAACGTGGCTTATCGCATTGTACAACACCTGGGCCATTGTTCAATACTTTTTAGTTTTTTTATACAATAAGTTGATAAAACACGCATATTGAATATATGAATGAAGTCGAAATTCACAAAATTAAAACGTATATATCCCGATTCATAAAAATAGAAAAAACATTTTTTTAAGTGTTTCTTAACAACACTATTTTTTATTAATTTTATAGTGTTTACCTAAGGAAATCACAAAGATTTTTATAATGCCCCAAACATTATATATTTTTATAATGGGATCGAATCTCGGCTCTTAACTTTATGGGCCATTATAAAAAAACACATCGTTTTGTTTATAAAACCTTTATTCAATTGATGAGTTTGTGAAATAATCTAAAAATCGAAATGGTATATTTAAAACTGAAATAATCTAAAAATCGAAATGGTATATTTAAAACAATAGCGTCCACTGCAAGACTTTTATAAATAACAGATGGGTTGTACTGAATATTTGATGGAAAGACTATCGAAGGAACTAACAAACCGTTGGATCGTAAAGTGAATCTGTGCAATTTCATCTTTATTTTATAAGATTTGAAATCTTTCACATTCAATAAAAGATTGTTTTCGTTCTTTTAGAATTTCGATTTTATACCGAAATAGAAACAGCACATGATATCTTTTCAGACTTATAAGACTTTTTGTGATCTTTAAGTAGGTCCCAAATAATTATGATTATGTAAGGATGTCTATGGGTGTTAGTCAGAGGTATGTACGTATATTTATAATGCTGCCTTCCTACGGTGCGTGGTTCTGCAGATCATCACGCACAGCCGATGACGACGCACGGCAACGCACACAGAAAGGGCTCCTGTGCTACCGCGCACATTGGCGCACGAGACCGTTCCCATGGTGTGTCGTGCGAGCTGATCCGCCTCCGTGTGCGATATCACACACCGGTGGGAAGGGGCTATTACATTAAGCACATGACATTTTGAAGTAGTTTGTATTCCATAAAAAAATACTACACACTGCATACCTATGTTGAGAGAGTTAAAGTGATGGACGCACAGCAGTGTATTGTAGGGCACGTTCCGTGATGTGGGCAACCTGCGAGGCAATGCTTTGTTATAGGCGATGGTTACCGCTTAACATCAGGTGGGTCTTAAGCTTGTTTCGTCAGCTAGTTGAATAAAAAATGTAATCGTGAAAGAGAAAAGTACATATTAATTGTTTTAATAAAAAATCTTTTAGCAAAACGTAACACTAACACCATTTAAAGTGGCATAATACTACCCTATAGGCATACCACAAGCTTTGTCTGGCTCTGTCTCTGGCTCTGGTTTTGAGTCTGTGTGAGTGTTGATTAAATAATTATTACAATTAATTATTTACATTAAATCTCATCAAAATCAATAATCCTGGATTTTTTTATAATATATTATATTTTGAGACTTTTTTTTTAATCATTTATTTCAAGTTTTTTAACATTATGTGTTATGACAAACCTATAAATCTATGACTATTATATTCTACTGACTTGACTATTCTATATTATGACTACTAAGGAAACTTTTGTGTTGGTTAAATTCATGTTTTATGAAGTAATTAGTTAGACCTAGTCCTCAATTTTTAAATAAATATTGTGGACAATTCACTCCACACTTCAAGCCCTAAACTAAGCAGAGCTTTTATGATAGGATTACAATATTTTTAAATTAGTAAAATTGTAATATTCTATCTCGTTCTCATAAATAAATAAACTCCAGTTGTATTTTGTACATTTTGTAAATATTTGTTTAATAGTACTTACTATTCTATTCTTTGTGTAAATGTGTTAACAGAAAAAAAATCTTAAAGCTCCAGTGGACTTCTTCTTGCTGCTAGTCTTAATTAAAACCAAAAGTAAAAATGCATTTAATTTCTGATTTTCACCTAATAAATAGCCAGCAAAAGAGAAGGTAAAAAGGAGTATTCATTTCAAAGAAAAAACACAATTATTCGCACTGCCCCCGGCATTGCCACTTCCTATTAGTGAATCTCTTTACCTGCGGACTTTGTAATATTCATGACACCGTCGGAAACAGGCAAACAAAGTCACTGAAAGACTGCTGTAATCTCCATGGCTGAGTTTTGCAGACTTTTAACTTTCTACACTCCAACTGGCCTCTCAGCTCAGTTGGTAGTAGCTCTGCCTTCTGCGCCGTAGGTCGTGGGTTCGATCCCCACCAAGAACAAATCATTGTGTGGTGAACGCGGATGTTGTTCTCTGTCTGGGTGTTATATTGTATTCTACATAATATTATTATGTTTTACAAAAAAAAATGTATGTAAGTATTATTGTATTGCTCTCTAGTTACCATAGCACAAGCTCTGCTTAAATTGGGGCTAGATAGTTTTGTGTGGAATATGCTGTTGGTAAGCGACTGTATGCCTACTAAAAGCTCTGTCTGGCTCTGTCTCTGGCTCTGGTTTTGAGTCTGTGTGAGTGGTCACCGTGTATTATACTGTGTGTGGGACGTTTCGACGTAGGATTTATTTAGTCAACACTCACACAGACTCAAAGCCAGAGACAGAGCTTTATGCAGGCCTACTGAATCAATTAATACACACTTGCACACCTCTAGAACACAAAAAGCATTCAGTTGTTAATATCAGTAACGGTCACCCATCCATATCAATTGGGTCCTATTACCGTTAATCCCATACCGCTGTTGTGTCCCAGCTTAGCGGGTCAAACTGGCACTGACGATAATCGGATTTCGACAACTTTTAATTAATAGGACCTGTTAATTATAGCCTGGGGTCAGAGTTTACTGTGTAGGTAATCGTGTAATTTGATGAGCCAGTAATTTGGTTCATTAACCTTCGTTTTAAAACCGACTTTCAATTAGGAACTCTATTAATCTATAGTTTTGTTAAATTATTCCCAGAATTTAACTGCCTAGCCTGCTAGTTCAAAGATTTGTATAACATCGCGAGAAATTATCTATTTTTTTACAGTTTAGAAAATGATATCCTAGATCATTTTCCTAATTAAAGTTTTCTTATATTCCAATCCCAGTTCGTACGTAATGCAACTTTGTACGAAAACCAGTGTTAGGCTCAAAATATTTTTTTTGATATACTGTTTGCATACAAGATTGTTGCTCGATAAAGTGTGTGAGTGAGAAGTCAGCAACGGTTGTCTTGGTCTTAAAACGTTCACTGCTTAAAATTAAACTATCCCGTACATTTCTCAGAATGTAAAAATCAGGGTGCATTTAATTACAGTTAATTATTTTTGAACACCCATTACTTCATCAATATTACAGAGAAACATTTTAGATCTCAGAAGAGCAAAAATATTTCTGTGTAATATTCAGAAAGAAAATTTCCTCAACTCCAGAGAAAAGTGGTATCCGAAACAGGGATTGCTTTGATTCAATAAAAAGTGTGGGGAATGTTGTTGATGTCACAAACTTATCCATACAAAAACCGTCCCTGGTTGCTGTCCGGCACAAAATAAATAACTTTTACCCTAGATCTTGAAGGATTCAACCATTGGACGAACAAGAAATCATTTTGGGATATTAAATAAATAAATAATGCGGACCATCCACACAACACTATCTAGCCCTAAACTAAGCGGAGCTTTTACTATAGGAACCAGATCATTATAGCTATATTGCATGCATACATTTTTTTGTAAATACATACTTGGAATACAACATAACACCCAGACAAAGAAAAATACATCTGTGTTCACCACACAAATATTTGTTCTCGGTGGGGATCGAACCCACGCCCTCCAGCGCAGAAGGCAGAGCTACTACCAACTGTGCTATGAAGGCAATCATTAGGTATTATGTAATATCCTAAGTAAAGGAGGTCGTTAGTAAAAATTTGTAACATAAATTTATATGCTACTGTAATGCTTGTTTGCCAGCTACAAAAACAGCCACCTACCAAAATGGTGTCATAAAACTATGCCATAGCTTTAATTTTAGTACCTACTACATTTTTGGTAGATTTTGCTTCAGCAATTTGAGGAAAAAAGTATTAGTGCGAATAATTTCATCTAAATATATAAAACTCTTACGTTACTGACTGACTGACAATCAACGCACAGCCTAAGCCGTAGGTAAGTCCTAGAAGCATGAAATTTGGAGGGTGTATTCCTTTAATAGCGTAGGGGTGCACCAAGAAAGGAAATTGGAAAATTATTTTCCTAAGCGGAGAAAAAGGGGAAAAACTTTTAATAGAAAATCAACACACAGCGTAACGGCAACGGGGCGAGCGAAGCTGCGAGCGACCGCTAGTTACGCATAAAATTTCACGGCGGGCAAATGCGCTAATGAGACCAATCCTTTTAGAGTGGTTACTATTAAACTCAGTCGAGTTTTAAGTAAAAAATCACTGGTCACGTGTCCAGTAGCTATGTAGTCCGCCCATAGGTCCCCGTGGTATGTCTTGGTGAATGCAGCCGGGAACGCTCTGGAAACTTCTCAATAAGTATTGATTGAGACCGATAAGTTAGTGGAAACTTTATCTTGGATGAATGAACGCTGTACTGACCAGCTTTTTTTGGGAAATGGGGAAAAGTCTGGAGTTTTAGTCCAAAATGTATTTGTAAAGCTTTATTGTAGAAATAAATAAGACTTCTTCATTCCTATTTAGAGCCGCGTATACTTTTTGTGATTATTTGTACAAAAAATCCGCAATAAATTACAGTTTTTACTTTTAAATTGTTTTATTACAGAAAAAGGTTTTAGTTATTATAATAGAGCTTAGCTGAAATTGGCAAGCTATAAAATTATATCAGACTGATGAGTAAGTTGAGAAGAATAATTCTTCGTTCTTATATATTTTTAAAAATACTTATAGTATAATAAAAAAATTATAAAAGTTATGAAGTGAGTGGAAGTCGACCCCTAATAAAAATAATAATAATGGTTTCTCGAAGGAACAAAGGCTCCTTTGAAAATTATTAAGTATGGCTACCGTGTCTGTGCCTCGTCATATTTACTTTTATAAGTTTACTATTGCTTATGAACGACGTCAAGAATTTTCTTCAAGTTCTAAGTGAAAATAATATAAAACTTAAGTAGCTAAGTTGAAGAACTTTTGTATCGAACTTCGATACTTTGTATCGGAAGCGAAGACTCAATACTTAGAAACATGTTTAAGCTTGGAGAATATATCGGAAATACGGAAATTGCATTATGTATGAAAACTTATCAATAACTTACTTTACATACCTTTTTCTGAGTCGATTCAAAGCATCAAATCGAATCAAAAGTGTATTTATTCAATAGGATTCCAAGAATCACTTTGAAACTTGTTACGAGAATAAATAAATATCATGATATTCTAGAATAACTAAAGCTTCAAAGTAAAGCTATAACGGCTAGTTTTATGCTTGAAAGCCTAGACTAGGCTTAACTTAGCTTTTAAAGTGTATTCCCGGGTGCAATCTTGTTCACTTTATAGACGTCAGTCACACTTTGCCAGTGGACATGCATGCACTGCGGACTTTGCTTTTCTCTACTCCCTATTGGTATCTTATCTTTTTATTCATGTCGTATTCATGATACCAGGATCCAAATAAACACAATATTTACAATTGTTAAAATAGCACGTTGCAAAGCGAGGTGCATATAATGATAGAAAATAATTGCATTCCCCATAAAATTAACAAAGGAATACAGAAAAACAATAAATTGAAATACAGTGGACGGTCTTTGTAGAGGTGGTAGTCTAAAAATTTTAAACACACAGGTCTAATTAATAAAAATCTTTTTAAAACACGCTGCATGTAAAAGTTATGCAGAGTTTTTTCATGGAATAAATTGAGGGCGTTTGCGTATAAAGCAAAGATAACCAGCCACCAAATCAAATTGCGAGCTCGCACGGCGCCGGCGAAGATTCACTCGTTTCCCTAATGAAACGTCGAAACCCACCTACATCTGACGCCGGCGTAGCGTAGCTAAATGCAGTAACACAAAAATTACATTCAAAATAAAATCGGCTTGGGAAATCACCATTAATTTACAAGCACAAACGTCTGTTTGTGTACATGGGCTAATTACAGAAACCCAACTTATGAATGGTATACCTCCTTAAAAAAAATTGGTCCATAATTGGCACACACAATAAGCTCAAAATCTTCCCGTCTCGTCGTTTTGTAGCAGTCTTTTAGCTTAGCAGACAGATTAACCAGTTGCCATCTCTATTTGTCATTAAAGTGACAGTGACAAGAAAGTTTTAGCGAGCTGCTAAAAAGCGTCAGGCATTATGAATGAGGGGGACTTTAGTTAGTATGCAAATACAAAACCCAAACAACACAACTCAACACAAATTATGCTGCTTGGAGATCGAATCCACAACAGCCCACAACGCAGAGCTACCTAATGTTAACCAGTTTTGGGAATAGGACATCCCTAATTGTATCAATCAACGGGACACATCCCTAGAGTAGTTAAAAAAAGAAGGAGAAGGAGACTAAAATTGCGTCGTTATGTGTTGTTGTATTGCCGTGCCGTGGGATATGTAAAACAGAGTTGTATCTATAATCAATGAAGAGTTTACTTCGTATCACTAATGAGCTACCTACATGATGCCACAGTTTTCTTGCCAACTACAACATACATTCCCTTCTGTTTTACATACACTGTGGCAAAATTTATTGAGTATACCCATACCCAGCGATCCCCATCGTCAGATTTATTCTTCCCGTTTAAATTGACGAGCAAATTCCTCTCAAGTGATTTAGTGGCTTTCTATGCATCTAAACCGTTTATCTATAAGTTAATATTCATTTTTCTGCATTATACGTTTTATAGCAATGATGAATATTCACTTTAAGCTATGCATGTGCAGACATAGATTGAACTAGATACCGCAAAGGAGCCATATTGAAAACTAAGGCCGAGATTCATAGACCGAACTATGACTAACTTTGATGGAAAGTTCAACTTTCAACCAAAATTATATTTCACAGTTCTGTCAAGCTCTTCTTTATTCAAAATATTGATAGGAAACTTCGATAAACAAAGCTTACTTTGCGAAGACTGCTTGGCTGTAAAGCAAAGTGCGGTCTAAGAATCTCAGCCTAAGCATGCAACATTTTTGTGTCTCCTTGAATATAATAATTATATAAATTGCTTGCAATGGAAAATCAGTATATCGCTGACAAATATCACACAGTCAAAGTTCGCGGCAGTCTTTGGGTGTATACAAAACCTTATGCTGAAACGGATCGCATCGCCAATCGCAGATCGCCTACATGTGCGCAAAACTAAGTAGTGTTAGCGACTGTAGACACTTGGCTAATTCCCCAAGTTTCCCAACCTACATAATTACCCATAGCTACACTGCATACAATATAAAAAATTTAAGAAAACGTGGATTTGCCAAACTACTATTCCAGCGACATAAAAATGACGTTAAAAATAGTATTTTTTAGTGTAAAAATATATTGCAAATCATTAATACGACATCTTTGCATCACTTAATTCTTTACTGACGACGAAATTAACATGAGATTCAGCTTTGGTTCAATTAACTTCTCATTTGAATAATAAAATACGCAATTCCCAAGCCCTGGATCAATGTCGGGACCACAAAAAAGTATTAATAAATAGGCTTGTTTTGCAAACCCCTATTCAAGTCGCCAGCGAACTGTGAACAAATAAACGAATATTATTATTGCTGCAATCTATAGGAATGGATGATCATGGACGAAGTTCTACCATTAAGGTTTATGTATGGGGTGATTGCAATGAAAATTGATCGTCAACTTCAATGGACATGAGTATGAGTTGCGAACAGTATTTGAGTGGACCTATTGGATCTTGGATAACGGCGGCTGCTGTAAAACGGTCGTTAAAAGTTTTTCCTATATGTATAATAAAAAAATAGTCGCGATAAATACCCGTTTAATCTGTATAATTATGTTTGTTTTGTTTTTTTCTATAATTAAAACTTGAGGAAATACCCCATAACTTACAAGGGCTTTTCAAAAAATAATCAGTGTTTAAGCACCTGTCATCTCACCATTCGGTAATGTCAAATAGACAGGAGGAGGTGACAAGGCGAACCTTAAGCAGTGCGTCACACCTAAGTAACGCTTGTAAGTAAGGCCACTAATTGTAACCACCAGATGTCCGCGTTTACCTCTGAATAAAACAGGGATTTCATTTTACAGAGTATGAATTTTTTTATACGGCGTCGTCATTTGAATACGTGACCACTTATCTCATTTAAAAAAATGACATTTCATTTCAATTGACTGAAAAGTATGCACGGTTTCAATATAACGGTCATCTTATAGTGGCCACCTATTTTTAGGATAGATAGACGAGGTTGAATTTATGACTTCAAGGGATTCGTCCATAACTAACTAAGAATGTGATTGTTTAGTTACGACTAGCCTAGACTCCAACAAAAGTGTTAATCATTTTTGGAAAACATTGGTGCTAGATGGTTGTGTTAAAAAGTTTGAGAAAACGACTGCATGGCTAAACTGCTGAACCAATTTTGATAAATATATTATGGAACCAATCTGAAAATGTAACCATTAAAAAATATAACAATTCCAGATAAAACATTTCAAATCGGCTCTTATATTATGAAGAAGTTATGCGATGACAACAATAAAAAAAATCACAACCGAATTGAGAGCTCCTCTTTTTTAAAATATTTAATATGACTCAGAGCACGTGGCACTGCCTGGCGCTTAGGTATCAATGAGACGTAAAACATGACGTGTGTTTAAGTATGATGTGCCTCCACTGGCATTCACTGTTCAAATCAAATCAATTAGCATTGCGAACATCACGGTTTGCCTGCAAAAATACGTCAGTCGCTATTTCTTCATCCGAAGTTTTTAAAATAGCTACTACAATTACATTTATAAAAATCTGTCAAAATATAACTATTGCCATCCCTTACCAATGAATAATGACAAACAGTGACAAGGCTAACTTCGAGCATCAATGTTTCAACTTGAGTGACGTTTATAAGCAAGAGCTTTAAACTTTGGCATTCGCCCATTTTTTGCAAAAGTTATTTTTATTTTCCTTCGCCTTGAGAGCCTTGAATTACGCATCGAGTAATTTGCTGTATAAGTGGTTTCTCTAACTGTACACGGCATTTTTTAATCAGAAAAAATATTACAGTACACAGTTTTTAACTAATGTGATTTACAGTAATCGGTTCACTTGTTTGTTTGCTCTCTGCACTGTTTTTATATTCGTTAAGTTTTATCCTACACTGCTTAACTAGTTTTTAGCATTAGTCGTTTTTAGTATAATAAAACTTTTTGTAGTGACTTACAACTAATAACTATGTATGTACCTAAACTAAACCATGATTGTGTATGCAAATAAATAAATAAAATAAAAGAGCATGGATGTGGATAGATATTTATGCAGAGAAACACCAAAGAAAACATGAATGAACTGTGTGAAAGATGACATGGAGTGAATGCAGAGATGATGGCTGACAGAGGGGAATGGAGGAGGAAGACACATAAAGTCAGGGCAGAAAGAAGATGTGAAATAAAAAAAATGTGTTTGAAACATAAAAAGAAGTGACACACAGAATTTTCTTGGCTAATTATACCAAAGCCATTAAATACCGTCCAATCTTCGAAAGTTTACTTCCCACTTTGAAATTACCTGAAATAACAAAAGCCTTCAAGTTCAAAATGCCTTCAAACAAAAGGTTTAAAAACTCCAACAAAACCAGCGATTTTACGACTCTCGGTGTCATTACGTGCGCCGAATTCAAAGGTAACTTTGGAAATCACTCAACTTGCCCTCGCTGTTGACAAGTACTCGTTTAACTTTGCCGATTATTTTTGGCCTTTTTGCAAGTAGAACTCTCTTACCATTTCGTGAGATCGATGTTTTGGGCTCAGTTACATCATTCTACCCGACTGAGAATGAAAATGTGGGTGCTTGTTTCCGCCAGTTCTACATATCCCTAATACTGATGACATAGGAGCCAAGTGTTGTAATTTGACTTACCACTGACTCTACTTTCTCAAAAAATCTTGAGTTGATGCTAAGAGATTTATGAGGATATCTACCGTGCCTGGGTAGCAAAGTCGGTAGGTTTTTCTGTTTTTAATACCCTTTGGTACGAACCCCTAAAAATCGACCCGAGCACAGATGTGTTTGAACTGTTCCTGAGGACAAATTGTTTTATCGAAAATTACTTTTTGGAAGCGAAATTTCCATTTTTCTAATGGAGCCGAACGACTTTATTCCCAAAAGCAATATTATGTGAGTTGGGTAAATAACTTTTCACGGTTTTCAATCGGAAAAACCTTTTATCAATCTGAATATGGTACACAAAGTGAGCTTTTGCTCTTTTTTTATTCCTACTACTCAGAAAAGGTAACCGATACCAATAGTTAGAAGCGTAGCTAGTAATGTTTTTAAAATTTTTGCTTTTGTATCACCTACATCTCAGTTAGTTGGAGTGTCACGACACCGGAACTTCACTGGTATACATATACCAAACTTACCAAAGGATATAACTAGAGGATCATACATAAAAACGATAGAAACCAAGCCATAGTTTGTTTCCTTTTCTTCTAGGCTAGGTGCCGTAGAACTGACTTCTAGAATTTCGTTGGTACGAAATTCTAGAAGTCAGTTCTAAGAAGTCAGTTAACCTAGCTTTAAGTGGTCTTTCGGCACAGTTGCATGCACCATGATTACAGACTTTACTTAAGTCCACGAGTAAAAGAAATCGTGTATTTGCAGACAAATTGATTTGGATCGATTTACAAGTCCAAATGTACCAAAAATGTTTGTTACCGTTATTGGCTGTATGTTAGAAATTTAGGTATTTACATAGTATAAATTAAGAGCTGTGGATTTTGTTCTAAAATAAATAAATAAATTAGCTAAAAACTCAAAAAAATAAATCATGGGAAATATACCGTTGTTCATAAATAAAAATAGCGTTTAAAACTATGATTGTTTCAAAAGTTTGTATTTTTAATTCGAGGCTTTTTATGTGATAGTAGGCTTTGATAAACCTAATTATTACACCATGACATAATATATACTGGTGTCGTAGCAACTGAACTGGATCTCTTCTTACCAGACCGCTCAAGTGTAGGCAATTAATATCAAACAATGCCATGGGATTTCAATTAATACCTATAATTACTAGTATTAATATTCGTAAATTGTTACCAGCTTAAATAGTTATATACTACTGGACATAAGGCTTTCACGACAAATCCTATTTGTTCAATGGGACTGTGACGTCATTGAACTGCTACAAATTTTTTATCCTTTGGTTCCATGGCAGAAATAATAAAAAAAAAACTAGCCCATTTGTCCTACAGAACGTTGTGTGGTGAAACTTAGGTTTACCGTGCTTACCGCACACTTAACAGGTAGTTTAATTGGCGACCGCAGTCAATCTCAATGTTAGTAATAAAGGCCTGCGCACACCTAGGCCGCTGGCGAACGCGATCAGTGAAACGCTGTCAAATATTCCTGTCAGATTTGAGATTTGACAGCGATATTTGACAGCGTTTCACTGATCGCTACCACCAGCGAACTAGGTGTGCGCAGGCCTTAAGTGATCATAAGATGCCAGCTGCCTATCACCTTGGTTACAGTTCTTGATTTTGTCCTACATTGAATTTGAACCAACACTTTTTCGGTATATTTTTTTTAGTGTTTAATACACTTGAGAAAATCACAAAGATTTATATAATGTCTCAAGAGATAACAGCTGAGCAGGATAATGAACCCACGACCTTTCGTGGTACAGGGCTGCGCTAACCGCTGCGCCATCAGATCCTTATCACACCCAACAAATAACTCGAAGGGATTGTTAATACGGCACTAACGCAACTGTGGCTCCATCTACAGGTTTGACATTACAGTCAACTACTTAAGGATTGCGCACATCTAGACGAAGGCTATGGGGATTATAGATGAAACACTGTCAAATATGGCAGCGATATATGACAGCGTTTCAGCTGATCACCATTGTCATCGCCTAGATGTGCGCAGACCTTTACCTGCTCGATTAAAACTTTTTAAAACTCATTAATCAAGTTTTAAGTCGTTCATCAAAAGTGCAATGATTTTACCCTCAATTAAGCTCGTTATTTATGCATTCTGGCAAATTTGGCTCCGTACTGTGTAAATATTTCGAGCAACACGCAAACTGTTAGCATGGTAGGCTATTGCTGATATTGCTTCTCGAGTATTTGGAACGTTTATCAAAAATCAATGTCCATTTTTCAGTACCATAGTAAAGATAAACCAGTCTTAAATGCACCTATTTCATTCCATTCAAATCTAATCAACCGATGCAGAGATGAAGTAGAAACAAAACACACACCCAACACACTCACACCATCATCATCTTCCTGCTCTTATCCCAGGATAAGTAGGCTCGGCATAACACGTTTTCTTCTTCCACTCACCTCTATCATTCGTCATCTCAGTGCTCACTCCTTTCTTGCTCATATCATCTTTGACACAGTCCATCCATCTTTTATAACGCTTTTATTAGCTTCACCTGTATGTAAGTTTGTTTGCTTGTATGTGACCGACTTCTTTGAGCTCAATTTTGTCCTACTTTGAACGATCAGATTTGATTAAAATTTTGCACACCTTTCAAAGGTCGATGACAATGCAATAATATGAAAAAAAAAACTAATTTTAGTCTACCTACCTCTTCTTCTACTATAACCACCATTTACATCCATACATAACGCTTTACAAAACACACAAACTTTAATAATATTGGTAGGATATAAACAGTTTCATTCGCTTTTAAATTTCCACAACAGTTATTTTATTATTCTACTTGTAAACATGCATACACCACGAACCAGAAGACGAAGCGTAGGGCGCCCACCCACCAGATGGACCGACGACATTGTTAAGATCGCGGGAAGTCGATGGATGGAAAGGGCTCAGAATCGTTCTTCCTGGAAATGTGTAGGGGAGGCCTATGTCCAGCAGTGGCCTTCTTCAGGCTGATGATGATGATGATGATGAAACATGCATAGGATTTATCTGTGAATGTTTTGGTGCAATATGCATAAAGTCGCTTACTAAGTTAAAAATTAGCATGTCCCGGAAAACTGCAAACCACTGGAAAATGAGCTTGGCAGTGCTTAAGATCAAGTTTCTTATAAACGGTTGCCGTTACCCGTAAATTAAAAACACAAAATATTTAAAAAGATAATTTAAAATAAGCGTACTATTTACACGTTCGCAAAGTTGACATCCAAATAGAAATATTTTTTGTATTCTACGGCCTGTATTCAGAAACAGTGCTTGAGTCTCAGTGGAGCCTCAAACATATTTTTTATGACAGTTCTCCATTGAAAAGTGTCAAAAATCTGTGCTTGAGGCTCGATTCAGACTCCAGCACTGTTTCAGAATATGGGCTTACGGCTGATTTGCTAATAAATGCAATCAATAGCTAATAATTGTAGACAGGACAAATACTTTGATTTAAAATGTTAAAAGCAGCTTTTACGCGCTTTTTGTTATTAATTTTAAAGTGGTGCTCAAGAAAAATTTGAAATATTTTTTTTTTATTATGATCCTTTTGAAACGTCTTAAAGTTAGGTGAGTTTAGATGCCAGTTGGCTAGTACTAATTCGGATACTCTATGTTAAAGCGTGAAGTGAAGTCTCGATGTTCAAATACTTTAGAGCCTTGTATCATTTTAAATGAGTCGGTTAATCGCACGGCACTGGCTTTTTAAAATGGTCGTTATGAGCTCGATGTGATTAATTTTTATTGGATGTTGTAACAATGGCGAGAAACAAGCTTTTTTGTAAATTAAGAGTTGCTTTTAGTATTTTTTAACGGCCTTTGTGGAGGCTGTGAAGTGAGAGGGTTTTTTGGTGATAAAGTTATGGAAGCAGATGCTTTTATGTTGAAAAAAGCTTCTTCCAACTTATATTAATTGCATTACTTCATAAAATCTATCCATCGAGTATGTGCTTTAAATGTATTCTAGGTACTTCCTACTACTACTATTAATCATTTGCCAAGTTTTGATGTTTTTAGCTCAATAATTCCTTATGGACCAATTTGAATCAATTTGTGAACTACTTGTTATACCAAAAAAATTGCGCAGAAAATCATCAAGATAAACAAAAGACAATATTAAGAAAACTTAAAATGAAGACAATAATATTATGTACAAAGGCGAGCCTAACCCTAAAATTAGTTCTTAAGAAAAGAGTTCATAAGAGTTTTTATGCAATTATTAGTTGGCTTGTGTTCTGCCTTATTAAGTAAGTAGGTAACGGTATCAGGGGAAAAATCCAGAGCTAATTTGTTGATCGATCGTCAAGACCATTCAATCCATCTTGCCATTCAAAAATGGGTGAGCGCTCCCTGCAAATTCTCACTAACAAAATATATTTTCACCATCACTCCTCCACCGAATTTGCATGAAATTTCTATCTGTCCATCATAATTTGTAAATATTTCTCCGGAGCCGACCCGAAGGTGGCTACGATACCAGAATACGAATGGATTATTTTTATTTTCTTCTTTTACAAGCTCATCAAGATTCTGGGCCACATTATATTTCATTAGCTGAGGTATTGCAGTGATGGAGCACTTGATTTGATAAAAGAATCTTCAAAGACTTGTGCTAAATCGAATTCTGTACATTTTTAACAAAATCTGTATGAAAATTAATTTTCTTTCGACCAAGCAACATTTTAAACAGAGTAAGAGTTTTCACGAACTAAAGAGAACTGCTTCTTTTCAGCGGAGTTATGAGTTTTCAGTTAGTACGATTAGTGGAACGTCCAGTAGCTACTATATGGCGTGTGGCTTGTAATCTTTTTACTGGTCAATTTGCTGAAGTTGCTATTCTCAGGGAAAGTTTATTTTCAGTGAACTAACTTGCTTAGCTTGAAAGCTATTGGTCATCTCTCTAGAACGGGAGCATGCAGCTCACACTCAATATCAAAGTTTCATAATTATAATACATCTTTGTAGCTTCTTGCTTGTTTTAATTCACGTGCCTACATCTATCTAAGAGTGTTAAACATCTTAGTAAAACTAAGAACACCGACGGACAGAACACCAAAAAATAGACACAACTAAAAATATCAGGCAAGAAACTCCATTCCTATCTTTTATTTCAGTCAATAGACGCGCTATTATAGTAAAAATTGCTGAAAGCTGTTTTTGTACCTTAACAGTCGCTCTAAAAATATGTGGGGGACGTAAACGGTACTGTGTCTAGTGGACACCCTACGGTTGAATTATTACAATGACCCCTTTAAAACCATTCGTGATTTTTCATAAAGCTTATAATATAATAATAATAATTTAGCCTCTTTTATTTCCTCAATTACATAGGTACATACATTTTCTTGAAGGTTAATTAATTTATGAATTAATTTATGAGGCCTTTACTCGTTGAGAGGTCCTCAATAGTATATAATTTTATTTAAATTTGATTGCATTATATTATTGTTAATCATAAAGCTACTACCACAGAACAAAGTAGAACGGCCATGTGGCCGGAAAAATGTCGCCAAAATACATGAGCATAATGCTCCTTTCTCCATACAAACTCAACAGTTTTTTCGGGAGTAGTGAAGTGAAAAATGCCTTGCAGCAGCGCAAGAATTAATTTCTGAACAAGTTTAGCGACAATATAAAACATAGAAATACTTTCTTAACATATTCCTTCCTTTCTTTTTCTTAAAATCCTCATATTTAGTGATATTTAAAATATAATAGTGGAAATGTAAAACTGGCGACATCGGCTCCCATACAAACGGCGCATGATCGCTTTTCTGCATTCAGTATTCTGGGGCTTATATGATAAAAGTTGTGACCTGTCCATTTAATCCTCGACAATACCCTAGAGACAAGTGGGTTGCAATATTCATCGATATTACTGTCAGCGCATATATCCGGTGGCACGATATGGATACTGTGTGCGTGACCATGGACAAAAGGGTAATTTAAAATAAATATTTTAAGCGGTGATAATTGGCATGAAATTTTTATCATTTTCATTGATGGTCTAGCAGTTGCGTTCACTGAAAGTCAGAGTCAAAAATCATTTAATCAGGTGAATCACTTTGAAACGTCTCTCGTACTAGGCGAGTTTAAGTGCCAGTTCCACCAAGCTTAGAAGAACAGACGTGGTTCTTACCGTTTTTTCGTTTGATCACTTAGACTTGTACCCAAAAAATTAAGGGCACGTGAGGCTGAACATCTATACGCCTCAAGTCGATGGATGCAGAACAGTGCATCACGGCACGTTCCTGACTTGCGTGACCTATGAGATAACGTTTTGTTATAGGCGATGGTACCGCTTAATGTCAGGTGAGCCATATGCTTGTTCCATGAGCTATTTGTATAAAAAACCTCTTTATGCGACAATAAACTCTTTTTGTATGTGTATTTTAAGAAATCCTTCTCCAGGTGTGACACACATGAACTTAATTAATTTAGCTCACACGAACTTAATTATCTAATTTAAGACAGTCACAAACACCTTTAGCAAACAAAGGTTTTTATTAATTAAAAGGATACCTACGTAATCGTTTCAGGCCTAGGTTCTGTTAAGGCTCTGCGTAAATGTCTGTGAAATCTAATTAAACGCTGCTAATTGAAAAGCTTTACTTATTCAGATCTATTCAATTAAGAACTCGTTATTTGTTTTGATAACATTGTGTTTCTCAAGATTAAGTACAGTCGGCTGCACTTGAAGGTCTACAATTTGTGAAATTCAAATAAGTGTCGCAGTATTTTAATATTAATGATATAATCTATAGATTTTATGGCCTTTGTGTCTATTTACTATTTAGTTTTAGTTATGTTGAGACTCTGGGTCCGTGGGGAACCGAGGCCTCGCGGGTCTTCAAAATTTTGTCTAGGCGACTGATCGAAGCGACGCGTGACCCAAGAGCTGGTGGGTATCTGGCGCAGCGTATAAGCATTGCTATTCAGCGTGGCAATGCCGCCAGCGTCTTGGGGACGCTTCCGTCTGGCACTGATTTGGATCAGTTGAGCTCTAGATCGTTTGTAACGATCTGCAGATAGCTCAACCGTTTCTTGTGTATTTTGTACATTTTGTAAATATTTGTTTAATTGTAACTTTCTTTGTGTAAATAAATGTACGTTAAGTTGATTTGCTTTTATGCTGTAAAAAAAGTAGACAGGCTTTTGCATCTACTGTAGATGATTTATTAGCGTCCGGGGCAACTGTCGTTAAGCAGGGGCTTAAGGCTTAATTATAACATCACCGAAGATGATAACAGTATGCATAAAGTTAAAAAGGGTAGGTTGTTTATAAAGAAAGCGTGGTGGTCTACTGATTGACTACCCGCAACAAAAAAGTTTGACGCAAAAAGTGCTTGAACTTCAGCGAAAGGCTAATTCAGTTATGTCCGACAGTGTCGAACATTCCGATATTTTACCTCACTAAGTGACTTTCGATGGAACATGTGGTCGGGGTCCAACCTTTCCGGGTGGCCATGGGGTGGTTTTTACATTTTTTCTTATAAAAATTCAGTTTCGTGTAAGCAAAGGCCTTTGGTACGGGCAACCGTAAATTGTGGGAATTTGCAGACTATTGTTGAAGGTGTGTGTGTGAGGTGTGGTTGGTTTTTTTTTTTCTTCACCCATTCTGGAAGGCAAAGGGCCACCCACCCATCCCAAATAGCCTTCAAATAGCTATTTTTATGTAACCTGATAGGACGTTGCGACATGCCTTTATATTTCCGCAGTTAGGTACTATCGTTTCCAATCTGTTTTGTGGAGCTGTTTGTTTTCTCTCTGTACATAAATTGACTGGCCTCTCAGCTCAGCTGGTAGTAGCTATGCCTTCTGCGCCTTAAGTAATGGGTTCGATGCCACTCAGAAATAGTATATTTCATTACAAGTGCGGGAAGGCTGTCATTGCAAAGAGTTCCGACAAATGTCTACCCGAGCCGAAGGCGAGGGTTGACAGTCGGAACAAGTTGCAATGACGGTTCCGCACGTGTACTGAACGACTATTTTTAATACAGTTGCGAAAAAATTAAACAATTTAATAAAATAATAAAAATACCATTTGCTTTTTTCTCTTCTCTCCTCGCAATAAGTTCGTCGTATGTATGCATGTAGCGACTTTTTGATGTGCATGTCTCCAGCTTCCTCATATGGAAATTGCGAATTCTGAAAACGCCAACATTTAAAGCATAATTGGAGCAATCATTGATTTGAAGGAAAATTTAGCAGCAAAAAAAACAACGACTTTATGAGACTTTATAGGTGTGTTAGCTGGAGAGCGGCTCCACAGCTTCCTCATTCAGTGTGGGCAAACGGCTAACGATAGAGCTATATAGTAAACGCCAAATTTTAGAGCATAATTAGAGCACCCGGCATAAAAAAAATCAAGTCTCTAGCTCGAAAACTCTTTGAGTTAGAAGACTATAACAACGTGTTTGCTGGGAAGCCATTTCTCCAGCTAACACATGTGGATCTCAGGAATGGCTATAGCTAGAAAGTTGCTTGATATCTCCAAATTTAGAGCAAAAAATATCATGGATGCTCCAAATATTTCAAGTGTCTAGGTTCAAAACTCACCGAGTTAGAAGCTTTGATGACTGTGTTAGCTGGAGACACGTTTGTCTGGCACGCACATGCTACATCTGAGGATCTACAATAGCTACAGATTTGGTTGACGTGTCCAAACCGAGCTATGAATTAGAGCACTCGGCTCCAAAATTTTGGACTCTCTAGGACAAGTAGTTTCCTAGTAATCAACAAAAGAACATTTTGCCGCCAGAATTTTCAAATATTATGTTCGCACCCGTAAAAATGCGGCGTTGCCGCTCTGAAAGTATGGTATCAGCGTAGGAATTTGAACGTTAGTCGGATGGAGTTGTGTGTTGCCCGTGCCTGGTAAATAGTTACCCTAGGATTCATGTCTTAAACACTCATTACGTAGCTCAAGAAGCGGAATATAGGTTAAAATGAAACAAAAAAACACCAAAGAAAAGTTTTATAATGGTTAGTTTAAGTTTAAATATGTATTTATTAAGAAACCCGACTTCAGATTTTTTATTTTTAGTTTTAAATATCATGAAATTATATCTCTAAGTCTCTTAACTAACCAACAATGTTTTCAAATCATGAGTTACCTACTCTTGTCACACTAGGTGTAAATGGCATCGTGCGAAACTATCATTGTGTCTGTGAGTACGAACATAACTATAGATAGTGCAATTCACGAAGACGCGCCCCTCGCGGGGTGCGGGGAGTTTGCTCCGAGCGGCAGTCGCCAACCGTAGTCTATTAATTGTAGTGTGCGTGTGCACTCATAGGTAATTAGTGTGTACCGATAACACTCAAACATTGACGGAAGCTTGCACACATATACTATAAACGGTTAGGAGGAATAGTGGGGCGCGCCTTCGTGGGTTGCACTATCTATAGCGAGCTGCAGTAAATACTCACGGGAAAGCGAAAGGAAATATTATAAATATAATAATTATGAAGAAAAGTGGGGGGGCTCTATTCCGGAAAACGTTTTATTTTTTTTCTTCAAAAGTTGTTAACGTAGATACCTATTGTTCTAAAGGTTTTTAGGGCTCTAATTGTGAATTTGACATTCATTTTTGAATTCAATATGGTGGCTTCATTTTTTTTCTTAAATAATGGATATGGGTATCGTTTAATAGGTTTTTGGGGGCTCTGATTGTGAATTCAACATTAATTTTTGAATCCAAGATGGTGGCTTCATTTTTTTCTCAAAAAATGGATATGGGTATCGTTTAATAGGTTTTTGGGGGCTCTGATTGTGAATTCAGCATTAATTTTTGAATCCAAGATGGTGGCTTCATATTTTTCTCAAAAAATGGATATGGGTATCGTTTAATAGGTTTTTGGGGGCTCTGATTGTGAATTCAACATTAATTTTTTAATTCAAGATGGCAGCTTCATTTTTTTCCTTAAAAAATGGGTATGGGTATCGTTTAATAGGTTTTTGGGGGCTCTGATTGTGAATTTGACATTGTTTTTTGAATCAAAGATGGCAGCTTCATTTTTTTTCTAAAAAAATGGTTAAGGGTATCATTTAATAGGTTTTTGGGGGCTCGAATTATAAATTCGACATTATTTTTTGAATCCAAAATGGCTGCTTCATTTTTTTTCTCAAAAAATGGATATGGGTATCGTTTAATAGGTTTTTGAGGGCTCTGATTGTGAATTCGACATTATTTTTTGAATCCAAGATGGCTGCTTCATTTTTTTTCTCAAAAAATGGATATGGGTATCGTTTAATAGGTTTTTGAGGGCTCTGACTGTGAGTTCGACATTGTTTTTTGAATCAAAGATGGCAGCTTCATTTTTTTTCTTAAAAAATGGTTATGGATATCGTTTAATAGGTTTTTGGGGGCTCTGATTGTGAATTCGACATTATTTTTTGAATCCAAGATGTGGGCTTCATTTTTTTTTCTTAAAAAATGGATATAGATATCATTTATATCTTATCTATATATATAAATCTTTCGTGTCACAATGGAACTGGAACGCGATAAACTCCGAAACTACTGAACGGATTTCGATAAAATTTTGCAACTGCTTTTAATATGGTCGGACTTAAAATATAGGATAGTTTTTATTCAATATTTAGGTTTAATTAATTTATAAGGGGTAAAAGTTTCGAAATCTATATCTATCCCTTTCTATCGCTTAGGGAATTTTCGGAAAATTCTCGACTTTGACGAGGAAAGAACACTCTAGAATGTCTTTGAGGTTCTGGAATGATCAAATTTAATTCGAAGACTGAAATTATTCGGCTAGCACCCGGAATGCATCCAAACGTTAGTAATCCAGAATTATCTAGAATACTCAAATATACCCATGCAAACGGTTTTGAATTCTAGATTTGGACAAAATGTTCTAGAAAATAGTGCCCCTAAACGTTATAGAATGTTCTTTCATCATCATCATCAATTGATATCAGTCCACTGCATGACGTAGGTTCACCTTTGGTAACAAAGGCTATATTTGTGTGTTTAAAAAATAAACGTCCACCCGTGCGAAGCCGGGACAGGCAGCTAGTAGTCTTATAATTCAATAGAGCCAAATGCACGCAATGCAAACGAGAGCGTGGAAAGAGTGCCAAAGAAGCACAATCGGCCTCAGCGTTCGGCAGTGTTCGACATCTGTTTCTCCTTTTTGAGTGAGCGATGCGTTCGCGTGGACAGCTGTATGACGTTGTCTCGTTCAACTATCGTAAGTAAACCAACTATACAGAAAACCGTTTTTTTAAGAAAAAAAATGTAGCCGCCATGTTGGATTAAAAAATTAATGTCGAATTCACAATCAGAGCCCCCAAAAACATATTGAACGATACCCATATCCATTTTTTGAGAAAAAAAAATGATGCCGCCATCTTGGATTCAAAAAAGAATGTCGAATTCATTATTAGAGCCCTCAAAAACCTATTAAACGATACCCATAATCAATTTTTTGAGAAAAAAATGAAGCAGCCATTTTGGATTCAAAAAATAATGTCGTATTCATTATCAGAGCCCCCAAAAACCTATTAAACGATACCCATATCCATTTTTTTAGAAAAAAAATGAAGCTGCCATCTTGGAGTCAAAAAATAATGTCGAATTCACAACCAGAGCCCCCAAAAACCTATTAAACGATACTAATATCCATTTTTTGGGAAAAAAAATGAAGCCGCCATCTTGGATTCAAAAAATAATGTCGAATTCACAATTGTAGCCCCCAAAAACCTATTAAACGATACCCATATCAATGTTTTGAGAAAAAAAAGGAAGCAGCCATTTTGGATTCAAAAAATAATGTCGTATTCACAATCAGAGCCCCCAAAAACCTATTAAACGATACCCATATCCATTTTTTAAGGAAAAAAATGAAGCCACCATCTTGGATTCAAAAAATAATGTCGTATTCTCAATCAGAGCCCCCAAAAACCTATTAAACGATACCCATATCCATTTTTTAAGAAAAAAAAATGAAGCCGCCATCTTGGATTCAAAAATTATTGTCGAATTCACAACCAGAGCCCCCAAAAACCTATTAAACGATACCCATATCCATTTTTTAAGAAAAAAAATGAAGCCGCCATCTTGGATTCAAAAACTTATGTCCAATTCACAATATAGGAATATAGTTGAAAATGAAACAAAAAACCCCAAAAAGTGCTTTTTCTTCTTCCTGCCCTTACCCACCAGGTGGGGTCGGCACAACATGGTGAGATGCCCCCCCTATCACTTGCCATCTGGTGAGATGGCAAGTGATAGGGGGCAAGTGTGCGTGAGTACGCACACAACTAGCAAGCCGCAGTAAATACCTATTTTCCGTCCGCCTGGTTTACTCGATACGCTCATAAAAACCTGACTGAATACAGTAAAACACAGAGAACAGACGGCCAACAACAGGCAGAGTAGGTAGAATCATCAACACTGGCCTAGCAGGTACCTATTTACAGAACCAAATAATTTTTTTTTTCTAAGAATACCTAAAAGACACGCATTACTAAAGAAACTATAAAACGAACAAGAACGGGCAACACACAATTCTCATATAGATAGAGAGAAAGCTCTCAACCTAACAAAAAGAGAAAATATGAGTTTGAGGTTTCAGAAATCAAAACCGCTAAGCGCATACGAAAATGACTCGTATCGCGATCTAAAATAAACCGAATAACGTTCAAATTCCTACGCTGATACCAAACTTTCAGAGCGGCAACGCCGCATTTTTACGGGTGCGAACATACATTTGAAAATTCTGGCGGCAAAATGTTCTTTTGTTGATTACTAGGAAAAAACTTTTCTTTGGTGTTTTTTTGTTTCATTTTAACCTATATTCCGCTTCTTGAGCTACGTAATGAGTGTTTAAGACATGAATCCTAGGGTAACTATTTACCAGGCACGGGCAACACACAACTCCATCCGACTAACGTTCAAATTCCTACGCTGATACCATACTTTCAGAGCGGCAACGCCGCATTTTTACGGGTGCGAACATAATATTTGAAAATTCTGTCGGCAAAATGTTCTTTTGTTGATTACTAGGAAACTACTTGTCCTAGAGAGTCCAAAATTTTGGAGCCGAGTGCTCTAATTCATAGCTCGGTTTGGACACGTCAACCGAATCTGTAGCTATTGTAGATCCTCAGATGTAGCATGTGCGTGCCAGACAAACGTGTCTCCAGCTAACACAGTCATCAAAGCTTCTAACTCGGTGAGTTTTGAACCTAGACACTTGAAATATTTGGAGCATCCATGATATTTTTTGCTCTAAATTTGGAGATATCAAGCAACTTTCTAGCTATAGCCATTCCTGAGATCCACATGTGTTAGCTGGAGAAATGGCTTCCCAGCAAACACGTTGTTATAGTCTTCTAACTCAAAGAGTTTTCGAGCTAGAGACTTGATTTTTTTTATGCCGGGTGCTCTAATTATGCTCTAAAATTTGGCGTTTACTATATAGCTCTATCGTTAGCCGTTTGCCCACACTGAATGAGGAAGCTGTGGAGCCGCTCTCCAGCTAACACACCTATAAAGTCTCATAGAGTCGTTGTTTTTTTTGCTGCTAAATTTTCCTTCAAATCAATGATTGCTCCAATTATGCTTTAAATGTTGGCGTTTTCAGAATTCGCAATTTCCATATGAGGAAGCTGGAGAAATGCACATACTTTTTGACTTTTCCGGTAAAATGTTCTCCGAAGAATTTTGTGCAATTATACTGAGTTCCGGTGGTGTTAATTCAAAAAAACTAGGGTCGAAATTACTCATTTTGTGCAACAAACAAATAAACTCGCAAAGAAAATTTCTGAAAATGGCGCCAACCGCCAACCGTAAAATATAAGCAGAGATTTTTTTTTTTCTTCACCCATTCTGGAAGGCAAAGGGCCACCCACCCATCCCATACCCATACAGCCAAGTCTTCAGTAGATTTTTTTTATTGTCATGAATTGAAAATGAAATTTAATGAGATGAAATGAAATGAAACCTAACATAACTCATTCAATCAAATCATTAAATCTGTTAACCCGCCAACGGTGACGTCGATTTGACTTACATTTTCGGTGACCCCGGTCCCACGCACCGGGTTTTTCAATGAAAGATTTTTCAGAATCTATTGTTTATTTTCCATTTTTTTATGAATTGTAAATTATTTGACAATAAAACAATGATACTTCATGAATCACAGCCTCGTTTATTTACTTTTTCTTATGATTAGACAACTTCACATAGAACCTATAAAATTTGTTCGTTTTTACACATTATAACTTTTTGAACATTTAAACACAACAATCAATATATTTATGATTTTTTTTCAGTCTTTTCAGTTTCTAGACTCTTCGAACTTACTTATAATAAACAAAACATGACATCCTACCAACAAAAAAAATTTTTTGAAAATCACTTTTCATCAGTCAACACTGCAATACTGCAATAAGGCCCTACATGCTCAGGACACAAATGTTTCTTGCAGTTGTGGCAAGTGTATACTTTGGTCTTTCTGATGATCGTCTGTCGGCATCAAGCAGTTCATAGAGAAGTGGTTCTAGACGATGCTATTCGCTTTTGTACGACATGCTGTAGCAAATTTTATATTTGAATCAAGATGAAGAATAATTTTGTGTTATTACGATAAAATTTATGAAATCGTGCAATAAGCTTATTGATTATAAAATAATGCAATAACACACTAGCAAAAGTAAGTAAAAAATGTACATAAACCTGTCAAAAAACGAATAATCAATAATTCAACTCTGCCTATTTTACTTACATATTCGGTGACCCCGGTCTACCGCACCGGGTTTGCACCAAAACTCAAAAACTTGCGCCCACTCCAACGTCGCGGGTTGAAATCACGGTGTGGGAGAGGAAATCAGGCAGCTACTCGAAATCGCGATGAAAATCGCCGGCGAGGGAAAAAGTTATTTGAATTTTTCAAGTCACCCGGTCTCACAGACATATAGGACACCGTTCCCGGGTTAATGAAACAAATTAGTAGCTTTTTTTTAGAAATAATACGTATTTGCAAGAATCATAAAAACTTCGATGAATTTTTTTAGTAAAAACTTCATGGTTGGTTTTTCTTTTTAGACATTATTTTGACAGTTGGGAAAGAAAAAGCACTAGTGCGGGAATGGTAAAAAAAAAGCACGCGTGTGTAATAGCCCACATCCCGAACGCTATACGTCCCTGCAATACGCCACTTTTTGAGCAACTGTATTAAAAAAATATGTTTGTGGTTAACATTGATGTTTGTTCTCTGTCTGGGTGTTAATGTATTCTAAGAATATATACAAAAAATATGTGTATAAGTATAATATCAGCTATCTGCATGGTTCCCATAATACAAGCTCTTCTTAATTTGAGGCTAGATAGTGTTGTGTAGATTGTTCACAGCTGATATTATAATGAATGGGAAAGTCGCGTAGCCATCGTTTCCAAATAGCAAAAAGTTAATTGATCAAAACAATATCTATTATAATAAAAAAAAAAATACTAATAGATTCTGACCCTTTATTCTGTTTGTATTAGTGAGTAAAATGAAGAGATGTTGATGTTTGAAATGCTTACTAATATTTATTTATTTTGTGTTGACGCTTTTATAAGTCCAAAATAACGCTCATAAAATCAGATAGCACTGAAATTGTCAGTCACATCGGCGCCGTAAAACTGAACTGGGACAAAAATTCAGAAATTCATCACATTTCCGATATAAGCAATACAAGCAATACTTGGGTTGATGTCCTCGTAAAGCGTTTCATAGATTTCGATGATTAAATACAACGAAATTGCGTAGAAAGCGGGTTAGGTTTTGTTCGTCAAGTTTTTACTTAACAGCATCAAGTATTACGTGTCTTAGCATAGAAATGCATGTGCATTTTTTTATTATGCTAAAATTTTTTATTTACTAGCGGCCGCTCGCAGCTTCACTCGCCCCGTTCCTATTACGCCCCACTCCCGTTACTTACATTTTTACTGTTATACAATATCTTTATAAATTGTAGCCTATAGATAGATAGATAGAAAATTCTTTATTGCACAAATTACAAAGTACTGTACACAGGCGAACTTAATGCTAGATAGCATTATCTACCAGCTAATCTTTGGGTACTAAGGAAATCTAAAACTAATCTTTGGGTGTAAGGTTGGGTAGTGCACATAATTATAAAAATGAGGGCTTAGGTAAATACTTAACAAAAATATATAAACACACAGTTAAGGACAACTATGTGTTTTTCTGATGTATAAGCTATATTATTGTAAAGTTTCATTAAAATCCATTCTGTAGTTTTTACGTGAAAGAGTAACAAACATCCACCCATCCACCCATACTTACAAACTTTAGGGTTTTTAATAAAAGTTGGATTTGGTGTGTTAGTGTTACAGAGTGGACGCTCCTGAAGATGATCACTTATAAAATACCCTCAAGATGCACGTTTATGGCAAGTCGCGCTAAAGACTATTTTTCAATAGCGTGATAATCAAAGAAGTTTGAACGGAGTAATGCTTGAACCAGGCCCTAACTCTTCCATCGTAAATGCAGCCTAGATAATCATAAAAATGACTGTCCCAGACTCAGAGTCAATAAAATTTTAATTGGACGAACGAGGCACCTCGTTTTCCACTTCATTGGTTAGTTTGAATTAACTTCATTTTATAGGTGTGATTGCAAAATTAAGAGCAAGTATTTTCTTAAAAAAAAATTTTTTGTGAGTCGTTCAAATATTAGCTAAATTATTTTAACTATACTGTAAATATTTATGCTTTTAGTTAGTAAGATTTCTTCGTGATCTCAGTGATTTTTCATAACAAAGAGATGTACCGTCTTCGAGGAATTATCAAGAACAAAATTTGGTGCCAAATTTCAGACACAAACCATTTTAATAGTTTCCAAGTTTTTCGTAATCGTGCGAGTCAGTCAGTCTGTAAGTGGACTTATCTATAACAATAGAAAAATATCACGCAAAAAAGTACCTAACAAATAGAGCCTCATTTACACTTAAGAAAACCTTTTTGGCTTCATCCACCCCTTGAAGCCTTCATAAAAATATCAATAAACATACTCAAGAGTGGAAGGTACCTCAGCTTAATTGCTTCCTTCGGCTTAAGGAGGGATTTTGGAAGGTGCTATATATTTTGCGGTAAACGCATCGTAAAACCGCACTTTTACGATTCAGCCGAAAAGATTTACTGGATAGAGCCTGGTTTATTATGCCCCTGGGTGAAGCAGCTGAAGATAGGATAGCTGGGTTGGTAGAAAACCTTCTAATTGGCGATTCAACGTGACTAATTTTAATACAATGAAACAAACAATAATCTAAATATATATAAAACTCTTACGTTACTGACTGACTGACTGACTGACAATCAACGCTCAGCCTAAACCGTAAGTCCTAGTAGTATGAAACTTGGAGGGTATGTTTCTTTTATAGAATAGGGGTGCACTAAGAAAGGAAATTGAAAAATTACTTCCCTAAGCGGAGAAAAAGAAGAAACCTTAAAAGAAAAATCGATAGGGCGTAACAGCAACGGGGCGAGTGAAGCCGCGGGCGGCCGCTTGTTAAAAATAAAAATCGAAGCTTTGGTTTAAGGAAGCAGTCGGGAGCAAAAATTATTCGAGTCTTGAAACCAAAACAAAGTTGAAAAGTTGTTGCAAGTTTTTTTATTATTTTCTTAATTTTTTTGTAATACAGAACAAAAGACAAAGAGCACTGAGAAGACGAATGATAAAAAGGTGAGTAGAAGAAAACCTTCTGTGCCCCACTTAGCGTGGGATAAGGGGAAGATGATGATGATGATGATAGAAAATAGACACATAATAAACTAGCTAGATACCTAGATATATATCTTGAGTATCTATTTCTATTTATCATGCTATTCTCATCATATTTTTTTCCTATTATTTCATTTTCTTTCCTTTTTTCTTAGCCTTGCTATTGCGTCTTATATTTATTTTTATCATCTAACCCAGCGGTTCTCAAACTTTTTTGGTCACGGAACCCTTTTGTTAAGCAAAATACTTGACGGAACCCTACAATAAAACAACAGTTTTAAAAGTGTATTCTTTATTATAGAAGTAAAGATAATTTTAAGTTTAAAAACTTGAGAAACCGCTGCCTCTCACTGCTCCTTTTTAGCAACGCCATTGCTTCCAAATAATAAAATAATTTTCTAAATCGGTTCAAAAATGAAGGAAGCATGCAGTTACAAATATTGAAAATAAAAAAAAAATGGCAACACCGATTTTGATAAAATTAAAATGGAACCAATCTGGAAGCAGTACTTGTCAGATAAAAAAAGAATTTTTCAAATCGGCTCACAAATGACGAAATTATGCGGTAACAAACATTAAAAATAAAAAAAATACAACCGAATTGAGAACCTCCTCCTTTTTAATTGGAAGTCGGTTAAAAAGAACAATGTAACAGTTACTAATTATTTTGATTTATTTTTCTAAATTCTTGCGGAACCCCTACAGGGGTAGCGCGGAACCCTAGGGTTCCGCGGAACACACTTTGAGTACCGCTGATCTAACCTAACCTGTGTTAGATCGCCAAAATCAATTATATGTCGTTCAAAACATTGCAAAGCTGTTTAATATAAGCTAGGGTATTACAGGGGCTAAAGGGCCAGTCGTGTCAGTGCAATCTTGTTACTGTAATTGAGGTCTTGGATTAGTCAGTTGCCGTTCAGATAGCATTGAAACCGTACTGACGACAATTGCACTAGCCCTGACAAATTAAGACTAATCTTATATTTTTAAACGAGAAAATCTTGTATATATATATCTATATATATATTTAGGATCTCAGAAACTGAGCCAACGATTTTCACGAAATTTAGTATACAGGGGTTTTCAAGGGCGATAAATTGATCTAGCTAGGATTCATTTTAAGAAATTGATTATTTCTTTCCGAGTTCAATAATTAAACATAAAACTGAATATGTGACTGCTCCTGCCATCTATTGACGATTGTGAGCAACTAACTGCAAGCATGTCCACCAGATGGCGTTGTTCAGTAAGAATAAACCGAATAGAATGATTTCTTTAAAATACAAATTAACGAAAAAAAATAGTTACCACCTAGTGCCTCTTAATGTTGCAAATAGACGGTTGCATCTATTGTAGATTTAGGGCAGATTTACCTAGAGTACAGATTTAATTGAGTAACGATCTGATAAAAATAAGTAGGCAGAAAGTTGCCCTATTTCCGTCTGAACTTTAGATTTATAAAAAAGGCGGATATATTCTAGAATGTTATTATGAGATGAAAAAAACAACTATACAGAGTAAAATAAAAAAAATTGCTTTCAGCATCATATAATTTGAAAACAAAAACTCCTAATTTTGACACAGCATGATTAAAATCATACATGTTAATAGGTAGGAAGTTTAAAAAAGCTTCAAGATTTCAAGCAAACCGTTTTAATTCTACAACTTCTCTTTTGTAAATTTTTTGCTTTGCTTATTTATTTTCTATTAGATCAGGTGATGCTTATCGTGTCTGGGGACACAATCGGGAGCTTACGTTTTGTCATAGTCTTTATCTAACGTCCAAGATAATAAAGGTAAAAAAACTTAAAACATAAATCAACTATTTTACCTTTGATCGAGCCAAGCTCGTTAAAAGTAAAATAATTGAGGAAAACGAAAGAAAAATCTGATAAAACAACCGATAAATGGAAATCTGCCGTGAAAACAAAAGGAAGTCAAACTTGCTACCTGACGAAGAAGAGAGGATTTCTAGCGCTCTATCATTCAACTTATCATCTAATAGACTAACCAAACTCCACCAATTATTAATTAAACAAAGCAGATTAGGGCGAGGATTGAGCCTGGCACTCGCCAATGCCAGTCTTCTCGGCAGCAACGGACTCCCCACGGAGTATTTCACACCACTTCTACTTATACACAAAACGTGAGAAAACTTCGTTTGCGCGATTCAGGCCTCGGCATCTGATTGGTCGAAGCGTTCCAGTTGGTAAGCAGAATGGATTTAAATTGTAGAATTTGTTAGTTGCTCTAATTGCTGATGTTTTATTCATAATGTAAGCACTGGGTAATTTTGCTGCAGTCTGTTTGCAGTAACTGCATTGTCTTGGTGACAAAGAATTCGAAAATAGTTATGGACAATCGTATTTTTATTCAAATTGAAAACAACTAATTACTTTTTTGTGTTGCCATGCCATTTTCTGCCGTGAAGCAGAATCATTGTGTTTTGGTTTGAAAGGTGTGAGTGCCGGTGAAATTACTGGCACGTGAGGCTGAACATCTGTATGCCTCAAGTTGATGGAAGCAGGGCATCGTAGGGGACATTCCTGACGCGCGTAACCTACGAGGCAATGCTTTGTTATAAGCAATGGTCACCACTTAACCCCAGGATATGCTTTTTCCATCAGCTAGTTGTATAAAAATATGTCTTGTTAAAAAAACACATGTTTAGTTCTGTAGCCAAGTAGTATCTACTGATTTGAAGGGAACAGGTGCCGATGCTATTACGGCAAATTTAGACTTATCACTTTACATCATCTGGAACAAAGGAAAGGAAGTCTTCATCTTTTTCTATCGTGTCAATGGTACACACTAGACAATTCTTAAGTAGTATTGTGCCACCTCTACTGCATTACCGTTGGCATTGGCAAGATCGTCCTTTGCGCAGAGTTTGGGGCACAAGGGACAGGTCAGTAGATGCGTCATGGCCTGAATCAAGCTCCTCAGTCACAGCCAGTCAAGGTCCCTCATTCCCCACTTGCAGTACCCCTACCGGGAACCAATCGTAATAATTATGAAATCGGTGTGCGATGCCTGACGCTGTGTGCGGTGCCTGACGCCTATCGCCGATCATATCGCCCAACTCTGCCACCATTTTGTATGGAGAAACCAAAAGCGCCCCTAGCGGATTCTTCAAGAAGCATGAATAGCGATTGCGAGACGGTGACGTGTCCACGTCAGTTGGTGTACGATTGGGTCCCGGTAAAGGTACCTACTGAGGATAAAGAAAGTGATCCATATTAAGAGGACCACGACTTTCAATAATGAGGAGAAAGACAAAAAGAGAAGGTTAATATAAATATCTTTGCAAAAAAACAAACAGTAAAGTTATATACAAGACAGAAAATAGATGCTTTCAGCCCAAAACTCCGGGCGGTTCAGTTTGTTGACAAGCAAAGTTGTTGAATTAAAGGAATATAGAACTTCGTCAATGCAAATCTGAATTTGAATTGTTGCGAATTAAGTGTGAAATGTAAATAGGAGCTTTGAATTTGCTTAATTGAGTTTCACAGCTTGTTTCAGCACGAAAACGATTATTATTTGGTACAACATGTAATTACTTACAAAAAATGTAAATTATTACGGGGATTTTGCTCACATTGCTTAATTATGCCAGGTTAAAAAAGGCTTTGCATAAAATGACACACTTTGGATATTTGTGACTCAATCACGTAAGAATAAAATGATAGAAGCAAAACAGATATTTTGGAAAATCCACAAAACATTATTTAGCCCCAATATAACATCCAGACAGGGAACAAACATCTATATTTACTACACAAATATTTATTCACGGTGGGGATAGAACCCATGGTCTACGGCGCAAAAGGCAGGGCTACCAACTGAAGCAAGACGCCTGTCAAAAAAGAACTGAACTGATTTAGACAAACCACTTGTGATAAAATACTTTTTACCCGAATAAACGGGAGACCCAGTTCTCAGTAATAAATAACAAGGTGTCTAGACACACAGCAGTATGTCAGCCTATCACTTATCCTCCTCATACACTCCTAAAAATACGAAAAAAGAATCATAAATCATTTTCAAAACATTGAATCCAGTTGAATCGTGAATTTTCGCTGTATCAACACAGCCGCGTTGACATTAGAATTTTACCGGATTCCGATTGGTAGATATTTGATTAAGTTGACATAAAACGGTAAATGGAAAATGGGAGATGGAAACTCATTTCCTGTATCGACCCTTAGGATAGATAGAAATATTCAATGGACCGACGACATTAGAAAGATCGCGGGAAGTCACGTTATGTCTTTTGTTACAGTCGAATGTGACTTTATCCATAGAAATAATAAGTAAAAAGTTCCCCAGAAAGTTCAAGTTTTATCTTCAACTTTAGTTTGTGTTTATTTTTCATGTATGTCGTATTTTTCTTCTCCAATATCGGCATATTGTGAAGCAAACGTCTTCAAAGTTTGATATTGGGTTCGAACTTAGATTTCATATGATACTTTATTTGATTTGAAGTTTCGTTCGTAGTGGAAAATGTATAACTACGTAAGATAGTACGTGTTCGTGGTATTTTTCCTGAAAAAAATAAAATAAAATGGCTGACCTCGTTATATTCAGCATGTGCTTGTTTCGTCACTTAATTTAAAAAAAAGAAAAATTGTTTAGGAAAGCAGAAGAACTGGTCTCTCAGCTCAGTTGGTAGTATCTGGCTCTGGTGTTGAGTCTGTGTGAGTGCTCACCAGTGTATTATACTGTGTGTGTGATCGTTTCGACGTAGGATTTATTTAGTCAACACTCACACATACTCAAAACCAGTGCTAGAGACAGAGCCAGGCAGAGCTTATGGTAGGCCTTCTGGCTCTCATAGTACAAGCTCTGCTTTGTTTGGGGCTTGATATGGTTGTATTTGATGTACACAATCCTTATTTATTTATATTACAAACAAAACCTTTTCTTTCATAATATATGCAGTTTTTTTTTCGGTACGCGTAGTTTTATTTAAAAGATGCAAGAATTATATAAAAATGACCATAAATATAGTATGTAAAGCTTTTGTAAGGTCCATTAAAACCAAAGTATCAATACCGCACGGGTTCTCGTAGAATTCGCATCACACTCCCTACAATATCAAAGCTTAGTATTCCATATGCGATCCCTATCTATCCTCAAAGAACAAAGTGCTTTCCTTGAGATGGAGCGGGAATTGGATAAGGTTCCTCGCGTACTATATTGGTTTCGCTACAATAGAACCTTCTCGCATTAAGGTCTGAGTGCTCAATTATCAGCGGACTTTTTATATTTTTTTATTGGGTGAAATGAAAGTTGGATGAGCGTTAGCAAATAGTTAAGAAAATACCTCACGTAATAATTCGAATGAGGTTAAAGTACAGGGAATTTAGTAGATGGTGTCATAACTTTTTTTGTTTTTGATTATGTGTTAACCAATAAAAGCAGGAAACTATCTAACAAGGCACGACTTACTGTACATAAAGGAGTGTTAGTGCCGACATTGATGTATGGTAGTGAAAGTTGGGTATGGCAGAAAAAACATCAGAGCAGAGTGAATGCAGTAGAAATGAGAGCGTTGCGTAGTATGTGTGGCGTAAAGTTGAGTGATAGAGTGAAAAACAGTGTGATAAGAGAGAAATGCGGTGTGAAAGAAGACGTGGTGATGAGAGTAGAGAAAGGTATGCTAAGATGGTTTGCACATGTAGAGAGAATGGATGAAAGGAGATTATCAAAACAATTGCATCAGGCGTGTGTGAATGGAACTGCTGGAAGGGGAAGACCTAGGCGCATGTATCTCGATCAGATCGCAGACGTTTTAGAGAAAGGCCAGGTTAGGAGTACCCTAAACCGACAAGCATGTATGAAGAATGTTATGAGAGTGAATGAAGCGAAAGAAGTGTGTCAGGATCGTAGCAAGTGGAAATCCGTGATCTCTGCCTACCCCGATGGGAATAAGGCGTGATTTTATGTATGTATGTATGTTAACCAATACCGCGATGACAGGTTCGCTTTTTTACTACTACCAGCCAGGATTTTATCGAAGCGAATTGCGTTCAAACTTTTCAAATACAAAAGTCATTTTGTCATTGTGTCATGTGCGCCGGAATGATCTACTTTGCGCGCATTTAATAGAGAACAAAGGGCCTCTTTTCGAATAGAGGGGATGCATGGTATTCACTACCATGTTAAGCTTGAACAACTCCACTGCTTGACAAAGACCGCATCGTTTTCAAAAAAACCCATTATTTTATCTCTACTTATTTTTGTTGATTAATTTGTAGGTGCATTTAATTTTATATTTTGACAAGACTATTACTTATAGCCCGAAGTGCCCCACTCTTGGGCCTCCCCATATTTTCACCAGTAAATACGATCTTTTGCCTTCAGTCGCCAGTCCCACTTATAAAGATCCAGCTCGTCCCGCCATCGAGGTGTCAATCAAGGTCTGCCGCGGCACTACTTCCCTGTATCAGTGTTCCACTCGGTTGTGCTTTGGCCCATAGGTCGTTTGGCATGTGACAGACCAATACCACATTACATTTACATCTAGACAATACATTACATTTAGACAATAATTCATTCAAAGCTTTTGTGTGTTCAAATATACTTATTCTGTTCTAAATACTGTTTTGGCTTCAAAACAAACATAAAAAGCGGCCAAGTGCGAGTCGGACTCGCCCATGAAGGGTTCCGTAGCAGTAAGTAATATAACATAGAGTTCTAGAAGTTCTAGTTGTTCGTCGAAAGGTAAATTGCGGTTTACGATTTATGACGTATAAAAAAAAACTACTGACTAGATCTCGTTCAAACCAAATATCGTTGAAAGTTTCCATAGTAATATACAACATATATTTTTTTTAGGATTATCAGTCACTTATTTTAGAAGTTAGAGGGGGGGGGACCAACTTTTTTCCACTTTGGAAGTGTCTCTCGCGCAAACTTCAATTGCTGGTTGTTTACCGTTTTAACAATTGATGAGCATTAAAACAACATTATTATATCAATAATCAATGAATTTTATAATTTTGTGCCAAACTGAGTGTCAAATAACTTGTTATACAATATTTTTCTAAATCTATACTGCGCTATTACAAGGTTATGTCAGCGCTTTATATTTGTAGTGCTGTACTAACTATGTGACTAACTGATCAAACTGTCAAACGCATTCTCTGAACGGCCGAATTATAGTGTACCTAAAAAAATATTCTCAACCAAAATCTCAACCAGCTTTGCTTGTCGACAGCATACGTACATTATAGCTTCGAGGCCCAAGGGCGTTTTTCCACTGCTACCGTCACTGGGACGTCACCGGGATTCACCTTGGTTTCATTCATATTATTTCCTATGGCCGCGGGTCTAACCCGTTTGTCACCGGAGTGTCGTCATCCCAGCCGCTGCAGTAGTAGATTAGTATGCGCGGATGCTAAGACTTGACTCGAGATTGTGAAGGTCAATATGCCGGCAATACAAAACTAGCTTTATCTTATATCTAGCATATTTTCACTGTTATTTGTGGCCGGCCACTATTGGTATCCCTCTCTTACTCAGATGTTAGACAGGGTCACATATATGGCCCGCCTACGAGCCGCTTTATCCATATACTGTGTTGGACTACTTCAATTGCCTGGTTATTGTTTTAGAGCTAGATCAAAGTGAACTTTGAAGTCCGGCCACGATAGATACACAATCGTTACGTCATTTTGAGCTCAAGTCAAAATAATTTCATTCTCGAGAGTGACGGCAACGGTGGACAAGCGCCCGAAGTTTGCTTGTTTTTCCTTTACAGAGCTTGTTTGGGCTCGGCTTGACCGCAATAATCCTACTGGTGCCACCTGCTCCAACAAACGAGGGTCGTAAATCCACGAAATGTCCCCAACGGATATTATTAGCTGGCGGACACTTGATTTGGATTCTGGTTGATGATTTACAGCTGGTCTTGGTACAACAGCTTTGATATAGAATGAGAAGCACCAGAAATGTGAAATCGTCCTTTATAATTACTTTTATTATTAATTGACTGGCTTTTCAGCTCAGTTGGTGGTAGCTATGCCTTCTGAGCCGTAGGTCGTGGGTTCGATCCCCACCGAGAACAAATATTTGTGTGTGACACACACACAGATGTTTGTTCTCTGTCTGGGTGTTAAATTGTATTCTAAATATGTATTTACAAAAAAAATATGTAAGTATTATATCAGCTATCTAGTTCCCATAGTACAAGCTCTGCTTAGTTTGGGGCTAGATAGTGTTGTGTGGATTGTCTATAGGTAATATTTATTTATTTATAATGTTGGACCGCGTTGTGAAAATATTTTAATATTAATGGATAAAACTAAATACAATCCGAATTTTATAGATTCATAATAAACCCACGGCAACGTTAATCAGAGGTCGTAAATAAAAGTGCGGGTCCCACAAATTACTTTCCCGACAAAAGGATCAGTAAGCGCCAATAAAGCTATAATAATAAAACTTTTATTCAAACCTAATATTTACGTAAGTCTCGAGGTTCCCGAAGGAACGGCCGGAGTTAACAACCTTCGGGTTTAATTAGAGAATCGAGCTAATTCCCAAGTTTTGATGAATGCGATTTCACGGATACAGCCCGTTCGCAGGTAACTGAGGGCCACTGGCTCACCACTCCTTCTTCTTATCTTTTTTCTAACCAGTGTGCTGAAAGGATGGTGTAACTTATTATATGTACTAAACCGAAAGGAATTTGCTCAGGGAACAACTTTACATATATTGCACTTTTTTTAAATTGAATATTTAGTGACATATAAGTATTTTGCATACTTTAAAAGCACATGGCTGAATATACCTAATTTGTACCATCTTGTAATTATATCCTGGTGTTTCGTATTTTTTTTAGATTCTGCAATATGCCGGTTTCCTCACGATGATTTCCTTCACTGTTTGATAGTTCGCATACATTTTTGGACAGAAAAATTCATTGGTACAAGACTGGATTTGAGTCCACTTTAGGATCAGAAAGTGGGGCTCCTACCACTTGACCAACAAGCTCACCACTGAAAGCCTATGACGTCAATGTGAAAAAGCATCTTCTTCTAATATTATAGAATCCAAGTCTCAATAGATAGATAGATAGGTAGATAACACTTTATTCTACACCACAAGAATAGAACATTACACATTTAACGAAAAAAACAAAACTAAAGCAAGGTACAATGGGTGGTCTTATCGCTATGAGCGATGTCTTCCAGACTCTCAATGTCTGTCAGGACAGCGCATACCTAAGTGTAATATAAACCATTAGTCTTATAGACACAGCTTGTAGCATGTATTTGCTTGCAGGTAATTTGGAACCGCTGACTCATTGCTCAAGATTTTTGATGTTAAAGTCAATAAGTATCCTATATCATTAGAATCACCTATTATCTGACTAATAATAGAATACTCTATTATTAGTTAAATGCTTAGATTATTAGTGAAATTATTAGATAAATGCTCTCTGCATGAACAGTAGGCCTGGCTCTGTCTCTGCCTCTGGTTTTGAGCCTGTGTGCCTACAAGCTGTGCTCACCAGTGTATTATACGGTGTGTGACGTTTCGACGTAGGATTTATTTGGACAGCACTCACACATACTCAAAACCAGAGTCAGACAGAGCTTGTGGTAGGCCTACAGCGCCTAAACTGTTGCTTGCACGAATCTAAAAAATTGGTGCCGTAGACTTAATTCACCTGTGGTAATTCATTGGTATGTATAGGTGAATTAAGTTTACTACAATATTGTATTACTAGCGGCCGCCCGTTACTTACATCCGTTCTCCGTTAGAATATCCTTATAAATTGTAGCCTATGTGTTATTCTGATGTATAAGCTACATTATTGTACAGTTTCATTAAAATCCATTCAGTAGCTTTTACGTGAAAGAGCAACAAACATCCATTCATCCATCTATCCGTATCTACAAACTTTAGCGTTTTTACTATGGATAGGATTTTAAGTGAATTTATCCAAATCATATTGTAGATACAAGTAGTTGGACCAAATAAGTAAACCAGCTGCACCCTATGCATTGTCAGTTTGTTCCTAGAAAGGGGGTGGAATAATTTCAAATTTTGATTTAAGCCCTTGTTCGGTAAATTGCTGCTAATACTGTCTGCTCGGTGTTGTTTGACTAATTACGCTTTTATTATTTTATAGTGCTAATTAAAATTTAAAGTGCCAAAAAAACTCTTAAATGCTTGGTCTTAAGTAACAACGCACGCAACGTAAGCACGCCAACCTCTTTGTTTTTACCTGTCAAGGTTGGCTGGTAGAAAATGCTGTCCAGCCTTAAGCTCTCCTATTGTCACGTATTTTTGGTGCAATAAAGAATAAAATAAATAAATAAGTAATAATAATAAATATTGTGGACAACTCACACAACACTACCCAGCCCCAAACTAAGCAGAGTACTATGTAAGTGCTTGGTAATTTGATTGTGATTAACTAATTGAAAAAAAAAATGATTTATAGATTGACAAACCATAATTATTAAAATTTTTAATCCTTGTTATACAGGGTGTCCCATAAGTCAACGTCCAGCCGAAAACGGGTGATGCGCCAAGTCATGACAGTTATCAGAAAAATTAAAAAAAAAAATTGTTATGTAACTTTCGAGTTATGAGTATTTAAAAAAAACAGAAAAAACTGACACCCTGTGATGATCTTTTAAGTCCTGTGACTACAAATATTAACTTTTCATGAAATTTTTTTTGCAACGTAAGCATGAATAACCCTTCTGTAAATTACAATTCAAAATTAAGCCATAACTGCCTCAGTTTTCAATGAAATCGTGGAGTTTTGGCCAACATTTCATTTCACATAATTACATCACGCAACTTTAACCGTCTGTACCACAAAAAAAATGTGCTACACTATCATGGCATGAAACTTTAAAAATTGGCGCATTTATCCAGGATTCCAAAATGGTATAATACTTGCTAGAGTACTCCTTAGTTTTGGAAATAAAAAATGTTTTTTCAACTAAACCGGATTTCCAATCAATTTTATTTCAATAGATAAAATGTTTGTACCCTTTAAATACTCTGTGTTTTTAAGTGACTCACAATTCACAGGTACAAGTAAATAACATTTCGACAATGCAAGTAAACAGATAGATCCACCGTCTTGTTGAAAGAGTAATAACCATGGGTTTTCAAGTAATTTGTTAGTTTTAGGTAAAAGTTTGAAATAAAATTCAATCATAGGATTACTTCAATCGTGATTTTAACCTCAAGTTTGCCTTCGCCCGTCGCCGGTCTTATTACATGGTTATTGACGTGACAACGTCTTATAATTCAATGGAGCCGGCTGCTCGTATGAAAAAACATGACTCATGCGGCGTTACCTCGCTCTGAGGCGTTCCATTGAATACTTGAAGTGCAAGTGAGAGCGCGGAACGAGCGACAAAGAGGCACAATCGGCCTCCGCGTTCGGCAGCGTTCAACATCGGTCTCTCTCCTACTTGAGTGAGCGATGCGTCCGCGTGGACAGCTGTATGACGTTGTCACGTTCAACTGTCGTCAGTTAACTGACTTTACATCAGCTCTCTGTAAATTATATATATAATTATATTATATATATAGTAATTTTAAGGAAATGTAGAGCTTGCATTACTGCTGAAGGCTAACAGTTTGAACATTTGCTGTAAATCCTTGATGTAGTTAAATTAAAATCACGATTGAAGAAATCCTATGATTGAATTTTATTTCAATCTTTTACCTAAAATTAACAAATTACTTGAACAACCATGGTTAATACTCTTTCGACAAGATGGTGGCTTTATCTGTTTACTTGCATTGTCGAAATGGTATTTACTTGTACCTGTAAATTGTGAGCGATTTAAAAACGCAGCGTAGGCATTTTAAGTCCATAATTTAAAGGGTACAAACATTTTATCTCATGAAATAAAATTGATTGGAAATCCGGTTTAGTTGAAAAAACATTTTTTATTTCCTAAACTAAGGAGTACTCTAGCAAGTATTATACCATTTTGGAATTCTGGATAAATGCGCCAATTTTTAAAGTTACATGCTATGATAGTGTAGTACATTTTTTTTGCGGTACAGACGGTTAAAGTTGGGTGATGTAATTATCTGAAATGAAACGTTGGCCAAAACTCCACGATTTCATTGAAAACTGAGGCAATTATGGCTTAATTTTGAATTGTAATTTACAGAAGGGTTATTCATGCATACGTTGCAAAAAAAAGTTTCATGAAAAGTTAATATTTGTAGTCACAGGACTTAAAAGATCATCACAGGGTGTCAGTTGTTCTTGTTTTTTTTAAATAACTCATAACTCAAAAGTTACATAACAATTTTTTTTTTATATTTTTCTGATAACTGTCATGACTTGGCGCATCACCCGTTTTCGGCTGGACGTTGACTTATGGGGCACCCTGTATATACCTATAGGTAAATTATGCTTGCCTGCACATTACCTATGTCTGTTAAAGACTTGGCAAGGTACTAATAAAATTATCATCAGAATCTTTAACAGTTTTTGACGTGACAACGTCTTATAATTCGATGGAGCCAGCTGCACGCACGGAAAAACATGACTCATGCGGCGTTGCCTTGCTCTGAGGCGTTCCATTTAAGGCTTGAAGTGTAAGCGAGAGCGCGAAACGAGCGTCAAAGAGGCACAATTGGCCTCCGCGTTCGGCAGCGTTCGACATCTGATTCTGTCTCTCTCCTACTTGAGTGAGCGATGCGTCCGCGTGTACAGCGTCACGTGCAACTCAGTAAACCGACTTTACAAACAACCGATTTATTCACTAAAAAGGCAATCCAGACATGTAGAAACATCTTTCAGTTGTGACAGAACTGTGAACTTGTTAAGAAAGGCCTGAGGCTCGAACACACCTAGTTCGCTGGCGGGCGCGATGGCGAACCGTTCAGTTTCAACATAGGGAATTGTATACATCCGCACACACTGCCGCGTCTTTTGACAGTTGCACGCTGCGATCACTACTAATAAAAACGAAAGTTCCCAGATCGTGACAGACAAAGCATCCCCTATTTAATGTTTTACTACCCCCTACTTAATTTTTCTTAATTTTGTGTATTAAACAATCGTCAAATATTTGATCTACTGATTAGTCATCGGTGAAAACGACCCGTAGAGTCTAAAATTTGGAAAAAGAGAACTATTGAGGATTCGTTCTAATATTATTGAACTCTGGAAATTGTTTTTCCTATTAGTTTTAATAGAAAAAAAATATATTACTTCTAAAAATATTTGTTTAACTACGTTAAAAGCAAAAAAGATGTTGTGTAAGATAATAATAGGATAGAATCTTATTTGAAACTATTTAAAAATATAGTAATGCATAATGGGCGGTTATATCGCTGCAAATCAGTATTTTCCAATCAAATTTTGGATGGAGAGAAGCTTAGAATAAGATCAAATATCAATAAAAAATAAAATAAGGGCATTTACATACCTAGAATGAACCGTCATAATCAAAGTAAATCAATAAATACAAAAACAAATACAATCATAAGACTAAGTTTATGGTATTCGATATGAATGTTTAACAGCGTGTAATATTTTGATTGATGGAGAAAAAACAGAACAAGTGAATGTATTTATAATATTTGGGGACTTTTTTATAAGAGATGGAATGCATAAATATAATATCGAAACAAGGAAGTGTATAATCACCACCCGTGGAGACAGTCGATGAAGTCGCGGGCATCCATTAGTTCAGCCACCCATCAGTTTCCTATCTGACATTACGTCCTGACTAGGGCGTGCAAACCCGGTTTTCCGGTTTTGCGAAAAGCCGGACAGCTAAGCAAAATTTATCAATAGTACTTTTTTAAACTTTTGCGATCATAACACACATTAAACTGTTACACGGGTATTTTTACCGCGTTTAGGTAAGCGTAGTGTAGGACGCCCTCCGGCAAGGTGGGGCGACGATCTGCGAAATGTAGCTGGCAAGCACTGGAGAAGAAGAACCGAAGACCGGCGCGGTGTCTCAGTGGCGCGTCTTGCGAAAGACCTACATCCAGCAGTGGACTAATATAGGTTGATGATGATGATAATGATGATGATGGGTGTTTACCGCGTATAATTTTCCCCGACGCTTCGGCTATGTTGTAATAACTGTGGTCGTGGGCAGACTGGAGCATTGACATGAGTGCTATCGTCGTTGAGAGGTGGAGGTATAATAACTACCCTCACTTCAGGACGCAATGATAGATAGGCGTATGCCTATACAGTGAGGGAAGTTTTACGTATTCCGATTTTCCTTAGTATCAGAAACATAAATCTTACTGATTGAGCCTCAAAAATATTGTTTTGTTTTTAATCCCCGTGAACAAAAACTACCTAGGTACCCCGGACTAGCGGGTGAATGAATTAAGCTTAGAAAAGATTGCGGCGAACAGTTTCGAACTGCGATGGCGATGGCGATCAGTTTCAAGCGTAGGGTTTTGCATTCATCCCCACACAGCGCCGCGAACTGTCATTGTACGCAGTGAGCTAGTATTAGTGTTAGATACTGTCTTGAAACTGCGCTAAATCTTGTTCCTCAAAAGTCATAACAGTGGCAATATGGAGGCAATGGTGTGGGTGTTGTTTGCACAAGGTTCGCGCGTTCAGTTCACCATCACTTTATTCTTAGCCCTAATATGTCCAGGTAATTGAAACATTACTAAAAAGATGCATTATTTTTATAAATGGATTTTTTTTTGTCTAAAAGCATACATAGCTAAAAACCGATAAAACATAATAAAACCAATACTTTGTTTTTCTATTATTGCACTGCGTCTTTTTTTTTAATACATCTAGCTGATGGAACAAGCATATGGTCCACCTGATGTTAAGTGGTAACTATAAAAAAAAATAATTAAAAAAGCCCATTCATTCCATAATCTACATTAAGTTACATTTCATGCATATTATTACTTATTATTTCGATTATTATTATATCATCATTATTATTTACATTCATACATTATAGTCATTATTTTGTTTAAATTTAATTTAAACTTTATTTTTAATACATATATTTTGATGTTAGATTTATTTTTATTAGTTTTTTTTCAGTTTTACTTTTTGTTCATTTGTGTTCTTATTTTTCTTTAGCTAGGATCCCACTCGGGTATAGGCCTGTAAGTGGTAACAGTGGTACCTATAGCCTGTAACAAAGCATTGCCTCGTAAGTCACACACGCCAGGAATTTGCCCTACGATGCACTGCCCTGCGTCCATCAGCTTCACGCGTACAGATGTTCAGCCTCAAGTGCCAGTAATTTCACCGGCACCCACACCCTTCAAACAGAAATACAGCAATGCTGCTTCACGGCAGAAACAGGTATGGTGGTAGTACTTCCCTGGATGAGCACTTCACAAAAAGCTCCACTACTACTACTAATCTACTCAACAATAAACTACTCAATAATAAAGTAAGTAATATTAAACTTCACATAGATACTAATTCCTATTTCGTACAATTTTTTAATAGTTGATTTTGTAGGTATCTTAGAAAATTGTTTTCTTGTTAAAATTCTACTATATGAAAAAATATTACGTTGACCAAACCTGGAAACGGTTTTTGGCCGGAAGCCGGAGATAATCCGGTTTTTAATACTTTCCTGTTTTGCAAGCGCTATAGTTTTGACGTTTTTTCAAATTGACAATTGATTTCGAGCAATTCAAAGAGTTATCAAATGGAGATTACAATGGAGTAGCAGTATTCAAAGTGAAAGTCAAAGTAAAGTAAAAATGTTTAATTTTATTCATTGTACCTTTAAAATTACATAATATCAATGATCACTTTGAGAAGTCTTAGAGCTAGGTTTATCTTGTCGATAAACCTACAGCTACAGTATATCTATTTATATAATAAGATAGGTGATGAACTGACAGAATAGTATACATTGGTGGTGCACGACCAAATTTTAACCCAAGATCTTTATAAAATAAATTAATAATGTAGACAATCCACAAAACACTGTCTATCCCCGAGCTTGTCTTGTACTATAGGAATCAGATAGTTGATGTATTACAATCAACTATCTCATTCCTATAGTACATACATTTTACTGCACATCATTTTGTTAACACATAGTTAGAATACAATATAACACTCAGACAGAGAACAAACATCTGCATTCACCAAATAAATATTTGTTCTCGGTGGGAATTGAACCCACGACCTACGGCGCAGAAGGCAGAGCTACTGCCAACTGAGCTGAGAGTCCAGTCAATCTTTGGATTGGATTGCTCGCAACCCTCTAAACTAGACTACCCGTGCTCTAATTCAATAGTATAAGGCCGGGTGTTTAATAGGTAGGTACTTAAGTAAGTACATAAGAAAACGTTTGATAGAAAAATTCTAATGAACCAAGGATACTGTTCAGTCTGTCAACTTTCTTACCATTTAGGTCTAGCACAAAATGTGTTCGGCGAAAATCTTGTGCGGATTAGAAATTGAAAACTGATTGAATTTGAATTGTTGTATTCGACGTTTTCTGATCTATCTAATCTATATCGCGCCCGACCTTATACTATTTATACTCGACTAGATATAGACATAGACTGCGGCGAAGAAAATAAAAAAAGGAAAGGTTATGATTTTCACCGCTATGTACCTATGCTATGTATGTTAACATGTCTGTTCCACGCATTTCATTTAATCTTGGGTGTGAGATGTTTGAGGATCGCTGGATGAAAACTATTTCTGAATGCTTGGGATTCTGCGAGCGTGATGTATAACTGCGTGTGATTTTCTACTTTATTTTTGTTTTTAATTTCCTGACATTTTATTTTATATTTTTCATTACTCATATTCAGAAAGAAGGTCTGAAGTTGCCTGAGGAGTGGGTTGAAAATAATACTTTTCAGTCCTAGATAGAATCGCTTTCAACTGACAGCTGTCATATAATTAAAATAAACTAGTTCTATTTTTATATTTATTTGATATAGGGGAACAGATGAGCAATCATAAAATACTTATACACACACATAGTGGTCAATATCATAACATTCCTGTTTGCATCAGCATGTTGGGTAAAAGCAATACCTACGAAGCCGTTTGACTTTGTCAAAAACAATGCTGCTGCTCTATGGGTTTAACAAGTTTTATATTTCCTACTTCTTTGGTCGTGGCGGCGGCGTAGCCACGCCCACCTCTTGTGTCAAAGTTTGGTAAAGTGATATGGTCGAAGACAGAAGGAGTCATTATTATCTACGTTTTGTGCAGCTCAGTGTAGCTCACACCAAAATTGAATCAAACCAAAACTTTTTATTTCAGCTCTCACTTATAGTCTAAGATCCCTAGAAGAAGGACCTTCACCGAGCTGGTTATTTAATGAAACGTATTTTATATATAATTAAACATGCCAATAAATATATTCTATATGGGTTGCCTATCAAATTTCAGTCCAGGATAATTATGATTAATTAATAATTAAAAAAAAAAAAATAAACTTTCCACTGGTTTGTTTATTAAACAAATTCTATACCAATCGAAAGTATAGACCCCAGTATTTTTATTCAATAAACATACCGGTGCAAAATGCTAGTATCGATTTTCCTGTTTATACCTGGCTACCCGAGAGTTGTGACCGGAAAAAAATAGGCAACCTAACGTTTGCATATTCTATGGGGTCTATACTTTCGATTGGTATAGAATTTGTCTAATAAACAAACCGGTGGAAAGTTAAAAAAACATAATTTTTTTTGAATTATTAATTAATCATATCCTGGACTGAAATTTGATAGGCAACCCATATAGAATATATTTATTGGCATGTTTAATTAAATATAAAATACGTTTCATTAAATAACCAGCTCGGTGAAGGTCCTTCTTCTAGGGATCCTATACTATTAGAAAGCATTGCAGCCTTAACATACTTAATACTATGGTGACAAAAGTTTATTCAAAAGTAATGTGGTGAAAGAATTATAAACGCACCTCAATGAGGCTCTTTTCGTGCACTTGACAATGTTTTACGGTTTATGTAGGTTCTACGACATGCCAGTTCTCTCACTATGTATTCCATGTACATAACTAGCCAATCGCCTTAGCTTTGCACAGGCTTAGTGTAGAAAAAAGGAGGGCAAAATGTGCTTTTGTATTTTGCACCCATGCAAAGCCTTAAATTTAAATCTGCAAATTATGAGTTGAAAAACGAGCCTTGTGGTCGGCTGGCAACCGTTGTCAACAACGATATGAAGGCCTGTGTACACCTAGGTCACTGGCAATGGCTATCAATGAAACGATGTCAAATATCGCTTTCAAATTTGACAGCGTTTCACTGATCGCCATGGCCAGCGACATATATAGGTATTTTTTTTTATTGTTGATAGCTAAACGTTTGACTGCCATCAAACCTGATGGAAAGTGAAAATGCAGCCTAAGGTGGAGCACGCTTAGCTATTATTCACTTGTTCACTCTTGACTTGAAAATTCCAAGGTTGTAATGCTTCGAAAATACTGACGACGGTAAAGAGCACATAGGTGTGCGCAGGCCTTGAATTGAAGACGATAGTAGAAGTGGTGAAAAAGTTGGACCGAAGAATTGGAACCCCGCGGCAAGCTTAGCCGTGATGGAGTTAGACCAACTAATTATACGGCTGAGCTTGCTGTGGGGTTTGGAGCCTTACGCCTATCTAATTTTAATGGCATAAAAAATATTCAAATGTACAATTTCATAGGTAAAGACCTAGATTAAGACGAGCTATGGAGCCTGGCGTTGCTCGCCCTGATCAAATTGGAAGTCGTTCTGGAAGAAGCACAAAGAGATATAAGGTTTACGGTATGCATAGCCAATAATAGAAACTATGTTGAAAATTTGCTTCTGCAATAAATACGTAAGGGCCAAAACCGCACATCATAGCATTTTATACTTTAGCATAGCTAGCAGTTTAATTTTAATAAATAACGGCTCAAAACAAACAGTGGCGATAATAGTTTAAACAGACTTTATTTATTCAGTTTATTTGCTGCTTGCTACTTTGGTAGGTAGGTTAGGTATTTCAGTGAAAAAAAATAAAGTAGGTAACTATATTAACTAAATGATTCCGAAGTGAAGCCAGAAGGTCTGTAAGCGGCTTAACTTCTGCACTCGCACTTCCACACTTCTACAACAACTACATGATGTTTGAGCCGCTGAGTTGTTTGAGCTGAACAAGCTCAAGGTTGTAAATGAGCCGATTAACTGCAGGTAATTATTTCCCATGCCTAGCAGTAGTTAAGTGTTTTGATTGGGCTAAATATCTTTCATATCTTGACAGTCTAAATTGCGGCCAGTGCTGCCAGGTCCATTCCAGGGTTTGGCTATTTTTACTAATGTATTTTTATTTTTTTTAAATTAAGCATTGTAGTCATAAACCTAGACACTTTAAATGCTTCTAGATACTTTGAATAGACACAAGTTGTCCGATAAAATAGGTGCGCATGTCACAGTGCTCAATAAATATCTTTTTTTTTGAAAACTCAATAGAAATGTAATTTTTTTTTAACTTGGCAATTTATATGAACTACAAACTGCGACACGTATTTAAAATCCAAGGTTAATCCAAGATTAGCCTACAAAATAATAGCAGTTAAATGCTTTGAAATTGCGCTAGACCTAGCGCCAAAAGCGCCATTGTGATGGCAATGTACATTTCGGAGACTTCAAATTATTTGGGGGCTAGTTCGCCATCGCTAGCGAACTAGTTCGCTGGCGGTGTGTTCAAGCCTTTAAGCCTGCCTAAACGAAAGCTGTAGAGCTACCACAAGCTCGATCTGGCTCTGTCTCTGGCTCTGGTTTTGAGTCTGTGTGAATGCTCTCCAATGTTATTTTCTTATCGTGTCACTGATTCTTTTGAACCAAGTGTGGTGAAAGGTTTTTAAGTGCGCCTCAAAGAGGATCATGTGTTATATCTATGCGTGTGACATTTTGACGTAGGATTTGTTTAGTAAAAACTTTTTTATAAAATAATATAGGCTTGCGTTTGACCGCAATTTCACCTGCTGTTAAGTGATGATGCGGTCGACGGTGTAACACGCTTACCTAGAAGATACCTGTTCACTCTACTCTTAAACATCCAAGTTATAAGCGCTTGGAAAAACAGACACTCGCACAGAATCAAAACCAGAGCCGAGACAGAGCCAGACAGAGCTTGTGGTAGGCCTACTGTTGAAGATTAGCCTCATTAGGCTGTCTGACGTCAAAGTTTTAGTCTTATACAAAATTAGGACCTGGCAAATTTCCATCGTTTAGCGTTTCGCAAAAACGATCCTGTTTTGTGATTGATGGCAATTTGCCACCCAATTTTTCATGTCGGCTTATTACCAGCGACCTTATGCAGAATTTGCTCTGAGTAAAATAATCCGTTAAAGATTGTGGAGGGTGCAAGAATCATTTCTGTAGGCGACCATGAGCTCTGTCTGGCTCTGTCTCTGGCTCTGGTTTTGAGTCTGTGTGAGTGTTGACTAAATAAATCTACACTACTATATATTTTTGGGAAACTGAATACAATTATCATCATCATCATCAGCCTGAAGAAGTCCACTACTGGACATAGGCCTCCCCTACACATTTTCACGAAGAACGATTCTGAGCCCTTTCCATCCATCGACTTCCTGCGATCTTAACAATGTCGTCGGTCCATCTGGTGGGTGGGCGTCCTACGTTTCGTACTGAATACAATTATTATGTGTGTAATTCCGGCCTAACATTTTATACCGTGGTCGAATAGCAGTCATAAATTGTATGATGGTATGCGGTTACGTTTAACCACGGTGGTCAAAATAGCACTTCGCTTTCAAACCAAATGGCAAATTATTGAGTATGTCACCACAATAATGCCCATTACTAATTATCATTAATTTATTAGTTATGAAAAACTGCTGATGTTTTGTGTTTTATTGGAGACCAATGGCAATATTCGTTTTTTAATAATTAACAATAATTAAATAAAATGGAACTGCTGGAAGGGGAAGACCTAGGCGCATGTATCTCGATCAGATCGCAGACGTTTTAGAGAAAGGCCAGGTTAGGAGTACCCTAAACCGACGAGCATGTATGAAGAATGTTATGAGAGTGAACGAAGCGAAAGAGGTGTGTCAGGATCGTAGCAAGTGGAAATCCGTGATCTCTGCCTACCCCCATGGGAATAAGGCGTGATTTTATGTATGTATGTATTAAATAAATAAATATTGAATAAATCAGCTACAGAAGCGTAGGGCGCCCTGCAGCAAGATGGATGGACGAAATAGATAGGGGCGGCAATGGTTTAGACTGGCACAGGATCGAGGTAGATGGCACAAACTAAGGGAGGCCTATACCCAGCAGTGGGTGAAGTCAGGCTGTGGATGATGATGATGTTGAAATAAATATTGTGGACAATCTGCACAACACTATCTAGCCCCAAATTAAGCAGAGCTATGGGAGCCAGATAGTCGATACTAATAATGTTTGATGTTTTTGTAAATACATAGGGAATATAATATAACACCCAGACAGAAAACAAACATCTGCGTTCACCGCACAAACATTTCGTATCCAAACCACGACCTACGGCATCTGAAAACAAAATATTATTATTTCTCTAATTTTTTGAAGAGAATTGATTCTACTATTCCGTCTCCACAAAATGTATCATAAATGCTAGGTCTAGCCTAGAAAACTAACAATCGACTTCCTCGCAAAGGAAGGCAAAACCTAGTTTCCTTACCTAGTCGATTGAACACTTTTACAGTCGTCATAACCTTACTTCTCGTATCAGCCATCGTATTTTATCACAGTAGGTTAGTATATTTAGGGCATTTTTATCAAAATCTTACGTATTAAAATTAACTTTTAAAAACCGGTTTGGTTGAAGAAAAACATTGTGAGGAAAACTAGTAAGTTCTTGAGGATTTGCAAAGCAGAGGCATATTCAATTCTTTTTTCCACAGTAAGTATAAAATAAAACTAGCTTAATGCTCCATCAATTTGTTAAAAACACGATCACAACAGTTATAATTTTAAACAAAGCTCGTGTCGGATATCCGTCACATATCATGGTTCTACGTGACATTAATAAAATAAATCCGTATGTATTGTATCTGTCCAATGGCAACCATTACTTTTGTAGAGCTCGTCAATCGTAATTTCATTGTTTAATCGATCTTTTTACATCTCCATTGGCGAGGGTTTCACGGCAATATCGTCATTCCACAGAAACTCTACGTTTGAATCTTCACACTTGAATAGACACTAAGCAACCTACCTAGGGACGATTTGCTTTGGCTCGTCTGGAAAATTCTAAACTGAGTGAAAACTGAGTTCTAAATTCTAAACAGTATCACTGCTTGGCGTTTGATATAGTACTTCCAACAATTCCAGTCACAATGAGCACACATCATAGCCAACTGAGCTGTTATGCTCAATGGAAGAACTATGTTTAATTCTACTAGCCCCAAACTAAGCAGAGCTTGTATGATGGGAACCAGTTATCGGTTAGAAAACATGAATGCATTTCTTTTGTAAATACCTACTTATGTAGGTACTCAGAAAATAATGTAACACCCAGGCAGAGAACAAATATCTAAGCCCACACAAATATTTATTCTTGGCGGGGATAGATCCCACGACCTACGGCGCAGAAGGCAGAGCTACTACCAACTGAGCCGAGAGGCCATTCAAAATGCTACCTTTAAAATAAAAATATTGAAGCCGAAAAAATAAAACGTCGAATTGTATCATGTAAAAACAACACGGGATTGTGATGCATATTGAAATCTGATTTTACTGTAATTCTTTTGTTGCTTTGTCACAGAGGCTTAACCTTACGAGATTTAACCGAGTTTAATTAAATATGATGCAATATTATAGAAGCTATGAGTATGTAGCTTCTTTTATACCAGTAGGCCATCAGTCGGCCTACCACAAGCTCTGTCTAGCTCTATCTCTTTAAGTCTGTGTGAAACCTATTTTCGATACAGATTCAACAAAACACCATGGTTTGACGGTTTAAAATACCCAAACAAAAGTTTAATAGCATTGTAAAACAATTTTACTGCACCCTAACATTTAATCGTTTGAAACATTGAAATGAAAATTTAAAAAGCGCCACTCCCAACCGATCGGAGGTTTTGACAGTTCTGTCTCTGGACCCGAAGATGTTTTTAAGCCTTGCGCAAATCCTAAACCAAATATCACTGTCATACTGGACTACCGAACCGTAAGACGAAGCGTAGGGCGCCCACCCACCAGATGGACCGACGACATTGTTAAGATCGCGGGAAGTCGATGGATGAAAAGGGCTCAGAATCGTTCTTCCTAGAAATGTGTAGGGGGCCTCCCCTACAGGCCTCCCCTACTAATGTCCAGCAGTGGACTTCTTCAGGCTGATGATGATGATGATGACTGGAAAACGTTTCACTGATCGCCACCGCGAACGCTTAGATATGCACAAGGCTTTACTGATCAAAAATGACACATCAACACAAAAATCACACACAACAAGCACCTGGGGCCTTATACTCGGTTTGACAGAGAACATTTTCATGATTTAGATGACGTTAATCTGACGTCTCTAACGTCTAAAATTTGTGACAGCCATCTAGCAGCTAAAAGTGTTTAGCCGAGGTTGACGTCATCTCCACGGTGAGATTTTCTCTGTTGAAACGAGCTTATTATATACCTAAGGCTCCTTCCGATCCGAAGGTCGTGGGTTCAAATCCAGTCGTGTACCAATGAGTTTTTCTGTCGAAAAATGTATGTGCACTATGTCAGTACTCTCAAAACGGTGAAGAAAAACATCGTGAGGAAACCGGCGTGTCGTAGAACCTAAAAAAGTTCGAGCAACAAGTGTCAAGGGTCACGCAAAAAGGGCCCGCCAGCGGCCTAATTGCGGAAAAACCAGAGCCCTCACTGCCAGAGCACTTACAATTTTTTTTGCAGTATCAACTGCGGATGATAAAAAAATTGTCGAAAATACCTTAGGCTCCTGAAGTTGAGCGGATCTTACAATCTGCATACGCTAAGGTGTGTGATGCATTGCATTGTGTTACTTATCAAAAATGGATAGGTATTTCATATGATTTCAAGTCATCTATTAGTTACTAAGTAAGTATCCTTTAATTTTTTTCCATTAGAAAAAAATGAAGATTGAGAACGTCAAACAGTACGTGTACGTTGTACTTTTTGTAATTACTAGAATATTCACAATGACGTCATAAAATAAATATACGTCCAGTGGTTTATCCTCCTAGCCTGAACGCGATGAAATTGTGCTCTTCCAGTGGCGATGGAACTTTTATCTTATCTTTTATGTACTTCGGAGGTTGTTAAATGGAACTATTAGATGAAAGTATGACGTTCAGGTTGCAAAAATGAAGGAGAAATCAAAATTTTTCAGGAATGTTTCATGTTTTCCTGAGTTTTTTAACTTGTGATACGCAACTGGTATGTTTATGATAGGAAATAGGATAGGACGAACAGTTTAAATAACAGATAACATATTAGACATGTATTTGATACTATAGTGATCCGTTCCAGTTTAGTACGGGTCGCTAGTAGTAGGGTATGTAGAAAATAGCGTGATGTACCTTTTTCGATAAATAGACAATACAACACAAAAATATTTTTTCAATTCAGACCAGCATTTCCCGAGATAAGCGCGTTCAACCAAACAAACAATCAAGCTCGTCAGCTTTATAATATTATATATATAGTATAGATTTGGATAGATAACTCTGTTATACCATAACACACAACGTAAGTAGGTAGGTACTAAACTCGAAACTGTGTGTGTATTAAAACTATGTAGGTATGATTCACATTATGGTCGCGTGGAACTGGCACCTAGACTCACCTAGCTTTAAGACGTTTCAAAGTGATTCTTGTATCGTATTGAATAAAAGTTTATAGATAATGTTCAATTTATTTACACAAAGAAACCGGTTAGTTCCGATATGCTCGATTCCCGCATAAACAAATATTTACAAAATGTACAAAATACGCAAGAAATAGTTGAGCTATCTGCAGATCGTTACAAACGATCTAGAGATAAAGTAAAGTTTATTGAATTTGAATTTGAATTACTAAAGTTCTTACAAAAACAGCAGAGGCAGATGATAAGTCAATAGTTTGCAATTCTTCTTCTTCTTCTTATCGTGTCACTGATTCTTTCGAACCAAGTGTGGTGAAAGGGTTTAAAGTGCGCCTCAAAGAGGCTCCTTACGTGCACTTGACACATATTTTCGAACTTTTTAGCTTCTACGATATGCCGGTTTCCACGATGTTTTCCTTCACCGTTGATATGTTTATATAATAATACATATTCACAATTGTTTACAACTTGGCATAAGTCTGGAAGTTTTGCCAAAAAATCTAAAAAAATGTCATATACCTGACGGTAATACCATCATGAGTTTTAATTTTCCGTTATATTCGCCATCTCCTGTTAATTCACGGTTTTCAGCACAATTTTTTCTTGATACTTGAGTGAACCATGTTATAATTTTTGCGAACATAGTTTAAAATTCTACCGCGGTATTGAGTAGGTTCCGGCGCTGGCGGTACGTTAGCGGTATTTCACGGCTGTCTGCGAGCAGCTCGTGCGTTAGGGGACTTCATTGCTGCCTCGTGGGTTGAATGCTTATAAATTTAAGCTTTGTTTATTTTATCAGAAAACCAAGCCTCCTGATCAGAAGGTTTGAGGAGCTAAATGTCCAATAGAGCAAAAGGTCTAATGGGCATTAAGTCTAATTAGCAAAACGTCCTTAAAACAGATGGTTTTTATAGCAGCAACATCTATTTAGCAATAAGTCAGGTTCTCAAAATGTCTGGATACTCAGGCATAATAATAAAACCAACAGCATTTATGATAAAAAACTGAGTGCACTGGTCCGATCCTAAGGTCGCGGGTCCAGTTGCGTATCTTATAGGTTTTTCTGTTCAGAAAATGTATGTACCTACAGTGTACTCAAGTATATGATAGTGCTCTTGAAAAGTGAAGAAAAACATCGTCAGGAAACCCATGGCGTCCTGTACCGACTAAGCTCTTAGGATGGTATAAAAGTTGGGCAAGTCTATTTCATCTAAAATCCTATTCCAGGCACTATAGCGTCCCGCTAGTAGGGCTTGTGTAATCACCTATCATCTACAATAGATGCAAAGGTCTGTTTACTTATATGATAAAACAAATTAAACTCATCTAAGTTGTACCTATCTATAGCCAATTACTCAGCTGCGAGGAAAGCCATGACTGTAATTAATGTAAATATATAGAATTTTTCCTAGAAAGTAATTTGTCTTGTCAAACAAAGTGAGTAGGTATATCTAGCAATACTCAGATGAAGAGATAATTATAGAATGTAGCTATGTACCTATAGTGTAGTTCGCGTGCTTCGCGTGACTGAGCGCCGTTTTGCGGAATGCTAGTAATTAGAGCGGGCTTCATTTCATTTGGATCTATCCAACTGAGCGAGCTCGTTACTCGATTTGTTGCTAGATTTAGTGTGTTTTCAGCGATTGCGTATTCTTCGGATTTTAGAACGGAATTATTTTTTCACTTCACAAAAATACCATCATTGCGACGTACCTATAAAAAAAAAGAGCGAAAAAAAGTAGCATTTTATCCATAGTTTTTTTTTTAATTTTGGTCTGTAAATGATAATCAACCTCTAAAAACGAAGAAGTATTTAATCTTACGTAGAATGAACAAGAATAGAGGCTTGACTCGAAAAAAGAACAACATTTATTTTATAATTCGAAAATGGAACTAAAATCGGCGATCTGTTTAGTAAGAATGCATGCAATGCGTTGCGTCTACTGAAGAAATAAAAAAAAAGACATTGGCGCGAAATTTTCTCAACTATTTCAGTTTGTATTGGATTATTTCATGTCCTCGCAATCTTAATGAAAAATACAGTGTAACACGACGCTACACACAACAAACTCATTAAAACTCGATTTCTATTTACTCCCTCGTAATGGGTAATTTTAGCTCCTTGTAAATCTACTATTGAGTATTGGACTTGCAACAATTTCGCGACTTCATCCGCGTATTATCGTTTTTACGCTGCAGATACACACCATGGACCTGGAGAAATTTGACAAGATACAAATTTTCTGGATATTGTAACAATGTGGCCCAATATATAAGGCATTTTCCAAGGCGGTTGAAGAATTCAATCATACTTCAATCAGCTCCGCCTATCACACCGAACAAAAATTCCTGCCTGTTTGTCCGTACAAACTTGGATGTTTTTAAGAGTAGAATAAGCAGGTTTTTTTCTAGGTAAAGCGTGCTTCACCGTCAGCAGGGGAAGTTGCGGTCAAACGCAAAGCCTTTATATAAATAAATAAAACACGTCGGCCCCTAAAAGTTGGAAATTCCATAAAATAACCGATGACAAAAACAAACGTTCTTAAAAATCGGTAATTAATTTAATAGGTTAAGCGCATGTAGCCGTGATTCCAAAAACATTGTTCGTTGCGAACGACCATTCGTGGCACGAGAATGGGCCGTAAAATGGCTTTTATGAGTGGACAGCGGCCGTCCATTACTCCACAATTTCGGTGGAGATATTAAATTAATCGACATTTCGCATTTCACTAAAATGGCACAATAGATTTCGTGTACTCGTAGATATTTGAAATAACCTTAATTTCCTGTTCTGTCTTCAAAGGGGCGGGGCCGTGACCTGAGTCTGACTACAGGAACCATTCTTCAAAGAGCGCTAGTTTATAGTTTCGCTAGACCTAAATAAATAGAGGGAGAGGTATTGACTTTTCAACTGAGCTAAGTAGCCCCAAGCGAAGGAAAACTAGTAGGTACTTTGGGAAAAAGCAAGCTGATAGAATAATAAGACCCATACCAAGCTTTTGACACTTTTCAATGAAAAATATTCAAATAAATTATAGTTTAAAAAACTAAAAAAAAACGCTTTTATAACTAATTGAACTAAAAAGTTAAAAATAAAACTAATAATCAATTGAAAAATTTATATTATTGTACAAAAAAGCGTGGGGTGCTATTTATAATAACTTCAGATATTATATTGACAAAATATTTACAACAATCAAAATCAAGCACCCCACGCTTTTTGTACAATAATATAAATTTTTCAATCGATTATTAGTTTTATTTTTAACTTTTTAGTTCAATTAGTTATAAAAGCGTTTTTTTTTAGTTTTTTAAACTATAATTTATTTTTTACTTTTTAGTTTTTTTTTTTTCATTTTTTTTATTTATTTTTTTCATATTATTGCATTGTCATCGACCTTTGACAGGTGTGCAAAGTTTGAATCAAATCTGATCGTTCAAAGTAGGACAAAATCGAGCTCAAAGAGGTCGGTTACATACATACATACATACATACATACAGGTGAAGCTAATAAAAGCGTTATAAAAATCTATGCCTGCAAACGCGAAAGTTTGTAAGTATGATTGGATGGATGGATGTTTGTTACTCTTTCACGTAAAAACTACTGAATGGTTTTAATGACATTTTACAATAATACACACTACAATGTATAATAAAGATATTGTAACGGAGAACGGATGTAAACAACGGGAACGGGGTGAGCAAAGCCGCGGGTGGCCGCTAGTTTTATATCTATATCAAGCTCAAGCATTGTTTTAAGTTATGGCACTTGAAATTTATTTTCCTTTTTTAATTTGAGTAATTTGTATAAAACCATGCACAAGAATGCATTAAAAAAAAGAAACAGTTTTATGTAAAAATAGCTTAGTTTTCATCACATTATTTCCGTGCAAAAAATGCACCAGCAAATGCGAATACAAACGAAAAACTTCAAAGGCTCAACGTTGAGCCTGACACAAAAAGCTGCCATAATAATGATAATAGAATACGGATGCTTCTACTTCAAACACTGAACTTGTTAAGGTCGATTTACATCAAACGAGCGAATGCTCATTCTATCCCCACTACAGCTAATTCTTCTAGTGTAAACAGGCGTAGAGCATTCCTTCGTTGTTCTTAGTGCGTTCGCAAAGATTCTAGGAATATTCTAAGAATGCTCGCTCGCTTGATGTAAACGGCGCAAGAGCGCGCGAACAGTTGCCTAGAGCGTTCTAGCGTGTTCGGACGTGCTCGCGCCACTGAGCGGTCTCATCAAAGCGTTCTTGTGTTCTAGCTCTTGTTCTAGCTCTAGCTCTATGTTCGTTTGATGTAAATCGACCTTTATACAAAGGTAAAGTACTCTTCGGAATTGTAAATTATAAAACAAAATTATTATTACACGTGGTACTTTATGATCATAATTTATCTGCATCTATATCTCTTGTTCCAGTGACTAGTTAGAACACTATCTTAGGTAACGGGTTTGAATCCGCACGTGCACCTATGGATTTGTTTCTTCGAAAAATTTATATGCGCTATCCATATAGTGCTCTCAAACGGTGAGGAAAAACATCGTGAGGAAACCCGCGGCTTAGCTTAGCTTCAAATATTTGTGTGGTGAACGCAGATGTTTGTTCTCTGTTTGGGTGTTATATTGTATTCTAAGTATGTGTTTACCAAAAATATATACAAGTATTATATTAGCTATCTGGTTCTTATAGAAATTGTACAAGCTCTGCCTAGTTCGAGGCCAGGGCCCTGTTTAATAAAGCTGACAATTCGACAAGTCCGACATAATTATGTCAAAAAGTGACAATTCGACAATTATTCTGTTTAATAAAACCGACAGGCGACAAAGTTTTGATGGTAGTAAATTTACAAATATGTCAGATTGTCACGACAATTCGGCCTTTTTCTGTATAATATTTTTTTTAAAACGACAAGTGACAGGTGACAATTTGTCGTTGACAACTTGTCAAATCTTCTTTATAAAACATAAAATTGTCGACAGAAGTCGACAAAATTGTCGCGACAACCCGACAAATGTCAGAAATAATTTGACTGTGGTTTCATGACATAATTGTCGAGTTTTGACAAATATGTCGTAATGCCACCCTGTTTGTAACATATTTGTCACTTTTATAAAACAGCTTAAGCGCGACAATTCCACAGTTTTGTCGCTTTTTGACTTAAATGTCGAATTGTCAGTTTTATTAAACAGGGCCCAGATAGTGTTGGGTAGATTGTCCTCAATTTTTTTTTATTTATCTGGTTTCCATAGTACAAGCTCAGCTTTATTTGGGATTTAATAGTGTTGTGTAGATTGATCCTAATATTTATTTTCTTAAACATGCGCGGAAATATTGTCATTACTTTTAAATATAGAACACGCGAAGTATCATATTTACGTAGACTGAAAAACCAAAATCACTTCCCGGCGCGTTCTCGCTCCGGCAATGTTGTATGAAACGGTGTGCTGTTTGAATTTAGAACTCTTTCATCTATCGTACACATTGCGTTCTCGTGGCTGTATAGCCACAGAAACGTTTACCTTTCGGCACAAACTGTAAAAAAAAAAAAAAATTGGCGGTAAAGCGGAGTTCGTTGTTATTTGGTTAATAAAAAATTAACCTCTTACACCACCACCTGTGATTATTTCCTTGCATTTTTTTAAGAAAAGCACTATATATGCCTCGGCCGAAATGGCAATTGCCTGTCTCGTATCATTGAAGTCCTCGCCTGCAGCTCGGCCTTCAAACTCCGAGTATGAGTTGCCTGTGAGTGAGCCTGCAATTGCCTATTTCGCTGCCTTTGCAATCATGTACTATTATCTACTTACGTTCTGCTTTTAGTTCATTTAAGTAGGTACTTACGAGCGTTTCTCCATCTGAAAACGTGTATGTGCGAGAAAGAAACTTATCTCTTTCTGCTTTTGGCGCTATTTATTAGAGAATCATTATCAGCCAGATCTAGTTCACTGCTTGACATTAGGTAGGCTTCCTTTTTATTTTTAGAAATCAGCAGTAGTCACCATGCTTGGATTTTGGATTAGTAAAAGCAGTATTGTTATTCCAGCGTTCAAATGTTCCCTCTTCTAGCCTGTTGTCTGATGCCGTCAGTTCATCTCAGCCGAGAGAGTTTTATTTATCGCCACCGCAGAACGGTGGCGATAAACAAAACTCTGTAAAATACTAGAGTAAAATTTGACAGCGTTTCACTAATCGCCACCGCAGGCTAGTCACCACTTTCAACATTTGGCACTTCATGGAGGTGATGGACAGGTACTATTTATCTTGGAACCGTCACGTTCAACACTAAAGCAACAGTAAATAGGCGTATTACTAGATCATCTTGCTCCGTTACTTCAAAATCGTCACATAACGGACAGAGTTTTTCAGGAAATCAAGCTCTCTCACCAAGTTTTTCCTAGCTCTCCAGCTGCCAACTTCCAAAGTCTTAGATAAGTTCAAGAAAAACAGCGTCTCAAGAATGTTTGACGTGTTTTCCAATAGGGAAACTTCTACACTTCGCCCGGCAAAAAAGAAGGCAAGTTTTTAATTTAACTTTAAAGCTACGTTCTTGTGTAATGACGTTCGTAATTAACTGTGTCTATACGTCATCGATAAAGATTATTGCACGCGTATTAGGACCAGTACCCGAAGTCGGAGTTTTGCTACCACATTTCGTTACCAAATGTTGTTTTCGTTTTGCCTATTTGTCTCTATCTATTGTATGGAGAAAATATGAGACGGCAAAAATACGTTACGCAGTTAGAGTTGTTGTCTCATCTATTTCCATACAATAGACAGAGACAAATAGGCGAAACGAAAACAACATTTGGTAACGAAATGTTGTAAATGCACTGGGACTTCGGGTACAGATGAAAAAAAAAATGAACAGTGTGAAAGATGACATGGATAAGAAAGAAGTGAAAACAGAGATCACGACCTATAAAAGAGAATGGAAGAGGAGAAACGTTGTACCGACCCCACCTAAAGTAGGATAAGGGCAGGAAGAAAATATCAGGATCGGATGCGTGGCCTCACCTACAGTGCTGCTTATAGCTCTGGTGGTCTAGTGGTAGCGGCCCCTGCCCTCCGGTCGTCTAAAGTTGTCGATTCAAATCCTAGTTGTGTCAGTTGTTTTACTATCGAAAATCATATGTGCATTAAGCGAGTACTCTCAAACGGTGAAGAAAAACATCGTGAGGAAACCGAAGGTGCACTTGCAATCCTTTCACTAAACTGATTTGAAAGAACCAGTGGCACGATAAGAAGTGCTTCTCAGACGGTACTGAAACTTCGAGATTATAAGTACTGTACCACCAACTCATTTCACCCCACAGATAAGTCCTACTGACCTAAGAATTTAGACGTCGAGGCAGTGAGGCAGTGAGGCAAGTCTCTTCCTCTGGGCGTGCAATGTTACTTTAGAACGATCTCAAAGCAAAATTAATAAAGCTTAACAAAAAAACACCCAGTCACATAACATTCGTGAACAAAGAGCCATTTGCTATCAATGTTCGATTTACGACCGTCCCAAAAATGGGTTTATCACTTACACAAGTGTAGTGCAAGTGATAAACATTTCACAGTGTCATCATTCGTTGCACAAAAAACTCGCGTCCAACAAGTTTACGGCCCGAACACTGACATGTCTATGAAAAGGAGAAACTAGCAATAAAACGAACTGTTTGCCGAAACGCAATAAAGCCTTTAGCAGTTTCCAAATGAACTTTTTTAATTACACTTTCCGTTCGATTTTCGAATCGTATTGAAGTCTTCGGCATTGCGAATCGGTTTTTAAAAATTGTTTGCTGGACTGTCTGTTACCTATCTCAGTAATGAAATTCGATATTTTTACTATTTGACTTTCAGAGAAGGTCCAAAAGGATTTCAATCTATTATTTTATTTTTGTTGTTTTTATGTAGTGTTACGGCGAAAACTATACGGCAAACAAAACATCTACGCATTACGACGCCATCTTTTCTTCCGACTAGTGATGTGTCTCGTCACCCGGTCTCAGTAGGGATGTCCTATTCCCAAAAACAGCTAATAGTAGCTACATCACTAAATGCAGTAAGAGGTTTTCTGACATGATCAATGTTTTTAGAAGCATTGTTAGGTTGATAAAAAAACACAATATCCGACATATAATTTGTATTAAATCAACAATATCCTTAGTCTTTACAATTCTTTGGCGTAATTATCAGCTCGTTTAGGTACATTTAACTTTATTTGATTTATATTTAAATTCACATTTATCCGCCAACATTAGCCTAGACACCTACTTAATTCATATTTATTATTTTTACAGGGTTTTTTATTTATTTTTTATATAAACCTATGTGTTGTTTGTCCAAATTATTAAAAGAACTATCGGTAATATTTGGCAGATGGGGAGTTTGGCAGCGGCTCCCGGTGACGTCACTGAAACAATGAAAAAAAAAACATTTTAATGTAACTTCAAGACAGGACAAAGACAGTTGTAAATTCAACAACCGGTGGAGAATAAATATTCTTGAACGGTGACCACCACCTAGAAGATAAAGCGTAAAACACCCCCCAACCCAATGCACCATCAAAGTAAAAAAATGCGTAAGTCATGAATAAAGTAAGCTCAAAATCGTTCTTCCTAGAAATGAAAGAGGGAAATCTTTTTCCTGCTAGAAAAAGACCACTGCTGTGAACATTTTCAAGTTGCCGTAGATCCAACAACCATTGGAGAATAAATATTCTTGAACGGCAACTACCATCCAGAACATAACGACATACCTGATACACCATCAGTGTAAAAATTTCGTAAATCATGAATAAGGTAAGCACAAAATTGTTCGTCCTAGAAATGTTTACGTTAAATCTTTAATCTTTATTGTACACATAGAAAAATATATTTAAAAAACTTAAAATTAAGACGTGTACAAAGGCGAGCATTTTGTTTGTCTTACAGCAAACCTTGAGCATAGATAGATGTGAAATTAGAAGTTCGTTGTCCAGCAGTGGACTGTCGAATTGTGGCTGGTAACGATGAATTGACGCTAATGAAAATTGTTCTCAAATTACTTTTCTTATTATTTTTTTCTATACATTACAAAGTAAAATGGATTATGGTACTATAGCATGACCATTAAAAAAAAATGCTAACGCGATTGCCTTCAGGATTAGAACGAGAAAACCCAATATCCTGCCGCTGGAATACTGGGTTAATTCAATCTATTACTTAGGTAAAGGAATCTGCCTGTGTGACATGACCTAACACGATTGCTTTACCCTACAGTATCACACGATATCTCAACCCTACAGCTAAATCTATATTCTATAGATCATAAACAACTGAACGAAATATTTGTTAGATAGATTTAAGTTAGCGATTCATGATAGATAAATAAAGAGTAAGAAAAGAAATAAATTAAAAAAAAGCCAACAATAAAGGAAAAAGTTTTCATTCTCATAAGCTTTTTAGAAAAAAAAATGATATTAAAATAATTAAAATTAGTAAGTAACTTTGATTCAAAGGTAAATTTTAAACGATACAACATAACACGTTTTTTAATTTATACGATTATTAATATTTCAGTATCACATAAATAATTGTAAGCCCAATATTACTTTGTAAATAAAAAATTAAATGCTTGCGGTTATGAGGTATAAAATATGGCTCTTAGAAACGAAACTCACGTGAACAAACAACATTGGACGAACTAAACAACAATGTAAACAATAGTATCTAAGAATGTCTGTTCCACCATCTCTGAGAAGAAGAAGAAGCTTCAGATAAGAATATTTCCGTCTTGTTATTGTGGTCTTAAAGAAAAGACGCCAATATTTTTGTACTAACATTTATGCACAAAATACACAAGCAGTAGAGCTATCAGCAGATAGTTACAAACGATCTGAAGATAGCTCAACTGATCCAAACGTGTACTTCGTTCTTATTCGAGGTTGTTGTTTGTTTGAAGTGAACACTTTTTAAAGTGGACTTGAGCATTGAAAAGGGAAAAACGAATGAACTCGCGACACGTCCTTGTCACGTAACCGACACCACTTCGGCAAAGATTGACAAACTTCGCCAAAGGTAGGGGGAGGGGGATTGATGGGGAGGCTTGCCTGGGGTGAAATTCAAGTTTTCAGTTCTGTCCGCATTCATGGAGAGACATTTTTGACTATAGATTATACTATTTAAACATGGCTCAACTTCTTAGTGCAACCGACTGTACTAATAAGAACCAGTTAAAAATATACTAGCACTTAACAAATTCATACTACAAATATTAGTCGGCGCATAAAGCACCATACACACACATCTGTTGGCCGTTTCAGTCTTTTCAGTTGTAATACAAACCTTTTTATAGCGTAATAGTTCTATTTTTAGGGCTTAGAATTCGATGGGCTTACAATTATTTGTGCTTACATCAATTGGGGCTTGATCAAAATGGCCAATCATTTTATTTTTTGGTATGCTATTTTCGATATTCTCTAAATAGAATTTCAAGGATTTTACTTAGAATTAAACTGACAATTTTATATTATACTTTATAATACTTAGATCTAGACTAAACTAAATCAAGTCTAGTCTCACTGTGCGGTCATCTTCTATGACTACTAATACTTCTACTACTATGTGTGTGTTATTATATTCTAAGTATGTATTTACAAAAACCTGCATATAAGTATTTTTATCAGCTGACTGGTTCCCATAGTACAAGCTCTGCTTAGTTTGGGCTAGATAGTGTCGTGTGAATTGTCCAAAATATTTATTTTATTTATCTGGTTTATCTGGAAGTTCATAAGCTTGTTTCATCAACTAATAGTATTAAAAAAAAAGTAATAATGCTTTTATAATTTGCGTCTGGTAGTTCAAAAACAGTTTTTTACCAGATTCGGTATTTTAATGATGATGATGACTTGAAATGATTTTTATCTTTCTTTATTCTTTATTGCACACATAGACAACATTTAGAAAATGGAAAGTTAAGACATGTACAAAGGCGAGCTTAACCCTAAAAAGAGTTCTCTTCCAGCAAACCTTTAAGGATAGATATATGTGTAAATAGAGGTGGGTACGTGTACAAGAAGGGGGTTTGAAAATATTAATATAATATAAGTATAATATATTAATAACACAATAAATAAACTAAATATACCTACACATAATTTACATAAACATACACACAATATATAAGTATATACATACATGAATAACGATATATAAGACACTATACATATAATATATATATATATAAATATATATACAAGTTTTACTGTTTGTCCAAACCGCAGTTCCGCGAAAAGTTATCTCCTGTGATAATAAATAGCAGGAAGTGTGCGTAATGAGATTACTGGAAGCAAAGGGGGCATTGAGAGACGAATGAGTTATGGCCTTAAGATATTAGTTCGTACAATGTTTCACTCTTACAAAGTAACAGGCTGGTTTTTTTTCTTTTAATAACAGATTTTAGCCTCACTCTGACGACCTCTGAGGCGCAGTTGGCTCTTTTTAAACCAACTTAGAATAAATAAGGAGGAAGATCTCGGTTTCTAACTACGTCATTTATCAGCCGATTTGAAAAATATTTTTCTCTTTTTTTATCTGAAAGGTAATTAATACTTTCAGATTGGTCCCATATAAATATCATCAAAATCGGCCCAGAAGTTTGGCCATGATATCGGTTTCTCAAATTTCTTTATTCATAAAATTGTTTTCCATTATAGAATATAAATAACTTTTACAAGAGAAGAGAGCACACGAATCCTACTGATATCGCTATCTCTTTCTGGCAGCTACAATTTTTTATTTTATTTGAATAGCTTGTTTTCCGACAGAAGTCCATGACTTAATCTTCTTATAGTATAGGATCCCTAGAAGAAGGACCTTCACCGAGCTGGTTATTTAATGAAACGTATTTTATATTTAATTAAACATGCCAATAAATATATTCTATAAGGGTTGCCTATCAAATTTCAGTCCAGGATATGATTAATTAATAATTAAAAAATGGCATTATTATTGGCATGTTTAATTATATATAAAATACGTTTCATTAAATAACCAGCTCGGTGAAGGTCCTTCTTCTAGGGAACTTAGACTATTAGGGCCTCTAATATGTTTAGTTCCTTATTTGAAAGTTTGAAATGTAACTGAGAGCAAATACGTATGTATACTGAAGGCCTGCGCACACCTAGTTCGCTGGCGGTAGCGATCAGTGAAACGCTGTCAAATATCGCTGTCAAATCTCAAATCTGACAGCGATATTTGACAGTGTTTCACTGATCGCTACCGCCAGCGAACTAGGTGTGCGCAGGCCTTTGGCTACCACTGATTTAAAAAATTGAATTTTTCAATTTTAAAATCCAGTTTTCTATCAAAATTTCATCAACCCTTGAAATTGTGATTGAAATTGAGTTAGGTGGTACGTTGGTCTAAGTATGCGGGTCAGCAAGGCACCTTATAAGCAATGTAGACCTTTAAGTTCCAGGCGAAAAGAGGTTATTTTCCCTTGCATGCGGTTTTTGAGTGTCAAAGGCCTGTTTGTGCCTCGTCGACTCATTTGCGCGGCAATTTCCTACGCAGCCACAGAGGATCGCTGTTACAGTAATAGATTTATCTTCGGTTCACGCCATTTTGGTTGCTTGTAAAGAACTTCTAAGAACTCCTTACTCAACGACTTAGCGAGATTTTTTTAATTTAAATTCTCGCAATTCGTACACAAAGAAATGCCTGAACATCAAAGATCATTAAAAAAAAATTGTGGACAATTCACACAGAATTTTCTAGCCCAAATTATGCAGAGCTTGTACTTTATACATAAATATTTTTTTGTTTAAACAAAAGAGACTATTTAATACCCAGACATAGAACAAACATCTGTGTTCACCACACAAATATTTGTTCTCGGTGGGGATCGAAGTCACGACCTAGACGCAGTAGGAACTAAGCATTACCATCGCTATAGTTTTAGTTTCGTCATAGTTTTAGTTTTTCGTTATGTCCTATTCTTGTGGTGTACAATAAAGTGTTATCTATCTATCATTACCAACTGAGCTGAGAGGTTAGTAAAATTTCAGAAAATGGTCGTTTATTGCTATTCAAACATTCAATAGAATTTACGTTGATAAAAAACATTAGACCATGGTGTGGTGTGTGAGTTAGTTGATTTAAATTCGACATACTTCCTCTTTGGTAAACGAATGCCCAGCAGTGGGCTAGTACGAGCTGTCTATGATGATGATGGAACTAAACCAACTAGCATCTCATCATTGATGCATATTCAACAATATACCATCTTGTTTAGAGCATTATTATGCGTTGTATATGAGGCGTAATATACGGGCAATTAATTCGCCAGTGTTCGTGTTGGACCAAACAGACTATTTTAGCCGTTTTAATGGCGCTTTTATTATGACCGGTAAGAGGTTTACGAACGAGCAACTTCCACATAAAATTGCCGGCTGGAGATTCGAGATGCAGGTATAGTAGCTATATAAAGACATTACTATTCTGTACAATAGTTCTCTTCAGAGAGTGTCTTGTCTTACAGCTGAATTGCTGTTATGCTGACAGTGTTGTACATTATGGGTCTTATTAATAATCCTAGCGTAGCGTTGGACTGGTTGATCCGTGTTTTGTCTCTTGCATTGACATGCAATTGTCAACTCGAACAAATGTGACAAAACACGATTTAACTACTCCAGCGTTGCGCCGGGATTATTAATAACACCCTTTAGGTTTGATCTCACCGAGTACAAAAGTATGCGTTATTACGAGTATGTTTGTGAATCATTCTTCTTGAATACGTATATAGGGGAGGCCTTTGTTTAGCATCGGACACTTGCAGTCTATGGCAATGGTTTTAAGAACTTAATATCCGTGTCCTGGTTCAAAGTACTGTGTGAAACCAACTTTTTTTGGGACTAAACAACGTTTTTTGCATACAGTGGCAAAATAACATCTAATGACATTGAAATTATCCAAAATGACATATTTTTAGTGATTTGCTGACTTTTGAGCTTTACAAAACGAGGAAAGAATAAAAGGTGCTTTGACCAAATATGTAGGTTTAGCAACATTTTATCTATTATTAGAAACAAATATATTGATCATTAAGCTTCAGGCTTTATGCTGAACATTTATGATCTTCTTTAAACCTCCTCAAATATTTTCTAGAAACCGTTAAGCCAGCAATTGAAAGTTTATGTCGTTTTTATATCTGTTTAAGAATGAGAAATTGCAGCTGGACGTTGTTCAATTTTAATCGCTCGTTTGCTGGCGCTCTAGTTGGCTCATAGTATAGAGGGTAATGACATGTTTAGCGTAGTCAGCGCTTAAAGCGCTTTGTGGTTATCGGTGAGGAGAATGTGTTTGGATTAGAATGATATACTTTTATCCTTTGTTAACAACCATCCTACTTCATATTGTGGTGTCGTGTTTAGTTCTCATTGGGATTCTGCGTGATATCTTTTGCGTAGAGCATTGTCTCTTGGATGCGTTTGATAAAAAATGCGCTGCTGGTGCTCACGTTTTCTTCTTCATAAATAGCGTATCACTGATTCTTTTGAACCAAGTGTGGTGAGAAGAGTTTAAGTGCCCACGTGTATTGTAAAAAAATTGGAACTCACCTATCTAAAAAAAATATGTGTAGGTAGGTATAATGTAGGTATAATAAAAAAAGGAATATTATAAGAATTATATCAGCTATCCGCTTCCAATGGTACAAGCTCTGCTTAGTTTGGGGCTAGATAGTGTTGGGTATATTGTCTACAATATTTATTTATTTAATCATCCGATGGTAATTAGTGGATGCAATAAGGTACTGTGCGAAGTAGTTCAGCTGTTAAATTATAGATGGCGTTCAACAGAATTCTACGTCTATATGATGCAAGTGAATAAATAACTGACTTTAAAACTCACCTCTTTCAATTTTAGGATCGCTATTTGCCGAGTACAGCGCAACGGTATTATCTTCTTTATAGAGGTCCCCCACTTTAGCCTCGCAGCGTAAGATCGGCGCTCCCCGCTCGTAGTGCGCTGGCCAGAGCTGGACTTGCACGTTCAGGTCAGCTCGGAGGAGACCCTCGGCGACTGGGTGCACTTGGTACTGCCCTGGCGTTACCTGCGGAAGGAATATCTGCGGTTAGTTATAAACCTGTCGTGAGTATCAGTGGTGGTAATTCTTGCACCGTTCGTGTAACGTTTACCGTTTGTGTTCGTGTAATCGTTGAAAGTCAACTAATTCAAATTGGGTGGAATATGAAAGAGTTGTCAGTTTAGTTACTTATGTAACTAAACTGACAACTCTTTCATATTTCAAGTTCGGATAGCACTTTGTATGAACAATTAAATGAGTCTTTATTTATACTAATAGGGTATGCACATACTAATATTTATTACGTAAGTAGGTATTTTTATAATTTTAAGTCCATGTAACGTCCGGGGCCCACTAACAGACTCATTGCATAACAGTAAAAGTTTTTCTTAAGTTAGCTGATTGCCATCGCCATAACCTAGATGTGCGCAGGCTTTTATAGAAAAGAAGAAGGCTGCTCCATTCACTGTCATCCCGCTATTTTTACAATGTCATCGGTCCATCTGATGAAGAAAGGTTTCTTACACTTCGTCTTTCGTTTTGTGATCACCATTTAAAAACGATTGTCGTTCTTTTATTTTATAGGGATACCTTAACATCTAAAATAGACAGACTTATTTACTTTATGTATTCGACTGCCTAGCACCGTGTGAAAGCCACTTCAGCTCGTAGATTCGTATCTAGGCTCCATTCGTAGCGGAATACCATGACAGGTGTCAGAGTGAAGTGAACAAATGACTAGCGAATGGCGCACCCCGGCTTCTCGTTAGCAAGAGCCTTTCAAATGCATGCGGATATCGATTTAAACACAAACACGTAATTTTAGTATTCCAAGAAAATTACAACTAATGCAAATATTTACAAAAAAATTGTAATGTAAAAAAATACACAAAAAACAGATGAGATATCTGCAGACCATTACAAAAGATCTAAATAAAAACTTTGATAAGTGACCTCTTTGGTTGCCATGTTTCAAAGTAAAACATCGTTCCATTTTTAAATTTTACGGCAAATATGAGTTTGCTATGTAATTTATCTGGTCGCTAAACACAACAGTAATTGATTTTCATACAACTTTTGCCGCCACTGTTCGCAAGTATTTGGCCAGTATTGCAGTTAAATTTATACCGAAGAAAGTTGTCATAATAATGCTCTAAGTTCCGAGCATGTTTGTGAAAATGTACATTCCATTGAAATTTCGTAAGGCAGTCTTGAACCAGTTGCCCTCATGATTCTTTTTCCAACAGCAACAAATTGGAATTCAAATATTTCTTTATTGAATGGTATGACAAGAATCACTTAGAAACGTCATAAAGCTAGATGAGTCTAGGTGCCGGTTCCACGCCATCAAGCCTAGAAGATCTGTTCTTCTACAAAACAAATAAACTATGGATTGGTTCCTACCGTTTTTTGTACGTAAACAAACTAGTAAAAACCGCAAGCATTTCGGTTTCCGGTTATCTGCATTATGTATCATATAACCTAATTACTCGTATGTTGTTTAAACAATCAATAGCAAACTGTTCATAATAAATTGTAAATAATTTATGTAAATACAGAGCAATGAATAACGGAACGTGGTTACGCAAATAATATTAAAATGGAAATTTGTATTGGATTTTGGAAATTAGATGTCTATATTGAGGTGATTGACACTGGCCTTGTAGTTTAGTAGGTTCTACTTTTTCCGGTTGTGAGTTCAGTTCCCATCAAAGGAAATTAAGTTGGAAAACACGTCTCGAGTGCACGAAAGGAGCCTCTGAAGCGCACTTAAAATCCTTTCACCACACTGCTTTGAAAGAACCAGTGACATGATAAGAAGAAGAGACAGTTAAATAAAATCAGCGGTTCATACAGATTTTAGTTCCAGTCACGAGTGTGACGTCAAAATTTTTGGTAATTATTATTATGAACCTGCATGTGGTCTCCCAGCATTGGGCAAAAGCCTCCTTTTCTTTCTCAAGTCATCCCTTTTAAAATAGAATTAAAAAAATATAATTTTACAAAATACTAGTGCTATACAAAAAGGTATTTTTGGTAAATTTGATTTACACTGATTTTAACGCTTTGTATGTAATTATGTCCCAGTTTATATAATAAACTGGGTCATAATTACACGTAAAGACGTTATATTCTTTATATCGTTATATCTTCACGACAGGAATAGGCATAGCGGTAGTACTTCCCGGAAGAACCTCTCACAAAGAGCCTCATTAATATTATCTAACTCATACTCATATTATTTATTGCAATTATTATGTTACATGGTGAGGTCTTAAAGTAAAAAATGGTGAATACATAATAGGTCCTTATCTTTAGGGCATAGCAATATTTGGAGTGAAACCGGGCCGAAGTCTGAAAAAGTAGATAAATTAAAAGCTAGTTGTTAGTGTTCTATTGAAGTCAATTAAATCTTATACCTTTAAACGAGAAAATCTTGTATATATATATTTAAGATCTCGGAAACTGAGCCAACGATTTTCATGAAATTTTGTATACAGGGGTTTTCGGGGACGATAAAACGATCTAGCTAGGATTCATTCTCAGAAAATGTCGCGTTATTGGTGTAGTAATCAACTTTATCATAAAATAACATAACTCCTAGCGCCATCTGTTACTTAAGTCATGAGTTAGTGGGACAGAGAACGCCATCTATTGACGAGTAGTGGAGTTTATTATTATGTCGGTAAGATCGAAAAATGTTTTGAATATTTCATCAGTATGTAAGTCATTCGTATTTAAATATAACTCACAACAACAGTTTACCAAAAAAAAAATACCAAGCGAAGCTCGGGCACCAACTGCTAGTTATTATTATAACGCACCCTTCGAACCCTTTACTATTATCACGCTACGCAGGTATCCACTATTTCGAGAACACCAATTTATCTCTCTATAAAACATCTACGATCATTACGCACGCTCCAAATCAGTATCAAATTCCAATAACTAGAGAATAAAACCCTGCCTACAACCTAGGTACCCAACCATCCATCAGACATAAACAATGGCACTAAAATCCGTCCTAGATTCGAAAATCCGTAGCTCTTGGATATTCGCAAGCTCTCAGAGCATTAAAACTTGCCACTATAGAATTCTGGCTAAGTCTCGAACTGCAAGCTTAGCGGAGAGACAAGCGTTCAAATAGCAACGAGTTTGTGTGAACTGTCGATACTTACACAATCATCATTCTTAAATCTACTCTTCTTCTTCCTGCCCTTATCCCACTTTATGCGGGGTTGGCACAACATGTTCTCCTCTTCCATTCTCCTCTATCAGCCGTCATCTCTGTATTCACTTCCTTCTTATCCATGTCATCCTTCACACTGTCCATCCATGTTTTCTTTGGCCTACCTCTACCCAAAAATCCATCCACATTCATACTCTCCTAGTCACATGACTTTCATCCCTCCTCATGACATGCCCATACCACGCCAGCCTGAAATCCATCCTTAAATCTACTGCTGTGCATTATTATCTGAAATCAATGACATAATAATAAGTCGCCTCTATTCATTTCGAAGGCTGTGATCCCTCCATTAAATCTTCTAGGCTTGTTCGCGTAGAACTGGACTGGAACTTGACGTTTCAAAGTGATCCGTGTGATAACATTGAATAAATACATAATTGACTTTGAATCGACTTCCCGCAATTTTACAATGGTTTCGATCCATTCAAGAGCAGGGTACTTTGTATTCTAGTTTCGATTATCGGTTCCCGTAATCTCTCGTTTCTCTCCCTCTCTCTCGATTCTGGTTTCTAGTAATCGGTTCTGGTTATTGGTTCTACTAACCGATAACCAAAACCAATGTTCCGGTTATCGGTTCCTCGTATTTATCCTAAACTCCACCCTACTAACCCTATCGGTCACCTTACCAAGCTGGTAATTTGTTTACTATTCATCAATCTTCAAAAATATTTTAGTACTATGTTTTATGTATATCGCTCTGCTCAACGCTCATCTCGTGCACAACTGCGGTCTAGCAGTTTCAACTCAAAAGTAAACTTACCATTATCATAGTATTTGGAATCGGATTTGTTTAAACTGCAAAATTGAATCTACCCATACAATGCTTCGTGAAGTTTGAAGAGATGGTGTTCTTTTATAGGAGTTTTCCAGTTAAGCTACATTGTATGGTAAAGAAATGATAAGAAATCGTAGTTACGTTTCTACGGGAACGCAATGGGTACTAACCATACTATACCATTCATGTATACTTTTAGTTAATATAAAATTTAATTTGTGTCTTCCCTTTTTGCTTTGTTCAGATAATTATTTTGAAAACAATTCCCTTTCATATATATATATTCATAAATTTTATGTGCACTGCCCGCTAAGAATGTCCGAATTACACAAAGGTTAACTGGAAGAGAATGCTCTCTAGCATTAAGTTCGCTTATGTACAATGCATTTTTTTTTGTTTTAGTGCAATAAAGAATTTTCTATCTATCTATCTATCAATACCAGAACATAAATCATGAACATTATTGAATATCAGTATCGTCTCTACTACTGTACCGCCGTATCGAAGCTCATTTTACCAAAACAAGGTCAAACTAAGCCTCAATATGTTTTATACCTAATGTTCAAAACCTTTTTTTTCGATGAAAATTACAAGCTGATAATGGTAATGATAATGACAGTATTATCGATATTTCTTTTAAATTGATACTAACGGCCAAAAATAATTGGCCAAATTGGACCGATATTGAAGTTTTTATAAAAATTGCGATTCTAAAGAAACGAATAAAATTAAAGTTATAAATGGAAGTTTGCTAAAAATTACATTAAATTTTGAGAAAGTAATGAAACAGTTTCTTTTTCTTCTTCTTCTGCGCTGAGAGGCCAGTCTGAGCTGAGAGGCCAGTCTAAGCCGAGAGGCCAAATATGACAGTCACAAAGAAAAAATAAAAACAATACACACACGCTTTTACTGTCTTCGGAGCCACAACTCTCTAGCAACACAAAAGAAAATGAAGGAGCGCTTAGCAGTTTTACCCTAGTTCTACGTATATCTAATGCTGCCTTCCTACGGTGCGTGGTTCTGTAGATCATCACGCACAGCGCACGACGACGCACGGCAACGCACACAGAAAGGGCTCCTGTGCTACCGCGCACCTCGGCGCACGAGACCGTTCCAGTGTGTCGTGCGAGCTGATCCGCCTCCGTGCGCGATATCACACACCGGTGGGAAGGGGTTATTGTATAAGCAACTCTTGAAAGAATCTAGATAACAATTTTAGTATTTTAATTGTTGTAAAAAAAGTTGAAATTGTTGTTTTGAAGTTAGAAAGTAGAAGTTGTGGCTAGATGCTAATTGGAATTACAGTTTGATGAGTTTCGAAGTACTACCGGCGTGTACTCGAAGTTTCTGTGCTTCGGGCTTCAAAGTTTGAAAGCTACTGTAATGCTACTTGGAAACTTATTTTTGTTGAATGAATTTCGGCATTATTTATTACGAATAATAAATACAAAGATTTACCGCTACATCAAAATATTTATAGCGCGCTCCAATTAATAAAGTAAAATAAATATTGTAGACAATCCACACAACACTGTCTAGCCCCAAACTAAGCAACGCTATAATAGCCTTACTTACAAGCGTTACTTAGGTGTGACTTCGCCCTGTCACTGTTTGACATTACCGGATGGTAAGAGATGACAGTTGCTTAAACACTGATTAGCTTTTGAAAAATACTTGTAAGTAATGAGGTAATTATGTAAAACGCGCTCCAATTAATAAAGTAAAATAAATATTGTAGACAATCCACACAATACTATCTAGCCCCAAACTAAGCAAAGCTTGCCAGAAAATGCCGGATATAATACTTAACTACTTATTTTTGTAAATACATTCTTATAATACAATATACTTAACACAAAATATAATACAATTGATTTTATATTGTTATTTCAAACGAATTATGTAAGTACAGTCAGCATTCAAAGTAGATTGGCAAATTCAGTTATTAAATCCAATTTTTTTAAGCATTTGTCAAAGATATAGGCATTTTCCGTTTGTTAAGAGTTGTGCTTCAAAGCAGATCTTCAAATAAATTTCAAAACTTAAATATAAAGTGGGATAAGGTTTAAAACATACATTAAAACCCAGAAATGCTCATTTACTTATGACACTGGCTGTACCTTTTATAAATATTAGCATTTATTCAGCAATAGGCAGATCAAAAAGCGTGAAAACTGACAATCTACATCTACCCTATAATATTATAAAGAGGAAAATTTTGTATTTTTTGTGTATGTTTGTAATGAATAAACTCAAAACCTACTGTACCGATTTCAAAAAGTCTTTCACCATTAGAGTAACATAGTACTCAATTTGAATGTTATCAATAATAATGTTAGGTCATTGACTTTTGCACTTATATTATAGCCTATGAGCTATATTTAAGCTGGGACAGGTAGCTAGTCGTGAATAATGGTACTCAAATTGCGTCCAGAAAAAAGAAGACGAAGCATAAGATGACCCACCCAATGGAAAAACATGACATTATGAAGGTAAGGGTGAATACAGGGGTCTCCAAATCATTCTTCTTGGAAATGTACAGAAGGATACAGCTCAAGTTACACAAAAACAAAAAAAAAAATACGCTTACTACAAGGATGTATGTTTTACTACAATGTTTTCAAGACAAGAGTGAATTATCTTCTAGGTAAGCGTGCTACATCGTCGACCGCATCATCACTTAACAGCAGGTGAGATAGCAGTCAAACGCAAACCTATAAATTGTAAAAAAAATATAAAGAGCGAGCAGTGTATAGTTTGATGTGTATCCTTGTGTACAAGGTATATTTCCAACAGTGGATTTTATAGGGCAATAGTGAAATAAGATACTCACAGGCATATCGTTGATGTAGAAGTTGAGTTCGGACGGCGGGCGGCTTGGCCCTGATGAGCAGTTCGCTCTGAGGATGTCTCCGGGAGTGTAGTAGTGCTGACTTGTCACCAGGGACGGAGGCTTTGGGGGGAGAACTGTTGAGGAAAAAAGTCGTATATTTTTACAGTTGGTTGGTTAATAAGATTCACATCATTATCAAACTGAAGCTGAAGGAATCCTCTGCTGGATATGGGCCTCCCCTACACATTTTCAGGAAGAACGATTTTGAGCCTTTTCCATCCATCGACTTCCCGTGATCTTAACAATGTCGTTGGTCCATCTTGTGGGCGCCCTACGCTTCGTCTTTCTGTTCGTGGTTGCCATTCGAAAACCTTTCACAAGATTTTTCATTCACATAGATTTTAGAAATTCTTGATTTGAATTTCCCATTTTCCGATAGGAAATGGATTTTGGATTCTACTTCCACATACGAGGTTCAAGACTTTTGGTAGAGACTAAAAATCATATTCAAGTGAACCTGTGTATGATTTCAAACTTACACAAAAGAGTCTTATCTATCAGACTACTATTGGAGCAGCCTCTGATGTCGTCACTTGAACAGCTCCATACAAGTATTTAAAAAGCTAAATAATACTGACCGACAACCTCCATGTTATTGGAGACGATAGAGGTGGCGAATGAAGGAGCATCAGCCGTGACCTCGCAACTGAAGTTTCCCGATAGCCCAAAGCCCACCTTTGTCAGCACCACTTGGCTCTGGTTTGAATTCGCCAACTGTTGACAAAATATTTTTTTTAGAAGCAACGCGCAAACGTAGACACTTTTTGTTCCTGGCAAGAATTAGTCCCATTTTTTTTTAACTAGATCACAGGTGGAACTTGCATTATGACCCTCTAGGTAATTAGGTTACAATGACAGTACACAGATGGTAGCGGCCCCGCCTCCACCATCACATCGTTTCGTCCATCAACTTGAGCTTTTAAGTTTCAATAATGCTTGTTATTTCGTCAGCACCCACATCTAAGGATCATACAGAAAACGGTAGGAACCAAGCCGTAGTTTGCTGCCTGTTCTTCTAGGTTTGGTTGCGACTTGCGTGGAACTGGCACCTAGACTCATCTAGCTTTAAAACGTTTCAAAGTGATCCTTGTTATCACAAATACGTATTTATTCAATAGTATCCTATTGAATAAATAAATCTTTGACTTCGCCTATAAACCAAAACACAGCAAAGCAGCTTTGCGGCAGACACATGCATGGTAGTAGGTATTTTTTTATTTATTACTTACCCGTCTTAGCCCTTTACGAAGTCTCTTACTACTTCTCTTTGTTTTTATGCCAGTCTAAAATAGAATATTAAGTCGGTACGACTCCACCACTTCTGTTCCCCAAATAAATATATAAGTGCCAATTTTCTCAGTCTGTCTCTCAAACAAAACGAAAGCTAAGATCAGAAACAGCGCTGAACTAGAAAGTAATAAATCAATGTGCATAATAATTACATCCAATTTCAACGAAGCGTCACACAAACAGGGCGAATCGTAAATTAATTGTGACAGGGTTGAAGAGAATAATGCGACGACCGTCCTCTACGCCGTCATATTCAATTCAATTTATTTATATTCAGATTTAAACATTCAATTACCATTTTTTATGTAAAATGGCTGTGAAAAATATTTTCGAAAGCCGAAGGAAAAACATACAAACAAGACGTGTTGTTTCAATTCGTATTTTATTGCAATCAAAGCTCAAAACAATCTTTAAACTGCGACTAAGTTTTTGATTTGAAAATAAAAATTGTTTTTGAAAAAAACTCGGTCTCGTGCGGACTATAAAGCAGAGAAAAGTTGCCTACTTGGGGCATGTCTTACGGCATGAGCGTTACCATCTGCTCCAATTTATTATGATGGGCAAGTTGTTGGGCAAGAGAGGAGTAGGTAGAAGAAGAACATCATGGCTTCGCAACATCAGGGAATAGATAGATAGATAGATAGCAAATTCTTTATTGAACTAAAACAAAAATTGCATTGTACATAGGCGAACTTAATCCATAGGTGAGGGAATGGACCGGGATCAAGAAAGTAGAAGACCTATTTAGGCTTGCCCTAGATAAAAGAAAGTTTAAAAGGATGACTGCCAACCCTCAGTAGTGGAGAGGCACCCTAAGAAGAAGAAGAAGTTTTTGATTGCAACAAAAGATACACAAACACCCCACATGTTATTGCTAACGATTGGCATATTACGGTCACCGCGATTTACAAAACTGTAGCAGCTATAGTTAAGTATAGTATAGCTTATTAAACAAATGGAGCAGACATCTCATTTCATTTTAAATCTGCTCTCAAGCAGGTGCACTGACGATTAGATTAATTTTCATTCTATTATTTTTCACATGCATGTCTGGCTCTGTCTCTGGTTCTGGTTTTGAGTTTTGAGTCTGTGTGAGTGCTCACCAGTGCTACTGTGTGTGTGACGTTTTGACGTAGGATTTATTCAGTCAACACTCACACAGTCTCAAAACCAGAACTAGAGACAGAGCCAGACAGAGCTCATGGTAGGCCTACTGTTTTCCGTTTTATTGTAACTCGCTTCAGTAAATATTTATTTAAAGATAAGTAAACATTGAATTGTGAAGTTTGAACGACAACTTTTGAAGACAAATAACGGTTGTTTTGATTGCTCGAGAGATGGCGTCTTCCGAGCACTCAATTCGTTCCGAAGTAAAACAATGCTTTGGAATAGATAAAAGAACCTATGTATTGTCATTATTATTTTGAGCTAAAATAACAACTGTAACAAAATTCAATTTAACAATAAAGTTCTTGATAAAATTAATTAACTTTATTTTATTTCTTGAAAATGCCTGGTATAGTACGAAAATTTTTCTTCCAAAAAAAGTCGTGAATGCTTTGGAAAAATTTTGATTACTCCAATAATTATCAAATCCTTTTAAAACTAAAGATTAATTCTCCAAATGCTTTAAGAATATTTTTTTCAAAGAGGTTGAAAAATTATTCTTCCTTAAAAAGTGACTTGTGACTGTGCGTGTGTGTGTGACTGTACTTGCTCGAAGCCTCGTCGCGAGAATGACACACATTGATAGAGACAAAGAAACTAGCTTGAAACAATCAAGAAACCTCTTCTCGCTGTATTTTTCACAAAGCATCCCCGACTACCAACTACATTTTTTGTAAGGACGCCGCCATCTTTCCCCGTCGCGACGCAGCAGATGTTCATACGTTCAATCCTTATCATGGCCCCCTTTTTCACACTCAGGGTATATAGCAGGATGGCTGGCTCAGTTTGTTCTGAACTATTATGTATTCATCATTTTTAACTCTAAGACCTCACCATATAACATAATAATTGCAATAAATACACACACATTATACTTATAGGGTGTTATTAATAATCCTGGCGCAACGCTGGAGTAGTTAAATCGTGTTTTGTCACATTTGCTCGAGTTGACAATTGCATGTCAATGCAAGAGACAAAACACGGATCAACTAGTCCAACGCTACGCCAGGATTATTAATAAGACCCGTAGGGTGTTATTAATAATCCTGGCGCAACGCTGGAGTAGTTAAATCGTGTTTTGTCACATTTGTTCGAGTTGACAATTGCATGTCAATGCAAGAGACAAAACACGGATCAACTAGTCCAACGCTACGCCAGGATTATTAATAAGACCCGTAGGGTGTTATTAATAATCCTGGCGCAACGTTGGAGTAGTTAAATCGTGTTGTAACGGTGGAAAACTGGGTGCAGACAGGCAGACCGACTATTTCGGCTGCGTTGGCCCTGACTAGCTCAGTTGGGGTTCGATGTTCCTACCGCACAAAAGATTTTTATTCTAAAATAAAATAAATGTTAGAAATCAGTTACAGCGTTTTATTTAAAGAACACATACCTCTTACATGACATGTACATTAGCTTAGGAATGAAAAATTGAAACTGCACAGCTATGCTATCTTATATACTATATAATCCTAAAGTGATCCTTCATTTACATGACCTTAAAGTGAGCTCAAATAGCTACTTAACTACAAATTTATATGCTCAGCTATTAACCAGAATAGAGGTTATCCACATGCCAGACTATCTTTCTTACAAATGAACCTACTACTAATCAACAAGTTACAAATACATTGAACGCTACGTTCTCTGACATGGGATTGAACAAAGAAATTTAAAGGGACACCTTATACATATGAGAGGTTTAATGACCTCACGGGACAACAATATATTCCTTTACATAAAATGTAAGCAATGGCTATCATGGATACATGAGAGGTTCAATGACCTCGTGGAATACATAAAAATCAATAATGCTTATATTATTTACACGGGATGTTTAGTGACCATATGTTCAAACTTTATCCAAACCATAGCTCTCAAGCGAGCACAAATTTATTCAGGGAGAGGTTACTGCTTAGTGTGTCGGAGATGTGGATATTTGAATTTACCAATCCCAAGGCCCCGGATGACCCAATTAAATGAAACCCACAGAAAACTAACTTGTGAGTCACCCCTGGCGTCCGCCTCTAAAATAACCCAAGCGACCGTATTCTGACCGACAGGATGGTAAGATAGTAAAACGCACGACAAAGACGATGGCAATTCCCACGTCAACGAAACCCTACCTATTGACAACAAAAATAGCACTCTCTACGGCAGCAAACAATCTCTTGGCAACAAACAACCCTTTGGCAACAAACAATTTTTTGGCAACAAACAACAGCCCAGGACTCCACGGAGAACTGTCCTGACGCGCCTACTCCTTCCGCATAAAAATAAATTGGCACTGGCCCACCTCAGAATCGCCGACGGGCGCTTATCGTTCACGTGCGACGTCACCCACGTGCCCTGCCGCCACGTGCCCTGCCGTGCAGTCGCCGACTGCCCCCGCCACGTGTCTCGCGCCCCCGCACAGGCGAAAGAAAAGGGAGGCGCCACGCAGACGGTGTCAGCAAACTGAAAAATACAAGACAACAGGTTAATCTTGGCAACGTGCGGACACAGCCCGCAGGATGCTGCGTCCCTAAAAATACAACTGATCCTCCCCTATATGCCCCATGCTGTGTGATGCTTCTCAGATCCCCTACGTACCAGAAATGGGCGCTCGCCCAGCTTGCAGTCGGCTCGTATCGGCAGCGAGAATGCTGGCTTCGTGTGCTGGGGCTCGTCTCTGGGCACGCGGTGATGGTATTCGTTGGCGCAGCTTCGTCTGTAATACCCAAATCTGGTTAGCGAGGACTCCTCCACAAACCCAACGGTGCCAGGGTGCAGCTTTCGTACGTACCGGCGATTCTTCTAGGCTCGGCGTCTTTTCCGTGGAATGCCCCCGGCGGCTCCGCACGCGCCTTTTATCACCTTTGCTACCACATCCCCGCACCTCGAGCCACAAACTTCCGCCCAGAATATTCCAGAACACTTGCTCCAATAATCCACGGCATATTCGTCTCTCCGGCCAGCATTTTTAATGTCTGTAATTGCGAGCTCGCTTCACACATCGACCCAACCAAATTATTTCTATTCACCCGCTAATATAGTTTATTTCTTAGTTAGTTACACTACTCGCCAATGGAGGCACTCGCGTCTTGCTGATGGTGAAAACGTTGTCCTTTTCCAACACAAGCTAAACCCTATTTCTCTCCTTCTCCGACCCTATCGACATGCGACTACTTCGTAACAGATGTCACTAGTAGACACCGTTCGATACGAACATCGCTACCCACAAAAGTGTTGACATCTGTCAAATCCTGTATTTTGCGGCTACTACTTAACAGATGGCGCTCTTCGCCAGCCATCTGCCTAGCCATTTATAGTGTTTCTATTCGTTACCAGAGGTCGCCCTTACAACGTTTCAACAACTCACTCACCAACTTGCGTCTTGGCGCGTAAATTTAAATAGCTCTCCATTAGCTTTCGACTGATACGAAAAACTATTCTGCCAAAATAAATGAAATGCTACAATACCCCCCCGGCCGTTAAAAGTTTCACTACACTTAGTGAAACTGCGCTGCCCTCAGCGCTGGTACTGAAATGAAAAGCTTTATATCTAACTATAACCATATGCACATATTACAACTCAAAATAAACTTGACGAACAAAAAAAAATATAAGAACAAACCAAACTCCTTATCACTGTAAAAAAAACGTACAATACCTTATCTACTAAACTAGCCTAAAACAAATTCTCCTGTAAAAAAAACTTTATACAATCCTTGTACATTCCCTCCACGCCCGGAGATCCCTTCTACCATGGCGTGGCCTCATAAAATTAGCGGTCTTCTCAAGTCGTCACTTGTACAGCTGAAACAATCGGTTCGTCCTTGAACCGAAAAATACAAACAAAACTGGCACGTCTTGTCGCGGGAGACCGGCTATCGGAGTGGACCCATCTGCGGCGACGTCGTTATACCTGTTCCTCTTGCCTCCCCTTTCTTATCGCCATCCATTCATCAATCTTGCATGCTTCATCTCTCATTATGCAAATGTCTAATCTACATACCCTTCTTTACAACCATCACCATTCACGCCTAGCGATACCCTACGTGGAACCGTGGGTACGCGACCTCTCGCCCGTACGTGTCCTACCCTTTGTGGTGGATACGCTCTGCTCATCCATTCTGCTCCTCACTGCAAGAAACCTAACTCCATCTCACGCCTGGTCCTATATGTAGTCCTTTCACCCGTCTGCCCTTTAGACATACAAACAAACATTTTCCAAAAAAGAACAAACCAAAATCTACAAGAAAAATGAGTTATCATATTTCCTACTGCCTTACAAACCAAAACCAAACCAAATATTTACCTACAGTTCACAACACCTACTGTGGTGTTGTGAAACCCTAAACCTTTAGGTCTTTCATGTGCCAAGACCCTAAAATCTTCCCGTCCATGTCCTCTAACTCGAAGACCAGTGGTGACAGTACCACTTTCACCCTGCATTTCTCGTACTTAGGACATAACTTCGCCATCTTGAACTTTGCCGCGTCGCTGAGCGGATGGGTTCTTTTCCAGACGATGTCCCCTACTTTCACTGTCGCTTCTCTTCTCCTGAGATTGTACGTTCTCGTGTTCGCCTGGTGTGCCTTGAGTATGTTCTGCCGCACTGTGGCAAAAATGTCTGCCAGGAGACCTAATTCTCCTGCAAACTCTTCCCTTGGCATTCCAGGTTGATATTCCTCTTCTGTAGCCGTGTAGTGCGATCCATCCACAATCGGTTCTCTGGCATGAACCAGAAAAAATGGTGAGAATTTGGTGGTTTCGTTCACGGCGCTATTAATGGCGAATTGGATCTTATGGATGTTCTGATCCCAGGACCTGTGGTCGTCTTTCACATACGCCGCCACGGCCGTCATGACCGTCTTGTTATAGCGTTCCACCAAATTCACCTGTGGCGTGTAGCGTGGTGTATAATGCGTTTTTGGGATTCTGTACTTTCTCAAAAGTGTACGGAATTCGGTCCCCGTGAATTGCGTTCCATTATCCGCAATCACGGTTTCCGGGACCCCGTGAATTAAGAAAACACCGTTTTCCAAAGCGTTCGACACCAGTGCGCTTGTGGCTCTACGAAGTGGGAATAGCAAAGTGTACTTTGAGAAACAACAAGTGACTACAAAAATATATACAAAACCTGACTTAGACCTAGGTAAAGGACCTACCAAATCTACCGACAAAACCTGAAACGGACGGTGACAAACCTTAGGTTTGCCCATTAGACCTGGAACTGCGCGGTTACTGGATTTGTATGCCGCGCATGTGTCACATCCCTCTACATACTCCTTGATGTCCTTAAACATTCCTGGCCAGTAATAACGTAAACATATCCTTCTGTGTGTCTTGAAGACCCCTAAATGCGCTGCTGTTGGAGGTTCGTGGTTTTCCCTGATGATTTCTCTTCTTCTGTCGAGTGAAAGGACCTCCTTCCACTCGAATTCCTCCATCAAAGAGTATTTGGCCTTCGAAAATCGGTACAGCTTGTCTCCTTCTATCCGGTACGCTGGGTAGTGACTCGGGCTGTTCTGTACATTCTGTAGGATATTATCATACCATGGATCTGGTGCCGTTCCCGCTGTGTCTCCTATGGCATCTACCCTGAGCAACCTCGAGAGAGCATCCGGAACCACGTTGTCTGAGCCTTTCCTGTGTTCTATGTGAAAATCGAACTGTGATAGCCTGCAGCCCCAGCGGACCAGTCTACCTGTAGGATTTTCGAGCCGCATGAACCATTTTAAAGATGCATGATCCGTTATTACTGTGAAATGCCTAGAACCCAAATACGCCTGAAACTTCTCTACTGCAAAAATTACAGCTAACGCTTCTCGCTCCGTAGCACTATAGTTGCGTTCCGCCTTCGAAAGCGATCGGCTGACGTACGCTATAGGGTGTTCTGCGTCATCGAGCTTCTGTGTCAACATGCCTCCTATGCCGAATGATGAAGCGTCACAATGCACGAAAAACGGCCTGTCAAAATCGGGACACGCCAACACTGGTGATGATACCAAAGCTTCCTTCAGCTTGGTAAATGCCCTCTCTGCTTCTTCATTCCACTTGAACGGCGGAGCCTTCTTGGAGGTTGATGTCAACGCATTCAACGGCGCGGCTATTGACGCAAAATCTCTAATAAACCTACGATACCATGAAGCCGTTCCTAAAAACATCTTCACCTCTTTTGCAGAATTTGGAATGGGAAAATCCAAAATGGCACGGACCTTTTCTGGGTCCGTCCGTAAACCATGCTCATCTACAATATACCCCAAATACTGCAAAGACTTCCTAAAAAACTGACACTTTTCGTAGTTGACGGTTAGGTTCGCGAACTTCAACTTTTCTAGAACCCTCTCGAGCAATACCAAATGTGCCTTCAAATCGGAACTGACTATTATGATATCGTCTACATAAACATACACTAGGCCCTCCAAAATGTCACTGGCAAAACCGTTGTCAAATAAGAGGTCCATTAGGCGCTGCTGCCGTGCACTCGCACCACAAAGCCCGAAGGGCATCACCTCAAACTTGAAAAGGCCTTTTCCGGGCACTGTGAAGCTTGTTTTCTCCTTTGATGCTTCCTCTAATGGGATCTGCCAGAAGGAAGACGCTAAATCTATCGAAGACAGAAACCTTGCTTCCTTCAGACTATCTAAAATTTGTGGAATATACGGCATTGCATATGCATCTCCTTTTGAGACCGCGTTCAGTTTCCTGCAATCTAAACAAAACCGCCAGTCGCCGTTTGCTTTTGGCACCAGGAGCGCTGGATTGTTCCAAGGGCTTTCACTTGGTGATACTACGCCTAGTTGTAACATCTTGTCCAGTTCTTTATGCAAGGCTGCCCTTTTCTCCGGTGAGAGTGGATATTGTTTTGTTTTGATTGGCTGAGCGTCCCCCGTATCGATAGTGTGCTTCATCAGATGCGTCCTTCCTAAGCCTACCTTGGCGGAAGAGATGTCATGAAACCTTTTCACTACCGCGTCCGCTTCTACCTTTTCTGATGGCGAGAGCGACTGGTAAGTGTGAATAGACCTAAATGGGCCATCTGAAACACTACCTACACAACACGTTGGCCTGTGTTCTACCGCATTCCTCCTATTTATAACATCTGGTGCTAGATTGAAAGCCCGCCAGAAATCTATGCCAAATACTACATCAGAATTTATTTCTGGAATTACATAAAATTTAATAACCCTAGTAGCGTCTTCAAACGTCAGTGGAAGCAACATGTACCCTATTGCCTTGATGCGGTCCCCGTTCCCGACAAATACGGACCTATCTACCTCATGAAGCGTATAACCTATTCTCTCTAAAATATGTAGTGCTCTATTGCCTAAAATTGATAGACTTGCACCAGAGTCTAACAAACCATAAAAAGCTAGATCTACCAACGTAACCTTCAAATATGGACGTGAATCCTTATGACATGGTGAAAATAGAACCGACACAGCTGATTCACGGGTTTGATCCCACCTCCCTTTTACGGGATGGGTGGTGTGACCGTCCCGGTTCTTCCTAACAAATTTTTCCGAATGCCCCGATCGACGTTGAAGCTTGGCCACCATCCTTCCCCTACACTTCGGGCAACTCCTGACTGTGTAGCCTACTTCCCCACAGTTATAGCACTTGACCTGCTGATTAAATCTTCCTTTCCTGCAGTCCCTAGACCAATGTCCCATGCCGCCACACCTAAAACAACCAGATTGTGGTGTTCTATCTGATTCCTGCTGAGTGGACACCGCCGCCAGCTGTGATCGCGGCTTGGAGCCCTTGTACGCCAGTGTTGGGTTTAATGTCCTAGTCGATACTTCAGGTGGTTCTACGAAAAAATCTGATCGCTGCTTTGCTGCCTCTAGCCTCCTACACTTATCCTTTAGCGACGCAATTGATGTGATGTCTACTAACGCTAGTTGTTCTGTAAAAGATGGCCTAATATTGTGGAGCAGAATCTCCAATAACTCCTGTTCTGGCAGTGGATTCTTCAGCCGAGCGACCAAACAGTTCATAATCGAGAAGTAAATATGACTGGGCTCCTCCACCCCTTGTGTCCTCGCCCTTATTTCTCCTAATAACCTATAATCGTAGTCTATCGGACTAAACTCCTCTATCAACAATGACGACAGCTCGCTCCATGAAGAAACTTGGTCTTTGATGCCCCTGAACCATAGCAAGCCCTGGTCAGTAAAAAGCTCAGAAGCTGACTCAAATAGTTTTCCCTCTCTGGTATCGTTCGCTGCACTAAGTTCCTGCAACCTCTCTAAAAATGACCTGACATCTCCTACTCCATCAAACTTGACACCCCACTTCGCAATCGGAACCTTAGGACCCGCGCATTCTACGACAACTCGTTGATGGGTGCTATCCTTCACTGCTGGCAACACCTCGTTGGGACCTGCCGCTTGTACTGGGTCTTGAACTGGGTCCTTCGACAAACTGTGCACGTGGATCGCCGGATCTGTCATCTTGTCTACCTATAATAAAACCACGGTACCCAAAGACAAATGGAAAAACTACCAGAAGCAAACGATGTAAAAAAAAACTTTTGAAACGAGCCTCCTTAAATAAAAAATGTGCTATAACCATCAAACGTGAAAGCAATTCTTCCAAAAAAAACTCACAATAACGCTAACAAAAAAATTAACTCTATACCCAAGGTAAACAGTAGAATGTAGGTCAAGGCAAAAAAAAAAAAAATTTTTAAGTTCCAAACGCCTAACCCTACCTCCCCAAAAAATAATCTAATGTTTACCCCTCAAAAGTTTCGAAAATCCCAGGTTTGTGTGTGTGTGTGAGGGTGTGTGTGTGCGTGTACGAGAGGACTCGTAAATAAAATTAAACTGTTATAAGTTTCAACAGCTGGTCGCTAACCACAGAAGTGTATTATGGTTATTAGAGGTTGGTCAGTGGAATTCGACACTATAGGTACTTAAAACCTTCGGGAACTTGATTCTAGCCGGAAAGTCAATGAAAATACGCAGGGTCCATTAAAGCTGTTTTTATTCACAAAAACAAGACACTTAATGTTCGTCAATTTGTATAAAAGATTAGTTAAATAAAATAAGATTTAATTATACAGTGAAATACGTGTCGTCAAGCGAGAGCAGGCAACAGAAGAGAGAGCGAGACAGCAACACAGTTATCTGTCATAGACACCCTGACAGTGACATAACTATATACTAAGAGTGCGTTCAAAGATCCTAAATATTAACACTTCCCCTTAGGACTTTGAGCGACTCAAACAGAATACATTTCACAAGAAATCTTAATTTGAGACTCTACCATAACAATACAATTCATGCTCTACGACTCTACGTGCAACATGCAATTTTTAGACTCTACATACATTTTTCAGCAATGATTATGCAGAGCTATATCAATATAGTATGTAGGTAGTAGGTGGATACAGAACAAACCAGAATTACATGAATATAATATAAAGGTAACACCTACGTCTACTTAGGGATCACATTCATTTCATGTGTAAACAATTTATGTTTACATCCACCTAACGCTTTTGTTAGTACATCAGCTATCATTTGATCAGAAGGTAGATATTTAACAATTAAGAAATTCTTCCTAACCAGATCTTTGACATAGTGATAACGAAGATCTATGTGCTTCGTTCTCTTGTGACAATATTCTTTACATTCAAGAAGCTTGTGTGCACTTTGATTGTCATTAAACAATGTTATTGGAATATCTTTAGTTACAATTTCTGACAAAAAATTCCTAATAAAACAGAGATCTTTACATACATCAGAAATAGATAGATACTCAGCTTCTGTACTTGATAAAGCTACACAACGCTGTTTACGAGATTCCCAACTGACATTATTGCAACCAAGTTTGACTACAAACCCCGTATAAGACTTACGATCCACTAGGTCGTTAGCCCAATCAGCATCAGAGAAGGCCGTTATACTTAAATTATTAGACCTATTAAAACATAGACAATAATTTATTGTGCCTCCTAAATATCTCAGGATGCGCTTCAAAGCTAACCAGTGAGTCCTATTAAAATTGTTGCTGAACTGGCTTAGTTGACTACATGAAAAAGCAATATCAGGTCTAGTGCACACAGATAGATACATTAAGCTACCAAGAAGTTCTCTATAGCTATACATATAGTCATCAGGGTGTTCACTCTCACTTACTTCTAATTTACAATTAGGTACCATGGGAGTAGACACTGGTTTACATTTATCCATGCCAAATTTAATTAACAATTTATTAATATATTCGGATTGGTCAAGTTTTATGACATGCTTAATCCTGTCTCTATATACATTCATACCTAAACAGTTTGTAACTGAACCTAAGTTTTTAATACTAAAACTATTTTCTAGTATAGGCAATAATTCGTTTTTATCACAGCTATAAAATATGTAGAAATCGTCGACATACAAAGCTATAATTATGAGATTATTACCTTCTTTCTTAATATAAACACATGGCTCACATTTACTCTGTTTATAACCATTTTCAGATAATAATGTATGAACTTTTTCATTCCATATTCTGCTTGCTTGTTTAAGGCCATAAATGCCTTTTGATAAAAGACAAACTTTACTAATATCATTATTGGAAAAACCTGGAGGTTGTTCCATATAGATGGTTTCATCCAATTTTCCATTAAGAAATGCAGTAGTTACATCCACATGATCTATGCTTAAATCTAGCTCATTAGCCAAACTAAATAAGATTCTCATAGTGCTATGTCTAACTACAGGAGAGAAGGTTTCATTGTAATCTATGCCTCTAACTTGTGTGAAACCTCTGGCGACCAATCGAGCCTTAAATCTATCGAACTTGCCTGAGGCATCATGTTTACGTTTATAGACCCATTTACATTTGATGACTTTTCTATTTGGTGGCCTGTCGACTATTTCCCACACATTGTTTGCAATGAGCGAATTATATTCGCATTGCATGGCAGATTGCCAATGTTGACCCTCAGCACAAGACACGGCTTCCTCATACGTGTGAGGATCGCCTGGAAGTGCATGATGTGCCATGAGAGAGAAATCAGTTTCATATTCTTCATACCTCAATGGACGCTTAGAACGAGTATACCGAGCAGGTCGAGCAGAAGAGCGCGAAGGCGAAGGCTCTGGGGCTACAGCTGCTTCCCCTTGAGGTGCCACTAGATGCGGCGACGTCACCCGCTCACAGGGTACGTCTACGATCGGCGAACACGGAGAGCCAGCCTCGTTCTCGCTGCCAGTGCAGTAGTACTCATCCTGATCTGAAATCACAGATTTATTTGTTTCAGTATCTAATACAATAATATTTGGATTTATTTCTCTATCGTTACTAGAATGTGGCTGACCATCATTCAGTTCAACATTGGTACTAGAATCTAAAATACTTATATTAGAACTAAGTTCATTCTGATGACTAGACTTATTATTATTATTCAATTCATAAAACATAAAATTATTAGAATTAATATCTTTGTCAGTCTCATAGAATTTATTTTCTATAAATGCTACATTCCTAGATATAATAACCTTAGTAGGGTTAGCGGGGTCTGCAAGTCTATAGCCCTTAGAGGTCTGGCTATAGCCCACAAATAAATACATTTTGCTTTTAGCACCCAGCTTGTTCCTTCTTTGCTCAGGGATAAGTGAATAAGCAATACAGCCGAATATACGGAGATGACTAAGATCTGGCCTTGATCCAGTCCATTTCTCCTGTGGAGTAAGGCCAGATAAAGATGTAGTTGGGGACCTATTTTTTAAATAAATAGCAGTCATTACTGCTTCACCCCAAAAACGCTCCTCCAGGCCTGCCCCTCGTAGCATGCATCTCGCTTTTTCTAAGAGAGTCCTATTAAGGCGCTCTGAAACACCATTTCCCTGAGGACAATATGGAATAGTGGTCTGATGGACAATCCCTTCCTTTTTGAAGTAATCAGAAAAATTGCTATTACAATATTCTCCCCCATTATCGGAACGTAGTATTTTTATTGGAATACCCAATTGTTTTTCTACTTGTGACTTAAAATCAATAAAAGTAGAGAATACCTCATTCTTCCTCTGAAGCAGGTAGCCAAAGCTTTTCCTAGTAAAGTCGTCCGTGAAGGTTACCAGATATCTAGCGCCACCCCAACTTGCAACAGGCATGGGGCCGCAGACATCCGAGTGTATGAGTTCCAAAGGCTGGCTTGCTCGGTGATCACTTTTGGTTGGAAACGGCTTAGCTGCCATTTTCCCTTCCATGCATGGTATGCAGTCTTGCAACTCTTGCTTGTGATTGAACTGAAACAACACACCATTAGCCACACCATTCTTCAATGCTAGCATACCTTCAACTCCAAGATGGCCTAGCCTCCTGTGCCAGACATAAATCGGCACCTCAGCCACGTTAGCACTCTTTGCCTCCTGCTTAGGCAGGAGCGCCGAAGAATGCGCCACCAAACCGCACGTAGACGATGAACTTGGAACACGGGCTTTACCAGATAATTTGTAGATGCCATTTTTGCTATAGGCTTTACAAATTGAATTGCCAGAGATAACACAATTTTCATAGATATGACAACCCTTGTTGTTAAATGTTACAGTAAAACCCTTCTCACATAACCTACTAACACTCAGCAAGTTAATTGATAACTCAGGTACAAAAGAAACATTTTCAATATTCCTAACCATATCATCTGTTTCCAATAATACTTCACCCGATCCCAAACATGATATTTGTTCATTGTTTGCTATTTGTATCTCACTTTTACAGTCTTTAAAATTTGATAACCAACTTTTATTATTGCACATGTGCTTTGAACAGCCTGAATCGATCACCCAGTCCTGGTCCTTAGCAAGAAAAGCAGTTGCGACAAAAGATTTCTCTCCATCATCTTCTTTGTTCTTCTTGTCACGCCGAAGTTTGAAGCACTTTGCCTTCAAATGGCCTTTCTTCTTACAATAAGTACAGGTTTTAATTTGTTGTCTCGAAACAAAGGCTGTTGCAGATGTACCTGAATCAGACTTTCTGAATTCTTCTTGCAATAATCTGGATCGTACTAATTCACTTGATAGACTTCCTGTTAAACACACCGTCTCAAGACTGGAAACAAGATGATCATAATTCTCTGGTAGTCCGCTGAGGAGTAGTTCTGCGATCTCACCATCTTCGGTTTCTTTTCCAATATCTGCCAGCTGCTGAACTAGAGTCATAACTGCATCCACATACTCAGTGACCGATGTAAACTTAGATAACTCGACTCGATGCAGTTGTCGTAGAAGTAGAACTCGACGATACAGGCCCTTGTCTTCAAAAACTTTGGCTAAGTTCGTCCATGCTTCTCGACTCGTTTTAGCGTTATGAACATACTGATAACAGTGTGGTTTCACTGCTAGGCAGATTCTGGCAAGGGCTCGCTGATCTTTCCATTCTTCAACATCTATGCCTTGAGTGCAAGACCATACATTTTCTAGGGTTAATGTCATTTTCATGCAAAATTTCCATGTGTTATAGTTGCTCATACCCTCGAGCTTATCAACATTGTAGCTAGTATTCACTGAATTGTTGTTGTTGGAGCCGCCAGTGGACATAGTAGCAGCAGCAATACTCACGCCTGCGGTCGGCGGTGTAGACGTCGCCATGACGAGCAGCACGAGGCACGCGCACGCAATACAAAATGCACACGGTCTCCGACCCTGCGATGCTTTCGGCTTTTGAAAGAATCTCTTGAATATCCCGGTTGTCGTTAATAAGATTTCTTGTGCCGTCTGGGCTTCCAAAACCTATTAGAGGTTGGTCAGTGGAATTCGACACTATAGGTACTTAAAACCTTCGGGAACTTGATTCTAGCCGGAAAGTCAATGAAAATACGCAGGGTCCATTAAAGCTGTTTTTATTCACAAAAACAAGACACTTAATGTTCGTCAATTTGTATAAAAGATTAGTTAAATAAAATAAGATTTAATTATACAGTGAAATACGTGTCGTCAAGCGAGAGCAGGCAACAGAAGAGAGAGCGAGACAGCAACACAGTTATCTGTCATAGACACCCTGACAGTGACATAACTATATACTAAGAGTGCGTTCAAAGATCCTAAATATTAACAATGGTTCCTAATCCGTTGCAAAACTTTAACAAATATTAGTCTTGCAATATACATACAAAAAACTCTATGCTGATCGCAGCATACAAAAAAATATAACCACAGTAGCACTTTGCAAGACTATCTCCCTAACATGAAAGGAAGTGCCAAAAAAAAAAATTTTTTACATCAGGACAGGAATACACTCCTACAAAAATATACACCAGCAGAAAAATACACAGGTGAAAGAATACATCGGTAGAAAAGCACACACAATAAAATTATACACCCTAAGAAAATACACACATGATACACAAAGAACCTAAAATATACTTAAAATTAGCTGGACTGTTGTCTGTTGCCTTGTCTGTTGCTCTAAAATGTTACAATAACGCCTACCTACAGTGGTCACTAAACGCAAAAAAAAAATTTTCAAAAAAATTCAAAAAGATTTCAAAAACAAATTTTCAAAAAAATTAAAACTAGAAGTTGGGCGCCATTTTGTAACGGTGGAAAACTGGGTGCAGACAGGCAGACCGACTATTTCGGCTGCGTTGGCCCTGACTAGCTCAGTTGGGGTTCGATGTTCCTACCGCACAAAAGATTTTTATTCTAAAATAAAATAAATGTTAGAAATCAGTTACAGCGTTTTATTTAAAGAACACATACCTCTTACATGACATGTACATTAGCTTAGGAATGAAAAATTGAAACTGCACAGCTATGCTATCTTATATACTATATAATCCTAAAGTGATCCTTCATTTACATGACCTTAAAGTGAGCTCAAATAGCTACTTAACTACAAATTTATATGCTCAGCTATTAACCAGAATAGAGGTTATCCACATGCCAGACTATCTTTCTTACAAATGAACCTACTACTAATCAACAAGTTACAAATACATTGAACGCTACGTTCTCTGACATGGGATTGAACAAAGAAATTTAAAGGGACACCTTATACATATGAGAGGTTTAATGACCTCACGGGACAACAATATATTCCTTTACATAAAATGTAAGCAATGGCTATCATGGATACATGAGAGGTTCAATGACCTCGTGGAATACATAAAAATCAATAATGCTTATATTATTTACACGGGATGTTTAGTGACCATATGTTCAAACTTTATCCAAACCATAGCTCTCAAGCGAGCACAAATTTATTCAGGGAGAGGTTACTGCTTAGTGTGTCGGAGATGTGGATATTTGAATTTACCAATCCCAAGGCCCCGGATGACCCAATTAAATGAAACCCACAGAAAACTAACTTGTGAGTCACCCCTGGCGTCCGCCTCTAAAATAACCCAAGCGACCGTATTCTGACCGACAGGATGGTAAGATAGTAAAACGCACGACAAAGACGATGGCAATTCCCACGTCAACGAAACCCTACCTATTGACAACAAAAATAGCACTCTCTACGGCAGCAAACAATCTCTTGGCAACAAACAACCCTTTGGCAACAAACAATTTTTTGGCAACAAACAACAGCCCAGGACTCCACGGAGAACTGTCCTGACGCGCCTACTCCTTCCGCATAAAAATAAATTGGCACTGGCCCACCTCAGAATCGCCGACGGGCGCTTATCGTTCACGTGCGACGTCACCCACGTGCCCTGCCGCCACGTGCCCTGCCGTGCAGTCGCCGACTGCCCCCGCCACGTGTCTCGCGCCCCCGCACAGGCGAAAGAAAAGGGAGGCGCCACGCAGACGGTGTCAGCAAACTGAAAAATACAAGACAACAGGTTAATCTTGGCAACGTGCGGACACAGCCCGCAGGATGCTGCGTCCCTAAAAATACAACTGATCCTCCCCTATATGCCCCATGCTGTGTGATGCTTCTCAGATCCCCTACGTACCAGAAATGGGCGCTCGCCCAGCTTGCAGTCGGCTCGTATCGGCAGCGAGAATGCTGGCTTCGTGTGCTGGGGCTCGTCTCTGGGCACGCGGTGATGGTATTCGTTGGCGCAGCTTCGTCTGTAATACCCAAATCTGGTTAGCGAGGACTCCTCCACAAACCCAACGGTGCCAGGGTGCAGCTTTCGTACGTACCGGCGATTCTTCTAGGCTCGGCGTCTTTTCCGTGGAATGCCCCCGGCGGCTCCGCACGCGCCTTTTATCACCTTTGCTACCACATCCCCGCACCTCGAGCCACAAACTTCCGCCCAGAATATTCCAGAACACTTGCTCCAATAATCCACGGCATATTCGTCTCTCCGGCCAGCATTTTTAATGTCTGTAATTGCGAGCTCGCTTCACACATCGACCCAACCAAATTATTTCTATTCACCCGCTAATATAGTTTATTTCTTAGTTAGTTACACTACTCGCCAATGGAGGCACTCGCGTCTTGCTGATGGTGAAAACGTTGTCCTTTTCCAACACAAGCTAAACCCTATTTCTCTCCTTCTCCGACCCTATCGACATGCGACTACTTCGTAACAGATGTCACTAGTAGACACCGTTCGATACGAACATCGCTACCCACAAAAGTGTTGACATCTGTCAAATCCTGTATTTTGCGGCTACTACTTAACAGATGGCGCTCTTCGCCAGCCATCTGCCTAGCCATTTATAGTGTTTCTATTCGTTACCAGAGGTCGCCCTTACAACGTTTCAACAACTCACTCACCAACTTGCGTCTTGGCGCGTAAATTTAAATAGCTCTCCATTAGCTTTCGACTGATACGAAAAACTATTCTGCCAAAATAAATGAAATGCTACAGTGTTTTGTCACATTTGTTCGAGTTGACAATTACATGTCAATGCAAGAGACAAAACACGGATCAACTAGTCCAACGCTACGCTAGGATTATTATAAGACCCACAGTGCCCAAGTATGTGTATATAAGTTTTCTTTCAGCCAACTTCAAATAAAAAAGAAGGAGGTTCTCAATTCCGTTTTTTTTAGATGTTTGTTATTCCTTCGTCATTTATGAACCGGTTTGATTTTTTATTTATTTTAAAAATAAAAAAAAATATTGGACCCATAGAAGTTTTTTCAAAATCATTTCAGCATTTTGTCCATGAAGTCGGTTTCTCAAGTTATTTTTGTGTTTTCAAACACACACTGATTGTAAAATAATATTTCAAAAACGAACATAATTTTTTAAAGGTTTTTGGGGAATTATTTTTAATTTTATTATTCTCTGTTTTGTTAATATGAGCTAGCTGTTTGGATGGTACTGTGATGATAATAACAGACGTTTTGTTTCTCTTTTATTCTCACGAAGTGGGAATGTGCTCGCGAGTTTTTATAACTCAATATCCATTCGGGATTGATCAATTTGATGCTCTTTCTAAGAGGAAATTGTGTGGCGTTCGCATGATTGGATTATCGCGATTGGTGCTTGAGATTTGGACGATCCATACATTATGGATGAACGCCGTTTTGAAATTAATAGAAATGGTGAGAATTTTCGGGCTCGTGCGAGGCATTTTTATACAAAAAACGGTCCAATATCAGCCCCGAAAATACATTGTTTTTTAAGTTGTGGAATCGTTAAAACTCTTGGTAGGAATTGTGAAATTTTCAATACAATAGGTAAGAATATGAAATGGTCTAAATTGATAGGCTTTTAACACTATTGTTATTTCAGGGTTCTGTAAGTAGCTCATCACAATTCCATTCAAACCTTGTATTTAGTCAACTGAAGTAAATCAAGAATCGAATCGGAATAATCGGATTCCATCGTTCATTTATTTAGGAACACAAAACGCACCTCCGTTTCCCTTTTGAATTAATTAAATTCCTAGTCTCGGCCCCTTAATTTAAAGGGTGGTACAAGTTACGAGGGGATAAATATTAGAGTTGAAATTAGAGTTGGGTAATTGAAGTGGGACGAAGCAATGGAATTTCTAGTTCTTAGTTTTAGTGTAGTTTGGGCGGTCAATAAGTTTGTTATTGAATTTGTCATTCATGATTTATTATTATGCATATTTTAGGGCACAAACGACGCAATCCCACCAGACCGATGGATGGACGATGGGCCTTCACAATTGATATGGAACAAGCATTATGGCCCACCTGATGTTAAGTGGTAACCTTCGCCTATCACAAAGCATTGCCTCGTAGGTCATGCACGTCAGGAACGCGCCCTACGATGCACTTTCCTGCATCAATTAAAAAAAGTCTCTCAAAACCGATGTTTATAATTACGTGACTGCTGATTCAATTTCTGGAAGGCCAAGAATAAGTTACATGAACCAGATAAAAGAAAAAGTCGCTGTCATGTCGTTTAAGGAAGTCAAGGAGGCCGCATTCGAAAGACTTAATTAGAGAAAACTGCATGAAAACCCCGAAAAGAGCTCTTAAATTTAAAAAGAAGAAGAATGATGCTGATAAGCTTGTACCTAATGTTAGTTTATTTATGAAAGTATGTATTTATTTGCGAAATATCTTACATAATGAATTTGCTTGATATTTTGATCTCAGATCTCTCTGTCTCTCAAATTGAGCCATAGCGTTACTTGCACAAAGCACTTTCGGTTCGGCGCCTCTAGACAATATGTTTAATATACTAGAATTGTTATCTTGCCCTGAAATATTACAATTAATCAATTAATTGAAACAATTTGCGCCTTTGTGTGAATTTACTTTGATCTCTTTGTTTCACGCTATTTTCTTAATAGTCAAAACTAATTAATTATGTTTCTAAGTAATTTTGCTTTATTTTGGGGAGTAGTGAGTATTTAATTTAAAATTTATCTTGACACGCAAAGACTGGAAGAGATTTCTCTCAGCGATGGACTTTTACAATCTTTACGTAGGTATATCAAAATAATTAGCTTCTTCCAACGGCTTTGCTCGAGAGTTGCAATGTTTGGAGAAAGAAACAATTAGGGCTAATCCAAGTTTAAATGAAGGTATAATTTTTTTATGCAACAAATAAATACAAATAATACTAAAGTTTTTTTTCTGAATTAGTAAGACTTAGTCACAAGAATTTAACACATCATTGGTCCATGAAATGAACGGTTTCATTTTTAACCGACTTCCAATCAAAAAATCGGTTGTCTGTAAAGTCGGTTTACTGACGATAGTTGAACGTGATAACGTCATAAGAAAATACTCGCGGACTCGCGGACTCGCGGACTCGCGGACTCGGACTCGGACTCGAACTCTCGGACCCCCTCCGGACCCTCATTTACCCTTACCCTCATTTACCCTTACCCATTACCCGATCCGGGCTCGGGCTCAGGTACCTAAATGGAACGACGAAACGACGTAACGACGCACGAGTCATGTTTTTTCGTGCGTGCAGCCGGCTCCATCGATTTATAAGACGTTATCACGTCAAAAGGAGGAGGTTCTCAATTCGGTTGCTCTTTTTTTTTAAATGTTTGTTACCGCATAACTTCGTCATTTGTGAGCAGATTTGAAAAACTATTTAGGTACTGCTTCCAGATTGGTCCCATTTTAATTTTATGAAAATCGGTGTTGCCATTTTTTTTTAAATATTTATTTTAATATTTGTAACTGCATGCCTCCGTCATTTATGAACCTATTTAGTTAATTATTTTTTTATTTGGAAGGTTATTCCTACGTCCAGATTGTCCCAAACAAATTTTATTAAAATCGGTTTAGCCGTTTGGCAATGAAGTCGGTTTCACTAGTTTTTTAAACTTATAGTTATCTGATTTACATTTGCCATTCGAAAATCTTTACCAGAGCCTATCAGTACAAAAACCGATTTGCCGACAAAAGCATCCACCGCAGCAGCCACCGCATTTTTAAGGGACACTAAAAAAATATCCCGAGCAATATCATTAAAAAGTTAAAAGAAATGTGATTATGTACCCAACCATCTTTCAGTCCCTGAACACCTAACATTAGCGCGAGTATTATCAGCATAAACCATAATTTCGCCCATTTACCTCAACATTAAAACTGTAATAACAGCAAAGTGTAATATAAGGAGAAATCTGCCTAAACACTTCAGCGTTCGCTTATACAGGGTGTACAGAATGGGATCGCTTTTATGGGTGCTTAATGTAATTAATAATTACTACTTAAGTTTACGTATGTTGTTTTGCGTTCAAGCTTCAAACAATGGTACGCAATTCGCATAATTATTATGTGTTCATTTGTAAAATTATGGAGTGGGGTTTCCTCTTTTAATGTTCTGTAAGAAAAATCTTTAAGATTTCTACCAAGGAAGATTGTTTAGTCAAAGGATAAATAAAAAACTACGATGGAAAACCAGAAAGTGAAGCATTGGATCTTTTTGCTTTTGAGATGTTGAAAAAGAAGCCGAAGTTTGAGATTTAAAAAACCAAAACTATTAACTTTTTTGTTTAAAAATCAAATTATGAATTCCCGTTTTTCCGTTTATTCCCGTAATATTCTCTCAGTAAAATACTTTTTCAGTATTCAGTATATTTATTGCCTTTTTATGTAGGTAAATTTAACAGTGTCAGCTCTTAAAACTAGTTTTTGAATCAATACATAATTTACCCTGTAAGGGTGTTGCAATACAGTAGAAGCGGAGCGATATGGTCTAATCATGCAGGTTGTAAACAGCTATATAAAATGTTAGAAAAAGGTAACCTATGTATAATTTACGTTATTCTTTTGTTTTCGTCGTTCGTCGTTTTACTTATTTAATAAGTTTTTTTTGTTAACCAAGGCTATTTTTGTTTATAATTCTAGTTGTAAACAATATTTTTAGGTTTTTCAATACATGTTCCGTTTTTATCTGAATCGACACCCTGTATAAGTCCTATCTGCCTAAAACACCTCAGCATTCCCGCTAATATTTTAAGGAAAGTAAAACCGCACCGCATTTCTCTTCCACTAAATTGAACTTGAGGAATATTTACCAAATTCCAGGCCTTAAAGTACATTGTTTCTGCTCAACAGGTATAAAATAATTATACTGAATACTCCAAGCTAAGAATAATAGTCCACGGTCACAGTTATATTTTTTATTACCAAACATAATGAGACAACAGATAACCCACCTCATGTTGAGCAGTAACCTCTAAAATAATAGCATTAGCTCATAGTTTTACCACATATTAACTACCTAGCACGTTTCGAGGTAACTACCTTGTGATAATGGTATATGGTATGGTTGTATTTTTTTAATGCTTGCTATCGCATAACTTCTTCATCAATTTGCCTTTCTTAAATTATTCGATTAGAAATTTCGTGAAAATCGGTAAAGCATTGATCATGAAGTTGGTTTTTCAAGTTTTTTAAACATTATTATACGTTTAAAAAACTGAAGAAAATACCTAATAATTCATTTTGGCTTTGCATTTGCGCTGTTTGACACAGCGTGTTTGATTGTGCTGTATATTTTTACACTAGCTGCCAAAACACTGTCACTGTGCCCACAGATATATTAATGTCAGGAGATAGCACTGGGATGCAAGGCGTTTGTGGCCAAAACGTTTCCAGAAGATGTTGCGAGATATTTCAAAATGGAAATCGTACTAAAGCCAGTGCTTTGTATGTTTCAATTAGACCAACTGGAGCAATGAAATCAGACAGTCTGTGTGTGCTGCCAATGTATTTTTGAATTTAGATCACATCCCGCAGACATTTTTATTTGAAACGCACAAAACTTATTACAACCACAAAAAAAAAAATGGAAATACTGTGCGTACAGAAAAATAATATTTATTTACCTAGGTATAAACATTTTGTATTTTATTCTATTTTAGTATGCGTTTGGCAGACAAATCCATGAGCTTGGGTACACCTGCATCGATTACAAATTCGATTTTTAAAAGATGCTAGTTAGCCCACATTACTTGTGAGCATACTCGCATCTCTCCTTTACTTAGTTGATCTGTGACTGTTCCTGAAATGCGGAGCTGTTTGATGTTGCAAATTTTTCACCACAACGTTTGAGATTCGCATATTTTCCGGTACAACAAGCTTTAATAGCAGACGTCATAAATGTTCGCGACGTAAAATGAAATTTAAAGAACGATGCACAATAAAAGAGGTGCTATTGTGTCCTGCCGCGCTAACCGAACAAAGAACCGCTTGTGTTTTGCAAAACGATCTTTGGAAAAACTGTGTGAAGAACAATGTAGGAACGATTCTCTGTTTTATGCTTTTCTTTCGTTCTTACAAAATATTTTGAGATATTTTTTCACCATCGGTTTGAAAAAGCGATGTACTTATATTTTGGAAATCTTGTTGATTTTATTTAGAAATGACTACATACATTTTTATTCATATTATCTTTACATTAGTATCTATTTTAATACAACACTAGCCTCCAAACACGGTTGGAACCCGGTTTCGAAGAGGCATTTTTTAAGCAAAAGTTTCACCGAAATCAGTCAAGTCATCGAGATGTGATTCAGTAACAAATAAATACACATTAACTACAGTAGTAATGTACTTGGTATAGATGCATTTAGATTTTACTAACTTTCGACGTTTAAATAAAGGTGAGTCCAGTAGTTTAATTGAATTCTTCCTTTCAAGATAGTTCCTGGCAATGTTAATAACACTTTTGATGATTATATTAAAGACAATACTTTATAGTATCGTCTCGCATCGCATCCAATGGAACACCAGCCCAGCAACATGCATTTACATGGCTCGCAGTGGGTTGTGACAGTTTCGGGAAGACAGATTGTACTCCACGAGAAACTTTTCGGTATATTCGTAATTGTGTATGAAATTCATAGCATATGATATAAAAAAATAATTTCATAAATACTTTTTATTCTATTTGTTGAACCTAATTCCTGAGTATTTGCAGCTAATAATGAATAACCCTGTATAAAAATCTTGCATTATGCTAGGGAAGAAGAAGGATATGTGTACTCACATCAACATTGATCCCGGCGAAAGGAAAGATCTTCGTAGCCGGTACTTCAGTGGGTGAGTACCGGTAGAACTCATGGCGTCCTCTGTACCATTTCACAGAGTACAGTGGAGCGTCTGTCAGCTGGTAGAGACAGGCGAGGGTGGCTGTGCTGCCACGTTCCACCACGGGTGGGGATATCCTCAGCTCTGTTGCTCTTAGACCCCCAACACCTGTCAAGGAACATAACATTTTTATGCCTCCTGACATTTTGAGAACCTTACGTTTCGCTACCTAGACGTTCTGCTATACAGACCATCCGATAGTTGGACCTTTTGCTACTTGGTCATTTTGCTAATTAGTCTTACTGCTCATTAGACTTTTTGCTCTGTTGGACATTTTGCTACTTAGACCTTTTGATCAGAAGGCATTTTTATTACGAGCCTGAAAGAGCTCTGTGGTTATAGACGTATTATAGGGATTGCAGAATTTCATTTTTTATCAGCTTGAAATAGATAGATAGATAGATTAATACTTTATTGTACACATAAGAAACATATTATAACAGAAACATTACAAATATAGGTACAATGGAAATAGGTGGTCTGTGTTATTAGATATAATAATAGAGATTGCAAAAGTAGTATAGTTAGTAGGTATACTTAATTAAGGAAATAGTGCCCTTGACTTTTGATTTAATGCGGTATATTTACAAATTATTCATAATTCATAATATTTATATTACGAATATGGGTGGGCAATACAGATGCCCAGTACCTATAACACCATAACAGCATAGTCGGCCTATAGTCCACAGAAGAAACATGGTTTCTACGTGCAGAGCTGACTTAGCCATGGGTTTCCTCACAATGTTTTCCTTCACCGTTTGAGAGCACTGGCATAGTGTACATAATTAATTGGGCAGAAAAACTCATTGGTACACGACTGGATATAAACCCAAGACCTTATGATTGGAAGGCAAGCCCGCTTCCACTAGGTCACTAGCGCTCTATAATAGATGCAAAACCCTGTTTTACAATGTATACAACACTTTAAAACTAACAAAGTAACGAACAATATAAAAATTCCGCGCGTCCATTTTATAAATTTTACTAACAAAGTATTTTAAAACTTTTCCTAAAATATTGCACATCGCGTCAAAATGAACGAAGAGCGAATTTATTTTCGCCAAAACGAAACATGTAATTAAAACTCTTTGACCGTGAGTGAATGGACAAAGGCGGAATCGTAAAAACTCAGTGGACAGCAACACGGTAAAAATAAAAACTAACAGGAAATCGTATTGAGTACTTGAGCTTTTATTTTCATAATATAAAAATCATATTATTTTTTAATGTTAAGGCAAGGGAAGAATGTCATGTAACGAGAAGAGTGTTAAATATGAATGTGGATGGGCATAAAAACCAAAGAAAAGATGGATGGATTGTGTGAAGGATGTCATGGGTATTTATGAAAGGAGTGACTGTTGAAATGACGGCTTTTAAAGGAGAGTGGAGAACAAAAACCTGTTGTGCTGACCCTACATAAAGTGGGACAAGGACAAAATGATGATGATAGAAATCATATAAGAATTTATTTACAACAGAATATACATTATTTACAAAATCTATTATTATAAAACATGAAATAATTAAAAAAAAAAAAAAAAAACAAAAGAAATCATATTATTTTAATATTTCGCGTCCCATTTTCCCATTTTTGAATTTTTTTTTCTACCAAAAACTGGAAAATTTAAATGAGTTTGTACTCAATACTCATTGCATACACATGATTTAGTTTAGGTACATACATTATGTAGTTCTTAGGCGTAAGTCAGTATCACATGGCCCTGTTTATTTGTTTTTTTATGTGTGAAAATAGTACGTATTTTCCAACTAAAAAGTTTGTTATAATCTAGAGCCCGTTTTGTTTTACGTGTTGGCAAAGCATCAACACCTGTGACCCCACTAAGCTACTTCGCAACAAAAGGTAAAAGTGAGGCTTGGTCACGCGGAAAATATTTGGGACGGTATGCGAATAGTCTGAAAGGGATGGTAGTCGGGAATACTATGTACCTCTTCTGTAGGTTATATACGGTACTAGCGGCCGCCCGCGGCTTCACTCGCCCCGTTGTCCTTATGCCCCGTTACCGGTACATTTTCAGGATAAAAAGTCATGTGTCCGTCTCCTGGTACTAAGTTTCCTCCCCACCAATTTCCATGCTTCCAAGAGAGTCATTTGTAAGCTTATGCTGTGTTTTGATTTTTCTTTTAAAAGCGTTTCCTCTTTTTCTCCGCTTAGAGAAATTATTTTCCAATTTCCTTTCTTAGTGCACCCCTATGCTATAAAAGAAACATACCCTCCAAGTTTCATGCTTCTAGGACTTACAGTTTAGGCTGAGCGTTGATTGTCAGTCAGTCAGTAACGTAAGAGTTTTATATATTTAGATTTTATTGGATACGATGAAGTCATAAAAAGAAAGGTTTTTATCTTATAATAATGGACGTTTCAGTATTTTATTGTTTCTCTCACTGAACTTTTTTATTTTTATATGAGCTCTTTGTGAATAGTTCGTTCGGGGGAGTACTGCTATGCCTGTTTCTACCACCATTTTTAGAAGGGTGACGGTGAAATTATAGGTGGTCTTATCACCTGGGTAACAACCGTGACGACTTATAGTAGATCTGTTTTCATCCATAAATCTGCTTTGCCAGTTTGTAAATCTGACATACACAACTTATAAAGTTGTCCCCACCTATCATAACCCATTAGGCCATAATTATTTCATGGTTACCATAAGAGCATCACTTACACCTATGGTATTCATACATATTGTAGGGCACGTTCATGACGTGCGTGACCTATTATAGGCAATGGGTGCCACTTATCATCAGGAGGGCAATAATATGATTGTTCCATCAGTAAATTCTATAAAAACAAAGGAGGTAAAAAAAAACAAAAAAAAAATCGTAGCCTCGAGCAAAAACTTGGGTAGTAGCTTCAATCAATATCTACTGCTTGTATTTTTGTTTCCTATCAGGAAAGTCATTTTTTTCAATGTCGCTAACAACATGGCCTAACTATCCAATCAATGTCGAAAAAAGAACTGTTTTCTCTGGTATTAGACAAATTGAAATTACATAAGAAACTATGTTGACATCATTAGAAGATTACAGTTAGGTTCTACACAGCTCATCACTGTGTCTGCTTAAAGAGTTATAGGCTTTTTCTTATTAGATTTAGAAATTTTATCCAAAAGAGAGACAGATGTCGAACGCTGCCGCACGCGGAGACCGATTGTGCCTCTTTGTCGCTCGTTCCGCGCTCTCGCTTGCACTTCAAGCCTTAAATGGAACGCCTCACAGCAAGGTAACGCCGCATGAGTCATATTTTTTCATGCGTGCAACCGGCTCCATCGAATTATAAGACGTTGTCACGTCAAAAAGTATTGGTTTTCAGCCACATGAGCTTCATAAAGTATTCTAGCTGCCTCAATATGAGCTGTGCAACTATTATGTTTGTTTCTAAAGGCGTAATCTCATTAGTTGGCGAAACCAAAAGTAGGTCAACTTATTTATCTTTGTCAGATTTTTTTGGTTTATCCTTCCTTTTTGTAACAACAACCGGCTCATTAAGGATGATTACTTGTTTTATTCTATTCAATTGCCTCGAATAAGTGAGTTTATTCTTGTAAATTGGTAATCATTTTTTATCGACCTTTTATTACAGAGCAACCATTTGATACAATAAGACGAATGGTCTTAATAACTCTAGTGAGTTCAATTATTGTATGTCTGTCTCTTTCATTTGTCAAATAATGAATGAAACAGTAAAAGATTGATGTCAATCCAATAGATAGACTATGAAAAGAATATCCAAGACGATCTTGGGTCTACGTGCTACAAGGCTCTACGAGACTCTACGCTCGTAGAGCTTTACGTAGAATTTCTCTTTACGAAATACTTTCAATGTCTTTTGGTGTCGCAATTTTGAACAACATTAATAATTAAAAAGCAAAATAAACCTGGTAACTTTTGTCCTGCTGTGGGAGTGTAGATTTTATATTTTATTTAATAATACATTTTAACAGTATTTATTTTTAGTTTTTATTTACCTTGAACTGACAAATATTTTATTATTACGCTAGAACATCAAACGACTTCCTCTTTATCAAAGAACGTGTTAGTCTAACTTTGGTCAGATATAAGGAACTTATTTGCTGAGTTAGCTACCAAAACAGAGCAATGAAACTGATAGAAGAAGAGCTGGTGATAATATTCTTACGTCATACTCATAAAAACTGGAAAATAATAGGGAAAATGTTGATCAATTGACGTCAGGCACTGATAATGACGGATTACGCAATCTACAGCGTTATTGAGTATTTGAAATCAGTTCCACACGATACAATTATTTGTTAGTTTAATAAAATAATGATGTTGAGATGTTAATACACTTGAGAACTATTATAGTGATATAATATGCTTACTTACTAAAAGTATGTAATTAATTTGGCTAAAAATATTTAAAAACTCTATATTAAAGATTTAAAATACATTCCAAGACCACCCAATACAATTTTATTAGGTCTCTGAACTGATCATTCTAAAAGTAGGTGTTAGTGTTTGATGTAAGAAAACGAATGCTAGCTCCTAGAATCATGAGCTATAAACAAGTTTCTGATACGTTCATGGTTTGCGGAGTACCACTAATTTGGTATTGTGACTTGTTTGTGAATTGTGAATTACTCAATCGTGAATTCTGAGCGAAAGTAATCGATTTCGTAAGAAATTGAATTGTTCACTCATGTGTTATAAAGGCAATACAAAGACCAATTCTTGTGACTGAGATTAGAAAATAAAGGTCTTCTGAGAACCCTGCTTTTTGTACCGTAGGCTGTGGGTTCGATCCCCACCGAGAACAAATATTTGAGTGGTGAACGTAGATGTTTGTTCTCTGCCAGTGTTAGATTGTACTCTATAGCTCTATTAATAAAAATAAGATAAGCTGTGCTTAAACTATTGCCATCTCTTACCAATGGCAAAAAGTGACAGGGTTAGGGCTGTGAGTGTGTATAAAAAAAAATGTATTCAAGTATGATATCTGGTTCCCATCACACAAGCTCTGCTTAGTTTGGGGCTTAATAGTGCTGTGTGAATTTGCCACAATATATTTTATTTGTTATTCTTAGAAATATTATTGTTGAGAGGCGGTTATTTTAGTTGAATTTGTAGTGGTTTGGGGGCCTCCTGATCAAAAGGTCTAAAGAGCAAAATGTCCAACAGAGCAAAAGGTCTAATGAGCAATAAGACTAATTAGCAAAATTACCAAGTAGCACTATAGCGTCTAACTATCAGATGCTCTGTATAGCAGAACGTCAAGGTAGCACATCGTCATGGGAACCCTAACCTTCTCCATTAATTTTGTAGTAAAATATAAATATGCAATAAAGTACACGAAAGGATCCTCCTTGAGGCACACTTAAGAACCTTTCACCATACTGGTTCCAAAGAACTAGGGACACGACAAGAAGGAAAAGTATACAGGACTTCAACATTCTTGACAACACGATCTGACAACAAGAACTGTTGATTTTGTTTTGTGTTACCAGCCTTATTGTAATGAGAATAAGGTCGTACTTACCAACAACATCAAGCCTGCCGTAGGCCACGTAGTGAGGGTACGAAGGTGCATTCTGTATGACATCGCAGCTGTAGTTCCCACTCTGGTTCGGCGCTACCCGCAGGAGGATCACGTGGGTTTCATTTGAATTAAACCTCTGGAAGAAATAGATATAATTAAATTGAGCATGGGTTTGAATTGATTCAAAGTGATCCTTTTGAGCCTACGCAATAAAGACTTATTTGAATCCCACTAACGTGGTTTATGACTTTTCGAAGTAGTTGCCTATTGCCTAATTAGGTGCCTAGATTTGCAAAATTAATCATTTTTCTATGGGTTGCTTAACACTGAGTTTCATCATTATTTATTTATTTTGCAATTAGCCTACGTCTCTCCTAGTGAAGTGGCACCACACTGGAACTTTACTGCTATTATTGCTGTTTTTGTTTTGTAAAAGGATCATACAAAAAACGGTAGGACCGAAGCCTTAATTGGTTGCCTGTTCTGGCTTAGTCGCGTGGAACTGGCACCTAGACCTATCTAGCTTTAAGGCATTTCAAAGTGATCCTTGTGATAATATTATTGAATAAATACGTATTTAACTTTCAATAGAATTGCAGAACGAACCAGAATTTTTAATAGTTTTCAATAATCTCACAATATCGGTGAAGTATCAATAAAAGCAGCGTGCGCTTGTAACGTTAGCAGTAGCTTACGTAACAAAGTACAGCTCAATCGAGTGTACTCTAATCCGGTGCCCGATCAAAACCGCATACAGCTCCCAATCTTTATGAGTCCGTATTCGTGACCTTTTACGGTCATATTAAGATTAAAGTTAGCTCAAAACCGGCATTCGAGCCAAGAACCGAACAACGGCAATATGTTAGTCTGAATCTAAAGTTAGTCTCCTAATACACGACGACCGTTATGTAGCAGAGACTACGTCTTTTTATAGCGGAGACTAAGTTTATACATCAATTTTTTTTTGTTTTTCTTATCTTATACCTTTAAACGAGAAAATCTTGTATACTATAATTATATATATATTTCGGATCTCGGAAACTGAGACAACGATTTTCATGAAATTAAGTATACAGGGGTTTTCGGGGACGATAAAACGATCTAGCTAGGATTATAAAACGATCATTTTTAGAAAATGTCCCCTTAATCGTAAAGTAAATAATCAACTTTATCATAAAATCATAACTCCTAGCGCCATCTGTTGATTAAGTCATGAGTTAGTGGGACAGAGAACGCCATCTATTGACGAGTAGTGGAGTTTATTATTATGTCGGTAAGATCGAAAAATATTAATATTTAATCAGTATGTAAGTAATTCGTATTTAAATATAATTCACCACAACAGTTTACCAAAAAAAAAATACCGAGCGAAGCTCCGGCACCAACTGCTAGTTGCTATTAAAGATATCAGCATACGAAACGTGTTATTCATTCGTGCCAAACAAGATGTGCTAAACTTATGCGCCATATACTCTCAATCGGCGAAGGAAATTAGCATGTCGTAGAACAAAAAGGACGAAAAAATTGTGTCTAATAGAAAAAAAAATTAGAAGCTTCTTTGAGGCAATCCTAAAATACTTTCACCACGCTTGGTTTTAAAGATCTAGTGACACGATAAGAAGAAGTTTCGTGTCGACTGGCCTTTCAGCTCAGTTGGTAGTAACGCGCCGTTAGTCGTGGGTTCGATTCCCACCGTGAATTAATGTTTGTGTGGTGAACGCAGATGTTTATTCTCTGTCTGGGTGTTATTTTGTATTCTAAGCATGTATTTACAAAAACAGAAGAGTAGGGCGCTCTACAGCAAGACGGATGGACGACATAGTCACGGTCACAGGGCAGCAATGGGTTAGACTGGCACAGGATCGAGGTAGATAGCTCAAACTAAAGTCTATACCCAGCAGTGAGTGACGTGGAACTGTGGATGATGATGATAATTTACAAAAAAAATATGTGAACAAGTACTTCAAGCTATCTGGTTCCCATAGTAAAAGCCCTGCTTAGTTTGGGGCTAGATAGCGTTCTGTGAATTGTATAGAATATGCTGGTTGCTGGTTCCTAAGAAACCGCTGCGCAGTCTGGCTCTAAGCTCGCGTTGGCGAGCAGTCAAACGCTTATTTATTGGCAAAGAACGCCGAACGATAGCTCCTGGTGAATTAAGGGAGCCAATGTAGGTTTTCAGAGTGCATTCGTAAATTTACAACTTAGCCTCAAAATAAATATGGAACAGAAAATAGATCGACAAACAGAAAAAAGATATCTGTGAAGCTAACGCAGGCCTCGGCGGACATTTCGATTTGATTTTTACAAATGGTAGCATTACCTACCTATTGAACAGTACACCTTTGATTAGTTGTTTATTTTTTGTTAGGTTATGACCTACTTTACTACGAGTATATCTACTTTAATTTTTTTATGCTTTTGCGAAAGGCCTGCGCACACCTAGGTCGCTGGCGATAGCGATCAGTGAAACGCCGTCAATTATCGCTATCAAATTTGACAGCGTTTCACTGATCGCCGACACCAGCGACCTAGGTGTGCGCAGGCTTTATTAGGCTTGTCAATGTAGTGTATGCTGTGTTAAATAAATAAAGTTTCTTTCTTTTCACCACCAGTTTTATATTTTTTTGTAAAAGATAGACAAACGAGCTTACGGCACACTGGATGGTAAGCGGTCGCCGTATAAAATGTCATTTATCATCTTTATCATTCTTGCCTTAAAATATCGTCTCATTGGTCTTAGGCTTATTCAGAAACAGGGCTTGAGTCTAAGCCGAGCCTGAAGCATAGATTTCTGCCATTTTTCAATGGAGAACTGTCAAAAATTATATGCTTGAGAGCGCTTGAGGCTTGGCTGAGACTCAAGCACTGTTTCTAAATACGGGCTTGAGTGATGATGTATAGTGGCAGTATGAAAATATTCGTCGATTTTCAATTTGATTTGTTCAACGTATCACGATCACATACTACCTTTTGAAACTGAATAGACAGAAAACACCGACAAGTTAACGTCACAAATAATGTCAAAATGTGTTCATGATCAAGGCACTGGTGCAAGCGAAAACCGACTCTAAGGTGACGAACATTTTCATACCGCGACTGTACAAAATAAATAAAAAACTCACATCAACTTTAATCCCAGCTACACTGGACACTTTAGTGGTGGGGGTGTCCAGTGGGGAGTATCTATAGAACTCCTGCGTTCCTTTATACCACTTCACGGAGTAGACACCGTAGTCTTGCAGGTCGTAGAGGCAGGCCATGGTGACATTACGACCACGTTGCACCACGCGAGGAAAGATGCGGAGCTCTGTGGTATTGAGGCCACCTGCGCCTGGGGACAAGAAGAAGAATAAGTTATTTTATGCCTTAAGGTCGTACCCTGACCCAATGTTTTGAGAGTTTCGTTCGTACGCAACCCACCGCTCCTCAAAAAACACGCACGAATTCGTGATTTTAGTTTATAAAAATTCATTTATTTAGTTTTTTTATAATAAAAACACCCATTGATTCTGTGACTTAATTATCTATCTATTGGTGTAAACCAAAAAAAATAAACAATATCAAATTTAGGAGGAGTTGCAAATTTATCTCCTTTTTTGTTCCCTTTACTGAATTTTTTATTGAGTAAATACGACGATAATATTAAAAACGGCCAAAAAAAAGATGACCTGTTAGAGATTCATGCTGTTTTTTCAGTTTACTTCAACCTCCTTTGTTTATAGAGTTGCACACTTAAAACATGCTCAGTAGGAGCTCAGCAGCGAGTTAGCTCTATGAACGTCCTTAACTGGCAGACGAGCAGACGGGCCATCTGATGGGAAGCAGACACCTGCATCACCAGAGGTGGTGCAAATGCGCTGCTGACCTTATAAGAAAAGCTAAACCCGCCTTTTGAAGGACCCCATGTCGAAGCTCCGAGGGAAAACCGCAGAAGGCAGTTCATTCCACAATTTACTTATAAGTTTATTAATAAAATGATTAATAAAAATGTTTATTAAGTTTTTTGTACAAAATTAATGAGCAGTATACTCTCAACTAGTGAAGAAAATATTGTGACGTCCAACGTTGGGCACGTTCCTGACGAGCGTGACCTATGAAGCAATATTATATTATAAGCTATGGTTACCACTTTACATCCAGTGGGCAATCCGTCACTTAGTTATTAAAAAAAAATACGAAGGTATAACCAATACGAAGTCGAACCATTCAAGCTCAGCCAACGATTTATGCTTAAAACTTGTACACTAATTTCACTCCAAAATAATTAAGTTTAGACCCGATAGCCATTACAAATAGTGGTCTATTGTTACTCCTTTAAAGCTCCTATTATTTTAACCCGTTCATTATCAAACTCTCAATAGTTACAACAGCCTGATAGTTCTAAACTTTAGTAGCTATCTGGCATCCCCGTTGCCACAATACTCTCCGTTGCCATTTATCTGCTCAACGATTCAATGCTCCCAATAAATAACGTCACGGCCAAAAAGCCAAAACAAAGCCTCTTTGATCTCAAACTGGGTTAAGAAAATAGCTGGCTCACTAACAATACGAAATGGATTTAAGTAGATATAAAGTGGTAGGCAACAAATTGCACATCGGCTAATTTCGGCTTCATAGAGCGTAGTGTGCGTCAGAAAGAGATAGCACTCTACGAAACGCACGCACGAAAAAACATGACTCATGTGGCTTTACCTCGCTCTGATGCGTTCCATTTAAGGCTTGAAGTGCAAGCGAGAGCGCGGAACGAGCGACAAAGAGGCACAAGTCGGTCGACATCTGTCTCTTTCCTACTTGAGTGAGCGATGCGTCCGCGTGGACAGCTGTATGACGTTGTCACGTTCAACTATCATTCGTAAACCGACTTTACAGACAACCGGTTTTTTGTTTTTTTAGTATATTGTATTGACGGACAATATTGACACCTTTGAAAAGAAATGATAGGAGGGCCCGAGAGAGAGAAAAGTAGTAAGACTAGTTATGCAGTGGGACGAAATAGGAACAATATAAACATAAAAAAAGTGTACATAATATTTAAATAACCTAGCTGTTTTCTCACAGCTATGTATCCAAAGCTATCATTAGCACGATTCCCACTTGCCTCCTGTTCTGGTTTGCCCCCGTTTCAGTAATTCTTCCTTTGGGATAAATAAGCCATGCCATACTTTTCCGAGACGTTTTTATGGGTTTCCTGTTGATAATAATTCGAGTGTTTTGACGTATGTTTTATTAAACCGAGCCATAAATAAACTTATTTATGTACTTTTCAGACAGTGTTATGAAAAAATGATAGTTTTTCTTGCAATTTTGAGGACATTAATGTGAAGGTTTTTGAACTTTCTTAGATTTGTTCCCGTTTATCTTTGATAAAGATGAATGGGTATGTGAAATGAAATTTAAATGAATTCGGTTTAAAAAAAAAAAAAAAATTCACCCAAAAACCCTCAAGGAACTAAATAAATAGTTAGACTGGCCTTTCAGCTCGGTTGGTAATAGCTCTGTCTTTTGCACCGTAGGTCGTGGGTTCAATCCCCAACGAGAACAAATATTTGTGTGGTGAGCACAGATGTTTTTTCTCTGTCTGGGTGTTATATTGTATTTTAAGTATGTATTTACAAAAAATGTGTATGAGTTTTAAATCAGATACTGGTTCCCATCATAAAAGCTCTGCTTAATTTGGGGCTAGATAGTATTGTGTGGATTGGCCACAAATTTTATTTATTTATAGGAAATTTTATGAACCCACGACCCAAAGTCTTGTAGATTGCACGCAGCACAGAACCGTTTTTACCACTACGCCACTAGTACTCGAGATATTACTGACCCTAAATAAATCCCCGTGTTCCATTAGTCAATGCATAAATAATGTGGTGGTCTGAGTGGTACTCAGTCCTTTGATAGAACCTAGTACTCTTATTTCGAAGTGGATGCTTTGATTTAGGTACGAGTTTTTTAGTATTTCGGTTTTTAAGGTGAAGACAACCGTTGATATAGGTACTTATTATGTATGTATTTACAAAAAAAAAATTGAAGTATTATATCAGCTATCTGGTTCACATAGTACAAGCTCTGCTTAGTTTGGGGCAGATAGTGTTGTGTGGGTTGTCCGCATTATTTATTTATTTATTGGTAAATTTTTTTTTGCTAAACTGTTTAAAATCGTATTGGATAGATGTTGCTTGTGGTTTTCAGTAAATAGGTAAGTAGTTTTTTATGTGTTTTTTTATCTTACAACAGATCAAAGTGTGCGAGAAGTTTTTTCACGGTTTTCAGCGTCTTAATGCTATTGATTGAGATAATCTCTGAGGTTATGAGATTTCAAAGAGAAAAACATAGAATTAGGTATTCATTTTTGTAATTTTCTTTTCCGAAATCGAAAATAAAATAAACTGATGATCAACCTAGGCTCAGGAATTTTATATCATCAAATATGTGTATGCATGGGAGTAGCCACTTTGAGGTGTATTTAAAATCTTTTCACCAAACTGGTTAGACACGATCAGAAGAAGAAATTCAAAATCAACTCATATCAAAATGTTATTTATTTTATGCCACATAATATCGAGTAGTATCTATATCTATTAGACAAGACTGGACAATATAAAAGTAACAATGACATAAAAATAGGTCGTCACTCAGCATAATATGACAATAATTTGACAGATCTTGTAATTTCGGAGATTTCGAGATGGATATATTTTTTATCCGAGTAAAACCACAGGTGACAGCTAGTTTACTATCACGAAAACAGTGACACATCTGTCTCATGATACCGTACAAATCCCACAGGCGCGAACGTTCGTAAATAACGTTCGGAAAATAAACCAATCAGATACAATCGAGCGTCGCGCAGATAAAACGACGAAATGCCCGTCTGAATTATACCGAGAATGGGATACAACAACTGTGGCCTGTGATGAGAGGCTCAAAGGACAGGCGACAGCAGGAATAGTACATTGTTACCTGAGTGTTGAAAGTCACGTTTTTTGAGTCCCGAGACGGGTTTGGCGCCAGAGCGTAGCGAGGGCGCCAATGGAGCTTGAGGGACTTAAAAGACTTTCATCCGAGGTAAACACTGTGCTTTTCATTACGAATACAAGGAAAGTAAAAATAAAAACATGAAAGAAAAATTTGTGAAAATGAAGATTGAATTGCCGCCTTCCCGGTTTTTTTTTCTTTTTCTCTGGCGGGCCTTCGGCTACGGCTCGCCAGCATTATTCAGCCATTATTTTCATTTTCATAATTTAAAAAATGGTAAATTGTTTGCTCAAATCTATGTTATTTTAAATAAATAGTTGAAGCTATATATTAATCAAGTAATTTAGAAGATATATTATTTATTTAATACTATCTTTATATGTTATTTAAATTTAAATTTTACATTGCGCTCTAAACTTCTTACCGTTGTAATGGGTTTCCAACCTACTTGCTGAATAAAAAGTTGGAATTTGGTTCACGACCTCCTTGCAGTTAGAGTTTAGAAAGTTGGAACATGGTTGAATAAAATAGAACTTGTTTTTTTTTATAATTTGACAGCTGTCAGTAGAAAGCGATTCTCCCTAGGGCTGAAAGTTTTACTTTCTATTAGGCCCCTCAGGCAACTTCAGACCTACTTTCAGAGTATGAGTAATGAAAAATAATTAAAAAATCGGTTGTCTGTAAAGTCGTTTTACTGACGATAGTTGAACGTGACAACGTCATAAAGCTGTCTCTCGCGGACGCATCGCTCACTCAAATAGGAGAGATACAGATATCGAACGCTGCCGAACGCGGAGGCCGACTGTGCCTCTTTGTCGCTCGTTCCGCGCTCTCACTTGCACTTCAAGCCTTAAATGGAACGCCTCAGAGTGAGGTAACGCCACATGAGTCATGTTTTATCGTGCGTGCAGCCGGCTCCATCGAATTATAAGACGTTATCACGTCAAAAAAACTGGCTTGTCTCTCTCCTACTTGAGTGAGCGATGCGTCCGCGTGGACAGCTGTATGACGTTGTCACGTTCAACTATCGTCAGTAAACCAACTTTACAGACAGCCAATATCTTATACCTTTAAACGAGAAAATCTTGTATATATATATATATATATATATTTAGGATCTCGGAAACTGAGCCAACGATTTTCATGAAATTAAGTATACAGGGGTTTTCGGGGACGATTAAATGATCTAGCTAGGATTCATTTTAAGAAAATGATTATTTCTTTCCGAGTTCAATAATTAAACATAAACTGAATATGTGACTGCTCCTGCCATCTATTGACGATTGTGAGCAACTAACTGCAAGTATGTCCAGTAGATGGCGTTGTTCAGTAAGAATAAACCAGTACAGATGATATTATGTCTCTTATGATTTCTTAAAAATACAAATTAACGAAAAAAATTCCGAGCGAAGCTCGGTTACCAACTGCTAGTTTTCATATAAAATATCAATTGGTCGGATTTAAACCTGCGACTTATGATTATAAAATAAGGGTTTTCTTACTCTCAGACATTTAATACTCTACTACACACTTATTTGATTTAGTATAGCTAAAACAGAAAATATTGAATCCGCTTCAGCGTATATCAAGTTCCACAAAGAAAACAAAACCCAAAGACAGAAAGAAATATTGCTACTTGAACGAGAGCAGGTGCCTACCAATAACGACTAAGCGTGTATCTTAAGTGTCTATATTTGTATAAACTTACGATTTTAGCTTTGAAGAAATCATTTGGGTTTCATATTGTATTCGAAGTATTCATTAACAAAAAAATATGTCGATGTATTGGGTGGGTTTATTGGTGGTCCTGCTTCGTCTTAGTGGTTAGTTATTCTGCTTTTTTTATACAAATAGCTGTTAACCATCGCCTATAAACTTGAGGCATACAAATGTTCAGCCTCACGTGCCAGTAATTTCATCAAAAGGCCAGCAGCCAAGATGATAAGTGTCATGACTGTAGGTATAATTTTCTTAAGATTTATGTTGACTACAAGCTTAACTAATATAACATCACTTTCATAAAAACCGTATAAAATCTGAAACATATTTTTTATAAGTTGATAATCATTGCTAAGCTATTTTGAATCTTAATACACCTACATAATAGTACATTGTTACCCGAGTGTTGAAAGTCACGTTTTTTGAGTCCCGAGACGGGTTTGGCGCCAGAGCGATAGCGAGGGCGCCAATGGAGCTTGAGGGACTTAAAAGACTTTCACCCAAGGTAAACACTGTGCTTTTCATTACGAATACAAGGAAAGTAAAAATAAAAACATGAAAGAAAAATTAGTGAAAATGAAGATTGAATTGCCGCCTTCCCGGTTTTTTTTTTCTTTTTCTCTGGCGGGCCTTCGGCTTCGGCTCGCCAGCATTATTCAGCCATTATTTTCATTCTCATAATTTAAAAAGTTGTAAATTGTTTGCTCAAATCTATGTTATTTTAAATAAATAGTTGAAGCTATAGTATATTAATCAAGTAATTTAGAAGATATATTATTTATTTAATACTATCTTTATGTTATTAAAATTTTACATTGCGCTTTAATTAGACTTTATAAAAACTTCTTACCGTTGTAATGGGTTTCCAACCTACTTGCTGAATAAAAAGTTGGAATTTCAACGACCTCCTTGCAGTTAGAAAGACTTTAGAAAGTTGGAACATGGTTGAATAAAAACGAACTTGTTTTTTTTATAATTTGACAGCTGTCAGTAGAAAGCGATTCTCCCTAGGGCTGAAAGTTTTACTTTCAATTAGGCCCCTCAGGCAACTTCAGACCTACTTTCAGAGTATGAGTAATGAAAAGTTATATTTAAGTCTGTCTATTATGGGCAAAAAGTGTCGGCGTTTAGCGTACGATTTATTTCTTTTTTTATAAACTACCGAATTTTATAGGGACAGCCTACGACAGAGTATTTCGGTGTAAGCCGCGTGATGGATGGAGTTCCACGAGACGTGAGAATTCGGACTATTCAGAGGATTGCAGTGATCGAGAGTGAACAATTTAATCACAATGTTGTTTTTAGTATCTTTTTAGGGTTCCGTAACCAAATGGCAAAAAGCAGCCAAGTGCGAGTCGGACTCGCCCATGAAGGGTTCCGTAACATCAAATAACATAATATATAAAGGTTTTTGTAGTTCGTCGAAAGGTAAATTACGGTTTACGATTCATGACGTATAAAAAAAAAACTACTGACTAGATCTCGTTCAAACCAAATATCGTTGGAAGTTTGCATAGTAATGTACAACATATATTTTTTTTAGTTTTATCATTCTCTTATTTTAGAAGTTAGAGGGGGGGGGGACCAACTTTTTTTCACTTTGGAAGTGTCTCTCGCGCAAACTATTCAGTTTAGAAAAAAACTATATTAGAAACCTTAACATCATTTTTGAAGACCTATCCATAGATACCCCACACGTATGGGTTCGATGAAAAAAAAATTTTTGAGTTCCAGTTTCAAGTATGGGGACCCCAAAATTTATAGTTTTTTTTTCTATTTTTGTGTAAAAACCTTAATGCGGTTAACAGAATACATCTACTCACCAAGTTTCATCAGTCTAGCTCTTATGGTTTCGGAGAAAAATGGCTGTGACACGGCCGGACAGACAGACAGACAGACAGACAGACAGACAGACAGACATGACGAATCTATAAGGGTTCCGTTTTTGCCATTTGGCTACGGAACCCTAAAAACGGAGATTCGTCATGTCTGTCTGTCTGTCTCTCTGTCCGTCCGTATGTCACAGCCATTTTTCTCCGAAACCGTAAGAGCTAGACTGATGAAACTTGGCGAGTAGGTGTATTCTGTGAACCGCATTAAGATTTTTACACAAAAATAGAAAAAAAAACTATAATTTTTGGGAGTCCCCATACTAAGAACTGGAATTCATAATACTATTTTTCATCAAACCCATACGTGTGGGGTATGAATAGGTCTATAAAAATGATGCTGAGGTTTCTAAAGTAGTTTTTTTCTAAACTGAATAGTTTGCGCGAGAGACATTTCCAAAGTGGTAAAATAGGTGTCTCTCCCCTGTAACTTCTAAAATAAGAGAATGATAAAACTAAAACAAATGTATGATGTACATTAATATGCAAACTTCCAACGATATTTGGTTTGAACGTAGTTTTTTTTATACGTCATAAATCGTAATACGCAATGTATCTTTTGACGAACTACTAGAACTACTGCTACGGAACCCTTCATGGGCAAGTCCGACTTGCACTTGGCCGCTTTTTTATTCAGCTAGTTGATGGAATCGTCTATAACAAAGCATTGCATTGTGCAAAGTTCCTCGTAGGCCACGCACATGCATGGTGGTAGTACTTCTCTGGATGAGCATTTTTGCAAAAATATCTACGATGAACCAAAACGAAATCTTTACAAAGAAAAACTGTTCGCTTAAAATAAATAGGTACCTACTTATCTGCTTGCTCGGGTCAGCATCAAACTACATAGCAAACAAGCTACAGTTAGCTTCGCTGACTAATAATAATAAGCGCACACGCCCGCTAAGTCTCGCCTGATCTGGCAAGACGTATATTTTTTAACCGACTTCGAATCAAAAAGGAGGAGGTTCTCAATTATGATGTAATTTTTTTTTTAATGTTTGCTACCGCATAACTTCGTCATTTGTGAGCCGATTTGAAAAAATATTTCAGATTGGTCCCATTTTAATTTTATTAAAATCGGTGTTGCCATTTTTTTTTTAATATTTTTTTTAATGTTTGTAACTGCATGCCTCCGTCATTTATGAACCGATTTAGAAAATTATTTTTTTATTTGGAAGGTTATTCTTACGTCCAGATTGTCCCAAACAAATTTGATTAAAATCGGTTTAGCCGTTTGACAATGAAGTCGGTTTCTCAAGTTTTTTAAACTTATAATTATTAAATCTCTTCTTTTTATGGCGCCACTGCTTGTTTTGAACCAGTGTGGTGAAAGGATTTTATGTGCCTCTCAAAGAGGCTCCTCCCGTGCACTCGACACTATAAGAATTTTTCAAGTAGGACTTCTGGAACATGCTGGTTTCCTCACGATATTTTCCTTCATATTTTGTTCTAGCATAGTGCGTATAAGTTTATAGTCAGAAAAACTACATTGGTACACAACTAGAATTTAACGCATGTCTTTAAGATCGGATAGCGGGGCCGCTACCAATAGGCTGCCATTGCTCCTTTTATAAAAAAAATCGGTTGTCTGTAAAGTCGGTTTACTGACGATAGTTGAACGTGACAACGTCTAAGCCGCAATTATCATTGCTGTAAACAATTGACACCACCATACACTTTTCACTGCACTTCATAATGCCGATTGTGCCTCTTTGTTACTCGTTCCGCGCTCTCGCTTGCACTTCAAGCCTTAACTGGAACGCCTCAGAGCCAGGTAACGTCGCATGAGTCATGTTTTAACGTGCGTGCAGCCGGCTCCATCGAATTAAAAAACATTAGTAATTTATATTACCGTCTATTAACTTGAGCACTATTCTATGACTATTCTATTCTATGACTTGCGCAACCATGTGCATTTGTGAATTGAAAGTATATAGTCACAATGCTGAAGAGTGTTCTCAAACAAGTTGACCCCGAATTTAAAAAGAAACCTTTTTATATTCATTGTTTTGTTCTGCTAACTCCCTCGAGAACATTTACGTTATGATACGAAGAACTCACTTTGTAAAGCTGACTTCAGATCGCATTTTATAATACAGAAATTGAAATATATTATACTGCAAAAATGATGTACTACACACATGCGCATGCATGTCGCGCACACTGGATGTGTGGATGTGTGCAGAGTGTCCTGTTGGTACAGAGAGCGGAGTGCGACTGGAGAGCCAATCAGCGCTACGCTCGCCCGCCCGTCATACCGCGAGCCCCCCCCCCAGGTACCTTATTTTTCACTTCTGCGCAATAACGGTCAGCGCTAGAGTTATGTGCCGCTACCTATACCTACTACTAAACTCATCATCGTCATCTTTATCGGCCTGAAAAACTACTACTAATTACTGTAGTACTTACTATAGAAGTAATATTTTCTCGTCGCACGTAATTTTTTTATAGGGTTTCTGAGAAGTAGGGAATTGTTTTTCACGCTTTAGCTCTACATAATAAATAAACATATTGTGGACAAACAATAAACGCATAGTATAACTGAATACTAAAGAAGGTTATCCATTGTTATTGTTGTATCTGGCAGTAATGTTTTCAATTAAGACGAAAGTTAAATAGAAACGTATTGTTTTAATTTTCCGAGTTCAAAGTTCCAAATAATTTTATTCAACAAAGATCTCAAGGCTTAATCGAAAGCGGTGTCCATTAACGCTCTAAAAAGATCTACATCGCGTCGTTTGAAGGCACCTTTATAAAGAACAAGCTCATTGTAATGCATAGAACTTGAAAAGTTTATTAGAAAATCCCAGTTCTGATAATTTCTTGGGTAACAACTACGGAGAACAGATAGAGATGTTATCTTGATTTTCAATCAACTTAATGTAAATTTGGCTCTTTGTGATTCTGGGCCATTTTAGAGCATTCTCCTTTATTTTCAATTCTGTCTATAGATGGACAAGTGTGACAGAGACATTTTCTTGCACACTTGCACACTTAGTAATAGTAGAGCTCTTTGTGTGTGGCTCGTCCAGGGTAGAACTATCACCATGCCCATTTCTGCCGTGAAGCAGCATTGCTGTGTTTCGGTTTAAAGGGTGGGTGCCGGTGAAATTACTGCCAACATTTGTGTGCCTCAAGTTTATAGACGCAGTGGCATGCAGGCAGTGCATTGTAGGGTGTGTTCATGACGCGCGTGACCTACGAGGCAATGTCTTGATAGAGGCGATGGCTATAGAAGAATGCTTTCAGATGGAGAAATGAAAGGAAAAATATAAATTATGACTGGTTAGACATCCGTGGTTTTTTTCTGACTGATATTTTTATCTGTTGTTTAACTCAAAGTTTTGCTTAAAAAACTTGAGTTAGATAACTATTAAATATTTAGAATAGCCGATTAGCCATTCGTGAAACCAGCCAATTATTTATAAAAGACTGTTTATAAAAGATGTACAAAGAAAATTATGACTTTCAGTGCACATTAAAACAAAATTAATAAATATTTTAATTAATGTAGTTTTAAAGCACTATTAAAACACCAGTTTACGAACAAAAGCATTCCTATATAATACCTCCATGGATCGTAAATACGAGTTGACTAAGCACAAAGTCGGTGTTCGCTCATAAAAATAATAATTTACGCAATAAACTGGTACGTCACTGAATAGAGGGAGGTTATAAGATTATGACGGTCTGACAGAATATAGAACAGACAGTAGTTTGACTTCAAACGTTTGAAACGAGTGACGTGATCAAACGAACATCCTTTTCTTTGCCCGCCACGATATGTCACGGTATAAGTAAAATTATAGCAACAATATGACAGATACATTTGACAGCGTTTCATTGATCGCTACCGACCTGCGCACAGGAGTTGGCCTGGCCAGGCCTGTTCTAGGCGATGGCGAAGGCGATCAGATGAAACGCTGTCAAATTTGACAACGATGTTTGACAGCGTTTCACTGATCCCACCAAAGAACGCTTAGATGTGCGCAAAGCTTTAGAGGAACGCGGGCTTACGGAAAACTCTAATGTCTTGCAGCCGATATTAGTAGATAGATCAATAGATAAAAAAAATATTTGCATAAACATAAGAATCATCATCATTATTATCATCAGCATGATGAAGTCCACTGCTGGACACATAACACTGCCTCCTCTACATATTTCCTTACAGACACCTAAACACACACATAAAAAATTAAAAGTAGTCTAGTAGTTATATAGTAAGTTAGTAGTAGCCTACTAGCCTCTTGACAGCCAAATAGACATTAAATTTAAGGTCGATTTCAACTACTGCTTTAGCTTATAGATCTACTGTGTTATAATATGACGGTGTGTCGAGAATAAATTGTCGCGTCGATACGCCGTTCTTTGGTTTAATGGGCCATGAAAGCAGAGACACTGTAAACATACAAATTCCAGATAAAGAAACAGTCCGGGAATTTGCAAACATGACTTTCTTGAAGTGACTTGAAATTCTTGGCGTGATTGACTGGATAATTAAACCTACATAGTTATAATACTTTGCTTATCAAGTTCAAACTTTGCGAGCTGAAATTTTAATGGCGTTGTTCTGTACAGTCGGCAACAAAATTCATAAAAGCTTCACTATTAATCCTAGAGTTATAGAGGTTCTGTCTCTGGTTCTGGCTTTGAGCCTGTGTGAGTGTTGACTAAATAAATCCTACGTCAAAACGTCACACACACAGTATAATGCACTGGTGAGCACTCACACAGACTCAAAACCAGAGCCAGAGACAGAGCCAGACAGAGGTCATGGTAGACTGGAAAGGACCAAAAGGAAAAAGAAGAATAGATGGACCGACGAAAAAAGAAGATTTCTCAAAGTGTTTCGGTATTACTAAATTAATACATAGTAGAAATTGAATTTTATGAAAAACCCGAAAAACAATCAACCGAATTGAAAGCCTCCTTTCGTTTTATTTGAAGTTGGTTAAAATACGACATTTATCACAAAACCTTTAAATTATGATATATTTCTCAAACAAAACAAGCTTGTTCCCATTAAACCCTCATTTATCACAGTTGTATCCCAAACTAATCATATTCTTTTATTAAAAGTCTGCAAACAGCGTCGACTCGAAGGCTCTCACGAAAACAAGAAAACTTAGTAATCGGGATGCAGCTTTGCAGGGCACGTTTATCATAAACTTTGGTGCTTAGTTTACAAAATGACATACACAGTGTCTTTATCTTTTTAATCTCCGACCCAAACAAGAGTGTTGTAAGTTCAACGTGAGTATTTGTTTGTGTCATCGTAGCTCATTAACAGATGAACCGGTTTTGTTTTTAGTTTGTCAGTTGATTTATCAAGTATTTTTATTCAAGTAATGCTATGTTTCCATGCGCGCCGTGCAGCCCGGCGAGCTGCCTGGCGAGCTGCGCGGCATGCAACCAGTGTTACCAGGTACACGGTAATTACCGTAGATGCACGGTATTTTTGGCTTAAACACGGTATACGGTAATGTTTCACTACCGTGTCATTTTCTACGGTATTTTTAATTATGAATTACCTTGAAAGTCAATATGTAAATAATTACGAAGTAGGTATTCCCCGATCATCAAAATACGTCTAAATGTAAAAGTATGCCCTTTGCCCTGCCCACTAGTTAAACAATTAGTGTATATGAAAATTGCTTTTATAATAAATGAATGAATGAATGTAACTATATTAACTATACTAATAGTATTATCAAAAGTGGATCTAAATGAATATTTTTTGCCTTTATTATGTTTAAAGATGTTCATCTTATCCTAGACTAAATCAGATTCCAAAAATCTGTTTAAAAGTAGGGTAAAATCTGTAATCTGTAATACTACCCTAAATTCTGTATAAATACAGATAAATCTGTATAATTGGCAACACTAATTTGGCCCGCGCGCGTGTAAACAGTCACCGGGCGCCCGCACATTCATCAAAAAAAAGCAGCCAAGTGCGAGTCGGACTCGCCCATGAAGGGTTCCGTAGCACGACGAACTACAAAAACCTTTATATTATGTTACTTGATGTAACATAATAAGGTTCTTGTAGTTCGTCGAAAGGTAAATTGCGGTTTACGGTTTTTGACGTATAAAAAAAAAACTACTGACTAGATTTCGTTCAAACCAACAATCGTTGGAAGTTTGCATAGTAATGTACAACATATATTTTTTTTAGTTTTATCATTCTCTTACTTTAGAAGTTAGAGGGGGGGGACCAACTTTTTTCCACTTTGGAAGTGTCTCTCGCGCAAACTGTTCAGTTTAGAAAAAAACGATATAAGAAACCTCAACTTCATTTTTGAAGACCTATTCATAAATACCCCACACGTATGGGTTCAATGAAAAAAAAAATTTTGAGTTTCAGTTTCAAGTATGGGGACCCCCGAAATTTATATATATTTTTTTATTTTTATGTAAAAAACTTAATGCGGTTCACAGAATACATCTACTCGCCAAGTTTCATCAGTCTAGCTCTTACGTTTTCGGAGAAAAATGGCTGTGACATACGGACGGACAGACAGACAGACAGACAGACAGACAGACATGACGAATCTATAAGGGTTCCGTTTTTGCCATTTGGCTACGGAACCCTAAAAACCAACACTCGCCCGGTTCGCGGCATTCACGTTCACGGGCGCGTTTACGGGCTCGGGCGTACCGTTTCCACGCGCGTGAATGTGAATGTGCACGTTGAATGTCGAGTTGAACGCACGCGTGGAAACGTGGCATAAAATCTTTTCAGCCACTTCATGTATTATAAAGTAAATAATAAATATTGTACAATTTATACAACATAGTTAGGCCCAAATTAAGCAGAGCTTGTACGAAGTCAACCATTTAGCTTATATAATTCGTGTATTCTTTTTTGTAATTACATACTTAGAATACAATATACCAGTAAGAAAACAAATATGGGGACTGAACCCACGGCCTACGGCGCAAAAGGCAGAGTTCTTACCAATAATAAATTCATATCATCTCTTCTAATACATCATTCTGTCATTTAATCTGTCATTTAATCGTATGTACCTACTTACCTTCAAACCTCGGCCTGCCTCCATGTTTGCTATACCCTATGCAGTCCATGTGATACCTACTTACACCTAAAAACTATGTATGTACAAATTAAACCATGTGTAAAGTAATAAATGTATTGAGTATACAGGTTTAACAACTTAAAAAGAAGAGATCCCATCCCTTTATTGGTCCTACCTGTAGTGTTTTGAATAAATACATTTAGATTTTTTTGATTTTTTGATACCAAGTGATCCGAGGCCTGTTATGCGCTGAGATTTCAATAAAACAATGGCCCATCGTTTTAATTATATCTGAGAGAGACAAAACCAGTTGGAAATAAGATCTAGAAGCCGTATTAGCGAATATCTCAATGTCTCTCAACTAATTGACTCAGCAAAAGCTTGGCAAGCGAGTTCTATAGGAAACTGTTCAAGACCACCCCATCTCTACTTTAACATTTCCTTTCAAACTATCGACTTAAGACTTCTGCTATTGGCAGTTCCGTTCTTTCGTTTGAGAGAAATATAAGTTTTCAGAGCTTTAGTTTTTAAAGTTGAGCACTTGATATTGTAATTTTAGAATCCCTTGAATCACTTGACGCAAAGTTTGCGCTTCATCATATCTTAAACACGAATTTATTTGTAAAAAAAATGTTTAGTACATTTTCGTGTTTTCAATAATGTATTTTCTTCACTGAAAACCAGCGCCGTATAAGCCCTTTCGCTTTCATGGCAAATAATGAGTGGAAGCCATTTTTTCTTCACCTATTGCTTGTTGTATATTTTTTGTGTGTACCATGTTATGTGACGTAAAATAAACATTTTCTATTTCTATTTCTATATAAGAGCCTCATTAACTTGCACTTAAAAAATCTTTACCCACACTGCATTGGTTTGAAAGAACCTGTAATAAGATGAGACGAAGATATTACATAAATTAGTGTACTATGCGAAGGTGGGGGGTTTCAGACCACAATGGTGATCAGTTGTGGGGGGGAGATAATTAAAAATTCCTATTGTCAGTTTCCCATACAAAAATATTTAATTTCATAATGCCTAAATAAATTGACAACCCTATCCTTGTAACCCCTTGACCCCTTGACCTACTACCTCTGTAGATCTACTACTACTACCTACTACCTCTGTAGCTGAGTTTAGGGTTGTCACTTTGTATAAAGTCAGCTGTTCATGTTGAAACTTCGTTGCAGTTTTTTTCAGAGATACCAATCGAAGTTCGAAAAGTCGTTGAACAAAAGTTGTTCCCCGGGGGGTGGAAATTCACCCCCCTTCAGGATAGTAACATATTTTGATACACGTTGTATGGATGACTGCTAGTGATATTTTCAAATATGTGTCAATCAAGTGCACGAAAGGAGCCTCTTTGAGGCACACTTAAAATACTTTCACCACACTTGGTTCGAAAGAATCAGTGACACGGTAAGAAGAAGAAGTGATATTTTCTGTTGGTTCTGAATTCATCAAACATAACAGACGCTGTCATCTCCCCATCGTAGAAAAATTTCTAGTTTTCACTTCAGTATTCAGTATATTTATTGCCTTATTATGTAACACTTTATTCGATGCCGTTTATTTTGAAATAAAATAAATTATATTTTCGCCAAACCAATAAAATAAGAAATGCAATACAACAAACAACTCAAATTCACAACCAACGCAAGTCACCTGTGACTCGGAAATCTAGTTGGAAAATATATTTTCTCATCTCAAAGAAGTACTAGACTCAAAGAAAAATCGATTTGAAGTTCAGACGCGCACGTATCACTGATCACGAAATACATGGAGTAGGAACATATCAAGCGAAACAGCTTCTAGCATTGTATTGAGGGATCGGGGTCAGAAAACTGATATTTCTTTGCAAAACTTTCACTAATGCAGGTCGTATGCAAACTGAACTAAAAAGAGTTGAATTGTTCTGAACAATTTTGCTGATATAAATCTACTATACGAATGTTTTGTACGAAGAAAGATTTTGCAGTAGTACTAGAGATCGTCCAATCTTAAACTGCACGTCCCACTACTTCAGTCAGTCAAAGTAAATTGTTCTATACCTACATCACAAAGATTATTTTGAAGTACTATGCTGTGAGCCAACTTCAAGAAAACGTGGTGGAGGGGCGTGCATTTTTAGACTGGTTTATCTATAACACACTATGCATTTTCTGCCGTGAAGCAGCATTGCTGTGTTTCGGTTTGAAGGGTGTAGGTGCCAGTGAAATTACTGGCACGTGAGGCTGAATCTGTATACCTAAAGTTGATGGACGCAGGGTGTGCATACAACTAAATAAAACTTGTACTATGAGAACTGATATAATACTTGTATACATTTTTTTTTGTAAATTTACATGAACTGTTTGTGCATACATTTGTAACATTGGTACAAATATTGTCGAACCAACGCCCTCCAGCGCCAAAGTAGAGCTACTACCAACTGAGCTGTGAACGCTGTGAAATTGAGTGCTATTTATCACTTGTTCAGACAGAAACAGGCAATAAGCTCAAGTAGGTAATAAGCGCTTGAAAACGCGTCACTGATCTAATTCTAGTGTTCATTGGAATCCAATACTTCGATCTCACTTACTTCAAGTGTCAGCTATCAATTAAGTTTTATTCGTAGCTTTGCCTTCTGAGCTGGGGGGCGTGGGTTCGATCCCCACCGTGAACAAATATTTGTGTGGTGAACACAGATGTTTGTTCTCTGTCTGGGTGTTATATTGTGCTATGTATGTATTTAAAAAAAAAGTATTTAAGTATTATCAGCTATTTGGTTCCCATAGTACAAGCTGTTCTTAATTTAGGGCTAGATAGTGTTGTGTGAATTGTTCACAATCTTTATTATTTATTTATTTATCTACCCCAATACTTACAAGCGTTTTTCAAAAGATAATCAGTGTTTAAGCAACTGTCATCTCTTACCATCCGGTAATGTCAAACAGTGACAGGGCGAACTTTAAACAGCGCGTCACACCTAAGTAACGCTTGTAAGTAGGGCCACTATTCTTTTTATTAACTTCAACTGCGTGTGATAATAAAATAATACCTAAGACAGTACATTTTAAGTTTTCGCAATCATGCCACAAGATTATACTTCCAGATTGGTCCTAGAGAAGCTTCATCAAAACCGGTTCAGCATTTTGGCTACGACATTAAGCATCAGACTACAAACAGCATTATGCCTAGTAGAGATTGATGTTAGCAATAAGGCTGCCCATATTGCTGTGACTGTTTATTTTTAAACATTTTATCCTGTAAAGAGTCAGTACCAATAAAGAGTTATCTATTTATATATCTATCTAACCCCATACGATGCAAATATTTACGAATCATATCGTCCTACGGAAAAAGGCACGCGTGCTACTTGTTCGTAATGATTGTAAATACAACTGCAGGCCTACCACAAGCTCTGTCTGGCTCTGGTTTTGAGCCTGCGTGAGTGCTCATTAGGGTATTATACTGTGTCTGTAAGTTTCGACGTAGGATTTATTTAGTCAACACTCACACGTACTCAAAACCAGAGCTAGACAGAGCTTGTGGAGCTACTGTTTGTTTTCCGAAAGCATACTCCAAGCTCTTACAAACAAAAACGCATTAGTCAAATGTGTAATAGGCAAGGTGGGCTGGCTCATAACGAACAAACAATCATATTCGCCCCGGAATCCTTTGTTGAGTGTTTACGTTCTGTCGTATCACTGGTAGCTTGTTTTTTCAACCAATAAACGGACTAAGCGTTGTTAAGAGTAAACTCAAACATCTTCTATACTTGAGTTATAAATAGTGTAACTAACACGACTTTCTTTTATATATATATATAAAAGAAAGTCGTGTTAGTTACACTATTTATAACTCAAGAACGGCTGAACCGATTTGGCAGAAAATTAGTGGGGAGGTAGCTTAGAACCGGGAGAAGGACATAGGATACTTTTTATCCCGAAAAAGCAACGCGAAGCCGCGGGCGGCCACTAGTATTTCTATAAATATTTTTGAGTTTACTCTTAAACAACGCTAAACAAAAGAGTTTCTTCTGTTGAGACGACGAGGCCCCTATATAGCCGAAATTATTTACATTTTATATTTTTTATTGTTATTTTGTAAGAATTGACGAGATACTAACGCCACATAGCAATTCTATTTTATTTAAAACTAGTGGCCGCCCGCGGCTTCGCTCGCCCGTTCCCGTAACACCCCGTTCCCGTTGCTTTTTCGGGATAAAAAGTATCCTATGTCCTTCTCCCGGTTGTAAGCTACCTTCCCACTTATTTTCTGCCAAATCGGTTCAGCCGTTCTTGAGTTATAAATAGTGTAACTAACACGACTTTCTATTATAAATATAGATTTAGAAAAAACGTATCAAAATCAATCCACTTTTGGAATAGGAAACAGGGGAATACCAAATAGCGAGTCCAATAGATAAAATCAGGCTGAGCTGCCAGTTGTCTCTATCGCCTTGTATTCGGGCAGCAGTATATATCTGTCAAAAACCTATTTTTAACCGACTTCCAATCAAAAAGGAGGAGGTTCTCAATTCGGTTGTATGTTTTTTTTTTTTTTTTTTTTTTTTAATGTTTGTTACCGCATAACTTCGTCATTTGTGAGCCGATTTGAAAAATTATTTTTTATCTGAAAGGTACTGCTTCCAGATTGGTCCCATTTTAATTTTATTAAAATCGGTGTTGCCATTTTTTTTTTAATAATTTTTTTAATGTTTGTAACTGCATGCCTCCGTCATTTATGAACCGATTTAGAAAATTATTTTTTTATTTGGAAGGTTATTCTTACGTCCAGATTGTCCCAAACAAATTTGATTAAAATCGGTTTAGCCGTTTGACAATGAAGTCGGTTTCTCAAGTTTTTTAAACTTAAATTATTATACTTCTTGCGACCCGCGTTTCTTCTTAACAATAGGTCATACAGCCTACCGTACAAATAGCCTTTATTAATATAACTTTGTATTATTAACGCTACCACAATATTCTCAAACACAACCAAAATGTATGAACTGTAGGCCTACTATGAGCTCTGTCTGGCTCTGTCTCTGGCTCTGGTTTTGAGTCTGTGTGAGTGTTGATTAAATAAATCCTACGTCGAAACGTCCACACACAGTTTATTACACTGGTGAGCACTCACACCGACACAAAAACAGAGACAGAGACAGAGCCAGACAGAGCTCATGGTAGGCCTACTGGTAATAAAACTATCACAATAATTATACAATAAACTTCATGCATATTATAGGCTTTAAATACAAATTATGGCCTAGGCTTATTCACATTCAAATTATGTTCAACGTAAATTATTAGGTCCTTTTACTAATTATGACCTAGGTTTATTGGCTATAAACAGTGAAAGGTCCAAATAACGTTAATTTGCTACGTAATTGGGTACTAAAACAGCTAAGGGAATACATACCTACCATGCATGAACTAAAGTCAAGAAGAAGAAGATACTTTTTTTTTACTTTAAATAGACTACCTCTGGCTCAATCTCACCTGATGGTAAGCAACGCTGTAGCCGACGATGACACCTATTCACTCTTGCCTTGAAGAGGCCCAGAAAAACTGCCGACGGCAAAGAGTTCCATATATGGTTCCCATAGTACAAGTTCTGCTTAGTTTGGGGCTAGATAGTGTTGTGTGGATTGTCTATAATATTTATTTATTTATTCCCTGGAGGTTCGCACAATGAAGGTGGAGCCAAAACGCTTAGTGCGAATGGGTGGTATGCTAACCAGGTATGGATGGTACTGAGCCGTGCGTCTGCTAGTCCTATATTGGAAGGGACTACTTACTATTAAGGGGATACTTTTATTGAATGAAGCGAAAGAGGTGTGTCAGGATCGTAGCAAGTGGAAATCCGTGATCTCTGACTACCCCCATGGGAATAAGGCGTGATTTTATGTATGTATGTACTTTTATTTATTGCACATTAATTTATGACGCTGTTTCTTTTTTGTTTTTTTTTCAAATAAATTCCTGCCTGCTTGGTATTTTTCTAAAAGTGGAATTAGGTATTTTTAACATTCTCGTACAAAGTGCTCGGGTATTCGGACTATTCGCATCAACAAATCATATGCCACCTTCTGAAATCATAAAAGCATTCTAAAACAAGAGGAAAAAAATCAGGACGGCTCTTTGAGGGAGTACTTATGGACACAAGCCATGAGCGGACGCGTTTTGAATTTCGAAATAAATATCTCGACTTGCTGCTCGATCAACTTGGAAGAGGCTTTTACTGCTCTAGGTGGCCCTTACATAGATAAAAATTAGTACCTACTATGTTTGCAAATATATGATTAAAATATTTTAAGTATCAAGATACCTATCACATACATAAATACATGATACATATTTATTTAGTCTTTATGCACAAACCTACCTTATTCTTTCTAAGTGTTTATTGTGTTTGTGATACCAACACAAAGAGTTCCGTCTGAAAACGGGATGGTTTTCCATCTCTAGCTCGGCCGCAGCATCGAGTTGAGACGGGACCTGTTTTTATAACGCTTTTAATAGCTTCACCTGTATGTATGTATGTATGTATGTATGTATGTATGTATGTATGTAACCGACCTCTTTGAGCTCGATTTTGTCCTACTTTGAACGATCAGATTTTATTCAAACTTTGCACACCTGTCAAAGGTCGATGACAATGCAATAATATGAAAAAAAAAATAAAAAAAAATGAAAAAAATAAGAAAAATAAAAAAAAAACCTACTTTGAACGATCAGATTTGATTCAAACTTTGCACACCTGTCAAAGGTCGATGACAATGCAATAATATGAAAAAAAAATAAAAAAAAATGAAAAGAAATAAAAAAAAACCTACTTTGAACGATCAGATTTGATTCAAACTTTGCACACCTGTCAAAGGTCGATGACAATGCAATAATATGAAGAAAAAAATATATAATGAAAAAAAAAAAGCTAAAAAGTAAAAAATAAATTATAGTTTAAAAAACTAAAAAAAAACGCTTTTATAACTAGGTATTTGAACTAAAAAGTTAAAAATAAAACTGTAATAATCAATTGAAAATTTATATTATTGTACAAAAAGCGTGGGGTTTTATAATAACTTCATATATAATAAACTATTGTTAAAATATTTACAACAATCAAAATCAAGCCCCCCACGCTTTTTGTACAATAATATAAATTTTCAATTGATTATTACAGTTTTATTTTTAACTTTTTAGTTCAAATACCTAGTTATAAAAGCGTTTTTTTTTAGTTTTTTAAACTATAATTTATTTTGTACTGTGCACCTATTTTGGTGTCATTTTTTTGTTTTGTTTTTTAGTTTCTTCTAGCGTTTTTAGAACTCAAAATATTCCTCCTTTGCTATGTTCCTATTTCTTTGTTCTTAGCTTAGTAAAAAGTATGATAATAATCGTTTCATCTTCTAACCTACACCAAACGATATGGAAGAAAGCGTTAGAAATACGCCACTGAATCACAGTGGGGAGTGAGGAATGCGTTAATAAGTCCCGCAGGCGTTCCAGGACTCGGTACCTACTATCATTGTAATCTATGTCGGCAAGGCTACTACCTAAAAACAAGCAATAGCAATAGCAGTGGAAGATATGGGCCATCGTTGTCCGCATCACTATTATGTATGCCTCAAGTTTATGGACGAGGCTCAGTGTATCATAGGGCACGTTCCTGCGACGTGCGTGACCTATGATGCTTGGGTTATGTATGCCTCAAGTTTATGGACGCAGGGCAAGGCATCGTAGAGCACGTTGTAGACGTGCGTAACCTACGAGGCATTTCTTTGTTTTAAGCGATGGTTACTACTGAGCATCAGGTGGGCCATATGATTGTTCCATCGTAAAAAAACACTATTTCATGCCACGTTGTCAAGAAATCGTTTTATTCAGAAGACGAAGAAGCTGATTTAACCAAACAGAAAACCAATTTTATCGTATCACTGGTTCTTTCGAACCCAGTGTGGTGAGAGGATTTTGAGTGCGCCTCAGTAGCAGTTTTTGCACAATTGACACATATTTGCGAACGCTTTTAAAACCAGTTACAGTTGGTAAATTTTTGTAGAGGTTTGAGGGATAATAATTGTATAGAAAAACGGATGTATTTCGTGTTTTTGACAGCAATCTAGCTAAAGTTAATATAGGTATAAGAACTGAGCAATAACATTATATAATATTGGAAATTAGAACATCCAGCATATTGCGTAAGGTTTCTTTAAATTTCCATCTTCCTTCTTTCAAAATTATATCAAGTTTTTCCCCGAAAAGTATTAGGTGCCCACTCATCCCCAAATAACGAATCCTTAATAAGTCAAAGAAAAATAATACCGGATTTTCGAACAAAAATCAGTGGATGAAGAAATTTGCCGTCAAATTGAAAGTGATCATCCAATTCCATCGTGAGGGTATCAGAGATAGCAACGGTTCAAAATTAATCTGGAATCACTTGGAAACCAGATTGGATAGAGGGCGCCACAGGAAATATTGAAAAGAAACACACAGAAAGTCAATTTGAGTCCGGACTTCCGGAGTACAGACAGCGGTAAAACTGGGTCACTTTTTAGGCTTAGTATGTGGGCAGTTTCGGTAAAAGTTGTAGTTGCATAAAAAAAAACTCTGGACTTTTTTTTTCATTTTTTTATAATCAAATTTTGTTGCTTTGATGTTTACTGTCCTTATGTAGGCTCGTGACGTATGAATAAACATTTGAAATAGGAAGGCTCAAATACGTCATGGCATTGGCTGGGACTTAGCCTGAGATTCATAGACCGAACTTTGACTTTACTTCTAAGGAAAGTTCTGCTTTCAACCAAAAAAAAATTCCTTTTGTAATTACATACAATACAGTAATTCCTTTGCTGTAAAGCAAAGTCACGTATACGCACTTTGCTTTACATCAAAGCAGTCTTCGCAAAGTAAGCTTTGTTTATCGAAGTTTCCTATCAATATTTTGAATAAAGAAGAGCTTGACAGAACTATGAAATATAATTTTGGTTGAAAGTTGAACTTTCCATCAAAGTAAAGTCAAAGTTCGGTCTATGAATCTCGGCCTGAGTGTATGAAAATTTTGATTTCTCACTGGTATGGACGTGGCATTCGTGGGACTAACCCGTTATTGCGATTAAGTGTTCTATAAACTAGTATAAATTCACTTCACCAAGTAATACAGCTTTTATTTGTACATACATTCCAGCATCTGTTTAAGTAATACGCAAAATTACGACCATTTCTAGCGGAAATTCGCAACGTATAAATTTGTCCTACTGTTGCTACTAGGCCATATGATAGGATTAGCCATGTCGGCAAGGATTAGCCCAGATTTGCACGTTTCCCTTTGTAAAGTGAGATTGTAGACTACAAATTTGTAGTTTTGAATCAGTTGGGATTAAAATATATGAACAGTTTTGTGTTACTTTGAGGGTGTAACATTCAGTGATGTTTTAATATTCAAATGACAGTATTTAACATGCTTTTTGTGTTTGAATTTTTTGTGTTCCAATTTTTAGCTTCCGACCGAAAAGGTAAGTGTTTGTCTGAAATATTATTCCAGATTTTTGTACTAACAAAAATACGTTGTACCTACTTAGGTACAACGTATTTGTTTATACATTTAAGAATTTAGTACTTTTGTGGCAATCTTCATGCCGCATTTTTCTTACAAGTATAGACCTCCTTCAAAAGGCGGGTCTTTCCTTATAGGCCGGCAGCGTATCAGCACCACCTCTGGTGTTGCAGGTGTCTATGGGCGACGGTGACTACTTTCCATCAGGTGGCCCGTCTGCTCGTCTGCCAGCGATGGCATAAAAAAAAACCTAGCTCATTTTGAAACATCTCTTTTACATCTAATATTCTCAGTTGGTTAGTTTATTGGTCAGTATTTTTGCTTTTGGCGTTCAATTAATCCCGAGATTATTTGTTAGATTTGAATAAAACTTCTTTGTGCCACGATGATATTTGAATCAGAAAGTAGGGTCACTGCCGCAAGCCGTCCAGTGCTCACACATAAATTACCCCACCACAAAATGATATACGGGTATTTTTTAGTGAATACTGAACTGGCTGTTCGCCAAGAGATAAAAAAAGCAGCCAAGTGCGAGTCGGACTCGCCCATGAAGGGTTCCGTAGCATCAAGTAACATAATATAAAGGTTCTTGTAGTTCGTCGAAAGGTAAATTGCGGTTTATGATTTATGACGTATAAAAAAAAACTACTGACTAGATCTCGTTCAAACCAAATATCGTTGGAAGTTTGCATAGCAATGACATATATTTTTTTTAGTTTTATCATTCTCTTATTAGAGGGGGGGGGACCAACTTTTTTCCACTTTGGAAGTGTCTCTCGCGCAAACTATTCAGTTTAGAAAAAAACAATATAAGAAACCTCAACATCATTTTTGAAGACCTATTCATAGATACCTTACACGTATGGGTTCGATGAAAAAAAATTTTTTGAGTTTTGAGTTGACTGGCCTCTAGCTCAGTTGGTAGTAGCTCTGCCTTCTGCGCCGTAGGTCGTGGGTTCGATCCCCACCGAGAACAAATATTTGTGTGGTGAACATAAATGTTTGTTCTCTGTCTGGGTGTTATATTGTATTCTAAGTATGTATTTACAAAAAAAAAAATGTATTCAAGTATTATATCAGCTATCTGGTTAAAAAAACAAGCTCTGCTTAGTTTGGGGCTGGGTAGTGTTGTAAAAAAAAAAAAAAAAAAAAAAGTTTCAGTTTCAAGGTATGGGGACCCCCAAAATTTATAGTTTTTTTTCTATTTTTGTGTAAAAATCTTAATGCGGTTCACAGAATACATCTACTTGCCAAGTTTCATCGTCTAGCTCTTACGGTTTCGGAGAAAAATGGCTGTGACATACGGACGGACAGACAGACAGACAGACAGACAGACATGACGAATCTATAAGGGTTCTGTTTTTGCCATTTGGCTACGGAACCCTAAAAACACGCATGAATATAGTAATGGGTACCTACTAATGGACGCCGTACATCTATTCTGCCAAGAGCTGGCAACTAAATTTGCGCAGATTATTTACCTTCTGTAAGTCAGGTGCAAGTGACTTAAAAAAAATTGAAAATAATTTTTATTATAAAAATAAAAATAAATAAATATTTTGGACAATCCACACAACACTATCTAGCCCCAAATTAAGCAGAGCTTGTGTTATGGGAACCAGATAGCTGATATACTACTTATATACATTTTTTTTGTAAATACATACTTAGAATACAATATAACACCCAAACAGAGAACAAACATCCGTGTTCACCACACAAATATTTGTTCTCGGTAGGGATCGAACCCACGACCTACGGCGCAGAAGGCAGAGCTACTACCAACTGAGCTGAGAGGCCAGTCAAGGTTTTATAATCGTGTATTTGACCAATTTAAGCAAACAGTAGCTTGTTTACTGTTAGTTATTATATTTACTGTCACCATTTACATAGGATAAATCATTTTTGGTATCGAAAACCATCAGCTACCAATATCAGGTTTTACTGCCATGAAAATAGATCAGAAATTCGTGTGACAAACGCCGAAATAAGATAGCCTTGTATTAACTTCGTTTTATGTTATTCTTCACATTATGGCCCGAAATGTCGTAAAGGGCGAGTTATCAAAGGGAGGTTATGATATCCGGGATGTCTTTGAACCAGTTCTAACTGGTTTTAGCTATTAACTAGCCAATATTTGATTCATCTCGGTTGTTGGTAACTGGATAAGCAAAGTGGCCTTTAAATTTTATGGGTTATTGAGTAATTTCGGTGAAGGAAATTGGAAGTGATTTCACTGAAATATGATTGCAATGAAAATGACTGAAATCGGGGTTATTACAAGAGGCACACTCTAACTTCTCAATTGAAACCTCTGACTTTGATATATGATGAAGGTTCTCTGGAACAGATCGCTAGCAACCAATCATAAATTTATTTTACTGTACGGTCTATGCGTCCTACTGTTTATTTTTGAGTTCATGGTTGTCATCCGAGAACTTTTATCCCCCAGCTTATTTTATCATACATACTCTCTGAAAAGCTTATTTAAATTTTGAACCAACACAAAGACTTGTTCTTGTTATTGGCCACGTGAAAATCAATTTCATAAACACCTCTCTCGGTCAAAGTCCATTATTTTGGAGAGTTCGGGAACACTGGGTTCCGTGAAAACAACGATTTTTCGATAAATTGAATCCTTTTGTCTCGTGGGTATTCATTCAAATATTTGTGATGCTGTGCCCGTTTAGAAAAACGGGGTTTTCGGCGAAGTCGGTTTATCGTGATGAAAGTCAGTTTTCAATAGCGGTATTTACTTAATAAAAAATAAATATTGGTGTACATTTCCCAAACGTTTTCAAACTATTTAAAGCTAGTTGGTGGGAAACTAGATAGCCAATCAAATACTTGGAATAGGCATAACATGTTTATGGCAAATAGTTTCTTTTTCTACAGACTTCCAAGTCTTAGCCTCCTCTCACTCACATTTCCACAAGGAAAATAAAAAAATAAGGATTTGAGTCGCTGAAAATTGTAAAACAACGTCTCGCTCGCACACTTATTGCACTAATTAGACCTTTTAAAAGATATAAAAACACTGAACTTATTTATCAAAACCCGAGACGAGAAAATAATTTTAATTCCCCAAGTACCTACAAAAACCTGTTAGCCCAGCTATAAGTAGGAAAACGTTTAGGGCGTCATTAATAATCCTGGCGTAGCGTTGGACTAGTTAATCCGTGTTTTGTCTCTTTCATTGACATGCAATTGTCAACTCGAGCAAATGTGTCAAAACACGGATTAACTAGTCCAACGCTACGCCAGGATTATTAATAACACCCTTAGGAACAAAGTTGATTGCACCCAAGATAGTTAATCGTAATTTTCAATAAATAAGCTTCATCATCATCATCATCATCAGCCTGAAGAAGTCCACTGCTGGACATAGGCCTCCCCTACACATTTCCAGGAAGAACGATTCTGAGCCCTTTCCATCCATCGACTTCCCGCGATCTTAACAATGTCGTCGGTCCATCTGGTGACCGGCGACAAAATAAAACATCACAGTGGTGGATAAATAAGCTTAGCGATTTTATATTTTTCAAAAATGCAAGCGAGAAGTACATCAACGGTTGTCTTCACCTTAAACTGCCTCACGATGATAAATTCCAGCTAAGCCAATCTGACGTTCAAACAGATATTGTCAATTAGCTAATCCATACCGCTCATTAGGCTCTAAATCCTATGTCCGCACGTCACGTCTCTGAATAACAATCAAGTGCTTAGTCTAAGCTAGATAGCTAGTTCATAGTATCACCTGTAGAGCACTAGTGGTCTAGTGGTAGCAACCCGGCCTTCTGATCCTAAGGTCACGTGATGCCTGTTCTTCTAGGTTTGGTAGCGTAGAACTGGCACCTACACTCACCTAGCTTTAAGACGTTTCAAAGTGATTCTTGTGATACTACTGACTAAATCCATTTTTGACTTTGACTTTTTTTATAGAGTTTTCTATTCGTAAAATTTATGTGCAATGCTAGTGCTCTCCACCGGTGAAGGAAAACATCGTGAGGAACCCGCGGCTTAGTCAACTCCGCACGTATAGACCATGTCTTTCTTTTGGGTTAGGCCGACTTTTGGGTTATCTGTCAGGATGGTAAAGTTGCTGGACAAGCCTACTCGATCTAAAAACCTTGCGTCATGAGATAAACAGAGCGCGTTTTTTCTCATTCCCCTACTGGGCATGAGAAAAAACAGCTGTCCCAGACGCTGTATAAATCATCTATAATAGATGCAAAGACCTATTTACTTAGGTATCACCTAGCTCTATTTCAAGTGATCTTTGATAGAATAATAATGCTGTTTAGAACCCTATGATCGAAGAGAGATTGACACCGTTTTCTGATTGGTCGTATCTCCTCTTTTTTAAAGTCAGCTATAATACTCAGCTATTCACTCTTTGAACTGTAAATTTATAGACCACAACACACACACCTAATTTCAACATTAAATATTTCTAATTCTGAAGATCAAGTGAGGGTAGTTGCAACTGCGACTGCCACCGCTTCTCGACGGTAACGCCAATGAACTCCAGTCTGTCCGCGACCATGGCTGTTGCAACACGTTCGAAACGTGGGGAAATAATAAAGGTAGGTAATTGCGATAAATACCCGTTTTTTATAGACCACAAAAAAGTTACATAGCTGTTCATTCCCTGACCGGTATCCTAGATTTGTCAGACGATCAATAACATCTATTAGTACAGCTAATCTCCAATTGAAAGACAGATGGACGCAAACGAGGACAGATTACGTTAAGGAATAGATAGGAAGATTTTTCCAGTTTTGGCACGGTAGCCGCACGCTACATCGAGCACATTTACACAGAAAGCATACTGAAATACATTTTGTAAGCATGTAAAGTTAAACCTTTTTTGCTTGCTACCATATCCTTTTTAGAACCTGAACAGTTCGTACAGTTTTTATTATTTTGTACATTTGGGAAAAAACCCTGATTTAACCTGTTTTTGACATGAATTCGTACAATAACTTATAAACATATTTAAGATGAATTTGCTTTGTTATAGGTGATTGTGTGAAATATGACGTGTCGAGTGCAATAAAGGAGCCTCTTTGAGGCGCACTTAATATACTTTCACCACACTTGGTTCGAAAGAATCAGTGAAACGATGAGAAGAGAAGAAGGCGATGGTTACCACTTAACATCAGGTGGGCCATGTGCTTCTTTTATCTGCAAAAAAACACTAAAAATAATATTTGACTACTTTCGGCGAATTCAATGAACAAAATGCTTAAAAAAATACCAACAGTCGAACATAGAGTCTCCTCTTATTTGAAATCTGTACAAAAACTGTTTTCCATGTTAGTGCAGTCATTCGGGTCAGGAAGGCCAGCTTTGGGAGTTTTCCCGAACAACCGTCACTCACTGCCACCCTAGTTGGATATTCTAAACTGTGTCATACGTTTCTATTCATTTTTCTCCATTTTGTTTTGGCCGCGTACTATTTGTGACTGCAATCTAGAGCTCCTAGATTTATAGATAGACTGTAGTTTCCCTGCAGATTTGCGAAAACGCTATGTTTTATTTATGGTTATTAGACAGACTGTGAAGTGAACGATGGGATTTTTGAGATTCACGTCTGAATTGAGAATTTTGACGAATATCGATAGCAAGCTCAAATTCCTTTGAAATATCTTACTAAATTCATAATATTTGGTATGCTCTTAAAAATCTTAAACACTGTGGGTGTTATTAATAATCCTGGCGTAGCGTTGGACTAGTTAATCCGTGTTTTGTCTCTTGCATTGGCATGCAATTGTCAACTCGAGCAAATGTGACAAAACACGGATTAACTAGTCCAACGCTACGCCAGGATTATTAATAAGACCCTGTAGAACTAATTAAAAAAAACTAAAATATATTTTTGAAAAATCCAAAAGCAATCTTAGCGTAGCCATTAAAATTCAATTTTTTCAATTGTATCACAAGGATCACTTTAAAACTAGGAACGCTAGGTGAGTCTAGGTGCCAGTTCCACGAGACCAGGACGAGAGAAGAACAGGCGATCAACTACAGTTTGATTCCAACCGTTTTTTATATGATCCTTTAACATGTATTTTCTAGCCTAAGACCTACTTGGATAGCTTTTTACCCATGTTCATATTTACACTTTGTTGTATTTCTAAGACATGGTTCCAGCTTAACTCGCTTTGCCTCTCAACCAAATCCACACAGAAATATTTCCAAGTAAGCTACTACGTGCTGAGCTGACTAAAAGCGGCGGGTTTTCCCACGATGTTTCCAACCGTCCTACATGATGTGGGGAACTGTCACGTTTACAGGGTGTGGCATAAAGAGTGGAAAACCTACGAGTCGGGGGCATCACAACTGTTCAGAAAATAAAAACATGTACCCAGTAAAAGTCCCACTGTTTTCGAGTTATTAAACATTTTCGAAATTTTCATTATTTTGTACTTCTGTCCATACTTTTCGATGCCAAGATCACAAATCAAGGAATTTTCTCCATCTGTTTTTTTTATGGCATTCTTAGATAACTGTTCTATCAAATGCTATTTAGCATTGGTGTGTCAAAGGTACAATTTTTTTTTAGAGTTTTTTTTAGAAATAAAAATGTGATTTGCCAATTTTTTCCAAAAGTATGACCTCCTGTGGTTTAAAAAAAATGTATGGTGACCCTGAGTGACCAACTAATAAATAACTTGCCTACTTCATTGAAATTCCGAAATGGTATAGCACTTGGCAGTTTAAACTTTCAATGTAAATAATATTTCTGTAAAGGTTGACCAACGGTTGTTTTCTTAAAATTGTTTTTTTTCCTCAAATATTTTTTATTTTTTATTAGAAGAAGACAGAAGACAGAAGAAGAATGTGGCTGCAGCACGACGGATGCCCCGCGCACTATGCCCGTAATGTGAGGCAGTTCCTCGACGAAACGTTTCACCGAAGGTGGATCGGGCGCTTGGGAACCATTCTGTGGCCACCACGGTCCCCAGATCTCAACCCACTTCTTTTACTGGGGGTGCCTTAAGGAGATGGTGTACAAGGAGTCTGTTACCTCAGTTGAGCAGCTGCGTGAACGAATCCAAAGGGCGGCCCAAACCATCACTGAATCTGGCATGCGCGCAAGATAAAGCGTTCTTTTATTAGAAGATGCAGGGCTTGCATAAGAGCAAGTGGAAGCCATTTTGAGCACTTGTTGTAAGAAATTTTAATGTAATAAATGTATTTTAAATATCTAATTTGTTTTATTTTCTGTTTTTAGTAAATTCGATTGCTATGTAAAATCTTACTTGTAATTTGAAAAAATGACCCTTACCCTTTTTTAACACAAATATTCTTTGCATTGAAAGTTAAAACTGCCAAGTGCTATACCATTTCGGAATCTCAATGAAGTAGGCAAGTTATTTATTAGTTGGTCACTCAGGGTGACCATACATTTTTTTTAAACCACAAGAGGTCAAACTTTTGGAAAAAATTGGCAAATCACATTTTTATTTCTAAAAAAAATTCTAAAAAAAAAACTGTACCTTTGACATACCAATGCCAGTTAGCATTTGATAGAACAGTTATCTAAGAATGCCATAAAAAAAACAGATGGAGAAAATTCCTTGATTTGTGATCTTGGCATCGAAAAGTATGGACAGAAGTACAAAATAATGAAAATTTCGAAAATGTTTAATAACTCTAAAACCGTGGGACTTTTACTGGGTACATGTTTTTATTTTCTGAACAGTTGTGATGCCCCCGACCCGTAGGTAAAGGATTATCCACTCTTTACGCCACACCCTGTATACTCTTCAGGCAGTATGTGAGCATTGTAGTAGACATTTCTTGAAATCACTGAATACTCTTAAATATATTTTTTTATGCAACAAGCTGATAGAAGAAAATAAACATAATGTTATCATAATCATGATGATAAGTGGTAACCATTGCCTTTGAGAATGCTTCTTAGGTCATGCACGTCAGGAACGTGCCCTACGAATCACTGCCCTGCAACCGTAGCGCACGTGTATGTTTAACGTTGTAAAGGTTTTGCTTTACCCTATACAGGGTCTATGTGATACTGACTTATTTATTTAATTCTTTATTGCACCAAAAATACGTGACAATAGGAGAGCTTAATGCTAGACAGCATTTTCTACCAGCCAACCTTGACAGGTAAAAACAAAGAGGTTGGCGTGCATAAAATGTAGTGAAAACAGTTTTGATTAACCTACGTAACATACGTACTCGCTATAAACTACGTACAACATATCTATAAAAAATAATAATAAATACTTGCACCTAAGAACTATGTATGTACCTAAACTAAACCATTAATTATGTATGCAATAAATATATTGAGTACTAGCGGCCGCCCGCGGCTTCGCTCGCCTCGTTCCAGTTCCTGTTAAAAAAAATATGTTTTTATTTAATTCCGAGCATTTTCATATTTATTCACCTTTTAACCTTATCTGGCCTTTACAAATAATTCAAGACCAAAATTAAATAAATCAGCAGAGCCGTTCTCGAGTTTTAGCGAGACTAACGAACAGCAATTCATTTTTATATAATAATAAAATTGAGTATGTTGCCTGTTCTTCTAGGCTTGGGGGCGTGGAACTGGCACCTAGACTCATATACCTTTAAGGCAAAGTGATCCTTTTGCTATACCATTGAGTAAAGTCATATTTGACTTTGACAATCTAATGTGTTTTACAAGAAATACGCGGCTAATGTTTATGTTTCATTATAACTACGTCACCGTCGGAACTTCCAAGCCAAAGTTTAACCTGCAACCACGTTTAAACCGCCAGTTGCCGTGGGGTGTATCAGGCGTAACACAAAGTTATTATAACTTGTGCTTGTAATTTGTTTATTTCGACGCAACGGTAGTTGACTGAAGTTGTGAGAACGTTGAGTGGATTTTACAGCTTCAATTAAGTACCTACTTCTTGCAATGAGGTACCATTAAACCTCATTTTGTCTGGGCTCTTAGCTTAGTTGGTAGTAGGTCTGCCTTTTGCGCCGTAGGTAAATCATCATTATTTTATTTCTTGTCCTTGTCCCACTTTATGTGAGGTCGGCACAACAGGTTTTCGTTCTCCACTCTCCTCTATTGGCCGTCATTTCAACAGTCACTCCTTCACACAATCCATCCATCTTTTCTTTGGCATACCTCTACTTCTATATCCATCCGCATTAATATCTGGCACTCTTCTCGGTACATGAAATTCTTCTCTTTGCATGACATACCCTTACCACGCTATCCTATTGCTCCTCATCTTTTGGCGCCACTTACAAACTGCCCCTGATGTACTCATTCCTTATCTTAGCCATTCTCGTCACTCCATCCATCTCAGCATTCGCATCTCCGCTGCATGCACTCTTCTTTCATCAGTCCCTTTGGTGGCCCAACACTCAAACCCATTCAGAACGACAAGTCCTAGAACTGTTTTATAAATCTTCTCCATTAGTTTAAGGGGCATTTTGCAGATCACACATGGTTCCTGTGACCTAGCCTGTAGTGAACCTATAAAAATCGGCAATTTTTTTTCATCCGCACTTGATGTGCGGGCTGGTTTTTCCGCAAGTAGGCCGCTGGCGGGTCCTTTTTTCGTGACCCTTGACAGTTTTGCTCGAACTTTTTAAGGTTCTACGACACACCGGTTTCTTTACTATGTTTTCCTGCACCGTTTTGAGAGTACTGGCATAGTGCATATAAATTTTTCGACAGAAAAACGAATTGGTTCACGACTGGATCTGAACCCTCGACCTTCGATTGGAAGGCGGGGCTGCTACCACTAGACTACCAGTGCTCTACTGAACCTATAATATGGTAATAATTAATAGTCATAGTAGAGGGTGTAGATGTGACTGTATAAAAGCTGTAACTTTATAAATATGGTCGTGGACCGAATTTAATGAATAAATGAATTCCAGAGTGAATTCGTTAGACATCGTTCAATATCCCGGTTCAAACTCTGTGTGGTCGCAGTCCAAGGAGACACTAACCGATAGATAGATATTATAGATAGATAGAGACTGATAGATCGTTCCACGAGGTCATAACTCATTCACTACGCTGAGAGATTGGCTCTACCGAGATTATTAACTATCAGATGGTTGAATTTTATCCTTAGACACTCAGTCTTGCTCATGGTTTGAGGAGTTTCATTGCCTTGGGGAATCTTGGAAGTATTTGACAAGACGTGGTAGCTCAAATATTCAGGAGCTTTTGAACGAAGCGAAACAGTTTTGGCTTTCTGCTTGGTCATTTTCTACCGATCGATGGCTATGAGTTATGCAACTCTTATAGGCCTACCACAAGCTCTGTCTGGCTCTGATTTTGAGACTGTGTGAGTGCTCACCAGTGTATTATACTGTGTGTGTGACGTTTCGACGTAGGATTTATTTAGACAGCACTGACACAGACTCAAAACCAGAGCAAGAGACAGAGCATGTGGTAGGCCCACTGCTGGGCAAAGATTTCTTATTTATGTGTGATTTATCTGTTGAATGCCCTAAATATAAGATAGCCTATGAGGCAATGTAGGCTTCTTTCTCAACCCTACAAAAAAAAAATTCAGGTACAAAAAATCATCAAAATCATCAGTATTAAGAAGTCCACTAGACATAGGCCTCCCCTATTATATTTCCGACTTCCCGCGATCTTAACAATGTCGGTCCATCGGGTGGGTGGGCGTGCTACGTTTCGGTCTGATTCGTAGTCGCCACTTAAAATCCTTCAAGTAATGAATAGTCCTTTGATAAAGTCAAAACCCCTTACTCTCTCAACTAACCTAATACAGCTTAGATCAATGTGTCAAGTCTAATATTGCACCGGGGCGCGGCCTTAGGGTAAATGTTTGTGGACCCCAAGAACCAATCAGAGCTTGAGGTTACTAATGAACGGTATTACGTACACTTTGACTAAGGGAAGTGCACACTGTTTTATAAAGATAATTTGTATAAACATATTATTGTCTAAAAAAAATCGGTTGTCTGTAAAGTCGGTGTACTGACGATAGTTGAACGTGACAACGTCATATAGCTGTCCACGCGGACGCATCGCTCACTCAAGTAGGAGAGAGACAGATGTCGAACGCTGCCGAACGCGGAGGCCGATTGTGCCTTTTTGTCGCTCGTTCCGCGCTCTCACTTGCACTGCAAGCCCTAAATGGAATGCCTAACGCCGCATGACTCATGTTTTTTCGTGCGTGCAGCCGGCTCGATCGAATTATAAGACGCTGTCACGTCAATAAATAATTAGTTAGGTACTATGATAGTAATCATTGGTAGGTAGGCCGTTTCAAGTGGCTTTAGAGTGGCAAGATATTACACATGTATTTAACCTTAGCAACAGACTTGCAAACTGTTCTTCGTCATAAACTTAGAAGCCTTACGGGCAAAATTATAACTTCTCGTACGCACTATGTCAGAACCATATAATATTATACCTATCGCTATACCCTCTATGGAATACTCTGTTTGAACGGATTTCAACTTTAGAACCCGAAAAATATGTTATTAACAATGTACAATTAGTATTGTTAATTACGTACCTGATAAAAGTGTCAACTTTAGAATGTGGGACACGCAAGAGAAAATGTATTGATTTAGTCTTGCTTTGAAAAACATAAGAATAAAAACTACGATTTTTAGAGTGTGACCGTTCCCGAACTTCTAAATTCAAATTTAAATAAATCTTACAAATTTATTTAGATCCATAAATATTTTTTTATATTGAGGTAAAATCCCGTTTTCAGGATCTGGCTTGTCCTAGGTAAATGAATGGAATGGTTTTAAAAAACCACAACCAAACCTCACTACTAACCAACGACACTAGAGCCATAGTGTAAACACGCCTTAATGCTATTTGACTAAGCAAAATACTGATAGAGTTAAGAGTGTATCGACGACCTAAGGGCAATAAGTTTTACTCAAACGGATGCAGGATATATTGAACTAACGTCTAACAACTCGTATTTGCAAACTGATTGGATCTAGCTCTCTAGGATCTGAATCAGTAAATTAAGCCAATGTTTGTCAAATAGGACAAAAACCTTGCTACTCCGGGAATGTCAACAGAAGAGAAAACCTACCCCTAATCCCCCAACCCCCTTAACCCCCCATCTCCCCTGAAAAAAAATTTCGTGACTGTGATCTCAAGGCACGGTAGGCATCCTCTTAGGTCAGGTTTCCGATGTCTTTCACACATTAAAAGCCTTTTTCACAATAACATTTTCAAAGAGAAAATCTATTGGTCGACTGGATTCAAATACGACTACGACGACAGTCGATCAGAAGTATACTATATTCAATTCAATTCAATAAATTTATTCCATTTTGATACTTTTGTACACTTGGAAAAGTCACATTTACCAAATAGTTCTTAGAAAAATAAAGTCGTTTAAAATAAGGTACCTTTATAATGTAATGGAACCAACCTTATTTTTATTTTTATAAAGGTAATCGCGATAAATACCCGTGTTTTCCATATAATTATGCATAACGATTGCGTTAATTTAAAAAGTGCTAATGTTGGTACCTACATAGCGTACGTACACCTACAAAAACATATGCCACATACTAAAATCATCAACCAAGGCTTCGTCAATAGTATAATTATGAATTTAACAATAGAAAGACAACATTAAAAGTTTAGTGTTTAGCACTAAACTCTCTAAAATCTGAAAGCTATACCACCAGTTGCAGAAATAGTATAGCATAAAACATGAGCAAAGCCCCACATGCAAATGATACAGCTAGATAGGTTTCATCTTCCAACGTACTAAAATTATTCACACACTATTTGCGTGCCGACAGTTGAAAGGCCTCGCGTAGACAAGACTCTTATGGGCTCTCTGTGAAGATATGCCTTGCTGTACAGCGGCCACAGTCTAGCACGAGCGTTATAAAACGGTGAACACTTTTTTTAAGCGACTTCAATTATTCTCCTTTTTTCCTTGGATCCTTGTATATATATTGTTTAGCATCCTATAAATAATATAAAAATTTAATTCGTGTTGTCTATTTTACCCCTATATTTGTATATGTTTCCTACTGATCCTGTCAAAGTCCTTTGATCCGCGTGCTTTTTAGAATAGGTACTGTTTCCTTATTTTTTTATGCAATAAAAAAATAAATGTCTAAGGCAGACGCTTAACAACATGCAAAGCCAAAAAAAAAGCATTAAATAAAAAATAATATTTTGAAATCTGTTATCGGTATCGCATAAATTCGCTTGAAGTAATTTATGAGCCGATTAAAAAAAAAACTGGAAGGATTTTCATTATATAATTGGTTAAGTAGTTTGGCCATGAAGCCAGTTTACAAGTTTTTAGGGTAGCGTAGCCAAATGGCAAAAATCCCCTTAAAGATTCGTCATGCCTGTCTGTCTGTCTGTCCGTCCGCATGTCACAGCCACTTTTTTCCGAAACCATAAGACCTATACTGTTGGAATTTTGTAAGTAGATGTTTTCTGTGAACCGCATGAAGATTTTTTTTCTAAACTAAATAGTTTGCGCGAGAGACTTCCAAAGTGGTAACATGTGTGTAGAATTTTTTTTCTTTGCTCGTAACTAGATCTTGATAGATGGCACAAACTAAGAGAGGAGATGTCGGTGACCGTTTTTCAGAGAACAAAGACAAGTAACTCGTCGAGCTACAGCCTAGAGCCAACCTGTCGGGAGCTTCCAACCAGCTTCTATGCTCCAACGCGCCAAAACCACTACATTTTACAAATAATGGATAATGCTATGCTTACGTTGTCGATTGAATAAGAAATTTCATATTATTTTGGTATTCAATGGGTACTGACAACTTCTTATTGTGCATTGCGCTATCTTATTTCGGATAATACAGTTTTAATTAAATAACAAATAAATAAATCATGCGGACAATTCACACAACACTATCTAGCCCCAAACTAAGCAGAGTTTGTACTATAGGAACCAGATAGCTGATATAATACTTAAATACTTTTTTTTTTGTAAATACATACATAGAATACAATATAACACCCAGACAGAGAACAAACATCTGTGTTCACCACACAAATATTTGCTCTGGGTGGGGATCGAACCCACGCCCTCCAGCGCAGAAGGCAGAGCTACTACCAACTGAGCTGTGAAAGCAGTCAAATCAGCAAGCCTACCATGAGCTCTGTCTCGCTCTGTCTCTGGTTCTGGTTTTGAGACTGTGTGAGTGTTGACTAAATAAATCCTACGTCAAAACGTCACACACAAGGTATAATGCTTTGGTGAGAAATCACACAGACTCAAAACCAGAGCCAGACAGAGCTTGTGGTAGGCCTACACAATGTTCTTAATATTCCAGAAAGATCTAGAACAATAAATTTAATTCAAAGGGTCTAACCAAACTAGTAAATTAATAAAAACACTGCACGATATAAATCCCCAAACTAAGCGAAGCTTATTCTATTAGAACCAGATAACTGCTACATTAAAATAATATGTTGGCGGACATTTTAGAAATCCATTCGTGGTTAAAAAGAAATAGCCTCTTTACTTTACTCCCTAGATACTGAAGTCCTCAGATCTCTGGGTACTTAGAGCAATTTGTGCCTGAGATAAGTGCCCACTCAAGTTCTTTGAACCTTCAAATAATCTGAGAGACCCAAACTTAAATAACTTTTTTAAACCACGGCTAAAATCTATCAATGTCGCTCAAACTTTGTGCACATCTAGACCACCTGTGATAGCAATCAGTGTATCACTATTAAAGTTTAGTAGTTAGCGGTAGTGTGTGTTGTTTTAGCGCAACTGATCGCCATCGCACATCGCAGCTGATCGCTTAGAAATGTGCGCAAAGCTTTAGAAACCCCAAAATACATCAAGTAACAAAATTGTTAACTTGGCAACAATGAAACCTTTCTTACCGTGAACGCAACGTTTTGTACCTTTTCCCTTTGTACCACTTTCCTCCCCTCCCCCCAACCTGTACGCCACGGTACATTACACACGCATAAAAGGGGTAAAAATAGCACGTTTTTATCATTTCTTTTGGTTGAAGGTGACGTTAAGTACGAATATTTTTGACGTGACAACGTCTTATAATTCGATAGAGCCGGTTGCATACACGAAAAAACATGACTCATGCGGCGTTACCTCGCTCGGAGGCGTTCCATTTAAGGCTTGAAGTACACGCGAGAGCGCGGAACGAGCGACAAAGAGGCACGCACGGCCTCCGCGTTCGGCAGCGTTCGACATCTGTCTCTCTCCTATTTGAGTGAGCGATGCGTCCGCGTGGACAGCTGTATGACATTGTCACGTTCAACTAGCGTCAGTAAACCGACTTTTCAGACAACCGATTTGTTTTTGAATTTTTTTAATCATACCACAAATATGTGGCTAGCTTTACACCATAATTGGTGGTAAACTCTGCTTTATGCGAGTTTAAACTCTCCACGACATTTTTTTTAAATTTTATCAATAATGTTAACACCTACAAATTAAACTAAGCTAAAAAAATCTAATCGCGTTAAAATTCGTAATGGAGAGAGATCCGGCAATAAATAATGGAACACTATATAGTATAGAAGTGTAACTGTCCCGGAATTTTATATTAATTTGAGCAAACACAGTTTTATACGACTTGTAATTAGTTCCCATCTCCATCCATTTCCATCATCGGACCATAGACGCACGGTCATCCATGTGACATCCATACATGGTTGATGTTCCAACTGTCCGCACCAAGCGCTTTGCTTGAATTTTTATGTTGCGGACAGCCAGGGAGAGTGGGATTCCTTGCCGGCGTCTCTTTTTCTGACAACTATAACTTGCATGTTTTTATCAGAAGAGTAAATGGTATCTTCTAGAAGCGTGCTAAAAACATCAACAACAACACAAATTAAGAGCAGGTGAGGTTGCGATCAAACGCAAGTTAAAAAATTGTGGAAAATAAAATCTTCGCTGAATGTAACATCTTTCATTACACAATTTTGTAAGCGTGTCGCTCTTCTCTCTCTAATAAGTTGGTGACACTATGAGTACCTATAATTTTAAGAATCATCATCATCAGTCCGAAGAAGTCCACTGCTGGACTTAGTCCCCCCCTCCTATACTTTCCCCCCCATACATTTCTAGGAAAAACGATTCAAAGCTTTTACCATTTACAGACTGCCCGCGAAATTGACCCATATTTTAGGTAGGTGCAAAAAAACATGCTAACTCAACCGTAAGTTTCAGTTCTAAGAGGTTATTAATTTGGGTCCTGAATTTCGCTGTCGTGGCCTCTCATTAGTGATTTCGCTGTTGATTTACCGTTCGCGTTATCAACTTTGGCAGTTTGATTAATATTTTTGCAATTTAACGTTTTTCCGAGAAAAATCGGTCTCTAATATTTCATGAAGGCTAGGAAGCATATCAATATTGAAATTGGAATTCCTTTTAATATCTGGTTCTGTATGATTATGCGTTTTAATGTGAGAAAAAGTGGAGTAAAATTGCCTACTTGATGTTGAGCGGTTACTTCCACCTATTATAATTGCAATTCCTCGTACTATGGGGATGTACTATTTTGCAAAATATCTATCAGCTGGCCTACCATGAGATTCATATGGTTATGGTTATGGCTGTCAAAATTGTGTCAACAGTGTCAACACATTCAAACCCAAGAAGAAAATGAATGTGTGGGTCAGCTTATCTATACACAATTTGACAGCCATAACCATATGGAGCTCGTGGTAGCCCTGCAGAGAAGTTTAAAGTCTCTTACTCTCTTACGTCGTCAATCCATCGGAGAAGGCACCTAAAGGTTCGTCTTCCGGCTACCATTTTTTTTTTATGTAAAAGATAGACAAACGAGCTTACGGCCCACCTGATGGTAAGCGGTCACCGTCGCCCATAGACACCAACAACACCAAGGGTGATGTCGTTGCGTTGCCTACCCTGAAGGAATTTTTTAACGTTTTTCTTGAAGCTATTCATGTTGTAATTAAGAGGGAACACCTCTGGTGGTAGCTCATTTCCACAGTTTATGGGTATGAGGAAGAAACGATCTCGAGAAGCGAGCTGTACGAGAAACCCATGGATCCAGAATGTGTTTCAAAAAAATCTAAACCAATAGTATTTATTTGATTGAATTGCAAGAATCACTTTAAAACGTCTTAAAGCTAGGTGGGTCAAAATGCCAGTTCCACGCGACCAAACCTAGAAGAACAGGCAAGAACACTACAATACACCATAAGTCCTATGTGCTCTCAAACCTCAAGTATGCCTCTAGTTGATGGACACAGGGCAGTGCATCGTAGGGCACGTTTCAGACATGGCGTGACCTACGAGGCAATGCTTTGTTGGCGATGGTTACCACTTAACATCATGTGTAAGCTTGTTTCATCAACTATTTGTATAAAAAAAATGCCTTTAGTTGATGGATACAGGACAGTGCATCGTAGGGCACATTTCAGACGTGAGAGTAAGAGACTTTGCGTGACCTACGGGGCAATGCTTTGTTATAAGCGATGGTTACCACTTAACATCAGGTGGGCCATAAGCTTGTTCCATCAGATACTGAGCCGGGGCCTAATTGACCTCTAATATTGTTACCCATTTTTAAGTAATACTGTAGGTATGACAGCTGCCTACCTGCCTGTAATGATTATTTTCTTTTTTATAATTTTTTATGTGATTTTTTTTGTTTTTTAAGTAGGTAGAGGTATTCCTGTGTCCTGTATGCTAATAGGTCAATAAAATGCTTTTCTTTCTTTCTTTCTTTCTATCCATCAGCTAGTAGTATAAGTTTCGGCAAGTTTTATCATGCGCACTTGATGTGCGGGCTGGTTTTTCCGCAAGTAGGCCGCTGGTGGGCCCTTTTTGCGTGACCCTTGACACGTGTTGCTCGAACTTTTTTAGGTTCTACAACACGTCAGTTTCCTCACGATGTTTTCCTGCACCGTTTTGAGAGTACTGGCATAGTGCACATAAATTTTTCGACAGAAAAACTCATTGGTACACGAGTGGATTTGAACCCACGACCTTCGGATCGGAAGGCGGGGCCACTACCACTAGACCACCAGTGCTCTCAGCTAGTAGTATAAAAAGACATACATAATATGGGTTCCATTATTCATTGTTAGAGAATGTAATACAGCGAGCTTAAGCTAGTGTTTAATGGCGGAAAAACTGACTGCAAAATAAGAGGAAGATAATAATTAATTGCGTTACTTTGTCGGGAGCTTTTCTTGGTATATTGCAGTGTTTTTGTAATTATTCTTGCTGGTACTTGTTCTTTTATGTTAGTGTTTATTCAAGTCATTGACTTCTTCAAGCAAGTTATCTGTAGTTAGTCCTTGAAAATGATAGTCATAAAAATAATTAGTTTTTACGAAACACTCATGGTCAATATAAATAAAACCGAAATCAAATATTATTCAAACAGCAGACATTTAAAACCACAAATAATCTTGTAAGTATACTTACTTTGGAAAAGATGAGTTAGCTAGATATTTTTCTTTCCCATAAAAATTCCTGTCGACTACACAAAAATAATAATAAATTAATAATAATATCATCATCATCATCTTCCTGCTTTTATCCCACGCTGCATGTGTTCGGCACAGCCAGATTTCATCCTCCAATCACCTTCTATCATTCGTCATCTCAGTGCTCACTCCTTTCCTGCCCTTGTCATCCTTGACGCAGTCCATCCATATTTTCTTTGGTCTATCTTTTCTTCTCTATCCACCATCCACATACATATCCAACCCTTTCCTCGTCATCTCGTCTTGGGAACGAAGAACGTAAATCAAATGTTTGTCGTTGGTTAGAATTGTTGAGTATTCGAACGTACTAGCATTATAACTAGCAATAAGAAAGTAGTATCCGAACGCATCTGCGGAGCGATCGCAGCGCCCTCACATGACGTCGTGCCTAGACTAAGTTTGGTATTTCCTTCCTGTTTTGTACGAATAAAAAAATGGACTACAAGAATATCATCTGCGTTTCAATTTAATAATTAGAAGACTCAAGAGGCCCTAACATTCGCTTCCACTGCGCCTCTACCATACTCTCTTCTATGCGCACTGCTACCCACAACCTAGACCGTCCGAGACATAATGCGACTACCAACTAAACTGATCGGCCATCAATAAAATAAAGTATTCAAGCCTAACTCCATTTATCAAACCCTTTTTCCATTTCCTTTACTTAAACTCTTGAAATAGCTCGAGCACTTCGATTTAAAACAATTTAGCACTTATTCCTGGATTAAATCACGTCCAACCGCGAAAACCGTTCATCGGAATCACCGTTCCATTATAGAAAATTATCGGAGGGAAAATATAGACATGCCTGACAGAGACAACTATACGTGACACTAATGAGGGAGAGGGAGACGGCCTGACAATAAAGTTGAAGTGAGAGCTGTCACAGAAGGAATAAGAAGTAGTTTCAAGAACCCTCACTATAAATGACGTGGAAATTGTTTGATCGTAGACAGTACAGGTAAATTACTAGTAGCGTTTGCAAGCAATATTGAAACTAGAGCAAATCTGCTGAATTTTACTTGTAAATTTAAATTGATGCAAAAATACTCGCATGGTTGATAAAGCAGCAGTAAATCACTGTCAGACATGACAGCGATCAATGATTTAAAAAAATTACACCCTGTATTATTGAACCAATGGATAGGGCATGATTCCATAAGGACTTTTCCCTAACTCTCGTTGTTTCGGACTTGGCCATCACTGCCCTTCTCAAAAAAAAAACACATTGCCGTGCTATTAATAAATATTACGGTATAAGTTGGTGACTTCATAAAAATATATATTATAGCTGCGTGTGCGTGTGCGGTCACTTGAATATTTGTAAAGGAAATATATCGCAATTCATATTTGCAATACTAGTGGCCGCCTGCGGCTTTGCTCGCCGATTTCCCGCTACGACCCGTTTCCGTTACTTACATCCGTTCTCCGTTACAATATCTTCAAAATATAGCCTTATGTGTTATTCTGATGTAAGCTATATTAATGTAAAGTTTCATTATATCCATTCAGTACCTAGTTTTTACGTGAAAGAGTAACCAACATCTATTCATCCTCCCATACTTACAAATTTTTTATTGTTTTTATAGTGTTTCACTTAAAAAAAATCAAACCCCGCTCGGCTCTTAACTTTTGGGACATTATAAAAATCACACTTACAAAGTTTCACGTTATAATATTAGAAGAATATTATTGTAGCTATACGTCTGTGACGGGCTTTAGTATCTAAATATATAAAACTCTTACGTTACTGACTGACTGACTGACAATCAACGCTCAGCCTAAACCGCAAGTCCTAGAAGCATGAAACTTGGAGGGTATGTTTCTTTTATAGCATAGGGTTGCACTAAGAAAGGAAATTGGAAAATGATTTCCCTAAGCAGAGAAAAAGAGGACAAACTTTTAAAAGAAAAATAAACGGGGCGTAACGGTAAACGGGCGAGCGAAACCACGGGCGTTCGCTAGTCTAATAATAAAATACAAAGCTCACTCAGTGAAAGGCATAAAACTGGCGTTCATTTAATCACATTTTGATGTCAAATTTAATTGGGTCAACGGGACTGGGAAGTCTGGGGATAAAATAGGTTTAAATAATGCTTCGATATTAGCTACAATCAAACTCAAAAAGTTATTTAAATCAATCACAATACTCACTTTGACACACCGTAAAAATAACATGAAAAAAATAATAATGGACATTCCGCACTGGAGGAGAAGAGCCAAAGACCGGACTCAGTGGCACGTCTTGGGAGAGACCTACGTCCAGCAAAAGACTGATATAGGTTAATGATGATGAATATAATATAACACTCAGTCAGAGAACAAACATCAGCGTTCACCACACAAATGTTTACGGGGCAGAAAGCAGACTATTAGCCCCTTCCCACGGGTGCGTGATATCGCGCACCAGCCCGCACCAGCTCGACACACCATGGGAACGGTCTCGTGTGCCGAGGTGCGTGGTGCGTGATGATCTGCAGAACCACGCACCGTAGGGCAGCATATTATAACTGAGTTAAAATATCAGTCAAATAAATAAATCCGTATCTCTGTAAATATAATGATAATAAATCCGTAAAAGAAAATAAATCCACAGATTTTATGAAATCAAAGCCTAATCTTAACATATCTGTATAAAGAGTATAACGAAGACGCCTTATGAATGAAACCGGAATGATGTTCGAAATGCCTTGGAGCGAATTAAACCAGCTGACACGGCTAATATAGAAGTACGCTCACCGACAAAAATCATGTTTGCTACTTCATCTGATAAGTATATAAAATTTTGCTTAACTTACTGACTGAATCTTTGCACACATCTTAGCGTTATTTAATTTATATTATGATATTTAAGCGTTTTTGCAAGGCCTTAAAGCCCTGCGCACATCAACAACACACACGCTGTCATATTTGACAGTGGAACTGGTACCTTAATACACCTAGCTTTAAGACATTTCAAAGTGATCCTTGTGATACTAATACTGAATTTAGTTGACTTTGACAACGTTTCACTGATCGCCACCGCAGAACGCTTAGATATGCGCAAGGCTTGACAGATCCCGACTGTTTTGACACTAGTTTAAAACTCCTTCCAGATCTCTTATGAACTTTTGAATTAACATACACACAAACTTAAAATCACGCCTCATTCCCATAAGGGGTAGGCGGTCACGGGTTTCCACTTGCTACGATCCTGGTATACCTTTTTCGCGTCATTCATGTAAATTTCTCCAATAAATATACAATTTTAAAGTGTAACCTTGTTGCAACCGACTGTACTTCTAATAAAGATGTGACAAAGTTACAGCACAGTCTAAGCTCAGTAGAAATTCGTTGGCTCATTTGTAAGTCACATATTAGAGTATACACATAGAAAGTAAAACGTATAAAGTTGAGAAAATATAACTGATGTTCTAGTTGTAATAAGGGGTACCATGGATCCAGTCGTGTACCTATTTTAGTTATTTTCTAATAATAATTAATATTGTAACGTAGGTTTACTCAAAACAGAACTAGATGTCGCCACTAGTAGATTAGCACGCGCTATCGTTGCGTTTTGCCATCGGAATGACCTGTGGACGAAAGTATTATTGTATCGAGCTCTCTCAGATATCGAGAACTAATACGGACACGGTTTCTCCGGACCAGTTAGTTTTCGACTATTACCACCCCTCTCTCCTGCATTTTGCGGACCGGCTTCCGGACCCTGACGTACGGCACGAGAAGTGGTACCTACTTCGCTGTCCAACCATCGGGACATCTTTGTAACCGCGTACCCTTGCCACCCTCTGGTTAACAATAAACGACCGACGTCAAAATAACGCGCGTTTCTATTTCCCGCCGGACACCTTCGTTACAATATCTCATTTGATCTAAATTGTCTAAGCATTTTATCTATTAAGTTTTTAGGAAAGTTAATTACAAATAGTGCAACTTCGGTTATCGAGCAGGTGAGTAGTTGACTGTACTGACAAACCTGTAGATGGAGCCACAGCCGCGTTAGTGCCGAACAGTCTCTTGTTATTCGTCGAGTGTGATTAGGATCCGATGGCGCAGCGGTTAGCGCAGCCCCGTACCAAGGGGAAGGCCGCGTGTTCTAATCCCGCTCGGCTCTTAAGGGGCCCGCGGAGGACAAATTTTCATACAAACGTAATACCAAAATGATTGCTAATTTAAGCAGATTTTCACTATATTATTGAAATAATTGTGTTTGTATAGTATTTATCTAGGTTCCTAAACAGTTTTTATTTCAAATTACATACCTCAAATGAAATTAAGGTCAATCACATTTTGCAATGAAAAAAATGTGTAAAATGCGATTGGTGTTTATTTCATTTGAGATTTGAGTTGACTATAACAATTAAAGTTATTACAATAATATAGTGAAAATCTGCCTAAACTAGTTATAATTTTGGTATTACGTTTGTATGAAAATTCGCCCTCCGCCGGCCTCTTAATTATTAGGACATTATAAAAACCTTTGGTGTGTAGTAAACACTATAAAATTAATAAAATGTGGATGCAAAAGTTTGTTTTCTTCTTGCAAACAGGCGCAGGCGTAACCACTACCTAGTAAACATGCAAGTAGGCCCCTGGCGGGCCCTTTTTGCGTGACCCTTGACACGTGTTGCTCGAACTTTTTTAGGTTCTACGGCACGCCGATTTCCTCACGATGTTTTCCTTCACCGTTTTGAGAGTACTGGCATAGTGCACATAATTTTTTCGACAGAAAAACTCATTGGTACACGACTGGATTTGAACCCACGACCTTCGGATCGGAAGGCGGGGCCGCTACCACTAGACCACCAGTGCTCTCTAGTAGTGAACAAGATAAAAAAATACACATAATTTCGACCTAAATAATACAAAGCACAAGCTGCTTTGATGTATCAAATCATCGTGTGGAATGGAAATAACCGAAAAAATTTGAATAACATAAAGTACAGGAGCCTAATTCTTGGGCGGACCGAGATTTTCAATGTCCCTTAGATACACATTGGCATTGCACAACCCCGCACTTTTTCTACGTTTTCCGTACTTATATCGTAGTTGTCGAGGCTTCTACGATGAAGTCGTCGATAAATTACTCAAGGAAATCATCCATTCTCTCTTCGAAAACAAGCAATAAAATAAAACTCCAAAATGATCTCGGTCGGTTTGAGAATTAGGCTCCTGTATGTTAATACTACAGGTTTAGGACTACAAACACATACTCAATGGGATACATACGTAATTCCGTATGAGCTTATAATTTTTCCATGCTTCTGTCTTTATTTTTTGTTTATGCTACTAGCCGATAGAACAGGCAAACAATACTTTAAGCATTAATACAAGTCGTTAAATGCCCTATTTTCACTAGATATGAAACCTTACACAGATATAAACACATACAGACATATACACACATACATACAGAGGCTTTCCCTATAAATTACAGCATGGGGCTTTTCAAGAAGGGCGTTTTAAAATATTTAAAGGGTCAGCAACGCGCGAGTGATGCCTCTGGTGTTGCAAGCGTCCATAGGCTACGGTAACCACTTTCCATCAGGTGGGCCGTATGCTTGTTTGCTAACTTTGTTGTATAAAAAAAAAAAAAAAAAGCGAATGAACTCTTCTTATTCTTCTAAAAGAAGAATATGACTGTGTCAAGTGCATAAAAGGAGATACTGCAAAACAAGCAAAATTAAAATCTTTGAGGCACAATTAAAATCCTTTCACCACACTTGGTTTGAAAGAATCAGTAACACGATAAGAAGAAGCTAATGCACTGAGATCCATTGAGTAAGCTTTTTAAGCTTTTTGGTTTATCGAAAGCCATATTTTATAGCTCTGATGTTCAGTGGTAACCATCGCATATAACAAAACGTTTTCTCGTAGATCATGCACGGCAAGAACGTGCCATATAGCCCCTTCCCACAGGTGCGTGATATCGCGCACCAGCCCGCACCAGCTCGCACGACACACCATGGGAACGGTCTCGTGCGCCGAGGTGCGCGGTAGCACAGGAGCCTTTTCTGTGTGCGTTGCCGTGCGTCGTCGTGCGCGGTGCGTGATGATCTGCAGAACCACGCACCGTAGGAAGGCAGCATTACGATGCCCGGCTATCAACTTAACAGATGTTCAGCCTCACGTGCCAGTAATTTCTAGTTCTACTACTCAACGCAGAAATGCTTTCTTCTTTTGAGCTCACACATTTTTATGTGTTTTTTGTTGGTTCAGCTTAAAAACGGAAAGTATTTACTATTCTTCTTCTTCTTTAACTGGCATCTTAGCTCAGCCTGACTCAGTTGGTAGTGACCCAGTCAGAGAACAAACATCTATGTTAACACATAAATGTTTTTTCTCGGTGGGTCAAAGTCAAAAGTGTATTTATTCAGTAGAATCACAGGGACCACTTTGAAGCGTCTTAAAGCTAGATGAGTCTAGGTGCTTATGTACCTAAGCTCGTGCTACCCGTATCGTGTCGTAGTATTTTACTGAGTACGTGAAGAACGCGCATAAATAAAATAAACATAAGTCCAAAACAAACAACAAACGTCGTCAGAATTCACAATTAAACCGTACTTTAGGCTTACCACAAGCTCTGTCTGGCTCTGTCTCTGGCTCTGGTTTGAGTCTGTGTGAGTGCACACCATTGTATTAAACTGTGCGTGTGACGTTTTGACGTAGGATTTATTTAGACATCACTCACACAGACTCAAAACTACAGCCAGAGATAGAACCAGACAGAGCTTGTGGTAGGCCTACTTATCCTGAGAGGTCCCAGCTCATTCATCTTACAACTTTCCGTAAGAAACTTGCTCGGATTCGTCAATGCGAAACTGTGGACCGTATTCACAATTGAATACGGTTTCTAATCTGGACCATGGTGACATTAACATAGTATGAAGCAGGAAGGAACAACTTAATATAGGGAGAGACGAGAGAGAGAGAGGGAGAGACTATAATTCTTTTGCCCAGCAGTAGTTGCCTACAACAATATAAGCTGCCTATGAAGATTAATGTGACAACGTCTTATAATTCGATGGAGCCGGCTGCACGCACGAAAAAACATGACTCATGCGGCGTTACCTCGCTCTGAGGCGTTCCATTTAAGGCTTGAAGTGCAAGCGAGAGCGCGGAACGACCGACAAAGAGACACGCACGGCCTCCGCGTTCGGCAGCGTTCGACATCTGTCTGTAAGTCTGTCTGTAAATTTTGTCAATAATTAAATACCTATAATTTAATTGTAAATAAATGTAAATATATTAAAACAGCTCGGGGAAATCGCTTTATGTGGGTAGATTATTATAATAACAATTTTATCCTGATGTAGGCTTTTTACAAATTCAGAAAGCTTGGCGTCCTATGTTTATTAATGTTTCATAATTATAATTAATTTGTTGTGAAACTGCGTTCCAAACAGTTGTTTTTGATCAAAGGCTTTCAAACTGTCTTTTGTTGTTTACGAATTTAATTAATGCATTTCAATATCTATTTGAACTTACTTATTATTATCATCGGCCTGTAAAATTGTTTAAAAACAGTTTTGAGTCTTCATTATAACAGTTATAAGTGATTAATATTAATAATATCAACGACATTATCCGTAGGGCTCTAGTCACCATTAACGTCCCGGCCATTCTTGAGCCGAACGGTATCACACGTGATGATGGAAAGAGACCCGACGGGATGTCGTTGATACCTTGGAGTCGGGGCAGGCCTTTGGTGTGGGACGCTACTTGCGTGGATACGTTGGCTGCCTCACACGTATCGTCCACTTCAAGAGCGGCGGGCGCGGCGGCAACGGCAGCGGAAAACCTCAAAAGGCGGAAATGTGCATCAATCGGCGATGGATACATATTTCTGCCTTTTGGGGTGGAAACGCTAGGACCATGGGGTCCAGAGGCGTGGCTTCTAATCGAAGAATTATCCAAGAGGCTGGTGGAAAACAGAGTTTATTATAAAATTTTCTAGTTTCTTATAAAATGTTTTTTTTATTTATTTTTTTTTATTATTTCATGTTTTATAATAATAGTTTTTGTAAATAATGTATGTATATTCTATTAAAAATAAATATTCTTCTTTCGAGTGAATAATAGAAAACTAAATTACTCTCACGAAAGGCGACCACAAACCGGAAGAGGAAATAATAGCCTAGCCGATGTACCGACGATATTATAAAGATTGCGGGAAATCGGTAAACAGAGAAAATTCCTTATCGTTTTTCCGAGAAATGTATATGCCTATGAACCTACAACGCAGTAGTAGGCATCATCAGTTTCAAGCTCGGCAAGTTTATCATGCGCACTTGATGTGCGGGCTGGTTTTTCCGCAAGTAGGCCGCTGGTGGGCCCTTTTTGCGTGACTCTTGACACGTGTTGCTCGAACTTTTTTAGGTTCTACGACACGCTGGTTTCCTCACGATGTTTTCCGAGTACCGTTTTGAGAGTACTGGCATAGTGCACATAAATAATTAGACAGAAAAACTCATTGGTACACGGCTGTATTTGAACACACAACCCTCGGGTCGGAAGACGGGGCCGCTACCACATGTGCATTTCTCCAGCTTCCTCATATGGAAATTGCGAATTCTGAAAACGCCAACATTTAAAGCATAATTGGAGCAATCATTGATTTGAAGGAAAATTTAGCAGCAAAAAAAACAACGACTCTATGAGACTTTATAGGTGTGTTAGCTGGAGAGCGGCTCCACAGCTTCCTCATTCAGTGTGGGCAAACGGCTAACGATAGAGCTATATAGTAAACGCCAAATTTTAGAGCATAATTAGAGCACCCGGCATAAAAAAAATCAAGTCTCTAGCTCGAAAACTCTTTGAGTTAGAAGACTATAACAACGTGTTTGCTGGGAAGCCATTTCTCCAGCTAACACATGTGGATCTCAGGAAAGGCTATAGCTAGAAAGTTGCTTGATATCTCCAAATTTAGAGCAAAAAATATCATGGATGCTCCAAATATTTCAAGTGTCTAGGTTCAAAACTCACCGAGTTAGAAGCTTTGATGACTGTGTTAGCTGGAGACACGTTTGTCTGGCACGCACATGCTACATCTGAGGATCTACAATAGCTACAGATTCGGTTGACGTGTCCAAACCGAGCTTTGAATTAGAGCACTCGGCTCCAAAATTTTGGACTCTCTAGGACAAGCAGTTTCCTAGTAATGAACAAAAGAACATTTTGCCGCCAGAATTTTCAAATGTATGTTCGCACCCGTAAAAATGCGGCGTTGCCGCTCTGAAAGTTTGGTATCAGCGTAGGAATTTGAACGTTATTCGGTTTATTTTAGATCGCGATACGAGTCATTTTCGTATGCGCTTAGCGGTTTTGATTTCTGAAACCTCAAACTCATATTTTCTCTTTTTGTTAGGTTGAGAGCTTTCTCTCTATCTATATGAGAATTGTGTAGTGCCCGTTCTTGTTCGTTTTATAGTTTCTTTAGTAATGCGTGTCTTTTAGGTATTCTTAAAAAAAAAACTTTATTTGGTTCTGTAAATAGGTACCTGCTAGGCCAGTGTTGATGATTCTACCTACTCTGCCTGTTGTTAGCCGTCTGTTCTCTGTGTTTTACTGTATTCAGTCAGGTTTTTATGAGCGTATCGAGTAAACCAGGCGGACGGAAAATAGGTATTTACTGCGGCTTGCTAGTTGTGTGCGTACTCTGTCACGTTAGAGGGTGGCAAATAAAATATTTAAGTAAGGTAAGTAAGGTTTTTATTATAATTTGAAGTTATACAAAGTAGAAGGTCTAAATAAGAGGTCGTGAGGTAGGTACCTAAGCCTAGTCTTGGTCTGACGAAGAAATAGTCCTATTAGTTTTAGATAAATCACTCCCCTTGCGTTGCGTTAAGTGAGCCCGGGCAGATAAGGCTGAGGTAGTCCGCAGGTACTAGTGTAGCCCAGAGATAGCTGGTGCGTAGATAACCCGTAGGTAGCTGGGGCGTAGACAACCCGTAGGTAGCTGGGGCGTAGATAGCCCGGAGGTAGCTCAGGCGTAGGTAGCCCGGAGGTAGCTAAGGCGTAGGTAGCCCGGAGGTAGCTAAGGCGTAGGTAGCTGGTGCTTGAGTAGCCCGGAGGTAGCTCTTGAGTAGCCCGGAGGTAGCTCCTGGAATGGGCCAAGATTGCCCGTCTTAGTAATGGTAGGTAGGTCAGCTGACCCGGACTGCATCTCATGATAAGGCAAGGGAGTGATGAGAGAATTTACAATTTGGCAAGCTGATGATGATGATGATGCAGTCCAGGTACAATGTAGCAGAGGGTAGTGAAGAATTGCATCTCGTGAGCGATACTAATTGCAAAGAAAGTAAAATAATAAAATAATTATTTAGAAGCAAAACCGGGAGCATAGCGTAGTATTAGCCGTCGTCACAAGATGCAAGCTTCTCACAATAAAAGTAAGCATTCGAAAAAGTGATACAAATGAAGAATAAAAAATAGCGTGCAGAACAACCAGGCATGAATATTCACTGTAGCAATATGCTAATATGCAGGGTGACAAACCAAGATCCAGCAAGGGGACTGGCGATATCCTTCAAGTAATTTTATAAGGAAAATTCATGCCTAGGCTATAGCTAGCAGTATTGTGGAATAGAGTAAATGATAAAAATTGAGTAACTACGAACTTAGGACAAATTTTGAAACTTAATTTTTAGATTAAAAATAATATTTAGAAAATGAGTAAGGCGTTCGAATGCAATATAAAATGGGTATTGATTAGGTTCAGATTTAAATTGAGTAACTAAGAACTTAGGATAAATTTTGCAACCTAATTTTAAGATTAAAATAAATATTTATAAAATGAGTAAGGCTATTGAATGCGTTATAAGATGAGTTTTGATTAAGCTTAGGTAGGCTGGCAAGTGAATTTACAAATGGATAAGAAAATATTTTATAAGTAAAATATTTTTACAAAAGTCTAAAACATGATTAAAAAATAACAAGGAATGCATTTAAGTAATATCATAGTAACAAGGGTTCAATCTACAAGTAGCCAAACTAAATCTAGATGTGAGGAAAAGAAACAAAGAAAAGGTCGTAGCAAGGTGACATTCAAAAGTTCGTTAGTGACGAGTGCAAAAGGTACGTACTTGTTCGTAAAAACTGTGCATAACTTACCCAGTATGGGACGAAACACTATTTGAACAACTTTACTAGTTTTATAAAGAAAGATAGTTAACCAGTATCGGTATTTTACAAATCCGTTGAACTGGAACAATGGTTAAGTACACTAGTCTTTGTGCAAGCGTCGCGGCAGAGCGAATGCGGTGGCAGCGCACTCAGCGAACGCATGCAGTGAGCGAGCCTCGCTCCTAGCCGGTTCTATTCAAGGTCGCGCGCAACACACAGATATTGACGCGCCAGTAATTTAAATTTTAGTGTGAGAATAATTAGACCTAGGTTTGATGAAATAAGAGTTTTAATAAGTAAGAATCCTAATAAAAAATATTTGAGATACATGAGCGTCATTCTTAATAAACCTTTAACGTATAACGTTACAACTCACGCACACTTGCCCCCTATCACTTGCCATCTCACCAGATGGCAAGTGATAGGGGGGGCATCTCACCATGTTGTGCCGACCCCACCTGGTGGGTAAGGGCAGGAAGAAGAAAAAGCACTTTTTGGGGTTTTTTGTTTCATTTTCAACTATATTCCTATATTGTGAATTGGACATAAGTTTTTGAATCCAAGATGGCGGCTTCATTTTTTTTCTTAAAAAATGGATATGGGTATCGTTTAATAGGTTTTTGGGGGCTCTGGTTGTGAATTCGACAATAATTTTTGAATCCAAGATGGCGGCTTCATTTTTTTTTCTTAAAAAATGGATATGGGTATCGTTTAATAGGTTTTTGGGGGCTCTAATTGTGAATTCGACATTATTTTTTGTATCCAAGATGGCGGCATCATTTTTTTTCTCAAAAAATGGATATGGGTATCGTTTAATAGGTCTTTGAGGGCTCTGATTGTGAATTTGACATTATTTTTTTATCAAAGATGGCGGCTTTAGTTTTTTTCTCAAATAAAGGATATGGGTATCGTTTAATAAGTTTTTGGGGGCTCTGATTGTAAATTCAACATTAATTTTCGAATCCAAGATGGTGGTTTCATTTTATTTCTTAAAAAATGGATACCTATGGATATCGATTAATAGGTTTCTGGGGGCTCTGATTGTGAATTCGACATTATTTTTTTATCAAAGATGGCGGCTTCAGTTTTTTTTTTAAATAATGGATATGGGTATCATTTAATAAGTTTTTGGGGGCTCTGATTGTGAATTCAACATTAATTTTTGAATCCAAGATGGTAGTTTCATTTTATTTCTTAAAAAATGGATATGGATATAGTTTAATAGGTTTTTGGGGGCTCTGATTGTGAATTCAACATTATTTTTTGAATCCAAGATGGTTGCTTTTTTTTCTCAAATAATGGATATGGGTATCGTTTAATAGGTTTTTGATGGCTCTGATTATGAATTCGACATTATTTTTTGAATCCAAGATGGCGGCTTCATTTTTTTCTTTAAAAATGAACATGGGTATCGTTTAATAGGTTTTTGGGGGCCCTGATTGTGAATTCGACATCATTTTTTGAATCCAAGATGGCGGCATCATTTTTTTTCTCAAAAAATGGATATGGGTATCGTTCAATATGTTTTTGGGGGCTCTGATTGTGAATTCGACATTAATTTTTTAATCCAACATGGCGGCTACATTTTTTTTCTTTAAAAAACGGTTTTCTGTATAGTTGGTTTACTTACGATAGTTGAACGAGACAACGTCATACAGCTGTCCACGCGAACGCATCGCTCACTCAAAAAGGAGAAACAGATGTCGAACACTGCCGAACGCTGAGGCCGATTGTGCTTCTTTGGCACTCTTTCCACGCTCTCGTTTGCATTGCGTGCATTTGGCTCTATTGAATTATAAGACTATAAGATATAAATGATATCTATATCCATTTTTTAAGAAAAAAAAAAGAAGCCCACATCTTGGATTCAAAAAATAATGTCGAATTCACAATCAGAGCCCCCAAAAACCTATTAAACTATATCCATAACCATTTTTTAAGAAAAAAAATGAAGCTGCCATCTTTGATTCAAAAAACAATGTCGAATTCATAGTCAGAGCCCTCAAAAACCTATTAAACGATACCCATATCCATTTTTTGAGAAAAAAAATGAAGCAGCCATCTTGGATTCAAAAAATAATGTCGAATTCACAATCAGAGCCCTCAAAAACCTATTAAACGATACCCATATCCATTTTTTGAGAAAAAAAATGAAGCAGCCATTTTGGATTCAAAAAATAATGTCGAATTCACAATCAGAGCCCCCAAAAACCTATTAAACGATACCCATACCCATTTTTTAAGAAAAAAAATGAAGCTGCCATCTTGGATTCAAAAAATAATGTCGAATTTATAATTCGAGCCCCCAAAAACCTATTAAATGATACCCTTAACCATTTTTTTAGAAAAAAATGAAGCTGCCATCTTTGATTCAAAAAACAATGTCGAATTCACAATCAGAGCCCTCAAAAACCTATGAAACGATGCCCATATCCATTTTTTATGAAAAAAAATGAAGCAGCCATCTTGGATTCAAAAAATAATGTTGAATTCACAATCAGAGCCCCCAAAAACCTATTAAACGATATCCATATCCATTTTTTGAGAAAAAAAATGTAGCAGCCATTTTGGATTCAAAAAATAATGTCAAATTCACAATCAGAGCCCCCAAAAACCTATTAAACGATACCCATATCCATTTTTTGAGAAAAAAATGAAGCCACCATCTTGGATTCAAAAATTAATGTTGAATTCACAATCAGAGCCCCCAAAAACCTATTAAACGATACCCATATCCATTATTTAAGAAAAAAAATGAAGCCACCATCTTGAATTCAAAAATGAATGTCAAATTCACAATTAGAGCCCTAAAAACCTTTTATCTACGTTAACAACTTTTGAAGAAAAAAAATAAAACGTTTTCCGGAATAGAGCCCCCCCACTTTTCTTCATAATTATTATATTTATAATATTTCCTTTCGCTTTCCCGTGAGTATTTACTGCAGCTCGCTATAGATAGTGCAACCCACGAAGGCGCGCCCCACTATTCCTCCTAACCGTTTATAGTATATGTGTGCAAGCTTCCGTCAATGTTTGAGTGTTATCGGTACACACTAATTACCTATGAGTGCACACGCACACTACAATTAATAGACTACGGTTGGCGACTGCCGCTCGGAGCAAACTCCCCGCACCCCGCGAGGGGCGCGTCTTCGTGAATTGCACTATCTATAGTTATGTACGTACTCACAGACACAATGATAGTTTCGCACGATGCCATTTACACCTAGTGTGACAAGAGTAGGTACTCATGATTTGAAAACGTTGTTGGTTAATTGAGAGACATACAACCACACTCAGAGTTGGTTAATGGCTACTTAAGTCGTTCCTTAGTGTAGATTTGAAAAAAGTCACTCTCAGAGTCAGTTAATGGTTCATTAGCGCCCTCTAATGGCAATTAAAGTTAAGTATAGCAAAACCATCACTTAACTATTTAATGACTGATTTTGTCATTTCGTTTGAGGTTATATCTTTATTTTTGTGATTCGCTTTGTATTGTTTGTTATGTTTATTATTCAATGTGTAAAAAAAACTACAGAAAAAATCAAATTTAAACCAGAAATAGTGTGGGAAGGTGTTTTAAATAATACCTATCTTAAATTAGGTACTACCTATTTTACCATACATATTAACAAAAAAATATTTTGAGGATTAGATTTCTTAACTTCCTCTTATTGTATTTTAGCCTTTTCTAGTTATTTTTTATTATTAATTTATTTATTTCAGATTATACAAATCCATAATGCAGGTACACAATAAAATAACATACAAATAAAATCAAATTAAAATGTCAAAGATGATACATAAATAAAACTAAAAAAATTAATTAAATTATATCCAATCCCATTGTGGTCTGCATCCACCTATCTTGGATGGGACAATCCAGCCCGGAAACAATTAACTATTTTTTCAAAAAAAATAATTAATTAAATAATTTTTTTTTTTCGAACCACTTAAAACTTTATTATTTTCCCAGCGAACATAGACTCCAACCAAACTAAACAAAACAACAACCTCAATGAACTTTTGCATTACATACAATATTCCTTCTGAATGTTACTTGACATTGACATTTTGAAAATATTTGACTTGACATTGACAGTTAGAAGTAAGTTTGCTGTACAATTTGCAATCGATCGAGTGAATCGACCGAGAATCGATGATGCTCCGCCCTACGGATACCTTAAAGTGTCATTAACTAATGAACCATTAAATTATGTCTCTGGGATGTACCTCTAATTAACAGATTTAATGCTAGTTAGTTAATCGCTCATTAGGACTAAGTTAATGAAGCTTTCTGAGTGTGGCTGTTAGAGATATAATTTCATGATATTTAAAACTAAAAATAAAAAATCTGAAGTCAGGTTTCTTAATAAATACATATTTGAACTTAAACTAACCATTATAAAACTTTTCTTTGGTGTTTTTTTGTTTCATTTTAACCTATATTCCGCTTCTTGAGCTACGTAATGAGTGTTTAAGACATGAATCCTAGGGTAACTATTTACCAGGCACGGGCAACACACAACTCCATCCGACTAACGTTCAAATTCCTACGCTGATACCATACTTTCAGAGCGGCAACGTCGCATTTTTACGGGTGCGAACATAATATTTGAAAATTCTGGCGGCAAAATGTTCTTTTGTTGATTACTAGGAAACTACTTGTCCTAGAGAGTCCAAAATTTTGGAGCCGAGTGCTCTAATTCATAGCTCGGTTTGGACACGTCAACCGAATCTGTAGCTATTGTAGATCCTCAGATGTAGCATGTGCGTGCCAGACAAACGTGTCTCCAGCTAACACAGTCATCAAAGCTTCTAACTCGGTGAGTTTTGAACCTAGACACTTGAAATATTTGGAGCATCCATGATATTTTTTGCTCTAAATTTGGAGATATCAAGCAACTTTCTAGCTATAGCCATTCCTGAGATCCACATGTGTTAGCTGGAGAAATGGCTTCCCAGCAAACACGTTGTTATAGTCTTCTAACTCAAAGAGTTTTCGAGCTAGAGACTTGATTTTTTTTATGCCGGGTGCTCTAATTATGCTCTAAAATTTGGCGTTTACTATATAGCTCTATCGTTAGCCGTTTGCCCACACTGAATGAGGAAGCTGTGGAGCCGCTCTCCAGCTAACACACCTATAAAGTCTCATAGAGTCGTTGTTTTTTTTGCTGCTAAATTTTCCTTCAAATCAATGATTGCTCCAATTATGCTTTAAATGTTGGCGTTTTCAGAATTCGCAATTTCCATATGAGGAAGCTGGAGACATGCACATGCTACCACTAGACCACCAGTGCTCTCTAAATATACCTGATAATAATTGGATACCGAGAATTCCGATGAGATGTTTTCCGGGTCTATGAGCACAATATTGTACTTGATTGAGTAAGTATTTTTTGGAAGGTTTCCTCTTCTTAACATGTCACTGGTTCCTCCGAATCTGTTGTAATGAGAGGATGAGAGAAGCGGCTTCTTTCATACACTTGACACATGTTTTCAAACTTTTTGGGTTTTACGACTTGCCGGTTTCATCACGATGTTTTCCATCACTGTTTGAGAGTGGCATAGTGCACCTACAAATTCTTTGAAAATACCGCTTATTCCTTGCAGATAATCAGATAACCAGTGATCTACGAAGATTTTTTTTCCTAAGAGGTAACTGGTTATTTCAAAGGAATTTATTTTCTTTTCAGATAACATACACTAAATTATTTAAAATTTTTGTGCACTACCCGTTAAGAATGTCCAAATTACTCAAAGGTTAATTGGAAGAGAATGCTCTTTAGCATTAAGTTCGCTTATGTGCGACGCAATTTTGGTTTTTTGTGTAAAAAAAAAAGTATTTTCTAGTGCAATAAAGTATTTTCTGTCTATTAAACTCTGGTACACGAATGGTTAAGACTAACTGGACTGGACTGACTGGAGACTGAATTGTTAGACTATAAACCCACGACCTTAAGATTGGAAGATGTGGCTGCTACCACCAGGCCACCAGTGCTTGCTAGTTCTTGGAAGTTAGAACCTAGTAATCAGTGCCCTAACAAGAACAGCGAAAGAAAGAAGAAGGAAAGTAATTCAGTGTCCGAGCAAAACAAAGACAAGTGTGATTGAAATGCAAAACTTTCAAGACGGTGTATATTTTTTTGCTGAGAAGTGCATTTAATTCAATATCAAACTGAGACGGGAACTAGTTTATATTTAATTTTGTTCTAAGAAAGAAGCCAGAAAAAGAAAGATTGGTCTTTAGACTCTTGCTATTAACGACTGGCTTCTGAGCTCAGTTGGTAGTCGCTCTACCTTCTGCGCCGTAGGTCGTGGGTTCGATCCCCACCGAGAAAAAATATTTGTGTGGTGAACATAGATGCTGGTTCTCTGTCTGGGTGCTACAAAAAAAATGTGCATCGGTAGGAACCAGCTAGCTGGCCACCACTACTTATATCAGCTTTCTGGTTCCCACAAAAGAAACTCTGCTTAATTTTGGGCTGGATAAAAAAAGCAAAAAGCAGAGTCGGGGCCTATTTGACATAATAATTTCTTTAACCATTCAGCACAGGACGGGACTGGTTGGGACCCAGTTTTCTTGTTATTGTGAGCGTAATAGTGTGTTCTGTGCCCAGTTTTGTGTGTATTATAACCTTCTTAGGTAGCCTGCTTGCTTTCAGTTGTCCGTTCTGTGTGTTTTGTTTGTTTTATTTGTCTTACTTATGTCAAATAAATGTATTTTCTTTCTTTTTTTCTTTTTTGGATAATGAAGTGTGGATGCCCACAATATTTATACAGTGTATTCAGACCGTGTATGATACGATAAGAGGGTGCAGGTAAGAGCATTTGCAACATTATGACGCCAGAGCCAAAGCCCCTAGCGTCAAGTTTATTTTTAGGATCTAGGGCAAAAGACAGAGAAGAAACTTCCTTTATAAATTAGTAAATGAATGCAAAAAACATTGTAATGAATCAGACAAAACTAAAGTTTTGATGACGCCATTTTCTTTTTTTTGCATTTAGTCATTGCCTCGCTGAGGTGGGATGTAAAGTTACGTGTTGCACTCGAGTGCAAAGATTTTTCACCTCGTGCTCTTTTGATACCTTTGCTTGTTTGGTCATAAATTGACCACGCGGTTAAAATGCAACTTTGCACTCTTGTATAACAAATAAAAATATTATCTGCCACACTACTGTGTACCAATTTGAGTTGTACTTTGCTAAGCCTTACTGTGTTTTGTCGTACCTCGTGGTAACCAAATAAAAACCGATGTGATATAGGAGACTGAATGCAATCGTATACGGAAAGGTACGAGTTAGTTTTAATGGGTTAATGACCCATTCGGGACGTCGTTTTATGGGTGCTAATGAATAGGACAAAAGAAAAAGGAAACATTAATTAAACTATAAAATGGACAGGATGAGTAATGTATTCATTCGAATAGCTGTGATGACAGTAGCAAAAACAAATGAAATTAATGGTTTTTCATAATTAAATATCAGCATTAGATAATAAACAAATACTGTGGACAATCCACACAACACTATCTAGCCCCAAATTAAGCAGAGCTTGTACTATGAGAACCAAACAGCTGACATAATACTCATAATAATTATTTTTTGTAAATACATACGCAGTATACAATATAACACCCAGACAGAGAACAAATATCTGTGTTCTTCACACAAATATTTGTTCTGGGTGGGAATCGAGCCTACGACCTACTCGCCCTAGGCCCGGCAGAATACCAGTGTTGCACTGAGTGGGGTGACCTACACAGTGCAACAAATACTGAGCCGGAGCCTAATTGACCTGTAGTGTCTAAAGACAGCTGCCTACCTGCCTATCCTTTTAATGATTATTTTCTTTTTTTATAATTTTTTATGTGATTTTATTTTTTACTTTTTAAGTAGGTAGGTATTCCTGTGTATATGAGTAGGTCAATAAAATGCTTTTCTTTCATTCTTTTCTTTCTTTACGACCTACGGTGCGGAAGGCAAAGCTACTACTAACTGAGCTGCTGATGGAGGGCTCGGAACCAAAATGGACGACGGTTACCACTTAACATCAGGTAGGCCATGTCCTTGTTTCATCAGCTAGTTGTACAAAAAAAAGACCTATATTCCTCTATTTTTTACGAAATTCACTCAGTTGAGTCTAAGTCAACTCAATGGGACGTAAAATGCCATAACAGAAAGTATCGACTCGCAAAATTTTCTCCATTTCCCTATAATTATACCAGTTTACACTCTAAAATGAGTTTCAATAACTTTTTAGTTTTACTAATGGAAGAAACGGGTATATAATAAAGGTAATCGCGATAAATACCCATTTCTTCAATATAATTTTTAAAATCAACTTATATTTATAAACTGAATTTTAATAAATCAAAGTATGTATTTAAAAATCGTATGAACCATTGTATGATTCAAGTTGAATCTAGGCGCCAGTTCCACGCGACAAAGCCTAGAAGAACAGGCAATAAACTAAGGCTTGGTTCCCACAATTTTTGCGATCTTTTAACAAAACTATAAAAATTGCAGTGAAGTTCCAATTTTCAAGTTCCAAGTTCCATGACAGCGCTTATTAAAAACAAACAGCCAAGTGCGAGTCGGACTCGCCCATGAAGGGTTCCGTAGCACGACGAACTACAAGAACCTATATAATATGTTACTTGATGTAACATAATAAGGTTCCTGTAGTTCGTTGAAAGGTAAATTGCGGTTTACGGTTTATGACGTATAAAAAAAAAAACCACTGACTAGATCTCGTTCAAACCAAATATCGTTGAAAGTTTACATAGTAATGTACAACATATATTTTTTTTAGTATTATCATTCTCTTACTTTAGAAGTTAGAGGGGGGGGACCAACTTTTTTCCACTTTGGAAGTGTCTCTCGCGCAAACTATTCAGTTTAGAAAAAAACTATATTAGAAACCTCAACATTATTTTTGAAGAACTATTCATAGATACCCCGAACGTATGGGTTCGATGAAAAAAAAATTTTTGAGTTTCCGTTTATGACGTATAAAAAAAAAACTACTGACTAGATCTCGTTCAAACCAAATATCGTTGAAAGTTTACATAGTAATGTACAACATGTTTTTTTTTTAGAAACCTCAACATTATTTTTGAAGACCTATTCATAGATACCACACACGTATGGGTTCGATGAAAAAAAAATTTTTGAGTTTCAGTTTCAAGTATGGGGACCCCCAAAATTTATAGTTTTTTTTTCTATTTTTGTGTAAAAACCTTAATGCGGTTCACAGATTACATCTACTCACCAACTTTCATCAGTCTAGCTTTTATGGTTTCGGAGAAAAATGGCTGTGACACGGCCGGACAGACAGACAGACAGACAGACAGACAGACAGACATGACGAATCTATAAGGGTTCCGTTTTTGCCATTTGGCTACGGAACCCTAAAAATCGGTTAGCCAAAATATTTCCAAAACTGAACATAGACGTGCATTATGTAGAGCTTTTATGTAAATATGCTAAGCTTATAAAAAAAAAAAAAAAGTTTATTGCCTCGTTATAAGCCTAGAACTACATTTTTATACTTAACATAAACTAAAGATAAGAGTAGTACAAAGGGTAGTGTAAATTCAGCTTTTGCTGGAAGTACATCCAGCACTGATTTAAGCTTATCATGATGTTTTGCCGAAAAAGTTGACAGCTAGACTTTGATCTTTCGGATAATACCCGTGTTATTTTTAAGAAAAATAACTTTAAGCCTTTTTTTCACCAAATGAAATCTGATTACTCCGGCTAGCACTTTGTTTTTCAGTTAGAATTAAAAAATAGAAGTTAAAAATTATGTAAATAGGCCAAAATCCAAGAATCCATTTTATTTTATTTTACGCATCTCATTACACGTTAATTGTAAGATGAAATCAACTAATTAAAAAAAAATCTTCGTTAACTATAAAGGGTTTTCTTTGAACAAAAGCTCCCCTATTAGTAGGTACTAGTGATTACTGGCAAGTAATTAAAACGTCTCCCACGCGCTATGAAATATCAGTGTAAGTTCCAAGAAACATCGGTAGAGACTAGAAATAGCTATATAAAGTAAAAACCTTTCATTAAGTAAGTCTTCCTTATAAGTTTGATAACTTTTATATTGGAGAGTGTGAGAAGAGGAGAGAGGAGTAAAAGTTTTGCAAGTGGAAGAGGGGTATATGTATATACCTATGTTCCAAATCAAAACTGGAAAATCGTAATTTGTCACACAACAACCTTCTTCTCGACTATGAAAACGTCAACTAATCTCAGTCAAGAGAGCTAAAAGGATAAAGCTTAAGTGGTAATACGCCACAAACACTGGAGGAGAAGAGCCGAAGACCGGGTATAGCAAAGAACTGCGTTCAGCACGTAAACTGATGTGGATTGACAAGTGGAAAGCCACGCGACTTCGTTTTCGCTAAGCTTTTTCCATACAAACTTCTATTCTATTAACTTTGAAAATTCAACCCTTACAAGTAGAAATTAGAAGTAATTTTCAAATCCTTTTATAGTGGACCTATACTTTTCACAAAGAACCCTTCAAATTTTAAGTCGCTACGACCAACGGTTTAGGGCCTATCTCTAGTCGTAGCATCTTTAAATTTACACTATGTTATGCTGTGAGTTATACACTAGCTACACTTTTCTTATAGAACACACACTCCTTTCAAGTCACTACAACTAATGGTTTAGGCTGTTCATTGTGTGTCACTCACCAAGAATACACAGTCATGTAGGTACCTAGGCTTAGCCAGAGCGTTGTGTGCGTGTCAGTCTTGTAGAATTTTTAAAAATATATGGCAATCGAGTAAAAACTCCTTAGCTAACTAAATTTGAAATTTGAAGGGTCCACTAATATCTTAAATCTTATTGTTCAATTGGTGGACAAAACCTAGAATTCCATATAAAATGGACTTCGGAATCACTCCATTTCGATAGCAGGAAGTGATTAGGCAATAGTACAGTCAGCTGCGCTAGAATGTATATCTAGCGTAAATGTCAATGGCATTTACAGGGTAAATACTGTAGAAATAAGAAAAATTCATATTATTATAACATTTTGCAACGTAATGTCCATTGTTATTCTTTGAAACTACCTTGAAAGTTACAAATTGTAAACATTATATTGCAGCTGACTGTACTTCACTCAACAAACCACTCAACCCAGAATTTCATTATCATCCAATTAACGGTTATTAATAATAATGAAGTACAATCTCTAAAACAAAATCATGAAAAAAAATATCATACCTCATTATCACCAAAACCTGAATCGAAGGGAAAAACCATAATTATGTTTTATCTCTTCGATTCAGGTTTTGGTCAATTATATCCATAAGTAACTCATAAATACCTTCGTAAACACATTTGCAAACCCCTTAACCTTAATTAAATGAGATATATCTATCTTTTAACTTAATTTATGAATGAGCGCTTGTTCTCAATCAACTCCACGCTTCATTGACGAAATACAATCGAGCACTCACCGTATATCATCGAGACAAACAGCAACACCGCATTCACTATGTATGAATGCCTCTTCAGTCTCTCCAATCCATCTCCCATCTTGAACATCATTCCTTATTTCTTCTAATTTGACACTTATTTTTCCCCATCACTCGCTTACACTAGCTCTATCACTAATCATCCTCTAATTGGTTAAAGACTGTCTGGTTACGTGTACCAAATCTGTCAACATCTATTTCACCTAATTAATACGCTGACAAATAACTTTATGACATTGGAACCCTTAAAAAAATGTCGCATCGTCTATTAAAGTTTCCGATTTCTATTTTTATTTTACTCTTAAACATTCACGCATAAAATGCTCTGAAGTGGAGATCGTTTTGGTACATAAGCGTGCCCGGATTACCGCGTGCAACATAATGATGTCGCATCTATTTTAAAAGGAATTATCCCTTGTTTTCAGAGATAAATCTTGTTTAATCCCCGAGCAAGTTTAAAGGAAATTTCGCTTCGGCACAGCATTTCCGTTGTTTCTGATTTACGAGCACTGCACTTTGTTCACTTTTGTTTATAGTTAGGAAGCACTTAGATCTCCGGCGATCTCGTATGTTTCGGAGTAGGGGCCGGCCGAGAATTTCGGCATTTTCGTGCGAGGCGGCGTGAGCTCGGCGTGCGACTGGTCACAACGGCCACCGTGAAAGCACTGGCTTACATAAGGAATTCGCTCCGGCTGTGGCGCGTCTGCCAGAGCGGGATGGGGATGAATTTTCATAAGGGTTGCAGGTCGCGTTGCTCTGAAAACGAAAGGGACCGAAGATATTTCCACATTAGAGCCAGGTCTGAAAACGTTGGAATCCTGTGTGAAGACGCAATTAAAATGTACATAAATCTGGGAGAGATAAGTTCGCGAGGCAACACATCCGAGTTAATAAGTGTTTAATCTACCATTTAATAGCTTTTCCACCTATTTGTTTCACTCTAAAGGGATGTGAAGGGCTTAGATGATGTCTTGTCTAAATTACCCAAACTCATCAAAGTTATCACTTCTAAGGGATGAATTTCAACAATACTATAATAGGTATTTTGTTGATAACAGATTCAAGAGAATTCAAAGATGAATTTTGCAAATAATGAAAAATCATTACTAGAACTCTCAAATCTATTGATTAATATTATGTTGACCCACGCAAAGTCATACATACTGGTACCATTCAAATACCCTACCCATACCCACATTACCCACCTTAACTTTCACACTTCTGCTTATTGTGGCACTAGTTCTTTTAAAGCAATTCACATTGCTTTCAAACTTCAACGTTCTATGACATGCGAAACATTTTCTCACTTTGACGCTCTTTTAATAAAAGTACGTAGAAACAAGGTTCTTCTAAAGTCTAAACGTTTTGCGGTGGTGATAGATAGATTAAGCATTTATTCGTCTAGAATATAACAGCATAAAACAGCATAATTAATATTCAAATAAAAACTTAAAAAAATCGGTTGCCTGAAAAGTCGGTTTACTGACGATAATTGAACGTGACAACGTCGTACAGCTGTCCACGCGGACGCATCGCTCACTCAAGTAGTAGAGAGACAGATGTCGAACGCTGCCGAACGCGAAGGCCGATTGTGCCTCTTTGTCGCTCGTTCCGCGCTCTCGCTTGCACTTCAAGCCTTAAATGGAACGCCTCAGAGCAAGGTAACGCCGCATGAGTCATGTTTTTTCGTGCGTGCAGCCGGTTCCATCGAATTATAAGACGTTGTCACGTCAAAAATGGTGTGCATGTAACAGCAAGACAACTATCACGCTCAGCAAGGCATGATAAGCTTTGCTCAAGAGCAAAACGCTGATTTTCAGCTATTATCGCATGAGAGACCAATTGAACGAGATACCAAACTAGAATAACAGTGGCCAAGTAACAGAACAGTCTGCAGAAGGTAAATGGGTCTTTTATGGGGAACACTGTACGCTTCTATAATAAACTTCCGGAAAATGCAACTAAGCTTCCTAATCGGAAGTTTAAAGCCTATGTTAAGAATAATTTAATAAAGAAAGCGTACTATACTCTAGATAGCTATGAATGATAAAACTGCGTGGCCCGATGTCCCGGTCACTCTACCCATAGGAAGCTAACATGTCAATTTGCAATGTCTGTACCTACTATTTCGTATCTTATTTTTATATGCTGTGTAGATACTATAGTATAACTTTGAAGCGTAGCGTGTGCTGTCTTTGAAACTTTTGCTTTTGTATAATTGCATTGCATACGTCTGACTAAGTGAAGTGGCACCACACTGGAACTTCACTGCTATTATTTTAGACTATTTTTGATTTGTAAAAGGATCTAAAAAAACGGTGGGAACCGAGACGTAGTTTGTTGCCTGTTCTTCTACGCTTGGTCGCGTGGAACTGGCACCTAGACTCACCTAGCTTTAAGACGTTTCAAAGTGATTCTTGCATCGTACTGAATAAAAAATTATTGACTTTGACTTTGACTTTGACAAAAATGCCAGAATAACAGTGGTCAGTGAAACGCTGTCAAATATGGCAGTGTTTTACTGTTCGCCGCCGCAGAACGCTTAGATATGCGCAAGGCTTTGCGAAAGGAAAAGTTTTTATTGAGTTCTTCAGTTCATTAGAAGGCCGAGGTAATCATTTCAGTCTCCAAGTTACGCCGGTATTCAGAACTGTTAATCATCTTTCTTGAGCTCGTGTTTTTAGGGTTGCGTACTTCAATAACAAAAACCTTATTTATAAACCACTTTCTTGTCCGTCTGTCTGCTCCTTTGTATTTTATTTTTGTTTATATTAAGATTCACTTAAAAAAATAATAGCCTTTTATTTCTTGCTGTCTAAATAAGCATTATTAGTTCCAAATTTTCTTAATTCATAGGTAGTACGAAAGTTTAAGTGTAGTTAGTGGGTGATTATTTATTTTTTAATTCTTCCTTTTTTCTACATTTGCCAGAACTCTTTCACAGGGATTCACTTAGCAAATATTCAAAAATTTATTTATTCAGTTGTATCACAAAGATCCCTTTGAAACGTCTTATAGCTAGGTGAGTTTAGGTGCCAGTTCCAGAAATTAATTAAGTTACCTGAATCAATATTATCAAAGATGACCCTAAGTCTTGTTTTTCTAAGAACCGCCATGCCAGTCGTCATTGAGCTATGCTAATACTCGGCCTTCAGTTCAGATTGAGATCTGTCCCCAAAGTCCCAGTGCATTTACAACATTTCGTTACCAAATGTTGTTTTCGTTTCTCCTATGTGTCTCTCTCTTTTTCATGGAAAAATGATGAGACAACAACTCTAACTACCTAACACATTCTTGCTGTCTCATCTTTTTTCCCTACATATTATCAAATTTTCAATATGACTCGTTGTTCAACTTATTAATCATTAGTCATCATCATCATCTCAGCCCGGTATCACCCACTGCTGGGATAGGCCTCCTTCATCTTCTGCCAGCCTCCTCTGTTCTGCGCGTCTCTTGTCCAGGAGTTTCCTGCGACCTTTACGATGTAGTCAGGAGCTGCATGATCTCATACCACCATCTCCCTTCCACCAAAGGACTAGCAGACGCACCCATATCTGGTTAGCATACCACCCATTCGCACTAAGCGTTTTGGCTCCACCTTCATTATGTGAACCTCCAGGGAATGGAACTCATTGCCATTGGCTGTTTTTCCTGACAACTACAATCTGATGGACCTCTTCAAGGCAAGAGTGAATAGGTGTCTTCTAGATCATCCTGCTCCATCGTCGGCTACATCGTCGCTTACCATCAGGTGTGATTGTGGCCAAAGGATGGTCTATCCAAAGTAAAAAAAAAATTACATCGTCCCAACGCGCTAAATAGCAGTACAATTTCCTAGTACACACGAAACCTAATATAAACAAATTAAAAGCTCTTACTCCAAATTAATTTACCCAATTTAGTATCATTTAGTGTAAACAAATAAAACCTCAAACAAAAATGTCAAACGAAATTTATAAAACTATAAATTCTTTTTTTTATGTTTAGAAACGGTTTAGTAATTTAAGGCGTATAAACGTTTTTGTTTGATCTTTTAAACACTCAATAGAGCGATAGAATTTACCTTTGTGATATAATCTAGTTTTTACTTTGACGTAGATTTTGAAACTGCCTGTAATATAAAACTGAACAAAGGAAAGCTCATTTCGGATTAACTGACCTCATTTTTTAAATTATTTGACTTATTTTGGAACGGTTTTTCAATTGATTTATTAATAATTTTTATTTATTAACAGTAATGGGGACTGGCCTCTCAGCTCAGTTGGTAGTAGCTCTGTCTTCTGTGCCGTAGGTCGTGGGTTCGATTCCCACTGAGAAAAATATTTGTGTGCTGAACATAGATATTTTGTTCTCTGTCTGGGTGTTATATAACATTCTGAGGATAATTTACAAAAAAATGTATATAAGTATTATATCAGCTATCTGGTTCCCATAGTACAAGCTCTGCTTCGTTTGGGGCCAGATAGCGTTGTGTAGATTGCCCACGATATTTATTTATGTATTATTATAAATATAAAAAATCACCAATATAATAACAATACCTAATATATACCTAATATTACGAGATTTCGGTTTATTCGAACTTTAGCATAAAGTACACTTGTGTGAATAATACCTTAACAATTTTATCTTTTGAACCGGCATCTAGAAGCGACAGTTAATTTTACGTGACATAAATAAAAACGGAGGGCATTCCCTCGAAGGGAAAAAATAACAAACATATCTCTCAAAGTAAGAAAACAAACAACGTGTGTTAACATCTGTCGCGGCACGGGCGGTACAGACGCGAACGGAAACTGTAGCATCAGTTTTTTGAAGCTAGGACTATGACGATTAGTTCCCATAGTTTTTTATGCTACTAGTTTTTAAAACATGGATGAACTGTGTGAAAGATGATGTCGATAATTCTGCATTCACTCCTCTCTTATCCATGTGGCTATAGGAGATGACGGCTGACAGAGGAGAATGGAGAAAAAATACATGTTGTGCTGACCCCATATAAAGTGGGTTATGAGAAGGATGAAGAAGACTAGTTTTGAAATAAAAAATCATTATCATTTGCTGTGTTTCGGTTTGAAGGGTATGGGGTGCCGGTGTAATTACTGGCACGTGAGGCTGAATATCTGTATGCCTTCAGTTGATGGACGCAGGACAGTGCATCGTAGGGCACGTTCCTGATGTGCATGACCTACCTACGAGGCATCACTTTGTTCTAGGCGATGGTTACCACCTAACATCAGGTGGGCCATATGCTTGTTCCATCAGCTAGTTACATAAAAAAAAAGCTTGTATATGTCGTTATGACATAGACAAGGGCTTAATAATGACTTTTACAAATTAACAAAAGTTAACTGGAAGAGATTGCTCTCTAGCGTTTATTTTTATTTACCAAGTTCTGCCTTGTTGGTATTTTGTCAAAGTTGTAAACTTGTGCTAAAGGTATTACTAAGGAAGGAAGGAACTAGCTTTCTGCTGAAGTATTATATTTCATTGTCATTGACTTTCATAGTTTGAGTCTAGAAATAAATGTTGGGGGTTCTTGAGCAAACTGCTACTTAACTATCCGTTTAAGAATATGATGGGTCAAGAATATAATTTTTTTAATATTTTTTTTTAGAATACAATTTACAACTTTGTGATACGCTAGTAGTAGTTTTAGTAGTAGTAGAGCTCTTTGTGAAGGGCTCGTCCGGGGAAGTACTACCACCATGCCTATTTCTGCCGTGAAGCAGCATTGCTGTGTTTCGGTTTAAAGGGTGTGGGTACCGGTGTAATTACTGGCACGTGAGGCTGAATATCTGTATGCCTCCAGTTGATGGACGCAGAGCAGTGCATCGTAGGGCACGTTCCTGACGTGCGTGACCTACGACGCATGGCTTTGTTATAGGCGATGGTTATTACTTAACACCAGGTGGGCCATATGCTTGTTCCATCAGCAAGTTACATTAAAAAAAAAAAAAAAAAAAAAAAAAAAAACATATTTCGCCATTTTCATTGGTATGCCATTCGTAATATAATTTCTAAAAACACAATTTATAACAAAAAAATACCGAGCAAAGCCCGGTCATACCAGCTTGTAGTCTTAAATCATGGTCTTCTCTTTTTGTTGTGGTCTTCAAAAATGAACGTTTTCGGGCTGATGATGACTATGTTTTTAACAAATTCATCAGGTTTTTTTTTAATATAACCAAGTGTAAAAACTGATTTTATTTAAAAAAAAAAGAAATATCTACTGCATTACGTGCACGATTGTACGGAATACTTGAAATTCAATACGTCAGTGTTGATTGCAGTTAATTATAAATCCGTCCCCCTTCCATTGTCCGACCTATTTTTACATCCTCCGTCCAACTTTTCTTCAACTTATTTTGATCTTTATATGTTTTACTATACGAGCTAGAATTGTTTGGCATGTTTTGAATGTTTCAGCTTCTTTAATGTTTACTCTTCCTAAATCAAATCCAAATCAGTGTTTAAAAGCTCTGAGGGTATTACTTCCGCTAATAAAATGTTTTACCTTGTCGGTGAGCAAACGAGCAGAGTAATTCAGCCCGCAGTTAGTAGTAGTTCTGCTTTCTGTGCTGTGGGCCGTGGGTTCGATCTCCACTGAGAACAAAATATTTGCGTGGTGATACAGATGTTTGTTCTCCGTCTGGGTGTTACATTGTATTCTAAGTATGTATACAAAAAAATGTATATAAGTATTATATCAGCTTTTTGGTTCCCATAGTACAAGCTCTGCTTAGTTTGGGGCCAGTGTTAATACCCATTTTATTTATAAATTTCTACCATGCCCAGAAATGTCCTGTTCATTAAGGTCGTGGGTTCAAATCCAGTCGTGTACCAATGAGTCTTTCTGCCCAAATATGTTTGTACACTATGCCAGTCAAACGGTGAAGGAAAACATCGTGAGGAAACCGGCATGTCGTAGAACCTAAAAAGTCCGAAAATATGTGTCAAGTGCACGAAAGGAGCCTCTTTGAGGCGCACCTAAAATCCTTTCACCACACTTGGTTCGTAAGAAACAGTGGCACGATAAGAATAATTAAATTGTTTGTAATTTTGGATCGATTTTAAATAATGTCAGTAGAATTTCGACAAATTTAAGCAAAATCCATCAGTTCCAAGTAAATAAGCCATTAATTCTGCTGTCCCTTTCAATACCGGAATTAACTGGATTGTAACAGATCTGAATTTTCACCAAACGATACTGAACGACAATTTGAATAATTGGGGTAAACAGAATTCAATAGAAAAGAAAATAGCTTCACGACTTTCCACGCGGTAAATATTAATATCTAGATAGATAGATAGAAAATACTTTATTGCACACCACGTAAAATTAACAAAGGAAAACAGAAAAACACCAAAGTGGAATACAATGGGTCTTATCACTAAAAGCGATCTCTTCCAGACAACCTTGGGATAGACTGGACTTGAAAAGAACGATGGTGTAGATAAAAAAAACAAGTATGATGTACACACAATTACACAATATAATACTAATACATACATATAGATCTCACACCCCTCTAAGCCTTGCGCAGTCTAGATCACCTGCGATGGTGATCAGTCTCATTGTCAAAATTAGCGGCAGTGAGTGCGGATGTATGCAAAACCCTATGCTGAAACTGATCGCCGTCACCATTGCATTTTCTAGGCTTAGAATGGATAGGATATGGAATGAGTATATCAGGGTAAGTTTGAAAGTAGCGTCAGTGACAGAAAAACTGAAGAGCAATAGGTTGGCGTGGTATGGGCATGTCAAGAGGAGGGATGAAAGTCATGTGACTAGGAGAGTAATGAGTATGGATGTGGATGGATATGTGAGCAGAGGTAGACCAAGGAAAACATGGATGAACTGTGTGAAAGAAGACATGGATAAGAGAGGAGCGAATGCAGAGATGACGGCTGACAGAGGGAAACGGAGGAAGAAGATATATTGTGCCGACCCCACATAAAGTGGGATAAGGGCAGGAAGAAGAAGAAGTCACGTGAAACTAACACCTAGACTCACCTAGTTTTATATGACGTTTCAAAGTGATCCTTTTGATACCATTGAATAAAGAAATCGTTGATTTTGGACGTCGCCTAGATGAACTCAACTTACAGCTGTCTCTCATAAGAGAATCATGATTGTATACATGAATATATCATCATCATCAACCTATAATAGTCCACTGCTGGACGTAGGTCTCTCCCAAGACGTGCCACTGAGCCTGGTCTTCGGCCTTTCTCATCCAGTGCTTGCCAGCTACATTTGGCAGATCGTCGCCCCACCTTGGAGGGCGTCCTACGCTACGCTTACCTAAACGCGGTCTCCACTCTAGTATTCGTTTGCTCCAACGATTGTCTGTTCTACGGCAAACATGACCGGCCCACTGTCACTTCAGCTTACTAATCCTTTGAGGTGTATCATGTTCATGATACACCTTTTCTTCTTCTTTTTAGTGCCGTGTACCAGTTCTTAGTACCAGTGTGGCAAAAGGGGTTATAATGCGCCTCGAAGAAGCCTCTTCGTACACTTGACACAAGCTTTCGAACCTTTTTAGGTTATACGACATGCCGGATCACGATGTTTTCCTTCACCGTTTGAGAGTACTAGCATAGTGCACATGCATGACACATTTTTTTTAAATATTTATAATATAGCTCAACTATATTTTATTGGCACTTTGAAGTAATTTAATTTTAATTTCACCTTTGAAGCGTTCCAAGTGGGTGAAACAGAGAAACACTAGCAAATTGCTTATGCTACTCTCAATTAGTTAATTAAAATAAAACATCAAAATAAGTTGAACGTTTTAAAAATAACTTGAAATTAAATTAGTGCACTAAATTACCTTGACTCATTAGAAACGCAGTTTGAGATTCGTTCTTTGATATATTTTGAAGTTAATACTTCTTTAAGCGGGCTTCAGAATTTTTTGAGGTGGGAAAAAAAACAAAGAATTCTCGTCAACACCACTTCGTAAAGATCGCTAACACAAGGGGGGGGGGGGGGGGGATTTTATAATGCCCAAAAAGTTAAAAGTGGAACTTAAACCACCTTGACTTGACATCCATAACCAATAGCCATAATTATACATAGAGAGAGAGAGATAGATAGAGCTCTCCGTAGGCCAGAAGGAGATAAATAAAATGTTGGACAACATTGGATATTCCACACAACACTATCAATCTCCAAAGTAAGTAAAGCAATGGTCAGCTATTTTATGTTACTTTGAAGGAATAAACTGACAAGGTCAGCACAAACATTAATTCTTACAACAATTCAGGTTAGAGTGAATAAACAGTTTTTCAACATTAATAGAAAAAGTTTTTTCTTTTGGTTTAATAAATGAAAAAAGTCTAGATTCCGAAAATGCGCTACCGTCATGTTATTTGACACTATAATTTTTTTATAAAAAATCAAAAATTTTAGACAATATCCAGGTAACAAAAATTGACTTAGGAGTGCTTAGTTATTATTTTTCGTTCGGTTCGATCCGCACCGAGAATAAATATTTGTGTGATGAACGAAGATGTTTTTATCTTTGTCTGGGTGTTATTTGTATCACCAGTAACATACTTAACAAGAAAAATAAAGTAGTATTTATCAGCTACCTGGTTTCCTTCGTACAAGCTCTGCTTAGTTTGGGGATGGATAGTGTTGTGTGGATTGTCCACAATATTTATTTGTTTGTTTATTTTGTCCTAGATTAATAAAGATTAACTTTGCATCCCAGTTATAATATCTACCCGTCTAAGAAAAAACTTATCGTTCAATGACTTCTTTACGAAAACTAGTAAAGAAGTCACTGACCGATAAGTTTTTTTTGTATTGTTTACACAAGTCCATCTATCTTTCTTTTTCTTTTCATCTTCTTGGATCCTCAAATTAAATATGACTGCTTTTATTATAATTAGCTGTGGGTAATTAGGTTACATATTCTAAAGTAGCCGTCACAGCTTCCTAAAAACCCAGACCTACTTGACTCAACAAGAAACACGGCCCAAATTGCTCCTTTGATTCTGTTTGGTCCTTCGATTCTCAGAAGTCATGCTACTTATATATAGAAATCTGTAAATCCTGACAAATGCGAAACATCATGACTTGCGAGGGGAACTTTAAAAATGACTTTATTTTGTGTTTCAATTTGTTTTGGCTGACGCTTTGAGTCCGGATTTAAATTGGAATTTGTCAATGTGCACGTGTGCTTTGAAATATACACATTGCTTGTGCTCCAATGTCCATTGCCACAATTTGCGATAAAATTCTAATCTAAAATTCTAATTCTAAAAAAGTGTGGAGATCGAACCCACGCCCTCCAGCGCAGCCATCATAGCTACCAGTCACTGTTTCTGTGAACGTTGCTTGTTTTTTATTTATCTTAAGTTCCGCACCGCCAATATCTACCTGTATCTCATAATTACCCTCTTTGTTTACGTCCTTTTCGAGAAAAAGATAAGTAGGGATTTCCTTTTTCCCGTTTCCTGTTTATTTTTTCACATTCCCACAACTGCGATTCAGTTTCGATTATCAGAATACATTTGTTCTGTTAATGGAATGTAAGAGAAATTATAGTGGTTGTCATATTTACAATATACACGGTGAAAAATCCCTATTTTTTACTTGATTTTATTTAATTTTGTAAGTTTGTCAAACTACTCGTAGCCTTAAAAACAGTAGTTATGATACTTCTGTGCTATTTTTAACCGACTTCCAATCAAAAAGGAGGAGGTTCTCAATTCGGTTGTATTTTTTTTAATTTTTTTTTTAAATGTTTGTTACCACATAACTTCGTCATTTGTTAGCCGATTTGAAAAATTATTTTTTTATCTGAAAGGTTCTGCTCTCAGATTGGTCCCATTTTAATTTTATTAAAATCAGTGTTGCCATTTTATTTTAAATATTTTTTTAAATGTTTGTAACTGCATGCCTCCGTCATTTATGAACCGATTTAGAAAATTATTTTTTTATTTGGAAGGTTATTCTTACGCCCAGATTGTCCCAAACAAATTTCATTAAAATCGGTTTAGCCGTTTGGCAATGAAGTCGGTTTCTCAAGTTTTTTAAACTTATAATTATTCTGTCACAATTCTTCAGAAAACAACATAAAAACATTGACAACCCGTGAGGCTGAACATCTGTATGCCTCAAGTTGATGGACGAAGTGCCATGCATCGTAGAGCACGTTCTTGACTTGCGTAACCTACGAGGCATTCTTTACATTATGCGACGGTGACCACTGTTGGAAACATTAAGTTTATTAAGATTTAATATGTGATGTAATGAGGGTTCATTCACCCCATCTCTCTCTCAATAAACGTCAAACCGTACACACACGTCTTCGTTTTAATTTTTATTTTATAAATTCTGCCAATCGAACAAACAGAAGAACTTTGCTTTTTCCAACCACTTAACATCGGGTGGGTCATATACTTATTCCATCAGCTAATTGTATAAAAAAAATACGGGTTGCACTCCGGGAGTGCCGGCAGAAGTGAAAACTTGATTATTAACGTAGGAACCCTAAAAGTTGTTTATTTTATCAAGTTCCCCAATGTAGTAAAACCCCAATCAAAGTCCTAAGGAACCCTAAAAATTTTAGCATTATCAAGCTCCTAAGTGTAGTTGAAATTCCAATCAAAGTGCTAAGGAACCCTAAAATTGTTTACATAATCAAGGTCCTAAGTGTAGTTGAAAGTCCAATTAAAGGCCTAAGGAACCCTAAAAGTTGTTTATTTTATCAAGTTCCTCAATGTAGTAAAACCCCAATCAAAGTCCTAAGGAACCCTAAAAATTTTAGCATTATCAAGCTCCTAAGTGTAGTTGAAATTCCAATCAAAGTCCTAAGGAACCCTAAAAATGTTAACATTATCAAGCTCCTAAGTGTAGTTGAAACTCCAATCAAAGTCCTAAGGAACCCTAAAAGTTGACCACTTAATCAAATTCCTCAATGTAGTAAAACCCCAATCAAAGTCCTAAGGAACCCTAAAAATTTTAACATTATCAAGCTTCTAAGTGTAGTTGAAACTCCAATCAAAGTCCTAAGGAACCCTAAAAGTCGACCATTTAATCAAATTCCTCAATATAGTATAACCCCAATCAAAACCCTATACGGAACCCTAAATTTTACGTAAAGCCAAATCCTCAACGGGTCGGAACCGCTAGAAGGGACCTTGTCGCGCGACCTACAAGTAGGTCCTAAATGAAGTAAAACGGCAGACATAGGAGGAGGGGGTTCTGGGGGGCTAAGGGGGGTCACAGCACGGCTCGCTTCGCTCGCCGCGCTGTTCCCCGTGGTCGCGTGGCGGCTCGCTTCGCTCGCCGCAACGCTCCCCCCGGGTTCAGGAAGAGGGGGTTCTGGGGGGCTTAGGGGGGTAACAGCACGGCTCGCTTCACTCGCCACGCTGTTCCCCGTGATCGCGTGGCGGCTCGCTTCGCTCGCCGCGACGCTCCCCCCGGGTTTCGGAGGAGGGGGTTCTGGGGGGCTTGGGGGGAGTCACAGCACGGCTCGCTTCGCTCGCCGCGCTGTTCCCATGGTCGCATGGCGGCTCGCTTCGCTCGCCGCAATGCTCCACTCGAAAAATAAATACAGTAGATCTATAAAATCTTGTACCAATGACCACTACTACCTGCCGCGGGCGGCCGCTAGTTCATAAAATCTATAATAGGTATGTACCTATACCTACTACAGTCACGAAAAACGCCTTGGTATGCTTGCTACTAACTATTATCTATTCTGTGACGTTACCGTGTCATAGTAACTACTAGCGTATCTGTAGCGTCTTACGCTTTTTTTCGATTTTTATTATGAACTCTACGTTGTAGTCTTAGGGTACATTTCTGCAAAAAATCCGTCCTACGCTTTTTCGATAAGGTCACGTGATCCTGACGCCCTGACGCGAGTTTAAGATTTTATACCCATTACAGAAAGTGCTCCAACGCCGCTAAAGAAGTTTTCACTTCAAAAAACATAAAAGTAACAATGAGGAGAGGTATTTTTTCTTTTATTCAGATTCGTTTTGTACGCCCGGACAAAGTATCTATCCCGATACAAAGAGAAATAAAACGAAAACTAATTACACTCAGTTTATAAATTCAGACTGAAACAAACTATTCAGTTCCATCCAATTTTAAGCTTTATCTCTCTATGTTAAAGACTAAAATCGTCTGATCTGTTTCAATGTTTACGTGTACCACAAATCAAAAAGCAATCAAAGTGCATTTTATTCGTTCGTTCTATATAGGATTTGTTTCCTTCAATAGAATGAATGCTCGTTACCCATTTTGCAGAAGATCAACGCAAGCTAAATTAAACTCTATGGCCTAAGGAACACGGTTTAAGAAAGGGTAATTAATTTGACAATGTTTGGTGTAATTTAACATCCTCTTGTGTGGAGTGGTTGTTATTGTTTGAAAGTAATTGGCGTGAAAAGTTGTAGTGTTCATTGACCTTTGCGTAGCTAAGCTAGCAAGGTTAGTACTCAGTGTAAATCATGTCGCAGGCACTAAGGTTATAAAATGATGCCCCTTTACGTACAGTTAAATGTTACCAACAAAATACAAAACAAACAAAATCATTTATTTACCAAAGAACATAATATTACAGTCTTATTTACTGGTGGTCCCCGCACTAGGACAAGCCTGTATCGCGGGAGGCCAAAGTACTAGAATAAGATTTCTAAAATGTGAAACAAAAGCAGACAACACAGAAACAAGGCAAGACACGAGAGAAATAAAACTAATACAACTAAGAAACAAATTAATAATATGTAGGTAAGCAAACTAAAGAACACGACATGATAAACACCAGTTTTGAGAGTGTGTGTGGGGTGTGTAGGGGGTGTATGGGGTGTGTAGGGGGTGTATGGGGTGTGTAGGGGATAGTGTAATGAGGGGAAGGGAAAACCGTAGAAACCACGACGAGAGAATCAGACCAGGATTTTTAAGATGCTTTCCGTAGCGTCGTAGTCCAACGTGAGAAGCCACTTTCTTATTCTTTCTTTTGCGCCGAAAAGAGAACAATTCAGGTCGCAATGCTTACAAACACGTCGGTATATGTATGGGAAAGAAAAGTATTTGAAACGCCTAGCAAAAGAGGTTTTCACTGCAGGCACTTTTATCTTAATCCGCCGATTTTCTGCGCCTTACCCCTTAATGTTTTGGGGCAACTTTTTATCACATAAACTATATATTATGAAATCTATACCACGAGGTTCAGATAAATGAAATACGTTTGAATTTTGAACTTTTTGCCTAACAAAGATTTACTGTGAAAATTTAATAAAAAACATCAGCTAATTGTATAAAAAAAAACATAAAATGAACAATGAAGAGAGGTATTTAAAACTTTACAGATAAGGCATCAAAACTAAGTTAATACCTGTTTCCTCTAACATAATTTTTGTAACGTTCATGCAAATAACAAAAAAACGTCCGTCAGTTTAACATTTTTATTTTGTGATAAAGAAAAACACTAAAAGGTAAAGCTAAAGACTCAAGGTTAAAAACTTTCTATAATTCACAAGAAAGGCTGAGAGCTAGAAATATAAACGTACCTAAAACTTAGGACTGAATAACTGAAATGGGTTAAGTCCTAGGTCTAATATAGCATACACATTTTGCTGGGAAACATAAAAACGTTTTAATATTTTTCTCACGGTGTATCACAAATGTAATAATTTACTCTGGCATGTGGTAATCTTAGAATTATAAAAAAATCAAGAATGTTTTTTATTTATACTACTTTGATGGAACAAGCATATGGTCCACCTGATGTTAAGCGATAACCATCGCTTATAACAAAGCATTGCCTTGTAGGTCACTCACGTCTGGAACGTGCTCTACGATGCACTGCCCTGCGTCCATCAACTTGAGGCTTACAGAATTGTAAATTGTAAAACTCATAAACGCCGCATATAAAATATGAATCCCTATTTCCCTTGGTCACGCCATGACGCGTAGACGGCTGCACTAATTTGTCTGAAGAAGCTTAGACCCAGTAAACACATAGGGCATAGGACATTTTTTTTATCCCGAATGAGTAACGGGAACGAGACGTAACTGGAACGAGGCAAGCGAAGCCGCGGGCAGCTGCTAGTTTAGTAATAAGTATAAATAAATGATTTGTAAAAAAACATGAATCGAAAGGCAGAAAAAGTACAATAATGTACCTAAGTACTACGCAAGCAAAGTCGCAAGTTGATAATGGCAATCAATTAAGTGATAAGAAATTACCAAAGAGAAGAAGTTTCAGAAAAAGTTTACTACAGCCCCTATCACAGCGCTATGGTAGCAAGTATTCTTTATCGAAATGTTTAAGTGCGTCGATTTCTTTACGCTCTAGGGTCCGGAAATGTTGCCCGTAAACCTCGGAGGTATTCGAGAGATATGAAGATGTAATACTTAGAGGGAATTTCGGCAGAAATCATCGAATCAGCAGTTAAGCCTGACTGAATTTATTTGAGTTCTTATCTATTAATTTTCTTCTGGCTTCTGTCGGCATCTGTACTTAATTTATAGCCTCTAGAATCTACCCTTGTGACTTCTGATAACTTAGGCCTAAATAAAATAACGCAACAAGAAACAACTCGTATTGATAGAACATACGTACTTAAGAGGGGTCGATTTCAAAGGGGTCGTTTTGACATCACCTTAGGCTCTAATTGAGATTATTCATAGATCAAAATAGCTGGACTACCAGTAAGTACTTTCAGTATGTAAACACATAAACTAAGAAAAGGCCAGAAGTTAAATCCAAGCTTGCAACCAATCGATCGGACACGCTATTTATTTTCCCGGCATGTGTTCGCGACTGTACCCGACTAGCGACCGACAGCTGTTAACATATGCCCGTGTTTTCTTTATTTAAGATATCTGTTTGTTACTTTTTGTACGAAAACGCGGCGCCTCCGGTCTCTCTATATTATTTATGACGGTGAATGTACCCTTACATTGATGTAGAGATTGCAAAATAGGACAACCTGACAACACTGTGATTAAGTAGCACAGAAAAAAATGGCTGACCTTACCAGGTTAAGGCGAAGATAGTCGTCGATGACCTTATCACTCGCATACTTTGACCTTTTGAAAGATATAAAATAACTGTAAAGCAGTTGGCAAGTTGATCAAACTGGTTTTCGTCGGAAAACATGTTAGAATAAAAAATAATTGCTTTACAATTTGATGCACACAAGATGCTCGAGATTTTTGATAAATAAGTTCAGGGGTTATTATATCTTTCAAAAGGTCAAAGTGTGCGAGCGATAAACTGTTTCATCATCTTAATACATTTGCCTTTAAATTAAGATAAAATGACAAAAAATATTTTATTTTCTGATAGCTTGTTTAACTTAAACAATATATTGTATGAATGTACTTACAAGCAAGTCCTATTACTGAGATAGCAACACAATGGGTTATATCAAAAACAAAATGGCCGCACTTTCATAAACCAAATCATTTTTAGCTTTTCTTAGAAGATAGAAGTACCACTTTGAAGCAATACCTATACAGATGTAGCTTTATTTTTTGGAGTAGTATTTTTAACACTGTTTTAAAATGTGGTTTGGTAGCAAAAATAGTTCAATCGAAAATACAAAATGGCGCTTCCAGCCAGCTCTGCTTCTTGTTCCAAAATGTACGCTCATGTAGAGATCGAACAAGTTTCCCCATAACTCAAACCACTCGATTTGCTAGACGACTTTATTATTTGTGTGCTGATATAGTACATACGATAAAGTACTAGCACACACGCTTTGTATGTACCGTTGGGAAACAGAAAACTTACTTGACTAACACCATTCTGGGTCGTCGGTAATAATGACTATGACCCGATCATACCCAGATGTATTACGTAACTTGCGACAAGTGTAAATAATTTTTTATTGATTTTATAGTGTTTACTACACTTAAGGAAATCACAAAGATTTTTATAATGTCCCAAGAGTTAAGTGTAAATAGTCGTCTTTCAATCGCTACAGTCTTGGCTGACTAAAGTTGTAAATGTACTGACTTATAGTAAAAATTATAGTAAAAAAACTAAAAAAAAAACGCTTTTATAACTAATTGAACTAAAAAGTAAAAAATAAAACTGTAATAATCAATTGAAAAATTTATATTATTGTACAAAAAAGCGTGGGGACAGACAATAATTACCTAGGTCATTATAGAGCCCATAAATGGTGGCAGATACAACATAAACACATTTAAAACAAAACATGTTTTCTGTGGGAATCGAGCCCACGGCCAATGCAGGAGGCAGAGTTACTACCAACTGACCTGAGATGCCAGTCAAATTGCCTATTGATAGTTCATACACACATAGTACCTACATTGTACATGGACACACTGTCGCTCTATTCCTTTGTGTCTTTGTTTCTGTGAAGTTTTTCCAAGTCGATGAAGACAAAGGGGTCCATTGAAGCACTTGTGAAGTGCGTGTGACGAGAAAGGACAACATTGAAGAACTAAAATTAAAACTGATGTGACGTAAAGATCAGCCCACGAAAAAAAAACTATAGCTCCACCAAGTTAAGTTTGCACCTCGCTTTTTGTGTATATTTGAATGTACTTATCTATACTTCTTTACTAATATTATAAAGAGGTTTGTTTTTTGGATTTTTGTATGTTTGTAATAAATAAACTCAAAAACTTCTGTGCTGATTTCAAAAATTATTTAATCATTGAAAAGCTACATTTACCCTGAGTATATTTATGTGATTAAAAAATAAATGTCCATTCATGCGAAGCCGGGACAGGCCGCTATAGTATAAATTATAATGTAAAAAACAATAAATGCGAATAAAAATGCGTATTTTTTTAAAGTCGAGCTATAGGTAGGTACTACAGTACAGTACCTATATTATACTCCCAAAACTTTCTTCCGGCTTTGATAGATACCTAACTGCCTATGTTTTCTAAACGATTAACAAAATACCTATAGGGATTTGTTACAAACAACTAGGTCAAATCATTTCTTAAAATAGATAAAGATTTTTTATAAAATATATTTTACGGTACCAATAAAATGAAGCGGAATATTACAGGAAGTAATTTCCCTTATTAGATTTGTAAGTAAACAAGGTAAAATGTGATGTTAATAACATTTCAATTTCCATAAAAATGTTTCAGACTTAACATTATTTTTAGGAACAAGGTTAATAGAACGCCCCCATATTTGTTATTCTAATTACAAAAATAAATCGTGATAATACCAAAAAAACAGCTAACATAAATTTAAAAAATTGAGAAACCGACTTTATCGCCAAAACTGCCGAACCGATTTTTATGAAACTTTGGGACCAATCTGGAAACCTTTCAGAAAAAAAGAGATTTTTAAATTACGAAGTCGTGCAATAACAAACAGACGAATTTAGAATATCCTCTTTTTTCAAGTCGGTTAAAAATAATTAAAAAGTGATGATTCACTTTTTACGCAATCATAACGGTCGGTATTATCTTTTACCGAAAAGTACCAGGAGAACAGAATTAACAAGAAGATGATTTAAGTACTATTATTATGTTTGATATTTATGAAAAGCGTGATATCACGTGACTCATTACCATCTTTGTACTAGCTTCGGCATAAACACCACTATTTTGTAAATACCAAAAAAAAAAATAGGGTAATGTAGTAGAGGTAGTAGAATATTATGAATGTGCAGTGTTTTTAGTTTCGATAAAATGACAAAGTTATTAAATTTTAAAATTTTCAGAAATCCTGCATAAAATTATGGAGATATTAGTACTGTTACGTAGTACTAGAGAGAAAAAAAATTACGCTGGTTGGTTCCGCTTGGTATTTGGCGTTTATGAATGAAGTGATTTTTGCTTGTTGAATCATTTCTCAATATTTGACTAAAAATTATGTTTATTTAGAGATATTTTTTTATGCCTTAAATTTTTTTTTTCGTGGATGTGTTCAGTATCAGCAGCCAATATCAGCATTTTTGGTTTTTTGGTTATTACAAAATAGTGATGTAGAAAACTACAGAACCATCAAAATAAAGTTTTCGTAGAAGTCTTTCAATTGTCATCGGCTAGCTCGCAAAAATCCATTTTCCCGCTATAAATCGAATAAATGGATATTGAAATGAGAAGGGTTGTCCCTTACAGACCCCGTGGCTTGTTCTTGGGTTTTCTGGAAAAAGATTACCGTTGTATGAATTTGTTGTTTGGTTTATAGCGTTTCAAACATTACTTGATAGTAGTCAGACAGAATTCCTGAAAAAAGAAGAATATTAAACATTACTTTTTGTCTTGGAGTCAATAAACCTACCCAATACATCTTGCGGCTACAACGGCGTATAGGCCTGCGCACATCAAGGCGATAGTGATGGCAATCTGTCAAATACCGCTGTCATATTTGATAGCGTTTCATGAAGTCTTCGTTTTTAATGATTGTGGACAATCCACCAACACTATCAAGCCTCAAACTATGTAGAGCTTGACTATGGGAATCAGATAGCTGATAAACGTCTGTGTTTACCACACAAATATTTGTTTTCAGTGGGGATCGAACCCACGATCTATTGCGCAGAAGGCAGAGCTACTGAGTTGAGAGGCCAGTTAAACTCTTGAGTCCGGTTAATGCACGGCCAGTTAATGTACGCTGTTAAAACGATGCCACTTTTTTCCACTGGAAAATTGTAATGCGCTCTGTACACTGTCACAGATTTATATTTCGATTATTATTATTTTTATCTAGCGATGAATAATTGTACTAAACAGGCAGCTCCTTTGAGATTATTAGGAAAAAAACATTATCTGGCACTGCGGCGGCCGCTAACGCGGCACGCTCGCTCTGCTCACTCGCCTTGTGCGTAATTTTTATGACATAACCTAACCTATCTAAGTCGGATCTGCCCTAAAAAGTATCAAGGACAAGGTATAAGTATCCAGTGCCAGAACAAAAAAGTAAATGATCATGTTTGAATTGCTCCAGTGTGCATGTGGCATAACTGGCATCGTAATAACAGTGTGTACAATAACATGATGTACATTATCGCCTCCCAAACCCTTATAGGTGGGTATAGAACACGTTTCAATTTCCAGCAGTTGATGTTAAGTTCAACAGCTTTTTACGACCAGCAAGAAGCGGTCACAACTTTAATAAGACCAAAGCTTTAGGGTTCATAAAATACATTTTGTAGGTGCAACATTATCCTTTGAGTCCATGTTTACATAGTATTGACAGGGTAAATATATTGGTGTCACCAATTTTGTCGTAATCTGATAGGATAGAGGCTTCTGTCGTCAGGTTTCGATGGAAACAAATAGTTTTTTTCATCACGATCATAGGTCAAATAGACATTATCTTCTCAAATAAGTGGTCCTATTATTTTGTGCCCTGTCAATAATTTTTGAATACCTACAATTTTTTTTTTTTTTTTTTGGGATACAAGAGGGCTAGACTAAAATGGACGGCGGCTTTGTGTTCGGCCTAGAAAGCGTTCGGGACGATTTGGACGCCTTCGAAAGGAAATGGTTGGAGGAGGCCCAAATAGAGGAAACTTTGGGTGAGGCCTTTGCCCAGGAAAAGACGATGTAAGCCAGTAAAAAAAAAATGTTTGTTCAGGTATCTCTGAAAACGTCTCTATTTTATGATAAATTGTATTTGTATTTAAAAAAGTCCATTCTTGGTCTCTCCCAAAATATACCAATGAGTCCGCACTTCTGTTCTTTTCATCCAATGTTCGACTGGTCTCTAAGCTCAGTTGGTATTGGTAGTAGCTATGCTTTCTGCGCTGTAGATCGTGGGTTCGATTCCCACCGAAAGCTAACATTCGCGTGGTGAAAACTGATAGTTTTTTTCTGTCTGGGTGTTATATTGTACTCTAAGTATTTATTTACAAAAAAAATAAGTATTAATCAGCTGTCTGGTTCCCATAGTAGAAGTTGTGCTTAATTTGGGGCTAGATATTTTTGTATGGAAATCGTAACTACCTTGACAAAAAAATCTTTAGTCATCTTTCTGTTGCGTCATATTTAAATAGATCAGATACGAATAGATAGGTATTTTATTTCACGTCAGAATTGATGCTTTTGTAAGCACGACTTCAAAGAGACTATTCAGCAAAATAATGTTTTGATTGACATGTTTTTTGATAAAATACGGCCCCAACAAGACGAGAAATGTTGCGATAGATAAGATTTGGAAGGTGAGGCTTCAAGTATTTTGTATTATTAAAATCCACATCATAGAATCACATTATACAGGGTTATTCATTATTAGCTGCAAATACTCAGGAATTAGGTTCAACAAATAAAATAAAAAATATTTATGAAATGATTTTTTAAAGTTTTGTTATGAAAATCCCGAGAAAATCGATAAAGGAATCATTGGCGCCTGACCTATTTTGACCTTTGATCCGCGCCCGCGCGCCGTGAGCGGCACTCTGCGTTCAGTCACTGCCTGGGTGGGTCATCGTCCTGTTCTCCTTGGCAATCATTATGCAATAACCGTAAAGAAATTAATAAAAATAAAATTTTTATACAAAAACTTGAAAAATTTTTTGATCAAATTTAAAAAAAAAAATTTCAAAAATATTTTTTATTCTATTTGTTGAACCTAATTCCTGAGTATTTGCAGTTAATAATGAATAACCCTGTATTTTGTGAAAGATAATGGATAAGAAAGGAGTGAGGAGTGACTGGCCTCTAGCTCAGTTGGTAGTAGCTCTGCCTTCTGTGCCGTAGGTCGTGGGTTCGATCCCCACCGAGAACAAATATTTGTGTGGTGAACATAAAATGTTTGTTCTCTGTCTGGGTGTTATATTGTATTCTAAGTATGTATTTAAAAAAAAATTAAAAATGTATTCAAGTATTATATCAGCTATCCGGTTCCCATATTACAAGCTCTGCTTAGTTTGGGGCTGGGTAGTGTTGTGTGAATTGTCCACAATATTTATTTATTATTTATTAATACAGAGGTGACGGCTGATAGAGGAGAATGGAAGAGAAGAACATGTTGTGCCGACCCCACATAAAGTGAGATAAGGGCAGAAAAAAGAAGAAGAAGGAAAGAATCATACATTTTATAAATTAAATCATATCTTAAACAAAAATGCAGCTATTCGGTTGAAGAATTTAAATCTGGACCATTATTTTAGTTAATTTATTTTGTCATTAATTTTTATTAATTGTCCATTCTTTTATTTAGCTTTGACTTGTGTATTTTATTATTTTTATTGTTCAGATGGCAACAGTTTTAACACCTTATATTATATACTGTGCATATTTAGAGGCGATAGCGATGGCAATAAACTGAAACGCTTTCAAATATGACAGTAAATATTTGACAGCGTTTCAGCTGATCGCCATCGTCTAGATGTACGCAGGCCTATAGGAGTAGGTATATTCATGATGGTCAGCATGAAAAAAATAGCAGGCAGTTGGCTTAGCAGAACGATAAGTCTGTTGCTATCTCTATTTATTTACATGAAAGTGACAGTGGCAAGATACTTTTAGCGAGCCTGTAAAAATAGTTAAATGTCCGGCATTAGAAAGGCCTGCGCACATCTATGTCGATCAGTGAAACGCTGTCAAATATCGCTGTCAAATTTGACAGCATTTCACTGATCGCGGACGCCAGCGACCAAGGTGTGCGCAGGCCTTAAATGAGGGAGGAACTGTCTACTTTTGCAGTATTCACGTTGCTTACACTAAATACTAGCCTTTCTGTAAGTAACTCACTATGAAAGAAAACATTGTTATGAAAACATCTCTTATACTTCCTCCGCAACGCTGGACAAACGAAGTTAGTTACAAAACTGCGACAAAACTGAACAGAACCGAAACAGCTTTTGATGAACCTGCCTAAAGTGAATTTAAATTCTGTAACACACTTTCAGTATTTTAGCCGGTTACTGCGGGAGAAATTTTAATAGGCTTTTAAACATTTTCGAAGTACTCGCCTTTATGATTGAGTTATTTTACGAGTTTGAAATAGTTCAGAAATCTATTAAAATTGTTTTAGAGTTAGACTATTGATTCTGAAGTATTGTATGATTAGGGAAAATACTATTTGTAACTTAGAGTTTGATAAACTATTGAGATATTTTAGGATTGGGGTTGATATTGGTTATATAGATAGCCATGAGTAATATATTTATTCTACTTAGGACTATTTCTACCATTATTCTAAATTTATAGCTAGTGGTAGCTTATGGTGGCATGCAATATCAGATGCAACGCAAGTGGCGTTGGTGAATCTAAAACACATGGATTCGCCTCTTTGAAGATTTTATCAGTTTTTTCAGCCGTTTTCTTTTGCAGATGCGTGGAACAATAATGGACCAGCCGTGTTATGTGCAGTCGCAAGGAAGAAATTTGAAAATAACTGTAAAAACACATATTAACTCGCTGAAATCATGCAAATTCATGGAAACCCTTAATGAAGTCTCACTGGAAAATCGCAGCAGAGAGAGCATTCCGAAACTTCACAATGTGTGGATCGAATGTTGCGAAAACCAATGTAGGCATTATAATTATGTATATGTCATTTTATCATCTTTAACATAATCCCCGCGTCGAGATTCTAGCACCGTTCTTCTCGACATAGAGACCGTGCTCATCCACACATTTTGGATCCATGGGTTTCTCGTACAGCTCGCTTCTCGAGATCGTTTTTTCCTCATACCCATAAATTGTGGAATGAGCTACCACCAGGGGTGTTCCCTCTTAACTAAAACATGAATCATCATCATCATCATCATCAGCCTACAAATTTCCAGGAAGAACTATTCTGAGCTCTTTCCATCAACCAACTTCCTGCGATCTTAACAATGTCGTCAGTCCATCTGGTGGGTGGGCGCCCTACTTTACGTCTTCCAGCGACAACATGAATAGCTTCAAGAAAAACGTTAAAAAACTCCCCCAGGGTAGGCAACGCAACGACGGCACCCTGGGTTTTGTTGGTGATGGTGACGGTACACCGCTTACCATTTCATTCATTTCATTTTTCATTTCATTTATTCAATAACAATCCTTTTATAAATCGTGTCTGAATGTCTACTATAAACTAACATGCTACAAAATAATAAAAAAAAAAATCAATAAAACATTTAAATACACTGTTATCAAATAATATAAGTACACATAAACAAACAAAAACAAATGTCAGAATAAATTAATAAGTCATCAATATATAAGTCATCAAAATGTCACGTCTGGGAGTCAATGAATTCCTCAATTGAATAAAAACACCCATCCAACAAGAGCTTTTTTAGGTGTGTGTTAAATTTGACAGGGCTTTCCAAACATTTCAACTCAACCGGTAATGCATTAAACAGTTTAACGGCTTGATACCGACAACAGTGTTTTGTAATTTGTAATTTCGCAGTAAAAGGTATAGCAATATTCTTTCTCCTAGTTAGCAATCTGGTCTGCCTTTGAGGCAAAACCTCATATTTTAACGGATGTTCATCACGTTCAGACGGATCAGGTGGGTAAGCTCGTTTGTCTATCTTTTACATAAAAAAAAAACATGTGAAATTTTATTTATTTATTTTTACATGATGTATGAATAATAAAATGATGGTGATGATGATCGAGAAGAATCTACTCGATTGAATGATATCAAATAAAAGCGGGTAAACCTTTAATTAAACCCCTAAATAATTTTCATAATCGTGTAATCAGCTTTGATCAAAAGTGTTGTTCATCAACTCATTGAATTTGCAAGCTCCACTCGATTGTGAAATGAAAATTTGAACCTTTTGAAATAACGATTTTGTTTGATAATGTTTATAGTAGCATGTTACTTTGTCAGCATTATTTGTCTGAACAAGTTATTTACTGATGGAAATAAACCCCCTCTTTTGTAATTGGTGGGGTAAGCCGTGTAGTGACTTGCTATACAGACTGATCTGTAAGCCTTCCACAAGCTCGGTCTGGCTCTGTCTTTGGCTCTGGTTTTGAGTCTTTGTGAGTGTTGAATAAATAAATCCTACGTCGAAACGTCACACACACAGTATAATACATTGGTGAGCACTCTTCTTCTTCTTCTTAATGAATGGCATCTGTCCGTTTCGGATCAATTTTGCCAGTGTCGAGTAATGAGAATATTATTACATAGATAAAATACTTTTTGGTCAAGTCAAGTCAGTCAAAGACAAGTTGGCCCTACTTGGCTTTGAAAACAAAATGATGGTATTTTGTTTTCAAAACCATCAGAAACCTTTTCGATCAAATCAGAATATCACATAATACACTTTTATTCCAACTGCTAACACTTTGAGCTAAGACTTCAAGTAATGTTGGTTAAATACCACCGAAATTACACAACAGAACTCAGAATAACACCAGAAAAACAATTAAAAAGAAATTGATAAGTGACTGCCCAAAATGACAGAAAACGAATCCCGGTGAGCACTCTATTTTATATACATAGATTAATTACTGTTAAAAAAAAATGTGCATGCGTCAACTGTTGACATAAGTTGACACAAGTAAGTATGGTAGTTATTTATCTCACTATAATAATAAAAAGCTTCAGCACATACATAATAAAATTCAGATGACAAAAACTTTATTGATCCGCGTAGATATTGAAAGAATTTCAAGAAACTATTTTCTATTTTCGTTTACTGTGTAGGTTTCAGCAAGTATGTACAAAAATATAGCCTCAAGGACCTCTCACAACTTCCAACAATGTAGGTTTCACTACTATTGCGGCTTTCTGATAAACAGTGACCGTAATATGACGGTATCAAGACAATCACGGAATTTAATTAATTGTTTTATTAAGAATAATTTGTGTAGTCCTAGAAAAATGAGCTTGGGCTGGGTCTGGACTTTTTCAGGGTGCTATTAATTACAATGACGTCACGAATGGTTTTTTTTTTAAGATACACAAACAGTGTAGTCCGGATTCCAGTACTCATACGCTCTACAAAAAACAGAATCATCTTCAGATGAGACAACACTGCCTAATTCCAGTCGAATATCATTTACAGTTTAAGTTTGTTTGTTAGTTAAATTGTTTGTATTTGTTATAAAACTAGCATTCATCGCCACTAGCATGGGAAGGTCTGAACTTTTAAATAATCCATCATAACACCGTAGAGGAAGACCCCGGAGAAGATGGCGGGACGATCTCGATTGTCATATGAACGACTGGCGCATTGTAGCCAAAGATCGAGAGGTGTGGAAGAAGGCGAGAGAGGCCTTTGCCCTGCAGTGGGACGACCCAGGCTAAAATTGTATTCAGTATTAAATGTAATGAATGTAGTAAATGTAATAAATGTAGTAATAAAATTAAATGTAGCCTGTCCCTATAATTATTGTAGCACTTGACATGTTTTTTTTTTTGTTTTCTATATATAATTTATGAATGAATTGGTGTATATGATGTTGGTGACTCTAATAAATAAAAAATTAAAATAAATCATAAGCATAGCACGTGTACATCTTTTTAGAAAACATAGCCTTTAGTTTCTCTCGTGGTCGGCTGCCTCGCTTTGTATTCGGGGACTTTTGTCTTTGATTAAAAGTTTTGCCTCAGTCACTTGCCACACACAAAACAAAAGTACATAGTTACTCTTCTACGTACTTTTCAACTATAAATATTAACTATTTACTTTTTATGAGTATCTATATTACTTGGTATTGTACTACTTGGATACTTGGTTTTATGGGGAACTTTTTCTTGGCATTATTTTGTACATGTAATAGTTACGTTGAGGGTTGACATTGAAAAGAGAAAAGAAAGGAAATGTGTATGTAGTCAGAGCATGGAGTGGAAAAGGGGGGTTCGTTTTCTGTAATATTGGGAAGCTATAGTTTTTTCATTTTAATTGTTTTCTGGTTTTTGAGTTCTGTTGTGTAATTTCGGTGGTATTTAACCAACATCACTTGAGGTCTCAGCACAAAGTGTGAGCAGTTGAAATGAAAGTGTAATATGTCTGATTTGAAAGAATTTTTTTCGTTTTGAAGACAAATGCCACAATTTTCTTCAAAGCCAATGACGGCCAACTTGTCTATTGACCGACTTTATAAAATCTATTTTAGCTAGGAATGCATAACTTGACATAATAATACCATTAATTTAAAAAAAGAAGAATGGAATAGAAAGATAGAGTTAAAACCTGCGCATACTTAGGCCGCTGGCGATAGCGATCACTGAAACGTTGTCAAATATCATTATCAAATTTGACAGCGTTTCACTGATCGCCATCGCCAGCAACCTAGGTGTGCGCAGACTAGAATAGAGTTTGCAGTAGTTTACAGCCATGCTTGACTACGTCAGTTTTATAATGTACCAGTTAAAATTACTGCTCAATTCTAAGGCCTGTGCACATCTAAGCGATGGCAATAACAATCAGTTGTAGTGCAGTCAGCATTTTTTGACAGCGTTTCAGCTGATCGCCATCGCCATCGCCTAGATGTGCGCCGGCCTTCAATTGCTTGACATCCCCAAATATTTAACAAATCGAGAAAAACTTTTTCCGAGCGGAATGAACGAGCTCGTTGTGACATGAAGATGTAAATAGATCTGCAGATAAGCTTCGATATATGGTAGCAATTTTCCCGCCGTGGGGCGAACGGAAAGGAGGATATTCCGCGTCAGTCGTTCCTTTATGCCGAATATTGTAAGGCTGTCTTCAAACGTATATTTAACCTCCACCAAAAAGAAGGGTGTTATTAGTTTGAGGCTTTAAAATGTGGCTTTATTACTGGCCTTGGACAAGTCCTAATAATGCTCCAATTTTTGTAAGAAAATTAATAGTTCTATGACATGTTCAGAGGATATTGATCAGACAAGGACAACGGATATATTTTTAACTGATTTTGATTGAAGAAGCGTAGGAAAATATCCCTTAATATTTATTTTAAACAGTCACATAAATCACTTTTCTCAAAATAGATAGAAAATTAGATCAAATATGATATATTTTTAATATTATTACGTAAGTTTCTGAAGTGCGTGACCTACGAAACAATGTTTTGTTATAGGCGATGGTTACCACCTAACAATATGCTTGTCCATCAGGTAATAGTAATACTTATACATATAAAAAACTAGTTATTTCTGACAGCCAAAGTCACGGAGCAATAATGTTTGCGAATTTTGTATATTCTATTTGCAAATAAAACGGTTGGAGTTCCAAAACTAACCTCGTCTTAGATGAAAGTTGAACATATTCATGCAGGATGCAGAGCCACGGAAAATCGCTACTTACCCTGATAAACTACCCCAACGTGCGAGAGACTCGAGCTTTCCACGTAAAAAAGGAAAATACTTAGCCCAGAAGAAGTAACAGTTACTTGTATGAATGAGCCAGTTTCACTCGGAGCCGATGGCAGTCATACTTTGGTGGTTTCGATAGCATACCACCCATTCGCACTAAGCGTTTTGGCTCCACCTTCATTATGCAAACCTTCAAGAAATAAAACTCATTGCCGTCGGCAGTTTTTCTTGACAACTACAATCTGGGCCTCTTCAATGCAAGAGTGAATAGGTGTCTTCTAGACCATCCTGCTTCATCGTCGGCTACATCGTCGCTTACCATCAGGTGAGATTGTAGCCAAAGGATGGTCTATATAATGTAAAAAAGTACTGTGACTTCACACAGAGAGCACAATAACTGTCATAACTCAGCTCTCAGTAATACAACGCAATAAAGAAGAATTTTAACAAATTTGATTTAGAAATTTGTTAAAATTCGTGAGACTTTTGCGTATGTTATGCTTCTGTTTTATAATCTGTAGTGAAACAGGTTCAGATATAGTTTAGTCGCCCCCCGTTTTGAATACAAAAACCTTCGCTATTGTTAATGACCCGCAAACGGGGGAAAGTTTTATAATGCCTCTTTGTTTAGTTGATAGGAAAGAATAATATTTTTGTTCTACTCATAGTTTTATTATTCTTTATAACTGGCTCGGAAATCAGTGATGCTTGTTTTATGTTACCTGCTTAAATTTATGTTCTAAATCTTACATCGTTTGTTAAGACGTTATTCACGGTGATAACTATGTCTTACAAAAAGCCACTCACAAAGTTCTTACAGTTTCGACGTTTTAAAGTATGTTTGAAAAAAAACCGGTTGTCTGTAAAGTCGGTTTACGATAATTGAACGTGACAACGTCATACAGCTGTCCACGCGGACGCATCGCTCACTCAAGTAGGAGAGAGACAGCTGTCGAACGCTGCCGAACACGGAGGCCGACTGTGCCTCTTTGTCGCTCGTTCCGCGCTCTCGCTTGCACTTCAAGCCTTAAATGGAACGCCTCAGAGCAAGGTAAGCCGCATGAATCATGTTTTTCGTGCGTGCAGCCGGTTCCATCGAATTATAAGACGTTGTCACGCCAAAAACACATACTTAAAATACAACATAACACCCAGAAAAAGAACAAACTTTCAGAGTCCACCACACAAATATTTACTCTCGATGGGGATCGAACCAACAGCCTATGGTGCAGAAGGCAGAGTTACTACCAATAGGCCTACCACAAGCTCTGTCTGGCTCTGTCTCGGGCTCTGGTTTTGAGCCAGTGTGAGTGCTGTCTAAATAAATCCTAAGTACGTCAAAATGTCACACGCACAGGAAAATAAACTGGTGAGCAATCACACAGACTCAAAACCAGAGCCAAAGACAGAGCCAGACAGAGCTTGTGGTAAAAAAACGGTAGCCGTAGTTTGTTGCCTGTTTTTCTAGGCTTGGTCGCGTGGAACTGGCATCTAGACTCACCTAGCTATAAGACGTCTCAAAGTGATTCTTGTAATTGTAATAAATAAAATTTTATCGTGCTTGAGTTTGGTAGGCCTACTGAGCTGAGAAACCCGCCAAAAAACCTGATGTTGAGTGATGTGCGAACCCCATAACCCATCCTAATTTAAACTCAAAGTTCCTTTCATAAAGGCATAGATAGGAAAATGTCCAAAACATTTCGTTCTACACTCATTATGTTATCGCAGCTAAATGCCGGTCCGCTCATTTACAACGTAAAAATAATTGACCCACATAAATTCGGTGGCGTTCAACAATTTGCAAAAAGCTATTGCTGCTATATTTCAATGTCTTATCGCCTGATCTGAGTCACAGGGAAATGAGGCATCAACCATGTCATTATTATCAGCCTGGCGATGTCCAGTTTTTTTTATGAAATATTGAAAGAAAGAAAATATACATTTATTTTGACGCACAGCACAGAGTAACAATAAAACAGACATTTATTTAAGAAATTTATTGGTGTAATCGTTTAAGCAATTGTCTTAGTACATAAATTATAGGCCTCTTCTTGCATATAAATATTTCCAAGAAAAGGGATTCTGTTAAGACAATTATTTGATTTTTCTATAAATCATCACCTTCATCATCAACCACAGCCTGACTTCACCCACTGCTGGGTATAGGCCTCCCTTAGTTTGTGTCATCTACCTCGAACCTGTGCCAGTCTAAACCATTGCTGCCCCACGACCCTGTCTATGTCGTCCATCCATCTTGCTGCAGGGCGCCCTACGCTTCTGTAGCCGGTTCTTGGCCACCATTCGGTTGTTGTTCTACTCCACCTGTCATCAGCACGCCTAGCAATGTGTCCTGCCCAACTCCATTTGAGCTCCGTAATCCGATCTCCGACGTCTTGGACCTTCGTTCGTTTTCTCTAAATAAAATTGATTATTTATTCTTGCTCGAAATTGGAGCCTCTGACCCTTCTTCTTTTTGCAGTGTCACTGGTATTTGTGCCAGCAAGTGTGGTGAAAGGATTTAAGTGCACCACGGAGAGGCTTTTTCCATGCACTTGACACATGTTTTAGATTTTTAAGTTTCTACGACATGCCGGTTTCCTCACTATTAACATAACTTAGCCTCTTACTAAATTGTTGAAACTAACCTATTTAGAAGTGCTTTAACAGTCATAAAGACTAATAATACGGACGTAGGCATAAAGTTCCGTTAGCACCTTTTAGGCAAAGAACCCTAAAAGTCAGCTCACCACAACCCGTAAAACATTCCTCACTTATTTAAACTCGACTGTGTTTCATTGAATTTGATGTTTTTTTACTCACCATTTTATTGAGTTGGAAAGGTTTAACTAAACGGTTCGATGTTCAAACGGATTTGCTAACAGCTTCGTTGTGTGAATGTAGATTGTACTTTTTTAAATTCGACTTTTGACTCGGTTTATATAACGTTTTTAGTGAAGTATTTTGACTGAAAACACGCTCTGTATATTTCAAAGCTTTCTTGGTTATTCCCAGTTTATAGACTTGAAAAGTATGGTTGTAGTGACCTCATCAGGCTTGGTCATTCTTGGTGATAGATTTATTTGGAGTAAAGGTTAGACGTGCAACTCGAAATACTGAATTTAGCAAGAGACTTTGATTGGCCTCTCAGCTCAGTTGGTAGTAGCTCTGCCTTCTGGGCCGTAGGTCGTGGGTTCGATCCCCACCGAGAACAAATATTTGTATGTTGAACACAAATGTTTGTTCTCTGTCTGGGTGTTATAAAGTATTAGATATGTATTTACAAAAAAAAAATATATGTATTATCAGCCATCTGGTTCCCATAGTACAAGCTCTGCTTAGTTTGGGGCTAGATAGTGTTGTGTCATCCGCACAACATTAACTAACACACAGTCAAAAAACCAGACAGAGAACAAACATCTGTGTTCACGACATAAATTTTTGTCCTCGGTCCTAGTTACTACTAATTGAGCTGAGAGGTCAGTTTTTTTTTACAGTTTATAGGCTAAAGCTTGACCGCAATCTCACCTGATGTTAAGTGATGATGCAATCGACGGTGTAGCGCGCTCACTTAGAAGATGTATGATTCACTCTTTTTGAAAACGTCCAAATTATAGGTATTCCGAAAAATCAAAAATAGAACTTACACTAATGATAAAACATGAAGAGGTAACAAACCACAAATTGAGGTATGAGGTAGGATCTAGGTAGGATAAGACCCTAATACCGAATAATCGTAGCACAAACTGGCTTCCGAAATATGATCTAATTTAGTTCTTAATCCAATCTTGTAAACTCAATTTGTTACTGAGGACGCCCTGGATGCTGGAAGTCATTGGCTATGGGCGATTTACTGACTCTTTCTTCTATGTACTAGTAACACTAGAGCTCTTTGTAAAGGGCTCGTCCAGGGAAGTACTACCACCTTGCCTATTTCGGCCGTGAAGCAGCATTGCTATCTTTTGGTTTGAAGGGTGTGGGTACCGGTGAAATTACTGACCTCTATACAAAAACTAATTGCAGAGTTCTTTCGTAACTTGGGCTCGTTTCTAATTTACACGGATTTGGATCAGATGAGCTATCTCTAGATTGTTAACATCGGTCTGCAGATAGCATACCAAAGTTTTATGTATATTTTATGTTGTTATTGCCTAGTTTGTAGTACTGTTTGTTTTCCGAATAAAATAAAATAAAATAAAAATAAATATTTGTATTTTTTTTCTGTAAGAGCACATAGTGGTCTTGCTGGGAAAACCCAAAACTTGAAATTTCGAAACATACAGATGGTCCAAGTCTCAAGCACAAGCTAATTGTTACAATATCTCCACTGCGTCCTATAACTTGATTTATCTTAGTAAGTAGAAGCAAAGCTCGTAGGACTCCGTCGCCTTAGGAACTGCGACCCTTATCAACATCCCCGGTTCACTTGGATTCCCTAACACACATTGTGTCACCTTGTATACAATGCAACACACGATCACCACCCTTATTACAACGTGATAAGCTTCAGTTTCATTGTTGGGTTGTAGTTGGAGTTAGTGCGTTTTGTGGTCGAACTGTGAGAAATTTACTATCGCCCACATATTAACTCAATTGAGTTATATTGTTTCGCTTCACCTTTGTAATATTCAATCATATGCGGGAGTTATGACGATTCTCTTCATTTGAGCAGTTTATGTACTAATTAAGCTTTAAACTCTACCTCGCCCTCTATACCCTCAAGACCTACGCACCTATACGATTCAAGACCATTAGGCTTTAAGCTTTGTCTGGCTCCGTCTCTGGCTTTGGTTTTGAGCCTGTGTGAGTGTTGACTAAATAAATCCTACGTCGAATCGTCACACACACAGGACAATAAGTACACTGGTGAGCACTCACACAGACTCAAAACCAGAGCCAAACAGAGCTTGTGGTAGGCCTACTTGTAGTAATTTAATAACTTTATTAAAAAACTAGCAGCCCGTCAAGACAATATTGTTGTACATTATTTTGTTCTATCGCTAATAGTTTCGGCAACGCATTCGACGAAAGACATTTTAAGACTCATTTTTCTACACCTTCGGTTACATTGTTCAAATTTTACCAAGGATCCCTAATTTTTTTCAAAATGAAATGTCAAATTGGAAGAATGTAGCATTCTATTGGTGAAATTTTTTTTTGAATCGGCCCAGTACTTTTTAAGCCTATTCATTACAAACATACAAAAATAGGTACATATCTTTCCTCTTTATAATATTAGTATAGATAAGTGCACTCATAGAAAAAACCCTCAATCCCCAAAATGCAAGAAACTTTTGCACTGGTTTTTGAACTAGCAAACTTCAAGCCAACAAAATGTGTTCTTAGTTACACAAGAAACCAATTTCCCTTCAAACCTAAAAAGGGTTTTGTCACAAACTACACTTTCCAAACTTTTCAACCAGAACCCGAAGGAAATATGCGAAAAATAAAAAGCAAAACTCGATTTAGTCGGTACAAGAGCTTATAAATAAAACTTTGGAACCATGTCAAAACAAGATTGTTCGATATTCCTCTCCGCTTTTGTACAAAAGCCGCGAAAGTTACAGCGACATGGTCCGGCAATGGATGTATACTTGTAAAAGTTGCGAAGTTGGTTGGCCTGGAGTGCGTAACTCTTACCCATATCAATGTGGAGTGACGTTTTGCTTCTGTGAAATGGAATTGGGAGCTGGTTTACTGCCAACATTAAACTATTGCTAACACGAGCTCGTGGTCAGGGGGCGATAGAATAATTGAAAATACGGATTCATTCTGTGCAATGTTTGCTGCCAAAGTTTACAACCAGTTGTCTTTATCGAGATAAATAATTCTCTTTTCGTGACAGTGTTATTTTCAACTCGATTTGAGTAAGGTTTGTGTCAGACTATAAGAACGTTGCATGAAAAGGTCCTTTGTAGAAAGTGTAGATAGAAAAACCTGTCAAAGGCCCAATACAAAATGATTTGTTCGAAACAAAATTTGCTATATTTCATATCGATAAAAACACAAGAACCAGTTGAGCTATCTACAGACCGTTTCAAACGATCTAGAGATAGCCTAACTGATCCAAAAAACTGGACTAGGATATACGTAAGATAAATACAATAAAACACAAAATGGAGGTACAACATTATTATCCAACAGAACCAGGTCCCAGCCAGTGTCGTCCCGTGCTGGATGGTATAAAAAAACACGAAGAAACTGTTTTATGTATCGAGATCCAATGCAGTTTGTATTTTTTCGTATTGCTTGTTTGCAAACCATAGATAATAAATACAAATAGTTCAACCCCAATGTCGTTATACCAAATTTATCGGCTTTGCAAGCTCCGATCACAATAATTACATAAGGCATTAATCATACCGAATGGGAAACCAATGACGTAGTTATGATACATTGCCGTACACATTAAGGTGGGCAAAGTTAACTTATTGGTGGCACCTGATTGGGAGACTTGATTAATCCATCTTTGTAAATTATAAGGAATTTAAATATTCAAAACCCGACGTGAAACTTATATGACTGGTCTCTCAGCTCAGTTGGCAGTAGTTCTGCCTTCTGCACCGTAGGTCGTGAGTTCGATCCCCTCCGAGGTCAAATATTTGTGTGGTAGAGCAATTTTTGTTCTCTGTCTGGGTGTTATAGTGTATTCTATGTATGTATTTACAAAAAAAAGTATTTTAGTATTATATCAGCCTTTTAGTTCCCATAGTTCCCACACAACACAAGCCCCAAACTAAGCTCTGCTTATCCACATCATTATCCACAGTAATAAAACTGTTTGGGTCTCCAACAGATGTATCTAAATATTTCACCAAAAGCATTGTCTGTTCATATTCCGGAATGATTTTCACCCAACATCCCTCATAATTTCTTCCCCACATTAATCACGAACATAACAGTTTGCCAAGCCAGTCTTATCAAGCCGAGTATTTATCTCCCCGTGAATAGGTTGCTGACTTTGACATATCGCTGTCACTCTGCCACTTGAGTTCTTGAGTTACTCTGGAGCACTTTGAAGAGCTGTTTTTACGTCTTTGGAAGTTGTAGTACTGTTTTATGACAAGGGAAATGCCAAGAGTAGATCGTAAAATTTCAGAGATTTGGATTAGGCAAATCTTCCGTGCATAGCCAAATAATGAGGTGTGGCCTTAAAATAAAAGGGATTCATTAGCCTGAAGAAATTAGCTGCTGAATAAGCTTCTTCGAAATGTAAAGTGGGTGCCGTAGAGTTTTTGCTTTTTTTGTACCTCGTAGGTCACGCACGTAAGAAACGTGCCCTGTGATGCACACGTCCATGAACTTGAGGCATACAGATATTCAGTCTCACGTGCCAGTAATTTCACTAGCACTTACACCCTTCCAACCAAAACACAGCAATGCTGCTTCACGGCAGAAGTCTTGGTGGTAGTACTTCCCCGGACAAGCGCTTCTTAAAGAGCTCGACTTCTACTTATATTATGAAGGAGTTAAAACCTTGAACTCGTAACAGGAATCGAAAACCGGAAAAAACATAGACAGGAAAAGACAGACATTGGAAAGAAATACACTTACAGTCTATATCATAACTACTGTCGAATAAATCGAAACCAAGCTGCCAAAAGGTTTTGCGAAAGTTTTTTCCGCAAAAGCCCCAAGACAAACGGTTTCGACCCCCGGCTATTCATCAAGTATTTCAAAACTACGAGCAATATCAAATGTAGTCACCATTGTCCCGGACTTGATAAATATGAGGAAGGACGTTGACAAATCGGAAACGGAATTTTTGGGCTTATTTTAAGACACAATGAGATGACAAGTCACTTGTTGGGGGAGGGTTGTATTATGCGATCAATGTGTCAATTTTCCAAAGGATATTATGGAGAATTCATGAAAAACTGGCAAGGTTAAAAAGTCCCTTATCAGAGTTGTAAAGCTAATTGTGCTAATTATGAAAGGCTCGTCCAGGAAAGTGCTTGGCAGGACTATGCTTATCAATCACTGACTGTGTAAACCATCTATGTATCAGTAAAACCTCTATACTACAGCCCATTAACCTGCTAAAAATATTGGGGGAAAAAAAAAACAGTAAAAGCTGACACGAGTTTGAAACAATTCTTATTATGCTTTGGTCAAGAATTTCTGCTAAAGGGCCTTCACATAACAAAAAGCTCCGTATTGTTTGGTCTACATTATTACTATTATCTATGTAACCAGTAAACTTAGATCTACTCACGAAAATCGACAAAACCAACTGGAGCATGTAGATTCATCATGCCCTTTTACAAAATACCCAAAAGTCAAGTTGCTTATACCAGCTCGTTTGTATTTACTACTTATTAATTACCTCTGAAACCTTTTCCAATATTCGTATTATCCATACCTTGAGTCCTAAAATCCATGAGCTCCTTATTAATTTGGATATAAGTGGTGGTAATCAGTGTAATTACTTAGGGGCACACATTTGCGGGGGCAGGCCAGAAAATTGCGTTCAACCGCAACTGGAAATGGAAGTAGATGATCACAATAATGTATTATTATAATGAGCTAAACGACTTTTGCGACGTCCCTTCTTTGAGACACATTGCTGGTTTGATTGGCACACATTGTTTCTTCGGCAAGTTCGGCAAGTTTTATCATGCGCACTTGAAGTGCGGGCAGGTTTTTCCGCAAGTAGGCCGCTGGTGGGCCCTTTTTGCGTGACCCTTGACACGTGTTGCTCGAACTTTTTTAGGTTCTACAACACGCCGGTTTCCTCACGATGTTTTCCTTCACCGTTTTGAGAGTACTGGCATAGTGCACATAAATTTTTCGACAGAAAAACTCATTGGTACACGAGTGGATTTGAACCCACGACCTTCGGAACGGAAGGCGGGGCCACTACCACTAGACCACCAGTGCACTTCACATTGTTTCTTTGGTTTTATTTGAAAATTGATAGACAGAGAGAAAATCCTTTATTCAGAAATAACATTACACAGGCTAACTTAATGCTGGATAACATTATTTACCTTCTAACCTTTTGAAAGTTTGAGAATTGGTAAATGACTTGTAAATACACAAGTTACCCATTACCCTCACTCCTTTTTGGTATCTGTAGGCCTACCATGAGCTCTGTCTGCCTCTGTCTCTGGCTCTGGTTTTGAGTCTGTGTGCGTATTGACTTAATAAATCCAACGTCAAAACGTCAAACACTCAGTATAATACACTGGTGAGCACTCATACAGACTCAAAACCTAAGCCAGAGACAGAGCCAGACAGAGCTTGTAGGTTGTTGGTAGGCCTACTGTTCTGCTTTCGAATCCATTTAGATGTTTTTATCATTAATCTATTAATTTAAGTATCTAATATTATTTTACTTCCTTATTTTCTCATAAGTTTATTCACCAACCTTCTCATCTGTATCCTTCTGTCTTTAGAAGGCAGATGGCGACTATTGGGTGTGACACCGTCCGCTCAACTAACCCACTAGCGCCTAATTAATTCCATTATCAAAGCGATATAGGTCCAAAACATGCTCCCTTGTACCCACTGTCAGCTTAGGGCTTTTATCTCATTAAAATACCAGTGTTGGTGCAACCAGTCACACCATTGTCAAAGGCGCTGCATGGAGGGTATTTAAATTGCAGGATTATTGATTATCTTTGGTTGCAAAACCTTGCCGCATCTGCCAATTTTGACATAATTTTGAATTTTGATTGCAATAGAAAACGGATTAAAGCCAAACCCTTTAAGAGGGAATCACACAGGCGACTCTCCATACAAACGTAGTCCTCCAATTCATATTTCATATAAATCATATGAGGGTCATATTTTCTTTATCAATAAGTTTCTGAAAAAAAGGAAAACATACAAGCACGTATATAGCAGATCTGGATTTTATGAGACAAAATGGTTACTCTAGAGGCATTATCCAGGGAGGAAATAGGGGACTACGTTTGTATGGAGAGTCGCCTGTGTGATGCCCTCTTAAGGCCTGCGCACTTCTAGGTCGCTGTCAATGGCGATCAGTGAAACGTTGACAAATTTGACAGTGATATTTAACAGCGTTTCATTGACCGCCATCGCCAGCGACCTAGGTATGCGCAGGCCTTTATGCGAAGCCAAAAAAAGACGAACCCATCTTTGACAAGGAATGATTACAACCAAACTGAATGTTGACGTAATAAACATGAGATAGAAAAAAGAACTACGCTTTGTTAATCTAGTAATGCCAAAGATAGTGGTCAAAAAATTTAGCAACAATTTTTTGTTGCATGTTTTTAATTTTATCGATATAAGCCATCATAACCTCATGATATTTTGTCAATTATTGATCAATTAATAAATTTAAAAAAAGACAGAGCATCACGTGGCCACCATCTTAAATTAGTTTGTGCTCCTATCAGCACACATGACACAGGGCTTCTTTAGAAACCAACTGTGCCAGAACTGGCACAAGCTGCCTGAGAACGTTGTTTGCGTCGACTTGGTTAATGGCTTTAAAAACAAACTTGACAACTGGCTACGGACTAGTAAATCAGTGTTTAAATAGTAACCAAAAAATCGGTTGCCTGTAAAGTTGGTTTACTGACGATAGTTGAACGTGACAACGTCATAAGAAAATACTGATGGAATGGTTGCATTTTTGAAAAGAAAATTTTAATTTTATTTGTTTGATAGATATTTTTACTTTTTAATGTAATATTGTACTGTCCACGCGGACGCATCGCTCACTCAAGTAGGAGAGAGACAGATGTCGAACGCTGCCGAACGCGGAGGCTGATTGTGCCTCTCGTTCCGCGCTCTCGCTTGCACTTCAAGCCTTAAATGGAACGCCTCAGAGTGAGGTAACGCCGCATGCGTCATGTTTTTTTGTGCGTGCAGCCGGCTCCATCTAATTATAAAACGTTGACACGTCAAAAGAACAATGACAATACCTATCAATAACATTATTATAATGACTATTAATCAACTCTGACGTAGGCACATCAGCGAAAGCTGCTCGTCAATAAATAATATTAGATCACAAATTTGCAATCCTTTTTTAATAAAAATACTCAAAGTGCTTCTTAAATATTCAAAGGTTCATTTTACAAGTCAAATGTAGCTGTCATGATTTTGGCATAGGCAATTTACTAGTAGATAAAGCTAATTTCAAATTACTCTCTGTAAAAGTTTTCAACGTTAAAAGGTTGGGTAGAGGTCCCTAGACACGTCTGGCGGAAAATTGACCCTTGGTCAGATTAAACTGAGCACTTGTTATCCAATGTTACCCTCACGATCAATACAATTTAGACAATAGTTTACTTTATTTAAACAATTTTGCTAAATAGATTTATGTTCTGCTATGCAGACCATCTAATAGTTGAACGTTTTGATGCATGGACATTTTGTTAATTAGACTAGTAAGTCAGAGCAAAAAGTCTAATGAGCAGTACCTCATTAAACCTTTTGCTCTGTTAGACATTTAACTACTTAGACCTTCTGATCAGAAGACAAAGAAACTTAAAGTTACAACATTTACTAAATACACACGAAACCGTTAACTATCTGCAGGCAGTTACAACCGATCTAGAGATAGCTCAATTGATCCAAATATAGGACTGTAGTTATAGCTACCGATCAAGAGTGAAAAGGTGTCTTTAAGACCATCCAGCTCTACATGTTGCTTGTTGGCTACATCGTCGTTTACCATTAGGTGAGGTTGTGGCCAAAGGATGATCTATATATCAAGTAAAAAAATCGGTTGTCTGTAAAGTCGGTTTACTGACGATAGTTGAACGTGTCAACGTCATACAGTTGTCCAAGCGGACGCATCGCTCACTCAAGTAGGAGAGAGACAGATGTCGAACGCTGCCGAACGCGGAGGCCGATTGTGCCTCTTTGTCGCTCGTTCCGCGCTCTCGCTTGCACTTAAAAATGGAACGCCTCAGAGCGAGGTAACGCCGCATGCGTCATGTTTTTTCGTGCGTGCTGCCGGCTCCATCGAATTATAAGACTTTGTCACGTCAAAAAGCTGCACGTTTTTTGCTGGAAATAAGATCACAAAATTGTCCGCATTATTTATTTATAGTGAAAAGTACAATAAACAGCGATATCGCGTTGTACACATCGGCGACGTATTGCCAGACTGATTATTAACCTCCGTGGTGTGATATTTAAACGCACTTTCAAGATCCAAGTCGAATATATTTTGAAAGACACAGTTCAACGGTCAAATTACAACTGATTTCCAGTGAGCATGCACTGCGTTAAATACCAAATGTACAGGAAAATCGACAAAGCACTTAATTTTAAGCAATTTATTACGCAACTAGGTATATAAAATTACAAAAAGCTATTCATAAATTTATGTTACAATAATTTTAAACATATTATTATGTTTATCTATTTATAAACATTATTTGTATTAACTGAACATAGGTAACCGCTGTTTTTTTAAATTAAGCCAAGGAAACGTTAAAATTAATAGATTTAAACTAATTAATTAATTACAATTCGTTTTAAGTCCATTTATAATTTTATCTTATACTAATAACATGGTTCAGACTTAAAACTACAGGCCAGACAAATGTGACGTCACATTTACAATGAAAACACAAATACGCCGAAATAAAATTGGCGCCCACATACACAAACAACAACATCACTTAGTGTGCTCTCACTCGAATCAAAATTTCTGTATTCAAGAAACTCACAAGGATTACGTTGTCTTATAAACTCTGGGCGCCGACACGCCACAAACTCCTTAAGTTCATCAAGGTAGATAATAACTTCCAGAGCTTATACTATTAGTTAGAGTAGGGTTTCCAACGTCCTATGTTCTAACAGTATTAGGAAAAGTAATATATTGGGGTCGAAGTGGCAAGAGGTGATCGGTGATATACATTTAGTTAATTGAATTGTGATGTAACTGAGGCACGGTTGTTACGAACTTTTTTTTATTTATTATACAACCGCAATCGCCAAACTGAAATGGAGATGGGCAGGGCATTTGGCAAGAAGGGACGACGGGAGATGGACGAAGGCGGCTACAGAATGGTGGCCAAGGGGTGCTCAAAGACCTAGAGGCAGACCACCCGCCCGTTGGTCGAACGACATTGCTGCAAGTGCTGGGAATGAGTGGATGAGACTCGCGACCGGAAAGAATGGCGCAATAAAGAGGATGCCTATACTCAGCAGTGGGTATAAACGGGCTGATGATGATACAACCAGCTTTTAGTAGTAGTAGAGCTCTTTGTGAAGAGTTCTTCGGGGGAAGCACCATGCCTATTTCTGCCGTGAAGCAGCATTGCTGTGTTTCGGTTTGAAGGGTGTGGGTGCCGGTGAAATAACTGGCACGTGAGGCTAAACATCTGTATGGCTCAAGTTGATGGACGCAGGGTAGTGCATCGTAGGGCACGTTCACGACGTGCGTGACCTACGAGGCAATGCTTTGTTGGCGATGGTTACCACTTAACATCAGGTGGGCCATATGCTTGTTTCATCAGCTTTTTGTATAAAAAAATTGCTGATGTGCAATATAAGATCTGCTGCTGCTTATGCGCTCTAAGTGATAAGACCCATTGTATCTTTCGTTTTTTTAGTATTGGTGTTTTATTTTTTGTAATCTTTCACTCGGTTCTGGTGTTCAATAAAGTTATGTTATTATTCTATTCTGTTCTATTCTATTATGATGGAACAAGCTTACCTGATATTGCCCACCTGATATTAAGTGGTAACCATCGCTTTTAACAAAGTATTATCTCGTATTCAGTAACGTAAAACAGGAACATAACCTAACTAAAAAATAAATAAATAAAATAAAAATGTATAACTCGCACTAAACCTAACTTTGACTACTTTTAAGACCTAACTTTAAGACCACCTTGACATTATCGTTTAATCTGTCCTACCAAGCTTATTAATATAAAATAAAATAACAAACTATCTACATTATAATGCCTGGAAATTCTCAATCTATAATAATACTAGCAGCCCGTCCGGCTTCGCACGGGGTAGACAAATTGTTGTACATTATTTTGTTCTATCGCTAATAGTTTCGGCAGCGCATTCGACGAAAGATATTTTAAGACTCATTTTTCTACACCTTCGGTTACATTATTCAAATTTTACCAAGGATCCCTAATTTTTTTCAAAATGAAATGTAGTCTGTGTCAAATTGGAAGAATCGGCCCAGTACTTTTTGAGCCTATTCATTACAAGCATACAAAAACAGGTACAAATCTTTCCTCTTTATAATATTAGTATAGATATAGATATACGTACCAACTACTGTGTATAAACCTCGGCCTACCTCCATGTTGCTTTACCCTATACACACGGTCCATGTGATGCTGACTTACACCTAAGAACAATGTATGTACCTAAACTAAACCATGTTTATGCAATAAATGTATTGACTATTGAGCATAGATATAAACATTTATCTTATACCTTTAAATGAGAAAATCTTGTATATATATATATATATATATATATATATATATATATATATTTAGGATCTCGGAAACTGCGCCTACGATTTTCATAAAATTATGTATGCAGAGGGTTTCGGGAGCGATAAATCGATCTAGTTAGAATTCATTTTCAGAAAATGAGTCTGTTCGTTAAAAAAAAACTAAAAACATAAACTGAATTATGTGACTGCTCCTGCCATCTATTGACGATTGTGAGTAACTAACTGCAAGCATCTCCAGCAGATAGCGTTGTTCAGTAAGAATAAACCAGTAAAGATAATAATATGACTCTTATGATTTCTTAAAAATACAAATTAACGAAAAAATTTCAGTGCGAAGCTCGGTTACCAACTACCTAGTTTATTTATTACACACACATAGATTATGATTATGATGATGAACTATTGATACTCCCAAAGAACTCCAGTATCGGAAAGCCTTTACATAAATCATGACAGCTATATATTAGCAAAGTTTCCATTCCGCTCAGATCTGGCACAGATGCTGTTGACTGCAGCGGGGAGTTCCCTCCTGTCATGGCTGTTATTGGAAAGGAAAAAAGGAATCGAGGTTTCGGGCGTGTAGTTTCTACGGGTCCTTATTTATGTAAAGATACAAAAGAAAAGGTTGTAATTGAATTAAACATTGGTGGAAAATTGATATAGTAATCTAGCTTTTTCTTCTTGTCGTGTCACTAGGGAAAACAGTAATTAAATTAAATTAGTGGAAAATTCATACAGTCACCTAGCTTTTTCTTCTTGTCGTGTCACTAGTTCTTGAGAACCAGTGTGGCGAAAGGATTTTAAGTACGCCTTAAAAAGGCTCCTTTTGTGTACGTCACCGATGAGCCGATTTGAACAATTTTTTATATCTAAAAAGTAATATTTTCAGTTTGATCCCATAGAAATTCCATCAAAATCGGTTTAGCAGGTTAGCCATGAAGTCTGTTTCTCAAATTGTTTTGTAACAATTTGAGAAACAGATACATTAACTTAAATGTTTTAACTATTCTAACATAATGCCTACTACATATTTTTAAGAGACGTGGTAAACTGTACCATGAGCTCTGTCTGGCTCTGTCTCTGGCTCTGGTTTTGAGGCTGTGTGAGTGCTCACCAGTGCATTTGGGTGTGTGTTTGACGTTTTGACGTAGGATTTATTTAGCCATCACTCACACAAACTTAAAACCAGAACCAGAGACATAGCCAGACAGAGCTCATGGTAAGCCTGCTGATACTGCGCGAAAATCTATATTTATAAAAGAAAGTCGTGTTAGTTACACTATTTATAACTCAAGAACGGCGGAACCGATTTGGCAGAAAATTAGTGGGGAGGTAGCTTAGAACCGGGAGAAGGACATAGGATACTTTTTATCCCGAAAAAACAACGGGAACGGGGTGTTACGGGAACGGGCTAGCGAAGCCGCGGGCGGCTAACTAGTGTTTAATAAATATAAAAACTCCTGGATTTCAGTATTCAAACCCACGACCTTAAGATAGGATCTAAAGGCGCTACCACTAGTCCAATGGTGCTTGAATACAGTATTCAAAACATTGTTTAGAAAATGCCTGTTCTTGAATTTACTGCTTCATTCTTACCAACGTTTTGTTTGCTGAAAACACATTTTCAGCAAACTTTGTTTTGTAAATATAACAGCACCGACACTTTAGCAAGTAACTTTTGACAAGTATAATTTTGACAAAGCTTAAGGACAACAAACAATGGTAGAATTACAACAAATTACCTTGAACCGGTATGGCTACTACAAAAAAAAACCCGCCGACATTATGGCCCGCCTGATTTAAAGTGGTAACCATTGCCCATAACAAGGCATTGCTGCGATACAAACACAAAAACATGGATGAACTGTGTGAAATGATATGGATAAGAGAGGAGTGAGCGCAGAGATGACTGCTGACAGTGGGGAATGGAGAAGGAAGACATGTTGTGTTTCAGAGGGCAAGAGAACGTTTTTTTGCGATACTAACTTGTCATAAGCAACTTCTTATAAAACGAAGCAGTATCTTAGTTCTCTCCAGTTACGATCTGTAATTAGAGCTAAAGATGTTGATTTCTGTGTATTTCATTGTTTTGGCTGTCACGTTTGTTGTTTCCCAATATCAGTTTACAGAAAATCGGGGTGAGTTAGCAAAAATAAACTAATTTTATTTTATTTACATAATCGACAAGAAACACGCTAAATTTGTTTGTGTGAAGCCAGTTTTTTTTATTTAACTATTTTAAACTTTGACATCCCTTTTAACCTAAAAAAAAAAAAAAAATTTTTTTTTTTTTTTTAACCCTCTAAACTTTCAAAAATCTTTTTTGGAGCGCCTATACACCCCTTCAACTCTCTTGGGGTGTAAATTTTCAAAAATATTTTAAAAAGTACTTCTATTTACAGCAACTTTTTATGGCATTTATATTCTATTCAAATACACCTTCTTCTTCTTCGTGACTTATCCCACTTTCTGTGGGGTCGACGTAACAAGTTCTTTTCTTTCAGTCCCTCTCTATCATCAGTCATTTCTGTACTAACTTATTTCTTACCCATATCATTCTTCACACAATTCATCTACCTTTCTTTTGGCTTACCTCAACCCACATATCCATTCACATTCATACTCATCGTTCTCCTGGTCACATGACTTTAATCCCTCCTCATGACATGCCCGTACCATGCTAGCTTTTTGCCTGCTGACAGAAATATTACTTTTCAATATTTCTGTCTTCTTCTGTTATACTGATTCCGTATCTTATCCATTATTACAGATAATGGCCTTTGCATCTGTATCTATTTTAGATGATGTTCAATACGTGTGGAGCTAACTAAGCCGCGGGTTTCCTCACGATGTTTTCCTTCACCGCTTGAGAGCACCTTATGGATTTTTGATGGATTATTTTCTTACAGACATACCAACGTACATCAAACAAGCACTTCACCATAAGAACAAATATAAGCCAGTGCCTCACGAGAAGAAACACACCATCTCCAACTTGACCCTAAATGAGGTGTTCTCCAAGATACGAGACATCACCGGTGCACTCAACCAGAAGGCTAAAAAGAACGGGTTCAAAGTTGATTATAAGCTGAGGATTATTTGAAACTATCTATAAATTAATTCACATAACTTTTCACGGTGTCCCTTGACCAACTATAAGAACAAAGTGTTTTGAATTAGGTAATAAAGTAACGAAGTAATACATAATAAAACTCAAAAAAAATATTTACACAAAGAAACTTACAAATAAACAATAATTTACAAAATGTACAAAATACACAAGAAACAGTTGAGCTATCTGCAGATCATTACAAACGATCTAGAGATAGCTCAAGTGATCCAAATCAGAAAAAACTTTACTGAAAACATCTGTTACTAATAAGGAGCACTGGATAATGAAGTGAAGAAAGCCTATGCTCAGCAGTGGACTTCTACAAGCTGGTCATTATGCAATAATGTGTTATTTTCTGAACATTTTTAGATTTCCTTTCTGCTTTAAGCAAAATAATTCTGTGTGAGTGTTAGTTGTAATAATCACTTAAGCCCTAAGTAAAGGCTTAAGTTTGGTTGTGCCCTCATCATTATAATAATATGTAGGTACACTATACCCAACCTATCTCCTTAATACCCAAAGGTTAGCTTGTGCGTAGTACAGTTAATGTTATTTGTGCAATCAAGAATTTTCTATCTTTATAGTATTCGACAAATAAAACAAGAGAAAATATATTTTCATATTTTGTTACGCTAAAGCTTTGCTTACATGTGAGTGAACAACTTTCATGCAAGACTCTACTCAACTCACAAGATATTGTTTTATCTCGTAGAGTACACAGTAAACATGATTTAACTCCACATAAAGTAATGTATGCCGTACCACGTGACTTTCTCACTAGGTTCTCGACGACATCTCTGCATTTATAAAAATCTTTGCAATTTCCTTAAGTGTAGTAAACACTTTAAAATCAATAAAAAAAATATCTGCATTTGTCAGTATAATACAGTAGTACATACTAACAAATGCCTTCAAGATATCGTTGAGAGAGAGAGTATTATCTATCTATTTATCTATCTATATATATATCTACATTATATCTAGGCTTAGATGTTTCTTCCTGGAAATGTATGCTCCTATACATTTGTCTTTAGAAGCAAATTATGCCTGACTTTTTAGGTAAATTTTACCTAAAATTATTAATGATGATGACTTTTTACTTAGAGATCTGAGGGGATATCTACCGTATTTGAGGATCAAAGTTCTTCTGCTCTGTTCTGTTTATGAAGTCGGGTTTTCAAGTGTTTTAAACTTTTTTAGATGAGTTTTCTTTCGAGTTCTTCAAGTTAGAATAAAGAGGTGAGTTATGTTATTTAGAAATACCTAAGTCAACAGACGTGGGGCATGTTGGGGCAAAGGCCTTGGTTAAACAATAATTCTGTTATTAGATTTCTCCTCGTCACAGCGAGACCAAAAATCTACATTGTGTTTATTTAGGCGGATAGCACACTAGTCGGCTGACCGCGCGGAACAGGAATATCTTGCATTTACCACATCTCTGCGCGTTCATGCAAATGTCAGTGCTAAGACAAAATTTTGACATCAAAAACTAGACAATAACCGGCACAATAACTACCTACCAAGATAAGGTACATCACAATCCTAAATATCAAGATAACTACATATATATAGTTTAATCGAAAGTACCTACTTACCTTAAAACCTCGGCCTGCCTCCATGTTTGCTATACCCTATGCAGGGTCCATGTGATACCTACTTACACCTAAAAACTATGTATGTACAAACTTAACCATGTGTAAAGCAATAAATATATTGAGTATTGAGTATTGAGTATTGAAGACATGTCTGTATCTACAGAGACATTGCTGTTTCAATTTGAAGGGTGTGGGTGCCGATGAAATTACTGGCACGTGAGGCTGAACATTTGTATGCCTCAAGTTGATGGACGCGGGGTAGTGCATCGTAGGGCAAGTTCCTGATGTGCATGACTAACGAGGCAATGCTTTTTCATAGGCGATGGTTGTCACTTAACTTATTATTTACAACTAGTGGATGGAAATATGCTTGTTTCAACCGCTAGTAGTAAAAAAGATGCGAAATTGCAATTAGTTTGATCGCGCAGTGCTTTCGCTAACAATACAGTGTGCTGACAGCCTTATTGCAAACATCAGTTAGTAAATTCAGTTACAATCTAACTAAAATGTTTGTGTTTGCATAAAGTTACTCAGTCTTGAATTTTCCTTAGAAATCCCATTTTTTGTTGTTGACTGTGGGGTCTCCTTGGTCAACCCTGCACAAATCATTTTAGATTTCAGACTAGTTGAAATACCTATACATTTACTATTTATTTATCAACATTATTTATAATATTGATAAATAATAGGCCTGCGCACACCTAGATTACTGGCGGTAGCGATCAGTGAAACGCTGTCAAATATCGCTGTCAAATTTTGACAGCGTTTCACTGATCGCCGACGCCAGCGTAATACGTACTTATATATTTTTTTGTAAATACGCTCTGTAAAATGATGCGACCTGGAATGATTTAAGAGGTATAATGGGTATAAAGAGTAAGGAGTGACAAGTATGTGTCGGTCGGTGATTCCGAGCAGAAAGAGGGCGGCGTCGCCCCGTGACAACTATTTATGCCGCGTGCGCTGGTGTCGCACGCGGATATGGACGGAACTAATTAATTCTTGACGTTTATATATTAGTTTCCATGTTAAACATTAGATGGCGTTTAACACGCTCTTATTATTCATTATATACGGAAACTCTTTTGTTTTCCCAACTTTGGTTCTTGACATTTCTCTACTCAAGCAACAGAAAGTTGGTTGAAACTCTTGAATCCTTGACAATAACGTTACCGTAGTTGATTATCACATTAGAAAATTTTCCAGACTTGCTTCAAAGAACTGAGAGAATGACATCAACCCATTACCTTTAGACTTGAGCTGTAGACCTACCACAAGCTCTGTCTGGATCTGTCTCAGGCTAGTTTTTGAGTCTGTGTGAGCACTCACCAGTGTATTATAATAATAATAAAAATTCTTTATTGAGGACTTCATAATTATTTCGTAAAAATAAACATTACGATGTATCTTGTCCTACAATCGGTGGTCTTATTGCGCGCAGCGATTTCTTCCAGACAACCGTTTTTCTTAACCTCAAACTTAAAAATAACTTAATTAATAATTATACTGTGTGTGTGACGTTTCGAAGTAGGATTTATTTAGTCAACACTCACACCACCAAAACCAGAGTCAGAGACAGAGCCAGACAGAGCTTGTGGTAGGCCTAAACGAGTTTAGATATTACTTTGAGCGTGTGTAAATTAAATTTGTTATAAGACAATGCGGTCGTTATTTTCTGTCTTGGACATGTTAGATAGAGAATATAGGTAATGAGACCAGCTATATTCACGTTTATTTCTTGCAGATTCACATTTTTTTCTCTATAGACAATTCGTTATTTCAAAGGATTTTTTTTTCTTCACAGACAACTGACATTTGAAATAGTTATCTGTTGAGGAAAAATATTCCATAAAGATGAACAGTTATTTGAAGGGAACTTTGCTTATTCCTGGAAGATAACTTCAGATTGTACTATTCAGGTTAGTTCCTTTGACAAAAAATTATGAAAAAAAAATCTGGACAATCCACACAGCACTATCTAGCCCCAAACTTAGCAGAAATGTTCCAGTCTCTAGGCCGTCGTAGGTCTTAACTCGCATGTTAGAGGCACAGAAAATAGTAGTCTCTAGTCGCGGGCTCAAATCCGGTCGTGTATCAATGAGTTTTTCTGTCTGAACCTAAATTTATGTGCACTATGCCAGTACCTACTCTTGAAAAGTGAAAGAAATCTAATCTTTATCTTAAACATCCAACTAGCTTTCATGACTATGAGTTGGAATTTCTAGAACTACTATTTCAATTCTGTCGTTTATTTCTATTCTGTCGTTTATTGATCACGATTTGGCAAATCCTGCGGCAACTCCTGCCTCATCTTGCCGGATGTGTTTTCTATTGATCCCCACTGCCCATTCGAGGCTTTACTATTTGAGGACGCAGACACAGGCTAGAACAAGCCGCTGGTCCATTTTACATAGGTTAAAAACATAAATTAAGTAGAACAATAAATATATAGTACTAATCCGCTAAAATAATAAGTAAACATATTAATAATAGGTAGTAGTAATAGGTTAAAAAGTTTAATAAGCAGTCTTACATTGCTGTCTAACAGTATTTGACTGATTATTCGAAAACCAACAGCTTATAACAAATTTATAATTATGAATGCTCTAGAAACCATTGAGATAATATATTTTTTTTGTGGAAATCCACACAACACTATCTGGCCCCAAACTAAGCAGAGCTTTTACAATGGGAACCAGATAGCTGTGAGGAAACCGGCATTACGTAGAACCCAAAATGTTCGAAAATATGTGTCAAGTGCACGAAAGGAGCCTCGTTGAGGCGCACTTGAAATCCTTTCACCACACTTGGTTCAAAAGAATCAGTAACATGATAAGAAGAAGAAGTTTTTGAACGACGTATTATATGCTTATTTATTTATTGGAAAATCAGCAGCTTATAATAACTTAATAATATTAATGCGCTAGAAACTAGTGGGCCAATTACAGGTTTTGACGGATACAAAATAAACTAGAAAAAGCTACTGTGAACGCCATAAGTCAACATTATATTGTAGAAGATGAATAAACATAGTGCATGCAAGGGCGTTTTACTCGTTACTAAAGATTCCCTGTTCAGCCGCTGTCTGACTGAACCAACACTCGTGCAAAATAGATCAAAATCATGATGCTTATTAAGCTTATAAACTTAGTGAGCATCATGACTATTAGGCGCGAATTGCAATAGAAGTTCGCGCTTGCTCGTCATATTTTTTTATTGTTGATAGCTAAACATTTGACACTGCTATCACACTTGATGAAAGTGAAAATGCCAAGGTTTATTTACACAAAGAAACAAATTAAACAAAATATTTACAAAATGTACAAAATACACAAGAAACTGTTGAGCTATCTGGAGATCGTTACAAACGATCTAGAGATAGCTCAACTGATCCAAATCAGTGCCAGACAGAAGCGTCCCCAAGACGCTGGCGGCATTGCCACGCTGAATAGCAATGCTTATACGCTGCGCCAGATACCCACCAGCTCTTGGGTCACGCGTCGCTTCGATCAGTCGCCTAGACAAATTTTTTAAGACCCGCGAGGCCTCGGTTCCCCACGGACCCAGAGTCTCAACCCCAAGAGGAGCAAATAAGTAGGCTCTGTCGAGACCTGCATATTTGCGCCTCTTGAGATCCTCGGCCAGATCTGCCGAAAATTAAGTGAAAATTTACTTGAAAATTCCAAGGTTGTAATGAATGTAGAGATAGAAATATAAATGAATGTTGAGATAATATAAAAATTTGAAAGTAGAATGTTAAATTATAAGAGCACTGGTGGCCTAGTGGTAATGGCCCAGTGACCCAGAGACAGCGATCATCCGAACGAACCGTACTACAGGAATAGCCCCGCTGTTCTCAATTTCACTGTGAGCTGGGTTCCCAGGGCTAACCTATTTGTGAAGGATTGGAACCGCCATTATTGTGCAATTGCCATACATACATTGTATTTGGTAATAGGATTTTTGTGCCATTCCTCGTATGAAAGTGATTTTAAAACAATACCACCTGGGTCTTTTTTTTTTTTTTTTTTTCAAAAAGCATGGTTCTTCTTTCTACGAAGACTCGCTTTTTGAACCAAGTGTGGTCAAAGGATTTTTGCACTGAGGGCACTGATGGCCTACATGTCGCGGCTCCGCCTTCGGATCCTAAGGTCTGGGTTTAACCCAGTGGTGAACCACTAAGTTTATCTGTTCAAAAAATTTATGCACTATGAAGTAACGAAGAAGGAAAACATTATGGCAAAACTAGCTTGTCGTAGAACCTAAAAAGTTTGAAAACATGTATTGTGTAGAGCGTATGCTAGCTTCCTTGAGACGCACTTAAAATCCTTTCAACACACTGGTTCAAAAAAGCAGTGACATGGAAAATAATTTATTTTAAGTACCTATCAAGCTTTTGGTAGAATCACATAATCACCCGTTTAAAATTAAAATAAAGTTTCAGTTTCAAATTATTTATTCATTAAATCAATTAAAATCGTATTCGAATATAACTTTAAACTAAATATTTAATACAACTTATAATAATAACAATGACACATAAACAAATTTAAAATTATATATTAACAATTAAAGTTACATAACAATTTAATATTATTACTTTTCTAGATTAGATAGCTAGTGCTATATGACAAGCAAGACATTTTCTCAGATCACTTTTCAGACACAACCAATACTCGAGTCATGTTTTAAATCGAGTTGGAATAATCGATTACAGTTTCCAAGATGTTTTCATGTGGATACAATGTTGCAGCACGTTCCAACGACACCTGCTATTGAATTTTAGTTTCACATTCCAGTCCAGAACATTCTTGTAGGACACCTAAGGGTGAATCTAGACTTAGGGCGTAAATGTTTTGGTCTACATCTAAAGATGAAAATGAGCTACAACTTGTTAAAAATAAGTAAAGCTTAAAAAACTTGAAAAACTGACTTCATAGCCAAACTGCTACACCGTTTTGATAAAATTTCTATGAGAGTATTTTTAAAGTATTACCTTTCAGATATTTTTTTTTTTTTTCATATTGGGTTATGCCTAAGTACCTATAAAATCTATTTCGAAGTTATGCAGTAAAAAACATAAAGACCTGCGCACATCTAGGTCGCTGGCGATGGTGATCGATGAAACGCTGTCAAATTTGACAGCGATATTTGACAGCGTTTTACTGATCGTTATCACCAGCGACGTAGGTGTGCGCACGCCTTAAAAAAATACAACAGGGGCGGGTTCTAGTAATAAATAAGCTTACAACAGATGAAACAGGGCGTATAGGTTCCAGTGGTGTGTCAACAAAGCCTTGGAGCGTCTGTCCTCATGGAATCCTAACTAGCATAGAGCTGAGCCGTGCGTAGTTTGCGATGCGGTTCCTCATGAATATTCCTCCGGATAATGGCGTTTAATATCGGCTGGCGAGCGTTCCAACACTTTGCTTTACAGATTTCGGTGTTTGGGCAGGCTTGTGTCACTGAAACAGCAACTATGAGATGGTTATATCAGTTGTATGAGGTGTGCTCAACTGTGTGTGTGTTTTTTATATAAAAGATAGGGAATAGAGACACCAACAACACCATGGGTGCTGTTGTTGCGTTACCTACTCCGAAGAAAGTTTTTGAAATTTTTCTTGATACTTTTTATGTTGTAGCTCAGGAGAGAAACCTCTGGTAGCTCATTCCAAAGTTTATGGGTATGGGGAAGAAACGATCTCGAGAAGCTAATTGTGGGAGAAACCAAAGGATTTATAATTTGATGGCTGAGCTCGGGCTCGGTGTTGAGAGGAGCGGTGGTGGAATATCGATGTGGGGATAACTGTCTAATAAATCTAATAAACAGCTCATCAAAACAACATACACTATAGATGATGATGGGATTTCACCACCGCATTCTTCCATCACTAACGATTCTGGGCAATATAATCTGAGGAGGCATAGCAGTGCCCCGCCAAGTCGAGCAAGAAAAAGCGGCATGAAAGGAGCCTCTTTAAGGTGTACTTAAAACCCTTTCGCCATACTTGGTTCTAAATAACCAGTGACAAAGAAGAACAGCTAATGGGGTTGTAAATCGTAGTTTTTATCAGTGACCAGCATTCGCAAGTAAAATACATATCAACCGTACCTAATTATGATACTTGACTGGCCTCTCAGTTCAATTGGCAGTAGCTCTGTTTTCTGCGCCGTAGGTCGTGGGTTTGATCCCCACCGAAAACAAATATTTGTGTGGTTAAGACAGATGTTTGTTCTCTGTCTGGGTGTTATATTGTATTGTATATCTATATTTATAAAAAAAAGTATTTAAGTATTATATTATATCTGGTTCCCATAGTACAAGTTCTGCTTAGTTTGGGGCTAGATAGTGTTGTGTAGATTGTCTGCAATATTTATAAAAGTCTTGAGTCTATTTCATTTCCGATCGTGATGGAACAAACTTTGAAGTGAAACTTCTGTACTGTAGTATCAGGACGAACTAACATGTTTTCTGTGGTTTTAGCTGTTGCGTTAGTTAGCGGGAAAAACCAGGATTTACATAAAACCAAGCCAAAGTTTGGCGTTGCCAACTTGTTATCCCTAGTCTGTATAATTTGAATGAAATTAATAAATTAAGTTAAAGTGGAAAAAACAAGTTTTTCAACTACAGATGAAAAACAATCATGAACCTCCTAGCTCTAACAAAACTTGATAGGTGTTGATTGTTTTTATTTTATTAGAAGTTACTTCTGCTTAGAACCTCAGCTCTATTGCACTAGGTGACTCACATATCTCTAGCAAAGTTGTTCCCTAACCCGCATCATGTTGAGTTAGGTTTCATTTTTCAGCACCTAATCAGGTTTTTTTTCTTATCTTATAATAACTCTAATTATCTTATAATGAACTCTTTTTAGGGTTAAGCTCGCCTTCGTACACGTCACGTCTTAATTTTAAGTTTTCCAAATGTTATCTATGTGTGTGCAATAAAGAATAATTGTTTATGTCATTTTTTTGTTTGTTTTTTTACATTATATTGACCATTCTTTGGCTACAATGTACCTGATGGTTAGCGATGATGTAGCCGACGATGAAGCAGGATGGTCTAGAAGACACCTATTCACTCTTGCCTTAAACAAAAAAATAATTAAATGAATGTCATGCAATTAAATGCTTATTCTATCTGGTCGTTTTGCACCCGTCACATTAAGACCTCGTCATTTACCTGTAATTTTACTGGCACCATTTCAAATTGGAACACAGTAATGGTAGCATTGCTGGGTGGTAAAAATAAGTTTCTAAAAACTCCGATAAAAATAAATTTCCCAAGCATTTATAAGAAATCCTGTAATTGGCGCAGCCATTTATCATGATCCATCTTGTTGCGAGTGGCGAGCGCTTAGCGATACACCGTGTGTGAGCGTTTAATGGATGGATGCAGCTCTCTTATCAAAATGGACGTGTGTATCGATGGTTTTAGAAAATTAAGTGCGGAATTTTTCGCGAAATTTCTTCTAAAACAGAAATATTATATGCTTTTAGTATCAGGAAAAGGATTTGATTGATTGATGGAGTGTTAAGATTGAAAGCAAGAGACCACGAGGCCGAAGCTTGATGTCCGATTAAATCCACTCCACTCTCAGCGTGAAGGTCCATGAAGCTATTCAGGTTGCTGGTAACAGATCCAGGTGGCGAAACATAGTCGAGGATAAATTGATCTTTGGGGGGGGTTCTGACCCTCAGCACTGGGGAGCACGACGTGAGGAGGAAGAGTGTTAGGAGAGACATGGTTGCTATAGAACATAATTGCTTCAGTTATTTTTTCAGTCCATGACGTCAAAGCAAAAATAGCATCAAAGTAAGAACCCCAACAAAAATTCAGAATGATTTTGCAAATTCCTTTCTAATGTTAAGTTTATCCGTGACTTTCATTGATATTATTAGTCTTACCCATATGGATCATCAGCCTAAATAATACTTAACATGAAATCTAAGTAACTAGTACTTAAACTGATTTTAATACTACATCACTCAACTAGGTCCCCACTTCATCTTAGTAAAGCATTTCGCCTCATTCAACTGTGGCGAGACGGTTCATGCTTCCTAGAACCACTTCCATATTATTGCACCTCCCTACGGATGTTTGCACCTAGCCCAATTTGCACTAAAATGTTAAATTGGGGACAGCGGCTCGCATACTAATGGCACATGATCGACTTTCTACTGTATTTTGTACAAGAAAAAAGCTTGCACTTGACACATTTTTCCTAAATAAGATTATAATTAGTTGATTGATTAGAAATAGTCAAACAAGCTTCGCCTCAAGTGCCAACCAGTGTGGTGAAAGGGACAGTAAAAAACCGGTTGTCTGTAAAGTCGGTTTATTGACGATAGTTGAACATGGCAACGTCATACAGCTGTCCACGCGGACGCATCGCTCAATCAAGTAGGAGAGAGACAGATGTCGAACGCTGCCGAACGCGGAGGCCGTGCGTGCCTCTTTGTCACTCGTTCCGCGCTCTCGCTTGCACTTCAAGCCTTAAACGGAACGCCTCAGAGCGAGGTAACGCCGCATGAGTCATGTTTTTTCGTGCATGCAGCCTGCTTCATCGAATTATGAGACGTTGTCACGTCAAAATCTGGCAAGTTATTTGATTCTACGCGCACTACGCGACGAAATCACACGACAAGTGAAAATCTAGCCGCCGTCAGTGAAATGAAATTTTTCTCTTGTAAATTTCTTGAAATAGAATAAAACTGCTCTTCGTTCTTGAAAGTATCTCGTAAAACGGGACAGGTCTCTACTTGTTGAAGTGCACCTTACCAACGAACTTTATAATGATAAAGTGACTATTTCTGGAAAGTTTTAACTAGTTACAAGTTCATTCAGGATAGTTTTTAGTATTATTTAGCTCAGCGCATTAGCAATGCCGCTTTGGCAGTTAGCGTCTTATGGGACGACCAATTAGAATATTTACAGCAAAATTTTTTTTTTTTTTTATGTAACTAGCTGATGGAACAAGCATATGGCCCACCTGATGTTAAGGGGTAACCATCGCCTATAACAAAGCAATGCCTCGTAGGTCACGCACGTCAGGAACGTGCCCTACGATGCACTGCCCTGCGTCCATCAACTGGAGGCATACAGATATTCAGCCTCACGTACCAGTAATTACACCGGCACCCACACCCTTCAAACTGAAACACAGCAATGCTGCTTCACGGCAGAAATAGGCATGGTGGTAGTACTTCCCCGGACGAGCCCATCACAAAGAGCTCTACTACTACTATAATATTATATTTAAGCAGGAAGTCGGTGGATAGAAAGAGCTCTGAATAGTTCTTCAAGATGTTCATGATGTTTTATATCTACAGTCTATTAAAAGCGTAACTGTTTTGAGTTTTTCTACGTTTTGTGAACATTTTGTTAATTTTTGGAAGTTTATTAAGACTTTTCGCCTTATGACTGGCCTCTCAGGTCCGTGAGTTCCTCTGCCTTCTACGCCATAGGTCGTGGTTTCCATTCCCACCGAGAACAAATATTTGTGTGATGAACGCAGGTGTTTGTTCTCTGTCTGGGTGTTATATTGGATTCTGAATAGGAATATACAGAAATTTTTTTTTTAAGTATTATGCTATCTGTAGGCCTACCACAAGCTCTGCCTAGCTTTATCTCTGGCTCTGGTTTTGAGTCTGTGTGAGTGCTCACCAGTACACACCAGTAGTACCAGTAACAGTTACACTGAGTGTGTGATGTTTCGACGTAGGATTTATATATTCAACACTTACACAGACTCAAAAACAGAGCCAAAGACAGAGCCAGACAGAGCTTGTGGTAGGCCTGCTGCATTTTTAACTAGCATTTACATAGCATGGCCATAGACGAGCGCTATAAGGCAACACTTTATGACAATGCTAGTTTGTTTTTATTGTTACAACACAAAGTTTATTTATTCTGTTTGTTAAGTCAGAGCCTGAATTGCTAATTTAAACAGCGGACTCCATGCAATGTGTTTACAGACAATAAAAATAATCAAAAAAGATTGTGGACAATCTACACAACACTATCTAGCAACACATCGACAGCATCGTCGCTTAACATCAGGTGAGATTGCAATCAATCGTTAGCCTATATTAATTGTAAAAATCATAAAAATCATTTACAATGTTGTTCCTCCCTTATTATCTTAGATACATTTATATTATTATCATTCATATAATTAACTAGGTATTTATAATACCTGTGCTAGCTGTGTGGTTGCCTTCAGTGGATAAGCACGGCGAAGGATATTTTTTTACTCGACCTAATTTTAATTTTTGTGTATTATATCTTTGGTGATCCTAATAAATAAACAAATTAAAAAAACTCCTCGGCCACGAACGCAATTGAACCCACGAACTTGCTATGATAAGCGGAGTTGCTACTACTAAACTGCTGCTCTCCTTTGGTTTCTAGCTATATAAAAACTATTACATAAAATAAAAAAGCGCCACAGCCTCAAGCTAAACCCAGTCGTCTCAAGCGTCTAAAATAATGGCTCGCCACTACAATAACACACAGAGATCCAACGAACCTAGCGATATATACGGACCCTGGCGTTGACAAGTTTACGGGCCCTGCGCTACTCCCTACCAACAGGGATGAAGCAAGGGATTATATTAATGGGGGCTCACTCTACCGGCCGGTCACTCTACCCATAGGAAGCTAACATGTCAATTTGCAATGTCTGTACCTACCTACTATTTTCGTATATTATTTTTACATGCTGTATAGATACTTTATTATAACTTTGAAGCGTAGCATGTGCTGTCTTTGAACTTCACCACACTAGAACTTCACTACTATTATTTTTGATTTGTAAAAGGATCAATTATAAAAAAACGTTAGGAACCGAGCCGTAGTTTGTTGCCTGTTCTTCTAGGCTCTCACCTAGCTTTAAGACGTTTCAAAGTGATTCTTGAAATTCAACTGAATATAGTCTATTTTGATTTTGATTTGCTCTAAAATTATAAGGTTCTCGAATGGCGACCACGAACCGGATGACGAAACGTAGGGTGCCCACCCACCAGATCAACTGCCGACATTGTTAAGCGTTTACATTACTATTCAAACTTCCACTGATATTTGGTTTGAACGAGATCTAGTAAGCAGTTTTTTTTTATACGTCATAAATCGTAAACCGCAATTTACCTTTCGACAAACTACAAGAAGTTTATATTTTGTTTCTTGTTGCTACGGAACCCTTCATGTTCGAGTCCGACTCGCACTTGGCCGCTTTGTTCTATCTCCCTTCCTCTCGTTACTAGTACTTAGACTTCTGTTCAATCCTAATTCATTTCCTATGATATATTGCTTCTCGTAAACCTGTACCAATTTAACTATACTCTAATGAACCGCACAGCACCCTAACTCCCCCCATACCTCCCTGCCCCTCCCTTTCGTGTCAAAAGCAACCACGGTTAGTAGCTGGACGCTTTTCTTTATTTTATTGTTTTATATACGGCTCAGTTAGTTTATCATTCTACATGAGAACTGGTGGTCTAATGGTGGTAAGCCCGCCTTGGTCCTACGGTCGCAGGTTCTTTTCCTATGAAAAAATAGAAGTAAGCTGCAATTTTATAATTGCAGCTTACTTCTGTCTACGAACCATTTGAGCGAAGTCGCAGTGAGAAGCTAGTTATAAATAGATATTATCTCGTAGAGCCCTAGAAGCTACGACTCGCTACGCGCGTAGCACCTTACGTAGTAATTACAAAAAAGGAAAATACTGAAGGAGGTATAGATAGGAATCTAGACATAGTTAAGTTGTATCAGCGTCTTGGGGACGCTGATTTGGATCAGTTGAGCTATCTCTAGATAGTTTGTAACGATCTGCAGATAGCTCAACTGTTTCTTGTGTATTTTGTACATTTTGTAAATATTTGTTTAATTGTAAGTTTCTTTGTATAAATAAATTAGAATTAAATTAAAAGTTGTATCATCTACGTAGGTGTGTTCATTAACTACTGATGACATTATTAAGCTAATTAAATAAATATTGTGGACAATTAACACAACACTATTTAGCCCCAAATTAAGCAGAGCTTGTACTATGGGAACTAGATAGCTGATATAATACATACATACATTTTTTTTTGTATATACATACTTAGAATACAATACAATTTGCAGACTTATTTCAAACGCATTCTAACTACACATCATACTATAATGTTTTTTTTCGGTTCCAACCAGTGTTATGAAAGGATGCGACGAAGTGCGCCTGTAAGAGGCTATTTTCGTGCACTTGACACATTTTTTTCGAACTTTTTAGGTTCTACGACATGCTGGTTTCCATACGGTGTTTTCCTTCACAGTTTGAGATAACTTTATTGGACAGAAAAAAAACATTGATACACGACTGGATTTAAACCCAAGACCTTAGAAATAAAAAAATGCTTTGGTGAAATAATGTGGGTTATGCTATATTTTACCATATAAAGTATATTTTGTACCTATCATATAATAATAATATAATAAATAATGTGGACAATCCACACAACACTATGTAGCCCCAAACTAAGCAGAGCTTGTACTATGGGAACCAGATCGCTGATATAATACTTAAATACTTTTTGAAGTGAAAACTTCTTTAGCGGCGTTGAGCACTTTCTGAATGGGGATAAAATCTTAAACTCGCGTCAGGATCACGTGACCCTGATCGAAAAAGCGTAGGACGGATTTTTTGCAGAAATGTACCCTAAGACTACAACGTAGAGTTCATAATAAAAATCGAAAAAAAGCGTAAGACGCTACAGATACGCTAGTAGTTACTATGACACGGTAACGTCACAGAATAGATAATAGTTAGTAGCAAGCATACCAAGGCGTTTTTCGTGACTGTAGTAGGTATAGGTACATACCTATTATAGATTTTATGAACTAGCGGCCGCCCGCTGCAGGTAGTAGTGGTCATTGGTACATGATTTTATAGATCTACTGTATTTATTTTTCGAGTGGAGCATTGCGGCGAGCGAAGCGAGCCGCCATGCGACCATGGGAACAGCGCGGCGAGCGAAGCGAGCCGTGCTGTGACTCCCCCCAAGCCCCCCAGAACCCCCTCCTCCTGAACCCGGGGGGAGCGTCGCGGCGAGCGAAGCGAGCCGTGCTGTGACCCCCCCTAAGCCCCCCAGAACCCCCTCCTCCGAAACCCGGGGGAAGCGTCGCGGCGAGCGAAGCGAGCCGCCACGCGATCACGGGGAACAGCGTGGCGAGTGAAGCGAGCCGTGCTGTTACCCCCCTAAGCCCCCCAGAACCCCCTCTTCCTGAACCCGGGGGGAGCGTCGCGGCGAGCGAAGCGAGCCGCCACGTGACCACGGGGAACAGCGCGGCGAGCGAAGCGAGCCGTGCTGTGACCCCCCTTAGCCCCCCAGAACCCCCTCCTCCTATGTCTGCCGTTTTACTTCATTTAGGACCTACTTGTAGGTCGCGCGACAAGGTCCCTTCTAGCGGTTCCGACCCGTTGAGGATTTGGCTTTACGTAAAATTTAGGGTTCCGTATAGGGTTTTGATTGGGGTTATACTATATTGAGGAATTTGATTAAATGGTCGACTTTTAGGGTTCCTTAGGACTTTGATTGGAGTTTCAACTACACTTAGAAGCTTGATAATGTTAAAATTTTTAGGGTTCCTTAGGACTTTGATTGGGGTTTTACTACATTGAGGAATTTGATTAAGTGGTCAACTTTTAGGGTTCCTTAGGACTTTGATTGGAGTTTCAACTACACTTAGGAGCTTGATAATGTTAACATTTTTAGGGTTCCTTAGGACTTTGATTGGAATTTCAACTACACTTAGGAGCTTGATAATGCTAAAATTTTTAGGGTTCCTTAGGACTTTGATTGGGGTTTTACTACATTGAGGAACTTGATAAAATAAACAACTTTTAGGGTTCCTTAGGCCTTTAATTGGACTTTCAACTACACTTAGGACCTTGATTATGTAAACAATTTTAGGGTTCCTTAGCACTTTGATTGGAATTTCAACTACACTTAGGAGCTTGATAATGCTAAAATTTTTAGGGTTCCTTAGGACTTTGATTGGGGTTTTACTACATTGAGGAACTTGATAAAATAAACAACTTTTAGGGTTCCTACGTTAATAATCAAGTTTTCACTTCTGCCGGCACTCCCGGAGTGCAACCCGTATTTTTTTTTTTGTAAATACATACACATAAAACAATATAACACCCAGACAGAGAACAAAAATCTACGTTTACCACACAAATATTTGTTCTCAGTGGGGATCGAACCCACGACCTACGGCGCAGAAGGCAGAGTTACTACCAACTGGGCTGAGAGGCCAGTCAAGTCAAGTTTGGGGCTATGTAGTATTGTGCGGATCGTCTTTAATATCCCTCTATCCCCCACTTATATAAATGCGAACGTTTGTATGTATGTTTGTTACATAATAACGCCAGAACCGCTGAACGGATCTTGATGAAATTTGGCACAAAGATAGATTAGTCCGGGATAACACATAAGACTTTTTATCCCGAAAAAGTAACAGGAACGGGGCGAGCAAAACCGCGGGCGACCGCTAGTTTATTTATATTATAAATCAAAACAACTGAACCCTACCATAAGTTGTATAAATAAACAAACAATTTCGCATCCTTCTTCAAGCAGATAAATGCCCTTACGAGAGGAAAGCAGACTTATGTCGCCGAAAATAGAGATTTCCAAATATTTGGAGGTACAGTTACGTAGTGATAAATAAGAGGTCTGACGTTGACTGATTGTAGGCCCGTGCTGGAGACCCTCGATGCAGTTTATCATACATACAGCTAGGTTAAATTATAAATGCGGTTTGAACAATATTTGTTGAGGTATTTGGTTGGTTGTTATTCCATTTTTCCCAGTTTTCATTGGATAATAAGTGTCGAAATTGCTTATTTATATTGAACCTTGGTAAGTTTGAAGGTCCTAGAAAAAACTTTTCTATTAAATATCCCTATTTTTGGCTTATGTTTCATCCATTTTCCTCATTGATATCGAGATTTTTTTAGATATATGGGACTAGCAGACGCACGACCCATTACCACCCATACCAGGTGAGTATACCACCCATTCGTACCAAGCGTTTTGGCTCCACTTTTATCATGCCAACATCCAAGGAATTCCATTCACTGCCGTCGTCTGTTTTTCCTGACCAATACAATTTGGGCCTCTTTATGGCTAGATTGAATATTATTAGGTGCCTTCTAGACTGTCCTGCTACATAGTCGGCTACATCGTCACTTATCATCAGGTGAGATCGTGGCCAAAGGATAGTCTATCAACCAAAAAAAATAAAAATATATCTTGGAAAGAAGCAGTTGAAGACGCGTCCAAATATAAATAGAACTCATGCCCGCAAATGTCTTTGTGTTAGCTATTCCGATTTCACTGTGCAGCGGCTCACATTCGCCCCTTAGGCCGTTTATGCACTAATAAATTGGTCTGTATTGTTGTAATTAATGTCTTAAATGACTTGTCACTTTCTTGCCCTAACTTTCTTGATCAAGGGGGTAATTTGGGTTTCTCCCACCACTCAATGTCACTGATTTTAAAAAACCAAAAGAGTATCCACAATATTTACAAATGCATTTACAAATTGACATGTTTTTTCCTTTATTTTTTTTTTAAATAATTTTGATTATTTTTGTATGGACCGGAGAGAATGGCGCAATAAAGAGGAAGCCTATATGCTCAGCAGTGGGTGCAAACGGGCTGAGATGATGATGATGATGATTTTTTTATGTGATTATTTGTTCCTTTTAAAATACTATTGCACGCCTTGATAATTATTGGGCCTCAAATATTTATATTACTAACTATTGTATCTACATTCTTGCGAATAAATTATTATGATAAGGCATTCTTCGAAAAGCACTTCATATCACGAAAACCACAATATTGGTAACATGTGGAGATTTCCATATAATATTGTTTTGATGTGTCGGTAGTGAATGGAACGCCTGTGAATTTAATTAGGGCAACACCCCTAGCATGTTGCTAAATTAATATCAGGTATTTCTGTCATAATGTTATTGAAGTAGAATCCAATGAGACTTCATTCATAATAATATGAAACTGTTTTACTTGCAACTATTAATCATTAAATTCCTGACACTTTTTACGATTAAACTGTGGAAACTGTACCTACCTAGCCATAATTAATAAGATCTTTTCTGTACAACAGTTAAAGCAATAAATATTTCTGACTTCTGATTTCTGTTCTGTTTCGTCCGGGGAAGTACTGCCACCGGTGCCACTGCGGTTACCACTTAACATGAGGTGGGCTTTTCTATCAGCTAGTTGTAAAAAAAAACATTAAATTCTGACACTCTAATCACTTTTATGACACTAACTAGAGATCACAACAGACGCAGCGGCCTGCTAAAAAAAGATGTATTTTCTTTCTTTCTTCTTTCTTTACAAAGACGCAGTAGCCCAGCAAACTATCGTTCAGTCATTATGAAAATGAGACACTTAGGATTCACTTGAGAAGTTATTTTTTCCACTGCAGTAATTTAACACGGCTGTAGTTAAGTGAGCACTTAACGGGTAACTTGGGTTGCGAAGATGGAGGCTTTCACGGTAATGACAAACGCATTGGATACTGGAATTTCCTCACCTTAATAAAAATACCTGTAGTCTATGCATAAAATAAGTTCCGTTCTTCACTCCTATGGAAGTCGTAAGGAGTGACGAGAAAATTTGAAGCATATTGGGAGAGATTTTAGAGCACTGGTGGTCAAGTGGTTTTCTGATTCTAAGTACGTGGGTTCAAATCCAGTGCACGTGATTTTTTTTTGCCAAAAATACATTTAATTCACATAGGTGACTTTAACAATGGGTAGATAAAATAAATACTTATGCTAAATAGGCCCTGACTCAGCTTTTTGCTGCTTGACAAGGCTTAGTGAAACGCTGTCAAATATAGCTGTCATATTTAACAGCGTTTCACTGATTGCCACCGCTGAACGCTTAGATGTGTGCAAGGCTTTAAAAAGGCAAGGCAAACATGACATTCTATTTAACGCTAATGAAAATCGTATGTCAGCGTTAAATAGAATGTCATGTTAAATAGTATATTTTTTTAACACACTTAAATTCGAATTAATCTCAAATGTATAGTCTGCAATTAGTCCTTTTGCGATTTTTAAAATGTCACTTAGTTATTTAGTTATGATTTTTTTTTTTTTAAAATCTCAAATTTTCGTACGACCCGCTCTTAAATAATACTAGCCAAAAGTTTTATGACACCGGAGCGTGGCGTGGCGGTACATAGGTAGTGGTGCAGATCATGCTTGGAAGCTTCCAAACACAGTATCAAATCCTCTTTTTGAACCGCGCTCCCCACAGGCTGTGCAAACATAGTATCTTCTCACAGATCTAATGTAAGTCTACCTAACAGTGCGCTCGACCGAACACAAACACTTTAGGGACTGATGATTATAGGGGCTGCTGACCTTGGCAACTTTCTTTTGTCAATAATAGAACGAAATTTTGTATGCCAAAAGGCTATTCGTCGTATAAAAAATGATAGTCCTTGTCTTTGATACCCTCCATACATTTTGGCTGGCCTCTAGCTCAGTTGGTAGTAGCACTGCCTTCTGCGCCGTAAGTCATGGGTTCGATCCCCACCGAGAACAAATATTTGTGTGGTGAACATAAATGGTTGTTCTCTGTCTGGATGTTATATTGTATTCTAAGTATGTATTTACAAAAAAAAAATATTCAAGTATTATATCAGCTATCTGGTTCCCAAATTACAAGCTCTGCTTAGTTTGGGTCTGAGTAGTGTTGTGTCAATTGTCTACAATATTGATTTATTTACTTATTTGATAAGCCTAAAGAGAGAAAGAGTAGGATATATTTTACAAATTTATGTTTAGATCTACCCCTGGATATTCAGAAATCAGAAATATGTGTCTAAATTTTGGAACTATCTATGTACATAGCAATTAGATTCAATTTGCTATCGCAGATTTTTCAGCGATAAAAGAATTAATTTGTTATTTGTATCGATATAGATTTGAGTTGATAATAGCGTTTATTTTTGAGAGCACTGAAGGTCTAGTAGTAGCAACCCTGCCTTCCGATCCTAAGGTCGTAGGCTTAAATCCTGTCGTGAACCAATGAGTTTTAATCTTGAAAAAATATGTGTACTCTCAAACGGTGAAGGAAAACATCGTGAGGTAACCGACATGTCGTAAAATCTAAGTTCTAAAAACATGTGTCGAGCGCACTTAAAATCCTGCCACCACACTGGTTATAAAGTACCAATGAACGATAAGAAGCGTTTTTAAATTTTTTTTACTCCATCATTATAAGTAACTAGCTGATACCCGCGACTTCGTCCGCGTGGATATTTGAGTTCGTTTTTTTTAGTTGGTATGACCAACTGCTAGTTACCATTGTTTTGAGCTTGTAATTTAGAGTGTATTTGAATTTGAAGGTGAGTGCTGTTGTAGCCGATTTTTTTCAGCAGTGTTTAGTTTAAGTATTATAGATGTTTCCCGGGTTTCGTATGGGTGTTGGTGTATAATCGAATCAGATTTTTAATTTGACATGACCAACTGCTGTTTACTATAGTTTTGAGCTTGTACTTTAGAGTGTATTTGAATTTGAAAGCGAGTGCTGTTGGAGCCGATTTTTTTCAGCAGTGTTTAGTTTAAGTATGATAGATGTTTCCCGCGATTTTGTCTTAGTGGTTATCATTGGTTTTTTTGTAAACATTTGTGTGTTTTACAACCTGGTGACAAATGCTGCGGTAGCTGAAATTTTTTTAAATGTTTTTTTTTCCGTATTTTGTAAAGCAATTTTTTGTGATTTTTGTTATATTAGTGGCTAATTTGGGGTTTCGTATGCGTGTTGGTTTATAATCGTATCAGATTTTTTTAATTTGACATGAACAATAACTGCTAGTTACCATAGATTTGAGCTTGTGCTTTAGAGTGTATTTAAATTTTAAGGTGAGTTTTGTTGGAGCCGATTTTTTTCAACAGTGTTTAGTTTAAGTATGATAGATGTTTCCCGTGATTTTGTCGTAGTGGTTATCATCTGTTTGTTTGTGAACCTTTGTGTGTAATCGAACCTGGTGCCAGATGCTGCGGTAGCTGAAAATTTTTAATGTTTTTTTTGCGTATTTTGTAAAGTTATTTTTTGTGATTTTTCTTAAAATCATTTTCCGTTTTTTCTTCTTTTAGGGAAAGATTTTTCCTATTTTCTTTCTTAGTGCACCTCTGCTCTATTAGAGGAACATACCTTCTAAGTTTCATGCTCTTAGGGCTAACGGTTTAGGCTGTGCGTTGATTTTTCTTTAAACCATTTTTCCCCTTTTTCTCCTCTTTAGAAAATAATTTTCCATTTTCCTTTCTTAGCGGATGCCTACGTCACAACATCTACCTGCATGCCAAATTTTAGCCCGATCCGTTCAGTGGTTTGGGCTGTGCGTTGATAGATCACTATGTCAGTCAGTCAGTCAGTCAGTCAGTCAGTCAGGCACCTTTGAGTTATATATATTTATTTTTTCTTCTTTTAGGGAAAGATTTTTCCTATTTTCTTTCTTAGTGCACCTCTGCTCTATTAGAGGAACATACCTTCTAAGTTTCATGCTCTTAGGGCTAACGGTTTAGGCTGTGCGTTGATTTTTCTTTAAACCATTTTTCCCCTTTTTCTCCTCTTTAGAAAATAATTTTCCATTTTCCTTTCTTAGCGGATGCCTACGTCACAACATCTACCTGCATGCCAAATTTTAGCCCGATCCGTTCAGTGGTTTGGGCTGTGCGTTGATAGATCACTATGTCAGTCAGTCAGTCAGTCAGTCAGTCAGTCACCTTTGAGTTATATATATTTAAGATTTTACCCGGTAGCCAAGGTTATTCTTATCCACACGTTTTGTATTGGACTCATAATCACATTCATATTAATATATATATTTCATAATTCTACTTAATACCAGCAAGTTATGATAAGATTAAAATAATTGTAAAGTTTTTATTTTAGATTTTGCTGCTTATTTTTCCTTATAGACGATATCGTTACTACAAAACCGAGGCCAAGTCCAAATCAATATCGAGTAGTTTTTTTTCAATTAAATGACCAAGACTTTGATTGATAGATCTTTTAGACATCTAGGCACCAGTTCCACATAAACAAAGCTTGCATTGCCGATCACCATTCAAATCACAAACAATATGCAAAATACCATCATTCCGAATCTAATTCAGTTTCAATACTGAGAATAACTTCAAACTAAACCTGGGGTTCTACTCCGTAAAATGAATTATACGAATATCATATACAAACTTGAAGGTACATCGCGCGGCGATTACTAAAAAATGCCGTCATCTAAATAATTTTTAAATATTTTTTAGACTATACACTCAATACCATCTAGGTCCAAACTAAGTAGAGCTTGTACTATGGGAACCAGAGAGCTGATATAAAACTTATAAAATATTTTTTATAAAGTGAAATTAAATAAAATGAAATATTTTATTTGCAAGAAGCATGGTACAATTCGATCGTCATGTAAGAAAAAGACATATAACACACATACAGAGAAAAAACAACTGTGTTCACGACACAAATATATATTCTCGGTTGGAATCGAGCCCACGACTTACGGCGCAGAAGACAGAGCTACTACCAAGTGAGCTGAGAGGCCAGATATCTAAGAAAAAGCAGCAGACTCCACGCAGTGTAACTCAAAATGTCCTAACACTGTGTGCGTGACGGATTTGTGCTCCACTTACATATTTGTATTTACTCTTTGTTCTGTATACTATTCTGTTTTCTTTCTTTTTGTGTTATGTGCTCTGTTTGTGCTGTGTTTATGTGTGTTGTGTGTCCAAAATGAATGTATTTTCTTTCTTTCTTTCTTTCTTTCTAACAAACCTTCGCTCGTTTTGCACTCCCCTGTTCTATTGAGCTGGATAATTTACGATGCGATTTGCTATCAATCAATATTATTACCCCGAAGTTTATTCTGCAGGGTGTTGGTGGCGGGTATTGATATAGCAAAACAAAGGAAGGTTGTGCTTTAAAATATTACGTGGAGAATTGAGTTTTATTTTTCGTGGAAATCTAGGTTTTAGAAGCGAAAACCCGACGAATTTCTTCAGTCATTTTATTATTAACGTACTTAGCGAACGTTTGTATGAAAGTTCAATTTTGGTGTTGGAATGTCACGACTGCTAAAAGCCGGGACAGCTTAAAATGATCTCCGATAGACGGAGGCGTTCAGAAGTAACTAAATGCTAGATCGCCCGTCACCATGACCACACATATCGCTGGAACCTATCGATTTTATTGTGAAATGACAAAATTTGTATTATATTTGCTGTGTTTTGGTTTGATGACTTGTGAGTTTCCCGATACTTGGGCTTAGTTGCATGCGCCATGATCGATCTGAAGACTAGTTTTTTTTTAAGCCTACCAGCTGAAGGAACAAGCAAATGGTCTACCCATTACATTGCCTTTATCTATAGGCATTTCCTCGTAGGTCACGCACGCTAATAACCTGCCCTAATAACCTGTCCATCAACTTGAGGCATACATGTTCAGCTTCACGTGCCAGTAATTTCACCGGCACCCACACCCTTCAAACCGAAACCAATGCTGCTTCATGGCAGAAAAAGGCATGGTGGTCTTCCACAGACGAGCCCTTCACAAAGAGCTCTGTTACTACACGTAGTTACATTTTAAAAGAAATAATGTTCAAAAGGATAGTTCCCATGCATTTTTTCTGAAGCTGTACAAATACATTCGTCAGTTCATTCCGTACCAGGGCATTCGGATTATACCAGAAAGGTTTTTAGGGGTTTATTAGATTGCATGTCAGATTACGAGATTGCTTCCTAGGGTTGGACTGACGGATTACGTTCTGGATGCGGAAAAACAAAAAACTGTTATTGAAAGGTACCATAAGCATGCAATAAGTTCCAGATTTTTACACATGTGGTGTTTTTGCTCACAACAGTCTGAGCATGAGAAATAACATACCAACTACTTGCTGAACAACAACTAAATGGTGGCCAAGAACCGGCCACAGAAACGTAGGACGCCTTGCAGCAAGATGGATGGACGACATAGTCAAAGTCACGGGGCGTAAATGAGTTAGACTGGCACATGATCGAGGTAGATGGCACAAACTAAGAGATGCCTGTATCCAGCAGTGGGAGAAGTCTGGCGTCTGGGCTGTGGATGATGAAAAACTGCTTTAAAACATAATATGTAAGGCAAATAGTACAGGATTGAAAGTCACGAATTTAAATAAGTCTTTCACCCGAGGTAAACACTGTGCTTTTCATTACGAATACAAGGAAAGTAAAAATAAAAACATGATAACATCGCGCTCTAATTAGACTTTTAAACTTCTTACCGTTGCAATGGGTTTCCAACCTCCTTGCTGAATAAAAAGTTGAAATTTGGTTCAATAACCTCCTTGCTGTTTAGAAAGTTGGAACATGGTTGAATAAAAATGTGAAAATAGAACTTGTTTTTTTTATAATTTGACAGCGGTCAGTAGAAAGTGATTCTCCCTAGGGCTGAAAGTTACTTTCAATTAGGCTCCTCAGGCAACTTCAGACCTACTTTCCGAGTATGAGCAATGATAAGTTATATTTATATCTAGCAGTCAAAAAAATCAGCCGTCCGGGTTACCTTTTACAAGCTTTGTTCTGTTTGGGGCTAGATGGGCGCTCTGTGAATTAATGTAATAAAAAAACTGCCTCCTGCATTTTTCAGGGAGAACAATTTTGAGCCTTTTCCATCTATCAGCTTCCTGCAATGTTGTCAGTTCATAGGGTGGGGGTAGGTAATACCGGGATGAATTGATACACACCTTGGCGAATAGCACAAGCAAAGAGAAGACTGTGCATATCAGTGAAAGTCATGGGTTAGGTATTTATATACTAAGGTTGCCTAGAAGAAATCACTTTCAGCGATAAGGCCGCCCATTGTACTTTATTATATTACGCTGTTACTTGTGATGTATCCTTGTGTACCAAGTGTTATCTTAGCAGTTTTTGATAAAGCGAGCATAGCCGCGGTGAAAATCTAGTATCAACATAAAACCGAGCAAACGACTTGCCATCACCTAACACCCTTACCTAATGGCGTGTCCGTTAGAAAAATGTGGATGAAAACTGCTGAGAAAATCACGCGATAGCAAATTCCGGGAAAATCACTCAAATGGAACAAAGGAATTAGAAAATGTAATAAAATATATCTGGGTCCAAGCAAACATGAGGGAAATTAATTTTGAACAAATTAAAAGTACCTAATAGAATTTGTTGATGAAAAGAAGCAGTCAAGTATTTTGTTTTGAAACAAAAATATCACGATATTGAAAAAAGCCACTCCAGTAGGCTTACCATGAGCTCTGTCTCTGGCTCTGGTTTTGAGTCTGTGTGAGTGCTCATCAGTGCATTATACAGTGTGTGTGAAGTTTTGACGTAGAATTTATTTAGCCAACACTAACAAAGACTCAAAACCAGAACCAGAGACAGAGCCAGACAAAGCTCATGGTAGGCCAGGTACACGTAAGGCTTCCCACACACGCTCTCTCGACTCTAGACAGAGGTTTAGTATTTAGTATTTAGTGAGGTTTAATACATACATACATAACCTTTAGTCATTTTAAGTGAGTGAGTACACACGAGTAGGTACTTTCGGCATTAATATTTCTTTAATATTATGTATTTCCTAGTATAGAGTAAAGGCACCCATAATTCCTCTCAGACTGAATTTACACCGTTCCGGTTACAGCATAATTTTATGCCTTTTGTTTTGCCAGAGATTAGTCCCACGTACATGATCTATTATTAAAATTAATAATAAAAGAAATAATAACAAAGACGTTCAACACATCTAAAGTAAGGTGAATTTTACTGATAATTCTACGCAACTGAGCCTAAAAAACCGGCAAAAGTTTACTTGATACCTAACATTATTTTATAATTTTATTTGTATTTATTCCTTTATTTACACAAAAAGCCTTCAATGAAATACAAGGCACATACTTACAAAATGTACAAAGTATAAAAGAAACAGTTGAGCTAAATGCAGACCTTTACAAGCGATCTAGAGATCGATCAACTGGTTCAAATGCCAGACGCAAGCGTTCAAATCAAAAATAGTCTTTATTCAGTTGAATTACAAGAATCACTTTGAAACGTCTTAAAGCTAGGTGAGTCTAGGTGCCAGTTCCACGCGACCAAGCGTAGAAGAACAGGCAACAAACTACGGCTCGGATCCTACCGTTTTTTTATATGATCCTTTTACAAATCAAAACTAATAGCAGTGAAGTTCCAGTGTGGTGCCACTTCACTTAGTCAGACGTATACAATGCATTAATACATAAGTTTCAAAGACAGCACACGCTACGCTTCAAAGTTATATTAAAGTACACACACACACACACACAGCAGCTACACAGCAAATTGACATGTTAGCTTCCCAAGACACTGGTGGCATTGCCACGCTGAATAGCAATGCTAATGCGCTGGGCCAGATACCCACCAGGCTTTGGATCCGGCGTCGCTTCGATAGCCTAGACAAAATTTTAAGTATTACTACTACTGTGTAAATGCGGCTCGGAAAAAACCAAATGCTATTTTAGCAAGTATTTACACTAACCTGTGGATCGGAAGAAATACCTACACTGTGTTACTATTCGTAATATTTTACGGGGAAATTGCTTTTCAAGACAGTATTTTCCTTTATCCTTTCTTATTGCATTCACCTGATTTAGCTTCATTTTTCGAGAATATTGATTTTGTGAATAGGTACGCTACTTATCCAGGCTCTTAGAATCAGGTAACTTGAGTTACCTGGTTCCAGTTTTGCTTTGAAAATTACGCTTAAATTTGGAAATTTTTCAATTTGTCCCTTTCCACAACTTTGATTGGCTGAACCAACAAAAAGTTTTCGGGATGTCGTTTATTGGTTTTATTTCCGGTGGTTTAATTTTCCAAAATGTAAGTTAAACAGTGTCTCACAATTTGAATATCTCTGTGTCGTCAATAAAAATCAAGCACAATAAAAACTCTTTACACAAAATGCCAAACAACAAAGCATCCCGGCTGAACATCCACAAGGGAAGAGAGTTTATTTTTAAAACAAGCTCAAACCCAGTCTAAACTAAACAACATTGGCTGCATGAGTCTGCCTGAGGCGCCCACTTCAAATCGATTTGGCTACTGCTTGACCTGTCTCGTACTATGTGATAGATTGAGGTGTCATCGGTGTAACCTCAGCGAGTGATGTACATTACTCTGTAAGTTAATAGTTTTGAAGACCATTATTTTGTTTCATTATGAAAGAAACTGGTATTTACCGCGATATTTGGGTCTGCCCGCGACCATGGCTGTTGTAACACGGTCGAAACGTCGGAAAATAATAAAGGTAATTTTCCACATAATAATACATATCGATCGCGTTAATTCAAAAAGTCCATTATTTAGTTTTTTAACAATCATCAGTTTTCTACGCATTCTGGACGCCTTGCTAGAAATTCTTGTTAGCTATGGGTACCATACCACAGCCCAAAATACTTTTTTTACTGGACCTGTCAAAGTCAAAGACGACTCGAGTTGTAAGAAGTCGGTGATTGAAGAAGGCTCTTAATATTTTTCTCTTATTTACATTTATTTTTTTCATGTATGCTACATTTTATATTTACTTAGGTCTTACTTAGCTTTAATGTGACGTGAGGTTGAATTCTAATGTCACTTGAATGTCATGCATGATAAATAGGTTATATAATTATTTTAGCTGCTAGTTAATGCTATCCAGCATTAAGCTCGTCTGTGTACAGTACCTACCTACATTTTATTTGTGCAAAAAATAATGTTCTATCTATTTATCTATTCTTCTTCGGCTACTTAATAAAAATGTTTAGGCTATTTGACATTTCAATATTAAATTATAAATAGTCCGATCTATATTAATTATAGGGGAGGGGATTAATAAATGAATTGTTTAATTGTAGGGAATGAAATATATCATCAGGGATATAGACCTATACAGTAAAACAAATATTAGAAAATAGTCATTATGTCAAAATATGAAGGAGGCTTATACCCAGCAGTGGGTGATACCGGGCTGAAATGATGATGATGATGATGATGAGTCATTATGTATACACAATAATAATAGACGGGAGACCTGTGTTCACTTTAGGACTTCTTCAGGCTGATAATGATAACGCCCAGCAATGTACACTGTCCAACTGTCTAAACTCACTGCAAAACGCGGATACAAGACAGCTGGAAGCGTAGAACAAGAGCGGTGAAATCAGGGGGTGCCCGCCAATGCACCATGCCAGACTTTTTTCAATTTTCCTCCGTATTTCGTAGAAAACAGATAAAAAACACACTGTAGGTAGGTACATTAATGTTTTAAAATAGTTTTTCTTAAACATGCGCGGAAATGTTGTCATTACTTTTGAATAAAGAACACGCGAAGTATCATGTTTACGTAGACTGAAAAACCAAAATCACTTCCCGGAGCGTTCTCGCTCCGGCAATGTTGTATGAAACGGAGTGCTGTTTGAATTTAGAACTCTTTCATCTATCGTACACATTGCGTTCTCGTGGCTGTATAGCCACAGAAGCGTTTACCTTTCGGCACAAACGGTAAAAAAAAAAAAAAAAATGGCGGTAAAGCTGTTTTCGTTGTTATTTGGTTAATAAAAAATAAATTTATTATGTAAATTTATTTTTTATTTCCTTGCATTTTTTTAAGAAAAGCACTATATATGCCTCGGCCGAAATGGCAATTGCCTGTCTCGTATCATTGAAGTCCTCGCCTGCGGCTCGGCCTTCAAACTCATACTCGACCTGCAATTGCCTATTTCGCTGCCTTTGCAATAATGTACTATTCTCAAACATGCTCGGAAATTGTAGCATTATTTTTTCAACCTTTTTTGAAATAAATTGAAATTGCTGTACTGCTGGCCTACCTTGAGCTTCCTATGGTTATGGTTATGGCTGTCAAAATTGTGTCAACAGTGTTGACACATTCAAACCCAAGAAGAAAATGAATGTGTGGGTCAGCCTATCTATACACAATTTGCCAGCCATAGCCATAACCATATGGTAGCCCTGCTGGTCAAATACATGCGAGTAGCGGCCGGCAAAAGTTGTATGAAAATCCATTCACAGACGTTCTTAGCGGCCAAGTACATAGAAAACTCTTAGGCCCGTATTCTGAAACAGTGCTTAAGTCTGAGTCGAGCCTCAAGCACAGATATTTGACACTTTTCAATGGAGAACTGTCATAAAATCTATGCTTGAGGCTCGACTCAGACTCAAGCGCTGTTTCGGAATACGGGCCTTAGCTGTCTTGTAATTAAAAAATGGAACGATCTTTTACTCTGAAACATTGCAACGAAAGAGGTAACTTATCAAAGGTTTTATTTAAATTTAGAACGGGCTTGCAAAATTGAATGCCGTTATCGAAATAAAACAAATGAACACTTCAACGCGAGAGAAATTAGTGTTGTTCGTTGGTTGCCGAGATAGTATTTGACAAATTAGTTCAAGTAAAACGACTTATTTTACTCCCATAATTAGAGAAAAGTACTATACAAGCTTTGGCCACAACCAGGCATTGATGGACTTCAAGCTGACAGATTTACCAACACGTTCGTCCATCAATACTTCTATGGCTGGCCGCTGCAGTAGTGGACTATTTTTACTGGCTGCAGAAATTTATAATGAATTGTGTTCCTTTACCAAACTTTATTTGATAAACTCCAAGACTATGGTATTTTATGAGAGATCGGAGGATCAGTCTCTAATAATATGAGGTGTAAAAACAAAAAAAAAATTATGCCCAATCAACACCAACAAGAATTTAATAATGTCCCAAAAGAGCCGAGCGGGATTTAAACCCGCGACCTTCCCTTTGGTACGTCTCGACGAATAACTGTTAATCTACACTACTACGGTTTGTGTTTATAAATAAACTACAGTAGAATTAATAATTCCACAAACTCCTGTAGATACGAAACTCCTATTTCTCTCTGCCATCAAAATAAGATCAACCCCTAACATAAACAAGGTAACCGTATCACCGATATTTACTTTGAAAACGGCGCGTTTAATTTCCAGTTGTATTTCTGAGCCCGACCGCTCGTTATTCACGCGCATATTTTATGAGCGGCCAGCGGTTAGGCGTACGTCATAACGTTTATAGTGAAAGGTGTACGTCAAGGCTTTCCTCACGCACTGGGTCTGGAAACATGCGTTTTATTTATGTATATTTTTTATTCAACTAGTTGATGTGAACACCTGATGTTAAGTGCCTCGTAGGCCATTGCGTCCATCAACTTTAGGCATACAGATGTACAACCTCACGTGCCAGTAATTTCACCGGCACTCACACCCTTCAAACCGAAACAGCAATGTTGCTTCACGGCAAAAATAGGCATGGTAGTAGTACTTCCCCGGACGAGCCCTTCACAAAGAGCTCTAATAATACTCTTCTCATACGTGCGTACAAACACTTACAAATACTTTAATGCTCACAAAAACTTAAAAACAGACAGTGATACATGAAAAACGTAAGCACAAATATTTTGTATAAACAATAGGCTGTCTTATCGCTAAGCAGCAATTTCTACAGCCTACCGTTGGATGGATAGGACTGATTTTACTTATGAGGGGTGATTGTGTGCGTGGAACAGTAAAATTATCTGAGAACACGCGCAACTATTATGGTATATTCGTAGATAGATAGATAGATAACTATTTAGAAATTTAAACAAGGACACATTTTTTTGTCCCTGAAGTTAGTATTTTGATAAAAAGTCAATAACATGATAATATAAGCAACAATATTTCTCCGCTTAATAAATTGGCTGTTGATCATACGCTTGCTACTAAATCGTTATCACCTTTCCTTGGTGCTAAGCTAGTAAAGTAATTTCATGTAAAGTTTGAAGCAAACCAACGTGTAGCTAACTATGTGCGTAAAAGTTGCCGTACTCAATCATTAGTATAAACTAGAAAAAGTCCTATCCTTTTAGGGGGCAGCCTTGCATCTATGTACCTATACCATATAAGCTATTACTATACAGATTGCAAAATGCTGCCACTAAAAAACGCTACGTTTTTGAACACAGTGAGTACCCAGCTATTAGCCGCCGTAGTGAGAAATTACAGGTATCCACTAGACGTTACAAACGAGGATATACGACTGAGCAGCACTCCGGAACGATGTCCGATATCTATCCGTATTCCAACGAGCTGACGCTAAGCTGTAAAATGTACGGTGAGCCTTTTCAAACTAGCGTTTTATACGAGCGTATCGGCCCACTTTTAAAGGTGCCATACATGAAACTTGTAAGAGCGTTGACGCGTTTATAAACTCGTTTAAACGTGAGCCATCTCCTCGCAGTTCAAGCTTACACGCTGGAGTAAGCCTTTTTACACGCCCGTTTGGCATTTTGAAGCACGCGTGTGAGCGCGTAGGTATGACGAATGTACACGCTTAGAAAACGCTAGTTTGACCGCACAGGGTAGTTTGGCTTTACTTAATGGTGAGGTGACCAACACGGTCATGAGCATGAAATGAAGGAGGGTTTTCTGTTTTAAAGATACTGTATCATAGAACTTTGATGAGTTTTGAGCTTAAAATTATATACAATAAACATTGGTCGAAAACTGCTCTATTAATTATCCTTGTTGTGTTTTGGTTGGAGTGGAGGCAAGGCTTTGTTAGGTGATGGTAATAGCATAGACTAAGGAAAACAACTTGTTTTCCATAGTCTTTGGTAATAGATGGTTACCATCAGCCACTTTTTACACCAGAAAATGGCATAAACTTATTACTGAATATACGTAGGTTGGCTAACATAGCTGTTTTTTACTCTAATTAATCAACTCTTATGCAAGATTTACACACACCCGCTTTATTAGTTTTTCCATGAAAACGCTGCATTTAGTTGCTGCCTTTAGTTTTATTTTTTCTATAGAAATTAAAGCGATGGAACGAAATTACCCTGTCTAGATTGCATCATAGCGTAATAAACAGACAGTCACAATTAATACAATTGTGTTAAAAATGTACAAAATACACAAGAGCCAGATTTTTGAGCTAGCTGCAGACCGTTACAAACGATCCAGAGATAGCTTAACTAATCCAAAGCATTGCCAGACGGGAGTTTCTGCTTTATGCATTGGTTTATTTACAAATATTTTATTCTCCTACGAACAATCTCCAAACAATTGATTCCTGTTTTTATATCCAGATCACAGTCACCATGCCATCCAATAAAACAAGACGATGAATACAGGGTGTAAATCCAACTTCAACAGTTTTATCCTAGAATATTCACTTCACAAACTTCAACGAAATTGGGCCTATAATTTAGGATTTGAATAAAGAACTTTGTTTTTTTTTATTTTTTATTAAAATTGTATTAATGCGTAGAAATTTAGCAGTCTATAAAATTTAATTAATATACTTGGATTAAAATTACAGTTTACGATTACAAAGCGATAAAACGAATTGTCATATTAGAGATGCAGAAAGAAAGAATAAGCTTATTTTTGACAACATGTAATTAAATAAAATTAGGTGCTTCAATTGTAACATACATTCAATTAGGTCCCTGGCTCAGTATTTTGTCGAAACACAGCGTTCTGTTGTGAGCGGTGAGTTCTGCAACTGTTTTGAATTATAAATTAAGGTTTTATTATATTTTAGACAGAAGTTATGAAAATGAATTACTTTTAACATTCCTGTGGCAGTCAATCGAGCTGTTCATATTTTCGTTACTAACACCCTGTATATTTACGCGTTCATTGATTGACTTTTATAACTTTTATACGTCTTTATTTGTCCCAATTTGAAATCACGACTCACTGGCGTCTCCTCTATAGTACAAATTGTATGAATTTGACCTAGTTGAAGTAATAGGTGATGATAGTGAAGCATTGTGTAGAGATGTTTTAGTTCATGAATGTCAAGTTATTGGTCTGATGTGAGCTGAAACCTAATTTTCTAGATCACTTTTCGGTAAAGAAAATATAGTTCCATATTATGTATTTTAGTTTGAATTTTAAAGTTTTTTTTGCAATGAAAAGAGAAACCGTTTATAAGTGTGTAATTATTTTAAGCTAAAAAAATATGCAAGGCAAAATTTCATCTGTAACAACCTGATTCAGTCCACTCTGGATGTATATTAAAATAGAATCTTATACCTTTAAACGAGAAAATCTTGTATATATATATATATATTTTGGATCTCGGAAATTGCACCAACGATTTTCACGAAATTTAGTATACAGGGGTTTTCGGGGGCGATAAATTGATCTAGCTAGGATTAATTTTAAGAAAATGATTATTTCTTTACGAGTTCAATAGTTAAACATAAACTGAATATGTGACTGCTCCTGCCATCTATTGACGATTGTGAGCAACTAACTGCAAGCATGTCCAGCAGATGGCGTTGTTCAGTAAGAAATAACCAGTAAAGATGATAATATTATGACTCTTATGATTTCTTAAAATATACCAATTAACGAAAAATATTCCGAGCGAAGCTCGGTTACCAACTGCTAGTATTACTTTATTGTACACCAAAATTAAAAGGTAAATCATGGACTAAAAAAAACTAAAAAACTAGAGGTACAATGGGCAGTCTTATCGCTAATCGCGATTTCTTCCAGACAACATTTGGATGGATAGAAATATGATTGTATTAGTATGGACATACATAATAATTAATTGGACCTCTGCCATAACTTACAACACAGACAGCATTTTTTCCAAACAACTTTCAGTGTTCCAATGTTTAGCTCTGACTACCCTTTTAGACATTTAGAAATCTTCAAATACCTTTGAGTAAATTCTAATCAAATAGTAATAATAAAGTGTTTGACTCTGCCGCATATTTTCATTTCCAACAAACTCATACATTTATTGACCCCATTTCCAAATAAGCACCAAATATTCTCACTAGAAAAACAATTTGAATGCACAAAAAGCAAGAAAATAACCTGACCGAGCATATTTAGTAGTGAACGAACCCGTATATCTCTGAAATATACGCGTAACACTACAGGTCATGGTGTGTTATGCAGGACACAGATCAAATTTATTTAATTCTATAATTGAAAGTTTTTTTTTTATGCTACTTGCTGATAGAACAAGCATATGGCTCACCTGATGTTAAGTGGTATCCGTTGCCTATAACAAAGCATTACATCGTAGGTCACGCACGTAAGGAACGTGCCCTACGGTGCATTGCCCTGCGTCCATCAACTTGAGGCATACAGATACAGATATTCAGCCTCACGTGCCAGTAATTTCACCGGCACCCACACTCGTAAAACCGAAACACAGCAATGCTGGTTCACGGAAAAAATAGACATGGTGTAAAGTACCGAACGAAGTCTTAAGTATGTATTTACAAAAAAAGTAGGTAATATACTATCTGGTTCCCATAATACAAGCTCTACTTATTTTGGGGCTAAATAGTGTTGATTGTCCATAGTATAAAAAAAAATGAAAAACTTTTCAGAGAGACAAAAAGTTTCAGCAGTTTGGCCATGGAGTTGGTTTCTCGAGTTTTAATTGTTTATAATGAAAAAAGTGAGACACAGGGAAAAATAAAGAAATCTTCTTATCGTGTCACTGATTCTTTCGAACCAAGCGTGGTGAAAGGATTTTAAGTGAGCCTCAGAGAGGCTCCTTTCTTGCACTTGACACATATTTTCGAACTTTTAAGATTCTACGATATGCCGGTTTCCTCAAGATGTTTTCCTTCACCGTTTGAGAGCACTGGCATAGTGTACATAATTTTTTGGGCAGAAAAACTAATTGTAGACAAAGTACACAACTGGATTTGAGCCCAGGACCTGAGGATCGGAAGGCGGGGCCGCTACCACTAGGCCACCAGCGCTGTCCATTTTAACAAAAAAATAAAAAATATTTATTCTCGAAGCAAATACAATTTTTTTTTTTTTAAATGATAAGTTGATCTATATCCAGCATTTTCACACACTACATGTGAAATTAAAATTGGCCTGTAGCCAATATAATCCTATAGTGGTAGTGTATTTATCGCCGGGATCGGGTGAAACCTGCATGCATTATGGAACTAGATATTACACAGCTATTACTAAGTGCCCTCTTGGTTTCCACGCCAAAAAATTTAAACTACCATTTAAAAAGTAGCGAGAATTTTTATTGCCGAATTATCTGATTCTCATAAGGTGCTTTTAAACTAGGCTCTTTCAAATGACCTACATTAAGCTGCTGATCTCATTTAAGTTTCCAGACCGAACATGGAAGGTCAAAAATGTGATTACCGTTTTATATCTTTGAAACATTTTTCTGCTTCACATTTCACTGCTTTTGCATACATACAAACATACATACATTTTGTACGTACATAAAATTACGCCTCTGTCTCATAGGGGTAGACAGAGATCACGGATTTCCACTTGCTACGATCCTGACATACATCTTTCTTATCATTCACTCTCATAACATTCTTCATACATGCTCGTCGCTTTAGGGTACTCTTGACCTCGCTTTTCTCTAAAACGTCTATCGAGATCGAGATACATGGTCTTCCCTTCCAGCAGTTCCATTCACACTCGTCTGCACCTGTTTTGTTAATCTCCTTTCATCCATTCTCTCTACATCACCAAACCATCTTAAAATACCTTTCTCTACTCTTATCACTACGACTTTTTTGATACTGCTCTTGCATGGTGGTGGAAAACCTCGTGAAGAAAACCACAGCTTAGCTCAGCACGTGGTGATCATGTTTTTTATGATAAGGTAACTCTGAAAAGTTGTCAAAGTTTTAAGTAACTCTGAAAAGTTGTTCCTTGTGTTCAGTAGTAACACAAGGATCACTTTGAAACGTCTTAAATCTAGGTGAGTCTAGGTGCCAGCTCCACGCGACCAAGAGCCTAATTCTCGGCTCATTTCAGATCATTATGCAATTTTATTTTATTGCTTGTTTTCGAAGAGAGAATGGATGATTTCCTTGAGTAATTCATCGACGACCTCATCACGATATAGGGAAAACGTAGAAAAAGTGCGGGGTTGTGCAATGCCAATGTTTATTTAAGGGACATTGAAAATATCGGTCTTCCCTAGAATTAGGCCCCAAGTCTAGAAGATGGTATCACATACCACCATAATTATATGAAACCTATATCTATATATATAAAAGAAAGTCGTGTTAGTTACACTATTTATAACTCAAGAACGGCTTAACCGATTTTGCTGAAAATTTGTGGGGAGGTAGTTTAGAACCGGGAGAAGGACATAGGACTTTTTATCCCGAAACAGTAACGGGAACGGGAACGGGGCGAGTGAAGCCGCGGGCGGCCGCTAGTTTTCAATAGAATTTGAATATAGGTATCAAGTGCCAAACATCTCAGAAGGTTAAGGTAATCCAACGCGATCCGAGGAATTATTCAGTTGAGTACACTTACCAACGATATAATTGTATTGGCTTACAGCCAGGGTACACGGTTTCATCTCTAAATGGGCTAGTATATAATTTTTATTGGAGTGCTTATGTCAGATTTGTTTGTGGGTACAGATAAGAAGAAATGGTTGACGCCCCATGGCGGAAGTGTTTTGATAGTGAAAAATGAGCTGGGATTTTCGGAACTGAAACCGTAAATATAATATCTGGTTACTAAGAAATAGCAAGAAAAATAACTGACTTCACTTCTGTCATGTCATTCGTTCTTGCGAACAAGTGTGATGAAGGAATTTTAAGTGCAACCTTAAGAGGCCCCTTTTGTGCACTTGAACTTCCTTGCCGTGGTGGGATCAACCAAAATCACGAACAAAAAAATATATAAATAAGTGTAGTGTATAAAAAAAAACTCCATAATGGCTCTCCTGATTCGTTCTTTTTCCTGTCGTGTCACATTTTATAAAAACCAGTGTGGTGAAGGGTCTTAAGTACGCCCCAAAGAGGATCCTTCCGTGCACTTATTTATGTACGACACAGCTGAACCCGTTATTATATATCACTTTTTAGTAAAGTCTTATAGGGTAATTAAGTCTACGCATAGTATGCTAAATTCACTTATAGATGAATTACCCCAGGTGAACTAAGTCCACGTAAAATTGAACCATGAGGATAGTCAGAACTATCTAGAATCAAGCTATTCTGGACCTTGTGACTTAGTGACAAAACGCACTTTACCCCCTTGTTTTATCAATAGGTTAATTATCAGTTGATTTTGATAACAAGGAACGTGTATGTCCCAGACACAGTCAGTGTAGTTGAATGCTTGGTCCCGGTCAGTTGTGTGTTTATCGCGATTAGCACTTTTGTTGCGTACGGAATAAGGTAAGAAATTTAATAAACACATTTATTTGCACAAAAAAATTAAACATATATTTACAAAATAACAAGAAACAGATGGGCTATCTGCAGACCGTTACAAACGATCGAGAGATAGCTCAACTGATCCAAATCAGTGCCAGTCGGAAAAAAAACCATTAAAACCTTTTTAACTTGTAACTGCTTAACCGTTTCTAATAATAAATTGTGACCATCATCATCTGCCCTGAGACGTCCACTGGACATAGGTAATTAGGTCTTTGTTTTTTGGCAAGTCTAATAAAAGTCAGATATGGTTTTACCTTATGAATCAAGGAAAAAAAAGGTTAAACTAACGTAATATTACTTTATAGCCAGTTTTTTTCCTTATTATCAGATTATAACAGAAATAAGGATAATAATAGCAGTATCGGTAGATAGTAGTTCTATCGGTCGATTTATTACCTTATTTTAATATTAGTAACATTATCTAGTTTGATAATATTATTATTGAATAGTAGATAAGTTTAGTATACATCATCATCATCAGCCTGAAGAAGTCCGCTGCTGGACATAGGCCTCCCCTACACATTTCCAGAATGAACGATTCTGAGCCTTTTCCATCCATCGACTTCCGCGATCTTAACAATGTCGTCGGTCCATCTGGTGGGTGGGTGCCCTACTCGTCTTCCGGTTTGTGGTCGCCATTCGAGAACCTTTAATCCCCAACGGTTGTTGGTTTTTCGAGCTATATGGCCTGCCCATTGCCACTTCAACTTACTAACTCTACAGTATAACTGTAGTTAGTAACTGTAAGTTAAAACTTGTTTATCATACAAAGTTAGTGACGGATAGTCAGAAGTAAGAAAGGGAGAAAGAAAAAAAAGAAAAGAAAGAAAAAGATTTTATTGACCTTAAGAAAGAATACTACAATGGGTACCTACCTACTGCCAATTTATACTTACTTATACATAAAAAAGAATAACTTAATTTAAAACAAAAAACAGAAAAAAAACCTTAAAAACTAGATACAATAAAAAAACAGGTAGGTAGGTAAGTAAGGCCAAACATTGAATATCTGTTTACCATCTACTTATATGTACTAAAATTTTCGAAACATTTGGATCGCATCACGAGATCTCAGTTCGGGGCTAACTACTAGTTTAAATTAATAAGCGGAAGAACAGATTAAACGATAATGTCAAGGTCTTAAAGTTAGGTCTTAAAAGTAGTCAAAGTTAGGTTTAGTGCGTAGTTATACATTTTTGTTTTATTTATTTAGTCTTTATTAGGCTTTGTATGTAGATCGATGTTTCCGGAATTCGCATTGGGCTTTCATCGAATAACTTAAATTTCTCAGAATATGAATAAACACGGCTGCACATAATTTTTTCTAGTATTTTTGACGAAGTAGTGGTCGATAGATGTTAGGATCGGTTTTTAAACATTTTTTATGTATAGGTTTTATTATTGATATTTTAAGCGAGTCCGGAAATAGCTCTTTGTGAATGGCTCGTCCGGGGAAGTTATACCACCATGCCTATTTCACCTCCTCATCAGAAGAGCGAGTCCGGAAATAGCTCTTTGTGAATGGTTCGTCCGGGGAAGTAATACCACCATGCCTATTTCACCTCCTCATCAGAAGAGCAAGTCCGGAAATAGCTCTTTGTGAATGGCTCGTCCGGGGAAGTAATACCACCATGCCTATTTCGCCTCCTTATCAGGCCTAAGTAGCTAAATGTCCAACAGAGCAAACGGTATAATGAACAGTAAATCCAATTAGCAAAATGACCATGTAGCATAACGTCTAACTATCAGATGGACTGTGTATAGCAGTCTAGTTAGCAATAAGTCAGTTTCTCAAAATGTCTGGATACTAAGGCACAAAATTCAACACACACATTGCATTGGAAAGGAAACGGGCACGACATTATAATACAGACTGGCACATAAATATTATAGTCCTTGGTCTATGTACTTGTAGCGTATAATCATATCTCAAATTATTATTATTATAGCCTTTTATTAATCCATTGAATAGTGTACATTTAATAAATAACATTGGCTTAATAAAATTTACTCAGAGCTATAAATTTTACTTATACACACTAATTAAGTTAATTATTATATTTAATTCATTAATAATATGATTGAGAGGCATGCTTTTTAAAACAATTATATAGAATTATTTTTGGTTTGTAACATTTTTTAATGTAGGTATGTTTGTTTAATTGGTTTGTGTGGATCTAGACTTAGTAGGTATGGGTTAGTGTATATTTATTATACTTAATATGAACTATCATCATATTTTATACAAATAATATTAACTCATGTTTATTTTTATTTATTAAGCTTCGATTGATAAATATATTTAATAGCATAAGTGTATTTATTAATCAGAATCATCATCAGGATCGTAGAAAGTCGAAATCCGTGATCTCTGCCTACCCCCATGGGAATAAGGCGTGATTTTATGTATGTATTTATTAATTCAAGGACCTCTCTATCCGAGTATAGGCCTCCTGCAGAATATTTTCGTGTATACCATGTATTGTATTAAGTTTATTAATGTAGGTACTTTAGATAAAAAAGTATCGTTTATTTATTTAGTCAGTTCTTAGTGGAAATTTAGAGTTATTTGAGTTGGAGGGTTTTGGTATGCAGCAGCAGACAAGCATATCTCAAATACAAGAAAACAAACAATAGTATGTCATTTTATGGAAATAAGAGAATAAAGATCGATAAAATATTCAATGCCAAACACAAAAAAGAGCTGCGAAAACTTCAGGGTCAAAAAGCTAGTTTTTTTGACCCTGAAGTTTTTTTAACTTGAATTTTTTGATAAACCTTGCTCATACCAAAAAAAAATGAAGTGAATAAATGCACGGGAGTTTTTAGGTAAACAGCTTTTTAAAACAGGTTTTTTTATTTAATGATCATTTATATGCCTCAAGTTAACGAACGCAAGGAAGGGCATCGTTCTTGACGTGCGTGACTCGTAGGTCAATGCTTTGTTACAGGCGATGGTTACCACGTAACATCAGGTGGACCATTATGCTTGTTCCATTGGGTAGTTGCATAAAAAAGGTTTACTTTCATCATAGCAAACAAGAATGCTGATTGCTTAGTGATAGTGAGCTCCGTAATGCTTCAAGTTGGAAGGTGGATTCAAAACTTAGAATTCCAGTCAATTTTTAATTGGTCAAATCTCTCTACAGTGATTTTTTTGATGATCTTAATAAAGCCTTGCACCTTGTGCACATGTGCACCTTGCGCCACTGTAGATCGCTTAGACGTGCGCAAGGCTTAAGTCAATTCGTATGATTTTTAATATTATTGAAATAAATGGTGTTTGTAATTATTTTCAATAATATCATAAACATACAAAGTAATCACAACATAATAACTCAATTCTATGATTCATTTATTGTAAAATACTAAAAAAACAAAAAATATTATTATAATACTCTCAGCTCAGTTGATAGTAGCTCTGCTTTCTGCGCTGTAGGTCGTGGGTTCGATCCCCACCGAGAATAAATATTTGTGTGGTGAATACAAATGTTTGTTCTCTGTCTGGGTGTTATATTGTATTCTAAGTATGTATTTACAAAAAAAATGTACATAAGTATTATATCAGCTATCTGTTTCCCATAGTACAAGCTCTGCTTAATTTGGGGCTAAATAGTGTTGTGTAGATTGTCCACAATATTTATTTTATAATAATGAAATTAAAATGAGCACTTGGCAATTATTTGTTTTGCATACAAAATGGTGAATTTACATAAGTATTGAATCACGGAAACTAATTTGCATACTTCTCTGCAGCATTCATGTTAAATCAAATTATAATATAACGTTATTTATTTATAACCGTCTAAATCTATTTATTGGTCGCGAACTATTGACCTCGTACACAAGATCAAAGTCGCGCAACGAGCTATGGAGAGAGCTATGCTGGGAGTTTCACTACGTGATAGAATCAGAAATGAGGATATCCGTAGAAGAACCAAGGTCACCGACATAGCTCGTAGAGTTAGTAAGTTGAAGTGGCAATGGGCAGGTCATATAGCTCGAAGAACTGACAACCGTTGGGGAATAAAGGTTCTCGAATGGCGACCACGAACCGGAAAACGAAAAGTAGGGCGCCCACCCACCAGATGGACTAACGACATTGTTAAGATCGCAGGAGGTCAGTGGATGGAAAGGGCTCAGAATCGTTCTTCCTGGAAATGTATAGGGGATGATGATGATGATGAACCGACCAAATATGAGGCTTTGACCACTCATTACTTACTAGTAAAGGTAGGAGTTAGTTTTTAAATCTGCAAATACATTCATCCGTCAGATACATAACTGCAGCGGCCAGTAGGCCTACCACAAGCTCTGTCTGGCTCTGTCTCTGGCTCTGGTTTTGAGTATGTGTGAGTACTGACTAAACAAATCCTACGTCGAAACGTCACACACACAGTATAAAACACTGGTGAACACTCACACAGACTCTAAATCAGAGACAGAGACAGAGACAGAGGCAGACAGCTTGTGATAGACCTACAGCAAGAATACCCAGTTGTGGCCAAGCCTTGTAGCATAGTACCTACTTTTCTCAAATAATACGAGGAAATTAAAACTAAGTACTATTTGAACTCTATTTGTCAAATACAATTTCGGAAAACAACGAACGACACAACTTTTTCTAGCGTTGAAGCGTTCATTCGTTTTTTTTTTCAATAACGGCATTAAATTTTGCAAACCCGTTCGATATTTTAATAAACCTTAAATAAGTTACCTCCTTGGTTACCATGTTTTGAAGTAAAATATCGTTCCATTTTCAAATTACTAGGTAATTTATCTGGTCGCTAAACACCACAGTAGGTAATGGATGATCAACTTTTGCCACTACTCGTATTTTTGTATGCATCATCCTTACAGCGTAGTGACCCTAATCCACAGGCAAGACATGGCCAATAGAAACAAGGACTGGTCTCTCAGCTCAGTTCGCAGTAGCTCTGCCTTCTGCGCCGTAGGTCGTGGGTTCGATCCCCACCGAGAACAAATATATTTGTGTTCAACATAGATGTTTGTTCTCTGTCTGGGTGATATATTGTATTCGATGTATGTATTTACAAAAAAAAGTATTTAAGTATTATATCAGCTATCTGGTTCCCATAGTACAAGCTCTGCTTAGTTTGGGGCTTGATAGTGTTGTGTGGATTGTCCGCAATATTTATATAAAAAATGCGGAGCTGACTAAAAAGCAAGTTTTTAACCGCGGCAATATATTTGTTCCTTCATTATTTGAGAGCTCTAGAGTACTCCCAGTGATATCCTTACATAACTCAAAGCTCTCAAACACAACACAAACTAATATTTATGTGCTACTAAAAATTTAACCGCTATAATTTATTAGGTGAAGACTACCGATTGAGAAGGGTCATGTTCGGTTCCGCCGTTTAGCGGTTTATGGGGCGCCCCACTAAATAAACAAACAGCGTTTAGTGTTAATGGGGGCTATAAAATTAGTAATTTCATTGTTTTTAGTGGGGAATTGTGAACTGAACGGGAGTTTTTGCAATTTTGCGAGACTAGCAAAGTAACGACGAGCATAGTGAAAAGATTTTTAGTGCGCCTCAGAAAAGCTCATTTTGAGCACTTCACGCACAATCTTTTGGAACTAAAAAAATAATTCTTATCCACCTCTTTCTTACAAAAATATGTGTATACCTATAGGTACTTCTACGAGGTGTGAGATGCCTAGATTCACTTTGAAATAAGAGAAACATGTTTCAAAAATCTTGGTCTTCATTTTTCATATCGACATAGAACGTAACTTGCTTATGTAAAATTACGAAAAATTTTAGAGATAGGTATTTTTTTTTAAGATTTTTATAATGTCCCAAGCGTTAAAGAACCAAGCAGGAAGTTAAACTTTTGGGACATTATACAAATCTGTGTGTTTTTTAAGTGTAGTATAAACACTATAAAATTACTTTTAAAAAATGTAAAATTGCGTTTATAATAGTTTTAACAGTAGGTATATGTTTTTTTTTACATACAACTAGTTGATGGAACAAACATAATGGCCCCCTGAATTACCTCGTAGGTCACGCACGTCAAGAAGATAGGTAAAGTGCCGGAAATGTGAATCTTATCTGTTTGTATTTCATATTCTTTGGCCACACACCTCGCTTGACTGAACGCATAACATTACTCGTTCAATGCGTGACCAAGACTTGCTCAGACGTCTAGTGGAAGTCGGATCCAGTGCATTGGTTATGCCTTGTGGAACAATTACATTCTTTTTATAAATTATAAAGTGAATTTGTGGAAAAAAGGTTGAAGTAAGTAAAACTTTCAGAATTCCGTCATAAATTTTTAACAAATTTGAAAATTTTCATAATTAATGTTGCTGACACGTATTTAATAATAACTAGGTCTTATACCTAGGTCTAATACCTAGTTCTTTTTGTCGTTGTGTCGTGTTAAAATAACAAGTGAATTTCAAATAACTTTAGAGACTTCATGGTCAAACTGCTGAACCGATTTTGATAAAATTTCTAAAAGACCAATCTGGACCTTAAAAATTAAAATGTTGAAATCCGTTCTTAAATGACGGTAAATAAGTGATTTTGAATTGAATACTATTTTCCTATCGGTAATCATTAAAAATACATAAAAAATCCATGAATTACTGCACGTTTTAAATATTTTAATACTAGACTGTTTTTTTAATTTTAATATTAAAATTATGTTTATCATTTTCAAATACTACAGAAATGCAAACTAGGCAACTAACTTCTACTAATACTAGTTCCGAATATCAAAACAGTTACGGAATACTGATTAAACGCACTAATTCTGTGTATTAATTGATAACCAAAGGCTTACGATTACGATACTAAAACCTAATTCTTGCGTCATCAGTCCACATTATGTTTGATGTTTAACAATTAGGGATAAGTTGCAAAAGCAGCCCTAACTCGAGGTAATAAGGATCACGTCATGTTGGCAACGAGATTTGTGTCGGCTTATCTCAACGTAATTTGGACTTACCGTAAATAAGTCTATGACAAACGCATATTAGGGATTTGCCTTGTTTTGAAAGAAAGAAAGAAAGAAAGAAAGAAAAAATATTTATTTGCAAAGCAAAGAAAACTCACACTCAAACTGGTTCACTGGTTCGTTTTTTGGTTTGTAACCCAACAAACGAACCAGGTAGAGTCACCTACTGAACATGTTACCGAGATAACAGAGACCACAAGCTCTGTCTCTGGCTCTGGTTTTGTGTCAGTGTGAGTGCTCACTAGGTTGTGTGTGACTGTGTGTGTGACGTTTCGACAAAGGATTTATTTAGACAGCACTCACACATACTTAAAACCAGAGCCAGAGACAGAGCCAGATAGAGCTTGTGGTAGGCCTACTGGTGTTGTACCTTTCGATCCTACGGTCGCGGGTTCGAATCCAGTCGTGTGTATGGATTTTTCTGTTCGAATCATTTATGTACACAATGCTAGTGCAAACGGTGAAGGAAAACATCGTGAGGAAACCCACGGCTTAGTCAGCTCCAACGTATTGACCATAACTTTTCTGTGGATCAGGCCGACTAAGCTGTCAGGAAGGTATAAGTGCTAGGCAAGCCTATATTCCATCTAAAATCTTGTCCTAGGTACTATAGCGTCCTCTAAGTAGGGGCACGAGTAAACACCAGTTTCTACTGCGTTTTCCTGTCCAAAAATGTATGTGCACTAAGCCAGTACTCTAAAACGTATGGTAAACGGTACGGTGTATAGAACCTAAAAAAAGTTTAAAACGTGTGTCAAATGCACAAAAAGAGCCTCTTTGAGGCGTTCTTGAAATCCTTTGACCACACTGGTTCAAAACACTGACACTATACGAATAAGTGAAGATTAAAACACTTGAGAGACCGACTATAATAAGGCCACACCGCTAAACCAATTTTACCTAATATCTGTGACCAATCTGGAAGTATTAAATTTCAGATACAAAAATATTTTTTTAAACTGTTTCAAAAATTATGAAGCAATGTGATAAAAAACATAGCAAATTAAAAAAACAACCGAATTGAGAACCTCTCTCTTTTTTATTTATAGTCGGTTAAGAAGTATTAAGTTTTAAAATCATTCTTCCTTGAACCGTTTGTCATGTCCAGTACCCGAAGTCGGAGTTTTGCTACCACATTTCGTTACCAAATGTTGTTTTCGTTTCGCCTATTTGTCTCTCTCTATTGTATGGAGAAAATATGAGACGGCAAAAATCGTAATACGTTACGTAGTTAGAGTTGTTGTCTCATCTTTTCTCCATACAATAGACAGAGACAAATAGGCAAAACGAATACAACATTTTGGTAACGAAATGTTGTAGATGCACTGGGACTTCGGGCTCTGCACTGAACTTCTCCAGACTAGTGGTTAATAATTATGATAATTATAGTATTTCTGAGCAACTTCTAATTAGGTTCAGTTCGTAATGCATGTTAATTTCTATTAGGTGATGTAGTGGTAATGTTGTATGAAGCAATGTTAATTGCATTACGTTATGTACCCGACTTTTTCATACCATTTATGTTCATTGGATTGTAACATTGGCCTTACGAAACAAAACGCTTGCGTCCGGAACGTATATAGGTATAGGCAATCGGTTAGAAAAAAAGAAAGAAAAGAAAGAAAATTTATTTATTTATGACGGCACACGGTAGATATGAGAAACACGAACATTTTAGATACCGTGGAATGGGGTTAGTTTGATTCACGGGGTAACATTGATAAAAACTTTATATTTTTTTAAAACAGGAATTGTTTAATTTCTGAATGCAACCGAAAAATTTCGCCTTGGCAGCACTGAATGTCACTCTTCGACATTACCCAAGCGCTGCACGTACAAACAGATCGCTACCGGAGATTTTCATAAAAAACTGTGAGTATTGTGTTTAAAGTATTTTAGGGGTTAAAATAACTTCGAGGGTAGCAGATTGGATATGAAAGTTGCTAGAAAAAATGATTGTTTATGTTGTTATGTGTTTAATTAGCTTGAGAAAGAAGTTGTTTTTGTATTCTAACCTCAAAAATTTCATTCAGTGGCGGTTTATTTTCTATACGGGGTGTCATTGATCATAGGCATGGGGTTACTTTGGTCATTGATCAATCTCATCCCATAACCTAGCAATTTTGCTGTTTGTGCTTTTTTAACATAAATTATCAATATATTTGCAATGATGGCTGCTTTAGATGCTTTTTTTTACTTTCAGCGCTATGCCAAGAACATATATACATGAAGCGTTTAGGCGCTCGCGCCTATCGGAATTATAATGAAGACGTGTTAGAACGAGCAGTAGTTGCAGTTGTAGAAGGTCGTATGACCTTACGTTGGGCTTCAGAGAAATTTAAAATACCGTATGGTACGATTTTCAATAAATACCACGGAAAATTTATAAAAAAGCCGGGTGCTCAGCCAGTATTTTCTGAAAATGAAGAGAAATCTATATTGAAAGCTTATGCCAAATGTTCTGAATGGGGATATCCCCTTCCTAATTATGTTTTTACAATTAATATATCTCAATGAAACGTTAAAATAAAGGTCATTTTTCAAAAAGTATTTTTATTGCCTTGATCAATGTCACCCCTAAACTTTAAAAAATTAATATCTTTTTTGCACTTAACCGATTTTTTTTGTTCTTTCGAAATAATAACGTTTAAAGGGGTTACTTTCATTTGCCGTGAAAATATTAGGGGGTATCAAAGTAACACTTACGGTTTAACATTGACCACTCACATTTATATTTTTCATCGACATATTATATATTTAAAAAAGAATCTAATTCATTGTATCGATTGTATAGTAAAAACCGATATTCCAATTTTTTTTTCGTCTTCGGTACGTTTGTATTTTCGAAAATACGGTCATTTGAATTTTTAAATTGATCAATGACACCCCATTCCACGGTACAAGAACACATTTAAAAGAATAGGAGTGATAGAAGAAGAACACAGATACATGGTTACTAAGTCTTAGTATAAATAATAAATAAATTATTGATTATTATAGCCCCAAATTAAGCAGAGCTTGTACTATGGGAACCAGATAGCTGATATAAGTAGTACTTATTAATATTTTTTTGTAAATACATACTTCTAATTAACGTATCATTGGTTCTTTCGAACCAAGTGTGGTGATAGGATTTGAAGTGCGTCTCAATGAGGTTCCTTTCGTGCACTTCATACATAATTTTGAACTTTAGGTTCAATGACATGCTGGGTTTCCACGCAATGTTTTCCTTCACCGTTTGAAAGCACTGGCATAGTGTTCATATTTTTTAGCATACAAAGTCATTGGCACACGAATGGATTTGAAACCTTTGGATTGGAAGGCGGGGCCGCTACCACCAGGCCACCAGCAAATACATCATACTAAGAAAATTTTATGACACCCATAGACAGAGAACAATTATTTATTTATTTATCTATGTTCACCCACACAAATATTTGTTATCGATGGGGATCGAACCCACAACCTACGGTGCAGAAGGCAGGGATACTTCCAACTGAGCTGAGAGACCAGTCGGCAGTAGCAGTCTTTAAAAACTATGAACCAAACTCTTCAATAAGTATTGTTCTCCTCTGTTCCTCTTCCTTGAGAGCACTGCTGGACTAGTGGTAGCGGCTCCGCCTTCCGATCCGTAGGTCGTGGGTTCAAATCCAGTCGTGTACCAATGAGTTTCTCTGTAGAAAAAAAATATGCGCACTAAGCCAGTACTCTCAAAACGGTGAAGGAAAACATCGTCAGGAAACCCGCACATCAAGTGCGGATTATAAAAATTTGCCAAAAAAAATATTTTTCTATTCCTCTCCAGCAACGTTCGGCGACCATAATTAATGAAACTGAATTTTCTTTTTCCAGAGCCAATGTGAGCCACAATGGTGCAGGTCAGCAAGCATCTCTTCGACATCGCTTGTCGAGGCGCACCATGCCATCAGATCCTGCATCCTTGGGAGGAGAACTGCCTCAAAGCCTTCCCACCGCTGTTCCTGGCATCCACCATCGGCAGTGCCAAGTTCTATGGCGTTGTTTATGCTGTAAGTTATCGAGGAAGTTGGTGAAATGCTAGACTCATTCATTCATTCATTCATTTTTAGGGTTCCGTAGCCAAATGGCAAAAACGGAACCCTTATACATTCGTCATGTCTGTCTGTCTGTCTTTCTGTCTGTCTGTCTGTCCGTATATCACAGCCATTTTTCTCCGAAACTATAAGAGCTAGACTGATGAAACTTGGCGAGTAGATGTATTCTGTGAACCGCATTAAAAATTTTACACAAAAATAGAAAAAAAACTATAAATTTTGTAACTATAACAATGATAATTAAAACAAACTATTACAAAAAAATTGCATCGAAAATAATAAAAACAGGTCTTTGCATATATTGTGGCAGCACTTTTGTGTGTTGACACTGATTTTTGAGCTGTTCCCAGTAGCTTTACCGAGTAGTCTTACCACTTGAACTGCTGGGAATTTTCTTCCCAACAGACTTACTAGACCTCTGGAAGACCACTGGAAACATTGTACCCAGGAGACTTGGAGACGAACAGCTCAGATTTTCTGCCCTCCTAATTTAGACAACCGTAACTACTAAAAGTATAGTTTCGAGATATTCGCGCCTAAAGTTTTTTTTCTTAAAAAAGTGACCAGTGTCGCAGTTTTAAGAAGTATTTGATTTTGATTATTTTGGTGCATAGTTGTGATGATTCCCTACATAATGATTGGTATAATGTCTTGATAGCGTTATTACTTTCAATTTAATTTAGCAAGTAATATTTATGTTTAGCACATTGCTAATATTTCATATGCTTATCCTAGGCATGAGCACCGTATGTCAAGTAGTTACGGTTTATATGCCTAGGAATCGATTTTACTTGGCATAACAAAAAGCACTAACTAATTTTTACGTGTAAACGCATAGATAGAAAAAGCAGCCAAGTACGAGTCGGACTCGCCCATGAAGGGTTCCGTAGTATCAAAGTAACATAATATAAAGGTTCTTGTAGTTCGTCGAAAGGTAAATTGCGGTTTACGATTTATGACGTATAAAAAAAAACTACTCACTAGATCTCGTTCAAACCAAATATCGTTGGAAGTTTGCATAGTACAACATATATTTTTTTTAGTTTTATCATTCTTTTATTTCAGAAGTTAGAGCTTTTTTCCGCTTTAGAAGTGTCTCTCGCGCAAACTATTCAGTTTAGAAAAAAACGATATTAGAAACCTCAACATCATTTTTGAAGACCTATTCATAAATACCCCACACGAATGGGTTTGATGAAAAAAAATTTTTTTGAGTTTTAGTTTCAAGTATGGGGACCCCCAAAATTTATAGTTTTTTTTCTATTTTTGTGTAAAAATCTTAATGCGGTTTACAGAATACATCTACTCGCCAAGTTTCATGAGCCTAGCTCTTACAGTTTCGACACGTCCAAAATCTAAATACTTAATGGCACTTTCAAAATCACTTCTCCACTACGAAAATAGGCGATAAGAACAACAAAGTCTTATAAAATATTACTTTACGGTGCTATTCATAAGGTTACACATTTGGATACAAGACCAAATTCATATAATTGCGATAAGGAAAAGAACCGTAAGGGCTCATACGGTATTAATGTTTAGGAATGCTATTAAAAAATTCGCGGTTACGGTGCTCATGACTCAATTAACTTCGTAAATATAGGTTTTATTTAAAATACGTCAAAGAGAACATTATAGATCTCATCACGCTAATTCCGAATCTACAGCTAACTAATTTTTGATAAAAACCCTACTTACGGTTGTCTAAATTAGGAGGGCAGTTTTTTCGAGTAAATTCAGTGCGCGTGGTGGGGAGGTGACAGTGTCGCACAGTGCTGCCACGACATGCATAAAACTTACATTTGTTCATTAATATTTCATTGCTTAGCGATAGCTAATAACGCTTTATAGCCAAAGAGAAAAAATAAATAAAACTACGGCCACTAAGACAAAGATTACCTAACAAGGTCAGGTTATACTATTTTCAAACAATGGGTACTTTAAGGAAACCTACACCCATTGTTATTATTAATAATAATTAATCAACTTATATTGTGGATAATCTACACAACACTATCTAGCCCCTTATTAAGAGGAGCTTGTATTATTTATTTATTTATTTATTTATTTTTATTTATTTATATATAACCATTGCCCTATCGTAACAGGAGTATCCTAATACAATAGAGCAGCCTTTCATAATCTGAATTTTAGTTTCTATAAATTATACATTACAAACAAAAAAACTTAATAAAAATAATCACAATAATATACCCTGAATCAAATCAATTACCTAACAAAAATAAATATTATTTATGGATAGCTGATAATAAATTAAATAATACTACACAATGAATAAATATTTATTTTGTTAATACATACTTAGAATACAATACAACACCAGAAACAGAGAACAAACATCTGTGTTCATCATACAAATATTTATTCTTAGTGGGAATCGAACCCACGGCCTATGGCGTAGAAGGCAGAGCTATTACCAATTAAGCTTAGATGCCAATCTGTAGTAGCATAGTCTGTTAAAAAAAACTCTTCAAAAATTATTATAAACATAGCAGCGCAACAGCCTTAGCAAAAAATTAATAGTTAAATATTTAATTATGATAATATTTGTTACATAATACATACAATAATTTAAAAAGTTCCTACACAAACCTAAAAAAAGCAGCCAAGTGCGAGTCGGACTCGCCCATGAAGGGTTCCGTAGCATCAAGTAACATAATATAAAGGTTTTAAAAAGGTAAGTCGTCAAATTTCGGTAATCGTCAAAGGGTAAAATAAGGGTTTACGATTTATGACGTATAAAAAAAAAACTACTGACTAGATCTCGTTCAAACCAAATATCGTTGAAAGTTTGCATAGTAATGAACAACATATATTTTTTTTAGTTTTATCATTCTTTTATTTTAGAAGTTAGAGGGGGGGGGACCAACTTTTTTCCACTTTGGAAGTGTCTCTCGCGCAAACTATTCAGTTTAGAAAAAAACGATATTAGAAACCTCAACATCATTTTTAGGGTTCCGTAGCCAAATGGCAAAAACGGAACCCTTATAGATTCGTCATGTCTGTCTGTCTGTCTGTCTGTCTGTCTGTCCGGCCGTGTCACAGCCATTTTTCTCCGAAACCATAAAAGCTAGACTGATGAAAGTTGGTGAGTAGATGTATTCTGTGAACCGCATTAAGGTTTTTACACAAAAATAGAAAAAAAACTATAAATTTTGGGGGTCCCCATACTTGAAACTGAAACTCAAAAAATTTTTTTTCATCGAACCCATACGTGTGGGGTATCTATGAATAGGTCTTCAAAAATGATGTTGAGGTTTCTAATATAGTTTTTTTCTAAACTGAATAGTTTGCGCGAGAGATACTTCCAAAGTGGAAAAAAGTTGGTCCCCCCCCCTCTAACTTCTAAAGTAAGAGAATGATAATACTAAAAAAAATATATGTTGTACATTACTATGTAAACTTTCAACGATATTTAGTTTGAACGAGATCTAGTCAGTAGTTTTTTTTTTATACGTCATAAACGGAAACTCAAAAAATTTTTTTTCATCGAACCCATACGTGTGGGGTATCTATGAATAGGTCTTCAAAAATGATGTTGAAGTTTCTAATATCATTTTTTTCTAAACTGAATAGTTTGCGCGAGAGACACTTCCAAAGTGGAAAAAAGTTGGTCCCCCCCCCTCTAACTTCTAAAGTAAGAGAATGATAATACTAAAAAAAATATATGTTGTACATTACTATGTAAACTTTCAACGATATTTGGTTTGAACGAGATCTAGTCAGTAGTTTTTTTTTTATACGTCATAAACCGTAAACCGCAATTTACCTTTCAACGAACTACAGGAACCTTATTATGTTACATCAAGTAACATATATAAAGGTTCTTGTAGTTCGTCGTGCTAAGGAACCCTTCATGGGCGAGTCCGACTCGCACTTGGCTGCTTTTTTGAAGACCTATTCATAGATACGTATGGGTCCGATGAAAAAAAAATTTTTGAGTTTCAGTTTCAAGTATGGGGACACCCAAAATTTATAGTTTTTTTTTCTATTTTTGTGTCAAAATCTTAATGCGGTTCACAGAATACATCTACTCGCCAAGTTTCATCAGTCTAGCTTTTACGGTTTCAGAGAAAAATGGCTGTGACATACGGACGGACAGACAGACAGACAGACAGACAGACAGACAGACAGACAGACAGACAGACATGACGAATCTATAAGGGTTCCGTTTTTGCCATTTGGCTACGGAACCCTAACAAAAAACAAGGCAATAGACTTTTTCTCTCGGTATATTTAAATAACAAAAACTGACAAAGGAAATGTTTCGAAATGCGCCAAATAGGTATGTGTACAATCTAAAAATGCAGAAAATTCACTAATTTAAAAGCAAACACGAAGTACAAAAGTGTTTAGAAGTGATTTTCGGTAGGGGTGGTACTAAAAGGCACCGCCATGATAGTTTTACAGCAATGGCTGAATTTTTTTGTCATTGTTACTTGTATGTGATCCTTGTGATTAGAAAATATTAGCTTGTGAGGCATAAAATAAATAATTTAGAGTCGTTGTAGTAGTAGAGCTCTTTGTGAAGGGCTCGTCCGGGGAAGTACTACCACCATGCCTATATCTGTCTGGAAGCAGCATGTGTTTCGGTTTGAAGGGTGTGGGTGCCGGTGAAATTACTGGCACGTGAGGCTGAACATTTGTATGCCTCAAGTTGATGGACGCAAGGAAGTATATCGTAGGACACGTTCCTGACGTGCGTGACCTACGAGTCAATTATTTGTTATAGGCGATGGTAACCACTTAACATCAGGTGGGCCATTTGCTTGTTCCATAAACCAGTTGTATAAAAAAAAAAGAAGAAAAGAGTGAAATCGGCGTTGACAAATGTTATGAGAGAATGGAAGAAAAATAAATATTGTGTATACATGCCGACAACAATCAATGGGTCTTATTAATAATCCTAGCGTAGCGTTGGACTAGTTAATCCGTGTTTTGTCTCTTGCATTGACATGCAATTGTCAACTCGAACAAATGTGACAAAACACGGATTAACTAGCCCAACGCTACGCCAGGATTATTAATAACACCCTGTATGTTTTCTTTCAAGGCACAAATAGCTATGCGCGGAAAGAAGATGCTAAAAAGGGAGGAATGGATGAAAATGGGCTCTTACTACGTCAGATCTACCATGCTGGGTCTTCTAGTCACCGCTACAGCACCATTTATTAGCTGCTTTATTAGGTAAGGTACGTGGACATTACAGATCCTTCCTTACTGTCAGTTTATCAAAAAACTTACGAATATGATGCCCAGACACGGAAGGTAAACCTTAGTTTTTTGGTGCTTAAGATATTGAGAGCATTTAAAGAGTAGTTAGTGACATGTCCAAATATTATATTCTTCATTGGTTCTTTCGAACCAAGCGTGTTCAAAGGATTTTGAGTGCGCCTAAAGAGCTACTTTCGTGCACTTGACACTTACTTTCGATATTTTTAGGTTATACGACACCTCAGTTTTCTAACGATGGTTTCCTTCACCGTTTGAGAGTACTGGCGTAGTGTTCATAAGCGTTTGGGCGCTTATGTTTTGAACCCACGACTTTAGGAAATTCTATAAAAGAAGAAGACTCTATCTAATATGGTATCTAAATAAGAAGATTTAATATTCTATTAAAGAGTTGTTTAAAATTAAAAATAGTGCTAAAAACCCCGGCAGAAGCTGAAGCATTTTCAGAAGAAAACTGTGTATCACTGTAACTTTAAAATTTACAGGAACATGACTGGTGGTCAATTCCATTATTACGGATACCTCTGGGTCCCATTCACGCTGACAGGCCTCTTCATATACTTGGAACCTCCGAGTAGAAGGGGGCTGGTTATAAACTTGTTCTGTAATTTGGTAAGTTTTTTTTCCGCCCACCACCTCGGAAAGAGTATTTCTGCTCTTCCATATCTGAGTGCAAAAATCGTTTTTATCAGCTAGAGAATAAAATTGAATTTAGAACATCAGGTGCATTAAGTTTATGATTTCAAAATATCATTAAATCTAATAACTTCTACATATTATAGGGTGTCAAATTTACCATGCAACCTTTTATTTAATTTGTTAAAAACTCAGACTCGAAACCTTCTTGGTGTAATACTTCTTTAGAATTTACGCGCACCATTTTTTTAGGGTTCCGTAGCCAAATGGCAAAAACGGAACCCTTATAGATTCGTCATTTTTGTCTGTCTGTCTGTCTGTCTGTCTGTCTGTCTGTCTGTCTGTCCGGCCGTGTCACAGCCATTTTTCTCCGAAACCGTAAAAGCTAGACTGATGAAACTTGGTGAGTAGATGGATTCTGTAAACCGCATTAAGGTTTTTACACAAAAATAGAAAAAAATCTATAAACTTTGGGGGTGAAAATCTATATACTTGAAACTGAAACTCAATTTTTTTTTATTCATCAAACCCATACGTGTGGGGTATCTATGGATAGGTCTTCAAAAATCATGTTGAGGTTTCTAATATCGTTTTTTTCTAAAACTATAAATTTGGGGGTCCCCATACTTGAAACTGAAACTCAAAAATTTTTTTTTCATTAAACCCATACGTGTTGGGTATTTATGGATAGGTCTTCAAAAATGATGTTGAGGTTTCTAATATCGTTTTTTTCTAAACTGAATAGTTTGCGCGAGAGACACTTCCAAAGTAGAAAAAAGTTGGTCCCCCCTCCTCTAACTTCTAAAATAAGAGAATGATAAATCCAAAAAAAATATATGTTGTACATTACGATGTAAACTTCCAACGATATTTGGTTTGAACGAGATCTAGTCGGCAGTTTTTTTTTTATACGTCATAAATCGTAAACCGCAATTTACCTTTCGACGAACTACAAAAACCTTTATATTATGTTAATTGATGCTACGGAACCCTTCATGGGCGAGTCCAACTCGCACTTGGCTGCTTTTTTTTTAATTTAGTCATTTCCTCGCTGAGGTGGGATGAAAAGTTTCGTGTTGCACTCGCAAAGATTTTTCACCTTGTTATCTTTTGATTTCCTCGCTTGCTCGGTCATCAAAATTGAGCACGCGGTTATAAAGCAATTTTGCACTCTTGTTTAACAAATACTAAACTATTATATAGGTTCATAATCGGTTAGGTAGGCAGGTACTTTTTATAATCACGTAGTTCAAAAGAATCTATAAGTAACCTACAATGCCTACCCTACTCCTACTGCCAAATTCAGTTTCAAAGAGACGGATCAAAATTTTTCGATCAAATAAAATAACCTAGTTATTTTGTCAGACAATAAATATTTCTTCATAAAATATTTATAGCAAACGACTTTGGATCTTATTATATTTTCGTCATTATTGTTTTTATTAAGTTAATAAAATTGTTACAGATTTGTAAAATATTTATTATTGTACAATTATTTATGTAAATATTTATTTATGAGTGGGTAAATTACAAGTGTTTTTCCAGTTTATCGAGTACAGGCTTCGCAATATGAAACATGCTGGCTACCTATCCGTGACAAAAACACAGCAAACTTTTATGTTCATGTTGGGTAGCTCTCTCCTTTTCTACCTCATGAGGTTAGAGGGAGAGAAGAAAGAGCGGACGCCATTGTTTTGGTGAGTGTTTCCAATGTGATCTTGTTTTTTTTTTTTCTGGTCATCTCCATCTAGGAATCGATTGTAAACCCAATTCTCTATGGAATGATTTTCGGCAAGGAATGATTTTAATTCTACTTGAATTTTGTTTTTTAGAATGTTTTTATATTTAATTTGTGTTGCAGGTTGTACACTCCCGAAAAAGTTCGAAGAAAAGATGGCGCTCAAAGAAATGTGTGTCCACATAATGGACCTTGCCAGATACATGTGGCTAAGGTAAATACATAAACTTATAGCAGTACGCAACAAATATTGCACATCGGCTAACTTCGGCTTCATAGAGCGTAACGTACGTCAGAAAGAGATAGCGCTCTACAAAGCTGAAATGCCAATGGGCAATATTTGTTGCCTACAACCGTACCTACCTATCTTATTGTTGTTAGCATAATCATTAAATTGACATCATCAATTTTGCTCTCATCTCTCGGCCCAACAGATTTTTTTTTCTAATTTCTTCAATCATTGATTATCCTGTAGTCACTACTTTTTACTCATATGTTCCACTATTTTATCCCTAGTATAAATGCTAGTTCACTCACGGTGAAGGAAAACATCGGGAGGAAACCGGCATGCCGTAGAACCTAAAAAAATCGAAAGCATGTGTTAAGTGCACGAAAAAAGCCTCTTTGAAGATCACCAAAGTGTGATGACAGGATTTAAAGTGCACTTATTAAAATCCTTACACCACACTCCTAAAGAACTAGTGACTCGATAGGCTTTTTGTTAGTTTATTCGAGGTTTTGAGTAGTTAGTTACGAGTAAATTGCCGTTAATTACTCTACAAAGATAGAATGTAGGTGTACCTACCAAGCACAACACAATGTTCTTGTTGCTAAATAGCTACATTACTCCGAACAAAGCGCTTGCCTACACGAGGCTAAAATTAACTCCGTTTATCATTGCAAATAGAACATAGGTCTAGGTTAAATGGACGGCCACTATTAGCTAATCAATAAGTAATAAGCATCAATGGTTTATCTAAGTACCTAACTACACTGTAAACAAAGCAAAGATAGTTTGAGATCGTTTTTGATTTGAGTTTTGATGAATCTTAGCTCTACTCTACCTTATCGAAAGGTGAGTCATTTTCTTATAGAATTCTTATTTTTAATTTAAAATAAAAATCCTACCAAAATAAATGAATCTTAGCTCTACTCTACCTTATCGAAAGGTGAGTCATTTTCTTATAGAATTCTTATTTTTAATTTAAAATAAAAATCCTACCAAAATAAAATTTAGGTTAGGTAGTCAGGAGACACAATTTTTATTATTGAGCAACGTTTTGTGGCTTCATCTCCCAATTTAATCTTTTTTTTTTAATTCAAATTCAAGTTCATACAAAAGAAAAAGTACTTTTCGTGTCACTAGTTCTTTCGAACCAATGTGGTGAAAGGATTTAAAGTGCTCCTCAGAGAAGTTCCTTTCGTGCAGTAATTTCTAAGCGATTCTCATATTTTTTTATATATTAACTGTGTTTTTTCCAGGGTTACGCGACCTACTTTGGTGTCGGTCTTGGCATTTCCCTGGCACGGGCTATCCTCCCCGGCATCAGGTCGCCACTGAAGGCCATCTCTTCCATCAGAGGCAAGCACTTCAAGCTGGCGCTGTTCTTCGGAAGCTATATCGGTATTTACAGAGTACGACTTAGTTTTAGCTTTGACAGATTTACGACCAGTTTCTGAAATCACAAACCTTTTCTTGAAATGCTAGCTGATCAAAAATTTCAGTTGATAGGCAACTCCAAATCAGTCTCAGAGACAGGGGTCTGTGAGACTAATTTGGAACCTAGTCTCTCCTTAACCAGTAACTAACTTGATTGAAAAAAAAATCCCACAAACATACAAATATCAACATTCTTCTTCCAGGCTGTAATCTGCTACTTATGCCGTAAGAAAGGCTACGATTCGGCTCTGTACGCACTACCCGCAGGCTACCTGGCAGGACTGTCGTTCATTTTCAGTCCTTCATTAGGACTGTCCATCGCGTCTGTTACTGCAGCTTTCAAGGTAAGGACTTTCTTCTTATAATACTTCTAGCTGACGGATCAAGCATATGGCCCACCTGACGTTAAGTGGTAACCATCACGTATAACAAAGCATTACCTCGTAGGTCACGAATGTTAGGAACGAGCCCTACGATGCACTGCCCTGCGTCCATCAACTTGAGACATACAGATATTCAGCCTCACGTACCAATAAATTCACCGGCTCCCACACTTTTCAAACAGGAACACAGCGATGCTGCTTCACGGCAAAAATAGGCATGATGACTTTTGGCTAAACCACCAAAATTGCTATAACTTATCTAATTTAGTCAAATCGGCCTTGTGTAAACTTTTGTACATTTTGTAACATTATAATATTATTTTGAGTAAATAAATAAAATCATCTACAACTAAATCAAGCCCGATCCAATTGAAAGTCTCGTAAAAAGATTAAAACACTTGAAGTAATCATAATAAATAGTTTAAACCCAACCCCACGAGCAAGGAGTTTCAAAGTATTTATCATATTTTAGTTGATTTATTTATTTGGAGGGTTCTGTCGCGTAGCAACGCTGATACCCCATAGTATGATAATGATAACACGCCAAGAAAATTAACTAACTTTCAGTTTTTTTTACCCTTCATGAATATGCTCAAATGTGAGCCAACTTAAAAGTTATGCTGCGCTGAAAGGCTACTTATGAGACTATCCATTCTGATACTACTAATTACGACCTCACGAATTTTGTCATCAAATGAGACAAAATAATCAATTTATCTATCTTTAAACGCACGCAACAGTAATCACAAGCCGAACTCCGATCCCTGTGATGTTTTAGGAAAAACTATGCGGATGTATGGAAAACACTAGGTATATTAGTAAATAATATACTTACAGTAATCAGCACAACCACAACGCTGATAATGATGTAACCTGATATTACCAGTAGCTTTGATCAAATAAGCATTTCCATTAATTTCCGATATTCCTAGAAATAGGAATATAATCATGGAAATGCTTTGGTTGGAATCTATTAATTCAGATTAGTTGAGTTACGAGTATCTATAGATCCTTTGCAAAGGTCTAATTATAGCTCATTACGTAAATACTGTAGGGTTATTGTTCTGATATATATTTCTTATATACTTTTTAGGGTTCTGTAGCCAAATGGCAAAAACGGAACCCTTATAGATTCGTCATGTCTGTCTGTCTGTCCGGCCGTGTCACAGCCATTTTTCTCCGAAACCATAAAAGCTAGACTGATGAAAGTTGGTGAGTAGATGTATTCTGTGAACCGCATTAAGGTTTTTACACAAAAATAGAAAAAAAACTATAAATTTTGGGGGTCCCCATACTTGAAACTGAAACTCAAAAAATTTTTTTTCATCGAACCCTTACGTGTGGGGTATCTATGAATAGGTCTTCAAAAATGATGTTGAAATTTGTAGTATAGTTTTTTTCTAAACTGAATAGTTTGCGCGAGAGACACTTCCAAAGTGGAAAAAAGTTGGTCCCCCCCCCTCTAACTTCTAAAGTAAGAGAATGATAATACTAAAAAAAATATATGATGTACATTACTATGTAAACTTTCAACGATATTTGGTTTGAACGAGATCTAGTCAGTAGTTTTTTTTTTATACGTCATAAACGGAAACTCAAAAAAAAATTTTTCATCGAACCCATACGTGTGGGATATCTATGAATAGGTCTTCAAAAATGATGTTGAGGTTTCTAATATAGTTTTTTTCTAAACTGAATAGTTTGCGCGAGAGACACTTCCAAAGTGGGAAAAACTTGGTCCCCCCCCCTCTAACTTCTAAAGTAAGAGAATGATAATACTAAAAAAAATATATGTTGTACAATACTATGCAAACTTTCAACGATATTTGGTTTGAACGAGGTCTAGTCAGTAGTTTTTTTTTATACGTCATAAACCGTAAACCGCAATTTACCTTTCAACGAACTACAGGAACCTTATTATGTTACATCAAGTAACATATATAAAGGTTCTTGTAGTTCGTCGTGCTACGGAACCCTTCATGGGCGAGTCCGACTCGCACTTGGCTGCTTTTTTTTTATCGTTGTGTTGTCATATTTAATTGAATTTGATATTTATCTGGGTGTTGTATTGTATTCTAAGTATGTATTAAAAAAAAAAATATTACGTATTATATAAATAGATAAATAAATATTCTAGACAATCCACTCAACACTATCTAGCCCCAAACTAAGCAGAGCTTGTACTATGGGAACCAGATAGCTGATATACTACTTATATTTTATATTTTTTTTGTAAGTTATATCAGCTATTTGGTTCCCATAGTACAAGCTGTGCTTAGTTTGGGGCCAGATAGTGTTGTGTGGATTGACAACTATATATTTTTTTTCGGAAATATTTCCATGTGTTGTCTTTGTTAAACGAACCAATTTATGCATTGTTCTAAACTGGTGTAGTTTTTATAGATAAATCTCTCCTTTGCAGTTATATTCGACCATCTTGTATGAGAAGAAGCTTCTGCCCACCAGCATTCCACTGCCAGAGCTGCTGTACTGCATCTGTCAAGGCACGCTCATGAACGCGAGGGTCATGCAGCCGGAGACATGTCCTGGCTACATCTTCAATCTGATGAAGACCATCAGCAGTGGAAAGTGAGTAAGCTGGGAATACCCCAATAATAATAATTGTAGCAATAGAGCTCTTTGTGAAGGGCTCATCCGGGGAAGTACTACCACCATGCTAATTTCTGGTGTCAAGCAGCATTGCTGTGCTTCGGTTTCAAGGGTGCAGTGGCTGAAATAACTGGCACGTGAGGCTGAATATGCCTCTTAGTTGATGGACGCAGGGCAATGCATCGTAGGGCAAATTCCTGACGTGCGTGACCTACGAGGCAATGCTTTGTTATAGGCGAAGGTTACCACTGGACATCAGGTAGGCCATACGCTTGTTCCATCAGCTGGTTGTATAAAAAAAACCCTGCCAAAGTTGTGGTTATCGCATTGCTGGGTTTAGATTGGAAGATATGGGTACCGGTACAGTTACAGGTACATGCAACGCCACATTTTAGCCTGCCAATTTTTTAATGTAATTATTGGTACCGAATCATGTAAAAAAACGTATGGGGTAGAAGTAGGCCAGAGAAAAGATGGATGAATTGTGTGAAAGATGATAAGAACAGAGGATAAGAAGTGTGAGTACATGATGCGTGACAGAAGGGAAGAAAACAAGATAAGACGTCTCCACATAAAGTGTGATAATGATAAAGCAAAAAGAAAAATAAAAAAATTGAAAAAAGCACAACGAGTCTGTCACTAAGAAATATGAAATGAAAATATTTCTTTATTTTTCAGAGCGGAGTGGATAAGCGACAACTTTGCAGAACTCGTAAAGAGAGCTCTGTAGGAATATAATTAAACATAGCCTTCTTTGAAGGTCTGGTGAAGAGGACTTTGAACATTATTTAAGAGAAAAAAATGGATAAAAGATATTATACTATTGACATACATTCCGTTTTTCATTTTATCTTCATAATTCGTTGCTATAATGTTTACCTATATGTAGCTGAATGTTTTAGGTGTGCGTGTATTGTTTAACTTTACCCATGTTTTCTTCATAATATAAATAAATAAAATAAATAAATAAATAATAAGAAAATCGAAACTAGATTTAACTGAGAGCAAAAAGGGTCTAAAGAAAAAAGTCCCCTTTTTTCGAAATGACCAAAAATATAAATACACATTGAATGACATGAAGAAGATGACAATCTTCTTCATGTGATGAAATTCATGACATTAAATATTATACTCCAAATACAATAATATAAAAACAACAATCAGCTTAGATCATTGTTTATTCCAACGTTTTTTTTACATAAAATCGGTTATATGAACTGGTTTCACGGATTGATAATAATGGACCATTAGAATATTAAACGATTGTTTATCTCAAATTAAACAACTATCACATATTTTGATGGTCGATTAGCAATCCCTGAAATGGCCCTTCATCTGATAGGTGCATTACACATAGTACACAAATAAACATACTATATAACTTTAGGCACTACGGACTCGTGGTGGTGGTAGCATTAGTGACGACCTGGTCCTTGCTCTTAGATGGAGTGGTGTTCAACGGGTTGATGACGATCACTTTCTTTGCACCACGGTCTTTCTTGTCGGCGTCTCCGATCTTTCCAATGCCAAGACGGCAGACTGCATCACACTGTTAATATTACCAGAATGTTAGGCTTAGATAATCAATTCTATATAAGTCTGCTAGCCTGTACGTAGACTCTCATCATATAAAAAAATTGGTAGAAACCTAACCGTAGTTTGTTGTCTGTTCTTCTAGGCTTGGTCGCGTGGAACTGGCACCTAGACTCACCTAGCTAAAGTTTCAAAGTGATCCTTGCGATTCAACTGAATTTGTGAAACTGAAAAACATATTTGTCCTTTTTTTATTGATCGCAACTTCTAGAGAGTAACAAGGTGGGGAGAAGCCAGTTTCATGATGCTGGTAAAAATGGCTACAAATAAGACGCGCTGGAAGCAGGCTGTCCAGTTTACGAGGATATCCTAGTGATCATGATCTTCAGTCATGAAGTGCCGACCACACTCTCAGTCTGCCTGCATAATAATAGTTGAAGCAAAGTGGTCAGCGCAGTTTGGTGGTATCAACATCCTGAAGCAGTCCACTGCTGGGCAAGTGCCTTCCCTATACATTCGAAGAAGTAATAGTTTGGGCTTTCATTAATTTATTTTGACATTCTAGGATAAAAGCCATGAATGAAGGTTTCTATCGTCTGATTGTCAAAAAATCATAATTTAGTATGTATACCTGTTCCACGTTGTAGAAGTTATTTTTGTTTCCCCCACATCCTGAGTAAATGGTCTCTTTGCAGACCTTCCACAGGTGGTCATAGTGCCATCGACTTACAGCTCCAAAGCAGAAACCGTAGTCAAACGATAAGGCACAAAACCTGGGTCGCTTTGCTGTAGAAACAAATTGCCTAACACATAAGCAACACATCATCGTCAGAAGATTCAGAAAGAAAGCTTTCGTGCAAAATAAAAAACACACTGCCTATTAAGGAGTAGAAAGAAGAGGTAGACCTAAGAAAAGATGAATGAACGGTGTCAAAGATGACATGAGCAAGAAAAGAGTGAGCACTGAGATGACGAATGATAGAGGTGAATGAAAGAAAAAACTGTTTCGCCGACCCCACTTATCAAGGGATAAGGGCAGGAAGATAATGAATAAGAGGTAGCCAAAATAGACATAAGACAATAAAATAATTTTTAAGAACAAATTTGAGTGCATACTTCTTGCACGATTCGAGGAAAAATAAAGAAAATTAAGATCGAAGATATCATGAAAATTATTTGAAGACGAGCACACAGGGTGGTTTTAGAGAAGGGACACACAATTATTCACAAGAATAATAATTAAACATTTTATTATTTCAATAAAATGAGGCACCAGTTCAATATCACTAAGCTTCTATGCTTAGACTGCAATAGAAATATTTTTCTGAGAAAACTAGAAATACTTACGTTTCTCATCAGGTTTAGTCAAGCAAACGTCTTTGCAATCTGCATAGGAGTCGAACCGATTGCCATTGCCCTGGCATCCTCCCCAGTAGAACGTCTCGCAATCTCCTCTTTCAGGAACAAAGTAGTACATTCGGATGTTACCTCGGCATGGGCCAGGGTCAGGTTTTAGAAGACAGCTTTTCCGAGTCACTGGAATCATTTCAGCACTTGGACAAAACCATATGCCAAATAAACAACAACATCTATATCTTTTTGAAGGGCTCGTCCGGGGAAGTACTACATTAATTTGAAGCAAAGTGTCTCTAAAACTTTTGCTTTTGTATTGGTTACATCTCATTTAGCTGAAGTGACACCACACTGGAACATCACTGCTATTTTTGTTTTTGTTTTGTAAAGGATTATCCAAAAAATGGTAGGAACCAAGCCGTAGTTTGTTGCCTGTTCTTCTAGGCTTGGTCGAGTGGAACTAGACTGCTGAATATGTATACTTATAGAAAGAAGTGTGCGCTCATGTATTTTAGCGATACTTTTCCCTTCTACTATGTTTTGTGGTAAAAGAAAATGTTGTCTTGGTTGAAGAGAAAAATATTTTCGTCTTTATGTTTACAAATTAAATTTTAAACCTTGTTAGCGTGAAATAAATATTTAATTTTACCTTTGGGTTTGTAGGCAGTCGATCTAGAAATCTCTTGTGGATATGTGTTATATTGCATCTTCATTTCAACGCATCTAAAACTAACAAACAATACCAAAAATCCAGTCAAAAAAGATTTCATTTCGGTGAATGCAACATACGTATCTGATGACCTTACTGCTGGCAGCGTAATAAATATTTAACAAATAAAAAGATTTATTGCAGTTTTTATTGAAAAACATTGCTAGATTTATTTACGTTATTGTGCTGTGGAAATTGAATAAAATCCAATACCTACATTTTGGATGTATTAAGCTTCGAAAACCTGATTCTAGAAGTGCTATGTTTGGGATTTTCTCTTAAAATATAATTGGTTGCGGTTTAGAGAGTTAAGCAATTGGTGTACACCCAACTATTGGCATTTACCAAATACAGTGACGGAACAAGAACCAGTCTCATTTTCAGCAGTTATCTCCTATACCTATGGCACTATAGGTACATCATTTAAGTATTATGGCCATGGAGGAGCTTCCTTTATTTTCCTTCATTTGACGACATTAACGTTCTGCAATGGTGATCGATGATCAGTGAAACGCTGTCAACTATCGCTGTCATATCTGATAACGTTTTACTGATTGCCACCGCAGAATGCTTAGATGTGCGCAAAGCTACCCCTTTTGAGTGATAATCATGTGTCTTTGATTTTTTTTTAAAGAAAGCCTCACCGACGCTCTTGAAATTATTTTAAAGCAATGCTAGACCCAATTTTCACCTATACCAAAATAGAAACTCAGTGATATTATCCCCCAAACTGTGTCTTGGACATGCCTAAAGTTTTCTACCTCTTTTATTCCCCACAACATTGCCAATGTATTACATTTTTTTCTAACGAAATACTCACATACAATAATAAACCAAACCACAGCTCAAAGAAGAACAAGCATAAATTAACATCCAACAAAATCTTAACTCACTCAATCTACAGATATGAGTGAAGCCACCCCGCTAACAGGAGTTTCGCGAGTTTTAACAGGATAAGCTATCTGCATATACATAAAACGGGTGAACTGTGACATACAGACAGACATTGCTCGGATAAAACATGGAAAGCATTCATTATGTTATAAGATGCCCATTTTCATAACCTTTAGACAAAGTCGTGTTACGTGTTCTTTGTTTTTTTTTTTTAGCTGTTGTCAATTCAATATTTTTGACGTGACATCGTCTTATAATTCGATGGAGCCGGCTGCACGCACGAAAAAACATGGCTCATGCGGCGTTACCGCGCTCTAAAGCGTTCCATTTAAGGCTTGAAGTGCAAGCGAGAGCGTGGAACGAGCGACAAAGCGGCACAATCGGCCTCTGCGTTTGGTAGCATTTGACATCTGTTTATTTTCTTATGACGTTGTCACGTTCAACTATCGTCAGTAAACCGACTTTACAGACAACTGTTTTTTTTCTGTAACCTATTGTGTAGTAGTCACTTATTTAACTTTGTGTCTGTTCACACGCTTTTTATTTATTATTTAACAGTGGAAACTTCCCTGGTTTATGTATTACTTTAAATTTATTACCTATGATTACTATTGTACTGTCTGTTTCCCGAATAAAACAAAATAAAAATATGCTGTTGATGAAGAAGGTTCAGTGATATTATATCTTTCAAAAGGTCAAGAGAGCGCTCTTCTTTTGAAAGAAGTGAGAAGGTCATAGGTGATGATTTGCACCTTAAAAATGTCAAAGATTATCTTAAAAACTGCAATGACGTAGCAGGTAGCGAAAACAAAGAAGAAGAGAAATTTTTTGATTCCATCATGCGTCACATTTTGCAAGACAAAAAGTTGAAGTGGAACTTCACCGCTTTTATTATTTTTGTATTTTTCTTTAGTAAAAGGATCATACAAAAAACCGGTAGGAACCAAACCGTAGTTTATTGCCTGTTCTTTTAGGCTTGGTCGCGTTGAACTGGAGCCTACACTCTCGTAGAGAGTATTATATTCCTTGCACTCACCTAGCTTTAAGACGTTTCAAAGTGATGCTTGTAAATGATTGAACAAAGATATTTTTGAATTTGTTTTTGATAATATTTCCCCTCTGTATTCACAGAGGGGAAATAATTGCTCATAAATGAAGCAGAATCTTTTTAAATAAATGTATTTGACTGACTTTGATAAAATCGCAAGCAACGTCAGATGCAGCCGCTAGTCTCCAGTTTTTCTCGCGAACACCTTATTAGCATATGTATACGTACCGAGGAAGGGTGAACAGCTTCACAGTGGGATACATTAGCAATGTTAATTGTGGCTTCTACATCTACAGCGACTTGCCTCGAGTTTGTGTTCATGTAGGTAAGTACAATCAGCGGCAATAGGATGGTTAAATTTCACAACTTTAACTCTCTTTAAAATAATCAAGAATATGCATTAAGTGTTCCTTTCTCCATACCAATTCCGTAGATTTTTCGGAAGTCGTAAAATGAATTGTTGCGAAATAATTCTTTTTACTTTCCGAACAAGAAGTCAAAAAAAATTAAAATAAAGACATATTTTCCTTCAATCCTCCTTCCTTTCTTTTTCTTAGAATCCTCATATTTAGTGCTATGTATATCTATACTTCTATACTAATATTATAAAGGGGAAAGATTTGTATTTTTGTATTTTTTGTGTAAGTTTGTAATAATTAAGCTCAAAAACTACTATGAGGATTTCAAAAATTACTTCACTATTACAAAGCTACATTCACCCTGAGTAAGATAAAATAATAAAAAATAAATGCCCTCTCATACGAAGCCGGGACAGGCCACTAGTTTTAAATAAAACAGTAAAAATGAAAATCTGATGACAGCGGCCCCTATATAACCGGCGCATGGTTGCCTTTCTATTGGATTCTAATATCCTGTGGTCAATTGCAAAAATCACTTCATGCGATAGGAAACCAAAAGGTTGACTGTACTACAGTTGCTCTAACATGGTAGTTCAAGTTTGAAGCAAGTTTGTTAGTGTAGGTACGTGAAGACTAACATCACTGAAGACCAGTCCATCCACTGAAACATTATAGGAACTTAGTGAAGTTCCATCTTCATCAACTACCGTCGACCGCATCATCACTTAACAGCAGGTGAGATTGCGGTCAAACGCAAGCCTATACTACATAAAAAAAAAAAAAAAACTAGAAAAGTCCATTGCCACTCGGTGAAATTACTGGCACACGAGGTGATGACAGGTGAGTAAGGCGCTAACTGAATGGCGTCCAAGAACTGGGTATAGAAGCGTTGGTCGTCCTCGGCAAGATGGGCAGACGATGTGGTGAACATCGCAGGCAAGACCTGGGATGAGATTGGCACAAGACCGGCAACAGTGGCGCGTACAGAGAGAGGCCTATACCCAGCAGTGGGTGAAGTCGGGCTGTGGATGATGATGATGATGAGGCTGAATATCTGAATGCCTCAATGGATGGACGCAAAGCAGTGCATCGTAGGGCACGTTTCTGATGTGCGTGCCCTACAAGGCAATGCTTTGTTACAGGCAATGGTTACGACTTAATATCAGGCTTATGCTTCCATTAGCTAGTTGTAAAAAAAACCCAAAACAGGAAGAAGAATATTTCTCAGAAGGAGGTCTCTTAACCTTCATTATAGCCACTGACTTCCCGCGATTTTCACAATGGGGTTAGATTCTTATATTATGACAAACGTAGTTTTGTTTTTATTTTTAATTTATCAACCAATTGTGTCCCACTGCTGGGCAAAAGTCTCCCCCAAAACCTTCCATTCATCCCGACCTCCGATCTAAAATTGTTTATACAAATACATATTTGTATAAGTAATAAATATTGTGGACAATCCTCACAACACTAAGTAGCCTCAAATTAAACAGAGCTTGTACTATGGGAACCAGTAGGTCTACCATGATCTCTCTTTGGCTCTGTCTATGGTTCTGGTTTTGAGTCTGTGCGAGTGTTGACTAAATAAATCCTACGTCAAAACGCCACACACACAGTATAATGCACTGGTGAGCACTCACACAGACTCAAAACCAGAACCAGAGACAGAGCCAGACAGAGCTCATGGTAGGCCTACAGATAGCTGATCTTAAATACATATATTATGATACTTACATATTTTTTTTGTAAATACATAATTAGAATACAATATACCACCCATAGACAGAGAACAGACATCTGCCTTCACCACCAAATACATATTAGTTTTCGGTGGTGATCGAACCCACGACCTACGACGCAGTAGGCAAAGCTACTATCAACTGAGCTGAGAGGCCAGTCAATTATCTGCCAAGAATACTTAGAATGTTTTAATAATAAAGTTGTCTTGAATATTCGCTAAAGAATCCCGTCCTGTGATTGAGAAGTCCCTGAGCCTGGATTTTCTCGGAGAATAGTTCTAGCTCAGAGTAGGAATAAGTGATGAAGCGTTGAAATATACAGCCATACTTATAAACGCAATTTAAATTTAATCATTGTTTAAAGTTAGCGCTGTCACTGTTTGTTATTATCCAGTGGTAAGAGATGGTAATAGATTAAGCACTGCTTATCTTTTGACATATTTTTATAAATAAGAGGTCATTAATATTTTAACTGTCACAACTAGTTGTCATTACTGATATTTTCTAAAAGCTTTTTGGTAATGTATTATAAACAACGAAAAAATTAATTAAACAAAATATTTTTAAACTTGTTTCACTTTATCATCTTAAGTCTAGCGCACATCAAAGCTTTCTGCGGTGGCGAACCGAGAAACGATACTTACTTGACAGCGTTTCACTGATCGTCACCGCAAAACGCTTTTAAGAAGTTTTGTATCTGTAAATCAATTTGCCAATCAATGCATAAATTAGAATAACTTTTACCGAAAAAATGCTCATGTCAAAAAAAACATGCTGTCTCTCGCTAAAAACTCCTGCTACTATGCTTCATCATCATTATCATCTCAGCCCGGTATCACCCACTGCCACCAGCATGTAACAGAAGATGAAGGAGGCCTATGAGGCCTCCTTCATCTTCTAGTGACTATGCTTATTAAATCATTTATTTCTCATTTTTATTTAGTCTTCTAAAAAGTTTGCGTTTCGGTTTAAATATGAGTTATTGTATAAATCTTCCTGTTACTGTGTGAACTGTCACGGGTTCATGCCTAAACAAAAAAAATTGTGGAACTCCGGGAATGCTGACAAAAGTCTTTTTTTTTAACGATACAAGGCAATACTTTGTAATAAACAATGGTTACCACTTAACAACCGGCTATATGCTTCTAACACCAGCTAGTTACATAAAAAAATACCTCCCTCCTAGGTTTTGGCGATCTTTGCCATAGTGTTGTCACCTGGTGCATGAGCGTGACGTCCGTTCAAGCCAGTCCAACGAAGTTTTCACTTAAAAAAACACACTGAGCTCATAACAAAGTGACCGCGTTGCCTCTACAATAATGTCCCTCTGAGCTCTAGCAGGTATTTGCAACGAGCTAGTAAGGATTTAGATGTGACACAGTTTAAATTGTTGCATTATTCTAGTTGCTGCCGGGTCTGGATTTAGAAGAGCTCTTTGTTTTTCAAATGCATTTATGTAAAAAGTTTCAGCTACATTTATGAGCTTGGAGAATATTCTGAGAATTGTCATACAGTAGCAGTAATACAATAATTGAAATAATATCAAATTTGAATTATTATTTTTTTTATTAAATGGTATCACAATTTCACTTTGGCTAGGTGAGCCTAGGTGCCAGTTCCACGCGACCAAGCATAAAAGAAAAAGTAAAAAACTACGGCTTGGTTCCTACCGCTTTTTGCATGATATCGGGCTTGATACTATGACTTGCAAAGAAGTGGGCAATTAATATAATTGTCTGAGGGTTAGATATAATAATAAGGACAGACAAAGACTAGGCTAAGTGACGCCACAAAAGAGGGATTGACTAGTGAACTACAAAGTCAAACATATTTTACAATAGCAAATTACAAATAAATTGTATTTACAAAATGAATTTTAGATTTAACTGGAAATCATATTAAAAACCAAAAACTACTTAATTCAGTAGTATCATAAGGATCACTTTGAAACGTCTTAAAGCTAAGTGAGTCTAGGTGCCAGTTCCACGAGACAAACTACGGCTTGGTTCAGTGAATTTTTAGTGTGGTGCCACTTCAAATTAGTGAGACGTGGGGCGGCAATGGCTTAGACTGACACAGGATCAAGGTAGATGGCTCAAACTAAGGGAGGCCTATACCCAGCAGTGGGTGAAGTCGGGCTGTGGATGATGATGATGATGATGAGGCAATACAAAAGCAAAAGTTTCAAAGACAGCACATGCTATGCTTCAAAGTAATAAAAATGTACCTGCATATTAAACAGTTACCTACACTCAGTCTCAGTACCACACAATATAATACCTGAACTTTCCTATCTGCGCTTGCCTCTTTAATACATGTGAAACTATCTGACGATGCTTGCAAACTATCTATAGATAGCTCAAAATCAACCTGGAAATCTTTGTATTTTAACCAGTGCCTAAGTATTAGCAAACGGACGTAGCTACCTTTTTTCTAACTGTCGAGATAGACGTTCTATGTAGCAGAATGACGCTATCAAATAATTGCAGTAGAGATAGGAATTCTTGGCTAAGGCTTCGCCGCGGGCGCGGAAACACATCATTCGAATATAGACTAGTGTAAATCTAGAGACAGAATTATAGTCACAGATACATTGATATTCTCAGAAGAAGAATCCATACAAAAAAGTAAATCAAATATTATTTAAGTCATTACTTCAGATATTCAAAAAATAAAAAAGAAGGGAACACAGATTCTTATTTATTTTCATGGGTTACAAAATAAAATGGTATTTTACTCCTTCTTCTTCTTATCATGTCACTGGTTCTTTCGAACCAAGTGTGGTGAAAGGATTTTTAGTGTCCCTAAATGAGGCTTCTTTTTTATATTTAACTAATTGATGGCGTTGTTTTTTTTATTTAAGCAAAAAAATCTTTTTTTCATTGCTCATACTCTGAAAGTAGGTCTGAAGTTGCCTGAGGGGCCTAATTGAAAGTAAAACTTTCAGCCCTAGGGAGAATCGCTTTCTACTGACAGCTGTCAAATTATAAAAAAAACAAGTTCTATTTTATTCAACCATGTTCCAACTTTCTAAAGTATTTCTAACTGCAAGGAGGTTGTTCAACCAAATTCCAACTTTTTATTCAAGTAGGTTGGAAACCCATTACAACGGTAAGAAGTTTAAAAAGTCTAATTAGAGCGCAATGTAAAATTTAAATTTAAATAACATAAAGATAGTATTAAATAAATAATATATCTTCTAAATTACTTTATTAATATATCATCCATGTCAACAATATTTATGAAAAATATGATAAAAATTAGCACTGCCTACTATCCTCGTGTGTTGATCCCTTATACGGCTTAATTATTATATTCGTACTCGTACGTTCAACTATTTCTTTAAAATAACATAGATTTGAGCAAACAATTTACCATTTTTTAAATTATGAAAATGAAAATTTTGGCTGAATAATGCAGGCGAACCGAAGCCGAAGGCCCGCCAGAGAAAAATAAAAAAAAACCGGGAAGGCGGCAATTCAATCTTCATTTTCACAAATTTTTCTTTCATGTTTTTATTTTTACTTTCCTTGTATTCGTAATGAAAAGCACAGTGTTTACCTCGGATGAAAGTCTTTTAAGTCCCTCAAGCTCCATTGGCGCCCTCGCTACGCTCTGGCGCCAAACCCGTCTCGGGACTCAAAAAACGTGACTTTCAACACTCAGGTAACAATGTACTATTGGTATTTCAACCAGAATTCCTTGCCATGATGTCGAGATCAGAAGACATCATCTTCTTCTTCGCATTTGAATGCGCTTCAACAAGACTTCTTTCGTGCAACTCAAGACATCTTGAGAACGATGGAAAGAGCCAAGAATACAAGTAGGTATATGATCGTAATCTTCTTCTTATTGTGTCACTGGTTTTTTCACAATTCTTGGGCCGACCGAGCTTTTCAATGTCCCATAAATTCACATTGGCATTGCACGACCCCGCACTTTTTATACGTTGTCCGTGTATCGTAGCTGTCAAGGCTTCAACGATGAGGTCGTCGATGAATAAATCCATTCTCTCTTCGAAAAGAAGCAATAAATAAAATTGCAAAATGATCTCGGTCGGCCCGAGAATTAGGCTCCAGCAGTGTGGTTAAGGGGGTACGATTTCCATACAAACTTAATTTACACAACTATGGGCGAATAAAGTATTAATATACACTGAAATAGCTGTAATAGGCTTTTACAGTGGTCCTTATTACCGGCCAGTTATATAAAGTTGGAGTGTCAGCCGTTGGTCGTGGCAGTCGGGGCTTCAGAAAAAGAACTAACAGACTTTTACGACTATTTTGAGACATATGTTTTAAGCTCATTCACGTATTCAATGCCGAGTACCCGTTAGAAAGAATTATGAAAAAATTACTTTTTTGGTTTTTTATTAATATTTCTGTTATCCTTCAGTTTTCTCCAACTTTATATAACTGGCCGGCAATAAAAACCACTGTAAAATTCTATTACAGCTATTTCAGTGTACATTTATACTTTGTTTGCCCATAGTTGTGTAAATTCAGTTTGTATCGGAATCGAACAAACCTTAACAGATTTAAAATGCGCCTCAGAGAGGCATGATTGCAATAGTTAACGCATACGAAGAGAAGTTATGATTGCATGCATCTTATAAGTATCAAAAAACAATATTGTAATGAAATCACTACCACGTGAGGCTTATTATAATGCTACCAATCAAAGGACGCAGGTCACGTTTAGGTCACGTTTCTGGCGAGCGTGACCTGCAAGACATTTCTATGGTCTATGTTTGTTCTAACAGCTAGTTAAAAAAAACTGCACGTATTATTGTCGCACACAATAACGTACTTTGAGTTTGGTTCATTAATTATCAAAACGCGTTTAATTTAACAATTTTGTATTTATTTGGTTTTCTCTGTACCACAATTAAGAATTACTCTGCGCGAGCTACGGCGACGGTCCACGTTTGTTCATTAGAGGCACTAACTTGATTTTTCTAGCGCGTTATAATTGCGTCGCGTTATTCTCTACTCATTTTACGCTAGCAATTAGTTTGTTTTTCTGTGCAAATACGTTTCAAGTTTCATCATTTTGTTTTAAAAATCGTTAGAAAGTATCCATTTATATTGTTTACATACATTTTATTACTCTTTAAAGCTGAGCTCTTCAAAACAGAGACTGAGACGCAAGAGATGCAGGTTCGATTCCTACACCAGGACTGATGCTTACCTGATATGCATTTACACTATTCTGGTACTATTCAATTCATTTTTTTTAAGTTCATCACAACGCAAGGGTCACTTTAAAACGTCTTACTAGCTTAGATGAGTCTAGGTGCCATATCACGCGACAAAGCCTAGAAGAACAGGCAACAAACTACGGCTTGGTTCTTACCGTTTTTAGGGTTCCGTATTTTGTATAATGCTAGCTAGTTGTATAGGCCAGTAAGCCTACCTAAGCTATGTCTGGCTCTGTCTCTGGCTCTGGTTTTGAGTCTGTGTGAGTGCTCACCAGTGTATTATACTGACGTGTGACGTTACGACATAGGATTTATTTAGTCAACACTCCCACATACTCAAAACCAAAGCCATAGACAGAGCCAGACAGAGCTTGTGGTAGGCCTACAGGCCGCTATGGTTCTAGTATCTACCAATAAAATGCATTAAAATATTATAATAACTTTATTGTACGTACAAGATTGCAAGTAATCTATTGGTTTCATATCATTTTGTATAACACTGATATTATTTGAAAATGATTGTGTGAGATCGGAAATAATGTGTAAGGAATATCTCGTAGTATTTATCTTATCTTATAATAATTATAAAATTGCTTATTACATTTAAAAACATTTGTTTGCGTGTGATTTAAGGACAATATCTTATGACATACTAGAATCTCTTGAAATAAAATAAATTATACTACAAACTTAGGAGTATTTTTTTAGGTAGATAATTTAAACTTTATACCTACTTAGATTACTTTATATACCCACATCAAAAGTGTTTAGGGATTTTTTTTTATTGCATTGATAAATTTCAAAACTAAACTTATTAAAAAAAACAGTACGTATCAAAAAACAGTAAAAGATAAAGAAAGTAGGTACAACATTAAAATAACAAAATCTATTAATAGGCATGAATTTGCTTGGATACCTAGATAGTTATTTAGATACAACATTATTGTGTTTTATTAATTAATTTTCATATTTCCTATATTATTGCAACAAAATAATGTCCCGAATTATTTTTGTCCCTTAATCTAAGCATTTGTCTCTATTCATTTATGAATGTTCTATTTTCTAGATATCACTTAGTGTTTTATACATCTATCGGTGAACGAAACGAACACACAGTTACAATACCTGCCTTTATTTCACGCTAAGTGGGGTCGGCACAACAGTAGGCCTACCGGGAACCAAACGTACACCAGCTGACGTGGACACGTCACCGTCTCGCAATCGCTATTTATGCTTCTTGTAGAATCCGCTAGGGGCGCTTTTGGTTCCTCCATACAAAATGGTGGCAGAGATGGGCGATACGATCGGCGATAGGCGTCAGGCACCGCACACGGTGTCAGGCACCGCACACTGATTTCATACGATTGGTTCCCGGTCGACACACAGGTTTTCTTCTTCCACTCACCTCTATCATCCATCTCAGTGCTCACTCCTTGCTCATTTTGTAATTTTCAATATTTAATGTAGGCCTTTAAATTTAATCAAATGATATCCAAGCCCAGTGGCTATTTACAACCCCTGATTTGTCAAAACACAGTGTGCCTACAATTTAGAAAATTTTCACTGTGTGTGTGGAGCGTCGATAAGCGCCCCTAGTGGGCTTATTGGGAACTTTTGAGACTCCCAGGCCCAGTTTGTAGAACGGTAGGCTTGTCTAGCACTTCCTTTCAGTTCTTTCTCACTCGTTCTTATTCAAATTTCTGTACACACTACCGATTTCTAACATTTAACTAGAATTCGATGTTTTTTACAAGATACTTGATTATACAGGGTTATTCATTATTAACTGCAAATACTCAGGAATTAGGTTCAACAAATAGAATAAAAAATATTTATGAAATTATTTTTTTAAAATTTGATCAAAAATTTTTTTTAAGTTTTTGTATCAAAATTTTATTTTTATTAATTTCTTTACGGCTATTGCATAATGATTGCCATGGAGAACAGGACGATGACCCACCCAGGCGGTGACTGAACGCAGAGTGTCACTCACGGCGCGCGGGCGCGGATCAAAGGTCAAAATAGGTCAGGCGCCAATGATTCCTTTATCGATTTTCTCGGGATTTTCATAACAAAACTAAAAAAAATCATTTCATAAATATTTTTTATTTTATTTGTTGAACCTAATTCCTGAGTATTTTCAGCGAATAATGAATGAGTGGTGGCTTTGTACAAGAAATTCTTATCAATTAGCTTATTGTATTATTTTAGAACGTATTAGATACCTAAGTATTTATATATTAAATAAAGAATTCGTTATAATATAATACAAATAGTAACTAAACAAAATGATTAAATAAATTATACCATAACAATAAAAAACTTCTTTATTATATTTTTAATGGTGATAAGTGAGATAAGTTTAGTCAAATTTATTGATAAAAATTTAGTATATAACACTGTGCCACGATAATTTTATACCTTTGCACCTAAGCTTTAGCTTTGTGATTATTTAAAAAAAAGACTTTCTACCAACTGTCAGTTGCCAAATTAACCTTTTGGTTTTAAAACTATGCAATTGAGCCACTGAGAAGTACTGAAGAGGTAGTAAGTCGTCTCTCTTTTGACAATACTAGGCTACACAATTTGAGTGGGATCACAAATTATAATATCAATTTTGTTCAAACAGTCAGTGGGAAGAACTTTTGTGGAACATTTCAAAATCATTTTTATTCAAAAGTCGGGTAAAAAAGTGCATGGTGTTTACAATGCTGTGGTTATAAGCTATATGTATAATTATGTAATAAAAAAATCTAAATTCGTATTCAAAACATAAGCTTAGGCCTAAACGAATGAAAGTTCAAACTTGAGACTTGATTGAGTTTTGAGGCTTACATTTACTTGTTCTTTCCCATTTATACTAGTTTAAACTAAGGCGGGCGTATGTCACAAATGTTTTTACCATGCGATAAGTTTCTTAAATGATCCGCTAGAGGCTCTGTTTCAGAGAACACTTGCCATAACTGTAAATCAAATAAAAAAACGGGTTTCATTCCGTGGAACTGATCTATGTTGCCTAGGAGTAAGCTTTGACTGAGATCTCAACGCTCCTGGTCGCGTTGTTTTTACCCCTCGGATGATACCTTAAAAATTCATGATCAAACAGCCCCTCAGCAGTTCTAAACACTCCCTGGCCAGCAGCCTTATTGTCTAACTTGAAATCTATTCTTGGTATTGTCTAAGCTAAGGTAAACTGAAGTTCATTTCGGCGTTACGCAATTCCAAAATAAGAATTTCCATCAAGTTCCATTTATTCTCTAGGTTTGAATTTCGGTGGTGGTGCTGTTGCTTATGTCAGATAGTTATACAATACGAAAGTGACAGTTGAAGTCTAGTTTCAAATGTCAAAACTGAAGCCAATGTCGATTACGAGTTGACTTAGATATTATGGCCCCAGTACCTGGCCACCTCAGATGACAGTGGTAACAGGCAGTTGCCAAGTTATTACGACGGCTTTGAGCAACCTCTCAGTCTAACTCTTTGCCCATGGTTCTCAAACCGTAGACATACAGAGACGTTTTTTTTTTGTCAAAACTGAAGCCAATGTCGATTACGAGTTGACTTAGATATTATGGCCCCAGTACCTGGCCACCTCAGATGACAGTGGTAACAGGCAGTTGCCAAGTTATTACGACGGCTTTGAGCAACCTCTCAGTCTAACTCTTTGCCCATGGTTCTCAAACCGTAGACATACAGAGACGTTTTTTTTTTTTAATGCAACTAGCTGATAGAACAAACATAAGGCCATCCATGATGTTAAGTAGTAACCATCCCCTAAAGCAAAACATTGCCTCGTAGGTCACGCACTTCAGGAACGTGCCCTACGATACACTGCCCTACGTCTTTCAACTTAAGGCTTATAGATGCTTAGCCTCACGTGCCAGTAATTTCACTGGCACCCTTCAAACCGAAACACAGCAATGCTGCTTCACGTTAGAATTAAGCATGGTGGAAATTAAAAAACGAATATGCTCACGATAGTGTTGCAATTCCTTGTAACGTTGATAAGATTTTGAAATTGGAACTTGATCATTGAGCATTTAAAAATTCAGAGCCACGTCCGATCAGAACTAGAAACATTTTTTTAAACAGTTCATGCAAGTCCCAAGTTAAAATATTCAGGGTTTTTCTTATAATAATTAATCTAGGTACTAGATAGTCTTCATATCCATAATGAGTATTTTCTTTAGAAGGTGGAAGTAGACTTTTTGATGAACAGTAGTGCCAGGAGTAGGCAGACCAACCAACTTTGGAAGCGCGTAGTCTCAGCCTTGTTGAGAGTTACTGGAAAGAAAACAAACAATCCTTGTAGATTATGTTTTATTGATTTGATAGGGATTATTACAGTACACTAGGATATCACAAAGATTTTTATAATGTCCCTAAAGTAAAGAGCCGAGTCGGCATTTGAACCCGCGACCTTCCCCTTAGTACGGGGCTCTTAACTTTTGGGTCATTATAAAAAATCTTCTAGATTAGTCCTTAAATACTTAAAAAAATATACATAAGTACAATTCATTGTTTTTTCCTTGGTAACTTTTGTAAAGAAAGAAAAAACAATTACGTCGTTCTTGCATCAGTAAACTCTTCAGTTATCAAAGCCTATTTTTTTTTGCTATTTTTTCTAGACAGGCGTAGCGGCGTGGAATTGACGCCTAGATTTACATAAGTTTGGAATAACTAAATAAAATATTTATTATAATTATATGCCTTCATGTAGGTTTGTATTATTTCCAAGCACACAAAAACTACCTACGTTTTATAGGTTCCCCAAATAACAACGGATGGTTGCTATTTTGTTTGCTAAGATGAGAACCACGAGTCAAACATACAACGTACAACGCTTACCTAACTTAGAACTAGATGGCGCTGTGAGTAAATCTAAATTAACATGAGTTTTGAGAGCGCTCTGGTGGGCTATTCCTATTCCAAGCATAAGGTTATGGGTTCAAATCCAGTCGTGTTTCAACGAGTTTTTCTGCCAAACATGTATGTACACAATGCCAGTGCTCTCAAACGGCGAAGGAAAACATCGAGAAGAAACCAGCATATCGTAGAACCTAAAAAGTTAGAAAATTGTGTCAAGTGTTCGAAAAGATGCCTCTTTGAAGCGCACTTAAAATCCTTTCACCACAATTGGTTCGAAAAAAAATCAGTGACACGATAAGAAGAAGACGAAGAAGAAAAAGAAGAAGAATTAAGATGAAGAAAGTCACTCACTTCTCTCAGGCCTGGGATCAGTGTCAGGCGTGAAGAAGTCCAGCCTAGCTGAGCTATTGTATACATTGAACACGCTAGCTCGGCAAGTAACTCTCATTCTCCCACTGTGGAACCGGTCGCTGGTGACCTCCACGTCAGACTTTACGGTGGTCCAGAGGAGACCACTCTCTGATGGATGGAAGCTGGTCTCTGTTGAAAGGAGCTGAAACATGGGAAGAAGACTTTTAAGAGTTTTTATTACATACATACATACATTAAATCACGATTATTCCCATGGGGGTAGGCAGAGATCACGGATTTCCACTGGCTAAGATCCTGACACACCTCTTTCGCTTCATTCACTCTCATAACATTCTTCATACATGCTCGACGGTTTAGGGTACTCCTAACCTGGCCTTTCTCTAAAACGTGTTTTTATTGATTAAGAGTTATTCGTCGAGTGTGATTAGGATCCGATGGCGCAGCGGTCAGAGCAGCCCCGTACTAAGAGGAAGGTCGTGGGTTCAAATCCCGCTCGGCGCTTAACTTTTGGGACATTATAAAAATCTATAGATTGATTGTATAGTGTTGACTACACATAAAAAATCGCAATGATTTTTATAATCTCCAAATGGCGCAGTGGTCAGCGCAGCCCCGTACCAAGGGAAAGGTTGCAGGTTCAAATACCGCTCGACTTTTGGGACATTATAAAAACCTTTGTAAAATTTTAAGTTTGAGTCAAGATTGTTTTTGTTAAAAATAGTCATCATCATCATCATCCCAGCCCGTTTGCACCCACTGCTGAGTATAGGCCTCCTCTTTATTACGCTCTTAATAGTAACGTATGAATTTTAAAGCAAAAACGTACCTAAAGGAACAATTTAAATAGCTTTGTAGTAGCTGCTTATGAATTAACGAGCGTGACTTTATGAATTTTTAAGCTGCAAATTTTTTAAATAATTTATATTTCTAAATCAAAGATTTTGAAATCGATTGCACATTCAAAGTGATTTTATCATCATCAGTCTGAAGAAATCTGTTGCTGAACATAAGCCTCCCTTTTAGTGCTTGTACGTAACCAAGTTTCGTAACCAGCTACGTAGAAGGATTTTTTTGTGATGAAAAGATCTCAGAATCTTTTTTTCTAAAAGTAAGTGAGGCTGATGTGTATGAACGTAGCAATACTTACCTGTGCCTTCTCTAACCTGTATGTATGTACCTACACTGCATCTATACCTGTCACTTATCTGTGTGACAGTAATAAACCAGCCTTGCACTAGAACGGTTGTTTGTCTTTCATAGCCCCTGTGCCTACCCGCCGATACACCATTTGACGACGAGGTGGTTTTACCCGTGCGTGAAGTTTGTCATATCGAAAATGACTAAGTATTTAGGAAGTATTTCGGACTTCGACCATAAAACTGGAGACTGGCCGGTATATTTAGGTCGTCTTAATCAGTTTTTTAAAGTAAACGCAGTGGAAGAAGCGAACAAAAGTGCAATTTTGATAACGCATTTAACCGACGAATCCTACCGTCTTCTGCGAAATCTCGTGTTTCCTAAGGAGTTGGATACGCTTTCCTATGCCGATTTGGTGAACAAATTGAATGCGCATTTCAAACCAAAGCGTTGTTCTTTTGCCGACCGGGCAAAATTTTATAGTGCCACTAAGACGCCAGACGAAACTTTGGGAGATTGGGCAGCACGACTAAGAGGTCTAGCTATTTATTGCGACTTCGGTGACTGCCTAGAAACTGTTCTTCGAGACCGTTTTGTCCTTGGTCTGGCGGCTGGACCAGAGCGAGACAAGCTATTTGGAAAGGATGCGGCGCAATTGACCATGGCACGGGCTTTGGAGGTTGCCGAGCAAGCGGCAAGCGCTCGCCACGGGAAGGAGTCTGTACCAGAGGTGAAAGCCAGCGACGTGAAAGAAGAACCAATTTTTCGTATGTGGACGGGAGGCGCAAGGGAGCGAGGAGCCGTAGGCGCAGGCGCCGGGCGCGGCAGCGGAGCGGGCTCAGCTCGCGGCAGCGCGCCCGCCGGCGCCGGCGCCGCCCGGCGACAGCCGGCCGGGCGTGAGGACACCGCGTCGCCGGTACAGAGATGTCCATTGTGCGGATTAAAAAATCATAGTGCTGATAAATGTCGTTTTAAAAATTACACGTGTAGTGTTTGTGGCGTGAAGGGCCATTTAAGAAAAGTTTGTAAGGCGCGAGTGAATAACATAAACGTCGACGATGATTCTAGTGCCGAGGAATGCCAGGACTGCCAGGAGTGTAGCCTGTATAATATAAGGTATGATAATTATAAACCTATTATTGTAAAAGTAAGCATTGATAATAGGGTCATCCCTATGGAGCTTGATTCAGGTGCCGGTGTATCCGTTATCTCAGAGTTGTTTTATAAACAGCATTTTGCAACAAATAGCTTGACTAACTGTAAACTCAGGATGTGTTTTTATGATGGACATAGAATAATGCCGCTGGGATATTTTTTGAAAGACGTGGTATACCATGGTGTCAAAGAACGAATTAAATTTTTTGTCATTAAAAATGGCGGAGCGCCACTTCTAGGGCGTGATTTTATGTACAAGTTTAAATTAAATTTAACGTCTATTAAAAATATATCTGTAGATAAAAACATGCATTTATGTGAAGCTGAGAGGTTAGTTAAATCTTATGAGGATCTATGGACGGATGACTTAGGGAGGTTTAATAAGTTTAAAGTAAAATTATCACTAAAAGAAGGCGCGAGTCCGAAGTTTTTTAAGCCTCGATCAGTACCGTTCGCATTAAAAAGCAAAGTCGATGCTGAGATCGATCGATTAATAGGTTTAGGTATTTTAGTGCCAGTCGAATACTCTGATTACGCTACTCCCATTGTACCCGTATTAAAAGATAACGGAAAAGTAAAAATTGCAGGCGATTACTCAATTACGCTAAATAAAGACTTATGCATCGATAAGTACCCTATGCCCCGTATTGAGGAGGTTTTCGCTAGGCTGGGGGGTGGGGAAACTTATACTAAGATCGACCTCAGTAATGCCTACAATCAGTTCGAACTAGACGATGAGTCACAGTTGCTCACTACAATAAGCACACATCGTGGACTCCTAAAATACTCTCGGTTAGTATATGGTTTAGCCAACGCCCCCGCTATTTTTCAAAGAACGATGGAGACGTTGTTGGTAGGTATAGAAGGGGTAAGTTGCTGGCTAGATGATGTTTGTATAACGGGCCCCACAACAAAGCTTCACATGGCTAGACTTCGCGAGGTGTTAGATAGGTTAAAGGACGCTGGTTTAAAATTACAGCGTGAAAAATGCGAGTTTTTCAAAAAGAGTGTAACGTATCTCGGTTTTGTAATCGATAAAACCGGTCTTAGGTCATGCCCTAAGAAGGTACGGGCAATAACAGATGCACCGCGCCCCACTAATGTGTTAGAGGTTAAACGATTTTTGGGTGTTATAAACTACTATAGGAATTTTATTCCCCAGGCATCCACTGTACTGGCTCCATTAAACGAGTTGCTACGCAACGATGCCACTTGGGTATGGGGTAAGCGTCAAGAAGCTGCATTTAAGACAGTAAGGAGCGAGTTATCGTCTATGCGTGTTTTGGTGCACTTTGACCCCGGCGCGAGACTCGTGCTGTGTGTGGATGCGAGCCCGACCGGCCTGGGCGCCGTGCTGCATCAGGGGGAGAAGGGCGCCGAGCGGCCGGTTGCCTATGCGTCTAGGTCACTTACCGCTAGCGAGCGAAATTATAGCCAAATCCATAAAGAAGCCGCCGCTATTGTGTTTGGTGTCAAACATTTTCACCAATATTTGTACGGCAGAGAAAACCCATTCATACTTAAAACGGATCACCGTCCGCTGCTAGCTATTTTTGGTAAAAAGAACGGCGTATCGGTTATGGCAGCTTCGAGACTGCAGCGATATGCTATTTATTTGTCGGCTTACAATTACGATATTGATTATATTACAAGCGAAAATAACGCGATAGCAGACTATTTCTCTCGGGCCCCCATAAGCAATGATAACTCTGAATTAGAAATCGATGAAAGCGCTTCGTATTTTATTTTTTTAAATGAGGCTAATTTACCTATATCTTTTGAAAATATACAAGCGGCTGTGACGTCAGATCGAACTCTGCAGACGGTCATGAAGTACGTACGTAATGGTTGGCCACGTAAGATTATTTGTAGGAAAATTCAACCTTATTTCTATTGTAAAACAGACTTAGAAGTAGTTGATGGATGCATAATGAGAGGCCACCGAATAATAATTCCCTTTTCACTTCGTGAAATGATGCTCGGCGAATTGCATAAGGGCCATTTTGGAATGGTAAAAACAAAATGCTTGGCTCGTAGTAGAATGTGGTGGCCCGGCATAGATAGCGATATAGAAGGCGTAGTGCGCGCCTGCGCAACATGCAGCGCGCTGCAGGCCGCCCCGCCCCGCGCGCCCCCCGCGCCCTGGCCGCGCCCGCTCGCCACCTGGGAGCGCGTCCACATTGATTATATGCAGGTCGGACAGATGGTTTTTCTGGTCGTGGTCGATGCTTACAGTAAATGGGTGGAGTGCTTATTAATGGGCAACGGTTTAACAACTAAATGTCTTGTTAATAAATTAAAAATTTTATTTTCTACATTCGGCCTACCCAAAGTCATCGTATCCGATAATGATCCCAAGATAAGTAATGAGGAGTTTGTGGGCTTTTGTAAAAATTCAGGCATTAAGCATTTAACTTCCCCAATTTACCACCCTTGTAGTAACGGTCAAGCTGAAAATTCAGTCAAGACTTGTAAGAAAATGATCAAATGTATATTACAAAATGTTAAAAACGGTTCCTCCTGTGCTCAAATTACAGAAAAATTATTGTCATTTTTGTTTGAATACCGTACCACTACCCATTGTAGCACTGGCGAAACCCCGGCTAAGCTCATGTTTAATCGAGAGTTGCGCTGTCGTTTGGATCTGGTGTTGCCAACGATGAAGAATCCGGCTTTTGCCAGTGCCGCTCCGGAATTAATCAATAGTAGAATTTTTTATGAAGGTCAGAAAGTTTGGGCACGTTGTTATCGAGGAAGGAAACCTTTTTGGAAGATAGGTAGAATTATCTGTAGTTTAGGTAACAGAATGTACAGTGTTTCCATTGAAGGTTTAGGTATACTTAAAAGGCATGTTGATCAGCTGTTACGATTTTCAAATAAGGAGGGCGAACCAGAACATGTATCGTTCCAGACTCCATCTCGCCCTTGTTTATCTTATAATGGGTCGGGAGGAGGTATCGCTGCAGATCAGGTTTATCAGGCTTCACCTACTGGGCTTAGTGAGATGGAGACTGATTCGAATAGCGCCACGCCGCCGCCGCCGGTTGACGTTTGTGTCGACTCAGCGCCGTCGGCCGCGCCGTCTCTTTCGCCGTCCCAAGCTAGGCAAGTTGTAGCGGAGGCGCAGCTCAGCCCGCAGCCCGGATGCTCGCGATCACCGCGTTTTCCTGTAACGCCGCTGCCGCCACCGTCGCCGCCGTCACACTCGCCGCCGGCGCCGGTGAAAGCACAGCCGTGTAAACATAACGAACCTCAGGGTAAACAAATCGTAAAAACTGCTCGCCACCACTTAAACTTGAGACCTCGATCACGAGTTGTTAGCTATAAGGAATAAATGTTTATAAATTATATGTAATGGTTATGTTTCTCTATTGTTGCCAGGTTTTCAAAATAGTGAGGAAGGAGTGATGTGTATGAACGTAGCAATACTTACCTGTGCCTTCTCTAACCTGTATGTATGTACCTACACTGCATCTATACCTGTCACTTATCTGTGTGACAGTAATAAACCAGCCTTGCACTAGAACGGTTGTTTGTCTTTCATAGCCCCTGTGCCTACCCGCCGATACACCAGAGGCCTATGTCCAACAGTAGACTTCTTCAGGCTAATAATGATAATGATTATGATGATGATGATGATCATGATGATGATGACGATGATGATGATGATGATGATGATGATGATGATGATGATGATGATGATGATGATGATGATGATGATGATGATGATGATGATGATGATGATGATGATGATGATGACGATGACGATGACGATGACGATGACGATGACGATGACGATGAAGACGATGACGATGACGATGACGATGACGATGACGATGACGATGACGATGACGATGACGATGACGATGACGATGACGATGACGATGACGATGACGATGACGATGACGATGACGATGACGATGACGATGACGATGACGATGACGATGACGATGACGATGACGATGACGATGACGATGACGATGACGATGACGATGACGATGACGATGACGATGACGATGACGATGACGATGACGATGACGATGACGATGACGATGACGATGACGATGACGATGACGATGACGATGACGATGACGATGACGATGACGATGACGATGACGATGACGATGACGATGACGATGACGATGACGATGACGATGACGATGACGATGACGATGACGATGACGATGACGATGACGATGACGAGGACGACGACGACGACGATGACGACGATGATGATGATGATGATGATAATGACGATGATGGTAAGATACGTACAGGCTCCTCATTGATGTAGATGGTGAGGTTGGCAGCAGGCTTCGCTGGTGATGAAGTGCAGTTAGCATTGAGCAGCTCTCCTGCCTGGTAGCGGTCCTTGTCAGCTAGCAACACTGGCCCTGATGTTGGCAGCACTGGAATGAGATAATAGCAACTTAGTAATTATTTTAGTACGAACAGTTGGTTGCAGTAGAATGTACTCATTTCGTTTTCAAGATAGTGTTGCAAAAGACAAACACTATCAACAAATAATCACTTAACAACTGTAGGGTGATAGTATCTTTCGTTGCAATTCAAATATAGTCAAATCTGTCAGTTTTGACATTATTTTGAGCTTCGATTGCAATAAAAAACGAATTGAAACAAAACTTATCTTTGACAATGATTGCAACAAGACTCAATGTTGACGTAATAAAAATGAGATAGCGAATAGGAATTCCGTTTTGTGAAACTAGTATGGCAACAGATAGTGTTCGAAAATTAATGGCAAAAAATATTATGTGATTGCAGTTCCTTGTTAGTATCAAACTTTTGATTTAAACAGAATTACACAGCCATATAATAATATTATTATACCTTTCGAGTTCTGGCCGGTGCCGATACGTACAGTAGAAGGCAACAAATATTGCACATCGGCTAATTTCGGCATAGAGAGTAGTGTGCGCAAGGCGTGTGCGCCAGAGAGAGATGGCGCTCTACGAAAGCAAAAAAGCCGATGTGAATTATTTATTGCCTACAACCGTACCTATAGTTATTGCAATTTCAATATTATACTGTGACACTACCATGAAAGCAAGGAATGTAGACATTCTAGTACAGCCGACTGTAGGCATTCCTAACTTCACAGCTCAGCTCGTCTAAACTTAAATAACCGGATTAGTCACCTCAACTCTAAATAATCCTAGCGTAGCGTTGGACTAGTTGATCCGTGTTTTGTCTCTTGCATTGACATGCAATTGTCAACTCGAGCAAATGTGACAAAACACGGATTAACTAGTCCAACGCTACGCCAGGATTATTAATAACACCCTAAATGTCCCTGTAGGTTTACCACAAGCTCTGTCTGGCTCTGTCTCTGGTTCTGGTCTGTGTGTTATACTGCGTGTGTGACGTTACGTTGTAGGATTTATTTAGTCAACACACACAGGTTCAAAACCAGAGCCAGACAGAGCTTATGGTAGACCTACTGGGTGTATCTGCAAAACGATATCTGAAGTTTTGTATTGACGTTTTGAATCACACTGCGTTTTCTACGTGGAGTTTAAAACTGGACTGCAGAGTGATTTTACCTATCCGTTGCCTAGCAAAGAAATGCGTAGATAACTTGAATCTTATCACAACAGTATTGGTCAGTAAAAACTTAGTATATCGCGTGATTATTTATTATTGCCATTCACCGAGTTCCTGCGATCTCAAAAATGTCGTTGGTTCATCTGGTATGGGCGCCCTACATTTTGTCTCCCGGTTCGTAGTCGCCATTCGAGAACCTCTATTCACCAACGGTTGTCGGTTCTTCAAGCTGTATGACCTGCCCATTGCCACTTCAACTTACTAATTCTACGAAATATGACGGTGACCCTGGTTTCTCTACAGACATCCTCATTTCTAATTCTATCACGTAGTGAAACTCCGAGCATAGCTCTCACCATAGCTCGATGCGCGACTTTGAGCTTGTGCATGAGGGCTCCGAAACGTTCTTCCTGGAAATGTGTAGGGGAGGCTTTTGTTCAGCAGTGGACTTCTCAACTTCTCAGCCGTTTTAATAAATAAATAAATAAATAAATAAATAAATAAATAAATAAATAAATAAATAAATAAATAAATAAATAAATAAATAAATAAATAAATAAATAAATAAATAAATAAATAAATAAATAAATAAATAAATAAATAAATAAATAAATAACTAAATAAATAAATATATAAATTCTCAGGCTGATGATGATGATATTGATTTATTATTGTCCAGACAGCCGTCTCAATACCCCAAGTAAATCGAGTAAAATTTGCATAATTTTGTTTGACCATGAGCGCTCCCAAGAATTATGTCACAGTTGGTTAAATAATTTTCCACCACTGAAATCTCCTAAAACCCTCTTCATTTATTTTAGTAGAGAAGTAATCCTGTAAAGTAAGTAAAGTAAGTTGTGATAGACTTCCTTTAATAACGATTATTTTAATTTCCTTCTGAAGTGGAGTAACAACTTTGGATTTATCATCAAAATTTTCGGTTTTCTCATTGTAAGGACATTAATGGAAGACATAATTCTCTTAATCACTTTCTGAAGAAAACTGTTGATGAAGAACAGAGCTGCCTAAAGCCAGGCTTATACCTTCAATTACTTGAGGTCTTAGCTCAAAGTGTTAGCAGTTGGAATTAAAGTGTATTATGTGATATTCTGATTTGATCCAAAATGGTGTTGGAAAAAACGGCCATTTTTTTTCCAATGCCAATTAAAGTAGGGCCGACTTTGACTGACGACTGACGACTTGACGAAAAAGTATTTTATCTATGTAATTTACCATCACTATACTCATTATACTACTCGACACTGGCAAAATTGATCCGAAAAGGACTGATGCCTTCATTAAGAATAAGAAGAAGAAGTGTGAAATAGGCATAATTGAAATATTGGAAGCTTACCTTCAATAGGTATTTTGAAAGTAATAAAAAATATCTCCCTTTCTGATCTATTAATTCAAATTATGTGATAATGTCAGCATTTCTGTGTAATTAATCAATGTTCACTACCTCTTATCGCCCTGATTAATGTTTTAGGCAATCCAGCTAACAGAATATTGAATATCAATGCCCCGAACTATTAATCCAGAGTGTTTACTGCTTATGCCCATAATACACGAGGCTAGTTCTTCAAGCCAGGATAGCAAGATAGCGATAGCAAGCAAGCAAACAAGCAAGCAAGCAAGCAAGCAAGCAAGCAAGCAAGCAAGCAAGCAAGCAAGCAAGCTAGCAGTTCTAGCCTCACGGAAACAGATCTGCTACGAGTATACAGGGTTATTCATTATTAACTGCAAATACTCAGGAATTAGGTTCAACAAATAGAATAAAACATATTTATGAAATTATTTTTTTTAAATTTGATCAAAAACATTTTCAAGTTGTTGTATCAAAATTTTATTTTTATTAATTTCTTTACGGCTATTGCATAATGATTGCCATGGAGAACAGGACGATGACCTACCCAGGCGGTGACTGAACGCAGAGACTCACGGCGCGCGGGCGCGGTGCAAAGGTCAAAATAGGTCAGGCGCCAATAATTCCTTTATCGATTTTCTCGGGATTTTCATAATAAAACTTAAAAAAAATCATTTCATAAATATTTTTTATTTTATTTGTTGAACCTAATTCCTGAGTATTTGCAGCTAATAATGAATAACCCTGTATAAAAAAAGCAGCCAAGTGCGAGTCGGACTCGCCCATGAAGGGTTCCGTAGCATCAAGTAACATAATATAAAGGTTTTTGTAGTTCGTCGAAAGGTAAATTGCGGTTTACGATATATATGACGTATAAAAAAAAACTACTAACTAGATCTCGTTCAAACCAAATATCGTTGAAAGTTTGCATAGTAATGTACAACTATATATTTTTTTTAGTTTTATCATTCTCTTATTTTAGAAGTTAGGAGGGGGGGGACCAACTTTTTTCCACTTTGGAAGTGTCTCTTGCGCAAACTATTCAGTTTAGAAAAAAACTATATTAGAAACCTCAACGTCATTTTTGAAGACCTATTCATAGATACCCAACACGTATGGGTCCGATGAAAAAAATTTTTTTGAGTTTCAGTTTCAAGTGTTACCCCCAAAATTTATAGTTTTTTTTTTCTATTTTTGTTTAAAAATCTTAATGCGGTTCACAGAATACATCTACTCGCCAAGTTTCATCAGTCAAGCTCTTACGGTTTCAGAAAAAAATGGCTGTGACATACGGACGGACAGACAGACAGACAGACATGACGAATCTATAAGGGTTCCGTTTTTGCCATTTCTATTTTTTATTTTATTTAATACTGTATTTTTTGTCCAAATAAATGCCAATAGCGATCACCCATGAAATAGCATTCGGTTAGCCTGGAAAAGATTATTGCTAAACGATAACACTCTCACTGTACTTTTTATGTGTTAGCTGTTATTCTGTCTCATATTTTTTGTCTCTGTGGTGGTCAGTAATTTGAAGAGTGACCTAGCGACGACATTACTATAATTCTTCCTCCAAGTCTAGCAAACGCCAAGAGATGAAAGCAACGCGTCAAAGTTTCAAGATGAATAACACAAAGCGGATATGGGATAAAAAGATTATGATTATGTATGCCGACACAGTATTCACAGCAAAATCTAATTTCCCGCTGCAAATAATCTAAGGATAGATTTCCGTCATGAAAGTCTCTTATCCTGATTTGAATTTGAACTGAACTTAGTTGGGAATACAGCTTTAATTCCTAAAACTTAGTTAGTTCCCCGTGTAACTTAGTTAGTCGATGCAGGTGGAACTTTTGATGTAGAGCATTGGCGAAGACCAAGTTAAGTACCTTACAGAGCTTTCATAATGCGAAAACTTTTGTGTAGGAATAAATTAGCAGACATTAAGTTGTTGAATATTTTCATAGCTGGGCCAAGACAAACAGACTTTATTATAAAGTTGTGATAACTTTTTTAGGTACAAGTACCTGCGCTATAGATTCGGGCACTGGTGGTCTAGTGGTAGCGGCCCCCGCCTTCCGATCCGAAGGTCGTGGGTTCAAATCCAGTCGTGTACCAATGAGTTTTTCTATCGAAAATTTTATGTGCGCTATGCCAGTACTCTCAAACGGTGAAGGAAAACATCGTGAAGAAACCGACGTGTCGTAGAACCTTAAAAAGTTCGAGCAACACGTGTCAAGGGTCACGCAAAAAGGGACCGCCAGCGGCCTACCTGCGGAAAAACCAGCCGCACATCAAGTGCGGATAATGAAATATTGCCGAATTGCTATAGATTCGTAGCGCTAAGTTTTTCTGTATTTATTTTCCTACGCTTAGTCCAATCAAAATGTGGTATCCTTACCTTTCCTAGATCAATATTGTACGGGTTAACCGCTCAATAAACAGTTGGTTCTTTGACTTGCGTGTTTCACTCATGAGCTCCCTAAATTATTATCTAAATCCCACTGGAGATGAGATAAACCGCATTAAACCACTAGTGTTTTGGTTAATTTACAACTATTGCTGTTGTGGACTGTACTTGCACTTGCTGTGGAGTAGCGACTCATTTGTTTTTCGAAATCCGTGGCATTAAGTGGGAAAAAGCGTGCCATTGGTGGGAGTAACTCCTCGGTCAGGATGGTATAAGTGCTGGGCAAGTATATTCCGTCTAAAAACCCTGTCCCAGGCACTATAACGTTCCGTAAGTAGGGCTTGAGTAAACACCAGTTGACTCAGACGCTATATGTATAAATCATCTACAATAGATACAAAGGCTTTTTTACTTTATTTTTAATAACACCACTCAAAATTAAAATTGTAAAAAAATACCTAACTATATAATTGCTAATCTTCTTCTTACCGTGGTTCTTTCAAACCAAAAGTGATGTAAGGATTTTAAGTGCGCCTCAAAGTGGCTTCTTTCGTGCACTTGACACATGTTTTTGAAACTTTTTAAGGTTCTACAACGTGTCGGTTTCCTCACGATTTACACAAGGATATGCATCAGGCACTACTAGCTCTTAAATCCTTGCAGTAAGCGTCATTTTCCTTTGTAGTTACCTAACTTGAGTTGTATCCTACTGTACTGATAAAATAGATAGATACCTATAACGTCGATGAAGACAGTGGCGATCTGCGTGGCGAAGGAAGGAGAGTCAGCGGTCACTTCGCAGCTGAAGTTCCCAGCGAGGCTGAGGTCTAGTCTTCGGAGCAGCACCTGGGTTCCATTGGATCTGTTCATCTGAAAATTTACAAGTTTACTGCTACATTTTTGTTCTAGCAGAATTTTTCAAATGTGTGCACTGCAAACACCGGTTTTACTTTTTTACTCGTTTTGGAGCTACGAAACCGCGAAGACGAATAAAAAAGTAAACAGGTCAATGCATCTATTGTAGATGATTTATATAGCATCAGCGGCAACTGGTACACAAGCCCTACTTACGAGACGCTATAGTGCCTAGGACAGGATTTTAGGTGGAAAAGGCTAGCCCAGCACCTTTACCATCCTGACAGCTTAGTCGGTCTAATCCACAGCAAAGACATGGTCAATACGTGCAGAGCTGACTAAGCCATGGGTTTCCTCACAATGTTTTCCTTTACCGTCCTAAAACGAATACTTCTTTTTGAATGCTGTGTTTTGCTACAAGGTAGATAACACTGAGAATTTGCTTAGTTACTGTGGAATTTTAAAAATCCTATTTTTTTTATAAAATATATAAAATTTTATTAGTTAACTCACATCAACATAGATTCCTGGTAACCCAAACACTCTGGTATCCGGATCCTCCATAGGCGTGTATCTGAAGAACTCATGGTTGCCTCGGTACCACTTGACGGAGTACAGTGGTGCTCCCTGCATGTCTCGTGAGCAGATCAGAGCGGCTGTGCCACCCCTGATGACCACCTCGGGCTGAACTAGAAGCATTACGTCTCGGAGACTTGTGACACCTGGAAAAAAAGTACGTGTTTAGATTAACTTGTGTCACAATCAAACCAACCCAGAAGTAGTAGAGCTTTTTGTAAAGGGTTCATCCGGGGAAGTACTACCGTGCCTATTTCTGCCGCGAAGCAGCATTGCTGTGTTTTGATTTGAAGATTGTGGGTGCCGGTGAAATCATTGGCACGTGAGGCTGAATATCTGTATGCCTCAAGTTGATGGACGCAGGGCACCTTCCTGACGTGCGTGACCTACAAGGCAATAATTTGCTGTAGGCGGTTATCACTTAAGAACAGTTGAGCTAAAAAAACACAGTGTCATTATTATTTTTGGCTATTGACAATTATCGATCTAGAAAAGTCTGAATATCCCTTAAATTTTTTAAGACAATCTATTTACACTCTTGTGCATGTAAACACTCAAAAAAAATCAAGAAACTCACAAGCATAGATTCAAATTTTTTTTTCAATAAAAGTCTTATAGCTTTTATTTAAATAGCTAAGCAGGTGTCTCTAACTCTGTTGCCATCTCTGTTTTTTGCCATGAAAGTGAAAAGATACTTTTAGCGGGTCGCTAAAAAGTGTGAGGGGGGAATTTCCACACCATTACATAGCATTTACTGTAGGTAAGGAAATGAGAAAACAGCCAGTTGCCCTTGACGTTATTATAATCATCTGCAATACATGCAAAGCCCGCATTATTAGCATAGTGTTACGGAAGTGGGTACAGGGATTGGAAGGAAACGAACGTTTTACCGAAAGTAGCGATTTATTCGCACTTCGAACACGTAACACTGCACTGGACGCGTAGCACTGCACGAAACGCGTAGCACTGTCCGACACTGTCCCCGCGCACTGCGCGTTACACGGTTCTACGCTGTGCTCCGAACACTGACAGTCCACTGAGAGCACTTCACCACTTTGCACTTCACTTCACTATTCACTGTTCACTGTTCACTATTCACTTTCACTGTTCACTTTTTCCACTTTTTCTTCTTGTTCCTTTCTTCAGATCACTTTCCACTGAACTGCCCGTAGACGCGCCTGCAGCTCCTTATATACCCGGAATTTCGATTGTCATTTATTGAATTTCGATCGTCATTTATTGAATTTCGATCGTCATTTCGTTTTCTTCTGTTGGATTCCGATCGTCTTTCCCTACCTGCATAATTTCTTGTTTTAGTCCAGAACTTTCGGTTCTTTATTTGAATTCCTTAAAGAAGGCACTCGCCGCTACTAGAATTTTCTGGTAACATTAAAATGTCGAACAAAAATCTTCATAGCTGGACCGGGCTTGAACTCGCGTACGTCTGCTTTGCAGTCGTAGCTCTGACAGCCCGGCCGTTGTGACAATGACGATGTTTGCCAAAAACTTCACTGCCTTGCACGCTTACGTAGTTACGTCAGCACGGCGTCACACTACCCCCTCCTTAGACGTGCTCGTCCCGAGCATCGTTAGAGCCGTAGTACCGTGCCAACCTGTCCACATGAACCACTTTCGCTGGACTTCTTGGCGTTTTCCGAATTCTATATGTGACATCATTGATCCTCGTAATTACTTGAAAAGGGCCTTCCCAACTCGGTTGTAGTTTTGGAGATTTTCCTTTCCTTCGAACGGGGTTGTGAAGCCAAACAGCAGAACCTTCTTCAAAGGACTTGGAGTTGACGCTTCTGTCGTATCGCGTTTTCATTCGCTCACTAGCACGCAGATTCTCTTCCCTCATATGCCCGTGAACTTCCTCCATTTTCCTTCTCAAATCTTCCGCGTATTCCGAAATACAGCTAGGCGTATCTGGAGGACAACCCGCGAGAAGATCCGCTGGAAGTCGAAGCTCTCTACCAAAGTTCGCTCGGGCCGGTGTAGTAGAGGTACTCTCATGAACCGCAGTTCTATACGACAGAAGGAACAGAGAAATGTACTCGTCCCAATTGTTCTGATGGCTTTCAACAACTTTTGCCAGATGCCGCTCTAGAGTTTGGTTGAACCTCTCCACCATTCCATCAGATTGCGGATGATACGGCGTAGTCCGAGTTTTGTGTATCCCCATAATCTTGCATGTTTCCTGAAAGACTTGCGACTCGAAATTCCTGCCTTGGTCACTATGGATTTCAAGGGGTAGTCCAAATCGGCAGAAAACTTCATTCACCAGCTTGCTAGCCACAGTAACAGCTTCTTGATTTGGTAATGCAAACGCTTCTGGCCACTTTGTGAAGTAATCCATTATTACCAAAATGTAACGATTTCCACTATTCGTCATTGGAAACGGCCCGGCCACATCCAAAGCTATTCGTTCCCAAGGAGCACCCACGTTGTATAACTTCAACGCTCCCCGACTTCTTGTTTGTGGTCCTTTGACAGAGGAACAACTCGTACATTTCTTGCACCAGTCTTCAACATCTTCCTTGCAGTGTAACCAGTAATAACGTTGACGAATTTTCACCAAAGTTCTCTTCACACCGAGATGACCGCCTGATGTTCCGTCGTGATACGCTCGCAGTATATCAGAAATCTTTGACTTCGGCACAACTGTCTGAAGATGATTGTCTTGTCCTGATGCACTCTCCCATTTTCGACATAAAAGACCATTGTGTAAGAGCAGGCTATTCCATTGTGCCCAATAGCTCTTCGTTACTGCACTCATTCCAGCAACTTCACTCCATCCTGGGCGTGCGGATCCATCTCTCACCCAATTGAGTATTGGTCTAAGGTCTTCATCTTCTTCTTGTAGTTTACGCATGGCTCATCGCTGCTCCAATCATCATTTACTGTATCAGTTCTTATAACTCGGACCATAGATTTTTCTTTATCTTCCTGTTTCACACAGTGCTTGCAGTCTTCAGAACACGGCCGTCTTGACAAAGCATCAGCATTCCCATGAGACTTTCCACTGCGATGCTCTACTACAAAGTCGTACTCCTGTAGTTGTTCAATCCATCGCGCAACTTGTCCTTCAGGATTCTTGAACTGCAGTAGCCACTTCAAGGCTGCATGATCTGTTCTGACTAGAAATTTCCGACCCAATAAATACTTCTTAAAATGCTGAAGTGTTTTGACAACTGCAAGTAGCTCCCTTCGAGTGACACAATAATTCCGCTCTGGTTTTGATAGGGATTTACTGTAATAAGCTATCACAACTTCTTGATCTTCTTTTCTTTGTGAGAGTGTTCCTCCTATCCCTGTATTACTTGCGTCCGTGTCAACTACAAACTCATTGCACTGATCCGGATATCCGAGTACTGGTGTTTCACATAACCGGCTCTTTAGTTCCTCGAAAGCCACCTGGCATTGTTGGTCCCAAACGAAAGGTCGTTTTTCTTCTGTGAGTCTATGCAATGGCTTCGCTATATCCGAAAAACTCTTGACAAAACGACGGTAATAAGAGCAAAGTCCCATAAACGCCCGTACTTGTGTTTTGTCCGCAGGCACAGGCCAATCTTTAACCGCCGAAATTTTCGATGGATCCGTTTCGACGCCGCTTTACAATGTTACGACTATTATAATGTCATCGAGATACACCAAGCAGGTTTCTCCCAGCAACCCAGCAAGGACACGTTCCATTAACCTCTCGAAAGTAGCCGGGGCGTTGCACAGCCCAAACGGCATCACTCTGAACTGCCAGAGGCCCTTTCCTGTGGAGAATGCGGTCTTCTCCTTATCCTTAGGATCCAACTCCACCTGCCAATAGCCACTTTTTAGGTCCAGCGTAGAAAACCATTTCATGCCGTTGAGAGTATTCAAGGTGTCGTCTATCCTTGGTAATGGATAACTTTCCTTTTTGGTCACGTCGTTTAGGCGGCGATAGTCAATACAGAACCTCGTTGACCCATCCTTCTTCTTTACCAAAACCACTGGTGAGCACCACGGACTGGACGATGGTTCGATTACTTCATTATCCTTCATGTCTTGAATCATGTCGTCCACCTCTTTTTCTCTGGCAAAAGGAATTCGGCGGGGTCGTTGTCGTATAGGTTGTTCATTTCCAGTATTGATTTTATGCTGAACCATGCTCGTCCTTCCGATATCACCATCATTCTTTGAAAATATATCGGAGTACCGACGTAGCAAATTCTTCGCCTTGAGCAATTCAATAGTTGTCAAATCGTGCTAACATTCTTCCAGTATACTGTTGATGTCGATTGAACTTGCATCCGCCTTTTTGGCCTCTTGACAATTCCGCAACCACACGACTTCTTCGCTCCGTCCTATCAGGGTACCCTTCTTTAACATCTGTTCTTCATTGCTCAAATTTAACACTGGCACCACTGTTTCTGCGGACGAATTGACGACCGTTCGTGCTGGCAGCCACGATGACTCGTCATCCACTTTTTCTAATATTGTCCATCGTCGCTGTTTCAAACTTCCACTTCCAGGAAAAATTACTGGAACTAGCGTCTGTGATCTTGGCAATAGCTTAGTGTTCTTAATGCAGTACACCTTGCCTTCGCCACCCCCTCTCATCGGTATTTCGTCTTCCCCACACTTCAGGACGCCGGAGTGAATGTCGAGCTTGCACCGATGGTCCTTCAAGAAGTCCAGGCCAATAATGCAGTCATCCACAATGTCAGCTATTACCGCTTGTTGCCAGTAAAGTTTATCACCAATCTTGATAGCCACTTTCTGTTCACCTGATACTGGTATGCGCTGGCCGGTAGCCGTTGTTAGCTGGTAAGCTCCCTTCCGAATGTTGATCTTTCCGTTTCTTCTTATCAGCTGTGTCCCAATTACCGTACGTGACGCTCCAGTATCCAAAGTCAATGAGCACGGAATTCCATTTACTGATCCATTAACAGTTAAGCTGTTGCCATCTGTGCTCTGATGAATCTTGATTTTCGGGGCTTCATGTCTACCGGCCAGCGCCCACCCCTCAGCCCTGGCTGGAATTAGTTTTCCTGGTTCTCCGACGCTTGTACACAAGCATCGGTTCCTCGTCTCTCTGCAATCCGATTCGGGCAGCCGCTTCTTAGATGTCCTCGTTCCCCACAGTTGTAGCATCTAGGGACGAAAGCTCTGCGTTGGTTTACCCGCTCCACTTCCGTAGAATTAATTTCCCTCAGACGTCCACTCCTCGGGTCTCGTCGGACGGCCTCTACTTCGAGCGCATGTGCGACGGCTTCCTTGATGTGACCGTGGTGACCCAAGCGCACAGTAGCTCTTACTTCCGCGTCGAAAATACCGTCAACAAACGACTGCAAAAGCATGCTGTCAATGACCGATGCCGGCGATGTTTGGTATGCCTTCCGGACCAACTTTTCTACCTCCAGGGACCACTGTTGCAATGACTCGTTTGCTCGTTGGCATCGATCACGGAGTTGAGCGCGGAAAACATGCTCCAGGTGCGAGTCCCCATAGCGCGACTCCAAGGCTTCTAGCAATTGCTCGTAGGTAGCATCACTCCCCAAGGCCTCCAGTACGGTCAAGGCTTTGTCTCGTAGTCCCAAAGTGAGTGCGGTTTTAGCCTGACTCTTGGTCCACCCATTAAGGTTCATCACAGCCTCAAACTGAAGCTTGTAGGCCGCCCAGGAGGAGGTTCCATCGAAAGGCGGGACTTTGAAATTTCCGCCCGCAGTTGACGCACTTACTATGGACGCTGAGGCCGGGATTCCATTCGTTTCGAGCTTCTTGACGACTTCCTCGACGGAGGAGAGGCGGTTTCCATGTTGTTGTACAGTTTTGATACCTTCCTCAATGGAACAGAGGCGAGTCTCATGCTGCTGTATAGTTTCCTCCACCGCTTCTACCCTCCGCATGCTGTCGGTGATAGCGGTCAAGAGACTTTTCTGCAACGCGCACATCTGTTCCTCTTGCCGGTGACCTTGCTCCTCCTGCCGGCGAGCATCCTCTTCTTGGCGGCGTGCCTGCTCCTCCTGGATGGCGCGCAGCTGCTCCTCCTGCCGGCGGGCTTGCTCCTCCTGCCGGCGGGCTTGCTCCTCCTGCCGGCGGGCTTGCTCCTCCTGCCGGCGGGCATCCTCTTCGTGGCGGCGTGCCTGCTCCTCCTGGATGGCGCGCAGCTGCTCCTCCTGCCGGCGGGCTTGCTCCTCCTGCCGGCGGGCTTGCTCCTCCTGCTGGCGGGCTTGTTCCTCCTCCCGGCGAGCCTGGTCTGCTTGCATGGCGCGCAGTTGCTCAAACAAGGCGCCAAGGTCTGGTCCAACCTGGGTCCTCATCGACGAACTTTCCGAGGTTGCTCCACCGGAGTTGTCTCGGCGCCCAGGGGTTTCTTCCTCAGGAGCCTCGGCGCCGGAGCCACCTGCTTGCTGCGAGCCAGTCTTAGCGCGAGTGCTCACGCCTTCTCTCGGCATGACAGGCATTTTACCTTCCAATCCCACTTCTGACACCAAATGTTACGGAAGTGGGTACAGGGATTGGAAGGAAACGAACGTTTTACCGAAAGTAGCGATTTATTCGCACTTCGAACACGTAACACTGCACTGGACGCGTAGCACTGCACGAAACGCGTAGCACTGTCCGACACTGTCCCCGCGCACTGCGCGTTACACGGTTCTACGCTGTGCTCCGAACACTGACAGTCCACTGAGAGCACTTCACCACTTTGCACTTCACTTCACTATTCACTGTTCACTGTTCACTATTCACTTTCACTGTTCACTTTTTCCACTTTTTCTTCTTGTTCCTTTCTTCAGATCACTTTCCACTGAACTGCCCGTAGACGCGCCTGCAGCTCCTTATATACCCGGAATTTCGATTGTCATTTATTGAATTTCGATCGTCATTTATTGAATTTCGATCGTCATTTCGTTTTCTTCTGTTGGATTCCGATCGTCTTTCCCTACCTGCATAATTTCTTGTTTTAGTCCAGAACTTTCGGTTCTTTATTTGAATTCCTTAAAGAAGGCACTCGCCGCTACTAGAATTTTCTGGTAACATTAAAATGTCGAACAAAAATCTTCATAGCTGGACCGGGCTTGAACTCGCGTACGTCTGCTTTGCAGTCGTAGCTCTGACAGCCCGGCCGTTGTGACAATGACGATGTTTGCCAAAAACTTCACTGCCTTGCACGCTTACGTAGTTACGTCAGCACGGCGTCACACTAGCTATTCAGCGTGGCAATTCCGCTAGCGTCTTGGGGACGCTTCCGTCAGGCACTAATTTGGATCAGTCGAGCTATTTTTTGATCGTTTGTAACACTATACAGATAAGCGCAACTGTTTTTTTGTCTATTTTGTACATTATTTTAAATATTTGTTTATTTGTAAGTTTTTTTGTGTAAATAAATTTTTATTTTACTTTTTAAATACATTACAAAAGTATTTCAACAAAGTAACTTGAAAGTGTGTTCGCTGTGATAAAGCGCCTTCATTCTTTCCGTTTCACATCGAAGGTTCTACAAATAGTGCTATCAGACGCTCCAGCACTTCGCCGGAAGGGATTTGTTTTGTTGCCAAGAGCCTGTTAGGGTTGAATCATTTATAGACGTACTATTCAGTAGTCTTCTTCTTATCGTGTCACCGATTATTATGAACCAAGTGTGGTGAAAGGATTTTAAGTGCGCCTCAAAGAGGCTCCTTTCGTGCACTTGACACTTATTTTCGAAATTTTTAATTAGTAGTGAATAATTATAATTATTTATCAAGTTATGGCTTTAATTAAATAAATAAAATAACTTAATATTGATTTAATCCACACAAAACTATCTACATTATTTTTTTATGTAAATATATACTTAGAACAATAATAATAATACACAAAAAAAACAAAGGTGGGATTGAACCCACGATCTACGGTGCAGCAGGCAGAGCTATTATCAACTGAGCTGAGAGGCCAGTGCTCACTTATTAAATACTAGCGGATGCCCGTGGCTTTGCTCACGTTGTGGGTTATTCCTTGGGTTGAAGGCTACCCCTAGCCACCAGTGTTGTATGTAGGTTGGTATATTATACTGTGATTACAAGGCAAATATTAACTAGCTGCTGAAGCACGCTTGTATATTTAAATAGTTTGATTGTTATTATAGCATGCGTGCGCTTTAGTTTATAGTGGTTGACGTATAATGTTATCGTTCCATTCCATACTCACTTCACCGCTCTGACCACGACACAGATAATCTTTGTGAGAGTAAAGCAACGGCAGAGGTAACCGCTTTACATCAAGTGGGTCATAGTAATGTTGTGATCAAAAACCTAACCATTTCCAAACGTACGTCGTCAAAACGTCATACACACAGTATAATACACTCACACAGACAAAAAACCAGAGCCAGAGATAGAGCCAGACAGAGCTTGTGGTAGGCCTTTAGTTGTACCATTATAAATTATACTTCTTATTTATGAGTGTTCTTGTCGGCGTAATGTATGATTTTTTCTCCAGGTATTTCTTTTGAGGGCAACTTCCTTAACGATATGACGGCGATCTTCGTTTTTATTAAGCCCACATTTATATGGCCCACCTGATGTTAAGTGGTAACCATCGAATATAAAAAGCATTGCCTCGCAGGTCCTCGTAGAATTGCCTTGAACGTGCCTTATTATGCACTGCCTTGCGTCCATCGACTTGAGGCATACAGATCCAATATATTATATATATTATGTAAATACAAATCTTCAATTTATTAGAATTATGATAGAATAAAAACTCAAACTCAATAATATTTTATTCATTTCAATTACAAGAATCACTTTGAAACGTCTTAAAGCTAGGTGAGTCTAGGTGCCAGTTCCACGCGACCAAGCCTAGAAGAACAGGCAACAAACTACTGCTCGGTTCCTACCCTTTTCTTATGATATGATCCTTTTACAAAAACTTAAACAGATAGAACTTTAGAATAAAAATAATTACTAAAATTGCTGAAAATCGTGTTCTAGCTAGTATAACTAAAGAATAAGTATGTTTGCCGTCCTTTCTTCGAACTCTTGAGAGAAACTCAAACAATCAGAGAGCAACCATGTGCCTCGCTTTTGTACTACGAATAAAATAATCTACATTTTTATATTTGTAATAAAATGGGAGTAAAAAGAGTAACGGTGACAATATTACTTTTTTACGTCCAATTTACGAGGTGTATTATTCGGCCTATTACAGATTCCGTAAACTTGATAGCCATAAAAATATTTTTTTTATGGTGCCTCTTCACTTCTGAAGATTGGTACTTTTAATTTTTTCCGAAAAAACTACCCTGACTGAGGTATATTTACATAAGCTATTAGTCATATAAGCTACTTTTTATCCTGGTAAAATGAATGGTTCCCGTGGGGTGAATTTGTTCTATTTCTTCCTAAAGCAAAGGGTTGACATGATTTTTTATTAAAGAAAATTGCATACTTTTGAATCGCGGGTAAAACCGCGGGGCTCTGCTAATATCAAATATGTTTCATTGTGCCAAGTGAATGCTTTCCTCTTTGAGCACTTCAAATCCTTTTTCTCAAAAGAACTAGTGATACCACATAATAATAAATTATTTCAACAAAACATGAAGAAAATAATGTTTCTTTTCAACATAATTTTATAAATCGTGCCCAATCTGTGGAATTGCTTGGAGACCCGAAACAAGAATATTGATAGAAATATACCCTGCTTCGTCGAGATACAAAACATTGGAATTGAATCGAGATATTCGAGATATCCCCAATAGAAACACCTAATTTATATTCCGATGAGAGAAATGTATAAAGTATGCAATTTTTTTACAATAAATAACAAGACAAGAAACTTTGCAATAACATAAATCCAAAATTTTTAAAAGACAAACTATTAAACCTAAAAAATTATCACTTGAAAAAAGCCAATACTTAATTTTTTTTTAAGAAGTTATCTACAATGATAATGATCATTTACAAATTCTACAATGAAAGGTATTATCATAAGATTTTGGACAATCCACACAACACTATCTAGTTCCGAATTAAGCAGAGCCTTGTACTATGGGAACCAGATAGCTGATATAACACTAAAATTCTTTTTTTTTGTAAATACATTGTTAGAATAAAATATAACACCCAGACAGAGAACAAAAATCTGTGTTCATCACATAAATATTTGTGCTCGGTGGGGATCAAACTCACGGCCTACGGCACGGAAGGCAAAGCTACTACCAACTGAGCTAAGACAAAAACAAATTTATAATAATTATTTTAGTATTGAGTTATTTAAAATTTATAAGCATATATGTAATACAATAGGCGGTCTTATCGCTAAGCAGCGATCTCTACCATACAATATAAGTAGGAGAATACGCCTGAGGCTTGTTTTAACCAAACATGGGCTCTGAACAACCACAATATAGAAAATCAGCTCCTATTTCTCAATACGGAGGCCATAATAATTCCTTGTTACGTCACCATCTAATTAGAAACCTTTTAGGCTGCGGGTTGGCGAACAAAATCACGTTCGAAGCTGCTAACAGCTTCTATCCCCATCCCATTATTGAATTTCTGAAGTCTTACAGATATGAAAAATCGTAGATGGTGCTACGAATGTGCTACAAATGTGCTACGAACGTCCACTAATAAAAATAAAAATGTTACTTTATTCTATGATAGGTTACATTTGAACTACTAATGGTAGGAACCAAGCCGTAGTTTGCTGCCTGTTCTTCTAGGCTTGGTCGCGTGGAACTAGCACCTAGACTCACCTAGCCTTAAGAGTGTGATGTGCGCAAGGTTTAATGGACTATTTGGACCAGCGGTTACCGAGATTAGCGTGTTCAACCAAACAAACTCTTCAGCTTTTTAATATTAGTAAAGATAAGCTTATCTCAGGGCGAAATATAAACAACAATACTAATTTAAGTTGGAATGATATAATATTCTAACTCGGCAAAAGATCTCAAGCACCTATTTCAGTAAAGTTTTATCGATAACATTATATACATAGGGAAATTCTATTTTCCGGTACATTTCACAGGTCAATTTAAAGACACCCTGTTCTTAGGTTCTGGGTCAAAATTACCAATTTTGGATCTTGTATTCAGTTAGCATAGGGTTCAATATATTTTTTGCAAATACTCAGGTAATTTTAACTGAAGTGGTAGTCCTCACTTTAAATTATGGTCATTGAAGGTTCGGAAAGTTTGCAAAAGCTCTGTATTTTATTATAATTGGAATAACTTTAGAAAATACGGCAAAAATATAAGAAAGACTAGCATGCTTAAACTTAATTTAACAAAAGTTTTTGCTTACTCAAAAAAATTAACAATTAAACGGGCACCATCTTCTACTTTTTAGTTTTTTTTAATTTTTTGATGTGTTCAATAAAATAAAAATAAATAAATGTTATTGACAATTCACACAACACAATCTAGCCCCAAACTAAGCAGAGCTTGTACCATAGGGAACCAGATAGCTGATATAATACTTATATATACTTGTATACAATTTTTTTGAATACACACTTAGAATACAAAATAACACCCAGACAGAGAAAAAACCACACAGATATTTGTTCTCGTTGAGGATCGAACCCACGACCTACGGCTCAGAAGGCAGAGCTGCTAATAACTGAGCTGAGAGGCCAGTCAATGTATATCTAAGTTAGTCAATAAAACAATAATATCGTGGAACGGATTCTTTTAATCATCCCAACCCCTCTAAAAGATTATTAATTCCCGCACGTATCTAAAAATATGTTACAAGTCTCTTAATCCACGTAACGTGACAATTTAAGTTTTCAAAACTACCCTCAAGTTGGTGATAGTTAAACGTTAGCTCCGTTGAGAGGCTCTAGCGGATTTAACGGTGGAGTAAGATAAAAGAGACAAGCGTTTACGCGTATCTCATAAGCGGTAGCGATTATATAGTACGCTGAACTTCGTGAAACGACTTCTCGCTTGTACACTTTAGCCTTTTGAAAGATATAAAAACACTGAACGTATTCATCGAAAATCGCGAGCAACTATCGCTATTATTATGAGTATACTATCTATGGCTCTATAGTATGGTATCGCTTATTTTATGAGTACACTTCATTAGCGCGGCCTGAAGAAGTCTATTGGCCTATGCTGATTGAAGTTTTTGAGAGGAATTATTTCATTGATTGCTTTTTGATTTGGATGACATCTTAGAAGAGCTTTGACTTTCTTTTACATCGTTTTGGCGCAAAGAATTGCTGGAAGAAAAATATTTTTAGGGTAAGCTCACCTATGTGCATGCCCATTACTTATTTGTAAATGTTTTCGTGTGCATTATACCATTAAAGCGTTAAAGTTTTTACAGGGGCGTATTGAAACTTTCTAAAATTCACCATTTTAGTTGCTAAGCTAACCAGTTTTTGATTACTTTCGGAACGTTCCACATTGAGATGGCTTTCAGTCAATTTTGCACCATTTATTCTGCTACAAGATGAAATCGCTTTTTCCTACACCTTGGACCAAGATATAACACAATTGGTTGAGCTATCAAGTGTAATTTCAGCAATTACAGGCTCAAGCCGGTTCGATGCATGCACTAACTTCTTCGATCTTTTGTTCAATAGGAACAAAGATCATGCAGTCGTGTGCAATTCTCCCAGTATAATTTTAAGCTTTTTTCAGAGAAATTTAAGTATCACATTTCAGAGAAATTTAAGTAGGTATTACATCAAACTCTTCTTCTTTTTCTTTAATTTAAGAGCTTAGCTCTTGTTGGGGATTCGATGCAGGTTCCTTCAATTGAATCATTCGAATACGGCCTTATTTTTTTTACGTACAAACCTCATTATATCAAATATAGCGATTCGAGATTTCGATTTTAATAAAATCCTGAAAATTGGAAATCGTCTCGCACATTAAGTATTCTACGGTGGCGATCAGTAAAACGCTGTTAAATATGACAGCAATATTTGACGGTGTTTCATTGATCGCCACTCAGAACGCTTAGATGAACGCAAGGCTTTATTGGTTTCAACTTACAGAGAAAAAAATAACAGTTTCGTCTGATAATTGTATTTTAGAAGATTGCCGTATTGTCTTTTCTTTGTTCATGGGGTTAAGGCCTGCGCAGTGCTCACACCTAGGTCGCTGGTGATAGCGATCAGTGAAACGCTGTCAAATATTGCCGTCAAATTTGACAGCGTTTCACTGATCGCCGACGCCAACGACCTACGAGTACGTGTGCGCACTCGTAGTGTTCGTGTGCGCAGGCCTTTATGCAGTTTTAGAATTCGTTATACATTGACAGATTATCCATCAAAGATTTAACAAAACTAGTATGTTAGAAGAGTTTATTATGCACGCTTCATGTTTTAAGGCCTGCGCACACCTAGTTCGCTGGCGGTAGCGATCAGTGAAATGCTGTCAAATATCGCTTTGACAGCGTTTCACTGATCGCTACCGCCAGCGAACTAATAGGTGTGTTCGAGCCTTCACCGGCTTCTTTTATAATATCGTCAGTGACTTTCATTTCACAGGCCTCCCTTTTCATAGTTTTTGTGTGTTTGAATAAATCTACGTCGTTTTAAGCTTACACCATCAAAGCTGCAGTTATTCTTAAGTAACATTAGCGCTTCGTAAAATAAGCAAAGACTTCATCTGCAGCTTGAAATTCTGAATACAACTTGCGAATCTGTCTTCCTAGCCTGAAATACTCTAGAACACACTGAATAAGCAAAAGTTGGAACTGGGATGGATCTCATTAGGCTTCGTTTGCACTCTTTGTAACTACCCAACTAGCGAGAGTAATTGGATAAATAAGATATCTACAACGCTGGGTAGGTTTCTTTCTACGAGGGTAAAAAACGTGTGACGAGAAATAAGTATCTATTAATATTTTGTCATAGTTAACACTACACGTATAAAAATCTTTGTATTAGATAGAACATAATTACTTCAGTATGAAATAGACGTAAATTAATTAATTTTCTCGTGAAGCAGCATTACAGTGTTTCGGTTTGAAAGGTGCTGCTGAAATTACTGGCAAGTGAGGCTGGACATTTGTAAGCCTCAAGTTGATGGACGCAAGCCAATGCTTCGTAGGGCACGTTCCTGACGTTTGTGACTTTCGAGGCAATGCTTTGCTCGATGGTTACCACTTAACGTTAGGGCCTTAAGCTTATTCAATCAGCTAGTAGTATAGCGGTGTATATAAAAAAACACTGTTCACAATCACTTTTTATAACAAAAATACTACTTCAAAAAAACTTCAAAAGTTTGCGAATTTTTAAAACTTTTACGGGTGCCAATTTTTTACACATCGGAGAATATTTTTTTAAGAATATTTTGAATGAAACTCCAATCGTCCGATTATCCTATTGGATTTTTTTTCATTTTGATCATTTATGAGGACGTAGACACCTCACGTATGCAAAGCCTCTCCTGCAAAGCCTCTGTTGGACTCAGTGAACCGTGGCCTACCTGCAGTGCACATCGGCGCATAAAATCAAATACATAGCTCACATTCGTTCTAGTGACACTTGAATTGGGAATGTGAGATTATAAAAACAAAATTTTGCACAAAAAATTAGTCCATAGGCGAACGCTAATTAATATTTTCTTGTGTTATGCAGAGTAAGAAGTAGGAGCTTTTGAGCCAAAATAATAGAGAAACATCTACTGGCACTAATTTATTATAGAACTAAATTGTAGTAGGTATGTAATTGAACTAAATTGTAATTTTAAATAAAATTAAACCTCTGTTTTATTTTAAAACTGTTTCTAATCCAATGCATACAAACAAAACTATTCAATGCTTTTGTAGAATAGAATAGAATATAACTTTATTGTACACCAAAAATTTTACGGTAAACATGGCATAAAAGAATACTTAAAAACTAGAGGTACAATGGGCGGTCTTATCGCTAATAGCGATTTCTTCCAGACAACCTTTGGGTGGAAAGAAACATTATAGTACGAGTAGGGACGGGACATACATAATAAAATTAATAGTCATAAACTAATAAATATGATATTAATACTAATACATTATATACTCATATAAATAAGTAATTGTGATAATAAATCTAGTTACAAATTTAAAGGAAATCAAAAAAACAAACGTGATATTGGGAGACTACGACGATGATGAGGGGTGATAACAGGTAGTGTTGGTGAACCATGCTTCTAGAGATAGGAAGGGATTTGTATATAAAATAAATAATATAGACCATCCACACAACCCCAATACAATATTATAATAATATTTAGCCCCAAACTAAGCAGAGCTTGTACTATGAGAACCATATAGCTGATACAATACTAACGTACAATTTTTTTTGCAAATACATTCTTAAATACAATTTAACACCCAGACAGAGAACAAACATCTGTGTTCACCACACAAATTTGTTTTCGGTGGGGATCGAACCCATGACCTATGGCTCAGAAGGCCGAGCTACTACCAACTGAGTTGAGAGCCCACTTTGAGTGAGAATAACGCGTGTTGATTATCACTGAATAATATACGTAGGCACCCTGTTTACTCATATGAAATTATTGAACTAATCATCATTAATACCAACCACGTTTTATCATTTGTTTATCGTTGAATTTGATAAAAAAACAGAGGAGAATTCAATTTCATATTCCCTTCATAAAAATTAATGAACTTCATTACCTACATAAAACATTCCTGAAATTGGATCCTGTTTAATCCATGTTCGCACGAAGTCACTGAAATTGTAATATTATGAGCAAAAAATAATATAAATTGCTTTAAACCGGTATTTCTTTTACGTTTCAATTAAAACAGAAATCGTGCTGGACATGAATGCTAAATTAGAATATCTTCTCTCTGTTTTTAATCCTTCCTTTTTAAAGAGATCTGCAGTTTTTCTTTTGACGTGACAACGTCTTATAATTCGATGGAGCCGGCTGCACGCACGAAAAACGTTACCTCGCTCTGAGGCGTTCTCTTTAAGGCTTGAAGTGCAGGCGAGAGCGCGGAACGAGCGACAAAGAGGCACAATCGGCCTCCGCTTTCGGCAGCGTTCGACATCTGTCTCTCTCCTACTTGAGTGAGCGATGCGTCCGCGTGGACAGCTGTATGACGTTGTCACGTTCAACTATCGTCAGTAAACCGACTTTACAGACAACTGATTTTTTTGCATAAGTAGGTAGGTATAGTGGTCGTTTAGGGGTCAGAAAATGACAGCCTAATTTTTATCTTGGAAAAATACACGGGTTCTGTGTGATAGCAGGAAACCATGTTTAGAAAAGGTTTTTTTCCCCATCCAGTTGCTACAGAGGATTAACTTATCGCAGGTAACACCGCACTAGTAATACATAATGATGACAAAATAAAATGTTATTAAAATAATGTGCTGGAAAAGTTAAGTTTTTACGCTGTATTAAGTTTACTACAGCATAGTTGCGTTGACTTTATTTAAAACTTTTAAAAGCTTTTTACTTCTGCCTGTTTTGATAACGAAGTTTTGTAAAATATAAAAGTCGTGTCACATAAAATTTCAACTGTCGTTCAACGGATATGGAAAACGTTAAAAACGTAATTATTTACCATTTTGTATTTTTTTTAACACTTTTTTATAGAAGTATACGAAATCAGAGTCAAGGAACTGTGTTGTAAACGTTTTATTCGTGTCACTAAAGAAAAAGTCTTCAAAAGCCGACTGAAAACTTATATGCTTGGTCGCGTGGGATTGGCACCTAGACTCACTTAACTGTAAGACGTTTCAAAGTGATCCTTGTCATACAACCAAATAAGCATACACATCACAGCTGGGTAAATTACCCTGTAATTTGAATGGGCTGGATTTAAACACCACTTATTTTTTTCCGACATGCGGCCACGTCTGCCGCATGTCGGATTCGTTATGGGCTAAATCTATAACAGATTGGACGCCTAAAAACGCAAAATGACCTCGCGGCAGACCAAGGCGAAGATGGAGGGACGAAATAGATGCTTACATTAAGGATTGGTCCACCGTAGCCCAAACAAGAGAGGAATGGAGAGAAGGAAGGGAGGCCTTTGCCCTGCAGTGGGACACAACAGGCTTTTAATAATAATAATAATAATTATTTTTTTAAGATTTGATAAGTTACGATGTCGGCTGCAGGGAAACTACTTATAACATGGCGTATATTTAATAAAAATGTCGATCGATAAGGTTAATACGCAGAGAAAATAAAAGTAGTTTTTTTCCGTTTCAGAAAGAGGCGAAAGTACCAATATTTGTGTCCTGTGAATGTTTGAACAGGCTCTCATCGTATTTTAATGTGTTTTCATTTCCATATTCCTGATTTACATGCTTGTGATGTGAGCTTGAAGTATATATCTAGTTATACAGAGTATTCTATTATCTCTGGAAGCCTAATGATTCAATATCAAGTTTGAAATAAAAGCGTAATATTTTTATTACCTTCTAGAATTAGGATCTATGTATAAAACCTCAAGGGATAGACTATTAGGGACAGACTACCTCAAGGGATAGATTAGACTATTTATGATTTGTAAAAGGATTATTTTATTATAAAAAATCGGTAGGAACCGAGCCGTAGTTTGTTGCCTGTTCTTCTAGGCTTGGTCACGTGGAACTGGCACCTATTAGACTCACCTAGCTTTAAGACGTTTCAAAGTGATTCTTGAAGTTGTATTGAATAAATTTTATTGAGTTTGAGATACGAATCAGCCCTTAAGTTTATTGCATAATTATTTGAAAAAAATATTTTATATTATGATACATTATAATTTATATCTTATACAATATTTATGTTTGTGTTCAATAAAGAATTTAAGAAAAGCCACACTTCACCGTTTCTCCAAAGACTAATCGCCCAGTCAAATATTTGAATGCTCGATTAGACATGCGTGAATACGACCCGAAATATTCTACAAATTAAGCAATAAAATGGCTTGCTTACACAAATACAATGTGATCCGGAGTTTCATACAACTCTAAGGCTGAGTTTAATAAAATTTATTGATGCATAAACTACCCTTAGTTGGTAGTTAGACACAATACGACAAATGTATTAATACTCAGAAACTACCAGTTAATGGGAGCTTGAGATACCTCCTCATAGTTACATAGGCTCAATTTACACTGCTGTGGAATAAAACGGAAGCGACTTTTTTGAATACAGCATAATTAACTTCATATCGAAAAGTAACAAAAAAAACAGGCTGTTTCATCTATGGTAGATGATTTATATAGCATCTAGGGCAACTGTCTTACTCGCGAGACAATATAGTGCCTGGGACAGGATTTTATACATGGAATAATAAATTCAGTATTTTCTAACTACATACATACACATACATAAAATCACGCCTCATTCCCATGGGGGTAGGCAGAGATCACGGATTTCCACTTGCTACGATCCTGACACACCTCTTTCGCTTCATTCACTCTTATAACATTCTTCATACATGCTCGTCGGTTTAGGTACTCCTAACCTGGCCTTTCTCTAAAACGACTGCGATCTGATCGAGATGCATGCGCCTAGGTCTTTCCCTTCTAGCAGGGCTACCACGAGCTCCATATGGTTACGGCTATGGCTGTCTTGTTATAGTAGTATAGTAATTGTGTATAGATAGGCTGACCCACACATTCATTTTCTTCTTGGGTTTGAATGTGTTGACACCATTTGACACCCATAACCATAACCTACACATATGGAGATCGTGGTAGCCCTGCAGCAGTTCCATCCACACTCGCCTGATGCCATTTTTAACTTGTAAAGACAATTAGTCGTTGATAATGTTGAAACAAGAACGATTAAATTAATTGTTGAACTTGTCACATGTTTGATGATCGTCATCTGAAACCCAGGTGCTTTATATAATTGCTTCTACACCACCCCAATTAGGCTGACATTGTGTCTAGCTCCATAGTTTCCAAAGTCGTGAGTCGAAGTCAAACTAAGGTCAAACCCGTAGGGAATCGTATTATAGAACGAATAAAATAAAGTTTAAAACACTAAAAAAAAAAACGCTTTTATAACTAATTGAACTAAAAAGTTAAAAATAAAACTCTAATAATCAATTGAAAATTTATATTATTGTACAAAAATGCGTGGGGTGCTTTTTATAATAACTTCAGATATAATAAACTATTGATAAAATATTTACAACAATCAAAATCAAGCCCCCCACGCTTTTTGTACAATAATATAAATTTTCAATTGATTATCACAGTTTTATTTTTAACTTTTTAGTTCAATTAGTTATAGAAGCGTTTTTTTTTAGTTTTTTAAACTATAATTTTATTTTACTTTTTAGTTTTTTTTTTTTTCATATAATTGCATTGTCATCGACCTTTGACAGGTGTGCAAAGTTTGAATCAAATCTGATCGTTCAAAGTAGGTTTTTATATTATTTTATTTATTTCTTTTCATTTTTTTTTATTTTTTTTTTCATATTATTGCATTGTCATCGACCTTTGACAGGTGTGCAAAGTTTGAATCAAATCTGATCGTTCAAAGTAGGTTTTTTTTTATTTTTTTTATTTCTTTTCATTTTTTTTATTTTTTTTTTCATATTATTTCATTGTCATCGACCTTTGACAGGTGTGCAAAGTTTGAATCAAATCTGATCGTTCAAAGTAGGACAAAATCGAGCTCAAAGGGGTCGGTTACATACATACATACATACAGGTGAAGCTAATAAAAGCGTTATAAAAAATAGCAATGAAGATTGGTACATGACCGAGCGTCATAAAAAAATCTGCTTCTTCTTGGCAACAAATGGCATCTTTTAAAAAAAAATCCTAGTCTTAGTCAAGTCAGTCAAATCAGTCGAACGTCATTGGTTTTGAAGAAAATGGTGGCGTTTTTCCGCTCGATGAGATTTTCCCTTTTCACTGAAGTGTGCATCATATTATTTCTCCTTCAGACATTTACAATGCCGCGGACACTTTTTTAACGGCTCGCTATAAATCTTTTGTCACTATCACTTATAGATGAGCAAATAGAGACGGCAACAGACTTATAAGTCTGTTAAATGACTACTATAAGACCATTATGAATATAAGCCTTATAATTTACGCATAGGAGCCCCTATTACCCACGTACACACACAAGTACTCCATAATTACCGAATGGTGTAACTTCCCTCAGTGCTCAACAGTCTTAATTACTTTGCAGATTGAGAATCTTGTCACCCAATACTACGGTAACCCCTCACAAAGTTTGTAATTTCGGGAATCACGGAGTCCCTATAATTATTCCTATGTAAGTTTTAACGATATGAAATGATTAGACTGAGGCAGTTACTCGCCTATAATAATAATTGCTGACTTATTATCGGCCTCAAGAAGAAAAAAATTGTAATAGGCAATCCATACAACACTATCTCCAAACTAAGCAGAGCTTTTATTATGGGAACCACTAAATTTCATCAGATTGTTTATATCTCTCTTCACAAAGTAGATTAACCAAAACCTTATGACATAATGCTAGCTAAAATGAAATCAAAATATACTAAAACAATTCACTATACAGTCTTCGAATTATAAAATGAAAACATATGAACAAATAGAATCGAATGTCAGAATAAATTACAAATACACGATTAAACAATCAAAATAATAAATCAAAATGTCACGTTTGAGAGTCAATAAATTCATAAATTTAATAAAAACAAGAGCTTTTTCAGGTGTGTGATAAATTTGACAGGGCTTTCCAAACATTTCAACTCAACTGGTAATATGTTAAACAGTTTGACGGCCTACAATAGTATTTTGAGTAATCAACTATAATATTGGTCCATCGGGCACCCCACGTTTCGTCTTTCAGTTTATGGTTGCCATTCGAGAAGCTGCCACTGATATGACTGTTGACTGCCTTGACCAATCTTGACAGTAGGTACTTATATTTTGTGAGGAACATTCTTAAATGAAAAATGTTTTTCCAGTGGATTTTTTTCATTTCCATTCAATTTTATTTGATTGATCTGGCACCGACAACACAGCATTTCCTGTTTAACCCTTATCAACCTCACCTAACTTAGGATTTGAACTATGGGAAAATGCGTAAATAAACTGAGTTAAAATAAATACAATACCCCCCACCGCCCCACCATTTTGTCCGATATCGCTGTAAGAATCTGCTCCTGAATCGGCTCCTGAAACATAGTTTTTTAACTAGTTCGGGAGACTATGGGTTCAAAAACTATTTTTGAAACTTATTTATTACGTCAATAAACATTAATACTTTATTATTAAGAATCGTCAAACGATCAACAACATTTAGTCAATACTAAAAGCGGTTTTTTAGCAATAGGACATCACTAGTCAGACCGAGCAATTGAAAACATCTCTAGTCGGTGGGAAAAGATGGCGACGGGAATTCGGGAAACGTAAAGGATGTGTTTTGTGTAATATCGAGTTATAACGAGTTCTAGCTGTATTCAATGGATAATTAGTTTTCGCTTTAACAATACTTAGATGCTTACTGGAATGTTTCTTTGTAGAAAGAATAAAACGATTCATTAATAAGTAGATATACAACACTTTATTGTACACAAGGATACATCACAAGTAACAGCGTAATAAAATAAAGTACAATGGGCAGCATTATCGCTGAAAGCAATTTCTTCCAAGCAACCTTAGGATGGAAAGTAGTGAAGAAGCAGAAACGGACGGAATAAATGAAATATAAATAGGTACATGAAAATTTTCAATAGCTTTTTTTACTTACAAGTATTTAGGTATTTGAAATTTCTTTTCTTTAATTTTTCTACAAAAAACTTGGTGAATAGAATTTTTTTCTTAAATTAAAGTTTACTTAAAAGCCACTGTCGTTCCAATGTCTGCCTGAACAAGCGGCCTTATTCATGATCTTTTGATAACTCACTTCTATCTTCAGTTATTTGAAACAATATTTTTTTACATTTTATGGCCCGGTGAGTATTCATTTTTAACTTATTCTGGTTCTTTTGATCCAGTGTGGTGAAAGGATTCTAAGTTTGCCTCAAAGTGGTAGCAACTCAACCTTCTGATCATAAGGTCACGGGTTCGAATCCAGTCGTTTACCTGAATTTTTCTATTCAGAAATTGTATGTACACAATGCTAATGCTCTCAAATAGTGATGGAAAACATCGTGAGGATTATTATGGATTAGGCTGACAAAGCTGACAGGATGTTATAGATGCTGGGCAAGCCTACTCCATCTAAAATCCTGACCCAGGCACTATAGCGTCCCGCAAGTAGGGCTTGTGTAAATGTAAATGTATTGACTGCCTTGACAGCTCATTTGGTAGTAGCTCTGCCTTCTAAGCTGAGGGGCGTGGGTTCGATCCCCACCGAGAACAAATATTTGTGTGGTGATGTTTTGTTCTCTGGGTGTTATATTGTATGCTATGTATGTGTGTACAAAAAAAAAGTATTTAAGTATCATATCAGCTATCTGGTTCCCATGGTACAAGCTCTAGTTAATTTGGGACTAGATAGTGTTGTGTGAATTGTCCACAATATTTATTTATTTATTTATAGAGCAGTTGCGCCTGATGCTATATAAATCATTTACAATAGATTCAAAGGCCGTTTATTTTACGACTGTTGAGACTGATGGCTACATAAAGGCTGAAAAAAAGAGCGATTTGACGAAAAACAAGATGTCTATTAGGTACTTTTACTTTGGTGAATACGGCTGCAGAAGGGTCTGAAGGCAAACGACTTGTGAATTGACTTCGATAATACGTTTTTGGTGGCACCTTAAAGCTAAACGAAGGTCACCCTAGATTCAATAGCCCGAGATTTTCTATTCAGATCATTTAACGTCTCATTTGGCTATGCGCTCCCGAACCGTCCCGGTACCCTTTGTGTGTCCGTCGGGAGTTCGAACCTACCACGCGTGGCTTTGTCTGCGGGTAAAAATTGTGAAGCCATAGACTTAGTTCGCCTGGGGTAATTCACCTAGGAGAATTGGTCTGTTGAATCGTTTTTTGAGTTTAATGAAAAGATCATACTCGTGAAAAACTTATTTTGTTTATTTTTATTTTCTATAATTCATAACAAACTTTTAAAATAAATAAGAAAATTTAAGACTAACCAACGAGAATTAAGTATAACTACTGAGTAGACTTATACTTTTTGCAGAGCCCTCGGATCTCTATGCCTCAAGTTGATGGACGCAGAGCAGTGCGTCGTAGGGCAAGTTCCTGACGTGCGTGACCTACGGGTCAATACCACTTATCATCTGATGAGTCATACGCTTGTTCCAACGGCTAGGTGTATAAAAACAACGGCGAGATATAAAAGCCATAAAAAAATTACCTCACTAAACGAAAATAAAAAATATTGTAGACAATCCACACAAATTTTTGTAAATACATACTAAGAATACAATATAACAACCAGACAGAGAACAAACATCTGCGTTCACCACACAAATATTTGTTCTCGGTGGGGATCGAACAGGATCGAACCCATGACTTATGGCGCAGAAGGCAGAGTTACTACCAACTGAGCAGAGAGGCCAGTTAATGATAAAGCTGTTAATGAAATTCATAAAAATTAAAATGTAATTAAAAATAAGACGTTGCTTGATAAAAACAAATTCACAACATAAAAAACTTAAGAGAGCCGCTTTCCATACGGAAAGCACACAAAGGCAAAGAAATTGCTTACATAATGCCGTAAAAGGAGATAGCAGGATAGCAGCTACTAAATATCGCTCCTAACGGGAACTGGGACACTGGTAGATAACATGGACGAAACATTAGGGTCTCCGGAAATGCACTAGTCTTTTTACAAGCTTTCGACGACAAAGTTAAACAGGTAAACGAGCTTTATATTTTTATTTTCAAGCAATATAGTAAAACGAAAAAGTGTTTGGGATCCTGCTCGTAGTTTTCCGATTTTTACAATATTACTAGCGGACCCGACAGACGTTTTCCTGCATGATATTTCAAGGGATTCGGATATAAAACAAAGTATGAAATGAAAATATTATGTGAATCTAAACCATCCAGGGTGTCACCCAAAAGTAAACAAAAAAATTCATTCAAATCGGTCCAGCCGTTTAGGAGATGACATACACATATCATATCATGTCATTTATTCATGAACGATCATACAATCATGTTTGAAATAAGTAGGTACATACAATTGAAAGAGACAAACAAGAAATAATCATTAAATAATAATTGTACAAAATTCAATTTTACATAGTATATCTATATTAGAAATGTCATTATTTATAAAATCATCAATGGAGTAAAAACACCCTTTCAACAAAAGCTTTTTTAATATAGTTTTGAATTTATTAGTACTGTCTATTATTTTAATGTCAATTGGTAATGAATTATATAATCTAATCACACGTACAGTAGAATTATATATTTATAAATTTATTAAAGCTACGAGCGCGCTACACCACCAACCGCATCATCATTTAACGTCAGGTGAGATAGGTCAAGTGTTAGCCTATAATTGTAAAAAAAAAAGAAAAAACAAGTGCCTTAATCTCACATTACTTGGTCCTATGCCAACTAAAATATTTGAGAATCCATTAAATAAATTAAAAACTGAACAAAATAATCAAAGTTTATTTTTGCAATTACGTAAAGTGAAAACTCTTGTATGGCTGTGGAATTGTTTTGGCAATGTCTCTTTAAATTAACAATAGAAGCCATTTTCTAAATCGTAAGTCACCCAGATAATTTTCTAAACTAAGCTTTGGTTTTACAAGAAGCGGTCACCGTCATTGACGGGCGTAATTTCGTGAAAATACATCGTAAATTAAAATTTAAAAATATTTTATTCAGTTGTATCACAAAGGTCACTTTGAAACGTCTTAAAGTTAGGTGAGTCTAGGTGCCAGTTCCACGTAAATATTACAAGTGACTTATTCGTATGAATGAAAAGTTTTTTCTCTAGTAGAATAGCAAGGAAGCGTCTTATCATCATCAGCCTGAACAAGTCCACTGCTCTATACATTTCCAGAAATAATAATTCTGAGCTTATTCTATCCACTGACTTCCCGTAATCTTAACTATGTCATCGGTCTATCTGGTGGGTGGGCATCTTACTATTTGTCTTCCGAAATACGTAGGGGCGTTTCTCTTACGCTAATTCTAATGCTAGATTAATCTCGGTACCAGTATTATACCAATCATCCTCAGTGGCGGATTTGCCCTAAGGCACAGTATCGGGCCTAGGGCAGCAGATATTAGGGGCAGCAAATCGTGAAAAAAATCACCGATGATAGCAAGAAATATATGAAATGAAAGGGTGGCACATGGTTTGGGGCCTAAGGTGGCCAAGACTGCAAATCCGCCACTGATCATTCTTATATCCGCTGTATTGTTGCTGCTATACACCACTATTTTGTAATAACCAAAAAAATGCCGATATTGGCAGCTGATACTGAACACGTCCACGAAAAAAAAATTTTTTGTGACTTACATAAATATTTTTAAATAACCAAAATGTTAAGTCAAATATTGAGAAATGATTCAACAAGCAAAAATCATTTCATTCATAAACGCTAAATACCAAGCGGAACCGAACAGCGTATTTTTTTTCTCTCTAGTACTAAGTCCATAATTTTATGCAGGATTTCTGAAAAATTTAACATTTAATAACTTTATCATTTTATTGAAACTAAAAATTCTGATTGCACATTCATAATGTTCTACCCCTACTACACTACCCTATTTTTTTTTTTGGTAGTTACAAAATAACGTTCGCCGAATCTTAGAACACCCGCAATCGCCATATTACTGGGCATTGTTATCTAAAATGGGTTTGCAGCAAAACTATTTCGATTGAGTTAATACGACTTTCACGAGCTTTGGGGACCAGTTTCATTTCAATAAATAATGGCGATTTTAACTTTCAAAGTTAACCTATTTCAATTCTATTATGACGTAGAAGCAAATGCTTTTAAACCTACGCAGGGCGCAAAACTTTTGCTTCTAATATTTTCAATCCCACTAATATTATAAATGTGAAGATTAAGATGGATGTTTGTTACTCAAAAACATCAGATCTGCCTTCACAGCTCAGTTGGTAGTAGCTCTGCCTTCTGCGCTGGCGGGCGTGGGTTCGATCCCCACCGAGAACAAATATTTATGTTGTGAACGCAGATGTTTGTTCTCTGTCTGGGTGTTATATTGTATTCTATGTATGTATTTACAAAAAAAAAAGGATTTAAGTAATATATCAGATATCTGGTTCCCATAATACAAGCTCTGCTAAGTTTGGGGCTAGATAGTGTTGTGTGGATTGTCCGTATTATTTATTTATTATCTGGATGAAATTTGGCACAAAGGTAGACTATATTCTAGAATAGCATATTAGGCTACTTTTTATCTCAGTAAAATATATGATTCTCGTGGGATAGATTTTTTTTTAATCCATATAAGAGAAAGCCGTGTTAGTTACACTATTTGTAACTCAAGAACGGTTTAAGAACTTTTGACTTTGACTTTAAACAGGAGAGAACAGAACATTTTTATCCTGAAAAAGTAACGGGACTGGGGCGAGCGAAGCCGCAGCCGGCCGCTAGTGTAAGTATATTACTAAAACATCAAATTAACCCAACCTTTAAAATTTTCTAAAATTACATTATGGAGGCAGAATACCATTCTAAGTGGTACAACTTGTTGAAATTAAATTCATAATTATAAATGTTCATAGGTACAGTTGTCTGCAAGAGAATGGTCATAGTTCTCAAAATGATAAAATTGATATTTTTCAACCCTTTTGAGACTTGTGAAATCCCGTGCGACTTCGTTCGCGTTAAGCTTTTTCCGTACAAACTTCAACCCCAGCTGCACACCTTTGGGGTTGAGTTTCGGGCATCCCTTTCATAGTCCACCCCCATACTACACCAGAAATCTACTCTCCAAATTTCATACTCCTAGGACCATTAGTTCAGACTGTGCGTTGATTGTCAGTCAGTCAGTAACGTAACAGTTTTATATATTTTTATAATATATTTGTTTAGTCTGCCCGCAACCACGGCTATTGCACTATAGCCGAAACGATGGGAAAATAAAAAAAATACGCAATAAATACCCGCCGTAATTCAAAAACGCTCCTGGTTTTCATTATGAGAGTAAAACATAACACCTTCAGTTCTGTTGAAGTTGGTTATTAACAGGGCCACCAATTGCCGTAAAACAAGAAGGTAAGTCAATATTAGCATAACATTGCTTTTACAAAATGCAGCCATTTTTACTGGAGGCTATTGTTTCATCTGCTTTTTAATTAAAAAGCTCTAATGAAGCAGCGGAGCAGCGGCCTAAAGCAAAAGTCTTTAATATACGATAACCGCTATATATATATTTTCCAAGCTTTTTTTATAATTTCGTAGACTATTTTCATATACTTATACAAATTACAAACAAAACAGATACAAATTTAAATAATAAAATAGATATTTATATTTACATAATTTACCATAATTATTCATTCATAATTCATAATTTTATCTATTACTAATTTTTTATTTATATATTGGAATTACTTTTATTATTATATTTTTTTTTTATTATTATTATTAATGACATTTTGTATATTGCAAATTTTTTTAAATCAAATGTAACACTATTTATTAATGTATCTAGGTACAATCTATGTACACTTATTATTATAATTTTTTGAATATGTCAAGACCTGTAAATAATTTTACTAATAAATGCATAAGACTTACAAAAAAATATTCTCTCTTTTTACAAGTTCTTGTTCCTTTTAATTGCAATTTTTTATTTGTTGCACACCCTGTGTTATTAATTAAACGATCGTTTTATTGAGTTCAGGTATTAAAAATGCTCAAATGGCGGTAGTCATGTTACGGTAACCGTTTTTTAGGAACCATAGCATAACTTGAAAAAGCTTTTTTTGTAATTTTTCAAAGGCTTATTTTGCACTTCTCTCAACGAGCACCATGATGTTATCTTAATTAATTTGCAGTTTCATCTTGTTTTCATGCACCTTTTGGTTAAAACGTGTTGAAGTTAAATAATAGTATAGCTCTTTGTGTGTGGCTCGTCCGGGGAAGTACTACCTCCATGCCTTTTCTGCCATGAAGCAGCATTGCTGTGTTTCGGTTTAAAAGGTGTGGGTGCCAATGAAATTGCTTGAGTCCATCCACTGACTTCCCGCGGTCTTGTCAGTTCGTCAGTTGGTTGCATTTCCATAAATAAATATAAATATTATAGACAACCCACACAACACTATCTAGCCCCAAACTAAGCAGAGCTTGTACTATGGGAACCAGATAGCTTTTATGATATTATACTTGTATAAATGAATGTGAGTAATACTTGTATAGGTACTTTTTTTGTTGTTATTACTGCTTAGAATACAATATAACATCCAGACAGAGAACAAACATCTGTGTTCACCACACAAATATTTGTTCTCGGTGGGGATCGAACCCACGACCTACGGCTTAGAAGGCAGAGGTACTACCAACTGAGCTGAGAGGCCAGCCCATGTTGTTTACATTCGATTAGTAGGGTTTTTTTGACAGTTGTAAATTCATGCCATAATTGAATGTTTGAGCCATCTCCGTTCACATTCTCCGCCATCTTTAAAAATCGGCTCCCCACACTTCGTTTACGAATTCTTATCTCTCGGGAATAAAGTTTTTATTCCCCAGTGGTGGTTGGTTCTACGTGTAAGTAATGGATTTAAACTGGTGCGATGTGGGATGTGAATAAATAACGGGGCTTATACCGCACAGCGAAAAATGGTACTTACGTGAAACTCTCCAATCACATTAATCTAGTATGCCAATATACGGTATGTCATGTGCAAGAGAAAATAAAACCTATATTTAGCAGACGATAACTCAATTCACTTTGCAAAAAATGGGCCAAGGGTTGCAGTAATAAAAAATCTATTGAAAATATGCTCTAGTGATGAAGATGTGATAAGTTGAGTTTATGAAATGGAGGGCGAACGATATTGTCTAAAACTTGCATTAATTTAACCTTCTTTTTTTGATTAAATATCAATTTTTGCTTATAACTATTAGGTATATAATTATGTCGAAGGCTATGAATCACTCGCGCCGCTCTGAATTCTAACACTTCAGAACTGTGTAGTCGTTAGAATCCTTCACTTGCTCGTGATTCAACTATGTCCCTCGTTTGAAATCCGTATTTTTTTCAATATTTTGTAAAATATAATATTCTATTGTATTAAAACGCTCAAAAATTACAATTACTTTACTACTGAATTGACTGCGCAAGAAACTTTTGCTTTTGAAATACATTTTATTATTCATTCCGGATGTCAATATTATTTAATATAACTGTTGATCATCAAAATGGATTCGACTAATATCAAACAAATTGGACGAAAGGAAAATTCAAATTACGTTACTTCACTGAGATATTAAAATTGTTTTAGGAGTTTTCCAATAAATACGCATTTGCAAGAAAATCTATCGCAAGCTCAAATACGTATATTTAATATAATATAAATAAGTGAATAAAATTATTTTACAGAATTGGGGTTTCTAAGAGCAATATCAAATTACCAATTTGGCTCCAATAAGTTTACAAAACACTGAGTTTTCAAGGGTATAATCAAAATGGTCTTTATTCAGTCAGTTGAATCATAAGGATCACATTGAAACGTCTTAAAAAGTTTTATTTAGAATAAGCTTTTATAATGTTCCAAATGTTGTGCGCCAAGTGGAGCTTGAACCCATGACCCTATCCTTGATGTCCTAGCCAACCAGCTTATTTATCGATTTTATAGTTGATTAGGTTAAAGTTTTAACCAGCATATCAAGGGGAAGGTCGCGGGTTCAAATCTCGCTCGGCTCTTAACTTTTGGGACATTATAAAAATCTTTTTTTTTCTTATGCTAGTTGTAAGGTGTGCAATAAAGAACTTTGGGACATAATAAAAATCTTTGTTTTTCTATTGCTAGTTGTAAGGTGTGCAATAAAGAACTTTCGATTCTAATCTATAACCTGAAATTCGTAGCAAAAGCTTATCTTACACATTTTCCATTATTTTTTCCTCGCCATGGCTCGACCCAAATCTTGACGCACACACTCATGAAATGTGTTGTCAAGTGCCTATTACATGAAGAGATGAGTCGGCGTGATTAAGGCTATAGTGAAGAAAAGACGGAAAAAATAACGGATCATTTTTGTGAAAACCAGCACGACATTACTACGTGTTTTTGTCAAGTGTAACGTGAAGGAGATTAACAGAACTTGAAAAGCCGGATAAAACGCAGTGAAACCGAACAAAAATATTTTTGTTTTAAGATGGCGTTTTAATAAACGTTGAAAAATATTTTTTAATTAAGAAAAAAATGCCAGGCAGCCTAAAACAATAGCCCCTAAAAGCCTACAATGCGGAGCACTGGTGGTCTAGTGGTAGCGGCTCGCCTTCCGATCTGAAGGTCGTGGGTTCAAATCCAGTCGTGTAGGTACCAAGAAAAAGAAGAAGGAAAACATTGTGAGGAAACCGGCGTGTCGTAGAACCTAAAAAAGTTCGAGCAACACGTGTCTAGGGTCACGCAAAAAGGCCAGCGGCCAACTTGCGGAAAAACCAGCACGCCCATCAAGTGCGGATGATAAAAAAAATTGCCGAAAAAAGCCTACAATGCACTGCCCTGCGTTCATCAACTTGAGTGTGCCAGTAATTTCACCGGCACCCACCACATATTGGGTATCAACATTATTGGATTTGTCGGATTGGAAATAGTAAACCACGCGCTGCGCCATATTATTGTCAAGCTTATTTGCTTTTAGCCGGAAAATAACACAAAAGGCCGGACGTGTAACAACCAAAGATAACCAATTTGTTATGGTGTGAGTAAGATAAATAGATATCGGCTGCGTATGTTGAAGCGGGATGGGTAATGAGCCATTTTCATATAGATCATGAAGCACTCAACGAATGAAAATGACGTGTAAAGGCTGAAAGAACAAGGAACATACATTATTCCAGGGTGGAGTATGATGTGAGTGAATAAAAATGAAATTTATTGTTTTGGTGGATCTGAAAAGTACATGATCATCAAAGACTCTTTTGACTGGCCTCTCAGCTCAGTTGGAAGTAGCTCTGCGCTGTAGGTCGTGGGTTCGATTCCCATAAAGAACAAAAATTTGTGTGGTGAAGCTGCTATATTGTATTCTAAGTATTATAAAAGCAAATTACAAAACCAGTGTTCCGTATTATTCATACTTATATATTTATATTTTGGACAAACCACACAACACTATCTAGCCTCAAAATAAGCAGAGCTTATACTATAGGGACCGGATATCTGATATAATGCTTATTTTTTTTCGCTTAATTGCAATATAGCACCCAAACAGAGAGCATTACATCTGCGTTCACCACACAAATATTTGTTCTAGGTGGAGATTGAACCCACGATCTTAAGGCAGAAGAGAAAGCTACTACCAACCTACCTGAAAGGCCAGGTCATAGTTAGGCAAAAAATCATACTACTACCAACGTCATAGATTATATTTTGTAAAACTAGTGTTAAGATTTTATGGGTTCAATATTATCATTACTCTAAAACTAATGTTCAGATTTCTATAAGGTTATTACTATAGCATTATTATTCCGGTTCCCATATTACAAGCTCTGCTTAGTTTGGGGCTGGGTAGTGTTGTGTGAATTGTCCACAATATTTATTTATTTATTTATTATTATTTTATTGTTATTACCAGTGATCGGAGTAGGTAGATTGATTTTTGGTACTTGTATCATAAATGCACACAGAAAGAATAACATGGATAAGCCATTTTTCCGTTTAGAGCAGATTCCAGAAGTCAGTATGTACACAAGCCAGGGTCAAGTAACGTTTTAACAACACAGTAACAAACAAAGATGCGCACTCTACAAACCGAAGTAAACGAGTGAGCTACTCACACTGTCGTCGGCAGGCGTACGCATTGTTCTGATAACCGGTATTGTACCACCCATGATCCTTTGTTCTGATTGGTCGTTCGGTTTTCTCAAATTGTGACTGTGTGCCGTTAAAAAAAATATGAAGAATATAATATTGCTCATTTTATTACAATTCCTACCTTTTTTTTTTGAGGATGGCAAATCATCAAATGACTCCTTCCACTCTGGCAGAATACAATTCCTACATAAGTTCCGGTTTTTTTTAATAATCCATCAATTCCTTAATATATACGTTTCGGATCAATGACCCCAGTTCAATCTACCTACTCCGATCATTGGTTATTACATATCAAGACGTCACAAAATGGTATCCAACTCTTTGGCGAAGAGTTTGTTGTTGCTAACACATACACAGGTACACAATCATTTCTCTTAACTATACAAACGCAATGTGTAGTATGCGCATCGTTTGAAGGTAGCCTATCGTATTGCAACGCATTGTTCAACTGTCCCCCGTACAATGTACGATGTATCGGATTGCCGACCGCACGTCATACTATTGTCCACTAACAAAGCACTTCTAGATAATACAGTACGACACTGAAGCACTGGTTTTGCTTATTACAAGTGATTTAGTTAACTGACTGGCCTCTCAGCTCAGTTGGTAGTAGCTCTGCCTTCTGCGCTGTAGGTCGTGGGTTCGATTCCAATCGAGAACAAATATTTGTGTGGTGCGAGCAGCCGGCTTCATCGAATTACTTCAAGTACCTACTCTTACAACCCTAAAGTACCTACTCTTTACTCTATTACATCAAAGCTTCATTGTTTTGTAATCTTATAGTAATTATAGTTAGTTTGCTTACAACAACATACCCTCAGTGTTAGTTACGTTGAGCTTTACTAGAGACAGTTGTACACGAGCGATAAATTACTAAACATAAATGGCATTAACCCTTGCGCTCATCTAAGTGATCAGGGATAGCGATCAGTGAAACGCTGTCAAATATGACAGCTATATTTGACAGTATTTCACTGACCGCCACCGCAGAACGCTTAAATGTGCTAGTCTTAACTTATAAAAATCTGACAAAAGATAAGCTATTGCCATGTCTTACCACTGGGTAATGACAAACAGTGACAGGGCTAACATTAAGCAATGAAATAGACGCATTATACATTATAGATGTTTCTCATACGGATGTTCGATATTTTTTTAATATAATTATTTTGTAGTTATTGGTTTATGATGACTTAATAATGGTATGAATCAGCTTCGTAATTAGGCCAACATCTTTTCCAGTATATTACATTTATTTACACAAAGAAACAATAATTATAAAATGTACAAAATACACAAGAAACAGTTGAGCTATCTGCAGACCGTTACAAACGATATAGAGATATCTCAACTGATCCAAATCAGTACTAGACGGAATCATCCCCAAAACGCCATATAATAATTATCACAACGAGTATTTTCAACCGCCTCATCATTAAACATCAGGTGTAACATAAGTTCAACATTCATTATAATTTAAAAAACTATGCAAGGATGGAATTTTGTTAAAATTTGGCTGCCTTTCCACCTATTTTCATTTTGGGCCAATTTCAACTACACATAGTAATTTAGTGGTATTTATCGCGTGCGAATATTGCAAAACATTAATCTTTTCGTGAGGAGTTAATGCGTCGGGTGGTGCGTTACAGCAATTAATTGCTCCATTCTAAGCAATAATTGCTTTAAAAGTTTCCCGTTTAGAAGCGTCTAACTAAACTATTATTAACCCAAGCTTCACTACGCTTTGTTTTAACACTAACACCAGCTTTAATACCCATTTAATATTACATTAAAGCTTTGGAACGTTTGTAACTCCAACTGTTATGTAAGCGAATTTTAAAACAATGGTTACTATAAATTCAAAATAACCCTATTATATGTATAGAAACTCTCGTGGCCTACCTCTCTCTCTGATCACTCTCTGGCCTAATTGTCGCGCTTTTGTGACATATTTGTCACTTTTATTAATAGCCTAAGCGCGACAATTCCACAATCAGGCCCCTGTTTAGGTAATAAAGCAGACAATTCAACAACTATGTCAAAAAGTGACAAAATTGTGGAATTGTCGTGCTTTTGTGACATATTTGTCACTTTTATTAATAGACTAAGCACGACAATGCCACAATCAGGCCCCTGTTTAGGTAATAAAGCAGACAATTCAACAACTATGTCAAAAAGTGACAAAATTGTGGAATTGTCGTGCTTTTGTGACATATTTGTCACTTTTATTAATAGCCTAAGCGCGACAATTCCACAATCAGGCCCCTGTTTAGGTAATAAAGCAGACAATTCAACAACTATGTCAAACAGTGACAAAATTGTGGAATTGTCGTGCTTTTGTGACATATTTGTCACTTTTATTAATAGACTAAGCACGACAATGCCACAATCAGGCCCCTGTTTAGGTAATAAAGCAGACAATTCAACAACTATGTCAAAAAGTGACAAAATTGTGGAATTGTCGTGCTTTTGTGACATATTTGTCACTTTTATTAATAGCCTAAGCGCGACAATTCCACAATCAGGCCCCTGTTTAGGTAATAAAGCAGACAATTCAACAACTATGTCAAACAGTGACAAAATTGTGGAATTGTCGTGCTTTTGTGACATATTTGTCACTTTTATTAATAGACTAAGCACTACAATTCCACAATTTTGTCGCTTTGTGACATATATGTCGAATTGTCAGCTTTATTAAACAGGGCCAGTTCTCTCTAAAATTTACAACTGTTAAGCAACGATCTACAAAGCCACCATTTAGATGGGTGACTATTTGTGGTATTTACATTACTGAGCACGCTTTAGGAAAGCCATCATCATCATCCGCAGTCCGACTTAACCCACTGCTGGGCATAGGCCTCTCTTTGCTCTTGCCATTCACCATGATCTTAAACTACCCTCATCTATCATCAGAAAAGCCACCTAATATTTTTTTACTGAATGACGTAAAAGATTGCAGAAAGTCGGTGGATGGAGAGAGCTCAAAATCGTTCTTCGTTCTTGAAAAATAAGAAGCAAAAAATAACACATAACCATAACCACTTAAACTCGAAGATTATGAGAAGCAAATCTCTTTTCTCCTTCAAAACTTTTTAAAACTGCCTTCACAATGGGTAGTTTCTATTTCATTATTCTTTTTAAAACATGAAAATCATACCTATGTATTCGGTAAAACAGACGCAATGGAATTCCACTCTTAGAATTTTTAGACACAGAAATGTATAAAATAAAATACGATGCTTAAATTCTGCTCAGAACACTCAGAATTCTGAACGTATGCCAGTTTTCTTAACTTTGAATATATTTCACATTACATTCCTTGTCTGTTTAGACTTCAGAGAAATGTTTTTTTAGAAAAAGTGCTGACCGTTTTAACATTTGTGTTATAAAAAAATACCATTGCTTTGTCCATGTTCTAACCTTTTTTTAATTATGGTTTACAAGCATCTAGCATCATCTAAGGGGATGCCTATCCGAAGAAGAATCAGCTGCCCACGTAGTCCTGGAATGCGAGGGTGTAGCAACTCAACGACGCGAAATCATCCTGGACCACCCCAGGTCACTCCTCCAAGCCTGTGAAGCCTCCAGGAAGCTTCTGCGCTTCTGGGAAGAGTTAGGCTGGCTACAAGCATAGCCAGCGTTTCCTGACGCAAAACGGACCGACTTTTGAGTCCAATTGCAGAAACAGGAGTCCGATACACATACACATACACACACAAGCATCTATTTTTATTATGTTCCACATCTTGTCGTGTTACTAGTTTTTTTCAGTGCGGTGAAAGGATTTATTTTATTGACGTGACAACGACTTGTAATTCGATGGAGCCGGCTACACGCTCGAAAAAATATGACTCATGTGGCGTTACCTCACTCTGAGGCGTTCCATTTAAGGCTTGAAGTGCAAATGAGAGCGCGGAATGAGTGACAAAGAGGCACAATCGGCCTCCGCGTTCGGCAGCGTTCGACATCTGTCTCTCTCTTACTTGAGTGAGCGATGCGAACGCGTGGACAGCTGTAAGATGTTGTCACGTTCAACTATAGTCAGTAAACCGACTTTACAGACAACCGATTTTTTTTTTCGAACCTTTGAGGTTCTTTATTAGTTTGATTGGTGTTTGGCTTAGTAGCATCATCCTTATTAAGTTCACTGCTGGATATAGTCTTCATTGAAATATTTCGAAATATGCGTCTTATGAATTAATTGATCGAGTGAGTGAAGCGAACGAAGATCTTACAAACAACTTGGGCAATTTGGCATTTTATGTGCATGTGTATACATGTTTGTCCGATGATAACTTTCAAACCGTTGTTGATCCGATCTGCATGAAATTTGATAAGTATACATATAGCTTGTACTTGAGAAATTTACTGGTAAGTATATGAGTAAAATCGAATGAATCTTTAATTTGGACAAAAATACTTTCACAAAGTAGATAAAATACAATGAGTGGCACATTTTTTCTGATTACCATCTACCTATCTACTTAACTTTTTGGAGCATTTGGATCACATCACGAGATCTCAGTTCGGGGAGAACTACTAGTTACTTGTTTTATGTCATTTTAAAGTCACCCAGATGCATAAGTGCTTATTAAAACAGAGCTATCGGTGCACTGAACACTTTTAAGCTTTATAGTCATAAATAACTCTGCATGCCAAAAAGCCGTAAATCATAGCCGTCTAACACAGCTGCAGTCAGGTAACGATTCAATATTGATTCCATTTCTAGTTGTCAGATCGGGAACTTTCAGGGATTACCAACTTCTCTCATTCTATATCTACGGCATACGTGGAATTCCAAAATTGAACTATTTTGGAATGCTTTCATTTGGATTGGGATTGCTTTTATGGGAATAACGTCACCAATTTCTATTCTCCTGACGGGTGGGTTCGACTAAAGCCCGTCACACACGTTAGCTATAATATATTTATATCGTCACCGACGTCACAAACTTTTATGCGATAATATAAATTACGACCCACCGACCCGACGACATTGTTAAGATCGCGGGAAGTCGGTGGATGGAAAGAACTCAGAATTGTTCTTCCTGGAAATGTGTAGGGGAGGCCTATGTCCACTAGTGGACTTCTTTAAGCTGATAATGATGATGATGATATAAATTACGGTTTAAGTTGGTGACGTCATAGAAATAATATACATATTATTATAGCTGCGTGTAAGAATACGCTATCTGTCTGTTTTAAAAGTGTGAGGGTGTTTGCCTTTACTTTAAACTTGCAAAAACAATGAAAGAAATATTTGTGCCTGCGTAAGCCTTCATTTAAAAAAAAATAAGCAAAAAATCGGTTGTCTGTAAAGTCGGTTTACTGGCGATAGTTGAACGTAACAAAGTCATACAGCTGTCCACGCGGACGCATCGCTCACTCAAGTAGGAGAGAGACAGATGTCGAACGCTGTCGAACGCGGAGGCCATGCGTGCCTCTTTGTAGCTCGTTCCGCGCTCTCGCTTGCACTTCAAGCCTTAAATGGAACGCTTCAGAGCGAGGTAACGCCGCATGAGTCATGTTTTTTCGTGCGTGCAGCCGGCTCCATCGAATTATAAGACGTTATCACGTCAAAAATTTTAGTTTGCTGGCTCTATGTAAAATATGTCTTCTTCTCATCGTGTCACTCTGTGGTGTGTCCTTTCGTGCAAGTGACATTGAGTCACACATGCTATACAAAAACAGAAAATAATTCAGAAATAGTCAACTTTCGGGCTTAAAAAAAGTCACGACAAACTCCAAACTAACTAACACTCGTGAAAAAAGACGCTGAACTCCACAAACACTGCCAAGAGTAATTAGCGTTGTACCGAAAATAGACTTACTTCGGATTCTTTATTTAGTCTCCCTTTGGGATTATTTACATAAGCTTTTACGTCGACTACCTAAAGTCTTTAGGTAGTCGACGTAAAAGCTTCAAATGATTAACTAACTAGCAAAAATAACTTTTATTCGATTAAAGACTTTTTTCACTCTCAAAATAAAACGCTATACGGATTATACTATACTCGTACTAGCAGCCGCCTGTGGCTTCACTCGCCTGATTCGCCTCGTTTCCGTTAGTTACATCCGTTCTCCGTTACAATATCTTAATAAATTGTTGCCAATGTGTTATTCTGATGTATAAGCTATATTATTATTGTGAAAATAATAACAAAATAGGCGTTATTTGAACACTAGTAGCGCCATCTATTGTCGATGTATGTTGTAGTTATAGGTTCACTCAATAAAGTTTTTGGTCTGTTGTAAACCATATACGTGTTTAATTTAGAGGTTATGTGCTCATCACGAAAATAGTAAAAAGTATTGCGAAAAAGTGTGAAAAATCGTGAAATATGTCTTCGAACATTATATCTAGTGTGCCAAAATTAAAAGGCAGAGAAAACTACGAGGATTGGGCATTCGCGGTCGAAAACTTTCTTGTTTTGGAGGGAATGCAAGATTGCATACAAAAGGAAGGAGATGCCAGCGACGCCAAGGCAAAAGCAAAAATAGTCCTTACAATAGATCCTGTGCTGTACGTGCATATTAAGACAGAAACTACCGCGAGAGGATTGTGGACGAAGCTTAAAAGAATGTTCGACGACACCGGTTTTTCAAGAAAAATTGGACTCCTCCGTAACCTAATTTCGATTCGTCGTGAAAATTGTGATTCAATGTCTCAGTATGTGACTTTGATAGTGGAAACAAGTCAGAGATTGAATAATACTGGTTTCAAAATCGACGATGAGTGGATCGGATCCTTGTTATTGGCAGGATTACCTGAAAAATTTTCGCCAATGATAATGGCGATTGAGCATTCAGGCATTGCAATAACGGCGGACGCCATTAAATCGAAGCTCATAGACATGGAAGACGGAAGTGAAGTTTCCAATATTCAAAGTGCATTTGTGTCCAAGAATTGGCAACACTGGAAGAAAAATAATACCGAATCACAGCAGAAATCAGATACGTCAAAGTCAAAAGCTAATGTCAAGTGTCATAAATGTAAACAATTCGGTCATTATAAAAATCAGTGCACAGAAAATACGGAAAAGCCGAAAAAAGCTACAAATGCAAAGCAATCGAATGCTTTCAGCGCAGTATTTCTCAGTACAAAGTTCAACAATGGCGACTGGTACATAGACTCAGGAGCTAGTATGCATATGACGTCCAACAAACATTGGCTAAATAATCTGTCGACAAATCATGAAGTAGATGAGATTGTTATTGCCAACAAGACGAAGATTTCCGTGGAATGTTGTGGAGATATCCTGATTACAACAGTGGTGAACAGAAATGAGTACCAAATTCCAGTTACGGGAGTTTTGCATGTGCCGAGTCTTGCTACGAACTTGTTGTCCGTTAGTGAGTTAATTAAAAAAGGAAACAAGGTGGATTTTGACAGAAATCGGTGCATTGTTCGCAATCAGCGGGGTGAGGTCGTGGCGACGGCGGACTCCGTGGGAGGCGTTTATAGACTAAATATTAAAGAAGTCAGTTGTTTGTTGGCCTCAGGTAATGTGTGGCACAGAAGATTTGCTCACATTAACAGCAGTGATCTTGAAAAAATGAGAAATGGAGCAGTTATTGGTTTATCTTATTCAGACAGACCCCAAGCCAGTAAAACAGATTGCATAGTGTGCTGTGAAGGAAAGCAAGAGCGGTTACCTTTCCCTAATAATGGTAACAGAAGCCAGAATTTGCTTGAGATAGTACATGCAGATATCTGTGGGCCGATGGAAACCAAGTCGATTGGTGGGTCCAGGTACTTCCTGTTATTTGTGGATGACTACAGTAGAATGGCCAATGTTTTCTTTTTAAAAACAAAGGATGAAGTTTTCTCATGTTTTAAAAATTACAAGTCATTAGTAGAGAATCAAACAGGAAAGAATATAAAGATATTCAGGACAGACAACGGATTGGAATTTTGCAGTAAGGAATTTGATAAGTACTTACAGAATGCAGGTATTTTACACCAGAAAACCAATCCATACACACCAGAACAGAATGGTTTATGTGAACGGCTAAATAGAACAGTCGTAGAAAAAGGAAAATGTTTGTTGTTTGATGCAAATCTACCAAAAAAGTTTTGGGCAGAAGCAGTGAACACTGCAGTATATCTGCGAAATCGATCAGTGGCATCAGGATTAAACAACAGGACGCCTTTTGAGGTATGGACAGAAAGCAAACCAGATGTGAGTAATATCCGTATATTCGGAAGCAAGGTTATGGTCCATATTCCAAAGCAGAAAAGGTTGAAATGGGATAAAAAAGCAATCCAATGTATCCTAGTGGGCTATCCAGATAATGTCAAAGGCTACAGGATTTACAATCCAGCAAGTAACACGATAAGTACAAGCAGAGACATAGTTGTTATTCAAGAAGGAATAAACAGAAATGAACTGCCAATTGTGATTAGCGAGAAGGAGGTTGTAAAAAGTGAAGTAACAGACTTGGAAGTAAAGCCAGAAGCAGTGGAGGATACAGAAAGTTGGAGCTCAGATGAAATGAATGATACTCTGAAACAGAAGGAGGAAGAATTTGTTGATGCGTCAAATAGTAGTTTTGATGTTGAACATTCCCTGGAAGTGCCAGTACCAGAGCCTGAAACTAAGCGTACTAGGAAGAAAACTGACTTTTACGGTTACAGTAGTGTGTGTGTTTCAAGTGAATCAAATGACTGTGGTGAAATGACTGTTCATGAAGTGCTTAGTGGACCCGAGAGTTCGCAGTGGAAGCATGCAATGGAGGATGAACTGCAATCCTTTGATGACAATAGTGCCTGGGAAGTTGTGGACATTCCGGTTAGAGGGACAATAGTTCAGTGTAAATGGGTTTTTAAAAAAAAGATAGACAATGATGAAAACATCCGTTACAGAGCTAGGCTTGTAGCAAAGGGTTATTCTCAGAGGCCAGGTATTGACTTTGATGAAACCTTCTCTCCTGTCTTGAGACATTCAACTCTGAGATTGTTGTTTGCACTTGCAATTCAATTAAATTTAGATGTAACCCATCTTGATGTGAAAACAGCGTTTTTAAATGGCTTCTTGGATGAAACTGTGTATATGAAAATTCCAGTAGGCCTAAAATGTAATAATAGAGAAAATAAAGTGTTGAAATTGAAAAAGGCCATATATGGTCTTAAACAATCTTCAAGAGCATGGTACAGAAGGGTTGATGATTTTTTGCAAAAATTGAATTTCAGTAAATCTAAATTGGAACCATGCCTATTTACTAAAATAGTTGGTAATGTAAAAGTCATGATCGCATTATATGTAGATGATTTCTTTGTGTTTTCAAACTGTCAATCAGAAACTGATAAGTTGAAAAAGGAATTGTCGGAAATATTTAAAATTAAAGATCTTGGTTATGTAAAGCAATGTTTAGGTATGAGGGTTAATATAAATAAAAATAAAGGTGAAATTACTCTGGACCAGGAAAATTATATTGAACAATTGTTAAATAAATTTAATGTTGTTGATTGTAAACCGATAGAAACACCAATTGAACCCAAGTTGAGTGTAACTAAAAGTGAGGTATGTAATAAATGTTTACCATACCAAGAATTGATTGGCAGCATTATGTACTTGGCAGTTTTAACTAGGCCAGATATAGTTTTTTCTGTAAATTATTTAAGTCAGTTTAATAATTGTTATAGTGAGGAACATTGGGCTTATGCAAAAAGAATCTTAAAATATTTAAAGAAAACTAAGAGTTTTTGTTTGAAGTTTACAGCTAGTGGTAATTCTGAATTACAAGCATTTGTGGACGCCGACTGGGCTAGTAATCCAATAGACAGAAGGTCATATACAGGTTACTTTTTTAAGCTATCTGATGGTGCAGTTTCCTGGGAAACAAAAAAACAATGTACTGTGGCATTATCGAGTACTGAAGCTGAGTACATGAGTATTTCTGACTGTTGCAAAGAGGCTGTTTATCTAAGACATTTGCAGAATGAAATAACTAATGTGTACTACACTATTATTGTATTTAATGATAACCAGTCTGCTATAAAGCTATCAGCTAATCCTGTATTTCATAAAAGGTCTAAGCATATAGATGTGAGATATCATTTTTGTCGTGAGAAAGTTGCAGATAAAATTGTAAAAATTGTATACATGCCCACAGATGAAATGCCAGCTGATTTGTTGACAAAAGGTTTGCCCTCTGCAAAACACTACAAGTTTGCAAAACTTTTTGGTCTTAATTAGCTGTTAATACTATTATAATTTATGGTATTGCTATGTTATTTTGTTAAGTGGAGGTGTGAAAATAATAACAAAATAGGCGTTATTTGAACACTAGTAGCGCCATCTATTGTCGATGTATGTTGTAGTTATAGGTTCACTCAATAAAGTTTTTGGTCTGTTGTAAACCATATACGTGTTTAATTTAGAATTATAAAGTTTAATTAAAATCCATTCAGTTAGTTTTACGTGAAAGAATAACAAACATCCATCCATCCATCTATCCATCCATACATACTTAAAAACTTTCGCGTTAATAATATTAGAAGGATCTATAATATTACGTCGAAAACTATCCATTGAATTTATCTAGAACTCTGTTTAACTTTATAACACGGCAAACAAATCTCTTCTATCAGCCGTCATCACTGTATTCACTTCTTGTGCAAAAGAGTTTAACTTCATTATTATTTTTAACTGACTTCCAATCAAAAAGGAGTTTTTTTTAATATATTTTTTTTTAATGTTTGTTACCGCATAACTTCGTCATTTGTGAGCCGATTTGAAAAATTATTTTTTTATCTGAAAGTTACTGCTTCCAGATTGGTCCCATTTTAATTTTATTAAAATCAGTGCTGCCATTTTTTTTTAAATATTTTTTTTAATGTTTGTAACTGCATGCCTCCGTCATTTATGAACCGATTTAGAAAATTATTTTTTTATTTGGAAGGTTATTTTTACGTCCAGACTGTCCCAAACAAATTTCATTAAAATCGGTTTAGCCGTTTGGCAATGAAGTTGGTTTCTCTAGTTTTTTAAACTTATAATTATATTATTAATCGTTTAGTGAAACTTTTGGTTTACAAAACTACCCTAATCCTATTGGTTGATTTAAATTCATTAGTATTTTGGTCTGTGATTTATGCGCTTTTCGTCGAAGTTAGAATTCTGGTTTGTTGAATGAAATATTATATTCTCTGAATTTTTAATGATGATCTGCTCCTGGCCTTTTCTGAGTTTCCTGGAAGCTTTTGTGCACTTCGTGTTTGTAACTTCGTTTTTAAGTACAGTTGGATACACTGCAAATGTACAATTCGTTAGTTTCATGTTGGTGTGTAAGCGCTGCAATCGTGAGGAAACCGGTATGTCGTAGAACCTAAAAAACATGTGCCAAGTGCACAAAAAGAGCCTTATAATCCTTTCACTATAATTAGAAGAAGTGACACAATAGGAAGAAGGAGCGTTGCAATGGATGTTTACAGGGCAAATATCCAAAAAATAAGTTGAGTCAAAATGAAAGCGCTTGAGTTAAGGATTATAGCATTGCTTGATATGTTATGAACTGTAACATATCAAGCATAGTGTTACGGTAAAGTGATTTTAAAAAAGCAGCCAAGTGCGATTCGGACTCGCCCATGAAGGGTTCCGTAGCATCAAGTAACATAATATAAAGGTTCTTGTAGTTCGTGGAAAGGTAAATTGCGGTTTACGATTTATGACGTCTAAAAAAAAACTACTGACTAGATCTCGTTCAAACCAAATATCGTTGGAAGTTTCCATAGTAATGAACAACATATATTTTTTTTAGACCCCCATAATTTATAGTTTTTTTTCTAATTTTGTGTAAAAATATTAATGCGATTCACAGAATACATCTACTCGCCAAGTTTCATCAGTCTAGCTCTTACGGTTTTGGAGAAAAATGGCTGTGACATACGGACGGACAGACAGACAGACATGACGAATCTATAAGGGTTACGTTTTTGCCATTTGGCTACGGAACCCTAAAAATGGAACTCATTTACAATGCATCGAGTAGCAAATGACTACTTACACAGCCTCCATGCACAGCAGTAAATCCTACTTACTAAGCATGTATGATGTAATTTTGATGACGCCATTTTAAATTGCTTACGGATAAATGTTGTGACATTTCCCAACAAGTACCTACTTAAACTTATCTATTTGACAAGAGGGAGCACCCTCTTGGACGATATAATCTATACGGGCACCGCCATTAAAAATTGGAAAACAAAAGATAATCAGTTGGCAACAAAATGAACGACGATATTATATAGCTCAACTATATTATACTGGTGGTCATGTTATGAATTAAAGTACACAACAGATCCTTCGTACACAACGCTACACACATCTTCCATACCTGCCCATTAGTATCTAGGCGACTACCGCAATACAAATTCAGAGAGGTTCGCACACAAGCAAGTACGTACGCACGTATTATAGTCGCAAAAGTGACAGCGATATTTGACAGCGTTTCATTGATCGCTGACACCAGCGACCTCGGTGTGTGCAGGCCTTTAGAGGCAAAAATCAACGGATATCAAAGATTAGCGTAGGTTTTGCTTAGAACATAAGCTTGAAACAAAACTCTTTTGAAAAATGGCTCAGCGTGGACCTTAAGACTAATTACTCACGTGCCAGCTGGGAGATTATTATTTACAAGCTGGCGCACCCTGGCTTCGCTCGGGAAAATTATACTTTCCAGCTGTCTTTGGTCATTGTTACAGCACTTTCCGAGATTAACTCGTCCTTGGTCTTTATCATGAACCATAAAGCAGTTGTGGTTGATATACATAATTCAGTTTTCAAATACTTAGCGTGAGACTTCAAATGTTAGCATAAAAATCAACAGTTTTTCTATAATAAAACTTTGTACTTCCAGAATCATAACAAAACTTTAGATTATGATCAAGTAAAAAAATACTTTTCTATTATGAAAAATAATTCACCATCACTCATTTCAATATTGATAAGTTTAACTTGAAAGTTTAAGAAAAACCTTGGAGAGTAATATTAATACTGATTGAGAAAAACAGATGCTTAGTTAAAGGTTAAATCAATTATGCTTCAGATCTGGTTCTTCAAATAGAACTGTGGATCGTGAGTGCCATCGTTCTGCCAAAAGTTAGTCTTCAATTCTCTAGGGGCTAACACAAGTTTGAGTGAGAGCACTGATGGTCTAGTTTGAATTCTTTCGATGAATTCTTGTGAATGATGGCCGTGGTTTCATCGAACCAATATCTACATAAATATAAATAAATAAATATTGTGGACAATTCACACAACACTACCCAGCCCCAAACTAAGCAGAGCTTGTAATATGGGAACCGGATAGCTGATATAATACTTGAATACATTTTTTTTTTGTAAATACATACTTAGAATACAATATAACACCCAGACAGAGAACAAACATTTATGTTCACCACACAAATATTTGTTCTCGGTGGGGATCGAACCCACGACCTACGGCGCAGAAGGCAGAGCTACTACCAACTGAGCTAGAGGCCAGTCACATGCCTCATGGCCAGTTACATGGGAAAGTTTTGATAAAACAGCATTGATTAGCAAGCAACAGCGACTTGGTAGGTTTTAATAGAGCTCAAAATAAAAATAGTTCGTGACTTTAAATAAAAATTGAGAGCCTCTTAGAGGCGCACTTAACATTTTTTCACCGACCTGATTTGAAAGAACTAGTCACTCGAAAAACAGAAGAAAAATAAAAATTGGTATTCTTTTAATGCTGTAGAAAGCAGGAATGTAAAAATCTATCGATGCTATGAGAGAAAGATTCATTAATATATGAGTTTGCCTTGTAAAAACCAGTTAGCTCATGATTCAAGTGGCACTGCGCCTGGACATGTTAATTCTGAGTCTTATACTTAGAATCCCGCTATAGCGCCCTTTGCGTCCGAGGGTGATTCTATGCAACCCGCTACCGCTCCCGCTAATTAATCCAAGCACATCAGTTTGTAATGTGTCTTAGATCATGATTCGCACACAATAACAACTACGTTATTGGCTTACCGCTAAAATAAAGGTTCTTGATGCCTTAAACCACCCTCACTTTTTGAGATGCTTGGTCGATCCTGGGTTCCAAAGTGAGTATATTTCCGCTACATGTATCGCTTCCTATATCAACGCAAAACCACTTCTCTAAAGTCCAAGGTATAGGAGGGGTCTCTCAGAAGATTCTGGGAGTGACGTCGCTAAAATTTACTTCTCGTTTCGACGACGGACATAAATATTATATCCAGCCCATGGTGGTGGATAGTATTACGTCATAACTACCTGACTCGCGAGTCTCTATATGATTCGCCGAGAGGTTTCCACGTTGGTGCTAGCTCATGCAGACTGGCTATTTATGTACATAGTAAGTGGTTTTGTAAATATGCTCGGTGTTGCCAAATATTATGTAAAAGTAGGTGTGTACGTACACCAGGTAGTCTTGTCCTGTTTTTAATAATAATACGGTCGTGGGATTAAATGTGGTCTTAGTGGAAGTGGCATAGAAGGCAAAGCTACTAATAATATAAGCTAGCAAAGTATTCAGGCCAGCCAACAATGTACAATTAGTCAACGGTTTTGCAAAACATCTAATTAACAATTTAGAAACTCTACAAAAACAAAACAGCCTGAACTAATCCGGTATTTTCCGCCTAATTAGGAAAATTGGGATCAACAAAGCCACGTTCTGTTAAACTAAAAGTCAATAAAAAAACTTAAAAAGTCTTCCTGCTAAGCTTTTGAAAGGAGGCTCAAAAAAGGCTCTAGAACTGAAATTACAAAGTTCCCGAACAATGTGAGGGGCCGACGGCCGCGGGTACTGAACCGTGGCCAAATCTCGCGGGTAGTATAGGTATTATAGTGCATAGAAGTCCAACTATAACAGGTTGAAAACATCATTTTCATCTCGTTTTTTCTTTTCTAAAAACATCATTTTTCTTAGTCTTGAACTTTGTTACTTTTTTTAAAAAACCAGGTGTAGTTGTTTAAGATTCAAAATATACACTACCATTAATTAATTTTTTTAAAGGTGGTTGAGTAAGAATAAGCTACATACAGGACCTTATAGTGCCTGGGACAGTATTTTAGATAGAATAGGCTTATTCGACTAGCTTAGTTGACCTAATCTACAGGAAAGACATGCGGAGCTGACTAAACCGCGGGTTTTCTCGCGATGTTTTCTTTCACCATTTGAGAGCACTAGCGTTGTGATAAATGCTTAAGCTCTGGAATAATACTAGAACCAATTATCGGTAGAATACACTTCTTCATTTTTTGTCAATGGGACATGTATTAAGTTTGGATTTTACTACTCATATTTTGTGGCAATCGCATAGAGAGGAGTCACGTAGTAGAGCTCTTTGTGAAGGGCTCGTCCGGGGAAGTACTACCACCATGCCTATTTCTGCCGTGAAGCAGCATTGCTGTATTTCGGTTTGAAGGGTGTGGGTGCTGGTGTAATTACTGGCACGTGAGGCTGAATATCTGTATGCCTCCAGTTGATGGACGCAGGACTGTGCATCGTAGGGCACGTTCCTGATGTGCGTGACCTACGAGGCATTGCTTTGTTATAGGCGATGGTTACCACCTAACATCAGTGCTTGTTCCATCAGCTAGTTACATAAAAAAAAACTGCGACTTGAAAACACTGTGTTGGGAGTTTCACTTCTGTAATACAGTCAATAGGTGAAGATTACTTCCATTATGGACTTTCAAAACAGCCAAAATGAAATTGTAATATTTATTCGGCTAATAACATTGCCATTGTAAGTGGATTCAGGTAGGTGGTGGCCTTTCAGAATACCTTCATTTTAGAACTACCTTTTAAATATTAATTTAATTTAGACTTCTAAATAAACATTTTAGTCCTGGATGACTTAGTCCTAAGCTCTTGGTCTAAGTAGAAGCTCTTTGTTTAGGACTCCAGGAAAGTACAATGCCTATTTCTGCTTATTTACCAAAATTATTAGCAATTTTATTAAAACTTTGTTTTTTTTTAGAAGTAAGGCCTCGTAGGTCACGTACGTCAGGACTGTGCCCTATGAGACACTGCACTGCGTCCAACTTAAGGCATGCACATGTTCAGCTGAACATGTGCAAAAACGAAGTGAAGAATCACGTGCTAGCAATTTCACTGAAACACGGCAATCCTACTTCACGGCAAAAAACAGCATGGTGGTAATACTTCCCCTGACGAGCCCTTCACAAAGAGCTCTACTGCTACTAAATTTGACCAATTTAAAATAAACACTCGAGTTCTATGTTTCTTTGTTGGTTTTTGTTTCATTTTGCGTGTCTTATTTACCAGTAAATATTAACTTCGTTACATTTATTTTTAGGCAATCAAAAAGGTTTGATTTCCAAGAAGACCGTTTTGTACTAACTTCGTTTTTTCGAAGATTTGTAAAGCAGTTTCTTTTATTACAAATTCCTTGTAACTTTACCTTTACGCAAATTTAAGGCTCGTATTTGGAAACAATGCTTGGGTCTGAGTCGAGCTCAAGCATTGATTTTTGACACTTTTCAATGAAGAACTGTCAAAAAAATATGCTTGAGGCTTCAGTCAGACTCAAACACTGTTTTTGAATTCGGGCTTATATGGGTTGAGCCAAACGAGCGTAATTTTTTGAGTTGTGAGTCGCGTATATTCGGTCGCAGAAATTCTGCTGCATTCGGTTTCATACAAAAGTCCTGTTTCATTCACACGGCGACGCAAAATGAGTTGTGGTTTTGTATGAAACCTAATGCAGCAGAATTTCTGTGACCAAAAATACGCGACTCACGGCTCACAAAACTACGTTCGTTTGGCCTCAGCCTATGTCGTAGCTGTTTGCAATCACAATTAAAAAACAAAAGCTTTACGATAGATGTCATTATTCGAACATTTCAACAAAAGTATAGGATTAGTTTTCTGTCATTTTGGGAAATCACATAGCTATTTCATTTTAATTGTTTTTCTGGTCTTATTTTGAGTTTTGATGTGTAATTTCGGTGGTATTTTAAACAACATTACTTGAGGTCTTAGCTCAAAGTGTTAGCAGTTGGAATGAAAGTGTATTATCTGATATTCTGATTTGATCGAAAAGGTTTCTGATGGTTTTGAAAACGAATGACCATCATTTTGTTTTCAAAGCCAAGTGGGGCCGACTTGTCTATGACTGACTTGACTTGATGAAAAAGTATTTTATCAATGTAATATATAATACTCGACACTGGCAAATGATCCGAAATGGACAGATGCCATTCATTAAGAAGAAGAATTAAAAAACAAAAGCTTTACGATAGATGTCATTATTCGAACATTTCAACAAAAGTACGAAGAGAAACAAACTAAACGTCAACTTAGGGCAGGCGTGGGCGCCCAGAAGGCTTGTAAGGGATAGGGGCTCAGTAATAAAGACGCTATCATGACGGTACTGGCATTAGGAAGTTTTGTATTCTGACAGTCTGACAGGGCAATCGATTTTGTATTGGCCATCCCACGTTGAGGCTTAAGGCATAGAAGAGACTTAAACGCTTTTGAAAAAATAATAAGCTTGATCCTTCTTCTTCTTACCGTGTTACTGATTCTTTCAAACCAAGTGTGGTTAAAGGATTTTAAGTGTGCCTCAAAGAGAATAATCCTTAAAAAATTAAGATATTTTTTTTTTCATTATCCCTTTGGTAGGTACCTATTACCCTCTCAGGGTTACACGTGTCTTACCCGGTACACAGGGCAATCTCTTGCTCTCTAAATGATGGGGAGGCCTATATTAAACAGCTGAGTTATTTAGGTGAATAATGATGATTGATGACCCAATTCCAACTGTAGATTTCATCATACTCATACTCATATTATTTATTTTTATTTTATTTATTAACAAAATCGACTGCTCCTAAGGTTTTCCTTATATATCTTATAATATATTATAACTTACAGCCTATTACTGGTTTATATTTTACAATTATTATGATACCCGGTGAGGTCTTAAAGTTAAAAATGGTGAATACATGTGCCCTTAAGTTGAGTGTGGCCCTTAGTTTTAGGGTATAGCTATATCATTTTAAAACAATAAACAATTTGGATGAACTGTGTGAAAGATAACATGAATAGGAGAGGAGTAAATTCAGAGATGACGGCTGACAGAGGAAAATGGAGGGGGAATACATATTGTGCCGACCCTACATAAAGTGGGATAAGGGCAGGAAGAAGAAAACAATTGTTCTGATCTATAAAACGAGTCTTGTTTTTTTGATGAAGAATAAAAATAGTTATCAAACAAGTTTTTCAAGTTATGCTCGGACTAAAATCGAATAAAGCTCTGATTGCGAGAAATCCATAAACCAATATAACTATCGAAGAAAATGTAAAGAAAATCACTCGGCACTTTGTAGAAAAGCGCAATCAAAGCAATGAAGATACGCAATAAAATAAATTGTTGCAAACTGGATATAAAGTATATTAGCAACACTTAACATTCGTATATTATGTCAAATAGAGGGTTTTGTTTTTGCATTAGATCAAATAAAATAATCATAGGGTGTATTGGAAACACTTGTTGAACTAAATTGTAGTCTTTAAATTATAGGTATATACTCATATTGTATATTGTTATTATTATATATTGTATTCTTCTCATTTGTATTTGTAAGTATGTACATTGTACATATTTCGAAAAAAATGCTAAGGTATAAGTAATGTATCAGTTATTTGGTTCTCATAGTACAAGTTCTGCTTAATTTGGAGCTAGATAGTGTTGCAAACAATTTTAACTATAAAACTAAGCCATGTAACATAATAATTGCATTAAATAATATGATTATGAGTGTAAGTGTTTACTAAAGAGAAAAACCACAATCTAAACTTGTTGAAAATGGTTAGAATATCCAAACCAAGTGCGGTTACGAGCTAGTTGTTTTAGTTCTCCCTATTCCGACCGAGGTGACCGCAAAATATTCAGTTTACCCTAGTTAAACCCTTTTTACCCTAGAGTTAGTATATTGTTGCAAGCGGTATATTGTAGCAATTTTAGGAGGAAAGTCCTTTAAGTAAGCATTTCGCTCGACGCGTATTTATGTTAAGGTTGCTTGGAAGAAATCGCTTTCAGCGATTATTTCACCCATTTTACTTTATTTTGATGCGCCTATTTGTTATAATGTAGGTATCCCTGTGTACAATATAGTATCTATCTATCTTATGCTCCTCGAAGGATACTTTTAAAAACAAATGACTTTTTTTTTCTAAATTTTAACAAACCTGCGCTCATTTAGGCGATGGTGATAGCGACCAGTGAAACGCTCTTTCATATTAGACAGCCTTTCACTGGTGAAGGTGAAGGAAAACACTGTGGCCAATATGAATAATTATTATGCACTTGAGACTTTTGGATGCTGTAGTGACTTTAAGTGCGTGATGCGAATCTATGCCTTAGTCCACTCATATGAGCAAAAGTAAACTGGGAATTTTAAAGATAAAGTTTTTATATAAAAGTAATTGATGGAACAAGCATAGGACCTGATGTTAAGTGGTACCCATTGCTTATATAACAAAACATTACTTCGTAGGTCACGCAAATCAGAAACGTGCTCCACGAGGCGCAAAAGGTTTGATGAAACAATAATACTTGGTGAAAGGCTTATTTGAAACCCCAACGAATTAATTGAAAATATAACAAATGAAATTATAATGTGTTGAAACAGGCCGAATTCGGTTAAAAACGTTTAATGCGAGTGCTTTGTTAATTTGTCTTGAATTATTTAATGGATTTTCGATAAAAAACAATCATCATCAACTAGCAATGACTGACAGATAAAGTCAGTTTTCTGCCGGCGTCAGTATTTCTAGAACGTTTCAATTTAGGTTTTTGTATAAAACAAGAGTGAACAGGTAGAATACTAGGCATGCTCCATCAGAACCCGAAGTCGGAGTTTTGCTACCATATTTCGTTACCAAATGTTGTTTTCGTTTCGCCTTTTTGTCTCTCTCTATTGCGTGGAGAAAATATGAGACGGCAAAAATACGTTACGTAGTAGTCTAAGATCCCTAGAAGAAGGACCTTCACCGAGCTGGTTAATTAATGAAACGTATTTTATATTTAATTAAACATGCCAATAAATTATTCTATATGGGGTTGCCTATCAAATTTCAGTCCAGGATAATTATGATTAATTAATAATTAAAAAAAAATAATAATAACTTTCCACTGGTTTGTTTATTAAACAAATTCTATACCAATCGAAAGTATAGACACCAGTATTTTTATTCAATAAACATACCGGAGCAAAATGCTAGTATCGATTTTCCTGTTTAGACCTGGCTACCCGAGAGTTGTGACCGGAAAAAAATAGGCAACCTAACGTTTGCATATTCTATGGGGTCTATACTTTCGATTTATATAGAATTTGTCTAATAAACAAACCGGTGGAAAGTTAAAAAAACATTTTTTTTTTTTTATTATTAATTAATCATATCCTGGACTGAAATTTGATAGGCAACCCATATAGAATATATTTATTGGCACGTTTAATTAAATATAAAATACGTTTCATTAAATAACCAGCTCGGTGAAGGTCCTTCTTCTAGGGATCCTATACTATAGTTAGAGTTGTTGTCTCCTCTTTTCTCCATACAATAGACAGAGACAAATAAGCGAAACGAAAACAACATTTGGTAACGAAATGTTGTAAATGCACTGGGACTTCGGGTACTGAGGCCGCATCATCACTTTCCATCAGGTGTGATGGTAGTCGAATGCTTAGCTATCTTTATTGAAATAAAAAAACAAAGTCTTTAGAAATTTCACACATTTTTTATTTCTTTTGTCAAGTCAGAGGGCGTCCTACAATACGCTGTCTCAAATGGAGACAAATAAAATATTACAGCGTTAAATAAGCAGAAATATACTTAAAGTCGGCCACATTCTATGAAATGCGTGCTAAGGGTACTTGCCGGCAACTCACAACAAACAGTTCTCAAACAATGCCCTGACAATGAGGGCACTGTATGAATAGGCTGGGTCTCAATGGCCTACAGGTCACATTTCACAAAGTTCACTCACTTTGACGATTTATGCTTTTCGTTTTTTTTTTCAACTCGTAAAAATAATGTTGTGTGACGTGACTATAGATATTATTTTCATAGATCATTTTCCAGTACTAGATTATGCAAAGCCTGCTTAATCTAGTACTGAAAATGACACCATAGATCAGATAGAATACATAGCTACTTGTCAGCTGTCACTGTACATATTAAAGTTAAATAATAAATAAATAAATATTGTGGACAATTCACACAACACTACCCAGCCCCAAACTAAGCAGAGCTTGTAATATGGGAACCAGATAGCTGATATAATACTTGAATACACTTTTTTTTTTGTAAATACATACTTAGAATACAATATAACACCCAGACAGAGAACAAACATTTATGTTACCCACACAAATATTTGTTCTCGGTGGGGATCGAACCCACGACCTACGGCGCAGAAGGCAGAGCTACTACCAACTGAGCTAGAGGCCAGTCAAAGTTTATTTAACTTATTTATTTAATTAATTAGAACGGTCTTGAGACCAATTACACTAATTAATAGGTAGTATACAATTATTATTCTAATACATAATTAGTCTAACATTAAAGAAAATGATAACAAAAAAAAAAAAAAAAGTTTAGCATGTCAAATTAGGTACATTAAGTCAAATCTATCTTTCGTTGAATAAAATAAAGTAAAATAAAATAAAGTTGATTTCAAAGTGACATTTCACGGATGTCATTCCGCCATTTTGTTTTAGTATGAAGTGGCTTTTCTTGGCCAAGATGCATAGTACGTGAGAGGTAAACAAAAATAAACATTCAAAAGCGGTCACTTTATACACACACACGCACCACACACCCAGATAGACTGTTGATAGACAACAACAGTCAAACATATTTTTTTGTTTGTTTTTGAAGTGAAAACTTCTAAAGGGCTTGAGGTGGGAAAATACCGAAGGTCAAATTTAAGAACCCACATTTTTTTTTAACACAGTTTGAATGTATAACTATTGACTATTGAGTGTAGGTTTGAGCATCATCACTGATCACTTTCAATGATAGCTGTACATACCTACATCGCCTAGCTTAGTCTAGCTTAGATTTATGTCATTTTCAATGTACAATAACTGTCAAAATATCATTGCTGGAAACTAAGCTCAGACTGAAGTATTGTTTTTGAATGCGGTCCTAAGTTCGAATATTACTCGAATGGACCACTTCTGTTGCTAACTGTGCAAAGCGACATTCCCGTTGCTGCCCTACAATTATAACAATACTCACAATTAATATCCAAGTACTGTCGTTGACAGCGCCGTTCTTGTGAATAGTTACTTCTATGTCACATAACTAGGCACTGTTATGCAAAACTTAACACCCTTTGTACACACGATACAGGACCCTATCTCGTCTGCTTAAGGTTGGTTTTGTTGTATAGCAGATTGAAAGGCCGAACAGATTGCTACGCACGTATGGCTGACAAATTTTAGGATGAGTTTATGTAAATGTGCGTAGATATTTATCCCGTAAAGACCTGTTTACATTTTGGGTGTTCAAACAATGTATCTTTTGGAAACATGCGACAAAAGCAGATATTTGGTTGTTATCCCTTTATACCTCAGAAGATAACATCAAAACAACGTTTGTTTACTAGACTACTAGCTTCCGACCGCGGCTTTGGTTGTATTTTCCCAATAGCAAAAAGTGTTTTCCCGATCTCAAACTTTGAATAATCGAAGTTTCTTGTTCCTCCTCTTTGCTTTACAGGAGATAATGCAACGTTTATCGGTAATTACTCAATATCGGGTAGAATATGTGCTTATACCTACCAACAATTTACCAGTTCGAAAACATAATTTCCAGTGCACGAAAGGAGCTTCTATGAGGCGCACATAAAATATGTTCACCACACTGCACTGGTTTTAAAAAATCATTAACACGACAAGAAAAAGCAAACAATTTCATATTCATATTCATTTATTAATTGTTTCATGTGTTTTGTAGGTCTTAAGGGGTAATAACATCTAAAACATGAGCCCCGCTGGGGCATTACAATGGCCTTACGGCTGATTAAATTAAATTAGGTAAACCTAGGTAACAAACTTCTTATTTATAAAATCGAACTTAACGATAAATCTTATAATATCTATGTATGACTACTAAACTTGGACGGCTTGGTAATATTTAGAGGTAGGTAAGGTGTATTTACCATAAAACGTTTGCTTAAATTTTATTAAGAAAGCCTCTCACAAAATCTCTGAAACTACATGTTTGTAGGCCTACCACAAGTTCTGTCTGGCTCTGTCTTGGTTTAGTCTGTGTGAGTACTGTCTAAATAATCCCCGCGTCGAAACGTCACACACACAGTATAAAACACTGGTGAGCACTCACACAGGCTCAAAACCAGAGCCAGACAGAGCTTGTGGTAGGCCTATTGTTCTGTTAATGTGGCATAGACATTTTGAGGGGTGCTGGCGCTCACTAAAAACTTTATCAATATTCACACCCCAAGATATTGAAAAGGGGTGTCGAAGACGCGCGAAATTCTTCAAGTTACAAAATAATTAAAACTATTAGTAAAACCAACAATATAAACCGTTGACCTTTAACAAAGTTTCGCTAAAATTCACTTGAGACGAGTCTCGATTCACCGAAATGTGGATACCCTTGAGACTCAAAAGACTGGAATTAATCAAAGGGACCTTTGTAATGCTTAGAGCTTTTATAAGCCGCAGTAATTGAATCAGTACTGACTACTACTGACGCTGTGGAATTACCTGGAACTCGGTTTAACCGGTCTAGGCTTCGAATAATCAAAAAAATATCAGAAGCGCTATAGACATGTTTAGCTATAAGCGTGGGCCGTCTTTATTTGCGAGGCTTTTGTGCCTGAAGAAGGGCTGAAATCGGTCTAGCTTGTCATGTAGGATACCTATGTGTGTTTTCGTTCAGAGAGTGCATTCCTTCAGGCTGACATGTTTTTAGTTAGATAAGTATAATTGTTAACATACATTTTTATGTTTTGTTACACATAAAATGTATGTTGTACAAATTGTGAAAGTGTTTCTTTCATTTCTCTTTCTACACTCAAGAATCGCCAAAATCTAGAGCGTTTAGTCTAGTGGTAGTAGTTAGTCTACCCCCATTTTTTTATATTTGTTTATAGTATAGCTTATAATAGGTAAGGAACGTTTCCTTCGATGTACTGCCTTGTAAGATGTACTGCCTTGTAAGATGTACTGCGTTATAAGGCGAAGATGTTCAGCCTCACGTGCCAATTTCACCGGCACCCACACTTGTCAAACCAAAACACAGCGATACTGCTTCACGGCAGAAATAGGCATGGTGGTAGTACTTCCGGGGATGAGTACTTCACAAAGAGCTCTAACTACTACATTACGCTTCCGTTTGGTACTGATTTGGATCAGTAGAGCTATCTCTAGATCATTTGTAACGATTTGCAGATAGCTCAACTGTTTCTTATGTATTTTGTACATTTCTTAAATATTTATTTAACTGTAAGTTTCTTTGTGTAAATAAATGTTTGTCCTACATTACTGTTACTATATTTATACTATATTTGATAATAATTACATTATTATGGGCCTTATCCTTATTACGCAAGTCTTATATTATTATGCACGTTTCTTACTGAAATGTGAGGTACCTACCTGTTTACGAAATTATATATTTTTTCTTATTTACTTTACAAATTGAAGCCTAGATAAATTAGAACAGGCACTCTTTATTTGACGTCAAATAAAAGAATCTGAGGGAACATCAAACAGGAATCTCTCATTTTGTCCCTAATTGATAAGAGCATCGCAAGGCAAATTCCCTTGGCAATTCCCAAACACGCCTTCAGATGAATAGGTTTCATTTCCGTCCTTTGATATTTTAAAATAATGCTTTTCTAATACTTTAGCTAATAGGTAGGTAATTTAAAAACCATTATTCGGGGGTTTATTATTAAAGTACACAAGGATACGCATCAGACTATACACTGCTGGCTTTTGTGTCCTTGCAGTAAGCGTAATTTTTCTTTGTTTTTGGGTAACTTGAAGTGTATCCCACTGTACCTGTCTAATAATATGTCTTGACGATGTTTGAAAAAATTAAGCGTTGTGATCTAAGCGTTCTGAGGTGGTGACCAGTGAAAGTCGCTCAGCAATGGAAAGAGAGCTATGCTCGGAGTCTCTTTGAAGGATAAACTCCGGAATGAGCTTATCCGATGATAACTAAGGTAGCTGACATAGTTTAAAGGATTAATAAGCTGAAGTGGCAGTAGGCCAGTCATGTTTGTCGTAGAACAGACAATCGTTGGATTTTTATGAAACAACGGGATATTTACCATGATTAAATTTTTTTGAGTTAACTTCTGATATTTCGGCAATATCAGAAGTCAACTCAAAAAAGTTTAATCATGGTAAATATCCCGTTGTTTCATAAAAATAGTGTTATAAACCATGATAGTTTCAAAAGTTAAATCGTTGGATTGAACGAATACTAGAGTAGAGACCGCGTTTAGGTATTCGTAGTGTAGGACGCCCTCCGGCAAGGTGGGGCGACGATCTGCGAAATGTAGCTGCATGGCAAGCACTGGAAGAGAAGACCCGAAGACCGGGCTCAGTTGCATCGTCTTGGGAGATACATACGTCGTGATGATGATGAAGCATAATATATTCTATCTCTGATTTGAATAAACATAATCACAAAAACCACTTTGAAACGTCCTATAGCTAGGTGAGTCTAGGTGCCAGTTCCACGCGACCACGCCTAGAAGAACAGGCACAAACTATGATTTGATTCCTACCATTGATTAGTTTTTTTGTATGATCCTTAAAAAAATAAAAACAAGAAACTAATTTTCAGCCTGGTGCCACCACAACTTAGTGACAGCATAATATTCGCTATGCTACAAACTAAAAATAATATTAAGCTCTATTTTTCGGGGACCAACAATAAAACTTTTCATTGTAATTGTCACGTAACGTACAAAAGAAAGATATTTAATTTTGATAAAGTTAGAACGGGACCTAATGTGGATGGCACGAAATGAGGGTAAGTTTATCCCCCTCAAGGGAGCTCCTGACTGGGGTAAAAAGTATCCAATATCCGTCTTTACGCCACGAACTATCAGCTTGCCATTTTATACTCACTGATAAATTGAGAACCGGGCAACTGTGGAATACTAAATAAAAACACACCGTGAAACCCATTTTAAGAGGGCATCACACAGGCGACTCTCCATACAAACGTAGTCCCCTATTTCCTCCCTGGATAATGCCTCTAGAGTAACCATTTTTTCTCATAAAATCCAGATCAGAAACTCATTGATAAAGAAAAGATCACCTCCAATTCATATTTCATATAAATCATATGAGGGTCATATTTTCTTTATCAATAAGTTTCTGAAAAAAAAGGAAAACATACGAGCACGTATATAGCAGATCTGGATTTTATGAGAAAAAATGGTTACTCTAACTCTAGAGGCATTATCCAGGGAGGAAATAGGGTACTACGTTTGTATGGAGAGTCGCCTGTGTGATTCCCTCTTAAGGCGGCTATACTTCGAGATGGGAGAACGCGTGCAATTTCAGATATCATGTAATATTGTCGAAATAAAACTTTAAAACAATATGAGTTATGAGCCGAGAAGGCAGCTTACTCGGCTTTACCGTCAAGGTATAAAATGTTATAAGGTACATACGCGCAGAACAAAACCCGTCACACATTTTGGAGATTCAATCTTTTTCTAAATGTGGGTGAAAGCAAAAGCGCGGTTGGAGAAAACCCGACGCATTTTGGAAGATTAAACCTTTTCCTAAATTAATGTTCTTGAAAGAAACACACAAAACGGAAATGTCGCTTAGAATTGGAGATAATGCTTCTCAACCTCTAAACGACATTCACGTTATTTTCTTTTATTTACAAAAGCGGCCAAGTGCGAGTCGGAATCGCACTTGGCAAAATTATATTTTTGTGTAAAAATCTTAATGCGGCTTACAGAATACATTTACTCGCCAAGTTTCATCAGTCTAGATTTTACAGTTTCGGAGATAAATGGTTGTGACATACGGACAGACAGACATGACGAATCTATAAGGGTTCCGTTTTTGCCATTTGGCTACGGAACCCTAAAAACAGCTTACCTCTGAGTTTTCTTCACCTATCTACATGTTGAGGCAAGTTTAATCCAACACCTTATCTTCTTATAATCATGTCACTGGTTTTTTCAAACCAGGCAGTGTGGTAAAAGGCTCAGAGAAGCTCTGTTCGTGCACTTGGCACATGTTTTCGAACTTTTTAGGTTCTACGACATGCCGGTTTCTTTACGATGTTTTCTTTCACCATATAAAGTAGAACTAGTATAATATTTTTTTTTTTACAAAAAACGCATTTGTATACGACTGTATTTGAACACATAGAGGATTGTAAGACAATCCTCTATGGGTCCACTCACAAAAACTGGACTGATTGGCACAATCTGTGACCTTAAGTCCTTATAAAACGCAAGTAAAACCTGCCACAAACACTACATTGTAACTTGATATTTTTTAGGATAGATATTGTGGCGTCACAAACGCGTAAGTAATATTAAGTGGTATTAGAGTGTGCTTCAAAAGGTTTTATTTATGACAGTCAGCGAACTCAATTTAAGCGAATTCTAAATTCCGTTAAAATTAAAATAAAGTTTTGGAAAGACTCCAAAATTCACTTTATCTTGCTTAAAAAATATTCAGAAACTCTCCCGCGCGTTTAAAGTGAAGCTTTCAATTATCTGGAGGTAGTAATGAGCAAGCTATAGAGCGCGGCTGAAAGTATTGTTATGCTAAGGTAATACATACAGAACACTGGGACTGTCTTGTCCAATGCAATCTGCTAAATGAAAATTAAACTCTACAGCACTTGGCATAGTTTAGTTGGCAGTGCTTTTACTCAATGTTCAATACATGATATGTATTCAAAATATGGGTTTGAATCCAGTCCTATGGATTATTCTGTTCGATTTGATCTATTTTTAATTATCTCTATCTCAGTAGGCCTACCACAAACTCTATCTGGCTCTGTCTGGCTCTGCTCACTAGTGTATTATACTGTGTGTTTGACGTTTCGACGTAGTATTTTGACAACACTCACACAGACTCAAAACCAGAGCCAGAGACAGAGCCAGACAGAACTTGTGGTAGGCCTGGAGATTTGAAAACTCCGAAAAAAAATTATGGTCTTTGGGTAACTGGTAGGTAAATCATTTTTTTTTAAATAGAACTCCATTTGGTCAAACCTACTAAAAATTTAAATGTTATGCTATTAAGATAATACTGATAAAATTTGAAAAAATCGGTTGTCTGTAAAGTCGGTTTACTGAAGATAGTTGAACGTGACAACGTCATACAGCTGTCCACGCGGACGCATCGCTCACTCAAGTAGGAGAGATACAGATTTCGAACGCTGCCAAACGCAGAGGCCGATTGTGCCTCTTTGTCGCTCGTTCCGCGCTCTCGCTTGCACTTCAAGCCTTAATTGGATCGCTTCAGAGCTGGGTAACGCATGAATCATGTTTTTTCGTGCGTGCAGCCGGCTCCTTCGAATTATAAGACGTTGTCACGTCTAAACAACAGGTTTTTATTGCTCCAAGAACATTTACTGTTTTACTAGGACACTCAATTTAAATAATGATTCGAGGAATTAAAATATTTTAATTACTGTTGAGACATTTTGAGAACGTGATAGTTAATTAAATTTACTTTTATACTACTAGCGATATCGTATTTGAATTAATATAATACAATTAGTTTTATTATATTAATTCAAATTTTATAGGCGACAAAGATTATTATTCGAGGCGACGCGTGACCCAAGAGCTGGTGGGTATCTGGCGCAGCGCTAAGCAATAAGCATTGCTATTCAGCGTGGTAATGCCGCCAACGTCTTGGGGACGCTTCCGTCTGGCACTGATTTGGATCAGTCGAGCTATCTCTAGATCGTTTGTAACGATCTGCAGATAGCTCAACTGTTTCTTGTGTATTTTGTACATTTTGTAAATATTTGTTTAATTGTAAGTTTCTTTGTGTAAATAAATATTTTCAATAATATTATATCGCTACTTGCTTATAACGCTTAAACGACTTGATATTATGTACCCACAAAGGCTAAAATTCATCTATTTGTTCACTTGAATCGAAAGGATAATTTTGAAAAGACTTTGAAAAAGTACTAATACCTAAATAAATTAATATTGTAGACGATCCATAACAAAACCATCTATCCCCCTAACTAAGCAGAGCTTGTACTATGGGGAACCAGATAACTTAAAAAACTTTTTTTTTTGTAACTACATACTTAAAATACAATAATAACCTTACACGTCAATAAAACATGTCTGGGTGTTACATTGCATTCTAAGGACGTGTTTACCAAAAAAAAACAACATTATATTCGCTCTCTGGTTCCCATATAGGTACAAGTTTAACTAAATTTGGGGCTAGCTGGTGTTGTGTAGATTGTTCACAGTATTTATTTATGTATAATTGATCAAATTAAACTTGAAATAAATATGGTATGTACGTACCCTAGAATACCATTTAGGCTACTTTTAACCCTTTGGGTCTCTTTCTGAAGTATTAAACGACCATTTGGTAGTTTTATTTAAATTAAAAATGGAACGCTGGTGTTACACCCACCCGCATTTCTCGTGTTGAATTCTTTTTAAAGTGGGTAGCTTTTATTTTGTAAACCACAAAACTTTTAGCATCATTCCCCACTTATTTAATTAGGCACTCTCCACAATGAAATTAAAACAAAGTTTCCAGGGATTTTCATTGAAAAACACGTTTATTACGGTAGGAAACAATTCAATAAACTTTATTTTGTAATTACACCAACTGGCCAGAATGGGGTTGAAATGAAAGTTTTGGTTCTTTTTCTTTTATTGTTGAAACTTTGGCTACCCCTTCCCGGAAGGGTTGCCTACCACTGGCTCTTTTTTCAATTGTTATACGGCTTTAGTTAGGAGTCAGGTTTTTATCCGGCTCAGAGGGATTTTGCAAAAAATGATATTTTTGACAGCTGAAAAAACCTTATTTCATAAATTCAGAAAGTGTACAGATATGGTTTACTGTACGTTGCAAAAATATTTCATTTCCATATCTTTCTCGCATAATCGCGTCAGTTAAATAGGTTAAATATGACAAGGGGTTATATGGGTCATAGGTCGATTCTGATTACTTCAAAAATGCTACCGTACCTATAAGAAAAATCAACAAAATTTTAATTGACGTCAATTTAGATAAAAATATAAACATCAAAGAAATGAAACGATTGAACAAATATTAAATAAATGAAATTATTATTGTTTATTTTGTTAATACATGCTTAGAATATAATATGACACAGAAAACCAACATCGGTGTTCGGTGGGGATCGAACCCACGACCTACGTTGGGTGCAGAAGGCAGAGCTACTACCAGCTGAGCTGAGAGGCCAGTCAAAAATAATAGACGCGCCTTCTCTCCAAAGTTCAAGTTTTACTTTAGCAAGATCTTGGAAGACAATTTGAAATAAGAAGTTAATTAAAAGTAAACTTTTATTACGCCAGTTCAGTTACTGTTATCGTCGTGTAGTTGATGTACACTTTGCTCATTTTGAACTCAAACTTTCCGTTTATACTTTATTATTAGACTAGAAATTCCTACCATACAGGGTGTACAGCAATGATCTCTCGAAAACATAATATATGCTTAACTCGCGAAAACTTTAGTATTACATACCGAATTACTAATTTCAAACTTTCAATTTTCTAAGCTTTTTAATTTCGATTACTACATACAGGGTGTACAGCAACCACTGTTGAAATCCAAGCTATATCCCACGCCAATAAAGAATCTAAAATGGCTGCCGCAAATTATCACGGGTCATTATTATCCACAGCCCATCTTCACCCTCTTTTAGTTTGCGACATCTTCCTCGATCCTGTACCAATCTATCCCATTTCCAATTTCCCACGAATTTGACTATGTCGTCCATCCATCCTGCTGCAAGGCAGCCTACGTTCCTATAGCTGATTCTTGGTCACCATTGCGGTCCATCACTTCTCTCTCGCACACTATTGATGACGTTGCTCTTTATTTGATCATTGTGGTTTATTTTTGACGTGACAACGTCTTATAATTCGATGGAGCTGGCTGCACGCATGAAAAAGCATGTCTCATGCGGCGTTACCTCGCTCTGAGGCGTTCCATTTAAGGCTTGAAGTGCAAGCGAGAGCGTGGAACGAGCGACAAAGAGGCACAATCGGCCTCCGCGCTCGGCAGCATTCGACATCTGTCTCTCTCCTACTTGAGTGAGCGATGGGTCCGCGTGGACAGCTGTATGACGTTGTCACGTTCAACTATCGTCAGTAAACCGACTTTTTTACATTCAATTAAATGTATAATATCCCTACGGACGCCCTTATAAAGTAAAAGTGGCTTTATCTTAATGTTTTAATTTGGGTCCTGCTATTCAAAGTTTTGTATAGGTAATACAAAAGTGCTGGAGTCCGGAGTTTGCTTCGAAATAATAAGGGCAACGGTGAAATTTAAATTCAGCTAGAAAAAATCAGAAACTGGGATTTTAGTATAAAATTATTATTCGGCAAAAAACATTGCTTAAAAAGATTTTTTAATTGACAGGTACAGTCGCGGTATGAAAATGTTCGTCACCTTAGAGTCGGTTTTCACTTGCACCAGCGCCTTGATTATGAACATTTTTTGACATAATTTGTGACGTTAACTTATCGGTGTATCCTGTCTATTCAGTTTCAAAAGGTAGTATGTGATCGTGATGCGTTGAACTAATCAAGTTGAAAATCGACGAACATTTTCATACCGCCACTATACATAAATGTTGGCTGCCATCTAAGTCTAAAATTATTTACCCGTCCTGCTGATGGTTCGTGGGTAGAGTTACTTGTTGTGTACAGTGAAACAAAGATACAAAGATAATAATACAAATATAATGATACAAAGTAATACAAGTGTGGGAAGATAGTGATCTCTTAGGTCAAGTTCAGAAACTATCAAAGTAAATCTCATTTCAAAATATTGCGATGTCGTGACTTATTAGGGTTCCGTAGCCAAATGGCAAAAACGGAACCCTTATAGATTCGTCATGTCTGTCTGTCTGTCTGTCTGTCTGTCTGTCTGTCTGTCTGTCTGCCTGTCTGTCTGTCTGTCTGTCTGTCTGTCTGTCCGTCCGTATGTCACAGCCATTTTTCTCCGAAACCGTAAAAGCTAGACTGATGAAACTTGGCAAGTAGATGTATTCTGTAAACCACATTAAGATTTTTACACAAAAATAGAAAAAAAACTATAAATTTTGGGGGTCCCCATACTTGAAACTGAAACTCAAAATTTATTTTTTCATCAAACCCATGTGTGTGGGGTATCTATGAATAGGTCTTCAAAAATGATGTTGAGGTTTTTAATATTGTTTTTTTCTAAACTGAATAGTTTGCGCGAGAGACACTTCCAAAGTGGAAAAAAGTTGGTCCCCCCCCCCTCTAACTTCTAAAATAAGTGACTGATAAAGCTAAAAAAAATATATGTTGTACATTTCTATGGAAACTTCCAACGATATTTGGTTTGAACGAGATCTAGTCAGTAGTTTTTTTTTTATACGTCATAAATCGTAAACCGCAATTTACCTTTCGACGAACTACTAGAACTTCTAGAACTCTATGTTATATTACTTACTGCTACGGAACCTTTCATGGGCGAGTCCGACTCGCACTTGGCCGCTTTTTTTAAAATGTGTAATCAGGAACTAAATGCACTGATCTGCGTCCATCAACTTGAGGCATATAGATGTTCAGCCTCACGTGCTAGTTTTTTCACCGGCACCCACACCCTTCCAACCGAAACACAGCAATGCTGCTTCACGGCAGAAATAGGTAGAGAACAGAACATTTTCAAGACTGAAGCTTTTTCCATCCACTTCGTTCCAATATCTCGTCGTTCTAATATCGACCAAGTAAAAATACGAGTGTTGGTATTTTGTTTACATAAATTGCATCATGTAAAATTATTCTATACCCAAGTTGAATAATTCTATCAGACGTGTACCAGTAGGCCTACCACCAGCTCAGTCTGGCTCTGATTTTGAGTCTGTGTGAGTGTTGACTAAATAAATCCTGCGTCGAAACGTCACACACACAGTATAATACACTGGTGAGCACTCACACAGACTCAAAACCAGAGCCAGAGACAGAGCCAGACAGAGCTTGTGGTAGGCTTACAGATTTTGTCCCTCAACGATGAATATTCATACACGTCTCTTTACCGTCCTTTCGAAAAGCGTCGTCATAGACTCATCATTATGCAATTACTTTAAACCATTTTATCTCATTTGTCGCCATCCGTCGCTATTTATTATGACTGACATTTTGAGAAAATTCAATTTTCCCGGTGACTTTTGATTCTGTTCGTGAGTGGAACAAAAATAAAACCGTGCGGCACGTGGAAAAGTCCTTTAGACCTTGTACGTAACCGGGGTTTGTAACCAACTACGTAGAAGGATTATTTTCTTAGTTCATAACCGGGTTATGAACTAAATAAAAAAGTTCCGTCTTAGAGTTCTTATTTCGTAACCGGGTTACAATGGGGTGGAGTTACGGGGTGGCAATGGACAGGTCATATAGAACGAAGAACCGACAGCCGTTGGGGAATAAAGGTTCTCGAATGGCGACCACGAACCGGAAGACGAAACGTAGGGTGCCCACCCACCAGATGGACCGACGATATTGGTAAGATCGCAGGAAGGCGATGGATGGAAAGGGCTCAGAAGGGAGTTATTCTTGTATTGTTCCGGGTTACGAAGCAAGACTAGAATAACGTATATCAGATCCTCGTTCACCACGAGTTACGAACAAGGAAACTCATGTTCTGAAATACTCATATTTTCTCAAGTTATACGCCTCTCAATTTTATTTGTGAGTCTAATTTATGCCCAAAATCGAAGAGAAGACTGTTGTGATGATTGGTACGTTCCGAAGATCCTAATCCTAATCCTTAAAAAGATCCTAATTTAATTTAAAAAAAGTGATAAAATAAGCAGTAGTTCCACCTGATATTGAGCGGTTACTCTAGCCTATAGCAACTGCATTGCCTCACAAAACCGTTCCTTGAGACAGGCGTTATGTGATATAGTACTAGGCTGCATACATGAAGTTTAGTGTCAGTGAAGTCAGTGGAATATTTTCTAGTAGTCCATAAAACAAGTCCTATTATTGACTAAAAACTAAAAATAAAATACACACAAATATTACATTAAAATATTTTTTCCCGTGCAATCAATCAATACCAGCCGCACTGTTGGCTCAGTTCTTATTTTTTTTTCGAAGAGGTTATATAAATAGAGGGTATTAAAATAATGAAAAGCATAATTGATGTCTCATGGTTAATTTAAAAGATAATATGATAACACACTAGAAAATAAACGTAGTAATAAACGTAAAATAAACTCTATAATTAATATATTTTTATCATTATAATATTATTATGTGATCGTGTATTTTCAATCAAAGTATTGAACCATCATCACAATGTGTTTATAGTACAAGTAATTCTAAACCGTATAATTTTCAAGGCAAAAACACGAAAACAATTAAAATGTCTCACCTCCAAACATCATCAGGAACAAAACAGCACAAAAAAATCCTTGTCCTACCATTTTGAACACTACACAATATTATTATTCCACGCACCACTTTTTTTTAATTTATTACTCAAACTGGCTGAAAATAAAGAAACATTTTCATAAATGGAACGTCCGATTCGTATTTTGCTAATGGGCAGAAACGGGAGCGAGCGACACGGGTTCCCTCTGTGAAGGCTTTGGGACAACTGAAAATACTCGTACGTAGTACCTGACTGAATGTAAATTCTTTTTTCGCGTACATTCATCCAAATAACTATTGTTACCGGAAAATAAATCATGCAATGTCAATACATTGTTGGTTTGTAAAACTTATGCAATATATTGTACGTAAAGCTTTTTTTCTGCGTATTTAATAAACACATTCTGGGATTGTCTGACATGCACAAAATAATAATTGAATATGTACGCAATTTGAATAAAATATTGTTTTCATGGATAACAATCTTTGCTGAGCTTGATACTTGAATCCTTTGAGAGAAAATTGTCTCAACTTTAATACAGCATAATATTTCATTTTTGCGAATTTTTAAGTTATCTAGAAATTCACCCAAGACAGCCTATCAGCACTACCAGCTGCTTTTCTCACGATTCTTTCTGCACGCTAAGCTTGTTTTAGGAAAAAATATATTTTTCTCTCATAATTTTTTCCTGAGCCAAACTATCTCGAATGGCCTTTCTGATGAGTTGGTAGGAACTCTGCTTTCGGCGCCGTAGGTCGTGGGTTCGATCCCCACCAAGAACAAAATTAAATATTTGTGTGGTGAACACCGATGTTTGTACTCTGCCTGGGTGCTATTTTGTATTCTAAGGATATATTTACAATGAAGTATTATGCATATTTAAAATGTATTTAAGTCTATCTAGTTCCCATAGTACAAACTCTGCTTAATTTGGGGCTTGATAGTGTTGTGCGAATGGTCCACCATATTTATTTTATTTATTTGGTGCATGCAGTCTCGTTTGAAATCCGAGGATTAAAGTGGGTTGCCAATACTTGTTTTCGTATAAATGGTGGAAGTCAAAGCAAAGTTTTTAAGAAGCCATTTTTCGTTGTTTCATGCATCCAAAATACCTTTCAATTGATTTTACGTCAATTTATAGTAAATATTTTTAGATCAAACGAATAGTTACTATAAAGCACGTTGGTAGTTTTTATTCGAAGCAAAAAGGTAGTTGTTGATTTAAGGAGAAACCTTTCCTCTAATGACCTCGTTGAAAAATTCTCTCTCTGAAGCACTTTCTTTGAGCTGGAGTATAATTACAAAGCAAGATACTAATAGCTTGACACCGTTAGTCGGGGTAAGGCCTTGAGTTAATTGACACCTTTGGATCTCTTAGATATTATAAAGGGTTATGACCCTTTATAATATCTAAGACGCTGTGCTAGTATGCTAGCACAGCGAAGCCCGGTGTTGTCTGGGAATTGGATTAATCTAAACCATTCCAGAATGTTAAAGAACATTCTAAAACGTTTGGGAGCATTCCATTCTTGACAAAATCAAGAAGTTCTTCTATTATAGAAAAGATTTTTGCAACATTTAGCATCGTTGTTGCTCCTATTAGTCGTAGCGTGATGTGATGTAGCCTAAACCTTCCTCAATAAATTGACTATCCAACACAAAAACATTGTTTCAATTCGGACCAGCAGTTCCCGAGATTAGCGCGTTTAACTAAACAAACTCTTCAGCTTTATATTAATAAGAATAAGTATATTATTATAGTGTAGTTCTAGAGTTTTTATTTCAGTCAACAATCAATTGCACAAAATCAAAAGTCACATATTGCAAAAAAGATTAGGACTATTGCGGGGAAAACTATCAATTGATTATAGCTAGAACTCTGTACAACTATATCACACGGAAAAATCATCATCTACGCATTACGACGCCATCTTTCTATATCCCCATTAGTGACGTCTCTCGCCGCCCGGTCTCACTAGGGATGTCCTTTCCCAAAACCGGCTAACAGCATTACGTAGTTATTAGAGTGTGATCAGCCCCGTTATCCGGCAGTAAGACATGAAAAATTTTGGGCAGTATGAATGCATGCTTAAATGATAAAAAGAAAGTAAGTAGGCACGCAGGTGTATTACTTCGTATTCTTATCTGAGTAAACAGGCTTTTGTATCTATTTTATTTGATTTATATAGTGATAAGGTTAACTTTATAGATAACTAGTGGCCGCCCACGGCTTCGCTCGCCCCTTCCCGTAATACCCCGTTCCCGTTGCTTTTTCGGGATAAAAATTATCCTATGTCCTTCTCCCAGTTCTAAGCTACCTCTCCACTAATTTTCTGCCAAATCGGTTCCGCCGTTCTTGAGTTATAAATAGTGTAACTAACACGACTTTCTTTTATAAATATAGATTATCTTAAGATCAGTTAAGATATCTCCAGATCATTTGCAGCGGTCTGCATAAAGGTGAACTGTTTCTTGTGTATTTTGTACGTGTTTTAAGTTTCTTATTATTTCCTTTGTACGTTAAAAAGCCTTTGAAACTTAATATCTCTGAGACTGCAATAGATAAATATAATTCGTAGAAACAGCAGCCAAGTAGGCCTACCACAAGCTCTGTCTGGCTTTGTCTCTGGCTCTGGTTTTGAGTCTGTGTGAGTGCTGTCACAATAAATCCTACCTCGAAACGACACACAGACAGTATAATTCACTGGTGAGCCCTCACTCAGACTCATAACCAGAGCCAGAGACAGAGCCAGACAGAGCTTGTGGTAGAACCCCAGTGGGAAGTAAAGGTGCTCGAATAGTGACCATGAACTAAAAAAGCAAGCATTTACAGCCTCCCACGTAATGAATCTTCGTAATTTGAATATAGCAGGAGGTCGCTATTTGAAGGTCAAAATTGTTCTTCCGGGATTGGGGGGAGGTCGCTAGATAATGGGACCCAAAATTGTTCTGGGAATATAATGGGGGTGGTTTTTAAGGTGTACCTATTATGCTTGGACTGGACAGGCTGTAAGTAAGTAAGTTATGCGTCGAGTTTTTTTGACGTGACAACGTCTTATAATTCGGTGGAGCCGGCTGCACGCACTAAAAACATGACTCATGCGGCGTTACCTCGCTCTGAGGCGTTCCATTTAAGGCTTGAAGTGCAAGCGAGAGCGCGGAACGAGCGACAAAAAGGCACAATCGGCTTCCGCGTTTGGCAGCGTTCGACATCTATGTATTTTCTTATGACGTTGTCACGTTCAACTATCGTCAGTAAACCGACTTTACAGACAATCGATTTTTTTAATACAACTAGATGGATAGTTTTTGCCGTAACACTATTTTAAAAATAACTAGTTTTAACACTTAAAATGCAATAAACGTTAAGGATTTCATATCAAGTGTTAACCGGTTTTGGGAATAGGACATTTCTAATCGGATCAAGCAACAGGAGTTAACAGGACACATCCCTAGAGTAGTGGAAGAAGAAGAAGAAGAAGGAAGATGTCGATGATGCGTAGTTGTATTGTTTTGCCGGGTTAAGTAAACCAAAGTAGTAGCTATAATCACTGAAGAGTTTTCGTCGTAACACTTAGGTACCTTTCAGAACAAGCAATCAAAAGCTTAGCCCCACAAAACCTGGATATATCAGGATTGAATTTTTAAATCCTGATATATCCAGGTTACATAATCCGTACCTTCGTCGCCAGGAATACCTTCCTACAGGTAAATGATGGGTACTATAATTCAATATTTTATAACCGTTTTTGCATAACGGTATAAAATATGCTCTTAGCAACTCCTATGCTGACCCTTTTTATTGTTTTTATTATATTTGACGTTAGGTACATTATCATAAAGGTTCATCCTTTTATCGAATTGACTGAAGTACTGATGTAATCGAATGACGATTGCCGACAGGTAACCGGGCTACAGGTGAGCTTTGGAAGGTGTTTTCCCCACAAAAAAGGGTTTTTGGCCTTGCGCAAATAAACTCACAAACTCACTCATAAATTGTGGAATGAGCTACCACCTGAGGTGTTCCCTCTTAATTACAACATGAATAGCTTCAAGAAAAAGTTAAAAAAATCCTCCAGGGTAGGCAACGCAACGACAGCACCCTTGGTGTTGTTGGTGTCTATGGGCGACGGTGACCGCTTACCATCAGGTGGACCGTAAGCTCGTTTGTCTAACTTTTACATATAAAAAAAAAGAAATCTAAGCGTTTTGCAGTGGCGCTCTAGTGTCATAGTTGACATCGATGACAAATACGACAGATCAGTGTCATATTTAGCATCGTTTTACAGATAGCATGTGTGTGCAAGGCTTTAAAGTTTGTTTGTAAATAGTTATTTTCTGTTCGCTTGTAACTCATTTGGTAGGAATCTGCTGCGTAGATTGTGGGTCAAATTTTCTTCAACGATAAATATAATTAAATTAGTATTTATTTTATTTGTAAAGTATAATAAATAAGTGTATGTATAGTATAAAAATTTTATCGGTTATACAATTTTAATAATAATACAAGCTAAGTTATTTTTCTGTAGTACATACTCGTGTATACCACAGAAAAAATACTCTATACTTATGTATAAGTATCCATGTATTATGTTCAAGTAGATTTTTCTTGACTTTTATTTTTTTTGTTCAAATCTAACCGTTTTGGTCTTCACGATACAGGCTTGGCCTAGTGTGAAGACCGTAGTTTAAACTATTAGATTATAAGAGCTCCAGCAGTTGCACGTTTGTAGTACATAATGTCTTATTATTTTTTAAGTACCTAATTTAAGACAGACGTGTAATAAGCTGTAAATAAAGTATTTTTCATTTTTCACTGTAAATTCAAAATTCTAATTCAAACATTTCAGTTGTATCACAAGGATAACTTTGAAACATCTTATAGACCTTAAAACCAATGGTTTGCTAAGATTACTTTAGGCAACGAACAAAACAATACCAATTCAGAAATAAAACCACAGGTAAGCTGCAGGTTACAACTTTGATAGATAATTTATTTCTACGGATTCCCCGCGAAAGCCTGATTCTGAATTTCCTTATAAATTGCGTTAGAGATGGGGTAGTAAACGGGGTGGGGACGGAGTTCAGTTGCTTTTATAGGAAAGGAGATAAAATGCAAATATTTACCGTCAACGACACTTTGGTACAATGGGCTCCTCAAATTTTAATAAAGGTATTCTTTAGTGTTCATCATTAACGAAAACCAGATAAAAACAAATACATCATATTTTGTCAGTTTAGAGATTGTTTTGAGCTTTGATTGCAATAAAATACGGATTGAATCAACACTTGCTTGTATGTTTTTCCTTCAGCTTTCGAAAATATTTTCCACAGACATTTTTGCATAAAAAATTGTGTTGATGAATTGAATGTTTAAATCTGAATATAAATAAATTGAATTGAATATAACGGCGTAGAGGACGGTCGCCGCATTATTCTCTTCAACCCTGTCACAATTAATTTTATAATGTTAGTGAATGGAAATCACTCGGTAGAGTACTACCGAGTGATTTCCATACATACATACATACATAGATATAGATACATACATAGAGTGGTTTGTACATAGTAATGTACAAACTTATGACAAAAAATCACAAAAATATTGATTGGTTACGGCTTTTATTCTTCTTCTTCCTGCCCTTATCCCACTTTATGCGGGGTTGGCACAACATGTTCTTCTCTTCCATTCTCTTCTAGCAGCCGTCATCTCTGTATTCACTTCTTTTTCATCCATGTCATTTTTCACTCTGTCCATCCATCTTTCCTTTGGCCTACTCTACCCAAACATCCATCCACATTCATACTCATCACTCGCCTAGTCACATGACTTTCATCTTTCCTCATGACATGCCCATGCCCATACCACGTCAGCCTGTTGCTCCTCAATTTTTTTGTCACTTCACTTTCAGACTCTTATGCAACTATATTAGTCGATGAAACAAGCATATTATGGCGCACTTTTTGTTAAGTGTCAACCATCGTCCATAACAAAGCATTGCTTCGTAGGTCACGCACGTCAGGAATGTGCTACGGTGCGTTGTTCTGCGTCCATCAACTTGAGGCATAAAGATATTCAGCCCGACGTGCCAGTAATTTCACCGACACCCTTTAAACCGAAGCACAGTAATGCTGCTTCACAGTTCGTTCAGTTCAGATTTGTTTTTTAGTTTCGTTTCCCATTTTTTATTAAGTAATGGTTTTCGTGCTGGATTTATGCATCTTTTTCTAAGCCTGTTGTGGACATGAGAGACAAAGCTCTTCCATAAATTATTCTTCCACTTATCCTAATCCTTGTGTTGTTTTCCTGGGAGGCGATAATGTACATCATGATATTGTACACACTGTTATTACGATGCCAGTTAAGCCACAAGACATGTAAACTGTAGCGATTCAAACATTAATTTTTACTTTTTTGTTATGGCACTAGATACTTAAACTTGCCCTTGATACTTTATAGGGCGGATCCGACTAGGATTGGTTAGGTTATGTTAGAACATAAAAATTATGCACAAGGCGAGCGAGCAGAGCGAGCGTGCCGCGGCAACAGCTGCCGCAGTGCCAGAAAATGTTTTTTTTTTTCAATGAAATCAAAGGCGTTATCCTCTTTAAAGCCATTATTCATCACTAGATAAACAAAATTAATGATCGAAATATTTATCTGCTCCAGTGTAGACAGGCCTTAATAATTTCCCAGTGGAAAAAGTGGCATCGTTTTAATAGTGTGTACATTAACTGGCCGTGCATTAACCGGACCCGTTTTCCTAACACCCCTTTGAACATATCAAGGTTTTCTCTTACGCTTTCTCAACTAAACCCCGTCCTCAAAAACATTTTACTTGAATAACAACAACATGGATTTCAATGCCAACTTCCTTTCACAATTTAATTATTTTGATTGATAAGCTCATTAAGGCTTTAATGGGAGTTATCGAAGGCTAAATAAAAGCTTTTTGATCAGTTCTGGCAACCATAAAATGTCATTGGGAAGAGATTTTCATTTTCAGTTCCATTAACAGAAACAATGTTTCAAAATAATGGTTTTATCTCGAGTTATATCCGATCGTTGTTAATTATTTTTCAATAATAAATACTTAAATAAAAATTATAAAATGTGTGGACAATTATTATCACATCTAGCCCCTAACTAAGCATAATTTTCAACAGTTGAAAATAAAATATATTTTTTTACCCACAACACATACATGATTATTTAGGTATGTATTTACAAAATAAGCGATTTTTGTGCGTAGTATTTTTTTGTTACAACAAAAACAAAACAAGTAAAGTTAGCAAAGTTTAGCAAAGTTATTGTTGTTTTTGTTTGTGTTGCCCAAGATTGCGATGTTTTAGTATAGATTCACTGATTTTTATCCCCAAAAATTTTAAAAATTGTGAGCGGGAAAATCCCTGACAACTGTCAATATCATTTGCGCTTTGAAAAATCTTCACATGTTCGAATTATGCATTCTCCTAACGATTTCAATCAAATAACGCGGCACGCTTCATAATCATTTGTATACCTCTTTGTTTTACTGTAGGTCTACCACAAGCTCTGTCTGGCTCTGATTTTGAGTCTGTGTGAGTGCTGTCTAAATAAATCTTACGTCAAAACGTCACACACACAGTATAAATACACTGACACCACAGCACAGGTTTTTCAACCTAGCGTGGTTTTTGATGCCAGTGCATGTCACCACCTACCTACACCTATCTACCTACTTGGGTTTCTGTCTATTTTAGCTACCTATCTAGTATAGTGCTATCAATTAAGTACATCTACCTACTAGGTATACTTTAAGCATAGATATATTCACTCCTACCTAATAATAAGTAACTGGCGTTTGGCAAAAAAACATTTTATTTCACTCGTGAGCACTCACAGACTCAAAACCAGAGCCAGGGCCAGAGCCAGACAGAGCTTATGGTAGGCCTACTGTTGTCGGGTAAAAAGTAATATCTGTATTGTATCCTCTCGCTTGAAAGGTTCAGCTTTTTGGATTCGTCTATTAACAACACGTTCGAGTTGATTGCGAGTAATATTCTGAAAGCGACTACGCGGAATTAAAATTGAACACGTATTCTCTTAGCTGTATAAACAAAATGTACGTTCTACGGCTTTATTATATTCACGGTAATACAAACCGTACCGTTTGAAAGAGGTGCAAGTTTGATACCGTAAAGGCGAGTATTTCACTCATTAAGAGCAGTAAGTAGCAAAATTGAACAGGCCTTCTTTGTGTAATGTAAATGATTTGTACAGCGTCAGTGCAATTATTTCTCATGCCTCTATTTACGGGACGTTGTAGTTCCTGGGACAAAATTTTAGATGAAAAAGGCTAGTCGGTCGAATCCACAGGAAAGAGATGGTCAATACGTACGGAGCTAACTTAGCCGCGGGTTTCTTTTTTACCTAAGTACTTACTAATGGCAACCAAAAATAAAATGTGTATTAATATAATGCAATTTCACTTTTCCTACATAAACGAGTATAAAACGAGCTGAGTATCTAAACGCAAACGTATCTAACTTACAAAACTGGGCCATATCAATTATCTGTTCAGAACAGTTGCAAAAATATACTTTTATCAATGGTTATGAAATGTATATAGGTATATAATCGCAAATGTACGATCTCATTAATTTATAAGGATCGTGACGTGGCTCGGGGCATTCCGTTATTCGTATTGGTAGGTACCTAATTAGGAAGCTGAAAATTCCAAAACAAGGAATAAATTAAAAATTGCGATAATTATAACTTTTGCAAAGAAAATGCTGTTACCGAGTTGTTTTTGAACTTTCTGAGGTTTGGTCCGTTTTTTGAAGGCTAATTTAGTAGAATATTTATATTTTATGAAGAAAAATTTACGTCCAGTAGGTTTTTTTTTTTTTTTAATGCAAATGTTAGACAAACGAGCTTACGGCCCACCTGATGGTAAGTGGTCACCGTCGCCCATAGACACCAACAACACCAGGGGTGCTGCCGTTGCGTTGCCTACCCTGAAGGAACTTGTTTACATTTTTCTTGAACCTATTCATGTTATAGCTGAGGGGAAAGACTTCTGGAGGTAGCTCATTCCACAATTTATGGGTAAGGGGGAGAAACGACACGTAGGTACACGTATTACCGCTTTTAACAATAAAAACATGTGCTATTTTGTTCGTATTCTGTTATACTAGTCCTATCCTTTCTGTAGTGTATTGTGTGAATGTCATTGTCACTGTCAGATGAGGTTCCCTTTAATCTAGCTGTCAGCCTGACAGCTAGATTGTGTGCTAGACAGTGTCAGGTATCTCGCCTCTTGGGCTCTCATGCTTAATTTATGAAACTGCATGTGGCTGCAAATAAAACACGAAACATTATCATATTATCCACAGATATTTAATTTATCATATAGTCATGGTGACTAGGAGAGTGATGAGTATGGATGTGGATGGATATGTGAGCAGAGGTAGACCAAAGAAATCATGGATGAACTGAGTGAAAGATCGACTGGCCTCTCAGCTCAGTTGTTAGTAGCTCTGCCTTCTGCGCTGTAGGTCGTGGGTTCGATCCCCACCGAGAACAAATCTTTCTGTGGTGAACACAAATGTTTGTTCTCAGTCTTGGTATTATATTTTAATCTAACAATAAATATTATACTCTGACTCAAAGTAAGTATTTACAATAAAAATACCTATACAGGGTGTAATCGTTAAGTGTGCACAGGTGATTATTCCGTAACTATTGCAGATATCAAAAAACTTTAAACTGATATCGAAAGTACTTTACCTAATGAGTAAAATGACATTAATAACTTTTTAAAAATAAAACGAGAAATATCAAAAAAAATTACATTAATCACTCCCATACATTTAGTATGAGATAGTAGAAAGGTTTTAGTTTCCTTATTTTAAGTGAAATAGTACCTACTTATTTTACCCTTGTCATTTTATAATTATGTACGATATGAAGGTATTAATGAATTTCAAGTAGATACACGTGTAGATTAATAATACTAATACTATGGGGATTTGTCAAAGACCACGTGTACGCTGAGAGAGTACACAGCCTAGAAGAGTTACAGAATCGTGTACGTCGTGCAATTGCTTTAATTACTCCGCAAATGTTAAGGAAATTTCATTTAAAAACTGTAAATAGAGCTCGTCATTGTATTGCACAAGGAGGACGTCACTTCGAACATATGCTTTGAACACAAAATTTTGTACTTACTAAGAAATAAAATGTATGGGAGTGATTAATGTAATTTTTTTGGATATTTCTCGTTTTATTTTTAAAAAGTTATTAATGTCATTTTACTCATTAGGTAAAGTACTTTCGATATCAGTTTAAAGTTTTTTGATATCTGCAATAGTTACGGAATAATCGCCTGTGCACACTTAACGATTACACCCTGTATATAAGTAGTATAATAAGGAATCTAGTTCCCATAGTACAAGCTCTGCTTAGTTTGGGGCCAGATAGCTGTGTGAAGTGTCTAAAATATTTACTTATTATAAAAAGATGGCATGTATAAGATAGGAGTGAATGCCGAGGTTCGGCTAATAGAGGAGAGTGGTGAACAAAAATCTTTAGTGCCGACCCCACATGAAGTGGGTTAAGGATAGTGTTTGAGTATGTTTGAACGAATGTAGATTGGCATTTCGATTATTCATAGTTCGTGAGTAGGGTAATATTGGGAGATTTGAATCAACCTTCGGTTGATACAAATCTCCCAATATCAACCTTCGGTTGATACAAATCTCCCAATATTTTAAATCGATTCAGAATTTACATCCCAGTTTTACCCTACTGACCGAGGTAGGTTTGCAAACGCTGCAGTTTGTAATACCTTCTAGTCTGAGCGAGCTATTTGTTTACGCAACATTTTGTTATCAGCACACCTGCTCGATCGAATTACATCATTGTAGTCTAACATTGAGTCAGTTCTCCCAATATCCTAGAACTGATACAGTACTCTCATATTTTTAAATCGCTCTAGTATCTACTGCCCGATCTAGAATTCTCAATTTATTATATCGTTCTAACACTGATGAAAAAGTTTTTTCAAATGATTTTACTCTCATTAAAAATCGATCATTATTTATTTTCCAAGTACCTCCTCGATCTTCTTCATGACCAGGAACATTGAAATATGTTATAATGTTGCTGAATGTTACTTTCTTTCTAAACGATGACATTGTTTTAGAGGCAGACAACTTTAATCAAGCCCTAAGTACTTATGACATTTATATCTTAGGGTTATATCTTATATCGAGTGATTTAGTATTCTCATATAATCTACTCGCCTCGACAAACCTTTGTTTATGTTAAGAGTGGTCTAACCATGTCGGATGGAATGATAACTTATTCTTATCGAATATTTATAGTGCGCGGTAGAAATTAAAGTACTAACATCGGCGGGCTGAACACTTTGCATTGGATGGCATCATAACAAGCCAGTTAAAGTATGAGTAAAAAATAATTATAAAAAGTTTAGAAAAATATTTTTATTGACTTAATATAAACCTTCCGACAAATAGGACATATATTATTATTTAAAGATAAAGCACATTTAGTACAAGCGATAGCAAGACCACAGGGTATAAAAACATAGTTCAACTTATTTTCGAAACATATTTTACAGATTAAATTCGGATAATTTATTGTTTCTTCTGGCTCTTCAATATGTGTATTTTTAGCAGATCTCGACGTTTCACAGCATTCTGTTGATTTTGTTTCCCCGTTAACTATTTTGCTGACATATTCTTCGCCCATCATTGATAGCACATAAGGACAAGTTTGAAAAAAGCGAGCGTGTTCTTCCCAGGGGATGTCGCCGGGAGACCAGTCTTTCATCCCGCCCCCGCAAAAATAACAATGAACTCTATCGCTTTGTTTCGTATAAAAAAAACCTGCTTCAGCCATATCTGCAGGTTTTTGAGTCATAGATTTAGGCCAAGACTCAAAGCTTTTTAAACGATTTATTTCAATTGAGTAATGACTGTAATATGGTTTAACACATTGTTCTATCATTTTATTTTATTGTACTGGCCCCTACTTTAAAGAGACATTCGTTTATAAAGGCGAGTAGAACAAGTATGATAAAAATTAATAGCAATGACCCACTCAGACCCCGTTTACAGAGAAAGGCTGTTTTTTTAATTTATCGAGAATATATTTTGGCGTTTTAGCATTTACGGCCAACTCACGCCATCTATCAGTTTTCTACAGAAGTTTCAGACAAGTCAATAGAGTTAGCAATAATTAAAATGGTTGCATATTTAAGGTTCGCACTTTGCATCACATTTAAGTTTGAAATAAAATTCATAGATGGCGCTCCGCAAATATCTTTCTCAAGTTATTTGTCTTATGCATAATAATATGGCAATCGATTAATTCAACGTGTAATTTGTAAGCGTTGCTGGCCTGTTGAATTAAGTCGCACCTTGTAAGCTGCGAGGCGCGGGTTCAAATCTTCAGGGATTAGCAAAACTTATTGTATTTTTTTATATTTTTTGTAATGTTTAGAATATTTTTATTTTAATATTTTCTATTGCTTGTTGCAGTGGCTTTTAATATGATTGAATTTTTAGATCAGCTGTCTATTCAAATGTTAAATTTTGTTAATAATACTACCTAATGGTTTTCTAATATTCAATGCGAATAAAGTATTTTTTTTTTTAAGTAGAACAATTTATTTACAAAATGTACCTAATACATAAGAAACAGTTGAGCTATCTGCAGATCGTTACAAACGATCTAGAGATAGCTCAACTAATCCAAATCAGGGCCAGAAGGAAGCATGAGTAATAAGTTTTTATTTTAACGATTGAACTGCACAAGTACCAAGCATTACCTTATTAAAATTTCGTATCCGATATCTGCGACATGCTGGCGCCAACACTCAGAGCAATCCTATATGGACAGTTATAAAGGTGTTATAATAACGGAGTAGGAAAAATTGATAAATCGCGAGCGATAATGAACTCTTTGATTAGGCATTATTCGTACTAAAATCGTCTGCGGTTAACAAATGAATATTTTCTAGTTTATGATGCTGGATCGAAAATACTTACATATGAATCCGGCTTTAGTTAAAGAGGCGCTGTGAAAAAATTCACATTGCTTGCAGTCTTATTTTATTGCTGAATTTCGATTGAAGTAGTCCTGTGTGTTTTTGCGGGTGCGAGATAAGGATTTTATCAACAAGTATGTAAGTACCTCATTATTTTAATATCTAGGACTAAGCTTTTGCGGGCGATTAATTTAAGGCGAGTCATGAGAATGGAGGACATTTTTTATGAATTTTAACAAAAAGTGATTAATCATTAGACGCGGTGGTAGAAAATACTCTCCCTAAGTACCTGGTTATTTCTATTATCTAGCAGGTACAAAGCTTTTTTTTTGTTGTAAACTTTAATAATTTTAACAAAAAAAAGTGATTAATTGCGTAGACATAGCGATAGTAATACTCTTCTAATCAGCCTTATGAAGAGTTTTAGAGAGGTTTGCCTTCTTATGAAATTAAAGCTTATTTTTTTTGTTCTAGGCCAGGCGGGTCGCAAAATCCATTTTGGGCAGAAGATGTCGAGGAGTTAGAGAAAGCGGGACTCTCATCAGTTCCGGCCAAAAGAGCGGCTGCACCGAAAAACAAAAAGCGAGCGACAGCGAGCAGTAGTACATCCGCTCCAAAGGGAAAGAAAAATAAAAAAACCCCTCCATTGCTCTTTTTATCAGACAGCGAAGATGAAGTTGTTCCCCTAACACAGCCTTTTCTGGTGAGTTTATTTTAATTTCTTTGATATTCACAAGAGAGTCATTGAAGCAGGCTTTCCTATACAAAAAGTTTTGACGGTTTTCTACCTCATAATATAGCCCCCCACATGACACATGATTTACTAGACTTAGTCTTCTTTTTTTTTCCGTTTCCTATTTTTAAAACGATAAAAAATATACATGGTATAATAGTGTTTGGTGTAGAAATTTATGGTACATACTATGTCCATAATACATGAATAACAATTGTAATTGTCTAAAGTTAGCAGACTAGACTTTTTTTTTATAAAATCATGTTTAGGATGCTTAAGATAATGGTCTCGAGCAATAAGATCGTCTATTGCAAGACACTGTCATTTTTAGCAAGCTTGAGAAAAAATATTATTTATTGTTATGATTTTTTCAGGACGATGGAGAAGAAAGCATTGAGCCGGGAGAACCACTGCAGCCGCTGCCGGCCTCATTGCTGAGAAGTTTCTTCTCCCAGAGGGGGTCTAATGCATACACAACGCAACGCGACCCCACTCGCAAGGGGGAGTATTATATTGAATTGAGGGTGTATAATTCAAAGGAAGCCGAAGCCGTTGCAAACGACGAGCGTTGGAAGTTGGCGCTCATTACTCTAAAAACAAGCTTCGATAATGACACCGCTATCTGGCGCTCTCTAGCCAATCTCGTGAAAGTAGCGCGTGAAGATTTTAAGAAGATCCAGCCGATCACGTACCCTATAAACTTTCAATAAACTGATTGAAACTTTATTGGGTATATTTCCTGCCTTATCCAAACCTTAACCTATCCTTGCCCAACTCCTGTCCTAAATTGGAAAATTGGAAATTGGAAATTGGAATCAGATATCAGAAATATTAAAAAATAGGAATTTGGCTAATGGCATAAATAATAAACTTGAATTATGAAAACTTTGCATCAACAAACAAATAATACAATGAGGTTAGTAATTGGTTAAATAGCTGTGCTGATGTTTTGGTATAATGACATAAATACAAAACTTGAATTTTGAAAAAAATAATGACAGTAAACAAATAATACAAACGAGGTCAGAAATTAGTTAAATAGTTTTGATGATGTTTTGTCAAGAATGCTGTATTTTTGTTTCAAATTTTTCCGCTCATAAAAAGACAAACACTCATAAATCAAATTGCTTAATTCAGTCTACATTTCAGAATGTGCAGATTATAGCAAGCGCATTTAAAAGTAGAATTATTAGTTATAGAATAAACTCTAGTAAAACGGTATTAGTTCCTGAACAGTTTTTGAATATTGTTTCCTCAATAGTAATTCAACTTATAAAAAAGTCACTTGCTCAACACGCCGTGTTAAAAGTCAATGTGGAAGTTTTTGTTTTATATTATTTGCCTAAAGATGAGCAAAAATCTTTAAAATCATTTAAAACTCGATTTGAAGCAATTTTTCATAATACTGATTTAGCAAAGTTTTACCAAGACTGTGTCGAGAAACTCGCTCAAAAATGTTCAGAATTTGAGTTGTCTGAATCTGGCTGGTCTATTGATTCTGTAAGTCATTTAGAGTTGAATATTAACAAATATAATCCACTGCGAGCTGGCTCGTATGTCAAACTACCGCTAGAAATTCGAAACACAAAATCTTGTCTTAATATCCAGAATAGAGACGATCGATGTTTTTTGCATTGTATTATTGCTCATATGTACCCTGCGAAAAGTAACCCCGGCAGAGTAACATCATATCCATGCTATAAAAATATTCTCAATATTGCTGGTATGACATTTCCACCGAGTTTACATGACATAAAAAAATTTGAAATGAATAATCCTCTTATTTCTGTTAATGTGTATGGCTTAGAAAAAAATAGCACGGTAATGGGCCCTCTTTATAAAACTATTCGCCGTAAATTGACGCATATGAATTTGCTCTTAATTGAAAATAATGATAAAAATCATTTCTGTTTGATTAAAAACTTTGAAAGACTTGTTCGCAAACAGTTAACAAAACATAATGGCAGAATATTTCTTTGCGAAGAATGTTTCATTTATTTTGAATCAGAAGATAAACTAAATGCTCATAATTGCGCGAGAGTCAAAACAATTTTACCTCAGCCAGATAGTAAGCTAACATTTTCTCATGTCGAAAGAACGCAAAAAGTTCCAATTGTTATCTATGGTGATTTTGAAAGTTTGCTTAAAGAATATTCTGATAAAGGCAAGTCAAAACATATTGAAAATGTTCAAATACATGAAGCAACCTGTTTTGCTTATTATATATGCTGTCAAGCCGAGCCGCGGTTTAATAAATTTGTATCCTATCGAGGCCCTCATTGTGCGAAGAAGTTCATCGAAACTATTTGCAATGATGTGACAAAGTTATACCATTTGTTATCAGTAAGTCATGCTATGTTACCTCTCACTGATGCTGAACAAGATTCTTTTAATAACGCAACTGTTTGTCATATGTGTAGAACAGAGTTTGCTAAAGATGAGCAAATTGTTGTTGATCATGATCACTTTACAGGAAAATATAGAGGCCCTGCACATAATATATGTAATTTAAATGCAAAGCCTTGTAAGTTCATTCCAATAATATTTCACAATCTCTCCGGCTATGACTGTCATTTATTCATCAACGAACTATCTAATGTAGCGGGACGCATTCGCCTAATTCCAAAAACAAAGGAAAAGTATATATCTATCACAAAGTTCTTACCAATAGACTCTAAAAACATAAGTCAGTTAAAATTTATCGACTCTTTTAATTTTCTAAGTTGCGGGTTAGATAAGCTTGCCAAAACATTACATCCTGATGATTTTATGAACCTTAAAAAATACTATCCTGAAAAAAAAATATTTGAATTATTACGCACAAAAGGAATTTACTGCTATGATTATATAGATTCAGTTGAGCGATATCAAGAAATCAGTTTACCTGAAAAAAGCGCTTTCTTCAATAAATTAACTTCTGAAGAAATAACAGAAAATGATTACAAACATGCTCAAACTATTTGGAATGAGTTCCAAATTAAAAATTTAGGAGAGTATACCGATTTATACTTAACGAGCGATGTGTTGCTGCTGGCAGATGTTTTTGAAAAATTCAGGAACATGAGTCTAATCTATTACAATTTAGATCCTTGTCATTACGTATCTTCGCCTTCTTTAAGTTGGGATGCTATGTTATTGTATACAAAAATTGAATTAGATTTAATATCTGATGTGGAAATGTATCAAATGCTGGAAAAAGGCATTAGAGGCGGGCTTGCTCAATGCTCTCTTAGAAATGCAAAAGCAAATAATAAATATTTAGAAAGTCATAAAACCGATGAACCAAATTCATATCTAATCTATCTAGATTGTGTGAACTTATATGGGTTTGCCATGATGAAGCCTCTTCCAGCCAAAAACTTTTGTTTCTTGAATGACGATGAAATAATGGATATAAAAAACATCGCAGCAATATCAGATAACAATGATCGCGGTTATATACTTGAGGTTGATTTAGAATATCCGATAGATATCCACAATGAACATTCTGATTTACCATTTGCGCCTGAAAAATATGTTACGCCTACTGGTAAAAACAAAAAACTTGTTGCGAATTTGCACAATAAATATAAATATGTAATTCATTACGTTCATTTAAAAGAATGTTTATTAAACGGGCTTCGCCTTTTAAAAATACATAGAGTTTTAGCTTTTGATCAAAAACCATTCCTTAAACCTTACATCATGCTGAATACAATGCTTAGACAAAAAGCAAAATCAGATTTTGAGAGAGATTTTTTCAAAAAACAAAACAATTGTATTTTTGGCAAAACTATTGAAAACAAAAGAAATCAGATTGATGTCAAGCTAGTCAGTGTTTGGAAAGATGTTTTCAACAAAACCAATAAGTTTTGTGGCGCTGAAAAATATATAAGTGCTCCAAATTTTAAAAACTTAGCAATTTTTTCTGAAAACTTGGTCGCTATTCAGTTACAACAAACTAAAATCATCTTAGATAGACCAATATACATAGGATTTTCAGTACTAGAACTATCTAAAACCCATTTATACAAATTTCATTACTCTGTTATGAAAAACATGTACAAAAAAAATATTCAACTTTGCTATACCGATACAGACAGCCTTTTGTATTTAATAAAAACTGATGACTTCTATGAGGACATGAAAAATAATCTCCAATACTTTGACACAAGTAACTTTGGAGATAATAACGTTTATAAAATACCTCATGCCAATATGAAATTACCTGGCTATTTTAAGGATGAGATGGGCGGTCAAATAATATCTGAATTTACAGGGCTGCGAGCCAAATTATATTGCATCAATGCAGAATCAATTTCGATAAAAAAAGCAAAAGGCTCGAAAAAAAATGTGACCAAAAAGCTTGATATGGAAAAATATAAACAATGTCTCTTTCATAATAAAGAACTGAGAGATGACATGTTTATAATAAAATCTAAAAATCATAAACTTTATACGCAGAGACTAAATAAATTAGTTTTAAGTAAATCGGATGATAAAAGACAACTCTTCAAAAATACTGTGATGACTTTGCCATGGGGTCACTATGCTAATATGTTATGAAAAAATACTTGGAATCTTTATTTACTTATGAATTATAAAAAACTTAAGTTTTCTTTATTAGCCATAAGCCCAATATATAAGGGTTTATTTTGATTGTAGTATGCTTATAAATAAAATTACATTGATTGCTTATTTACTTAGTAGACTGTTATTTGTATTATGACAAATATATTTCTTTAAGGCAACTGGTTTAACTATAAGGTTTTTAGCATGCTTATGAATAAAAATGTTTTAATCTTTGTAAATATACTGTTTTATTTAAAAGTCCTGAGTCCTATAACAACAGAGGAGTAGGTAGATAGACAAGTAGGTAGGTAAGTAGCGCCTCCATTAGAGATATTTCGTTATCCTATACATTATAAAGTAATCCTAGAAAACAGTTTTTTAATCTATGCAGACAGCCAAACCTTGCATTGTCATGCTCAGATTGAAGGCCGGTATGTGCCTTTTTTTTTGTCATTGCTCGCAAACAAAGCTGGTTATGATAAATTCTAAGATTTAGTAACAGAGATGCGTCGCAGTGACGTTGCTCCCTAGTAAAAGATAGGCGTTATTGTTATGAGTAAAATAATAACATAATGACAATAGCGCTTGCTAGAGCGCAAATACAGGGCTATTCATAATTAGCTGCAAATACTCAGGAATTAGGTTCTAAGCATTAGCAGCTAATTATGAATAACCCTGTATAGAGCACCTAGCTATAAAATTAAGGAGAGGAATGAAACAACTGAAAATTATTAGGTGCAAACTATTTATTTATTAAATTATAACTAATCTATAAAGTTTTCAGCTGCCAAAATATGCCGGCGATGATGATGCTAGTCCTCTCATCACTTATTCAATTTACTTTATATTTTTTTTATTTAATGCAATACAATCTGCTACAATTTAAGTTACTCTAAGTCATGCAACTTTTCCCCTATTTTTTTCACTAGCTTATATGTAGTGTCCATTATATCATCATAATTATTGTTGTGTTCAACTATATATTGTAGACTTAAATTAGCACTTTCACTATCACTATAGTCATTTTCGTCTTCAAGTTCCTTTACTTCATAAATATTAATTTTTATAACACTGCGTCCTTTTTTGCTGAAATTGCGTCGAATAATGTATTCAGATGATGGTGTGTAAGCCGGCTTTCTTTTTCTTGATACAATCTTCTTTTGTTTCATTGTTTGCTGTCCTTTACTTAAATTTGACGGCATATCTTTCATAGGCGGCTGAGCATGCTGCTCTGTTTTTTCAAAATACTCCTCTGTATCTTGACCGAAGTAGATCGAGGGGATGAAGGGGCTAGTATCCTCATCGCGGGCATAGTTTGACATCTGAAAAAGAAGAACGCAATGTAAAATAACACACTAAAACTAAAAACTGCTAAAATTAAGAGATTGTTTCTAGTTTAATTTAAAATACTTACCATTAAGCAGATAAATTACGCGCGATGCTATTCAGGTCTCAGCGAGTTATGGCGTGAAAAATCATTTAGATTTGAAATGGAATAAATACTGAGAAATTGACTCAGCAGATCATGCGACGATACGTGTAAAATTACGCCCCAGGAGCGGACTGAGGTAAGTTAGTCTCGGAAATTAAAATAAGGAATACAATAAAAATACTTGTTAAATTTAACAACTTGACTAAAAACGAGTATTCATAAAGCAGTTTCATGTACAGCAATTTTTTTTACAATTTTTCCAATCAAGTTTTCAGTCAAATCTTTAATATCATCAAACTCATCCTCAACAACATATTGGCAACTTATTATATTATGAGACTCGTCAATTGGGCTATTTTTCAAATTACTTGCAAAGTTTAAATCATATACATCAATATTTATTAAACGATGTCCTCTTATAACTTTTTTCTTCACGTAAGATGAAAGTCCTGACTCTTGTAAAACAATTGATTTTGTAGCATTTGTCAGCTTTTTAGAGGAACTTGATTTTGCAGCAAGTTTTTTTTCAATCTTTGAAGGTCTAATCTCATTTTCACTTTCACGAGTCATATGGCTTTGGTCTTTAAATTCTGCTTCCAAAGTTTTATCAAAATCTCGAGTATAATAAAATGGGTTAGTAATTTCTTTGAGCCCATTCGGGGTGATGAAAGTAGATTGAGTCGTCATTTTTTTCTGAAACAAAAACAAAGGAATGGATGATTAAGGTATTGAGATAAATTTAAAACAAAATTATTGATCGATCCGATTATTATCATCTTACATCATAAAATCAAAAACTTTTTAGGATTAAATATTTGCCCTACACATTCGGTCTCTTAGAAGAAATTAAAATAAAAATTATTTATCTCTGAAACAAGATACAAATCCTCATTGAATGCCAGGTTAAAGAAATAGGGGTTTTATACTATTCAAGTGCATGAAGTTAGGAGCAGCTGTCAGATTTTAAAATGAAATTAACTAAACAAGCCGTGCGTTTGGAGGTTAGTAATATAAAAATAGAGCGACGTACGTCAGCACTTAGACATAGCAGGCTGTTACCTAATACTATACGGGCAATAATATGTGGACCATCGAACTGCGGTAAAACGAATGTGATGATTAGTTTATTACTTCACAAAAATGGTCTCAAGTTTAGAAATGTTTATCTTTATTCTAAAACAACGTTTCAGCCAAAGTATTGTTTCTTGAATGAAATTTTTAAGAGAGTATGTGGAGTTAATTTTCACATGTTCCGTGATAATAGAGATGTAATTTCTCCTGATAAAGTATTACCAAATTCAATTTTTATTTTCGATGATGTTGCGTGCGAAAAACAAGAACATATTCGAAATTATTACTGCATGGGCAGGCATAAGCAAGTTGATTGCTTTTACTTATCACAAACATATTCAAAAATCCCTAAACAGCTAATACGCGATAACACAAATTTTTTATTAGTCTTTAAACAAGATGATATTAATTTGAAACATATTTATGATGAACATGTAAACTCAGATATGGGATGGATCGATTTCAAGAAACTTTGTTGCAACATTTGGAAAGAACCTTACTCGTTTTTGCTGATAAATAAGGACTGCGAAATTGATAACGGAAGATACAGAAAAGGGTTTGATGTATATATTACTTTCTAATAGTTATAAGGGTCTATATTATATAAAAGCGCTTATTTCCCTATTGTTTGTTAATACAGATGAGTATTTTTTAAATAGCGGTTGTGTGCATCATGGAACAGCAAGTAAAAGAGCAGATAATTAAGTCAGTTAATTCAATCAAACAAAAACTAAGAGGAATGCGGGATGAGGCAGATGAAACTGATTTGAAATATCAGAAAGTTTTTAAGCCCGTTGCAGGACCTTTAAAAATTATCACTGATGTCTTAAATCCTACAAACAGTAGTATTTATGAAAAAAACGATGAGAAAACTTCTAATACTTCGGGTAATGAATATTTCCAAGACAGTATAGATAATACTGCTTCTGATCAAACCATAGGGCAAACTCTTAAAGAAGTTTGCTACGAATATAAAACGCCTGTAAAACAAGAAAACATAAATATTCAAACTGATGAAATAATTCCGTTATGGATGTTTAATGAAAAAATAGTGGACGAGAGTAACGTTTTGAATGTTCCTTTTGGCATACGATCGGCATCTAAAAAACTGATGATGGGAAATGAGCCTGTCACATTTACTGATATTGGGACTGGAAATAACAAAATTAATATAGCAATTATTGGTGATAAAAAATATGAAATCACTGAGGGAATCAAAGAACTATTGCTGAAAAAGAACCCTAATTGTAATATCATAGCAGAAACAGATATGTTGGTTTATAAAGATATTTTAAATAATACTCATGCTCACAGAAGACACTTTAATCCAGCAGGGCAGATAAAAGGAGATAGAAGCAAAAAATATAATATAATAAAACGATTATTTTCCGAGCCTGATAAGAAAGATACCATTGATAATTCAATAAAGTATGGAGGTAAATTGCCATCTTTGAAAAAATACAGACAAAATACAGATCTAGTGTACTGGGATGATCCTAATGAATTGATCGAAAGATTAAAATTGCTAATTGCATCACGCGATGCCGGAAATAATAATCATGACAATGAAATAATTTCAATAATAGAAGAGTTAAGAGAAGCTAAAATAATAAAAGAATAAACTTCATAAAAAAAGCGCAGTATTCTTCGATCATTCAATATGAATGTTGATAAATTTGGCAGCTATGTTTTATTTAAAAAAAATATATATGAACAGAAAATGCATGAATGCAGATGCATGTTGAAATATACAGATGATGGAAATATTGACTTGCAAAATAAATTAATTAAAAATGTTGGAGCACCAACAACAATGAAATGAAATGAAATGAAATGAAATGATTTATTTATTTATTGATTTATTGATTGCTTGAAGAATGGTTGTGTACAGGTCTTAAACTAATTGTGTTCACACTCCTCGCCGCTTAACTCGGCATGCAAAAATAAAAATAACATAATTTGGTAAGTACATAACAAAATTAAAAAAGAAATAATTGGATGGCAATGTCAAAAAATAATCAAGTATTATGTTGATATATAACAATTAATGACTGTGTTACAAAAAAATATGTGGATGATGCTGTAAGCACTTGTCGATTAGTTTTAAAAAACCTTGATAAAATCATAGCAGACGTCATAGACAAAATAAATAAGTTGGAGAAACATATTACCACCACGAGTAAACCAATGAAGCAAAAATGAGCAAAGCTGATGTGGTGAATGAAATACATAAAACCGCTAGAGTTAATTTTCGCCGACGGCGTGTTGTTATGAAAGATATAGATGATTTATGGCAAGCTGATTTGATGGATATGCAAAATATATCTAAACATAACTCTGATTATAAATATGTTTTTGTAATAATCGATACATTTTCAAAATATGCTTGGGCTTATCCACTCAAACGTAAAACTAAACTTCTCGTGTTTGGTATCTTAGAAAAACTGTTGAAGACGGGGCGGGTTCCGAAAAATTTTCAAACCGACAATGGTACAGAATTTTTTAATGAAAAAATAAAAAGACTAACTAATGATTTTAATATAAATCATTATGCTACGTTTACAACCAAAAAAGCTTCTATTGCTGAGAGATTAATTAGAACGTTAAAATCCAAAATGTATAAAGAATTTAGTTACAAAGGAAACTATAAATGGATTGATGGCACATTAGACAAAGTTGTCCTTACATATAACCATACGCGTCATAGAACTATAGGACTATGTCCTGCGCAAGTTAATCAAGATACTAAGCCATTTGTTTTGAATAGATATTCGAAATTAGCAACATCTGACATCCAAAGCAAAAGTAAAAAATTTAAAGTGGGCGACTTTGTTAGGATCAGTAAATATAAAAGTACATTCGAAAAAGGGTTTACGCCTAATTGGTCGACAGAAATATTTCAGATAGTAAAGGTTCAAGATACCATTCCAATTACTTACTTAATAAAAGATAATAATCAACAGCCTATACTAGGAGCATTCTATAGGGAAGAACTACAAAAAACCAAACATCCTCATATTTACCTTATCGAAAAGATATTGAAACGAAGAGGGCGTAAAATGTATGTAAAGTGGCTAGGCTTGCCCTTAACAGAAAATAGTTGGATTAATAAAACTGACATAGTATAAGTAATTATCGCTGAGAAATGTTACATATAAATCCAACTTTTCCGATAGTCAGCCATTGGCGAGTTAGGCATGAAAGAAGAAAGTCTTCTCAATTGTTTCATTAACTGCTTACCATTTGAGTTACATTTGCCAGGATATAACTACTGCGGTCCCGGAACAAAATTAAAGTCCAGATTATCTCGAAAAGATAAACCAATAAATCGTCTGGATGAATATTGTAAACACCACGACATTGCATACAATTCATCCACTTCTCTAAGCGATCGCCATAAAGCAGACATCATTCTAATGAAAATGGCAAAAAAACGATCATCTGCCTCAAACGCTAAACTTGGAGAAAAGCTTGCAGCAAATTTTGTAAATAAGGCAATGCTAGCAAAAATCAGCTCGGGTTCTGGATTAATTACAGAGCCCAAACAAATCAAATCTGGCTTAAAGAAACAATTTAAGAAAATGTTATATAAAACCAAAAAATGTATGCGTAAGGCTAAACCTAAATGCAAAAGAATGGCTATTGAAATTGCAGCAGCCGCGGCGAAAGAATTTGCTACAAACCTAAATATTACACCTCCTCGAATGATACCTATTCCGAAAACAGGCGGAATTTTGCCATTAATACCTATATTCGCAGGATTATCTGCCGCTGGAAGTTTGGCTGGAGGCGCCGCTGGAATAGCTAAGGCGATAAGTGATTATAAAGAGGCTAAAAAGAAATTTGCAGAGCTAAAGAGACACAATGAAAAAATGGAAGCATTATGTATTGGGAGAGGGTTACGCCTTAAGCCCTATAGAGATGGTTTAGGCATTTATGTTTCTCAAGATAAAAAAAAAAACTAAAAATTAGGCTACCTGATAGAGCTTTGACAAATATTGATATTATGAGACACGCTGATAATATACCATTCTTTAGAGGGGTTTTTATGAGAGACGAGCTGCCTAAACGTCCTAAAAAAAAAGAATGCGGTATTATAAATTTAGATAGTTCGCAAAGTCTCGGGTCTCATTGGGTAGCCTATGCTAAATATAATAATTACATTGAATATTTTGATAGTTATGGAAACTTAAAGCCTCCGCAGGAGTTTGTAAAATATGTTGGAACTGGTTTTAATTATAACTATGTCAACATTCAGCGCGATCATCCTTACAACTGCGGGCACCTTTGTATCAAATTTCTACTATCTTTCTGGCAAAAACATGAATTTAAATAAAATGACTAAGCTATAAAATAGAAATACGCTAATATCATCCCAGCAGTTCTTAACAATGTCTTCAACTGTAACAATCACAGGCAATCGTTCGATATTAGAATCTCAATTTTATCCTCCTCTGAATTTAAATGATGAATGGGAATGCGGTTTGATGTATTTTTCAGCCTTTAACTCCATCCCTAATATAACGGCTAAAAACAATATATTTTCATACGGAACTAAAAATCATCAACTTATATTACCAGATGGTACATATGATTTTTACGATATAAGCAACTACTTACAAACGAAATTAAGCGGGTGTGAATTAATTCTAAAACCAAACTACAATACCTCAACATGTTCACTATTTTGCACAGAAGTAATAAATTTTGATCTCGATAATAGTATAGGATGCTTATTAGGTTTTCGAAAAGTGAAACTAGAGCCAAATGAATGGCATGAATCTGATACGCCAGTAAACATTCATGCAGTATCTTTTATTCGAATCGAATGTAACCTCATACAAGAATCATATATTAATGGAGTATCATCGCACATTATTCACGAGTTCGCCCCGAACGTTCCTCCTGGTCACCGGTTTATAGAAGTACCCGGAAATATTATTTATCTTCCTATTAACACAAAAAATATTTCCACAATTACAATTAAAATTCTTGATGAAAGTGGGAACTATATCGACTTCAGAGAAGAAAACATTCAGCTGCGTCTTCATTTGCGTCGATCAAAATGTTAGTCTTTAATAAAAATAGTAGCCGGATTAGAAAACCTGCTAATACTCTCCGCGCTTCAAGCGGATACAGACGTATTAAATCAGCGAAAAAAATTTCAAAAATAAACAAAGAATTCCTAAGGAATTTGGGGTTTAAAACATGACCCTTCTTGCCATAACAGATTTACCGCAATTCGATAGCTCTATAGAAAGTTATGAAATTCATAATTATAGCCCCTTTACAAACTCTTTTAAGGAAAACGATGAAATAAGAATACCCATTCATCAGCAGGATATATACATTTTACCATCTGCCAGTTTTATTTACATCGAAGGACATGCATCAGTTTTTTCAAAAGACGACTCTGGTAAAATTAGTAAAAAGAATGTGCAATTTACAAATAATTCGATTTTGTTTCTGTTTCAAGATATTAGATATGAAATTAATGGCGTTGAAATAGATCGTGTAAAAAATGTAGGAATCACTTCAACAATGAAATTTTATATTTCAATGAATGCTGGAGAAAGTAAATATGCTGCTCTGTGGGATTGGAATATTGATGGTAAAATAAGTGGCGATGGATGTTTTAACGCTGTTATACCTTTAAATAAGATATTAGGGTTTGCCGATGACTACAATAAAATTATTTTGAATTGTAAACATGAGCTGGTATTAACTAGAAGTAACACAAACGTAAATAGTGTTTCGATGACTAATCAAGACAACATTGATGTACATATAAATAAAATACAGTGGCGCATGCCGCATATTAAAGTTTCAGACCAAGTGAGAATATCTTTACTTAAATGCTTAGAAAAAGACAAGACGCTGCAAATAGCTTTTCGTAACTGGGATTTATATGAGTATCCTCTACTGCCTAAAACCACCAAACATACGTGGGCAGTCAAAACTTCTTCCCAGTTAGAAAAACCGAGATATGTTATTTTCGGCTTGCAAACTAATAGAAAAAATAGCAAGATATACGATTGCTCAATATTCGACCATTGTAATCTTACTAATGTGACATTGTTCTTGAATTCACAATATTATCCATACGACTCTTTAAATTTGAAGTTCAATGAAAACAAATACGCTATATTATACGAAACTTATGCTAAATTTCGCCAGTCTTATTACAATCTTCCCGTGGACCCCTTGCTTGACCAGCAAAGTTTTAAAAACAAAGCACCTTTTTTCATTATTGATTGCTCTAAACAAAATGACAATCTAAAAACTGGGCCAGTAGACGTTCGCTTGGAAATCGAAAGTCTTACAGATTTTCCTGATAACACGACTGCATACTGTCTCATTATCAACGATCGCCTTGTGGAGTATAAGCCGCTGAGTAATATAATAAGAAAACTATCATGAGCGCCATCGTCGATGTTCAAGGATTCAAATCTGAAGATAACATATTTATTGTGAAAGAAGTAGCTATCTTTAGCAACAATCAGCATCATGTTTTTTTAATCAAGGCACCGTTTCCATTTAATCATCTGACTGCGTCAGAAAAAAGACAAGTACGTTGGATAGAAAGAAATCGGAAAATATACTGGAATAGTGGCGATATACCCTATAAAAGTCTAAGAATGCTTGTAGCAGGGTATCTTGCAGATAAAACGGTATTTTGCAAGGGTCTTGAAAAAGCGTCGTGGATAAGAGATATAGTAGTTAGGTCAAAAGTTTATAATTTGGAAGATAAAGGCTGTCCTAATTTGTTTAATTTATATTATAAGTATAACTCATTTGAAAATGTGTTTTCTTGTATACACCATCCCACAGTGTGTGCTTTAAAAAATGTTTTATGTTTAAGAAATTGGTGTTTAGATAATAAGTTACATATAACAGAATAAAATATTTTTTGAGAGTTTTTTAGTTTTCTTTATTTAGTATATTACCCGCTTCTTTGAATTAGTAAGTTAAAATTATAAACAGGTAGGGGATGGCTGATACCATGAAGAACGATTTAATAATATGAGAATACTAGAGCAGTTTCATACAGTAGAATTGAGCATTCTGAATCGATTTAAAAATATAAGAAAACTGGATCAGCCCTAGGATATTGAGAAGACTACTTCAGCCTGAAAGGCCTGAAAGGCCTGAAAGGCTGAAGTAGTCTTCTCAATATCACACTACTTTCGTGACCTCATAGCTTATTTAGTACGTTTTAATCAACGTCAAAATAATCAGTTTAACAGTCACATTATGAAAACAATACTCTCAGTGACCGAAATACTCATGCAAATTAAAATGACAACTTTTTCCTTGAATTTAGTAAATGACCATTATAACCACTCCCTAGGGCTGGGGTTGCGTGCCACCACAAATGAAAATCATAATCCCTACTGTGGTGTGGTTTTATTTATCTACTGCAGTAAAAGTGTGCTGAAGGCCTACTCTGTATAACATAGACGAAAGTTCATTACATACATACATACATACATAAAATCACGCCTTATTCCCATGGGGGTAGGCAGAGATTACGGATTTCCACTTGCTACGATCCTGACACACCTCTTTCGCTTCATTCACTCTCATAACATTCTTCATACATGCTCGTCGGTTTAGGGTACTCCTAACCTGGCCTTTCTCTAAAACGTCTGCGATCTGATCGAGATACATGCGCCTTGGTCTTCCCCTTCCAGCAGTTCCATTCACACTCACCTGATGCAATTGTTTTGTTAATCTCCTTCATCCATTCTCTCTACATGTCAAAACAAAAGTTCATTATTGTTAAAAATAAACTTACAAGTATTTACAGAATACTCAAAAATGTATTGAGGTATCTACAGACCATTAGAAACGATCTAGAAATAGCTCAACTGATCCAAATCAGTGCCAGACAAAAGCGTACCCAAGACGCTGGCGGCATTGCCACGCTGAATAGCAACGCTAATGCGCTGGCCCAAGTTTTTCTAACCCAGAAACAATGTACTTATTTTATAAACAACTAGCGTGTACAAGCATATCACCCACCTGATGTGAATTGGTAGATAACCATCGCCTATATCATAGCATTGTTGTAGGTCACACACGTCAGGAACGTGCCCTACGATGAATTGCTCTGTGTCCATCAACTTGATGCATGGCATATTCAGCCTCACGTGCCAGTAATTTCTCCGGAATCCACAATCTTAAAACCGAAACGCAGCAATACTGCTACATAGCAGAAAAATACCATAGTATGATGGTTATACTTCCACTGTACTAAGAACAATCCGGACGTACAGTGACTAGAGCATTTTTCCTTTTGTTATTATTGGTATTTTGTTGATACCGTTACGTTTTCCTACAAGGGTATTTCTGATAGGTAACACAATATTTTACCTAAAATAGATTTAGATCAGAAGATTAGCACGCTGAAATGGGCTGGCTGTGTTTGCCATAAGACCGACAATTGCTGGAGCAAGTGAATATTTGAGAGGAAACCTCGTTTAGGTAAGCGTGCATAAGACGCCCTCAGGCAAGGTAGGGCGTCGATCTGTGAAATGTAGCTGGCAAACACCGAATGCGAAGATCGAAACACCAGACTCAGTCAAAATCAAATGACATTTATTCAGTTCTTCTTCTTGTCGTATCCCTAGTTCTTTTGAACCAGTGTCAGTGTGGTGAAATGATTTTTAATGTGCGTCACTTAACATCGGGTGGGCCATATACTTGTTCCATCAGCTAGTTGAATAAAAAAAAAGTGAATTGACAACATTTCAAACTCAAATGTTCATTTATATTTGCCGCTTGCTGGTAGGTAAAAGCTAAATTTTGTATTTTTATTTTGTATTTGTATTTTTATTTTGTTTGGGCCGGAAAACGTTGTGATGTCAACCAATATTTATTATTTACTTATTATCATCTGTCAGAAGTACACTAAACTTCCTCATTTATTACCAGGAAGGACAACTTTGAGCCTTCAGTAGGTTGCGACTTTAGGCTCGGCGCATATAGGCCACCGCGGCGAAATCATCGTTACCGGCTCCAGTGGCCAGCGACAAGAAGTTCACGCGCTTTTTAACCGACTTCAATTAAGAAGGAAGGTTCTCAATTCGGTAGTACTTTTTTGTGTTTGTTATCGCGTCATTTATGAGGCGATTAGAAAAACTTTTTTTATCTGAAAGATAATAACTTTCAGATAGATTTCATACAAATCGGGTTTGTAGTTGGGCCATAAAGTCGGTTTCTTAAGTTTTTATTTTATTATTATAGTTAAGTTTGACAATTTGCCGTACGCGCATTGCTCGTGGCACTCACACTCCCTACCAAATGTATGCAAATACGTGTTTAGCCCACCGGTGGTTGTGGTTGTGGCTTGGTGGCTCGTTTGTGCCAAGCCTTAGTTTACTGTGGTAACATTTAGTAAGTCACAAATCACTTCTTATACTCGCTCACATTAATCTACACTGTGATTTACACTTGGCGTTATATATACTTGATATACTGCTAATTTACAGTATTTAAGACTTGCCTAGCGTGTCTCAGTCAAGAAATTTCCCTTTTATTAAGTTCTCATGCACTATTTAAATATAGTATAGGATCCCTAGAAGAAGGACCTTCACCGAGCTGGTTATTTAATGAAACGTATTTTATATTTAATTAAACATGCCAATAAATATATTCTATATGGGTTGCCTATCAAATTTCAGTCCAGGATATGATTAATTAATAATTAAAAAAAAAAAATGTTTTTTTAACTTTCCACCGGTTTGTTTATTAGACAAATTCTGTACCAATCGAAAATTAGACCCCATAGAATATGCAAACGTTAGGTTGCCTATTTTTTTCCGGTCACAACTCTCGGGTAGCCAGGTTTAAACAGGAAAATCGATACTAGCATTTTGCACCGGTATGTTTATTGAATAAAAATACTGGGGTCTATACTTTCGATTGGTATAGAATTTGTTTAATAAACAAACCAGTGGAAAGTTTAAATTTTTTTTTTTTAATTATTAATTAATCATAATTATCCTGGACTGAAATTTGATAGGCAACCCATATAGAATATATTTATTGGCATGTTTAATTATATATAAAATACGTTTCATTAAATAACCAGCTCGGTGAAGGTCCTTCTTCTAGGGATCTTAGACTAATATTAGTTTTCATAACTCCAATAAACAATCCCTAAACAATATTTCTACATGATGAAATTATTGACCGTTATAGTACAAATCGTTACAGAAATATTTAACTCTAAATTATAGGTATGCGGATCACTAGTTTGAAGTGGAGATGGGCAGGACACGTGGCCAGAAGGAATGATGGAAGATGGACAACGGCAATTACAGAATGGTGGCCAAGAGACGCACAGCGACCACGAGGCAGACCACCCGCCCGTTGGTCAGATGACATTGTCAGAGTAGTTGGGCAGCAATGGCGGAGACTGGCACAGGACCGAAGAGAGTGGCGTATTAGGGAGGAGGCCTATACCCAGCAGTGGGTGCATACAGGCTGAATAGATAGATAGATAGATATAGGTACAGCTAATACACAAAAGAACATGTTGTTACTTAGTTAAATAACACTTTATTGTACACAAGAATACGTCATAGTACTAGGCGCTGACAGAGGTTTTTTTCCTGGCAAGAATACAAAAAAAGTTAGCAAGTTTAGTAAAGCTTTAAACTTTACAAACAAAAACAAAAGCTTTTAAAAAATAAAACCTTGTATTAACGTCCATAACACAAACATAAAACAATAGCGCAGTACCTACATATAAAATGTTATTGTTCCAACGACCTTAGCTTTTCTGCAGAGCAACAGTAAAACTCAAATGTACGCAATAAGTCACCGGCCACACTTATTCACGAGGAGATAGCAGAAAGAGCGAGCACTAGGTAATAATGTAAACTTAACCTTAGGTAAACATGTTTCTACTTTTTGCTTATAAAATAAACACACTTTAACCCTCGGCTTGCCTAGCGGCTAAACATAACTTGTTATTTTTACAATTTGAGCTGAAAATACTTGTTTTTTTATTAAACCCGAGTTTAGCAACAAAAACCCTTATCATGGTACTACCGAACTACTGTATATTTTAAGGATAAAACTAAGAACTTCTCAGTTTTGTGCTTATTTCATTACAGACCAAGACTACTAATTTGTTTATCAAAATTTTCGTTGTTGCTACATCCATCTCAACGTTCATTTTCTACTACAAAAGTTTGGTCTGGTGGACTAAAGGATGGTTTTTAAGGTTCCGTAGCCAAATGGCAAAAACGGAACCCTTATAGATTCGTCATGTCTGTCTGTCTGTCTGTCTGTCCGTCCGTATGACACAGCCACTTTTCTCCGAAACTATAAAAGCTACACTGATTAAACTTGGTAAGTAGATGTATTCTGTGAACCGCATTAAGATTTTCTCACAAACATAGAAAATAAACAATAAATTTTGGAGGTCCCCATACTTAGAACTGAAATTTAAAACACTTTTAATCATCAAACCTATACATGTGGGGTGGGGTATCTATGAATAGGTCTTCAAAAATGATATTGAGGTTTCTTATATCGTTTTTTTCTAAACTTAATAGTTTTTGCGAGAGACACTTTCAAAGTGGTAAAATGTTGGTCTCCCCCCTGTAACTTCTAAGAGATGAGAGAGATATATAAGAATGATAAAACTAAAAAAGATATATGATATACATTACTATGTAAACTTCCAACGATATTTATTTTGAACGAGATCTAGCTAGTTGTTTTTTTTTAAATACGTCATTAATCGTAAACCACCTTTCGACGAGCTACTAGAACTTCTATATTATATTACTTACTTCTACGGAACCCTTCATGGGCGAGTCCGACTCGCACTTAGCCGCTTTTTTTGAGAAGGGTGGGTATGTCCAAGTCCAAAACCACAAGAGTTAGGGAAAAGTCGTGAAAGGAGTCATGCCCTCATTTATAAGAAATTAATAACTGTTTTTTTAATCTTTAACTTTGACTTTAACATTGCCGTCAAAAGTAAAAGATGTTTAAGCAGTAAAAGTTATCTTTTTAATCGAGGGTTTGACTCTTTTCGCGACTTCTCCCTAACTCTCGTAGTTTCAAACTTGGCCATCACCGCCATTCTCACTGAACCTTATAATCTACTTTTGAAAAGTGAGAAAGTAAAAGTTGAAAAAAGCAGTTAAGTGAAAAAGCAACTTATAGTCGTTTTTATAAAAAGCGTAAGCATAAAGTTTGTTAGTAATTTTCAGCCGTTATTCACATCTTTGCTTATGAGCTCATTCAGAAGTATATTTGAATTATCTTGTTATGTTATTTGATATTTTGTTATTGTGTTGCCACGCTTGTAAATAAAAACGTCACATTATTCATAGTTGAGTTTCATTGCGAGTTTGTCAGGAAAAACACAGTTTTTTTTTATTATGGATAGCCTAAGCATTTGGCTGCCATCACAGCTGATGGTAAGTTAGGATTCTACCACACAAACCACCTTCCCATTTTCCCAATCTCTAGGCATATATATTTTCTAAAGTATGTACACAACATCTTTGCAAAATTTGACGTTAAAATTTCAAGAAACAAAATATTTCATTTCATATTTTACCCAAAATTTTAAAAACCCTTTCTATAAAAATACGTTGAGTAAATCTGGTGAGAAGCCGTGGGGGAATTACAGTATCAATCCCGCAATTAAAAAAATGCCTTTCCATTTTGTTTTCATAGCTTTTCGGACGCACTCACCGACACCGAAATATACCGGTGACTGCGCGGTGCGTCGACACAAAGCCAAATAAAAAATATTCCACGACTCAAATGAATAAATTACGGAGCGTACACATACAGATAGATCATACAGAATACTAGAATTTCAAAGCGAAAAACGATAAAAAGCTTTAGCGCATACAGGACTCGCCAAAAGGAATTTTGCACTCTCTGCTACCAATATAATAAGGCTGTTTATAGTTTGTGTAGTGTCGAGGGTGAGAATGTTAGTATGCTTTCTATGAGTGCCGACGATGACACTCGTCTAGATTTTATCACAAAATGGTTTGTAGTCATTAGCGAATGTATGCTCGCACGTAAAGCTAGGGGCTTGGAAAACGGCGACCGTCATATTTTATGATGTTTCTCCCGCTTACTTGCACAAACGGTATATCTTGCATCTTGCTCTTTGACTTCCACATTCGAAGTTGAGGTCTGATTTACTCATAACAGAGTAGATTAAAATGTAGGTGATACAGAAACAAAATATTAGAGAGATAATGATAATAATTGTAATAGCGGCTAGTTATTAATTATTAAAAAGATTAATTTTTAAGATATTTGTTTCTCCTATTAGGAAGACCAACAGCTTCCTAATAGGAGAAACAAATATCTTAAAAAAATAATTTAAAAAAAAACACTCCAGGAATGCCAACAGAAAGGAACAATTTGAATAGGTGACCACTAGATATAGAACCAAAAAGGCCCTACATGTCTAAAAGTAACTTACTTATTTTATTTTCCATGATTACTATCATCAGCATAATTTTCCACCGCCATGACGGACTCAGCATTATAAGCAACCAATTTCAAACCCTATGTCAGTATTGTGACAGAGAAGAATGGGGGGATCATTCCAAAAGCATTTTTATTTACGAAAATTGTTTAGAACACTCGTTTTAGGGCCCCTTTAAAAGATTGTGGATGTTCCCATAATTTGTTACACGATACTGGACCTTAATTTACTTTGCGTGTACTCATTTTATTTTTTGCTTTTCCGTTACAAATTATATTTTGGGAACCTTTATTAGATACCGCTTTTTTATTCAAGGTAAATGTGAAATAGCTTAACGAATTTAGCGATAGCACTGGGTAGTACCTTTTTAATATTTTGATTCGTTTGTAAAAAAATAAACACTTTATTCTGGCTACAGAATATTTATTTGTATCATTCAATTTATTTTGCATAACAGACAAAGAAATGGAGCACCACTAAAAACTAAATTAAATTGAGAAAGAAATCTAAAGTAAGTTTATACTAATAAGCATAGTGATTACATATTTTTGTGCATAAACCAGATTATTGAAGTATAAACAAATTTTCATCATATTTTTTTTTTGTTATGTGGGAGGGCATCAAACAGGTGGGTTATTTTTTAAGTTTTCACTTCTCTCGGCACTCCCGGAGTTTTTAAGCCACGATTTTTTTGTAATGCTGATTATAGAAATATATAAATGCTATGGAAACAAGGTTGTCTTCGTTTGGCCTTTAAATGTTTTATCCTGCACTTACCTACCTGTCTAACCTGCTTTAAGGCTTCAGTATCTAAACCCTATTTTTTACTGTGTTCTGAAACCAGCGTCATATGCGAGTTTTACTCACACTTGACACACAAGTACACTTAAGTTTAGCGAAAATATTCAGGCGACAGTCCATCAGTCTGTATTTCTCGTATGTCACACGCAAGGCACTTTCGTTCAAAGACACAAAAAGCCGTCTAAAATCCTTCACCATGCCAACAGTATTCATTCAAATTTCGCCTCTAAAGCAAGAGCAATAAAGCATCCGTCTCGTCTGCACAATTTATACGTCCCAAGCCGAACATGTTTTGCATGTAAGTAGAACGTAGGACCACGGCGTATCAAAATTGCAGAGTTGCGACTTCGTCTTAACAAAATTGGGGTTGGTTTTTCCAAACTATGATCAACCAAAGTGACTCTTGTGACTCTACTAAATAAATACTGTATTGATCTTGAGATTTATTATTAAACTCTTAATTAAATTTAATTTTGTGCTTATTAATGACCACGGCTTTTTTTTACTAATAAAGATTTGATCAGTTGAGTTTATCTCAAGATCGTTTGTAACGATCTGCAGATAGCTCAACTGCTCGTGTTTGTATATTTTGTAATTAATGATTAAGTGTACTTTCATTTTAATGATAACTAATAACTAATGACATAATAACGAACAAACATCTATGTTTATCACAGAAATGTCTGTCCTTGGTGGGGATTGAACCCACAACTAAACTCTGAGGACTGCGAAAAGTGTATCGTCACTTGCCAAATAACACTTATTGTTATATTTTAGCAGTAGTGCGTCCAGGGTGAGTTTTCCAGCATAAATGTAATAACCCTCCTTAAGGCTTCGCCGAAGTGGGGAAATATGTCCAAAATGTGATATTAAAATCCATCTGCTAAGAATGTGTCTGTCTCGATAAAAGGTAGCCAAGAAAACAATTTAAATACAAAATAGATTATTTTTCCCCGCGACAGAACATCTTAATCCAACGCGTAAACAACTCCACGTAAACAAGGTTGAAATCGAGTTTTGCATAAATATTTACAACATGAATTTGCTCTTATAAGTAAATAAGTCAAGTTTAAGTAACTAAAGCTTTTATTTATCATTCACGCACACAAGTTTCTAAACTGCGTAAATCCATTAGTGATTTGTTACATATTAATATATTAGGCAAAACCTACATTGAGATAAAAAAAACCTTGTGCTTTGCCTTCGGTTGTCATAGTTTTGTAGTCGAGCAGTAATACGTATAGTAGATTGTTACAAAGTCGCTATCTGTTAATAGTCGCAGTCGCAGTGTTACTGCTATATTTTTTCAGTAAAAAGGTTTTTATCATTTCATAAGAAAAGAGATTGTTTGACCAAGGAGGTTTGAATCATCTGAACATCTTATGAACCATAACAAATCAAGCATAGTGCGACGGTAAAGTGATTTGAAAATGGAACGCATTTCTACAAAATGCCTACTTAGACAGCCTTTTTGCACAACAGTAAATCCTACATAATGAGCATGTATGATGTAAAATTTACTTACTGAGCATGTTTAATGTAAAGTAAAAAAATAACTGCGCTACGAGCTGCTACGACTTTGCTACGGTTTTCCCATTAGGGGGTAAACGGACGATACATAGCTACATCTGTTCCAATGACCATTCTACTTGTCAAAATATACGTGCTCAGCCTGTAACGCTTACCAGAAATCATGTTTAGACATGTTTTGCGAGCCTGGCCTCAAATCAATGGGATGTAATGATCTATGAAAGGTTTGCTGTTTATTTTGCTGCTGGGTTTTAGCGCTATCATAATAAGGTTACTTTCAATATACCGGGGCTTACGTAAGTTATTTATGTTGGGATTTTCCATAGGCACCTAATTTTACCTTAGTCTAAGCAATATCCATAATATCGGTAAAAATAATAATTAGTTTCATATCTTTTCACAACTTAAAAACAATAAAACCGTAGTTGTATTGGATATTCATATGCATAGTATTTTGTTCGTAAACAAAACAGTGCGCTTTTAAAAATTAGCACCACCTCTGGTGTTGCAGGTGTCTATTAGCGACGGTGACTGCTCTCCATCAGGTGGCTTGTCTGCTTGTCTGCCAGCTAAGGCATAAAAATGTTTTTTGTGCGTTAATTTGTGTGTTAATAAACTCATTAATATCGGTTTTTTTCGACAAATTAAAGTTCTTGAGTACCTATTATTATATCAGCTAATATGTTTCACATAGTACAAGCTCTACTTAATTTGGGACTAAATAGTTTTGTGTGGATTGTCCACAATATTTATTTATTATTTATTTTATTTATAACTTTATTTGAGAGCAACACGATTACCGATATCGCGTTCATAATTGAAAACTACCCGCGACACCTTCCAAGAACTTCAGGCGAAGTTCTTAAAAACGGAAAAGTTGCGACAAAGGAAGCACAAAGTTCACTCAGCGCTCTTCTTAAGATATCCAGGAAATATTGAGTTTACAAATAGTTGGGTGGAATTTGTTGCGTTGATTTCATTGAAAGTTTCCGTAAATACGTTATGAGTTGCACGTCTTGTTGCTGAGACGCTCAGCGTTGCGTTATAGACTGAGACTCATTTCTAAATATCTACTGAATTGCCTCAAGGAAGCGTTAAATAAGTAAAGTTAAAAGTTCTGTTATTTATTTTCCATTACAATATCAGTAAGCATTTTATGACTTAGACCTTATCATATAAGAGACTCAAAACCAGAACCAGAGACAGAACCAGACAGAGCTCATGGTAGGCCTACTGGTGCCCAATGATTTTACAAAAAAACTGATTTAACCAAGCCGTCAATTTGTTTCGTATTTTTTAGGCAATAAAGAAATTTTAAATTCGAATTTAAATGAAGAAAATATGTAAATTTACACAAGCTCAGTGTTAAATTTACATCTTTTTTTCATTTAGATTCAAGTTTAAAATTTCTAATCCATTAATTGGACATCTTAAATAAACATATTAATAAATATTGCACATGGATACCATAGAGACCACCTTTTAAAAAGAGTGTCTCAAACAAAGCCGTGCCAAAAAGTTAGTGAGATTTCAAACCTTTGAACCTTTGTTTTTGGGTCGAAAGCAGGCAAAGTAATTTTTAATTGTATGGCTCTCCCAACTCGTTTACTGAACTATCATAGTTGTTAGAATTTCAAAACTCAAGTAAAATGAAGGTTTAGTTGCTGAACTTTTAATTAGTTCAGAGTCAGTTACTTACGTGTAATTAGTAAAATAAATAGAAACGAATAAAATTAAATTACTTAAGAAAAAAGTCATAATAATCGGTGAAGGCCAGGTATGCAGATTACAGAATGTAAATACGTGGTAGCCCTGCTGCGGGGCTACCACGAGCTCCATATGGTTATGGCTATGGCTGTCAAATTGTGTATAGATAGGCTGACCCACACATTCATTTTCTTCTTGGGTTTGAATGTGTTTACACTGTTGACACAATTTTGACAGCCATAACCATAACTATATGAAGCTCATGGTAGGCCAGCAGTTTGTATTTGCAGAATCGGGAATCAAAACCGTACTTTCCTTACCTCAGTCTGGCAGTCAAAGCCAAAGTAAAAAAATGTTTAATCAGTTTCAGTAATATAATATAATTCAGTAATCAGGCCAAAAAACCCAAAAATGCATGTTATTATTTTTTCTAAAGACCTGCGCACATTTAGGCGATGTGATGGCGATCAGCAGAAACGCTGTCAAATATCGCTGTCAAAAATTTGACAGCGTTTCACTTGGTCGCCAACGCCATCGTCTAGTCTAGATGTACACATAAAAAAAAAGTTGCGTGTATGATACACAATATTATCCAAAATGTTGTACCGTTTATCAAAATTTTAATTATGAAAATGTAATGTGTGAACCAATTTTAAAGCATAATTTTAATTTGACCAATCACACTATCGGGTAAAATGTTATTATCTGCCAATGTAATCGCGATAATGTAAGCAATGGCCCACAATTTATACATAATACTATTTACACTGCCATATAAATAAATTAATAAATAATGTGGCCAATTAAAACTAAGCAGAGGTTGTATGATGGTAAATAGATGGCCGATATCTTACTTGAATATTTTTAATGTAAATACAAAGAATACAATACATCACCCAGACAGATAATAAACATCTGCGTTCACCTCACAAATATTTGTTCTCGGCTTTAACATAGATTTTACATGGATAAGGAATGCATGGATTTTTAAAATGTAAGTTTAGGTATGAAAATAATTTAGGTAATTTTTTATTATATTTTTTTGCATTTAAATTTTATGCATGCAGTTTTAATATTTTAAATTGATGTCATAAAAATTAGAATGTCCAATGAGGATCTTCGGCATGATGAGCAGAATTGCTTCTCAAAATGCAGTAAATTACTCACTTTTAGTGCTTGTAAAATCCACAGCTCGGTAAGTAGCTTAGTTATGGATTTTTATGGGAGTTGACGGATAGAGAGGGCTAGGAATCGTTCTTCTTGGAAATGTATAGGGGAGCCTATACATTTCCAGGAAGAACGATTCCTAGCCCTTCTTCGTTTAGTCTTTGTCCAGCAGTGGACATCTTTAAGCTGATGATGGTGATGGGTGTGTAACGTGCAGGGCTACCACGAGTTCCATAATGGTTATGGCTATGGCTGTCAAATTGTGTATAGATAGGCTGACCCACACATTCATTATCTTCTTGGGTTTGAATGTGTTGACACTGTTGAACCATATAAAGCTCATGGTAGGCCAGCTGATGTACAGGGTGTGTAGTTGTGTACCAAAGACTTTTTCTGTCGAAAAATTTACGTGCACTATGCTAATACTCTCAAACGGTGAAGGTTATCATCGTGAGGAAACCGGGCGTGTTGTAGAATCTGAAAAAGTTCAAACAACACATTATGTCAAGCGTCACGCAAAAAGGGCCCGCCAGCGGTCTACTTGCGGAAACCAGTCCACACACCAAGTGTGTATTGATGAATTTGCCAATTGCCAACCTTTTTACGAATTGTATAAATAGTGTTGCCGAGTGTACTCGTCTAACGGAGTAAAGTACGAGCCTTTAGCTCTTGGCCCATCATATTCATTGAATAGCACGGACTCAGTGGCGCATTAGCTTGTAATTAGTGCGAGCGGATGCTGCATTTAGTGACGTGACGTCACATAGAAGGGAAATCCTTTTAGGCTTCAGTTTGACCTGATTACTCGGAGAATGGCTAGCTCTTTTGATGGCAATGAATATGTGCTTGAGTTTAATTAATTTCAGCTTCTAGGAACTAATTCTCTTGAATACGAGAAACTTGCTGACCCTATTCCTATCCTCTAGTTTTTTTGAGTATTCCTGTATTGTTTTTTGTATCCTTTTCCTTTGGTGTGACACAAAACTGCGTGGCCCGATATCCCGGTCCCACTACCCATTGGGACATCACATGTCACTTTGCACCTGCTAGTTTTGTAGTTTATTTTTATGGTAGGTACTTTATTATTACTTTGAGCGTAGCGTGGGCTGTCTTTGAAACTTTTGCTTTTGTATTGCCTACGTCTCACTAAGTTGGAGTGGCACCACACTGGAACTTCACTGCTATTTTTATACTTGATTTGTAAAAGTATCATACAAAAAAACTTCTCCTAGGTTTGGTCTCGTGGAACTCGCATTTAGACTCACCACACCTAGTTTTAGAACGTTTCAATGTGATCTTTATGAAACAACAGTTTTTTTTTATTTATTTTTTTGACTTGGCTATTATCTTTGGATACAATGATAAAATCCTTGTAAAAGAACTACAGTTTCACCGTAAAAATTCTCAACGAATCACTGGTTAGCACAAAGAGCTCAATTGACCGTGGCTTGACCGTCCGGCGCAAAACCTTGGTACGGGGCTGCGCTGACCACTGCGCCATCGGATCCTAATCACACTCGACGAATAACTCTTAGGGACTGTACGGCACTAACGCAACCGTGGTTCCACACACACTATAAAATCAATAAAAAATGGTAAAGGAGAACATCGTGAGGAAACCGGCATGTCCTTAAATCTAAAAATTCCGAAACAATTGTGTCAAGTGTTTGACAGGAGCCTCTTCGAGATGCACTTAGAATCCTTTCACCACACTGGTTAAAAAGAAGAAGAAAAAGTCGACTTTTGCTAGTAATAATAATATGTACTTATTTCGGGAAAACAGTAATTATTATTGAAATGTTTTTCAATCAGAAAGTTACACTTTACCAGAAACCGCACGTCAGTTTATACATAGATTGAGTAATGGGATTCTGTCGAATGCAGATCAGTCGCCAATTACGGATGTAAATGGAATTGGACAGTACTGGAAACGGCCTACTTTGTTTAAAACGGCTGAGCAGGAAGCTGTAGATTTTGTAGACGAAGTTGACGGTTAATTTGAAAAGTAGTAGAGTCTTCTTCTTCCTGCCCTTATCCCACTAGGTGGGGTCAGCACAACATGTCTTCTTCTTCCATTCTCCTCTATCACTCGCCATCTCAGTACTCACTTCTTTCTTTGACATATCATCTCTCACACAATCCATCCATCTTTTCTTAGGCCTACCTCTACTTTTATATCCATCAACATTTATGCCTAACACTCTTTTCGTCACATGACATTCTTCTCTCCTCATAACATGTCCATACCACGCCAGCCGATCGATTCTCATTTTCTCCGTCACTGACGCCACCTTCAAACTTCCTCTGATGAACTCGTTTCTTATTTTATCCATTCGTGTTACCCCGCACATCCATCTCAGTAGAGTGAAAATAGTAGAGTGTAAGCGCAAAAGTAATGCGAAATTTAGAAAAAGTAACCCCTTCTCCCCCCCCCCTTAAGGGGGGGCCTTAATTAATTATAATAAAGTTTGTTAAACTAAGTTAAGTTTTTATCAGAAATCAGAAATATTTATTGCATAACTGTTGTACAGAAAATATCTTATTGACTATGGCTAGGTAGGTACAGTTTTCACAGTTAAGTTGTTTAATCTTTACTCTACTACTACTACTAGTAAAAATGCCGGGATCTATAAGTAGTTATTCCCATTTAGTTCCGCAATAAGGCCGCCGGCCGTCTCATTACCGGCTGTCCGTCCAGCAGCAGGTGGGTTTCTATTTGTGGTGTTGCGGACACGCGGATACATCACTCTAGCTGTGCTCTAACATTGTTTTACTACGCCAGTAATACATACAAACACAGCTTCATCATCATCGACCTATACAGTCCACTGCTGGATGTAGGTCTCTCGCAAGACGCGCCACTGAGCTCGGACTTCGGCTCTTCTCCTCCAGTGTTTTTCAGCTACTTTTTGCAGATCGTCTGACCCTACCAGAAACACAGCTTGTTTTTTACAATTAAATGATTTGATTGGTTTTTGCTGGATAAATATTTTAATTGAATGAAAAAGTTAAAAATGAAAAAATAAAATCTGCCTCAAAACAATTTAAAGACATCAATGGCAGTTTGGAAGAACTCAATTTTAGCAAGGAGGCCACCCAATGTATTTTTTTTTTGTTTTTTATTAGGGTTTGCTTCTGAAAACTAAAACCGTTCTACAACAATACCAATTTAATAGTATGAACCCTGTAGAAACACAATTATTTGGAATATAAATAAAATCTTTAAGCATACGCCCTGTATGCAGCTTTAGTAGTCAAAAACAGTAGTAAATAATAATTAATTTGCGACATTCCTTCATCCGACAGATACCCAATTATAAAGGAATTACCATTTGTGCTCGATGACGCAGAATGTCCTTCGTTTATTGGCTTACTCTCATTTGTATCTCAAAAACAACTCAAAGTCACTCAATAGGGAATTAGAGTATTTTTTTAAATAACTCGAGGTCACTAAGTAGTCACTCAATAGTGACCTTAAGATAGTTTTAAAACTTAAGGTCACTCAGTTATTCAGTAGTAGTGGAAATTCTCAACTTACGTAACAACTACTGTCTATAAACCTCGGCCTACCTCCATGTTGCTTTACCCTATACACAGGGTCCATGTGATACTGACTTACACCTAAGAACGATGTATGTACCTAATTTAAACCATGTGTATGCAATAAATTGAGTATTAGTTACTCAATAGTGACCAATAGTTACTTTTGAGATGCAAGTGAGATAATATAGTAAGCCAATAAACGAGGGGCACTTTACGTCATCGAGTTCCAGCATTTTAACCAATGTTATGAGTGAGTGTATGAACTAATAGTCAAAACAAGATTTATTTACCCGCTTGAATCACAAGGATTTGAAGCATCTTAAAGCTAGGAGCTAGTTGAGCCTAGAAGAACAGACATGAGCCAATAATTTTACTTGTTTCACTCATTCAACCACGACCATGAAAAAATACCATGAAATCCACTCAACCTCATATTTAGAAACGTTGCCTAAATGTGTTTCTGAATTAGTTAGAAAGTACCATTTACTGACATTAACATTTTGCCAAACCAAGCAAACTTATTTAGACTGAACCTTTGATGGTACGTCAGCAGTTGCCAGTAACGTTATGGTTACGATATGCTGAGCATATTAAGCCGAGTTCAGAAGCATTTGCTGATGTAGCACTCAGGAACATGGCCCGCTTTTCAAGTACCTACAGAGATCTTTCAACTTCAACCAACGCTGTGAACTTTGGTTAATTAATAAAACTTTATCGTTTCTTCTTTTTTTATCTTCTAGGGTAAACCGACAGTTATTGGACAGCTAACGATCAATTTTTGCAAGATTCAAATATTTGTAAAAAGTTTATACATTTTTTAGGTAATTTTATGACATTCTAATTCTAGAATATATGCACTAACATGTAAATATTCAAAAATACATAATCTAAAAGGCTATTTATATTTTAAGTGAGTTTGAAAAAAAAGTTGTTGAAATCATAGTCATTGGACATTTTTTTTAATCATTGGACAAGTGCTATATAGTTATTGGACAGATTATAAAAATACCTTTTTTCTTCAAAATGTGTTGCATTCGTCACAATAGAGTGTTTAAGGGAAGTCTAATAAAACACAGTATTAAAAATAACGAACTTTAATCAAGGAACTTATACCGTATTTATCAAATATAATAACTTTGTTAGGCACCATTTCTTTTATTCATTCTTTCAGGGGTCTTAGGCAGCGAATTTTTTGGCACACCGTATTTTCTAGCTATTTTGCGTATCTTTGGTTTATCTGATTCTTCTAGCTACTTCAGTGCTAAATTCAAATCATTTGAAGACTTATCTGCAACAGCAATTTTATTTGATATAATAATATATTGGAAGGCTGTCCAATGACTGTCTTAATATTATTATGACAGTCATTGGACAGCCGTCCAATAACTGAAATAAGCCACCGACAAAGCTTAAAATATGAATACGCCTTTATCAACCAAATGGCCAACATATAGAAGTGTCAAAATGGTTAAAACTTCTTATTGAAAAAAAATATAGTTATTGGACAGTGTCCAATATTAGATTTTTGTTTAAAAAAAATTATAGTCATTGGACAGTGCAAAAAAGCCTCAAAACAGCACACCTTTTTATTTAAAACCATAGAAATAAACAGCTTAAGCAATAGTCTTACCGCTCCACCAATAGCTAGAAGCATAAATTCTTCAGACCCGCTGATATCACTCTGGAACCAAACTTCTACCCTTATGATTTTTTTAATTTTTACGCTCAAATTCCACCTGCCACGATGTCCGACCGGAAAAGATTCATATTCATATTCATTTATTCATTGTTTCATGTGTATTATAGGTCTTAGGGGGTAATAACGTCCAGAACATGAGCCCCGCTGGGGCATTACAATGGCCTTACGGCAAAATTAAATTAAATTATGTAAATCTAGGTAACAAACTTCTGTAGAGAATCTAGCTTAACAATAAAATCTTAAATCTATGTATGACTATTTGACTTGGACGGCTTGGTAATATTTAGAGGTAGGTAAGGTGTAGTTTTTAAATCTCGTCTTCCATAAATTCCTTAATGCTGTAGTATGATTTATTGATGAGCAGTTTTTTAAATTTTCTTTTAAAAGTGATATTTTCAGCTTCGTTTTTAATTTTATCTGGGATTTTATTAAATATTACTATTGATCTATAGTAGGGACTGTTTTTATACATTTCTAATTTGGGTGCAGGGAGGACAAGCTTGTTTTTCCGGCGAGGGTTTTTATTGAATTCAAAATAGTTTATATGTTTTCTTACAAATTGTGCAATTTCTAATATATATATGGAGGGGAGAGTAAGGATATTTTTTTGGACAAAGTAAGATCTACAACTTTCGGGTTGGTGAATATTAACTAATATGCGCAAACATTTTTTTTGCAGAATGAAAAGATCATGTGCATCAGTACTATGTCCCCATAATATGATGCCGTATTTTAGCCAAGAGTGAGCATAAGCATAGTATGCAGATAGAGCGGTATCGTAGTGTGTATTTGTTTTAAGTATACCCAGAGCATATATAAATTGTGATAGCTTAGATTTTATTTTTGCAACATGGTCTTTCCAGTTTAAGTGTGTATCTATTGATATTCCTAGCAATTTAAATTCTTTTACTTCTTCAATGTTAAATTTACTTTTGATTGCACTAAGATTTTTTTGTGTTTTTGCTGCTGCTATCTGTGATACTCACTAAGGACTATTACAATAACAAATGTCAACAGTCTCTATTGGAATCGACTGATGGCGCATTTTTTCAAACGATATCTTATTATTAACGTGTAAATTGTAGGTGTCCAATAATAGTATGGTGTCCAACGACTGTCGGTTTACCCTATGTAGTTTTGTTCAAATATCTTTGAATAAAATCTCTTTTTTACATTTCTTGGCAGGTTTGGCAGATTGACCACAGCGAACTTTACTTTTCTAAAACAAGCTCTAATATCAGCCACTCAGGGAATTTCCGTACAAAATGTATAGCTATCGGCAACTGGCAGGTTGACTATAGGCTCACGGTGCGAATTATACTGTTCTTAAACAAGCTCTAAAATCAGCCACGAGGCGTTAGTACATTCGACGTTATAGTTTGCTGGCAAACATTCTCAAAATGATAAAAAGCGACTCGTGATAGTGGGAATGACGCGCGCTAAAATAAGGTTCTGAGATAAAAAAAAACTTGGTCATATTTGAATCTATCCACTGGGAACCATTCGTTAAAGAGAGATGAGTGTAAGACGAGTGATCACTTAAAATACGGTTGTTTCACTTATTTATTGTAATTATTTAGGTATTCCCTTTGTCAATGCTTTGTTTTATTGAGTAGCTTTCAGGAAAGAATCCAAGAGTCAATTATAATATTGGAATGTTTTGTTAAATAGAGTAGAAACTGGTTTGTTTGGTCACAAAAACTAAACATCGATAAAAAAAAACCAGCAGCGGCCTGTGACTAATCTCGTGGTACTTACATATAATTATTAAATATGTCTGAATTTCAACCCAATTAGTTGAGTGGTTAGAGCGAAAACCATCGCAACAAAATTAATTCATCGAAAAATTGTGAGTAGGATATAATAGTGTCATCGTTATATTGTGAAAGCAGTGCGATTAATTTGTTTTATTGTATTAGTTAAATTAAATTTCAACTGAATTTCTAAAACCTTTCTCGCGGGAAACGCATCGGAAATTTCAGTTATTATTATAAATTCACTGAAAACAAACCATTGTCATTTTAAATCAATTTACCAAATATAAGATAAATTTTCCAAAGAAGGCCACCCTTTTTGGTCACCCATCCAAATCACAGAACATGAATAATACCAACTTATAGTATACGCATTGGCTTTTGTCGAAAGATGAAGCTCTCTACTTTACGAGCACTATGATAAAAATCTTACAAATGGAGTCAATTCCTTAAATCTTTATAAAAGCTTACATTATTTATTAGAACTCGCTTATTTTTACGGCTCCTATCTTTGATTTATTTGATTACTTTATATTTTTATTTTGTGATGTAAAATTTTATGGAGCGGGACATTTTTATTGTTGTTTTGGAGAGCGAATAAAATAAAGAGAATTGATGTCCAAAATCCTATTACTTTTAATAAGTCCAAGCCATAAAATCATAGTATATAAAAGTGTTAGGATCAATTTTAAAGAAGGGCTACGCTACTGATGTTTGGACTTGCCTCAATCCCTTACAGTCGCGGTTCAAAATGTTATTTTGCTTTCCTTTGTAGCGCTATTTAAAATAATATTTATTCATTTTCTTTTGATTTGAATATGGTAAAGGAAACTATTATGAGTACAAAATCCTTATTGTCTGATATAACTAATTAGGTACAATACTTGAATTTAACACAAACAAGTCTTTAAAGCAATCAAAATATAACCCCTGCTTTATATTGAAAACCCCAATATTATATTAACCTCCAAAAGCGGTAGTATTGCATGTTTCTATTTAAACTTGAGAAATACAAGATTTCATATTATAACTTTGTGCTAGCTTCAGCAACAACAGATTCGTAGCGCACTTCTACGAAAGGTCTACGACGATTGCTACGGAGCTAAGAAATCTGCTACGGTTGAAAACAAGTTTGGATACGCAATGATTGGACGAGCTATACCACTGAATCATAAACCAGGCTGAACTTACACGGTCCCTTTTTCAGAGACCAATCTTCTGTAACTAAGCACTGTAAAATAGGCAATTAAAAAAATATACGTTCACACATCCTCGAATAGGTATTTGAAAATGTCTACTAGGCATGTATTTGGCATACCATGCGACATTTTGCCGTAGCTATTAATATTCCATACGTAACAGGTTGCGAGACATGGGTTACTATACTCATACGTAACCATGATAAAGTTTGTTTCACCATTTATTAACACAGATAGGTATTATTGAAAAAAATATCGACAAAAATATGTTAACCTATGAAATTGCACATAAGTGTACTTTAATTTTATAGCAAAATATACGCAGAAATAAAATAAAACAAATCTCATTTAAAGTATTTAAACTCAAACTTGGCCGCTTTTTGGTATACGACATCCCCTGTGTGTCTCATCGCCCGGTATCAGTGATACCGGGCGACGAGACACACCACTATTCGGGATAGAAAAATGGCGTTGGAATGCGTAGATCATTGTTGGCCGTGTTTTTAAGGTGATGTACGAACTAACTAACGAAATTAATAAATAAACATATTTAGCTTAGAACGTCAACCACTAAGAAATACTTAAATATTACCCATGTTCTCATATAGGTGACCCATTATCATATTTTTTGAGAATAAAATATCTTAAACAAGAATGATAATGGTCTGTAAGAAATCAATACTGAAATTCTGCTAAGTTTCACCAAGAATCATTTAACAGTATTTAAGCGAAGACAGGTAGAATTACCTACGAAGTTTTCCGAAGTCGAGAGTTTCAACTTCCAAAATAAATCTTTAAACATACATTAGCGAGTGCTTTATTTAAATGAATTTAAACAGCCTTACGAGTTTTAACCCAAGACACGGTACATAGTCATAGCGATTTGGAACACAGGGGACACTTGGTTTTGTATATAGTAAGATTGTACTTTAGCTGCTGTACATAGGACTTTTAAAAATACGTAGTAGGCAAATAAAATATGAACAAACAGAGAATAATAAACAAGCGGCTTAATCGACCACCAACTTGACTTAGATTCATTTGATTTGATTGACTGGCCTCTCAGCTTAATTGGTAGTAGCTCTACCTTTTGAGCCGTAGGTCGTGGGTTCGATCTCCACCGAGAACAAAGAGAAAATAATTTGATTAAAAATGAAATTATGTCTAATTTCCAATAAATTTGGAAAATACAGGTACATACAGCATGAGTGCTTTTACCTCGAAGAATATTTAGTAGGTTCTTAGTATTAACGGATCTGAGGAGATGTGCGGGATTAAAGTCATGAAGTATTTTGTTCTTTGTTGTTTTGTACGTCAGAGATCAGGAGCATTTATGTAATACCTTGAAATGTTCAACAAAAAAATATATATTTGTTATTGTGACTACAAGGAAAAGAGCGGAGGGCAAAAAACCTTCCCATCTCATTTCTATCAATAAAGGCACTCATCGCTTTGTCACAAAAATGTATTGCTCTAACAATGGGCTTATGTTACATTGACCCGTGTTCGTTTACACAAAGCAATTCTATTTTGTCGATTAACTACATGAGGGTTTCAGGCTGCATTTTCGATGTACTGAATTTTCGATCTGAGTTTTGTCATATTATTTTCATGAATAGCTTCGGGCAGTATTTGAATTTTCATATTTGTCAATGTGCAAATATTGGTATAAAAAGGTAGGCTATTTGTATTTGTATTTCGAACATGAAAGAGGCTGACTGATTTGGATAGTATGAATTTAATTACGCAAAAAAACTTACAATAAATAAATATTTACAAAATGTACAAAATACATAAGGTATATTGGAGAGTATTATAAAATGCTCAAATACCAAATCTATATCTATACTACAAAAATAGATTTGTACCTATTTTTGTAACGCCGCACGAACTGCAACTAATCCGTTTGTAATGAATAGGCTCAAAAAGTACTGAACCGATTTAAAAAATTCTTTCACAATAGAATGCTACATTCTTCCAATTTGACATAGGCTACATTTCATTTTGAAAAAATTAGGGATCCTTGGTAAAACTTGAACAATGTAACCGAAGGTGTAGAAAAATGAGTCTTAAAATGTCTTTCGTCGAATGCGCTGCCGAAACTATTAGCGATAGAACAAAATAATGTACAACAATATTGTCTACCCCGTGCGAAGCCGGGACGGGCTGCTAGTACTCAATATATTCATTGCAATCACATAGTTTAGATTAGGTACATACATAGTTTGGTGTAAGTCAGTATCACATGGACCCAGGACAGGGTAAAGCAACAAATAAAACATAGTGATGGACTGGCCTCTCAGCTCAGTTGGTAGTAGCTCTGCCTTCTGCGCCGTAGGTCGTGGGTTCGATCCCAACTGCAAAATATTTGTGCGGTGAACGCAGATGTTTGTTCTCTGTCTGCGTGTTATATTGTATTCTACGTTTGTAACAAAAAAATGTAAATAAGTATTTTACCAGTTATCTGGTTTTCATAGTAAAAGCTCTGCTAAATTTGGGGCTTTACTTTTATTTATTTCGATCACTGTTTAAAATAAAATAATATTCATGAATCCGTCGAATAAAAAATATCAGTCCTAGTTTTTAACGAACCTGAAAATGAAAAGGATTGTTTTCATTCCACAAATAAATTCTGTTTACAGAAAAATTAAACATCAGGTGAATTAATATTTGAGCTAGAACTTGATCCGAGTTTCCCTGCCAAGCGTAAAGTACACCTAGTTCACCTCAGCTTGTATTTCGACATCCGACAGTAGCAGAGGCTACAATTTTCCAGACACTTCACTGAATAGCCTGCGTCTTGTTATTTCCCAACTCTTCCATAGAGTTGTAAATATAACAGAATGCATAGATTTAATCACTCCACTGAAGAAACCAACATTTTCTTTACGCGGTGTACAAGGCGTTCGAAATTCAATTTCAAATCTAATTCTATTCAAGGCATATAAAAAAAAACCTGTTTGTGTGATCTGCAATACTTACCACTTAATCACCATGTAGCACGCTAGAGGTATTTAAAAATTAAAAATGATTCTGAAAATAAAAGGCACAAAAATGTAATTAAGTAGTAGGTATAAATAACCGTACGTCTTTGTTTGTTTGGACAAAACGTTATTCTTATTCTTAAAAAAAACTGACAAATAACTGACCTTGAGTACGCGGACGTCAAACCAACAGAGACATGAGCTCAACGTGGTTATTCTACAGCACAATATCTTCATAGCTCTATTCCGTAGTACAGTATTTATTCCGTAGCTCTGGGCGAGTATGTCTGACTAATGTTCGGGCCAAACTTGCGACCGCCGTGGTCCGTCTCAAATCTCGACCTATTTATATCTGTTCCTCAGCTTTGCTCCTCGAATAAACTGTTGGAGTCTTCAAGATATTTGGAGACTTGAAATGTTGGGTGACCTAATTTTTAGCGATATTCCCACTTTCAAGATCAATCAGTTTAGGTATTATTTAATATCAAATGATTATATAATTTAAATGATAATAAAATAAATATATATTACGCAAGCGTCTAGGGGACGCTTCCGTGTGGTACTGATTTGTATCAGTTGAGCTATCTCCTCAACTATTTATTGTGTATTTTATACATTTTGTAAATTTTTGTTTAATTGTAAGTTTCTGTGTGTACATAAATGAAGAAATAAATAATTAAGCATCAAATGCACGAAAGGTTCGAAAGAGCCAGGATAATAAGAAGAAGAATATGAAAATGTTTAAAAATAAAAATACATGCATAAAAAATACGCAACGAAAATATATCTTCCTTTCTTGAAGTAGACTAATAATAAAATATCGTTTTAGCGAAATCCAACCGTCGGATATAAATCTGTTTTCTTTGAATACGGTGCTTACTAAAAGGGTGTTTATTTGGGTCTTTTCCCTGTTGTGATTTTTCCAACCCCTAACCGGAAGTATTGATCCGTGCTAAAAAAACGTAATTTTATCTTTACTTTATGTACTAATATTAAAGATTTGATGGTTTGATTGTTGCTAAACAAAAACGTAATCTTTACTTTCACTATACAACGTGTATCAAAATATGTGTACTATCCCGAAGGGGGGTGAATTTCCACCCCCCGGGGAACAACTTTTGTTCAACGACTTTTCGAACTTCGATTGGTATCTCTGAAAAAAACTGCAACGAAGTTTCAACATGAACAGCTGACTTTATACAAAGTGACAACCCTAAACTCAGCTACAGAGGTAGCAGGTAGTAGTAGTAGACCTACAGAGGTAGTAGGTCAAGGGGTCAAGGGGTTACAAGGATAGGGTTGTCAATTTATTTAGGCATTATGAAATTAAATATTTTTGTATGGGAAACTGAAAATAGGAATTTTTAATTTTCTCCCCCCCACAACTGATCACCATTGTGGTCTGAAACCCCCCACCTTCGCATAGTACACATATTTAGATACACCTTGTATACTTATATTAAATTCAAAAGCAGTGGCTTCATATTTTTACCTTCGTTTTTAGGGTTCCGTAGCCGAATGGCAAAAACGGAACCCTTATAGATTCGTCATGTCTGTCTGTCTGTCTGTCTGTCTGTCTGTCTGTCTGTCTGTCCGCCCGTGTCACAGCCATTTTTCTCCGAAACCATAAGAGCTACACTGATGAAACTTGGCGAGTAGATGTATTCTGTGAACCGCATTAAGATTTTTACACAAAAATAGAAAAAAAAACTATAAATTTTGGGGGTCCCCATACTTCAAACTGAAACTCAAAAACATTTTTTTCATCGAACCCATACGTGTGGGGTATCTATGAATAGGTCTTCAAAAATGATTTTGAGGTTTCTAATATCGTTTTTTTCTAAACTGAATAGTTTGCGCGAGAGACACTTCTAAAGTTGAAAAAAGTTGGTCCCCCCCCTCTAACTTCTAAAATAAGGGAATGATAAAACTAAAAAAAATATATGTTGTACATTACTATGCAAACTTTCAACGATATTTGGTTTGAACGAGATCTAGCTAGTAGTTTTTTTTTTATACGTCATAAATCGTAAACCGCAATTTACCTTTCGACGAACTACAATAACCTTTATGTTTCTTGATGCTACGGAACCCTTCATGGGCGAGTCCGACTCGCACTTGGCTGCTTTTTTTCTAAATTACACCCGTGTGAAGCCGGGGCAATCTGCTAGTTACTCATATAGTAACAAAACTTGCAAGAATTTGCCATCGGATTAGTTATCATAATAATAACCATGTCTTTATTTTTTTCAAAGAAAGATTCGCTGACTTTCCGCCGCCTTCAAAATATAATCAGTCCATCGGGTGAAGGAGTGTCAAACGCTTTGTCTTCTGTTCGTGGTTCTTAGTGGAAAACCTTTATTTCCCAGTGTCAGTTCTCAAACTATATGAGCCTATTGTATAGCCTGTTATAGGCCGATTAAGCTGTCAGGATGGTATACTTAGGTTCTGGGCAAGCCTTATACCATCTAAAATGATGTCCCAGGCACTATAGCGTCCCTTAAGGAGGGTCATATGACTAAACACCAGTTGCCCCTGACGCTACATAAATCATTTACAATAGATACAAATGCCTGTTTTTTAACCTATTGTGACCATGCCTTACACATTACGAATGCCTTCATTCCTAGCATTTATTTTACAGCATTACAATGAAAGAAACTATGAATTGACGGCTAATAGAAGAGAGTGGAGAACGAAAACCTGTTGTGCCGACCCTAAATAAAGTGGGACAAGGACAAGATAATGATGATGAATAAAAGAAACTATGAAATTATAGGCTGATCATTTGATTCCACTATTGATTTGTGATTTGTAGAAATTGTCTCAATGTAGGGCGATTCCAAGAAAAATTGACGAACCGGGAACTGGAAAATTATGGCAAAATATTTGTTCATTTTATTAGATAGGTAGATAATATTTTATTGTAAGAACATCATAAATCATAGCATGAAAATGATCAATTACTATAAATAATGAGCGGTGTTGTAGCTGAACAACAATCTCTACCAGTCAACCACAGACAAAAATACATCTATCCTGGTTTATTTTTCTCTCTTGCAAAACACCTAAATGTGTCAAAGTCAAACAAATATATATCAGTTTTATTCGTTTCTGAAACCATCGGAAAAATTCAGTCACAGAATATAGAGCTTAGAAAAGAGTAGTACGGGTACTAAGTTTTGTGAACGCATGGAAAAGTTTCACCTGTATTAACAGGGCTTGCTTGGACATTTTTAAGAGCAGAAAAAATACAGAGCTTTCAAGTCACTGCATAAAATGTACGTACACATCACTACAAACTCTTTGAAAATCAAGTTTTACATGATATAACACATAGACCATCCTTTGGCTACAATCTCACCTGATGGAGCAGACTGGTCTAGAAGACACCTATTCACTCTTGCCTTGAAGGGGCCGAGATTGTAGAGGTCAAGAAAAACAAGCAATGAGTTCAACTCCAGATCCTTGTGACTTTCATTATTTGCGTGTTAGATTGATGATTTGTTGATTATACTCGTATACATACTATAGTTATTTAGTTTATAGTATTTTAGTGTTTTATATAAGACAACTTAGTCCAATAGTGTTAATAAAACTTAAGGCTAGGGGTTAGTACCTAATAGCTAAAACGGATTTCGACTTCTGTGTGAGCTTCCACAGCAGAGGACAGGCATAACTTAGAAGAAATTTCTTTTAAGATACTGTTGCTGCTCTCGCGCATTCTGCTCAGTAGTGAGGCTGTTTTTTTCCACCAGATGGCGTCAAAAGAGTCCGTGCGCGCGACATGCCTGAGGCACTACAGAATCGTGAGAGCCGCAACAGCGTCTTATAAGCATTATTAAACTGGACCCGCAGAGCATTGTAAGCTTTTTATGAGAGGTTCACAATATTGGACGTACCCATTAGGTGCAATTGTTTGCGTAGTAAAGTGGAACACGACCGTGCAGTACTTTGCCATAGTTGATCTACTGCTGACAGGATATGTTTACCGTGTTGCCGTTATAAAACAAGAATTGGCGGTCCAGACGAAAGCTATAAATTTTATTGCAATAATAACTGTAAGAAATATACACTATTCTGTGGAAATTACCCCCCGGAGAGTTGTATATCATCCACAGTTATTTTATTGACAACATTTTTATAGTTTTCTAGATTTGGGGAGCTTGTTTGTGCATTTATTTTTTAGGTCAATGTGTATTAGAATTGAGCAGGTCACATCACTCCTAAAACCGAAAACCGATTGTCTTATTGCGAAACTAGAAGACAGAATTTGTTTTTTTGCTGTGAAATATTTTTGCCACCGTGAAGCAGCATTGCTGTGTTTCGTTTTGAGGGGTGTGGGTGCCGGTGAAATTACTGGCACGTGAGGCTGAACGTTTTTATATAAAAATGCTTCTACTTTTAGCAAACAAGTTCCGTCTTGCATCGTATTAATTTTATCATCATCCTGAAGAAGTTCACTGCTTGACATAGGCCTCCTTTCCATGAAGAAAGATTCTGAGCACTTTCTGTTCACCGTCTTCCCGCGATCTTAACAATGTCATCGGTCCATCGGTGGGCGTCCTACGTTTCGTCTTGCGGTTCCTGTTCGAGAACCTTCATTTCTCAACGGTTTTCGGTTCTACGAGCTATAGTATGACCTGCCCATTGCCACTTCAACTTACAAATTCTACACGTAAAATAACATACATACAGGAAACGTATTTGTTTATGCTGTTTGTTTATAACGAAAAATCCGTGGAAAATAATTCACAGGCTTTAAAAACTCATAAAACATGGACGTCAACACCAATAAACGATGAATTCATGATATACACCGATTAACATCAATCAAAAGAATCACAAACAATTTTGCTAATAGTTAAGAACGGGCAATGTGAATAAAGGGGTTTTAGCTATAAAATGAATATAATTATTGTAGGCAATCCACGCAAAGTCAAAGACAAATATGTATTTATTATATGGTTTCACAAGGATCAATTTGAAACGTCAAAGCTAGGTGAGTCTAGGTGCCAGTTCCACGCGACCAAGCCTAGAAGAACAGGCAACAAAACTGCGGCTCGGTTCTCACCGTTTATTTGTATGATCCTTTTGCAAATCCAAAATAATAATAACAGTAGGCGTACCATGGAGCTCTGCCTGGCTCTGTCTCTGGCTCTGGTTTTAAGTCTGTGTGTGTGCTCCCCAGTGCATTATACTGTGTGTGTGACGTTTTGACGCAGAATTTATTTAGTCAACACTCACACAGACTCAAGACCAGAACCAGAGACAGAGCCAGACAGATGGTAGACCTACAGCAGTGAAGTTTCAGTGTCCACTCCACTTAGTGAGACGCAAGCAATAATAGAAAAACATGGGCTTAGAAAACTATGGGCTTACCCCACGGACATATTATTACGATACTTGAAGCCGTTGAACTAGTTTAAATATCCCCTCGAGCGATTCACTATTTAGTTTCTATTTGCTTTGTAACACAAACGAAAAGATAAAACTAATACGTCAGAGGTTTACTATTCATTAGCATTTTGACGGTATCTACGCAAATGTTGGTTCAACATGTGGTGGTAATCACACGGTTTATTGTGGCTAAAGGCAGAGTTTGGCTATTGACGAACCGTGGGTTTTTTTATGAATTAGATTTTTCTGCATGTATATCGTCGTTCGTTAATAAATAAATAAATTAATAAATTGCTAAGCGTCTGCAAATACAAATTAATATCGTGGACAATTCACACAGCACTATCAAGCTCCAAACTAAGTAGATCTTGTACGATGGGAAGCAGATAGTTAATATAATACTAATATGCATTTTTTTGAAATAAATACTTACGAGTAGAATCTTAGATGATCTAAGAGTAGAATACACTATAACACCCAGACCGAGAGCAAACATCTGTGTTCACTACACCAATATTTGTTCTCGACGGGGATCGAACCCACGACCTACGGCGCAGAAGGCAAAGCAAAGAACTGAATTGAGAGGTCAGTCAATATTATTTCGTTAGCCTTTGAAATAGTTAAAAGAATTTCGTTACTAGGTATATTCGTTGCCAGCTTTACCCCAGTAGGCCTACCATGAGTTCTGTCTGGCTCTGTCTCTCGTTCTGGTTTTGAGTCTGTGTGATTGTTGTCTATATAAATCCTACGACAAAACGTTACACACACAGTATAATGCACTGGTGAGCACTCACACAGACTCAAAACCAGAACCAGAGACAGAGCCAGACAGAGCTCATGGAAGGCCTACTGGCTGTATTCCATTCGTTCCGTGACAATGCCTTGATGTATGTATTTTAAAGCCTTACTGAATAATAGCCTACCAGTAAACAAAATACTCCTGTATTTTTTAATAAAAACATTTTCGAATCTTTTGTTTTTGATTTGGTTTAATAACCACAAATGAATATTAGTTCAACTTGTTTCAGTGTGTATTAGCAATCAAAAAGGTAGTATTAAATGCAATATGTGATAAAGACTCAAATGGCAATCTTTTTAGAGGACTTGTAAGGCATACCGTGATCTCTATCTGGCTCTGTCTCTGGCTCTGTTTTCGAGTTTGTGTGAGTCACACACACATAGTATAATACAATGGTGACACTCACACAGAATCAAAACCAGAGCCAGACAGAGCTTGTGGTAGTCCTACAGTGGGGTTTTACTAAGTTTTGATTGCAACAAAAGATGCAATCATCTTTTGTTGCAATCAAAACTTAGTTGCATCCGAAATTTGCCGATGTGCAATATTTTTGCCTTACAACTGTACTTATTAAAACCAAACTATAGAACCTTCCAGAGAGCAGCATTTATATGGGGACGACGCAGACTTTCATTAGCAGTCAACCCACCTATTTACGACTCTTGCAAGATCATTACAACTTCGGTCTCTAAGTGCATAGCGAAACGACTTGCTAACTTCACAGCTCAACTATTTTCTAGAAGCAACTGGGGTTCGCGTCGAACTGGCACCTAAACTCACCTAGCTTCAAGGCGTTTCAAAGAGAGCACTGGTGGTCCAGTGGTAGTGGCCCCGCCTTCCGATCCGAAGCTCGTGGGTTCAAATCCACTCGTGTACCAATAAGTTTTTCTGTCGAAAAATGTATGTGCACTATGCCAGTACTCTCAAAACGGTGAAGAAAAACATCGTGAGGAAACCGGCGTGTTGTAAAACCTAAAAAAGTTCGAGCAACACGTGTCAAGGGTCACGCAAAAAGGGCCCACCAGCGGCCTACTAGCGGAAAACCTGCCCGCACTTCAAGTGCGCATGATAAAACTTGCCTAAGGCGTTTCAAAGAGATCCTTATCATCATCATCATCATCCACAGCCCGACTTCACCCACTGCTGGGTATATAAGCCTCCTCTAGTTTGTGCCGTCTATTACCTCGATCCTGTGCCAGTCTAACCCATTGCTGCCCCGCGACGAAATTAGGTACCCTTTCACTTTGGTGTTCAAAAAAATGATATTCTATTCAATTGTTTACTATAATGACTTACGTTATAACAGTAATAGACGAGAAGGTTCATGAATAAGCGAAATTTGAAAGGTATCATAATTGTCAGGCCCCTAAAAATGAACCTGACGTGACAGTCAGAGGTTCCCAACCTTTTTTCTTCATGGACCATTTTCAAAATTTTGCTGGTTCCGGTGGATTCTCTGCCCTGCAGCAACGTTTTACTATATTCTCAGTCGACAAAAAATATGGATATAAGATCTGGCTATGGCTATGGCGTTGCGTAGAGTTCCTACCATGAATTAACAGTTTTTGAAAAAGTTTTTATAACTTCACTAATCTTCTTAAAATATTATCTGCCCACATTTGATAGGTGAAGTCAAACCAATATTTTAGTTCTTCACTATCGAAACCAGATAAATTTTCATGGACCCCTGCTAACGAATTATAGACCCCCAAAATTTTGTCACGCCATCGTAGACCTCCGGCGTCAACCGTGCAACCCTGGGGGTCCACCTGGTCCACGTTGGGAATCAATGGTCTAGACAGAGCCTATCTATCATCAGTAAATTAGAGCCTACTGAATAATCTTCTAGAAGTGACATTTATATTCTTGGAAACAGTCAAAACAAACTTCAAGACGCCGCCGCGTCGGAATCCAATAAGCAAGTCGACATTAAAATATTGGAAGGAGACGAAAACTTTTCTAATAAAAAAGGTCCCATTTGTTAAAATGAAAAACGATTTCGTTCGCTTCACGTCTCTGTCGCGTTGATCGAGGTACTAGTCTAGCTAGTTAGCCGCCTCGAAGTGCAGCTGTTTCCCCAAGACTAGGACCCATTATGGACCTGCGCCAATAAAAGAACGAATCAAAAATGGCAGCTAAGCTTTAATCATACCGAAATATTTTAGACAGCCCTCACAGCTCTAATGGTAGTAGCTCTGCCTTTCTGCGCTGGAAAAGGTGGGTTCGATCCCTACCAAAACGCAAACTTTGCTTACCCCATTTGGCAAAAGTTACGCCAACAAAGCGCTAATCATTGGCAAAAGATAAACAGTGCTTAAACTATTGCCATCTCTTACCACTGGGTAATGACAGACAGTGACAGGGCTCACTTTAAGCAATGATCAAATTTAAATTGCGTTTATAAGTATGGCTGTGAGTCTACCATGAAAAACAATACGCAAACATTCGTATTGATATTACCCTGCGGGGCAACTCAGAAACCGGTTTACAGTTGAGTTATCGCTTCTTCTTCAAAAGATAATATTGTCTTTGATACTGAATCACCATTGCCTTTGAGCTTGCCACTTTATATTCACCCTAAAGGTGTGACTCCGACCTTGGCAGCAAGCAGCACTGCCACACAAGACTCAACACACTTTTGACGTGACAACGATTGTAATTCGATGGACCCGGCTGCACGCACGAAAAAACATGACTCATGCGGCGTTACATCGCTCTGAGGCGTTCAATTTAAGGCTTGAAGTGCAAGCGAGAGCGCGGAACGAGCAAGAGGCACAATCGGCCTCCGCGTTCGGCAGAGTTCGACATCTGTCTCTCTCCTGCTTGAGTGAGCGATGCGTGGACAGTTGTATGACGTTGTCACGTTCAACTATCGACAGTAAACCGACTTTACAGACAACCGATTTTTTGATACAAATTCGGTGCATGTGGCAGGGTAGTATCGTATGGCGCTGTCATGCTTCTTGTATGAAAAAATCAGAGCGACACTGCTTGCTGCCGAAATTGTTTTTTTTTTTTGTACAATCAGTTAAGGACTGTTGGTTAAGATAATTAATTTAAAATGTACCTATTTAGTACGTAAGTAAAATATACTGCGTAGCTTTAAAAAAATATTTGTATATTGCCTAAATAATAGATGTTATTTTAATAAAGTAGAGTTATCAGCAAGATATCTTTGAATCATCATAATTATTTACCTTATAGCAGTAGGCAGCAAATATTAAAGCTCTTATGATATCTAATCTCATTACTTGTGATTGAAAGTCAATGTCAAATATTTCATTATTCATTGGTATCACAAGGATCAGCTTGAAACGTCTTAATAAAATAATAAATAATAATAATAATCAATATTATAGACAAACTATTATTTAAACATTACTACCTAGCCCCAAACTAAGCAGAGCTAGTACTATGGAAATCAGATAGCTGATATAAAACATGTATACATTTTTTTAGCAGCGTATAAGCATTGCTATTCAGCGTGGCAATGCCGCCAGCGTCTTGGGGACGCTTCCGTCTGGCACTGATTTGGATCAGTTGAGCTATCTCTAGATCGTTTGTAACGATCTGCAGATAGCTCAACTGTTTCTTGTGTATTTTGTACATTTTGTAAATATTTGTTTAATTATAAAAAAGTTAATAATTTTTTTTTGTAAATACATACTTAGAATACAATATAACACCCAGACAGAGAACAAACGTCTGTGTTCACCACACAAATATTTGTTCTCGGTGGGGATCGAACCCACGACCTACGGCTCAGAAGGCAGAGCTACTGCCAACATGAGCTGAGAGGCCAGTCTAATAGCTAGGTGAGTCAAGGTTTCACGCAACACTGCGTGCTGCCAAGATCAGAATACAACCTTTAGGATCTCAGGATATCTAAACTCATTACCTGTGAATGAATGTACTAGATAAATCACATCAAACTAACGAGATTCTAGATAAATACGCTGAGATCTAATTTACAAATGGAAATGTTGAATTTCCATACGACGAAGATAAAACGTTCCTTTAAAACGATTTTGATGCCAGAGAACTTAATATATCAAGACATAAATTACTCAGGTTTGAAATAGAATGAATCGCAAGAATCTTACTGACACGTGAGACTGAACATCTGTATGACCCATCTGTTGATGGACGCAGGGAAGTGCATCGTAGGGCACGTTCCTGACGTTCGTGACCTACGAGGCAATGCTTTGTTACAGGCGATGGTTACCACTTAACATCAGGTGGGCCATATGTGCTTGTTTCTGTGATATCGACTTCTACTTCCACATGGTGATGTAAAAGAATGGTTTATGTTACTTATCCGGTGTCACATTAATTATATATATATATTATGTATCACAAAGAGCCAAGGTACTATTTTCTTAGGTATTCCCTACACCTTTTTCAGACAACTTCGTAAGCAGAAATACTCGTATTATCCAAACATACCTAAGTATCAGAGTACGCGTATGGCTTGAAGTTATTAGACGGCTTTCACACTTGTTATGGACTCGTTATAACTTTGTCAAGATAAATGACCTTGGTGTAGTAGAGGTCACTGGCCTCTACTACACACTCAATCACTCGGGTAGGTATATACCCGGCTGTGAGTGAGGGTGTAAAAGATCACTGCCGATAGAATTTGAAGGTAACATAATATTATGTACAGATTGAGACAGTTTCAAAATGTGTCTGAAATATCGTACCTACGCGGTGTTATATTATATAAAACTAGCGGCTGCCCGCGGCTTCGCTCGCCATTACCGTTCCCGTTGAAAAAAAACCTTTTAAACCTTCTCTGGACCTCCACAAATCATTCAAGACCAAAATCAGCCAAGTCGGTCCAGCCGTTATCGAGTTATAGCGTCAGGAAGGAACACCCGACTTATTTTTATATAGTAGATAGCAGTTGCTTTTACTTAGTACTTTTTAAACTTTCGCTATCATACTCGTGTAATGGTTGGTAATATGTGTTATATTGAAACCATAACACGGGTATATAAACGTTGGGAAAATAAATATAATAAGATAATACGCTGGAAGAGAGTTCCACTCCTTGGCAGTTCGTACAATAAAAGTGGAATCAAAGCGCTTTTCTCTCATACTCTTTTACTCCCTGTAGATAGAGATGAAATCAACTTGCTATAGATTTCGTAGTATTAAAATTCAACACTATCCAAGCTTTTTTAATAACATTTGTTTTGGCAATAAATAATAGTAAATACCAACGTGGCTTATGGTAAGAACTTCACTAATGAGCTTAGTTTCTCATTGGCATTTTCCAAAGTAAGAAGCTCCTATTTCAATTTATGTAAAGTTGCTGTTTAGTTTCGACTTAACCGTTAATAAGTTAGCTAGTCGAAGTTTGGATTCCTGTTTTGAATATTCAAATGCAACCAACTGGTAATCACTGTTCGTAAGTTTCGCTTAGTTTTAAGTTTACTTTCTTGTATATTTTTAGTACAAATAATAAATTACTTTATTGACATAAGCATGGCAACTTAATTATTATTGAAGTTTTTTTGTCTTGGTTTTCCTTTCATTTAATTTATCATGTTTGTTAGAGAAATTTCATCTTTATAATTGACCCTAACGATCGATGCAATAAAAAATTTTACCCTGTACGGGTATAATTTTTTCAGATTTTAGCCGGTTCGATTCCCGGGTGTGGTAGAAGAGAATTTTCGAAAATCTTTGAATGCAGTTTGCTTTCTATTCAAAAATAAAGGAATGTTTCCTTTGAGTAAAATTTTCTATGTAAAGTATTAAGAGTACTTTCCCTCTAGGTGGCATTACAAAATTCCACCCTGTATATTGTCACTTTCCTACTGAGAATGGGTGAAAACTATCACTATCACTATCTATCACTATCTATCAAAAGGCTTTTTAAGAGAAACATAAATGAACATGCATAACAAAATCAGTTAAGAGCGCATCGTGCGAAAATTTGAGATTTAAAAAAAAAAAAATCATAACTAAATAACTAAGTGACATTTTAAAAATCGCAGAAGGCTTAAAAAATACTATTTTACATGACATTATTTACATGACACTATTTAACACTGATAGCGTTAAATAGAATGTCATGTTAAATAGTATATTTTTTTAACACACTTAAATTCGAATTAATCTCAAATGTATAGTCTACAATTAGTCCTTTTGCGATTTTTAAAATGTCACTTAGTTATTTAGTTATGAATTTTTTTTTTAAATCTCAAATTTTCGCACGACCCGCTCTTAAATAAACGTTGGAAATTGTCCACTACTTGTATTGGTATATTAGAGAGATCGAAGGTAGCCTTTGAATAAGCAGTAACAAAGTTGATTCTTGTTCACCGCTACATTGCGGCTGTTACTGCGGTCCATCCTTCGTGGAAATTCACCGGTATCGTAGGTCTAGTAACGGTTTTAGTTGGAAGCCACAGCTGGCTCGTAACCGTAACGGTGGTCTGTTTGCACAACCCAAATCAGTTTAATATTATATTTGCTTTAGTTGCCAGTAAATATTTTTGACGTGACAACGTCTTATAATTCGATGGAGCCCGCACGAAAAAACATGACTCATGTGGCGTTACCTCACTCTAAGGCGTTCCATTAAAGGCTTGAAGTGCAAGCGAGAGCGCGGAACGAGCGACAAAGAGCCACAATCAAGGCCTCCGCGTTCGGCAGCGTTCGACATCTGTCTCTCTCCTACTTGAGTGAGCGATGCGTCCGCGTGGACAGCTGTATGGCGTTGCCACGTTCAACTATCGTCATTAAACCGACTGTACAGACAACCGATTTTTTATTTCATTTAATTCCATCTATGAATGTGAGAGCAAGTCTACAAGCCTCTACGAATTCTCGTAGAGGCTTGCTACGACTACGGGCTCGTAGACTGAACATCGTCACTGTGCTGTGACGATGTTCAGTCTACGAGTCTAGTCAGTATACGTTTCTTTATTCATCACAGGACATGACCAATACAAATACAAATAATTTATTTCAGTTAACTTAATCTATGGTACATTTCATGGGTTTGAGACTCTCTTTTAAGTATGGAAATGTGTGTTAGAGAGTCTCGCTCTTTCGTAGTACATTCTGACCAGGACTTACCACAGTGATACTTGTAATTGAATTGAACAAAACTAAATATTGAATTAAGCATTATGAACTTATCGTTTCCTGCAAAGCACTGATTTATATCAGTGCTCTCGCTCATAGCTCTGCTTTCTGTACTAGAGGGTGTGGGTTCGATCCTCACATAGAACAAATATTTGATTTTTGTGGTGAACGTTATGTTTGTTCTCTGTCTGGGTGTTATATTGTACTCTGAGTATGTATTTATAAAAAAATCAGCTATCAGGATCCCATAGTTCAAGCCCTGCTTAATTTGGGGCTATAGTCACCGCGTTACGAACTGTGTCGTGCGGCCATAAATCATTTCACTACGTATATCTCGCTCGCTCTTGTGGGTCTTATGGAGCCGCATAATGATGTGCGTAAGGTGGTTATAGGCGCATATTGATATGAATAAAATCAGATAGAAACATAGTAGATAGTAAATAGTATTGAAAAGGGCCGACGAACGACTCATTTGGTAACGTGATGACTATAGATAGTGTGGATTGTCCACAGTATTTATTTATTTTACAGATTTATTTTCAACAAAGCAGTTTAATTACTTATGGTATAAATTGACTGACCTCATGTGAATTTGGCTACTAATATTGATTGAAAAGTTTCGGGCAGGTATAGCGTCGAGATTCCCTCTAACGATATCACAACTTTTTTATGCGATCACGAGTTACGGAATGAACTGGGAGGTCTACGTGTTTTTTAGATTCCTTTGTTCGACGAACCGACGTAATGGGTAACTGTTTGACTGAGGCACAAGTGTTGCAGGTTTGATTCACCATTTTATGACCCTCAATATTTTTTAATATTATTTTATATAATTATTCCCTGTTGTTATTTCAGACAAAGTGCTTTTTTTTAAAAGAGTTAAGATCAAATATCGATCTAAATTATTTGTTTAGATCTGTTTTTTGATCTTGTTTTAATTTTGTTATCAAAAATATCATAAATCTTACCAAACTTATTTTCATCTACGGAATCACGTATATTCGTCGTATAAGTCAGTCCTTGTTTTTGACAAAGTCTAAAAAAGATATTTCGATTTTTTTATTTAGATTTAAATTTTTAGATAAATTTTGGTATATACCTGACCGATAACATTATCTGCAGATTGAAAAATGAGTCCATAATGAAATAAAGAAAATCATGAAAATAAATAAATAAAAAACTAAAATTAATCCCATGACAGTGTATAATCAACATTCGACTAAAACTAAATTACTTATTAAGCCTTCCAGGTTTAATCAACTTTAAAACTCACCCTGTATATGTATATGGGTTTTCTGAAAAGAATACATTAAGTCTACATCAGCATCTCAAAATGAAATATTATATCCATCAATTTTAATTTTAATTTCGGGAACACATGTTCTTTCCGGTATTCAATCATTTCTGAGCTACTTACTCCACTCGTCGATTAATCATATTATTATGAGATAACATTTTTGAAGGTTTTCATATGAGTCAATCGGTTAAATTCACAAACCCTCAACTCAGATAAATGCAGACTAGTTCTAAGATCTGACTCTGTTAAATTTACATGCATAATAAGGCAATAAACATACTGAATACCTACCTTAATATTTTTGACGTGACAACGTCTTATAATTCGATGGAGATGGCTGCACGCATCGAAAAAACATGACTCATACGGCGTTACCTCGCTCTAAGGCGTTCCATTTAAGGCTTGAAGTGCAAGCGAGAGCACGGAACGAGCGACAAAGAGGCACGCACGGCCTCCGCGTTCGGCAGCGTTTGACATCTGACTCTCTCCTACTTGAGTGAGCGATGCGTCCGCGTGGACAGCTGTATGACGTTGTCACGTTCAACTATCGTCAGTAAACCGACTTTACAGACAATCGATTTATTTTATTTAACTAGCTGATGGAACAAGTTTATGAACCATCGCCTAGAACAAAGCATCCTCGTAGGTCACGTACGTCAGGAACGTGCCCTATGATGCACTGCCCTGCGTCCATGAACTTGAGGCATACAGACGCCAATAATTATACCGGCACCCACACCCTTGAAATCAAAACTTGAAAAATGGCATAAAAAATCGAAAAAAAAAAAACTTTATGTAGGTCAAGTAGGCTTTGTCTCTGTCTGTCAATACACATTGGCAAGAGATGGCAACAGTCTTCCGAGAGTTATAACGTGGTTTGAAATGTATCTTTTGACATATTTTTACGATAGTTTTTGCTATCTTTATTTAGCAATAGTAAATAATCTAAGAGTCTTATTAATAATCCTAGCGTAGCGTTGGACTAGTTGATCCGTGTTTTGTCTCTTGCATTGACATGCAATTGTCAACTCGAACAGGCTATTTGCGCCAGGATTATTAATAAAGAGAATATGTTGTGTTTGATTCGAGATCAATGCCCAAAATAAATTGTCAAATGAAAAAGAATGTATAGCAAATCGTCTGAATGCTGCTGAAATCGCATTAGATGCCCACTGTCCTGTACAAATCAATTACTTACGCAGCAAACTAAGCATAAAATTGACCGCATATTTGCAGTATCAACTAATAGATTTCTCTAATAATTCGTATAAAAAAGTTTCATTAGAACTACATAGTTCCAGACGAGTGGTTCCAAGGCTGTTTGAAAGAACGAAAAGACGAAAAAGACACATGGAATTTAGACTGATGGCTTTATAATCAATTCATATGAACCCAAAACAAGCTAAGTGTTCATTTTATTTTTAATAAAATTTCCTATCGGAAGTAGATGTGAATTATAACCAGTAGATCTACCACAAGTTCTGTCTGGCTCTGTTTCTGTGTCTGTGTCTGGTTTTGAGTCAGTGTGAGTGTTGACTAAATAAATCCTACTAAGTATGTATTATATTACCTACCTGGTTACCATCGTACAAGCTCTGCTTAATTTGGGGCTAGATAGTGTTAGTCCGTCCACAATATTTATGATATTTCAGTTTTAGTTAAGCTTAGTTACTGTGATTAATCCTTTTGTACAATAAAGTGTTATCAATCTATCTTTTCTAACAAGGTTCAACACTAAAACTTCATTGTAGGAGCCCGCACTTTGACGCTCAAACCATGACTCACTTCGTTAAATTCATTGAAACAATACGATTCAACAAGCCCAAGACGAAGGAAGTCAAATAACGTGTATCCGATCACAGTTCCCAACTGTAGGCCTATCATAAGCTCTGTCTGGCTCTGTCTCTGGCTCTGGTTTCGTGTCTGTGTGAGTGCTCACCACTGTATTATGACGTTTTGACGTAAGATTGATTAAATCAAAACTCACACAGACTCAAAACCAGAGCCAGAGACAGAGCCAGATAGAGCTTGTGGTAGGCCTACTGAGAAGTAATAGTACTTCAAACTTTGAAGTCATTACTCAAGAGTTATTTTCTCTTTGTAACTACAGTTCGATTTCAATACTTACAGCAACTGTTATAAAAGTTTGTTTAAATGTGTTTTTTTTATGTCTTGAAGCGGTTGGACAAAGTTGCTTCTACTTAACTTTGCCATTTAAAGGACGAATCACCAATATTTTTTCCCCACCGAGATCATCATGTAACTTTTGTTGGTTTCAATCAAAATCTGTCAATTTGCAATCACGTATTAGTTCAAAAATTGACAGTTTCAACAAGATTTTGATTGAAACCATTGCAACAAAAGTTACATGATCGGCCTGCAGATATTTGTGTGGTGAACAATGATGTTCGTTCTCTGTCTGAGTGTTATATTACGTTACGTTCGTCTTTCTCAAGGCGCGCCTTATATAAAATGTAATTGCATTAATAATTGAGAAACTTCAAAATTTTCAAATTAATCTAATACAAAATCTGGAATTTAAATTCTTAATCATACCAAAAATTGACTTTTATTTTTTTATTCAAACACAGAGAATGTATAATTAAAACTGTAGCCCACCAGTCGATGGCACGAGAACTTGAAACTATCTTTGAAACGCTCCGTAACTTTTAATTGATCAATTTAACTTGAGCTGTAGTTGACCAGCGATAGGGGCGCTACAGTCTCGTCCATTGTGCTCCGTCATTCTGACTACGGCTTTTCTTTTAGGCAATGGCGATGGCGAAACGCTGTCAAATAACACTGTCATATTTGACAGCGTTTCAGCTGATTGCAATCCCTATTGCCATTAGATATGCGTATAGGTCTATCCAGTTTCAAGTTTTACTGTGCAAAGACGCTGTGTAAGTAGGCATTTGTTACTCAGTGCATTATAAATGCGTTCCATTTTCAAAGCAAGTGATTTGAAAATGGAACGCACACTATGCTTGATATGTTATAGTTCATTACAGTTTCAACTATGCAATCCTCCTTGGTGATACAATTATAAAATGATATGAAAACTTTTTAGTAAATAAATATAGTAGCAACTTAGTAGCAACACAGATGTATAAATTAATAGTGTGCGTCTGTGACTATTTTAGCAGATACCGATGAAAATATTTTGCTGTGATTTTAATAAATAATTAATTTTCACAAAAAGAAAGTAAATAGAGAAAAGAAAGATAAGCTTTGTTTCAATTTGTTATTTATTGCAATCGATGCTCAAAATTATATCAAATCTGACAGATGCGATTTGATTTCGATTGCAACAAAAAATAATGCAATCACCACATAGTTCATTGATATCTTACAGACTGGTAAGATTGTTGTATTGTTTTACAAATCACATAAGAAAAAAAAGCATTACTGTTATGATTCGTTGAAGAGCAACTTTTCGTCCAGATTTTCTTATTGACTATTTTCTAAAACCGTCAACCCTGCCTGTCTATTTCTATCATATTCCCCTTGACATTCCTCAAGAGACGAACCTGAGGAAAGTTGACGTTCGACGACGTGACATCTCAGTCGGGTTAAATGACCATTTATGGCACACTACAGGGAATTAGGCCCAAATTGGCATTCAAACTTATTACCCAACAACCGTAAGGCCTTTGTGAGGACCTCAACCCTTCTGTATGAGAAGACATTATCAAAGCCGTGATTATAATTACACGGATTCATGCTTTTCAAGTCAAGTATTGCTCTCGACTCTAGGCTCCGGCAGAATACCAGTGTTGCACTGAGTGGGATGACCTACACAGTGCAACAAATACTGAGCCAGGGCCTCATTGACCTATAATATTGTTACTTATTCAGTGTAATATTGTATGACCTGCCTACCTGCGTTTAATGATTATTTTCTTTTTCTGTTCTCATTTTTATGTTTTATTTTTAAGTACTTTCTATTGAAATACTATTGGTAATCAATAATGGCCCGTATCTCATGCTACGCAGTCAGAAAAGCGCAGTGGAGAGGTTTTTATTAAGGCACTCGAGAATCAACTCTATAACTATCGGAATTTGTATTCTTATTTTTTTAGAACAAAATTAAAAACAATAAGAAGACGCCTAAACATAATTTTAATCCAGACTATAATTTCTATTTTTTTCCAAATTTCATCCAAATCGGTCCAGTTGAGGCGGGATTGAACCACATCACCTAAACCTTATTTTTTATAATAATAGAATAAGTAGGCCTACCAGAAGCTCTGTCTGGCTCTGTTTTGAGTCTGTGTGAGTGCTGACTAAATAATGTACGTCGAAACGTCATACACGCATTATAATACACTGGTGAGCACTCTCACAGACTCAAAACCAGAGCCAGACAGAGCTTGTGGTAGGGCTTAAGATTGGATTAGCATCCTATTTATCCTCTAAATAATTAATTTATAGTGAACGCCACTCTTCCAAGATCTGAGCTAAGTTTACCAAAATAACTGCAAACAACCCGTCAAACACACTTCCCAGGCGAGGGAAACTTAATTTTCTTAGCACAACAATAAATTGAAAACCTCTTTCGAGACCCAACAAAAACTTTAAACAATTATCCATACTGGCATATTATTTAAGGTAACAATCAGGGCCCCGTACCACATAATCTAACAAGTTTTTCATTACTCATACTCTGAAAGTGGGTCTGAAGTTGCCTGAGGGGCCTAATTGAAAGTAAAACTTTCAGCCCTAGGGAGAATCGCTTTCTACTGACAGCTGTCAAATTATAATAAAAAAACAAGTTCTATTTTATTCAACCATGTTCCAACTTTCTAAAGTCTTTCTAACTGCAAAGAGGTCGTTGAACCAAATTCCAACTTTTTATTCAGCAAGTAGGTTGGAAACCCATTACAACGGTAAGAAGTTTAAAAAGTCTAATTAGAGCGCAATGTAAGATTTAAATTTAAATAACATAAAGATTGTATTAAATAAATAATATATCTTCTAAATTACTTGATTAATATATAGCTTCAACTATTTATTTAAAATAACATAGATTTGAGCAAACAATTATCCATTTTTTAAATTATGACTATGAAAATAATGGCTGAATAATGCTGGAGAGCCGTAGCCGAAGGCCCGCCAGAGAAAAAGAAAAAAAAAACCGGGAAGGCGGCAATTCAATCTTCATTTTCACGAATTTTTCTTTCATGTTTTTATTTTTACTTTCCTTGATTCGTAATGAAAAGCACAGTGTTTACCTCGGATGAAAGTCTTTTAAGTCCCTCAAGCTCCATTGGCGCCCTCGCTACGCTCTGGCGCCAAACCCGTCTCGGGACTCAAAAAACGTGACTTTCAACACTCAGGTAACAATGTACTATTGTTTATTTAGCAACTATGAACCAAAGTTGATTACTTTTTGAACAAGTTTCATCGAAATAAGTCAAATCACTACAATGTGATACTTGACTTAACCTTCATCACCATTATAAGTGTAAAAAACTCCACTGTTTCAAAATGAATTTCACCAATAATAACTTATTCTTTTTGACTCTTTTCATCTATTTTTGATTTTATAATGGGAAATTATATTTATGTATCCTTGACATTTTGATAACGTTTGTTGAAAAATGTATTTATTATTCGACTATCTTCACCTATTTATTGTATTGTTTATTTTGTAATTGTGCCTAGCATTTGGGCGCTTTGGCGCTAGTTGTTAGCCCAAACTGTATTGCTCTAAATGATATAAATAAATACAAATATTTTTTTTAAACTTGATCCAGGATACATTTCATAGGTTTGGGACCCTCTTTTAAGCATAGAATAACTAGTGTTAGAAGTTTTCAGTCTTTTGTAGCATATCAAAAACTTGATAAAAACTATTTTCTATAATAGCAGATTACATTAGGTATGTGTATGTGTGAGTGTGAGAGAGAGAAAGCGTGTTGAGGGTAGACCACCATGATTCCAGTCTTTTAAGAGTCTAACAGAGGGCCCTATAATTAAAATTATTTATATTATCATCATCATCACAAACAAAAAAAAGCCTTTCTGGTACAGACCCCAGTTTTGCCAGCAAGTTTATAATTAATTTTAAAACAGTTCACACAGTCAAGAACAGTTTTATACGTACTTATACGGAATATTGTGACAACAACTTCGCTAACTTCAAGCACAGAATGGCAATATTGAATTTTGAAGAAACATTAATATCTCCCTCGATACTCGTGACATGTAGGTTCTTAGTAAAGGGATCCAGACTTAACTAACTATACTTTGAACATAAACCAAAAAACATAAATATGTCGTACTCGGGCTGACAACACTGTCAGTCATCCATCATCAAACCATTCGTCCGGAACGCCAGAGCCATCAGTTGGCGCTTGACGGAGTCTATACGAGCGACCGTACGCGATTCACGTTCTGGATTCTGGCTTAGGCGGTCGCACAGTCTTGTAGAAACCGTCCACGTTCCGTATACTTACCTACCTAGCTATACGTTTAGTCATTATGCCATTCCTGTTTGCTAAGATGTGTGATATAAAGTTGATTCGGTTTGAAACATATTCTTCTCATTGATTTGCAACCGACCCCTACCCTCAATAAGCCCACTGAGTAGCTTTATAAAGCCAGGCAACGGCAATGAAAATAGAAGACCGACGATAAATATAATATTGTGGACAATCCAAACAACACTATCTAGCCCCAAACAGAGCAGAGTTTGTGCAATGGGAACCAGATAGCTGTAGGCCAACCAGAAACTATGCCTGGCTCTGGTTTTGAGTCTGTGTGAGTGTTCACCAGTGTATTATACCTATGTGTTTGACGTTTCGAAGAAGGATTTATTTAGTCAAAACTCACACAGACTCAAAACCAGAGCCAGTCAGAGCTTGTGGTCTGGTATATAATATTTAAATCCTTTTTTACCTAAAACAATAATTACTTTATTTCAAGAATCCTGATTATTCGTACCTTATGATGCGCTGCCTTGCGTCCATCAACTTGAGGCATAATATTTAGCTTCACGTGCCAGTAATTTCACCCGCACCCATCAAATCGAAACACAGGAATGGTGACAGAAGTAATAACTCTTGCTGCCGGTCGCAAATAGCACAATAACCCCGCCTGTCGCAACTTACGTAATAATGGGTCAGTAAATAAACCTCTGGTGGCTGTGAAACAAAATAGGTCTGCCTTGAGCCATTGTTTGAGTTAATGCAGTGTTTGCGAGACGCGATGCCGGTACAATAAGACAATGGGCTTGTGAGAGCTGCTGACTTTGGACTTAATTAGTTATTTACCTAGTTTTTTTATCACGTTTTCATAATAAGATTTGTCATCATTTTTAACTAGCACATCAGTAGGCCTACCGGGAACCAATCGTGTGAAATCGGTGTGCGGTGCCTGACGCCGTGTGCAGTGCCTGACGCCTATCGCCGATCGTATCGCCCATCTCTGCCACCATTTTGTATGGAGAAACCAAAAGCGCCCCTAGCGGATTCTTCAAGAATCTTGAATAGCGATTGCGAGACGGTGACGTGTCCACGTCAGCTGGTGTATGATTGGTAGGCCTACAAACCTTTTGAAAGACATAAAAACACTTAAATTCTAAACTTTTTATAAAGTCCCAAAAGTTAAGAGCCGACGGGATTTGAACACGCGTCCCTCCCCTTGGTACGGGGCTTGGGTCGCTTTAGTGCTGAACAGTTCATAAGAGTTATTCATCGAGTGTGATTTGGATCCGATGCCGCAGCGGTCAGCGCAGTCCCGTACCAAGGGGAAGGTCGCGGGTTCCAATCCCGCTCGGCTCTTAGCTTAAATTATTTATGAAAAATTGCGAGCAGCTACTTTGTGTGCAGACCGATTAAACACAGTTAAAAAAATAGTTTTGATCCTAACACGCTGTCTAATAACTCCATTTTCAATAGCTCACCATCACAATTTTAAACATGTTCAAAGAAATAAATTACCTTTATATTTTACTGTACAAAATACTGACCTAATTAGTATTCCAAAAACGTACAGGTAAATAAGGACAGGCGATAAAATATTTTACTGTCGAAAATAAAGTAAAAATTTGCTTCGAAATGCTAATTAAAAGCGCCCATCGTACCTTTTACTCATTAGTACTGTCTAGCTCATTCACCACTTCGTTATGCTCAAAGAGGAACTTTATAATTTCATTTCGTGTCTTTAGTTACTAACAAAATTCAGTTTGTTTATTTGTATCGTTCGCTAGGCTTAAAATATAATATACTAGCGGCCGCCCGTGGCTTCGCTTACCCCATTCCCGTATTTTTTTTTGGGTTTTAAGTATTTTATGTGCGTTTCCTGGTTCTAAGCTACCACCCCACCCATCAGTTTTCAGCCAAATCGGTTCAGCCGTTCTTGAGCGATAAATAGTAGGTATTACGAACACGCCTTTCTTTCATATTAAATAGATATCTGGCCTTATAGATTAGACAGGTATATTTTTAAAACAATAATAAAATGTTATGGGTGATGACCACTTAACATTAAGTGGGCCCACAGTTTATACAATCCCCAAAGGTTTTATAAAAAAAACTTTAACCGTAATCCGAGAAGTGTACAAAAGATCAATTTTAAAAAGTAAAAGTAGCAGTTGCTCCATGAAAGAAAATGGTCTGAATGAGTTTGATTATTGTTTTAGGCAGGGCTTTTGTTTGGGTAAAAACTTTGAAAAGGGGCATAAGTTGGTATACTCGTAGTGGGCGGGATAATGGACCGAGTTCGTTTCCTCTGTTGTATTCGGGGTGAGAAACCGCGCTTGCCACTTCCCTCAAAGGCTGGTAGAGTTGTCCACCTATAAAAATATTATCATTGTAAAAAAAAAATGATGCCTCGAGTTAAAAGACGCATCAGTGCATTGTAGGACACATTCTTGGTGTGCGTGACCTGTAAGGCAATGCTTTATTATAGGCGATTGTTATTACCAGACACAGACACAGATATTTGTTCTCTGTCTGGGTGTTATGAATTTACAAAAAATAAAATAGACAAAACCAATTTACTATTTTTTACGAATTTTTATTTATAGATAAGTATTATTTATTATAATAAGTTTATTATATATTATTATAAGTATAATTTACTATTTTTTACGAATTCCTCTTCCCTTTCGGCCACGATTACGAGCGGACGTGTGTCGTTGTTTTCTCTGCATTAATTTTATCTGGTGGAGCCGCGCCGCGCCCTAGGACTTCGCCACCTTGCCGCTGAGACGATTTGGAGCTTCGCCCCCTGTTTACTGCGAGAGGACCGAGAGAGCGCCTGAGTGAGTTCCGATCCACTTTTTGCTGTCCTCGGGAATTGAACTGGCGGCTCTTGCGTGTCGGCCGGTGCGTCTATCAACTGAGCCAGAAGAACAGTGAGCGATCGCGTCGAAATTATCACCCAGTAGTAGTAACTCTCGAGTGCTACGCCACCATCTACGTATCGCTACGAAGCCAGACGTGCTACGAAGTTGCTACACTACAGAACTGTATTAAGCGCCTGCGAATATTTACATACGCATTCATCACATCGACGTAAGCCTAAACTGAATTGACTTTAGTTAGTTTTAACTAGACAAATACTCGTAAGTAGTGTCGTTTACTATTTTTGGTACTCAGTTTTGGTAGAAAAATGACAGATAATATTACTGAAGCTGATAGATCAGTCTCTGACTCTGAACTGAGCCAATATAGTCATGATAAAACGCCGCAGAATCATTTTGTCAGCTTCAAAAGAAAAAGGACTATTGAGTACACTTCAGAACTGAGTACTTTTAAGGAGGAAATTAAGTCGATGCTGTATGAACAGGAGCAAGAATTGAGAAAAATTCTGAAGGATATTCAACAAAGCAACCAAACCATACAGTCATCTGTAACGGTACTTACGTCTCAAAATGATGAATATAAAAAGAAAATTGAACAATTGGAAAGCAAGATCCAAGATGATAAAAAATATATTTCTACGCTGGAGGACAAGATTGAGGACATGCAAATAGCGAGTCGCAAAGCGAACTTTGAAATAAAAAATGTACCGAAGAGAAGTCCTGAAACCAAAGAAGACCTAATCGGTATGGTAATGAACTTGTCTAAGAATGTTGGGGGCAGCTTGAATAAAAATGATATTAAGGATATTTACCGCGTGCGGGGTAAGAAAGAGGGCTCCCCGAATACTCCAATTATTGTAGAGACGTCTTCTACAATAATCAAGACTGACATCTTGAAGTTGAGCAAAAGTTTTAATGTCAGACAAAAGAACAAGCTTCGTGCCTTGCATCTGGGCCTCCGCACTTCTGAGGATACGCCTATCTATGTGTCGGAGCAACTGACGGCCAAAGGCTCCCGCCTACATTTTCTGGCTCGCGATCTGGCCAAGTCCAACCAGTACAAATTCTGTTGGACTGCATATGGCAAGGTGTATGTCAGGAAGGAGGAGAACTCTCCAATTATTACCATCAGATGTGAAGCGCAGGTACAACACCTACTACAGCAACGATGACTTTCTGTGGTAGAGCTTGGAGGGTCTTGTTGCATGCTTTCTATATTTAAGGTTTATTGCTTGTTAATGCTTGCATTATCATGTATCTTCTTTTTAGTGATCGGTAGAAGATGTTTAAATGCTTTATCAACTAACATTCAAATTTTAGTATCAAATTGTAATACGTACACATTCTCTTTCTATCTGATTGTTTCTATACACACTCTCCAGTATTTCTTCATACTTCCAGTATACACTTACAAGAGTTATAACAAAATAACCACCAATGTACTCGCAGTAGCCCGTATGTTTTTGGATCAATTGATATGTTCCATAGTTTGTCTAGTGAAACCGTTTACAAATAACTGTAATCTACATAATGACAGCAGCCTTTCTATAGTTTCTCATTATGGATAGTTCCCGTTCGACTTTGAACGAGATAGATGACATTGAAATTGCTCATGCTATTCAATGTGACATTGAGGATCTTGCGCAAAATATAGTGGTCAAAGACAAAGACCTTACAATTGTTTCTCAAAACATTAGAAGTATTTACGCTAATATTGATGATTTAAATGCAAACCTGAGCCTACTTAAAGCTGATCCAAATGTACTTATTCTTACTGAATGTAGATTAAACCCCAACAAACCTGTTCCATGTCTAAAAAACTACACTTCTTACGCAACAACTCGTCAACTTAACCAGAACGATGGAGTGGTTGCCTATGTTAAAAATGGAAATACTCCGACCAGTGTTAAAGAAGTGAATCTGGATCATGCATCGTGCCTCCAGATTGATACGATCAATTTAACCATACTTGGTGTATATCGTTCGCCATGTAACACGAATACTGAGACATTCATAAACTCGTTAAATTTACACCTAGAATCATTAAATACTAATAAAAACATAATACTAACAGGTGACATAAACATTAATCTAATCTCGAGAGAAATGGAACTAGCTCACGACCGAAATAATAGATTAAATTATTTAAATATGTTAGCTATGCATAGCGTTATGCCAGGACATGTATTTCCAACTAGGGAAAACAACTGTCTGGATCATTACATGCTTAAGCTTGACAAAGATAAGATTAGTGCACAAATTGCTGTTTTAAACACTACCATTACCGATCACCAAATGATATTTTTGAATATTTCCTATCAAAACTGTAATAATAAAGGTAACAAAATCAAAACCATAACTAATTTTGACAATGCTCTTCTCAGTTTGGCAACAAAGAATCTCCAAGAGCTAATTTTCTGTGACGATCCGGACAAAGTCATGGAACGCTTGGTCGCATTATAGAATCCATACAAGAAAACACCAGTAGTGTGCATGTTTCAAGCAGTAAACATACCATTAAACCATGGATCACCCCTGGTATTCTACGTTGTATAAGAAATAGAAACAAGCTCCAAAATAGTTGCGATTAGATCCATTCAATGAAATCTTGAGAATAAGCTATAAAAGATACAGAAACTATTGTAACAACTTGATTAAGAAACTCAAACGGAACTATGAACGAAAACAATTGGAAAAATCTACTGGTAATTCTAAACTTCTCGGGAAGAATATTAAAAACATAGCACATTTAAATAGATCCAAATCTGACTCCACTAACCTACTAAAATCGAAGGCTTCTCCTTCTGAATCAGTGAACTATGTTAATGATTTTTTCTCCAGTATCGGTAAAAAATCAAATCAAAATCAAACTAAATCAACTAAATCCTGAAATGAATTATACGCAGCTTAATTCTTTTGTCCTCCTAGATACTGACCCCGAAGAAACACACAATGTTCTCATGGGCCTCAAATCCGATAGCGCCCCCGGCTGGGATAATATTCCCACTAGCTTTCTTAAGCTTGCCAACAAACTGGTAGTTCCCATTATCAGTCATTTAGCTAATCTTTGTTTTAAAAATGGTATTTTCCCCGCTTTGTTGAAGCAATCTATTATAACCCCTGTTTTTAAGAATGGTGATATTAATGATATTAATAATTACAGGCCAATTTCTGTCTTACCCGCCATTTCAAAAATTATAGAAAAGCTACTAAATTCAAGATTAATAAAGTACCTCGATCAGTACCAATTATTATCAGACGCACAATATGGCTTCAGAAATGGAAGGTCTACTGAAGATGCTGTCACCGCACTTAGTTCATACATAGTAGAACAAGTTGATCGAGGGCGAAAGTGTTTGGGTGTGTATCTAGACATAAAAAAAGCATTTGACACGGTACACGTGCCAAATCTAGTAAAAAAATTAGAAAATATTGGCATTAGGGATACACCATTGGCTTTATTTACCGACTATCTGAGTGATCGTAAGCAAATAGTTAAAATTGGACAATATAAGAGTGAATATTCTAGCATATCATATGGCGTCCCACAAGGCAGCGTCCTTGGGCCGACCTTGTTCCTTGTCTATATAAATAATCTGTGCAATCTCAAAATAAGCAATGCAAGAATTTTCTCATACGCAGATGACACCGCTATTATATTCTCTAGCACATCTTGGAATAAAGCTCGCAAGGAGGCTGAGTTGGGACTTATTACAATTAACCAATGGCTCAAGACAAACTTACTAACCCTCAATGCCTCAAAAACTAACTTTATGTGCTACACGATTTATTCTACAACACAACCTGACAATGATTTTTTCTTAAGAATACATAATTCTGATAACGCACACAATGAATGTAACTGCCCTATCATAAGTAAAGTAGCTTCAACCAAATATTTAGGTATCATGATGGACCAAAGACTAACTTGGTATGCACAAATTGAAATACTCTCAACTCGAATCAGGAAACTCATATGGATATTTAGGATACTTAGACACGTAGCCCCCCCGATATTACTGAACAGAATATATTCCTCTCTAGCCGAGTCTATTTTAAGATACTGTATTCCAGTGTGGGGTGGAGCTGCGAAAACTAAATTTATAGAATTAGAAAGGGCTCAGCGATCACTTATTAAAGTAATGCACTTCAAACCATACCGATACTCTACAGACCTTCTTTACTCATCTTGCCAGTTATTAACTGTGCGGAAAATTTATATTTTACAAACCTTACTTAGACTACACAGAACTTTGATTTTCGATCCTAACACGTTGACTCGGAGGAGAAAAGATAAAGCTGTAAAAATCTGTGTCACTAAAACTTGTTTCGCAAGTAAACAATACGTTAAGCAATCAGGACATCTATACAATACCATCAACAAAACTTTGGATATTTACACTAGCCTTTATTACGAATGTAAAACTACTCTATCTGAGTGGTTACTTACAAAACACTATGAAGAGATAGAAGCTCTCCTCCAATATGTACATTAACTACCTACCTATCTATTAAACTAAAACTATTACTATTTACCCTTAATCCCTTACATTATCTTTGGATAATCTCTCGATAAACAATTACACACACTTGTTATTCTAGTAATAATTAATATTTTGTGTACCAATAATATTTTACTTTAAGAAAAATTGTACTTAATTTAAATTTATTTAAGCTCTTTTTATTTTGTGTAACCATATATGGATATGGAAGAGCGAGGTCCTCTAACACAAGTATTCTCTTACTTAATAGAGGGCCTCCACATTGTGAACTTCTGCTTATTATTTTGGCTACAGAAATAAAATATTTTTCATTTTTCATTTTTTCATATATTAGCTATCTGGCTTCCATAGTACAAGCACTGCTTAATTTGGGGCTAGATAGTGTTGTGTCAATACGATCCTCCATGTCTTTCCTGTGGATTAGGCCGACTAAGTTGTCAGGATGGTATAGGTGCTGTGGAAGCCTATTCCATCTAAAATCCTGTCCCAGACACTATAGCGTCCCTCGAGTAGAGGCATGAGTAATCACCAGTTGCTCCTAACGCTATATAAATCATCTACAATAGATGCAAAGGTCTACTTTACGTTTTATCATACATAGTTTATTTTTATTATCATATTGTTAAATTATTTTGACATATCCAAGTGTAACCATGTTATTTTACTGGAATAAAATACTGAATCTATTACACGGGTATTTATCGCGTTAATTACCACATTTTATTTATTTTCCCAACGTTTCGGGTATGTTGCAATAGCCGTGGTCGCGGGCACGGCTATTGCAACCCGTGTAATAGAATCAGTATGTGTTATGATCGTGAAAGTTTAATAAGTACTATGGAATAAAATAAACGAATCTGAATCTGTTGTGTGGATTGCATAATATCTTATACCTTTAAACGAGAAAATCTTGTATATATATTTAGGATCTCGGAAACTGCGCCAACGATTTTCATGAAATTATGTATACAGAGGGTTTCGGGGCGATAAATCGATCTAGTTAGGATTCATTTTTAGAAAATGAGTCTGTTCGTTAAAAAAAAACTAAAAACATAAACTGAATATGTGACTGCTCCTGCCATCTATTGACGATTGTGAGCAACTAACTGCAAGCATGTCCAGCAGATGGCGTTGTTCAGTAAGAATAAACCAGTAAAGATAATAATATGACTCATAGGATTTCTTAAATATACAAATTAACGAAAAAAATTCCGAGCGAAGCTCGGTTACCCACTATTGGGTCAACACCCCAGCCCTACAGGTCAGTACGGACAACACGGCATTAAGTGGAAATCCTTTTATCTGACGCAGCAGCCGCGTTCAGCGACGCGTGCCATTGCCTCCGTGTGATAACATGCAGGGTGTATGCGAATTATAGCTGGAAAAGACTGAAAACGCGTATAACCTACAGAAGAACACGAAATAGTGAACAGTCACGCCAGTTTTTTTTTTATGACTGAGAGCAAAACTTTTAACTGACAATATAGTAAAAATGCAGAAAGGTCGAGCACGCTTAGCAATAATCCATTTGTTCACTCGTGCGGGATTCCACTAGTTTTTCATAACATAAAATTCGTTCTCATAGAACTGGCACCATAGAATGTTGTTATTGAATGCTGAAAATTGGCTTACAAAAGATTTTGACCTTGAGATTCAAACAAATACCATCAATAGTTGGTACAAATACCAGTAGCTTTATACCTACCATAAATATTAATATTAACAATATCTTGGAAGGCCAAGACGGGCATAAAACAACAAACGATGGAGATAACTGAGAACAACCCTTTAATATTTCAAGAAAGAAAAATTCCATAAAGAGGGTTTTCTAAAATATAGGTACCGTCTTGCGGCGTTACAATATTAAACCGTCAATAGTTAACCGATTGGGTTTACAAAGAACGAGAGAAAAAGAGCCCAATACATGAATAAGTCGAAATCGAAAAGGCTGCTCACACCTATGTCGCTGGCGATGGCGATCAATGAAACGCTGTTAAATATCTCTGTCAAATTTGACAGTGTTTCATTGATCGCCATCGCCAGCGACCTAGGTGTGCGCAGGCTTGAAAGAGAGAAAAGGTTACTCGAGAGCATAAAATTAAATACTAACGGGTGTTTGAGCCTATACGGTTTGGGTTCCTACTTGCTGAGGAGGTAGCCAGAAAACGTCATCAATGAATTATGCTTTCTTCAAAATTATTTAACGTATAATGATAGATGAAAAAATGCTACTCTACATTACATAATAATATATTTTTATTGTTTTTATCTTTGGATCAAGGCCATATGAATAATATTTTTTAGATAAAAGTCAGTCAATAGACAAATCAGCCGTCATTGGCTTTGAAGCTGGTGGTGTTTTTCTACAAAACCGTAGGAAACATTTTCATTTAAATGAGAAACTAAATATATACAACTCTTACGTTACTGACTGACTGACAACGCACACCCTAAACCGTAAGTCCTGCAAGCATGAAATTTGGATGTTCCTTTTATAGCGTAATGGTACACTAAGAAAGAAAATTGGAAAGTTATTTCCCTAAGAGGAGAAACTTTTAAAGGAAAAATCAACGCACAGCCTAAGCTTTTAGTCCTAGAAGCATGAAAATTGGTGGGGAGGTAGCTTAGTACCAGGAGAAGGAAATAAATATGACATTTTATCCCGAAAAAGTAACGGAAATGGGGCGTAACGGCAACGGGGCGAGCGAAGCTGCGGACGGCCACTACCACTAGTATTACATAATACACTTTCATTCTAACTGCTCACACTTAAATTATACAAACATAGATAAACATTTTATTAGCTTCTTAGCACATCCGTACGTAACTACTACCTAACTTACATCCGTAGGTACCTACCGACCGTGATCTTATAAGACCTCTGCGTGACCTTTAAAGCAACCGAAATCTCAGGACCTTGACAGGAACATCCTGAATAAACATAAAGTTTGACTAACAAACAAATTCTAGGCATTGTTTTGGGGTTTTTGCTACTTTAATAAAGCTCTATTCAAACATTACACTGAATGCCGCGGGCTGATTCCGCTTATTTTGTGTTTGTAGTAATTTGTATATTAGGTTATCTTTATTTCGATGCCCAGGTAGAAAAATTGTTTTATTTTATTTTAGATCATTCTAGAATAAAAAGATTTCAAATGTACCTTAAAGAGGATGTTTTCTTGCAACTGAGCCTATTTTTTTTCATATAACTAGCTGATGGAGCAATCATATCTAAGGCACACCTGATATTTAGTGGTAACAATCGCCTATAACAAAGCCTCGTAGGTCACGCACTTCAGAAACGTGCCTTACTACCTTGCGTCCATCAAATCGAGGCTGCTGTTCAGCCTCACGTGCCAGTAATTTCACCGGCACCCACACCCATTAAACCGAAACACAGCAATGCAGATTCACGGCTGGATAGACATTAGTGGTACTACTTCCCCGAATGAGCGTGGAACTGGCACCTAGACTCACCTAGCTTTAAGACATTTCAAAGTGATCTTAGTGATAAAAAAAAAAAAAAACCCATTTATTCCATAGCTACATTTGCAATATGTATTTATTCAAGCAAATATGTATTTATTCAATAGATCTTAGTGATAGTATTGAATAAATACATATTTGACTTTGACTTTGAGCCCTTCAGATTTATAAAAGGATCATATAAAAAAACGGTAGGAACCGAGCCGTAGTTTGTTGCCTGTTCTTCTAGGCTTGGTCGCGTGGAACTGGCACCTAGACTCACCTAGCTTTAAGACGTTTCAAAGTGATTCTTGTATCGTATTGAATAAAATTTTATTGAGTTTGAGTTTGGCCTGTTAAACAAGGCCTCACAGTGCAAAATTAAGGCTAAGTTGTTGATAAAGGGGTGCAAATGCCCTCAACACCATTTATACATCCCTCAAATATAAAATATCACCTTATTTACCCAGCACTGGCTCATTTAATTGTATTCCCTTGAGGGAACTTTGTAGGTTCGCCATCTCTATTTACCATAACAACCCATAACTCATGCCTAGCACGATAAGTGTGTTTACACATGTCTACGGTTTCCGTATTAACGGCAATGCGAGGAATAAAAAAATTATCGTAAGCTAATGTCCTATAACTAATTAATGACCTACTTACCAGTATTAGAATCTTTCGTAGTATTTCTCTTGCTAACCGAAGAAGAGATTAGAGATTAAGAAATATATTCACAAAAAAGACCCAGTCACTTACATGTGAATAGTTATTTAACATAAAATAAAAACTGCACTAGGTTTGTCGTTCAATTACGTAGTAGGTTATACTTATTTTATATTTCGTAACATTGATTGATTGACCTTTTATGTTTTTATTGTTTTTTTTTTTATTATGGACAATCGACACAACTCTATCTAACCCCAATACCATCTTGTCCATAATATTTTTTTTTTATTTATCTATTTTTTATAAATACAATACTTAGAATACAACATAACATCCAGACAGAAAACAAACATCTGTGTTCACTACACAAATTGTTAGCGATGGGGATCAAACCCACGCCCTCCGTATACATGTAATAAGAAGCTAATTGTAATAGTCTATATATTTCCCGTAGATTGAGAAGAATGATATGGCGCAGTTTGTTTGGAGGCGGAAATTTATTGGTGGCTATAATCTTACTTTGCTATAATATAAGTAGAGTTACTAGTATAGTATTATCTTATCTGTGGTAGAGTGAAATTTCATGGAAAACATCGGAGACAATAAATTAAACACTTCTAGTAAATAGTAGTGAATAGTACTAGTGAATAGTACTAGTGAATAGTAGGACTCAACGATCCTGCTAAATCTGCTGCGATCCTTGACTGGCCTCTCAGCTCAGTTGGTAGTAGCTCTGCCTTCTGTGCCGTAGGTCGTGAGTTCGATCCCCACCGAGAACAAATATTTGTGTGATGAACACAGGTGTTTGTTCTCTGTCTGGGTGTTATATTGTATTCTAAGTATGTATTTACAAAAAAAATGCATATAAATGTATTATAATCAGCTATCTGGTTTCCATAGTACAAGGTCTGCTTAATTTGGGGCTAGATAGTGTGGTGTAAATTGTCTATAATATTTATTTATTTAAATAAAAAGCTTAAATTCAGACAAAGAAATTATGGAATCAGAAAAAAACACAAGTGATTTACGCTCTTCAGCACGCACATTACAACACTTAACTCAAGAACGGCTGAACCGATTTGGCTAAAAATGGGTGGGAAAGTAGCTTAGAACCGGGAAAAGAACCAACATAGAATTTTTATCTCGAAAAAAATACGGAATCCGGAACACGGGGAGCGAAGCCGCGGGCGGCCGCAAGTAATCAAATAAAAGTATGATAGCAAAGAGTCGGTATACCTCAAAGGATTAGTAATCTGAAGTGGCAATGGGCTGGTCATATTTGCCGTATAGAACAGACAATCGTTAGAGCAAACAAATACTAAAGTGGAGACCGCGTTTAGGTAAGCGTAGTGTAGGACGCCCTCCGGCAAGGTGGGGCGACGATCTGCGAAATGTAGCTGGCAAGCACTGGAGGAGAAGAGCCAAAGACCAGGCTCAGTGGCACGTCTTGGGAGAGACCTGCGTCCAGTAGGCCTACCATGAGCTCTGTCTGGTTCTGTCTCTGGTTCTGGTTTTGAATCTGTGTGAGTGTTGACTAAATAAATCCGACATCAAAACGTCACACACACAGTATAATGCACTGGTGAGCACTCACAGACTCAAATCAGAGCCAGAGACAGAGCCAGACAGAGCTCATGGTAGGCCTACAGCAGTGGATATAGGTAGATGATGATGATGATAGCAAAATTGCACACGGTCAATGGCATGGCTTAACTCTCTTGTATGATAAAGTGTTCTAAGTCGACGCTACAAACAGGCAGGCGATATATCACTCTTCGGCTCCAGCGACTGAGCAATTAATATCAATGGAATCCGACCTTTTGATAGTTTTGTTTTTTATTTCCGCTAGCCTCCGCACACGAGGCTATTTCGAAATCAATTCGTATTAGAGGGTGGGTTGGTCTTTGCACCTACTGTAGAGTATTTTTCAGCGTCATGGGTGATTTTCAATCGTGCTTTTTTTGTGGCAGAGTTAATACCAATTCAGTAACGAGAAGAGTGCTAGGTATGAATGTGGATGGATATAAAAGTAGAGGTAGGCCAAAGAAAATATGGATAGATTGTGTGAGGGAAGACATGGGTAAGAAGGGAGTGACTACTGAAATGACGGGTAATTATTATTACTATTAATTTATTTATTTTCGGTCAACATAGATCATTTTGTTAGTAACACTTGAAAACTTGAAAACAAGTTCTTAATTAACCTATACCTATACACGTCATACATTTATATGGAGAGAACCCCGCAGCTTATCTATGTGTAGTTTTGCTTGTCTTTACATGAACCATATCGCAACGGTTCATGTAATGACAATCAAACCTACTGGCAAACACGCTCAGGATGGTGTTGGAGTTGGCCCGCACTCTGCGCACCCGATAATAGAGGAGTGGAGAACGAAAACCTGTTGTGCCAACCCCAAATAGTAAAAAGATGAGTCCGTGACAGTCTGCAAGCCCATCAACACCGCTAAGCTTCCAGCTCCAAATATCTCAAATAGAATGACACAGGTCCGTGGGCACACGGATTAAAACAGTTAGTCCTCTGCGTGTATCGTTTCAACTGACATTGGAATACAAAAAATAATTAATAATTAATAATAATTAAAATTAAAAAAAAGGAGAGCAATTTAAAGCTTGTATTTTATTGTTCTCAATTTCTGAAACAGAATTTACAAGTATCAAATTAAATTTTACAATGCAGATATAATATAATTTGTTTTATGTATATTATAAACTAGCCTATGGGCAAGTGAAGTTTAAAAACCTTGAGAAACCTACTTCAGGGTCCAACTGCTGAACCGATTTTGATGAAATTTCTATGAGACTAATCTGGAATGTAACCTTCCAAACAAAAATCATTTTTTTCGAATACGCTTCTAAATGACGAAGTCATACGATAGCAAAAATAAGAAATAAAATACAACCGAATTGAGAACCTCCTCTCTTTTTTATTTGAAGTCGATTAGAAAGGCTATGTCGGTTAAATTCGTCTGCCAAGCGAAGTGAATACACTTCTGTTTTCTCCTCCTCACAAATGTGATGAAATACGTGTGCTTTGATCATTACACACTTATATCACAATGTTCCTTTTTCACATTATGCTTTGAAAAGCTTAGGTCAGTGATCTGAACTCGGTTTTCTATTTATAGCTGCAGACCGAGGTTGGAGTTAAACCCTTTGAACCCATTCCAATTGGTGTCTCAACTTTAAATGGGATATCTGATAGATCTGCTTTTAATTTGACATGTATGTATAGAAAAACCAGTCTAAAAATGCACGCCCCTCCACCACGTTTTCTTGAAGTTGGCTCACAGCAAAGTACTTCAAAATGATCTTTGTGATGTAGGTATTATAGAACAATTTACTTTGACTGACTGAAGTAGTGGGACGTGCAGTTTAAGGCCGAGATTCATAGACGTGACTTTGCTTTACAGCAAAGGAGTCTTCGCAAATTAAGCTTTGTTTATCGAAGTTTACCTTCAACATTTTGAATAAAGAAGAGCTTGACAGAACTATAAAATATATTTCTGGTTGAAAGTAGAACTTTCCATCAAAGTAAAGTCAAAGTGCGGTCTATGAATCTGGGCCTCAGATTGGAAGATCTCACACCACCAGTTTTGCAATAAATGAATTATGAATCCGGTAGTTTTTTCATACTTAGAAAAATAGTTTATTGTCAGTTATAGGGCAAAAATCAAAGATCGCGGAAATAATTATTGAGTTTTTCGTTTTCCTATTAGCTCAGTTGGTAGTAGCTCTGCCTTCTGCGCAGTAGATTGTGGGTTCAATCCTTAACGAGAACAAATATCTGTGACGTAGATGTTTGTTCTTTGTCTAGGTGTTATATTGTATTAAGTATATTATATTTATTTACAAAAAAAGTGTTTTAAGTATTATTTCAGCTATTTGGTTTCCATGGTATAAGCTCGGCTTAATTTTGGGGCTAGATTGTGTTGTGTGAATTGTCCACAATATTTATTAATTTTATATGTGTAATCTGATTCTTAAGATCAGTAAAATGTTTTTCTTTCTTTCTTTCTTAATAAATCAGTGGTAAGTATCACATGCAATCTCCACACGTCTCGAAGAACCGTTTTCAGAAATCGATAGCTTAACCTCGAAAGCTATTTCAGAGATTTGCACCCTTCCTAAAGCTTTAAGCTACACCCCCGTTCAGCGTTCAGTCGCACTTTGTGGTTTTTCGTCACCTTTTTATAATGGTTATCACCTTGGCGCAGTGTACATAACCCTAAAAACGGAACCCTTATAGATTCGTCATGTCTGTCTGTCTGTCTGTCTGTCCGTCCGTATGTCACAGCCATTTTTCTCCGAAACTATAAGAGCTAGACTGATGAAACTTGGCGAGTAGATGTATTCTTTACACAAAAGTAGAAACAAAAAAATTGGGGGGTCCCCATACTTGAAACTGAAACTCAAAAATATTTTTTTCATCAAACCCATTTACGTGTCACGCTTTTTGTACAATAACATATTTTTTTCATTTGATTATTAGAGTTTTATTTTTAACTTTTTAGTTCTATTATAGATGTGTTCAATTATAGTGCAATTCACGAAGACGCGCTCCACTATTCCTCCTAACCGTTTATAGTATATGTTAAACGCCATCTAATGTTTAACATCGAAACTAATATATAAACGTCAAGAATTAATTAGTTCCGTCCATATCCGCGTGCGACACCAGCGCACGCGGCATAAATAGTTGTCACGAGGCCACCCCGCCCTCTTTCTGCTCGGAATCACCGACCGACGCATACTTGTCACTCCTTACTCTTTATACCCAATAAACCTCTTCAATCATTCCAGGTCGCATCATTTTACAGTATATGTGTGCAAGCTTCCGTCAATGTTGAGTGTTATCGGTACACACTAATTACCTATGAGTGCACACGCACACTACAATGAATAGACTACGGTTCGCGACTGCCGCTCGGAGCAAACTCCCCGCACCCCGCGATCCCTTCAACCGACAGTTGGTGGGGCGCGTCTTCGTGAATTGCACTATCTATAGTTATAAAAGCGTGTTTTTTTAAACTATATTTTATTGTTATATTTGAATTTGTTCATTGTTAGTAGTTTAGTAGTTAATTGTTGTTCATTGTTAATTGTGATGCTTTTTCTTCTTCTTCCTGCTCTTATCTTACTAGGTGGGGTTGGCACATGTATTTTTCTTACATTCTTCTCTATCACTCGCCATCTCAGTAATCTCTTCTTTCTTGACCGTATCATCACTCACACAATCCACCCATGTTTTCTTAAGCCTACCTCTACATTTATATCCATTTACATTCATGTTTAACAAACACTCTTGCGTATAAAACATTATTTTAGGCGTCCAGTAAATGGGGGCATGGGCTAAAAAAATCCCCTTGGTTCATTCTACTAATATGAGTATTGCGAAAGTAAACTACTATACAGTGTTGTAAAAGAGTGTACAGGGTGAAAGAGTACGCGCAATATATCTATGCACGTGACAGCGTAGAAAATGTAAAAAAAAAATACGGGTTGCACTCCGGGAGTGCCGGCAGAAGTGAAAACTTGATTATTAACGTAGGAACCCTAAAAGTTGTTTATTTTATCAAGTTCCTCAATGTAGTAAAACCCCAATCAAAGTCCTAAGGAACCCTAAAAATTTTAGCATTATCAAGCTCCTAAGTGTAGTTGAAATTCCAATCAAAGTGCTAAGGAACCCTAAAATTGTTTACATAATCAAGGTCCTAAGTGTAGTTGAAAGTCCAATTAAAGGCCTAAGGAACCCTAAAAGTTGTTTATTTTATCAAGTTCCTCAATGTAGTAAAACCCCAATCAAAGTCCTAAGGAACCCTAAAAATTTTAGCATTATCAAGCTCCTAAGTGTAGTTGAAATTCCAATCAAAGTCCTAAGGAACCCTAAAAATGTTAACATTATCAAGCTCCTAAGTGTAGTTGAAACTCCAATCAAAGTCCTAAGGAACCCTAAAAGTTGACCACTTAATCAAATTCCTCAATGTAGTAAAACCCCAATCAAAGTCCTAAGGAACCCTAAAAATTTTAACATTATCAAGCTTCTAAGTGTAGTTGAAACTCCAATCAAAGTCCTAAGGAACCCTAAAAGTCGACCATTTAATCAAATTCCTCAATATAGTATAACCCCAATCAAAACCCTATACGGAACCCTAAATTTTACGTAAAGCCAAATCCTCAACGGGTCGGAACCGCTAGAAGGGACCTTGTCGCGCGACCTACAAGTAGGTCCTAAATGAAGTAAAACGGCAGACATAGGAGGAGGGGGTTCTGGGGGGCTAAGGGGGGTCACAGCACGGCTCGCTTCGCTCGCCGCGCTGTTCCCCATGGTCGCGTGGCGGCTCGCTTCGCTCGCCGCGACGCTCCCCCCGGGTTCAGGAAGAGGGGGTTCTGGGGGGCTTAGGGGGGTAACAGCACGGCTCGCTTCACTCGCCACGCTGTTCCCCGTGATCGCGTGGCGGCTCGCTTCGCTCGCCGCGACGCTTCCCCCGGGTTTCGGAGGAGGGGGTTCTGGGGGGCTTAGGGGGGGTCACAGCACGGCTCGCTTCGCTCGCCGCGCTGTTCCCCGTGGTCACGTGGCGGCTCGCTTGGCTCGCCGCGACGCTCCCCCCGGGTTCAGGAGGAGGGGGTTCTGGGGGGCTTGGGGGGAGTCACAGCACGGCTCGCTTCGCTCGCCGCGCTGTTCCCATGGACGCATGGCGGCTCGCTTCGCTCGCCGCAATGCTCCACTCGAAAAATAAATACAGTAGATCTATAAAATCATGTACCAATGACCACTACTACCTGCCGCGGGCGGCCGCTAGTTCATAAAATCTATAATAGGTATGTACCTATACCTACTACAGTCACGAAAAACGCCTTGGTATGCTTTTCACTAACTATTATCTATTCTGTGACGTTACCGTGTCATAGTAACTACTAGCGTATCTGTAGCGTCGCTTTTTCGATTTTTATTATGAACTCTACGTTGTAGTCTTAGGGTACATTTCTGCAAAAAATCCGTCCTACGCTTTTTCGATCAGGGTCACGTGATCCTGACGCGAGTTTAAGATTTTATCCCCATTCAGAAAGTGCTCAACGCCGCTAAAGAAGTTTTCACTTCAAAAACTAGCTTAGAAGAGTCTCCCGATTCCAAATATGATCTTACATTAAACGCAATGCAAGTACGATTGTCCCATTCATGTTTGTGATCGAAAGATATATTTCCAGTCCATTTTCCAAGACACCTGTCACACGCAGAATTCTTCTTCTTCTTCTTCTTAATGAATGGCATCTGTCTATTTCGCATGAATTTTGCCAGTGTGGAGTAGTTAAATGAGAATGAGAATAATGATAATATATTACATAGATAAAATACTTTTCCGTCAAGTCGAGTCAGTCAAAGTCGAGTCGGCCCTACTTGGCTTTGATAACAAAATTTTGGTCTTTTGTTTTCATAACCAACAGAAACCTTTTTGATCAAATCAGAATATCACATATTACACTTTTATTCCAACTGCTAACAATTTGAGCTAAGACCTTAAGTAATGTTGGTTAAAATACCACCGAAATTACACGACAAAACTCAGAATAACACCAGAAAAACAATTAAAATGAAAAAGCTATGTGACTTCCCAAAATGACAAAAAACAAATCCCCACACTCAGAGTTATCTTGCGCGGACTCTATGTTTGGTGGTATGTTCTCCCTGTCAACCTGTCATCTTGATTGAACAATATTTGTCAATGTCAAGCGGGTAAAAACAAAAGACAGCCAAGTCAGCTGTCATGCTTGATGAAAATGAATGATACTCTCTTCACTTTTCAATCCTCCAGCTCGCTCTAACACAATTCCAACGTAATTTAATTCCTTGAATTGAATCAACAGCGTCAAACGACTTCTTCTATTCTATTCAAGGCACGTTTTCAGAAGCGCTATGGGTACAGCATACCTAGTTTAATTCTATTTCTTTTAGAAATCCTCTCTGTTGTTCTCTAAAAGGCTGAACATCTGCTTGCCTCAAGTTGATGGACGCAGGGCAGTGCATCGTAGGGCACGTTTGTAATGTGCGTGGCCTATGAAGTAGTGCTTTTTTTGTCTTAATATGCTTTTTCCATCAGCTAGTGTATAAAAAAATGCATCTTAGGAAAAACATGTGGGCACGTAAATTCGAAGCCTACATGCAACTTATCAGCTTTCTGTAGTACCTATTCATTAACTCCGTAATTTTCTATATCTGGCACGTCAGAGGAATGAGGAGTAGCTGATGTTTCAGGAAAAGCTGACTAAAATAGAAATAAACTATTTCGGAACAGTGAACAGTGTATGTAAGCACCATAACACTCATAAGACACAAAGACCGATAGATCCTTAGGTCGTGGGTTCTGATCCAGTCGTGTACCAATGAGTTTTTCTGTGCAAAAATGTGCACTATGCCAGTACCCTTAAACTCTCAAAAAACATCGTGAGGAAACTGGCATGTCGTAGCCAAACGGAGCCTTTTTGAGGCACTCTTAAAATACTTTCACCACATTTGGTTTAATATATAAGACCAGTGACACTATAAGAAGAAGACTACTACACTAGACATAGACATTTATTTATTTACTACATAAGCACACATAAACCAGTAAAAACATGGACACTAAAATAAGAAAGATACAAACAATACATCGATACTGGAGAAGTGCGTCGTGTTACTGTGTGTTACAGCAGCAAAAGGGCCTTCACTCAGCATAATGCCGTGCAACTGTGAGGAAGCTATGCGCTGGTATTCTGTCAAGACCGTAAGCCAATAGACCTTGGGAGACACATTAAATAAATTAATTGTTCTACTGTTTATATTTAGCTGTACCACAGCGAGCCTAGGTAGTCATGTTCCACGCGACCAAGCCAGAAGAACAGGCAACAAACTACGGCTTCGTTCCTCCGTTTTCTGTATGATCCTTTTACAAAACAACAATAAAAATAGAGCCACTCCAAATGAGTGGCTCCCCACTGGAACTTCAGCAAGTGAGACGTAGGCAATACAAAAACAAAGATTCAAAGGCAGTAAATGACGTATTCACTACGTAGACGATAAAAACTAGTGCTAACTCTACCAAACTGCAAGTCACACTCTGCTAGGAGTTGGTAGATTCACCACTGATATGACAGCGGTCAGTAATAAAAACAGCTGTTCAAACATACGAGTACCTTGAGCAAATAGCTGTACTATACGCTCGCTGCATAAATCAGTAATAAACATCAAATTTGTATAGAAATCGTACCCTTTTAAATTAACTATTTATGTAGGTATGTTTTTGGAATAAACATGGCTTTTTTTTTTCAAATACGTAAATTATGTTTCAGTTGAATTTATAAAATAAAAATAATCCTGCGGTCATCTTAAATCCATTAATAACTGAAAACAAAGATATATTTTCAAGATTCTTTAAATATGCTTTTTCACGTTTTCATAATAAGGGCTTTAAAATAAATAAATAAATAATAATAAATATTGTGGACAATTCACACAACACTACCCAGCCCCAAACTAAGCAGAGCTTGTAATATGGGAACCAGTTAGCTGATATAATACATGAATACATTTTTTTTTTGTAAATACATACTTAGAATACAATATAACACCCAGACAGAGAACAAACATTTATGTTCACCACACAAATATTTGTTCTCGGTGGGGAGCGAACCCACGACCTACGGCGCAGAAGGCAGAGCTACTACCAACTGAGCTAGAGGCCAGTCAAAAAAAGAACAGCTGTGCATGGTATTTCAATTTCCGAGAGTGTTTTTACACTCTGTATGTGTGGGACTATAATCCTAGAAACCACTGAGATAAAATAACAAAAGTGCCTCGAAATGAAACCACAAACAACAAAATGCAACGTTAAAATGGTTTGCGAGATATTTCTAGCAATATGAGCGGTATTTATGAGTGTTTAAGTGTGTATAAAGCATGTAGAGAGAATGTATGAAAGGGGAATGGATGGGGGTTGGGGAATGGGAAAACAGGTGCATCACGCAAGTGTGAATGGAACTGCTGGATGGGGGAGACCTCGGCGCATTTAGAGAACGTTTTACGCAGACGTTTTAGAGAAAGGCCAGGTTAGGAGTACCCTAAACCGACGAGCATGTATGAAGAATGTTATGAGAGTGAATGAAGCGGTAGAGGTATGTCAGGATCATAGCAAGTGGAAATACGTGATCTCTGCTTACCCCCATGGGAATGAGGCTTGATTTTATGTATGTATGTATATAATTTGAAAATGTTGATGTCACTCACAATTCGGATCAGTTTTGAGTGAAAAGTATATTATGTAAGTACAAAGTTTTGGGCATTTATCTGATCGATAAAGCGTACTTTATAATTTTAGCATCATGGCTTTGAACCAAAGATATAACTGTTTTATTAATTTTATAGTGTTTACTACACTTAAGGAAATCACAAAGATTTTTATAATGTCCCAAAAGTTAAGAGCCGAGCGGGATTTGAACCCGCGACCTTCCCCTCGGTACGGGGCTGCGCTGACCACTGCGCCATCGGATCCTAATCACACTCGACGAATAACTCTTATGCCACATTTCCACGCGTGCGTTCAACTCGACATTCAACGTGCACATTCACATTCACGCGCGTGGAAACGGTACGCCCGAGCCCGTAAACGCGCCCGTGAACGTGAATGCCGCGAACCGGGCGAGTGTCGGTTTTTTGATGAATGTGCGGGCGCCCGGTGACTGTTTACACGCGCGCGGGCCAAATTGGTGTTGCCAATTATACAGATTTATCTGTATTTATACAGAATTTAGGGTAGTATTACAGATTACAGATTTTACCCTACTTTCATACAGATTTTTGGAATCTTATTTAGTCTATGATAAGATGAACATCTTTAAACATAGTAAAGGCAAAAAATATTCATTTAGATCCACTTTTGATAATACTATTAGTATAGTTAATATAGTTACTAAGACTTCACTGTCTGTCCGTCTGACTGTCTGTCTGTCTATCTGTCCGTCTGTCCCCAGATTAAATAATTAATTATTATTATTAAAAATTCATAATTAAAAATACCGTAGAAAATGACACGGTAGTGAAACATTACCGTATACCGTGTTTAAGCCAAAAATACCGTGCATCTACGGTAATTACCGTGTACCTGGTAACACTGGTTGCATGCCGCGCAGCTCGCCAGGCAGCTCGCCGGGCTGCACGGCATGCATGTAAACAGCTTGAATGTTCGCCGGCCCGGGACGGGCTGCATGCCACGCAGCCCGCCAGGCAGCTTGCCAGGCAGCCTGCCGGGCTGCACGGCACGCATGGAAACATAGCATTAGGGACTGTTCGGCACTAACGCGACCGTGGCTCCATCTACAGTTTTGACGTTATAGTCAACTAACCTGCTCGATAACCGAAGTTGCATTCAGTTGAATCGACGAGAGATGTCACCTTGCGTTTTTCATAATTGTTTCCCGCTCCCGCTCGGCTCTTAACTTTTGGGACATTATAAAAATCAAAGATATAACGTTTCAGTCTGGGACTGATTTGGATCAGTTCAGCTGTCTCTAGATCGTTTGTCATGGTCTGCAGATAGCTCATTTGTTTTTTGTGTATTTTGTACATTTTCTAAATACTTGTTATATTAAATGAATAGGATAAAAAAAAGGCAGCCAAGTGCGAGTCGGACTCGCCCATGAAGGGTTCCGTAGCATCAAAAAATTAACATAATATAAAGGTTTTTGTAGTTCGTCGAAAGGTAAATTGCGGTTTACGATTTATGACGTATAAAAAAAAACTACTGGCTAGATCTCGTTCAAACCAAATATCGTTGAAAGTTTGCATAGTAATGTACAACATATATTTTTTTTGTATTTATCATTCTCTTATTTTAGAAGTTAGAGGGGGGGGACCAACTTTTTTCCACTTTGGAAGTGTCTCTCGCGCAAACTATTCAGTTTAGAAAAAAACAATGTTAGAAACCTCAACATCATTTTTAAAGACCTATCCATAGATATCACACACGTATGGGTTCGATGAAAAAAAAATTTGCGGTTTACGATTTATGACGTATAAAAAAAAAACTACTGACTAGATCTCGTTCAAACCAAATATCGTTGAAAGTTTGCATAGTAATGTACAACATATATATTTTTTGGATTTATCATTCCCTTATTTTAGAAGTTAGAGGGGGGGGACCAACATTTTTCCACTTTGGAAGTGTCTCTCGCGCAAACTATTCAGTTTAGAAAAAAACTATATTAGAAACCACAACATCATTTTTAAAGACCTATCCATAGATACCCCACACGTATGGGTTCAATGAAAAAAAAATTTTTGAGTTTCAGTTTCAAGTACGGGGACCCCCAAAATTTATAGTTTTTTTTCTATTTTTATGTAAAAACCTTAATGCGGTTCACAGAATACATCTACTCACCAAGTTTCATCAGTCTAGCTTTTATGGTTTCGGAGAAAAATGGCTGTGACACGGTCGGACAGACAGACAGACAGACAGACAGACAGACATGACGAATCTATAAGGGTTCCGTTTTTGCCATTTGGCTACGGAACCCTAAAAAGAACATTAAAAAAAAACAACTGCCGTGAACTCTGTTTTCCACCTGTAGATAGAAGGTAGATAATTGAGTTCAGATCAAAGTATTAGTCGTAAGTTTCTTTGTGTAAATAAATGGTTTGAAAATGTTTCATGTTTGTTATAATGTCCTCTTTGCGTTGTGCATTAAAGAGTTTTTATCTAAAAGTAAATCTAGAATTACAACAGAGTATAATACTCCTGCCCCCTCACTCTGCCCGCTAGCTCAGTTCGTAGTAGCTCTGCCTTCTGCGCGGTCGTGGGTTTGATCCCCACCGAGAACAAATATTTGTGTGGTTAACATAAATGTTTGTTCTCTGTCTGGGTGTCATATTGTATTCTAAGTATGTATTTACAAAAAAAAAATGTATTCAAGTATTATATCAGCTATCTGGTTCCCATATTACAAGCTCTGCTTAGTTTGGGGCTGGGTAGTGTTGTGTGAATTGTCCACAATATTAATTATTATTATTATATGTTATCATGATTTTTATGTTCCACCCCGAAAATGCATGCTTTTAAGCTTCAAATAGCCTCGGCACTTCTAAATATTTTCCAGTGTAAATATCTACTGAGTAGCATTTTAATAATTTACACCAAAAAAATGAGCATGTCGAGATTTACAGCCTGAAAAAACACGTAATACTCACGTTATCTCTCAAGTACCCTCATTTTGGTCAAAATATGTTTAACGAACATTATCCATCTACTTTTATCAGCACTCTATTTGGTAAAGTGTTATAAAAGTATAATATCGCACATTTTTGCTTTAGTTCAGCAATAACTCTAAATTAAACATATTTTTCACAGAATATTCTGAAGAAAAAATACACTTAAGATCTTTATTGTTCTCCACACATATAACACAGGATTTATACAGGTTTTTGGCAAAACAATTAACCTTTAAGCCTACCACAAGCTCTGTCTGGCTCTGTCTCTGGCTCTGGTTTTGAGTCTGTGTGAGTGCTCACCAGCGATACTGTGTGTGTGACGTTTCGACGTAGGATTTATTTAGTCCTCACTCACACAGACTCTTTACGATATGCAGGTTTCCTCTCGATGTTTTTATTCACCATTAGAGAGCACTGGCATAGTGTACATCACATATTTTTGGGCAGGTACAAGACTGGACCCACGACCTTAGGATCGGAAGGCGGGGCTGCTACCACTAGGCCGCCAGCGCTCTCTTCAATTGTGTCTTAGAAAGAAAATCATTTTGGACAATCATTTCACAACGCAAAAAATAAACGCATGCTCAACACGAGCTTAACGCCTGTCTTCTGGACGTAGCTTAAGCTACCTCCACCTTGCTCCAAGTTATGGAAGTTGTTGTATCCACTTTATTCATGCATGCATTTTGAATGGAGTTTAGATAAAGGCTTTTAAACTTCCAGTCCAACGAAGCTGTAGGGCGATTGTCTAATTCAGTTGCAATCATTAGTTTGATACTAACAGCTAAACGATACTATCAAGGAATAGCGATCATGTATCTTGTTGCAATGCCTTTTTGACCGCTATCTATCAGTTGCAATGATAGTTTTGCAGCGTGAAGTTCCTGCAAATCAATTTAACCCGACCAATTTAAAAATCATAATCTTAGTAAGAAGCCGTGTGAAAACGATTGGCCCACTTTATTTGACTTTCTAATAGACCTCGTTCACTCATTTTGTGTTGTGTTTCTGTCAGTCTTCTTCTTCTTCTTTACAAAGGTTTCGTAAATATCGAATAAAATTTACTTTTTCAAGTTATTTAGTCTGATTTCAAGTAAGTAAAGTCTAACATTCTTAATTCTTTATTCCTAGCTTGCTCAAGTGATTAATATGTTGTTTTTATTTGTTATAAAGTTATGATCCCAATCCACCAGTGTTCGTCGAAGCAATCAACCATACCCCTAAGTAAAATAAGGGCACCAACAATATTTGAAAGCCTGGGAAAATCTTGCAAGGATGTTAAATGCCGTGGGTGGCGGCTACATAAAAACTGGTGAAAAATGGAAGGGATTAAGTAGTAGGTAAATAGTTTTCAATAACCCTAGTTTTGTGCAGCTATTATTCATCATTTTTTTGTGCTCTATATGGTAAAACAACAAAGTTCTATGTTTTTTGATTAATTAATGGTAATATGTAGATACAAGTGCCCCATAAAGTCCAAGGTGGTGGGTGGACCCTATACGCTGCATCCACTCACACTCACAGGTTTTATTTAGCTTACCTACCTACTTTTGTAGATGTTAATTTTTTTTGTTTTTAGATCACGATGACAATGTGCTCCGCTGGGTGTACAGTCTAGAGAAAAGGCACCTTGTGGTCGAAGAGGGAACGTGAAGAGAGGGAATGGTGGATTCTGTCGCTGCTATAAGCAGATCGTTTAATGAAATGGCGACACAAGAGCCATGTGTGGAGTTGCTGCTGCTTTAAGTTCAACAGCATCCACCACCATTAAATAAAACAGTTAAATAAAATACATTATTTCTTTTAATAACTCGCCTTATTTCTTTACCACAATACATAGATAAGGCACCTACTGCTTATAAATCAGACTAATTATAGCATTTTGTATTTTAATTTGAAACATAATTGATAATGAAATATTGGAAGTATGTAATGTAACATAGGCAGGAGCCAGCTATTTCCCCCTGCGCGTGGAGGTTTTGACTGATTCTACACATGGCTATGGTAGAATGAGGATGATATCCCAGCACAGGATATCAAACGCTTCCTTCGTCAGGCGAAAGTTCGAAATAAACTCTCTCTGAGGGATTTAGAACGGATTGCTGGCATCCTGCATCAATCTTCTATCAAGAATGCGTATTTTTTTGGCACTGTTCCTTCTCTAGCCCAAGTAGGAATCCTCTTGATATGATAAACTGAAATGAATTTAAATACTTAGTTGAAACGGATTTGTAATAGGTACGCACTAGATTTTATTTGATTAGGAATGCAATAATAACGTTGTTTATCATTGTCAAAACACTAAAAACTTACTGTAAATAACTTACTTTATTCAATTTCTATCCATCGCAACAGCACCTTACTTGTTTCTATTCGCGATTGATATGATAGTAATCGTAAGCTGTCATTTCCATTGAAACAGCCTTACGTGATCGCTGTTTCATGATATCTATAGAAACATTACGCTCATGTTGCAATCGTTCATTGTCAAAGATGGTTTCAATTGCAATGCGCGTTTGATTGTAATCGAAGCTACTACGTGATCGCAAATTTGACAGTTTCAATAGGATATCCATTGAAACCATTGCAACAAAAGTTACATGATCGCCCCACTGAAGTACCTATTTGGAACGTAGCTATAAGTTTGCAGTGCCTGTTTGAAATATCAAATGTTTTCACATATTTTATTCTTCCTGAAGGTACCGTAAATATTTTGACTGGCCTCTCAGCTTAGTTGGAAGTAGCTCTGCCTTCTGCGCCGTAGGTCGTGGGTTCGTTCCCCACCGAGAACAAATATTTGTGTGGTGAACGCAGATGTTTTTTCTCTGTCTGGGTGTTATATTGTATTCTATGTATGTATTTACAAAAAAAAGTATTAAGTATTATATCAGCTACCTGGTTTCCATAGTACAAGCTCTGCTTAGTTTGAGGCTAGATAGTGTTGTGTGGATTGTCCGCATCATTTATTTAATATCCGCAACGGGCCGGAATAGAGCAACAGTTCCAATAGTTTTGTTATAAAACAATGTACTTACCAAAATATGAACCTCAAATTACTTAAGAACAGTACATCATCAGCCTGAAGAAGTCCACTGCTGGTCATAGGCCTCACCTACACATTTTCAAGAAGAACTATTCTGAGTTTTTTCCATCCACCGACTTCCCGCGATCTTAACAATGTCGTTGGTCCATCTGGTGGGTGGGACGCCCTACGTTTTGTCTTCCGGTTTGTGGTCGCCATTCGAAAACCTTTATTCCCCAACAGTTTTCGGTTATTCGAGCTATATGACCAAAATGTTAAATGTTATGATAAAAAATAACAATTCTTTGGAATGTTTCACATTATTGAAAATTATTGATTTTGAATTTAGGACGGTTTTTATGATTATGTCAATCCTTATAAATTTTCTTTGAAGAATGAATGGCTACGTTGTCACTAAAGAACAAATGACACAAAAGATTAGTCATCACTCTTTATCAAAGAAACAGAAATTGAGTGCCATCATTGTTCGGCTTTTTCGAAAACAATTCATTTTGCGTTCAAAATAGAAATTACTTCCGCTAGAGAGAAGCGCCGATTAATGATTCCAAGTGTTCCCCTGACAGGAGGCCATTCACTAACTATCTTTTAGTTTGTCCTGCTGTACAAATTCAAAAACAAATCGTTGTTTTTTTTTTTCAATTAAATAAAACTGCGTCGACAAATACAACACACACACACACAAACAAACACAAAAACAAACACGCTAAATAACCTGAACCTTGTGGGTTTAAAGCTCTAACGTTGTGTGTTTTATAATAGGGAACAGAACAAGAGTGAACAGGTGGATTATGGCTAAGCATGCCCCATCTTAGGCTGCATCTTTACTTTCCATCAGGTTTGATGGCAGCCAAATGTTTAGCTATCTAGATTAAAATAAAATAGGACATCATCATCATCCACAGCCCGACTTCACCCACTGCTGGGTATAGGCCTCCCTTAGGTTGTGCCATCTACCTCGATCATGTGCCAGTCTAAACCATTGCTGCCTCGCGACCCTATCTATGCCGTCCATCCATCTTGCGTCATACGCTTCTGTTGCCGGTTCTTGGCCACCATTCGGTTGTTGTTCTACTCCACCTGTCATTACCACGACTAGCAATGTGTCTTGCCCAAGAGAATCTGTAAATAGGACATGCAATAGAAAAATGTAAACCCCTGAAGCCACTTTGCACGTTCTGACAGGCGTTCAATCCTTCACGATTATTCCGGCAGGAAAGACCGTTAGTGGATGGACCCCTATTATACAGTGTTACGTAATTCGAGCACCCGTTATTGATAGACTTAAAATAGCAGGCGAGAAGCAAATTTTATTAAAATTAAGGTGACGAAATTTGAGACGCTTACCCGTCTGTTGTGAAGAAATTAGGTCGTGTAAATATTTTTGTAGGCTTTTGAATAAAGAGACGTTTTACCAATAATGTATTTTTGGTTTCTTGATACAAGTTCTTGGAAGATAGATGTTTTTCGTCGCTCAGACAATAAGTTTTTTCTTCAGGTGTACAGATTGTACTTTTATTTAATAAAGCTTTTACAAAAATATCGAAGTCAATTTTGATCAAAGTTTACGATCCACTTCAGTTTTTATTTTCTGTTTCAACATTTCACGATTTCGATAAACTAACCTTCATCTTAGAATCAGGAAAAGTAGTAAATATTGATTACTACTTTTTCTGATTCTAAGAAAAAGTGGTGATACTGATTACTCAGGAAAAGTAGTAAGTAATATTGATTACAACTTTTTCTGATTCTAAGATGAATGTTGGGTTATCGAAATCGTGTTAGTGAGCCAATATTTGATAACTCTAAAGCGTATTAAATTAGATGAATGTTCAGGTTTTATTACTATTTAACCGATGCATCGATGGCTTTGTAATGATTGCGGGAAGATGATGGTGTATTGAAAGAACTTAAATCGTTCTTCCTTTAATTGCATATGAAAGGGTCATTATAATAGATAATATTTCCAGTAGGCCTACCACAAGCTCTGTCTGGCTCTGTCTCTAGCTCTGGTTTTGAATCTGTGTAAGTGCTGCCAAAATAAATCCTAAGTCGAAACGTCACACACACAGTATAATACACTGGTGACCACTCACACAGACTCAAAACCAGAGCAAAAGATAGAGCCAGACAGAGCTTGTGGTAGGCCAACAGTAGTAGTTTTAATCAGACTGGTGACAATGATAACTTAAAACTTCTATAACTATCGCGGGAAGTCAGTGGATGGAAAGGCCTCAGAATCGTTCTTCCTGGAAATGTGTAAGGGAGGCCTATGTCCAGCAGTGGACTTCTTCAGGCTGATGATTATGATGGGTTTCGGTCTCAGTCAATATTTGTGAAAGATTTGGTTGTTTAAGAAATTACGCGCAAAGATGTTATCTATTTTCGGCCACAAAAACTTCCAATAACTGAGAGTATATCTTGGTCTTGAAAATTTTATATAAGTCCAATCAATCATTTATATGACATTATTTTTTCCAATACTAATGGCTAAAAGCCAAGTTCGATAGGCGGTGAAATAAAAAACGTAAGAGGCTTATTTTTCTTTCAGAGAATACGATCTTGAATTAGGCGCGAATAAAAATGAATTCAGCCAAACGTGACCTTGACTCTCGTGTAGGTTATCTGTTATTAAACTGGATCAAAGTTCTTTTTACACGTGTACAAAATATGTAAAAGCATGCAGAATACAATATGAGTTCTCATTTATTCAAAGGTTATAATTCCCTCGATACAAAAAGTCCTAGCGGAGTCAAGACCAATGTGTATTTTGTGCCAAGTTCTTTGCAAGAAACTGGTGGCCAAAGGGCTGGCGCTTACTTAGGGCAAAGAATTAGTTCACATTTTTTTTTTTTTTTTTAATGCTATTATAGACACACGGGCTTACGGCCCACCTGATGGTAAGCGGTCACCGTCGCCCATAGACACCAACAACTCCGAGGGTGCTGTTGTTGCGTTGCCTACCCTGAAGGAACTTTTTTACATTTTTAGGGTTCCGTAGCCAAATGGCAAAAACGGAACCCTTATAGATTCGTCATGTCTGTCTGTCTGTCTGTCTGTCTGTCTGTCCGTCCGTATGTCACAGCCATTTTTCTCCGAAACCGTAAGAGCTAGACTGATGAAACTTGGCAAGTAGATGCATTAAGATTTTTACATAAAAATAAAAAAAAACGATAAATTTCGGGGGTACTACTTACCCATACTTGAAACTGAAACTCAATTTTTTTTTTTTTCATCAAACCCATACGTGTGGGGTATTTATGAATAGGTCTTCAAAAATGATGTTGAGGTTTCTAATATCATTTTTTTCTAAACTGAATAGTTTGCGCGAGAGACACTTCCAAAGTGGAAAAAAGTTGGTCCCTCCCCCCTCTAACTTCTAAAATAAGAGAGTGATAAATCCAAAAAATATATATGTTGTACATTACTATGTAATCTTCCAGCGATATTTGGTTTGAACGAGATCTAGTCAGTAGTTTTTTTTTATACGTCATAAACCGTAAACCGCAATTTACCTTTCGACGAACTACAAGAACCTTATTATGTTACATCAAGTAACATATATAAAGATTCTTGTAGTTCGTCGTGCTACGGAACCCTTCATGGGCGAGTCCGACTCGCACTTGGCTGCTTTTTTCTTAAACCTATTCATGTTATAGCTGAGGGGAAAGACCTCTGGCGGCAATCCACACAATACTATCTAACCCCAAACTAAGCAGAGCTTGTACTATAAGAACCAGATAGCTGCGATGATACATTATAAGAATATAACACCCAGACAGAGAACAAATATCTGTGTTCACCACACATATGTTAGTTCTCTGTGGGTATCGAACCCACGACCTTCGGCGCAGAAGGCAGAGCTACTACCAACTGAGCTAAGAGGCCAGTCAAAGCTATTCAAAGAGATAAGTTTAGCTATTCAAAAAGGTAACGCTGCCACTTTTTTGGGCGCATTGCCTGCGGTCGGAGATCTGAACTCTGTTTTCTATTACCTTTAATATTTATAGCTGGAAAACAGAGTTAATTATGAAATTTTCTAGGTTAATTTTCTTAGTTAATTCTTTCAAAATGTAGTTTGTTGTTTTACTGATTTAATGTTTTATAATAATAGTTTCTGTCAATAATGTATATTCTGTTCTAAATAAATGGTATGTATACTTTTACATACTCGTACCTACATTTGAAAATGCTTGAAAATGTTATTAATAGAATGTTCCAGAGTTAATATTATTCGATGATAAATTGTTTGGGGACGTGACATTATGACCTGAAGCTTGTCGAAAATGTGAGTTATCTATTCTCATAAGGAAAATGTTTTTAGAGATCATTGTTTGTAAATTATCGCTTCCTCCACTCGAGAAAGCGTGAATTATTTTTCCAGTATTTTAAAGGGCCGGTTAAAATACAAATACCTACGCCTTTCTTAACTAAGTAATACATATTTTTCATAAGTACCTAATCTTTACGTATCTTTATGGATCTTTGGTCCCTAACGGGCGGCCAAGAAGTAAATTAAAGCAAAGTAAAGAAAAAATCATTTCTAGATTGCAGAGAAACAAATACATCAATGGGAACACATCCGTATAGGCATTTTTGAGATTCGTCATCATCATCAGCCTAAAGAAGTCCACTGCTTGTCATAGGCTTCCACGAATCTGAGCCCATGCACCGAGTACCCGCGATCTTAGCAATGTCTACGGTCCATCTGTTGGGTGGGTGCCCTACGTTTCGTCTTCTGGTTTGTGGTCGCCATTTGAGAACCTTTACGTCACTGAAACAGGGTCCAGTGTTGATGAAAATTAGGTTGGTTCTTCGAGATTTTTTTATTTTAACATTATTCATTATGTAAACAAAATAAGCCCATTTTAAGATACTTACATTATGAAGACCTGTAGGCCTACTACAAGCTCTGTCTGGCTCTGTCTCTGGCTCTGGTTTTGAGTCTGTGTGAGTGCTCACCATTGTACTATACTGTGTGTGTGACGTTTCGAAGTAGGATTTATTTAGTCAAACACTCACTCAGACTCAAACCAGAGCCAGACATAAGAGCTTGTGGTAGGCCTACTGGTAATAATATACATAATATTAGGGAGCTTCAGTACTCTGATACAACGGCTCTACCAGCCTGCCAAAAACCAACTATTTGCGGTGTCACACTGGCACATTTACGGCTATCGCCTAATATTGGCCACTGTGGACCAACATTAGGCGCTTATTTAGCACGTAATAACTCTTAATAACGGAATTTAGAAATACTACTAGCTAATTTTGTACAGCTTTCATCATTTTACTGGTCTCATAACTCATTTGGCTACTTTCATAGATACATATACAGCTTAGAAGTCTATTTGTATGTGTGTGTATGTCGTAGTGTGCAGCCGCTTTATTATTTACATTTAATAGTCTGTTGCCTGTTCTTCTTGGCTTGGCTGCTTGGAACTGACCTATTTTCTCATTTATATGGACGTGGCATTCGTCGGACTAACCCAACTCTCCTAGTTTTAAGAGGTTTCAAAATTATTCGTGTTATACAACTGAATTAGTAAAGTTTTAGAATTTGATTTGATTAATGTTCCCACGTTTATATCAATAATTTACACACATTTTAACCTATCTTGATAGATGAGTGATGATGATTAAGGTCTACGTCTACCTAATGGTCGTCCTATTTCAGGACGTTGGTCACTCTCATAACGCGCCACTTAGCTTGGTCCTAGGCTCTCCTCCTCCAGTGCTTGCAAGCTTCATTTCGCAGACCGTCGGTGCACCTTTCCAGAGGGAGTATGTCCGGTGTTATATTCTATTCTAAGTACCTATGTGTTTACAAAAACATAAACTATACTAATACTATGAATAGGAAAGATTTGTATTTTTGTGTATGTTCGTAATGAATAAACTCAAAAACTACTGTGCCGATTTCAAAAATTCTTTTACCATTGGAAAGCTACATTTACCCTGAGTAACATGGGTAATACATATGTGTTTAATAAATAAATGTCCACCCGTGCGAAGCTGGGACAGGCAGCTAGTATTATTATATAAGCTTTCTGGTTCCCATAGTACAAGCTATGCTTAATTGGGGTCTAGATAGTGTTGTTGGGATTGCCCACAATATTGAATTGAAGAGTGGTTACACACGCTTTGATGTCTTATGAGATCTAAAAGTATTATTTTTCGTATAGAATGTACACCATTATGGTTGGTGAAATTCTGATATTTTTTCTTTGAAATCGCCCTTTCTTAGGTAAATATAGATAAAATTGTATTGTAAAACTTGTAAAATTGTATTTCTACCACTGACACAAATTTTGATGGGATTTAAACTTGAGCATAGGGAAATTTTGATAAACTCTTAGTTGGCTAGTTTTTTAGCTTAGTTTTTTTTTTTGATGCTCAACAAAAACAACTTTTAAATATATGTAATTTATTTACCATTAAAAGAATTAAGCAACTCGTATATTGTAAACTTTTAAGCAATTTTGTTTTTTTTTCCAAGACCATGGGGCTATAAAGTGTAATAATGAGTCATAAAACAGTAAACTCCTTTAAACAAGGGAAAACCGACCAAAGTAATAAGATAATAAAAAACTTTGAAGAAAATAACGACTTGCAAAATTGTGCCATAACTCGTGTCATCGTGCAAAATGAACGGCACAATATGCCGTAATTACTTTCTGGACATCTTTTGCAACTGGTGGTGATAGAAAACATTACTTTTCTTGAGCATGTAGCTATGAAGAAAATGGAGAAACTAGTACAAACTAGTACGCAAAATGACCAAATGAAAGGTTACTATTCAATAAGAAGTTAAAACGCACTATGGCAGCGTTTCACTGATCGCCACCGCAGAACGCTTAGATGTGCGTGAGGGTTAACTATAAAAACATTTCGTTAAATAATACAAGTTAAAAAACTTGAGAAACCGACTTGCTGAAACGGTTTTGAAGACATTTTCATAGGACCATTTTCAAAGGATTTTTATCAAATGGACTCAATTAGACAAAATATGATGAATTTATGCGATAAAAAAAATATGCTTCCTTCTTTTTTATTGAAGTCAGTTAAAAAACAACGTTTTGTTTTGAACGCTGCGTAGCAATCATATCTACAACACTGATCTTCCGTCATGCATTTGTCAAGCAAACGGAATTTCTCAAGCAAATTAACTTTCTCTCCTCCCTATCACAAAATGAGGTTCATAAAGCCTACGCTCCAGTGAGAGCTGTCTTCGAAGTCGTGAAGAGGCGCCGGCCCGCACCTGGCGTTCAATAAACTTTGATTGGGTACTCGGATATCGCGACCTAGCTACACTATTCCTGTTCCTTCCGATCGGGCTACTGTATGTAACTAGCTGACTTTTTTTTATTTTATTGTTCTGACTAAATCGTTACTCTAAGCTAAGTCATTTTTGGCCTGTAGAGCGTTCTGTGGGCGTCGGTAATGACGTAACCGAAGTAACTTCATGTTATACTTCCAGTCTTCCTGACGAGTTTTCATCCTCATTAGTTAAGACCACATACGTTTTGGAAACTCAGGCAGCTAGCTACCACACGGAGACAGACGTCGACCGCCAAATGCAGATTAACAAGTCCGGAATACTGAGCCGGAATCAATCCCAGGCGACACGACAGCGACACACGCCCTGTCGCCATCGTGTTGTTCCACTTAGCAAGTAGCATCGTTAGCTCAATCATATTCCTGTCCACCCACCGAATTTTATATCAACCGTTCTTCTTCTTAGCGTGTCACTGATTCTTTTCGAACCAAGTGTGGTGAAAGGATTTTAAGTGCGCCTCAAAGAGGCTCCTTTCGTGCACTTGACACATATTTTCGAACCGTTAAATCTCAGTTACTTAAAATATAATCGATGTAAAAGTACCAATGGAAATTCGTGATATCGCTCGCGTAAAGATATTTTTATACAAACTTCAACCCGCATCTTTTTAGGGGTCGTATTTAAGGAATTTATTTCATTGTCTACCCCTCCGCACCAAAGATTTCAAGGCTGTACCAGTTTGATTGTGCGTAGGTTTTAATTAAGTTGTCCTAAATTTTTGTTGAATTGATGATTTGGTAGACCGACCTCTCAGCACAGTTGGTAGTAGCTCTGCCTTCTGAGCCGTAGCCGGGTTCGATCCCCACCGAGAACAAATATTTGTGTGGTGAACTCAGATGTTTATTCTCTGTCTGGGTGTTATATTGTATTCTAAGTATGTATTTACAAAAAAAATGTATATAAGTATTATATCAGATATCTTAGCTTAGTTTGGGGCTAGATAGTGTTCTGTGTTTGAAAGAACCAGTGACATGATAAGATGAAGAAAAATTATAAAAATTGGATTTCGCCATGACGATACTCGTAAAATCTAATTTAACTGTCTGTTATTAGGAACATTGGAAACTGAATACTATGCCACAGGTGAAGACTTGTCTCCGAGAAAACTAATATCACTAATAGCGAGTCTATAACCGAAGCAATTTGGAATGGCACGTGTTGTCTGCGATATGACTGCATCTTGGAGTGTATCGAAATAGGATGTGTATACAAACGGTATATCATTTCAATATTCACCAGTTCTCTGATGTATTTTGTGTGTTATATAATATCATCATGTATTTAGTTTGACTGGCCTCTCAGCACAGCTGGTAGTAGCTCTGCCTTCTGCGCCGTAAATCCTGGGGTTCAACCCCCACCGAGAACAAATATTTGTGTGGTGAACACTGATTGTTGTTCTATGTCTGGGTGATTGTCTGTCTGGGTGTTATTGCTTATGTAATAAAGTATGTAATTACAAAGAACAATGTATGAATAAAGTGAAAACGACCCCATTGAATACAGTTAGAACTCTGTATATCTCTATAACATGGAAAAAACAATATTCCACGCATTCCGACGCCATCTTTCTACCTCCCCCGACTAGTGATGTGTCTCGTTGCCCGGTCGCAGTAGTGATGTCCTATTCCCAAAACCGGCTAACAGTATATTATTAAGTATTATATCAGTTATCTGGTTCCCATAGTATAAGCTCTGCTTAATTTGGGGCTATATTATTTATTTAATCATATTATATACCAAACCAGTGCAATGAGATTTTTTTAATGTTATTTTTTGATAGTTCTCCATAAAAAAGTGTCAAAAAATCTATGCTTGAAGCTCGACTCAGACTCAAGCACAGACCGCGCCCGCTTTAGCTTATGCACTGAGGCCACGGCCTCAAGGATCAAAAAGTAATAGCACCTACTTAACTTTGAAGGTACGAGGAAATTGGAAAAGCAACTTCAACAAGGAAATCGACGCGTGATTTGCCAATCCTCTTAAATTAAAGGAAGTTGCCTTTAATTTGATTAGTCCTATACCTACCTAGAATATAGGAATACATACATAAAATCACACCTCATTTCCACGTGCTACGATCCTGACATACCTCTGTATAAAAGTATGCAAAATATATTGTTAGTTATTTTTGTATTGTCCTAAAAGGATTTACATTTTGAGACCTTAAAATAAACCTCGTTTTTTAGGGTTCCGTAGCCAAATGGCAAAAACGGAACCCTTATAGATTCGTCATGTCTGTCTGTCTGTCTGTCCGTTCGTATGTCACAGCCATTTTTCTCCGAAACCGTAAGAGCTAGACTGATGAATTTTGGCGAGTAGATGTATTCTGTGAACCGCATTAAGATTTTTACATAAAAATAAAAAAAAAACTATAAATTTCGGGGGTCCCCATACCTGAAACTGAAACTCAAAAATTTTTTTTTCATCGTTCCCATACGTGTGGTATCTATGAATAGGTCTTCAAAAATGATGTTGAGGTTTCTAATATCGTTTTTTTCAAAACTGAATAGTTTGCGCGAGAGACACTTCCAAAGTGGAAAAAAGTTGGTCCCCCCCCCTCTAACTTCTAAAGTAAGGGAATGATAATACTAAAAAAAATATATGTTGTACATTACTATGTAAACTTCCAACGATATTTGGTTTGAACTAGTCTAGCTAGTCAGTAGTTTTTTTTTTATACGTCATAAACCGTAAACCACAATTTACCTTTCGACGAACTACAAGAACCTTATTATGTTACATCAAGTAACATATATAAAGGTTCTTGTAGTTCGTCGTGCTACGGAACCCTTCATGGGCGAGTCCGACTCGCACTTGGCTGCTTTTTATATATTACATATTATACGTATCTCACGTGATTTTGTCCTTCTAGTTCTGTTACAAAAAAAGCACACTCTAGAACTACTGTAGTATTTTTTTTCACTAGTTCTAGGGAAAAAGAGGGCGGCGAGACTGGACTCACTGTACTGGCTGAGCTAGACACGTCTGCCGCAAACCTGGACCCTTGTGGGCCAAGAAGACCACAGAGTAGATCTCACATAATTATAAGTTTAAAAAACTTGAGAAACCGACTTCATTGCCAAACGGCTAAACCGATTTTAATGAAATTTGTTTGGGACAGTCTGGACGTAAAAATAACCTTCCAAATAAAAAAATATTTTTCTTAATCGGTTCATAAATGACGAAGGCAAGTTACAAACATTAAAAAAATAATTTAAAAAAAATGGCAACACCGATTTTAATAAAATTAAAATGGGACCAATCTGGAAGCAGTACCTTTCAGATAAAAAAATAATTTTTCAAATCGGCTCACAAATGTCATAGTTATGCGTATAATAATAGTCATCATCATCATCATAATCTGTCAACCTTACTGAGAACAAACGATAACATAATGCTTCTAATGCCAAAGTAGACCACGCCTTGCAAGAATCGAGTACCCCCTAGAGGACTTCCCGTTCAATCTTCATCGCGAACTTATACATTGTGACTATTTAGTTTCTATTTTTATTTAACTCTCAAACATCGAGCCTGAATGCCTTTTTATCATCCCAATAAATTATCTTCGAAACGCCAACAAGATTTCTTGGTGTATGACACACAAGTATGACAGTGTTGTCGATGTTTTTAGGTTCTACGACATGCCGGTTTCGTCACGATGTTTTCTTTCACCGTTTGAGAGAAATGGATAAAAAAACTCAATTTTACACGCCTCGATTAATGTAAAAAATATAATAATAAGTATTTTGACTGCCTTCACAGCTCAGTTGGTAGTAGCTCTGCCTTCTGCGCTGGCGGGCGTGGGTTCGATCCCCACCGAGAACAAATATTTGTGTGGTGAACGCAGATGTTTGTTCTCTGTCTGGGTGTTATATTGTATTCTATGTATGTATTTACAAAAAAAAAAATATTTAAGTAATATATAAGCTATCTGGTTCCCATAATACAAGCTCTGCTTAGTTTGGGGTTAGATAGTGTTGTGTGGATTGTCCGCATTATTTATTATTTTATTTATTTATTTTATCAGCTATCTGGTTCCCATAGCTCTGCTTCATTTGGAGTTAGACAGTGCTGTGTGGAGTGTCCACAATATTTATTTATTTCATTTTTAAGACTGTTTCGTCAACTATTTGTTTAAAAAAGATTAGATTTTCCATTTTTATACGATTTACGGTGTACTTATACTCGTAGCAAAAATGTCACTATCCCCACATGACTAGCGTGCCGTGTGAGTCACGTGACAACGCCCCTAGAGACAGTCGAGATTTGATCGCGTGCCAGCTGTACATGACATCTACACTCGATACCAATAAATCTAGGTCACGAACACCAGCCCCAAAATCTTCGAAACTAAATACCAACTTAGTTAAAAACTAAGCGACTCGCACCGACTTCTCAAAGTTCAAAAAATTCAAATTAAATGCACCTCATAACTTCATTTTTCACCTCATTTTTTAGGTTCTACGATAGGCCGGTTTCCTCACGATGTTTTCCTTCACCGTTTGAGAGCACTGGCATAGTGTACATAAATTTTTTCATAAGTTCGAAAATATGTGTCAAGTGCACGAAAGGAGCCTTTTCGAGGCGCACTTAAAATCCTTTCACCACACTTGGTTCGAAAGAATCAGTGACACGATAAGAAGAAGACCTCATTTTTTACAACACAACAAGTTACAACCATGTGAAATCGGGGCAGGTCTTTAGTAGGAGATATAGCTAGCTTGCCAGACCTGGGCCTTAACAAAAGCTCATACCAAAAAGTTAGAAGTCTGTCAATCTGCCATGGAAAGAAGTATGCTTGGAAAAAGGAAATTAGAAACGAAACACTAAGAAAAAGAACAAAAATAGAAAATGTTACACTCAAAGTAAATACACTCAAATGGAGATGGACAGGACATACAGTAACAGGAAAAGAGAAATGGAGCAAAATGTTGATGAGTTGGTTCCCAAGATACAACAAAAGAAAGAGGGGGCGACAATTTAAAAGATGGGAGGACCAGATAAAGTATACTGCAGGGAAAACATGGACGCAGATAGCGAGAGATAGAGAGAAGTGGAAGAGCTTGGAGGAGGCCTTTGCCAAAAAAGGGCAAACAGATAGTGACAGTGTCGATGTCGTAGTGTAAAATAAAATTTAGTTATAAAAAAGTACATCTGTAATTAAGGCTTAAAATAAATAAATAATAGCTAGCTTAGAAGAATTGTCCATTGACACGATAGAAGAAGAAGAAGATAACTTATAACACTCCCAAATTACGTGGGTTTCTATTGGTCAAAGATTTTCAAAATCGGTTCATTAGATCTAGAGATTACTCCCTAAAACCCCACAAACTCACAAATTTTACCTTTGCATAATATTAGTATAGATAAAAAATAAATCTTAGATGGGTTTCCAAAAATAAATTGAGATATCTATAAAATATATTTAAACCACGTATTTATTAAAACTGTGCTCCCAGGCTTCAAAATGATAACCAAGACCCAAATTCATTACAATTGAGTGTAGGATACTAGTTTTTTAGAAAAGAAAACAGCCTTTCATTTATCTAGTCTAGACTGTAAAGAATTTAAGGTCCCACTACAATGAAGCCCTAAATTCTTCTCTCCACATAATAATTATATCCACAAAGAAAAAGGTTGCAAAAAGACAATAGTATTTTCTTTGATGATCAAAGAATTTGAAAGTAGTTTTAAAACTAAATGCAAAGAGGCAGGACAAAGTATCAGGAAGATCAATCAACAACACGCAATCAACAACACGCAATTACGTGTGTATGTAGTTATAAGATCAAACATCTTGTGTGTACGTAATTCTACCTTATTTATATTGTAATTAGGAGCCGTTTCATGGATAATTAATCCACCGATCAAATTTTTGACAGATGTGTATTTTCATCATTTTTCTGCTGTTATTTTCAGTTCTGCTGTGTATTTTTGGTGGTATTTCAACCAAAATTACTTGAGGTTTCTGCTCAAAGTGTGGGCAGTTGGAATGAAAGTGTAATATGTGGAAATGCTTCCGATGGTTTTGAAGAAAAACGCTATCATTTTCTTCTAAGCCAATGACGGCCGACTTGTCTATCGACTGACTTGACTAAAAACTAATTTAAATAATAGTTTCATTTGACATTGGCAAAATTTTTCTAATAGACAGATGCCATTAATTAAAAAGAAATATTGTTATTTGCTTTTACTCGCACACGCCACACGCCAAAATAAAATGAAAAACATAAAGGATAATTTCCTTTTTTTTTTATACATAATGATTAAAAACTGCAAGCCCCCTCAGTATTGGCATTTCAAGCGAAGTGTTCGCGAACAAAAGTTGTCCGGTTGAATCCGGTTTGCGGGCTTGAACCGCATTTGACCCAGTTTACTGCCATCCGTTTGATCTAACACCTCCATGAGCTACTTCGTGATTCTTTCTAAAGCCTACTTTGTGAAGCTACGAGTATGTTTTCCTGGTAGTACAAACCGCAATATATATATTTTTTTAACTATTTTTTCTACTGACATTGTATTTAAATTTGACCAAAACTGTTTACTTATACTTTATTTATTTTCATTTTTCTGTTTGTCTATTATGTCTTTAATTATTGTTATTGGTGTTAACCGTTATAATTAAAGTAAAACAATAAATAAATGTGATTATTTTTTAATTTTAATTTTAGTTTTAGTTTATTCCGCACACAAATGTATTTTGTTATTTTGGTATAAATGAATATGAATATGAATACAAATACAAATCATGAGTCTGTAGATATTCATAACCAGTGTTTCGGAAGTTGACTATATGCTTTTTATCAGCGATGGTTACCACTTAACATCGGGTGGGTCATATGCTTGACCCATCAGCATTTATGTATATAAATAAAACGAATTGATTCCCCCTCATCCTATGATATGATATGGACCGACGATATTCTAAATATTGTGGGAAGTTGTAAAGTTCTTGCTGGAAATGTATAGGGATGGCCTCTATCCAGCAATGGACACCTTTTGTCTGAAGATGTAGTAATGCTCTAAAGATAGATCGTGGAACCGATAACCACTAGAGACTAAAATCAATGTTTTCGAATAGATAAATAAATAAAATAAATATTGTGGACAATCCACACAACACTATCTAGCTCCAAATTAAGCAGAGCTTGTACTAAGGGAACCTGATAGCTAATATAATACCTGTTTTTTTTAATACATACTTAAGAATAGATCACCCAGACAGAGAACAAACATTTATGTTCACCACACAAATATTTGTTCTCGGTGGGGATCGAACCCACGGCTTAAGGCGCAGAAGGCAGAGCTACTACCAACTGTGCTGAGAGGCCAGTCATAAAGCGTAGAACGGCATCCTATCCAATCCGCACGTATTTGCAATAGCTTTCTTATGATTAGAAGAATTTATTACAGTTAAGAAACTTCTAAAACGTAATTTACTATTATCTCTTACAAGTAAACTTGACTAATTGATATGGGACCAATCCGAAAGTAACACTTCCCACATAAAAAAAAATCGGTTCATAAATGATGAAGTTATGGAATAATAAACATCTTTGAGGCGCACTTTATATCCTTTAACCACATCATTTGCTCGAAAAAACTAAAGAAAGTAGTTTTTATTTTTAAAACTAAACCCTACTTGTCATTGTTATCAATAAAGAGTTATCTATCTAGCAGTTATTTTGTTCCAGGGCGTTGATTCTAGCAACACAAATCGCTCAAGCGATCGCGAAAATCGATGTGAGTTGTCAATTTTTGTTTGAAAAATTTGAAAATGGAACGTGGTTTCAGTGATCACTCAATCGAGTCGTGTTTCTGGAATCGACACGCAGTTCTTCCATGTAGACCTTTAAGTTGTAAGTTAAGGCGGGAACCACACATAATTAAGGCTTGCGTGTTTGAGTATCATCTTCATAATATTACCCGAACCGCAACACGCATCTTATTACACAAACTACTTGAGACGAATGATAAGCATCTTTCCATTTCAGTAGGTACCACAAGCTCTGTCTGGCTCTGTCTATGGCTCTGGTTTTGTATCTCTATTAGACTAAATAAATCCTACGTCAAAACGTCACACACACAGTATAATACACAGGTGAGCACTCACGGAGACTTGAAACCAGAGTTAGACAGAGCTTGTGGTAGGTCTACAGGAAAGCCTTGTTTTCAGAAAAACAGCGAATGTTTCAGCCTATAATAAATTTAAGCATGAAAGTGCTTTTGAGAACACTCAGAAAATCTACAAAAGCGGGTTTCAACATGACGATACATGCGTGTAATGTACTAGGATATTGCTCTTTGAAGATGTCTTCAGAAAATTAAAGACTGTTCATTTAGAATTTGACATCCTACTTCCTTTTAATGTATGTTTATATTTGTATTGATTGTGGCTCAATCACGTCCTATCATGAGCATCTCAAATTTTCATAAATATTTTGTATCAATTTTTCACTCGGTTAGCTCACTCGTACAATTTTTAGCACACGTAGCATACTCGTAGCTTTTGTAGCACATTGTACGTAGCACACTCGTAGCGTCGTAGGTTTCGTAGACCTACTGCTACGACTGCAAACGACTTCAACGTACAACGCAGCATAAGCGAGGTATCCATCCTTTGATCTAACTACCCCTAGATCAAGAGATGGAGTTGATTTTGAAAACAGTTACTCTTAATTCTGAAGTTACCGTACCATAAGGGACGCAGTTTATTTAATTTTAGTGTATTTTGTTACGCCATTGTCACAGGGTTGCTGAGTACACTATATTTTATTTAGTAGTGAGTTACTACTATAGTTTATTTGAAATAGTATTAGAAAAATTACCTTTTCATGTCACAGAAACAACTATTATGCTACACACAAATATTTGTCCTCGGCCGGGATCGAATTTACAACTTGGCAGATTTTTTTTATACAAAGCAGATGAAATATATATAGCCCATTTGATGTAAAGTGGCAACCATAGCCTATACCAAACCATGGCCTCGTAGGCCACGCACGTGACCGTGCCCTACGATTCACTATCCTACGTCCATCAACTTGAGGCATCCAGATATTCAGCCTCACGTGCCAGTAATTTGATAGAGCTCTGCTAACAAAGTTTCCTATATAGTATTTCATTGGTGTACTTTATTATTCCACGATGTTTGATATCAAGTAACTTTAACTTTAAAAGAAGATCATATTTTGAAACTAGGAGTTGTAGTTCTCAATAACTTAGTTCCTGTTCTACTTGCAATGCAACTACTTAACTGCTTTTTGATAGTTTAGCACAAGTTTGTTGGCATTTTGGTCACAAAATATCAGGACAAATAAATAACAATAACGGTTTTAATTTAGGATTTGTTATGACAAGAGTGAACAGGTACAGGTAGTCCACCCTCACTTTCCATCAGTAGGCCTACCACAAGCTCCGTCTGGTTCTGTCTCTAACGTTGGTTTTGAGTCTGTGAGTTTTGACCAAATAAATCCTACGTCGAAACGTCACGCACACTGGTGAGCACTCACACAGATTCAAAACTAGAGCCAGAGACAAAGCCAGATGCCAGACAGAGCTTGTGCTAAGCCTACAGGTGTGATGGCAGCTAAATGCTTAGCAAATTTTTCAGGTTTTTTTTTTTAATATTCGAAAAATCGGCTTGGAATCAATGTATAAAAATTTTGATTTCTCATTTGTATGGACGTGGCATTCGTGGGAATAACCCACAAACTCTACTACAACTAAATATCAAATGCGCAAAAGGAGCACCTTTTGCGCATTAAGTATTTAGTAGTCTCACTGGTCGCGTGGAACTGGCACCTAGACTCACCTAGCTTTAAGACGTTTCAAAGTTATTGTTGTAATTGAACAGATTTTTTTGATTTTGACTTAAAAATTATTTCCCACACTTTCGAAAGACCTAGTGACATTAGAAGAAGCACCACAGAGTACTTTGTATATGCTGAAAAGTTAAAAGTAACGTAAAGTGTTACAAAAGTAACATTCTGGCAACGCTGTTCAACAGATGACACTGTCGTTGTTTGTCTGTCACTGTCATCATGACAGTGACAAACTGACGAAATCAAATGCAGAAGTGACACTGGCAAAATTGATCCAAAATGAACAGATGCCATTCATTAAGAAGAAGAAATGCAGGAGTAGTGACATCTTCAGAATAAATTTGTTCGGCAGTGTTTGCGTCTAATATCCGTTGGCGTAAGATTGTCGTGCCTGAGAAGCACTCTGAGCTATGTCTGGTGCTAACTTACCCGTATCTTGTAAAATACACACTCGTAAAACATGAACTGTGAAAAGTCAGAACCAATAAAACCGAGTGGACGATAAACAATTTTACCAACATTTCAGTAGAAGTGAGCGAATCGACACCGCACGTATTTTATATCGTAAATGCTGTCTACCATGAAAAACTTCGATGTTTCATGTGACACTTTGAGTCACACTGTGCCAAGGCAGTGACAACTTAACTGCGGAACGATCAAGCCTTACGCACACCTAAGACCTAACTTTAAGACCACCTTGACATTATCGTTTAATCTGTTCTACCAAGCTTATTAATTATAATTATACGTTTAAAAAACTTGAGAAACCGACTTCATTGCTAAACTGCTAAACCGATATTAATTAAATTTGTTTGGGACAATCTGGACGTAAGAATAACCTTCCAAATAAAAAAAAAATCGATTGTCTGTAAAGTCGGTTTACTGACGATAGTTGAACGTGATAACGTCATAAGAAAATACTGATGAAATGGTTGCATTTTTCAAAAGAAAATTTTAGTTTTACTGAATTGAATTCAATGTGAATGAAACTGAATGATACTGAATGAAACTGAATGAAACAGAATGAAACTGAATGGAACTGAATGAAACTGAATGAAACCCCGGACCCGGACCTGGCGCAACGCTGGAGTAGTTAAATCGTGTTTTGTCACATTTGTTAGTTACGTTGTACACGTTACGTTGTACACAAAAATACTTTTGTACAAAAAATTAATAACACCCTTAGGGTCTTGTTAATAATCCTGGCGTAGCGTTGGACTAGTTGATCCGTGTTTTGTCGCCTACGCCAGGATTATTAATAACACCCTAAGGGTTTTATTAATAAACCTGGCGCAACGCTGGAGTAGTTAAATCGTGTTTTGTCACATTTGTTCGTTACGTTGTACACGTTACGTTGTACACAAAAATACTTTTGTACAAAAAATACTAAAAACACAGGGAATTTTCAGTTTAAGACTTTTAGCGGTCCACTTACCTCAAACGAACGTGTTTACATTTTGTTTAATTTTGTCTTTGTTTTTGGTCGACAATCCTTTTATTGCCAGCTACTGTTTAATCTGCAACACAAACCCTCCCTGATGAAAGCCACATTTGCTTAAAAATACTGAATTTACCTCGGTTTGTTAAAAATTAAATATTCGGTTTGAACGGAAAACAGAAATTTTCAATAAAAAGTTTGAAACTCCCAATGGCAATATTTTTTCTTTATTCTATTAAATTTGAAATTGTTTTGGCATATTTCGTGGAAAACCTTACCATGAAAAACATCAACTTTTTTATTTACTTAGAATTCAGTTAACATCGTTCAAACACAACAAATTATAAAAGTATGTATAAAAGTAGGTAGGTACATATAAAAACTTGAAACTATTTGTCTCATACAATCGGTGGTCTTATCGCAAAACAGCGATCTCTAGGTACCTTTACCTGAAACCTACCCTACCTTTGGATGACATGGACTGATGATATTAATATCATAGGTATTATTGATGTAAATATTGTTGCAGGTAGATTAAATAAATAAATAAATTAAATTAAATAAAAGTTGTTTATTTTAGGCACGATTTGTACAATAATACATATCCCCATATCACATAAAATACAATACAAACACAAAGATAAAATCCAAAACAATCCACACACAAAATATCACTAGTAGGTAAACCTATCTTCTGTCAAAACCTAGATTAAGGTAAGGATAGATAGACATAAAATTCTTTATTGCACTAAAAAAAAATTGCATCGTACATAGACGAACTTAATGCTTGCATTCTCTTCCAGTTAACCTGTGTAATTCGAACAATAAAATAAAGTAAAATTGATAAATATATTTAGGAAAGGGAAAGGATACGCAATGAATAAAATATATTCCCTCTATAACGAATAGAATTTCTTGCCAACACACTCTAAAGCAGTTGAGCGTATATAAGTATGTGGGACACCCTTCACCTCATATGAATTCAAAGGTTTCCCTTATTGCGGGAACTGTTGAGCAAATTCTCCAAAACTAGGAACGGATATACCGAATTCATTTTACTCGTATTATATTAGAATTTCGCACGATAACGTTCGCGTGAAGTTTTCTAACAAACTTCGATGCCCCTTTTCAATATATTCCGGTGCACATTTAAAAAAAAAAATCTGTCTGTAGTTCCTGAAGGCCTACCATAAGCTCTGTCTGGCTCTGTCTCTGGCTCTGCTTTTGAGTCTGTGTGAGTTGACTTAATAAATCCTACGTCGAAACGTCACACACACAGTATAATACACTGATGAGCACTCACACAGACTCAAAACCAGAGCTAGAGACAGAGCCAGACAGAACTTGTGGTAGGCTTACTGTCCTGAAATATCAAACCTAGTATGGGAGATTTCGTGGTGTCTCCTACGTCACTAAGTGGAGTGGCACCACACTAGAACTTCACTGCTATTATTGTTATTTTTGTTTTATAAAAGGATCATACAAAAAAATGGTAGGAACCAAGCCGTGGTTTGTTGCTTGTTCTTCTAGGCTTGGTCACGTGGAACTAGCACCTAGACTCACCCAGCTTTAAGACGTTTCAAAGTGATCCTTGTGATACTACTGATTTAAATATGTATAATATTTGACTTCGACTTTGTCAAGTACGTGAAATTCTCCCTCACAAATAACGGTTTTATAGTTTACCATTATTTTAAATTTTGTCGTTCGCAATACAGAATGTCAAGCACAAAGATACAAGAGAAGAGAATAAGATTAATTCATCATTCCAACTGACACAAAACATATAATTTTGTATCAACATGGAAAACAACACAAAAGCAACAAACCTCGTTGGGCCTTTTGTTCAATAATGCGTACAATGAAGAGAGAAATGAAGTTTTGACAGACGGACGAAAATTTTCCGAGTTTCGCTTGTTTAATATTTGAATACTCGACAGTTTTTTAGGGTTCCGTAGCCAAATGGCAAAAACGGAACCCTTATAGTTTTGTCATGTCTGTCTGTCTGTCCGTCCGTATGTCAGCCATTTTTCTCCGAAACCGTAAAAGCTAGATGAAACTTAGCGAGTTTTCTGTGAACCGCATTAAGATTTTTACACAAAAATAGAAAAAATAATAATTCATCTAAAATGATTTATTTTAATTTAACATAATTATATAATCTACATTGTGAATTTTGTATGTCGGTCTCCGACGAAGTATGCGAGCCACTTTTTCTTACATGACGATCGAATTGTACCATGCTTCTTGCAAATAAAAATATTTCATTTCATTTCATTACAAAAACTATAATTTTTGGGGGCATACTTAGAACTGAAATTCAAAAAACTTTTTTTCATCAAACCCATACGTGTGGTATCTATAAATAAGTCTTTAAAAATGATGTTGAGGTTTCTTATATAGTTTTTTTCTAAACTTGATAGTTTTTGCGAGAGACACTTCCAAAGTGGTAAAATGTTGGCCCCCCCCCCTGTAACTTTTAAAATAAGAGACTTATAAAACTAAAAAATATATACATGATGTACAGTCGCGGTATGAAAATGTTCGTCACCTTAGAGTTGGTTTTCGCTTGCACCCGTGCCTTGATCATGAACACATTTTGACATAATTTGTGACGTTAAACTTATCTGTGTATTCTGTCTATTCAGTTTCAAAAGGTAGTATGTGATCGTGATCATCATCATCATCATTATCAGCCTGAAGAAGTCCACTGCTGGACATAGGCCTCCCCTACACGTTTCCAGGAAGAACGATTCTGAGCCCTTTCCATCCATCGACTTCCCGCGATCTTAACAATGTCGTCGGTCCATCTGGTGGGTGGGCGCCCTACGCTTCGTCTTCCGGTTCGTGGTCGCCATTCGAGAACTTCTATTCCCCAACGGTTGTCAGTTCTTCGAGCTATATGGCCTGCCCATTGCCACTTAAACTTACTAACTCTATGAGCTATGTCGGTGACCTTGGTTCTTTTACGGATATCCTCATTTCTGATTCTATCACGTAGTGAAACTCCCAGCATAGCTCTCTCCATAGCTCGTTGCGTGACTTTGAGCTTTTGCACGAGGCCAATAGTTAGCGACCACGTCTCAGTTCCATAAGTCATCACTGGCAACACGCACTGATTATAGACTTTTGTCTTGAGGCTCTGCGGTATCTGCGACGAGAAGATGTGGCGCAGTTTCCCGAACGCTGCCCATCCGAGTTGGATTCGTCGGCTGACCTCTTTGTCGAAGTTGGCTCTACCTAATTGGATGGTCTGACCCAAATAAACATAGTGGTCCACAACTTCGATAATATCGCTCCCAACATGTACCGGCATGGGTGTGACATGAGCATTAGACATGATTTTTGTCTTGCTCATGTTCATGTTTAGACCCACCTGTTGGGAGACAATATTGAGGTCTCTGAGCATTGTGCCTAAGTCTTCCAGCGACTCCGCCATTATGACTATGTCGTCGGCAAATCGAAGGTGAGTGATGAATTCGCCGTTGATGTTGATGCCATACCTTGTCCAGGACACGAGCTTGAAAATATCCTCCAGTGCCGAGGTGAACAGTTTCGGAGATATTACATCTCCCTGTCTCACCCCTTTTTGCATGTGGATTGGATTTGTACTCTGGTCCTGAAGTCGGATAGACATTGTGGTGATCGTGATACGTTGAACAAATCAAGTTGAAAATCAACGAACATTTACCGCCACTATACAAAGAATATCAATTACAAAGCGATAGGCGAGGACAAATAATCGCTTATACTCGTATTGTGCTGTTGTTGTTGTATATGGCTGATCTTTGATCTCAGTTGGAAGTTACTACACTCCACCTTCTACACTGTAGGTTGTGAGTTAGAATCTCCGCATCAAACAATCTCTGCTCTCTAATATTGCATTCTTCTTCTTCTTCTTAAATTTAAGAGCTTAGCTCTTGTCGGGGTTTGGATGCAGTTTTCTCCAATTAAGTCTTTCGAATGCGGCCTCCTTGACTTCCTTATACGACATGACAGCGACTTTTTCTTTTATCTGGCTCATGTAACTAATTCTTGGCCTTCCTCTTCCCCGTTTCCCTTCAACCTTTCCTTCAATGATGTCCTTATGTAGCTGTCATGTCGTAGAAGATGTCCAAACATTTTTCCTCTTCGGTTTTGTATCGTCTCAAGTATAACTCTCTTCTCCTTTACTCGCTCTAAGACCTCTTTGTTCGTAACTTTTTTTTTTTTTTTTTTTTTATTGCATTCTGGGATGTGTATTTAAAAAAAAAAGTATTTTAATATTTCTATGTAAGTATTTACAATAAATAGTGTTTCTTTTTCTGTAATTCAGAGTATGCATATACTGAAATGAAAGCTGGTGGAGAATTTCAAGAGTTAGTAAAGAGTCTTCATAGAATTATTTATTTTGTGAGAGATTTCAAAACAAAAAAATACTTTAGTTTAGTTAAGTGTAACATTGAGGCCGTTTTCATAAGAGTCTCCTCGAGAAAGATTTTAAGACAGAAGAACAAATCTGTCCGCTTTTGTTTTCAGTTTTAAAACTAAACACTGGCTGCACTGGCACTGGCATTGGCACTGGTTTAAGGCAGAACATGGCTGAACATACTTGATTTGAACCATCCTGTAATTATAACCTGTGTTTCGCAAATAAATGATTGTATTGTATTGCATGAATAGTTTTTTTTTCAAAGACAATTTTCATACATCATCATCACCATTTTCTTATCCTTATCCCACTTCATGTATGGGGTACACAACAGGTACCTACTCCAATATTAGTAATCATTAGTAATCATTTCAGCAGTCACTTCTTTCTTACCCATGCAATATCATCTAAGGAAAGGTAGAAGGAAAGAGAGGAAAGGGAAGACTAAGGATAAACTACATGAGCCAAATAAAAGCGCAGATTGCCGTCATGTTATATAAGGAGGTCAAGGAAGTTGCCCTCAAAAGAAATACCTGGGAGAAAAATGCATACATTACGCCGCCAAGAAAGAGCATTGCTCTTAAATAAAAAGAAGAGAAGAAGAATCAAAATAAAAGAAAGACAATCTTCATACATACATACTATTATTACATTCTTTTGCGAAAAGATCAGCCTGAAAAATTATGTCATGCATCTGCAAAAGGTTATACATACCTAATGCTGTTGTAGTAAAAATTAATGCAAACCTGCCTTATTTTCCGGTACATGTACTATTACGGCTTGCTCCAGTCTCCAGTTGAGAAAGTGTGGCTAAGCAACGGGCGGGAAAATGTAGATGAATTTCTAAGCGCAACTGGGCGTTTATTCCAGCAACACGGCTCGATTGAATGATCGCTGAATCCGCGTTCGATTTTCAAACAAAATTTGACAACTCACTTCGAATTCAGCGATTGCTTGGATAATTTATGGTGATAGAATTGCACCCTAGGTAGTGTAAAACCGCCATCGCCATCGTGCACATCTAGCGCGATCAATGTTACAGCGGTATCTGATAGCGTTTCACTGATCACCATCGCCATAGCGCTAGATGTGTGCCTTTATGTTTGTACTCGTAGCTCATATTCGAAAGACATGTCGCTTCTAATTAAATCATGATTTTATTTTAACTTTCACCGCCTATTCATACACAAAGAAACTGAACGATATTTTCTTCACCAATCAGCGTTTACACAAGTGACTTCACCCCTCCCACCGTTTTTGGCGTAGTTTGACAATCTTTGCACCTACACACAAAGAAAGATACAATATTTTCTTCATCGCTCAGCGTTTACACAAGCGACTTCACCCCTCCTACAGTTTTTGGCAAAGTTTGACAATCTTTGCCGAAGAGGTGACGGTAGCGCGAGTTCATTGGTTTTTTCTCACGTCAAAAATGTTCAGGTCTGCCCAAACAATTTTCACTTCAAAAAATTCTGTATTGTAAATCTAAGCTAGTACAACACGTTCAAGTCTTTTAGGCTGAAACAAACGGCTTTTATCTGATCGTTTTTAAATGGTACTTAATAATCTGCAGTCACGTCCCTCGATCCAATAGAACTCCCAAATTACTTCAAAACTCTAAATTCCATATCGGCGTAAAGTTCTTGATTCACGCCACCTCCGTGACCCGCCAAGACGTATGGAAACAAGAAAAGTGATATTTTATCCAAACTTATTTCCAAGGATGTTTTCATGCTTTGTGACAGAAGGCGCAAACACGATACTTTTGAATGGAGTTACTTGTAACTTGCCGCGTTACTTTTTTATTATCCAATAAGATTTTTTATTACAGAAAGGTAATTTTGGTTAGCTTTCTCATGAAACCAGTGGGTTTAGGGACGGTTTTACGCCCTTGGGGTCTTAACTGAAAGCAGAATAGATTCTTGGTACTGTTGATTATGAAATAAGATGTTGTCAGTATACCTACTCATTTGTATACACAAAAAAACTTACGATGAAACAAATATTTACAAAATGCAGTAAATACACAACACAGTAATGAGAATTGAGCTATCTGTAGACCGTTACAAACGATATAGAGATAGCTCATCTGATCCAAATCAGTGCCAGACGGAAGCATCCCCAAGACGCTGGCGGCATTGCCACGATAAATAGCAATGCTAATGCGTTGCGCCAGATACCCACTAGCCCTTTTTTTTTAATTCGCAAGGCCTCATTCCCCAAGACACAATTTTTTAGTGTGTACACTTGTCAAACACCGACGTGCAAACATTTTGAAATAAATTTGTTACTAACTAAAAAGTAACTAACAAAGTAAAACAACTAACTCTGAAAACCGACAGCTATCTCAAGTAATAATGTTAGGTTAGTACTACACCCCTATACAACTCAACAAAACTAAAAACACAAATTTTAAAATATAAAAGAGAATTCTCTAAAACGTTTCGTGTTTTGACATTATAGGAGAAGACCAATAAAATAGTACACATTTTGTTAAATTCAAAATATTTTCAGCAAAGCTTCTACAAAAACATCACGTACGAGTGTTTCTGCTCCGCAAAATAAATACACTAGCTACGAATATGTCTTATTTCCTAAGAAAAACTTTCAGAGGCAGATATTTTTCCTTCATAAACAAAGCGGAAACATCAAACGAAAGAAAAGCAAAAGGTGAAACTACATCATCAACGACACTTTCATTCAGACCCATCAAGGTCAGCCCCCATTCCGTGCACTCGTACGTCTTTATTTTTTTTACTAAATAAGTGTACTATGTCTATTCGGTACCCTAATTAATATCTAGCCTAGTAGGCTAATGAGTAATTTTGCTTTAGCTTAGCTTTATAAAATAAGTATTAGGTACTAAGACTTTTCTTATTGTCTCTAATAATTAAGGTGACACTTTGTTTCTGTGTTCATTAAAGTAGAACTATAATCACTACACTAACTAAAAAAAAAAAAAACCTCGGTCTGCCAACCTCTTTCTATTGTAGTGTCCTAAGGGCTCACATGTGCTACTTATTACCACTGTTTGTAAAATTAGCACCTCACTTACCATGTGTTTACAATAAATCTATTGAGTATTGAGTATTGAAAAGGTTTGGTCGTACGTCTTTTCCACCAACAATTTTCTGTGCTTAACTCACTAGGTAAGTTGGATTCCTGTAATTTTCTTTTATTCTCCTTTTCATCCTGCCCTTGAAACTCTGCTGCAAATTTTTAGGGGTTAAATGATAAGAATTCCTTTTTAAGTACTGCGTACTATGCTTTATAAGCCTCTATACGACCAACGGTTTCGGCTTTGCGTGGTCTAATTATGTCAGGTTGAAGTCATATCGAGGTAAAATTAGTACCTAGTAGCACGAAAGGAAATCTCTTAAACCCTTTCACCACACTGAAAGAAGAGAATACAGCGAAAGAAGACACGACAAGAAGAAAATGAAGTAGAAGTAGTTTTTATGTTAAAAAGTTAAAGTCAAACATTTCTTTATTCAGTGGTCACTAGGATCACTTTGAAACGTCTTAAAGCTAAGTGAGTCTATAGGTGTCAATTCCACGCGATCAAGCCTAAAGGCCTGCGCACACCTAGGCCGCTGGCGAACGCGATCAGTCAAACGCTGTCAAACTTGACAGCGTTATTTGACAGTGTTTCATTGATCGCGGTGATTTTTGTGACCACTGAATAAAGAAATATTTGACTTTGAATTTGTAACTTATATACTACTTCTTTTTCATCATCTTCTTGTCGTGTTTTCTTTCGTTGTATCCTCTTCTTTCGATCCTATCCGTTGACACAAAAGAATATGTGATGCGACACGGGCATATAGAGTCGAACCCGGAGAGGAGACGGACGGTCTATCTACATAGATCTTTCCATTACTTCGAATAATTCTTGGCTCAACCTGTAAACGAACTGAACATGCAGAGAATAATTTAAGTTTAAAAAACTTGAGAAACCGACTTCATTGTCAAACGGCTAAACCGATTTTAATCAAATTTGTTTGGGACAATCTGGACGTAAGAATAACCTTCCAAATAAAAAAATAATTTTCTAAATCGGTTCATAAATGACGGAGGCATGCAGTTACAAACATTAAAAAAATTATTAAAAAAAAAATGGCAACACCGATTTAAATAAAATTAAAATGGGACCAATCTGGAAGCAGTACCTTTCAGATAAAAAAATAATTTTTCAAATCGGCTCACAAATGACGAAGTTATGCGGTAACAAACATTAAAAAAAAAATAAAAAAAAAAATAAAAAAAAAATAAAAAAAAAAACATACAACCGAATTGAGAACCTCCTCCTTTTTGATTGGAAGTCGGTTAAAAATAAACGTAAGATCAGATAGAAAAAGGTAGATTCATAATTAAAATGTACCTACATTATACGTAATAAGGATGCTTTTTCTTTCAACGAGAGTGTTTGTGTATTAGTAAAGTAGGATTCAGCTCAAGTAATCTAAAAACATAGAAAAATGACTCTTACTGCAATGACATAAGAGTGAATAATCTAATGCGTATCTTTGTGTACATAGAGTAGCTATAGAGTATTTATTTATATATTTCACTGCATAAAAAATTTTGTGTCTGAGACGTAGGTAGGTACCCATGTTTACCATTACAAAATAAAAAAAAACTAATGTTTAAAGAGCTCAAAAAACAAGGGTTGACTAGCAAGCATAGCGAGGGATTACTAATAACTATGAACGATTATGAAAACCTTATCTATTTTTTTAAGTTAGTGCATCACAATTTTCTGCCCTCTCAGCTCAGTTGGTAGTAGTTCTGCCTTTTGCGACGTAGGTCGTGGGTTTGATCCCTACCGAGAACTAATTAAATATTTGTGTAGTGATCGCAGATGTTTGTTCTCTGTCTGAGTGAGTGCTTTATTGTATTCTTAGTATGTATTTGCAAAAATATATAGCAGATAATATATAAGTACTTACTATATTATATGTATCTGCTATCCCGTTTCCTTAATTTGAGGCTAAATAGTGTTGTTTAGATTGTCCACAATTTTTCTTTTAACAAACCATATCCATTTTTTGAAGTTAGCGCTTCACAGTTTTATCACAGTCACAGTATGGTTTTATTGTCTGGCTCTCACAATTTCGGCGATGACAGACGAGGCTTGCAATCTGGTCAGAGGCTAAAAGTTGATGAAAAAACTTTGCGAATAAGACAATTACCACAGTCCCGAGCGAGTTAGAATACTGTCCGACTTCCGCCTAATTAAATTCGCTCGGTGGTTCGCTGAAACCGGGACTTTTACGTATGTTTATAAACATATTTATATAACAGTGTTTTTTATTGAAGTTAGTTGGACCAACATTGTAAAGATTGCGGGAAGTCTATGGATGGATAGGGCTCAGAATCGTACTTCCTGGAAATGTGTAGGTGAGGCTTTTGTCCAGTGGACCTTTCAGGTTGATGAGATTAGTTTGAGCTAGTGGCTAAATATTGTGATAAAATGTTAAGCCGCCTGAAGACTTCCGTCATGGTTTGATTGACTCTTTGTGTACTACCCTCCGAAGATCAAAAGCACACATAAGTGCTCTGATCTTCGGAGGGTACATATATGCTTCGGCTTCTGCTTCTGTGCGGTCACCCATCCTCAGAAGTCAGAACGTTGCATAACCATAGGGGGTACCAAAAATAATTTGCTGAACATCGTATCGTATTATCTTTAAATACACAACACCCAATTGCTTAGGACTAAAGTTGTAGGCGTTCCTCATTCAGGTAACTAGGTGCTATTTTAGCACTAGAGCCTATAACAGCCAAGAATTACTATTTCCTCAAGCATTTTCGCTAAGCCACAGCCGAGCTATCGCCGGGTCGCTTCGCCTTGCTCGCCGGTTATTTTCCAGAAAATTATTCATCCTTCAGTGAACAATCGATTATGGGATGATGGATTTACCACAGACCGACGCAAAGTTTTTGCTTCTTAGAAAACAATTTCATACGGGAAATGTGGTGATGCAGGGCACGCTGTTTTCGACCTTATGTCTAGGTGTGAAGGAATTGAGATCATCTTGACAAATGCTTAGAATACTGAGGACCTCAATGCTAAGGCTGCTGTCATAGCAAACATCACGTACGGTTGTAGGCAATAAATATTGCACATCGGGTTTTCTGTTTTCCTAGAGCGCTATCACTTTCTGACGCACACTACGCGGAATTAAGCCAAAATTAGCCATTTGTATTAATTATATTTGTTGCCTTCTATAGCAAATAGCATTTGACTGGCCCCTCAGCTCAGCTGGTAGTAGCTCTGCCTTCTACGCCGTAGGTCGTGGGTTTAATCCCCACCGAGAGCAAATATTAGAGTGGAGATGAGTGGAGAACTCAGATGTTGGTTCTCTGTCTGGGTGTTGTTGTGTTCTAAGTACGCATTTACTTAAAAAAAACAGTTTAGACTATATCAGCTATTTAGTTCTCATTGTACAAGCTCCGCTTAATTTGGGGCTAGATAGCGTTATGTGGATTACCCACAATATTTATTTAGAACACACCTATGTATTTATGAACATCTGTACTATTTAGACAGACGCGTAACTTTGCATTTGCAGACTTTTTTGCACTTTTTTGCAACTAGCATTTCCTGAAGCAGATCAAATCGGACATTAACTAATAAGTATTGTACCATGTTGTTAATTTTAATATCTAAGCTTTTTTTTTTTTATGTAAGCACGCCAACGCCATTCCTACCTCTAAGGTTGGCAGGTAGAAAATGCTTAAAGCATTAAGCCCACCTTTTGTACATAACATTAAGTTTTTGTGCAATAAAGAGTTAGATAAATAAAATAACTTTGATTTAAACTGGGTGTGTTATTGAATTCATTTTCTCGCTTTTCTCAGTTAATTGAATAACTGTAAATGGAAAATGTCTTCATTATGCAGCTTTTTGGTATCGAAATTGCGTTCGTTATTCTTTATTTAGAACTCGGTGCTTATTATTTTCTTCTTGGTTGTTGACTAAAATTGCAACAGCGGCGATTCACAGTTTATTTATTCTTTATAAATCCGTAGTCTTAAACTTCTTCGACCATAATTGCTTTGGATTTAAAAGAAAAAAAAACTTTTTAATAAACAACTGACAAGCATCATATTTGATGTATGGGCACACCACCTGATGTTAAGTGGTAACCGTGGCTTATAACAAAGTACAAACTGTAATGTGAATTAACTAAATATTGCCACTTTTTCAACTAAGAACACCTATACTCTCTGTCAGACTACCAAAGCCGGGGCTGACATATTAAGTCTCTTGAGGCTTTGTGAGCCCCCGACCTCAACGAGCAATTGATTTACAATTGAGAAAAAAATACGATATTTATCTGTAAATTGAGCGACGGAAATAAAATGCAATATAAATAAATAATGTGGACAGTCCACATAACACTAGCCCCAAATTAAGCAGAGCTTGTACGATGGCAACCAGCAGGGCTACCACGAGCTCCATATGGTTATGGCTATGGCTGTCAAATTGTGTATAGATAGGCTGACCCACACATTAATTTTCTTCTTGGATTTGAATGTGTTAACACTATTGACACAATTTTGACAGCCATAACCATAACCATATGAAGCTCATGGTAGGCCAGCAGATAGCTGATATAATATTTGCATGCATTATTTTTTAGAAATGCGTAGGTGCTTATAATACAATAATACACCCAGACAGAGAACAACTATCTGCGTTCAACACAAATATTTGTTCTCAGTAGGGATCGAACCCACGACCTACGGCATAGAAGGCTGAGCTACCAACTGAGCTGACAGGATAGTCAACAATGTTTATTGAGATTGTGATCTAAATTATGATCTCGCTATCGGTTAGGTTACCGAGCCAGATAACTCCCATTGGCTAAGTAACCCAGAACTATATTCTCTGTTGACTATACCTGTGACAATTTACTGGCTCAACAGACTGTAAGACGTGTTAAGGCATTGTTGCAGAGCCGTCCTCTGAGACGGGCTAATAGGCAATTTGTATTGTAAAGCGACGGTTTAGAGAGAACACTGACGCAAAGCCAGGAACATTTAATGGAGCTTCTAAATCGTACTATTTTTAAAACTAAAATATGGTATAGTTTTAAAAAAGTTTTAGGATATTGTCAGATTTGGAAAACAAGAAAACAAGAACTCTAAAACATTCATCAAAATTTCATTAGTGGGTCTGATTGCGGTTCTTTTGTTGCAACAGTTGTTGCAACAGATATGGCAACAGATAGATAGTGGTCGAAAAATGATGGCAACAAGATGTGCGATTGCTATTCCTTGTTAGTATCATTTATTTGTTGGTTTCAAACTTTTGATAACAACAGAATTACACAATTACCCAGCTGATGAAATAACGGCAGCTGTCATGGCTGTCACCTATTCACTTAAAATCTCACCCAAAAATACAATTTATTATGATAACATCTACTAAGCAGATCCAACGCATGCACAACACATAGATTATGTCATTAAACAGAGCGTAAAACTGGCATGAAAACAATGCAATTACCATTTGAAACGAAAGCATGAATCCAGAATATTTGAAATCCCAAACTAATGAACAAAGCGAGGCGTCGAAACGGACTGTGGGATGACATTCCTAAAAACGATGACCAAAAGCTTGTGCGTCAAAGCATGGTCTATATCATTGATTCCCAACGTGGTCCAAGGTTCCCAAGTTCACAAGGGGTCCACGGTACTCGACGTGGGTCTACAACGGCGTGTCAAAAAAGTGGGGGTTCACAATTCTCGAGATTGGACCCGAATACTTCAGGTGATGGGGTCTTTCGCTATGTAAAGGAGAGGATCCGTTTCTGGATTAAGGACCCGCCACCAATACAGTTACATCTGCAGCGGCTAGAGCCATCGGGAATGAGAGACACGGCCTTTAAATCGTACGTGCTCAAGGTGCCTGCGAAACATGGGGACATGTTTCTCAATTCGGATTTCTGGCCGCCAGGAGTCGTCTATCGTCGCTTTAGGGGTGCGCTAACGATAAAAGCCCCTGAGATTTAAGATTTAATAAGTAATTTTATTTTATTTTATGTATGTTAGTCTCTAAGGTATTTATTAACTATGGACCCAAGGTGTTTCATTTTTGTAATGTGCATTTTATAGTTGTCTGAAGTAAATGATTATATATTATATTACAATTAGTAGGGGGGTCCACAAAAATGTATCTGTTTAAACTTAAAAGTTTGCTTGACTTCACCTATAAATGGAGGCAGATCATATTTGAAGACGCTTAGCGACTCGTGACTTGTAAAACCTTTTTTTCGATAATTGTTAATTTGTGGTAGGAACTCATCCGCAGCGCAAATGTCCATAGTTAGATCTAATCTCCATATTTTTTGTCGACGAGAATATAGTAAAAATGTAGCAGGGCAGCGAGTCCAACAGAACCAGCAAAATTTTGAAAATGGTATAGGTATGAGAAGAAAAAGGTTGGAAATCTCTGGTCTATATTGACATTTGAAATTCATTTCCAGTCGATATGGGGAAAAAAAAGAAGTCACAGAGAAGAGCCGTAAATGAAAGTTTATTCAACGCAAGTCTGGCATTTAAGAAAACTACCGCCATTTTTCTCAAAATGACGCAGAGTTTTTAAATAATTCACTTTAAAAAGCAAGACTGTCGTCTATAAAACAGACAGCAGACGTAAATGAACGAAGAGCAAATATTACACAAAAATATAAACTTGGTAGCAGAATAGAATGGACCATTCGTAAGCATTAGGTAGGTGCTAATGAAAAGATGAAAGGTTCTTGGCAAAGGACTATGAACGGACAACATAATTAGAGCTGTCTTGGTTCAAGATCAAGGAATAGCTACGCGATGACAATTAAGATATTTAATAAAACTCCTAGGGACAGTAGAGAGTTAAGTTACCAATAAAGCTGATTAAGAAAAAAATAATAATTTTGGCTATTAGAAAAATGTTTTTATAGGATTGCAGACTTTATTTTTGGCTAAGCTGTTTTTTTCTATGTTTTTATATTAAAAAACGTCGGAAAATAAAAAAGGTAATCGCGATAAATACCCGTTTCTTCTATTTTTTTATGCATAACGATCGTGTTCATTTAAAAAGGAATAAATACATTTCATTTCTTACGTGTTAGGTATTTTTTGATTTTTATTGATAACCTCAAAAACATAACCCAGTTAACTGATTTTTTGTTCTCTGAAGAGATGTCTACCGTTTATTGAGATTACAATCCTGAGCCTATAAGCTTAGTTGGCAAGCCAATGACGTCACTCGTATTGTTTCATGGCTCGGTGTGGATTAGTGGGCATATGCATATGCATGCATAGCGCTCACACCTCGTGAAATGACTGGCTAATTGTCATTGGGAGCCTTGGTTATGATATTGTTGCTATCAGTTTAAATACTTTGACTGGCCTCTCTGGTCAGTTGGTAGCTTTGCCCTGCGCTATAGACCGTGGGTTCGATCTCCACCGAGAATAAATGTTTGTGTGGTGAACGCAGATGTTTGTCCTCTGTCTGGGTGTTATATTGTATTCTTACTATGTATTTATATAAACAAATAATATGAGTATTATATTAGTTATCTGGTTCCTATCTCTGTTTTTTTGTTGTGAAATTGCTTTTCCATTATAAGCAAACATGATCCGATACTACCTTATTCGATAAAGTGTCGCATTTCCAATGTTCAGAAAGTGCTTTGGGATTCTTAATAATTTTGAAAGCTTTTTATACACCTCCTAAAAAGCTTTTAAAATTAATATATACCGTTACCGCTAATACAACGTTAATTCGTTCTTTATAGGTGTTTTATAAATTTACTGATTTTGCTGAGAAATTATATTACTCTCGGGCATTAGGTAATTCGATACAAAAAAAAATCAATACATGCTTCTTTATTTTTTTATACAACTAGCTGAAGGTACACGCATGACTGTGATGATAAGTGGTAACCATCGCCTATAACAAAGCATCACTTCGTAGGTCACGTACGTCAGGAACGTGCCCTACGTCACTGTCTTGCGTCCTTCAACTTGAGGCATGTAGATGTTCAGCCTGACGTGCCAGTAATTTTACCGGCACCCACACCCTTCAAACCGAAACACAGCACTGCTGCAGAAATAGGCATAGAGAAAGTAATTTCCGAATGAGCCCTTCACAAAGAACTCTACTACTACATACTTACTGGGGCCTAATTCTCGGGCCGATCTCGATCATTTTGCTATTTTATCTTATTGCTTCTTTTCGAAGAGAGAATGGCTGATTTCCTTGAGTAATTCATCAACGACCTCATCGTAGAAGCCTCGACAGCTACGATATACGGAAAACGTAGAAAAAATGCGTGTTTGTGAAAAGAAGCAATAAAATAAATTGCAAAATAATCGAGATCGGCCCGAGAATTAGGCCCCCGAACTTAGATATTCTGACAGTAATTTCAACAAAGTTGTATTCTCATTAGCATCACTACCTCAGTATATAGTAACCTTTTTACTGGGGCGTTTCATGATCTTTTTCCCCAGTGTTTTTCAGTAGTAATGTCTCGTCTTGTTCCTGTATATAAAATATTTCGTCCACGACTCTTTTGATAGCTTTGACAAATTTACTCACTGACAAAAACATTGTTCCAAACTGCAAAACCTTTAGGCTTTAGTTTGTTGAACAGTAGGACTAACACAAGCTCTATCTGGCTCTGGTTTCGAGTCTGTGTGAGTGTTGACTAAATAAATCCTACGTCAAAACGTCACACACATAGTATAATAAACTGGTGAACACTCACACAGACTCAAAACCAGAGCCAGAGACTGAACCAGACAGAGCTTGTGGTAAACCTACTGTTGAGTTTATTCATTACAAACATACGCACAAAAATACAAATCTTTCCTCTTTATAATATTAGTATAGAAGAATAGATTTCGTCCACGACTTTTTTAATAGGTTTGACCCAACAAATTTACTCACTCCAAAAACATTGTTTCAAAAACCTTTAGTTGACCTACAACAAGCTCTGTCTGGCTCTGGTTTTGAGTCTGTGTGAGTGCTCACCAGTGTGTTATACTGTATGTGTGAAGTTTCGACGTAAGATTTATTTAGACAACACTCACACAGATTCAAAACCAGAGCCAGAGACAGAGCTAGATAGAGCTTGTGGTAGGGCTCTGGTGAAATAAAAAAATACAAAGCTATCTTTTAGAAAGTGTAGTTTGCATTGAATATTCAAGCTCCGGGTATTTTGCCGGTTGCATGCGCATCGTATCCGCTAGCGTTATACGTACAGATGAATGCTCACTTTCACGTTTCTACCGAATTTTCAAATATACTAGCATCTGAAATGAAATGAAATGAAAATGAATTTATTTGCAACATTGAAAATGAACTTAGCCATAACATAAGAAATACACACCTACAAAATAAACATAACAACAACAAAAGAAATCAAACAAAATAAAACAAAATTAAAACAAAATTAAAGTCACTACTATCTACACACATCACATCACTACTACACTTACTCATCTACTACACTTATTCTGTATTTTTTGCATACAAATAAAGCATTGCGCACATCTAAGCATTCTGCGGTTGCAATCAGACAAACGTTGTCAAATATAGCTATCATTTTTAGTGTTTTATTATAAGTATGTTTTTACAAAAAAACATTTAGATAATAAAATGTATAATGACTTTATTTTTCAAAAAATTAAACATAATTATGTGACTAGCATCAAATATCAGCAGGGCTACCACGAGCTCCATATGGTTATGGCTATGGCTGTCAAATTGTGTATAGATAGGCTGACCCACACATTCATTTTCTTCTTGGGTTTGAATGTGTTGACACTGTTGACGCAATTTTGACAGCCATAACCGTAACCATATGAAGCTCATGGTAGGCCAGTTGGTTCCCATGGTACAATGTATGTTTAATTTGAGGCGAAATTTGTGTGGATTGTTCAAAGTATCTATTAATTTAGTTATACAAAGAAAAAACAACAAATAAACAATAATCCATGTTCGTTACATTGTATCTCGAAACAAAGTTAGACTCGTCATAACACTTCTTCCTCAAATCCCTAAGGGGTAGTAACTATCAGTTATTCTGCTCGGTTTGAATATGATGAAAACGGTATTCTGCGAGGAATACCTTTGAGGATAATAAGTTTGGCGGGATCCGACTACTGGTGCCTTTTACCGACCGCCAGCTTATCCGTTCTCATATTTAAGGGACTTTATTTGGGGACTTGATTTGTAATAAACTAACGTTATTATTTTGGACCATGAAATGAGTTTGGTCCCTCTCTTTTATTATCTTATGAAGTGGATATATATTATTGATAGTCGTACAACAGTGTCCTAAAAGAACTAGGTAACGAACTAAGTACTAATGTACTTAAGCTCGTATGTAACTAAGTACTAATAAGGTACTTAGTTCGTAGTACCTAGTTCTTCTAGGCTTGGTCGCGTGGAAATGGCACTTACACTCACCTAGCTTTAGGACGTTTCAAAGTGATCCAAGGATCACTTCCAAAAATTTGATTTTGACTTTGTCCATGGTACTTTTTCATGGTAAAAACTGCGTTATATCGTTCTAGACTATCCTGTTTTGGATAGTTATTAAATACTTAGCATAAATAGACATGAAAGATCCCCTCAGTTTTATTATGTACGTCGCCACAGAAACGCCCGTCGAAGGTAAGAGAAATACCTTGGAGCATCTTAGTTTATTTTCAGAGTGTTCAAATATTAACAAAAGAGGAAGGATCTACAGACCTCGTAGTTTGCTCGTAACCAAAAGGGGCTATTTTCAAACATTGTGTAACCCTGATATTTGAGGCGCAAAAAAATAGCTCAGTTACCTCCCGAGATATTGAAGCCTGACGTAAAAGAATTATTAAGTAAATTTAAGGCTAGATATTTAAAATGTAGCAAAAGTCGCATCCAGGAAAACACTACGGCTTACCACGACAAAGCCCAATATGCAAGCATGTCTGCATAAGCATGTCAGCTACAACCCTATAGACCGGAATCACACGCCTGTCCAACCACTATTAAATATACCCCTGGTTTGCACGTAAAACCCTTCCGGAGGTGAAAACTAAAAATCTGTTCATTATTTTCCGAGATTAGCCCAATGAAGTAGGCGGGTGAAATATTTATACTATACTAGTGGCCACCCGCAGCTTCGGTCGCCCCGTTCCCATTCTTTGCATCCGTTCTCCGTTACAATATTTTTATGAATTGTAGTCTATGACTTATTCTGATGCATAAGTTATATTATTGTAAAGTTTCATTAAAATCCATTCAGTAGTTTTTACGTGAAAGAGTAAGAAACATCCATCCATCAATCCATACTTACAAACTTTCCCGTTTATAATATTAGTAAGATGCTGTAAAATTATTTTCATATCGCTCATTTTACTTCAACATTTCTCTAAAAGTACAGACCTTCATCTATTTTTTTTGTGACTTTTTGATGGAAATACGGAAGCGTAAAACGTCGAGCACCCGACCCAAACGCGCAAACGACTACAAATTAGCCAATGTGAAAAATATTCAAATACACAACATATTTGGAGCTTTGAGAAATGGCAGCACATCAGTTTGCTGTCAGTGTTGCGAGCGCGGAAAATTGCCGCGGAACGTCACAAGACGACGAATGCATGGCTTATTTACGACGTTGCATTATTTTGATGGACGAGCATCCTAAGAAGTCGTTTTTAAGTCGTAGGTCATTATATTCTGGTGAGATAAAGAAGGAATCTGAACTCAACGGCACTCAGACTTGGTACATTTCTTGACTGTTCTTCTAGGTGTGCGGAACTGGCACCCAGACTCACCTAGAGTTTGAGACGTTTCAAAGTGATCATTTCGATTCAAGTAAATACATTATTTTAGACTAGTACTGACACTGTGGTACCGGTGGTCTGAATCTATAACATATATGGCATAGTTTTTAACGAAAGTATATAATGGCAAGAATTTCTCAGCCCTCTCAGCTCAGTTGGTAGTAGCTCTGCCTTCTGAGCCGTAGGTCGTGAGTTCGATCCCCACCGAGAACATATAGCTGTGTGGTGAACATAATGTATGTTCTCTGTCTGGGTGTTATATTGTATTCTAAGTATGTATTTACAAAAAAAAATATACATTATATAAATACTTGTAATGCTTTCAGGTGGAAAACAGAGTTCATTATAAAATGTAGTTTTTATAATTTTCTTTTTAATTAGTTCATGTTGTATAATAATAGTTTTTCTAAATAATGCATATACTGATGTAAATAAATTAATGTTACATTATATAAATATTATGTCAGCTATCTGGTTCCCATAGTACAAGCTCTGCTTAGTTAGGGGCTAGATAGTGTTGTGTGGATTATCTATAATATTTATTTAATTTAAATACTCTTCTCTTTTAATACTTGTCTGTTTATCTGGTAGCAAGTATACCTATATGTGTTTTACTCTGACCTCCTTTCACAGTATGAAAAATACCAGTACTTACGAATAACATACCAAAGGTGGGAATCAATAGGGCCTTATACATTTTTCATTAAATCGAACCTTACCATCTCTTACGAAATATCGTCTTCTCGGCGGTGATATATCAGTTCATGTGACCATGGTTCTGCAAAACCAGAGACTCTGAGATTCATCTCTAAAACAGACTTTCAGCATATTTACGCTTTGTTAACAAGTTCTAACCTATGATAGAAAAATATAGGTTTGCTATTGAGCAAACATGGTAGGGTATACGAGCAAAATATCCTTATACATTCGATAAACTCATGTAGATAAAGAAAATGATTTTATTTATGAAAGCACACGATAAAACAGTGTGAAACAGAATTTACAAATTCAATTTTAAAATGTATTTATTCAGTTCAGCATCATTCTGAAACGTCTTAAGGCCTACGCACATCTATGCCATGGCGATGGCGATCAGTGAAAGGCTGTCAAATATATTTATTATTTATTTTATAGTGTTTATCACACTTAAGAAAATCACAATGATTTTTATTATGCCCCTAAAGTTAAGAACCGAGCGGGATTTGAACCCGCGACCTTCCCCTTGGTAAATACCGCTGTCATATTTGCCAGCGTATCACTGAGTGCCATCGCAGATCGCTTAGATAGACGCAAGGCTTTAAAGCTAGGTGAGTCTAGGTTTTCACTAATCTAACATTACAACGAATGTGTGATGATGTTAGGACTATTCAATTGTTAGTGACTCTCAGGACTCTCAAAAAGGTGTCCAACATTTTCAAATATGGTTCGAAAAGATGAAAAAAATCCACGAAATTTGTAAACCATGGTTATCGTAGACCTGAGACTGTACGGGAGTTTACCAAGCGGGGAGATATTGATGCCGAGTATTATTCATGACGATCGCGATTGTGGCAACTGACTCCGTAACGATCATGTACTGACTAAACACGTCGAGTGAGATATCTGTCGATCGAATGGCGAGATTGAACAAACATCACTAGGTATTTTCAGGTTATGTTGTAGAGATTTGATGCTTACTGTCCTTAAGCACGCTCATGACGTTTGAATTATAAAAACATTTGAAAAAGGAAGGCCCAAATACGTCATGGCATTGGTTGGGATGTATGAAAAGTCCCATTTGTATGGACGTGGCATTCGTAGGACTAACCCGGTATATCCCTACTAACAAAAGTGTTGCTAAAGACATGGCTCGAAAGAGAAACGGGCGGAAATTTATCAAAACAGTTTTGACGAATAGCGTTTTAAGTCTGTCGATCCTGTCTAAACTGTTAAAATTACATAAAAACAAGATAGCAGGAGCAGTAATAGTAAAATTAGTCGTTGCTTGCCTACTGCCTGTTTTTATTGGGCATGTTAGTCTACCCGGGGTTTATTAGGCCAACAAATTTTATTATCAAGTTTAGTAATATATCATGGCCCGAAAGTTTCAAAATGTCAGTTCTAAAAGTTCACATATTGTACGAGTTTCAAGGCTTGCGCATATCGAGGCAGTCTGCGATGGCGATGTCGATGGCGTCAGTTTCAGCATAGGGTTTTGCATACACCATGCCGTGAAATTTTACAGGGATACACAGCAGCAGATCGCCAAGATGTGCGCATTTGCGCAAGGCCTATAATTTTTTTGCCACCATGGTGAATATGTACGTGGTCTACATAGTCTACCGAAGGAAGCATCCATTAAAGAAAGAAAGAAAGAAATTTTATATATTTGACAAAACATACACAGAATGGCTTAGATATTGGCAAACATAGTACCTAAATAGGTACAAAAAACCAAAAACATTTAATAAAAAAAGTACCTTAAAACTTAGATTTGGTTATGGTATTTAATTATTGTAATTGGTGTCAAGCGTCATAATTAAAGTAAATCAATAATTACAGATACAAATTGCATCGACTTGCGCCAAATACTATGCCAAATAGGCCCTGATTTAGCTGATTTATTTATTTATGCTGCTTAGCGGGGCTTAGCAGATGAAAGTCTTTACACTCCCTTTAAACCTCCGACCGAAAAAAAAACGTTATTGTAGGCCTATTCGTAACGTAATAATTATAAGTTTAAAAAACTTGAGAAACCAACTTCATTGCCAAACGGCTAAACCGATTTTAATGAAATTTGTTTGGGACAATCTGGACGTAAGAATAACCTTCCAAATAAAAAAAATATTTTCTAAATCGGTTCATAAATGACGGAGGCATGCAGTTACAAACATTAAAAAAATTATTTAAAAAAAAATGGCAACACCGATTTTAATAAAATTAAAATGGGACCAATCTGGAAGCAGTACCTTTCAGATAAAAAAATATTTTTTCAAATCGGCTCACAAATGACAAAGTTATGCGGTAACAAACATTAAAAATAAAAAAAATAAAAAAAAAATACAACCGAATTGAGAACCTCCTCCTTTTTGATTGGAAGTCGGTTAAAAAGTAAAAAATAAAAGTTAACAGGCCTTTGCATCTATGTAGATGATTATAAATAGCGTCAAGGGCAACTGGTGATTACACAAGCCCTATTTGCGGACGCTATAGTGCCTGGGACAGGATTTTAGATGGAATAGGCTTGCCCAGCACCTATGCCATCCTGACAGCTTAGTCGGCCAAATCCACAGGAAAGACATGGTCAATACGTGCGGAGCTGACTAAGCCGCGGGTTTCCTCACGATGTTTTTCTTCACCGTCTGAGAGCACTAGCATTGTGTACATACATTTTTCAACAGAAAAACTCATTGGTACACGACTGGATTCGAACCCACGACCTTAGGATCGGAAGGCGGGGCCGCTACGACAGGCCACCAGTGCTCTCCACCGTAACGTAGCCATTCGTAACGTAGCTCTTAATTTAATTGAACTCGTGCGAAGCCACAGCAGGCACAGTCTATAACTAATATTTCATTTCCCCTATATAGCCACTTGTCCTATCCGTTCACCTATCACGACATTATTGGAGCTGCCTCCAGCATCTATCCAATAACATTTTCTGCTCTACAGGGTGCTCGCAAAATTGAAAAGTATTTCTACCATTTCTGCGGGTTTTGTTTGGGCCATGTTTTTGTTTGCACGAAAGCAATAGGTTTCAAAGAATTTGGACTGGAAATGTTTTTCAAGTAGCTATCCAAACATAGATACTTGATAAAGAGGGTCATCTTCTACGGAATTTTATCAATGCTTGGAATTGATTCTCGGTAGACCTATGGCGGGACCTGATGTTAAATGGTAACCACCGCCTATAACACAGCATTGCTTTAGTCACGCACCTCAGGAACGGGCCCTGCGATACACATCCCTGCATCCATCAGTACATAACATACAGATGTTCAGCCTATCGTGCCAGTCATTTCAGCGGTACCTACACCCTACAAACCGAAACACGGCAATGCTGCTTCACGGCAGAACTAGGTACTTCCCTGGACGAGCCCGTCATAAAGAGCTCTACTACAAAAAAAGAAGAGAATAGGAAGGTAAATAAAATTAAATAAAAACAAAATCAGGCCACAACATCCTGTATAAGCGTGGTCACATGCAGTGCTAACTCAAATCACTCATAATACAAATTGGGCGCGTCGCCGCCGGCGGTCATTTCCCGCCCAACCCTCTCTGATCTTAGGCGGAATTGCCTCCTGCTGATTTATAACGCAATAATTACCCACTATAACTCATCATCTACTGTTATTGGCATATCACCTATTCCAGTAATAAGTTAAAGTACCTAATAAAGTAAGGAACTTCACGAAAAAAATCTACACCAAATTCAGACTTAGTGAAAAAACTCTACCATTTTCACTTCAGTACTATAAAAAAAAATATAATGGACAATCCACACAACACTATCTAGCCCCAAATTAAGAAGAGCTTGTACTATGGAAACCAGATACTTAGCTGATACAATACTACGTTTTTTTTTTTGGAACTTTCATACGTACATAGATACTTAGAATACAATACAACACCCAGACAGAGAACAAACATCTGCCTTCACCAAACAAATATTTGTTCTCGGTAGAGATCGAACCCACGACCTACTACGCAGAAAGCAGAGCCACTACCAACTGAGCTGAGAGGTCAGTCAAATTATAATAAAAAAGGTCAATTTAGTAAGTATTTTCATTTTTACTGTTCAATTGTACAATTAGTGAAAAAACATACCCCAATAAAGCTTCATGGATTTCAAGGGTCCGGTAAGTGCTTTCCTGAAATAAACATGGGACACTATATAAGTTTAAGGCCTCTTACTGACACATTAAACGTTATGTGTCAGTGTGTAGGGTTCTTAAATAGTCCACCTGTCGGATAATCTGTACGCGAGCCTGTCTGCTCAGGTTAATCTTCTATAATTGTGGAGAAAATTCGGCAAAACGATATTAAAACGTAACTAGATTTGTAGCAATTTGGGAAACAATAGCTATCCATTTCAACGCGACCTACGACTAGATAATAAATTTTTATTATGAAACTTATTCATAAAAATTACCTTAAAAAGTAAGTACAGCAATTTGATGCGTGCCATTAGCTTGTACGTAGCTGGGTTTCGTAACCAGCTATCGTAGAAGGATTTTTTTCTTAAATAATTCGAAACCGGGTTACAAAACAAGACTAGAATCACGTGTATCATGTTATTCACCACTAGTTTCGAACAAAGAAACTCATTAGTGCCTCGGTTGGTCTTTTCTCATTTACGAATCGTTTCAATATCGTTTTGTTAACGTTCCTCAAACGCGCGTGATCGCTTTAGGCCTGCGCACACCTAGATCACTGGCAATGGCGATCAGTAAAACGCCAGCGATATTTAACAGCGTTTCATTGATCGCCATCGCCACCGACCTAGGTGTGCGCAGGTCTTTTATGTTTACGTGGGGCGAGGGGTGTCTGAGTTTAGCATATTTCCCGCTGCAATTAACTCCGGCCGGTCTCAGCGATGCCTAATTGCACGCAATTTGTGCAGAATTTCATCCTCTTTTTACAAGTGTGAAATATTGCTTTATACAAGGAAAAGTTATGAGGTTCGTGACAGCAGCAGGTTATAATTTTGGTGCCCAAGCTTAAACCAATTTGTTTTGAAATTAGTTTTGTTATTACATCATCTCTGGCACAATGAGCCACTTACAATCTTCATAAAGTGCCTCTGGTTCTTTAAAACCAATGTGGTGAAAGGACTTCGGCCGTCGATCGACCGTCGGCTTGGCAGTGTCGATTTTCGGATTACATAGTTAGTTAAAAAAAACAGGACTTTGTGTCTATTGTAGACGATTTACGATTTACGGGACGTGCCTGAGCCCAGGATTTTTAGATTGAATAGCATTTACCTAGTTAGAATAATATTTTTATTGATTTTTAACTACAATTTTCTACTTAGCACAATATTAAGTTCTCTGTTTTTTTATGTTTATTTTTAAGGTACTGTAATTGTGTACTTATGTAATTGTGGTGGTTGAATAAATGATGTTTCTTTTTCTTTAGCATTTTGTTAGAATACTATTTTTATTGCTTTTAAACTACCATTTTCTACTTAACATAATGCTAAGTTTTCTGTTTTTTTATGTTTATTTTTAAGGTATGTAATTGTGTACATATGTAATTGTAGTGGTTGAATAAATGATGTTTCTTTTTCTTTAGCATTTAGTTAGAATATTATTTTTATTGCTTTTAAACTACCATTTTCTACTTAACATAATGCTAAGTTTTCTGTTTTTTATGTTTATTTTTAAGGTATGTAATTGTGTACTTATGTAATTGTGGTATTTGAATAAATGATTTTTCTTTTTCTTTAGGTAAAGGTTTTGTAGTTCATTTGTATTTTCGTGGTTTTCCCGAACTCGTGACAAGATGCAGATGTCGACGCTCGTAAGCCAAGCGTAATGCCGATACGATGCCTGTCGAACTTCCCGCTGTAAGAACAGGGATGTTCGTGCCTCAACTATCGTTAGTTTGGTTATGTTTGCGAGAGGATTAGAGCGATTAGAACTTTTTGAAGTTTGCTTAAGGTTCCACTCAGTGTACGGGCATTATGATAGTGATAGGTATGCGCTAGTTTATTTTACCTTCTCTTTAAATATAATTTTAATTTTTAATTGCTCTTTGGAGTGGCAACACACCAGCATTTCACTGCTATTCATTACATGAAAATCACGGGTTTTTATAGCTTTCACTACTATTATTATTTTTGTTTTGTAAAACAAGAAAACGTTAGGAACCAAGCCGTAGTTTCTTGTGTGCTTGGTCGCGTGGACCTAGAGTCTAAAGCACCTAGAGCACCGCACAGTCATAATAATAAATAGCAAGCTTTGAATTAAAGAATAGTTCATATTTTAAGAGTTGGTTTATCTCTAACTAGCGGACGCCCGCGGCAACGCTCGCCCCTTTGCGGTTACGCCCCGTTGATTTTTCTTTTAAAAGTTTTTCCTCTTTTTCTCCGCTTAGGGAAATCATTTTCCAATTTCCTTTCTTAGTGCACCCCTATGCTATAAAAGAAACATACCCTCCAAGTTTCATGCTTCTAGGACTCACGGTTTAGGCTGAGCGTTGATTGTCAGTCAGTCAGTCAGTAACGTAAGAGTTTTATATATTTAGAAGAAGAAGAAGATTTGGCAAGTCGTTGCAATCCGTGAAAACACCCCTTTAACTTCCAATCAATTTTTGACGACTGCCAACTAAAATTATTTCGTGCAAAAATTGTGTTAAACAACTGTGTGTGTCAAATATTTGATTGGGCGTGAAACAAAAATATTACTCATCCGTAAAACCGCGGCCTATATTTTTTATTCAACAGTCTTCTAGTCTAGACTAAAAATTTAATAAACTCATAGCAAAACTATCGCCTGTAACTTGTAGCTTCAGTCCCATGCAACTTAAACCCAGCCAAAGCACTTATTACGACTGCGCAGGTGCTGTTGCAAGCTAACAACGCTTCAGGAAGACGTGATACCGTACTGCCGATAGGAGCACTTTAGAAAACAAACTCAAGTGGGATTTACTACACCTTTATAATTAAGAGCTTGAACAGCCTTTGCGACGCAATGGGTGGAGGAGGCGCAAGATGTAGGTACAGTAGGCTCATTCTGAGTTTTAACATCATTATGTCGATGACTTATCGTTAGCGTAGTCGTTACGTTTAAAGATTAGTTCTAGCAATCCCGCCAGGGGCATTCATCGTTTTTCCATACAAAATCAGGGCTAATGACAACTCATTTTGCGTTGCGCTAACGACAAACTGAAAACGACAAACTCAGAATGAGCCCTCAGATTTTAAAACCGTCGCACAGCAAATGTTTGCCTAGCGTGAATATTCATGGCTATGTCTATGTTTGATCTTTTTAATTTTCTTTGTTTTCGAACGTCAATTTCACAGTGATCGCACAAAAAGAAAATTAGGAAAATGAAGTGAGTTGCCTATATCCATTCTAAACCCTGTAAAGCCTTGCGCACGTCTAAGCTCTCTGCGGTGACAATCAGTGAAACGCTGTCAAATATGACAGCGATATTTGAAAGTCTTTTACTTTTACTGATCGCCACCGTAGAACGCTTAGATGCGCCCAAGGCAAGGTTTAGGATCTCTAGGTAATCTAGATAGACTCTTTGAGGATGTCTGTTAGTTAAGTTAGTCAGAGATGTGTCCGTACATTTTGAAAACTCATCTGCATTCAGCGCAAAAGGCTGATCTACTAATATAATTAAATAAATTGGTTTGAAAAGGATCCAAGGGATTTTTTTCAGAAAATCGCAAAATAGGGAAAATTTCCAATAGTTCCAAAAAGTTTCATCACAGAACGGAAACTTTCACCCTGTAAATAATCATCGAACCTTTTAGTTATTTATAGAATTTTCGAGAAAAACTCGGGTGCAAAATTGAGTAAATCGTTGGAGTAGCTACGTTGTACTGGCTGGTGTCTATAGTAACTCTTATTGATAAAATACGGTTTAGTCCGGTATAGGATTGGCTTGAGCTTAGCGTTTTATTTGTTGTCTAATTATTTAGATTGGATAAAAATTAAGAATGCTTAGACCCAGTAGTGGGTGATACCGGGCTGGGATGATAGTGATGAATTAATTTGCCACTCCAAACAGGGCATACTAACTTCAGTTTGAAAAAACGTGCATTTTTGTAATTCGTTTAAAAAATAACCTCTTAGTGATAATAGCAATAGGCTGGCGTGGTACGGGCATGTTATGAGAAGGGATGAAAGTCATGTGACTAGGAGAGTGATGAGTATGGATGTGGATGAATATGTGAGCAGAGGTAGCCCAAAGAAAAGATGGATGAACTGTGTGAAAGATGACATGGATAAGAGAGGAGTGGATGCAGAGAAACGGTTGACAGAGGGTAATGGAGGAGGAAGACATGACCTCACATAAAGTGGGATTAGGGCAGGAAGAAGAATAACAAGAGAGATACTGAATGGAGATAAAATACATTTAAAAATCTCGATGTTCTAAATATTGGATGGCTTTTAAATAAAAAAATAACTGAAATAGGAACGAAATTGTGCAAGTTCCAGTGTGTTAGTTTTTCTACCGATTTCCGCGTCAATTTCCCTTGAAATAATGCTATTATATTTTATCTCCGTTCACTGGTTCAATAAACAAAATAGAGTGTATCGATTTGTTGTGAGGTAAGCTAAGCCGACGCGCAACCTGACTTCCGAATAAATGTATAGAGCAGAGATATTAATTGGGGTTTTCATGGGGGTCGCCTATAAAGTTTCTAGTTTAGGCTTTCGATCTCACCCCCGAAGGTCGTTCTGGAATAACGCCGGGAAGGTTCCACAAACCCGTGTTAATTCCCAAATCCTTAATAAAGTACCACTTTAACAAAACAGGGTTTGCGGGGAAAATATGCTGAAGTAGCTTTTGATTTGATATTAGATTAATGAAAAAATTACTTTGGTTGTGTTCAAATTATGTTTTAACCTTTATTAGGTAGGCACTGTAAAGGTTTTAGGAAAATACACCGAAATTTTCACCTCACTCACTAATTTTTATTTAATTATGTTTAAAGTGTGCGTAGGTTTTATATAAGTATACATAATAAGTACCTGCCTAGTAAGCGAACAAAACGAGATTTACTCAGTTATTTTTATTTTATGGATGATAGTCTGTCTCATTTTTGTGTGAATTTTATAGTTTAATTCTTCTTCTTATCGTGTCATTGATTCTTTCGAACCAAGTGTGGTAGAAGGATTTAAAATGCGCCTCAAAGAGGCGTCTTTTCGTGCCCTTGACACATATTTGCGAACTTTTCTTCGGTTTCACGATGTTTTCCTTCACCGTTATAGTTGAATTAAATGATTACTATTATTATAAAATACATTTCGCAATTTTTTTCTTGTCTTGTTCTAGTTCTCTCGAACCAGTAGTGTGGTGAACAGGTTTAAAAGTGCAACTCAAAGAGGCTTTTTCGTGCACTTGACGCATGCTTTTGAACTTTTATGGTTCTACGAAATTCTGGTATCCTCCTGACTCCTGATGTTTTCCTTCACCGCCACGAAGGATAAATAACTCAGTCACCACTGACTAGTGTTTCGCATTTTGGCCTCACGCCATAAGCTGGAGTTTTGTATCCAATAAAACTGATAAATATAGGAAAACGTCACTTTTCTCTAGATTTATTATCCGCTATAAGTTTGCTATAGCGAGAATTCGCGTTGTTTGAGTCTCGAGTTCGGTGACATACCGTGTACGAGGAAAAGAAAAAAACAAATAACTTTCGCTTGGCATCTTCAGGCGAGACCGACGTTACAACCTCTCACACTTCGGAGCAAAGTTCCGCGCATAGTTCCGAATCTTTCCTTGTAAGAAATAAACTGACTTCCTTATGTCGTTACACAGGAGTTATAATTGTGTAAGAGCATTATTTTGGCATATACATCACGATAAAGCTCAATGGACCCCTCATGGGTGAGGGTTAAGACCACCATACAAGGTGATACTTAACCTCGTTATATATTTAGACTTATGCTGAATAATATTTAATTATAATATGATATTTATTAATCTATTTTAATGATATAAAATGAATCTCTATTGCCCATGGTCACGCCATCACGCGTGAACGTTTGGGACGATTTGGCTGAAAATTGGTAGGGAGCTTCGAACCAGGAGACGGACATATAATATTTTTTATTCCGAAAAAGTAACGGGAACAGGGCGCAATGGAAAAAAAAACACTAAATCGTAAATGCCAGTTTTATTATTTTTAAAGATAAGATGTAGAGGTGTTTTTTGTCGCTTAAATCACATATCAGCCTGTAGCTCCTAAAAAATGATTTGACACTTTCTAGCGGATCAAAAACTTGAGAACACCCTTATTTTCAAGCCCGCACACTACACAGTGACTGTGCTAAAGGAAAGTAAGATGATAAAAAGAGGTGGCGAGCAAGGAGGTTAAACATCTGTTCGCTATCGATTACCCACATGAAGCATTACACCCCAATATTTCCTATTCGATAATACGATAGGACTGTGCGTTTATTAGATTGTTTACACACAATACGGGTTTTCGAATCATATCGGCCCGCTTCTCCAGTATTGCAACACCCTTACAGGGTAAATTATGTATTGATTCAAAAACTAGTTCTAAGATCTGACACTGTTATATTTACATACATAATAAGGCAATAAATATACTGAATACTGAATATATTTAATTGAAAATTTTATGATGCAACCTACTAAGAAAACACTGCTACGACACCCCAAACACTAACAAGGTAAGAAAAACGAACTTAGCGTTGATTTTTGCAAAAATACGACACCGAGCGAGTGAAACCGCGAATGGCAGATGAATATCATCTTATCAATAAAATAAAGTAAAAAAGCGCATTGCTATTACAACATTTTATTTAAACTAGCATTGAAGTTTTCATTTTATAATCCATAGTTGTAACAACTATATTAGGATGGCTGACAAAACAAATAACAATAAATAAATAAAAAAACATTTAGCTGAGCGATTGTGTAATTCTGTTGCACTCAAAGTTTTATACTAATAAATAAATGATACTAACAAGGAACAGCGATCAGTCATAATTATCTTGTTGTTTTTGGAACACTATCTGTTGCCATATGGTTGCCATACTAGTTTTATAAAGCGAAGTTCTTATCCGCTATCTCATGTTTATTTCGTCATCATTCAGCCCTTTATTTGTGTATATCCTTGAAAAATATAAGTTTTGCTTCAATTCGCTTTATAATGCAATCGAAGCTCATGCGTCCTTGTCAAAGATAAGTTTTGTTTTAAAGGTCGATTTATATCTACAGACATTGAGTGTGGCAGACACGTGCCGTGACAGACACCGACAGACACCATTTATTTATATCTACAGACATTGAGTGTGGCAGACACGTGCCGTGACAGACACCCCGGATACCGACACCGTCATCGGCGTCCGCTCTCACTGGCAGTTACTGCATTCACACTGCCCGGCAAGGAGCCACAGACACGTACAGACATGAACCGCGCAGACAAAATATTCTTTCCGAGAATACTGGCCGGGCACGACACGTGTCTGTAAGCGTCTGTACGGCCGTGTTACGATAGATATAAATACGTTAATAGTTACTGTACGGAAGAATATCATTTTGTCTGCCACGGCACGTGTCTGCCACACTCAATGTCTGTAGATATAAATCGACCTTTTCGTGTAAAATGCAATCGAAGCTCAATATAAATGTCAAAACTGACAGATACGACAAATAAATTGCAACAAAAGATACGTCACTGACGTCCAAGTAATGACGTTATAATGTGCGTCACCTATGGCGTCATTACTCGCACACAGGGCTATCCCATTTAGCATTTGGTCAATTTATACAATAAATTTACAAGACGCCAGCAAAATCCCTTTTCCTAGGTCCAGTGATCTTCTCAAAACATACGACTTTGGCTAAGACTTCTGGTTGTTTTTCATCGCAAGGTATTGGAGCTTTCAGCAAGTAGATACTTATCCAATTTGGATAAGGATAGGTAACCTTCTGCTCAGCGAAAACCGGGTCCGTCCTAAACAAATATAAAATCGTTACTTATCAAAATACACCCTTATTAAAATTCGTTTGTCTGAGCACTACTTTCTTTGGTACAGTGGCCAGCGGGCGTCGTAGCAACTAAGCAGCTTTTTGCTTGGCAGTACTCCAAGCCTAAAGCTGGTATTTTAACGAGATCTCCATTACCCAAAAAGGGTGTGCAAAAAAAAACATTGAAAGTGCCTAGGTCATAATATACTACATTTATCAACATTGTCTTGGGATATTCAACATTTTACATGACCACAACCAATAAAATAAACTAACCAAAGCTAGACAAATAACTCATTTTGACGCTGAAAACCGTGAAATAACTTCTGTCTTCTTCTGTTATTTTGGCCCTTTGAAAAGATCACTGAACTTATTCATCGAAAATTGCGAGCAACGAAGCACAAAGCTTAACTTAAAAATACTTTTGACCTTAACACGTTTTCCTACTTCTAAGTTGGCCTATCTAATTCTGAAAGATAACTCTTTTTTATACGCAAAGATGATTTTCAAAAACAAGTTCAATGATTTTATATCATTCAAAGGGTCAAAGCGACAAGAACATCGACGGCTGTCTTCGCCTTAAATACCTGACTTTTTTAGAACCCTCAATCGCCAAGTTACTTCTGATGAAGGCTACTGTTGACTGTACTTGCCAGCCAGCGGGTTCAGATAGCCGGCCTGGCCTCGCCTGATGAGTTATGACTAGACCAGCGTACTCCAACGGTGGCGTTTTGAGTTTGATGATGCTGAAGTCCGATTGAAATCACACTGATATGTCCTTGAATCGTTTATTGATACTTTGAGTGCACAGAATACAGTCGGCTTCCTGCCGTTATGAGAATAGTACACATATTTACATGATTGTCTGATTTGATAATTTGGCCGCCGCCATTATTGAAAACTACTCGTGCTTCACGAGCATTGAATTTTTTGACTTCCTCGGACCCCGGTCCGTGAGCTACTTTTTTACACAAGCGTCATTAGTGTTGCCATCACTAAAAAACATAACATTGATTGCCAGATACATTGAATATTACTGTGCCTTCGACACAGGATAAAAGGAATTGACTTATTATCTATGACATAACAACAAGAAAGGAAAACATGTTTATTTTCAATGAACATTATTCCCCCCACCAAGGAAATGAAAGATCTATTGATCTGGAATGACTGAAATATATTATGATTATGATTACTTATTTCTCTGTTTCATTACTATCTTCCTGATCTAAGATAGGTAAAATACATAACTTAACCACAGGCCGTACTAGGTCTCCAAGCTGAGTTTTTAATTTAACTGATCTAATGACCTGATCTGAACCTTTATATAATTCTATGATTCGACCTCGCCTCCACTGAAGAGGAGGTGAATTCTCATCTACGATGAGTACTAAGTCGCCCAGCTTAATATTATTTACATGTTTGAACCATTTATTACGTATCTGTAAGGTATGAAGATACTCAATGTGCCAACGTGACCATATTGTTTGATACATTTTTTGAATGACTTGAAACCTTGATAGTCGTGACATTTTTGTATTTTCCCAATGACTTTCAGGTAAGGCTACTAATGGTTGACCAATGATGAAGTGACCAGGTGTGAGTATTTCCAAATCACATGGGTCATCTGACATAGGCACAAGCGGGCGTGAGTTGAGAATCGCTTCGATTTTAGTGAAAATAGTTGACAGTTCTTCAAAAGTTAATATGGTATCCCTTACCTCCCGTTTCAGTAGATTTTTGGCGCTCTTGACTGCCGCTTCAAACAGGCCTCCCATGTGAGGTGAAGCAGGAGGATTGAACTCCCATCTGATATTCTGCTTTCTGAGCTCCTCTTGAAGAATGATTTCATTATCCAACAGGAATTGATTGACCTCCTTGAGATAGTTATTAGCTCCAATAAAATTTGTACCTCGATCTGACCTGATGAGTGATGGCAGTCCTCGTCGACTGACAAACCTCGTGAACGCCGCGATGAAAGCTTCCACGTTCAATGATGACACAACCTCCAAATGTACTGCTTTGGTCCCTAAACATACAAAGACACATAGATAAGCCTTGACTGAACGAGCGTTTCTTAACAAACTACTCTTTACTAAAAAAATCGGTTGTCTGTAAAGTCGGTTTACTGACGATAGTTGAACGTGATAACGTCATTAGAAAATACTCGCGGACTCGCGGACTCGGACTCGAACTCTCGGACCCCCTCCGGACCCTCATTTACCCTTACCCTCATTTACCCTTACCCATTACCCGACCCGGGCTCGGGCGCAGGTAAATGGAACGACGAAACGACGTAACGACGCATGAGTCATGTTTTTTCGTGCGTGCAGCCGGCTCCATCGATTTATAAGACGTTATCACGTCAAAACGGTCCCGCGAAGTCCGTCGCTACGCCTGAAAATGGTCTCGCCGCTGTGACCCTATCAACGGGTAGATCCGCCATGAACGGTGGCTGAATTGATGGATTGAACCTGAAACAGATTAAACATTTTCTGATAACGCGTGACACTTGACGTCGGATTGAAGTGATCCAGTATTCTCTTCTTAGAATAGCTATGAGTGCATTGGTAGCAACATGACAATATGAACGGTGATAGTGCTCTATCAGCAGTTGACTCCACCGATGATCCTTAGGTATAAGATATGGATGTTTCGCACCATATGGAAGTGATGATTTCCGGAGCCGACCTCCGACTCTGATGAGACTCTCCTGATCTATGAATATGCTGAGTTTCTGCAACGACTTGCAGGCCAATTGTCCTTTCTTGAGTGATATGATGTCTTCTGAATATGAGTCTGACTGAAGTTTCCTTATCCAATATTTGTTCGCTTCTCGAATCTCCATGAATGAAAGCGCTGATTTGAGAGTCCGCTTGACCCTCGGTAATCTGACATTTTTACAAAATCTGAGTACATATGCAGTGATGTTGATAAGCCTTGTATATGAACTGACACGCGATATTAACGAATCGCCCCAGGATTCCAATTGAGTTGTAGTGTGAATGAGTTTCTTGAAACCAGGTAGGTTATCTGGAACAGTGACCGTTGACTGAGGCCATTCTGATTCCTTCGTAGATAACCAGTAAGGTGACCACCAATTTTCTGAGGTGAGAATATCCTTGGCTGACATGCCTCTTGATACCAGGTCCCCTGGATTGAGATCGGAACGGATATGCCTCCATACCATGAACCGCAATGAATTTTGAATTTCCTGCACTCTGTTGCATTCGAATGTTTGAAGCATATGTGGTTTTGAATTCAACCATGATAGAACGATGGTGCTGTCTGACCAAGCATTGATACTCTGAATTTGAATTGAGCTCTCATAGGCGTCCGCCACATGGTTTAGGAGCTTGAAAACTAAATGAGCGGCACTGAGCTCTAGTTTTGGTATAGTCTGAGTGGTTTTCTTAGGGGCTACCTTTGATTTTGCCATGACCAACTGAACCATTGTGTGTCCAGATGAGTCCACTGTTCTGAGATACACGCAGGCTCCGTAGCCAAGTTCCGAAGCGTCTCCAAAGCCATGAAGCGAGTATGACACAGCATCCGCCAACGACACACATCTTGGTATCTGTAATTTGGATAAATGATTAAGATCCTGAATTAACTCATTCCACCGAATATTGAGTTGCTGACTGATTGCTTCATCCCATGATATTCCATCCGTGAATAGCGATTGAAGAAATAATTTGAATTTGAATATGACCGGGGCACAATAACCACAAGGGTCGTACAATCTTGCTATTGTGCTGAGTATATGCCTTTTTGTTGTAGCTTGACCTGTTGGTATGTTGAGTTGATACGAAAATGAATCTGAAACCGGGTCCCACTGTATGCCCAAGACCTTGATGAAGCTCTTATCATCATTATCGAATTGACGAGGTTGCTCACAATGTTCCTGTGGTATGTCATCTAATAGTTCCTTACAGTTAGATGACCATTTCCTTAGCTCATAGCCGGCGCTTTGCATGAGTTGAATGAGCTCTGATTTCAGTTTGTGAGCTTCTGATATTGAATCCGCTCCCGTTAATATGTCATCAACGAATATACTCCGCCTAATGACATCTGATGCCCTTGAAGCGGGGTGGGTGACCTCCCAGTCATCTGCCAGCTGGTGTAATGTTCGGATTGATATGAAAGGACTTGACCGTAGTCCATAAGTATTAGTATTAAGTTCGTATACCTTGATTTTTTCTGATGGGTCTGACCTCCACAAGATGAGCTGATATTTCCTGTCCTCAGGATGAATCCAAGTCATTCTGAACATCATCCGGATGTCCGTAGTGAAGACTAGCTGATGACGTCTGAAATTCATGATTATTTTTGTAATATCGTTTTGAAGCGGCGGGCCCGTATGAAGACATTGATTGATTGATTTTCCGGATGAACTTTTGCCACTGCCATCGAAAACTACCCTTAGTTTATCGGAGCCCTTTTTGAATATACCATGATGAGGAATGACATAGTGCTCTGAAGTGAATTGAAAGTCTGATTGAGACATATGACCTAGAGTTTCATACTCTCTCATAAATTCCTTATATTTCTTTGCGAAATCCGGATTCCTAGCCATTTTCGCCTCTAACGATTTGAGCCGCTGAATAGCCAAGCCCTTTGACTCTCCGAGGCTTGGTCTCTCTGACAACAACGGTAAGCGAACCATGTATTTGCCATCCGGCATTCGCTGAGTAGTAGATTGATACAACCTTTCGCACTCCACATGATCTGGATGTAGAGCAGGCGTTGACGGTGACTCTTCAATTCTCCAAAACCTCTCGAGGACCTCCTCCAGTCTGGATGCAAGAAGCCCGTAGTTCTGAACTGATGAATGGCCCTCCGGCTGAAGAGTGTTGACCGACTCAGCTGATTGAAGAGTGGGAGAGACCGCTCCCATGATGATATGTCCAAAACAGGACCCGTACGCTTCCAGCCCTGGAATGTTAAGTGATATCTTTGAACCATCGAGTACATAGTTGAGTATGTCTGTTCCCAGAATGATGTCCACATCATGTGGCTGATTGAATTTTATATCGGCCAAAGAAAGCTTTGATGACTGCAACCTGGTCTTGCAATTGACATAAGTTGACGGAAGATCACCCGTCAATGAGTACATGACTACTGCTACAGTGCTTATGATAGGTACCAACTTCCCAGTTGGTTTGATGACTATCTTGACCACTTTTCCCGGCAAATTGACCTTTTGCTGACCTACTCCGTATATGCTATTATCGTAAGACTGTTGGTGTAATTTCAAATGATTGACTAGTGATAACTTGATGGCAGTCACACTGGCCCCAGTGTCTAATAATGCCCTACATGTCTCATAGTGACCGTCCCTTGATTTGATGTCTACTAACGCTGTTGGACATATAGTGATGGGCAGTGACTCTTTTATAACACCAACAGTCGACCTGTCTCATTCCAGGTCTGGACTCACCCGCGAGCCATATCTGAGTTCGTTAAATCTGACCTGAGCCAGCGAGGCTCTCTCACCAACCTGTGGTCGAGACTGTTGATAGGTTATGGGTTGATTCTCATGACCACTTGAGTTTACCCCCCGAGGTGGAGATGACCGACCTCCTTGAGTTGATTGACACCCGTCTGATGCTGCGACGGCCTGATTTTCGGTTCGGTCCCTTCCTGATCCCTTGGGCTCGAGACAGATAAGCGAGTTGTGCTCCTTTGATCCACAATGAAGACACCAATTTGGGCGTTGACACTCATTCGCATAGTGCTTCCGCAAGCACTTGAAACAATGACCTGATTTCCTTGCCCAGGACTTCCGGTGACTAGGAGACAGGTGTCTGAATGAGTCACACCTATACAAGGTATGATCGCTTTTCGTACAATATGAACATGTATTCGAGGTCACCTGATATGACTGACGTGATGAATCAACCCTTCGCAGCGCTGATGATGGCGCACCCTGCGAGTGTGATGCGGCTGGAGTACCCCCTCCGAATGATGACCTCCCCCGTTGTGAAGTAGCGGGCCTAGGTGCCCTGACCCAGGACTGCTCGCTGACCGCCTGATGAAGTCGGCACTGCTCGTCCAGCAGCTGCATCAGTTGTTCTAGTGTAGGCAAATCATCCCTTGATTGTCCATACCGTTCCTCGAACAACGAGCGGATCCTCACGGGTAACTTCTGTAACACCATGTACAAAATGAAATATGACCACTCCTTGACCGGCACCTTTAGCCCCTCTAAGGCCTGAATAGATTCCCTAAGCGGGTCAAAGAAGTCTGAACGCAGAGAATGATTTGGTTGAACTACCGGTAAGTGAATGATTCGATCTAGATATGTATCGAGTAATAATCGATGATTTTGATATCTGCCCTTGAGTAGATTGAGGGCCACCTCATAATTACTCTCGTCCATGGGTAGTTGTCTGATAATGGAGAGTGCCTCACCCTCTAATGACGCTCTCAAATAATAGTGCTTCTCCGCATCGGACATGTTGGCGCGTTCATGCACTAATGATTGGAAAAGATCAAAGAATGGCACCCAGTCAATCAGTTTTCCACTGAACTTTGGAATCTCAATGAAAGGTAAACGAGCTCTTACCTGATTCTCCTTTGATGTGGAGGGTGAGCACTCCATTCCCGGAGACCTCACCTTGCCTTCCAGCCTTTGCTCCACTTTGACCAGTAACATATTGACCTCTGAGAACTGACTTGTAAACTGATCAATTTCGTCACTTGAAATCTCTTCACCACTCACTACCGCTTCGTAGGATTCTATGAACACAGGATAATACTTATCGAAATGACGCTTCGCTACTGAAGCAGCAATAGAGGATTCGCTATCCAGTATTGTGGCCCCAAAATCCATGAGCATACGATGACGTGCTTTAAACTGAACCTTACACGATTTACTAGCCATTGTGACCTATTTGATTCAATTACAAATGAATTTAACTTATAAATAACCCCACTTCACTTCACTTCTTCTTTTTTGGCTACTGCGACTTTATGCCACAATTCTGCCAGTGTCCGTTTCATGCTAGTGTCATAAACTTAAGATGGAGTAGAGTAATAAGAACATGGCCGGTATTATGTTACAGAAAATCGAACATAAATTAGAAAATATAAACCAAAATGATTTCTCCAAACAAAAACTTACTAAACCACAAATAACTATTTATAACATTTAACTGGCAAAAAACTACATTGATAAATATAATACATAGGTAGGTACATAAATATTTACAGTTTTATTTTATTTACAGCAATAAATTTACATAAAATAAAGTTAATAGGAGGGGAAAAGATGAAAGATAAAATACATTTAAAGGAAGTAGGACGGGGAATCATAGCGGGAAGAATATCGTAAAGGGAGCGGGGAAGTTTTGGACAGCTGAAAAATATGTGGTCCACGTTTCCTTCGTCCAGACCACACTCACACATTGAGTGATCCCTAATCCTTATTTTGGCTAAAAATACAGGAGTACACGCATGGCCTAGCCTAAGACGACAAATTGTAGAGGTGGTAACTTTACTTGCTTTGCGGAACTTAAAAAACCAAGGACAGTGAGGAATATCTGGCTGTATATCTGCATAATGTTTGCCTTTTGCGACTTTAGAGGTACTCCAAACATTAGTCCAACTCTCTTGAAGATAAAATTTGGGAAGAAGGCAAAGGTCGTGACAAAACGTTTTGTAGTGCTCGCTAGAGCCAATCTGAGCAGCTAACTTTGCGAAAGAATCCGCAGACTCATTACCGGGGATTCCAGCATGTCCTGGAATCCAAGCAATAACAACGTTAATGTTAAGACAATGGCACTCATAAAGAATCTCTTTAATTTGGAGGATTGAGGGAAACCGGGATACGGAGCGAAAAGGGTTAGATATAATCGATTGTAGACAGCTTTGAGAATCAGAAAAGATAATAGAATTATTCAATTTATGAGACTTAACAAATTTTATAGCTTCAAGTAGGGCAAGAGCTTCACCAGTAAACACTGAAGCAGAAGGAGGAAGTTTAAAACTCAAAGAAATGTTAGTAAAAGGGAGCCATACTGCTGCGCCAACGACACTGTCTGAAGATAATTTAGACGCATCGGTAAAAATTGTGTACCAACCACTGTACTTCGAATTAACTTGTTCAAGGAATAAACCACGAGCATCCCTAGAGTCCTTGTCAATACCAAAGTATAGAAGGATGTTAGGATGATAAACCAAAGCTTCATAGGCAGTTAAATAAAGAGGATGAGAAGGATACTGAACGACAGGGTTTGGAAGTTGAGTATATTTTAAAAAACTATGAAGAAGACAAGGATACTTATCAGGGAAACTTGAGTCGAACAAGTCACGTAGACTATGAAGTTTAGGGAGGAGCGGATGATTAGAATTTTGAATTATTTTATAAAAGAACCTATCGGAAAGAAACTGACTACGTAACCTAAGAGGCGGGTCATTACACTCAACTTGCATAGCATTAATGGGAGATGATTTCATTGCTCCAAGAATTATGCGCAAGCTTTTTGACTGAATTTGGTCTAATTTTAATAAACCACTTTTATTACATAAATTAAGAAGAAAACCACCATAGTCAAAGTGACTTCTGATTATTGCATTATACAACAATTTTTGAGAGTAGGGATGAGATCCCCACCAAACACCAGCGAGTGAACGGAGGATATTCATATTTTTCTCACATTTCTTAATTATATACTCAAAATGTTGGATGCCTGTCATTCTGGAGTCAAGGATTATCCCTAAGAACTTAACGAAGTTAGACTGAGGAACAACTTCCTGATCAATATAAAGTTGAATGGAAGGGGTAATTCTTTTCTTAGTGAAAACTACTACAGAACTTTTGGAGGCGGAAAGAGATAAACCATGGACTAACAACCAGTTTTCAAGGTAAGATAAAGCAGAGTTAAGCCGATTGCTTGCTTCATCAGAAGAGTTAAACGAAAGATATAGGGCTATATCGTCAGCGTATTGTAGAACCCCACAGAAAGAATTCACAGATTGTTCTAAATCATAGGTATATAAACTGTAAAGCAATGGACTTAATACGGAACCCTGGGGTAAGCCTCTCCAGACTGTCCTAGGAGAGAGGAAACCTTGACCTGACTTAACAACAACAGATCTTTCCATTAATAAATTGCAAATGAAACGAACCAACTTCTCAGGAATTCTCAGCTGAATAAGCTTATTCCTAAGAACCGAAAGCAATACGCTATCATAAGCCGAGGCTATATCAAGAAAAACTCCAACTAAGGATTTTTTTTCTTTATATGCTATGTAGATATCGGATATTAACAAGCTGAGGTTGTCAATGGTACCCATGCCCTTTCTAAACCCAAATTGGGATTTAGCAAGCAAGGATCCATTTTCAACCAACCACTCTAGTCGGTGTTTTATTAAATGTTCCATTATCTTAGCCATAACAGATGAAAGCGCAATTGGCCTTCGGCTATTTGGATCTGAGGGATCTTTCCCAGGCTTTAGAATAGGAATTACTATCTGGGTTTTCCATTGTTCTGGGATAACACCATAGTCGAAAAATGAATTAATAAGCATTAAGAATGTTTTCTTAGCTTTAACAGAGGATTTGGTGATAAAAGAATATGGAATACCATCAATGCCAGGAGATGAGTCTGTCAGACCATCAAGGGCAATAGTTAATTCGTCGAAGGAGAAGGGACGATCAAAACAGTTCTGAGAAGGAATAAAAGAAGGAATTTGAGGAAGACAGTAAAAAGAGGGAACTGAGGGAGGAGCGAGTTTATTTGAAAATGCTTCCAGCCAAGATGAGGGATCATTGGCGGAGATATTATCGATGTTACAGGATCCCCTAAAACGTCTTATTTGTCTCCAGACAATAGATGAAGGAGTTGAAGGGGAAAGGTTTTCACAAAAATTTGTCCAACCAAGCCTTTTCTTAATAGAAACAAGTCTTCTAAACACAGCTGACGCTTTTTGATATTTATTGAAGTTTACTTCCGTCATGGAGGAGTAATAATTATTTTCAGCTAATTTACGTTCTTTGACCGCAGCAGAGCACTCAGCGTCCCACCAAGGAGTAGAGACTCTATGATCCTTAGTAGGCTTTTTGATAGGAACGTGCTGATCAGCACATGAGATGATGGATTCCAAAAAAATATCATAGGTGGACAATGGATTATTAGCTACAGAGAGGCCCAGAGAATCCAGTTTACTATCAAGAAGAGATGAATAAGACAACCAGTCAGCACCAGAAAGCCTATATTTTAGAGAAGGAGAGGGGTTATTAAATGGCAAGACATTATTTGAAAGATGTAAAGACAAAAGAATAGGGAAGTGATCACTACCATAAGAAAGTGGAAGAGTTTTCCATGACATAAGAGAAAAGAGAGAAGACGAGCAAAGCGAGAGATCCACAGCACTTTTTGGATTTTGGGAAGGACGAACCCTACGGGTGGGTGAGCCATCATTTAGTAAACAGAGGTTAGACTCATCAAAAACATCCAAAAGAGACAAGCCAAAATAATCTGAATGACTATGCCCCCACACCATGTTATGGCCGTTGAAGTCACCCATGAGAATCATGGGAGAAGGAATGGAAGATAGAAGAAGGAGTAAATCAGCAATTAACGAAGAGTTGGGATGGGGAATGTAAACAGATACAAATGAAATATTCATAGATCTGACACCAACAACGTTGATATCAGAGGGAAGAGAAGGGAGGGAGATCTGGGAAAAAGAAAGTGAGCGCCTTACGAGTAAGGCGCATCCAGCATACCCGTCAGCCCTATCGTCTCGAAGACAGGAGTAGCCTGATAACCGAAAACGGGATCCAGGCTTTAACCATGTCTCCGAGACGGCAATGACTGACGGGTGAAATTTGGTAATTAAGTGGATTAATTCATGTTTTTTTGGTCGCACACTCTGGCAGTTCCACTGAACGAGGACCACTGGATCCATTGTGGCTAGACAAGGAGACTAATTGAGTGAGTTTAGAGGCAACGTTGTCCGGTAGGGGGTTAGGGTTCATTAGAATGATATTTATGATTAAAGTAAGCAGGGTTTCAAGCATATTTTCATTTTGAGGGCCTGTGAATGCAGGTTGACCTAAAGCACCACCATTAAGCATGACCGAAGGTGGGTCAGCAACCAAGTCCCGGTGAGCAGCCCTATCATAGGACTTACCCAATGGAGCTCTTGGGCGAGGAGAGGCATAAACGTTTTTAATGTAAGAACGAGTGGGCTGGGACTGAGACAATCCAGAAGAAGAACTGGATTGTGAGGAATGAAAAGAACTAGTATTGGAAACGAACTCCTTGGCAACTTCAGCATAGGAACGAGATACCCGGGGGAACTGCGAAGCAGCTTCTTCATAAGAAATACTATTCTGAGCCATTACTGATTTGATTGAACGTTGTCTTTCTAGTTCTGGGCAACTTTTGCTAGTGGCAAAATGCCGACCAGAGCAATGTAAGCAAGTGGCTTTATCCTGAGTTACATCACATTCTTCTCCAGAATGTTCTTTGCTGCAGCGGAAACACCGAGGCTTAGACCTGCATTGTATTTTTGTATGACCATACCTGCAACACGAGTGACACTGGATTGTAGGGTACTGGTAAAGCTCAACAGGAAGGGCAGTGTAATATAAAAATACCTTATTGGGCAAGGATTGACCCTGGAAGGTAACAACAACGGTCTGGGTGGGCAACCAAGTGACTTTGCCTTCTTCTACATTCTTTCTATTTAGCCTGCGGGCTTTAAGGACAATGCCACAATTAGGAGGTAAAACCAAAGCCTCAGCAAAATTGTCCATAGACAAGTCTGTAGGGACCTGCCTCACAAGTCCCATCCTAGTTACATTGAAAGAAGGGATTGTAGCAACGTACTTACTCATAGTGAGAATCGGAGAAATCATAAACTTATTAGCATCCTCCGCAGATACGAACTCCACGGAAATTTTGTTACGTCCCACACGTTTGACACCGTCAGTCAAAATGTTTGAAAACTTATGGTTGGCTAAGAACTGTCCAAACTTAATGGGTCTGATGGAAGTACCAGCAGACTGTTCTGGCTCTGAACGAGAAACGTGGACCACATAAGGTCCTTTGTCCAAAGATGTGTATGCTTGGATTGCACCAACAACAATTGAAGGGTGGTTGTAGACCATTTGAATAGATGGTACTTCTAATTCAGGAGACATAATAGACTTCTTATTAGCGGATACTGAGGCATCAGCCTCCATGCGGCGTTTAAATCCTGCTACAGTAGGGTTCGATGCGGGACAAGGATCCGGAGGATCTGGGGGGACAGGAGAAGCCGGCAGGTCATAGTAAATCGGCAAGTCAAGATCCATGCTTGAGGTAGGAAGGTAGGTACCCAACCTAACCTCAAGCACAGAAAACTAGCCGCAAATCTAAAACTACAATTAGATTTGTTTTACCAGTTTACTTAGGAGAAATACAACACTTGGATCAATCAAAATGGAAAATTAATTTGGAAAAACGAGCCAAAATGTGAAAAAACAAAATCAAATCTCTCCAACCGAGTTTACTCGCTAACACTTCCCGAACGAATCATAAATAACCCCAGTTGTTATTCTTGAACAAAACAATGGATCACTGTATGACAACCACTGACAACTGACTATTCTGACACATCAAATGACACGACTGACTTTGACAGATTCTAAAATTGTCCTGAATGAATGAATAGACTGATCAAATAATGTCCTTTAGTTTGCTTGATTGATGTTCCGTCCAATCCTTAGCAGGGTTGCCAACCGCACACCGACGTGACGTTCTTGAATGAGAGCTGAATGTTTGTTATGTTGGCCAACAGTCCCCACGTGACCAACACGATTTTTCGCCTACAAAGGATGATGCAATCACAAAATGGCGTCCAACTTGTTGATGAATTTTTTGATGACACTTTTTAGCACTTTGATTGGCCGAACACTTTCACCCCGAAAATGACCTTTTTCACAGCACTGATATCTCCGTACACTGATGGTGATGAGTAGACTCCCAACGGCACGGTGACTCCCTGTCCCGTCCGTTGACAAGCCACCGACTTGTGATGACACGATGCACCGGAAAGCGCCTTACGCCCCCTGCGATGAGACGACTCGCTGACGATGCGATGATTGATGAAAACGGTTCTCCACGCGTCCTCCACCCGTAGAATCCGTTGCGGTTCCCCTCATGGGCCACCAAATGTTGATTGTACTTGCCAGCCAGCGGGTTCAGATAGCCGGCCTGGCCTCGCCTGATGAGTTATGACTAGACCAGCGTACTCCAACGGTGGCGTTTTGAGTTTGATGATGCTGAAGTCCGATTGAAATCACACTGATATGTCCTTGAATCGTTTATTGATACTTTGAGTGCACAGAATACAGTCGGCTTCCTGCCGTTATGAGAATAGTACACATATTTACATGATTGTCTGATTTGATAATTTGGCCGCCGCCATTATTGAAAACTACTCGTGCTTCACGAGCATTGAATTTTTTGACTTCCTCGGACCCCGGTCCGTGAGCTACTTTTTTACACAAGCGTCATTAGTGTTGCCATCACTAAAAAACATAACATTGATTGCCAGATACATTGAATATTACTGTGCCTTCGACACAGGATAAAAGGAATTGACTTATTATCTATGACATAACAACAAGAAAGGAAAACATGTTTATTTTCAATGAACAACAAACTTTGACGCTGAAAACCGTGAAATAACTTCTGTCTTCTTCTGTTATTTTGGCCCTTTGAAAAGATCACTGAACTTATTCATCGAAAATTGCGAGCAACGAAGCACAAAGCTTAACTTAAAAATACTTTTGACCTTAACACGTTTTCCTACTTCTAAGTTGGCCTATCTAATTCTGAAAGATAACTCTTTTTTATACGCAAAGATGATTTTCAAAAACAAGTTCAATGATTTTATATCATTCAAAGGGTCAAAGCGACAAGAACATCGACGGCTGTCTTCGCCTTAAATACCTGACTTTTTTAGAACCCTCAATCGCCAAGTTACTTCTGATGAAGGCTACTGAGTAAGGTATTCATATTTACAAAGGACATTTTGAGATAGCAACGTTGCATATCTCCGCGGTACGTGGGCCAAGCCGTGGTCTGAATTCTGAAACTTGCTTGGGAGAGTGACAACCTACTTTGAAATACTTTGGTCACGTTCGTTTTAAATAAACACACGGCATCACTTCTGCATTCTTTATTACTAAAAAAAAATATTTCACGAAGTTTAGCGTCTTAATAGTCTATTATTTTTTATTCTGTAAGCAGTAAGTAGTAACTAACTAAACCCGCCCGAAAATACATTTACCATCATTATAAGCACAAATATAGCACAAAGGGTTTCTTATTTTCATGATAAATAATCTCTGAAAGCGACTTCTTCAGGTAACTTCGAAAGAAAACACTATCGCACTCAAAAGAAAAGGGAACGAGCAAAGGAAATTAAATCAGTCTGACACACAAGCTCGCAAAACAAAACTGGTGCAGGTTCAAAAGACTTAAAAATGCAGTGTGCATTAGATTCTTTAGCTGGCAATTGTATTCGTCGAAGCGAACTGCTGAACGATTTGAATAGAAGCAATACGGGACGTGCAGAAAGAATTTGCTATTTGTTTTGCCTCTCAAGGTCTTGAAACGTTCCTAGCACCTATTATACGACTTTTGAATGATCAATTTAACTTCGACTGGTGGAAAGGTAAAGTTGGATCAAATTGATATGGCTCCGAAGGTGCCGTAGACGCCTGCTACGGTACGTAGTAATTTGTAGTTCGAAGAGTTTGAAGCACTTCCTTTCTCGCAGATTTTTCATTCATAACATGAGTTACATGCTATGTGAAATGCCACCTTTAATATTGTTGAATAATCATCATATTGTTATTTTTTATTATCCACGAGGTAAGCTCACCAAAAATTGGCAAGTGCACTAATTGGTACTTACTACGTACTCAGAAGATCACACTATTATTTTTTCGATCTATTGACATCCCTATTCTTCGATAGGTTCTTCGGTAAAAAAACAACAGTTATTTACTTAGCAATAATATTTTTACAATATATTTTAACACAAACCGCGCATAATTTATTTCAGCTGAACACAATCCAGACTGCGGAATGCATGTCAAAACTCAACAACAACACAACACAAACCAATTAAGCCTCCCCAGGATTAAACAATTAATTTAATTGTTTACCAGCATCCGCCACCGGCTCCTCCCGCGCGGTACTTACCTACCAACGAAAAGTTGTTTGTAGATAAGCTAATTATTTTAATCCAGGTCACTAACTATGTTATAGTCAAAGCTTCATTCAAATCTGTTTCACCCATGCGAAGATGAGTGGGAACAAACCAAAGAGGCTGGAAAATGCGCAGCAAGGAGTTTCCTAAGTTTCTGGAGCAAACCAATGAGATACGAGATACAGTAAAGAGTTTTAAATACTTGTAAAAAAACAAACTTAACTCATAAACTTGCATCATTCTGTTTGCGGAATGATGTAAGTTTATGAGTTAAGTTTGTTAAGGTTGTTTGTTGTTAAGTTTGTGTTTGTCGACTAGAACTATTTTTTTTAGGAAATTAGAAATTCAATATCATATCGAGTTTAGCGATAACAGATTTTGTTTTTTTTTATTATTGAATGGTAGCTACGACTTTTTATACCGAATCGCGATGGTTTATTTCACTTCATGCCTTTATAATCTACTTTGTGTTGAACTGGGTTATTATCAAAACTAGTCTTTACCTCGTTAAGTAACCCAAAACATTCCATGAATAAATAAAATGTAGGTCCCTCCCTACACGAATATAAAACTAATTAATTTATCTTCCGTGTTCGTAAAGCAAAAGCTGTGTTATATGAAAGCAGAGCACCGACATGATATGCGGGGCTCTAACTGGGCTCGCCGGCACACCCCCTCCAGGGCTGTAGCGAAGAGGGAAAGAAGGGGGAAATGAACTTCAGGGGTTTGTAGGTACACATTTCAGTAGCTACATGACTATATAAAAAACTGTTTTTAGGGCAATGCCTGAAGGCCTACGCACACCTAATAAGTCGCTGGCGTTAGCGATCAGTGAAACGCTGTCAAATATCGCTGTCAAATTAGACAGCGTTTCACTGATTGCCGACGCCAGAGACTTTTATGTGTGCGCATGCCATAAGTCTGAGTCTGCCAGTTCCACGCGACCAAGCCTATAGTTAGAATGAAACAAAAATAAGTAATTGAATAAGGTGGTAGGGAGGTTTTGAACCCCGTAACTATACACTTATTAACACTATTGTAGCCCCTTAAACTTGATCCAGGGTATGATCCCAAGGCACACCTATACCAGCATTCACGACATAGCTATACCAACATTACCTAGCTATAAAGCGCTAATAACGCTACAGTATCACGCACGCATTATCATGGTAATTAAACATTATACGTAGAAGGATTTCAGTCACGGTTTTTAAATAAAATACAGGTCAAGTGATAACTTTTTAGGGTTCCAAAGTCCTCCAGGAACCTTTCAGTTTCGCTTTTTCCGTCTTTAGTAACTTTTTAAAGCCGTTTTAGTCGCATCTCATGGTCAAAATTCTTCTAATAGGCTTGTTCGCGAAAGATAACTCTTTTTTATACGCAAAGATGATTTTCAAAAACAAGTTCAATGATTTTATATCATTCAAAGGGTCAAAGCGACAAGAACATCGACGGCTGTCTTCGCCTTAAATACCTGACTTTTTTAGAACCCTCAATCGCCAAGTTACTTCTGATGAAGGCTACTGTAAGGTATTCATATTTACAAAGGACATTTTGAGATAGCAACGTTGCATATCTCCGCGGTACGTGGGCCAAGCCGTGGTCTGAATTCTGAAACTTGCTTGGGAGAGTGACAACCTACTTTGAAATACTTTGGTCACGTTCGTTTTAAATAAACACACGGCATCACTTCTGCATTCTTTATTACTAAAAAAAAATATTTCACGAAGTTTAGCGTCTTAATAGTCTATTATTTTTTATTCTGTAAGCAGTAAGTAGTAACTAACTAAACCCGCCCGAAAATACATTTACCATCATTATAAGCACAAATATAGCACAAAGGGTTTCTTATTTTCATGATAAATAATCTCTGAAAGCGACTTCTTCAGGTAACTTCGAAAGAAAACACTATCGCACTCAAAAGAAAAGGGAACGAGCAAAGGAAATTAAATCAGTCTGACACACAAGCTCGCAAAACAAAACTGGTGCAGGTTCAAAAGACTTAAAAATGCAGTGTGCATTAGATTCTTTAGCTGGCAATTGTATTCGTCGAAGCGAACTGCTGAACGATTTGAATAGAAGCAATATGGGACGTGCAGAAAGAATTTGCTATTTGTTTTGCCTCTCAAGGTCTTGAAACGTTCCTAGCACCTATTATACGACTTTTGAATGATCAATTTAACTTCGACTGGTGGAAAGGTAAAGTTGGATCAAATTGATATGGCTCCGAAGGTGCCGTAGACGCCTGCTACGGTACGTAGTAATTTGTAGTTCGAAGAGTTTGAAGCACTTCCTTTCTCGCAGATTTTTCATTCATAACATGAGTTACATGCTATGTGAAATGCCACCTTTAATATTGTTGAATAATCATCATATTGTTATTTTTTATTATCCACGAGGTAAGCTCACCAAAAATTGGCAAGTGCACTAATTGGTACTTACTACGTACTCAGAAGATCACACTATTATTTTTTCGATCTATTGACATCCCTATTCTTCGATAGGTTCTTCGGTAAAAAAACAACAGTTATTTACTTAGCAATAATATTTTTACAATATATTTTAACACAAACCGCGCATAATTTATTTCAGCTGAACACAATCCAGACTGCGGAATGCATGTCAAAACTCAACAACAACACAACACAAACCAATTAAGCCTCCCCAGGATTAAACAATTAATTTAATTGTTTACCAGCATCCGCCACCGGCTCCTCCCGCGCGGTACTTACCTACCAACGAAAAGTTGTTTGTAGATAAGCTAATTATTTTAATCCAGGTCACTAACTATGTTATAGTCAAAGCTTCATTCAAATCTGTTTCACCCATGCGAAGATGAGTGGGAACAAACCAAAGAGGCTGGAAAATGCGCAGCAAGGAGTTTCCTAAGTTTCTGGAGCAAACCAATGAGATACGAGATACAGTAAAGAGTTTTAAATACTTGTAAAAAAACAAACTTAACTCATAAACTTGCATCATTCTGTTTGCGGAATGATGTAAGTTTATGAGTTAAGTTTGTTAAGGTTGTTTGTTGTTAAGTTTGTGTTTGTCGACTAGAACTATTTTTTTTAGGAAATTAGAAATTCAATATCATATCGAGTTTAGCGATAACAGATTTTGTTTTTTTTTATTATTGAATGGTAGCTACGACTTTTTATACCGAATCGCGATGGTTTATTTCACTTCATGCCTTTATAATCTACTTTGTGTTGAACTGGGTTATTATCAAAACTAGTCTTTACCTCGTTAAGTAACCCAAAACATTCCATGAATAAATAAAATGTAGGTCCCTCCCTACACGAATATAAAACTAATTAATTTATCTTCCGTGTTCGTAAAGCAAAAGCTGTGTTATATGAAAGCAGAGCACCGACATGATATGCGGGGCTCTAACTGGGCTCGCCGGCACACCCCCTCCAGGGCTGTAGCGAAGAGGGAAAGAAGGGGGAAATGAACTTCAGGGGTTTGTAGGTACACATTTCAGTAGCTACATGACTATATAAAAAACTGTTTTTAGGGCAATGCCTGAAGGCCTACGCACACCTAATAAGTCGCTGGCGTTAGCGATCAGTGAAACGCTGTCAAATATCGCTGTCAAATTAGACAGCGTTTCACTGATTGCCGACGCCAGAGACTTTTATGTGTGCGCATGCCATAAGTCTGAGTCTGCCAGTTCCACGCGACCAAGCCTATAGTTAGAATGAAACAAAAATAAGTAATTGAATAAGGTGGTAGGGAGGTTTTGAACCCCGTAACTATACACTTATTAACACTATTGTAGCCCCTTAAACTTGATCCAGGGTATGATCCCAAGGCACACCTATACCAGCATTCACGACATAGCTATACCAACATTACCTAGCTATAAAGCGCTAATAACGCTACAGTATCACGCACGCATTATCATGGTAATTAAACATTATACGTAGAAGGATTTCAGTCACGGTTTTTAAATAAAATACAGGTCTAGTGATAACTTTTTAGGGTTCCAAAGTCCTCCAGGAACCTTTCAGTTTCGCTTTTTCCGTCTTTAGTAACTTTTTAAAGCCGTTTTAGTCGCATCTCATGGTCAAAATTCTTCTAATAGGCTTGTTCGCGTGGTGGCACCTAGACTCAGACGTTTCAAAGTGATCCTCGGATACTATTGAATATTTGACTCGAGCGAGGAAATCTTTATGGACTTCTAACTGTGAACTTCTTCTATCTCAAGATGATGATGCTGATACTTTGTCACACAAGTTAATTTAGCTAAACTAGAATACCTCTATCTAGAATTCCTAACTTGCAAAGTAGTTGGCAGCATTGCAAAGGACACACAGGGAAAAAACACCGAAATCATGAAATCAGGTTTGATTACTTCATCTATTTTTAGTATTTGTCCTGTAAATTTATACATTTTTGCAGCCGATTATACCTAAATAGGTAGATACCTACGTAAGATAGGTAGGTATGTACCTATCCACACTCATTATGGCTGTCTTGCCACTCGTAAATCCGCGAGCTCACTGCAATAATTACATTTCCACCCAGGTAGGTAATTAGCGGGAGTAATAACTTTAAAGTGGATTAGCTAGGTGGACACCTATTTGGGCTTTAAATTACACCTTTGAGCCCTTAGAGTTAATGGGACGTATCTAGGTACTTACCTAACTAAGTAACCCTACCCTAAAAAGCTAAGGTAAAAGTATACCTATCTTATCCTAGATTAATTATATAGGATAGTATAGGTATCCTAGATTAATTAAACGTACCTACCTAGGAATATGAGAATCGTACGCCCCAAGTCCATCTATAATTTTTTATTCCAAAAGCGTTTCAGCTCTTTTCCGCTCAAAGCGCTCTGCAGCGCCCTCTTTTGACGCCCGCCCTCTGTGACGGTTTGAAACGATGTGTTTGGTACTCTTTGGTACTTCAAGTTCAAAGTGTTAATAAATCGTAGTAGGTAGGTACTTACAAATTTATAGATATACCTTACCTACGGCCTAACACACTACATCCAACAACGTTATGGAATTGGTTACCCATTTTCAAAACAATAATTTTCAATCTATAGTCCGCACCACAACTGCTGCCCTGCGGCAAAACCGGGAACTAAGCCTTTGTATTCACAAAAATAGTAAGCATAGAAAACATACTTGTGGATTCTACAACGTAAACGTAACGTAAAATTCTGCGACAGCAGCACCGCGTCTATCAGACTTTAGATGACTTCGTGGCGCAGGCTCTATGTGGACATTTCACTCAACGCCATCTAGCCCAAACCTTAGCAAAGCTTTTAAAAACAACGCCATCTGCTGGATATGCTTAAAGTTAGTTGCTCACAATCGCCAATAGATGGCAGGAGCAGTCACATATTCAGTTTATGTGAAATTATTGGAAACAGGGTTTCAAATCATTTGCTTAAAATGAATCCTGGCTAGATCGATTTATCACCCCTGCATGCTAAATTTCTTGAAAATCGTTGGCGCCGTTTCCGAGATTCTGATTATATTACTATACATGATTTTCTCGTTTAAAGGTATAAGATAAGATAACCCGAGAAAGCGCAGGCAGGATTTGTTATATTGATTCCATGGTTATTCATTCCTGTCAAGTGTCAACAGTTTTTACTGCCGAACGCAGACACAGAGTATTTAACTGCCGAAGCTCATAAGTTCACTAAAAAAATATAACTGTTGTTTTTTATTAGGAACATTCACTGTTTCCACTAAATATCACACAGGAGTTTCAGCCAATTATTCTGCAGTGGAAACGTACGCTACTGCTTAAAAACAAGTTGTTTGTGTGATTTGTTTCTTTCTTAGACAATTGTTTCTTTCATCTTTCGCCATACCCCATGCCCATACTTCGTCCAACGATCAGTCAGTTCGTTTGTTTTGTTCAGTCATCGTCAGTCAAGTTCAGTCAGTCAACCGAGCAGACCAGAGAGTTTAATATTCTGTGGCCAGCAGCCATCATCATCGCCTCGCCCTGCTAACGGTCTAACGGTGTCATGGCGGTTTGACTTTTATAGTTTTTTTTGCAATAGTTAAATATTTTAAGTGCATTCCTACATTAAAATCCCACGTTTAGTCGAGTATACCATCTCTAAGCACATTAGCAAAAATGCGTGAATATAAAATAGTCGTGTTGGGGAGCGGAGGCGTGGGAAAGTCCGCTCTGACAGTGCAATTCGTACAAGGCATCTTTGTGGAGAAATACGACCCCACCATAGAGGACAGCTATCGGAAACAGGTGGAAGTGGATGGGCAACAATGCATGCTCGAGATCCTGGACACGGCGGGCACGGAGCAGTTTACAGCGATGAGGGATTTGTACATGAAGAACGGGCAAGGTTTCGTACTAGTTTATTCAATCACGGCACAGTCGACGTTCAACGACCTACAGGATCTACGGGAGCAGATCCTGCGGGTGAAGGACAAGGATGACGTGCCTATGGTGCTGGTGGGCAACAAGACGGACCTGGAGGCCGAGCGCGTCGTCGGCAAGGAGCAGGGCTCCAACCTCGCGAGACACTTCAACTGCGCCTTCATGGAGACCTCCGCGAAGGCCAAAATACACGTCAACGATGTATTCTATGACTTAGTGCGACAGATCAACAAGAAATCACCTAAATCTGAAGCAAAACCAAAAAAACCAATACGAAATTGTTGTATTCTGTAAGTGCAGATGGAGCCTCAAGCATGTAGGTATATAAATATTTCATATTTTGAAAGACTTCTCATTCCCAAATTTGGCTCTCGACTGTTCCCGAAGTTAATTAGGTCGGGTGTTGAGCATTGTTGCTTGATTTTAAAATACCTGTAGCATTTGAGAACTTGCATTTGCTGCACACCATGCTGCCGTGCCAGCTATGAGTGCGGGAGAGGGCAGCATCCCTGTCCGTGTAGCATTCTATATTGCTAACACTCTTCTGTCTGTATTTTGATAGTTTGAAGTTATTATCAGTGATAGATTCATTATTTCTATGTTTCCGTTTAGTAATGTAATAATTATTAAGTTCACAATTTTCTTCACTTCTATTACATTTACTAAGTTATGAAATGATGTTGGATGGAATAACTATTCCATGCATTTCACTTTTGTTTCACAAATCCATTTCCAATGGAGATTGTGAATGCTATTAGTATCAGTAGTTTTTGTTATCGAAGATCTACGAGTGTATAGTTTAAGCTATGCTGTAACAAAATGTGTTATATCTGGAGTGTATGGGGAGGGTGTACTTTCACTCCTAAAGACAATACTAACCATTAACTCATTCCAAATAAGAAACATTGTTTATTCTTGTTATGCATACTCTTCCCATATACTCCCTTTCGTTTGATTCTCGATCACAAGAATGTGACTTAAGGCATGTTTGTTTGTAACTATGTTAGGTACAGACAGTTCTCTGTCAATTAATTAACAGGAAAATGCTTTTGGGTTCGCCATGAATATAATCTATCAATGCCATTGTAAATGTCCTTTACTGAATTGTGTTCTTTACTGAAGCTGTAATGCAAGAGTATATATTTACCAACATGTGCCTATCTACCAATGGAAGTGTCACGCTGTCTGGACCTGACATTATAATATTTTTTCTTTTAGTATTATTAATCTAATATGATTAGGAGCCCATAATATTGAACAACAGGAAGAGGGAAGAGAGCTAGAGGAAGAGCGGGATAGGCTCTGAGACCTAGGAATGTGCCAGTAGGCATCAACCAGTGGGTAAAGTTAATAAATTAAGGAAACATTAAATTTTTTCAGATATATTATTGTCTTGTTATGTAATTAAAATGTATCAACGGAAGGTTATTGTGACACCGTTTAGAATATCTTTATAACATTCTTAGTGAGCCTTAGGTACTGCACCTTATCTGTAGTCTCAACTCAACGTTGTGTCCAGTGCCCTGTCGTGTTGTGTCTCATGGGTGCCATTCACTGTGGACTAATTAACCCTAATTGGTGAAGTAAAAATCTCTAAATAATATCGTTATTGTAAATTAATAAATCTTTATCATTACTGGCTAACTAGTTAATGATAAATTTAACAACCTATGTTCACTACTTAGACCCTTGTTGAAAGTAAATTAAGTATAGGTGTTCAAATATTGTTACGGGGTTAGATGTTTCTACCGATCATTTATGTTAACTTTAAGGATTACTGCACAAGGATATTGGTAATTAATGACTTTGATCTGAGTTGAATTATATTTTTTATATTGTGCAAAGTAATAACTTGTGTATATTTTTATCTTATCAATCAATTATCGACATGTACAATTATAACTATTCATTTCTTATTTTTTGCAAATTATCAATAAAACCAATTTGAATTAAGAAGATATTGGGGTATGTTTTTGGTTGGTCTCCCGCGTCGCTCCCGTGATGTCCATTAGTATCGAGGTCGGGCTCGGCGCAGTATGTACCTACCGGTGACGCATGCATCCAGACGCCCGCCTCCCCTCCGACAATCAAATAAACATCAATTGCCTCGGTATTTTAATAGAATTTAATTAATTGAAACGACAGCGCACATTCTACAACTATTTTATTGATGTGTAAAAAACGTACATAAAATGTGTTTTATTTGGTAAATACAATACTGATTGAACATTAAGATAGGTACAATACAAACATGATAAAAACACTGGCAGTGACGTGGCGGGCGTATGTCGACATTCTAGTAACATAAGAATTGACACAGTCCAATGAAAATGAACACAATACGCCTAACTTAGCATCTATGAAACCGGATAAGTAAGCCATCTATCTAATCTTTGATGCAAAACAAGTGTTGGGTTTCTTTAACTTTCTTAACGACACGTCCCACGATGTGTAACAAGGTCTAACGCATAGATCGAGCTCACTATGAGGCGTGTTAGCTTTAAAAAACAATTTAATTGTGAATAAAGTAGTGAATAGGAGATTGAAAGCTTGTGGGAGAGTGCTTTAATCTACATACAATTGAACTCTCTGGGGTAAAAGTGACGCGTAATGACACGACTTGATAATGAGCGTGGACATTTTTATCTAGCAACTGTGTTGCTGGTGTCCTCCCCTTATCTTGCACTTTTTATGGGGTCATTGTACAGGGTGTGCAGTACATCAGTTGATTGACTGCTGTTGCCGACTTGTAGCTACAGCTGTCAGCGCTGTTAAACGATCTATTTATAACATCCTCTGGATGCTCAGTGCTCACTGCAAGTGCTCATGATTTTTTTGGCAGTTATCAACGCGAACTGTGTTTTATCTACTCAATTATTTTTTAGATAAGTGGCCATAGAGATTATATATTATTATCATGATTGCTTTTGCCTTATAAACAGTGATACTGCTACCAAATGACTAGTGTTCAAGCTTAAAATAATATTGCATGAATTAAAATAAATTAAAAAATTATGTTAGATAAACATTTCAAAAATAAGGCGGAAAAATGTGGTTCCAAGTACCTATTTCTAATTGATATTCCACAGTATGGTATATCTTTTCAATTATGGACGGAAATTATTCTAATGACTAGTAGTGACTAAAACCTTCAAACTAACTTCGTTAAACAATTTGTTACAAATTTATTTCTGCTTAAAAAATAACAGCCATCAGTAAATTGTAGTTAATTGTAAGTACATAATATAAAATGATGTGACGTTCAAACAGAGTAACGTCATTAAACCTGTTATACATAATTTTCCTTGAACATTGTACTAGAAATAAAATAGGTCAAGTGCAAAACTTACTTAAGCGATTAGTGTTCCGTCTAACTAACCATTACAGTGGCTGAAGCCAACCGAATCGTTATTTTAAAATTACAGATTTTTCATTTTAAAGTAACAACTGGTGGCTTTGCGTTGTCATATTTTTTTATCTTCAAATTGAGTATAATAAACTACCAAAGAACTAGAACATTAAAAAAATTAAATACCTACTGACTCACACGCGAAAACGACGCACTATTGACTTCCGGATAACCTCTGAGCCAACAGAATAAATTACTATTAGTGAATCATCGTCGCTCGAGAATCCATGACTCAAATGATTATCAAACAAATCATTGCTACTCTGTGACAAATCCACATTTCTTGCTACTCGTGCCATAGTTCTACCGTAGAAGTATAATGTGATACATTTGAGCAGTTTTTTGCCTTAAAGAATATCCTGACAAGACGAGATATTTAGTTATTCAAGAATGGTGCTTTGTTCGTTTTTAATACTACCTACGCATTACTCCAAGCCATTTAGATCGCCTACATGTTTCCGTACTAAACGAATAACAATAAAAATTCCTTTTTACTTCGACAAACTAAAGCTATCGCTAAAGACCTACGTTTTGTGAAACCTTGACATTATTTTTCTTGTTAAAAATTGATAGCAAATGTACACGGAATCAACTCGGTACAATTCTAATACTTACTCAATCAATAAATCCATTACATAATGACAAAGGCTTTGGTGGCAAATTACAATTTAATCGTAACGTAACATTCGCAGCGAGCGTTTTGGTTACAAACATGTCACGAACGAACGACGGCGAGCGGCTCTGCTCGCTGCGAACACTGATCATGTTACATTACGTTAAAATGATACAGGTCAGTCTTCTTGAAACAGCCCTTTGACCATTCAATAAACATTTCACCTATAAAAACAATCGCCTGTCCTTGAAATCGTTGATCCACACATTAATACTAACTAGAAGTGCACAAGAGATAAACAGACCGACATAACAGTCTGTCAAACAACCTTATAAGGAACTATCTGGGACCACCATAAAGTGCTCTAATTGGAATTCCTCCCGGTGTATGCCAATCTATATTTCCATACACCATTAATGTCGTTTTAACATGACAACGATATAGAAATCCTCTCTTAGAAGTGTATTACGTTGATATTGGCGCCGTATAACTTGTTTGAATGAACAATACCATACGCGAAGTGTCTACTTGCAAGTAACTTTCGCAATTTCTTGCATAAGTCAATTTACAGCTGTTTCCACTGACAGCTATTTTAGACACGGGCTTTCAGCAAGTTCGGCAAAGCAGAAGTCCACTTACGCGAGCGTTTACACCTTGGAAGTCGCTGGCGAAAGTCAACTTTTGCCATTTTTACTGCTAGTAGACACTGCTCTAAATTAGACCCATAGGTGAAACAGGCGGCAAGCTGGACATCGGTTTGAAAGATGTTCGTTCTTCTCGCAGTAGTTGACGGTTTATTTGGAAGAGTCGTAGCTGTCGTTCAGCGGTGGAAGACTGTGGGTGAGCGTGCTGTCCAGTTTCCTCGCCTCGTGTTCCAGGGTGTACGAGTCAAGCGCCGGGTCCTGGGGATCAAATTCATCTTATTAAAACGAGAGGCGTATCATTCTGTTTTTAGGAAAACGACTGACGTTTGATTAGTTGATGGATATGATATTTAGAGCTGTTTTTTGGGAGTAATTAATAAATAAATTAAATATTGTAGACAATCCACACAACACTATCTAGCCCCAAACTAAGTAGAGCTTGAACTATGGGAACCAGATAGCTGATATAATACTTGTAGTTATATTTTTTTTTGTAAACGCTTACTTAAAATAAAGTACAAGAACAAACATCTGTGTTCACCACACAAATATTTGTTATCGGTGGGGATCGAACCCACGACCTACGGCGCAGAAGGCAGAGCTTCTACCAACTGAGCTTGAAAATGCAGGACTTTCAGGAAATCTTCTCTTTTTTCATTTAAAGTCGGTTAACAAGATTATTTTCCTTTCTAGACCGATTTCTTTCTACTATGATACATTTTCGTTTTTATATGTACCTAATAGGTATAGATATCGCTTTGCGTGAGCGCAAACTAATCGCATGGTCAAGTGGCAGACACATCACATCAGTTGGTAGGTGGGCGGAACTATGCCGAACATTACTAAATTTGGTTATCAGCAAGCGCCGCGGATAGGTAAATATTATTCTGATGGGCAGTCAATTTTATTACAGACAAAAAGTCCTGAGCTCAGCATAAGCTGAGAGCGAGTTCTCAGCGGTGGTTTTCAGTTTTCATAGCTTTGACCAGGCCCTGTCGAGTTGTGGCTGGGGAGTGGGGGTTACTTACAAGTGGTGAGCTAGAAGGATTTCAAGTGTGCCTCAAGAGGCTCCTTTCATGCACTCGACACATGTTTTTCGAACTTTTTAGATTCTACGACATGCCGGTTTCCTCACGATGTTTTCCTTCAGCGTTTGAGAGCACTGGCATAGTGTACATAATTTTATGGGCAGAAAAACTCATCGGTACACGACTGGATTCGAACCCACGATCTTAGGATCGGATCGGCTGCTATCACTAGGCCACCAACGCTCTGGACAATTGTAACAAAACAAGGAACCTAGGTTTAAGCCCCGAAACGGTAGTCTTTTTGCATTGAACAAAATAATCAACGCCATCTATTTTGTATCCCACAAACTAAGTTTGCGTTCCTTTTTTGTATAGAGTCGAAGTTCTTCTCTTGAGTATTGTGTTCTGCGACCATTGGAAATTATGAGCTATAAATGGCAAGCATTTTAATAATACTCTGATAATATTAGATGAAAAAAATTTCAGCTTTACGTATACAGATGGGTTTTTTTAAGGAATTGTTATTATTCAAATAGTCTACTAATGACTAAGAGGAAAATGATCATCATAAATCTGTTACCTTCGTAGGTATATCATTATTAACAATGGTATTAGGTAGGTATATCTATCGTTTAAGGGGGTACGATTTCCATACAAACTTAATTTACACAACTATGGGCGAATAAAGTATTAATGTACACTGAAATAGCTGTAATAGGCTTTTACAGTGGTCCTTATTACCGGCCAGTTATATAAAGATGGAGTGGTAGCCGTTGGTCGTGGCAGTCGGGGCTTCAGAAAAAGAACTAACAGACTTTTACGACTATTTTGAGACATATGTCTTAAGCTCATTCACGTATTCAATGCCGAGTACCCGTTAGAAAGAATGACGAAAAAATTACTTTTTTGGTTTTTTATTTATATTTTTGTTATCCTACAGTTTTCTCCAACTTTATATAACTGGCCGGCAATAAAGACCACTGTAAAATTCTATTACAAAAAAAAACTGACTTTTGACGAGGCCATTACCTCAAGCCAGTTTTCTCCATTTCGACTGCCCTCATAGCATAGTTGGTAGTAGCTCTGTCTTTTGCGCTAGAGGGCGTAGGTTCGATACCCACAGGGAACATAGATGCTTGTTCTCGGCCTGGGTGTTATATTATATTCTAAGAATGTATGTACAAGAAAATGGTATTAATATCAGTTGTCTGGTACAAGCTCTGCTTAATTTGGGGCTAGATAGTGTTGCGTGGATTGTCCACAATATATATTTATTTATTATTTCTACGGCCAATAAGGCAAACGCATTTATAGGTATAATCATTTACAGGGATTGACATAGTAAAAAATAAGTACCTAAGAGATTTTTATGAAACAACGGGATATTTACCATGTGGGTTTGTCATAAAAATAGTGTTAAAAACCATGATAGTTTCAAAAGTTATACCTCACACCTATAAAGTTTCTGCGCAAAATATGTCTGTTCTTAGTTTCTTAGTTTAGTTCAACTATCTTCTTGATTTCTTTGGTATTAAAGACGAGTAGATCCAGAATTTCACAATAAAATCCATACATTTGTCCTACCATAGAATTGAATCTACGTTTAAACAACATCACATCACAGGCTACAGAGGTAAACGTGACAAAATACTCTGACGACAGATAAAAACGTCTGCGTCTCAACTTTAGTATTTAATGACGTTATTATTACAGGATAATGAACATTCTAGCAAATAACACTAGTTACCCGACGAGCATTTACCTATGTACGAATGTTTTATACTGATAAAAATATGAGCTATTAATTACTTCCCGATTGAACACATCAGGTCCCGATTGAACACATCAGGGGATTTTTTGATCTATTACAAACAATATCATATAATGTACTAGCTGCCTGTCCCGGCTTCGCACGGGTGGACATTTATTTTTAAACACATAAATATAACCTATGTTATAGATAGTGCAATCCACGAAGGCGCGCCCCACTATTCCTCCTAACCGTTTATAGTATATGTGTGCAAGCTTCTGTCAATGTTTGAGTGTTATCGGTACACACTAATTACCTATGAGTGCACACGCACACTGTAGCATTTCATTTATTTTGGCAGAATAGTTTTTCGTATCAGTCGAAAGCTAATGGAGAGCTATTTAAATTTACGCGCCAAGACGCAAGTTGGTGAGTGAGTTGTTGAAACGTTGTAAGGGCGACCTCTGGTAACGAATAGAAACACTATAAATGGCTAGGCAGATGGCTGGCGAAGAGCGCCATCTGTTAAGTAGTAGCCGCAAAATACAGGATTTGACAGATGTCAACACTTTTGTGGGTAGCGATGTTCGTATCGAACGGTGTCTACTAGTGACATCTGTTACGAAGTAGTCGCATGTCGATAGGGTCGGAGAAGGAGAGAAATAGGGTTTAGCTTGTGTTGGAAAAGGACAACGTTTTCACCATCAGCAAGACGCAGGGGCCTCCATTGGCGAGTAGTGTAACTAACTAAGAAATAAACTATATTAGCGGGTGAATAGAAATAATGTGGTTGGGTCGATGTGTGAAGCGAGCTCGCAATTACAGACATTAAAAATGCTGGCCGGAGAGACGTAAATGCCGTGGATTATTGGAGCAAGTGTTCTGGAATATTCTGGGCGGAAGTTTGTGGCTCGAGGTGCGGGGATGTGGTAGCAAAGGTGATAAAAGGCGCGTGCGGAGCCGCCGGGGGCATTCCACGGAAAAGACGCCGAGCCTAGAAGAATCGCCGGTACGTACGAAAGCTGCACCCTGGCACCGTTGGGTTTGTGGAGGAGTCCTCGCTAACCAGATTTGGGTATTACAGACGAAGCTGCGCCAACGAATACCATCACCGCGTGCCCAGAGACGAGCCCCAGCACACGAAGCCAGCATTCTCGCTGCCGATACGAGCCGACTGCAAGCTGGGCGAGCGCCCATTTCTGGTACGTAGGGGATCTGAGAAGCATCACACAGCATGGGGCATACAGGGGAGGATCAGTTGTATTTTTAGGGACGCAGCATCCTGCGGGCTGTGTCCGCACGTTGCCAAGATTAACCTGTTGTCTTGTATTTTTCAGTTTGCTGACACCGTCTGCGTGGCGCCTCCCTTTTCTTTCGCCTGTGCGGGGGCGCGAGACACGTGGCGGGGGCAGTCGGCGACTGCACGGCAGGGCACGTGGCGGCAGGGCACGTGGGTGACGTCGCACGTGAACGATAAGCGCCCGTCGGCGATTCTGAGGTGGGCCAGTGCCAATTTATTTTTATGCGGAAGGAGTAGGCGCGTCAGGACAGTTCTCCGTGGAGTCCTGGTCTGTTGTTTGTTGCCAAGAGATTGTTTGCTGCCGTAGAGAGTGCTATTTTTGTTGTCAATAATTGTCAGTAATTGTTTGTTGCCAAGAGATTGTTTGCTGCCGTAGAGAGTGCTATTTTTGTTGTCAATAGGTAGGGTTTCGTTGACGTGGTAATTGCCATCGTTTTTGTCGTGCGTTTTACTATCTTACCATCCTGTCGGTCAGAATACGGTCGCTTGGGTTATTTTAGAGGCGGACGCCAGGGGTGACTCACAAGTTAGTTTTCTGTGGGTTTCATTTAATTGGGTCATCCGGGGCCTTGGGATTGGTAAATTCAAATATCCACATCTCCGACACACTAAGCAGTAACCTCTCCCTGAATAAATTTGTGCTCGCTTGAGAGCTATGGTTTGGATAAAGTTTGAACATATGGTCACTAAACATCCCGTGTAAATAATATAAGCATTATTGATTTTTATGTATTCCACGAGGTCATTGAACCTCTCATGTATCCATGATAGCCATTGCTTACATTTTATGTAAAGGAATATATTGTTGTCCCGTGAGGTCATTAAACCTCTCATATGTATAAGGTGTCCCTTTAAATTTCTTTGTTCAATCCCATGTCAGAGAACGTAGCGTTCAATGTATTTGTAACTTGTTGATTAGTAGTAGGTTCATTTGTAAGAAAGATAGAGCTGAGCATATAAATTTGTAGTTAAGTAGCTATTTGAGCTCACTTTAAGGTCATGTAAATGAAGGATCACTTTAGGATTATATAGTATATAAGATAGCATAGCTGTGCAGTTTCAATTTTTCATTCCTAAGCTAATGTACATGTCATGTAAGAGGTATGTGTTCTTTAAATAAAACGCTGTAACTGATTTCTAACATTTATTTTATTTTAGAATAAAAATCTTTTGTGCGGTAGGAACATCGAACCCCAACTGAGCTAGTCAGGGCCAACGCAGCCGAAATAGTCGGTCTGCCTGTCTGCACCCAGTTTTCCACCGTTACAAAATGGCGCCCAACTTCTAGTTTTAATTTTTTTGAAAATTTGTTTTTTTTTGAAATTTTTTTTGTTTTTTTTTTTTTTTGAAATTTTTTTTTGCGTTTAGTGACCACTGTAGGTAGGCGTTATTGTAACATTTTAGAGCAACAGACAAGGCAACAGACAACAGTCCAGCTAATTTTAAGTATATTTTAGGTTCTTTGTGTATCATGTGTGTATTTTCTTAGGGTGTATAATTTTATTGTGTGTGCTTTTCTACCGATGTATTCTTTCACCTGTGTATTTTTCTGCTAGTGTATTTTTGTAAGAGTGTATTCCTGTCCTGATGTAAAATTTTTTTTGGGCACTTCCTTCCTTTCATGTTAGGGAGATAGTCTTGCAAAGTGCTACTGTGGTTATATTTTTTTGTATGCTGCGATCAGCATAGAGTTTTTTGTATGTATATTGCAAGACTAATATTTGTTAAAGTTTTGCAACGGATTAGAAACCATAATACACTTCTGTGGTTAGCGACCAGCTGTTGAAACTTATAACAGTTTAATTTTATTTACGAGTCCTCTCGTACACGCACACACACACCCTCACACACACACACAAACCTGGGATTTTCGAAACTTTTGAGGGGTAAACATTAGATTATTTTTTGGGGAGGTAGGGTTAGGCGTTTGGAACTTAAAATTTTTTTTTTTGCCTTGACCTACATTCTAATGTTTACCTTGAGAATAGAGTAAAATTTTTTTTAGCGTTATTGTGTTTATTTTGGAGGAATTGCTTTCACGTTTGATGGTTATAGCACGTTTTTTATTTAAGGAGGCTCGTTTCAAAAGTTTTTTTTTTACATCGTTTGCTTCTGGTAGTTTTCCCATTTGTCTTTGGGTACCGTGGTTTTATTATAGGTAGACAAGATGACAGATCCGGCGATCCACGTGCACAGTTTGTCGAAGGAGGAACTTCAATATGAGGTCTCCATAAGGTCTGAGACTCCGGAGCCCACGGTGGATAAGCTTCGTAAACAGCTTAAAAAGCTTTTGCTAGAGGTTCAGTCGGAGGAGGTTACGGATGCTCCGCCCCAAACACAGGAACAGTTTTTGTTGCTTCAACTAAAGGTGCACGAGTTGGGTTTAAAATGGTCTGAGTACGAGGACACCAAGGACAAAGGCAGTTTTCTGCGCGCTCGTGCTTTGGCAGGACACCTTTATTTCAGGTTGTCCAGGGTTCCAGAAGGAGAGAGTGAGGAGCAACGGACACTAAGGGAGAAGGAGTTATTGGCCGTTGTATTCTTCATTGATAAGATCAACGGAAGGGACCCAGTACAGGCGGAAGGTCCCAACGAGGTGTTGCCAGCAGTGAAGGATAGCACCCATCAACGAGTTGTCGTAGAATGCGCGGGTCCTAAGGTTCCGATTGCGAAGTGGGGTGTCAAGTTTGATGGAGTAGGAGATGTCAGGTCATTTTTAGAGAGGTTGCAGGAACTTAGTGCAGCGAACGGTACCAGAGAGGGAAAACTATTTGAGTCAGCTTCTGAGCTTTTTACTGACCAGGGTTTGCTTTGGTTCAGGGGCATCAAAGACCAAGTTTCTTCATGGAGCGAGCTGTCGTCATTGTTGATAGAGGAGTTTAGTCCGATAGACTACGATTATAGGTTATTAGGAGAAATAAGGGCGAGGACACAAGGAGTGGAGGAGCCCAGTCATATTTACTTCTCGATTATGAACTGCTTGGTGGCTAGGTTGAAGAATCCACTGCCAGAACAAGAGTTATTAGAGATTCTGCTCCACAATATTAGGCCATCTTTTACAGAACAACTAGCGTTAGTAGACATAACATCAATTGAGTCGCTAAAGGATAAGTGTAGGAGGCTAGAGGCAGCAAAGCAGCGATCAGATTTTTTCATAGAACCATCTAGAATATCGACTAGGACGTTGAACCCAACACTGGCGTACAAGGGCTCCAAGCCGCGATCACAGCTGGCGGCGGTGGCCACTCAGCAGGAATCAGATGGAACACCACAATCTAATTGTTTTAGGTGTGGCGGCATGGGACATTGGTCTAAGGATTGCAGGAAGGGAAGATTTAATCAGCAGGTCAAGTGCTATAACTGTGGTGAATTAGGCTACACAGTCAGGAGTTGCCCTAAGTGTAGGGGAAGGACGGAGACCAGGCCTCGGCAACAACTGGAAGATTCTAACAATTAAGTAGGTAGAACCGTCCGTTTTTGGTGTTGTCGGTAGATTTGGTATATTTTTTTGTATAGATTTTGTATATATTTTTGAAGTCACCTGTTGTTTCGCAAAATGTCAGCCTGGAATACCAAGGGAAAAGTTTGCAGGAGAATTAGGTCTCCTGGCAGATAATACTCAAGGCACACCAGGCGAACACGAGAACGTACAATCTCAGGAGAAGAGAAGCGACAGTGAAAGTAGGGGACATCGTCTGGAAAAGAACCCATCCGCTCAGCGACGCGGCAAAGTTCAAGATGGCGAAGTTATGTCCTAAGTACGAGAAATGCAGGGTGAAAGTGGTACTGTCACCACTGGTCTTCGAGTTAGAGGACATGGACGGGAAGATTTTAGGGTCTTGGCACATGAAAGACCTAAAGGTTTAGGGTTTCACAACACCACAGTAGGTGTTGTGAACTGTAGGTAAATATTTGGTTTGGTTTTGGTTTGTAAGGCAGTAGGAAATATGATAACTCATTTTTCTTGTAGATTTTGGTTTGTTCTTTTTTGGAAAATGTTTGTTTGTATGTCTAAAGGGCAGACGGGTGAAAGGACTACATATAGGACCAGGCGTGAGATGGAGTTAGGTTTCTTGCAGTGAGGAGCAGAATGGATGAGCAGAGCGTATCCACCACAAAGGGTAGGACACGTACGGGCGAGAGGTCGCGTACCCACGGTTCCACGTAGGGTATCGCTAGGCGTGAATGGTGATGGTTGTAAAGAAGGGTATGTAGATTAGACATTTGCATAATGAGAGATGAAGCATGCAAGATTGATGAATGGATGGCGATAAGAAAGGGGAGGCAAGAGGAACAGGTATAACGACGTCGCCGCAGATGGGTCCACTCCGATAGCCGGTCTCCCACGATAAAGACGTGCCAGTTTTGTTTGTATTTTACGGTTCAAGGACGAAACGATAGTTTCAGCTGCACAAGTGACGACTTGAGAAGACCGCTAGTTTTATGAGGCCACGCCATGGTAGAAGGGATCTCCGGGCGTGGAGGGAATGTACAAGGATTGTATAAAGTTTTTTTTACAGGAGAATTTGTTTTAGGCTAGTTTAGTAGATAAGGAATTGTACGTTTTTTTTACAGTGATAAGGAGTTTGGTTTGTTCTTATATTTTTTTTTGTTCGTCAAGTTTATTTTGAGTTGTAATATGTGCATATGGTTATAGTTAGATATAAAGCTTTTCATTTCAGTACCAGCGCTGAGGGCAGCGCAGTTTCACTAAGTGTAGTGAAACTTTTAACGGCCGGGGGGGTATTGTAGCATTTCATTTATTTTGGCAGAATAGTTTTTCGTATCAGTCGAAAGCTAATGGAGAGCTATTTAAATTTACGCGCCAAGACGCAAGTTGGTGAGTGAGTTGTTGAAACGTTGTAAGGGCGACCTCTGGTAACGAATAGAAACACTATAAATGGCTAGGCAGATGGCTGGCGAAGAGCGCCATCTGTTAAGTAGTAGCCGCAAAATACAGGATTTGACAGATGTCAACACTTTTGTGGGTAGCGATGTTCGTATCGAACGGTGTCTACTAGTGACATCTGTTACGAAGTAGTCGCATGTCGATAGGGTCGGAGAAGGAGAGAAATAGGGTTTAGCTTGTGTTGGAAAAGGACAACGTTTTCACCATCAGCAAGACGCAGGGGCCTCCATTGGCGAGTAGTGTAACTAACTAAGAAATAAACTATATTAGCGGGTGAATAGAAATAATGTGGTTGGGTCGATGTGTGAAGCGAGCTCGCAATTACAGACATTAAAAATGCTGGCCGGAGAGACGTAAATGCCGTGGATTATTGGAGCAAGTGTTCTGGAATATTCTGGGCGGAAGTTTGTGGCTCGAGGTGCGGGGATGTGGTAGCAAAGGTGATAAAAGGCGCGTGCGGAGCCGCCGGGGGCATTCCACGGAAAAGACGCCGAGCCTAGAAGAATCGCCGGTACGTACGAAAGCTGCACCCTGGCACCGTTGGGTTTGTGGAGGAGTCCTCGCTAACCAGATTTGGGTATTACAGACGAAGCTGCGCCAACGAATACCATCACCGCGTGCCCAGAGACGAGCCCCAGCACACGAAGCCAGCATTCTCGCTGCCGATACGAGCCGACTGCAAGCTGGGCGAGCGCCCATTTCTGGTACGTAGGGGATCTGAGAAGCATCACACAGCATGGGGCATACAGGGGAGGATCAGTTGTATTTTTAGGGACGCAGCATCCTGCGGGCTGTGTCCGCACGTTGCCAAGATTAACCTGTTGTCTTGTATTTTTCAGTTTGCTGACACCGTCTGCGTGGCGCCTCCCTTTTCTTTCGCCTGTGCGGGGGCGCGAGACACGTGGCGGGGGCAGTCGGCGACTGCACGGCAGGGCACGTGGCGGCAGGGCACGTGGGTGACGTCGCACGTGAACGATAAGCGCCCGTCGGCGATTCTGAGGTGGGCCAGTGCCAATTTATTTTTATGCGGAAGGAGTAGGCGCGTCAGGACAGTTCTCCGTGGAGTCCTGGTCTGTTGTTTGTTGCCAAGAGATTGTTTGCTGCCGTAGAGAGTGCTATTTTTGTTGTCAATAATTGTCAGTAATTGTTTGTTGCCAAGAGATTGTTTGCTGCCGTAGAGAGTGCTATTTTTGTTGTCAATAGGTAGGGTTTCGTTGACGTGGTAATTGCCATCGTTTTTGTCGTGCGTTTTACTATCTTACCATCCTGTCGGTCAGAATACGGTCGCTTGGGTTATTTTAGAGGCGGACGCCAGGGGTGACTCACAAGTTAGTTTTCTGTGGGTTTCATTTAATTGGGTCATCCGGGGCCTTGGGATTGGTAAATTCAAATATCCACATCTCCGACACACTAAGCAGTAACCTCTCCCTGAATAAATTTGTGCTCGCTTGAGAGCTATGGTTTGGATAAAGTTTGAACATATGGTCACTAAACATCCCGTGTAAATAATATAAGCATTATTGATTTTTATGTATTCCACGAGGTCATTGAACCTCTCATGTATCCATGATAGCCATTGCTTACATTTTATGTAAAGGAATATATTGTTGTCCCGTGAGGTCATTAAACCTCTCATATGTATAAGGTGTCCCTTTAAATTTCTTTGTTCAATCCCATGTCAGAGAACGTAGCGTTCAATGTATTTGTAACTTGTTGATTAGTAGTAGGTTCATTTGTAAGAAAGATAGAGCTGAGCATATAAATTTGTAGTTAAGTAGCTATTTGAGCTCACTTTAAGGTCATGTAAATGAAGGATCACTTTAGGATTATATAGTATATAAGATAGCATAGCTGTGCAGTTTCAATTTTTCATTCCTAAGCTAATGTACATGTCATGTAAGAGGTATGTGTTCTTTAAATAAAACGCTGTAACTGATTTCTAACATTTATTTTATTTTAGAATAAAAATCTTTTGTGCGGTAGGAACATCGAACCCCAACTGAGCTAGTCAGGGCCAACGCAGCCGAAATAGTCGGTCTGCCTGTCTGCACCCAGTTTTCCACCGTTACAACACTACAATGAATAGACTACGGTTCGCGACTGCCGCTCGGAGCAAACTACCCGCACCCTGCGAGGGGCGCGCCTGACCAGGCGCCAATGATTCCAAAGGATATTCTTTATCGATTTTCACGGGATTTTCATAACAAAACTTTAAAAAATCATTTCATAAATATTTTTTATTTGTTGAATCTAATCCCTGATTATTTGCAGCTAATAATGAATAACCCTGTATAGGGTTCTGTAGTTAGGGGTTAGCCCTGGGGTAAATGTTACCTGTGAGACGGTCCTCAGCGAGTCTCCGAGCGCGGACCTGAGTCGCTGCATGTCCCGTGCGGCGCGCCCGCTGCGCGACACGTAGGCCTGGCGCCGCCGGATCTCCGCCGACAACTGCGCGCGGAGCTGAGACGCCTAACATCATACAACAAATATATTAAAACAACAATAACTTTATTAAAATCATTTACTATTAAGGCGAAAACTAAATCATAATCACAATCATAATCATTTATTTGCCTCAATGAAGTGTATACATGAAAGATCTTAAAAATAATAAATAAGTGTCACTCATTCCCCATAGCTGGGATGCAAATTTTTGGTTCATGCCATTTAAGTTACGAAACAACATGCAATTATATTAAATAAGTAATAAAATTAAAATTCCATTCTACTAACACTATACTCGTACAATAATAATTAAATGTCATATCAAAAGAACAGCAAAGTCAGAAAAAAAAAATATACACATGCAAATAAAAATCAATGTCCTCACCTACAATATAATAATACAATGTCAATGTGCTAACTATTCTTACCTAGGAAATCTTGCAACTTATAAAAACTTTTACTTATTAGCCACCGTCTTAGTTCTTTGGTGAACTTGTTAAGCGGAAGGCTTCTAATGTCTCGGGGTAGGGCGTTGTATATTTTGCCGCACATCGCGTAACAGTTATTAAAGGAGGTCAATGCCCAGCAGTTCTTCTTATTGTGTTACTGGTTCTTTTAAATCGAAGTGTGGTGAAAGTATTAAAAGTGCGCTTCAAAGTCAAAATCTCTTTTCGTGCAGTTCACATATTTTCGAACTTGTTTAAGTTCTTCGACAAGTCGGTTTCCTCACGATGTTTTTGTCGCCTCAATGTCGGCTTTCATGCACTTGACATATTTTCGAACTTTTTAGGTTCTACGTTCTTTTTTCCTCACGATGTTTTCCTTTGCCGTTTGAGAGTACCGACATAGTGCACATACATTTTTGGACAGAAAAACTCATTGGTACACGAATGGACTTGAACCCGCGACGTTAAGATCGGAAGGCGGGCCTCTAGCACTAAGCCACCAGTGCTGCAATGCTGCAGGATTGCAGGACCTCCAAGCTAGGGGGCACTTTTCGTGTTTCCTATTGTTAAAAAAACCTCGCATTTGTTCCTATGTGCTAGCCAAGTCGCATTCTACATTCTATGACGTTGGTCCTAAAGTGCGAGAGTGAATGGGATTGACGCACGCTACCAACATTCCACGTGGTCAAATATACAAATACACAAGGAAACTAATAAATATCCTTAAGCGACCACGAGGCAGACCACCCGCCCGTTAGTCGGATAATATACAAAAAAAAAATATGCGGACCATCCATACAATACTATCTAGCCCCAAACTAAGCAGAGCTTGTACTATGGGAACCAGATAGCTGATATAATACTTGTATGCATTTTTTTTGTAAATACATACATAGAATACAATATAACTCCCAGAAAGAGAACAAACATCTACGTTCATCGTACAAATATTTGTTTTCGGTGGGGATCGAACCCACGCCCTCCAGCGCAGAAGGCAGAGCTACTACCAACAGTCAGAAATTTTCAGAGTAGTTGGACAGCAATTGCGGAGACTGGCACAAGACCTATACGCAGCAGTGGATGCATACGGGTTAAATAGATAGGTAGATAAAATAATAAAATTGTGGGTTTAAATCCCATCTGCACATAGTTTGCAACAAAAGGAAAAAGGCGGCAACTTTTTTACCACAAAATATGACGTACCTAAGACAGAAAATGACGCTGACATAAACATGTCGGAACACACGTAATTCCCGGGTATACCTAGATGGAATGTGTCAAAGATCACATGAGCAAGAAAAGAGTGAGTATTGAATTAATGATAGGAATGAGTGGAAGGAGAAAACCTGTTGTGCCGACCCCACTTAGTGTGGTATAAGGGCAGGAAGACGATGCAAATGTAGTAGTCTAATTACATGGAAAAAATGGGTATTTATCGCGATTAAGGTCGAAACGTCGGGAAATAATAAAGGTAATCGCGATAAATACCCGTTTTTTCCATATAATTATGCATAACGATCGCGTTAATTTAAAAAATGTAGTAGCCTGTATCTATTAAGCCGCAGTTTGTTGCCTGTTCTTCTAGGCGGTCGCGTGGAACTGGCACCTAGACTCATCTAGCTGTAAGACGTCTCAAAGTGATACTTGTAATTACTCCTGAATAAATATATATTTGATATGGTTTGAGTACTTAACAATTATTTTCTTGTTGAAGACATAAGATTATTTTGGTTGTGGTCTGCTAACAATCATTCCACGTCGAACTCTGCTAGAGTATAATTAATTTACCTATTTTTTTTTATGTCCCAAAAGTTACGAGCCGAGCGGGATTTGAACCCGCGACCTTCCCCTTGGTACGCTGCGCCGACCACTGCGCCATCGGATCCTAATCACACTCGACGAATAACTCTTAGGGACTGTTCGGCACTAACTTTGTGATTTCCTTATGCGTAGTAAACACTATATAATCAACTAGCAGCCCGTCCCGGCTTCGCACGGGGTAGACAATATTGTTGTACATTATTTTGTTCTATCGCTAATAGTTTCGGCAGCGCATTCGACGAAAGACATTTTAAGACTTATATTCTATACCTTCATTGTTATTTTTTTGGTTACATTGTTCAAATTTTACCAAGGATCCCTAATTTTTTTCAAAATGAAATGTAGCCTATGTCAAATTGGAAGAATGTAGCATTCTATTGGTGAAAGAACTTTTAAATCGGCCCAGTACTTTTTGAGCCTATTCATTACAAACATACAAATTTACAATAAACTATTGATAAAATATTTACAACAATCAAAATCAAGCCCCCCACGCTTTTTGTACAATAATATAAATTTTCAATTGATTATTACAGTTTTATTTTTAACTTTTTAGTTCAATTAGTTATAAAAGCGTTTTTTTTTTAGTTTTTTAAACTATAATTTATTTTTAACTTTTTAGTTTCTTTTTTTTCATATTATTGCATTGTCATCGACCTTTGACAGGTGTGCAAAGTTTGAATCAAATCTGATCGTTCAAAGTAGGTTTTTTTTTTTTAATTTTCATTTTTTTTTCTTATTATTGCATTGTCATCGACCTTTGACAGGTGTGCAAAGTTTGGATCAAATCTGATCGTTCTAAGTAGGTTTTTTTTTTATTTTTTTTTTAATTTTCATTTTTTTTTCTTATTATTGCATTGTCATCGACCTATGACAGGTGTGCAAAGTTTGAATCAAATCTGATCGTTCAAAGTAGGACAAAATCGAGCTCAAAGAGGTCGGTTACATACATACATACAGCTGAAGCTAATAAAAGCGTTATAAAAATAGGTATAAATCTTTCCTCTTTATAATATTAGTATAGATAAAAAGTTATAATTAACCTGGTTCTCCAGCCGCATGATCTGATGCCTGTAGCTAGCTTCTCTCGCCTCTAACATCCGCTCGGCTTGCAAGGCGGCTTGGCGGTACCGTTCGCCGTCGCCTGAACACTTCTCCGTAGATAAGTCGGATAGGTAGCGGGTTCTTGTCAGAGCTAGTTCCGATTCCTGTAATAATATAATTACGATTAGCTAGGTCCTAAACTGATATGTACAGTTTAGTTTAGTTTATTGCAAAAAATCATAAGTAACATTACAGAGATATCCAATACGTCACTTGAACTTCACACAGTGAACTTCTACGGGATAATGATGATTAATATCACCCAATGGACCGACGACACGGACATTCTGCGATCTTCTCAATGTCGTCTGTCAACATCAACAACCCAATTTTAATTAACTTCTTTTTTTTTTTTGTTACTTCAGCCACCTGATGGAAAGCAGTCACCGTCGCACATAGACACCAGCAACACCAGAAACGGTGCTAATGCGTTGACAGCGTTTTAAGAAGGAAAGAGGAAGGGCAAAGGGAAGAGGAAGCCAAGAATAAGTTACATGAGCCAGATAAAAGAAAAGGTCGCTGTCATGTCGTATAAGGAAGTCAAGGAGGCCGCATTCAAAAGACTAATTTGGAGAAAACTGCATCAAAACCCCGAGAAGAGCTAAGCTCTTAAATTTAAGAAGAAATAGTCCTTTTCATGCGCCCAAGTCGAAGGTCAGAGGGGAACGTGGTAGCAAAACTCCGACTTTGGGTACTGTACCCGAAGTCCGAGTTTTGCTACCACATTTCGTTACCAAATGTTGTTTTCGTTTCGCCTACATGTCTCTGTCTTTTGTATGGAGAAAAGATGAGACAGCAAAAATACGTTACGTAGTCAGAGTTGTTGTCTCATAATTTTTCCATGCAAAAGAGAGAGACACGTAGGCGAAACGAAAACAACATTTGGTAACGAAATGTTGTAAATGTACTGGGACTTTGGGTACTGATGAGCACATTTGTGATGATCCGGCCCGTACTGGCGACTTGGTAAGTGTACCTTATCATTAAGCTCCTTCTCCAGACGGCGTATCTTCATCTTGAGCTCGCGGTTCTCAATCTCGAGGAAGCTGAGATCTGTGACGAACCCTTTGTCCTTGCAGGGGATGTCTTTGTAGCGGGACGAATCTTTGGCTGAGTCCGGACCTGAAATATTGTAACGCTTTATTACATGTTTATGCATTCTTGGAAAAAAAATCTCATTTGTCAGTCATTCAGACAGTCTTATGATTTGGAGCGATTTTTCAGAATGAAAATATCGCGGCATAAGCACATTTTTAACACCAAAAAATGTATTAGCACTTTTTAAATTAACACATTTAAGTTTAAATTGACATTTCTAATTTTGAAGACCAAGTGAGGGTAGTTGCAACTGCGACTGCCACCGCTTCTCGACGGTAACTCCAATGAACTCCAGTCTGCCCGCGAACACGGCTGTTGCAACACGGTTGAAACTTCGGGAAATAATAAAGGTAATCGCGATAAATACCCGTTTTTCCATATACCTAATTAAAAAAAATATTATTGAATTTAAAGTATTTTTAACCGGTTTTATTGTTGGTAACCGCATAACTTCGTCATTTATGAACCGATTTGAAATGATATTTTTTATCTAGAAGATTATACTTTCAAATTGGTTTTCTAAAAATTTCATGACAATCCAGTTCAGCAGTTTCGCCTTAAAGTCGGTTACTCAAGTTTTTAAAACTAATATTATTTAAACTTCGTTTGAAACTCTTCATCTTCATCACCATCAGCCTGAAGAAGTCCACTGCTGGACATAGGCCTCCTCTACACACTTCCAGGAAGAACGATTCTGAGCCCTTTCCATGCACCGACTTTCCGCGATTTTAACAATATCGTCGTAACAATGTCGTAATGGGGATTCTTTTTCTGTCATTTTGGGAAGTCACATAGCTTTTCCATTTTAATTGTTTTTCTAGTGTTATTTTGAGTTCTGTTGTGTAATTTCGGTGATATTTTAACCAACATGAATGAAGCGAAAGAGGTGTGTCAGGATCGTAGCAAGTGGAAATCCGTGATCTCTGCCTACCCCCATGGGAATAAGGCGTTATTTTATGTATGTATGTTTAACCAACATGACTTGAGGTCTTAGCTCAAAGTGTTAGCAGTTGGAATGAAAGTGTATTGTTGTGGTATTCTGATATGATCGAAAAGGTTTCTGATGGTTTTAAAAACAAGCGACCATAATTTTGTTTTCAAAGCCAAGTAGGGCCGACCTGTCTATGACTGACTTGACTTGACGGAAAAGTATTTTATCTATGTAATTTAGCCTCATTACTCGACACTGGCAAAATTGATCCGAAATGGACAGATGCCATTCATTAAGAAGAATGTAGTAATGTAAAATCTTACCCGAGTCTAAATCAGAGTAGTAGACATTCTTCTCGGTTCGATCATGGCTCTTAGAGCGCAGTACAGACGGCCGCATTCGTCTGTCCGCCTCCAGTTTCCGTACAGTGTCTTGCAATGCGTCGTTCTTAGCCTTTAGCTCGGAGCGCTCGCGCTGTAGAGAATGTAGCTCGCGTTCTAGCTCACTGTCGCTGTTGCTCTCTTTACCGTCCCACGTGGTCATGCGTAGCTGGGATTCTAGACCGGCTCTGGTAAAATGAAAAAAAAAATCGGTTATCTGTAAAGTCGGTTTACTGACGATAGTTGAACGTGACAACGTCATACAGCTGTCCACGCGGACGCATCGCTCACTCAAGTAGGAGAGAGACAGATGTCAAACGCTGTCGAACGCGGAGGCCGATCGTGCCTCTTTGTCGCTCGTTGCTAGCTCTCACTTGCATTTCAAGCCTTAAATGGAACGTCTCAGAGCGAGGTAACGCCGCATGACGGCATGTTTTTTGGTGCGTGCAGCCGGCTCCATCGAATTATAAGACGTTGTCACGCCAAAACCCACCAAGTATAACAATAGTTACCGTTGTACGTCGATGTTATTAAGCTGCGTGGTAAGCCTGTGCACTTGGTCTTCAAGCGAGGCGTTCATTCTCTTCAGCTCGCCCAGCGCCACTTTAGCACTCTCCAACTTCTCTGTTAGAACGCGTCTCTCGTTTTCGCAACTCGCTGGAATTTATCAATAAATAAATAAAGTTAAAAAGAAGGCGAAGTCGGTGTTAGCCAAGAAAGCGTTGGAGGGACGATCTCGATCTCAATCGAAAGGAGCCTCTTTGAAGTGCGCCTCAAAGAGGCTCCTTTCTTGCACTTGACACATATTTTCAAACTTTAGGTTCTACGACATGCCGGTTTTCTCACGATGTTCACACTGTAATCACATTTTGCTATGACTCGATCTCAATCGAAAAGAGCCTCTTTGAAGTGCGCCTCAAAGAGGCTCCTTTCTTGCACTTGACACATATTTTCAAACTTTAGGTTCTACGACATGCCGGTTTTCTCACGATGTTCACACCGTAATCACATTATTTTAAAATAAAAACTGTTTAGGAACATACATAAATACTATACAAGTACAATTGTTACAATAATATATTGAAAACCTGCTTAAATTAGTAATAATTTTGGTATTAAGTTTGTATGAAAATTCGTCCTCCGCGGGCCCCGGGATTGAAGATAGCAAGAGAACCAACTACTTATGAGATGTAATACTTACAGACACACTTCTGAAGCTGTCTCAGCTTATCAAGCGCGTTATGTTCGTTATTCTTCGCCTCGTTCAGTTGTCGCTGCACCTTGCCGAGTTCGGATCTGAGTTCGCTTTCAGCGCTTGCCGCTTTCTGCAGCGAAGCGGACAGCTGTTCGACTGTGCCTTTGAGAGACGTGCAGCGGTCTTCTAGCTGGGCGATGGTTCGCGTGTAGCCTTCGCAACGTTCTTGGAGTTTCTGTTGATTGTTCGTTAGCTAATTATTTATGTACTTAGAATTTAATCATAAGAAAATCCATGCGAATCCATTCTTAGACGGAGTTAACGTTTGATTTTGTACAGACAAAATCCCCCAACTTACAAGCGTTTCTAAAAGATATCAGTGTATAAAGAACTGCCATCTCTTACCATAAGGTAATGACAGTGTCACTGACACTAACTTTAAGCAATGTCTCACACGCTATTTACGCTTTTAGGGCCGTATGCAGAAACAATGCCCGAGTTTGAGTCAAGCCTGAAGCATAGATTTTTTGACAGTTCTACATTGAAAAGTGTTAATTATCTGTGCTTGAGTCAGACTTAACATTGTTTCTGCATCCAGCCCTAAGTGAAGTCATGGGTGTTTAAATACTAATACTAGTAACTCATTCCCAATAAGAAGTTGAGTTGAATTTTTGACTTGAGTCCAAGTGCTATGCATTACTGTTAAAAATATGCTTTATTTCGAAGGACAAAATAAACATATTGAGTTTCCAGTGTTCTTTCTGATTACCTTGAGCGCTTGATCCCTGTCCCTGGCTCCGACAGCGGCTCTTTGCACGTCGCCTTCTAACTGAGCGCGGCGCACGTCCAACCGGGCCGCCCTACCTGCAAAATTCGACAAATTTTATAATCCACACTTGATGTGCGAGCTGGTTTTTCCGCAAGTAGGCCGCTGGCGGCCCTTTTTGCGTGACCCTTGAGGGCGCTTGTACACGCTAAGAAAAAACGCCGGGTCTACCCAAGAATTCGTGTCGTAACTAGAAAATAACTGTGTACACTGCTCGCAGCGGTGCACGAAAAAAATCTTATCTGCGCAAGACACGACGCGGCGAACGTTGTTGCGTTTTCGTGTGTGGAAAAGACAAAATTCTTGTCTTGCGCAGATAAGATTTTTTTCGTGCACCGCTGCGAGCAGTGTACACAGTTATTTTCTTGTTACGACACGAATTCTTGGGTAGACCCGGCGTTTTTTCTTAGCGTGTACAAGCGCCCTGACACGTATTGCTCGAACTTTTTTAGGTTCTACGACACGCCGGTTTCCTCACGGTGTTTTCCTCCACCGTTTTGAGAGTACTGGCATAGTGCACATAAATTTTTCGACGGAAAAATTCATTGGTACACGACTGGATTTGAACCCAGACCTTCGGATCGGAAGGCGGGGCCGCTACTACTAGACCACCAGTGCTCCTAAATCACAGTGCGCCCTACCTGCATTAGATACCACTTTTCAAATAATCGCCTTACACATAATGCACAACAAAAAGTGCCGGCGCAACTTATGGGGCCTGAGATTAGTCGTTTGGCGAATCTGCCGTCAGCCAGACCCGCAAAATTACGCCGACTGAATTGCCAATATTCAATACTGCAGTTAAATCAAAAGCCAACACACACAATGCCTATTTCTGCCGAGAAGCAGCATTGCTATGTGACGGTTTTAAGGGTGCGGGTGCCGGTGAATTACTGGCACGTGAGGCTGAACATCTCAGGTTGATGAACGCAGGGCACTGCATCGTAGGTCATGTTCCTGACGTGCGTGGCCTACGAGACAATGGTTTGTTATAGGCGATAGTTACCACTTTATATCAGGTGGCCCATATGCTTGTTCAGCTAGTTGTACAGAAACAAATCAAAAGCCAGCACGGGAGCTCAAGCTCAAGTTTTTAATAAAAAAAAAAATCGGTTGTCTGTAAAGTCGGTTTACTGACGGTAGTTGAACGTGATAACGTCATAAGAAAATACTCGCGGACTCGCGGACTCGGACTCGGACTCGGACTCGGACTCGGGCTCGAACTCTCGGTCCCGGACCCGGAACCCGACCGAACCCTTACCCTTACCCTCATTTACCCTTACCCTCATTTACCCTTACCCTCATTTACCCTTAACCATTACCCGACCCGGGCTCGGGCTCAGGTAAATGGAACGACGAAACGACGTAACGACGCATGAGTCATGTTTTTTCGTGAGTGCAGCCGGCTCCATCGATTTATAAGACGTTATCACGTCAAAAAATTGTCGATATAGTGTGATCAAGTGTATAAAGGTTTAGAAAATTGGGCACGTTTTCGACATGTTTTTTAATTTAACAGAGTTAATCGAAAATAATGGTCAACTTACCTTCAGCGGCTGCCAATGCTTCACGCAACTGTCCAACTTCTTGCACTCTTTCTGTCAACTGAACGCGCAGATTTTCACCTTTGTTCTACAAAGACAAGCTTATGTTACCATTTGCATATTTTGGTTCGTTTGCGATTTCTTATAACTGCATTTAGGAGAAAGATTCACCAATTCCCACACCCGATAGATAAACGGTAGAAGCGAAAAATTAAATAGTACTCGACCGGATTCGAACCCACGACCTTATACAATTACTACCATCCACCGGTGTCCTGTATTTTATACATTTTATATTTCTTGTATCTTCAAAAACTTTTAAACGTGCAAGCGAGGTTGTAGCTGATTGACAGCGTTTTAGCGTGTGTTCATACGCTATCGTTTTAGCGAGCACTGGTGGTCTAGTGGTAGCGGCCCCGCCTTCCAATCCGAAGGTCGTGGGTTCAAATCCAGTCGTGTACCAATGAGTTTTTCTATCGAAAAATGTATGTGCACTATTCCAGTACTCTCAAACGGTGAAGGAAAACATCGTGAGGAAACCGACGTGTCGTAGAACCTAAAAAAGTTCGAGCAACACGTGTCAAGGGTCACGCAAAAAGGGCCCGCCAGCGGCCTACTTGCGGAAAAACCAGCCCGCACATCAAGTGCGGATGATGAAAAATTGCCGAAAAAACTGCGCGTGTTCATAGGGGTAATGGTTTTATGGATGAACTAACCTCATAAAGTTGAATTATTCAGACTAATTAAGTTAGAAAGTTACGAACCTCATTCTGTGATTTCTCTTCAGTAACAGAGGTCAGCGCGGCTTCTAAGCTGGTTATCTTGTCTCTCAGGTTACTGACCTCCACCGTCTTTGTTTGTACGGATTCATTCTGAAATACATTTCACTTTTTGAGTACACTTTGACATGGACAAGATTTTTTTATAAATGTAGGTATAGTTCTATAATTAACAAACTGGCACTGATTTGGATCAGTTGACCATCTCTAGATCGTTGCAACCGTCCGCAAATAGCTTAACTATTTCTTGTTTCTTTGCAAGTTAACGTTTTAGATACAAAACAAAGTTCATAATGAAGTCAAAGTCAAATAAGTATATATTTATTCAGTAGTATCACAGTTCCAAACGAAGAGAAGTAGAAGTATTAAACAGAGTCGACGAGGAAAGAGCCCTCATAGAAGTTGTTGAGAACAGAAGAGGAAAGATGATTGGCCATCTTGTACGACATGACAGCTTTATCAGAAATATCATCGAAGGAAAGGTAGAAGGTAAGAGAGGAAGACCAAGGATAAGCTACATGAGCCAAATAAAAGCAAAGATCGCTGTCATGTCGTATAAGGAGGTCAAGGAGGTTGCCCTCAAAAGAAACACCTGGAGAAAAATGCATACATTACGCCGACAAGAGCGTTGCTCTTAAATAAATAAGAAGGATCACAGTTCCACGCGACCAAGCCTAGAAAAACAGGCAAAAAACTACGGCTCCGTTTTGTTACCGTTATAAGCTGTCATTCTATGGCAGAACTTAAAAGAAAGACCACATTCCTTTGTCATGATTTAGTCTTGTGACTTTACTGTCCTATTTCTTACCCAATTTCCTTTTTAAAAGCCACAAATACCCAAGAAAGAGCCAGTAAACTCACCAAAGCGTTAAGCTGCGCGTCTTTCTGGCCGCACGCAGACATTAGCTTAGCCTTCTCATCTTGCAAGCTCCTGAGGTTAGCTGTGACCGACTGCAGTTTGTTATCGCCCTTGCCTTGCTGCTCGCTCGCTTCTTTTAACTGTTTCTTGAGCATGTTCATTTGAGATTTGAAGTCGTCCTGGACATACAAACACATACATTTATCATAATATAACTTCTTCTGAACTAGCTCCTTCGAAAAAGTGTGGTGAAAGGATTTTAAGTGCGCCTCAAAGAAACGACAGCACCCTTGGTGTTGTTGGTGTCTATCGGCGACGGAGACCACTTACCATCAGGTGGGCCGTAAGCCCGTTTGTCTACCATTTGCATAAAAAATAATGATTTACCTTTTCCCGTTCAATTTGACAGACATCGTGCATCAAGTTTCGCATTCCCTTCTTTATGAGCTCGGGGTCGACGTCGATTATCTCGTTGCGGTCTTCCGAGTGATCACGGCCTGGAATACAAAATGTTATGTTATTATGGGATATTTGTATTATAATACAGGTTTAAAAACTTGAGAACCCTCCTTTATGGCCAATATGTGACTAATCTGGAACCTTTCAAATAAGTAAAAAAGTATTTTTTTTAAATTGGCAGAGATTTCTAAAAAGGAATCTTAGCTATATAGATCGATTTATCGCCCCCGAAACCTCCTGTATTCAAAATTTCATTAAAATCTTATAATATGTATATCCAGAACTTGTGTCTCGAGTGTTTACGTACTAGTTCAATAGATGACGTTCTCCGTTAGTCACACTAACTCGTGAGTTCGACTCCTCAGCAACGGATGGCGCTAAAAACTGATTGTTGAAACACGAATTAAACGACATTTTCTAAAAATGAAACCTAGCTAGATCGGTTTATCGTGCCCGAAACCCCCTGTTTACGAAATTTCATGTGAATCGTTGGAGCCGTTTCCTAGATTCTGATAGGATATGAGTGTGGTTGTATGACCTCTGTGCGGGCTGTATCTCCTGGCGGGGCTGGCGACGCGTCTCCTGGCGGCGGCGTGCACGCTGCCGTCGGACTGCACGCCGCAAACGCGCCGCAGTGCGTGCGCGATGGACGACAGCTTCGCTTCCGTCTCGCGCTTCGCTGCTTCGCACTGCATGAGCGACGCTTCCAGCGCGCGGCAACGCCCTTCGCTGCCGCCGAGACGAGCCTATTGGGATACAGGGCGAGTTAGTAGCATTTATCAATTTTTTGCTAAGATAATTGTATATTAATAGATGGTTGTATATTAGTGTATTAATTATTCGGCCGATCTTGATGTATGGATGTGAGGCTTGGACAATGACCCTGAAGGAAGAAAACAAACTTCTGGTCACAGAGCGAAGGGTACTGCGAAAAATACTGGGCCCAGTCCAACGCAAAGATGGATCCTGGAGGGTGAGAAAGAATCGGGGGGTCGCGAGGCTGAACCGAATATCATCGGCGAAACAAAAGCACATTATCTTTGTTTGTTCGGCCACGTGCTACGAATGGGGGAGGATCGGGCGGTTAAGCGGGCTTTCCTGGGAGTGCCAGTCGGACAACGACCAGTCGGCCGACCCCGACCCAGATACCGGTGGAAGGACGAAGTAGAGAAGGATCTCTGTTCTCTTTTTCTCGAGTTTCGAGAAGAGGTGGCGCAGGAGAGGGACCGTGGCGTTCTATTGTTTCGGAGGCCAACACTAACTTCGGGGTTTTTTTTTCAATTGAATAGCGAGGGCAAACGGCCATAGTTTGGGAGCTTAATGTTTTAAGGAGTCACGGCCTCAATTGTGATGATAATAAGAATTGCATTCAAATATTTTGAAAAAATAATGTTGTCCAGGGAAATTGAAATTATTTTGTTGAAAAATAACTATAAAAAACTGCTTGATTTATTATTTTTTGTTTAGCTCACCTTTAGCTCCTGTATCTGCTGCGTGGCATCAGCAAGGCACACTTCCAAGTTATGCTTCAGCTCTTCCAAGCGCCGTTCCTTCGACCGGCAGTCTTCCAAACGTAGTACAAGCTCCTACAACATGGTAAATTATGATTTTATAGTGTTTACTATACTAAGGAAATCAGAAAGATTTTTATAATATCCCACGGTCGCGTTAGTGCCGCACAGTCCGAACAGTTATTCGTTGAGTGTGATTCGGATCCGATGGCACAGCGGTCAGCGCAGTCTCGTACCAATGGGAAGGCTGCGGGTTCAAATCCCGCACGGCCCCTTCTTCTTTATAATGACCTAAATGATGATATAATTTCTACGCGAGGCGCCTAGCAATGCCTCTAGTTCTGCGCCGTAACGTCTAGCCGTAGCCGCGTCGCCTGCCGCCCTTTCTATATCTAGTGAGTAGGTAGTAGGTACCTGGTCTCTAGCACGGCATGCGTCCTCCAAGTCGGCGCAGTGCTGACGGCTCGCTGTGAGGTCAGCGCGCGCGGCGCCTAGCAATGCCTCTAGTTCTGCGCCGTGACGTCTAGCCGTAGCCGCGTCGCCTGCCGCCCTTTCGCGTTCCTCGCTCTCGTTCTGAAGCCTGAACAAACAATTTACCACTCAAAGCTTGCTGATGACGGCCACTAATGGTCGATCGAGCGTACAAGCAAACACTATGTTCAACAGCGGTAGAATAAAACAGGTGCACGCAACCAACGTCCACGAACAACGTCAGGAGAGGAAATTCCGTCCATAATGTCTGAACAAGACTTACAATTCAAAAACATCAAAGCCAACAAAATTACTTTTGAAGAAAAAACCCCCCTATAAAAAAATACTAAATTATTCTAGAATGTATTTTTACAAAAATCAAGGTATACAATGGACCCCGCACTAGGACTAGCCTGTATCGAGGGACACCTTATTAGAGTTCACAAAATGTGTTAAATGGCGAACAAAAAGACGTGATTTGAATACATAATAATTTTCTAATTAATTTATGATTTCCTAAGTTTGTCGTTTGTATCAAATTGTTTATAATTTATGTGTGCTTATTGCGAAAAAAATTTATATTATATATAATCATTTTCTACTAAATTAATTCTGAATAATATCTGCTGGACTTTCACACAAAATAATCTAAGGGAGGACACCGAACAGGCACCAAACCCGAACCATGCTTACCTAGATTGCAGCTCCTTGATGTCATGGCTAGCCTGTTCCAAGGCCGCCCGTTCTCTCTTCAGCTGGTTCTCAGTTTGTTTGAGTTCGCGCGCCACGTGCTCTCCGCCCGTCTCAGTCTCTTTCAGCAAGGTTTGCACGCGCGATAGTTCTAGCTCTAGAGATGTGCGGTTTTCTTCCAATCCTGTACAGTAAATGAATGGGAGTATTATGTTTGTGGTAGTAATATGTGTGTGTAAGTTTTGAATAATTGTCTAGATGTATGAAGGGTTCCGATAACAGTTGGGGAATAAAGGTTCTCGAATAGCGACCACGAACCGGAAGACGACACGTAGGGTGCCCACCCACCACATGGACCGACGACATTGTTAAGATCGCGGGAAGTCGATGGATGGAACGGGCTTAGAATAGTTTTTCCTGGAAATGTGTAGGGGAGGCCTATGTCCAGCAGTGGACTTCTTCAGGCTGATAATGATGATGATGAAGGGTTCTTACTTTTACGCCAGTTTTATAGCAGTCTAGTTGCGGGTTCAAATCCCGCTCGGGACATTATTAAAACCTTTGTGATCTGTGTAATAGGTTAGAACGCGGCTTTTGAATTCGGGAGTATACCGGGTTACGAACCTGCAATCTTATGATAGGCCTCATCCCTCGCTCTGGCTGCGTCTCGACGTTCCGCCTCCACTCGCTTCACGTGATCGCGCAATTCGCGACAACTGCTGTTATACTTGTCTCGCTCGGCGACACAGTTGGTTAGCTGGCGACGGACGTCCGTTAGTTCTTTACGGAGACTGTCCGATTCGTTCTCCACTGGAAACATATAGCCTTACTTAGAAGCGTTGCTTATGTGTGAGACACCGTGGTAAGAGATGGCAGTTCGTAGACAATATTTCATCGCTACTAAAAGTGAGCACAGCCATACTGTACCCTGATTCAGAAACTCAGTCTTTTTTTGTAAACAAACAAATGTCATGATATGTCACTGTCATAGTGACAACTCAGGGGAGAAAAACATGTTTTACCATGGATCACTATTAGTAGAACCGGCGCGCGGTTTTACTCGTGAAATAGACCTACCTGAATATTACTACAACTACTTACCTTCTAGAGAACACTGAAAAGTAGAACCTCATTTCCCTGTGCCTATCGTTGTTTTGTATGATCCTTTTACAAAACGATAATCAAAAGTAGTGAAGTTCTAACAAAATCACTTACATTCTTTCAATTTCCGTATAGTTTCCTGTAGTTGCGCATACGCATTGTCGTACTTGTCCTCCGCCAATGAGAGGTGAGCGCGCACCTCGGTACACTCTCGCATGCACGCCTCCTTTTCTAAATGCATCTCCTTGATTCGGTTCTCGTATCTTGCGCAGTCATCTTCAGCTGTAGCCCTGATAATACAGTAAAAACTTAAAAAATTGAACATTTTAAAGTTCCTATGTCCGCCATTTTGTGTTATAATATTTGAACAAAATGGCAGCCACGCATTGGTTTTAAATAAATTTAGAGTGATTTTAATACACACAAATGTTTTTTTTTAATATAAAAAGCTCATTTAGTAATTTGAATTATGTCTTGCGGTCCGCCATTATGTTTTATAATATTTGAACAAAATGGCAGCCACGAATTAGTTTTAAATAAGTAAAAGTTTTGAAGATTGAGAATTTTGAAGTATGTATGTCTTACTTTTCCGCCATTTTGTTTTTTAATATTTTAACAAAATGGCAGCCACGGATTGGTTTTAATTAATTCAGAGTTTTAGTATAACATACAAACAAAAATATTTTATAACAGAAGCTCGTAAAGAGTTTATTTTTCATGATATAGGCGAAGAATAAGAGAACTGGATTAGAATTGATCTTCTTATCGTGTCACTGATTCTTTCGAACCAAGTGTGGTGAAAGGATTTTAAGTGCGCCTCAAAGAGGCTCCTTTCGTGCACTTGACAATATTATATTTAGAGTTGATTATAGTTTCTGATACGTGTAAGAGTACTTACTTCAATTCCTCAAGGCGTGTCTTCAGAGCCGCCATCTCGTCCTTCAGCTGGTTGACATAGTTTCTGTCCTGCTCTGCCTTAGCCTGCGCCTCTCTGCGACAACGTTCCAACTTGTTCTGCTCGCAGTCGAAGCTACGTTTCAAGTCTTCCAGGCGCTCGATCAACGCCTGTTGTTCTTGATGAGCTGGAACCATTAAGATAACGCTATCATCATCATCATCATCAGCCTGAAGAAGTTCACTACTGGACATAGGCCTCCCCTACACATTTCCAGGAAGAACGATTCTGAGCTCTTTCCATCCACCGACTTTCCGCGATAACGCTATTCGTCAAATAAAAATCCAACTTCATGGCTAAACTGCACAAGCGATATTGATGAAATTTCTATGGGACTAATAATTGGCATAATGGTAAATTCATCATCTACACTTGGTGTGCGAACTGGTATCCGCAAGTAGGCCGCTAGTGGGCCTTTTTTGCGTGACGCCTTGACAGTTGACACGTGTTTTTCGAGCTTTTTTAGGTTCTACGGCATGCCGGTTTCCTCACGAACTCACGATGTTATCTTTCACCGTTTGAGAGTACTGGCACAATGCACATAAATAAACCGACAGAAGAACTCATTAGTACACGACTGGACTCCCAACCCTCATCCTTAGGATCGGATAGCGGGGCGGCTACCATTAGACCACCAGTGCTCTTTTTGAAGTACCACCTTTGTGGCGATTTTTCAAATCGGCTCATAAATGACGACGCTATGCAATAACAAACTTAGTGTTACGTGGATGCCCTATTTATTAATAAGTCAAATTTTATGCCGAGACAATAAAGGCCTTATTCGCATCAATAAAAAAACAACTAACCTATTATCAACGCCTGTTGCTTATCATTCTCAGCTCTTAGCATAGCTTCATCGTGCTGCAGAATAAGTTGGTCGCGCGCCGTGAGGAGTTTCTTCTCTCTTTCCCTCGCGCCGGCTTCGCTGGATTCTTTCTCGCTCGTCAGTTGAGCGATGGTTTGGCTCAGCTTGTGCTCTAGAGCTTGGCGTAATTGTTCCTGTGGCCAAATAAGTGACCTAGCTGTTTCAAGATGTCTATGATAATTTTACGCCATTTTTTTTGGCGTCGCATGTTGTTATGCATTTGTCATATACTTTTTTATTTTAATCAAAAAACTAGGGAAACAGTATTATAGTACGAGCAGGCAAGTTATTGACTGACCACTGTCAAACCTGTAGATGGAACCAAGGTCACGTTAGTGCCGAACAGTCCCTAAGAGTTATTCGTCGAGTGTGATTACACAACACTATCTTGCCCCAAACTAAGCAGAGCTTGTACTATGGGGACCAGATAGCTGATTTAATACTTGCATAATTTTTTTTTTGTAATACATTCTTAAAATACAACATAAAACCCAAACAGAGAACCAACATCTGCGTTCACCACACAATTAGATCTCGGTGAGGTTCGAACCCACGACCTACGGCGCAGAAAGCAGGGTTACGACCAACTGAGCTGAGTGGCCAGTCAAAGTTATAGTCTTTCAGAGTTGGTTTGTTGTGAATTTTTTATCAACAATTTCTATAACTTACCTTTTCTTCTTTCAACTTGGAGATGTTCTCATTGGTGGTGCGATTGAGGTTGGTGATGATCTGTTGGTACTCAGCCTCCTTCTTCCCGGATTGCTGCGACATGGCGTTGCGAGTTTCGCGCATTTTCTTCTCGCTGTTTTCCAGGTCTTTCGTTAGCCGGGCTATTTGACCTGGAGTAATATTACTACTTAGAAACTATTGCATATTTTTAACGCAATAGTATTCAGTACGTCGTAGGGCAAGTTCCTGATGTGCGTGACCTGCGAGGCCATGCTTTGTTATAGAAAATGGTTACCACTTAACACCAGGTGGTGTGCTTGTTCCATCAGCTAGTTGTATTAAAAAAACTTTTCACCACACTGGTTCGATAATACAAGAAAACTATAAAGTTAAGTTTTCTGCCGCTCTTGCTCCAGTAGCGGACTGCAACGTCGAACCCGTAGATGGAGCCACGGTCGCGTTAGTGCCGAATAGAGTTATTCGTCGAGTGTGATTAGCATCCGATGGCAGCGGCTAGCGCAGCCAAGGGGCAAGTTAAAGTTTATCATGCACACTTGATGTGCGGGCAGGTTTTTCCGCAAGTAGGCCGCTGGTGGGCCCTTTTTGCGTGACCCTTGACACGTGTTGCTCGAACTTTATTAGGTTCTACAACACGCCGGTTTCCTCACGATGTTTTCCTTCACCGTTTTGAGAGTACTGGCATAGTGCACATAAGTTTTCGATAGAAAAACTCATTGGTACACGAGTGGATTTGAACCCACGACCTTCGGATCGGAAGGCGGGGCCACTACCACTAGACCACCAGTGCTCTTGCGCAGCCAAGGGGAAGGTCGCGGGTTCAAATCCCGCTCCGCTCTTAACTTTTGGGACATTATAGAAATCTTTGAGAACATTTTATATCTTTCAAAAGGGGGGAAAATGTGCGAGCAAGAAGTGCATTTTTTTAATGGCATCGCATGTAGAAGTACATGAAAAGCTTACCTTTCTGTTGTTCCTGTTGCAAGAGACAGTCGTGCAACTCTTGCTCCAGCTTGGCTCGCTTGCTCTCCGCGTCGTCCAACATGTTGGCGGTGTCGAAGAGAACTGCTTCTAGAGCATCCTTCTCTGAACGCACGCCGCATAACTGCTCTTGGAGATGTTGCTTGTCTTTGTCTAACGAGTCTATTAGGATCTGAGGGAAATCATAAATAAAATAAATAAATAATAAATATTGTAAAAAACCATGATCATGATAGTTTCAAAAGTTATAAACTACTGAAATATGAATAACCCCATACCTGTTTCTCTTCCCCGTCTTTGACATGGTCTTCCAGAGTCCTATTCAGGCGTCCGATGGTCTACGTAGCTTATTCCGACCGTTGGGTTAGACATATCCTCTCCTTATTGAGCGTGTCTTTCTTACAAATAACAAGCACTCACACAAACTACTGATATATAAATAACCCCATACCTGTTTCTCTTCCCCGTCTTTGACATGGTCCTCTAGAGTCCTATTCAGGCGTCCGATGGTCTCCGTAGCTTGTTCTAGCCGTTGGGTTAGTCTTATGATTTCCTCATTAAGCGTGTCTTTCTTACGGACCATTGCTGTCAGCTGGGAACTCAGTTCACCGCGCTCTCTATGAAAATATAAATTTAAACCATTTTAGATATAAATATAAATATTGTAGACAGTCCACTTGTAATACTATGGGAACCAGATAGCTCATTATAATACTTATTTATTGTTTTATTTTATAAATGACATAAAATACAATATAACACCCCGGCAGGGGATTAACATCCCACACAAATATTTGTACTCGGTGGGGATCGAACCCACGACCTACGGCACAGATGGCAGAGCTGAAAGGCCAGCCGAATTACACTGGACATCAAAATTATTACCATTACCAACCCCTGTACATGTGATTCTGCAGATATATTATACACTTTGCATCACGCTATTTTCTACTTTTCACACCTATTTTTAAGACTGCAATAGGCATGACGACTAATTTTCAAAATCTCTTCTATCATATTCAGAAGTATCTATTATGTCTAAAATATATCATATTTCTGTCAAATTAAGGTTTTTGTGCAATAAAAGTACATTTAAATTTAAATTTTCAAATTCACGCCAAAACGCTCGCTAGTGTCATGGCGTCTGTTATTACGTCACGGTTAAGTATATCAACAGTAAACATTGGTGCTTTTGTACTAAATCGGAATGACGTTTACCTAAACGTGACGTAATTCGTTCTGACCGGTGTTTGAGCCATCATGGCGGATTGTTGTATTTTGTAGATTTATTTTAATAAATAAATTATTAATCTCGACATTTGAATCCTTTTTCATTAGATCAGATAAATATTTTGGCGATACTTGATTACTGTCTTCATACCTATTCTACTTACCAAAACACCAGCTTACTCCACGTTTTTGTCTACCACTGTCCTCACTGAGTTGACACGTCATCCTCTAAACGAACCAATCTATTTTAGACCTTATCCACTATATAACATTCAAAGTCGACTGACCTCATCACCTGTCGCAATTCAAGTTCTACTTTCTCCCTCTCAGCTTCTAAGAACTTGATTTTCTCGCACAAGGACGCCTTATCAGCTTCGAGCTCCATTCGGGTTTGTTCGGCCGCTAACAACTCCTTCCTAAGGGAGTTCAGATCACCCGCTTGTTCGGATGACTGACTGCTTAGGTTGGACTTTTCGTCTTCCAACTGTTAAAAAAATAACTATATTGTTGGATATATCATACGATGCCATAGACCAATACAACAATAACTGTACAGTTGTACACAATCCAATTTAAATTGCATATAATTAGAAACTTCTGCATGTAATCAAATAATAAAAAAAAAACTTTATGGCATCCAAACTTTACGCTTTTTTTGCCTAAAGTTTGACATTTGACACATGTTTTCAAACTTTCGAGGTTCTACGACATGGCGGTTTCTTCACGATTGTTTCGCCGTTTGAGGGTACTGGCATAGTGCACATTCATTTTTAGACAGAAAAACGCATTGGTACACTACTAGATTTGACCTTAGGATTGGAAGGCGGGGCCACCTATTAGTGACATAAATGTTGGTAAATGCAGAATATAACTCACACATCTGACATCTTCCTGCAACTTCTTCTTATCAGCCTCTAGATTCCTGAGGTTCGACTGAAGCTTTTCAACCAGATCCTGAAGGTCGCCACGCTCTAACAGAGTCCGCTCAAGCTCAATCTCTAGCTCACCTGAAAATTATTAATGAACGACTGATAGTAAGAGAGGAATAGAGAAAGGAGAGAATTCGTAAAAAAGTAATAGACAAGGCCAGTTCCACGCAATCAAGCCTAGAAAAAACGTTGCCTATTCTTCTAGGCTTGGTCGCGTGGAACCGACACCTAGACTCACCTAGGTTTACGACGTTTCAAAGTGATCTTTACGATTTAATGTAATTTTACTTGTTTTTATATTATACTAGCTGCCTGTCCCGGCTTCGCACGGGTGGACATTTATTTTTTAAACACATAAATATAGTCTATGTTACTCAAGGTGAACCTACGTCCAGCAGTGGACTAATATCAATTGATGATGATGATGAAAGAACATTCTATAACGTTTAGGAGCACTATTTTCTAGAACATTTTGTCCAAATCTAGAATTCAGAACCGTTTGCATGGGTATATTTGAGTATTCTAGATAATTCTGGATTACTAACGTTTGGGTGGGAGCATTCCGGATGCTAACCGACTTTAAATTTGATTATTCCAGATCATTCTAGAGCGTCTATGTGCATTCTGTTCTCGTCAAAGTCGAGAATTTTCAGAAAAATCCCTAAGCGATAGAAAGGGATAGACATATATAAGTCCCTACGTGATAGAAAGGGATAGACATAGATTTCGAAACTTTTGCCCCTTATAAATTAATAACACCTAAATATTGAATATAAACTGTCCTATCTTTTAAGTCCGACCATATTTTAGGCAGTTGCAAAATTTTATCGAAATCCGTTCAGTAGTTTCGGAGTTTATCGCGTTCCAAATTGTGACACGAAAGATTTATATATATAGATATAATTTGCTACTATTACTTGTTTTTTTTACGGATCCTTGTGTTACTACTGAATAAATACATTATTGACTTTGAGAACAGGCATACAAACTTACAGCTTTAAATAAGTTCCAGTGTGGCGCCAATTCAACTTATTGCTCAAAGATTGAAAAAAACTGTGAACTTCATCACAGAAGTGTACTCCTACAAGCTTCTTCTTCTTGTCGTGTCCCTAGTTGACTGCGGTTTATAACTTACTTCTTATCTTCTCCATCTGAGACAGGATTGATTCCGATTCCATCTTCTGTTGCTCGAGCATGTCTCGCGCTAGAGCAGTTTTATTCAACTCTTCGCGAGTCGTCACAACCTCCGCCCGTAGGCGAGAAGACCGCTCTTCTTCGGCCCTGGGAATTACAACTTTATTAGTAAAGACATAAAGATCATAGCTTGGTATTTAACCAACTCTTGTATTTATATTTCCTGATACTTTATACTTTTTTTAGACCTTTATCTAAAAATATTGGAATTAAAATGCCCTCCGGCCATTTTAACTCCAGGCCAAAAAGAGTTGTGATAAGTTTGAAAGCCACAATGTGTCTATGGTTGTCTGTTGCGTCATAACTCTGACTTGAATGCGGTTTTCTTTTAGAGCGACTAGTTTTTTTATTTATTTAATCGTTCTATAACATTTTATTTTATATTATTTAACTGATATTAGCTAAAGTTTGAGATAGTTCTTAGCTATATTTGGTAGAAACCAATGCAGTTCTAGTGATAGTCATCACGACGGTCGGGAGTTTTTTTTATTTGCAAAAATAACTTGTTAAGTAATGAAATACCTTAGTACAGATTCTCTGTTAGCGGAATCTCTGTGCAACTGGTCCACTTCCCCGTTGAGGTTCCTCTTGTCGTTTTCAAGCGACTCTATTGCCTTCTCCAGTCGCATGTTTATCTTCTGCAGCTTTTCATAGTCTGATGTTAGAGACTCCACCTTCATAAAATATTGATTTAATTAATAAACAAACTGCATAGACAAAATTGAATTATCAAATGATTTTTTATCAACAAAATCAATAAGATAATTTCCAACATTAAACGACGCATTTAATCAACTAATTCTTGTTTAATAATCCCGTTGGCTGCGCCAGTTTTTATAGTTTAGCAAATTTTTTTATTTTCTACTTTAAACAATACAAACCATAGCGTTGATTTCAACTCTGTTTCGCTCCAAATTGTTCTTGTCCATTCGCAACGTCTCTACAGTTTTTTGCATGGATTCTTTTTCTTGAAGAAGTTGGTTGATGTCAGCATTGGCTTGATCCAGTTTACCTTTTAAAATGATATTAATTGATCAGTATTTACTATGGCAGTGTGGTCATTTGTCTATAGGTGTGACTATGCGTATGGCCAATGGGTCTAACTGTTGTGATTATGAGACTATGGGTGTGTTTGGGATTATCATGTTATACTAGCTGCTACTCAGATTCGCTTGATAAAGGATGTTTCTTAAAAATAAATTCTTAAAACAGTGGTAAGGCTGGAGGTTATTTGAACCGCCGCCGCCGCCGCCGCTGTCATGATGTTGCAAATGATCTGTCTTGCCCCCATACCCTATAAGACACGCTCTGCCTATCACCCTGTATTTAAAAAAAATCTCGCTAAGATGTTTAAATTGTTTTCCATTCCTATAAGATAACTTACCCGTTAGATCTTGAACCTTGCCTTCTAGCGAAGCAACCTTGCAATCTGCTACCTCACAGTTCTTTCTGTTGGTCATAAGCTGCTCTCTAGTGTTTTGGAGTTTCACCTAAAACAGAGCATCCACATTATGAATGAGACCTAGGACTTATCTTTTCCAAAGTAGTCTATTCTGTCCGACACCCAACTCAGTCCAATGATTCGTGATTAAGCCAAATACAGAGAGAATGGGGGAGGCTTTTGCCCAGCAGTGGGACATAGGGGACAGTAACTAAAATAGGAGGAATAATATTTAAATAAATTAATAATTAATTAGGGCTCAAAACCGTTTAACCATTGCGGAAAAGAGTGGGAATAAACCTCACAGACTACCGTATATACGTATAGATAAACCAGTCTAAAAATGCACGCCCCTCCACCACGTTTTCTTGACGTTGGCTCACAGCAAGATACTTCAAAATGATCTTTGTGATGTAGGTAATAAAGAACAATTTACTTTGACTGACTGACGTAGTGGGGCGTGCAGTTTAAGATTGGATGATCCCTACGTACGTATTTACGTGTGATAGTTACCTGCAGCTCATGTATTTGTATCTGGTACTTGTGCAGAGCCGCTTGGACCGCAGAGATGGTGCTCTCTGCGAAAGCGGTTGCATTAGCGGCTTGAGACACGCCGCGTTTTGGTGACCGCGACAAACTGACAAAAATAACTTTTTAAGGGGAAATATTTTGTTAGAAGTAAAATAACAGCACTTGTTTTTTAAAAATCTAAAGTAAACTTCGCGATTCTCAAATAGCGTGTCTTTGTCTCGAACGCCATTTTTGGCTGGCTTTTCAGTTGCTATTGCACACAGTTCAACTTTTTCGATGGGTTACAGAGATAGGTCACACGATCTCCTTTACCATTTGAGAGTACTGCCATAGTACACTAGCTTTTTTGGACAGAAAAAATTGATTGGTGCATGACACGATTGGATTTGAAGTCGGAAGGCGGTGCTGCCACTAGGCCACCAGTGTAGGTTATATTTTGAAAATAGACATCTCAGTAGTATTAATGAGTTTTTCTGCCCAAAAATTTATGTACACTATGCCAGTGCTCTCAAACGGTGAAGGAAAACATCGTGAGGAAACCGGCATATCGTAGAACCTAAAAAGTTCGAAAATATGTGTCAAGTGCACGAAAGGAGCCTCTTCGAGGCGCACTTAAAATCCTTTCACCACACTTGGTTCGAAAGAATCAGTGACACGATAAGAAGAAGAAGTAGTATTAATTAAATCTCATCAAATATTGGATTCTGTCCATCCCAAGATTGCCAAGATCACTGTTAATAAGGCCGCGTATTGTTTTACTGTGAATGTTTATTTTAAAGCTTAATATTGTATTTCTAAATGGGTCATAGTAATCAATAAAAAGTTATCTTCTATCTATCTACCAGTATTCCTGGTACGCTGATAGGCATCTTTAAGATACCTGTCAGTGAGATGCACATGGTGGGGATGCGGGATGCTGGTGGCTTCAGAGTCGTGGATGAGAGCGCGCGCCACTTCCTCCAACGCGCCACGCATCACGTTCGCCTCCTGACACGCAGTCTCAGCGCCGTCGCATCTCTCCTCCTGCACAAACAGTACGAGCTTACCTAGTATTCCATATCTTGGAACAAAACAGTACGAGCTTACGGTTGTAGGCAACAAATATTGCACATCGGCTAATTTCGGCTTCATATAGAGCGTAGTGTGCGTCAGAAAGAGATAGCGCTCTACGATAAAGAAAAATTTTCAAATTTTTAATTGCTTATGCATAACAAATGCAGATATTTTTTTGATAGGTTTTCGCATTTAAATTCATGATAAAGTTATAAAATAAATAAGAAAATTGAAGATTTTTTAGATTCAGCAGACCAGTCGCGTAGGCCAAAAGATGGCAGTGCCACATACCAATCCTTGCAGCTCCGACAAGAGACGCTGTATACGTGCATCTCGGTCTCGCAGCTCAGCCTGCGCCGTATCACGCTGTGACGTCACATCACGCAGTTCCACTCGCATGTTCTCCACGTTGGGGTTTGGAGCGCCCATTGATGCCATGTTAGAACCACCCATACCTCCCATCCCGCTGCCCATTCCACCCACACCACCTCCCATTTGACCCATGCCGCCGCTACCCACTTGACCCATTCCCCCGCCCATTTGACCCATACCTCCCATTCCACCGCCCATCTGACCCATTCCACCACCCATTTGACCCATCCCGCCCATTTGACCCATACCACCCATAGCGCCCATTCCTCCCATAGGTGTTTGGCCATCCTATAAAAGAAAATAAACCTAGTTAACAATTAATCAAAGAGCCAAATAAAAATGTATCATCTAAATAATTTTATTCAATAAGGCACTACCGGTCTTCAGTGTGATATTTATGTAGAGTAGACTAATAGGTCAATAATTTCAGTACAAATAACTCATAATCAAGAACTATACCTTAGAAACACTCTGAGCAAACGCACTGATGGAATACCCGCTCAGAACCCCAACCATTTCCCTAACAGACGAGTCCAAGTCATTCTTCACTCGGTACAGATCTCGCTCAGTAGTTGATTGCAGTTCAGAGAAGTAGCGCTTCACGGAGACAACGTCTCGCCAGAGGCTGAGTAGGCGGTTGTGCTCGGATGAGTAGTAGTCATTGAATGCCTGGAAGTGGAAATTATTACAGAACAAAGACAATGTTATAGCATAAATTAAAAAAAATCTGAGGATTTGTGATTTTTCATTTTCTTGTCATGTTTCTAGTTCTTTCAAAACACTGTGGTGAAAGAATTTTAAGTACACTTCAAAGAGGCTTTTTATTATGGATAAATGTTAATTCAGCTATTTTAATCTAACACTTCGAAAACAGCCACACCCAAAGTAAATCTAAACTAATGAATATCAGCAAGTAGATACCTCTTCCTCGTTCTTCCACTCATCCTCCTTGATGGCGATCTCGTCCCGCAGAGCCTCCCAGTCGTTGGTCAGCTTCTGCAGGTCGTTGGTGAGGGCTTCATTCAAATGGTGGGACTCCTCAAGCTGGTCACGTAGTAAGTTGTTTTGGGACGCTAGCTTTTCACACCTGTCACAGGCAATTTATTGTTTTTTTATTGATTTTCTAGTGTTTACTACACAACTTTTGGGACATATTAAAAATCTTAATTAATTGCTTATTTTAAAATGGCTAGCAGAAGGGCAATTTCCAGTTCATTAAACAACAACATTTCGTCTACCAAAATGAAATGTTGTGTTTGTGCGAGCACATGTCTCTCTCTTTTGTATGGAAAGTTGATGAGACAACAACTTGTTTCCATCATTTCTATGTAACATATTTATGCTGTCTCATCAAATACGTCTCAACAAATAGCTGAAACAAAAACAACATTTTGTCTACAAATTCTACTAATTTCATCTACAAAATGTTGAAAATGAAGTGGGACTTGCCATTCTGATCTCTTTTTTCAAACTGCCACCTTAACTTGGCCATTGACCTAGAGGATACATGGTGACCAAGACTCACAAGATGAAAAAGTAAGGAGCTCTTACAACATCAATGACTGATAAAATTATGCACCAACCAGATTTTATTTCGACATAATATTATGTCACTTCTTTCGTACCCGTGTGGTGAAAGGATTTTAATGCTAGTAAATGGAATTAGGTCTCCACCGCTCTACACGAACAAGTTTTTAAAAACCTACTTCCTTTTCTCCTCTTCAAGCCGGCGCAGCGCCGTATCCAAGTCGCTGATGCGCTCGTCCATTCTCGACTCGCAGCTGGACGAGGGTAGAGCGGCCGGCGTCGGGAGCGCGACGCTGGACTTCGGCCGGTAGTCGCTGCGCGGCGTCTCCAGCATCTGGTGCTCCAGCTCCGAGCATCGCTGCTTGTATTGGAGCACCTATGGAAGCACCGCTTCATGTTTCCTTAATGGTTCAATATTGACTATCGCTAAGTTAGCTATTGATTGATTATTGCTGTGTTTTAACTGGCGGATCAGCTTAATATTTTGAGCGAGCGTGGAGCATAGTTTCAGACAGTTTTCTAAACAAAATAATTATTTTATTAGTCCTGTAGAATTCTACAACAAACCAAAACAAACAAAACGCCTGAAAAGCTCCTGTACCTGTTGACTTTGACTCTTCGGTCGGGTTGACTTGACAGTTTTTTTTTTTTTTTGGCGTCGCATTCTTGACAGTTGCAGTCCAGACATAAATGTCAGTGACAGTCCAGTGTCATAACTGACACTGACTGTTACTTTTTGTTTTTGCGTTGGATGTTATTCTTTTCGCCAAGTTAATTTTTGTTTCTGTGACTTGGAGGAATTAGAAATCCTCCAAGTTCTGTGAGTGTAAAATGGGGACCTTTATGAGACAGAAATAGCTCGTATCTTGGTAAGTAGGAAAGCAAATCAGACATTCTTCATAGGTAAATTGACAACTAAGGAAGTATGTAGGCCCAAAAGCGAACGAATTTGGAAACGAGTACCTACCTACCTACTTACCTAGGTTTTTGGTTTTACCTTGGATTGGAGTCTTGATACCAACGCAGCCTGGCCCTGCTGTGCGCGACGGTAGGCGTCCAGACGGCGGCGATGGTCAGCTGCCTCACCCGCAAGCCGCGCGCGTAGCTCTTCGTTCTGCCGGCGAAGATCGCTGCCAACGCTGCCTCCTGGAGAATCCATTTCCGGTGGGCAGTCCAGGGACTTCTGTGAATAAATATAGTTGCGGGAACATGAGTGCACTGCGAAGGGGCATCAAGGCCGGGATCATGAAAAAGTTTTGATACCTAGGCCTATCAAAAAGTTTCAATGAAAAGTACCTACCGTTTAATTAAACTAACCTCCTTCTTGAGACGCTGCTGTGGAAGCGTGCTTGGAGGCCGCCTGCCAACAGGAGCGCGAGCACTCCGGGGCGTGGTCAAACTTGTTGGTAACTGTGGAAGAATACCATTTACATAGTACTTGTTTAGTCTTATAGGTCATCACTATATTCTGTTTGATGACTGGCGCGACGTCCCTCGTGTTCACCAAATGAAGGTGCTCACCCCAACCAGGGTCATAGCAAAATAGTAATCTTTGCCAGGACCTAAGGTTTTCCAGAAAAGCTGGGAACAAAGTTTGGTAAGTAGGTAGGTACTTAGTTACTAGTATAACCTGAAAAGTAACTCTCTTTTTCTTCTTCCTATTTTTCATTTCAAAATATAAAAGACGCGCCGATTTACAGTCGTAGTCGTAAGACATTTAAGTAAAAAAGTAGAATCCAGACGTTAACTGCGGTGGTTTTTCACACAAATAACTCCGAAACAAAACGAAGGCCGCGAATAAAAGAAAAAAGATGCGGAAAAGGCTTTGTTCTTGGGTGAAAATGCGGTTTAGACTGCAGAACCGGGCTAGCGAGCTTTTGAGGGCGGCAAGGAAAGCTATCGGGCCTCGCCATCTTGGTAGGTACCTATATATAATTATCGCCTGCAAGCAAACCCCTAGCCGAGGTGAATAAACCATTCCCTTTCCTACATTGAATGACTTCGTTTCGTAATAGGTAGGTACCTCACCTAGTAACTAGTCATAACTACCCCTCCGGGTATAGGCGCTAACTCATAGCTACCTACATGTAAACAACATTGATTTTAGTATGTGCATGTCTCCAGCTTCCTCATATGGAAATTGCGAATTCTGAAAACGCCAACATTTAAAGCATAATTGGAGCAATCATTGATTTGAAGGAAAATTTAGCAGCAAAAAAAACAACGACTCTATGAGACTTTATAGGTGTGTTAGCTGGAGAGCGGCTCCACAGCTTCCTCATTCAGTGTGGGCAAACGGCTAACGATAGAGCTATATAGTAAACACCAAATTTTAGAGCATAATTAGAGCACCCGGCATAAAAAAAATGAAGTCTCTAGCTCGAAAACTCTTTGAGTTAGAAGACTATAACAACGTGTTTGCTGGGAAGCCATTTCTCCAGCTAACACATGTGGATCTCAGGAATGGCTATAGCTAGAAAGTTGCTTGATATCTCCAAATTTAGAGCAAAAAATATCATGGATGCTCCAAATATTTCAAGTGTCTAGGTTCAAAACTCACCGAGTTAGAAGCTTTGATGACTGTGTTAGCTGGAGACACGTTTGTCTGGCACGCACATGCTACATCCGAGGATCTACAATAGCTACAGATTCGGTTGACGTGTCCAAACCGAGCTATGAATTAGAGCACTCGGCTCCAAAATTTTGGACTCTCTAGGACAAGTAGTTTCATAGTAATCAACAAAAGAACATTTTGCCGCCAGAATTTTCAAATATTATGTTCACACCCGTAAAAATGCGGCGTTGCCGCTCTGAAAGTATGGTATCAGCGTAGGAATTTGAACGTTAGTCGGATGGAGTTGTGTGCTGCCCGTGCCTGGTAAATAGTTACCCTAGGATTCATGTCTTAAACACTCATTACGTAGCTCAAGAAGCGGAATATAGGTTAAAATGAAACAAAAAAACACCAAAGAAAAGTTTTATAATGGTTAGTTTAAGTTTAAATATGTATTTATTAAGAAACCTGACTTCAGATTTTTTATTTTTAGTTTTAAATATCATGAAATTATATCTCTAAGTCTCTCAACTAACCAACAATGTTTTCAAATCATGAGTTACCTACTCTTGTCACACTAGGTGTAAATGGCATCGTGCGAAACTATCATTGTGTCTGTGAGTACGTACATAACTATAGATAGTGCAATTCACGAAGACGCGCCCCTCGCGGGGTGCGGGGAGTTTGCTCCGAGCGGCAGTCGCCAACCGTAGTCTATTAATTGTAGTGTGCGTGTGCACTCATAGGTAATTAGTGTGTACCGATAACACTCAAACATTGACGGAAGCTTGCACACATATACTATAAACGGTTAGGAGGAATAGTGGGGCGCGCCTTCGTGGGTTGCACTATCTATAGCGAGCTGCAGTAAATTCTCACGGGAAAGCGAAAGGAAATATTATAAATATAATAATTATGAAGAAAAGTGGGGGGGCTCTATTCCGGAAAACGTTTTATTTTTTTTCTTCAAAAGTTGTTAACGTAGATACCTATTGTTCTAAAGGTTTTTAGGGCTCTAATTGTGAATTCAACATTAATTTTTTAATTCAAGATGGCAGCTTCATTTTTTTCCTTAAAAAATGGGTATGGGTATCGTTTAATAGGTTTTTGGGGGCTCTGATTGTGAATTCCACAATATTTTTTCAATCCAAGATGGCGGCTTAATTTTTTTTCACAATATATTGATATGGGTGTCGTTTAATAGGTTTTTGGGGGCTCGGATTAAAAATTCGACATTGTTTTTTGAATCCAAGATGGCGGCTTCATTTTTTTCCTTAAAAAATGGGTATGGGTATCGTTTAATAGGTTTTTGGGGGCTCTGATTGTGAATTCGACAATATTTTTTCAATCCAAGATGGCAGCTTAATTTTTTTTCACAATATATTGATATGGGTATCGTTTAATAGGTTTTTGGGGGCTCGGATTACAAATTCGACATTATTTTTTGAATCCAAGATGGCGGCTTCATTTTTTTCCTTAAAAATGGGTATGGGTATCGTTTAATAGGTTTTTGGGGGCTCTGATTGTGAATTTGACATTATTTTTTGAATCCAAAATGGCTGCTACATTTTTTTTCTCAAAAAATGGATATGGATATCGTTAAATAGGTTTTTGGGGGCTCTGATTGTGAATTCAACATTATTTTTTGAATCCAAGATGGCTGCTTCATTTTTTTTCATAAAAAATGGATATGGGCATCGTTTAATAGGTTTTTAAGGGCTCTGATTGTGAATTCGACATTGTTTTGTGAATCAAAGATGGCAGCTTCATTTTTTTTCAAAAAAAATGGTTAAGGGTATCATTTAATAGGTTTTTGGGGGCTCGAATTATAAATTCGACATTATTTTTTGAATCCAAGATGGCAGCTTCATTTTTTTTCTTAAAAAATGGGTATGGGTATCGTTTAATAGGTTTTTGGGGGCTCTGATTGTGAATTCAACATTATTTTTTGAATCCAAAATGGCTGCTTCATTTTTTTTCTCAAAAAATGGATATGGGTATCGTTTAATAGGTTTTTGAGGGCTCTGATTGTGAATTCGACATTATTTTTTGAATCCAAGATGGCTGCTTCATTTTTTTTCTCAAAAAATGGATATGGGTATCGTTTAATAGGTTTTTGAGGGCTCTGACTGTGAATTCGACATTGTTTTTTGAATCAAAGATGGCAGCTTCATTTTTTTTCTTAAAAAATGGTAATGGATATCGTTTAATAGGTTTTTGGGGGCTCTGATTGTGAATTCGACATTATTTTTTGAATCCAAGATGTGGGCTTCATTTTTTTTTCTTAAAAAATGGATATAGATATCATTTATATCTTATAGTCTTATAATTCAATAGAGCCAAATGCACGCAATGCAAACGAGAGCGTGGAAAGAGTGCCAAAGAAGCACAATCGGCCTCAGCGTTCGGCAGTGTTCGACATCTGTTTCTCCTTTTTGAGTGAGCGATGCGTTCGCGTGGACAGCTGTATGACGTTGTCTCGTTCAACTATCGTAAGTAAACCAACTATACAGAAAACCGTTTTTTTAAGAAAAAAAATGTAGCCGCCATGTTGGATTAAAAAATTAATGTCGAATCCACAATCAGAGCCCCCAAAAACATATTGAACGATACCCATATCCATTTTTTGAGAAAAAAAATGATGCCGCCATCTTGGATTCAAAAAATAATGTTGAATTCACAATCAGGGCCCCCAAAAACCTATTAAACGATACCCATGTTCATTTTTAAAGAAAAAAATGAAGCCGCCATCTTGGATTCAAAAAATAATGTCGAATTCATAATCAGAGCCATCAAAAACCTATTAAACGATACCCATATCCATTATTTGGAAAAAAAAGCAACCATCTTGGATTCAAAAAATAATGTTGAATTCACAATCAGAGTCCCCAAAAACCTATTAAACTATATCCATATCCATTTTTTAAGAAATAAAATGAAACTACCATCTTGGATTCAAAAATTAATGTTGAATTCACAATCAGAGCCCCCAAAAACTTATTAAATGATACCCATATCCATTATTTAAAAAAAAAACTGAAGCCGCCATCTTTGATAAAAAAATAATGTCGAATTCACAATCAGAGCCCCCAGAAACCTATTTAACGATATCCATAGGTATCCATTTTTTAAGAAATAAAATGTAACCACCAACTTGGATTCGAAAATTAATGTTGAATTTACAATCAGAGCCCCCAAAAACTTATTAAACGATACCCATATCCATTATTTGAGAAAAAAACTGAAGCCGCCATCTTTGATAAAAAAATAATGTCAAATTCACAATCAGAGCCCTCAAAGACCTATTAAACGATACCCATATCCATTTTTTGAGAAAAAAAATGATGCCGCCATCTTGGATACAAAAAATAATGTCGAATTCACAATCAGAGCCATTTAAAACCTATTAAACGATACCCATATCCATTTTTTAAGAAAAAAAATGAAGCCACCATCTTGGATTCAAAAAATAATGTCGAATTCACAACCAGAGCCCCCAAAAACCTATTAAACGATACCCATATCCATTTTTTGGGAAAAAAATGAAGCCGCTATCTTGGATTCAAAAAAGAATGTCGAATTCATTATTAGAGCCCTCAAAAACCTATTAAACGATACCCATAATCAATTTTTTGAGAAAAAAATGAAGCAGCCATTTTGGATTCAAAAAATAATGTCGTATTCATTATCAGAGCCCCCAAAAACCTATTAAACGATACCCATATCCATTTTTTTAGAAAAAAAATGAAGCTGCCATCTTGGAGTCAAAAAATAATGTCGAATTCACAACCAGAGCCCCCAAAAACCTATTAAACGATACCCATATCCATTTTTTGGGAAAAAAAATGAAGCCGCCATCTTGGATTCAAAAAATAATGTCGAATTCACAATTGTAGCCCCCAAAAACCTATTTAACGATACCCATATAAATTTTTTGAGAAAAAAAAGGAAGCAGCCATTTTGGATTCAAAAAATAATGTCGTATTCACAATCAGAGCCCCCAAAAATCTATTAAACGATACCCATATCCATTTTTTAAGGAAAAAAATGAAGCCACCATCTTGGATTCAAAAAATAATGTCGTATTCACAATCAGAGCCCCCAAAAACCTATTAAACGATACCCATATCCATTTTTTAAGAAAAAAAATGAAGCTGCCATCTTGGATTCAAAAAATAATGTCGAATTCACAACCAGAGCCCCCAAAAACCTATTAAACGATACTAATATCCATTTTTTGAGAAAAAAAATGAAGCCGCCATCTTGGATTCAAAAAATAATGTCGAATTCACAATTACAGCCCCCAAAAACCTATTAAACGATACCCATATCCATTTTGTAAGAAAAAAAAATGAAGCCGCCATCTTGGATTCAAAAATTATTGTCGAATTCACAACCAGAGCCCCCAAAAACCTATTAAACGATACCCATATCCATTTTTTAAGAAAAAAAATGAAGCCGCCATCTTGGATTCAAAAACTCATGTCCAATTCACAATATAGGAATATAGTTGAAAATGAAACAAAAAACCCCAAAAAGTGCTTTTTCTTCTTCCTGCCCTTACCCACCAGGTGGGGTCGGCACAACATGGTGAGATGCCCTCCCTATCACTTGCCATCTGGTGAGATGGCAAGTGATAGGGAGCAAGTGTGCGTGAGTACGCACACAACTAGCAAGCCGCAGTAAATACCTATTTTCCGTCCGCCTGGTTTACTCGATACGCTGATAAAAACCTGACTGAATACAGTAAAACACAGAGAACAGACGGCTAACAACGGGCAGAGTAGGTAGAATCATCAACACTGGCCTAGCAGGTACCTATTTACAGAATCAAATAAAGTTTTTTTTCTAAGAATACCTAAAAGACACGCATTACTAAAGAAACTATAAAACGAACAAGAACGGGCAACACACAATTCTCATATAGATAGAGAGAAAGCTCTCAACCTAACAAAAAGAGAAAATATGAGTTTGAGGTTTCAGAAATCAAAACCGCTAAGCGCATACGAAAATGACTCGTATCGCGATCTAAAATAAACCGAATAACGTTCAAATTCCTACGCTGATACCAAACTTTCAGAGCGGCAACGCCGCATTTTTACGGGTGCGAACATACAATTGAAAATTCTGGCGGCTAAATGTTCTTTTGTTCATTACTAGGAAACTACTTGTCCTAGAGAGTCCAAAATTTTGGAGCCGAGTGCTCTAATTCATAGCTCGGTTTGGACACGTCAACCGAATCTGTAGCTATTGTAGATCCTCGGATGTAGCATGTGCGTGCCAGACAAACGTGTCTCCAGCTAACACAGTCATCAAAGCTTCTAACTCGGTGAGTTTTGAACCTAGACACTTGAAATATTTGGAGCATCCATGATATTTTTTGCTCTAAATTTGGAGATATCAAGCAACTTTCTAGCTATAGCCATTCTTGAGATCCACATGTGTTAGCTGGAGAAATGGCTTCCCAGCAAACACGTTGTTATAGTCTTCTAACTCAAAGAGTTTTCGAGCTAGAGACTTGATTTTTTTTATGCCGGGTGCTCTAATTATGCTCTAAAATTTGGCGTTTACTATATAGCTCTATCGTTAGCCGTTTGCCCACACTGAATGAGGAAGCTGTGGAGCCGCTCTCCAGCTAACACACCTATAAAGTCTCATAGAGTCGTTGTTTTTTTTGCTGCTAAATTTTCCTTCAAATCAATGATTGCTCCAATTATGCTTTAAATGTTGGCGTTTTCAGAATTCGCAATTTCCATATGAGGAAGCTGGAGAAATGCACATGATTTTAGTAGGTAACTATATACCTTTTGGTACTTAGGTTCCCAATATTTACGAAAGGTAATTTAAGGTAGGTAATATCTATAAAATACTTACCTACTTTTGTAAAAACTTTTGTAATTTATAAGCTTTCAGTGTTTTAAATCAAACCATTTAGGTAAGTAAGTAAGTACCTATCTGAAGGCTTATATTAGATTACCTAGTTACATACATCGACCTGTGTTTTCTAGGAAGGTACTATGCTAATTAAATAGGCAGTTAGGAACTTGAACTTAGGTAAGTACTTGTACTCGCTACATTCAACCTTGAATAAGTTACTTATAGCTGGTAGGTTCTGAAGGTACGAGTAAGTACATTTAATAGGTACACTTACAGGCGTCCTATACTCTAGATAGCTATATGAATGATAAAACTGCGTGGCCCGATGTCCCGGTCACTTTACCCATAGAAAGCTAACATGTCAATTTGCAATGTCTGTACCTACTATTTCGTATCTTATTTTTATATAAGCTGTGTAGATACTATAGTATAACATTGAAGCGTAGCGTGTGCTGTCTTTGAAACTTTTGCTTTTGTATTATTGCATTGCATACGTCTGACTAAGTGAAGTGCCACCACACTGGAACTTCACTGCTATTATTTTAGACTATTTTTGATTTGTAAAAGGATCCTATAAAAAAACGGTAGGAACCGAGACGTAGTTTGTTGCCTGTTCTTCTACGCTTGGTCGCGTGGAACTGGCACCTAGACTCACCTAGCTTTAAGACGTTTCAAAGTGATTCTTGCATCGTACTGAATAAAAAAAATTTGAGTTTGAGTTTGACAGAAACCTGGACAGGGTTTACACTCAATTCTGCTACTACTAGGTACCTACTCAAGTATAATAGGAGCAAAAAGAACAGTGGATAAAAACAAATAATAGGCTCTTACCAATCAGGAGAGTTGCATTGATTTCACCATGTTTACTTTGTTTTCTGCCGAATCAATGCAGAAAGACTTTTCCTTAAAAATAAAACCCGATAGAATACACACGCGTGCGTATCATAGCAACGATATCAAGTCGCTAATCTAAACATAGTAGAATCCATTTTTTGTTTTTAATTGATTTCCATGAGAAACGTATCATTTTAAATATTTCATTCGTGTAGGTAATGCAATGCACTCCTACCTTAGACTCCGACGTAGGTGTCACATTAGTTTGTAGTCTATAGTTTTAAAATGAACCTATCGCTTTAAAAATTAAATAGCAACGCTGTTCCGGGGAACTTTAGTACCTAAACTGGATTCTGTAGATAGTCCCTACATTTTATACTAATTCTTCGGAATTGTATTATGAAAATAGGTACGCCTCGTTTTAGAAGCACAAAGTGACCCGCAAGACTGACGCACGCACGAAAACTGTAGGCTATTAGTAATAAATGAAAATAGGGTGCCAGAGTGGGGACCTAAAAAGTTTCGCTTCACTGGCCACCCCCTTTGCACGATGTTTAGATAAAGATATCTATCGACACTTATTTTTAATCGATCGGTAGGACCTACCAGGTATACATATACTTAACGGAACAGAGTTGCACCTTAAATGTAAAGACGCATGATTAAATTAAAATTTAATAAAAAAATTACGCATTTTTTTAACTACAAAGGGAGCGCTACAATCACATCAGTTTTTTTTAAATTGCTTAATTGACTTTCTGGTTTTGGATAGCCACTGGAAAGTAGCTAATTCTAGATAAAAATAAATTTCTCTAAAATTTCACTCCTCGTCCATCAGTGCGTGAAGTATTTTATCTAGGCAAGCATAGGCCTCGGATTAGTAGGTTATTTATTGACACAGTCAATTTGTTTTGTTCACAAATCCTACGAAACGTCACCAAAGATAAGAAATAGTATAATTTCTACTAGGGCGTTTTCACATTGCTGCCGTGCTCTACTGATAGATTTCTATTAATTTAATTTAATTTAATGTGGTGTGCAATAAAGTATCTCTATCAGAAGATAGAGAAATTACAAAGGAATACAGAAAAAAAAACAAATTGGAATACAATGGGCGGTCTTATCACTAAAACCGATCTCTTCTAGACAACCTTGGGATGGACAGGACTTGAATAGAACGATAGAGGACGATTTGTGTCCGCCACTAAACGCCACTAATAAAGTGCATTCAAAAAACTGTCAAAAACTAACAAATGCATTTATAATACTTGCTACATTTCTTGTAAAATGCTTTCTAATGACAAGCGTGACAGGGCTAAATTAATTTTAAGCAATGATTTTTAAGTAAAATATGAAGACAAACTTCGATGTACAAGTATTATAATCATTTTACTATCTAACTAAACCAATACACTACAATGTGGACAAACTTTAGTTCCCTACGTGCGTCTTCGCTTCTGGGTCGATGACCGATAGCAGTGTATTTGATAAGCCATGATAGTCATAATTATTACGAAAACACCCAGTTTTATTCATGAAAGTTATCCAGAAAGGTTTTATGTGTCGGAATACATTATTTCGGGACAAAATCTAGCAAATTCCAACACTACGTACTGCGTAGGTACATCATATGGCATGGTACGCCTATACGTCGTAGACCTACGACTACGTAGCGTAGCAACAGTGTAGCGTTGGTAGAGGCATCGCTTTCATCATCTCACTCACAGTATGTTACTTTAAAGAAAGCGCTACGTCACTGCTACGCTACGTAGCTAATCTACGGCACGTAGAGGTTATCTTTTGAAAATTCTCTTTCAGTAGTCGTATGCTTACAAAATATTATTTTATTTAATAAGAATATGGTTTATAAAAAATCTGTACAAATGTAATAATCGTTTGCATGTAAAAAAAACCTCTATTTCATAAACCAATCGATGCAGAACGGCAAATAAAGTTTATATGCGAATTATACGAGAGCATAGTGATAGAGATAGGCCAAGCCCAAGTTGACTTTATCAATCTGTTGTTTTCAATAGCACGTATTCGTTATCAAAATATGTAAATTGTTTTTTTGTGGCGCAGGGTGAAATAATAAGAAGAGTGTTCCGTGCCCATGCTAAAGTCCTGTTCAAATTAAATTAGAATATGCCACCATAAATGTTAGGCTATTTCCAATGTAGAAAAAGTGGCCAAGTGTCCGACTCGCCCATGAAGGGTTCCGTAGCAGCAAGTAACATAATCTAAAAGATCTTGTACTTAAGTCGAAAGGTAAATTGCAGTTTACGATTTATGACGTATTAAAAAAAACTGCTTACTCTATATCCACAAATAATGTATTTTCAGTAGGTATTCAGTATATTACCTTATTTGCATGTAAATTTAACTGTCAGATCTTAGGAATAATTTTTAGAATCAATACATGAATTAGGTGTTACAATAAGGGGGTTTGTTATATCGAATATAGTAGATTCTAAGCATACTTTGCTCAATCGTGTCCGTATGAGACCGAATGAGTATTTGTATATCTGAGGATTCCTAAAAGAGATAAGACTTGCATTTATTTTTTGTTATCAGTTAAATATTATTAAATGCATAAAATTATTGTGTATGTTATACATTCTTTTTGACCTCGAAACGAAAGTAGATAGGCAGCAGTTATTATAAAAACAAAATTATCAGTAGGTACAAAGTGAAAGAATTATCGAGAATTGTGGCATATTTATATTTTTTTACCAACGTGATAGTGGAAATTATACCTAGGTGATAATTTTGTGTATCTACCTAGCATGCTTCAAGATTATTCCAGATACCTACTATAAGAATATGAAGCCTTGGAAAAAAACATGGGCTTAATGCATGCTTAGATCAAAAGCCTATAGCGCAATGCTAATGCTCTTAATAGTGAAGGAAAACTCAGAGCAAACCCGCTAGTTATTCAGCTACACACGTATTGACCATGTTTTTAAACGACTTCTATTAAAAAGGATTTCATGTATGGTGCAGCATAACTTCGTCATTTAACTCATTTATGAGCCGATTTGAAAACACTTTTTAGAGTTCCGTAGCCAAATGACAAAAACGGAACCCTTATAGATTCGTCATGTCTGTCTGTCTGTCTGTCTGTCCGTATGTCACAGCCACTTTTCTCCAAAACTATAAGAGCTACACTGATGAAACTTGGTATGTAGATGTATTCTGTGAAACGCATTAAGATTTTTTCACATAACATAGAAAAAAACTTTATATTTTGGGGGTCCTCATACTTAGAACTGAAATTCAAAAAACTTTTTTTCATCAAACCCATACGTGTGGGGTATTTATGAATAGGTCTTCAAAAATGATGTTGAGGTTTCTCATATTGTTTTTTTCAATAGTTTTTGCGAGAGACACTTCCAAAGCGGTAAAATGTTGGTGGCATAATTTTTTTTTATTCAGTTGCATCACAATGATCACTTTAAAACGCCTAAAAGCTAAGTACGGTTGTAGGCAATAAATATTGCTCATCGGCTGTGTAGAGCGCTATCTCTTTCTGATGCACACTACGCCCTATGAAGCCGATATTAGCCGATGTGCAATATTTGTTGCCTTCTACAATATGGGCACAAAAACTTGCACCTGTCGTTGTATGAATCATCCACTATAGATGCAAAGGCCTGTTACTTTTACTACTTGCAAAAGTAGAGTGGGGAATTCTAGGTCACGTGACATGTAGAATAAAACTTACGTGAATGTGATTGAAACAAACGAGTGTTTTGTCATTCGATACTGCTGCATGGCATGGCATACGAAAGGGGATGTCGCCCCTATGCAAGTCTTAATTTACCTTATGCCGCATGCAACTTATTCACATACGACGGTTGTGACAACTCAAACGTCAATAGTTCTGAAGTTGTCAACAAACTTGATTCATTATTGAGCTGGGAAAATTTATCCGCATTAAATACAGGGTGGAATGCAACAAAGACTATTTCCAAAAAACTACTAAAGCGATAACTGTAGAAAAAAATTAAGAACGAAGCATTTTGAAACTGTCATAGTTTTTTTTCATTGGGCCCTTCTATAATATATTATGTAGCGCTTTAGTTTTTATGTTTTTTTTTACTTAGTTTTCATGCGCACATCTAAGCAATGAGCTGCGATTTGCGATAGCGATAGCAATGGCGATCAGTTTCAGGATAGGGTTATAAAGCAAAAGTGTTTTTGCTGCTCTGTGATACATACAACCGTACACACTTGCGCGAACTTTGACAGTGCTATATTTGACATCTCAAGGCCTGCGCACACCTAGGCCGCTGGCGTCAGCGATCAGTGAAACGCTGTCAAATTTGACAGCGATATTTGAGAGCGTTTTACTGATCGCTACCGCTGGCGAACTAGGTGTGCGCAAGACTTTATAAATGAATGTAAACCAAGAATTTTGTATACTTACCTTGTAGTATATTCATACCTTGATGTAAACTAATAAGTAGATGTAACATAACAAGCCAGTGACATAAGTGAAATACTAAACTTCACACAAAACACATTACCCGCTTGAAGGTCCAGCAATACAATTTTATTGAACTTTCCGCAAAGTTATCTAAAAAGATGGTGACGCAAATGCGTGGAGACGATGCGTAGCAATCATCCGGTCATTGACTCTATACTATCTTTGTTATTGATCTCTAACTTTAAACATAACTCTGGAATAAAAATAAAACATCGCTAGGAAAAATACTGATGCTATCTTACCCAGACTAAGACCAGACTAAATGTGTCCCATTTGTTATTGGTTTTCATTCACTAGAAAAATCATTGCAGATTATTGCTTGCGTAAAACTGTCGTAAAAAATTAAATAAAACTATGAAAATATTAGATTGGAGACGCGTACTAATAAAGTAGGTTTTATATTACAATATTGAGCAATAGCGTGCTGTAGCTTATTGTCCTCGGATTAGAAGTCTACATCATTTATCTGTGATCTAGTGATAGCCGGTATTAAGAATAGGACATCAGATCACTATGAAGCAACGAAACATTGTGTTTCGTTGCTTCATCTCAGTAGTGGGTCTTCTCCTGAATAATGATGTCATCAAGAAAAGATGGCGACGGAATGCGTAGTGTATTGTTTTCCGGAAAATGAACAGAATTCAAATTGTATTCAATGGATGGATTTTGCTGTATTAATAGTACGGTAAATACCACAGTCACAAACTCACAAAGTAAACTTGAGTAACATTTAGATTCGCTTCGGTATTCTGCGTGTTCGTCCCCGAGGCTACTTAGCGAGATTTGTGATTCAATTACAGCATAGACGTTGCGTATAACCAAACTCGCAGTTTTAGTCAAAGTTATATTGAAATTATACAGTCATAGAGCTTGGGTTTGTTTATTTGTATCCCCGTATTGTGCGTGTCTATTTTGCGGGGAAACAGCTAACTGGGTCACAATAAACGTTTATGATCAAAATGATAATCTGGAAAATAATGAAACGGCGATGGTACGACACGGTGCTTTGATGGATTGTTACGTGGGTAATGTTACTTTCGATGCTATTGAGCTGACTGCCAACTTTTTTTGTACTGGTGAAGTTTAAAAAAAATAACTGACTTAGTGGCCAAACTGCTGAACCGATTTTGATCAAATTTCTATGAGACCAATCTGGAAGTACAACAACCTTCCTGATACAAAAAAGTATTTTTCATTACTCATACTCTGAAAGTAGGTCTGAAGTTGCCTGAGGGGCCTAATTGAAAGTAAAACTTTCAGCCCTAGGGAGAATCGCTTTCTACTGACAGCTGTCAAATTATAAAAAAAAAACAAGTTCTATTTTATTCAACCATGTTCCAACTTTCTAAAGTCTTTCTGACTGCAAAGAGGTCGTTGAACCAAATTCCAACTTTTTATTCAGCAAGTAGGTTGGAAACCCATTACAACGGTAAGAAGTTTAAAAAGTCTAATTAGAGCGCAATGTAAATTTTAAATTTAAATAACATAAAGATAGTATTAAATAAATAATATATCTTCTAAATTACTTGATTAATATATAGCTTCAACTATTTATTTAAAATAACATAGATTTGAGCAAACAATTTACCATTTTTTAAATTATGAGAATGAAAACAATGGCTGAATAATGCTGGCGAGCCGTAGCCGAAGGCCCGCCAGAGAAAAAGAAAAAAAAACCGGGAAGGCGGCAATTCAATCTTCATTTTCACTAATTTTTCTTTCATGTTTTTATTTTTACTTTCCTTGTATTCGTAATGAAAAGCACAGTGTTTACCTCGGGTGAAAGTCTTTTAAGTCCCACAAGCTCCATTGGCGCCCTCGCTTACGCTCTGGCGCCAAACCCGTCTCGGGACTAAAAAACGTGACTTTCAACACTCTGGTAACAATGTACTATTTTCAATCGGCTCATAAATTACGAAGAGATAACAAACATTAAAAAAAAATACAACCGAGTTGAGAACCTCCTGCTTTTTATTTGAAATCGGTTAAAATTTGTTTACAATTTGTACACTTTTTGTTTTAAAACGTAAGTTTTGTTGAGAGATAAGTTAGGTTACCTACTGTAAAAGCATAACCAAACTAGGTAAGGTTTGGGTCTAACAGCTTTCTGAAAGAACAAGTTTTTACTTAGAATCTTAAACATAGGTTTTTTTGCTGTGACGATAGTTTTATTACTAGTTAAATAGGTAGATAAGTAGCAACCTAATTCTTAGTAATAGACTTAGGTTGCTACTTAGTCTGTCACCAATTAATTTTAAAAGCTCATCGCTTAGCAATAAATAAGCTTAGTTTAAGTAGTTATTTGGCAAAAGCTCGGCAGCCAACAGGCAACCCTTGGCGCTTCATTTTCGCGTGGCATGCAACTTTTCCTTATTAGTGTCAAAACTGTCAAACTTCCATTCGACAACGAATTACCAGCTATTAAAAACCGGATTTTAGTTAAGTAATTAATGAACATTCAACTTGATGGTTAATTTGTAATCTGAAGTTTACAAGACATTACCTACTTTGTTTATTATGCCAATCAGAGTTAACGAAAAGTTTTAATGCTGATATAACCTATAGTAGTGATCGTAAGTTTAATTATTGCTGTGGATCACAGTAACTGTTGGAATAAAGTAAAAACACACATTCACATTCAGCCTGTGAACACTTTAATGTGGCAACTTTTTTGTTAGGTATACAATTTAAAGGAAATCGCTTGCTCACCTGATATAAACAAAATTTATACTATCGCCAGTGTAGCGCGTTCACACAAAATAAGCTTTTCGTGAAAACATCCAAATTATAAGAATTCGAAAAAACATGACAGCGAAGTCCATCGTGCGATAGTTTAGTTACTTACAAAGTTACAACATTGCTAAATATTTGTGATATTTGTGACGTAAATAGTTACGTAAGTACTTTGATGTAACTTTTGCATGCACCGGATAAAGACATGCTCCAGGAATCGGCATACCAACCGAAAATCCTTTTACATAAAACAGCCATGAATAAAAATCGTTCATTAAATCTATATTTCCGCGGTTCGTGACGTTCTCGCATGTCGCATCCCGACTCGCGAACTTCCCGCCCATAAATAACGTTTTATGTCACGTGTCAAAGCAGCGAGCGGCCATCTTGGTTTACCGGTGAAATCCGGCAAAGATAAGTTTACGGGCAGCGGTGTCCCAACACTACAGTTATACGCGCTATGTCCTTGATATAGAGTTTACAATGTGCCGTAAGTTTTTTACACCGGAAAAAAACTTATAGGCGCGTTTTAAAAATTGGAGGCTCGTCTTTATATCGATTGTGCCAACTGGTGCTTACCGCCGATCTCGATTCGGCGATTGGTGGCAATCGAGTGGATTACTCGAATTGTAGCTTCTATAGCTTCGGATGACTCGTAGCGTATCTTCAGTTAGGCACTTTTGGTTGTTTTGTGCTTTGCCGCCAAAGATTAGCACGCCATGCTATTATAGTGCTTCTATTAGGTATTCTGAGATATTGTGTTAGTTTGGCTGTGGTTGGTCTATCGTGTTTCCGTCAGCATTGGATTTTTATTGCTAGTTTGAAGCACTTTGCATGATATAATCGAGTTCGCGCCGTAAAGTTGACACTTGAGGAAGATGTTTCACCTGTAGGTTTTATGATCACTGAATAAATTATTTATTATTCAGAGTACTTATTTAGCTTTTCGTCTAACGAGATTCGTATCGCTCGTTCGTACAAATAAGTTCATAGACCACGTAGCGCTTTTTCCCTAAGCCCAACATTGCGTAGGTGTCAAAGTCAAAGGTAGCATCTCCGTAGCAATGCTACGAGACTACGACAGCTGCCGTGGTGTCGTGGTATTTGTGGCAAGCGCTTGCAAAAACTCTGTCCATTTTTTGCACAAAGGAAGACTGATAATAAATGATAATGCTACGCTTTGCTGGCGTAATATGATTCAAAATTACTCAGCAATTATGCTTTTATAGTAACCCAAGAAAATGCAATTTAAATAGAAATAACATAGGTTTTTAGGGCTCCGTAGCCAAATGGCAAAAACGGAACCCTTATAGATTCGTCATGTTTATCTGTCTGTCTGTCTGTCCGTCCGTATGTCACAGCCATTTTTCTCTGAAACTGTAAAAGCTAGACTGATGAAACTTGGCGAGTAGTAACTAGACTAAGTGAAACAAATACAGAAATGACCTAGATATTAAGAGCCGGTTTCAAATATTTCTGTCAAATTTGATTGTCCAGCCCTTACAATCATAATTTTATTTATATTTGCTATTTTCCTGTTCAAGTGTCTCACACACACCTCACGCACAGGCCCAGTGTTTGATACCGTATCTGCGACCTTCGCTAGTACTGACCTATGATACCTAGCCGATAATCCTATTCCGATTATTTTCGGTGTTTGACGTTATGGTGTATTACGCTGTAGACTACCGATAAATAGAATAGGATTAAGATGATGAATACTTAATATAACTTTTTAAAAAAATTTCGAAAGACACACAGTGCTTAAACTATTGCCATCTCTTGCCACTGGGTTATGACAAACAGTGACAGAGCAATGTGTCACTGTTTGTCAGTGTGACAAGCAAAAACAGTGAAAGAGAACTTAAATTTAAATTGTGTTTACAAATATGGCCTATTCTATTTACAATTCAGCGCATAGGTAATTTAAATACACAAAGAAACTTACAATCAAACAAATATTTACAAAATGTTCAAAATACACATGAAACAGTTGAGCTATCGGCAGACCGTTACAAACGATCTAGTAAAGTATTTTTAGGACTACTATAAAGTTGTGCTTCCTTAATTCTAGTTGTTTTAAAACAGTAGGCAAGAGTGCCACGCTTGCCGAGATCGCAAAAACCCTTTGAAAGTTACTTTGTGGATGGAATAAAATAATACGAAAACATGGCAAAACGAAATGGGTTCCGCTAGTAAGTATCTACGAGTGTTTTTTTCCACATCCACCGGAAAGTGTGGAATATCACAACACGCAGCACGCAGCATCCCGCACGCTATGGACTCGTGATCGCTATCGCTTCAAGTGCAAGCAATTAGTCTGTCTGTCTTACTAATCTAGTTTGTTTTATGAGGAACTGAACTATCTGAGATTAGTTTGTTTTCAAGATGCATCTATTTTAAATAAACAACTTGGGCTTGTTTTACGAGTCTAAAAGTCTTTTTTCTATCAAAATTTAGGCTATGTGTTTTTGCTTCGAAATTTCGGCAGAGTCTTTGCACACGGTTAACTATACCCCGACCTAAAAATCTCCAAACAGCTGCAATAACAAAAAGTATAGTTTGTAATTTGGTTTGTATGACATATTTTTTGTAAGGAAACCTATTGCTCAACTGAACGGCCGTGGGGTTGGTGACCATGAACACACGTTTTATGACTTGCTCGTTCGTAAAAGCGCTATCAGCATTTGTACCTACATCAGAATAAAGACTAAAAAAATTCCAAATTTTTCGAATAAAGACATAAGAGAGAGAATAATTGCAAGTTTTTCTAAAAGTCTATGCGGTGCCAACTTTAAACTGACCCAAAATGAACCGCTTCATAATTTCCGCTGCTATAGACTGTAAAGGAAATTCAGTTCATTGCATCGTGGTTCGGCGCATTATCTCAGTTTGATAAACTTATTTGTTATTTTATTATAGTGGCACAAAGTCTAAATTGGTTTGTTTGTGGCTATTTTTAGAGCACCTCAATCTGAGAGTAAAATTATAAAACTTTTTTTGTTACTGGTCAACGGTTTTTTTTCAAGTGATTCAACGTGGGTTTTTTGTGTTTTGTCTGTGGTCTTCTTTCCTCAGATCATCCTGAAGGATTCGTTTGAAATCTTTGGGTTCTTATTTGAGTTGAATTAATGTTGGAAAATGTATTACTTACTCTACTTGCATTTGTATTTGTTTATAATTTTGTGGAGATGCATCAAATCAAAGTGCAAGTGATATAGATAAATATTGGACACCCTAATTAAATTTATCATCATGATTCGATTTACGTCGCATTTTTAAATTATCGTCTCGCCGTACAAAGTTCGATACTTATCATTTACTGACCAAATGGAATATTCTGGACATCACTGTACCTTCCAAAGGTTAAGTAAAGCCCTTGATTATTATAGGTTTTTGTATAGGTAGGTAGGTACTTTGTATTTTTTATCATGCAAGCGTTGGTATTTGAAATTTAAAAATGTGGTGCTATCGGAGGATTGGGTAAATTAATTGGCAGAAAAGATTTTTAGATTTTGAGCGAGGCAAGATACAAAATCAAAGGAGAGAAATAAATAAATGCGGGAATCGGTTGCTTGCAGCAGGTATAAATAAAGATGATAATTATTGTAAACAAATGCAGTTTCTTGTTAAACCTTGCTAGCATTATTTTCCTTACATCTTGTATATTTTTGTTGGTAAGGTGAACAGTGGTATGTATCTCACGAAAGCACAATAATAAGTTGCCTGTGTTTTTGAATCCCTCTCTACACCCAGGATTCTAAAATAGAATAGAATCACTCGCTACGCTCGTGATTCAATTATATGATTATTCACTTGTTAGAGATTCACTTGTTTGCACTCACAACAAATAGACTAATTTTACTGTCTTACGTACAATGTACTATGGTCATATCGTAGGACAATGTGTGGGGTAGCCCATGTCCAGCAGTGGGCTTCTGCAGGCCGATAGTAATGATCTCTTCATTGAAATCAAATGTATACGAACTAAAACTAGACTAAAAATTAATAAGATTCTAGATCTAGATGAGTGAACTATTACCTAATTAGCAATATTCGAATTACCCAATAATCACAATCAATTTTACTTACACTACGTTCTTTGATAAATTAAGTTGTTATTTGCCTTGAGAACGCAAGAATAGTCACGTAGACACAATCATTCCTAGCATAGATTTTAAAACATTCAAACTATTTTTATATGGAGTTGAATATGACACCTAGCAGTATATTTAGCAATATCCACAATAAAGAAAATTAAGATAATTTTACTGTTACTTAGACATTTTTCAAAAAAGTAGGTACTGTGAATTTTTTTTAAGTTTGGTGTAAATGTTTTTTTTTCTACGAAAAAAATAATATTTAACTGAAGAACAGTATGTTGATGCATAGCTGTATGCATCTACTTGTACATGGACTAGATTATCCCCCTTTACCCCCGATTAGTTCACACAATCGTAAACGTTACGGGAGTATTAGGGTTGAACTACATAAGATTGCATGCTTCAGCACGGGAGGTTCAAATCTTGTACTAAGTGGGTGCAAATTACACTACTATTTATTAATCGATCGTTTACTAATGTATGTAAAAAAAAGGGAAGGTGTATATCAGCTGTCTGCTTCCCATTGTAGCGAGCTCTGCTTAATGTGAGGCTAGATCGAAAATCCACACAACACTTGTGTGGATTTTCGACAATATCTGATCGAGTGAGATCTTTTAATCTGTTAATATTAACAAAGTGAGCCATCATGCTTGTTCCATCACCGTATAGGTGGCCAAGTAGTAGCGGCCCCGCCTTCTGATCCTAAGATCGTGAGTTCAAATCCAGTCATGTACCACTGACATTATCTGCTAAAAAATATCTATGACCACTATGCCAGTGCGCTCAAACGGTGAAGGAAAACATCGAGAGGACACCAGCATATCGTAGAACCTAAATTCGAGAATATGTGTCAAGTGCACGAAAAGAGCCTCATTAAGGCGCACTTAAAATTGTTTCTAAGTTTAATTAAGTGAGGTGAAGGTAAGGTGATTTTTTTAAGTAAAAGACACGATAAGAAAAATCAGCAAAAAAATTGTTGTATATAAAAATGCCATTGCTGAATCTTGCGTTCATATAGCTCGTCCGTGTTGATTGGTAGGGAGTAGGTAAACATTTGCGCGTTTCGCGGGCTATTCACGTGTCAGCGGCACATTATGAGGGAGTTAAGTGCTACATTGCAAAACGCTTCCATTCTGCCCTGATTCTTGTGTAGCGCCTCGCAAACCGCTGGAATTAGAAACCTGGATTTATGTCTGCTGTGTCTTTTTTTAACAAGCTATTTATGTTCTAGAAACGTTTAGTGTTCATGTTCATCAAAACTTTCAAAGCTCCAAACCACAGTAGTTGCCTATTATTTTCTGGTTCAGATGCTAATTCTAGAAATAACAGGCACGTTCGAATGATCTGACTTTTTCTTATCGTTGGATTGGCACTGGTAAGTACAAATATTTGTAATAATATCTTGTTTGTTTGGAAATAAACGCTATTCTTATTCGTACTTTTACACAGTGCCATCTAACACCAACTTGCAAAACATATTGGTATTATGAGAAAATTAGGTTTCGATTGATAATTTTGCCCTGAAATATTATCATAATAATTGTTCGAGGAAAATTAACATAATAATGGGAAAAGAGCATACCAGATACGAATTTTATTATGTCTACTTTACTGTCTGCAATATTATTTTGAGTACCCCGCGATAGTGATTAGCGTTAATCTAGTCCAAGACTGCTAAACACTGATAAACTGATTGGGATCGAGGACGTCTGCGTGTCTCGATTGTAATCGATGGCCAATAGTGCTTACTAACTTTAAACACACTTCAATAGCTTGTTTACTGCCTCTGTGTTCCAAGTTTCAGGGTATGCCGGTCCAATTACAGGCACCTCTACATCTAGTGATGGACGACGGTATGAAGTGCAATGCCACTCAACGCACTCTTCATTCGAATCTCATGTATCTTTCATTCAAGAGCAATCTGTTTAAACTTTTCACATTTTTTTCTCATCAAAATTGTACGCGATAGATTAAGTAGCATGACAAACAAATAAGTATCAAATTTTCCATTTACTGGATAAATACTCGTATTCGCTGAATAAATAAAATTGTTTCCTTATTTTTGAAAAGCCTAAAAAAGATATTTATATCTCTAACGGAAAAAAAACGTAAATTTGAAAAATAAGCCATGCAATTATTATGAGCGTAGAACCTAAAAAAGTTCGAAAATATGTGTCAAGTGCACGAATTTTGCGGAGCACTTAGAATCCTTTCACCACATTTGGTTCGAAAGTATCAGGGACACTATAAGAAGAATAATTATTATGAGCAACAAAGCAACCTCCAGAAACATTTTACATTTATAACCAGGACACATACCTTTTATGTAAGGACATAGGCAACCATCTTCGTATCGATTCAAGGAAAAACTCGGGGTAGATCTTACATCGCGATTAGGCCCTGATGGCATGGTGGCATGTCAATCGGTTATTTCCAAAGTACGGGATTTATAGGAAGTTTACTGCTTATCTGTACATTATTTTACTGATTTATTTAATGTGACGTTGCGGTTATTGTGTGCTTTTTCATTTCTTTTATGCTTAAGGACACTCATAGATTCGTGTCCATAGGTCCTTGTCGAATTAAACACCTATTGCCGGTAGTAGGCCCGTCAATTACTAAACACGATGTATCTGCATTAGAACATTCTAGAATATCTAAATTAATGTGTTGGAGAAGTAATAGTAGAAAAACAGCAGTACCTATCATGGCTGAACATTGAATTTTCTCAGCTAATGGATCACTTATTAAACTTTTTCGTAAGGACATAAAAACCAACCTATCCCCTACACGCAATAGTGTTATCAAAGATGGAAGATTTTGTGAGAGTTTTCCTCAATCAGTCGTAAAAAGTACACGTGTACTTACCGGCATGTTTTCAGTGGAAAGTCCGCGTTCACCGGCCGCGTCGCCCGCCGCCCTACTGCCTCGAGCCTCGAGCCTCCACTGTGCCACCTCACCACCTGGTTCCATCTGAACCGAGCTCGCGTGACTGACATTCTCATCCACCGCACCTGAAAACTCTACCCTATGCTCGAGCACTTTAAAATACAAATTACAATAAGAAGCAACCTCACGATTTGCATTCGAATTTCATGTTTCTTGAATATTGTCTCCGATTATTTCAATAAAAGTTTCAGACTTCCCATTACCAGCTTTCTTTTTATCTTCAACACGGCCTATTTCCCCTTGGTTCGGTTCACGAAATTTTTCTTTTAGTGAATTGATGATTGCGTTCCTCGCCTTCTCATAATTCAATTTGGATCGCTCTTCTTTCCATTTGCTGCGTACTCTGTCTTTTGGAGTCGATACGAAGTTTTGATATATGACCGTGGTGGCTTCTCTCTGGCGTGCTAGTGTGTTTGTGTTTGTGGATTTGTCCTTGAATTTAGGTTCATTATTTAGTTCGACATCTTCATGACCTGTTCGTGTGTCTTGAGTGCCAAAGTTGTCCCACCACGTGACACCGGCTTCATCGATTGGAGCTCTGGATCCTGCAGAGTGGGTTGATTTCAGACTCTCTGTCATAATGAAAGAAGCACCCGTATAATTAGCTCTCCTATTTATATTCTTTAGAGAGACACCTATCCTATTTCCATGACAAATACAGTACGTGAAACTGCTAAGGCAGTTTTCAAACGACTAATTTCTAAAATAGAATGTCGATGGATATTGCAAGTCAGTTTCTTTTCATGTGGGTAAAAATAGGAAGAATAGTCTTTTGAAACCTTGTGATAATGGTTTTACATTGTAGTCAAATGTAGGTTACCAGGGACAAGAAATTAGCTAAAAAGGGTGTTTATATTGGGAACCTACACATTTGTAAGCAAATAATCTTCGAACCAAGTTGCACGAGTGCCTATCATGGACAACAAAAAAATGTTTCAAGAATTATTAATTACCTACATACAGTAGGCTTACCACAAACTCTGTCTGGCTCTGTCTCTGGCTCTGGTTTTGAGTCTGTGTGAGTGCTCACCAGTGCGTGTGACGTTTCGACGTAGAATTTATTTAGTCAACACTCCTCCTCCTCCTCGCACCCCCTCCATGGATCAATTTACGCCTGACAATGTTACGCCACTTGGACCTGTCACCGGCAGCCTGAATGGCTTCATGGACCTTCACGTCGAGAGTGGAGCGGATTTGCTCGGACCAACGTATCGGGCTTCGGCCTCGTGGTCTCTTGCTTTCAATTTTGCCAGTGATGACAAGTTTTTCCAGGTTGTCACCCTGTTTCCTGGCTATATGCCCGAAATACTCAAGGACTCCGCTGGAGGCAGATGGTTGATAGCCTCGTGGTCACTTTGAGTTCCTTGAGTATTGATCCACGGGATACGAAGCATCCTCCTCCAACACCACATCTAAGACGCGTCCACGCGTCTGCGATCATTCGCTTTCAGAGTCAACACTCACACAGACTCAAAACCAGAGCCAAACAGATCTTGTGGTAGGCCTACAGTATCTACATACCTACTTACCTACCACTACCAAAGAACAGTGGTTGTAAGTTGTATATCATACATAGACTGGGAGAGGATAAGAAAACGGAACATCGCAAGATGGGGAACAAATTACTAGATATAGTTTTATAATAAGTATGACGCAATAGACGCAACAAATTAGCTACTTCGGAGGTGACCCGATGATAATCCTGATGTTGATTTCGGTAAGTTTGAATCCGGGATGCTTATCGGTGTACTTTGCTCTTATAGTCAAGTACTAGCTTGTATTTCTACTTCGTTAAAAACAAATACGTTACAATTACATCATAGTTGTAAATCATAACCCTTCTTTTTCCTTCACTGTAGTCGGGTAGTTAGTGTAGATAATACATACATGACATGTAGGTACCTATGCCGGAAGTTGATGGGTCTCAAAAACAAATACAAATTCAAAATGTTTATAAATAATAATCCACACAACACTATCTAGGCCCAAATTAAGCAGAGCTTGTACTATGGGAACCAGATAGCTAATATAATACTTATAATATTGTTTTTTATAAAAACATACTTGATTAAATAAGTATTATATCAGCTATCTGGTTCCACAGTACAAGCTCTGCTTAATTTAGGGCTAAAAAGTGTTTTGTGGTCTGTCCAAAATATTTATTAATTTTATTTATTTATTTAACTTTTTAGCGGACTGTACCAGCTAATTAGAGCATTAGAGCGAGGCCCCATTAGTGCGTTGCGCTGCGTTGCGTCGCGTCGTCTCAACGGAACAGCGCATTGTATGCCACACCTGCGTTGCGACGACGCACGATGTCGCAGCGCAAGAGCGTCGCAGCAACATTGGCTGCGTCTCAGTTCAGCCTTCGCAATAAATAGATAATATATATATGTTTTTATTAATTTTATTTATTTATTTAACTTTTTAGCGGACTGTACCAGCTAATTAGAGCATTATTTATGTTCAAGTCCTACCGCACAGGTCACCACCTTATTTGATAGCTGTAATTGCAACTTGCAACCTATTAATCAAGGTAGTGTTATCATATTGAAATAAAATACCCGGAAATATAAACCCAATCTCGTTAGCAATAGAGCTTGAATTTATTTGCAGTTATTAGCATCGACCTCTCATGTGGCATATCAATTCCGGATACCTAAAAATATTAATAACTTTTTTTAAATTATCGCACAAAATACTGAGCAATATTAAATTATGTTTTTAATTTAATTGCAATTAACGCGCCTTTTTCAATGCTTGATCTATGGTGCTACGCGCGTCTACGGCGTAGCAGCTTCCTCTACGGAAGCAAAGTATTTTCGAATTTCTAGAAATGAGATTGTATTGTAGGATATGAAAGTGACAAAATCTGATTCACTTTGTAGCAAGCAGATGGTAGGTATATCTCAGTATCAATGACAGTACCAGTGATACGCTGTCAATTATGACAGCGATATTTGACAGAGTTTCCCTGATCGCCACCGCGGAACGCTTAGATGAGTGCAAAGCTTTACTTGATGAAGTTTCAACATTGTGTACACTTCATCTCAAAAAAGTACACCACCGAAATAAAAACATGACTCACAAAGAAAAAGTGAAGAAAAAACTCAAGACAGTGTTTGTTTGTTCACCGTACATATCAAGTACCTACCTTACAGTTTGAAGTACCTACCTAAGTAGGTCGTCTCGTCTGGGGAGGGCTGTACTTTGGACGTCTGGTAGCAATGCACTGCTAGGGAAAATCACCGGCTGATTGAGGAGTCATGACAGCACCAGGCGGATGCTTAAATTTATAGAGATGTTTTATTGTACATTGAAAATGAGTTATTGGATATAAAGATGTCTAATGGCGGAATGAAAATGTTCGTCGATTTTCAACTTGATTTGTTCAACGTATCACGATCACTTTTTGAAACTGAATAGACAGAATACACCGATAAGTTAACGTCACAAATTATGTTAAAATGTTTTCATGATCAAGGACTGGTGCAAACGAAAACCGACTCTAAGGTGACGAACATTTTCATACCGCGACTGTACATAGTTGGTACCCAATTTGGCAGGCCTCACAGCTCACTTGTGAAGTATTAGTAGCTCTGCCTCCTGTGCGCCGTAATTATTAGATCTCCAAAAACATTTCTGGCATAATATTTGTTTTGAATCTGTCCTCGGTAGGACAGATTCAAAATTCTATTACGGTTAATAGAACTCTTTTTGAAAGAGCTCATCCGAAGAAACGCTATCTAATTTCTGCTGCTAAGCAGCGATGACTCTTCCTTTCTAGTTACAGGTGCAAGAGACTTGACACCTTTTCTTCTCAGAGTGATAGACGCAGTGCAAGGCCACGTGAACTTCCCTTCGCGGTGGAAGTGCCCTATGAATATAAGTAGAAGTAACCAACGTCAGTATGGTTTGTTATTAAGGTGGGCTATCAGCTTGACATGTCACTTTTCACCAAAACAGAACTACTCTTATCAAACATCCACGTGGTATAGATAAGTTTTACGCATGGAAAAATCGGGGTCACCAACGCTGACGGGCATGCATATCAAAGCTAGAGAGTTCTTTCTTTCTTATTAGTTATCTTTTTTTTTTTTATGCCATAGCAGGCAGACGAGCAGACGGGCCACCTGATGGAAAGTAGTCACCGTCGCCCATAGATACACCTGCAACACCAGAGGTGGTGCTAATGCGCTGCCGGCCTTTTAAGTAACGATATACCCGCCTTTTGAAGGACCCCATGTCGAAGCTCCGAGGGAAAACCGCAGAAGGCAGCTCATTCCACAACTTACTCGTGCGTATCTATATCATAAGATATAACATTATATATAAATAAGCACGAAGAACTTATGAGGTCAGGTATAAGTTAATCAAAGTCTGCGCGAACGCAGCCTTGACCAGTCGAAGCTAACTTCACAGTTTTGGCAAAATAATCCGTCATTAGAACGAAGTTGCTGCTGTATACAAAACGCAGATAAAAAGGTGTTGTTGTTATCAAATGATTACAGTAGTCTACCAAATTCATTTAATTATTTAGTATTCCATTTAATGTAGAGTAGAGTAGATTCTACTGGATAAATCCGCTTGTCCCAATTATCACACGAATGTTTCCACTCTGATACTAATACAAAAATTCCCACAAATTTGATAGTACAAGGAAAGCAAATAATGATTCCTTGAATCGTTGATTTGAGGTCGCATCGAATGACCAATTCAAATATTGATACGCGGTCCAGCAGTCCTACTTCTAAAATCCCCCGATGAATGACGCTATTTTTACCGACTTCAAATAAATAAGGAGGAGGTTCTCAATTCGGTTCTAGTTTTTTTACGTTTGATATCGCTAAACTTAGTCATTTATGAACCGATTTAAAAAAACTTTTTTATCTGAAAGGTCTCTTCTAGATCGGTCCCATAGAAATTTCATCAAAATTTTCAGCGGCTCTGACGGAAGACCAGCGTTGGTTGCAAACCAACCAGCATTATGCTGAGTCAGAGTCCAGTTTTGTGATACACAGGCTTACATAGAAATTTAGTAATTTAGAATTCTAGTTGTTATAAATAGTGTAAGTTCTGGTTTCACAAAATAAATAAATAAAAAAAAAACAGTTCCGCAACTTGGCCTTGAAGTCGGTTTCTCAAGATTTTAAAACTTTTTTTTTTCAACTCGAATTTTGATTCTGATTGTTTGGTACGGACAAGTGCCCAAATCATAATTTACCTACGTAAATAAGTATTACGCAAGTAATTATGTTTTTAAATAATTATCTAGCTTATGTGATAAACCTGCGGCATGCACGTGGGACCTAGGTGACCTCAGAGCTTGCTGTCTTGCACCTATCAAAATTTGACCTTGTGTTTTTTCCGTCAAATATGGTGTGTGTGAGTAAATCCTCTTGAAAATGAGAATGAGCTTCTAACCTACTAAAAGGTACATAATTAGGTAGCTGAGAAAAAAAAGGTAAGTAAGTACGTACATATTATATAGAAAAATAATTATTGTACATAAACAAAAATGGTACAGTTACGCTCTTGCTTTGAATAGTTTTGAAAAACCAAAATCATAATTTTCATTGATAAGCTAAACGAAGTCCACTGCTGGACATAGGCTTACCCTACACATTTCCAGGAAAAACGATTCTGAGCCCTTTCCATCCATCGACTTCCCGCGATTTTAACAATGTCGTCGGTGCATCTGGTGGGGGGGGCGCCCTACGCTTCGTCTTCCGGTTCGTCGTCGACATTCGAGAACCTGTATTCCCCAACGGTTGTCGGTTCTTCAGCCGTTTCATTTGCTTGCAAAATAAGAGTTTAACAACTGTGGTGGATTAGCAATCCGTGAAACAGCCTTAGGGGAGACACCTAGCAAACAGCTAAGTAAAACATGCATTTATTTCCCATCAATAAATGCATGTTTTACTTTAAAATTTAATTGGCCTTCTACGTACGTGTAGCATTGCTACATGTTTAATTTTGTAATCTATACTTATATCCTAGCTGTTAGTTTCCCCAAAACTTTGAAAATAAAAATAAAATCAAGAAAAAAACATACAGTCCTGCTGTACTGTTTACTGGTTATACTGTGGACAGTGGTATCGCTATCAGTCTAGACTGGTTGTGTACTCGTATATATAAACAGTGTGTTGACTTCGTCCGCTGCATCATGCGCTTCGAGGATGATACCTGCTGATAGATGCCGAGAAGTCTGACGGCATGAGAAATAGGAAGTTAAATGAAAGGTAGCATTTATCAACCGTATAGCCAACCACGACGACATAATCATGACCAGTATGACCTCATATGAGACTTCCACATTATCATTGAGACTCACATAGAGCAGATGACCACATATTTTATGAGACCTACATTGTCATATATGAGACTTACCATGATCACATAATATATGTATAATAAAAATGTATTCTGGTGGGTATTTTTACAAAGCGTAATCTAGACTTCTAAGTTGAAAAAAAAAGTATTGCTAACTTAAAAAAATAACTAAATAAAATAAGTAAAGATAATATGAATAAATGTGTGTAAACTTAGCAAAGTTTCAGCCCAGAGCAAAAATAACGATTGTATTTGTGTTCAGTACGTTAAGGTTTCTTTTTGTTTGCGGGAAGGTTTGTAATTAAATAAAGAGAGTGTTCTTTACGATGGTTAAATGGAGACAAAATTTTGAAGCATGCACAATCGGATACCAGACGTAGGCAAATGGTCATTCTGGAATTTTACCATACATACCACCATGTACCATTTATTATGGTGTCTATGTGTCTATTATAATACATTTTTTTTTAACAGAACTGTCTTACAATATTTGTTTGATGCTGATTCTGCGCTCACGGGCCTTTTTTTTTTTTGCCCAGGGGAAATCTTTTATGGATACCCACTAGCCGGGGGAACTAGTGGCTTATGTATGTCAGACTCTTGCTACTGAGTAAAACCCCTGGGGTGGTCCTCTACATTTGCGCTGGGTGGACGAGATCATGGCTTCGTTTCGTTCCACAACCCCGTCAGCGCTTATCCTTGCGGACCCATCTTAAGGAAGGACTGAAGCCCTTTCCTCGTCATCTGAAGGCACCCTGAACACTAGGGTACCTTCCCTCTCTAGACCCTCACCGTGCAGGTAACAGATCCCCCGTATTCATTTTCCATGTTCACCGCACCACTTAGTTTGTTGTGCCGTCGGGGCGTCGGTCGTCAAGTTACGTAGTGTTATTTTCTGTTTAGTTTCTGTGGTGTCAAGGGATCAAAATAACACGCTTGATTAGTTCCACATTTCATAAACAAGATTATTTTGGTTCCAATCTATAAAGTTACCCACTTACTTAACTAGTAGATAAGTAGGTAATTAGAATATACAACACCATATATTTACCTGTTTGGTAGAGCTCTTTGTGAAGGGCTCGTCCGGGGAAGTACTAGCACCATGCCTATTCATGCCGTGAAGCTATGTGCTATGTTTCGGTATGAAGGGTGTGGGCGCTGGTAAAATTACTGGCACGTGAGGCTGAACATCTGTACGCCTCAAGTTGATGGACGCGAAACATTGCATCGTAGGACACGTCCCTGACGTGCGTGACATGCTTTGTTATCGGCGATGGTTACCACTTAACATCAGGTAGAGCTTGTTTCATTAGCTAATTGTATAAAAATACTTAAAACTGGAGATTGGTTGGTACATAAATTTAAACCACAACGAGACTGTTCGAGCGAGATTAACAAGCTGTTGCAGATATTATGAAACTAGTGGACTTTGGATATTGACCACAAACAAAGATTGGGTAAGCTTATGTAAGTAGACACCTACCTAAAGCATAACCACAAAACAATATCATTCTACCAACCCGGTACATACCTAGGCTCTAGTTTGGAAAGATCGGTAGAGTTCAAAAGCCACCGACATAACTTCCTAGTACTATTATTTAAAAGTATGTCTTCATGACGAAAATGATTCGGTAGAGTGCACTGGAAGTGAATGGAAATCGGCTGACACAGAAAAAATGTTTAGCAGTCCAATGTTCTTATGTAAAACTGATCAGGTCAAGAACTGGGAAGTCACAATTCAAAGCTAATAGGGAATGCATTCATCTGTTTGCCCGTTCAGCCTGATAGCTGTTGAATATAAATTGTATTGCACTTGAAGATACGCTATCTCGCGTCCGGGTCACCGCGTCGCCCCCGGTCAAAGCAGTTTTCTCTACGCTTCAGATAGGTAAGTAGCAACATAGGTAGGTACTAGATGTTATACGGAAAATTTCCAATAAAAAGCCCTAATCATTGTGTTTATGTTTGTAATACAAGTGAAATCAATCAAGGTGCCTATGGAGGCAACGAAAGCCAGCCAACGCTTTAAGTAGTAGTAATTCTATGAATGAAACAACGTCCAGAGGAAATGCAAAGCAATGCAAAGATGAAAATAAAAGCAGCAAATTAAATAATTGAGCAGGTTTTATTTTCCTTACCATAATAAAAATAACAACTAACGTAGTATTTGGTACACAAGCTTAAAATATCTACTTAGTAGTTACATACATTGTCAATCCTCGACCGTTCGCTTGACACGCAAGCGAACCGAGGCGATAACAAGAGAGAGCGCGACTAAAATAAACGCGACGACTGCGCCGCGGAGAGAGCTCCCACTCACGCACTATTCAGGTACTGAGTGTCTTAATAAATAACTCATATCTATGCCCAACAAGTCTTCAGAGCGGCACGTTTGGCGGCGTCTTGCAAGGCTCTGGTGAAGGCAGTCGCCGACCATCGGGCGCCCGCGACTGGTAGTAAGCGCAGTACGGCAGTGGGTCCCAGAAAGCAAACAAGGCTTCGCGCGTATCCAGCACTGTGTCCAGCAGCTTGCCCACCGTCGCTGTGTGCCCACACTTGTGAGCTGTGTTCTGACACAAGTACGGCAGAGACACTCCCACTCGTGCTCCGATAGCCACAAGTCTGTTCCCGTTCCCGTGTGTTGCACAATCCTCGCGTACGAGCCTAAATGAAACGTGGCCGGTCATCGGCCGCGCAGGTGCGAGGAACGATACGAATCTCTGAACCCACGCATCGGCATCTTCGTCTTTCTGAGGCACCAATCCTTTTCTTGCTGAGTCCACGCGGCATGTCACGTTGTTCACGGCGCGTGACTCTTTAAGAGTGGTGCAAGTCACTATTCTCTCTCCCTTTGGCTCCCTGACTATCACCCACGGTTTCTCGGCACTTATTTCACGAGGAAATCTGAATTGACATTTCTCCTCTGGCATAACGAATCTCAGCCGGTCTCGAGCACCACGAGCTCCGGCGCTTGCTATGAAGTGACGACCTTCCTTTGACGCTCCACTATCGTACCACGCTCGAACGTCTTCATCGTTAGCTATCACCCAGAACTGGGGAGTAAAGAGGCCAGCAGCGCGGCATATGCGAATAAGCTCCAAGGGATCATCCAACGTGACGACATCTCGAGCACAGGGAACAAAGCACTGACAACCCACCACTTCCAGATGCGGTTTCGCTAGGGCATCATAATACGCAGGCGTTGAGGAACTGACGGGCACGTAGAACACGACCGATTCTCTCTCGACAATCTCCCGCAGCGCTCGCGCGTATGCGAGAGGTTCTCCAGGATTCGGTCTTGGAACCGTGTAGAATCTATGAACGGCTGCAGAGTACTTCAGAAGTGCAAACTGGCCCTCCGTCTCGAAAGCGACCACTCGTGCGCCGGCCGAGTGGAAATTCCTCGCCAGATGTAGCGCCTGCACGGAGCTACCCCCGCTTATGAGTACCGTTCGGGGTTTGTTCGGGTTCTTGGAACTGATGAAGCGGCCGATCATCTTTATCACTGTCAACGGACACTGGATGCACTTCCAGAAAATGAACATCGAGGCGGCAATCCATAGCGTCGGGAGCACGACGAGAATTTGCTTCCAGGCGGGGTGGGAGACGAAAATGAGTAGCGCGAAGAACGGTCGGAGAAGTTGTCTCGGGAGCCAGGTGATGATGCGGATAAGTCTCGGCAGGGGCGGCGGGCGCTCCGGCGAGATGGCGCGTTCCTCCGGTATCAGCGAGAAGGTGGAGGAGAAAGAGCGCCTAAGCGCCGTGAAAGGCGGCGGCTGGTGCGAGCATCGCTTCACCCTCGGGGAGAACACTAGGTCGGTGTTGGAGCGCGTGAGGCGGCCGAACTCGGGCGCACAGGCCGGCATGGCGGCGAGTAGTGACGCGCGCGCAGCTCGGCCTCGCATATAAACTGCCTCGTTATCTGACACGAGCGCCGGCGCCCGCCTACCTCATCTTTGTACCCAATTAGCACCTACTTACTTTAAGAAATAAACAAATAAAATAATTAGGTACCTAAGTAGAAATCTTTTTAATCAAAGTGGGAATTGTTAGCATTATAATTATTAATGAATTTGGCCTGTAGACTTTTGAGAATACCTACCTAATGCTATCAGAAAATCTGGAATTTTATCTTACTACAATAATTCAGGGCGGTGGTGTAGGCTTGGGTAATTGTGAAGAAAACATGAACCAGAAGTAATGAAACAATAGTTTAATGATATTTTCAACAATTCACTACATACATTAAATAACATGGAATAGTGTACATATCTACAAACACTATTATTATGGACTAGCCAGTTACCTATTCTATCACAAACTACCTATTTAAACTAATGTCTTATAATTTACAGCATTCAGGAACTAAATAACAGACAAAATGAGACAAATCTGAAGTCACATAGTTTGACAATAAATAAGAGGTCTTATTCTCATACATTTACACTCTACTTCTTAAATGCAAGGGCCATACAACTATGGGGCATATTAATGTTACTTGGTAGGACAATACATTTGCGTGTTTTACACTACATCAAAATTTATTTACGATTCTTGGCTAGTATCTATTATGTACAGAAAAAACCTTTGGCTAATTTTAAAAATATTTTATACCTAAAATGTACCTCTACATTTATAATAATTTTATATTTACTAAAATTGTTATAAATATATTAGTGTTTATGCATAATGAGTGTAAGTGATGGCTAACTTCGTAATTAGTAGTTAATTAATGGTTTGTGGAAGACACAACAAATTGATAATGATTTTTAATGTGCATGAAAAAATACCTTGGTAATAATAATCATTTTACTGATAATAAATATTCATAAATCATAATGATAATGCTAAGAATACTACAAGCAATATAACAAGTGAAAGTAACAATGAAAAACAAATTATTTTGTGATGACCTTAACAACAACAACCAACATTACATCTTTGAGATAAATAAATTTATTCAAAAATAATCAGCATTCACTTCAGTAACACAATTACTACAACTTGTAATACCTTAGCTGTTGTATTAAATAATTATAATTATATGATAAATGGTACATCTGTCTCTTTCAAGTCAATGGAGCCATTCTTACAGACTATATGCAGCTCATTCTGTGGTTCCTTCTCATATCGAAACCTCTTTGGATGGGAGTCATCCATAAACCTTCCTAGTTTCAATATTTTATCATCAACTGTTATTTTTTCTGCTATCAAATTGGTTGCAGGCAAGTTTTTCAATATGTCAGTCATAAGTAGTTCAACCTTACCCTTTTCATGTATGAAGATACTGCTTTTATCTGTTAGCTGAGCTGCATGCATGAACACCTCCCCACTTTTCAGGGAAGCTTGGAGGTTGCCATCAAAGCCTGTTATATGCAAGTTTCCTTGCTGAATGACATCTATAAGCACAGACCTATGTAAGGAGTCCAACCTTATGTTACCCATCAAGGTAGTGAAATGAGATTTATCACTATAACAAGATTTGACGGCAATGGGACCTGCATGTGTGGTTACTGTGAAGGAGTTTGCCATAATGTTGTGGCATTTGATACCAGAGTTTAAGCCAGTTTTCAGTTCTATATTACTTGCTTGCAGCCTCCCATTTGTGAGGACCTCCCCCTCCACACTCTCCACTCTGATGTTCTGTGCTTTTATATCACTGACGCTGACTAAGCCTTTCTGCGTTTTGACCACGAATTCTTCGCCTTCTAGCTTAGATAGATGAACAGAGGCATTTTCGGTGGTTGTTACCTGAACTTTCAGCTGGTATGGTACCTGTATTAAGCAGACGTCGTTCCGATCCGATGAGGTATTCTTGTTTAGTAGTTCTAAACGCTTGGAAGTCTGTTTCACTTGGAAATCACTAGTTTCTTTGCCCTGACTGTATAGGGTCATTGTGAGCCTGTTATGAGCTTTGAGGTCGTTAACATCGATCGGTTGCACCTTCACGTGAATAGGGCTTTCGATGAAGATACTAGTGTTGTTTTCAATGGTCTTCTCGACCGTCCTGACTACATTCAGGTTCTTTATGTCCGGCAGGTTGCTAAAGTCTAGCATAGTTAACCTCAAAATTTTAAGGCACTTGTGGACTACCCGTGGACCCACTAAAGTAAACATTTTAACTACTTTTTCTACTTTAGAAACTAGTAAAACATTATTTTGGTGTTAATTGAATTAGAATCCTTTCATACTTTTTTGACAGCAATAAACGAACCGACCGAGATCGATGGCTGCTGACAGATAGATATGAGACATGACATTGACATACTTAACAATAGACATAGACAGACTCAAGCAGGAAGTGTACTCTACATCGAGTAGTATGCTTCTTTAACTTTAGCCTACAGGGTAGGCAGGGCGAACAAACGAAACAAAGAGTAAATAGCTGATTCTGATTCGGAGTTGATCCAGTGATGTTAGTGATACGGCAATTGCCGTAATATACGTCCACGTTTTATTTTCAGAAAATATGGTATACGGCAGGCCTTTCAATGCTGTATCAAAGAATATGGCAACTAGCTGCAAATTAAATGAAACGTTTCAATAATGGTTTTGAGATAAATAATCACTTATTTCGTTTTTATTTGTGTTTGAATTGATAACATGAGTGATTCTGTAGGACCTTCTATCTACGTCAAAAAAGACTAAAAGGGGTAAACACATCAAACAAAAATTTTGGCATTAGTGGAAAGTTTCAAAGACTGGATTGCTCCTGATGATGATTATAGAGTAAAGTGCATTTTTCAACTTTGCGACGGCATGTGACGATAGGAAACCTCTAAGGAGAATAAACAATAGAGAAACTGTTTTATTATTAAATTATAGTTGTTAAAAACAATAAAAAAATATACGGCATTTTAGTAGTTTTTCCCTTTTTAAATTATAGTACGGTAAATCAGAATGTGACATACGGCAGCCCAGATTTTTACCATGACAACACTGGTTGATTCAGAGTGCTTTGGATTGGACTGCTTTGGACGGAGTTTCGTGTTTCGTTCGTGATTGTGGTTTTTGGAAATAAAATTGCAATGTAATGAATAGAATGCCAATTATCCATCCTAGATATTAATTTAGTACAATGTAATACTTTCACAATACTTAAGCTTACCGTAACATTATGATTCAGGGTGCGGTTCTGCTAGAAGAATCGTCTGTACAACGCAAACGATCGATGAAAGAATCATGAATGCTGATTTGAAGGAAGCTTTTTCAAGTATCAAACCGATATGCGACGTGCTGATGATGTGCCCTTCCCTGGAGGGCCTGACCGCCTACATGGCCCGGGTCAAGGAGCTCAAGAAAGACGTTGTTCAGGAGTTACAACAGTATCTATTGTTCCCTCTCATTTCCCGGCTCAAAAACAATGAAATGCGGTACGTACATTTAGGAATAACGTTTGTTTACCACTATCTGTAAGTACCTATTCTTGGAAGACTTCCAATGATTGTAGAAACACAAAAAAGACTCTGAAGCAGAGATACAATCCTTTAACCACACTGGCTCGAAAGAACCCTAAGAAAACGAAGAAATAGTAATCATAGTATACCTATGTCTGTACCAATGAAATTATTATTTTTTGCCTCTTTTTCTAGTGGAAAAGAAGAAATACATTTAAAAATGTTGGAAGCGGTGAAGCTGGTGCTCGAAAAGATTACAATCAATAGCTTTGAAATGTATATGAAACTGGAGACGGGGTTACTTAGCATTATATTTGACCATGAAAAAGCTGGAATGAGTAAGTACAACATAATTAATAGATTCAGGCGTGACTTTGCGGAATTCCATTGTTAAACACAAACTAAGTAGAACAACAAATATATAGTACTAATCCGCTCATCTAATCTAAGTAAGTTAATTTAATATAGACTTGTGTGTGCACCCCACGTAACACCTGCAAATCCTGCAAAGCGAAATAAGGTGTGTTGGACACAACTATAATACCACAAGAAATAAAAAACTTAATTATATTCGACACGTGTTTCGCCTCTCTACCAAGCATCCTCAGGAAAATCGACTCTCTGTGCAATATTAGGACCTGTTGCCTTGTCGAGCGCTGAGCAGAAAGATCATCTTTTTGCTCTATATATTTGTTGTTCTACTTAGTTTATGTTTAAGTACAACATGACTTTCATAGCCAGCCAAGTCAGTGATTTTAGTTATTCAATGGACCCCCTTTCTCTGGATTTGTTAAAGATATGACAACTTTGGTTTGCAAATAGTTATGATTTAAAACAGACCTTTAAAAAAGTTAAGAAGTGACCTGGTTCAAGAAATTTTTTAATTTTATAAACCAGAAATGCTAGTCTATTTTTGGTGCTAACTGTATGCCACTGTGGGTTCACTCTTACTCGTTTCACTTTTGACATAATTATACATTCTAAGTTTTATCTATGAATCTTAGCTTTAGTCAATAGAAATAAAAAATTACTAGTCTTTGTCACTGTCAAAAGGAGTCATATCCTGGAAAAACAACAGTAAAAGAAGGAAAAAACACTTTAAGTCTGGATCCTAAACACCACTAAGTCCACCTACAGTCCACCAACTGATTGTGGATCAAAAATGAACAAAAAAAAACCAGTCCTTATAGTTTCAGATACAACTGAGGAAGTAAAGCATGCTACCCTCAAATGCCTGGTGGCCACCATGCTCCACATTCCCTATGAGTTCAAGGATAAGGTGTTGAGGACACAGGTGCCGATGCTGGCTCAGACCGTCTTTGTGTCGGTGCACATTGCTAAGCTCGAGAAAATGAGAGCTTTGAGGTAAGCTTTCACTTGTAGGAGATTTTTTAACAGTATCCATGGAAAACGCAATTAATGTGACCCATTCCTGGCCAAAACACGTATAGGAAAAAAAAATATCACAGGAACCATCGACATGACAAACTAAACATCCATTTTTTTATTGGTTTTATAGTTTACTTTTGAATACTTATGAATCTATTTTAAACAATTACTAAAAAGTTAGAAAACATTTTTAATGTGCTTCAAAGAGCCTTCCAGAGAAATACTGCTATAGTTATAGTCATTTCACACAGCATAAGTACCCCACAAAATTGTAAGCAAATTGAGTCTGTTATCTTCTAGAATTCCGTAGAATACTTCACTAGTTTCCACCAAAAGATACCATACATGTTGGATTAAACTCACAAACATGACATATTCCAGATTAACAGCCATAGAGTCGGTGGTAGCGCACACGCTCACACATCCCGAGATGACCATAGACTACCACATCCCGGACGCGGCGCTGGAGCTGCTGGCGGTGGACAGCATGCTGTCCAGCATCCTGCCCGGTGTGCTGGCCGCGCTGCAGGACGTGGCCACCAGCGCCGACAACCCGGGGAGCCAGGTTACGGCGGTAAGGACCATCTAAAGGTTCAAAGCCAAATTTATCATCCGCACTTGATGTACGGGATGGTTTTTCCGCAAGTAGGCCGCTGGTGGGCCCTTTTTGCGTGACCCAGACACGTGTGACACGTGTTGCCTGAACTTTTTTAGGTTCTACGACACGCCGGTTTCCTCACGATGTTTTCCTTCACCGTTTTGAGAGTACTGGCATAGTGCACATACATTTTTCGACAGAAAAACTCATTGGTACACGACTGGATTTGATCCCACGACTTTCGGATCGGAAGGCGGGACCGCTACCACTAGATCACCAGTGCTCTTGCATCTAAAGGTTATTTAAGTAGTAACATTTCTGTGCAAGATCCGGTTTTAGAAGTTTATAAAATATGTAGTTCCCTGGTTCATCCTTGATGTGGTCTGAAATTTCAATATAGATCAGTCTAAAGTAGCTTTTGTTTGTTGCTAATAGATTTACTACCGCCGGTTGTAACTAATTTTTATTACATCGATTATAGTCAGGCCAAAGGTCAGACTTTGATTTAAACAAATGCCTTTGCTTCCTCCTTGTATAAATCCTTCCTGTTTGTATAAATGCTTCGCGTTGTTTCATTTAAATGCTAGATTTGTGAGCGGTATGTAAATGTCCACCAATATTTATTTCTATATCTATCCTTGGAACCCAAAATATAAGCACATTTCTTCCAGGTATCCCTAGATGCGATCCACCGTATCCTCTGCCTCCCAATGCATGATAAGTACATGCCAAAGCCAAAACAGCTCCGGACCGAGGACTTTATTAAAATGGTCAGTGACAAAAAGAAAAGTGAAATTCAAGAAGTAAGCAAGAAGGGTAATTAGTTATTTTTAGAATATTTTCAATGTTGTCGTATTCTTATTGCATGCACATAGAACACCAATATAGGATAAGCTACATTTATCTGCAAAACTATTAAAAGTTCAAAGATATTTTTGATGCTAGTCTAAAAAAGGGAAGGAATAATGCTCGGAATTTGAGCTTTATTTCGACAACCTTCTTCGAGATAAATCGAAATAGTACTGGCCAAATTCATGCGAGCAGCGGTCGCCAAAGGTTATATAAAATTCCATTACTTTCGTTTTTAGCGGCCAAATAAATTACATAACTCATTAAATTAGTTTATTATGTAATTTTTATGTATCCTCCTGAACGATATTTTACCCCGAAACGTGACAACCAAGTTAACTTATCAAAGGTTTTATTTAAATTTTGTACCGAATTGAAAAATTAAATGTTACGTTATTGGCCCTGTATCATAAAAAAAATCAAACATCATGTTATTTATGCCATACCAGGCCTATTTCTTCCGTGAAGCAGCATTGCTGTGTTTCGGTTTGGAGGGTATGAGTATGATTTACTGGCACGTGAGGCTGAATATCGTTGCATCGTAGGGCACGTTGCTGACGTGCGTGATCTACGAGGCAATGCTTTGTTATAGGCGATGGTTACCACTTAACATCAGGTGGGCCATATGCTTGTTCCATCAGCTTGTTACAGAAAAAAAAATGTTTGCCATCTGACAAATTATGGTGACAGTGCCAACTTAAAGCAATGTTTAGTACCACATCTATACAGTTGCTTGTCTATCTCAGGTCAGAAGAGCGTTAAGGACATGAAGAAGAGAAGCACGGAATGGTTCGAAATGGCGGGAGAGAAACTGACTCTCATCACCAAGAGTCTGTGCATGCTGCGGATGCATGATCACTTCCTGGTTAGGAAGGAACTGGGCATCTTCTGTTACCGTCTGCTGACCGAGTGTAGCACGTGAGTATACCCAGTTTCTTGTTCTTCAACTTACCATCTGTCCAAAGAAGTCTCAAAACGCCCTACTAACAAATTTAAAAAAAGCGGCCAAGTGCAAGTCGGACTCGCCCATGAAGGGTTCCGTAGCAACAAGTAACATAATATAAAAGTTCTTGTAGTTCGTCGAAAGGTAAATTGCGGTTTAAGATTTATGACGTATAAAAAAAACTACTCTCTAGTCTAGATCGCGTTCAAACCAAATTTCGTTGGAAGTTTGCATAGTAATGTTCATCATATATATTTTTTAGTTCTATCATTCTCTTATTTTAGAAGTTAGAGGGGGGACCAACATTTTACCACTTTGGAAGTGTCTCTCGCGCAAACTGTTCAGTTTAGAAAAAAACTATATTAGAAACCTCAACATCATTTGAAGACCTATTCATAGATACCCCAACGTATGGGTTTGATGGAAAAAAAAATTGAGTTTCAGTTTCAAGTATAGGACCCCCCAAATTTTTTGTTCTACTTTTGTATTAAAATCTTAATGCGGTTCACAGAATACATCTACTCGCCAAGTTTCATCATTCTAGATCTTATAGTTTCGGAGAAAAATGGCTGTGACATACGGACGGACAGACATGACGAATCTATAAGGGTTCCGTTTTTGCCATTTGGCTACGGAACCCTAAAAAGAGGTAGCAGTCAAATTGAATACATTTTATTCTATTTGATACTTTCTAGTCACGAGACGCCTAGGGCCTTATTACGACTCTGTAAAAAAACCCTTTCTGCCCCTTCCCCATTAGTTGTAGAGGTCTAGAAGATCCCATTATTTTTCTTCTTCTTGTCTTGTCACTGGTTCCTTCAAACCAGTGTGGTGAAAGGATTTCGAGTGCGCCTCAGACAGGCTCGTGCACTTATTCTCTGTGAAATTATCACTACTAGTTTAGGTATAGTGGCGGAATGAAAATCTTCGTCGATTTTCAACTTGATTTGTTCAACGTAACACGATCACATACTACCTTTTGAAACTGAATTGACAGAATACACCGATAAGTTAACGTCACAAATTATGTTAAAATGCGTTCATGATCAAGGCACCGGTGCAAGCGAAAACCGACTCTAAGGTGACGAACATTTTCATACCGCAACTGTACGAATCAATATACAATAATGTAAAACGATAACGCACATCCCCAGTACAATGCCCGCATCGCACGGCCTATGCCTGGACGTACTGCTATCTCTGTCCAAGGACGACTATCCTGAAGTGTCGGAGTACTGCAGTACGGCGGTCAGGACTTACTTCGCGACCACCGCCACTGATAAGCACAAGGTACGATTTTAATTTAAAACATAAACACTGCCCACACCAGCCTGAACAAATCTATAGAGAAACATAGGTTTCGTCCATAGACAAGAATTCTACTACAATCCCAAGAAGAACAATAATAATTGTTCTGCTGGGGATTGTAGTAGAATTCCTGTCACTAACAATTATTGTTATCCTTACAATCTCGTCGGGTGATTGGGAGTCCTACACCTTGTCTTCCGGTACTAACCGGAAGACAAGGTGTAGGACTCATCACTAGATCCAATCACTACCAATCACTAGATTATTGTTGCTTCGTCGATTTTTTTTGTAAAAAAAAATCTAAAATAGTCTGCCCAACCTCCATGGGAAATATGCGTGATCTTATGCATGAATTAAAGCATAGTCTGGTATAGTTTATGATTTTATGTATGAATTATTGATAGTTTAAAGTTGGTGTAGCATTTCCTATGTGTGTATTACGTATATCTTTTACCTTTGTACTCTCTCAGCAGTCTTGTCCGGTGACCCATATTCATGGGACGTGTCGTTTTCATTCAATCTTCACACTTCTCTCAAAAATCTCATAAAAAATTGTCTTCACGGATGGTTACTATACTAGTTATGGTCCTTCGCATTACCAATTTAAATTGCTAATTCCGAATTTAAAAAAAAGCATTTATTTTTCTTTTACAGAGTAGGTAGTGAACACAATATATGGTGAATATTTAATAGGAACAGTAATGAGTTGGGATGTGTCTAGGAATTAACTGTAGATTTACTGTATTTTTTTAAGGTTATCAACCAAATGGAAAGCCAATTTACATCACTGCTCAGCACTCTGCCGCAGGTTTTGAATTCTATTGGTGAGTACCCATTCCATACTATATGCCAAGATTCAATAGCTCGCTTAGCTCGACACTCATCAGCTGCTTCAAAATAAAAAAGATTTGTATAATGTCCCAAAAGTTCTGAGCTGAGCGGGATTTGACACGGTTTAATGATTGCCTTAAATGTAGTTAACACTATTAAATCAATAAAAAAAAGCTTGAAAATAGCTATGAACAAGATTTCGCCGATGTTCGGGGATTTTATCATGAATTTTTAATGCAATTGTTATTGGACCGAAACAACAAAGGCATCAAAAACAAATACAATGAAGTTATTTTGAATTATAATTTATGAATTTGCACAGATAACGTGTACAAGTTGTCTGCGTTGAACCTCCTGCAAGGCTACATAGACGTGCTGGCGGACGGCGCGCGGCCGCAGCGTCTCACCGCCATGCTGAGCGTGGCGCCCACCATGCAGCAGCTCTGCTGCGCGCTGTGCACCGCCGCCGCACACAGCGCGCCGCTAGCCTTGCTCACAAGGCACGTCACCAGAGGTATAGCTATCCTCCTGAACACGGCGCGCGGCCGCAGCGTCTCACCGCCATGCTGAGCGTGGCGCCCACCATGCAGCAGCTCTGCTGCGCGCATAAAGTGGGATAAGGGCAGGTAGAGGTATTATGTACTGTACACAAGCTTAATGCTTAGTGGTTATCGTTATCTACCAGCTAACCTTTTAATAATAAGGAGATAGGTTGGGTAATCCATGCCTTTTTCTGCCGTGAAGCAGCATTGTTGTGTTTCTTATAAAAAAACTACATCTTCCGTTAAAAATTAAATGAAGACGCAAAGAAAACATCACGAGTGCTGTCTATAATACTATTAGAATGGCATGGTTGAAATTGAAATGACTCGAGTTTAGATAAAATACGTGAGCTACCTTCCAGATGTGTCAGGGCCCCCGCCGACGTGCTCCCCGTGGAGTACATTCCTGCACCTGGACAGCGTGGAGAGCGTGCGCTGCCTGCAGGCCACGTGCCAGCTGCTCGGCGCCAGCGAGTGCTGCGAGCTCATCCTCGACTCGCTGCTCGACCAGTTCAGAACCACGCCGCAACCGGAACCCGTCTACTTGTGCAACTGGATGGTGAATGGTGAGACATTACACAATATTGAAACAGAAACAAACAAGATATATGTGACACAAACTACCTAAGAAGCTTAGGGTCCGTATTCAGATAGAGTGTTTGAGTCTGAGTCGAGCCTCAAGCATAGATTTTTGACATTTATCAATGGGGAACTGTCAAAAAATTTTTGCCTCGGAATACGGGCCTAAAAAGCCTAAGAACGCTAATTGACACCAATTAGCGCTCTTAGGCCACCGAGAGCCACATGGCTCTCATTATAAAATCGTTGAGTTTCTAGACTGAATGTTATTAAGTTATAATAAGCTCTTGGTTTTCCAATAATTCAAACTCAATAAACTTTTATTCAATACGATACAAGAATAACTTTGAAACGTCTTAAAGCTAGGTGAGTCTAGGTGCCAGTTCCACGCGACCAAGCCTAGAAGAACAGGCAACAAACTACGGCTCGGTTCCTACCGTTTTTTGATATGATCCTTTTACAAATCAAAAATGGTCTAAAATAATAGCAGTGAAGTTCCAGTGTGGTGCCACTTCACTTAGTCAGACGTATGCAATGCAATAATACACAAGCAAAAGTTTCAAAGACAGCACACGCTACGCTTCAAAGTTATAATAAAGTATCTACACAGCATATATAAAAATAAGATACGAAATAGTAGGTACAGACATTGCAAATTGACATGCTAGCTAGCTAATAAAATAGTTACTCAGTTGCTATCATATTTCGTTGTAATGGTATGTTCTTTTTATTCGTCTATGACTAAATATTATCGAGAAGGAAATTAATCCCGCTACTTTACAGTCGGTATCAAAAAAAAAAATTACTAGAAAATTTTATTTTTAGCAAAGATAAATAAAACTGTTATATTGCAGCCCCTAACGCGTCAGCGAGCGTAGCGAGACGCATCCTCAACACGTACCTGGAGGAAGACATCTGGTACTCTCCGCTGGAGATCGACAGCGGTGAGCCGACGCTAACGGCTGACGATACGCTGGACGTTACCGTCTACAACCCTAGAGCTTGGACTAAGGACTGTGTGCCAGGTAATGAAAGATATCTAAAAAATGTTTGTTTATGACTTGTGGTATATGCCCACAAACATCCTTTAAAATCTTGGATAGGTGGTAAAGAACCTATAAATATTCGTTTCTGTTCGTTCTTATCTTAGGTTTGTTAGGAGCAGCTTACTGTTTGGTATATTCGGTCCGTTACGTACAATTCCCGGTTAGGATGGATCTTATTATGAGCAAGATAGTAAAACACGTTTATATGTTAGAATTGTCCGTACTTACAATAAACTCATCCAATAATAATTATAAGTTTAAAAAACTAGAGAAACCGACTTCATTGCCAAACGGCTAAACCGATTTTAATGAAATTTGTTTGGGCCAATCTTGACGTAAAAATAACCTACCAAATAAAAAAATAATTTTCTAAATCGGTTCATAAATGACGAAGGCATGCAGTAACAAACATTAAAAAAATATTTAAAAAAAAATGGCAACACCGATTTTAATAAAAATTAAAATGGGACCAATCTGGAAGCAGTACCTTTTAGATAAAAAAATAAATTTTCAAATCGGCTCACAAATGACGAAGTTATGCGGTAACAAACATTAAAAAAAAAATACAACCGAATTGAGAACCTCCTCCTTTTTGTTTGGAAGTCGGTTAAAAATGAGTTCCGTTCCCTGGAGCTTCGCATAATGAAGGTGGAGCCAAAGTTTGGCCATGAAGATGGTTTCTCAAGTTTCTTAAACTTCACTTGTTCCAGATCTATACGAAGGCGCCACAGAGACCCGTTACACGGACATTAGCTACGCTCACCCGCGCCTGCTCACGCAGCGCGCGCCGCACAGCGTGCCCACGCTCGGGGACGCGCAGAGGAACGTGGTGCTGACGTGTCTGCTCACTGAGGGCGTGGCCTTCCTCGCGCAAGCACTCGGCGACAACTACCAGCCGTATCTGCTGAGGACGCTGTGCCTCATCCTGGAGCGAGTTGGTGAGTCCGGTTAATGTACGGCCAGTTAATGTACGCACTGTTAAAACGATGCCACTTTTTTTCCACTAGAAAATTGTAAAGGCCCATGTACACTGTCGCAGATTAATATTTCGATTATTATTATTTTTATCTAGCGATGAATATTTGTACTAAACAAGCAGCCCCTTTGAGGTTATTGGGAAAAAAACATTCTCTGGCACTGCGGCGACCGCTACCGCGGCACGCTCGCTCTGCTCGCTCGCCTTGTGCGTAATTTTTATGTTCTAACATATATAAAGTATCAAGGACAACCTATAAGTATCCATTGCCAGAACAAAAAAGTAAATGATCATATTTGAATTGCTCTAGTGTGCATGTGGCTTAACTGGCATCGTAATAACAGTGTGTACAATAACATGATGTACATTATCGCCTCCCGAGTTGGTGAGTGTAAGAGAATGAGTGAAGAGCCGAGAGAGTCCTAGTAGTGGTGTAGCCAGGGAATCGAACAAACGCCCACACTCTCTGCCTTCTGCCCCACGCGCAGAAAGCAGAGCTATTAACAACTACCAATTATTATTAACATTATTATTTTCTTTCGTCGTTAAAAAACTCGTCCAGTGTGTAGTATTAGGGCGAAAACTATGCATTGAATAATAATTAGAGTTTTATTTAGCTTTATAGCACGGCAATCAATAATTGATGCATTCCGACGCCAACTTTTTTTTTCCGACTATTGATGTGTCTCGTTGCCTGATCTCAGTAGGGATGTCATATTCCCAAAACCGGCTAACAGTTGTAAGTTTTTTGTAGATTCTTCTACAAAAAACATACAACTGTAAAACTAACTTACTTACAAGGTCAAAATTCTGTAAGGTTTTTTTTCAAAAATGTTGTATACTATCCAGGCAGTGAGTACGAGCTAGTGCACCTCGCGGGGCTGAAGGCGATGCACGGTATAGCCCGCGCGTGCGGACACGCCTCGGTGGGAGACCTCATCCGGTGCAACGCTGACTACTTCACTAACCAGATCACGCACAAACTCAAGAAGGTACTGGAACACAGCTTGCTGATTGAATATTGGTTTATGTCCTTTTTTAACCGACTTCCAATCAAAAAGGAGGAGGATCAATTCGATTGTCTTTTTTTTTTTTTTATGTTTGTTACCGCATAACTTCGTCATTTGTGAGCCGATTTGAAAAAAATATTTTTTTATCTGAAAGGTATGTACTGCTTCCAGATTGGTCCCATATTAATTTTATTAAAATCGGTGTTGCCATTTTTTTTAAAATATTTTTTTTAATGTTTGTAACTGCATGCCTCCGTCATTTATGAACCGATTTAGAAAATTATTTTTTTATTTGGAAGGCTATTCTTACGTCCAGATTGTTTCAAACAAATTTCATTAAAATCGGCTTAGCCGTTTGGCAATGAAGTCGGTTTCTCTAGTTTTTTAAACTTATAATTACAACACAACTAGTTAACACAATTAGTTGATAGAACAAGCATATGGCCCACCTCATGTTATTTGGCAACCATCGCCTATAACAAATTATTGCCTCGTATATCACGCACATCAGGAACGTGCCCTAGAATGAACCGCCCTGGCTCCATCAACTTGAGGCATACAGATGTTCAGCCTCACGTGCCAGTAATTTCACCGGCACCCACACCCTTCAAACCGAAACAAAGCCATGCTGCTTCACGGCAGAAATAGGCATGGTGGTAGTACTTCAGTGGGTGGTCGGTAGAAGCTCTCAATTCGGTGGTTTTTTTAAATGTTTTTTATCGCGTAACTTTGTTATTTATGAGTAGATTGGAAAAAAAGTTTATACTTCCAGATTGGTCCCAAAAAATTTTCATCAAATCTGTTTAGCAGTTTGGCCATGAAGTTTGTTTCTCAAGTCAACGTCAAATATATGTCTTTATTCAATGATATCACAAGGATCATTGAAACGTCTTAAAGGTAGGTGAGTCTAAGTGCTAGTTCTATGCGACCAAGCCTTGAAGAACCGGCTACGACTTGGTTCCTACTGTTTTGGTATGATCCTTTTACGAAACAAAAATAAAAATGTTCCTAGTCTCTTACAGTATTTGATATAATGATTTATGTTTCAGTCTTGGAGTTGTGAGTCGGCGCTGCAGATATTATCTGTAGTGATGGAGTACAGTGACGCTACTATACTCGACTGCATGTACGGAATTGTTGAAGATGTAAGTTGGCTATTTGCTTAAAAAAGAAAAACAAATCAAACCTTTTATTTGCAACCTTGTGAACTAAAATTGGTTACACATACTTATAACTAAACATCATCTTCCTGCCTTATCTTACGCTTAGTGGGGTCTAACAGGGTTTCTTCTTCCACTCACCTCTATCATTCGTCATCTCAGTGCTCAGTTCTTTCCTGTTCATGTCATCCTTGACGTAGTCCATCCATCTTTTCTTCTATAAACACCATCCACATCCATTACTTTCCTCGTAATATGACCCTCATCCCTCCGCATGATATGCCCATACCATGCCAACCTATTACTCCTCATCTTGTCCGTCACCGGGACTAATATAAGAATCAGGGGCTCAATTCTAGACCAGTGACTTTTTTGTCACGGTAGATATTTATATCACAATGATTTTATATCTCGAATGTACGACCTAGTACCATGCTACTATGCTTTTATTTTCTGTGTTTTTCTAAATTCGTTTATTTATACGCTTCAAATTGAGGTTGATCATTTTCGATAGATTGTTTCCACAGCTTTAAATTTATTTTGTACCATATTGTTTTTGCATTCGGCTATTGTAGGCCAGGATCGTAGCAAGTATAGATTAGCGTAATTTCATGTATGTAATTATTTGTCAGGTTCTAGTCCAAAGCTGTGATAAATACCACGAGAAGAATCTGACCGCGTACTTGCAAGTATTCCTAACCTTCGTGGATTGCATCCGCAAGTGGTTCCCTCTCGATGAGACGCCCAAACCTGAAGACGTATCGGAGGAAATCGATCTATTAGCAGAGGTAATTATATTTAAAAATCACTTGAGAAAATGACTATTAAAAATAATGAAATATAATTATATGTTTTGAAAGATAATTGCAAATTTTATGTTAGTAGTTACATTTTTTTTGTACGTCTGGATTGAATAAACTGTTAAAAACTGTACCTGCCGTAGTTAGAAGATGTTTTTGGTACAACAGTTGTGCAATAAATATTTCTGATTTATGAAGTTAGTTCTAGGGCTCAATTCTAGACCAGTGACTTTTTTGTCACGGTAGATATTTAACAAGAACTGTCAGTTTCTTTAGTGATTTTGTGTAATTTCTTGTGTGCATCTCTATTATAAAGTAAATTTATCTCTTTTATTCCCTATTTTCTATTGCCCTCCATTAAAACCAAAATTTACCTTTAGTTCCATTTATATTTCGTGTTACATAGGTAAATTGTACATTTTCCAGTTGAACGAGTACGTGCGAGTAAACCACGAAGCGGAGAGGTTACTGAGCGACTGCGATTTCGACAGCGGGAAGACCTTAGAGGAGATGTACAAAGAAGACGCCAAGAAGGACGATGACTTAGATTACGATGACCGAGTCACGCGTGAGTCTCTTTCCAATCCACACCACACTCGTAATGCTATGTGGGGTTATACATATATCATGCCTGTTTCTGCCGTGCAGCAGGATCGCTGTTTCGGTTTGAAGGGGTTTGTGGGTGCCGGTGAAATTACTGGCACGTGAGCCCTTTGTACGTCTCAAGTTGATGGACGCAAGGCAGTACATCGTAGGGCACGTTCCTGACGTACGAGACCAGACATTTCAAAGCACAGAAAAGCAAAAACGCTTTTGCTTACGCAAAAGTCTGTGTTTCAAAGTGTTCCTGGTTATTATGTTAATATTTTAAAGAATTAGCTTTTGGATTTTAGTATGTAACGAATAAACTCAAAACTACAGGACAGATTTCAAAAATTATTTCATTATTAATAAGCTACATTATCCCTGGATAGCATAGGCTATATTTTTAACATTTACAAAAAACATGGTGAAAAATGTGAAGGCATTGCAACCTTTGAAGTTTTCCACCCGTGCAACGCTGGGACTGATCGCTCAAAACATGTCAAATGCACGAAAAAGCCTCTTTGAGGCACACTTAAAATCCTTTCACCACACTGGTTCAAAACAACCAGTGACACTATAAGAATAAGAAGAAAAATAAAACAATAACCTAGTAAATAAACCAGTAGAAAACAAGGACACTAAAAGAAGAAATATATATCGATACTGGAGAAGTGCGTCGTTTCTGTCTTCTACAGCAGCAAAAGGATCTTGAATTTTACTGCTGTAGCACTAATCGCATAATGCCTAGCTACATCATCTTATTGTTTTTTATTTTCACAGAAGAACCGCCATCCCCACCCCAGCACGCGCGGATTACTCTCACCATCTTGCAGCGCAGCACGCATTTCATCTCCTCCCCGCATCGCGAGCACGCCATCCTAGCGATGCAGATCCTAACCCGGGGCCTACCACTGCTAGGGGCGTACGAAGACTGGTTGTTGCCGCTAGTGCACTCCGCGTGGGCTCCCCTGGTCTCGCGGTGGCGAGGCCGCGACCCGCCCGTGCTGCGGCGCGCGTTCGATCTCCTGCTGACGCTAGCGGGACTGGCTAAGGACTTTATTACCAGTAGGACCGTCAAGTGAGTCTTCGTTCCCTTTCAAATCCGTAGATAGATAAAAAATATTTGCCTAAACATAGACACACACATAATATAAATAATAAACATATAATATAAAAAATGTAAAGTCAAATTACAATGAAAAATGTAAACCAAAACAAGTCATAAACTATACCTAAACTTTCCGTGTACCTAACGCCTGTCCCGCGTGAAACCTCGTCGATTGTATCAGATATTTTGAGTAGAGCAGACAAGGGCAGAAGAAGCAGTCCCACTTCGTCTTTTAGCATCTCCTTACCATCGAAATGTAATGTCAGCCCCTTACAGAAACTTACGTCTATCAGTGCACTTCTTGGGTTCAATTTACACCGCCGCGGAATGGAACGGAAGCGACTTTTTAGTATATAGCATAACTAGCTGTGCCCGCGACTTCGTCCGCGTGGTATAATGTCTTAGACATTGGCGTCGTACTACGCCACACTTTCATCCCCCCCGCATTCCTCTCCGAACTCCCCCCACTCTCCTCAACACCCCCCCACATTCCCCCCGCACTCCCCCCAGACTCCCCTCCACACTCCCCCCGCACCTCCCCTCTACACTCCCCCCTGTACTCCCCTCCACACTCCCCCCGCACCTCCCCTCCACACTCCCCCTGTACTCCCCCCGCATCCCCCCTCGCTCCTCCCCTCCACACTCCCCCTGTACTCCCCTCCACACTCCCCCCTGTACTCCCCTCCACACTCCCCCCTGTACTCCCCTCCACACTCCCCCCTGTACTCCCCTCCACACTCCCCCCTGTACTCCCCTCCACACTCCCCCCTGTACTCCCCTCCACACTCCCCCCTGTACTCCCCTCCACACTCCCCCCTGTACTCCCCTCCACACTCCCCCCTGTACTCCCCTCCACACTCCCCCCTGTACTCCCCTCCACACTCCCCCCGCACCTCCTCTCCACACTCCCCCCTCTAACTCCCCCCTGTACTCCCCTCCACACACCCCCCGCACCTCCCCTCCACACTCCCCCTGTACTCCCCTCCCTCTACCCCCCCCAGCACAAACTTTGAATGTCATATTTTTTTATATCAAATCAACAGACTAAAAAATAAGTTTTAAGTTTCTAGCTCTAAAAATGACGATACTTCCATACAACTTTCAACCCCTATTTTCAACCCCTTACAACCCTTTTTTCGCAATAAAAAGTAGCCTATGTCCTTCCTCAGGCCCTCAACTATCTGTGTACCAAATTTCATTTCAATCGGTTCAGTAGTTTTGGCGTGAAAGCCAGACAGGAAGACAGACAGACAGAGTTACAAACGCATTTATAATATTAATAAGGATTAACTTTATATCAATTGTACACACAAATTAAATAAGAGCCAAAAAAATTGTCGCGCGTCTTCCGCGGTATCCTCGCGCATTCTCGAGAATTATCCGGCGATGCCTGGTGCGATTAATTCCTGCGTCATGAGGCAAAATTGACGCTTCCATTCCGCGGCAGTGTAAATTTAGCCTTAGGCTGATGACGAGGTAGCCCCCGTACAAAACAACAACATCTGTTCGACTGACTGTTATACAAAAGCAAGTTTGGACATCCAACGTCTGTATCATCATCATCATCATCATAATCATCAACCTGAAGAAGTCCTGGACATAGTCACTACGCTTGGCAGACGGATTGGTGACCGCAGTATTTGTGTTATATACCTATTTTGGAAATGCTGCTGCCCATTTCCCGGTTGTGTTCCCTTAGTCGCCTTTTACGACATCCACGGGAAGTGATTGAGAGGTCCTATTCTTTGCCGGAACCCCACGGGCCACGTCTGTATATTTTGTTTTATTTGTCAACAGAGAAGTGCTCCCAGAGATCTACAAATTCCTCCACAAATCCGCTAGAGACAGCTACCTGAAAGACACTGGCTCCTACTACCGGAGCAGTCAAGCGTACACATTACAACAGACTGCGTTGGACGCGTTACCGAGCTTAGCGTGTGACCTGGGGCTGGAGGATCAATGTCTGGTGGACGCCATGTCGGCTGTCGATCCGTATTTATCGAAAAAACAACCTAAACCTTTGCAGGTGAGTGAGAATGAGCTAGCTTTATGACTGGGATCGAGATCTTGGAACAAATGTTTACATCTGCAATTTTTTTTATACAACGAGCTGATGGAACAAGCATGTCCACTTGATGTTAAGTGGTAATCGCCTATAACAAAGCATTGCCTCGTAGGTCACGCACGTCAGGAACGTGCCCTATGCACTGCCTTGTGTCTATCAACTTGAGGCGTACAGATGTTTAGCCTCACGTGCCGGTAATTTCACCGGCACCCTAAAACCAACTAAAAATACTACTTATCGTATCGTATTGAAACGTAATTTATTTCGTATTCTATTTCCTTAACTTCAAACACTTGTTTCATTGATCAATACGTTCGAGTTAAAAGTTTAGAATTATAAATGTCGAAGATTAGGACAATGCCCTTTCGCAACGTATAATCCTAACCACAATTATTATACATATTGTTAAAATTAAATCTCTTTTGTCCTCAGACATCAGCCGTAAACTTTTTCAAGAAGATTCTTGACTACGACTACGGAGCCGCGTGGTACCATCTACGGGAACTCTGCAACAACGAAATCATCATCAACCCGCCAGAGCTAAAGTTCTTAAAGCTAGAACCTATTGTAGGCACGCCAACACAACCTAGGGACAAAGACTATGATGCTAATATCAAACTCATATTTGATTATATGGTGTCATAAGAATAAATGTATTAGAATATTTTTTTTAGTTTGAATTTTAACTTGTTACTGGTAGGTTAGCTACTAACTCAACCTAGTCGTTTGTAAAAGTAAGAAATACTATACAAAAAAAAACAAAACTTTTTAAGAATAATCCTGTCTTATCAATCTTATCATGCATGTATCCATAACAAAAATCTGACATACGTCATAAAGAAATAGTAGAAGGGTAGTAAGGGATGGCTGGATAATTTTCAATGTAGTTCTATGTATGAAAAGTGGTATTTATTTATCAAAGTATATCTTTAAAACAATCTAAAATAAGAAAACTATACCTAAGCTAGTTCAGATTCCAAAATTTATTAACTTCTCGGCATCTTCTCTTAGTAAAATAGGTTAGGTTCAAGAATAAAAAACTTATAGGCAGTAATAACTTCAATTTATTGTTTTATACAAAACAATCTCCACAAACCCAAATCGCCATTGATCTAACAGTGCAATGTCGCTAACCCGCACAATAGTTTGATATTTATTATTTAGTCACTAGTTATAGTTTAAAATAACATTGTATACCTACTGCAGATATTTGTCCATGTAAACGTAAATGTGTTTCAATTACATAAAGTAAATGTGAGAAAGTGAGTTTTGAATTATTTAACAATTGCTTAAACCCTGAAGCGTATATACATCCACAACATCCTAAATGAACTGGTAACTTTTTAACAAAATATTTATTTAATTTTCGCCTAATACTACGACGAAAAAGTAAGTTCGTATAAGCTAGTAGCAAACTTTTTTGGCCTCTAAATAATTTTAAAACCTCGGTTTGACGTGCTTTTTGCCATATGACGGAAAACATTAATAAAATGGACTGGAAATACATTTTCCGAACACAAACATGAATGTGGAAATCGAACTTCATATTTGTGATTGGAGATTATATGAAGTCATTTTTTTTTAGCCATCCGTCATCTGTCACGCGCTAAGTTATCTTGCGCGGACTCTTGTACCAAGCGTCTGAGTTACACACTGTTTTTTCGTGAACGCGAGCCATTTTCCAAATTTTTCGCGAGAGTTCTCAACACGCGTTCAAACCGACTTCAAACCCTTCTTGAGAATAGCCATTTTTGAAAAAATATAAAAGAAAACAGATTATGTTACTCGGACACTGATACAGATATGAATTTATAATAGCGGTCATCTAAACAAATAGTGATCTTTTAGTATTTGAATGACCAAACAAGCTCGCCACAAACGCTTTCAACAAATCGTACACAAAATAAAATTATAGTAAATTTTGCACAAATCATGCTATTTGAAATAAAAAACAAACACTCCTTGAAAAGATTCACATTCTTAACTTCAATAACAAAAGATATTTCAATCAAACAAAATATCATAAAACTTTAAATCTTAACGCTAAAATAACAACTTCGTAAAAGCAGTGTGCCAACAAAACCAGGATCTGTAATAGGTTTACTTAAAATACATTCGTTTGGGAAATAACATTAAAAATGCATTATCTAAAGGAGAGATCGGGAAAACATTAAATACAATAGATTCGAACATTCCTTACAAACACGATATTAGTTTTAATGAATTGGCATTACTATGAGTTTAATGCCCGGGATACACGAGGCCAGTTTTTCAAACCAGGATAAATAAATAAATATTGCGGACAATCCACACAACACTATCTAGCCCCAAACTAAGCGGAGCTTGCAATAATGGGAACCAGATAGCTGATTACTTACATTTTTTTTTTTTGTAAATACATACTTTGAATACAATATAACACCCAGACAGAGAACAAACATCTATGTTTACCACACAAATATTTGTTCTCGATGGGGATCGGCGCAAAAGGCTATCTTGCTATCCTGGCTTGAAAAACTAGCCTCGTGTATCCCAGGCATAAGTTTTCAAAATTTGTTATTTTTTTATATACATTTAAAAGTATAAATGTAAGATTTCAAGCACTATGTATAACTTTAAATGTCTTCTTATTAGTAAGTATTTTGGGCACTCAAGTTACAATGAGGGAAAGATAATTCAACCTTTCAAGGTTCTGTGTTGAAAATGTGAAATTAAAATATCTTCAACCACAGTACTTTTTGACGTATAATTTTCACAGTTAAATAAATGTGTAACATTGGAATGGCTTATTAAGATTAAATATTCCTTATAAAACGCGCGATACAAACCACCCTTAAATAAATTATTATTATCTAAATTGCACTAACTAGATTTTACATTTAACTACGAATATGAAACGTGATCCGTATTTTATGCAATAATTCATGTTATCTAATTCAAATACTTTTTTCTATTATATTTTCAATCTAATCGTGATATCATGACGTGGTATTTTACTATTGGTAATTAAGGGGGTACGATTTCCATACAAACTTAATTTACACAACTATGGGCGAATAAAGTATTAATGTACACTGAAATAGCTGTAATAGGCTTTTACAGTGGTCCTTATTACCGGCCAGTTATATAAAGTTGGAGTGTCAGCCGTTGGTCGTGGCAGTCGGGGCTTCAGAAACAGAACTAACAGACTTTTACGTCTATTTTGAAACAGTTGTTTTAAGCTCATTCACGTATTCAATGCCGAGTACCCGTTAGAAAGAATGACGAAAAAATTTCTTTTTTGGTTTTTTATTAATATTTCTGTTATCCTACAGTTTTCTCCAACTTTATATAACTGGCCGGCAATAAAGACCACTGTAAAATTCTATTAAAGCTATTTCATTGTACATTTATACTTTGTTTGCCCATAGTTGTGTAAATTCAGTTTGTATCGGAATCGAACAACCTTAAGAACTTTAATTAAAAACAAAAACGTTATGAAAATCATTTGAAAATGCAATACAAAACTGAAAAATCCATTATAATTTACCACTAACTCTATGGTTATATAATAGGCAAAAAAAGATAATTAAAAAAACTTAAGTGAACATCAATATCATTAAAAAAAAGCTAGTAGTTTTTCATGCGAGATGTCCTTTGTCTAGCTAGGACTTCATATTTATTTTTCTTGTTCTAGTAAATTTGGGTCTAAGTATGTACTAACTAAAAGTTGTTTAAATCACGATTAAATAATGACATGTGTGTTTTTTATTCTTATAGTGAACGCTTACTATGCACAATCACAAAACTAAGTAAATTCCAATAAACTAGAAGAGTCTGGACCGTATTTTATTGTCTATGGCAGTGCAAGATTATATTACTAATATAGGCCAGGTTATAAGCCTATTTTACACTTGCGTCTATCGCCACAAAGCAACAAACAACGATACGGGAAGGTGTAACTTAAATACTGTCTATATTTTGAGAAGAAGTTATAGGTAAACCAATTAAGGTGGTACGATTTCCATACTAATTAATTTTACCATTTATGGGCGATTAGAGTATAATTGTACATTGTCCACTGAAATTAATGTGGTTGGCTTTCATATTAGAAATAAAGATATTGGTATTTATTCCGATAAAACTTTAATAAGTTAAAGAAAACTGTAGATTGCCCAATAGTACAAAATTCAAATATGCATTTATTTTCATTTACAAAATTGTATTTATAACAATTCTTCTTCTTCTTATCGTGTCACTGATTCTTTCGAACCAAGTGTGGTGAAAGGATTTTAAGTGCGCCTCAAAGAGGCTCCTTTCGTGCACTCCTTTATAACAATAAAAAATCGGTTGTCTGTAAAATCGGTTTACTGACGATAGTTGAACGTGATAACGTCATAAGAAAATACTGATGGAATGGTTGCATTTTTCAAAAGAAAATTTTAGTTTTACTGAATTGAATTGAATGTGAATGAAACTGAATAATACTGAATGAAACTGAATGAAACTGAATGAAAATCCGGACCCGGACCCGGACCTGGACCCGGACCCAGACTGAACCCTTACCCTTACCCTCATTTACCCTTACCCTCATTTACCCTTACCCATTACCCGACCCGGGCTCGGGCTCAGGTAAGTGGAACGACGAAACGACGTAACGACGCATGAGTCATGTTTTTTCGTGCGTGCAGCCGGCTCCATCGATTTATAAGACGTTATCACGTCAAAAATGCATTTTTTGGTTCTTTATTATTATCGCCGTCAAATTACAGTTTTGTTATATGAAACCCAGATACAGTTATTTTAATGCACAAGTGTCATCATCGCCTTCTTGCCCATAGCCCAAATAAGTAGGGTCGGCACAACATGTTTTCTTCCTTCACACACCTCTATCATTCATCATCTCAGTGCTCACTCGTTTCTTACACACTTTAAAAACAAAAAGCACAATTATACTCGGAAAAAATCAGTTGTATAGAAATCGAACCACCTTAAATGACAAACAAAACATCTGCCGCCCGCTCTCACCTCTATAAGCGTGGACTGACTTACGTGTTTTATCTATAGTTCTGCAGCGCATCCTAACACACCCCTCCGATATTGCGTTGATCACGTGGTTCGATATTGAGCGGACATGTTTGTCACTTCCTATACTAAGGCCGTATGCAGCAACAATGCGTAAAGTGGGTGATCCATTTGCAAGCTAAAACCGGCAAGCCTGCGAGCCAAAGGTATAAACAGCCAATGGAGCACCTAAAAGACCGCGGTTTTGTTGCTGCTCCATTGGCGGTTTATACCTTTGGCTTGCAGGCTCGTCGGTTTTAGCTCGCCAATGGATCGCCCACTTAAGCCTGTGTCTAGCCTCAAGCATATAAATATTTACTGTTCTCCACTGAGAAGTCTCAAAAATCTGCTTGAGCTTAGACTCAGACTCAAGCATTGCTACTGCATAGCCTATAGAATACATACCGGTGATAGTCACCCCTTGTCCCACCCAGTCCAAACTCTCCCTAAGTGCTCACTTCCACGCCATTTTGAGCATCTTCCGTGCGGCGAAGTATTTGGTGCTGTATGTAGCCACGACCAGCGCGGCCAAGACCACTGTTATGAGGTAGTAGTCGAAGTCGTCCTTTAGGAGATCGAAGGTTTTTGAAGGCGCCACTCGTGTGTAGAATAGATCTGTGAATTATTTCAATAAAGTATGTAAGGCATTTGACGAATATTGGTGAATGTAGGTACGGCAAAATGGTAACGATTCAAGTGTTAGATTTTTTTTTACTTAGCACTATGTACGAACACAAGTGGCCGTTGGTCGACCGACATTGTTGTGAGTGCTGGGAATAAGTGGATGAGACTCGTAAGGGTAAGTGTGGGAAAGAGAAGGGCTATACTCAGCAGTGGGATGATGACAATTTATCTTATTCTAACAACTCTAAGACCCGTATGCAGAAACAATGCTTGACTCTGAGTCGAGCCTCAAGCTTCATTTTGACAGTTCTTCATTAAAAAAAATTATGATGTAGCATATATTATGTTACCCAGTCCAGTAGCCAGCACCAAGCAAGTAGACTCGAGTCCCGAGGGCGCGGTGTGTATGGCGCGGATGCGATGCACGCTCATGTTGTAGTTGATGACGGCTTCAGCGGGCAGCGGCAGTTCGGGCGCGTACGGGACGAGACCCTCCTCGCGCTCCGCCGCCGACGGGGACACGGGCCGGCGCGGCTCGAGGTACACCCACGGCATCTCTACTATGGCGCCCGTTGATAGCGCCACTGGGAATTTGATAAATTGAGTTTAGTTCATTTTTATCCGCAGTTCGACTGACGGCCGCTCTCAAAATTTTATCTATCTCTTGTTCGCCTGAAGATAGAAAAGACTGTCTATCTGACATTACACTTCTAGGACAAAACAAGAGATTGATTTATCTACAGCTCAAGATGTTAATCATGTCGTCGACCCTACGTCGAATATTGACTGATGAAGGCGAGTCTCTCGGCGTGCGGCGCGCGCGAGCTCGCCAGCGAACTGAACGCCGCGCCTGCTGACGTCAGCGAGTGTAGTGTAGTGTAGTGAGTGACTCACATAAGACGTGTTTGTCTGTGAGCGCGCGCTCGGTCCGCGTGGGCGAGGCGGCGGTGGGCGCGGCGGAGAGGATGAAGGCGAGTCTCTCGGCGTGCGGCGCGCGCGAGCTCGCCAGCGAACTGAACGCCGCGCCCGCTGACGTCAGCGAGTGTAGTGTAGTGTAGTGAGTGACTCACATAAGACGTGTTTGTCTGTGAGCGCGCGCTCGGTCCGCGTGGGCGAGGCGGCGGTGGGCGCGGCGGAGAGGATGAAGGCGAGTCTCTCGGCGTGCGGCGCGCGCGAGCTCGCCAGCGAACTGAACGCCGCGCCCGCTGACGTCAGCGAGTGTAGTGTAGTGTAGTGAGTGACTCACATAAGACGTGTTTGTCTGTGAGCGCGCGCTCGGTCCGCGTGGGCGAGGCGGCGGTGGGCGCGGCGGAGAGGATGAAGGCGAGTCTCTCGGCGTGCGGCGCGCGCGAGCTCGCCAGCGAACTGAACGCCGCGCCCGCTGACGACCAGCGAGTCGCGCCCTCGTATAGCTCTATCGAAGCTGCAAAAAGAAGTCCAAATAAATAAATCAAAAGAGATGTTTCATAATGCGCTAGGTCTATGTACACTTGACAAAAATGCGGAAAATTATGAAGATAATCACTGAAATACTAAATTCACAAATTTATAATAAAGTAGGTTTTACAAAAATGTTCAATAGTGGTTGATTTTTGTAGTAGTGAATACCAAAAGGCGCCGCCACGACAGTTTTACCGCAGTGACTGACACAAATAAGTGTCAGTGCCATGCCATTTGACAGTTTAACTGCAGAGACTGACACAAATAAGTGTCAGTGTCATGCTAATTGACAGTGTTAGTTGTCAACATTTTATTTCTACTACTTCTCGTTATGTCGGTCCGCCATGTTTTGGGTGTAATGTGTTGCTCTCTTTGACCATGAAAATCTTTATGTACAATCAAAATTAAAAAAAATATCATTTTAAACCGAATTCTACATTGCTAAGCTGTATTTAAAATATAAGTGTACATAGACTTGGCATGAGCTCCATAGTTCCATAAAACATGTAATTTATTCCATAATATGCAGTGTATTCTGATGTGTATCTGACTGTAACTAGCGACACATACTAGTTACTGTAGCGCTGAGCGATACGCGGAGGGGATAGCTGCGCATGCGTCGTAGTGTGCCAGGTCGCGCACACTGGATGTGTGGATGTGTGCAGAGTGTCTTATTGGTTCAGAGAGCGGAGTGCGACTGGAGAGCCAATCAGCGCTACGCACGCCCGCCCCCCTCAGGTACTTTATTTTTGACTTCTGCGCAATAACGGTCAGCGCTAGAGTTATGTGCCGCTACCTATACTCACCAACTTCAACTCTGCGATGTTTATCGTTATGGTAGACATATGCGAGAGAGTTGTCGGTATGCACCGCTAGGGGCGTGGCGCGCGCTCGGCGGTGCACCTGTGACGTCACCACCGCGCCCGACGCTGCGTCCACGCACGCCGCTACCACCATATCTGGAAATTAACACACGATGTCATACTCAAGTCAAGTCAAGTCTAATATGGTATTTATTCAAGGATCACTTTGAAACATTTTGTGGCGGCTAGGTACTTTGATGTCGCGTCGCCAGTTGTCTCTCCCCGCTCACACTGTGCGAACATGTAGCCTTAGTGCAAATAAAGAAGTATTTGGTACATGAGTTTATTATCCTCAAGAAAAATAGACAATTTTAGGGCTAGCGTCTCTTCTTCAACCCCTAAACATCTTTTAGCTAGGTGAGTCTAGGTGCTAGTTCCACGCGACCAAGCCTAGAAGAATAGGCAACAAAATACTGCTTGGTCTAGGTGCCAGTTTTTCGCGGTTCCTAGCATTTGTTTGTACTTATTTTAAGTCGTCTAAATGAGTCATTTTAAAATGTCTCAAAATTACCTATAAGTTTGAGGGTTAGCAGTATAGTCGCAAGCGAGTAATTTTAAGACGTATACGTCTTAAACAAGTTATTTACCTATAAATTTGAGGTAATTTCTACCTTCTTCTTATTCTAATCGTGTCACTGGCTTTTTCAAACCAGTCTGGTGGAAGGAATATAGGTGCGCCTCAAACAGGTTCCTTTCTGTTATGACTACCGTGGTTATTGGCGGCAGTCTTGTTTTTCTTCGTCCGAATTAAACGGGTCTTATTGAGACATACGTCTTAAACGGGTCTTATTGAGACAAACGTCTTAAACGGGTATTATTGAGACATACGTCTTCAACGGGTCTTATTGAGACATACGTCTTCAACGGGTCTTTTTAGACATAATAGTCTTAAACGGGTCTTTCAACGTCTCATACAGGTTTTTTAGAGACGGGTCTTAAACGGGTCTCATTGAGACAAATGTCTTGAACGGGTCTTAGAAACATACGGCTTATATGGGTCTCATTGAAACAAACGTTTTAAACGGGTCTTATTGAGACAAACGTCTTAAACGGGTATAATTGAGACATTCGTCCTCAACGGGTTTCATTGAGACATACGGCTTAGACGGGTAATTTAAAGCACGCGGCCCAGCGAGTGCACGCGCTCCCACGCAGGCTTGTGCGCTATGGCGGCGATGTACCTTTGTGCAATGGGTCGGCTAGCTGTGCGACGACCAGCAGCAGGTTGGGGTTGGAGTACTTGTAGAGCACGCTGCGGTCGCCCAGCACGCGGCCCAGCGAGTGCACGCGCTCCCACGCAGGCTTCTGCGCTATGGCGGCGATGTATCCCGTCCCACCACCGCCCAATGACACCGACCATGTCTTGATGGCCACCACTTTCTGGAATTTAAATCGGTTTAAATCAGAGGTTCACAACCTTTTTTTTCTCATCGACCACTTTCAAAATTTTGCCCTGCCCTGCATTTAGCTACAGCACATTTAGCTACAGCTATATTCGTCGACAAAAAATGTTAATGGCTCGAACTATGGACATTTGCGTAGCGGCCGAGTTCTTACCACGAATGTACAGTTTTGGAAAAAAGTGAAAATTGACTGGTTCATTAATTAGTTCATAGGTGAAGCCAACATTTTAGCTTTTCACTACCGAAACTAGATACATTTACGTGGGTCCCCGCTTAAGAATTGTGAACCCCCATTTCTTTGTCACGCCATCGTAGACCCCCGTCGGTGTCTCCCGTGGACCCTTGGGGGTCCACCTGGACAATATTGGGAATCAATGTTTTAAATACACAATACATAATATCTAACCAGTTGAAATAATTATTATATTAGGTATGTAATGTACAAATTAGTTTGTTCTAGGTCTATAATTTTATCCTCTTTTCCATTTACTTTAACTACACCGCCGTCAATTGATGTTTTTTATCGATATCAATGAAAAAATCTAAAAAAAATTACATAGTCACTGCCGAAAAACAAAGCAAAACATCACAAAATCTTCAACTAATTAATGGAATTTTCGGTTATGCGCCTTTAGTGCTTGTACGTAACCGGGTTTCATAACCAGCTACGTAGAAAGATTCATTTTTCTTATATAGAAAATTACTTATTGTACACCTTACAAACTAACAAAAAGAGAATTTAACACATAAATATTATTCAATAAATGTACAATGGGTGGTCTTACCGCTATTTCTTCCAGGCAACCTTTGGAGGAAGAGGAATTAAAACCTATGGAAGATTGGCTGGATGCCTTAGAGGTTACCAACTAATAAAAAAGTTCAGTCATACAGGCGATGTCTTTCAGTTTTAGACGCAGAGTGTTAAACAAAAGTAATAGGAATAATGTTACCTCTCCATTGTATTTGAGCGCGTATCCTTGTAAGTTGGCGGTATGTTTCTCAGCGACGTATATAAACATGTTTTCTACCAGCGAAGCCGCAGTCTCAGGGAACACCTGTTGAAATTACAATCACTATAACTACAGAATAAAACGAGTTTACTTAGCCGTCGATGCACTTCTATTCTTTAGATAAAAGTTCGTATATTCATAAAGAGAAAACTGAACGTTCTTTGTCCAGCAATGGGATGAAAGGTTATAAATAATTAAGTTTAAATCCAAGAAATCCTTTCGCCACACTGGATGAACAAAAGTGACAAGATAAAAATAATAATAAAAAAAATAATATTCAATTCATAATCAAACTACTGAACCGATTTGATCTGTTCATGTCTGGTTTATTCAGTTTAAGAATCTTTATAGTAATAAAGTAAGTTTGTAGTTTTATGAGAACATTAGAATTTTCAAACATTATCTTACTGAGTATACTCGTATAGTCTACAACTAACAAGTTAATGGGCGTACCTACATATGTTAATATTCATGTTCTTAAATACGTGAGCAGGTGAGAATGCGGTCAAACGCAAGCCTAAAATATGTGAAAAAAACGTAAATCACCTCAATGCGTAAAAAAAAACATAAAAAATTTAAAACCTTTTGAAGTTAGTTAAAAAGCAAGTTGTATGGTACTTACGTGCACGTTTTCCTCGGTATCTAAAAGCAAGAGCGCATGTAGTTTGTGGTTGTCCGCTTTGTGTAACATGGCACATTGCAGCGGTCTGCTCTTCAGATGCAGCGTCCGCTCGCCCATCGGCGCGCCCGTGATGGGGTTCAAGCTTATTATCAACGTGTTGCCCGTCTCCTGAAATGAGGAAGCGACGATTATTTGTTTTTATCAAATGAACTGAGAGGCCAGTCAAAAAGTATAGTATAGCTACCTCATGCAGCGTTGCCAGAATTTTACTTTTGTAACATTTTACGTTACTTTCGACCCTCTCATGTTACCTCCATGTAACAAGTCTGTATAAAAATTCCCTCAAAAAAATTCCAGCAAAAAAAAACATACCGTGAAACGGAAGGCACCCAAGATTTAATATTATGTAAAAGATCTTTTGTATCACCATTGAAACAAATAAATGATTTATGTTTTTTTTTTAGGTAGTATTAGTGCCCTATAATAAAGGAGTGTATCATTTGCCACATAATTTATGGTAACGTTACCTTATCTCGTGTAAATGTTACTTTTTGAGCTTTCTCATTATTTGACTATCTGCCACTGGCAACACTGACCTCATGTTTCCCCACGAGCGTGAGATAGGCGTCGTGCGGCGGATGCCTTGCGGAGCGGCGCGCGAACATCTGCAGTTTGTCCGTGTCCAGGTTACCGTCGTAGTACTGCCATAGGATGGCGCCGGACAAATTGTCCATGCCGAATATCTGATGAAAGTTATTAAATGTGTTAAGAACGTACTATTTCGCCTTGTACGCAATAGTGGGATTTTTTTCGGCCGAGCAAAGCCGGGGCGGATCGCTAATTCTCGATAAAACGAAACGCATTTTCATCATACTTATACTATTTATTGCAATTATTATGTTACATGGTGAGGTCATAAAGTCGATATTCAAAATAAATAAAAGTAATAGGCTACGGCGTAACCATTTCAAATCAGGTGGACCGTATGCAGTGTTGTAAATTTTCTTTTTTTTTTATTAACCTATTGTGTCGCACTGCTGGGCAAAGGTCTCCCCCAAAACCTTCCATTCATCCCGATCTTCGGCGATCTCCCACCAATCTTTCCGGTGAAGGTCGAGATCGTCCCGCCAACGTCTTCTCGGCCGGCCTCGTTAACTTAGTTGCATAAAATAAAATGAGGCGTGATTTTATGTATTTTATGTCTGTCTAACTAATAGCGACACGAAAAGTCGTCGTTTCATAGAACACTGGTACGCCTTACCTTGCCCGCTTCAGTGACCAGCACCATAATCTTGTGCAAGTTGAAGTAGTCTCGATGTAGTTGCGTGGGCTCCTCATCAGCCATCGCCTCTGACATCTGCAGGCTCTGGATCAACGCTTGCAGCTGTTGGTACTGGCTGTGGATGCGACGGCTGAACGCGGCCCAGATTGAACCTGAACACAAACAACATTGGATGATATGTATACTTACTAACATTTTAAAGAGGTGAGTTTGTGAGTTTTAGGGAGTAATTTATGGATCTATTGAAGCTTGGACTTCCTTTGACAAAAAAAGGCAAACAGATAGCGTCGATGTCGTAGTGAAAAATATAATTTAATTTTAGGAATAAATCTGTAATTAAGGCTTAAAATTTTGACGGCGTTTCACTGATCGCTAGCGCCAGCGACCTAGGTGTGCGCAGGCCTTTAAAGCTAGGTGAGTCTAGGTGCCAGTTCCACGCGAGAAAGCCACGTTATTTGTGAGTGTCATAGGATATATTATTAATCCGAAAAATGTGAATACTTTTTCGTGATAATCGCCGTCGCAACAAAGTGGGCTCGGGCCAGCTAGTAGTTAGTAAAATAATAATAAGACCTTTCACATGAAAGACATATCACGGAATGAGTGTATCAGAGGAAGTTTGAAAGTAGCACCAGTGCTACTGACTGGCGTGGTACGGGCATGTCATGAGGAAGGATGAACGTCATGTGACTAGGAGAGTGATGAGTATGAATGTTGATGATTATGTGAGCAGAGGTAGACCAAAGAAAATATGGATGAACTGTGTGAAAGATGACATGGATAAGAGAGGAGTGAATGCGAAGACGGTTAACAGAGGGGAATGGAAGAGGAAGACATGTTGTGCCGACCCCACATAAAGTGGGATAAGGGCAGGAAGATTATAAGACATTTTACACAACGCTAGCTAGTTCTAGTTCCAAACTAAGCAATACTCTAATTAAGGGAAACAGTAACTGACAATTGTTTTGAAATACATAAACACACACAGAAAAACATGTTTTTAATTGAGAAAGCGTGATGGGATACGCTGACAGTCAACAATAGGATGGTGGTAGTATAGATAAACCAGTCTAAAAATGCACGCCCCTCCACCACGTTTTCTTGACGTTGGCTCACAGCAAGGTACTTCAAAATGATCTTTGTGATGTAGGTAATAAAGAACAGTTTACTTTGACTGACTGAAGTAGTGGGGCGTGCAGTTTAAGATTGGATGATCCCTACCATGTATAGTGGTTTTCCCCTAAGATCTCTTGTTTTTTTTTTTTTTTTTTTTTTTTACAATTTATAGGTTTGCGTTTGACCGCTATCTCACCTGCTGTTAAGTGATGATGCGGTCGACGATGTAGCACGCTTACCTAGAAGATACCTATTCACTCTTGTCTTGAAAACATCCAATTTGTAGGTGCTCGGAAAGACAGACGCCGGCAAGGAATTCCATTCCTTGGTAGAATGGGGATGTTAGATGTTAGGATATTAGTATTGAAAATTGAAAACAAGGTAACTGAGATGATCTCATTTAATAATATTCAAAATCATTGTAGATTTGTTAGATCTACAAAAGTAAGGATTGATCTCATAAACGCAGGCACAAAAAATCTTGAAAATTATGAAGTATCACCATCTTAGAATTTACACAAAAAAAAACAAACATAATTTTAGCCTCTTGGAACTTGTGTTACTTATAAAGTGTTTTAGTTTACACTTCTAAATATTTCTGGAATCCCGTCATGTAAGTATTCCAAAGTCTATATATTTAGCACACACAAACTACCATACTTACTGTACATCTTGGCAGCTAGAAAAATAAAGAAATAACGATGAATTTTTAATCAAGAAACTCGGCGAAAAAATCGTGTTGCATAAAACTTGTTGATGTGGTTAAGTTATTATGTTTTACTAGATTCTGTGTGTATAGTTTTTTTTATTATCTGAACGTATCCTGACCAACTAAGTGACAAGTTGGTGAACGTAAGTCTTGGTTCATTGAATAAATCAGACTCCGCAAAAGTCAGTTGATAGAGACGGCCAATATCGTTCTTCCGACAAATGTAGATAGATAGATAGATAGATTAATACTGTATTGTACACAAAAGAATACATTTAAAAGAACCATTACAAATAAAGGTACAATGGGCGGCCTTATCGCTAAGAGCGATCTCTTCCAGACAACCTTTGGATGGAGAGGGAAATGTAAGGGGGGGCCTATAGGTTGCAATAGACTTCTTTCAGCTAATGAAGAAATAGACCATAGAGGTGTTTATTAACGAACCTTCTTTCTGGTCGAACTCAGATTCTATAGCCGCATCTAGATCGGAGACCGGAAGGTCAACGAACTCAACCGCTACTATATTCGCTAGAGCTTCTTCTCTGGACCAGATGATACGACCTGGAAATGAAAATTACAAAACATAGTATCGAAAATAGAAAACAATAGCAAGTATTCAGATAAATTACAGGTTTCTGGCGCAGCCGGTAGGATGTGGTATTTTTGACAATGTTTTTTTTCTAATGTTAAATAAAAAATAAATAATGCGGACAATTCACACAACACTATCTAGCCCCAAACTAATCAGAGCTTGTACTATGGGAACCAGATAGCTGATATAATACTGAAATACTTTTTTTTTGTGAAAACATATAATACAATATAGATAGATAGATAGATTAATACTTTATTGTACACAACAGAATACATTTAAAAGAACCATTACAAATAAAGGTACAATGGGCGGCCTTATCGCTAATATAACACCCAGACAGAGAACAAACATCTGTGTTCACCACACAAATATTCGTTCTCGGTGGGGATCGAACCCACGCCCTCCAGCGTAGAAGGCAGAGCTACTACCAACTGAGCTGTGAAGGCAGTCGATGTTATTTTGCTATTTTGTTTAAACGCAGTCAATTCTATAAAAGTACACATACAAACAATAACAGATGGTATTAATACCTCCTTGCTGCATCAGATGAGTGGCGTCATCCGCCGCTGTCAATACAATCCTGCAGATTTGCTGTTCTCTGGCTTTGGAACACAGCACTGCTGACAGCTCCGGTTCAGGGATGCGAAGGTTCTTATCCTCTGTTTGTATGTCCGGAAGCACATCGCCTGTTGTGACGCTGTGAGCTGTTAGTTTGAAGCCCTGGAATATACATTTAATTTGAGAATGGTATAAAGATATTTACTAAACTTATTTTGATTATTAGTTACTTATTAGTTTCATAGAAAGAAAAGAAAGAAAGAAAAAACATATTATTTGACATAAAGAACGTCCTATGGAAATAAGTTTTGATAATAATTCGAAAAGTTGCAAATTTAGTTTTTGGGTAGGTAGTACGAACCGATACCGAAGAGTTTAACAGTTTCATTGAACAAGTCAGACGGAATTTAAAAAGTAGGCCAGTATCGAGCCTTTTCACTCGACTACGGCGAAGTAAATGGAGGGTTGCTTTTTTCGTGACGAGAAATCTAGCATACCTTGGTTTTATCAGTCCATGTCTGCATGAGCACCGGTCCACTGGCTCCATCCACCACTGCAACGCTGGCTGCTGGATCAGCTACTGGTACTTTCACCTCTTCAAACTGGTTCTCTTTTATCAGGAGTATCTTTTGATCATCGAGAATGAAACCTGGTCCACTGTTTTCATCTAGAAAAGTAGTTAGTTTTTAATAATTATGAAGATGCTGAACCTATTTAAAAGGTTAGGTAAAACCTATTATACCAACATTATAAACTTTATTTGATTTTTATTTGCAACAGAATGTACATTATTTACAAAAACTATTATTACGAACAATTATTTGAATAATACTCTACATTTTAAAAGATCAATAAATAATTAGTCAAGCCACAAACCTCAATAACAGAACTTGTAAAGATTGTCTTTACATATATTATTCTTTAGGAACACCAACAGCTTTTTAAAAAAAAAAATCTCATAGTTACGCTTCTACTAGCTACTATTAGCGTATATGGACTGCAGTAGTAGGCATGAAATATTGCACATCGGTTAGGTTCGGCTTCATAGAGCGTAGTGTCCGTCGGAAAGAGATAAGCTCTACAAAAGCTGTAAAGCCGATGAGCAATATTTATTGCCTACAACCGTAACTCAGGGACTGTATCTAATGAATATTAAACGCTACTCAGCTAATCAACTCAGCCAAGCCAGAGCATACTTTTTTAACGTGTTGAGACTTTTTAGAGAATAACGATGTCTCAAACAGTTAATACGGTATTAAATATTTACGTAGCATTTCAGTATTCCGGCAACGTAAGAATCATAAAGCTTATATTCACCTAAAGTTCTGAGATATGGAACTTCTTGTGTGGGAGTGATATAGTCAGCTACAGGTTTGCTGATGATTTGGACGGTGTTTGACGTCACGTCGAAGGATATCAGCAGTTGATTATCAGAAGTACCAGTTGTACAGGTGTAATATGGTTTGGAGACAACACATCTGGAAAAAAAAATATTTTTGATTTGATTAGCACAATAAATAAACATAGATATTTTGTTGGACTGGTACCAAGGTAAGCTAGGCTAGGAAACCAGAAGGGCAACATTTCGTCTATTTCGTTTCTCCTATTTGTCTCTCTCAATTGTATGGAGAAAAGATGAGACAGCAAAAATATCTTACGTAAAAACGATCGAAACGAGTTGTTGTCTTATAAATTTTCCATACAAAAGAGAGGAAAGAAACATGGGGATTGAACACACCACCTACAGCATAGAAGGTAAAACCACTGTAAGTTGGACGACTGGCACCCAACTGTGAGGTTAGTAAGGCTACTGCTGAAACTAATGCCATCCCTTACCAATAGGTAGCACACAATGACAAGGCTTATAGTCGGATTTTTAATTAGACGATACCGACTGACAGTAGGTAATGTCACTTTGTAAAATAATGATGCCATTTAAAGTAATAGTGCTGCGTTCAGTTCTCGCTCAATCAGATGAATGAACAATGAGTGAATAGTTAATCATTTCAAACTATAAAATAATATTGAAATTTGTATAAAAAATGTATAAAAGTGCTCTGATTTAAGTTACTTGTAGTATGTAACTACAATCAGTTTTTTGACGGTTTATTACAAAGCGACTAGTTGGCGACAAGTGCCAACACCGATGAACGCCATGCGCGTCGGTCACCATTTTGTTTGTAATTCGGCTTCTAACCTCGGGTCTGATAGCACGAATGTTTTTCTGCGCTCACGCTGTTTAGTTATTGTTTTTGTAAAGTTTTTCGTTACGTTGTGTTTGTGGTAATTGTTGTGTATTTTGTTGCTATATTGTTTCGCGCGAACGATATGGATCCTCAACCAAGCACGTCCAGTCAAGTTCGGCACACTAACTATTCACTAGAAAAACGAGGCAATTTCATTCATTCAGAAGTTTTTTCAATCATTCACTTTGTCACAACACTATTTTTATTTCATCAAAAACTGACAACACAGTAAACGTCAGCTAGCTTCGTCTAATTAAAAATCCGAGTATAGGTATAAAATGAATTTGTAATAACTTACCCCTCATTAACCCACTGAGCAGCCATCTTTGATGTTGCACCCTTATTGCTACCGGAGGCCAGGTTATACATGGTGACTTCAACATGAGATCCGAAGACTGGTATCATATGCACCAGCATGCTGTTCTGCACCCACCATTCCGAGAATTCAGCTGTTTCATCGTTCTGCAGGGTCAGCGACCATTCCCAGAGAAGAATTCCTGAAATATAAGTGAGTTATAGAACCATCACTGTTGGTCTAGTGGTAGTGCCCCGCCTTCCTATTCAAATCCACTTGTGTACCAATGAGTTTTTTGGTCGAAAAATTTATGTGCAATATGCCAGTACTCTCAAAACGGTGAAGGAAAACATCGTGAGGAAACCGGCGTGTTGTAGAACCTAAAAAAGTTCGAGCAACATGTCGCTCATTAAATTCAAAAGTGCCACATTCCAAAAACTTCATTTTTTTCAGGAGAGCGTTTTGAAGTTTTGGGCGTCGTTTTTTCGTATTATTTTGTAAATCATATTTCGTATATACATGTGGGATATATCATTCAATGCGTATTTTAAACCGTTATTTACCTATAGTATAATTTTTACTGTAACTTTTACCCAGAAACGTACAGAGTCAAATAAGTCCCTATTGTATATAAAAATGTTCAAAATATTATATGAATTTATTAAATGAAAGGCCACAAATCATACAAAAATAAGTTTAATTTCAAATTTTACGTCGCAGTTTTGTTAAATGCTTAAAAAAAACTAAAATAAAGAATCACGCACTTGTGTTAGAACCAAAAAACATAAAAACTTGCAAAATTAATTACAAAAAATGGTTTAATTGAAAAAAACAACGTAGATGAAGATTCATCTGAGTCGCTATCTGATTTACATTCTGTCAAATTCAATAAACGTCGTTCCACGCGACCAAGCCTAGAAGAACAGGCAACAAACTACGGCTCGGTTCCTACCGTTTTTTTATAATGATCCGTTTACAAATCAAAGATAGTCTAAAATAATAGCAGTGAAGTTCCAGTGTGGTGCCACTTCACTTAGTCAGACGTATGCAATGCAATAATACAAAAGCAAAAGTTTCAAAGATAGCACACGCTACGCTTCAAAGTTATAATAAAGTATCTACACAGATATAAAAATAAGATAAAATAATAATAAATAGATAGGTTAATAGTAGGTACAGACATTGCAAATTGACATGCTAGCTTCCTATGGGTAGAGTGACCGGGACATCGGGCCACGCAGTTTTATCATTCATATAGCTATCTAGAGTATAGTACGCTTTCTTTATTAAATTACTCTTAACATAGGCTTTAAACTTCCGAATAGGAAGCTTAGTTGCATTTTCCGGAAGTTTATTATAGAAAAAAAGAGCTGATTTCGTTGTTGAGGAAAGTACAGAACACTGTATTTTCTGTACTTTCCTCAACAACGAAATCAGCTCTTTTTTTCTGGAGTTCTCACATCAGATGCAGTACTTTCATCAAGTATTGACAGATGAAGGTTATTTTGGCTGCCTGCTATTGAATTTTTATCACAAGAACTATCAGACAAGAATGACGGGGACAGCAATCTTTGATCGGCGAAGTTGGAAGTTGAGTCAAAGTTTGTGTTATTGTGTGTTGATGTTTGAAGATCTTCATTTTTTGTTCTGACCATGTTCAAAATCCGATGTGCGCGACTGAGCATTCTATGAACAAAAAAAAAGATGTGAGGCGCTGTAGGTACTTGAACCCCAAAAGTAACTTCAGCAAGTTACCTAAATAGCACCACAAATAGGCAAATACCATTTATTAGATCTTATATTCATATTGTCATAATTTCATGTTGTGGTAAATCATCATTCGAAATTTTCATATAACAGTGCAGGCCAGCAAATTGAAATATTAACAGGACGTCTGTCGGATCAACTAGCAGTAAAGAAATCGTTTAATAAAAATACTGTTATATCTCACGAACATCAAAACAGCCATGAAACAAAAAGCTCAAATAATTCTAATCAAAATCAAGGTAGTTTTATACGCAAAACAGACATATTCCATGTAGGCTGCACTTTTGCTTCAGTAAATTATTATCAAACTTGCAGTATTTAAACATAAAAGAAACGCATTCTGAAATATGGCATGCTTCCTTATTAAATAATATTGTACTCACGTGTTTTCTTTAATTAAAGACGGTCACATTTCAAAATATGGCACTTTTCACTATGTAATAACACTTCAACACCAGTTACTTTCCGGAATATGGCCCTTTTTAATAAAATTGACGTGCGCTTACGCAGACTGCCGGGTCGCAATTAACAATATGGCCGTTTTGCTCTGAAGTTAGTCGTCAACATGACAAAATGGACCACGGGCAGTTGTGTGATTGGACCATTTTAAACTCTAAAGCAATGGGTGTCTCTTTCGAATATAAAAATTTGGACAATTTTGATATGTTTTATGCAATAAAAACGATTTTGATTTTTTTCGGAATGTGGCCCTTTTGAATTTAATGAGCGATGTGTCAAGGGTCATGCAAAAGGGCCCACCAGCGGCCTACTTGCGGAAAAAACCTGCCCGCACATCAAGTGCGCATGATAAACTTGCCGAACTTAGAACCATCACTATTCATAATGACAATACGAGATACCTGTGTTTCATTGTTTGCAGTACTCTTTCAGCAGTTGAGTGTTTTCGTGCACCCATGATAGGATTTTCTTTAATAATAATTAAAGCCATATTTCTTTTAGTTTTATTACCTGTGGCAGAGTCCCACCCTCTCACCAAGTAGGGGTTGGATCCAGATACCGTCACGACCTTGTCTGTGACTTGCAGAAGCTGGATGTTGCCATTTGAGGCACTCTCAAACACATGGCGCCATACTACTTGACCTTTCATCAAAATAACAATACATTTAAATAAAAAGAATAAATATAAATAGTTGGTCGTATGGTAAATAATTCATGTCAATTAACCCTATAGTTCGGAGTAGCTTTTCATAATATGAGGCTATATTCCGCTGTGCAAAATGTCTGTAGATATTATTTATTCATCATTATTCTCAGCCCGACTTCACCCATTGCAGCTACGTGTCACTGTTGACAGTCCTGTGCTAATGTCATCCAGGTCTTGACAGAATGTTCGCCACAATGTTTAAGCAGGCACACACTGATGTAAATGTGACATTAAACAGATGTTAAATTATTATTAATTATCGTAATTTGTGTGTGCTGGAGTAGCAAATAAATGCTTGTCTACATAAAAACATAGAATTGGTACATAGACAACCATATAGCAAACAGGAGACATACAGGCACAGGTAATAGGTAAGTATATTAGTGCAATTATTTGCTTCATTTTGTCTCGGTAATAATTACTAACACACCGGTAAATTCTAGTCAATAACCTATCGTAAAAATATCCACATCAACTATTTACTTTGAAGGGATACAGTACAGCCAATAAAATCAATTACCTGTCTTCAAATTCAGGGCAGCCAAAACATTTTCTTCTGTAGCTACAATCAATTTCTTTGCTGTCGATACTGTATCAAATTGAGCGAATTTGATTCTGCCCACGTAAGATTGACGCCTAAAAACAATAATCTCATTAGAAATATTAAAAATCGGACTGGAGAATGACACAAATAATATAACCTAAAAACTATGATTACCAATCGAATTTGCCAATTTGATCCTCGTAAATGCATACTGATAGATTAATTAAACTTAAAAACACAATAAACCAGTTCAATTTGTTTAAATATTTCAATAAACCTAAAAAATTAGGTTTGAAACCGATTGACAGCACCCCCATTTCTGATGATGACTGACAGATACTGAAATGAATGAATAAAATGAATGCTAATGAATGAAATGAAATGGAACATGGAACTGACATTGACAGCGGCCAGAAGAGGCAGGGGACCTTGGACGAAGTGAAGGAGGATGAAGCCAGGACCAGACAGAATAGAAATGAAAAATCCCTGGATGATGGAAAACGACTTTCAGCTTAACGTTAATACGGGATGAGAAACAGCCTCATGCATGTCATGAATTCAATTACAGACACAAACACGTGGGTATTCCCTCAGTGACAGAGTCGGCAGGACCCAGTGCTTCTCGGTCGGTTCCTAGATGGCGTTGCACGTGCCTAAAGCTTCGAGCATGCATAACGAAAACTTTCGATTCATTTCGCTCGAATTTGGAAACCAAAATGCGAACATGCGAACATGCGAACATTGAGAAGTTGAGAACTTCTATCCGAACATGGAAAATACTAGTTAACATAGCTACCTCGAACCTTGCTTTGCTTTGCTCCCAATACTACTGTTCACTACCGCCATCTATAATACATTGAGAAAACAATTATTAGTTTAAGTGTTCTTGAATATAAAGTTTATTGAAGATTTTTAGTTTATATAAATCTTGCATAAAATTTGATGATTGTTAAAATTACCTAGAAGAGATTTGTTTAGGCACGGGACGAGGTACGAGGACAAAGCTTTATTAGAGGTGATGGTTACCACTTACCATCAGATGAGCCATAATGCTTGTTCCATCAGCTAGTTGTTTATAAATAATAATAATAGCATGCTCTCTGAGGCAAAAGAGCAAACTGCAGTGGGACAAAACAAAGCCTCCAAAAAAGCTCTCGACTCGAACTCACTGATCTACTTCTTTTGCAGCCTGTACTGTACCTACTATCTATTCGGCCTAGGTTCGCTTTTTCTACCTCGGGTTAAAAGAAATAAACTAGAGTGATAAACCTAGAAAAAGCACATAGGGAAAAGTACTACCTTAGCTAATACTTTCCCTTCACTTCAGTCTGGCTGGGCTCACGTTCCACCCTATGCCGCCCGCCACAACTACTTACCACAACGCACACACATGGCGAACTCACACATGCATTAGGTACACTAAGTACCTACCTACCTACCACATGTGTGTCGAAGACCGCAGTTTACCAACCAACGAATAAATGGATAAGGCCTTATACATAAAAATAAATAAAAAGGCAGCTTAGAACCAGAATACGGATCTAAGATACTTTTTATCCGAACGGGGCGAGCAAGGCTGCGGGCAGCCGCTGGTTTTCAAATATTTTAGGGACAAATCACATTCTGTCGTAATTAAAATTTACCGGCCTTGCGTATGCAAACGTCTAAATTTCTAATCCGCATTGAAAGGCCTTCGTCACAAACATTTTATACTACCCTCCCCCCGCAGGTGGTAAGAAAATTGGTGGATCTAAAATTTTTATTGATAAGATTCTAAATCTGTATGTTTCTAATGATATGCCTACCTACGCCGGGCGCATACGCACGCATAGAAACGAATTCGCTTACGCTGGCCGATGCGCATACCTAGGTAGGTACTTAAATTGATGAATCCCAAGGTCTCTCCTTCTAATGAAGAGAAAGTAGCAGAGGCAGTTGGATATTTTTAAACGGTTTAATTTGCTTGTTCTATTTGCCTCATCTATTTACATTCGTAGTTGAAGGGTAACCTGCATGTGCACGAATGCACGCATTGCTGTCGAGCTATATTGTGCGATGCGACGGAACATAACTTTTAAGGCTTCTATTGTACCTAGTAGGTAAGTAGAGTATATTTGTATATCTACCTACTTTATCTACGTAACTATAGTAGACTACGTGGTGGGTGCTGCTACTTATAATAAACCTCATAATATACTTATACCTGCACGTGATCTGATCACGTATCTAAAATCTAAAACCGAAAGTTCAGAGTTTAGAGCCTGTCCAGAAGGGGCGTTTTACGCGCGAGTGTCCTCGCGCGTAAACATTCGCGCGTTCTCTAGATACTAGAGCGCTATACATCCCGTCCAGACGCTGCCGTGCGATTCCTCAATCGCGCGTAAAACGCGCGTAAAACGCGAGCAACTCGCCGGACTCTCGACTCGCACGTGTTACGCGCGAGCGCCACGCGAGTCGAGATACTCTGGTGCCATTGCTGCTGCTGCGTCCAGTGCCAGTGGTGCGCGCGAGTCCAACGCGAGTGGACGTATTTGGAACGAAAATGGAGAGTGATAATTTTGATAATTTCTAGTAAATCATCAAACGATGTTACTGACATCCGAAAGTAGTTAAAAAACTTTTCTTTATGTTCTCTGAGCTTTGGGTATAATGTTATAAACATACTATGTGTCATTCTGTTACGTAGAATTGGAAGCACATTAAATCGTCGACTTTCTCTTTGTTTACGACGTTTCCATCTGCGGTATGCAAGCCACAACACAACTGCTTTGTCTCGCTCCATGTTTATAACTGTCCCTGGGTCCCTCCCAAATACATCGCGCGTAGGAGCGCGCGTAAAACGCTCCATCTGGACAGGCTCTTACCGAGCCAACATTCATAAGATAACCGTTTTGAAAAAAGAATAAGTAAGTATTTTATATTCTGTCAAAAGTTACTGATTATATCGTTCACCTACAACAGAGCTGTCTCAATTCGAAAAACATGATTTTTGGGAAATACTAAAATAACTTATTGCAATCGTGCAGAAAGTTTAACAACATTTAAAAATCCGTGTCGTACTATTAAACATAATTATATTGAATACTAGCGTATCACCCAGCTTCGCATGGGCGTAATTTAGAAAAAATGAGGTGAAAAATATAAAACCTTTGAAATTTTCCACCCATGCGAGGCATGCATCACTCACCGCGCTGCCCGCTGCACAACGCGGAGGGGGGCGGGCGGGGCGCGGCGTTTATTTTACAATTAGTGTTTTTTTTATTCGTAATATATTTTGAATTGGAGGTCCGATTTCAATAATTCAATAAGTAATGTAGAACTAGTGAAACCACCTTGAATATGGCATTATTTTTTTGAAGGTACGAGTTACATGGTCTAAATCCGGTCGGCATTTTATCAACTGTTAAAGTGTAAAAAAGTTGTTATAATGTCATGTCACAATAGTTGGTCATAGTGTTTAGATATTACAGTCTTTTATTACTTGACTCAATTTCTCAATTTGTGCGATATATTTTTAAACTTGCTATAAAAACTTTACTTATTATACTTTCCTTTTTTTACTCGGTCCTAAGGTTTCGGCCTTCCGCTCGAAAGACTGATGACATCATAAAGTTCGCGAGAGTTCAGCCGATGGCATGAACTCAGGAGACTTGCAGAGGGTTACGACAACTTCCAGCAGTGGATTTCTTCAAGCTAATAATGATGATACCCTACTAACTAATAGATAGGTAAATAATAAAGTAGGTAAGTTAAGTTGTGAGGCCGTTTAAATCATGCGATACGTTATCAATATTCTCACAGTGCTCTAGGCCTGTTCCTAGGTCTTGCGACACTATTGAGTCTAGCAAGACTGGTGTGAAATTTGCACCGGCTTTGGCTGCTTTCGCATCTCATGGGTCAGCCCTTACTATAGTGTACTCAATTCGCCTTTTGCAGTATTTTTCTTAGTTCTGCTGCACTATTATTGATCGAAGGCTGTAAGCAAACGTTGTGCTCGCCTTATTGCTGAGTTCTGATTAGAAGAGCATCTATCTATGGGATAGGTCGTATAGTTATGATGGTAAGTACCTGATGGTACCTTTCACTACCTGTTACTTAAAACGTAAATAATCGGCGTGTCAACATGTGTATACCATGCAATAGGTTACATCCTTGGTGGCCACTCAGTGATATAATGCAATGCAATTATTTTGATAGGTAGATGTAACCGCTCAACATCAGATACGCCAGTAGAAGTAGCAGTAGATCTCAAAAAAACCTATTCACAAAATGTGAACTTTTACGAACGCCAACACCTCTTGACCTTTGGAGTGCTGCATCATGATGCGAGAGGGTGCGATCGCGTGCGACTGAATATGATTTTGCTGCTTATTTTGGAAAAGGTGATTGCACGCATGTATGTGAGTTCGAAACCCAATAGTGAAGATTGATTGGAACCGGTCCACACTCCACGACACGGTGTGAACTCAACTCAGATTCTTTCATTCTGGATCGTATTGATCAATAAGCAAAGGTTTACCGTGATCAGATTTGGTGGGCTAAAGGTATCTAGTACATATAGAACACTAAAATTGCAGACCTATCTAATATTTATTTTAATCTTAATAGTTCCTCTTCAGAGGGCTTTATCGTGTTCAACGGGGGGTAGATCTCTTTCTACGCAAATCATTGAATTCATCAAATCAGTTCGTGTTTGGTCATCAAGCATACCGCGCGACTCACCATTATCATTTTAATCATAGTTTCATAATATATATCAGTTAAAATTTACTTTGAGTTTTTACTGATTGACTATTAGTTACTAGCCAGGGGGTGCGGACCCATACAAGGATATATGCCGTTAAATATAAAGTCTATAATGAAAGACTAGGAACACTTGGTGCTTGTTTAGTATTTATACTTATCTAGGTTAGGTACTCACCAATCCAAGTCACGAATTATGTTTATTATGAAGAGTAAATTACCGAAAGCTACTGATATTAAAATAACTTATTCATCTTCAAGAGTTTAATGAACAGAATAAATAAAATTCAAATGGATGATCAAATTGGAAAGAAAACCGGTTTTTACCCAAATTCATTGCAAACAAAGTGCATAAAACCCCACTGATTCTCTTATGGTGTGAATAATAAATAATGATGAATATCATCAATGCTGATGGTGTTTGCTGCAATCTGAATGTATCGAGTGAGTCTGGGCCGGCGACTGGCCGACGCCAGCCGGCAAGCCGAGAGGGGGCGCTCAGACCGGATCTCAGTCTCTCAGACTCAGACCCTAAAATAAAAACATCTATCGAAATAATAATACGCACCGCTTACCCGAGACAAGTACGCGAAACGAATGGCGTTGACCCCCAGAACATTCCCATGCCGCGGACCAACTGGATTCTCTCATTGGTAAGGCAATACGCAAGTGAATAGCCCTTTCAATCGTGTGTTTGAACTTATTAGCTTTTATTTAGACTATTTTGAGCGTTTCTGCGATGGGGATACTTCTCGATGGGACTTATCTTTGATGCTTGTATCTTTTTAGTTAGTACATACCTACTCCTTTCAATGAAATGCACGTCGTTGCATTTTGATAATTGACGTTATTATTCTGTTCTTGAAATTGAAGATGACGTCAACCATTACATACCTGTGCTTAATAATTCCTTACAGTTTCTTACTTAGATGAATTTTGTTTTTTAGTTAAGAGACATTTAGGAAATAAGTGGACCATCACCAGTGCATGCAGGTTGCGCACTGGTTCGTCAAAGAATCGGTCATCGCAAATAAAATATTTCATTTCATTTCATTTCGGTAATGTAGTGTTTTGAAGGTTTGTAAAAAGATACTCATCCTGTTTATAGCGATTAAAAGTAATTAAGACCGTCTACAGAATGAGAATTTTTGTGCCAAATGTCATCTCGATTGGTTTAGCATTTGGAAGTTCAACCGTGAAACCAACTGACGCACCGACACACTTTCGCTTATAAAATTGGCATGGATGGTAGGATTTTCTTTCTACACATCCAAGGAATTTAGGATTCCAACATTTGTTTCCTATACAAAAATACTCAGACAAAGAGGCTTGGCGCATCACTGCAAATCCCTGGACTTGGAAATATTAACCGGGCTATTCATCATTCGTTATCCAGACATGTGAACCAATTATTTGTACTATGGTTCCAAATCCAGTTTCAGCTACTTTACATGGTAGACTGCAAGATGAAGGAAATCATTGTATCCGCTTTCTTTGTAATTTCTTATCTATGCAGCGAATAGGGGATGAAAGAAAATAGTTCAAATAGAGCAAGTTGTACACAAAGGTCCTGAGCTCTCACCCTTGATCTGGAGCGCTAAGCCTCTCGCCTAGACTATGGCGGGTCACGTCACGACACGCCTGCCTGACTCCTCTGTAGAATTGTATAATTTAATCGTGCGTCTTTTCTTCCATTATTCTTTGTGCGAACAGGACGAGCGGACAAACCCGTTGCCGTCGCACAAAGAAAAATATATTTAATGGATGTCCGAACAATGGGGGAGAAATTGTGATAGGTGAGAGTTATCCTTCACAGCCACCGACAATACTTGTTCTTTTATTTTCAGATAAACCCCAGTTGCTGGGAAAGGGTCCATAGAGATCAGGTTCCAATTTTACCTCCAGACGGTTCACACGTTTCATAGAATTGAATACCAATCCAAATGCCATGGTGAATCATTGATAACACTAGGTTATTGACCAAGTGCGTGTAAGTGTAATATGCATCTTGAGTAGGTTAAATAACTAGGTAACCAATGTACCAGGCCAGGTCATTTAAACCGAAAGCAAAACATGTGCGGGTAGACAGTACCTAAGTGCTATTTTTGGAACTGAAAATAAAGGAGTATAACTAAATACGGTTCTCTACCGACGACATTGCGACTGGAGCGACGATGCCAACGAAGTGAAAGAAGTCAGTGGTTCTTCAAGGTCAGCAGTACAGTGTCTACACGCACTATTCGTGCACTGCATGCTCTGCCCGCAAGCCGCAAGGTAGGTATTTTAGGTACCTACGTACCATAAAATAAAATAAAAACTGCAGACTGGCTTCTACTCAAGTTAAGTTTCGATCCCTATACATTTAAATGTTTTTATCTGACAGATTAATTTATCAGTAGATTGAAAAATAGCCCTAAGTTGCCTAACAATCGTGCGTTACTAACCTACTTTTTATTTAGTATTTATTTATCATTACCCTATCTTTACAGGAGTATAACTTAATACGATAGCGTAGATTTTTTTTAAATAAAGATTAAACATTCTCAGCATAGCCATTTTTTGCAAATTATTTTTATTTAGCCATTATGACCACATCATTCGTAGAGATAATACATATTGAAATCAGCAGAGCAAACTTGTCTGACTGAATTTGAAGGCCGGTCACAAAATAAATTCTCTCCTGTCACAAATAGCTTGAAGCGAACGAGCGCAAATCACTCAGGTAGGTAGGTACTATAGTTGCCTACAAAATCGAAAGCGTTACTGCACCTGTTTCGTTGTACGTGGTACCAGTTAAGAGCATTACTGAGGATAGTATAGATATAAGTATAATAATAGATAAAATGTTTGATTGGTATAATGTTCTCAAACATTTCCCACCTAGAGACACTACACTGCATACTACTAGTAAAGCATTACAGAATACAGATTACTTTTAACATAGGTAGTAATTAGTACCCTTTTAATCTTGTTTCACCAATTATATACCTATAACATTATACCTAATGTGCACAGGTCCTATCTAAGTTTTATTCTATGGTTTTATTTAGAAACCTACAGCTAACCTTGTGCTTTTAGAATACCAAAAACGCCTAATAAACCTAGTACCATTATACTATATGAAACTAGAATTGTTGGCTTGTCTCAGCTCAATTTAGAAGAACTCTATTTTCTACCCTGTGAGTAGTCGATTACGACAACAAGGCATTAGTAAAATTATTGCCTCAACATTTTAAATGTTAGTAGGCTAGTAGATTGATTTATGAGATTCTCAGCCCTAAATTACAAAATCAACAAACGTATTTTTTAAATCATTTGCGATCATGACGCTCACCGATATTATGGGTATAAGGTAATACGCGTTAAATACCAGATTCAATAAAACGTGCAAAATTTTTAGATAAAAGGAATCAACACAGAAATCCCAATTTTGCGTTTGGCACGCATCGTAGCGGGGTGGCGGCGGCGGTGGCGGGGCGGCGCGGGGCGCGGGCGCTGTTCGCAAAGGTCGACAAACTCGACGACAACGACAGACAATGCACAATATTCTTACACGGCGTAATTGAACTAAGTATAGAAAACAGATTAATTTATAATATGTGGTATAAATTGGCACTTACGCCTACCCTAAGTGATGGTCAATATTGCTAGGTGCCTAGGTACCTTCCTACATGTAAGGTACTTAGGTACCTACCTAAGTACCTTACATGTAGGTGCCATTTAAGAGCATCCATTTTCTGTAAGGCGTAAAGAAATAAAATGAAAAAATAATGACTTGTTAGTAATGTAGTAGGTTATTAGGACGTCTTGTGGTAGGCGCGAGACGCCCTTGAATTCGCAAAAATATAAACAAATAGTAATGACCTCGACACACATGATAGACACGATCACTATTCAAACTGAGTCAGGCAGGTCAGATTAGGGCGAGCATTATTTATTATGCAGAGTAGGTTAGATAAGTACGGGTTTTTGAATAAAAACTCACCTATTATGAAATAGAACTAGAATTTTGCCGACTAGTTTCGTTTGATATAATGACGTCATCGTCTGGTCGGTCGGTGGTGCGGTGGATCACTATTTGAACTTTTGAAGTCAATCGTCTGTAGGTAGGTTTAGGTAGTAAAGTGACCTACAAATCTACAGACATACCTACCTACTTACAACAATATTTCAGCAAAAATACGATGCCAAATGAACGTAACGTAGGTAGGGAGGGGCCTAGCGGTCGGTCAATGAACTGTTGACGTAGGTATTTTAAATACGCATAAAGTGTGTGCCTACTAACTGGTATAAGTACCTAGTACCTAATAAACATAGTGTGTAGGTATGTGCAGTACCTAGCAGAAGAAGTATTTTTGTATGTGATAATGATAAGCATATAAAGACCCAATGATGTGGCCTAGCTAGTAGCTAGCTAGCTAGGTACTAACCTAGGCCTAGCGTTTGAAACAAGGGGGTTTAAACACATTTTTTTTTCTAGATACCTACCTAAATCCATTAGTGCATTGTTTCACGTAGGACGTTTTCGATTCGAGCCCACGACCCCGACACGACACTTTGATCAAAAGACGGGGTCGTCGGTCGGTGACTTCCTAGACCACCACCAGAAAAAAACATTATTGTGTACAATGTAAGTAGGTATGTAACCTTTTCTAACAAATAAAACATGAATAAATGTTTTTTGTGTAGCAAAGATTCTATGGTAAACTCTTTGAAGGAATAACTTTGCCAATGCCATGCCAACTTCTTCAAAAAAAAGAAATGACAGCAAACTATGATTAGCAGATTGTCAAAATTCAAAAATAGTGATGTACCTACCTACCTACCAAAAGTTTGGATACGGATTTATAGTAGGTAATTCACACAACAGCTGAAATTGCGGATTTTCATCCGTGCTTATGCTTCGCACAATATAATTTATTTTAGTTTTAGAATATAAACTAGGTTGGTATGTATTAAATTAAATTGAATCCTTTGTGGTGTTTCACCATTCAAGCGACGTGAATTAAATTAATCGCGTGTGCGAAATCTTTTTCTCAAGACTAACCTAAGTATGCAGCGCCGGAAACTCGATGAGATTTCATTTTACTGCCGTACTTTTAACGCTATTGATATCAAGAAAATGTGAGAAAGGAAGTATGTCTGTCTGTCGTGCTGCTACAAGACAGCACACTACATCGTGTTCTTTGTGTAGAAAGGAAGAGTCTGCGTTCTAACTGTAAGCGAATTTCGACACGATTGATTTTCCAGTAAGATTCAAATTGGCAGTGAAAGGGCTCGTACTGAGACTTATACAAACGAGGACCCCGCAGTAGCCGCTCTACCTACCCACATAATGCGGCGGATACAGATCCGAGTTTCTTACTTACACATACATGTGCATGCAGTACGAAGGCCGGTTGTATGACTGTATGTGTCGCGTTGTGAGTTGCGAACACATACGGCTTCAATGATCAGCAGGTGTAAGCTAACTAAAGCAAGGGGCTATTACGATTAACTCTTTTATCCCATCGTTTCCATATCAAAGAGTATTGAACTTGTTCTACTAATAGAAAATGTTGATTAAATAGGTACTTAGATGTTTCACACGATATTGGTAACCTAGGCGATATTGGTAACCTATCTATCCTTGAAAAAGTTAGTGCTAAGCACAAAGATATTTTTATGTTATTCATCTAGATTACATAAATTCATTCAGTAAACCTATATTATTAAGGTTAATAATTTCACCTTTATGTAGTAACATGACTTTAATGTGATCAAAGCCTAGCAATATTATTTTAATTTTAAATTAGATTTTGCATTCTCTTTTTTTTAGTGTACCTACCTAGGTGTATTTCGAGATAACGATGTGTAAGTTCCAACTAACTTGGATGGAACGATATATAAAGGTTTCCTATACCTACGCTGGTTGAAAGGTATTTTCACTAGGTGTTAAATTGTAAAAACACTACCAATGAATCGATTACAAGTAACGAAGGTCAGAGGGTTTGCAAGTGTGAGTATGTAAGTACCTAGGTAGGTACCTATGTATGCAAGTATGCAGCGGAGCTCTGTGCGGCGTCGCTGCTGCACGCCTGCACCGGTGGTTGCAACACCCTCCCCCCTTCATTCTCCACTTCTCACTCGTTGCCGTCTTGCCGCTAGCCTGTCTCACCTCGCGGCCGGCAGCCTTGCGCGACGCGCCGCGCTATTTCACATTCAAAATTATTCGCAAGTTCGCAACCATTGCAAAAACTCTCTGTGCAATAAAAATATATTTTCGTCTCAATGCGGCCGCAAATAGTATACATAACAGAGAGATTATTAGAAATTTACTAAGAAATTTTGTGCCTTTGCAAAACTTTGTATGCACTCCTCGTTGCATTATCCCGCGCGCGTCGCTATGAGAACCCCGAGTACCCCGACCTCGTACTGGTGGTCACGTTGACGTCGCGCGGTGCCGCCATATCTGTCTCGGCCACCAACTAGCAAAATTAATAGGTAATTATTTTCGCGAACAGTGTTTTGTTTTGATTTAGTAGCATAGTGATATTGTGTAAAGTGATCAAAAGTTTTGAGAACGTTTGTGGTAATTCAAGCTGGAATCTTATTGGAAATTAAGGTGCGCGCCGGCCGGTTCTTATCGGGTGCAATGCAGTTGCACTTTCAACTTAATGCAGTTTTGCATTCGCAAAAGTTTTTATGCACGGAAAGTTTATAATGTGTCTAGTTTGATTCCAAAGGACTGTTAGAATGTTCAAGTGATATTTAATACTATAAAGTGATGTGTTAATGTTAGTTACGAGCTGTCAGTCACTATAGTTTGCTGTGTTATTTCGGTCATTGACCGCCGGATTTCGCATCCCTTTTAGTAACCAAGTGCTTTTGTTAGTTTGACGTAAATCCGTACTTTTTTTTAGGATAGAAAAATTGTGTCACCTCCCTAATGAAATGACCCCTGGCAGCATTCTGTTTTTGAAATTTACACAAACCCGGATGGAATGAGACCGCAGCGCGATCATATTGTTTCACAATTTCATATGTTTGAACATCATTTGTTTTTTGTTTTTCGGACGGTTGAACTGTTATAATTTTCTTCCAAAATTGCAAAAATTACAAAATAAAGGTAATTATATTTGTTCTAAAAATATCTCCCTAGTTATTAACTATTAGAATTTGAAACTTTTAGTTTTTAGTTTTTGCATGCAAATTCGCTACAAACCTACACGTGGCTTCCTTGAATTTTAGTATGACATCATCTGAACACGAATCATGAAAATTCTAAGCAGAAGTCAATAAAAAGTTCTCATTGAAGTACCTACCTATCTATTTACCTTGCACATCCTTGGGTTATTTAGACTCTGTGCCAGTGTAGTGTGTGTTAAACATAAATAAAATGTGCAGAATGGCGGAAGGCAATGGAGAAATACCCATCGAAGAGGTATCTGGGAAGGACTCCGACATAGGCCGTACACCGGATTACCGCAAACTCATTGACTATGGCTTGGATCCAAAGGTAAAACTCAATTATTTGTACACTTATTCTAAAGCTTTAATATGTATTATGCTATAGGTTATTATTACACAGTACACAGTTATAAAAAAAACTAGTTTAGTCTCCGTTAAAATATTTTTTTATGACTGATTAGTTAGGTATCTAATTTACTTTCCATTTTCTACCATCCATAATTGGTCCTATAATTTCAACCATCCATAGGTATCCAAGTTTATCTAGATTCTAGGATGGTACTAGAACTTCCATCTGTCCCAAGTTTTAAGCAGAAACTGACAAGCAACTTTTTTAGAGAACAAAGCAAGCACTTTGCCATAACTGTCTGTACCATACTACATAAAGGCCAATACATGTAAACCTTTGTTCAATTGTTATTGGAATTCCATATTTTTTTATCTTGGCTGTTTAGGTCTCTGAGACTCTAGACTAGTCCACCTAGACTAGGCTAGGAACCTGTACTTGGTAAACATTCTAGTTGTATACATATATTTTTTTTGTTAAAACATAATTTAGCATATCCCACTAGGGGGTATACTATTGAATTTATATTTTTATTGCATGCGTTTATTTTTTTATAATTAAATGCAGTTTAATAACAAAACTAAAAGCCTAAATCACATTAAAATAACTTGAGCCAGCCTTAATGTACCAGTTTATATGACAGTGTTGTATAATCTCAATATGGCACTTCAGTGTAAGTAGTGATAATAAATTGATACCTATCTAGGTGTATTAGAAACAACAGGTTATCTAGGTACATAATTTAAACCTACTTATCTGCCTAGGTAAAAAGCACCTTGAGTGACCCTTCAACAGTACTGCTATTTATTCTATGCCCTAGATTACTCTTAAATTGCATAGCACCATGTTTGTTTTTAAATTCATCACAACAATATTATTATATTATGAATAATAGATTATACCTAGGTATAAAAAAGGGACTGATAAAATAGAGACATTGTAGATACTTATTCATATTCAACTATTCATGAACAAAAATCCATTTTACTTGTAAACATTTAACCCAATTTTAAAACAAAAATACAGCTAACTTTGAAGTTAAATACTTTTGTGTTTTGAATTTATTTTTTATCAAACCAAATTTAAGATAATTTACCTATTTGAAAATTTAAAATTTAATTTCTAGGTTTATTAAACTAATTCAACACCTTTACAAAAATCACTCCTGCATTTCATAGGGGTAGGCAGAGATCACTGATTATTAATTACTTGTACCTAGATTACTCAAAATAACAAAAAAATATCAAGGTATAAAAGTGTAAGTTTGTTAAGGTACCTAGGTGTTATCTACTTTTCTAGCTGTCTAGAACTAGATGGGGTAATCAGATCTTATAAGAACATTAAAATCCTTTACGAAACCTTTGACAGATAATCCTGTTGGAAATTGAAATACGATTCTAACAAGAAATACTGTCCATCGAGGCTATGTAATTCAATCCCAGGATACATACTAATCTATAGCAAATAACGGTCTAAGTTACGTTTTGCCTAAAGCTGTGACCACATTGTCAGGCTGCGACAAAGTATTCGTGTTGCGCAAAAAGGGTAGCTAATAACCGCCATACTCACATTTTTATTGTTATTGGGCAGTGCATCGTAATCGTATGACACGTGACACGTCCCTGGCGTGCATGACCTACGAGGCAATGCTTTATTATAGGCGATGTTACCACTTAACATCAGTTGGATATGCATGTTACATCAGCTAGTGTTAAAAAAACGCGTAAAATCCCTTGTTATTTGACACGTCAAAAACTGGCTTTCAGATCGGTGCTTAAAAAACATATAGATACCGAAAATCCTCAAAGCCTAAATGATTAACAAACCTTATGGTCAAAACGCTGTATTTCGCGAATCCTTGTGGTTACAGGCGTGATAAAACGGATTTAAAGGAGGCTAATGATTAGTCTGATACTGTGACCATATTATCAAGATTGTTATATTCGAGAATATTCGCGATGTTTATCGTCAAAAGATACTAGTATGTGTACAAGGCATTACGTCTATTCAGAGCTTCGGCGGCAAATTTTTAGCCTTCCTCTATTTACAGGATGCCGGGGATAATATGATTTTAGTTGGGGTAGGTTCACCCATCACCTTATTTTCTTTCACCGTTCGTGACTACTGGCATGGCACATTATAGGTACTTAAGTACCTATGCACAAATAGAGAGTAGGTAGGAATTAGGTTAGGTAACTACAATCAAAAACCCTTTAATAAAACGATGTCTGTATTATAGTTTGGTCTATTTTCGTGTAGCTTCAGTAGCAATAGCTACCAATTGCATTGATCCAAAAACCTATGCGAAGATTTCTCTATGACCCTAGTCTGAGTAATTAATACCTAGTTGGTGCAAATAGCAGTAAAGTCGAGGTTACTCCGCCACTAAGGCGCCAGGCGGGTCGAGGCGGGAAGGACTGTCTGTTATTAGTTTTCCTCGTAAGTCGTCACTGTCCTTCGATAATAACATTGTGCGAGCGTCAGGACGGCAGGACATCGCCCCCGTGGCTGATTCGTGTTTGGCCACTGGTCTGCCTCCGTGCAATCTGTGTACTCACTCAAATGTTTATAAACACCTACGACATGGACAAAAGAGCGTTTCAAAAATCCTTTTGTTCCAACTATCCTTCCAGTCACCTACTGGATGGTAGATACCCGATTTATTACCTCAGTAACTCTAACTAAGGATGCTTCTATCAATTTAAAATCAACTGACATCGATTGTGCTATATATGCGAGGCACAGGCGAGCTAAATAAAGTCACAAGAACACCTGCAAATTACATTGAGTTCCCTTAACCTTCATTTACACAGTCAGGTTAATGATCCCCACTTAGCAACTACACGAAGAACTAAAGCCAACCCACCTAGATAATAACGATCGTATGAGGAAGCGTGGTATCTTTATTTTATAAGACAAGAGTGTAAAAGCTATGTATGGGTATTCAAAGTCCAATTCCTGCCTGTCCATTGTCAATCTATTATGAATATTATGATCGATAAGAATACAATCGATTATTATCATTAACCTATGTGTACTAAAACCAGCCCGCCCGACTCCGAGTCTACAATATAAACTTTCCTTGAAAATCATCCTATCCCTGGCAGAAACTATAATTAAATTCATGCGTACTTTCCGAAAGCCGGAACAAAGAGATCGAACGACAGCCGGTGTCCGTGGGGGACTTTGGTACTATAATACCTACTATGTTTTTATTCCAAGGGCTCACTACAACCGAACTAGGCAACTATGGCTCTAGGGTACTTTCATTCCTGCCCTACGATATCTGTAAAAATGTATCGCTTTTAAAATGAACCCTAGCAAACAAATGTTGTCGGAAACTTATTCTCGAACCACCTCGTAGGGCTTATACATAATGTACAGTTTAAGTAGTACGTGCATGCGTTTCTTAATTTTCTTCCGTATTACTGGTTCTTGCTGGCAAAAGCCGCTTCGTTTGCTGCAGTGCGACAACCCATTATAAAATATAAACGTTCGCAATTACTACTAGCGTACGCAGAAGGCACAATGCGCAGTTTTTAAAGTATAATGCTCTAGGCTTCTAATGTGCTCTTGACTTCACTATTTCACCAGATCGTTTTCTCGTGCTGTTCAAACTCCTAGGGCTCCGAGCTGAAATAATTCTTGCAAATTCATACAATCAACTTTCCACTTGACTGCTTGAGACCCACTTCACTCTCTGCAGTGCGACGCTATGCCCTATAGTACCTGTCTCAATTAAAAAACAGCGCATTTTGCATTCACAATAACTTGTTAGGCAATGGATATCCGCATAGTCTGCCGCATAGCGCTGCCTGCAGTTATCGACCATAGAACACAACTGTTCCGCAACCAAGATTTATTATCTTGAATTGAATGTTCCATTTTGCTGTGGTAGTCTGGTACCTAGCCTATTAGGAAAATTGTCTTCGTTTTAAAGAGCCGCAATGGCTTAGGTTCGAATTAAATTCTCCTGCAGACAAATTGTGCTCTGGATGCTTAAACAAAACGTGAGGAAACCAGCAAGCTCTAGACTAACTATTCAAAGATTTGGAATAGCGTAGCTTACGACCCTTTCATATTTTTCCGGTGAATAGGAACTTTGTAATCTGGTTATAAGCCGAATGTTTTTGGTTCCAGGTAGCCGCCAAGCTAGACGACATTTATAAGACTGGAAAGCTAGCGCACGCAGAACTGGATGAGCGTGCGTTAGATGCCTTAAAAGAATTTCCATCCGACGGTGCTTTAAGTGTTCTTGGACAATTTTTAGATTCAAATCTTGAACATGTTTCTAATAAGAGTGCTTATCTATGTGGCGTCATGAAGACCTATAGGTGAGTACCAGACCACTCTAGATTTTTTATGCTGCATTTTTTCCCCTAGGCAACCCGTTGAAAGATGTTGGACTATTGCCAAAGTGGCTGAAACTGGGTCACAATATTGAAAAATTGATTTGACATAATATCGTGCATGATGCTGACCATTGCATACCAGCTTGAATTACGTGGTTGCGGTTTGTCGCTTTGGTATGCTGCAAGGGGGCCGTGTAGGCACTGAAGGCCTGCGTGTTACAAGAACTCATTGAGGGAGCATGTGTCGCGAACTATATCCAAATTGAAAGAGTTCTTTGTTACGCCTTGAGTTTTTTCTGGTTAATTAATCGAATCATGTTTTTAAAGATTCTGATTCAATGTTTTATACCACAGACAGTCGAATTGAATATCTTTTTGACCTCTGACAGAACAGGTCATTTTGAGTAGGTAATTCTGTACTCGATACCGGCTATTAAAATGCAATAAAAATGATTGGCGCGTCTGAAATATCTTACCCACCACGTTACTATGGCCGCTAAAAGTAGAAGGAATTCTGGTTTTCCATTTTATTTCGAACAGGTATTTACAATTAAAACCGATAAAGGTTTAGCAAATTTTTCATTAAAAGTAATACATGTTCAACGTAGAGTAAATTGACTAACAGTGGTTTTTTAATATAGATATATTATCCAAGCCTTTTAATATGCACATTGAAGTCATAAAATTGCAATGCATTTACGAAGTCAGTTTGCCGTGGTGGAGTGTGCATGTTTGCGCGTCTCAGCGCGAGATTAGATTACGACTGGTCATTAGCCTCGCTGCTGCCGCGGTTCAGGACCTGTTTGTCTGGATCCTCGATGCAAATCGGTATTTTTAAACACGCATTCGTCGTTATTGTGCCAGGTCAAGGCATGGCCGCCACCCGCACCCCTCGTCGATCAGCCTACAATTGGCCGAATAATGATATGTCTTTAAAGTTGTTCGAGGCCGGCTTAAAACTTGTCTTCTCAGTCGGAAAGGCCAAAAAAATTGTCGTCGCGCAGTTTATGCTATTTCTGTCCAGTTTTGAGTCTTCCTTGACTACAGCCTTGTATTGATTGAAAAATTGTTGTTTCATTTACCACGGTTGTTGCTATAGTCCAATTTGTCAAGGGGCTGACCCTTACTGATACCGCTATCGGCGAGAACAAAACTAGTGTAAATCTAGGAAATTCGCATTTTCTTATGGAGATAATTTGTCAAACTGGCTGAAAGCCAACATGGCGCTGAGTCCCTACCTCTTTCCATTACTGCAATGCTGCCTAAGGGCGTAGGTACTTATACCGGCGTTGTTGCATTGCGTTCGTCGCCCTATGACGTATTTTTGTCTTTTGTGAATGCTTTTTCACTGGAAACTCTGCCCTTTACATCGACTGTGAACATTTCGCTCATTGCACACAAAGGGACTCCAATGTTATGTCGGTACACTTGCATGATTAAACATCGGGCTGACACCTTTGCTGTTCGTGACTAAATGCGAAGGTTTTCATCTATAAGGCGTAACTTTTGAAAGTGACACAGGGCCTGCTGGTAACAAAGGCTTAAAAAGCTTGGCATCGTACTAAAAGCACGCGATGTTTGTCACTGCGGTATTTATATACCGCACTCTTTTGCACAAAAGGGGTATCAAGGCGTATCATCTCTTCGGTTCTTAATAATGGTCATCGTACCTACTCGAACCTAGTCATTGCCCAGACGCAGGTAGAATGACTAATTTATGAATCAGTTGAACAACCGATCGAACGATGCTCAAATTGATTTTATTAAATGCATGAAGCTTACCTACCTGTTAATCATATTTTTCCAAAGCTTTTATTTTATAAGTTTCGCTTTGCTTCTGAACAGTAACAGGGACTGTGTTTAGGTCTAAAGGACACTTTCGCTAGTGAAACGACTCGGAAAATAGTCTAAAATAACATTCAATCAGCAAACGCCAGAGGACCTCTGGTATTGCAAGCGTCCATAGATTACTGGACGCCCTCCGGCAAGGTGGGGCGACGATCTGCGAAATGTCGCTGGCAAACACTGGAGAAGAGCCGAAGACCGAGCTCAGTGGCGTGTCTTGGGAGAGACCTACGTCCAGCAGTGGACTGATATAGGTTGGTGATGATGGTAACTGTCACCATCATGCCTTGTCGTACAAATATGTTGTTAAGTTCCCTTCGTAGGTACACAACGCTATGCAAGTCTTCGATACCCGGATTGACTACCACAATACAAACTCATAGAGGTTCGCACGCGACGCGTGTCATTGATAAATTTGTATTTCTGTAGTCGCTTAGAGATTAAAATCGTCTGGTATCCAAGATTTGCGTACCTTCGCTGTGTACGAAGGGGCTAAAGCGTGTGCTCACGATGTTTCAGACGTCCCGCTACTACACTCGCTTCTTGGTAGTTGGTAGTGGAAAGTAAGGCGTGTGTGCACGATGTTTCAGACAGAAGAGCAGGGCGGGAGTGCAGGGCGCCCCCGCGCTCTCTCCTCCTGTTCAGGTCAAGGGACCCGACGAGGACAAGATCAAACTGATCCTGGCCCGCACCGGGTACACGCTGGACGTCACAACAGGTAGGTCGCATCATGCTCTCAAACGGTGAAGGAAAACAACGTGAGGAAACCGGCATATTTTAGAACCTAAAAAGTTCAATAATATGTGTCAAGTGTACGAAAGGAGCCTCTTTGGGGCGCACTTAAAATCCAGGTTCGAAAGAACACTTGGTTCGAAAGAATCAGTGACACGTTTAGAAGAAGACATAATTATGTCTTTCAGCCGTTTTACCCTGCTAGAGATACAAGTCTGCCTGACATTCGACTGCTGAATAAAATTTTAGATGATTGACTTTTTTATCGTTCAAAACAAGATATAGATTGAATATTGGGAACTGCATAAAGTAATAAAATAATAAATAATAACTGACTTTAATTAACACGAATGGGATTAATTTTATCAAGCTTTCCAACCCAATCATAGCATTAACAAATCATAAAATCATTTAAATCATTTATTTGCTTCAATGGTGATACAAAAGAATTATAAATAATATTAAAAATAAGTCGCACTCATTCCCCACATTTCTGGGATGCAAATTTGTAGTTGCCGGTTATATAAGTTTTGGGCAGCAATATTGTATTAAAACCATGTGTAAAGCAATAAATGTATTGAGTATTGAATATCTAATACAGCTAAATTCTCTAATTTGACTTTTGCGACAACTTTTGATTGTTGCGGTGTTTCTCATAGAGTTACGTTAAAAAGTCTTATAAGATTACCCCTCGACAAAGAATCTCATTGTGCATGCTATTCATCGCGACAAGAACACCAGCTGTTACTGAAGTTTTTATTGCGAGCCGGTATTTTCACCCTTTCTATGTGAAGTTCCGATCTCTTGAGTAGTGGCTGATATTAAAATAAAATGTATTCATATAACCGGTATAGAAACAAACGGGGCAGCTTCTAAAACTAGCCCTTAGTTACGCCATAGTTGTAGGAATTTGCATTGCTGTGAACTGCGAATATTCCAACGAACGGTAGCTTGGAAGGCTTTTGAGATTTGAGTAGCTTTGACTCAAAGCTCACGTTTTCATTTGTAGTGCAATTCCCCTAATAGGTCTCAAACACAGTCATCACCTAATTAGAAAAACTGCATGGTTTCACTTCTATTTTCGTAATTGGTTTTATGATTTTATGAATATAGTTGGTACGTTGTGAGCTATGGAAGTGGATGGAACCATCAATATTTTTGGATTCTGGGTCTGTAACTGGGGTTTAATTAAATTCAATTAATTTATTTAACAGCGTTTCACTGATCGACGAGTGGATGATTGATCAACTTTACTCTTTGTTACTCAAATGTTAGAAAAGAATAAAGAATGCTATAAATGGCACGGATGCGGATATCGTAGGAGCTAGTCAAACACATCCAAACATCACGTTTGGCACACACCCATATTTTGTAGAAGTGTGTGTTCCATAGGTGTTAAGTCCGTTTTAGTGCTTGTACGTAACCGAGTTTCGAACCAGCTACGTACCTATAAAGATTTTTTCTTAATTCCTAACATGGTTACAAATTATTTTTACATTCATTATTTTTTTCTTATTTCTCAAGCAGCTTATTCATTGACTTTTGATAGAAAACTAACTACTTAAAGGCTCCTTTCCCACCACCTATTTAGTATCTAAAGATCTGCGAGGGTGTCTATGTCTACCGTGCTTGGAGCCAACAGTCGTAATCATATTTATTTTTATAATTGTTTTGTGTAACGTTCCAGGTCAGCGCAAATATGGCGGCCCTCCGCCGGGCTGGCAGGGCAGTACACCGGGCTCTGGCTGCGAGGTGTTTTGTGGGAAGATTCCTAAGGATATGTATGAGGTATGTGTATTGCACTCTTCACGCTTTTGCACTCGTCTTAGAGTACGTTCAGACATGGTGAAATCCGCGCGTAATCAAACCGATTGGCTCTAAGCGTGTAACGCACGGAAGGCACGGATGTAGATGTGAACATCCAGAAGGCATATCATTATAAAAAGCTCCGCGCGGATTCCGTTGGATGCTATGCGCTCCTCCTTCAGTGGCCTTTGGTGTCTGTTGCCATCTCTTTTTGTTGACATGAAAGTGACAGTGACAAAAATATTGTATAGAGCCGTTATAATGTGTCAGAGAGCCACAACAGCATATCACTAGTATTAATAAAAAAAAATCTTCTGCTTACTTTGTGGCTATTAGAGTCTCAGCCCCAAAGTAAGCTAGGCTAACTAAAAGATCCATTTTTTCCTTTTTTTATACATTTTATCATCCAGATACAAAATAGACATAAAATATAGAATTGAATCCTAAAAATCTTGGTTGCCATCAAACTCACAACCTACAGTGAAGAGAGCAGAGCTATTGCCAACTGAACAGTGATAGTCAATAGGGGCTTGAGTGAAAAAGTTGCACCTGCTAACACCATCCAAGTCTTGAATAGACGCTAAGACTTGTTTATTAAATGTAGGGTCCCCACAAGAAAGTACTGTTTGATCAAACGAGCAAAGGATTCTCAAACAAAGTAACGAAACAGCTTTGGATGTTTGTTTGAGCGTAGGTAACTTATCTTATTGGAATTGATTGGTCAATAAGTTGTAGTATCAATATTTACTGATAAGATTTATATTAAAATCGGCTAATCGGGAGGTCCAAAAAGGGGTAACTAACATACTAATAGGGTTTTGTTCATACGGTACTTGACGACTGTGGCTCCATCTAAAAGCTTGATCGCGTAGTAGAAGCTCTTTGTGTGTGACTCGTCCGGGGAAGTAATTACTATCACCTATGTGCCTATTTCAGCAGTGAAGCAGCATTGCTGTGTTTCGGTTTGAAGGGTGTGTGCCGGTGAAGTGACTGGCACGTGCGTAGGCCTACCACAAGCTCTGTCTGGCTCTGTCTCTGGATTTGGTTTTGAGTCTGTGTGAGTGCTCACCAGTGTATAATACTGTGTGTGTGACGTTTCGACGTAGAATTTACTTAGACAGCACTCACACAGACTCAAAACTTTTGTTTTTGTATTATTGCATTGACACCACACTGGAACTTCACTGCAATAATTTTTGATTTGTAAAAGGATCATATAAAAAAACGGTAGGAACCGTGCCGTAGTTTGTTGCCTGTTCTTCTAGGCTTGGTCGCGTGGAACTGGCACCTAGACTCGCCTAGCTTTAAGACGTTTCAAAGTGATTCTTAGAATTGAAATGAATAAAATTTTATTGACTTTGAGTTTGAACACTAGATCCAGAGACACAGCCTGACATAGCTTGTGGTAGGTCTACTGTTATTAGGTACTTATAGTTGTCGCATTGCGGTTTCCAGGACGAGCTGATTCCCTTATTCGAGCGCTGCGGCACTATCTGGGACCTCCGACTGATGATGGATCCCATGACGGGCGCCAACCGCGGCTACGCATTCGTCACCTTCACGTCGCGAGACGCCACCCAACGCGCCGTTATGGAGGTTTGTACTCACTCATATAATACAATTCTTGTATACTGTTCATATACCTCTGCTGGTGTAACAAAGCCTTCTTGAAGATAGCAACTCTTGTCTGAATAAATTAAAAATCTTTATGTTCTTACAATTAACATAATAAATCGGGTTGGGATCTCTTCAGTTAAGTTATAATAACCTGTGCTTGAAGAGTGTTTGAAGAGTGAATAAATCACATGATCACGAAATTAAATATCTAATTAAAATTAATGCATACAGCTTACATTCCACAGACTTAAATTTAATTATGAGAAAAGTGAACTGAGTGTTTGATAGTTGAGTTGATATTTGGTTACCTTTGCTTGAACAATTTCATTAGTGATACGATACTGAGGACTTTCCTTTGTGGTGTTGCACTGTGCTCTTTACTCTAGCCTTGGGGCGGCCTTAAAACTTTGTCAACAGAGTTGGCCACTAATTCGAATTTACTTATTACTTTGATACAATTTTTTACCCTATTGAGATGCGTAGGATTCTTAATTGAGACGTATTTACCCTACTCAAGAATCTGAGTGACAGTGGACTTCCAATAATGTTCTAATAAGACTTCTGCCGACAAGTGACTAACTTCAGGCCGGCCTAGTTATATCGGCATGTACCGTGTTAGCAATGCAGTGGCTAAGGGTGAACACTTATCTGGTTCTGTGAGTCCCTTTTCCATCAAATTTCATTAAAATGAAACTCTAATCTTTTTTCTAAATTTAAGCTAAGTAAATATTTGTTTACGAAATTAACTGTTGTGTATTTTAAATGCATTTTCGGATTTTTTTTAAATATTTTTTATAAATGACTATTGTTGAGCAATGGTACAATATTTTGATAGTCATAATCTTTTTTCAAAGTATTTCTTTATCGTCCAGCAAAAACAGAAACAGTGTTGAACCCTCAGCTTCTGTTACATCGCTGTAATGTATACAGTACACTATGCGCTCTATTATGTGCATTGTCTTTATATTATCTATTGTACAATCTGTACGCAATGTACCGTGTACATTGTAGACCTCTTCTAGTTCTATCTGTCTATGGTTTGATGAGGTGACCGACTGAGTATATATTTATAATTGGGTGTAGAAAGTGCAATACACATTAATCCACAGATGAGATTAACACGGTCCTGATAGGGCATCCTATTTTATTATCTATGAATTTCAAGTGCCTGAATGCCGTCGTAAAAAAAATATGGTAGCTATTTGTACTCTATCAGTATTTAGTATATTATTATCATACTTCAAAATAAAATAATAAAAACGAAACCGCTTATCTGCGATAAATTTGCGAGGCTCTGAACGACCTAGTTCCTGCTAATATTAGGAACAGCGCAAAAACTAACGGTCAACGCTACCAGACGATTCGATAGCAACTGATACGTCATATTCTGTTTAAAACTCGTCACCATAGCAACTTATATGCTATGACGTGGCAGACTTTCTATAGTGTTGAATAATCTATGAGATTCGAGACCGTGGGAACGGCAAGTGTATTGCCATCATTAGGGCGGGGTTTGAGCGGTCATTCCTATCATTAAATGACGGAAAAAACCTGGGTATTCCCTGGCAATCAATATGCGTCAAAAGACATGGAAAACTTAATCAATACCTAAGGAAGTTACCCTAGTTTCATTAAAATTTCATATTAATTCACTCGGCCCCTTTGTTTATTTTGTACCTAGTCTGCTCATGGTCGTTATTCGACCGGATCGTGGTGGTCATTCGACCTCGTTTGACTCTTCAACCATTGCAGATAATAATAGCAACCAAATTTATATTGTACGCATGTGAATTTAACATGGTTTTATAAATTCATATTCTCTAAATCTTCATTAGTTTTCAGTCGTCAATTCTATTTAAATTTTGGCGACGTACAACGATAGGTACACAATCACACGACACGATGTTTTAAAATATTCTTGTTTTTCAATCAGTCATCAATTAGATATTCCAAATTGGCCGCGTCGAATACGTCAGTCGGTCGATCACCTCCTCAAACAGTGTCTGCTGAATTTATGTGATCCCCCATTTTTGTTTACCTCTCGATGTTGGCTAAATCGCATCTCGAATGCACGACGCAGCTCCATGCATCCGAGATGCGATTATATTGGCTGTTGCGCAGAGAAAGTGGTAACCAATAAACTCTGTAATAATGTCTATATTACAGAATATATTAACCGAGAACCGTAATATACCTGAAGAATCTGGCCTTGAGATTCATGGTCAACCGAAATTAGGACACGCTATTTTTGCACGCGCAAAATGCGGCAATGTAGGACTTGTTATCTGCGTTAGATATCGTATTGCTGGCAGATTACAGTAGATCTGAGCGGTTTCCGGCGTGACTCAGTCGCGTGACCTAGATCAGCGTTACCACTCTCTCGGTCCGAGCAACTACCAAGCAGTAGAGTTGTTGAAGAAACATTTGTCACAAGATTGGTGCCTCGTTCACTGTTTCCGCAAACCCATGAGCTATTGCGGGCACCTCTCTAGTGCTACATTCGAATGTTACCAGGCACTTGTGTACCGACAGGAAACAAACATCGGCTGTCTTCAGCCAAACGATTGGTATTACTAAATTGTGTCAAAACTCTAGCTTCAAGATTCATCTCTACTGCGATGTTGATTGGTGTGAAATTGAAACAAAATTTATTCTAATTTAAATCTATTTCCAGGTGTCTCGCCGAATGTTTAAGTATAATCCCATAGAAAGATTAACAGAATCACTGCACCTAGCTGCCTCAAGTTTGGTGGCCTCATACCGCATTTGTAATCCCCTATATAATCACAAGGGAAAACTAGTCAGCTCTATCAATCACCTCAATCGTTCCACGTGTGTGTCTATAATGTAAATAATGTTTGGAGCAATTGTGTCGGTGGTCAGTAGTTGGATGGTCGTCTCTCCTTGCGGTGGAAGCCGCCAGACTCGGCCTCACTTGCAAGACTACTAGTGGTCATCAGCCAGTATTTTTGCAAGTCCCGTTCATTTGCCTGTCGAAGATTCACAGTCTCACTGGGAAAATTAGATGTAGGCTTTTTATATCATTTGAAAGCATGACATTAATATTTCGTCGGCGGCGGTCGTTTGCATCCTTGCTCTCCAGTGCCGTGGCCATGCGATCCACACTGGAAGAGCCGACTGGAAAGCCTGGCATGCGAGCGGCCGACGCCGCATCTGTATTCACGATGTTGTGTAAATGTGCAATGTAACACCTATGAACTGATCTAGCCTCGCTTGTCCTGAGATATCATCCCGTTCTTACCGTTGCACCTCGTTCAATTTTAAGTTGCTTTTTTATTTTTTGTTACCATCACACTTTACTTCTCGCTTCTTTTTATTTTCACTTCATCAAACGGTCCACTCACTTCAGGGTTAACTTTCAATTGGCTTCAGAAATTCTCTGACTGAGAATGTGTAATATCTCAGGCTCTCCTCTTTGCTCAGTGCTGACTGACGAGGTCAGCGCACCACTTTCGGCTTCTCATCGTCAGTCCAGTTAACTCATCCGATTGGCTCTAACCGTCATCAACGCGCCGTCTACAGCCGGCCGGCGACCGCTCGTCGCGCCTCCGCTCGAGCGGCGACCCGCGGCCGCGACCCGCGACCCGCGACTCGCCACGCGACACTCGCAGTCGCCACATTCGGCGACTCTGCTAGCCCGGTTTCTAAAAGAAACGTCCTTTTCAAAATTGTTCCCTTATTATTTTTCCCACAGCTCGATAATCACGAAATAAAACCAGGGAAGACTCTGAGAATTAAGATTAGCGTACCGAATCTTCGACTTTTCGTCGGCAACATTCCCAAGTCGAAAGGCAAAGAGGAGATACTGGAGGAATTTGGTAAATTAACAGGTAATGTTCACTCGAATGAATTAAAAGAATTATAATTGTCGGGTTGTTTGCGTGGGGCTTGGTGTGGACCGCTGAAGGTGCCCTGCTTGCGTCCCGCTTGTCCGCTCCCCGCTCCCCGCTCCCCGCACCCCGCACCGCTGCCCCTCCGTCCCCCGCTGCCCCTCCCGCCTCTCTCCAGTCATTGGGCCGGACGCGGCGCGCGATGCGTTGCGACGCGGCCCGCCGCCCGCCTTCCTGGCTCCGGCCTCAGGCTATTCTCCCTCGAATTGTTCTTGCAGCTGAATGATTATGAAATTCGAAAGGGGAAAAAGATTGGCGTTACCGTTTCCTTTAACAATCACCGGTTATTCGTGGGGAATATCCCTAAGAATCGAGATCGGGACGATTTGTTTGAGGAGTTTACTAGCCATGCACGTAAGTCCTTGTCGAATTCATAATTTGTGCTACCTTGGAGCAGCGCGCGCAGCCCGGCCGGATGACGTATGCGCCGGCACTCGGCCGGATGACGTCATGCCGCCGCGCCGCGCGTGCGCTCCGTAGATTGCGTTAAGTGTTACGATTGGCCTCGCCTCGAGAATGCTCACCGGTAATGACTGGAGAATCTTGCTGTTGTTCTCTAGACTAGTAATTCTTCGGTACCTTATATGTTTTCCTGGAATATCGTTTGATTTGCTTCATACTTAAGTAGTGTTGAGAGGAATGAATGAATGCGTCGTGCTTTGTCACGATGTTAGCGCCTCGCCCGCGGCCGACCCTTTATCTGTTTGGTGTGATTGCAGCCGGACTCGTCGAAGTTATTATATATAGTTCGCCCGATGACAAGAAGAAAAATAGAGGATTTTGTTTTTTGGAATACGAGTCTCACAAAGCTGCGTCCTTGGCTAAACGTAGACTGGGCACCGGTAGAATAAAGGTATGTAATAATTGACATGGTACTCTAATAGCTTTTTGTACTGATAGCCCAAGATCAATATCAATATTTCTAATATAACTATTTTCGGTTAGCAGGTTTGGGGCTGTGACATAATAGTAGACTGGGCCGATCCTCAAGAAGAACCAGATGAAGTTACAATGAGTAAAGTAAGTACTTGCCTAAACTGTATTTTTTAGCCTCTCATAGTACCTTAGTACCCCCATCAAAGGCGTTGATACTAAGTATGGGCCACTAGGAATGGCCTGGACAAAACATTATTGCCATGGTGACTTTAGACGTCTACGAAAATAAATTCAGTAGGCAAACAATTATTCTACCTATAGTGGCGATGTCCAGTGAGTCTAGGTGCCAGTTCTAGGCGAACTTATTTGACTAATTTGTTGCCTGTCTTTATAAGCGTAGTCGTGTGGAACTGTCACCTAGATTCATGTAGCTTTAAAACGTTTCAAAGTGATCCTCGTGCTGCAACTGAAATAAATGATTTTGACTTTGTCCTAGGTGAAAGTATTGTACGTAAGGAACCTGACTCAAGACATCACTGAAGAGGCGCTAAAGGATGAATTCGAGCGTTTTGGAGCCGTCGAGCGCGTTAAGAAGATCAAGGATTATGCTTTTGTACATTTCGACGACCGGGACTCTGCTGTCAAGGTAAGTTGGTATCACGGTGTTTTCCTTCACCGATTGAAAGCACTGGCGTTTAATTGCTATCACATTGTTTCCTGGGCCCAGTGTTTGAACTCTTAAATAACGCAGTCTTCTTAGTTTACTTCTAAATTACAATTACTTTTATAGTTGGTTCGGTAGGTGCCATAATTGTTTGACAGACTTGCTTGCAACTATTTTTTCAACCGAGTGTAAACCAAAGACTACCGTGCTTCTTGTTAGATCAACAAATACCTGATACAGCATGCTTATTATTATAAAGGAAGGCGCTGTCAAAAATCCAGAGCTAGGCATATTTAGAGAAGGCATTTAAGTACTATACATATACACAACGCCTAAACAGGTTATCTTGGTTCCTAAAATTACTAATGTTTTAAACAGTAGAGATTTGAAAAACTACCCACATAATTTCAGGCGATGGATGAACTAGACGGCAAGGAGGTCGGCGGCGCGCGACTGGAAGTGTCGCTCGCAAAGCCTCCCTCCGACAAGAAGAAGAAAGAAGAAATACTGCGCGCGCGCGAGCGACGCATGATGCAGATGATGCATGGACGCGGCGGGTACGTAGCATACTGTGACCGATGTTACTGTCGCCTGTGTTACTGTTGCCCGTGTTACTGTGACCTATGATGCATAGACGTGGCGGGTAGGTTGAATATTGTCTCTAATGTTACTGTTGCCCGTGTTACTGTGACCTATGATGCATAGACGTGGCGGGTAGGTTGAATATTGTCTCTAATGTTACTGTTGCCCGTGTTACTGTGACCTATGATGCATAGACGTGGCGGGTAGGTTGAATATTGTCTCTAATGTTACTGTTGCCCGTCTTACTGTGACCTTTGATGCATAAACGTGGCGGGTAGGTTGAATATTGTCTCTAATGTTACTGTCGCCTGTGTTACTGTGACCAATGATGCACAGACGCAGCGGGTAGGTAGCATTATTGTCACTAATTTTACGATTGCCAATTTGTCAATGTTACTGTATGTAATTTATTCGTAAAATGTTACTATAGCCCATGTTACTGTGAGTAATTACGGACGCATCGGATTCATAGCATATCACTAATGTTACTGCCTATTTGCCCATGTTACTGTAACCAATGTTGCCCACGTTTCTATTACCCATTTAGTGTTCTATAACGATATCGAGTTCGTGTCATTAGTTTAAAAACTGCAATCATTTTAATAGGCCCAAAGGCCAGGCCAGGCCCATAGGCAGTGGTATTTGATGAGTTAAAGCAGTGAGAATGTCACAAGGCCAACCTAGGTTCCTCGTGCCAGAGAGGGATAGCATTTGCCATTAAGCGCATGGAGTAAATCCTCGTCTAGAATAGCTAGGAATTACACCAAAATAAATGTAATAAGCTATTTCGGTTTGAATAGTAAAAACAGTGCGAATATCACAAGGCCAAACTAGGTCCCTCGCTAGAGATCGCAGTAACGTGTGGCTGTTAACTGTCAGATTTGATTGGTGCAGCTGCTCTCCCGTGCATACGCTGCGAGGCCGCACGCCGCAGCCGCCGCCGCGACACCCGCAACCCCGCGCCGACTACGGTACGTATGCACACACCCGCCCACACACACACCCGCCCATACACACACACACTCGTATAGCCACCGGCTAACCCTGTAAAACTACCCGCAAGTGCACCTTGTGACCAGTTTCGAAGAGTTCAAGATATTTGACTCTTTGGAACTACCTGCAAGTTTTATTTGCGCAATGACAATGGGTTCAATTTACCTTGTGATTAGTTTCGCAGAGTTTGCTGGTGACTATACCCTGCTGCTGCGTTGATTTTTAACCGTTTGTCGTCGCACTTAATCAAAATATAAAAAAAACAATGGCAAAGAGATTGTTGCCGATTGGGCAGTTTGGAAGTTGTTTGGTGTTATAATATAAATATATATTGCGACGTCTTACGGTTGATTTCAGGGTGGCAAGATTGACTTACTGTACATGTAGACACGGTGGGTAGGACGGATGTTTCAATTGTGAGTGATAAATCAGGATTGTCAGCTTGATTTAGGTATATAAAATAAAACATTTGTGATTCAACATTATTTATTTGTCCATAACTGAGAAATTATTTAAAATGTTCAGTTGATGAGTGGAATTGAGATTTTCAAGGTGAAAAAGTTGTGCATTCACTTTATTCAAGCATCGAAGTCCACCCACCAAGGTCTGCATTATTGACACAATAAAATTGTAAATCTCTATCAAAAGTTAGGTGGAGGGAATCTCATAAAACGACTCAACAAATCATTAATTTCCCGCCATCTATCTCTCATTGATTCTCTCTCACACACATACAATAAAATGTGACACGGTGTGGTCTCCACGCGCACACTCGCACATTCCGCTACTCCCTACTAACATACGGCCGCTACTATACACGCGGGATTGCCCATGTGACGTCCTATGTGATTGTGATGCTACTGTACAAAATAGTTCAATATTTGTGTGGTTTTCGTAGTGTATCGTTAAGGCCCCACAACATAATCCATTAACGCTAAATGGCTAGCGATCGACAGGTAGGATAGGAGCGACGCATGACTCTAAACCGAAACTACCATTCGATAACAGACAGGGCCACACATCGTCATCAAAGTGTTAACAATATTAACAAAAGTGCATGCTTTGAACCTAAAATTCATTTTTACCGCAGCGTCTGGAACGCAGATGTCACTGGTAGCCGTTACCTTGGCACTGTTGCATCGCTTATTCGGTGGTGGGACAAAGTGTCGCAGGAAAGGAAGTTGGAACATCAAAATTCTAAATTATTGTCGTTGTGATGTGATGTGGATGTGATGCGATGAGCGTCGGGCTAGTGAAGCGCTCGCTTGGTTGTCGGTGCATGCCCTGCGTTGTGCGTTGTTGGTGCGCGTTCCGAGTGCAGTGGTTCGCATGTTCTTACAACGAACGGTACGAGTGTCGCGAGGCCACCCGTACTCAGCCTAGTCCAGCCCAGCCCATACGGTAGCTTGTAAGTTAGCTTAGTCTAGCTTAGCCTCTAAAAGGCCTGTGTTGTGTGTTTATAGATTATGATTACGACTATTACGGGTACGGTGATTACCGAGGTGGCTACAATGAGCCATTTTACCGGTACGATGAGTTCTATTTTGATTACGCGGGGCCACCGCAACCGTCCGCCGTCCGCCAGCCTCCCAACAGACCGCAACCGGTGGGTCCCCACACACACTCACTATTCATCACCTATTTACTAGTCACTAGTCGCCGTACTCATCATCAGTCTATCGTTTTTTTGATTTGCCAAATTATGATTCATTTAATATTGTTTTCTATTACTTTATTTTGGAATCGATTCCCGTTCCTCGAATGGAGTTAGTGACTCTGTAAAGACGGTAGTGTGCAGGCCCGACAGCGGTGCGGGTCGGTGCCCTCTCGCTGTCGGGCCTATGAGGGCTCCGACTAACACGCCCACGTCTGACCTGCGCTCGTTGTTTTCAGTTGCCATTTCACGTTTGCACCGCTTAGCGTCATTCCGCGCGCTTGTCACTCCCATCATGTAGAGCTTCGCTTGGTTCCATACACCTACTAACGCCCGCACCGCCCGCGAGTAATGTTCTCTCGTTGTTGCAACGAGGTAGCGAATATGTTGAAGACTAACTGACCCGCTTGGTAAATGCCTCACTCAGGACGACGAGCTCGCTATCGGGCCGAACTCGCTTTACTACGATCTAACCGGAGGCATTCAGGTACAATATGATCATTATTTATTCCAAATTTTATTAGTGAATGTTTTATACTTATTAGAAAGTATGATTAGAATTGATAGTACTTAGAAACAAAATTTTGCATTACATTAATGTATGTTTATATTCTTAGACTTATTAATTAGAATGCATTTTGGCCGTACTTAGAGTTACAAAATTATGTTTGAATACCAAGTTGTTTCGGTATCCGCAGTACCTGATTGTTTCATTATCTGTAATCATCTCGCTTCTTAATTTGATGGTGGAAGATTCCATTTGTGTGTTGTCTTATCTGTGCTTTTCTAACAATACGCTTTCGAACAAAGTGGATCTTTCACACAATCACTAGCAATACTGTACTTTGAATGTTTTATCATATCATCAAAATAACACAATTTAAAAGTTAATAAAACAAAACGTATTCGTACCAGTAGGTGAGCATAGCGACTGTTACTTTATCAGCATGAGTATTGTTTTTATTTTGTTAGGAAACCTCGTTAGTTAGTCGTTTCCCGTATTAGATGGAATGAACGTAATAAAGTAGCTATAGTTTCAATTAGCACTGGAAACGGTGGCGTTTGTCGTAGTTTTTTTTTTACAAAGCTTGGAACTTGCCATGTAAACTGGCCCTAAGAAGCGTTATTCATACCACGAACATTAATCCTGTTAGAGGTATGTCCCATGAAGGATTCTTTAATCCGAATGGCATTTCGTTAAATTCGCAATGACCGTCTGCACCAAAGGTTATATGGCGAGTCCCAAGAATTGATAAATAATGCCATCATTATTTTAGTGTGTGTTGTGACGTTTTCTGGCAGATTTATAACCCGTTGTAAATAACCTAAAGGAATATCAACGGTGAACTATTTTAGAATTAGCACGGTTAGGGTTAGAAATTGATTCTCAAAAAAGTACTCAGTTCCTAAAAAATATAGCACACGAATTTACGTCACATATTTTAACATACATTTTTGGTTTTAATCGTTGCTCTAAGGAATTTTGAATGGGTCTTTTAAAACGCATCTTAGGGTCAAGTCTACCCCTGTTTAATTTAGTCTTGAATGTCTTAGCTAGCACAGTTTAATAGCCCCTTAAAAATAAACCTGACGCCGACTGGTTGCTGTTCGGTGGTTGACCATTGATATGAGAGGTGTTATTGCTGCTAGAATTCGGCACATTAATTTTAACAGTAACACACTTGAAAAACTACGCTATGTTAGTGGCATTGTCCTGAAACGTTATGCGCTTTAGAATTACGTCAAGAAATTGATAAGTAGTTTATCGCCGGGGTTTAATATCCCAATACTTTGGTATACCGAGCCTGTTGCAAAGTACAATACCCTATTCACCGATTATTCAAAGCCTACAAGCTTTCGAGTGAGAGTGCTCTCACTGAAAGAGCAAGCATGTTATGCCAAAACATTATTTCTCAGAATTTAGTACTGTTTTGGTTTTTTTGAGGGGTACCTTACTTGAAACTGTAGTTTACTGTGCAACCGGCTTTTGATGTTGTATACCGGGCTCCGAAGGCCAAGCACGGATACATTTGACATCTGTAGCCTATCGTATTGAAAGTTGAAGCATCGACTAATCGAGGGACGATGCCACAAATGTTAAATGTATTCGGCCACGTTCACAACAAACGTATCTTCAGACGCCGACTGAGAGCCATGTAGTATACGAATACGCTGAGTGCCTATTTTAGAGTCGCTGAATAACGCCGAAAAACCGCATCTTCTTTAAACCAGTCAAAAACAACTATTTTACTTCACGGATAGGGTTACTTAAAGATGGTGAAATAGCACTGAGTCTAAAGCCCTTTGTTAGCGTTACGCAAATCTTTAATACCATCGATGGTTTGCATAGCAATGTATACGAAGTCACGTACATTGATAATGACGAAAGATCAGATCTTTGGAAGCATTATAGCATTTATGCCGAGTGGCAACCAATTTTTATATTATTGTTCCTTTTATATTATTAACTTTAGTTTATACCATACTTGACTTAAATAAACAGCATTGATTTGGTTTAATATCGGCGGCTGGTAATACGTTAGTTGTCACGGCGGCAGGCCATGTAGTGAGTATAGCATCAGTGAGTGAGCCGTGTGTTTGGATTGTGTGCGTAGGCTGGGTCATGTGGGACGGGCGGGCCGGCATGGGCGCGGCGCGCGGCGGCGGGCGCGGCTGGGGCCCGTGGTGGTGCGCGACGCGCCGCGCGTGGCCGCCGCACGCCCAGCGCCATGCGTGGCAGCCAGCGCGCCAAGCCAAGTTTACCAGGTCAGTGACGCACCTCGCGACCACACCCCCCCTAACACACCCACCCATCACACACACACCTCACACACACACCTCACACACACACCTCACACACACACCCTTCAAACACCTCACACACACACCCTTCAAACACACACCCCTCAAACACACACCCCTCAAACACACACCCCTCAAACACACACCCCTCAAACACACACCCCTCACACACACATGCACTCTTAAATACCAAATGACATTCATCAGCCTGGATAAGTCTACTGTTGGACATGAACTGTTTCATATTATATTATTTATTGCAATAAAGGCATACTTGGCATGTCACCCAAGTGTCAAAGCAGTTTCTTCGTTGATAAATGCCGCACAAGATAGCAAAGCATCGTCAAACCAACTGAAGCCACTCAACAAAAAAAAACCATGCGACACCTGTATGAAGCACGAAGCAAACAAATTAAATTCCAAATTATTGAATAGAAACTTTGGACTCTCTTTTCGGCTACTCTCCATAGAAAACCAGCGCTGATTCGTTTCCTTTTATTTCAGCGTGTCTGATGGTATGCGTGTAATCTGGAATGCAATGTGTTGTCAATCGGTAACTACCTCTCCTACTTCCTAATCCTTATCCCCTATCGTCATGTTTTTGTCACGAAGGCTACCACAAACTTTTAATGCGGTTCGATCAGTGAAGAGTCCAAATTTTCTATTCGAAGTTTGTGGAAGCCCTTGCTCTTTATTGTTGTCCCTTCATCCGTGGATTTCACGGAACAATGACGGCTGAATCACGGCTCTGACACAAACTTCACTGACGATCGAAACTTCAGTAGTTCATGTGTGTAGTCAAATCAAATTAAATTATAAGTGCATTTATTCAGTAGGATCGCAAGGATCACTTTGAAACTTTTCAAAGCTAGGTGAGTCTAGGTACCAGTTCCACGCGACCAAGCCTAGAAGAACAGGCATCAAACTGCGGCTTGGTTCCTACCTTTTTTTTAGTCTAGCTAGAAGCAGACTGGTTTATTCGAGCAGCGAGTAATGTATCGTGTCGCGTTGCAGGTAAACGTAAATTGGACGGGGGTCAACAGAACTCTGGGGGGGAGAGCAAGCGGCGGCTGAGCGCGGCCGCGGCCGCAGCGTGCGGCTGGGAGTGCGCGCCGCTGGGCAGCAGCTAGCGAGCGCCGCGCCGCCTCGCCCCGCGCCCCGCGCCCCCCGCCCCCCCGGACCGCGCCCCGCCCGCCGCCCGGCCCCCGTCCGCGCGCCCGCGCCGAGCCCCTGTATCCGGAGAACTACAAGCTGCGCAGGGGAACCCCTCGGAGGCCGCGACGGACGAGCGGCTCGTTACGTTACGTTACGTTTACGCCAGATCCTCACCACGTGTACGCCCGAAGGATCTACCACTTTTTTTTCTATATATGTGTTTTTATTTTGATTTTCGAGTTTTCGATTTTGTAACGCATATCGATTCGGTAAAAATCTTAAAGTAGTAACGTTATGAGATGTTTCGATAGTAAGTTTCCCGTTATGCTTATGTTTTTCTGTATTAGCCGTATATATTTAATATATACTCTTTATAGCGGCGGCGCGCGGCCGCGGTTGCCTGTTTGCGGTCGCGCGCTAGGGTCTTAGGATCCGTCGACTGTCTGTTTTTTTTAATACATGTTATTCGATATATTTTATTCCTGCGAACGCATTTTGCGATGTGATGTGTATTTTAGCAGTAATTATTATTATTATAAGGAGTTTGACTGTTGTTTTTTGACATACTTACAACTTAGGATACTTGAGAATGAATTTAATGGAATGAACTGAACTCGACGACTCTAGATTACGGCTAAAATAGAACCACCAACACCCTGTACTCGACAACATTTCCAACTGTGTTCCTGCTTTAGTTTTTTTGCTTTATTATTATTTACATTTGTCCCTTAAAATAAATTAGTGTGAGGAAGTAGTTATTGTAAAGTCCAGGAATTCTGTATTGTTATTATTATTGCTGTACTAAACTTTGTTTGTATTCGACCACTTAGCATGTCCGTACTGTTAGAAACATAACTTGTATCAATCTATTATATCAGTTAATTGTGGAATAAATTTGCAAAACTGTGTTTGCCTTATTAACTTTATTGTTTCATTGAGTTATTTTATCCTATCCTGTCTAGGTTTAGTAGGCAAAGTTGACCTTTTTAGAACCGAAACTGTGAGTGGTGTTGCATCAGAGGTCAAATTGCATATTTATTACTGACTGCTCAGACGCATTTAAGTAGGTATATCATATCAGAACTGCCAGGCGGGGTTGCATGTTGTAAAGCACATCCACTATGAGAAAATCGTATTGACGTTTTTTACTTGAGTAAACAGCTCAGTAGGCTCATTCTGAGTTTTAACATCATTTCGTCGTTAGCTTAACGCAAAATGAAATAACGTTAGTTATTATATTACGAACGCCATATTAATAATCTGTGACGAACGCTACGTAAAAACATTAGTTCTAGTAAATCCCGCCAGGGGCGCTCAACATTCTCCATTCAAAATCGGAGCTTACGACAAAATTATGTTAAAACTCAGAATAAGCCCTCTCCGACTATTTGTCGGAGAGGGCTTATTCTGACTAACTTTAAGATTCATTATAATTGTCCTACCTTTGTCCAGTGTAGGACAGATTCTAGATTTCTAGATATGAAAAAGTTCGTAATTCAGCAAATTAAATTGAGCTGATTGGTGGACAGCTCAAAACGTCAATTTAGGACACGTTTTTCGTGGTACTAGGGTAAACCAGGCACTATGAGGGTTGCAGGAGACGTTAAAATAAACATCAAACACAGAATCTACGCAGACACATACTTATAGGTAAAGAAGAAAGAAAGAAAGAAAATATATTTATTTAACATAACATACACAGAACGGAACACTGACAAACATAATACTAAAACATAATATAATAAGAATACATAATAATGAATAGGCACAAAAAAGAATGAAAATAAAATAAAATACAATCGAACACAAAAAATAAAGTAGGTAGGTAGGTTAGTTACATAATACATACCCACTCCACTACCTGCACTGTAGGTATGTTCCGTGCTTAGATGTCATGCCAAATAGGCCCTGACTCAGCTTTTGCTACTTAGCGGCATAGGTATGAACCTACCCCGCCAAGCAGCACTGGTTTTCAGGTAGAACTTTGTCCGGGTTTTTAGTGATGTCGGTGTGTGCCCGGTGCAGAGTAAACTGATGCCGTCTGCCTCGCCAGCTTTCTCTCTAATATCCTAACAGATTGAGTTAAGTATTTACTTATGGACGCACTCAATTTCTATCCCAATCTCGATTTGGTTCACATTTTCACAGAGAGCCCTACAGAATATTTTTGTTTAAATTCCAACAGTAGTGGTCACTCTAAATCTAGCAGAAGTGGCACGAACTACAAATAAAACACAGATGGTATTCGAAAGTGGTGTATTCAAGTATGTGTTGTGCGTGGTGTCATACGTCGTCCCGAGCGGCGGCGGCGGCGAGACGCGCGGCCGGCGCGCGCGGCGGGGGGCGCGGCGGCGGCGGCGGCGTGCGGCGCGCGCGTGGCCGGCGCCGGCACAGCGCCAGCGCGGCCAGCACGCCCGCCGCGCCGCCGCCCGCCGCCCACCAGCCCCAAGTGCCGGCGCCCGAGCCCAGCTCGCCCGACCCGCCTACGGACACACGCCGCCTAGTTGCCTATGCCATACAAATGGGAACCGCTCTGGAATCGTGATTGGGCTCTTGGCTCCGAACGCGGGGTGCTGTCTGAAGGAAATCGAACAACCTTGAATTTGTCCTAAAAGGCATGTCATTTACAACATTTCGTCTACGAATTTTCGTTTTGCCTATTCGTCTCTCTCTATTGTATGGAGAAAAAATGAGATAGCAAAAACACGTTACGTAGAAACGAGTTGTGTCATCAATTTTCCATGCAAAAGAGAGAGACACTGCTCACACGAAAACAACATTTGGTAGACGAAATGTGGTAGCAAAACTCCGACTCGGGGTACTGGTATCTACTTAGGGCTTGCCTGCTTGGACATAAATTATCACAATGAAACTAAGTTAGCCAATAATTGGGAAGGCTGAGCATTATGGAGCCAAGATCAACACAAATCCAGAGTAGATCCTCGATAGGTTTGTATGAATGGACCTACCTACATATTATTTTCTTTTAACCTTTGCAATATTCAATGAATAGGAACGTTCATCCTTAATTCTAGAGCTCGTAACTCTAGCAAAAGCTACGAATCCGCAGACGTTTGGTTTCAAAACTTCTATCAATTGTATTAGTTCATTGAATATTGCAAATTCAATTTATTTAATCTTCTTTTATGACTGATTTTAGGTGGTTTGTTAGCATGCAACATTTAAGAGAAGGTTTAAACAGAGGAAGCAGTGATTTATGAGACTGGTTTCTAAAACCTGGAAATAGTAGCCATCCACAGCATGGAGAGTTCAGCTAAGAAACTTTCCATGGTGTGGAACAAAGCAAAGAGTGAAGAAGTGCCATGCAAGTACACAGCTAAGCGGAGAAGCAAAACAGATTTTTAAGCTCTACGCCCGTTTAACATAAAGGTAGCTTGATCTTTTTTTCGCAAAACTATTCAAGACGTATTTTTTATTGTTTTGAGACATAAAGGTTAAATTGCGAAACAAAACGGGAACGAGCGGCCACAAAAGCTCGGGAGATGAGCAGGTGAGCGTTGATGCTTGGGTTGGGCAGGGAAAAGGAAATGTAGTTCGCTCGGTGACTGATGATAACGAAGCTTTAGACCATTCAGATTCCGATAAATTTTAGTGACTCTTTTATTCAGTAAAAGTATTTTTCATGAAAAATACATTCATTTTTAGATCTTGCAGATCTTCATGTCCCACTCACTGATTGAAACGCAAGTAAAACACTCCTATATGAAGACCATAATTGCATCCCAGTAGTGCAAAGATTGCGATGGCGCCGTGTGTTTCACCAGAAATTCTCTATCAACTTTTAGTAAGTTTTTTGGAAGTATTGACCATTTAATGTTAAAACCGCGACCGCCTGTTAAAAGCGCGTCATCATTACAATCAAAAGTTTCGATTTAATCTAATTTTAAATGAAGTACTGATTTTGGTGTTTTTCGTCATCATTACAATCAAAAGGTTCAATATAATCTCATTTAATGAATTCGTGATCGTTCATACCACTAACACTGTTTTCGTCTGAATTATAAGATCTTGTACGGTTTCCGTTGTTCAACCGAGCTCGCTACAGGAAAGGTAGTGATGTGATGCGTGTAGTAGCTACAACTCACGTGGTGTGCCCGGTCAGTGGGCGAGCACCAGCGCGGCGGCGAGCAGCGCCCACGCGGGCCGCCCCCCCGCCGCCCCGCCGCCCGCGCCGCCTGCGCGCACAACGAGCGTCACGCGCCGCGCGCCGGCCCAACAGCTGGGAAGCTTTACTACCCTCACTTTTGTTTTTTTTCCTATATTAACCCCCCATAGAACCATCTAGCACCTTTCAATCAGAAACCGAAATACGAGCCGGATATCTTAGCCAGAACATCTATGATTATGTATGATGGAGATTTAATATGCTGTAACGGGGTGAAGTGACTGATTGGGACCTATAGCACCTTTTCAATCAGAAACCGAAATACGAGCCTGATAAACTTAGCCAGAACATCTATGATTGATTATGCATGAAGGAGATTAGATATGCTGAAACAGGATGGAGTGACTGCCAGCAAGCTACCATTTTACGAGTGTCCCTTTTAATCGGAAATCAGAAGTCGAATTTACAAGCGTGAAACATTTTGCCAGTTCATCTGCGCATGATGGAGATTAGATATTTCAGCATAACGCAAGAGACTGATTGGGACCTATCATCTTATACCTTTCAAGAGAAGGCTGAGGCTGAAACGCGATGAAAGACTGGGACCTTTCAACAACACATTTTCCAGAAAAAGCTTGGATTGTACATAAAAAATGCAAGAGCCTCGCTGAAGTCTTTGATACAGCTTGTTTTGCAGAAGACAGATTATACGCAAAGGCAGGGAGACAAACTACACGAGGCTTGTTCTCTGATATTTGTTATTCCTTCCCACTTAATCATTGAAGTGGCACTAAAATTGGGCACTTTGACGGTCCATGTCAATGTTGGCAACATTGGATGCTAATGGAAGGCTGCGCCGAGAGTACATAATGAAACGTCATAGTAGTGGTAAGGCTGCGCCAAAAAGAGGGAAGCATTAGAAGCTTATACTCAATGGGAGTGACGCTGGTGAAAAACTAGAGATCGATTGATGAAAGCTTTGACGTTCGTAGCACCGCGTAGCAAAGTTCTACGCAGAATAACTTTGTTTTGTTTTGTGATAAAAATGCGTCAGGAGTTGCTATTGTCTTTAAGCATTGTTCAAATTGATGAGATTGTGATATCTCACTGAGACCAGACTAAGCTCTTACTTCCACAATGCTCTTAGCCACATCGCAAGCAAAGAAGGTGCGATAGGATTTGAGTTTGTAAAGCTTCCCAGCTGTAAATGTTTATAGTGCTGTTTAAACAGTTGGCTACATAAATAACGTCACTGAACCGTTTGAAAAAATATTGAAAATAGTAAGGCCTATGAAGTGCTACGAGACAACGTACTACGCTCACGAATTTGCACTACTGTGTTGGTGAGTCTTGCACGCATCGTGCTATTTCTGTATATTTTGAGTTTTTTCAGTGGCGTTATTGTTAACCTTACTGTGAACACTTTCTGATGAGATTCAAAGATATACATATTGATAAGAAACCAAAACAATTGTGGTATTTCATAATGATCTCATCAGAAAGCTATCGCGAAGTTTAGTCGGGTACCGAGGTCCCATAGTGCGATGACTCAATGCAAGCTTTGTCCCATTGGATACCAACGATTCTATATAAAACTCGAAACTGACCGAAATTTGACTTAGGACGCAATCAACTCTCCTGAGTCATCACAATATTTGTAAGAAGTAAAAAAGTTATGTATAGAGTATAGATGAATGAGAAGACACGAGTTTAAATGACTGACAACATTTAGAATCGAAAGACTAAAGGGAGCGTTTCGTAAATAAAACTTTTATTTTGTTGCAACATTCAATATATTCTGCTAATTCAACAATAGTGAAACGTCTAACATCTAGCCCTACTTACAACATCCGTTAAGACAAAGATTGCATTGAACCACCACTAACTGAGAAGTAAAAGTGAACATAGTTATTGATTAGTTTAGTCATTAGTTAAGATCTACAGTGTTTAGAGTTAGTTTATACAACAATAGAAGATAAAGCAGGAGTAAGCAGCAGATTACAAAGCACAGGAGACTCTCAGTGGAGTAAGAGAAGTACTGGAACAATCGAAGTACTGCTTACTCCATTCAACTTAAACGAACTACATTTTAATTTATAATTTAAACTCTTTTTACCCTAATTTAATGCAACGACAAAATGCAAAGTGTAGATACAAATTATTAAGTGTGAATGCAGTGCAGTGCCAATTGGTATAATACAGTGAACTTTGACAATTTAGAAAAAGTGTAGTACTTTAAATCTGTTTAGTTCTACATCATATTCTACCTAAATGTCCTGATATGTAGATTACACACAGTATACAGAGTCACAGTAAATATTATTATCATCCCTACTTCTATTTAAAATTTAAGTTATCATTAAAATAGCTACTTATAAAATAGGGGTTGATTAAATTTACTCGTATAACCGACTGCTGCAAAGTACCTTCGACAGGATCTTAACGGAGTAATGTCCAAGTGTTTGCTAAGTTTAAACGCAATCCACTCACATCTTCGGTACGTTTTGACTGATATTGTCAGTTTATTAGCATCATTATTACTGAGTCACTTTTGACCAAAAAGTTTAAGTGGAGTACGTCTACACTTAGCATATTGTGTGCTTGTGTGTTAGGGTTTGTTTTTGGATGTGAAGGTGTGTTTGTGTGTATACTCGAGCCACAAGATTAGTGTCCCATGATAAAAACTGCCAATAATTTAAAACTTTTGCAGATAAACGATCGGCCAACAACAGCTGATCCTTGTGGTACCTATTCATTTGTGCAATGAGAGATAGTTTCCGCGCGTCATGAATAGTTTTGTGTATGGGTGCGTGGGTGTGTGTAGGGTGTAGTATATTAACAGTATTAGGTATACGTGGTCTACTGTGTAGGGTGTGGTATACTAACAGTATTAAGCACACGTGGTGTGTGTGTAGGGTGTGGTATACTAACAGTATTAGGTATATGTGGTGCGTGTTTGTGTGGTGTGGTATGTTAACAGTTTATGGTATACGTGTTGTACTGTGCAGGGTGTGGTATACTACCAGTATTATATATACGTGGTGTGTGTGTGTGGTATATTATCAGTTATAGGTATATGTGGTGTGTGTGTGGTATGGTGTGTGTGTGGGGTGTATACTAACAGTAGGAGGGTCGCGGCGGCATGAGCGCGCAGTGCTGCAGGCCGGAGCAGGCGGCGGCGGCGGGCAGGCACGCGCCGGCGCACTGCACGCTCGTGTGTGTGTGTGTGTGGGGTGGTATACTAACAGTAGGAGGGTCGCGGCGGCATGAGCGCGCAGTGCTGCAGGCTGGAGCAGGCGGCGGCGGCGGGCAGGCACGCGCCGGCGCACTGCACGCTCGTGTGTGTGTGTGTGTGGGGTGGTATACTAACAGTAGGAGGGTCGCGGCGGCATGAGCGCGCAGTGCTGCAGGCCGGAGCAGGCGGCGGCGGCGGGCAGGCACGCGCCGGCGCACTGCACGCTCGTGTGTGTGTGTGTGTGGGGTGGTATACTAACAGTAGGAGGGTCGCGGCGGCATGAGCGCGCAGTGCTGCAGGCCGGAGCAGGCGGCGGCGGCGGGCAGGCACGCGCCGGCGCACTGCACGCTCGTGTGTGTGTGTGTGTGTGTGTGGGGTGGTATACTAACAGTAGGAGGGTCGCGGCGGCATGAGCGCGCAGTGCTGCAGGCCGGAGCAGGCGGCGGCGGCGGGCAGGCACGCGCCGGCGCACTGCACGCTCGTGTGTGTGTGTGTGTGGGGTGGTATACTAACAGTAGGAGGGTCGCGGCGGCATGAGCGCGCAGTGCTGCAGGCTGGAGCAGGCGGCGGCGGCGGGCAGGCACGCGCCGGCGCACTGCACGCTCGTGTGTGTGTGTGTGTGGGGTGGTATACTAACAGTAGGAGGGTCGCGGCGGCATGAGCGCGCAGTGCTGCAGGCCGGAGCAGGCGGCGGCGGCGGGCAGGCACGTGCCGGCACACTGCACGCTCGTGTGTGTGTGTGTGTGTGTGTGTGTGTGGGGTGGTATACTAACAGTAGGAGGGTCGCGGCGGCATGAGCGCGCAGTGCTGCAGGCCGGAGCAGGCGGCGGCGGCGGGCAGGCACGCGCCGGCGCACTGCACGCTCGTGTGTATGTGTGTGTGTGTGGGGTGGTATACTAACAGTAGGAGGGTCGCGGCGGCATGAGCGCGCAGTGCTGCAGGCCGGAGCAGGCGGCGGCGGCGGGCAGGCACGCGCCGGCGCACTGCACGCTCGTGTGTGTGTGTGTGTGTGTGGTATACTAACAGTAGGAGGGTCGCGGCGGCATGAGCGCGCAGTGCTGCAGGCCGGAGCAGGCGGCGGCGGCGGGCAGGCACGCGCCGGCGCACTGCACGCTCGTGTGTGTGTGTGTGTGTGTGGTATACTAACAGTAGGAGGGTCGCGGCGGCATGAGCGCGCAGTGCTGCAGGCCGGAGCAGGCGGCGGCGGCGGGCAGGCACGCGCCGGCGCACTGCACGCTCGTGTGTGTGTGTGTGTGTGTGGTATACTAACAGTAGGAGGGTCGCGGCGGCATGAGCGCGCAGTGCTGCAGGCCGGAGCAGGCGTCGGCGGCGGGCAGGCACGCGCCGGCGCACTGCACGCTCGTGTGTGTGTGTGTGTGGGGTGGTATACTAACAGTAGGAGGGTCGCGGCGGCATGAGCGCGCAGTGCTGCAGGCCGGAGCAGGCGGCGGCGGCGGGCAGGCACGCGCCGGCGCACTGCACGCTCGTGTGTGTGTGTGTGTGGGGTGGTATACTAACAGTAGGAGGGTCGCGGCGGCATGAGCGCGCAGTGCTGCAGGCCGGAGCAGGCGGCGGCGGCGGGCAGGCACGCGCCGGCGCACTGCACGCTCGTGTGTATGTGTGTGTGTGTGGGGTGGTATACTAACAGTAGGAGGGTCGCGGCGGCATGAGCGCGCAGTGCTGCAGGCCGGAGCAGGCGGCGGCGGCGGGCAGGCACGCGCCGGCGCACTGCACGCTCGTGTGTGTGTGTGTGTGTGTGGTATACTAACAGTAGGAGGGTCGCGGCGGCATGAGCGCGCAGTGCTGCAGGCCGGAGCAGGCGGCGGCGGCGGGCAGGCACGCGCCGGCGCACTGCACGCTCGTGTGTGTGTGTGTGTGTGTGGTATACTAACAGTAGGAGGGTCGCGGCGGCATGAGCGCGCAGTGCTGCAGGCCGGAGCAGGCGGCGGCGGCGGGCAGGCACGCGCCGGCGCACTGCACGCTCGTGTGTGTGTGTGTGTGTGTGGTATACTAACAGTAGGAGGGTCGCGGCGGCATGAGCGCGCAGTGCTGCAGGCCGGAGCAGGCGGCGGCGGCGGGCAGGCACGCGCCGGCGCACTGCACGCTCGTGTGTGTGTGTGTGTGTGTGGTATACTAACAGTAGGAGGGTCGCGGCGGCATGAGCGCGCAGTGCTGCAGGCCGGAGCAGGCGGCGGCGGCGGGCAGGCACGCGCCGGCGCACTGCACGCTCGTGTGTGTGTGTGTGTGTGTGGTATACTAACAGTAGGAGGGTCGCGGCGGCATGAGCGCGCAGTGCTGCAGGCCGGAGCAGGCGGCGGCGGCGGGCAGGCACGCTCGTGTGTGTGTGTGTGTGTGTGGTATACTAACAGTAGGAGGGTCGCGGCGGCATGAGCGCGCAGTGCTGCAGGCCGGAGCAGGCGGCGGCGGCGGGCAGGCACGCGCCGGCGCACTGCACGCTCGTGTGTGTGTGTGTGGGGTGGTATACTAACAGTAGGAGGGTCGCGGCGGCATGAGCGCGCAGTGCTGCAGGCCGGAGCAGGCGGCGGCGGCGGGCAGGCACGCGCCGGCGCACTGCACGCTCGTGTGTGTGTGTGTGTGTGGGGTGGTATACTAACAGTAGGAGGGTCGCGGCGGCATGAGCGCGCAGTGCTGCAGGCCGGAGCAGGCGGCGGCGGCGGGCAGGCACGCGCCGGCGCACTGCACGCTCGTGTGTGTGTGTGTGTGTGGGGTGGTATACTAACAGTAGGAGGGTCGCGGCGGCATGAGCGCGCAGTGCTGCAGGCCGGAGCAGGCGGCGGCGGCGGGCAGGCACACGCCGGCGCACTGCACGCTCGTGTGTGTGTGTGTGTGTGTGGGGTGGTATACTAACAGTAGGAGGGTCGCGGCGGCATGAGCGCGCAGTGCTGCAGGCTGGAGCAGGCGGCGGCGGCGGGCAGGCACGCGCCGGCGCACTGCACGCTCGTGTGTGTGTGTGTGTGTGGGGTGGTATACTAACAGTAGGAGGGTCGCGGCGGCATGAGCGCGCAGTGCTGCAGGCCGGAGCAGGCGGCGGCGGCGGGCAGGCACGCGCCGGCGCACTGCACGCTCGTGTGTGTGTGTGTGTGTGTGGGGTGGTATACTAACAGTAGGAGGGTCGCGGCGGCATGAGCGCGCAGTGCTGCAGGCCGGAGCAGGCGGCGGCGGCGGGCAGGCACGCGCCGGCGCACTGCACGCTCGTGTGTGTGTGTGTGTGTGTGGGGTGGTATACTAACAGTAGGAGGGTCGCGGCGGCATGAGCGCGCAGTGCTGCAGGCCGGAGCAGGCGGCGGCGGCGGGCAGGCACGCGCCGGCGCACTGCACGCTCGTGTGTGTGTGTGTGTGTGTGGGGTGGTATACTAACAGTAGGAGGGTCGCGGCGGCATGAGCGCGCAGTGCTGCAGGCCGGAGCAGGCGGCGGCGGCGGGCAGGCACGCGCCGGCGCACTGCACGCTCGTGTGTGTGTGTGTGTGTGTGGGGTGGTATACTAACAGTAGGAGGGTCGCGGCGGCATGAGCGCGCAGTGCTGCAGGCCGGAGCAGGCGGCGGCGGCGGGCAGGCACGCGCCGGCGCACTGCACGCTCGTGTGTGTGTGTGTGTGGGGTGGTATACTAACAGTAGGAGGGTCGCGGCGGCAGGCACGCGCCGGCGCACTGCACGCTCGTGTGTGTGTGTGTGTGGGGTGGTATACTAACAGTAGGAGGGTCGCGGCGGCATGAGCGCGCAGTGCTGCAGGCCGGAGCAGGCGGCGGCGGCGGGCAGGCACGCGCCGGCGCACTGCACGCTCGTGTGTGTGTGTGTGTGGGGTGGTATACTAACAGTAGGAGGGTCGCGGCGGCATGAGCGCGCAGTGCTGCAGGCCGGAGCAGGCGGCGGCGGCGGGCAGGCACGCGCCGGCGCACTGCACGCTCGTGTGTATGTGTGTGTGTGTGGGGTGGTATACTAACAGTAGGAGGGTCGCGGCGGCATGAGCGCGCAGTGCTGCAGGCCGGAGCAGGCGGCGGCGGCGGGCAGGCACGCGCCGGCGCACTGCACGCTCTTGTCGGCGCACTCGCCCACCGACACCTCCGTCCACACGGCGCGCCAACCCCCGGCACCCACTGACTTATCCGCTATTATAAATCTGGAAGACGTTTTAGAGAAAGGCCACGTTAGGAGTACCCTAAACCGACGAGCATGTATGAAGAATGTTATGAGAGTGAATGAAGCGAAAGAAGGTGTGTCAGGATCGTAGCAAGTGGAAATCCGTGATCTCTGATAGTCGACTCACGATAGTCTTATGGAGTTGGAGGAGGAGAGGTACTGCCACTTGTCAGCGGGCGCCTTCTCGCCGCACAGCTCCAGCGGCGGGCCCGGAGACTCGTACCACAGCCGCAGCACCGCCGCCGGGCAGCCGCGCTCTGAGGGGTAACACAACACAACATATAGGCATGGACTGCCTTTCCCTTCTAAATTACTTAGGTTTCGAACTTTACAGAGACACCGAAGACCATCAGAAAGGCAACACTCCTGCAACCTGGCAACCATCAAAGAAAACATGGATGTTGCTGCCTTTATATCTATATCTATATCGATATCGCTCTCAGTAATGTTCTTACAGTAAGGCAACTGTTCATCTTTAACACTATTTTGCGAAAACACACTCATCTGCCTTATGATCCTATAGTTACTAATACCAAGCGCAGGTTGGATAGGGTCTGTAAAATTGAGTCTCGGAGAACTAAACTAGCCAGTCGACACTATAACATAATTAGTTCAATGCTCTATAATAAGATAAACAAAGACCTTAATATCTACCCCCTTACACTACAAATGTAAAATGAAATTGCTTTCTTTTCTTCAACCGCTTTCCTACGATCAAACAGAAAACCTCCTGATAGTACTGGTTTAACGTTTTAAAGTCACACAATACACCCCTCTTCAACCAAACACTAACTCACCTTCACACACACACCCACACACTGGGAACTATCTATGTAATGACCAGGCTCGGTTGAGACTGGTTCCTACCAGTCTCAACGGAGGCTGTTTCTACAGGATAGCTCTTCACACACACCCTCACACTCCCCTCCACACAGGAACATTCAGGTGTATCACAGTCACTCTCTGTGCTGGAGTGTCTTAGCTCCCCGTTACTCTTAATCCCATTAGGTACCTACCTATAATATGTAATGGCTCCTCTGTTAGTTTTATTTTTTCTATTATGTTAAATTCTTAGTTTTATGTTTTTATCTAAATGTTAAATTGTTTTTACCTAATTGTTTATGAGAAACAACATTCAGGTCTATGAGGTGGGCGTTGATAGCTGCGTCACAGTTTTTATAACTATTGTGGCTATCATCGTACCCTTCTGTTTATACTCCCCTGTGTTATTTGTTTCCCCAATAAATATTTTGATTTGATTTTTGGTATATGACTAACGTTTTCGAGCATGGACCCCAAAACAACAGCAAGGCTTTGTGTCAATAAACCCCACAGAGAACCGCTGTTTTATTGTACACGGAGTACACGCTGCCCGAGTGACAAAAACACAGTATAGTCCCCTTTTTAAAATTGATCAAGAATCATTACTCGGTCCTGTGCTAGTCTCCGCCATTGCTGCCCTATTACTCTGAAAATGTCATGGCGGGTGGTCTGCCTCGTGGTCGCTGTGCGTCTCTTGGCCAGCATATAATTTAACTTGGGAAAAAAAACTGTGTTGGACAGCGTGCTGTCATGCCGAGTCTTAAGCACCAGCTGCATATAAGGCGAATAAACCACCATGTGCTCATCTCCACCAGAGCTTGCAATAAAGCATGCACTCACCAGTCAAGTGCCCCTCCACGGCGAAAACTTCAAAATTGAGCAAGAGTCGTTTCCCCGGACGCGCCGTGATGTACCAGTTGCAGACCAGCGAAGCAGCACCGCGCTCGGGAGCCTTGTACGGCAGCGGGAACCGCGGTGACGTCACCACGCCGTACTCCGTGCCCGACAAATTGCGCCCGCAGTCGCCGAATATTGACTTCGCCGGCTGGACAAGGATGATGGGTCAGAAAAGTCTAAACTTCCATTATCAACAAAAACACATTTTACAAAACAAAAGAGAATTACAAGAACAGGAAGTCTGCGGAAGATTCCGGTCCGGAGTCATTGGATTTTGACTCTGCCAAAGAAAGTATCATCTGCGATCTATCGATGAAAACTGCTGCCTTGCCAAATTTGCGGATGGGTTATTGTAATGAGGTCCACAACACTAATATAGAAGTAGCAAATAACTTTAACCTCGTGAGCCTAATCACCAGCATAGTCGTCTGCCTCAGCAAACAGGTCTACATTGAACAGTCCTCAATGGTGATCCGATCCTCAATGAAGGCAAACGAGCTTACGGGCCATCTGATGGTAAAGGGTCACCGTCACCCATAAACACCAACAACGCCAAGGGTGCTGTCATTGCGTTGCCTACCCTGGAAGAGTTTTTAACGTTTTTCTTGAAGCTCATGTTGTAGTTAAGAGGGAACACCTCTGGTGGTAGCTCATTAGGATGCAGTTGTCTCACCTCGAATATATACCGTGCCTTGAAGCCGGACGCCACAGCCTCCTGGTCCGTCCGCAGGGTGATGAGCAGGCCCTGCGCTCCACGCGGCGAGTGCAGCGGGCCGGGCGTGGCCACGCCGCACCAGCGCCCGAGCGGCACGCGGCTGTGGTCCTTACCCACCCAATACGCCTCCAGCCAGTCCTCACTACATGTCTGACCTCTGCAATGTGATGCTTCTTCAGAGAAGTTTCTTTCGAATAGCTTTGGAACAGCTAAAGCTAAGTTTAAAGCAAAGGTTGTGTCTGACCTCTGCAAGTGATGCTTCTTCAGAAAAGGTTCTTTCGAATAGCTTTGGAACAGCTAAAGCTAAGTTTAAAGCAAAGGTTGTGTCTGACCTCTGCAAGTGATGCTTCTTCAGAAAAGGTTCTTTCGAATAGCTTTGGAACAGCTAAAGCTAAGTTTAAAGCAAAGGTTGTGTCTGACCTCTGCAAGTGATGCTTCTTCAGAAAAGGTTTTTTCGAATAGCTTTGGAACAGCTAAAGCTAAGTTTAAAGCAAAGGTTGTGTCTGACCTCTGCAAGTGATGCTTCTTCAGAAAAGGTTCTTTCGAATAGCTTTGAAACAGCTCAAGCAGTTCGTTTAAAGCAATGGTCGTCAAGCCCGAGTAATTAGATTACCCATTGCAGGTCAAATGTTGTTTTTCTTCAGTAAAATGTTCTTTCGAATGGCTTTGGAACAGCTAAAGCTAAGTTTTAAGCAAAGGTCGTCTGGAAAAAATTGCCCCGAGGGATAAAACCGCCCATTGCAGGACAATGTATTCTTTTTCTTTTAATGTACTAGTTTTTAAGTTAATTGGAGTTGCCGCAATAAAGTTTATTAAAAAAAAAAGCAAACATCTAATCCTGGATGCTTGGATTAAGTTCAGAAAAAACCTGTGTAACAAATCATCACATTCAACGGAAAAGTAACGAATGACTTAATTCTGAGATTAAATCACTCACTGACTCCATACGGAGTTGAGAGGACACAGTGAAATTTTGTTCGTCCTTGGATCCTGGTGACCTTCACTACATTGGTTGGAAACTAGTGACAATAAAAGAATAAGATGGTTCATGGATCAATAAAGCTGATTATACTTACGAGTACAACCCAGCAGTAGCATTCCAAGCATCAGCCTTCACTTTGAAGTGGTCGAAAACCACTAACACTTGTTCGTTGGGCGTGGCATCCAGCATGTATGAGCAGTTGGTGTGCGAGGGGTAGTTAGAGGGGTAGCGGGGGGAGTTGAACTCCCCTCGCTTCTTCGATTCCGAGTGGTAGGTGAACGCGCACTCTCCGCCAGGGGATGCTGTGCCCGGAACGCGATATTCTGGAGAGAAAACATGGTGTAACAAGCAGCAAGTTTGTTCGGAACTGCTTAGACTACCCTACAAAGGAAGAGGCCTGAAGGGCTTTTACGGGTACCTGCAGCGATCAGAATTATGTCTGATCCATGCATCTTTTCGTACCAGTTTTTATGTTGCGGACAGCCAAGGAGTGGAATTCCTTGCCAGCGTCTGTTTTTCCGAAAACTTATAACTTGGATGTTTTTAAGAGTAGAGTGAACAGGTATCTCGGTAAGCGTACTACACCGTCGACCGCATCATCATTTAACAGCAGGTGAGATTGCGGTCAAACGCAAGCCTAGATTATGTAAAAAAAGAAGTGCCTAATTCATCCAAGTTCTGCCAACGACTTTTTCACTATCACCCATACGCTTTCTGAGTATCCAGCTCGATCAACGAGCTCTTACCAGTCTCAAATGTATATTTGGCCTTGAACCCCCTGCCCTGCAGTTCCCCCGAGCTGAACACCATCACCAGCCGCGGGCCATCGGACAGCAGCGGCGGGGGGAAGGCGGGCTCGTCCCCCACGGGACCCATGCTCTCCCCACACAGCTCGGCGTCATGCTTGTCGTAGGAATCTGTTGCTTCTTGCCCGCGCAGGTATACCTTCAGGTACCCGTCTACACATGTGCTGGAATAATTTAAAAAGTTATCATTAGGGTCTGTCGTCGGTGCTGGAGGGCGTGGGCTCGATCCCCACCGAGAACAAATATTTGTGTGCTGAACGCAGTTTTTTGTTTTCTGCACACATGCACCTCTCAGCTCAGTTGCTAGTAGTTCTGCCTTCTGCTCCGTAGGTCATGGGTTCGATCCCCACCGAGTCCCCTTCCGTCTGGGTGTTATATTGTATGCCATGCATGTATTTCCAAAAAAAAATATAATAGTATTATATCAGCTATCTGGTTCCATAGTACAAGCTCTGCTTAATTTGGGGCTAGATAGTGTTGTGTGGATTGTCCGCATATTTTTATTTTATTTAGATGGAATAATATGGCTTGTCTCTACCTCATCCACATATCCTCGACATGATTGACGAGGGGTATATTGAACCGTGCATGGAGATCACATACGTGAACTTAATATTATTTTATGATAGAAATGCTCGTATTTTAAATTAAACATGAAATGATCCGGCTCGAAGGGTCAAAGTAACTATGGAAGAAAATTGCTGATAGACGCCACAGTTTCCCAGCGACACGAAGAGTCTGGGTATTATACAAAATAAAATGAAAGCGAATTAGAATCAGCCATGCATTACAAAACTTCTGTTGGCTGGAAGTAATTGAAGAAGATTCGATGAATAATGTGAAAAGTTTGATAGCAATAATGAAACGCTTAGCGAACTTACTCCGGCTTTGGTTTTTCGCCCTTCGGTATCGAAAAGTTCTGAAACTCCAATCGAACTCGTTCTAAATTTTGTGAGTCTTGCATACCGTATATAAAATATCTGAAAAACAAGCAAATATTATGTTACAAAGTTTTAGCAATGGCAAGTACGAGGGCTGCCTTTTAAGTTCTGTCGTTTGAAATAAGTACCTATAAACATTTTAACAGATTATTGCCATTTATTGTTTTTTAAAGTATTCTCCGCGATATTTAAAACACTTTTGCATGCGTTCGAATGAGTTTTTAAAACATTTATTCCACTCCGAAGTGGGGGTGGGAGGTAGCCAATGGGGTATCCAACGAGAGATCAACTTTTTTACGCCGAGTTCTTCATGCAAGATTTTCAGGATAGTATTCCCTGAAATGCTTACTGCTGTCTCTATGTCACGGTATGCCACATGACTATCTTCGACGATTAGCTGCCGCACGGCATCGATATTCTCTTGCGTAATGGCGGTTTTTGGACGACCTTCACGTGGCTTGTCACTGAAGCTAGAATGCCCACGTTGAAATTCTAAATACCAGCGTTTTACAGTCCTATGACATGGTGCTGCATCACTAAACACAGAAGTAATCTCCTCAAAGCACTGAAGTTGGGTGAATCCCCTTTGAAAGTTGTAGAAAATTATCGCCTGCATATTTTCCTTTGATATTTCCATTTTTACAACTGACTTGTCAGTTTTGAATAAATGCTACAAAAAAACTATTCGACCGATCAAAACGAATTCTTTTGTTTTTCTTTTCGAATTAACTAATTCAAAGAGATGAAAATACTGTATGTTTTTTTTTTAATAATTGCGGGAAGTTTGCAAACGACAAAACTTAAAAGGCAGACTACGCATAAAAGGTAAAACAACTTTGAACTTACCTACAAACAACTTTTTGTAAATAGGGGAATGGATAATTTGGATGGTACACGAATCCCGTAGACTCTTTTTTGCTAAGAATCTTTTGGTCGCACTCTGACCCCCTAATATGCTCGGCATCGTGTTTACTTATAAAATCTGAAATTAGAAACAAAGCATTCACGTACCGATGATATAAAATAATTCATACTAAATGGAATCTCTATTCGCTCCGTGATTGCCCGTGGTTGCTCTATGTCTATGTACATTTCCATTTTACCCGCATCCTTTTTATAACGCTCAGGGCTAAACCACAGAAGCTCTCTCGATGAAAATCGGAACATTCAAATATTTGTAAGGAAGATATATTATCTAAAGGAAAACGTTGCCCAAGCTGGCGTATTCAGAGGACTGGCGTATTCGTAATCAAACTGCAAAAAGCTACGTAGATGTGTAGCAGACTCAACGCCCACCTCCTAAACCTAAAGTAAACAGACCTCTGCATCTATTGTATAGATGATTTATAATAGCGTCAGGGGCAACTGGTGATTACTCATACCCCTACTTACGGGACGCTACAGTACCCGGAACAGAATTTTAGATGAAATAGGCTTGCCCAGCACCTATACTATCCTGACAGCTTAGTCGGCCTGATCCACAGGAAAGACCTAAACCTATGAGTCCAGAAAAACGTGGCCGAGAAAGGGATGATTTATGAATTTCTTACCTAGCTTAACAAAACTCTCTGAAAACTCGAAGATACCCTTGAAGCCGCGGTTCTGCGTGTTGGCCTGGCGCGGCAGAGAGAAGAAGGTGACGAGGAGGCGCTCGTCGCTGGAGTACAGCACCAGGTTGCGCTGCTGGCCGCAGTACGTGCCGATCGCGGCCGACGAGTTGTCGGGCCCGTCGTACACGCGCACCCAGTCGAATGGGCAGCTGGGGGCACATCCAACAATAGGCATGAAGACAGTAATCAAGTATCGCCAAAATATTTATCTGATCTAATGAAAGAGGATTCAAAGATTTGTTAATATAAATCTACAAAATACAACAATCCGCCATGATGGCTTAAACACCGGTCAGAGCGAATTACGTCACGGCTTATTTAAACGTCATTCTGTTTTAGTACAAAAGCACCCAATGTTTACTGTTGATATACAGTGCCGTGACGTAATAACTAATAACAGACGCCATGACACCAGCTAGCGTTTTGGCGTGAATTTGAAAATTTTAATTTTAATGTACTTTTATTGCACTAAAACCTTAATTTTCTACAGAAATATGATATATTTTAGATACAGCTACAGTTTGGAGTTCGAATCTATAATGTGTGAGTACGTCAAAACATTACATTTTCGCATACCTACTTACCTTCTTCTTCTTATAGTGTCACTGATTCTTTCGTCGAACTATTTAGGTTCTACGACTTGCCGATTTCCTCACGCTGTTTTCCTTCACCGTTTAAGAGCGCTGGCATAGTGTACATACATTTTTGAGCAGAAAAACTAATTGGACACGACTGGATTTGAACCTACGATCTGAGGATCGGAAGGCAGGGCCGCTGCCACTAGGCCACCAGCGTTCTCAGCCTATTACCTAAAATATTGCTTCAGTGACAATCCTAAAATGTAAAAGCTGAGCTGAACTTACTGAGGACCGCCGAAAAAAAGATCGAAGTCTCGGAACTCTAGGCGGATTCTCTGTCCGGGGTGGCCTTGGAACATGTAGTTGCATGTCATGTCCTTGGGGTAAATGCCGGGGTAGGTCGGCGACAGCAGCAGGCCCGTCTTGCGCTTGCTGGCTTCGATTACGAACGAGCATAATGTATTGGGTATCGGGGTCCCGACGTCGAACTCGGCTGTGGAGGTTACAATAAGATTAGCACGAAAGTTATCATTAAAGAAGTTGCCTGGGAAGTTCTGCCTCTGAAGCTATACCAACCATCTATACTCGCACTTTCAAACCCATGACGACATGGTGACAGCCCATTACTCAAAGTTATGGACGCATCACATAGCACGTCTTCTATAATATAGTACACAGGTAACTGCGTGTTGTGAGATGGTTGAGGGTATTCCAAATATTATCGCTAAAGATATATATTGGATAGTTGTTGAACCAAGTTTTCCGCCGTTGCATTTTAATTGCCATGTTCAACTTAAATTCTAAATTAATTGAATAATTCTAAATTTAGTTGGACATGGCCACGAAAATGTAACGGGCGGAAAACTAGGTTCAACAACTATCCAACATTTGCTACGATGCATAGCGCAAACTCGAACGGCCAACTTGGACAGCTATGTAAATGGAACAACTATAAACGAGTAACCTTTGCAAATGTAAATAACAAAGCTACTCTCTTGGCACACTCTTCTCGTAAAGGTTATGATCCCTTGTCATTGTTTTTCTGTAGTAGTAATTAAACTTTGCTATGAGCTACTTGAAATAAAGAATAAACTTTATGTTAGTAGTTTCAATGGATGTTTTATTAATTAGATGATGGATATAATGTTAGTAGAGGTACATCATCATCATCATCCACAGCCCGACTTCACCCACTGCTGGGTATAGGCCTCCTTTAGTTTGTGCCATCTACCTCGATCCTGTGCCAGTCTAAAGCATTGCCGCCCCGCAACCCTGAGTTCCGAACTCCGGAACCCGAAGACGAACGAAGGTCCAAGACGTCGGAGATCGGATTACGGAGCTCAAATGGAGTTGGGTAGGACTCGGACACATTGCTAGGCGTAGTGATGTCAGGTAGAGTAGAACAACAACCGAATGGTGGCCAAGAACCGGCTACAGAAACGAAGTCGCCCTGCAGCAAGAGCCAAAGAAAAGATGGATGAATTGTCTAAAAGATTGCTAAAAGATGACCATGGATAAAAAAGAGAATACAGAAATGACGCCTGGCAGAGCATAATCGAAGAAAAAATATAATAAATGTGAAGGTCAGGGCAGGAAGATGATGAATCTCTAAGGCCCATATTCAGAAACAATGTTTGAGCCTGAGTCGAGCCTCAAGCACTCTCAAGCAATTTTTTTACAGTCCTCATTGAAAAATGACAAAAATCTAATGTTTGAGGCTCGACTCAGACCTCAGTTCCGATATAGTGCTTGAGTCTGAGTCGAGCCTCAAGCATGGATTTTTTGTCAGTTCTCCACTGAAAAATTTCAAAAATCTTTGCTCGCTCAGATTGAAGACTGTTTCGGGCCTAAGCGTCTGCAAAAGAAAGAAGTCGAGAAGTGTCTGGAATAGAGTAATGTCCTTACATGCGTTGATGAACTCGTATGTCCCGGTGAAGAGGTTGGGCGGCGTGTAGTTCTTGTCCGTGAAGAACGATAGCGCGACGGCTCGGTGCAGCGAGACCCGCCGGCGCGGGGGAATCGGCCCGCAGTAGCGCCCCCCGAACGCCGAGTTCACCAGCTCGCCCGTCTCCAGCGACGCCATTTCCGAATAGATGTCCATGTACTCGTGCATGCATCTGAATACAAAATATTACTGTTTTTACGTCTTATTCTTCAACGTTTCGATGGTTCCCATAACATTTTTTTTCCATATATGTGTTTTGCCCAGAATAAATAGCGTTTTCCGTGGTGTCACTCAAACCTTTCAGCCTGCAGATGTTAGAATAGAATAGAATAATAATTTATTTGCGAAACAAGCACTTACACTAATTTATAATAACCTAAAAAGAAATCTTAAAACTACATTTGTGTGAAGCTTGTGCGTCGCAAAACGGTCTCTGACTCAGCATAATGTTGGCTTACAACCAACGCTGGTCTTCCGTCAGAGCCGGTCGGTGATGCCACGGACAATCTTTCCCCAAAATAAAAACAAGATTAAACATAAATAAATAAACTTCAAAACAACATCGTGAACAACTGGTACTTACTATAAACATGGATTAACAAAAACAAATTTAAAGGTTTTTGTGCATCAGACAGCAATGTTAGCGTATTCTGAGCAAGACAGCAAATGAGGCATAAACTGTGGGACTCCGCAGTTGCATTCCGCGTGGTCGGAGTACCCCTGGATTTTACTAAATTATTGTGTGTGTTTTGCTAGTGCAAAAGTTCGAACGAAACCGAATCTATTACAAAATATGAATCGAAATATAAGGCATCGGGCCGTGACAAGTAGTTTGTCGATAATTCGAAAACTGTGAAACTTTCAGACAAATGTTTAAATATTCAGCACTCCAATTTATTCATCTGAAAAATTGCAGACTTCGTAAACCTGAATAATTGAGTTACCGATTCGCTAATTTGATATCTATCGCGAGACTTTATCCGAGTCAAGGTTCGGATAAAAGTTTGCCCTAATTCACTAGGTCTATAGCTGTACCGGAACTCATAAATAATTTGCGGGAAGAAAACATGTTTGTATCTCATAATTTATTGCAATGGATTTCAGCATGAAAGAGATAAATGTATGTATGGTACTCACGCTGGTAGTTCTCCCACTGCGGCTCCACTAAAACAAACAATAAAATCAATTAATAAATTATGATCTATTAAGTGTCTCCTAGACACACAATTGAAATGAAATTTTATTTGCCAAACGTTAGTTACATTGTAGGTAGGAGTGAATATTAGAACTGTAATTAACTGATTGTGAGGGCCACCTGATGTTAAGTGGTAACCATTGCCTATAACAAAGCATTGCCTCGTAGGTCACGCACGTCAGGAACGTGCCCTACGATGCGTTGTCCTGCGTCCATCAACTTGAGACACACAGTGTTCAGCCTCACGTGCCAGTAATTTCACCGGCACCCACACTCTTCAAACCGAACACAGCAATGCTGCTACACGGAAGAAAAGGGATGGTGGTAGTACTACCCCGGACGAACCGTTCACAAAGAGCTCTATACTACTCTTGTTTTTTTTTTATAATAAGGTCCACAAATTGCAACATACGCATTACTTACATCTAAATATTATACTGACAATAAAATTCGGCGCAGTTACTAAAAACAGTGAATACAACATGCATATTGGAAACGTGCGAAACTATTTTAAAAGTGGAATTAGAAGGTATAAGAGTTTTAAATTTAACATTAAGTGTATACAATAAAAAAAATATATAAAAGAAAAAAGAAAAAAAAAGGTGAATGATCTAACAAAAAAAATAGAGTTGAAATTAAACTAGAACAGCATCTCGAAAGATGCTTTTCTTTGCGGAGGCCAAAGAACCACTAAAAATCTTTATATATATCTTTATATACTACGTTGATACTCTTAAAAAGGTAGTAGTAGTTGTGTACGTACTCGGGGGGTTTGCCTCTGAGGTCGAATGTCCAGAAGGTGACGAGGACGCGCTGGCCCGGCGCCGCGAGGAACGTGTACAGGCACTGCCGGCTGTAGTTGCCGGGGTTCACCAGCTCTGGGGCGTGGAAGGTACCGTTGCTCGCGCCGCCGCGGCTCACGAATGTGCGGTCGCACTCTGGAACATACACATACAACTGTTAGAGGAAATTTGCTATCTCTTCTCTTCTTATACACCACTATTTTGTAATTACCAAAAAAAAAAATGCCGATATTGGCTGCTGATACATCCACGAAAAAAAAAGATTAAGTCATAAAAAAAAACATCTTTAAATAACCACAATTTTTAGTCAAATATTGAGAAATGATTCAACAATCAAAAATCATTTCATTCATAAACGCTAAATACCAAGCGGAACCGAACAGAGTATTTTTTTTTCTCTCTAGTAGGTACTACGTAACTTGTCTAAATTTTATGCAGGATTTCCGAAAATTTTAACATTTATAACTTTGTCATTTTATCGAAACTAAAAATTCTGGTTGCACATTCATAATGTTCTACCCCTACTACATTATCCTATTTTTTTTGGTAGTTACAATTAGTGGTGTAATTATCTATCTTCTCTTATTATAGTGTCACTGGTTCGCGAACCAGTGCGTTTAGTGAAAGGATTTAAGTGCGCTTTCGTGCATTATTGCATTTTAATCATTTTGAACAAAATACTTAGGAAAATTTACCAACGACAATTACTGTGGTGGGATAAGCAAACGCGACCGTTTTTGTTCAACTATTCATTTTACTGTGTTATTTATTGTGCATTGCTGTTTCATAAACCCCAAGCTCTAAACGTGCCTGCATTAATACATACGTGAGACATAATGTCTATATTTGAAATATTATAATTTTTTTTCTTGTATTTGATTCCATATTTCCGAGATAGTCTTCTCCGCACCGCAGTGGATCCGAGCAACATTTGCTTCCCTCATCTTTTTGTTTTCGACCCAATTGTAATAATAATTATAAGTTTAAAAAACTTGAGAAACCGACTTCATTGCCAAACGGCTAAACCGATTTTAATGAAATTTGTTTGGGACAATCTGGACATAAGAATAACCTTCCAAATAAAAAAATAATTTTCTAAATCGGTTCATAAATGACGGAGGCATGCAGTTACAAACATTAAAAAAATTATTTAAAAAAAAATGGCAACACCGATTTTAATAAAATTAAAATGGGACCAATCTGGATACAGTACATTTCAGATAAAAAAATATTTTTTCTAATCGGCTCACAAATGACGAAGTTATGCGGTACAAACATTAAAAAAAAAAAAATACAACCGAATTGAGAACCTCCTCCTTTTTGATTGGAAGTCGGTTAAAAAGCATCAGCGTCGTGGGCGGCGCACGATGGTTACCCTGAGACTTCTCGCTTATTAAAAGCGTGTGGCCATAGGTCACTTTAGTGCCCCTACACATTAATTTGCTTATTGAGTGACAGAGTAAGAAATAGTGACGACTATTAAACAAATTATGTGCTAAGTTCGTAGCAATTTCGTAGCACGAAGTGCGCGTTTATGTCTTTAGAACGTAATTAAGGAAATAACACACTTTAAAATTAATGCACATGAACCTTTTTACCGATGTATGTGTAATACTTTACTTTACTGTATTGTACTGTTCTGTAGGTACTACATAATTGACTATTGCATGTTATCGTTCTGGGTATTGTTCGCTAAAAGCACGTCCTAATTAAATTAAGAGCCTTTACGCCTCCAACTAATTCACTTTTAGCTGTTTCCGAGTTTCAGCATCAAATTTTATGGCACTATCTAGACGTATGACGACTTTTTTATAGAACCTTATTTTTTTTAACAACAACATACATCAAGCATATGACCCACCGTTGTCGAGAATAACACGATTCATAAATCACTGCCAAGCACCGCTTACAAAAACAAAATGTTCTGCCCTGCAGCCCCTGTACTTGTAATGAAGAATATCTTGCCTGACTAAAAATAGCATCTTCAGTCTCAAAGGCGTGGAAGACGTTTCAAAGGCGTACACTTCAGAGGCAGTTTAGTTAAAACATTTCAGTTCAGTAGCTCGAGCAGAAACCTGTTTAACTGCCAGTAATATTCTTACTTCACTAAAGAAAATACATAGCGTGTACAATTTTATTAAAGCCTTTGCTAGCGTTAAGAACCTAGCGTAAATTAGCGTAAAGATTGGCTACGTTTTTGTAAAGTTATCATCACTTGATAAATAAGAATAAACAAAAAGCCAAGCCTAGGCTCATCGTGCTACGCCTAGTTCATAAATAATTTAGTTTACCCAGCTAATAGAAAACATTCGAAACCTAATACTTAAAATATAAGGTGCGGCGATGTCGAACGAAGCCAGCAAATTCTTTAATATTACTTTGCTTATGAGGAGTAAATTGCGGCTTAGTTTCCACGCTTCAGGTGTGAGCAGCGAGGCTGTTAGCGGTCCCATTAAAAGTTTCTCCCAGCCTGCAGACTCAATTAACAACTTTCTGACGGATTTATGCGATGTGCTTTAGATAAAACTCTTGCCTTATACTAACATAGATATTGTACATCAACACTTAGCATGCATCAATCTCGATCAAAGTAAATATACTACTCTTCTATCTACGAAGCGATAAGTACCGATAAAAGCCTCAGGAAGGGTAACAGACAACGGTAAAAACAAATTGCACACAGAAATACCATTCACATTTTCATTTAGCCGTGCCGTTCGATAGCTATACCAGTCGATACACACGGGGACGTGGAAGTGGGGACACAGTGAAATGGGCTGCCGATAGGGATCTACATTGTGTGGCTGTATGTATTGGGAGAACGACATATAAACCTAATGTTTCACATATTCAAGCGTCCTTTTTCAACACCTATGCTCCGGCGGAAAAGTTAAATTTTATTTTGGTTGCGGTCCAATATTAAATTATGCATGGACTTTTAGATTGTGTGATCATTTCATTCGGTATACACGGAGTGCTGACCTTACATAATCGTGCAGTGCTTGCTACAAACGGATAGGGGGCTATAATAAACGCTAGAATAACATCTCTTGACCGCGACTCCGATCACATATCCACTACATACACACATCTAAAAAAGTCTCAGCTGTTAGCTAAGATCCCAGCAGTACCAAAAACTTTTTTGCCGTCTAAATACGAAACATCTAACCGCTAAGTTAGATTATTATCCGATCGATTGCGTATTTTATTATAGAACTCGGAGCGAAACAAACCGCAGTGGAGTTCCAATCAAATCGAATAAAATCAAATTAATCCTCAAACAAAAGCAATGTTACGAGTTGTTTTTGTTGTATATTTTTATTGCGTATCATTTTGCGAGATGTTATTTTAGCGTTTAGGTATAAGTGAACGTACTTGGAAGTTTAGTAGGCGAGGGATCAGCGGGCGTGGCTCGGCTCGAGAGCTCCGTGGCCTCCCCCGCGAGCACTGCACACAAACAACACTTCGTTAGGACGCTGAGGTTCAGCTTTAACACTGGAGGAACTTGGGGGTACCATTGAAGCCCACAACGTCTTAGACAAATAAATGGTCTAAGCACAACTTTAGTGAAACTGGTATGCTGTCAAGACTGAGCGTTTATTATTAAAAGTTAAAGGTAGCGACGACGGTCTCTTTACACTTTAACCCAACTGTTTTTATTCTGATTAGAGACCTACTACATTACTGTATGAAAAAGACTCTTTGCTATCTATATTAATAACACGGACAAAAACGTTTCTTGCTCTCGAATTACTAGGCGTCAAGATATCTGAGGAGGTAGGTACCGTGTTTGAGGATTACAGTCGTAAGGCTGCTGAGTTTTTATTTCTTTTCAATTTTACAAAGCAGCAAGTCCTGTTTTCCTGGGCTGTTGAAGTTTGCAGAGTACTTGAGTAACACTCATATAAGCTTGGAGGGAGTTTGAACTTCCCAACTTTACAATAATAAAAATAAACTTGGACGTTCTTGAGTAGGAGTTTGTACAGCGTGGGCCGTGAAGAGTTTTTACTATATAAGAACTTTGTATAAGAATGCTTATTTTTTGTCAAAAATGCACGTCGGATAATTTTATACAGTCGTAGTTAGGTTAGGTATAATATTGTCACTCGTTTTATTAGTTTTATCTGATGAATGGTTGTTTACCTACATGACAATTAAACGTTGCGTCATCAAACTACAAATAAGTAAGTAATATAATATATATTTTATAAGAAAACTTACATAGACATGGTTAAAGCTTGTATTTACTAACAGATTCAGCGAAAAAAAAGTTAAAATAAATGTTCTAAAAGATTTTATATGATGGTCATTAAATAATGACATTGTAATATTATTTTAGCAAACGGGATTATCCAAACCAGCGAATTGGATAAGACAGGTCATATAAAAATCTATGTTATTTTTATTTTCGGACATGCTTTTAGCGCGACATGCTTTTTCGATATTGTGGTTCTTATTTTTATTATTCAAGACACGGGAAGATAATAAAATAAAAATCTCATTCTTATCTAATAAAAGCATTTGGATCCTGAGTTTTACCCAGAAACCTATAGAATTTCCATCGAATTCCAACCAAACCGAGTATTTAATTAAAATTTCGGTGGTACCCGGGTCTGGACGGCTAGAAAACTGCACTATACGATGACAGCAGTTATCGTATAGTGTAGTATAGGCACATTATAGTTTCCTAGCAGCGACTTGAGCTAAACTCAGACATTGCAACGTGTCGATCCACCCGGATGTGTAGGAAAAGAGAACACATTTCAAACAATATTAACTTTGAAGTCAGAGAGGATGGTAGAAAGTTAATAGCTAAAAAGCGCAACAAATATTGCAGGCTTTTCATAGTAACTAAACTAATATACCAACTGTTTTAGTTTAGATGATTCTTTTGTTTTATTCATCTTCTATATAAATATATAAAACTCTTACGTTACTGACTGACTGACAATCAATGCACAGCCTGAACTAATGGCCCTAGGAGTATGAAATTTGGAGAGTAGATTTCTGGTGTAGTGTGGGGGTGCACAGCACTAAGACAGGATTTTCCGAAACTCAATCCTTAGGGGTAAAGGTTGCAGCGGGAGTTGAAGTTTGCACGAACACATCTTAACGCAACGAAGTCCCACGGGATTTCACTAGTTCCGATTAGAACCCAGTTAGCGCGATTTAAGCTATTAAAGGTGTGCTTATTTTAGTTACGCCATAATATCCAATCCATTTTCATCGTTCTTCATTAAAGAAATAAATATTTTTCCTGAATAAGTAAACTAACGTAAGTGGCATAGTTTTTATTGAAAAAGTTGTATTTCCTCTCAGCATGGACAGGAAATAAAGTTTCAGAAAACTTCGCTCACAAAGACGCAGTCATTAAAGTTCCACAGGAGTCTATTAAGTTTCGATGTGGATACTTCGTAATGAAAAGGACCATTTATCATCATTTTGGCATTTGGGTCTCTTTTATTCCAAAAATAGACTGACTTCAATCTGTAGAAAAAGCTTTTGCTCCGTCAATAGTAAATCTTGATTCATATGCAATAAAGAGCTACAAAATGCATGAAGCCCGTATTATAGAACAATGTTCAAGCCTATTTATTGATAACACAATTTTTAATGAAAATCTAGCAAACCATACGATGTTTGGAGTTTAGGATGTTTGGGTCCCTACACACTAGACGAGTTTTTTAACGATGAAAGAAAGGTCGTCTTCAACTTTATTGCAACACCCTTATATAAACTAGCGAACCACCCCAGCTTCGCACGGGTCACTAGTAGAAAATAGTAAAATTATAGACTTCCTCGATGAATGGATTATACAAGACAAAAAGTTTTTTTTAATTTGGACCAGCAGTTCTCGAGATTAGCGCGTTCAACAAACAATCAAACTTTTCAGCTCTTTAGCTTACCACACAAGTATTTGTTCTCAGTGGGGATCGAACCCACGACCTACGGCTCAGAAGGCAGAGGTACTACCAACTGAGCTCAGACGCCACTTAATATTTAAGAATTGCACAAAAAATGCTTATAGTGTAGTTATTTGCTACGAAACTGTCTATGTCGTAGAGGGTCTACGAGCTGCCTATAACCGTCTACCACCCTCGCCAGTCTGCGCTAAAGATGTTAAATATTCACGACCTGCTAACTTTTTTAGGCCAAAAGTATAACTTTCATTTGTTTGAAGCCCAGGAGACAAAAATATATGAATTGTTAAAGAGAAAAAGGAACCAATGATGGATAGTGGGGGAAGTGAGATAAATAGAACTCCGCAAAAACGCGACCCTATCGTGAATCGTGAAAGATTTTTATGTTCATTTTCAGGAGTTCCTAAGATTTTTTATGCGACACACCAGGTTGACTTCTAAAAATTATTATTGTATGTCGAAGCTATATTTTATACAAAAACAACCGTTGGTATGTTTTTGCTTTTGCAAGGGTCGGGAGTTTACTACCGATAATGTAGTTACCTTGATATTGATGTAGGCTTAGACTATTGTGGGCATTTTATTTTACATTTGCGTTATTTTTCTAGTAAATTACTAGAACCTACTGCTAATGTAAAATTTCTATATCTATAACCGTTTCTATTGTTTCATTTCATAAGCGCGCTGGTGGCCTAGTGGTAGCGGCCCCGCCTTCCGATTCTAAGGTCGTGGGTTCAAATCCAGTCGTGTACCAATCCGGTTTCTGCCCAAAAATGGATGTGCACTATGCCAGTGCTCTCAAACAGTGAAGGAAAACATCGTGAGGAAACCGGCATATCGTAGAACCTAAAAAGTTCGAAAATATGTGTTAAGTGCACGTAAGGAGCCTCTTTGAGGCGCACTTAAAATCCTTTCACCACACTTAGTTCGAAAAAATCAGTGACACGATAAGAAGAAGAAGTTCATAAGAAAGAGACAGCAAGAGTTAGAAAAGCATAATCGACACCATTATCAGCTTCTTGAATGCGACGTTAATATAAGAAATGCTAGAAATAATCGGGAGCAGTTGGAAGATTAGCCGTTCACTACAATGCATTGTAGTGAACGGCTAATCTTCGCTCAAGTCGCTATGACCACCCTCCCATAGAGCAATGGGACAATAGAATGACGAAAGAATATAATATCTAATCTTCTCAAATCTCCTCGACACTTTTCTAGCCGGTGGCTCATTCACCGTAGCTGCGGTCAAGATGTAGAACGCCCTACCACACATTATTCGCGCTAACCCGTCGCATAGCATATTTAAGAAGAAAGTTATGGAGCACTATCTTCTGTGAACTGTGATACTTAATGTTATGAATGTGCTTTATTTTTTGGAACGAAGTTCCTTATCGCGCGTTTGAAAGGGGGCTAGACGGAAAAAATTCTTACGAAAAGTTGTCACGACACTTTTTGCTATATTAAGCTATTGTAAGCTGTGCGGCGTGCGCATGTTTCTCTGTCTGTCTCTCTCTCTCTTATAGAAAGCCAGATATTTTCATTTCTATTTCGCATTGAACAGTGTGGTGTCGCGACGATTATTTTTGTTGAGTGTATACAGGTTTTTTGTAAATAATAATAAAGGAACTTCGTTCCATCCGGGTGTCCCTTGACACTTCTCAAGTTTTTTTATTATTATTTATTCTACATGTTAGGAAATTCATTCATTGAAGTACCTATTACTTATTAGTTTAATGTTTACTTGTTACTCTTTAATGTACGCGCACCGCTAAAGTTATATCTCTCTACTAATTGAAAAAAAAATACTGCTCAGCAGAAACCTATTATACAAAGTAATCAAGGCAATATTTAAACCACTTACCGTACCAAAAGTAACTTCTAACATATATTTACACACATCATTGATATTCATTGAGTTACATTAAGTATCCTTTTATCTCTTGCCAATTTTCAACTTCATAAGATGGTAAACATACTTTGTAAAGGAAACGAAGTTTAGGATTTTAGGAACCAAACAACCTTTTAACTTGAAGACAAACTTCGGAGTCATATCAAATAACCTGTGAAAATTAAACTCAAACCGATATTTTGCTAAATCTTTTATAGCTTGAATTGAGCGTTGGATGGAGCGGAGTGGTGTGAAATTTAAATTATTTTGCTAATTGAAGTTGTAGGCGCGAAAAGTTATCTCTCTCGGTTTTTGTTTTTTTTTCTGCTTACTATTAGAACAAAGCTAAAGTTCCCGGGTCATGAAAATTTGTTCAAATAGTTTTCTCTTTAATTGAGCTGTCATGCTTAATCTTACTTTAAATAAATATTAAAAATATAGTATAAAACAAAGTTTTAGAATTATATTTGGTTTGTATTAGTATCAAGCCAGGCAGTTTAAACTAGATTTGTTGCACGGGAAATGTGATAGGAACATAAAGGAAAAATAAATTGGCTTTTCTCTAAACATAGAATTTACAATGTGTGCCGTAGAAACTGCCAGTTACAGAAATGATAAATTTGATCCTCGATCGCAGACATCTCAGTTATTTGTAGCAAAATAGGTTTAGTAGTATTTTTGCCAATAGCCATGGTTGTTCCGGTATAAAATGGACTCATCTGTGATTACTGATCAATTGGTCGAGACAAGGCTGCTTGCCATCGCAGATTGCTTAGATGTACGCAAGGCTTTACATTTTGTTCAAATATCAACGTAAAAAAGTAGGTAGGTATGTTATCCATAAACAATTACTGACCAATGTTTTTATTTAGACCTTCTAAATTCAAATTAGTTCTTATTTTAAAATTTCAAAATTCAGCGTCATCGGACAATATCTTACATCAATCTGACACATTTCGGGGGCGATGACATGGCAGACGGAAGCACGGCCATCTTGATTGGCGGCGGATATTGGAGATTGCGTCGACTGGGATAGCTTGTGTTGCATTAATTGCCAGCTCTTTGCCTTCTGTGTCTTTTGCATTAGTTTTTTGCACTATTCATTTGTAGACATATGTAAATACCTACTCAAGTACATGCACGTTGCAAGTACATATACATAACATTCCACACTGCATGTGCATCGCATGTATTTGATTTGTCACTACATCACCAAATGTGTGGCTTCATTCTTCTTTTTCTTATCGTATCACTGACTGGTTTGAAAAAAAGTGTGGTTAACCCACCAAGACGATAGAGTTAGATACTTGCAAATATATCATTATTGGCATTCTACTTGTTTCCATGCAAGTTCAGTATAGGGTCAAGATATTGACATGAAGATTAGACGTTTAACCTACCATATGCTCATGGTCTTTATTATTCCTAAGTACCTATCATGATTGGCAGCGGGTATCTGAGATCGAGCCAAGACATCGGCTTACATTATATTTTGAACACGTCACTTGAACGTGGTGCGTCGAATATACTTGACTTATTTATATTATGCAATATAGTCATTGGGGAAATACATTCCGGTATCTACTTCAATTATCATTAAACTAAAATGCTGCTAATAGACACGCTATTCTATACAGTTTGGTACTATAATTCTACAAAGGTAGGACTAGACTACACCATTTTGAAGAACGCAAAATATACAATATGAGTAGGTTTTCATAAAAAGCTACTTGTACAGTGACCAATGAAATAAGAACTCAACTCTAGCTTATAAAGGAGAAACATTATTATATAGGTTTATATTGTAGGCATGAATGTACTAGGGTACATTCATGCCTACAATATAAACCTAATTATCTGACAGATGACAGACTGACGGACCTTTGTAGAATGTAGGAACCGGGCATTAGCCTCAAAGCATACAAAGCCTCACCAGACCCTGCGGTACTGGCGCAAATTAACCACAAGAGAAAACCAATAACTGAAGCAAACGTCAAATGCAAATCAATCAATCAGCGAACGGCATCATGTGGGTTTGATCGAATGCGGTTTGAATATGTATTCCACCCTCAGCCTCATCAAATTTCAATTTTTTTTTATTTTCATCAACTCCATTGTGACACTGACATCTATAATTATGTCAAACTAGTGGCCGTGCGTGGGTCGTAGTTTTTTCCCCCGTCCTCATTTTTCGGGATAAAAAGAAACCATTTTTTTTTTAATTTGAATTATACAAACGCTGTTCTGACTATTAAGAATTAAGTATCCAATTAGGTGAAGTCTTTCGGAAGTTATGGGCGTGCCTAAATATGTATGTATGTAGATTCACACATTTGGGTGAATCCTTTTTATAATACATAAAATATGTAAGTTAGATGAAGGAACGCAACGCCAGTAAAGACTAGCAACAATAGCTCTCTGGATTGCATTGAATCTATGTAGATTAGGATATTGTTTAGTTTCAATAATGATGTTCGCTTTGAGCATGCAAATGCGAACACACCAACGTATATATGGTTATTCTGTGTAGTAATATCAAGCTTTCGCATAATTATGACAACTGAGTTACCTACTTAAAATTAAAAAAATGCATGGTACCCTTTTTTTACCCAGTTTGGGTAGATACCTAAATCAAAGAGTATAAGTATGCCAAACAAAATTGAAATAATCCCTTACCTAGTCTAGCTACGAGTGCCATATTAGAAGCTCTAGTGAGGCAAGTTTCAAGCGTCGAGCTCATCTTACACGTATCAAGTTGCTCGTAATTCGATTCGTACTCCATCTAACTGATCCTCGAGCCGCCTGATATTAGTAACGATGCCATATAATAACTTGATTTTAATATGATATTCACCAATAGAATATTTGCAGTTACGAGTTGTAGAGAATACTTAGATAAAAGCATATTCAGGGAAAAGTTTTATCAGTTCTCTAGAGCCTTATAAGCGACCAGCTGCGATCTATAATGGCGATCAGTTTCAGAATAGGGTTTTGCTTACAGCCACACATACTAGCGCGAACATTGACAGTGTGATATTTGATAGCGTTATACTAATCGCCATAGCAGGTGATCTAGATGTGCGCAAGGTAACGAATAATCTCTTAATTAATTTCAGAAAAACATAGGCATTATACCTTTAATTCCAGGCTATAGCAAAGAACTCGAATCTAATTATAAACCAGTCCCCCTTTATTTTTCCGCGGATTCAGATAAAGGAAATCAGATAAAGGCAATGGACGCAAATACTGCAAGAAATCTTCCTTAATAGCCTAATCTTTATCCGAAAGCATTGAAGTGAGATAATTTAGAGCTGCCGGTGGTATCGCCCTCAATTATAAGAACAAAGGGCCGCTTGACGCGCTTTAAAGTTAAATTTGAAAGTTCTTTTGTTTCAGGAATGCTTTTGAATAACATTTTCAGCTGATTAAAAAATAAAGTTTGATGAATAATGAAATTGTTCATTTGAAAACGAGCCCATCAGCGTCATAATTTATCAAAGATATTTTCTTCCAAAGTTAAGAAGTAAGTAATGATAGCCGGTTTTTGGAATAGAAAATCACTACTGAGACTTTTCCAATTATAATTATATATAATTATAATTATATGGAAAAGAAGAAAGATTGGGTCGTAATGTGTAAGATTATTATTTTCTGTAATAAACAGAGTTTACTCAACTCTTTATTGTACAAAACTTAAAATTAATGTACAAAAGGTTGGCTTAATACTATACGCATTTTCAACCTGCCAACATTAGGGGTAGAGAATGGCGTTGGCGTGCTTACAAAAAAAGGAAAGCTTAAAAATTCAAATTAATAATATATGTACTGTTACGGCGCCATACGAGTGTCCCGTTTCCGAACAGACACGAAACGTCAAAACTCAAAATTCAAATCTTTTTTGACAGCACCCAGTCTGTCACTTTGCCTACAACTTTTAACCGCTAAGCTAACCGCACATCAAACTCAGTAATTTGTACTTTTTATGCCACGCCACGAGAGGAACCCCACTAAACGGCGCAAATATGTACCTACTTATTAGTTAAGGTCCGAAGAGATCTGCTTCAAAGTTCTAATTGTATTCAATGGATAGATTTCACACTCATGAGTAATAAGCTTAAGATGTAAGGGGTAGTATGTTAGGGTTAAAAGCTAGAATAGAACACAGAATAAGTATATGATTACCTCGACTGAGTGCAACGAAGTACCCAGTTGAAATTGAATTGATCATATACTCGCAGTAGCCGGTAAGTACCTACAGCATAGAGCATTATCCCGGATCATAGTAGGCTTTCATAGGTACAGTCAGCATCAAAAGCGTTTGACGATTCAATAAAATTATTGAATTGTTTCATGAACAAACAATTGCCCGTAGTACTATTTAAGTAACATTAGTAGGTACGTAGTAAGGTACGTAGTTTTCGAGAAATAATAAAAAAAAACAGAAATACCTAACCTAACTAATGACCCGCGCACATCTAGGCGATGGCGATGGCGATCCGTGGAAACGCTGTGAAATATGACAGCGATATTTGCGTTTCAGCTGATAGCCATTGACATCACTTAAATATGCGCAGGCCGTAAATAACTATCTAATCACAGTGTAAGTAGATAGCTATAGTTATTTTTTGGTGTAAGTCTTACGCCTATGAAATGAAAAATAAAACTAAATTGACACCAACTTCTTATACGCCGATAAGACTTGACTTAAATTAACTAAGAACATGGATATAATTTCACCCGTCAAATAAAATATCAAAATGATCCTGGCTGCGTTTAATGGCCGGAACCGGAAGCAAATTATGATTTTATTTATTACCAACGGCCAACCACGGCTTTTTACATCTTTAACACTCATTTTACATTTTTAAACGGATGGGAAGCCATTTTTAATTAAAAATGAGAATGTTTACTTAAATCTATTATTTATAAAATTTATTTATTAACTACCCTGCTATGTAGGCAATGTAGGCATTACAGATATGAGAGAGAAAGAAAGAAAGTTTATTTATCACACCTATAATGCGGAACATTTAAAGTACATACAAAAAATAAGAAAAACACATATCAGTAACAAAAACAGAAAACAAAATAAAATGGAACCAAAATAGGTGCAGAATAGTCCCCCATGTGCCGGGTGCGACAAACAGGCCTCGTCTCAGCTCCATGGTATTGCTACTGACCATCCAGAGATAGAAACCAACGCTGGTTTTTAAACGAAACCCGTTGGTGGCTTCACGAACGTAATAAACAACTAAAAGGATATGATAGGTATGTGCTCAACTCAACTCGAAAAGATATGCGCCGTTCCAATCAATTGAATATTCATATTTATGATTGCCGCACGAGATCTAGAACTCCCATAAAAGATCCGCGAGAATGCATAATAGCGCTGGACGTAGGTAGATTCGCCATTTTGTTAAATGCGGTACGGGATAAGATGGCGACTGGATTCTCATTAACGCTGCCATTGCACTAATTGCGTCTCCACTTAAGGGAGCTATGCTTGGAGCATATCGTGCAGGTAAATATTTTCATACTCTTTATTTCTTTAGAATTTCATAAGCGAAGGAAGTTGCTTAGGTACGAGGTGAAGATGAAAATTCTTACTACCTAAGCTTAGCTTTATGTTGAGTTTTCGACGGTCAGTAGTGGAAACCTTACCTGTAACAAGACAAAACATAAATTAGTCTTTTTATTTTAAGAACGTAGGTATAATGTGTGATAATGTATGAAGCAAAAAAAATATGATATTGGCCTCTTTGATATTTATCGATTCTATGATACATCAGAGAATCGATATGGGGTAGTATAACGATAGTATCGATATGGGGGTGGAATATGGGGTCCAATACAGGGAGAGTTTACACAGCACACTGAAGCAAACTTGAATCAAGATCTCGCTCAAACAGGGAAAGAACTTGAATCGAGAATAATCGAGAGCTAGCTAGAATCGAGTAGCGTGCATCGAGTGAAATGTAATCATTGGCTTCCTAAGAGTGCTACGAGTATGTTGATCAATAACTTAACGTCGAGAGGATTATCTGAAAAACGTAGCACTTCCGTCTGGAACTAATCTGGATCAGTTGAGCTATCTCTAGATTATTTGTAACGGCCTGCAGATAGCTCAACTGTTTCTAGTGTATTTTGTACATTTTATATATATATTTGTTTTATGGAAGTTTCTTTGTGTAAATAAATTTAATCACTGGTAGGTACGGTGACAACAATACCTACATTAAATGAGGATCGAGTACTAACTATACCCTAACCAAAAAGAGACACTTAAGTAGGTACATAAATGAGAAATAGATTCGTAAATTGCCTCCCGTTTGAGAGCACTGGTGGTCTAGTGGTAGTGGCCCCGCCTTCCGATCCGAAGGTCGTGGGTTCAAATCCACTCGTGTACCAATGAGTTTTTCTGTCGAAAATTTATGTGCACTATGCCAGTACTCTCAAAACGGTGAAGGAAAACATCGTGAGGAAACCGGCGTGTTGTAGAACCTCAAAAAGTTCGAGCAACACGTGTCAAGGGTCACGCAAAAAGGGCCCACTAGCGGCCTACTTGCGGAAAATACCTGACCGCACACCAAGTGCGGATGATAAAAACTTGCCAACTTGCCAACTTGCCTCCCGTTTTCAAAGTAAGGTTCAACTCAGAATATAATTCATGATATGAGTTTGCACCCGTGCAGCAAACGTTTAAAACCTGGTGACCTATTAACTCTCCGAGCATAAAACCACTTGTCCGTTTGTATATCGTAGGAGACAAAAGAAGAGCAACAATAGCCGACCTTGGGTCAAACGGGGCGCACCGGAAGGTAGGCTAGTATGTGATGCCACTTTACAAAATGTGAATGAAAGTTACTTTTTACGGATAAAACGGATAGCTTTCGAATATACTGATCTTTTAAAACACAAACTACATGTGTCTAACAAGAAGAACACAAATCAATTCGTCAGCAGTTTCAAAATAAGATATGATACCAACTCTACTGTTGCAGTCACAGAACATAAACCTCTTTTCTGTATTCTGTGGTCGCAACTAACGTCATGGTAACGTACACGTATTAGAATAATACAAAATAAAATCTAACTCCGTAAATATAAAGTCCCAATTTGAACTCACAACGCACTTCAGAATTACTCAAAGGAATTCAACTCCTAAAGCTTCCACGTCAGAACTTGACGGTAATAACAAAAAATTGCGCGCCACCATTCATTCTGTAAAATCGCGAGAAAAGTAGGTCAGTGTAAAATATCGCGGTCACAGCAACTTGAGTGAAGCTTCATATCGAGGATGGTACACGGATATCCCTGGTTTTGTTTAGCTCTTGGCTGTGAGGGCCCTTGGTAACTGTCAAAGGATCGACGCTGCGGAGCTAAATTGGAGATTAGCTCAATGTTACGGCGCCGAACACGGGTATGCTTTCAGTGTGACCAACTTTGAAAAGGTTTCATTTAGCAATTTCTGGAAATGTATTTATTTCTATTAAATTGATGCTATCACTCAACGTTTTAGTTCCAAAACTTTGCCGAAGGCTTCGTCTCAGGTAAAATTAATTGTATATGAAAATCACAAGGATCACTTTGAAAAGTGTTAAAAGCATCTATTTATTAGGTAAGTATATCAGTATTGTGTAAGTATATCAATATAGTAATAGATTCAGTATTGTGTTATGAAGCGAAATCAAGTCAAGTATTTTTTATCTTTACCCGTAGTATTTATACCACAGCAAAGATTATCCTGCAGTAACTTGACCACATAAAATGACTTATTAAATAGAGCAAGATTTGTAACAAGCTCTAGGAAAAACTGCGCTTTTCTAGCCCAACGTTACACTCTACATAGCCAAACGAAAATTCTAAAGCGAATTTAAGAAACAGTCGCAATTTGTAAAAAGTTTGATTCCAAAATGATGTGTAATATGTATGTCGCTGAAATCCGGTAAGCAGTTGTTGATGTTTAGATAGTCGATGTCTCGTATGTTTGTTCAGTCAATTTTGTTTGGCTTTACCGCCTTCGTTTATAGAGGTCGTGTGTTTATTCATATTGTTTACTATCCATTTCTCGTGATCAATTTTATTTTACGCTGACGTAACGTTTTTTGTATCTTTACTTTTGGATCGGATAAATTGAAAACTTCCTGTTTGCGAATGCGTGTCTCGTAGAATAAAACTTATATCTAATGTCTCTTTATGCTTCTTCAGTCCAAGAGCCGAGAATTGACGAGGATACAATTTATAGTTAAGATATTCATATGAATCATATAATAAAGAAAATTAGTACCTACCTTTTTACTTTTAGATATATTTGGCCAATGCACTTTTTTATATACATACCTATAATTGGGCAGTGCTCATTCAGTGCTCACGGTAGACTAAGACTATGATTATGCGTGCTGAACACTAGGTCTCATTTGCATTGTTGAAATGAAATTGTTATGCAAATAGTATGAATGTTGTTGGTATACTTTTATTTATTCCGTAGTAATGTGTTTACGGCATTTTGGAAATGTCCCTTCCGTCACACTTCCATAAATTATTTTTATTCACCCCAATCAGAACTTTATTTGTATTTCAGAACGTATGGACCTACCGCGTACACGTACCTGCTGAATGCATAGCTCGATCAAATAGCAAGTGTATTTTTCACTCACTCATATTATTTGAAAGCGTTTCATCAATTATAACCACCTCTATTAGATGTGCTACGTAATGCTACAAATCTGTAGAAGCTGCTACGTGGCGTAGCATAAATTCTACGAATCCCAAATTTGTCTGTGTGAACTTTTAAAAATAACTTTAGGCCTACATATTTAGTGTATTATGAGTAGGTGTAAAAGGTTCCTGACCAGATTTCTAAACACGGAACAATTTCTCTCTCTCTCTCACTCCAGTATCCGGTGACGAACGCCTTGAACTAAGTTGTACTAGTTCAAGTTAAAATTGACACAATATTCTTTGAAATTAAACAAAAACTTACGCTCCTTGGGCAATTTACTTTACTTTGATATCGGGAAACTGCGTATAAACCTAAACCAGAAGGCCGGATATTGTAGAATATTGTCTAGCAGATTGCAGAAAGGCAATAACAAAGTTAAACGTCTATATTTCAATTATAGAGGGCTGTAGGCACCAATTTAAATTAGTTGCTGCGGGTAATTGTGATTGGTGAATGGCAATAACGGCTATTCCTGTGTTTATCCTTCCGGTTGAGTATCCATTCGGTTTAATTATCAGTTTTCCGGATTGATTGCAAGTGCGGTTTTGTGACGAGTTAATGGATTTGATCTGCTTGCTGCTTAATATATCGGTACCCAATTTATTTGATAATGGGCGAGTCTTATATTTAATCTGCTTGCTCGTTTTATGTAGGTATGTACTTATTTACTTTTACTAACTTATCTACTATAGGACTCCTTAATCGAATATCCTAACGTCTTCTGTCCCTGATTCTCTTATTCTGCTATTTTTTTAAATAGTAATTTCTTTTTTTAACAATGTCATTGACCCATCACATCACGTAGGTGAACCAATATGAAATAGAAGGAAAAAAATGACAGCATTTATTGATAACATGAATTTAAGATACTCGGATATAAATGTCAAGATGTCAATGATCTCACAATAAATTACCTGCCTACCGAATACTTATAAACCAACCCCTCTGAGACGGATATGGAAACCGAAGCCACGTTCACTTTCGTTCAATATTTATAAAACATCTACACCTACACAAACCATCAAATAAAATTGTCTTGTAAAGGCCAGTGACCTAGGTGTGCGCAGGCCTTAATGCCAAACATGCAATTGAAAAACAACTCTAATGACGACACATGCTTGAAACATGAACAAATTCCAAAACAAAAAAAACCGTTTGCTTTTTATTTGAGCGATGCTCCAATCCAATTTGGAATTCGTAGTTATTGAAGGTTGATAAAACCAAACCGCAGATGTTCACTGTAGTTCAGTTCTAATGACCCTGCGCATCAGCCTGATTTTAAAGCCACAAAATCTCTCTTATTGAGCCCTCCGAATATTCGGTTTGTAACGCAACTCAATCGTGAGCTTTTGTGAGCCTTATATGCCTTATGAATATTTCATATATCCACGTGCTTCACTTAGAGTAGCGATATCGTTTTAAAGGAATGAAAGAAAAAACTCGAGAGGGGTTACCCTCATTTGAGTTTATTCTGGGAGCATGGTATTATTTGTATCGAGACAACATTGAAGCATGTTTTTGACCAAGATGATGTAGGCTTTTTTTATGAATAAAAATATTTAAAACGATAGCTTATGTGAGTTATAACAATGTTATAGGTAAGTTTATGATGTACTTTTACAAATTTAAAACTTTAAATTTGAAAAACCTAAACATAAAAACAGTGTCTTATTGACTGTGAAGATTCGATTGTTCGAGAATCTTATTAGATTGAGTAAAGTAGTTCACTATTTTAAACATTTGAAAATAATTACTTGTGAATTAGTTATTATTTCATTAGTAATATCTATGCACAAAGAGGTTGGCAAAACGATACAGTACATAGGTACAAGATAGTGAGAAGAAATTGTTGCGTACAAGGTATAAATATTTTAACTCAATAAATGTTGCAATCTCATAGGGTCGTTGTTTTTTTTGCTGCTAAATTTTCCTTCAAATCAATGATTGCTCCAATTATGCTTTAAATGTTGGCGTTTTCAGAAATCGCAATTTCCGTATGAGGAAGCTGGAGACATGCACATAGCAAAAATCTAGTTCAACGTTTAACTCAAACTTTTGCTTGTAAAATTTTATATTAAAAATTGACAAATATTTGATGGGTTGATTAGAAATCCCTGAAACCGGCCTTAAATCAACTTAGCAACGTCTTATTCCTAGTTTCCACGCAAACATATCCCTGTTCCTTTCAAATAAAGTTATGCAATTGAATTCTCCTTTCCAGTTAAACAAATTCTATGAAATTTTTAGAAGCGTAAGTTATTTCAATTTCTGTATTTGCTTTCAAAGATTGCAAGTTATTCGAGGAAGCAGTCTGACTTTAGATTATTCGACTGAAGTCTAAGTTTAAGCATATTTATTTGCTGAATTACATGTTTACTTCTGTTTACTGAAATCATCGACAAAGAACAGTAGGTAACATCGACAAAGAAGTTATGCAATAACCAAAATTAATAAAATACAGAAAGAGCCTACTCCCTTTTTACTTGAATTCGATTAATTAAAAAAATATATTTGACTTACTCGCTTGTACTACAAAACTTTATCCAGATCTAGAGCGTAGTTTCTAAACTCTTATAACTTTAGGGCATTTTGTTTAATCCAAAGATAAACGAAAACTTATTATAGACTTCTAGAGCTTAGTATTACCATAATTTCAAGGCATTTTTGTATAATAAGCCTGGGACCATTTCGCATTTCCGCATCTCAAATATGCAAACTCTAAATTGTAATACCCTTGCTGTGCGACGGAGAATAAATAGACTACCTGGACATGGCGGACGCTTTGTATATCCGGTATAGAATGAAACCAGTAGGTCTACCACAAGCTCTGTCTCGCTCTGTCTCTGACTCTGGTTTTGATTCAGTTTAGGTAGTTCTATTTAGAGCGAGCATTGCCTGTAGGCCTATCACCAGCTCGGTCTGGCTCTGGTTTTGAGTCAGTGTAAGTGTTGACAAAATAAATCCTACGTCGAAACGTCACACACACAGTATAATACACTGGTGAGTACTCACACAGACTCAAAACCAGAGCCAGACAGAGCTTGTGGTAGGCCTACGGGCAATGCTCGCTCTAAATAGAACTACCTAGAAAGTGATACCTAACTTAGTTTGATGTGTCAATATTGCAGCTGGTTTAATATGGATGTAGCAATAGTTGGCGTTTTGTTCAAATAAAAAGAATCGGCAGAAATTGTAAAAAATGAATTGATTGGAATTAGATTGAAATATTTATCTAATAATGTAATCATTATTTCTAATCTTACTTCTAAATGGCAGTTGGTAGTTTTGTTTCTATAAAATACACTGGAAATGGGTCTGATAAAATTTACGTTTCAGTTAATCTTTATAATCTGTTATGCTGTAATTAGCAGTAATAAAACTTTCTGTAAACGAATTTAAAAACAAACAACGTTTTTCGAATGCCACCCGTTTTACCATTTAAACGAATATTTGAGAGTTCATCTCTGATTTTTTGGCAGCGTGTCACTGATCACCACCGCGGTACACTTAAATGTGCGCAAGCCTTTAGTCTGGAGGAAATTACAAGTTAGTATGTGAATCCCAAAGCCATTGAAAGGTTATAAGGTGAGAACGTTATTCGGAAGCATTCAAGAGAGTCGCACAGTAAGTATAAAGTGCTCCGGAAAAACTCAATCTAAAACTAAAATTGAACAAGTTCAACTCACCAGTACTTACTGGAGTTTAAAGGATATTATTGTACAAACAAAAGGAAATAATCTACATGAACTTAAGTATTAAAGTGGAAAATGGTTTTATTATTCTGAAATGTCTTAGGCATTTACCTGACTACGGCGAAGGAAAAAGGAGGGTTAATACTATTGTGTTTCTGTGCCTAAAATTTATGTTGAGTAGGTAATAAGAGATTGAGGGGTGTTTACAGCACCTGAGGATATACAAGCTAGCCTATGTTTTAACCAACTTCAAGCAAAAAAGGGGGTTCTTAATTCAGTTGCTTTTTCATATGTATTTGTTATCACTTCGTCATTTGTGAACCAATTAGAGAAAATCTTTTTTATCTGAAATATTCCTTCCTTCTAGGTTGATCTCATAGAAATTTCATCATAATAGATACAGCAGTTTGGTCAAGTCGGAATCTTAAGTTTTTAAAATTTACTTGTCTTTTACTAGAAGTATTTTAAAGATTTTTTTTTTTATATTCGTAGGCTCATACTTAAACACCCAAAGTTCACCCTATCTAAAATCAACACTATTAAGTTGTTAATTGCTTCTGAATTTGTTGAAATCAATAACCTACAGTACGTAAAACAAAAGGCTTTTATCTACTAAAGCATCGCTATTATAGGTACATGCTTCAAATGAAACACAGTAAAGGCCTGCGCAAATCTAGCACGATGGTGATGGCGATCAGTGAAACGCTGTCATATTTGGCAGCGTTTCAGTTGATCGCACTCGCCTAGATGTCCGCAGGCCTTCATAGAGTAAACTCAGCCACTCCAATGTGCCAACGTTTATTGGTTCGCAGTGGCAACCGAGTGTCAGGTAGTTTTCGCTCCAGTAGACAGCGTGCCTAAGATTCATAGACAAGGGTTTGTCTTGGAGTTGGAATTTAATTTGCTTCTCCCCTCTTCATTCCTTCTCTACCTGAGATTTTTAGATTGGAACATATTATGTGCAATTATTGTGTGAGAAGTTCCATAAACTGGTGTTGTTTAACTTTAATCGCAGTTCTGTCTCTGGTGAGTGTTCACCATTGTATTATACTGTATGTGTGTGACGTTTTGACGTAAGATTTATTTATTCAACACTCACACAGATGCAAAACCAGAACCAGAGACAAAGCCAGACAGAGCTCATGGTAGACCTACAGGTCTTATTCTTGTTGATTTGTTCGGCTAGAGCTCATTTTATTCAATGTTTTTTATCATCACTTTTGTGTGTATACTGTACTGTACTACAAGCTCTGTATGGATCTGTCTCTGGCTCTGGTTTTGGGTCTGTGTATTTGTAATTGTAATGTCTAAATAAATCCTGCGACGAAACGTCACACAACAGTATAATATACTGGTGAGCACTCACACAGACTCAAAACCAGAGCCAGAGACAGAGCCAGACAGAGATTGCGGGAGGCCTACTGGTTGTGTTCACCGTAGTAGGTACCTCGATGTATTGATAACTAATTTTGTTTTAACATATTTTCAGAGAGTTTTGAAGTTAGAACAACGTAAGTTGCTTTCAATGCCTACATAATTGAACTGGAAGCAACCATCCCTAAACGTATCTGCATGTTAAATCGAGTTTTGATTGGAGCCAAGTTACCCAAGTTCTACCTGAATGTCCACAGTAACGAACACACATGACAGTTTCAGAACTTTGCCAACTCTAGCACCACAGCCTCGGAGCTATCTTAGATGTGTGTAGCGCAATTACAGCCCTTTTTCCAAAGATACTTGTATGCAGGTCACCACACAGTTGGTCTGCCTCTACTCAAATTGTTGTTTATGTCTATGTTTATTTATTTAATCTTAGACTCACAGTTACAATATTGTTTATCTTAAGCTATTCGATGTATTTTATGCATTAACCAATTCGAATCTACATTATGTAAGCAATAAAGTAAGTAGGTAGGTACAAAAACAGCAATAATATTATCATTCTAAAGTTATGCTCGGCGAACTAATTGAAATAGGTATCATATTAGGTTATCTACCTAGCATGCAAAATTTGGTAGATAGTTTATGTACTTAGTTTAGAAAATTATATTTAAAATCAAAAGTTGAAAAATAAGAATTAAAAACACAGATGAATCGCTAAGCAAGTGTGCAAGTGTGAATTAATCGGTATTAGGTTTAGTAACAGCCACTTTTACCAGTAAATTGTTTGACATTAGTTTATCCTCTGCATTTTGCCAACAAATATTTGAATCAACTACCCGTTCTGCAGTTTGTTGCCTGTTCTTCTATATAGGCTTGGTCGCGTGGAACTGGCACCTAGACTCACCTAGCTTTAAGACGTTTCAAAGTGATTCTTGTGATTGAAATGAATAAAATTTTATTGAGTTTGAGTTTGAGTTCCCAATCGAACAACAACAAACAAACTGAGCTGAGAGGCAAGTCTAATTTCAGTCAATTCATATATGAAATGCATTTGCGCAGCTTTGACACGTGGCTCGTCAGAGGATAAAATAACTGTGCCATAAATATTCTCTATTCAATGTAATCTAAACTTATGCCATCGTTCGAGGGCGGCTGAAGATCAAGCATTATCAACTTTTTTCAATAACGCTTTATCGCATCTTTATCTCTCTCGATTATAATATTGTCACATTATCGTCGGTAAGTATTCAGGACACATGCGTCGTATATTATACCTACTATCGTAATATAGGGTAGGCAGATATTGCTGTTATACTGGTATCTTAGTCCTCAAGGGCTACCACGAGCTCTATATGGTTATGGCTACGGCTGTCAACTTGTGTATAGATAGGCTTACCCACACATTCATTTTCTTCTTGGGTTTGAATGTGTTGACACTTTTGACACAATTTTGACAGCCATAACCTGCCATAACCATATGGAGCTCGTGGTAGCCCTGCAGGGTTACTCCCACAAATACCACGTTTTTCCCCCACCCGATGCCTCGGATATTAAAAAACAAATGAGTAGCTACTTTACTACAAGTACAAGTCCAGTCCACATACAACAGTGGCACGTGTATTTAACATAGTAGAGATAGTAAATAAAAAAAAATACGATGTAAAAAGATCTACATTTAAAAATTTTAACTCGCGACCTTCCCCTTGGTACGGGGCTGCGCTAATCGCTGCGCCATCGGATCCTAATCACATTCCATTTTTGGGACATTAGAAAATCTTTGTGATTTCATTAAGTGTAGTATAAGATCAATAAAACAAATAAAACCAAATAAAATAATTCTCGAGATCGTTTCTCCCCCATACCCAAAAATTGTGGAATGAGCTGCCGCCAGAGGTCTTTCCCCTCAGCTATAACATGAATAGGTTTAAGAAAAATGTAAAAAGTTCCTTCAGGGTAGGCAACGCAACGACAGCACCCTTGGTGTTGTTGGTGTCTATGGGCGACGGTGACCGCTTACCATCAGGTGGGCCGTAAGCCCGTTTGTCTATCATTTACATAAAAAAAAAAAATGTAAATTGCATTTTTTTTATACAACTAGCTAGATTTATGGATTTATGGACACGTATGGATTTGATGAAAAAAACATTTTTGTGTTTCAGTTTTAACCCCCAAAATTTATTGTTTTTTTTCTATTTTTGTGTAAAAATATTAATGCGGTTCACAGAATACATCTACTCGCCAAGTTTCATCAGTCTAGCTCTTACAGTTTCAGAGAAAAATGGCTGTGACATACGGACGGACAGACAGACAGACATGATGAATCTATAAGGGTTCCGTTTTTGCCATTTGGCTACGGAACCCTTAAAAGTAAAAACTCTGCTCCAATTTTTCACATTCGCACCTCGTTTAATTCCGCTAAACGTTTTACCACTAGACCGTGAATTTAATCGTCTCACTTGAATGCACCGTTGGTTGTTGGGGCCTGAAGTTTCTGTTTTGAAGTTGGAATACTGAAATACTAGAAAAACATAGATTTCACGCTTATTCTAACAAAATTTTATGAGTGTATCAAATCAAAACTATAGGCTCTGTGTGGCTCTGTCTCTTGCTCTGTGTGAGTGCTCACCAGTGTATTATACTGTGTGTCTGTGTGTGTGACAACACTCACACAGACTCAAAACCAGAGCCAGAGCCAGACAGAGCTTATGGTAGGCCTACTGGACAATCCAGAAAAAAATATATTCGACACGGATTCTCTAGAGATTCTAGACGAATCGATTTTCTGAAAGCTTCCTCACAACATCCGGTAAATAAAATATCACTCATCAACTCTCTACCCATTGCCCATATCTCACAAGAGAAGGTCGGTGTTAACGTTATTTATGTTTTCTATCATACTCCCCTATATCATCCGTCATCCAATATACGCATTCCCTAATATAAAAAAACGGTTGTCTGTAAAGTCGGTTTACTGATGATAGTTGAACGTGACAACGTCATACAGCTGTCCACACGTACGCATTCCTCACTCAAGTAGGAGAGAGACAGATTTCGAACGCTGCCGAACGCGGAGGCCGATTGTGCCTCCTTGTCGCTCGTTCCGCGCTCTCGCTTGCACTTCAAGCCTTAAATGGAACGCCTCATGTCAGAGTCGAGTCGAGTCGAGTCGCCTCATGTCAGAGTCGAGTCATGTTTTTTCGTGCGTGCAGCCGGCTCCATCTCATTATAAGACGTTGTCACGTCAAAACCATTCTACAATAAACTCACCTCGCCTCCGCTATGAGCCGCCTTTCCCCTCGATGTTCTGTCCGACGACGATGATCAGCACTATGAAGACCAGCAGCAGGACCAGTATGCAGCATATGGCCACCGCCAGCATGGCTGCGTGCTCCCCCAGCGTGGCGGCGCTCTGTGCAGCGCGGTACTGCGCCGCTGTCAGAGTCGCCGCTACCAAGTGGGCACTTATTGTGCCGGAAATTTACTATTATGCACGAAAAAAGCCTCCTAAAAAACCTTTCACCTCACTGCCACTGGTTCGAAAGAACGAGCGGTTCGAAGACGAGATTTATTTTATTATTTTGCACTGTGTTCACGCTCAGTTCAACTAACTTTAGTTCTTGTACTGTATCACTTGCTTAGATGATTATAACTTGGATTTAATGAGTGTACAAAAATGTATTTAACACTCATCAATTTTAAAAGATAGCTCCGAAATTATTATATAAATACACCTTGTTAAAAGATAGCACCATTCAATAATGGCGTCTTCAAATTAGAATGCGGGAAACGGTTCGCAATTTCGGCTCCCATCAGCGAGCTGTTTCATAGTCACAGCTTCAATTAAACTGAGAGAAACCGAAAAATATTGCCTTGAAGATTGCTGTCATTCATACCTATCGCCGGTAGATTTTAATAAAGAAGTAACTACCAAGCAAACGAGTTAGCGAAAAGCATTTTTTATCATATTAACAGTGTTTAAATTTTGGAATATTAAACCATTTTACGATTAAAAGTTTTATAGAGTTTTCATTTTGATAGAGACAATGTAGCTTTGCGCTTCTAATAAGCTACTTATGTAGGTAGGTGTTGATGGATCTTTCTCGACGAGTTTCCCATTTAGCTTTCATTATTCTAAACCAGGTTACAACCACAGATAAAATAGCAGTCGGGACCACAGTGAAATGAAAAAAGTAGAATAATTACAATACAACCTTGTGAATAATCTTCTGTTTTTCCATTCACGGTAGAGAGAGTCCAATCTGGTACTCCCCGGCCATTTTATGTTAAGGCCCTTGCATCGGACAAACGCTGTATTATAGAAGCAAAATTCTTCTTTAGCATTGAAACTTAAGAATCACGATGAGATATCAATATATTTGCGGATAAAGGGGCTGATTACACTCTAAGAACTACTCAGTATACTTTATAATTGTTTTGTAATATGTGAGTGCAATTGTTTGTTGTCCTAAAATAAAAACTAGAAAACTATAATATAGGTTAGGTATATAGGTTTAACATACGTAATAAAGTATGTTACGTGGGTGCGTATGTATGTGTCTTTCTTGACAGAACACCAGCGCATAGCTTCCTCAAAGTAGCTAGGTATTATGCTGCTTCAAGCAAGACCCTTGTGCTGCTATAGCACACAGAAACATAATATGTGTATCTTTATTTATTTATTTATTAGGACATCCAACAAAGGAAACACTTGAATAACAAATAATACTAACAAAACGTCTTAAAACTATGTGTCCCTCCAGTTATAGGATGCCACAGCATGCACAAAATTATCATCTCAACTAAACTAAACAGACAATAAGTACTAGGCAAATAAGTTACATAGAAACATAAAAACTAAAAACAAACTCAATTACGAAACACAATCTTCGAGAAAAAAAAAAAACATTCCTAAAATTTAAAAATCACATCTTTCTTCTAATAGTGTCCATATTCTTTACTGGTTTATGTGTGCTTATGTTGTAAATAAATAAATGTATATCCTTATAATTCACTATTTATTGTGTGTTGTTTCATTCGTTAATTCCTAAAGACAAAGTAAACACCAAAACTATTATTCAGACTACTAACATTATTTATTGTACAAAATTGCACAGTAACGTCCCCTCTATTTCCAATTTTCCTCATAATTGGTGAATATCAATTCAACGACACTACCTATACCTACGTATTAAAAAACGTTGCATAAATTTATCAACGTGCTTTTTGATACGGATCAATAGGAAATAGAAATCGTTTTATAATATGGTATTATCCTATTTGCATTCGAAATTGAACGCGTCTTTTTTATACATACCAAAATTTACCTAGCAGTTTGATGGAACAAGGATATGTCTTGAAGCTAATCTGGGTGCTACAGTCGCCTTAACACGGCCAGTTGTGTTTTTCCTTGTTCCCGAGTATTCGGGGCCGGTGGGAATCAATAAGGCAGCTGTGTGTGACAAATAGCCAACAATATATTATTTGACACTATGATATAGACGCAAGAAGTGCGAATATCCGTGGTGTGGCTGGTTATATTTGTTCTTATTTTAGTCAAGCGGTACAATTTTGGATTTCATGCATTTTTTTTAATTGAGCATCTCTACTAGATTGCACTATTTTTTTTATTAATTTTATAGTGTTTACTACACTTAAGGAAATCACAAAGATTTTTATAATGTCCCAAAAGTTAAGAGCCGAGCGGGATTTGAACCCGCGACCTTCCCCTCGGTACGGGGCTGCGCTGACCACTGCGCCATCGGATCCTAATCACACTCGACGAATAACTCTTAGGGACTGTTCGGCACTAACGCGACCGTGGCTCCATCTACAGTTTTGACGTTATAGTCAACTAACCTGCTCGATAACCGAAGTTGCATTCAGTTGAATCGACGAGAGATGTCACCTTGCGTTTTTCATAATTTTTTATTAATTTTATAGTGTTTACTACACTTAAGGAAATCACAAAGATTTTTATAATGTCCCAAAAGTTAAGAGCCGAGCGGGATTTGAACCCGCGACCTTCCCCTCGGTACGGGGCTGCGCTGACCACTGCGCCATCGGATCCTAATCACACTCGACGAATAACTCTTAGGGACTGTTCGGCACTAACGCGACCGTGGCTCCATCTACAGTTTTGACGTTATAGTCAACTAACCTGCTCGATAACCGAAGTTGCATTCAGTTGAATCGACGAGAGATGTCACCTTGCGTTTTTCATAATTTTTTATTAATTTTATAGTGTTTACTACACTTAAGGAAATCACAAAGATTTTTATAATGTCCCAAAAGTTAAGAGCCGAGCGGGATTTGAACCCGCGACCTTCCCCTCGGTACGGGGCTGCGCTGACCACTGCGCCATCGGATCCTAATCACACTCGACGAATAACTCTTAGGGACTGTTCGGCACTAACGCGACCGTGGCTCCATCTACCTTTTGGGACATTATAAAAATCTTTGTGATTTCCTTAAGTGTAGTAAACACTATAAAATTAATAAAAAATTATGAAAAACGCAAGGTGACATCTCTCGTCGATTCAACTGAATGCAACTTCGGTTATCGAGCAGGTTAGTTGACTATAACGTCAAAACTGTAGATGGAGCCACGGTCGCGTTAGTGCCGAACAGTCCCTAAGAGTTATTCGTCGAGTGTGATTAGGATCCGATGGCGCAGTGGTCAGCGCAGCCCCGTACCGAGGGGAAGGTCGCGGGTTCAAATCCCGCTCGGCTCTTAACTTTTGGGACATTATAAAAATCTTTAGATTGCACTAGTTCTGCAATTTCGTGTTGACTTGTACGTTGTACGTGAAAATACTTGTATTGCTTAGATCCGCCATCTTACCATCCCAAAATAACGCTATCCGTCACCATATAAATATTTATGTGTAGGATCTGAGAGTTTGAGGATATGAAAGATGATAACGGAACGTAAGAGAAATGTTTGAAATGGAACGTAGTATGAGGAACGTGAACGGCGGAATGAAAGTTTATGGAAAGAACGGATGAATGGTTTAATTGAAAAGATTGGTACTGGAGATCGTCTCTTCTTCCTGGGAACTCCATGATTGTGCTTCACTTTGCAATTAATATTCTGGGGTTTTTTAAAATAAACCAAAGCAGTCAAGGAAATATCAGTTTTCTATTGCTCCATTTTTGAGATGGTAAAACCTTGACTGTAATTTTCTTTATAAATACAGTAGTGGCCTGTTCCGGCACAGGTAGACATTTGTTTATTAAACACATAAATATAAACTATGTTCAGGGTGAATGAAGCTTTCCAATGGTGAAAGAATTTTTGAAATCAGGACAGTAGTTTTTAAGTTTACTCATTACTAACCTATGCACAAAAATACAAATCCTTGTTTTTATAATATTAGTACAGGAGTATAGATAGATAGAGAGCTTTGTTATTTTACCCTGCGGTAGTCAAAGATAGACACATTATTTGTGCTCCGAATAATAAACCAACATTAACCATTTGTCGTCGTAAATGCCTTATCGTATTTCCAGGTCAAAGCACAAATAGTAGGGTTACGATAATCTCGACACTGAACACATACGTCGCGTCATACCGTTTTCGTCATCCCCGTCATACCATTTCATCACATATCATTGAAATAATAGAAGTAGAACCAAAGCTTTAGAAAATAAGAAGCTAAAGCTATTGTTTTTTAACCTATCCAGAATTTTGTGGCTTTTTAAACAGGGGTCATTTAACATCAAGTGGTTTTAACAATTGTTGTTAAAAAATATTTTGGACATGCTACTGACTAAGCTATTTCTAGTTTCATCCCGCAACGATGGCACAGTGCGGTCAAACACATTTAACAGTCGTTGGTTCAAATTCCATTAGGTTTGTAACAATTGGAATAGGAATAAAACGATCTTTAGAATTTCATGAGTGTATTTTTTGATTTTTTGTGATAACTGTTTTAGTGGCCTTAAAAACGCCCTTATAGATGCTACGCGCCTACAGACAGGCATCCAAACCACTCAATTTCAAATTTAGAACTACTATTCTCTGGGTAGATATAAAAATACAGTGTTGAATCTAGGATGACGCAACACTAGAATGAGCCAACAATATCATTGTTTTCATTAGCTCGTCACTGACAGAGACAAGAGACTGCCTGTCACTTCTTGCGGCGTGCGGTACTGGCTATGCTTATGAAGTTTCCAATTAACGCACTTCTCGTGTGACAGGTCTCATTAATTTGAAGCTGTTTTTGAATGGTTTGGTTATTGTAATTTGTTGTATAGTGTTTTCCTATTATAGGTTAAGTATCTATCCTAAAAGTAACGAACGACATTCAAATGTTTTTGATATAACTGACAGCTGAACAGAACTTTGTTGAAAAGTTCACACAAAGCAGCCTACTATCTATCTATCTTACTAGTGGAATCCCGCGTGACTTCGTTCGCGTTAAGAGTTTCCCATACAAACTTCAACCCCCGCTGCAGACCTTTAGGGGTTGAGTTTTGGGAATTCCTTTCTTAGTGCACCCCTACCCTACACCAGGAATCTACCCTCCAAATTTCATACTCCTACGACCATTAGTTTAGGCTGCGCGTTGATTGTCAGTCAGTCAGTCAGTAACGTAAGAGTTTTATATATTTAGATAATTATTACAAGTGTTTACAAAATGTACAAAACAGACAAGAAGTAAATTAATGAATTTAGTTTTAGGCTGTTAAGTTTGTTTTTATGTAAGATTTTTAACATAAAAGGGAGAAAAACTAGTCAATGTTGTTAAATGAGTTCGAAATAAGGTAGGCTGTCTGAATTATCATTATTCTTACTGCAAATTATTTATTTATCAGATACAAGGCATCAGTGTTTTGTGTCTGATAAAAAGTAAAAAGTGTTTTGTGCCTTGAGCGTTCTACGGTAGGGATCAGTGAAACGCTGTCAAATACGACAGCGACATTTGACAGCGATCACCACCGCAGAACGCTCACTTACATCTTAGTATGTAAAAACATGTGAATTCTCGACATGTAAGCACATAACAACAAACTCAACATACGATACGAATCCTTCGCAGGGTCGTAGTCAGGATTTATCCCCAGATTCATATTCAGATTATATTTATTGCTTGAAACATGTCGAAAAGATGTTCAAATATAAAAGGTAATGTACAATGTATTCTGCTTATGTGTAGACATGCAATATTGAGATTTACAAGGTAATGTCATGAAAATATATAAATTATTAAATAAAATTAAAAATACAACCATCTTATATATCTATATATATATATAAAAGAAAGTCGTGTTAGTTACACTATTTATAACTCGAGAACGGCTGAACGGATTTGGCTGAAAATTGGTGGGGAGGTAGCTTAAAACCGGGAGAAGGACATAGGATACTTTTTATCCCGAAAAAGCAACGAAAACGGGGTGTTACGGGAACGGGCGAGCGAAGCCGCGGGCGGCCACTAGTATAGAATAATTAAGGACAAAAAATAAAAAAGAACAGCAGTACTTAATACAAAATGTCAAAGATATATAAAAATAAAAAGTCAGTGTCTCAATTATAACTCAAATAATTAAAATCTCTATAATGATAAATATTATATAATATATATTTACTTACAATAAGTAATCTGCGTTCTCCCAATAACAGCTTTTCATTTGGAGCAATATAAATCTGCATGAAAAGCATAGTTTTTTTGTAAAAAAATATGATTTTTTAAACGTCATATTGGCAGCTTTATGTCACACTGACTAAACGAAATAAACGATTGGATATTGTAAGTGTTCTTTTTCACTTACCCTTGATTACAGCCCTGTATCGACCGTACTCACCCATGCGAACATTTCATAAAAGCCTGCTGCAGGATTACAGTTATTACGAGGTAAAATACAAATCCACTTTTACTTCGTATTTGTTGTCGTTTTGTATTGATTGAAATATGAAATATTTTGAACACTTTTTCAATAAAGTTCCTGGCAAATTTTAAAGTGTGTTAGCATTTGAGAAAACTATATGAAAATCAATTGACCTTTGTTTTGCTGGTATACCGTACCACTTATAATAGCAAAATACCACAGACAAAATACATAGACAATTGCTACTAGCCACAAAGCCGTAGCACCTAACGTAGCATTTTTCGTAGCTCGTCTACGCACCTACAAATAACCATCTGTAGAAGCTATCAAGACTTCCACCTTGGGAAACTCCGATGGGAAAAGATTGATGTCCCGTTTTGAGCAACGTCAGCATTTAGGTTAGTTGAAGTGAAGATATATTTTTTACTATTTTTAATGGAAAAAAAATTGAAAACAGTGAAAAGGCATAACAAATAAAACTGCTGAATGAACCTTTGCAAATAGGGAACGAGAAAACGATCAAATCATGTCAGATAAGACCGTAGGAGTAAGCCTTTCAGGGGTCAAAGACTATTTTTTGTGGTGTCATCGCGTGAGTAGGGTAAATCATACTATCCTTTCACACTTATGTTACTAGAAGTATAAGATGTGCTGATATAGACAAAAATTATTTGATGTAAATTTAATAATATATTTCATAATCATGCCTAAAAGAAAAGAAAAGACAGGAAAATAAAGTTGCTGGATATTTAGGATGACACCGTCTAGGCCCAAACTAAGATAATCTTGTACTATGGGAACCAGATACCTAGTAATATAATAAAAGAAAAAAGTTACTGGATATTTTCACTTTGCTTAATAAATAGTCTTACATAACTCGTAATATCACTAACACTAGTTTTTAAGTTATTTCTTTATTACTAACAAAGCATGGATTTATGTCACAAATAATATTTTATTTGATTTTTCATCACCCCATCTAAGTCCAAACTAATTCCAAGTCCATGTTAACCTTGTACTATGGGAATCAGATACTCTCCTTGGAATATAAATGATATATAAGTACTTACATATTACTATGTGTAGTTAAAATGTATTTTTTTTAATTCTGTATAAGGTTTTGTTTACTTCCTTTTATCATAGTAATTACTTTTCCAGTCGCCTGACATATTCACTGTTGTACAAAGCCAGTCAGTAGGCCTACCACAAGCTCTGTCTGGCTCTGTCTCTGGCTCTGGTTTTGAGTCTGTGTGAGTGTCGACTAAATAAATCCTACGCCGAAACGTCACACACACATTATAATATACTGGTGACCACTCATACAGACTCAAAACCAGAGGCAGAGACAGAGCCAGATAGAGCTTGTGGTAGGTCTACAGGATAAAAAGACTTCGGATTATTATTCATTCTCTCTTGTCAACTTCAATAAACTCCAGGGAATTTAAAAACAGAAAACCTAATTTAGCACTTGCACAAAAATATTAGTGGAAAATTCACGACTTTGCTCGCGTTATTTTATTTCCAACAGTTTTTGAATTACCTACCTTGAATAGTACCTATGAATTATGTAATGGCTCAGGCAGGCAATTAAATTGTTTTAGGATAAATAATAAGTCATCTTTTTCTTGCTGCAAAATTAAATGAGCTGAAATTAGCATAAAATGCTTTCTACAATAAACAGGTTAGCTACCTATAACGAGGCTAATTCCAGCTCATTACGACTGCTTAATTCAATTCCTATCATGCTGGCGATTTGGCTAACGTATGAATAATTTTGTCAATCAGGGTTTTAGCATACTTAGCATTTATTTGACAACAATCCTGTTGTCTCTGTGGCTCGGCCAATGCAAAGACATAGCCAATTATGTTTTATTCAATGGAATCACAAGGATCACTTTGAAACGTCTTAAAGCTGAGTCTAGGTGCCAGTTTGACGTGACCAAGCCTAAGACCGTGCCCAAGAGCAGATAGGAAATTCCGGCTTGGTTCCTACCGTTTTTTGAATGGTCCTTTTACAAAACAAAAATAATAAAAACAGCGATGCTGTGATGTAGCCACATACTGGCATAAGAGGTTTAAAAGACTGTAACATCGACACGAAAGAAAAAAAAGCCTGTATGTGACTTACAGAAGGACAATCTCTGCATTTAACCTAATCCTATATTTTCTTATATATTTAATTTTTAAAAGATCAAACTGCGCGGACGCGAGCATTTTAAGAGGCGAGAAGAAAACATTGATCTCGTCACCATCACGTGACCAATACCTCTTCGGCTAAGATCGACAAACTTCGCCAAAAGTCGGGGGGTGACGGGAATAATTCGGCATTCCCGGAGTGCCACGAAATTTTTTTAATCGGCGTTTTGTATGGATTGACAATGTAAATGATGTGTTCACAACATCACTATTATCATAATGGTAATACATGCGACGTCTTGAAGCTTAGCCCATGCCATAGAAACTATTGATGTTCATGACAGCATGATAATATAGGTGATAGGGTGATTAATATTCAGGCAATGCAAATGGAGTGTAAATTAGTTAGATTTACAGCTCACTGGGTTTCCTATAACAGACGTACGTACGTAAATGCATGACAGGGTGTTACTTGGAACCAACAAGTTAAGTGTCTTCTCTTCTGCTTCTTCTCCACTTTATAATATTAAAGACAATTTTGCCAGTGTCAAGTGGAATACAAAAAAAAATTAGTCAAGGCAGTTAAAATCGCCCGCCATTTGTTTAAAAAAATGGTAGCGGGTCTCTTCCCTTTTTTTTTATAAGACTAGCTGTCAGCTAGGGATAGTACGGGATACATTTTAATTCTAAACATTCTAATCAGGATATAACACATTCTTTCTAGATTTTGCGCTAAAACCCCGCTTTGAAGAAATAATTAGAATAAATACATGTAATAGAATGCATGTACCAACCTCAAACCGTAACTCGTCTACTTCTTTATAGCAGAATTACATCTTGTACAAGTATAATGCTCCAAGACTGAATAACACAATCATATTAAACTGTTATTGATACAATAGCAGAATTACATCTTGTACAAGTATAATGCTCCAAGACTGAATAACACATATTAAACTGTTATTGATACAAAATAGACCGATTACAATCGTGTTTAAAAATGTATAAGCCCGTAGCCGTGTGCCTTGCGTGTTTGTAAATATTTAGGGAAATAATTGAATAATTGGGTCAAAAGTTATTAACATCTTTTGTGAACGAGAATTAGTCAGTTAGCATGTGAACTACCTCGTATGATGATTTATCTAGGTACTCAACTCATAGATAACGGAGTTTATTAGTATGTTTTTTTCAAGGTATATCCATCAAGGTGCAATTGCGGAGCCCCACAGACTATGCCAATCTGCTGTCTTACCCAAGTTGGAAGATTTGACTGACGCCGCGGAAAACGCTATTGATGTGGGCCATTTTTGGGCAAAACACATATCGAAAAAATATTATCACGGGAACCATCGACACGACGAAGAAGAAGAAGATCAGTCTCTAAAAAGCGGCGTTTATAGTTTGTAGCGTCGGAAAAGCTGTAAATATTTTAATTAGCTTCTGAATAGCTGTACCCATCTTTATATTATCTCTCACAATATATTTTTTACGTTCACCCAATGGGTTGCTATCAATTACACGTACCTATTGGCACTGGTGTATATACCGGCTACTCACTACTATAGTATAGGTGACGTGAATTGGGAACGGGACCAGTGGTTCATCAGTAATCTATGCAAACCCGTTTATTCTATTCTAGTACGTTTACACACTAGTCGGTTTTACAAAGCAAGTTACTAGATTTGGATCAGTTGAGCTATCTCTAGACGGTCTGTAGATAGCTCAACTGGTTCTTGCGTGTTTAGTACATTTTGTAAGTTTTTTTGTGTAAATAAATGAAGTTACTAGAGCTTTGTAACCTAGGGTACATCTAAAAGGTGCGTGTAAAATTCCTAAAAATGTCTTTCTACCAATTCTCCAGCGGTATTTACCAACATTTCCTCGGTGGAATCTAAATTAGAAAATTTTGTGGTTTTCGTTTTACAAAGCATTCTTGCTTGGGTGGAGTTTTATGTAAAGCTTTGCTTGTATGCTACCTTTGACCCGGTTTACCAAACAGCGGCGACCTTAATATCAAGTTAATACAGAGACTGTAAAAAAGTCACTCTTTCCAGTAGAAAAATTCTGAAAATGTGTTGATGCATGCCATCGAGACTATTTGTATAACGCCATGCAATGTTAGATATAAAAAAAAACTTATTTAGGCTGCTACTACTATGAAATCTACGATATAATTTCCCAAATGTTACGAGCCGAGCGGTGTAGGAAACACTATAAAATTAATAAAAAAAGTCTGCAATAGTACATATAAGTAAATATAATAATAAGTAAACTATATTGTTCTCAAGAAGTGGAAAACCTTTTATAGCATTTGACGAACTTTTTTAAGAGCGGGTCGTGTGAAAATTTGAGATGCGTTTTTAAAAATTCATTACTAAATAACTAAGTGACATTTTAAAAATCGCAAAAGGACTAATTGTAGACTATACATTTGAGATTAATTCGAATTTAAGTGTGTTAAAAAAATATACTATTTAACATGACATTCTATTTAACGCTAATGAAAATCGTATGTCAGCGTTAAATAGAATGTCATGTTAAATAGTATATTTTTTCGCATCTCAAATTTTCGCACGACCCGCTCCCTGTTTCCACACGCTGTTTTCGTTCTCCTTTTGAGCGTACTGTTATAATGCACACATTTTTGGACAGAACAAAACAAAAATGATTAAAACGATGAAGTAACGTTACCGATTTTAGGTTTTTCATATCAACAATTCAGGATTTACCAGAGATAATTAAAACTCTTGGCTTCTTACCTGTTTTTTGTTAGCAACTCTGTAGATACCTACTCTTATTTCTAAGTAAAGTTTCCTCTCTTCGTTTTAATGTATTGGCATACAATAGAAAGAAACCACCCACTCTTCGGCAGTTGGGTGAAACCTAGACAAAACATCAAAGTTTTTTGAGAGCCAAGTTTTGTTTCAGTAGGTACCGCTTGCATATTTTTATACCCGAAGTTTCGTTTGTTCTTTTTACGAAAGTAGGCCCAAACCGTAAAATGGGCACTTGTCTTAGTTTTTATATTGCTTGCTCAAAAGTTCCGGTTGAGACGCCAGCTAAGTGAAAATAAACGCTAATACAGCTTAAATAAAGTCATGGTGCCCTAATTGGGTCAGACACAACTCACAAGCCCTATCTTAGACATCAGACTCTCGCAAATAGGTCTTCGCCATAATATTATACAAAATCTAAATGCCACGGTAGTCCAAAGGAGCTTTAACTTAGGTTTCAAATCAATTAATTTATTCATAGCTTACATGTACATAAAATAAATAGCATTCGATCATAAAGTAGCTTAGGTCAGTACAAGCACCCTCTTGGGCATTGTTATGTCTTAGTAATATTTTTTTTTGGTTCAATCTTTTGTTAGATGGGCATCAGTCTAAAGTATGGGCTTCTGCTTGTTGCTATTAGATTTACTACCGGCAGTTGAAACTTATTTTTATTACGTCGATTAGCCAGAGCATAGCTCAGATTTTTATTTATTTAGATACCTTTTCCTCATAATCATTGACGCTTACAGAATGTACATGCATGGTAGTGTTAAGATCCCTTTATCTATAAAATGTGGTCTACAACTGTCTCGAGGATTTAAAATAGCGCTTACAAACGTAAGATGCTTTTACGTAATTAAGCTAGTAATATTTCATTATTTGAGTGGGTCCAATTTAGCTAAGGACCAGTATTTGCCGAGAACCAGAGCTCGTTACTAAAGAATGGAATACGAAGACAAAAGCAGACTTGAGATCGTACCAACTTGTCGAGTTTAGTTATATTGCAAGGACCTCAAGCTACCAGTGATGTTATAAGGAAAATATAAAGGCTGTGGAGGGCTCTTTATAAGGCTCTAGTAGCTTGTCCCTGGACAGTTCATCTGTTAAGAGAAAGCAATAAATATGAAATAACAAGGAACATAAGTATGAATTCAGGTAATAATAATTCAAATCTTTTTTTAGGCTTAGTGCTAGTAAAAAAAACAAAAAAATTGGTTGTAACTTCTTCTTCCTGCCCTTATCCCACTTTATATGGGGTCGGCATAACATGTCTTCTTCCTCCATTCACCTCTGTCAGCTGACGGCTGACAGAGGTGAATGGATTCACTCCTCTCTTATCCATGTCATCTTTCACACACATCTATGTTTTTTTGGTCTACCTCTGCTCACAGTAGGTTAGTACCTAACATCTTTTTTATTAAGAAACTAGTGAAATCCCGTGCGACTTCTTTCGCGTTAGGCTTTTTACGTACAAACTTCAAACCCCGCTGCACACCTTTAGGAAATGAGTTTCGGGAAACCCTTTTGCACCCCCACACTACAACAGAAATCTACTCTCCAAATTTCATACTCCTAGGACCATTAGTTTAGGCTGTGCGTTGATTGTCAGTCAATCAGTCAGTAGCGTAAGAGTTTTGTATATTATTACTAGCGGACGCCCGCGGCTTCGCTCGCCCTTTTGCCGTTACGCCCCGTTGATTTTTCTTTTAAAGTTTTTCCTCTTTTTCTCCGCTTAGGGAAATCATTTTCCAATTTTCTTTCTTAGTGCACCCCTATGCTATAAAAGAAACATACCCTCCAAGTTTCATGCTTCTAGGACTTACGGTTTAGGCTGAGCGTTGATTGTCAGTCAATCAGTCAGTAACGTAAGAGTTTTATATATTTAGATAGAAGATAGAAGATAGATTGTAAAGACGATATCCCTCAGAGCACAGACCCTGGCTACGTGCCTGCTGCATTCTAGACTTATCTACTCGTAACTTGCAGCTTCGACAAATCTGTCAAGTATTCTCCAAGGCGGTATCTATTTCCGAGTTACTGGTTCTGAAGAACCTTCAATTTGTAGCATTTTATGGTTTTATATTTCATTTCTAATTGAATACTTTACAGGCTTTTCTGCAAGCATTCATGCCAAAGAAAGATTTTTAAAAATATCTTATATTTATAAAAGAAAGTCGTGTTAGTTACACTATTTATAACTCAAGAACGGCAGAACCGATTTGGCAGAAAATTAGTGGGGAGGTAGCTTAGAACCGGGAGAAGGACATAGGATACTTTTTACCCCGAAAAAGCAACGGGAACGGTGTGTTACGGGAACGGGCGAGCGAAGCCGCGGGCGGCCACTAGTTTATTATAAAAGTTTATAAAATACTTATTTATTACTCATTTTAGAAAGGTTAAGACGAAGTTGTTAGGATTCTAAGCTTGGTTACACGTTAAATCCCTAATCTTACTATATCTTTGTTTATACCTAAGGCATAAGTATGAAGTACAAGCTTTCAGTATCACATACAGGTTGCTAGAATTCAATGTTAATTTAGAAGAAGAATTCGCGCACAACAGCGCTCTTTAGCAGCGCTCTAAAAGGTAAAACGTCACGTCATTTTTTACTAAAACCTCCTCTAAAATCATATTTTGCTTTGAGAAGGGTTGACGGCTATCCAAAGACCGCCAAACCATGCTGGCACCCAATATAATACACCTTTATATTATTTTGATCGATTACCTCCTCTTCCTCACTAAATAACAGTTTTTGTATGATAATTCCTTATTACTAGCACATAAACCACACGGTACAGAATAGCTACCTATATTATATTAGTTGCTATACATAATACTATGGCAACTAATATAATATATTATTCTGTTTATTACATTTACATAATAATATTACTGGGAGATGTTTGCCCCGATATGGAAATAATCGCTAATACCAAAAACTTGTTTTTCAGTCCGGCTCTCAGGCCGTTTGATCTCTTTCCGAGTCAATGGTTTTAGTGCCATCTTTGGTTCTCGTTCTTTGATTTTTCAACCCAAAGACTCCCATAAAATCTTAAGCCTCTCCGGTCCGATTATGATAAATCTTGTTATTTTATTTGAAGACGAGAAAATATTTGAAACTTCTAAAAGATTTGTTTTGGAAGTCACAATCTATTGATATGCCTCAAATTGTCCTTATAAATGAAATTAGTTATGACAAACCGACGATCCCAACAAATATTAATTTGTTCCTTCTCCACGCATAACAAAAACAATTTACACCAACAGTCCAACAATAACAAACTATTGAAAACACAACAACTCCGCAAATTTTCCAATGAATTTTATTGCTATCCGATATTAATTCGACATCTATTTGTTACAATAAAAAACGAGAGATTTTTGTTCCGGTTCGAAACGTCCGACACCGACCACGCGCGATCCAGCACTGAAGTGAAGCCTGAGGGTACATACTCTGTGCCTGAAGGCTTGACGGGAGAGGCTCTCAATCAGCGCGGACATATGCCGGAGATGAATTAGGAAACACGTATTTGCGAATACTTTTAACGAGCAAAGCTAAAGATAGACGGTTTATTACGCACGTGAGACTCTTTTTACTTTTATGTGCGGCTCTTGTATTAGGACTAGGTGTTATGGATAGTTCAACGAATGTTTAGCCATCGTTAATCGTTTTGGCTAAACATTTTCATGAGCAACAGGAAAATTAATATTGGAAACGTGATAGAAACAGCTCACTCATTTCACCTTGCGTTGTTGCTCATTTCTAAGCGTTATGCGGTGGCGATCAATGAAGCACTGTCAAATATCACAGCGTTATTTGACAGGGTTTCACTTATCGCCAAGACAGCTTAGTTATCCGCAAATCGGTTCAACACTCAAATCCCTGTGTTAAAATGTTTAAAAAAATAAGTAGTCCAAATAAGAAGTTCCTCCAACTTTTACGGGTAGGCAAGAAGATTATACCTTACTTTATAAAACTTCACTTTCAGCTTGTAAAACGATGATGCAGGAGAATTTAAGGCAAAGTTTGTTAAAAGTTGGACAGGTATTTAAGTTGATTGTTTTATGAGGCAACTTTCCCTTTGAGAACATAATTAAACATGAAGCGAGAAATTACTGAAATGAACAACTGAAACCCACTGATAAGTAACGGTCGTTTGAAAACTGTATCTTTATTTATACAACTATAGCAGACGGAACAAGCATACGGCCCACCTAATTTAATGTAATCATCGCCAATAACAAATCATTGCCTCGTAGGTCACGCATTTCAGGAACGTGCCCCACGATGCACTGCCCTGCGTCCATCAACTTGAGGCATACAAGTAAGGGATACTTTAAACGAGTCAACCGCAGTCAGTAAAATAAATTATAATCTATCCCTCGGCCGTCACCACACCCGGGTCACAACGTAAATCAAATGAGGTCAGAATATCACGAGTTACCGTAAAAAATTAGACTGATCTTAGATTATAATAATATATAATAATATATGCTGCAATCAAGCGTGAACCGACCCTTTCATTTAGGGCTGGGATGAGGTAAGGTTACAACCAACTGCAGAACACAAAATGAAGAACAAATTGAACCAAATATTTGTGCTTACTTGAAAATTACGAGCCGTTCCAAATGTGTCTGTAGAAACACAATACAAAGATTTTATGTCCCATGTAGTACTCGTAAATAAAGGAGCAAGCAAGTTATGTTCAAGCGAACAAAAAAAGTCTACACGCAAACACATTTTTTGTGTACATTTACCTACCTTCTTCGAAATAGCTGCTCCAGTAACTTTTACGATTGTAAATACAGGTAAAAAATGGTTTTCTGTAGGTTGTTTTGGTTTGTTTGCTGTGTCCGAAAGCTGGGCATGTCCCAGTAATCTGAGCATGTCCCGGCAAACAATATTCGTCCCGAAAATTAATGAAAGTGCGCTTGTACTGGCAAGATTATAAAGTTTGTAGAGGCGGAGCGTGCTTGCATTTCGGGAAGTTTTATTTGCGGTGTCTACGATGCAAGATTTTTGAAGGACTCTCTCGTAAGAAAACTTTATTTGTACTATAATAGTATACATAATCAAGTCAGTCAGTGTTTGTGATAGTCTAGTTCTTTTAGTTCACTCTTTTACCAGATTTTAATGAAATTTCTATGGGACCAATCTGGAAGACAACCTTTTTCAAATCGGCTCTTTAATAACGAAGTTATGCGACAAACATGTGAGGAACCCCCGGCTTTTTTTTTTACATTAAATAGAACATCCTTTGGCTACAATCTCACCTGATGGTAAGTGACGATGTAGCCGACGATGAAGCAGGATGGTCTAGAAGACACCTATTCACTCTTGCCTTGAAGAGGCCCAGATTGTAGTTGTCAGGAAAAACAGCCGTCGGCAATGAGTTCCATTCCCTGGAGGTTCGCATAATGAAGGTGGAGCTAAAACGCTTAGTGCGAATGGGTGGTATGCTAACCAGGTATGGATGGTACTGAGCCGTGCGTGCGTCGTGCGTTAGTCAGCTCCGCACGTATTGACTATGTCTCTCCTGTGGGTTAAGGCTGTCAGGATGGTATAGGTGCTTGGCAAGCCTATTCCATCTAAAATCGTGTCTCAGGCACTATAGCGTCCCGTAAGTAGGGACATGAGTAAACACCAGTTGCCTCTGACGCTATTATATTATTGTATGTGATACTGACTTACACCTAAGAACTATGTATGTACCTAAACTAAACCATGTTTATGCCATAAATTTATTGAGTATTGAGTATTAAATCATCTACAATAGATGCAAATGCCTGTTTACTTTCCTCCTATATTTTTCTCCTCTTTTATCTGAAGGCGGTTTAAACGCCACGTTTATTTTCAATTTCACAAGAAGTTTGTGTTAATTAATATCCTTGTTCGTTAGTGCAGCGAAAAACCTCGAGTAAACTTATAGACGTGCCTTATTTCAAAACTTGAATATTATGAAAGCTGGAAAAGGATCTATAAAAAGGCAGTGTGTTTTCGTTGAATAAAGAAAAATGTCCTGATAACTTTCTCTATGTCTTCACACTAAATTTCTAGAAATCATTCTCCAAAAGCCATTTGCAAGAGATAAGAAACTGTTATCGGAAGTTGGGAGGTTAAAAGTGCAATGACGTCGACGGTGGATAAGCCAAACGGAAATTACTGTCGTGCCCTACCGAGAGACCGGAAGTACACTTGGATATGAATCGCTTCTTATTTTTCGACACTTTCGCATACTACCAAATAAGCGTACTACGTAAAGCCTTGCGCACATCTAATGCTGCCTTCCTACGGTGCGTGGTTCTGCAGATCATCACGCACAGCCGACGACGACGCACGGCAACGCACACATGAAAGGGCTTCTGTGCTACCGCGCACCTCGGCGCACGAGACCGTTCCCATGGTGTGTCGTGCGAGCTGATCCGCCTCCGTGCGCGATATCACACACCGGTGGTAAGGGGCGATGAATGAAATACGCTATCAAATATCGCTGCCGTTTGTTATATAAATGTAAGCAAGGCTTAACAGAATCGTAAAATGGACGCTTACCTCGACACCGAACACCAACATAGATAATTACGTAATGTCTGTTCTCTCATTCTCCTAAGGGCTTTTCCTATGTGTTCGCATCACACACACTACTAAACATACATACATACATACATAAAATCACGCCTTATTCCCATTAGGGTAGGCAGAGATCACGGATTTCCACTTGCTACGATCCTGACACACTTCTTTCGCTTCATTCACTTTCATAACATTCTTCATACATGCTCGTCGGTTTAGGGTACTCCTAACCTGGCCTTTCTCTAAAACGTCTGCGTCTTTTTCTACTAAACAAAGACTGACTAATAAACTACAGGGTTCATTTCGACGATCTTTGGTGTAAAATAACATAAATTAGTTATGTACATCTGAGGCCCGTATTCTAAAATAGAGCTTTAAGTTTGAGTCAAGCTTCGAGCACTCTAAAGCATAGGTTTTTTGCCAGTTCTTCTCACTTTTCAGTCTAGAAAAGTGTCAAAAATCTATGCTTGAGGCTCGACTCAAACTCAAGCACTGTTTCTGGCCTAAGAAGAAAAAAACCTCTGAAATAACTAGTTATCACTAAGGAAAAAACTTCTTCGCAGATCACTGGTTATCTGACGATGCAAAAAAATACTGTTAAAAAAATACTATTCCATTCAGTAAGTAATTGCAAAATCTCTGTTCAAACAGAAGTTGGTAAAAGTAAAACGGCATCTTTAGTTTGATAAAACGTTACTAGCCTTTGAAATCTCTGATTGGTGTTTTACCAAAGATGGACAGGGTCTGCAAACTCCAAACTTTCACAGTAGCGCACCGAGTAGCTATTATTCCTGAGAATCAAAGGCGGAGAACGAAGTCAATGTACCATTAGTAACGGATTTACTCGTAGTTTTCACTAGCACGAGTGTCTTCATTCAATGCCAATTTAACGGCTACTGTGAAACGGCAATTTTCTAGCAATACAAGCTGGTATAATAGTTGTTGGTTTTAATACTAATATTTTTAATCAGAACTGTCCTTTTTCATTACACAAAATCATCGTTCTTGTCACGTTAGTCCTCGGCAGGAATCGAACCCACGACCGTAATTCATAATCTTTCTACTTAAAATTATTTTTAAACTGCCCTTTCCATCTGAATGATAAGCATACATTCCGACTGCCTACAATTATTTATTTAAATTGTTAGGAATGCCCACTGCGGGTATCCCAAAAGTAATAAATTAGGCAAAAACCTACCCTAGATTTAGACTGAGTGGTATCACCAAGAGACCTTTTGTCCTTCCAATTGAGGCATAAATTATAAATGGATTCCCTCACTCGTGATTTAAAATTTCCAAAATACCTGAACTCAATAAAGAAATGTGATTTTAATAAACGAATTGGGGTCGGGTCAACTCTGTTTCACGCTAGACAGCGCTAAAAATAATTATATTTCTAAATAATTTCAAGGGCATTTATTTTATACACAAGTTGTATACGTAGCTGTTATCTAACATAGCTTTACCTACTGTATAAAGAACTGATTTTATACATTTGTATAAATCCGATATCGGCTACGGCGTAGCACCTCGCGTAGGCGATTATTTGTAGTTATAGTCTTGCACGATACAGGGCCTCTTATTTTAAGGACAATATATTTAACGCCTACTCTACGTATAATGGAAAAATGTCCTACAGACTGACCAATTATGCACACATATTAAAAACTGTAGAACTGGTTTTAGACTTGAAATTTGATGGGTATGTTCCTTGCAATACAAAGGCGGAGACCAAAAATTTAAAACAAAGTATTTTTGAATTATTAACGAGTTCTCTAAAATATAGAAAAACAAAGTCTACACTGTTTATACGCCTTGAATTATGTTGTTCCGCATAAATCATTGTGTGTACTTATAGAAGCCAAGTAACCTATGCATCTTCAGTATGCGAAAGACCTAGACGAAAAGGTGAATCTTATCTTTCCTTTACTATTTCCACCTGAGCTGTAGAATATTACGATATCATTCGAACGAGTCCGACAATTTCTTTAGAACTATTTGAATAGCGGATACTTTATAGTGATAACGAGATATCTCTTTCAATGCAAAAGGTTTTTTCGTTAAAATTATATTTTTAGACATGTTTTTATATTAAATTTCCCAATTAATTTTATTTTTGGTCTGATTTACAAGTACAGAATATTAACCAGTCACGCTGATAAATAAAAAACGTTTTAACTTTCTGAGAACTGAATCTATGAGACCAACCAAATCGCGCTATGTGCACAGGTATCATAGTTACTTATAACTCAAGAACGGCTTACCCGATTTGGCTGGTCTTAAAACTTTCAATTCATGCATCGGTAAACAAAAGCAGCATTGATTGAGAGCATCATCCATAGCGAAGGCATGAAACTGAATCTATTTCCGAACCTCTCAGATATTCAGTCTGTATCAAACTCTTATAACTAAGCAAGCAAAACAACTCTCGAATTAACCTTACTCCTCAAGCAATAAGATTGGAATTTCTCAAGCAATGGCGGATCGTTTCAATGGCTACCTTTTGGGCTTAGCAACAAGGTTGTGTGGCGTGGAGATTAATTCTTCGATCTTGTTCCACATCAAAGCTTGCATTTTGAAAAGAGGATGATTGATTAAATATTTCCATTATGAAACGCAACACCTAAAGGTTTCGCATGTAAGTAAGTATTCGGGACAATCCACGCAGCATTATCTAGCCCCAAACTAAGCAGAGCTTGTACGATGGGAACGCGACTTGTTTGTCGCGCCTCTCTCTTCTTCTTGTGTTTTATTACTGGCACGTCGGGTTGAATATCTGTAAGCCGCAAGTTGATGGACACAGGGCAGTGCATCGTAGGGCACGCTCCTGACGTGCGTGAACTGCGAGGCAATGGTTCGTTAGAAGTAATGGTTACCACTTAACATCAGGTCATACATCATAATGCTTGTTCCATCAGGTATAAGTTTATAAATAAAACCTACAAGTAGTCATCTGTATGTCTTTTATAGCAATATACTTATAAGAAATAAGCTCTCTATAATAACTGAGCTGCAAAAGCCAGCAAATAGGTCATCATCAAAGTAGGTTCTCATGACACAGAAACCTTACTGGCACCATTCATGGAACGAGAAAGTGGAAACCCTCTGAAATGCATTTGGAAGAGCCTTAATTACTGTAATGGTGACGACAAAGGCAAACGAGCCGTGAAAAACCTTATGTCGTTTATGAATAAGCCCTGACTAACTTGGGCCTTTCTTTTTAATTAATGAAAACTAGCAGAGAAACCTGTGGTTCCTAGATATTCTAGAATGTTCAAGAACATTCTAGAAAGTTTAGGAGCATTATATTTTGGAACATGTAGCAAATTTGACATTTGGCAAAATGTAGAATCTTTAGAAAAGTACTTACGTGTTATAAAATAAACATAGATTTTCATACTTTTACCCCCCACTACCACTCACTTCCATCAATTCCGTCCATACTCCCTTACTCACAACAGGAGACCGAGGGGTATCTAACTATCTACCACCACAACGGGGAGTAGATCCTGGTTACCGGTGATAGAGATAGTCCTACACTTGCTTTTTATAATATAACTAGCGGACGCCCGCGGCTTCGCTCGCCCTTTTGCCGTTACGCCTCGTTGACTTTTCTTTTAAAAGTTTTTCCTCTGTTTCTCTGGTTAGGGAAATCATTTTCCAATTTCCTTTCTTAGTGCACCCCTATGCTATAAAGGAAACATACCCTCCAAGTTTCATGCTTCTAGGATTTACGGTTTAGGCTGAGCGTTGATTGTCAGTCAGTCAGTCAGTCAGTCAGTCAGTCAGTAACGTAAGAGTTTTATATATTTAGATATTGATTGATTGATTATTTTCGGCACATACTAAGCTTTTATTAGGTCTTTTTAGGCCTTTATACACCACTATTTTATAACTACCAAAAAAAAGGGGTAATGTAGTAGGGGTAAAACATTATGAATGAATATATCAGAATTTTTAGTTTCGATAAAATGACAAAGTTAAAATTTTCAGAAATCCTGCAAAAAATAATGGACTTATTAGTTACGTAGTACTAGAGAGAAAAAAAATACGCTGTTTGGTTCCGCTTGGTATTTAGCGTATATGAATGAAATTATTTTTGCTTGTTGAATCATTTCTCAATATTTGACTAATAATTGTGATTATTTAAAAACATTTTTATATGAATTGTTTTTTTTTTGCGTGTATGTGTTCAGTCAGTATCAGCCGCCGACATCAACATTGTTTTTTTGGTAATTACAAAAAAGTGGTGTATTTGGTGCAAAAAAGTGACGGATCATCCAAATTACCCGCCATGTAAAGCGGGTACCCCTGGCTATAAGAATTGCTAAACATCACCGGTCACGTCTACCCAGGACATGCCTTAATGTGGCATTGCGCTGCATCTATCACTCTGAGACATAAAGGTCTTGAGTCTCATGTACCAGCAATTGCAGCGGCCGACACCCACACCCTTGACAATTTACACAGCGTCAGGCAAACTTTTCACAATTACCTACCACTATTTGTGGACGCTGGCTCGTATTCTATTCAGGAACAGTGGTTGAGTCTGAGTTGAGCCTCAAGCACTTTCGAGCATAGACTGTTTGACAGTTCGCCATTGAAAAATGTCAAAAATATATGCTTGAGACTCGACTCAGACTCAAGCACTGTGCCTTAATACGGGCCTTAGATATACTTACACAAAATATTTGCACTCCCAGATCAGTCTTTTTTTATTTGCAAAGTTTTAAATACTTACATCCATTAAACTCCTATCTTAGCGGTATTTCCGTGCGTACACATCATATTGATCGGTTGCACGTGAGAGAGATAGGCCAGTTTTTCTGCAGTTTCCCTGTACGTTAGAGAGAGACGGATGTAGTTCTGGAGATCTGTATTAGAGAGAACTGAACCTTATATTGGGAGTACTGGAATCCCATCTTCAAGCCTTGCTTCGGGCCCTTTTGGTATGTTTAATTTTACCTTCTCTTCGTTTACTTTTATCGGTAGTAAAGTATAGGAATAGGCAACAAATATTGCACATCGGCTAATTTTGGTTTCATAGAGCGTAGTGTGCGTCAAAAAGAGATAGCGCTCTACAAAAGAAAGCTGAAAAGCCGATGTGCAATATTTATTACCTAGAACCGTCTACTGGAAGTAGCTGTCAAAGTTCTGATGGGAACTTGTTTTTTTCTCTTTATATCAACGTTCACAATTCTACGTCCTCTACCTTTTCGCTCCCCCCTGGAAATCCAAAGATCTACCCTATAACCTAATAATGGAGTGACCCATCTTGTATATAGCCTAACTCCAAGTTTCTCAGCGGTTTCTGCCAAGTCATATTTTCATCTTGGCGGGGCTTATCCTATACTGCGCTATCCCAATATATGGCATCGAATCGAGAATCATACCGCTTATCCTCTGGCTGTGTATGTTATTCATTTCAGATATTGATTTTATTTATAATCCCCTTATTTTTAGCTAGCTCACAGATTTCTTTAAAACAAAACTTGAATTTCCTTCCTAGTTAGCTTTGTTTTTATAGATTAATCAAATTCCATCTGTTCGAACTGACTACATTGTAAGTCGATAAATGGGGAAAATAAGGCTCAAAGCGTTCTTCTTGGAAATATAAGTATAAGGAAACCTACTCGTGTACCTATGTCTAGCTGTAAATTTCAGATTGAGAAATACTATGAGTGTACAAATAAAATCAAAAGCAGGTAAGTGTAATGTAACAGTTTGTCAACAACTGGTTTGGATGAAACCCGGCATGACCGTCACCAAGACCAAGTATAGCACATAAAATATGTCATTTTAATTTGGGTAGCGCGCGTGAATTCGTGGACATGAAGAAGATGAATGATTTCGGCGCATCTGGATGAAATTCGCACCACTCTGGCCGGAGACAGATTGGCTTTTTGGGAAAATTGCGCGTGAATTTAGGGAAATAAAACTGGGATTTCTACATTCTCGATTGCAAAAATTCTCAATGACGACTTACCTTATGATTCTGAAACTTCAAATTGTTTCACGATGTTTCCTCTGAATAAATTAAGTGTAACCACTATTTATTATAAGATAACATTATTTTCTTGTGATTTGGCGACCAATTGAAGGCTGCTTTTCTTCTGTAACTGTTGGTTTTCCTATAAAAGTTTGTAGCACACCTATAGATCTAGACTAGTTGAGGAAGGTTTAGAGAGGTACTCACCGCTTGTTACTTGAAGAGTAGTAGCGAAGAGGCATAGCAGCGACAGTGACAGGCATCCGAGCGAGTTGAGCCAGTGTGCCGCGGCCATACTGCGCCCTGGACAATACAAACCATGATAACTTAACTATATTTTGTAAAGGGAATGTCAAATAACTAACATCACAAAGTCGCTGGGCCTAGAGATCTGATATTTGGCACGGGCATCCTTTGAACCGCAGGCTAAGAACCACTTAAGAATATTATATTTATTAAGTTGCACCAACAAAGTGAACACCAATTACTATTGGTGTTCACTTTATTTGGTGGTTTGTTTGGTGTTCTTGATCTAAAGACGAACGAAAAATTATCGACGACAACAATAATAGGTAATATTATTAAATAAAAAGAATCATAGTTGTAAAATAAAAGAAGAAGAGCAAAGAAGCATAGATGCTGAGCAAGGCTACGCCATCTTGAAATAATCACAGGCGTCCTATACATCCCAAAAATAAGGGTATGGGTATAATTCTAATCAATTCAATGTATTTATTTTCAGATTTAAAAATATCCAATTTGTTAGTAATATTACTCCTGTCGCTGTAAATCATCTAAAAATATGTTTACCTCATTCTAACACTAAGTTTAAATTGTTATTCTCCAAGTTAATGGTAGTGACATCTATCAGGTGGCGCTGGAACTAATGTTCAAAGTAACTTTTATGTGGCAGCACTGAGCTCTGTTGTTTATTACGATAACCACTCACTAGGTGGCGCTAGTAGTCCTAAAATTATAAAATGGTTAGAGATGGCGCTAGTATCGAAGCCAACGAGAAGAGATAGCCTGCTTTAGTCTTTATTCTGAGGAAATACCCCTTATTGACGTACTTTCCTGTCTAAAAATTTCAAGCGTGAACGACTAAAGGAAAAAAAACTGAAGGAACGTCATTGGAAGCCATTATTATAGTCATTTATTTATCATTTTTACAATATTAATCAAATTCAAAAATATATTTTTTCAGTGGTATCACAAGGATCACTTTGAAACGTCTTAAAGCTAGGTGAGTCTAGGTGCCAGTTCCACGCGACCAAGCCTAGAAAAGCAAGCATAAACTTCGGCCTGGTTCCTTCCGTTACATCGTATTAGTCTTGAAAATCAATAAATCGAATAAGCGCAATAGAAATGGTTTCATTTATAATTTTGGTAATTTAACAAAGCAGGCGAATTCAAGAAATCTTAGTTTATTATAAGTAGATTTGTGATTGAAAACTAGTAGTTCTTACCATATCGTCAGCATGTGTGGTTGCCACGGCCGTCCGCTCCCCAAAACAGATCACCTAAAACAAACAAACAATCTAATTTACTATATCTTATAAACATATTTCACTAACATAATTAGTTAACCTGGTCATTTCCAAATATTTTTAGTTTTTTTTAAATCAACACAAGTTGAATAGATAATATCCCTAGACAATGTTGATGTGTGTATTTAAAAAGAAAATCGGTTGCATTCTACAGCAGTCGCTGTGAAAATAATTGATTTATAGACTGATACAATTTATCTGTACAGCCAATCGGCCTACACCACCCACTCGTTAGAAGCCGTAGCCCCCGGCTACGCCGTAGCGCCGTAGCAAATTATGTAGCAATACGCAGCAGTACTGATAGTGAATGCATACTTTTTGTATAGTCTTTTACATAATTATGAGAAGTCAGTGAACTACATGTCTTTTGGTTAAAATATTTGAAACGAATTCGAAATTTGAACACACACTTTTTTTTCTTAAAGCAATGATCTTGAACTCATCGTCCTATGTTTATCACTAGTTAGTAGTGTGAAAGATGACATGGTTAAGTAAGAAGTGAATACAGAGATGACGGCTGATAGAGGAGAATGAAAGGGGAGAACATGTTGTGCCGAACTCACATAAAGTGAATTAAGGGCAGGAAGAAGAAGTAGATGTATTTATCACTAGTTTTTTAATTATCTAATCTACAATTTATGAGTTTACAATTTATGATTTACTTATGGGTACGAGCTACACTCTCCAAAAAAGGTCAATCAAGAACACTTTGAGTAGACATTACACTCGCTCTGGCTTTGTAGGGTTTAATTATAAAACAATGTGGTCCGCACGGACACTCGCCATTGTTACCCTAATTAATGCTGTCAACTGCAAATACGAGAATTTTACAGAAATAATGGTGGGTTTTAACATGTTTTATCTAAAACTAGAGGTCGCCCACAGCTTCGCTCGCCCTGTTCCCGTTACTTTTTCGGGATAAAAAGTTTCCTGGTTCTATACTACCTCCCTACCAATTTTCAACCAAATCCGTTCAGCTGTTCTTGAGTTGTAAATAGTGTAAATAGCATGACTTTCTTTTTGATAGATGGTATATATTTAGATTAAGTATATAATATAATAAAAACGATATAAAACTCCTTCACATCTTTAATTCCCAGGCACGGTAGATATCTTCTGAGCTTTTTTAAGTATGTCTAAAGTGGTTGCCAGAGGTCTAAATATTAAATTAAACAATATACAGGGTGTCCCATAAGTCAACGTCCAGCCGGAAACGGGTGATGCGCCAAGTCATCACAGTTATCAGAAAAATATAAAAAAAAATATTTGTTATGTAACATACGAGTTATGAGTATTTAAAAAAAACAGGAAAAGCTGACACCCTGTGATGATCTTTTAAGTCCTGTGACTACAAATATTAACTTTTCATGAAACTTTTTTCTGCAAAGTAAGCATGAATAACCCTTCTATAAAATACAATTCAAAATTAAGCCATAACTGCCTCAGTTTTTAATGAAATTGTGGAGTTTTGGCCAACATTTCATTCCAGATAATTACATCACCCAACTTTAACCGTCTGTACCGCTAAAAAAATGTACTACACTATCATGGCAAGTAACTTTGAAAATTGGCGCATTTATCCAGGATTCTAAAATGGTATAATACTTGCTAGAGTACTCCTTAGTTTTGGAAATAAAAAAAGTTTTTTCAACTAAACCGGATTTCCAATCAATTTTATTTCATGAGATAAAATGTTTGTACCCTTTAAATTATGGACTTAAAATGCCTACGCTGCGTTTTTAAGTCGCTCACAATTTACAGGTACAAGTAAATACCATTTTGACAATGCAAGTAAACAGATAGAGCCACCATCTTGTCGAAAGAGTAATAACCATGGGTGTTCAAGTAATTTGTTAGTTTTAGGTGAAAGTTTGAAATAAAATTCAATCATAGGATTTTTTCAATCGTGATTTTAATTTAACTACATCAAGGATTTACAGCAAATGTTCAAACTGTTAGCCTTCAGCAGTAATGCAAGCTCTACATTTCCTTAAAAAAAATCAGCTGTCTGTAAAGTCAGTTAACTGACGACAGTTGAACGTGACAACGTCATACAGCTGTCAACGCGGACGCATCGCTCACTCAAGTAGGAGAGAGACCGATGTCGAACGCTGCCGAACGCGGAGGCCGATTGTGCCTCTTTGTCGCTCGTTCCGCGCTCTCACTTGTAACAAGTATTAAATGGAACGCCTCAGAGCAAGGTAACGCCGCATGAGTCATGTTTTTTCGTACGTGCAGCCGGCTCCATCGAATTATAAGACGTTGTCACGTCAATAACCATGTAATAAGACCGGCGACGGGCGAAGGTAAACTTTAGATTAAAATCACGATCGAAGTGATCCTATGATTGAATTTTATTTCAATATTTCACCTAAAACTAACAAATTACTTGAACACCCATGGTTATTAGTCTTTCGACAAGATGGTGGCTCTATCTGTTTACTTGCATTGTCGAAATGGTTTTTACTTGTACCTGTAAATTGTGAGCGACTTAAAAACGCAGCGTAGGCATTTTGAGTCCATAATTTAAAGGGTACAAACATTTTATCTCAGGAAATAAAATTGATTGGAAATCCGGTTTAGTTGAACAAAACTTTTTTTATTTCCAAAACTAAGGAGTACTCTAGCAAGTATTATACCATTTTGAAATCCTGGATAAATGCGCCAATTTTTAAAGTTACTTGCCATGATAGTGTAGTACATTTTTTTTGCAGTACAGATGGTTAAAGTTGGGTGATGTAATTATCTGAAATGAAATGTTTTCCAAACTCCACGGTTTCATTGAAAACTGAGGCAGTTATGGCTTAATTTTGAATTGTAATTTACAGAAGGGTTATTCATGCTTACGTTGCAGAAAAAAGTTTCATGAAAAGTTAATATTTGTAGTCACAGGACTCAAAAGATCATCACAGGGTGTCAGTTTTTCTTGTTTTTTTTAAATACTCATAACTCGAAAGTTATATGACAAATATTTTTTTTTATATTTTTCTGATAGCTGCCATGACTTGGCCTATCGTTCGTTTTCGGCTGGACGTTGACTTATGGGACACCCTGTATAAACGTTAACATATAGATAAGATATAGATTTCACTTGGACAAGCTACTTTGGCCTTTATGTGGCTCAATTCAGGGATCGATCGTTAGGTTTATCTGCATAAAGAAGTCTGCAGCGACAAACTTAGTTTCGAAGCCTATTGAGGCTCTATGGATAGTAACAATGATATTTATGTGATAACACGTAACTCATTCCCGTCCCGTCTTTCATTATTTCTGGTCCAAAACATGGCTTCAAAATCAATGACGAAAAACGAAATACGTTATTTATAATGCGTGTTCCCTTTAAAATCGTGATGACAATAAGCTCGCACCCGCAACACAGTTGAGGGCTAATATTCCATCCTTGCTAGCAATGCTTTGGCGCCGTGAAGAGTTCCGACCGCAGTCTCAAAGCGTGCATTCCGAACGCGACTGGCATGAATTCCAAGTCGAGAGCGCGTGCCGACACTGCTTTTATCTTATCCTACTACCACATGCGCTGAGACTGTGAATGTGAAATTTTAAGGCCTGTATGCAGACACAATGCCTGAGTCTGAGTCTAGCGTCAAGCAGTTCTCCATTGAAAAATGACATGAATCTATGCTTGAGGCTCAGCTCAAACTCAAGCAATGTTTCTGAATACGAGCCTGAATGTTTGTGGCAATTACGCCTCAGCTCACTACTACTATACTACTAACATACTACTAACTCATCATACTAATTAAATTGTATAATCTGCGGTATATTCCTGCAATACAATTCGTTCAGGCGATCGCTGAATCCGCTGTGAGTTTGAGTGAGATAAATTTAAAACTCACAACGGCAGCGATCGTTTGAGCCAGTGATCGTCTGTGTTACAGGAATAGCACCGCTGAAATCGCATGCAACTACTTTTTTTACGGTTTTTAAAACTATTATTCCAGATGTAAGATCGATTACTCGTTCTACTACTCGAGAAAAACGAAGACTAAAATTTAGTTTGGTTCGTCATTTGTTTTTTTTATTATATCAGACTGATTTATTTCAAGTATTTAATTTGTGAGTAGACTGATAGCACAACCTGCCTTCATTAAATTATTTCCCTTCACAGGCGGTAAACAAAATATTAGGTCAGCTAAATTGAAAATGTTAATCTTGTCTACCCCGCTGGATCAACTCGCTAAATATTTAATCCTGCTTTTTAGTTATTCAGTCGGGCCAATTTCCAATTTGTGCAGACAATAAAAAGCTGGAGATATTGACCCAGATACGATGCAGCACTGGCCATTTGAAATTTAAATTATTTCAAATTGTTCGAAACTTTTTTATCAGGATAGTAAAACTATAGTTTTAGTGGCCAGTTACATTTCGGTATTGAACAAGCCATAGAAAAATGACTTGCATTCAACCTCTTTTTTAAGTTTTGTAATTTTTTCTATTTTAAATCAGATTTATCATGTCCGTTTGTTAATGTGAATACTCTTTACACACCCTATGTGCACCGATAAGGCACCGATCAGTAAAACGCTGTCAAATTTTACAGTGATATTTGACATAGTTTCATTGATCGCCATCGCCAGCAATCTAGGTGTGCGCAGGCCTTTGTCTTTATTCTGAGTGTGCATCAGTTCCAATGTGGAAAACAAAGCCCCCAAATCGATTTTTCAAAAGCTTCCAATTCCTTGTGCCTGGTGGGATTGAGAGGCCATATCTCAGACTGGCAGCTCTGTTCCTCGGGGATTAAGGGATCTAGCCACTGACTCCCAAACTCCCAACGTTTCTGTGTTCAATGTTAAAATCCTCAACTTAATGTAGGTATCGTTTAGATAATAGACCTCGTTTATGCAGCGATAGGCAATATTTTAATGTCAGTTTAGTTAGGTCTAACATGTTTTCTAAAACATGTTAGACCTATGTTTTCTAAAACATGTTAGACCTAACTAAACTGACATTAAAATCTTTCTTCTTTTGGAGCCTTTTTTAGTGGCATATAGATCTTAAAACTTTTTTGGTGTCGATGGCGTCATAACCTATCACGTATGGAGACACGCACTTATTACAAACAATTTGACGTGTCAACTTCATATTATTTTTATTTTTTTGTATACAAATTAATAATGATTTTTGATTATGCAAGTGCCTTTATACCGATGGGTTTTTTTTTAAAACAAAGTATTTTTGCACACCTTAAAGGCCTTCGCACACCTAGGCGATGGCGATGGCAATCAGTGAAACGCTTTCAAATATCGCTGTCATATTTGAAAGCGTTTCGCTTAGATGTGCGCAAGGCTAAAGGTTAATTTATGTGATACAATTTATACTTTTGATACTTAGGTACTCTTCCATTATGTTGTTTTTATGCAAATAAATTAATGAAATTAATGGAATAGTAACTTCTGCAAAATGTGGCCATGGGTCATTTGAACATTCCTCTGACTCCTCATCTTCTACCATGCTTGGGGAATACCTACAGTTGTGAAACAATATCTTTTTTCTTATTTACAAAAATATGATTAATTTACAGCTTGAATTGAACCCAAGCATGGAAAGGGTGCTTCCTGCCCGCTCAGTCGGTGTACTTGGACTATTGATACCGGATCCTTATGAGCTGAAGGGCAAGTAACACTTCATTTACAACGTTTTATCTACGAAATGTTGTTTTCGTTTCGCCTTGTTGTCTCTCTCTATTGTACGGAGATCAGATGAGACAGCAAAAATACGTTACGTAGAAACGATCGAAACGAGTTTTTGTCTCATCATTCCATAGGTACAAAAGAGAGAGACACGTGCTCACACGAAAACAATGTATGGTAAACGAAATGTCGTAGCAAAACTGGGACTCGAGGTACAGATATTTCACTCTTTTGTTCCTAACTTAGCAGTCATTTATTCCACAAACGATTTGTCTCCGCGCCATCTTCGTCCGGTTTTTAAGCCCTCTAACGTGATAACATCTCGGGTGATCCCTCGGGAACGCCGATCGCTTTCCTATTTATATGATAATCAGCGGTTGGCGGGCGAACCCGAAGGCGGGACTATTCTTCCGGATATTAAAGCTTACTTGGACCCCTTACCCGCATACTGTCTCCTTTTTATCGGTCATCATGTGTAGTTTCTATAAGCGTTCACGATTTTACGATGACTAGACTGAACAGTTTCAGCATGCTTAGTTGCCCCGATCAAGAAGTCCTTGGATCATGACCAATCTTTCCTACTACAAACCCGTGTGTTTTTGTTTTCTCGCATTATAAATAAATAAGTATTGTGGAGAATCCACACAACACTATCTAGCCCCAAACTAAGCAGAATTTCTACTATGGGAACCAGATAGTTGATATAACATACCTTTTTTTGGAAATATATAATTAGAATAAAATATTTATGACACCCAGGCAAACAAAGTGCACCAAAGTAGCCTCTCTGAGGCACTTTTTCACCACACACTGGTTCTAAAGAAGAAGAAGAAGAAAGAACAAACATCTACGTTCACCGCACGAATTCTTGGTTATCGAACCCACAACCTACGGCCCGTAAAGCAGAGGTGACAACTGAGCTGAGAGTTTGCGTTTTTTTCATACTGTATAGAGCATTCTGAAGATTATTCACGCTATTATACTAATCACGTGATACTAATCTTTTAACCAGTGAAACGCTCAGTGAAACGCTGTCTTTGTGAACTAATAACAGCGATATTTGATAGCGTTTTACTGATAGCCACCGGAGAGCACTGGTGGTCTAGTGGTAGTGGCCCCGCCTTCCGATCCGAAGGTCGTGGGTTCAAATCCACTCGTGTACCAATGAGTTTTTCTGTCGAAAAATTTATGTGCACTATGCCACTATGTACTCTCAAAACGGTGAAGGAAAACATCGTGAGGAAACCGGCGTGTTGTAGAACCTAAAAAAGTTCGAGCAACACGTGTCAAGTCAAGGGTCACAGAGTCAAGGGTCACGCAAAAAGGGCCCACCAGCGGCCTGCTTGCGGAAAAACCTGCCCGCACATCAAGTGCGCATGATAAACTTGCCGAACTTGCCGAACTGATAGCCACCGCAGAACACTGTGCGCAAGACTACAGCAAAAAGCATGCGGGTACATAAGGTCGAAGGCTAAGTGGTCTCCGAACAATCGCTATCGAAGAGATATTTCAGGAATTCATTTGGTACGTTCTCGCTTTATTAGGTGTCAGTTGAGACTGCGGTCGAGATATATTGGAATCGATATACTTTCTGTTTTCTAAGATTGTTGATAAAATGGTGTAGAGATCGCGGGGAGAACATTACCTATCTTATCTTATCTTATACCTTTAAACGAGAAAATCTTGTACCTATATATATATTTAGGATCTTGGAAACTGCGCCAACGATTTTCACGAAATTTAGTATACAGGAGTTTTCGGGGGCGATAAATTGATCTAGCTAGAATTCATTTTTAGGGTTCCGTAGCCAAATGGCAAAAACGGAACCCTTATAGATTCGTCATGTCTGTCTGTCTGTCTGTCTGTCTGTCTGTCTGTCCGGCCGTGTCACAGCCATTTTTCTCCGAAACCATAAAAGCTAGACTGATGAAAGTTGGTGAGTAGATGTATTCTGTGAACCGCATTAAGGTTTTTACACAAAAATAGAAAAAAAACTATAAATTTTGGGGGTCCCCATACTTGAAACTGAAACTCAAAAAATTTTTTTTCATCGAACCCATACGTGTATGGTATCTATGAATAGGTCTTCAAAAATGATGTTGAGGTTTCTAATATAGTTTTTTTCTAAACTGAATAGTTTGCGCGAGAGACACTTCCAAAGTGGAAAAAAGTTGGTCCCCCCCCCTCTAACTTCTAAAGTAAGAGAATGATAATACTAAAAAAAATATATGTTGTACATTACTATGTAAACTTTCAACGATATTTGGTTTGAACGAGATCTAGTCAGTAGTTTTTTTTTATACGTCATAAACGGAAACTCAAAAAAAATTTTTTCATCGAACCCATACGTGTGGGGTATCTATGAATAGGTCTTCAAAAATGATGTTGAGGTTTCTAATATAGTTTTTTTCTAAACTGAATAGTTTGCGCGAGAGACACTTCCAAAGTGGAAAAAAGTTGGTCCCCCCCCTCTAACTTCTAAAGTAAGAGAATGATAATACTAAAAAAAAATATATGTTGTACATTACTATGTAAACTTTCAACGATATTTGGTTTGAACGAGATCTAGTCAGTAGTTTTTTTTTTATACGTCATAAACCGTAAACCGCAATTTACCTTTCAACGAACTACAGGAACCTTATTATGTTACATCAAGTAACATATACTCGTATAAAGGTTCTTGTAGTTCGTCGTGCTACGGAACCCTTCATGGGCGAGTCCGACTCGCACTTGGCTGCTTTTTATAAAGTGACGAGAAGTTGGTTTTTGCAATAATCAAACATAAACTCAACATACGACTGTTCCTAGCTGCCATCTACTGGCGAATAATAATACCATTTTTTTTAACCCCGAGCGAAGCTCGGACATACCAGCTCGTTGAATTTAAAATAAAAGACTGCAGTAAGTATAAATTTATTCAAAACTAAACTGAAAAAGTTTTTAATGAAAAAGTGTTAAAAAGCAATTTAACGTCTTAGTTCCACATTTATACAATAAAATTAACAAAGAATACAAAGTCAAAGATTATAGTAACTACAAAATAAAAAAGATTATTTACAACTGGCTTAAAACATTTGATTATGAATCCGTTGAGAAAATGCTCAGCGGATTCCATTTTTAAATAAACTATAATCTATCAAAATTTATAGATTATCCATGCACTCTACCTGGTCCACCTTCCCTATCTACTAACATCACAATTTTATTCTCTTACACTAATGCCCCTAACTTATAACTAAGTAGTATATTTACACATTTTTCCCGTGTTGTACGTAGCCTTAATTTTACTATTATTTAAACCTAAACTTACCTTTTGAATTATATTCGTTGTTTTAGCTTGTGGAAAGAGCATTATAAAATAGTTGAACGATTTCATTTATACATATTCATTTTTTTTTATTTTTAATTTTAATAATACTTATGTAACCGATAGTCTAGATCTTCACGAAAACCACCAGTTACAAAAACTTAGTTTTATTCATACACCACATACACTAGCTAGGTAGATATCAATAGTTACACTAGGTAGGTAGTTTACAATAATATTGCCGCGAGGTAGGTGCATGAACACAGTGCAAATGACGTTCCTGTCGATACGTTCGTTACGCAGTGCGCGAGACGAAACGGTCGTAAGGATGCGTCAGAGGGGTGAGGGGCGAGGGGAGCATCTGAGAGAGCGGGCCACCTTTCCAGTACTGGATACGGTGGAGCGCAGGCGCAGACTCAGACTGCACTCGACTGCTACGGCCGCGGTCGGCCTTATATAGGGGAGCGGCGAGCCTTGTATTGCTGTGTGCGTGAACCGGTCACAGGCGCGGGGCGTGTGTGAGTCAACGCGCTTGTAGCCGCGCGCTGTGGTGTTACAGTCTCCCCCTCTGGATGCGAAGTCGCCCCGACGAGCAGACAGACAGGTTGGTTGCTCCGGGCGGTGTTCCTTCGAGGTCGACCACGTCCACGAGTGGGCAGTGAAGTCACCGCAGGAACAGGCTTAGGCTTCGCTGGACGTCCACGTTTCTTCAGCGGACGAACGGGTGGAGGAAGCTGGTTTGCGCTGCCTTGGAAAGGGCTCAAGGCAGACGTATGGTACACACCAAGAGGCTGGTCAGGTGTGTTAGGATCTGAAATCACATAAGAAGAGACACCATGGCGTTTAAGGATAGCATAGGGGCCATCACGACGAGGACAGAACTTGGCACTTATGCCTCGTGACGCATTGCTAACTGGATGAGTGGCAGCTAAGACCAAATCACCAGAATCGTAGCCTGGGTCCTTTCTGCGACCTTTGTCAGCTGTCTCTTTTCTTCGTTCTTCCTTATTCTCTCTAACTTCTCTGGCTCGGCTCAATGTTTTGGCGAGTAAAAGTAACTTCGGTGTTATTTCGGGCACGAAGTTTTCAGACAATATGATCTGCCGTAGATCATGAGTATTGTCGTCGGGAGTACGAAGTTCACGAGCAAACGTTAAGTACGCTGGGGTACGGTCCGTCGTCAGGCAGTTTGCAGTATTCATAGCGAATCGTATGCTGGGTAATTTTCCATCCCAGCTTCCATGATCATCCTCTACTAGAATCGCTAACTGTGTCTTCATATCCCTGTTCTTTCTTTCGACAGGATTTGCTGCTGGGTGATAAACCGGCGTGAATGTGTGCTTGATTCTAAGACAAAAGGTTAATTGCTGCATAACAGCACTCACAAATTGTGGCCCATTGTCGCTAATGAGTCTCCTTGGAACACCATACCGAAGAAAGACTTCATCCATTAATATTTTAGCGCAATTCTCCGCACTAGCAGTCTCCATGGCGAACAGCTCAACCCAACCCGTAGCGATGTCTTCAGCGATAAATATCCACGTGTTACCGCTGGTCGTAACTGGTAAAGGTCCAAACAAGTCAAAGGCGAGAGTTTCGAACCGTTGGTTGGCTGGCGTAGTTTGGAGTAAGCCTGCTGGTTTCATGTTCGAGGGTTTGTATCGCTGGCACGAAACACAATTCTTGACATATGCTTTTATGTACTGCCTCATGTTTTTCCAGTGGTAACGCCTCGAGATGCGCTGATAAGTTTTATCTGCGCCATAGTGTCCAGCCAAGGGATCATCATGATAAACGGCGAGAATGTTTGTCCATTCATGCTGAGGTACTACGAGTTGTGCTTCATCCGAATCATCTGTAGGATGGTAACGATATAGCAACCCATTATTCATGACGTAACCCTTGCTACTCCAATATATTGCGTTTTCAGTTCGTTCTGCATCTTCTAGAGCAGTTACGATACTGTTGATGTGTTCATCTTTCATTTGTTCTTCTCGTATTTCAGAAGATGAACGTTGTGGCATATCTACCACCACACTACATATTCCACAGTCTTTCGTTGTGTCTTCGTTACAAATAGGTCTTGATAGTGTATCTGCTACCACATTTGTTCTTCCCGGAGTGTATTTAACTGTGATGTCAAAAGCTTGAATTTGCAGAGCCCATCTTGCTAATCTACCGGTTGGAGACCGTAACGACATTAACCACTTAAGCGCTTGGTGGTCGGTAATAACCGTGACTGGGAGTCCTTCTATGTAGCCTCTAAATTTACTAACAGCCCAAACAACTGCAAGAGCTTCTCTCTCGGTAGTGGAGTAATTCCGTTCTGCAGGGATCAGGAGTCTACTCGCGTACTCCACAGGGTGTTCATTTTCTCCCTCCCCCTGCACTAAAACAGCTCCGAGTGCATAGTTGCTTGCGTCAGTTTTAATAATGTAGGCTTTCGTCTCATCGGCCTGTTTTAGTACAGGGGCAGACGTTAGTCGTGTCTTCAATTCTTGAAAAGCCTTTTCTTGTTCTACAGACCAATTCCATTCAGTATTCTTCTTAGTAAGACGAGAGAGCGGCTCACTAATTTTAGCGAAGTCTGGTATAAAGCGCCTATACCAGGAGCACGTCTGCAGGAACGTCATCATATGCTTCAGATTCCGTGGTGCTGGATTGTCAAGTATAGCTGTGACTTTGCCAGGGTCAACTTTCAAACCTTCCGGAGTGATGAAGTGGCCCAAATACTTGATTGTTGAGCAGCAAAAACGGCACTTGCTGAAGTTCACTCGAAGGTTACTTTCCATTAGCCTTCGGAGGACCTTTTCCAAGTCTGATAGATGTTCTTGATAGTTAGCCGAAAAAATTATCAGGTCATCTAAATAAGCCAGCATCTTGACGTTACCCAAGCTGACTCTGACACGGTCTATTAAGCGCTGAAACGTAGAGGGTGCGTTTCGAAGTCCAAATGGCATACGCATAAACCGGTACACTCCAAATGGCGTTATGAAAGCAGTTTTGTCTCGGTCCTCAGCTTTCATTTGGACCTGCCAATATCCTGCGCGTAAGTCAAACGTTGACATAAACGGCGTTGGTTTGGCTGCATGTAGCAAGTCATCCATCCGTGGAATGGGATATTTATCTGGTACCGTTATGGCGTTCAGTCTACGGTAGTCAACGCAGACACGTACTGCACCATCCTTCTTTGGTACCATTATTACAGGTGCGGACCAGGGTGATGCGCATGGCTCAATCACTCCACTGGCCAACATCTTCTCAACTTCCTGTTTAAGCAAAGCTAACCGAGGAGGTGAAAGGCGATATGGAGGCACAGAAATTGGGTTATGGTTCCCTGTCTCGATGCAATGTTCGGCAAGTGTCGTCGGCTCTTCACTTTCGCTGAACGCTTCTTGGTTATCCCACAGAACCTCCATCAGTTGTGACCTTTGCGTCGCATCTAGCATTTCTGAAGTGACCTCATCTACAGAAATAGCTCCAATTCCAACATCATCACTGCTATTACTCTTATTGTTCTTGTCGTTGGGCTGAAACAGCATGTTTCCGGGCCTAAACATTGAGTGCCAGTTTGTAGATAGATAGGTAGATGCGTGTATACAGTGCAACTGAAGTTCCCGTCGATACGTTCGTTACGCAGTGCGTGAGACGAAACGGTCGTGAGGATACAACAGAGGGGTGAGAGACGGGGGGGGGCGTCTGAGAGAGCGGACCACCTTTCCAGTACTGGATACGATGGGCGCAGGCGCAAACTCAGACTTACTCCGGCCGTGGTCTCAGGTAGTGCTGGTTCTCCAAACTTCAAACTTCCAGGTGCTTGTAGACCTCCAGCGGCACTAGCTTGGGGCAAGGTTGACTCCGGCACTATTTCTTTAAAATCTGCCCAGGTGGATACGTGATCTTTAACTCCTTTCCACCAGATAGCAGCCTCCTCTTCTTTTTGTCACTTCTTCATTACTCGGCTTTCTGTTTCATTCCTCCTTGTTGTTGGGGTGAAGTCCAGGCCTTAAAGTTGGGCGCCAATTTGTAACCGATAGTCTAGATCTTCACGAAAACCACCAGTTACAAAAACTTAGTTTTATTCATACACCACATACACTAGCTAGGTAGATATCAATAGTTACACTAGGTAGGTAGTTTACAATAATATTGCCGCGAGGTAGGTGCATGAACACAGTGCAAATGACGTTCCTGTCGATACGTTCGTTACGCAGTGCGCGAGACGAAACGGTCGTAAGGATGCGTCAGAGGGGTGAGGGGCGAGGGGAGCATCTGAGAGAGCGGGCCACCTTTCCAGTACTGGATACGGTGGAGCGCAGGCGCAGACTCAGACTGCACTCGACTGCTACGGCCGCGGTCGGCCTTATATAGGGGAGCGGCGAGCCTTGTATTGCTGTGTGCGTGAACCGGTCACAGGCGCGGGGCGTGTGTGAGTCAACGCGCTTGTAGCCGCGCGCTGTGGTGTTACACTTATTTTTTTTATTTTTTATTTTAATTTTAATACTACTTACCAAAACTTGAATATCAAGAACGTAGCCTTTACATAATTAATAATGTAACGTTTGTTTTTTTTTTCTTTATTATTATAACTGTTTTTTTTTTCCTAAGTATATCATTTTTTTTTCTCTGACATAATTTCTGTAAAATTAAGGGAGAAGCCACTGGTTCCTGAAACACAGTTTTTACTAGTTCGGGAACCTATGGATTCAATCATGTATACTGTTCCATGTTTATGTCAATAAAGTTATTTTGTATTTTTGTTATCATTCTACTGATGATTTTATACGGGAGCGAGAACAGGGTAAGCGAAGCCGCGGGCGGCCACTAGTCTTCTCTATATATAAAAATGTTATGTTGGTTTGTGTATCAAGGATTGTTTTTATCTATTTTTTGCATCAGTCACATAATTATGTGGCACGGGGACAGCTAGTATTTTATAAAATTGGATACTATGTGTGAAAATTATAAACATGAAACTTTGTGTGTGTGAGGTATGTATGTTTATACGTAAGCTCAGATTTTTATTGTCTCATCATCTTTTGCTAGCGTCAGAATAATAAGTTATATTCTGCCACCACATTTACACAATGGTTACTTCCTCACTCCGCCTCCTCACAAAGAGGTTTTCAACAATGAGGACAGAGTTTAATGGTGAAGTTTTGCTTGTGTTGTAGACCGAGGTCTGAGTTCTATGAATAGTTTCAGCTGTCTAGCGAGCACAATAGTCTCTATGAGCATCTGTAGTGAAACAAACTGTAGGTACAATCTGCGCTCTCTCTCTTTCATGACGTGTCTCGAGTTCTTTCAATCCAGAGTGGTGAAAGGATTTTAAGTTAGTTTACCACCCATTCGCACTAAGCGTTTTGGCTCTACCTTCATTATGCGAACCTCCAGGGCATGGAACTCATTGCCCACGGCTGTTTTTCCTGACCACTACAATCTGGGCCTCTTCAATGCAAGAGCGAATAGGCGTCTTCTAGACCATCCTGCTCCATAGTTGGCTACATCGTCGCTCACCATCAGGTGAGATTGTAGCCAAGGATATCATGTAAAAAAAAACAAGTGCGCTTCAAAGATGCTCCTTTCGTGTATTTGAAACATGTGGTTTTCTAACGAAGTTTTTTTATCGTTTGAGAGAGTTTCTTCTTTCTGCCTCTATCCCACTTTATGTGGGGTCGGCACAACATGTCCTCCTCCTCTATTCCCCTCTGTCAGACTTGAGAGTACTGGCACATAAGTTTTGGACAGATAAACTCATTGGTACACGACTGGATTTGAACCCACGACCTTAGCATCAGAAGGCGTGGCTGATACCACTGCTCCACCTGTACTCTCTCTGCTCTGCGCTCGGCTGTGGTAGGAAGTAGAAACAATCTTGAATCCTTCCAGTGTTTGTTCCGACATAAACTGTATGTTAATAACATAAATCAAAAAGATTGTAGCATCATTAACTACGAAATAAACTCCTAATTTTGAGCCCCGATCAAAATGAGAAGCTTAGGATTTCTAAGGGCGAAAGACCAACATCGTAGATATAATTATAGAACGGAATCCGTTATTTATAATTTGGTATAGATTATATTGGGTTTTTGAATTACCTGCTGAATTTAGGCAAAAGCTGCGATTTTGATTTATATAATCCGTCTTCCTCTTTAGGTATGTGAACTCATGATGCAGTAAGTAGGTCCCAACAAATGAAAGACTCACCTCCTAATTATTGAATAAACCAAAGATGTATCCAGTTAACAGCAAGGCAGGCATCGAAAAGAAATGCCAAAAAAACTGCGACAGTAGAGCAACTTTTAACCGAAAAACGATTCAGGCAGATCCACCGAAACGAGAGTGAAAATCAATAAACGCGTCTCCGAGATCACTCTATACGTCCCTTCAACATACAATGTCTAATGATATTTTACAGTAAATGTAAAAGTTTGTTGACAGTGGGAGGGCTGCAATGTTATCAGGCGCTATCGCCAACACGCCGACTCAGTGCCCCCCACCCCAGTCGATGCCCTACCACACCACGCCCTAGGAGATCCTCGCGGATGCTGCGTCATGGACCACTTTTGATAAGACATATGAAACTCGAAGCTGGTGGTGATATTTGATTATGTAATGGACTTACCCGCTAGAGCGAGGTCCCGGTTTGGGCGCCATTTAGCGCGTGTTGGAGCGCGGAGTGGAGAGCGCGCGAGGGAGCGGGCGCGGCGACGGGCGGCGCGCGACTGACGCGGCGCGACTGAGGGTAGCCTGGCGCGTGCGTGCGCCCGCTTGACGCATGTGCACAACTACCCTCCATTTGTTTTCCTCAGCTTGGTATCGGGCTTCCCAAAGCCGCAGAAAACGAGATTATTCTCGTGAAGATACGGCGCGTTGCGTGCAAAGCATTCCAATAAACGTTGAAGCTCTATGAGATATAGTCCCGTCGACTTCGCGACGCTTGTCATGAATCGCAATGGACTTTTGGGATTTACGTTTACATCCCTGTAAAGCGGTAACATATTCGTAGACCCGCAAATATATAACCTTATCCTCTACGTGTTTGCTTTTAGCAAGTTGTTGAAAATTTAAATGTACGAGTTTATATACAAGAATAAATTATATTATGTTTACCTACTTGATACTTGATGACACCGCATCCGTTGGGAATTATGGGTTATTGAATGACGAACCGAAAGATGAAACGGCCCACCTGACGGACCGACGGCATTATATCTATCGCGGAAAGTCGGTAGATCGGTTCAGAATGATTTATCTATCTCTCACAGAGCACACTATACGTGTATGGTGCAGGTGTAATACGCATTTTGTTGTCTACATAAGTGGGCTAGGGGCAATTTTGGCTCAGTAAGAGACTTCCGTGGCGGATGATTATTATATGACTAGGTGCGAGGTATCAAAATATGCCTACTGATAAGTAGGTAAGTAAAATAAATTATAGGTATCGGACCACACACGGAAGGCTTCCGGTATCAGTAGGACTAAAGTAGATAATACGTACCTACATTATCAGATTGGTTCTAGAAAAAGTCATGGCATCTTAGCTGTAAAAATATCTTAGAAGAAGAGTTCAAAAAAGTGGTTTAGCCTTAGAGGGGGCGACATGCGACTGTTCAACGCTTTATAAATATGTACCAAACGGAATTTTGAATTTAAAACGGACTAGCAATAATTATGATCTTTATAATGATATCCCACACAAAGGGTAAAAAACCAAGCCTAGGTACTTTACATCTAAGGGAGGTACCCGGAAAACCATTTTTTTCCAAAATTGATGTTTTCCGACTTTAGCGCGTTCCCTTAATGTACTGTATCCTTGCGCTTAAAACGGCTCTGAGTAAGGAAAGACAGACGAACAGAGCGAAAATATAAGGGTTTCTGGTTCGACTTCGGAACCCATAGAAGGAAGTACTGATGGCTGACCTGCTAGTTGATCTGCTCGGTTTTCCAGTCTTTCATACGTTCCCACACAACACTCACGCTCACAACTGATGCACACAAGGTCAAAATCATCAGATTCATTCAAGGTGAGCTGAGTAAACGAATGGCTAGGCTGGAACAGCAGGGTTAGGTAGGTACCTATGTTAGGTACTTAAAATATTTCCGTACGGCATCAAAGATGGCGGTAGTGGGCAGTCGGATTGGTAGGGATTCAAACAGGAAATCCATATTAAAAATGTAGTCTTTGCTGGATCAACCGAAATACATGAAAAGTAAACAGTCGCTTGCTTTTTTTTAGTTTTTATGTGTATTAATTTCTAAAAAAAAAATGTCTGAGGAGAAGTTGGAAGAAAATGGTAGAAATATTTAAGTTTACTAGTTTTTTAATTTTAATAATAGCAACTTAATTTAGCTGTCAGTTAGTTCAAAACCTAGCAACATTGTAAATTTCTTCGAGAATCAAAAAGTGTGACGGGTTGGTTTGTTTTATGAGTTTTCTTGTGAAATTATAAAAATATGTCTACTTTAGCCACAGCTTTATCCGTCGCAGGGACCAGGTCCTCAGGACAACCCGTCAGAACTCAAAATGGTAAGTTTTATTCATGAAATCCATGAGGTGATTTCACCCCGGTAGATCACATGCACCGCGACCGATGGTTATAATTTTGTAAATAACTCTCACAAATCTTCGTACACTGCCACAAAACTATCATATTCTTCTTCCTTACTATGAAAATATTATAAATGCCCTATGTTGTCAAGCAAAATGCCCAAGTTTACTAAAAATAACCTAAGCTTTGTTTCAAACTTCAAAGTGTCCATTGTTTCAAGTCAAGCCTGTGTAGGTGGTAATAAAAAAAATTATACCTATTTGATACCATAATGTTCTATTACAGTAATGGCTGCTGCAGCTATTGCTAACATTGTCAAAAGCTCCCTGGGCCCGGTCGGGCTTGACAAAATGTTGGTAGATGATATCGGAGATGTCACAGTGACTAATGATGGTGCTACTATTCTCAAGTAAGTTTTAACTGCATATTTTACCAACCAACGTAACGGTTCCAAGACTATCAAAGTTATTTTAAAATGGTAAGCACCAAGCTGCAGTTAGTTGCCCCTTTTAGACTTGGTTGCAAAAGCACTAGTGCTCTAGCGGTAGCGGCCCCGCCTTCTGATGGTGAGATTGTGGGCTCAAATCTAGTCATGGGGGTGGGATAAACCAATAGGTTTTGCTGTATGAAAATTTGTGTGGACTATGCCAGTACTCTCAAACGGTGGAGGAAAACTTTGCGAGGAAACTGTTGTAAAAACTAAAAAGTTCGAAAACGCGTGTCAAGCGTCACCCACAAAGGGCCTGCCAGCGGCCTACTTGTGGAAACTAAACTACACTACATAAAACTGAATAAACCAATTTAGACTTTGATTTTGACCTGGTATTAGGATAACAAATATGGTAGCTGCCTTCGCTCATAATAATAATGTATTCATTGCTTCATGTTGTAACATACATACCACATGACAACCACTATTTGTTGTTATATACATGACGCCCACTGGGGCAATACAATCATGCTTCTCTGTTCTACAGAATGTTAGAAGTGGAGCACCCTGCAGCCAAAGTGCTGGTGGAGCTTGCTCAGCTGCAAGATGAAGAAGTAGGTGATGGCACCACATCAGTTGTCATTATTGCTGCTGAGTTACTCAAGGTAAATCACACTCTTATGTTTTTTTATTGAAGACTTCAAGGCTTAAGCATTGAAGTGGGAAAAACCAATGTACTCATCACTGTCACGAAACCGACACCTCTTCGGCAAAGATTGACTAAACAACCCGCCATGAAATTTAAATTAAAACAGCCTGTCTGGTCACAAAGCAGCAACTGCGACTCAATGCCGTTAAAGAAGTTTAATTTAATGACATGAATATAAGACACACTGTTGATACCAATAAATATAGCAATAACAAGACTTAGACTAGGTGCAGATCAGAAAATGAAAATATAAAATTACGTCCAATACAAGAGGAGAAAAGTAACTAAATACAACGATATCTTATATAAAATTTAACAACATCATTGTCCACATCTTAATGAAAATAAAAACATCTGGATACTTTTCCAGAATGCTGATGAGTTGGTAAAAAACAAGATCCACCCCACCAGCATCATATCCGGCTACCGACTAGCGTGCAAGGAAGCTGTTAAGTACATCCAGGATAACCTCACTGTAACTGTGGAGTCTCTAGGCAGACCTTCCCTCATCAACGCAGCCAAGACCACCATGTCCTCCAAACTGATGGGAGCGTATCCTTTTACATTAAATAGCTGTTAAAAATATCCTTCAAATAGTGCATAAAAAAAAATACATTATAGGTATGGCTATTAAAAAATTCCTCATTCCCATGGGGGTAGGCTGAGATTATGGATTACAATCTTGATATTGCTAACGCCATGAGAATAAAGCGTGATTTTATGTATTTTTATGTGTAAAATTCAAGAATACTCCTGGGTTTGTTGTTAAAAATTAAATGCCATCATAATTAACCTGTAGAAGATCACTGCTGAAGCAAGCCTTCTTCCACTAACTTTTGTATTTACAACTCTATATTTAGAAATAAGATTCTTTGTTTCAATATTTTTCTTAATGCCTTATCAGTGATGCAGATTTCTTCTCTGAAATTATCGTTGACGCCGTTCAAGCTATTAAGATTACGGATACCAGAGGAAATGTTGCCTATCCCATCAAGGTATGACTTTGAAATTATTATTATCATTTGTGAGACCTTTTTCCCCCTATTCAGTGTTGCCCAGTGGTGTGAAAACCAGCTTTTATTGTGTTGTAGTGGTTTTTCGTCATTTTAATGATGAAAATAAAAAATAATACCGTCCCAGATACGCTATTTTAAAATAGAGATTCGCTTTCTCTCTAAATCACTGACATTTCCTCCACTCATAGGTTAAGGAGGTGGGCGTTGAGATTGCAACACAGTTTATAACTTTCGCAGTTTCATCGTTTAGCTTTTAATTCACACACTATGTAATATTGTTCTGAATAAAACATTTCTATTTCTTTCATTTTAATGATTGATCTATAAAAGAGATTATCTTCCAGGCCGTCAACATCCTGAAGGCTCACGGTAAAAGCGCCCGGGAGAGTGTCCTTGTCAAGGGCTATGCCCTGAACTGCACAGTCGCCTCGCAAGCCATGCCCAAGAAGATTCTAAACGCCAAGATCGCGTGTCTGGACTTTTCGCTACAGAAGACTAAAATGAAGATGGGAGTACAGGTACATATTATCTTCTTTATTTGGTTGTACCACAAGGATCACTTTAAAAAGTCTTAAAGCTAGGTGAGTCTAGGTGCTGGTTCCACCCGACCAAACCTGGAAGAACAGGCAACAAACAGCTTGGTTCCTACCGTTTTACCAGTAGGTCTTGTTCTCCTTGCCGTGTCACAAGTTCTTTCACGTGTCATGAGTAATAGAGGCTAATCAGGCAATTCCTTGAAAAATTGATATAACTCAAAAAGCAAGCACACAACAAAGTGCTAAGTTCGGCAAGTTTATCATGCGCACTTGATGTGCGGGCAGGTTTTTCCGCAAGTAGGCCGCTGGTGGGCCCTTTTTGCGTGACCCTTGACACGTGTTGCTCGAACTTTTTTAGGTTCTACAACACGCCGGTTTCCTCACGATGTATTCCTTCACCGTTTGAGAGTACTAGCATAGTGCACATACATTTTTCGACAGAAAAACTCACACGAGTGGATTCGAACCCACGACCTTCGGATCGGAAGGCGGGGCCACTACCACTAGACCACCAGTGCTCAAACAAAGTGCTAAAATCACACTGGACCAGGAATTTTATCCTACCACGGAAATCTTCTGTATTTCTTCCACCACAGAGGCTGCATTATAAACCAACCTTATTTACCAGGTGCTTGTCAACGACCCTGAGAAGCTGGAAGCCATTCGCGCTCGCGAGCTCGACATCACAAAAGAACGCCTGCAAAAGATCCTCGCGACCGGAGTTAACGTGATCCTCTGCTCGGGCGGGATCGATGACCTCTGCCTTAAGTACTTTGTAGAGAACGGAGCCATGGGAGTCAGGCGATGCAAGAAGAACGACTTGAAGAGGATCGCTAAGGCTACTGGTGCTACTTTCTTGACCTCGCTGACTAACATGGAGGGTGAGCACTTTATTTATTTATTCAGGGGTTCCAGTGAGTAATACACATTTTTTACAATTAAATTCTACAATAACGATAGCTTTTCCGTGCTCACTCCGCAAAGATGCTACTGTTTTAAAAATATTCTCGAATTTTTTCGTGTGCTTAACTTTGTCCATTTTTTATGTAAAAATACAGTAGAAAAATTGGATTAAAAAAATCAAAACTAAGTTAAATTATTTAAATAAAATCATTAGTCTGTAAAAATGACGAATAATGTTTCTTTTCATTTAGGTGAGGAAGTATTTGAGCCCAACATGATTGGCGAGGCTGCCGAAGTTGTGCAGGAACAGATTTGTGACGACCAACTCATATTGATCAAGGGGTAAGATTTTTTCTCGTTCCTTCCTACTTGTATAAAAATATCTTAGGTCTGTAAGCAATTTGTAAAATGAACAGCTTACTTCTCGCTTGCCTAGTTCAGCCGTTCGTAGTGTACTCCAGCATTCATAACAGCGCCGCGTGCGAGAGCGCTGGTGGTCTAGTGGTAGGGGTTCCTAAGGTCGAGGGTTCTAATCCAGTCGTGTACTAATGAGTTTTCCTGCCCAAAAATTAATGTACACTATGCCAGTGCTCTCAAACGGTGAAGGAAAATATTGCGAGGAAACCGGCATATCGTAGAATCTAAAAAGATCGAAGATATGTTTCCATTGCACGAAAGGAGCCTCTACGAGGCACACTTTAAATCCTTTCACCACACTTGGTTCGAAAGTATCAGTGACACGGTAAGAAGAAGAAGAAGATTCATAAAAACAAAATGTGAATGAATATAGACTACAAAATAGACTAGACTAGATTAATTAGTTATTAAGTGTTATAAAGTTAGTTGTATATTTTGCGCGCGCTGTGGCTTCCTGTATTTAGAGAGACACAACGCACTGATTACTATACATTTAATATTGTTTATTTATATGATGTGATTTCTCTGTTGGATGCCCTAAATAAATAAATAAATAAGAAGCTATTGGTCTTCCTAAAATAAATAAAAAATATTGTATGTTGCAGACCGGTAGCACGTACAGCGGCATCGATAATCCTGCGCGGTCCCACCGACGCGTACTGCGACGAGATGGAACGCTCGGCGCACGACGCGCTGTGTGCCGTGCGCCGCGTGCTGGAGTCGGGCCGCCTCGTGCCCGGCGGCGGGGCTGTCGAGGCTGCGCTCTCAATATACTTGGAAAACTTCGCGACTACCCTCGTAAGTATACATGAGGAAACACACGTACATTAGGACTTTGCTCTAACGAAAAAATTACGTCATACCCACTGAAAAAATAATGCAGGAATGTATGTACTCTGTTCTCGGTTTAAATAACTGTGATTGCATATAAAAGTTGGGAAAAAAAACTCGTAAGTTACCTTATACGGTTGGCGCTCGAGCGGGCTGGCTACAGAATTTGTCTAGATCGGTCGACCTTATTGTACGAAAAACAAGGATATATAGACTGCCGCGAACGTTTTGAACTGAGTGGGATTTTTTCACCACAGAACTATATCGAGATATAGTTCTGTGTTCACCACCTTCCTCTAGATGTTGATATTTGAACTGAGTAGTATTGTTCACCATCTTCGCCTGGATTGCAAAATTTGAAGTAAGTGAGATTCTTCACCACCATCCACTGGATGTAGGGATATGGTGAATAACGGGAAACTACTGAAATCCATATCCTATTCAGAACCGCATCTATGAATTCAAACAAACTATCAAGAATTTGATTGGGTATTTAAGATGTAAACCTGTCTTCATTCATCACAAATGCTCTATTGTATTCCAGAGTTCCCGCGAGCAGCTAGCCATAGCGGCGTTCGCGCAGTCTCTGCTGGTGATCCCGAAGACGCTGGCCGTGAACGCGGCGCGTGATGCCACCGACCTGGTGGCCAAGCTGAGGGCTTACCATAACTCTTCACAGACAAAGGTCAGTCGCAAGATATCTTGACCTTAAGAGGCCGGCGGAGGGCGAATTTTCATACAAACGTAATACCAAAATAATTACCAGTTTAGGCAGATTTTCACTATATTGTTGTAATAACTGTATTTTTATAGTATTTATCTAGGTTCCAGAACAGTTTTTATTTTAAATTACATACCTCAAATGAAATTAACGCCAATCACATTTTGCAATGAAAAAAATGTATAAAATGCGCTTGGTGTTTATTTCATCTGAGATAAGTAATTTAAAAATAAAAACTGTTCAGGAACCTAGATAAATACTATACGAATACAGTTATTACAATAATATAGTGAAAATCTGCCTAAACTAGTAATTATTTTGGTATTACGTTTGTATGAAAATTTTCCCTCCGCTGGCCCCTTAAGATTGAGTGGTTCCCGATTGTATGCAAAATACTGTTTGTTTGAGATTAATATCCCAAAGTTAGAGCCGAGTGGGATTTGAATCCACGACCGTCCCCTCGGTATGTGCGTGCCATTGTCATCGTGTGGATGTACCTCTGACTACTCCTGTCAGGCTAAGTCACTACCTTTTGTTTTGTAAAAGGATCATACCTAAAAACTGTAGGAACTAAGTCATAGTTTGTTACCTGTTCTTCTAGGCTTGGTCGCGTGGAACTGGCATCTAGGCTCATCTATCTAGTTTGAAGACAATTCAAAGTGATTTTTGTGATACCATTGAATAAAGAAATATTTGTTTTTTTTAAAACACTCTTCTTCTCTCTCGAAAGAGAGAGATAAGTGGAAGTCTTTGAGGGCGACCTTGGCCCAGCAGTGGGACAAAATAGGTTAATTAAAAAAAAAACATTCTATATATGATCTTGGGTAGGTACCGAGAGATATAATAGCGTCAGTGGTCCCTGGGGTCTGAAGATCAACCAATTTTTTCAGGATCTGCATGGCTATTATTAATGTTTGAGCTGTCTAATTATATTTATTATCTAAATAATATTAATATAATTGTGCGGTTAAGTGGACTGTAGTATTATTAGGCGAATTTAAACGATGGAATCGACACGAGAAAGAGAGTCACAAGTTAATAGCACCGATAGTGGTAACTGAGGTCCTGCCGACTTACCTCTAGGCCCCGGATAGGACGTGCGATGCACTTCTGCCACCGCACCAGCAAGGTTCTGGTGGTTTCAGAGTCTCTGGCCAGGTCGTCTTGTTCCTCCGTCAGGTGCTTGCAAGGGCGGCCGGTGCAATCCAGGATTTTGCAGGGGGGTTCAGGGAACACTAGGGTAAAAACTTGTGACGTGCGCAAATAAAAATCACTCGCGACTGGAGTAATTGCCGATTGGGCAATATTCGATACGAAAGAAGAATTAAATGAATTTGTGAACTTTGTGAAGTGTTAACGATACGAGGATACGAGAACGACTACTAATTTAAATTTACCGTTTGTTTTATCAACGTCTTATTTGCCGAAAAGCATTGACCAATCATGAGGTCCCATTACTAATTACTTGCAGTTTTTTAAACATTTTGACATTTCGACATGTTGGACAAACGTGACACTGACAAGAGTGCATACGAATAGGCTAATGATGGCGAAATAATGTTGTCAAAACTGAACATTCCGACCACCAAAATACACAGTATTTTAACCAAGTTATTATAAGACCAATGACAACGACAAAATCATGGAGCTTACAACAAATTAATTATAAAATGTGCTAGAACACTAAGCCAATTTAACGCTAAACTGATATTATGATGTCAATAAAATTCAAAACAAAACGAAACGACAACAAAATTATATTAAACAACGAAAAATTAAAATAAAAACCGACAGGCGTAACGAAAAAAGCGCCTGCAGGCATAAGGGAGGCTTGATAAACCTCTAACACAAGCTCAAAAGCGAGCTCCAAATAAGTTGCTTCCGCACGAAAGCTGCGAAAGGACGTAAATGTGCCCATGGGGACGTCCTAACTGTTCGGCGGGCGAAAGAAATGCCGAGCGGATCGACAGCGATGGAGTTGACTGAAGAAAGCGAGAAAAGTTTCAGTCGACTCATGCGAGAACAAGGTGCTTCCCTCACTCGATGAGAGGAAACTAACGAAATCGAAACGATCCAGAAAACCACGAGGCATGCAGTTGAATAATGACTGGAGATTAAAACTGATAGGTCGTTTGGGTCCACATTCAAGAAGGACAGCAGAGCCTCGCTTGGTGCCAGCAGCGTTTTGAATTTGTACGTCAGAAGCTGTCGAACCACAATACGAGCAAGGTGAGCTTCTGTTGATCTGCCACCAGCCTCAGCGAAGCCCGACGAATGGGGGCTGCCTGGGGGGTGCACAACGAATTCCACTTGCTCAGCTTGTGTAGCTAAAGACATCAAACCATTCAACAGGCCGCCGGTCACAACGAAGGTCCTGCCTCGATCGGACACCAACCGAAAGTAACGACCTTTCCGAATTATTAACCGCCTAAGATAGGCCAAATATGCCTCCAATGTGAGCTCCAAAGCGAACTCCAAGTGCACTGTCATCGGGGCAGTGCATACGAAAAGACAAACGTACCGATTGTACGTGCGATTACCTTGGCTATATCCCAACGAAATGTCAAATGGGCCAGCAAAGTCAACTGAAGCAAGTGACAAGGACTTCAGCTGATTTGTTCGAAAAACCGGAAGTTCCCGCATTCGACGAGGGATACCTAGCCGAAGGTGCGCCCGGAGACAACGCATGCGCGGCAGAATCACGGACCGAATTGTCCGCTTTGGTGACAAAACCCAAAACTCGCGAGTGAGCATATTCTGTAGCAGTTGCAGTCCCGGGTGCCAAAATTTACGAGAGTAGTCATTGACTATTATTAGCGAGGTGAGTCGACGGGTTCGAGGGAGAAACAGAAAAGGATGCTGCTGATCACAGCCAAGCTGGCAAAGGAGGCAACGTCCGCCCACCCTCAACAAACTACCTTCATTCAAGAAAGGGCAGAACTTTCTGTAGGAAAAGAAACGACTGAAGAGGATGTCGACAAGAGCGGCGCTAATAGCCGTAGATAAGCTTGGCATCTTCTCACCCAAAGCAGACCCATCACAACAGCTTGATGACTGTGGCCAACTATTCAAAGGAGTCGATAACGATGTAGGCCCCGACCACCATGGCTCACACGGGTCCAGATCCGTGGGCGGTAACCGACGAAAACTATTATCAGCTGGATAGTCAGTTACAGACACATGATGCCGACGATCAGGAGGTATGTTGTCCAGGTCCTCGGTCACTCGATTAGCAACAGAGCAACTCCAGCATAACGGACAAGACTTGATCCAGGTCATGGCAACACTGGAGTCAAACAAAACGAAATTGTTGGCGGCACACTGGATTCCATCCGACGCGACAGCGACCGGCGAAATGAGTTCCGACAAAAGACCCGCTGCCATCAAGCGCACTCCGACGAACGATCTTTTGCCAGCGGCGCAACCGTAGATGGCGGCGCAGTACCCACGTCCAGACGCTTCACAGAAACCATGAAACCGAGGGACCATAGAAGCCGGAACGAAGCCACGAGGCAACGGTCGGATCAGGCAATTGATCCCACTCTCTTTAACCTTAGGAGTAGGCAGCGACAAGTCCTTCGAAGGCCTACCGTCCGCATTCGATGCACAAGAAGCGAGAACTGATCGAAGCGGCGGCGGCGCGGGAGCCGAACTAAGGCGAAGATTCCCACGAACGGAAATATAATTCACCTGACCGACATCTGACGACAAGGTAGCGATCTCATCCATGAGACCACTGTTTAGATGGCCAGTCACGAACCCATCTTGAACCCTCTTAACGTAGGGGTACCCATGGGTTTTTCTTGCTAGGTTAAACAATAGCTTAAAAGCATTTTCCCTAGAAGACGACAACGAAAGTTTACACTGAGGTTTAGCACCAGTCAGGTGTACCACTAGCCTATCCGGAGGAGTTCGACGACAAGAAGACATGTGATGTACACATGGCAACTCCTCTTTGGGCAGAGCTAGAGGTTTGGGCGGACCGACAATGTCCGACTCCCGACACCTGATGACTGGATTACCTACCGACAGGTTTGAAACGAAAACGAAATTTTTCTGATGGCTATCAGAATTGCAACGACAACGAGAAGAGTCAACATCAACTATGCATTTACCCATCTGTGATTCCCCGACGAAAGTGGGAATGACAGTGGGTTTCAATGCCGAAACGAGAATGTTAGCGCTGACTAAACTATCATCCGGTCCTGGATTAAACAAAACAGGATCGGAAACGTTCAAATATTTTTTAAGATGCCCCATAGAAATGTCAATTTTCCTGGTTGGCATCTCCGAGTAAGCAGAAACCTCCAAATGTAATTTAGGTAACGAATTCCCACTAGTTGGGACAATAGCATTTACCGACAGGGCACATGAATTTACCTCTACTCCTAACCGCTGTGCACAAGTTTCCTCAACAATGTTAACCTCTAAGACCTTAACCCGATCAAAATATTTATGCAAAGTTTGATATGCTAACAAGTAACTTGCATCCGAAATTGGGTAGTTTTTTATCAGGTCATAGGCCAAACCTTGCACACTAGTCAGAAGATAGTGTAGTTTTTCCACATCAGGCAAATCCCTTTTGTGTATGAGTGTGTCATACAGCTCAATAAACGAACCCCAGTCCTCCAATTTACCATCAAATGATAAAGCCATTTTAGGTTTCCTAACTTTAGGTAGTTTAGCTATGCTACTAGGTTTAACTTGTTTTACATCAGTTTTGAATAACCGGCTTTTAATACTGCGTACCTTGGTGTCGAAATCAACTGTACATAAAAACTCCGTACTTCGATCAGCTGTAGGAGTTTTAAACAACAACCTTTGTTGAGCAGCGTGAAACTCCGAAATAATTGGAGCGATGTCTCGTTCGCAAACACCGACTAAATCCGAGGCATCCAACAATTCAATCCTCATCATTGCGTAGTCGCGTGCAACTCTGTCTGCGTCACCCAGCATCACTTCCTCACAACCGGCATGTTTATCCGTAGGCATTTGTGAAGGAAGACAGTCAAAATTTTAACGTAAAACAAAGTTATAAAGTTGGGTAAAGTTCCACAACAAATGTAAACAAAACATCCAATTTACTATTTTTACGTACGAAAATATCCATAGACAAAGTTCTACCAAGTACGCGATTTTACCTTGGAGGAACACTATTACTACTATCCGTTATTTACACGTAATGAACGAACGAAATGAATGATTTGAACGATTTGATAATGTGTCAAGTCAAACGACAAAACGTCAAAATCACGAGTTGACTTTGGCACGACAACGAAAAATTGACTGACAGCTATCAAACCTCCAAATCAAACCAACGACAATACAAAAAAAAAAAACAAAATTTAACCGATTTGACTATGACTAAAAACAAAATAGAAATACCCTACCGTTTTATTTAATTTCCGAAACGACAACGACAAAATGAAATTACAATGAAAACGATACGAACAAAGTATTCTAGAATGCTCAAGGTCACTAAAATCAAGTTAAATGTGCCTCGAATGATGAAAATGTACCGTACGTCACAACATCGACAAACTAAAAAATGTGTCGCAGGTAACTTTTAACAACGGTTCGGGCTATCGAACACACAACACAAATATCCGTAGTTATCTCTAACAATAAATACGGTTCACTCGATCAACAAATCCAGTTAATTAGTAAAGCTTTACGACTCAACGGACCAAAATGTCCGTAGGCAACTTTAACACGAATATAATCGGCCTCGAATGGCCAAAATGTTCAAGCAGTTAAATTACGTTATCAGACTAGCAGGACCAAAATGTCCATAGGCAGCTATATCACGAATATCCGGCGAGACGGACCAAAATGTACGACTCAACGGATCAAAATGGCCATAGGTAACTTTATCACGAATATCCGGCTAGAAGGACCAAAATGTGCGGTTAAGTGGACTGTAGTATTATTAGGCGAATTTAAACGATGGAATCGACACGAGAAAGAGAGTCACAAGTTAATAGCACCGATAGTGGTAACTGAGGTCCTGCCGACTTACCTCTAGGCCCCGGATAGGACGTGCGATGCACTTCTGCCACCGCACCAGCAAGGTTCTGGTGGTTTCAGAGTCTCTGGCCAGGTCGTCTTGTTCCTCCGTCAGGTGCTTGCAAGGGCGGCCGGTGCAATCCAGGATTTTGCAGGGGGGTTCAGGGAACACTAGGGTAAAAACTTGTGACGTGCGCAAATAAAAATCACTCGCGACTGGAGTAATTGCCGATTGGGCAATATTCGATACGAAAGAAGAATTAAATGAATTTGTGAACTTTGTGAAGTGTTAACGATACGAGGATACGAGAACGACTACGAATTTAAATTTACCGTTTGTTTTATCAACGTCTTATTTGCCGAAAAGCATTGACCAATCATGAGGTCCCATTACTAATTACTTGCAGTTTTTTAAACATTTTGACATTTCGACATGTTGGACAAACGTGACACTGACAAGAGTGCATACGAATAGGCTAATGATGGCGAAATAATGTTGTCAAAACTGAACAATAATTAATAGATTCAGGCGTGACTTTGCGGAATTCCATTGTTAAACATAAATTAAGTAGAACAATAAATATATAGTACTAATCCGCTAATCTAATCTAAGTAAGTTAATTTAATGTAGACTTGTGTGTGCACCCCACGTAACACCCGCAAATCCTGCAAAGCGATACTTGGGGTGCACACACAAGTCTACATTAAATTAACTTACTTAGATTAGATTAGCGGATTAGTACTATATATTTATTGTTCTACATAATTTATGTTTCTAAATAATATTGTCAGGTGGAGCACGCGAACCTCAAATGGGTCGGTCTGGACCTCACAGAAGGAGTCCTCCGCGACAACCTGGTCGCCGGAGTGTTAGAACCCGCCGTCTCCAAGATAAAGTCGCTGAAGTTCGCGACCGAAGCAGCAATCACCATTCTCCGCATCGATGACATGATCAAACTGGACCCCGAACAGAAAGGAGGGGGCCGAAGCTATGAAGACGCTTGCAACGCTGGTGATATGTAGGACGTTGATACATCTCAGTACTTAGACTAATGGCCGGTTGGCACTTCTAAAGTACAGTACAAGAGAATAGTGTTACTTATTTTTCTACTGTACGTAGAGTGGAAACGGGGTATAATAGATTTGTATCGAACCCCAGTGTAGGTAGGTCAATGCACACAATGCAGGCACGTAAGCATCGGTCTATGGGTGTATAAAAAATGAAATAGGCTTACTGTGATCCTCAGGCAGGGTAGACATATCTGTGAATTGGTTAGATTATACAATGGTTGGTGTTTGTTTCAGTATTGTATAATGTACAACGGAATTCATTGTATAATCTCCTTTTAAGCTGTAATGCAACAACTTTCGATAGCATATTAAGCTCCAGTACCCGAAGACGGAGTTTTGCTACCACATTTCGTTACCAAATGTTGTTTTCGGTTCGCCTATTTGTCTCTCTCTTTTGTATGGAGAAAATATGAGACGGCAAAAATACGCTACGTAATTAGAGTTGTCTCTTTTTTTCTCCTTACAATAGACAGAGACAATGCGAGACAAATAGGTGAAACGCAAACAACATTTCGTATACGATATGTTATAAATGCAGACTTACTTCAGATAGCTTGTTGGTAACCCGCGACACAAAATGGCAGTTATTTTGCGTGATTATTGAACTTGTTGCTGTAATTATTTAATTTTTGCAGTTAGTAGGCGAGTGTTGATCCAAGGATTGGGAAATAGAGATTTCCTTTCCAACCTTTTGGACCTCATGGTTTTTCTCCAGTGTGTATTTCGCATCTTTTCAATAATCACTTGAAATAATAAAGTGATGTTTATATTACAAGTATGTATTTCGATTTTGTCTGAAAAATATGTCGTACCCAAAAACCGGTATAGTCAAGTACTGAGATTGGTGTGTTATTGTGTAACTGCATGTTTGTGCTGTAAGTCCAGTGGGCCTGACCACAGAATGCTGTCTAATTTTTAACCTTTAATATTGGAAAGCTTTCTGTAGTGAGACAATGTTAGTTAGGCAGAGAAGAATTCAGAATCGCTAGTTTCCTCGACCTACAAGATACCACAGCTGCCTTTCGGTAATTTTAGTTAACATAGTATTATATTTACAAAGCATTGCTGGATAACTTTCTATCGCTGAGTTTTTAAATATTATATGGAATTCGCATTTTAGGGCAGAGATTCATTGACGTTCACAAATAAACAGTCGTCAAGTAATGTCGAGTCCTTGTTAAAAATTCTATTAGCAAAGTTTTGATGTAAGACAAAAAAATGCTGAGAATTAGCACATGTATGTACTTTGTGCCGCATTCGCTCACAATGTATGCCCATGCACAATGTTTTTCTGAGTTTTCTGTTTATTAAAAAAAAAAACTATTCGAAATAAACGCAGGGTTCTGTCGTCACAATAATCCCCCAAGGAAGAAATGTTTATTTATTTTAACTGAATGTTTTCATTGCTTGTAATCCTAGTTTATCTGCTAAGGCGTGAGGAGTCGCACTTAATAAATTTTAATACAATTTAAACTTTTTATTATTTATCGGATAAAGGCTCGAACACACCTAGTTCGCTGGCGGGCGCGGTGGCGAACCGTTCAGTTTCAACATAGGGAATTGTATACATCCGCACACACTGCCGCGTCTTTTGACAGTTGCACGCTGCGATCACTACTAATAAAAACGAAAGTTCCCAGATCGTGACAGACAAAGCATCCCCTATTTAATGTTTTACTACCCCCTACTTAATTTTTCTTAATTTTGTGTATTAAACAATCGTCAAATATTTGATCTACTGATTAGTCATCGGTGAAAACGACCCGTAGAGTCTAAAATTTAGAAAAAGAGAACTATTGAGGATTCGTTCTAATATTATTGAACTCTGGAAATTGTTTTTCCTATTAGTTTTAATAGAAAAAAAAATATATTACCTTCTAAAAATATTTGTTTAACTACGTTAAAAGCAAAAAAAGATGTTGTGTAAGATAATAATAGGATAGAATCTTATTTGAAACTATTTAAAAATATAGTAATGCATAATGGGCGGTTATATCGCTGCAAATCAGTATTTTCCAATCAAATTTTGGATGGAGAGAAGCTTAGAATAAGATCAAATATCAATAAAAAATAAAATAAGGGCATTTACATACCTAGAATGAACCGTCATAATCAAAGTAAATCAATAAATACAAAAACAAATACAATCATAAGGCTAAGTTTATGGTATTCGATATGAATGTTTAACAGCGTGTAATATTTTGATTGATGGAGAAAAAACAGAACAAGTGAATGTATATATAATATTTGGGGACTTTTTTATAAGAGATGGAATGCATAAATATAATATCGAAACAAGGAAGTGTATAATCACCACCCGTGGAGACAGTCGATGAAGTCGCGGGCATCAATTAGTTCAGCCACCCATCAGTTTCCCATCTGACATTACGTCCTGACTAGGGCGTGCAAACCCGGTTTTCCGGTTTTGCGAAAAGCCGGACAGCTAAGCAAAATTTATCAATAGTACTTTTTTAAACTTTTGCGATCATAACACACATTAAACTGTTACACGGGTATTTTTACCGCGTTTAGGTAAGCGTAGTGTAGGACGCCCTCCGGCAAGGTGGGGCGACGATCTGCGAAATGTAGCTGGCAAGCACTGGAGAAGAAGAGAGAGAGAGAGAGAGACCGGGCTCAGTGGCGCGTCTTGCGAGAGACCTACGTCCAGCAGTGGACTAATATAGGTTGATGATGATGATAATGATGATGATGGGTGTTTACCGCGTATAATTTTCCCCGACGCTTCGGCTATGTTGTAATAACTGTGGTCGTGGGCAGACTGGATGGAGCATTGACATGAGTGCTATCGTCGTTGAGAGGTGGAGGTATAATAACTACCCTCACTTCAGGACGCAATGATAGATAGGCGTATGCCTATACAGTGAGGGAAGTTTTACGTATTCCGATTTTCCTTAGTATCAGAAACATAAATCTTACTGATTGAGCCTCAAAAATATTGTTTTGTTTTTAATCCCCGTGAACAAAAACTACCTAGGTACCCCGGACTAGCGGGTGAATGAATTAAGCTTAGAAAAGATTGCGGCGAACAGTTTCGAACTGCGATGGCGATGGCGATCAGTTTCAAGCGTAGGGTTTTGCATTCATCCCCACACAGCGCCGCGAACTGTCATTGTACGCAGCGAGCTAGTATTAGTGTTAGATACTGTCTTGAAACTGCGCTAAGTCTTGTTCCTCAAAAGTCATAACAGTGGCAATATGGAGGCAATGGTGTGGGTGTTGTTTGCACAAGGTTCGCGCGTTCAGTTCACCATCACTTTATTCTTAGCCCTAATATGTCCAGGTAATTGAAACATTACTAAAAAGATGCATTATTTTTATAAATGGTTTTTTTTTGTCTAAAAGCATACATAGCTAAAAACCGATAAAACATAATAAAACCAATACTTTGTTTTTCTATTATTGCACTGCGTCTTTTTTTTAAAACATCTAGCTGATGGAACAAGCATATGGTCCACCTGATGTTAAGTGGTAACTATAAAAAAAAAAAATTAAAAAAGCCCATTCATTCCATAACTACATTAAGTTACATTTCATGCATATTATTATTTCGATTATTATTATATCATCATTATTATTTACATTCATACATTATAGTCATTATTTTGTTTAAATTTAATTTTAAACTTTATTTTTAATACATATATTTTGATGTTAGATTTATTTTTATTAGTTTTTTTTTTCAGTTTTACTTTTTGTTCATTTGTGTTCTTATTTTTCTTTAGCTAGGATCCCACTCGGGTATAGGCCTGTAAGTGGTAACAGTGGTACCTATAGCCTGTAACAAAGCATTGCCTCGTAAGTCACACACGCCAGGAATTTGCCCTACGATGCACTGCCCTGCGTCCATCAGCTTCACGCGTACAGATGTTCAGCCTCAAGTGCCAGTAATTTCACCGGCACCCACACCCTTCAAACAGAAACACAGAATTGCTGCTTCACGGCAGAAACAGGTATGGTGGTAGTACTTCCCTGGATGAGCACTTCACAAAAAGCTCCACTACTACTACTACTAATCTACTCAACAATTAACTACTCAATAATAAAGTAAGTAATATTAAACTTCACTAGATACTAATTCCTATTTCGTACAATTTTTTAATAGTTGATTTTGTAGGTATCTTAGAATATTGTTTTCTTGTTAAAATTCTACTATATGAAAAAATATTACGTTGACCAAACCTGGAAACGGTTTTTGGCCGGAAGCCGGAGATAATCCGGTTTTTAATACTTTCCTGTTTTGCAAGCGCTATAGTTTTGACGTTTTTTCAAATTGACAATTGATTTCGAGCAATTCAAAGAGTTATCAAATGGAGATTACAATGGAGTAGCAGTATTCAAAGTGAAAGTCAAAGTAAAGTAAAAATGTTTAGTTTTATTCATTGTACCTTTAAAATTACATAATATCAATGATCACTTTGAGAAGTCTTAGAGCTAGGTTTATCTTGTCGATAAACCTACAGCTACAGTATATCTATTTATATAATAAGATAGGTGATGAACTGACAGAATAGTATACATTGGTGGTACCAAATTTTAACCCACGATCTTTATAAAATAAATTAATAATGTAGACAATCCACAAAACACTATCTATCCCCGAGCTTGTCTTGTACTATAGGAATCAGATAGTTGATGTATTACAATCAACTATCTCATTCCTATAGTACATACATTTTACTGCACATCATTTTGTTAACACATAGTTAGAATACAATATAACACTCAGACAGAGAACAAACATCTGCATTCACCAAAGAAATATTTGTTCTCGGTGGGAATTGAACCCACGATAGGTCGCCGTAGGCGGCGCAGAAGGCAGAGCTACTGCCAACTGAGCTGAGAGTCCAGTCAATCTTTGGATTGGATTGCTCGCTACCCTCTAAACTAGACTACCCGTGCTCTAATTCAATAGTATAAGGCCGGGTGTTTAATAGGTAGGTACTTAAGTAAGTACATCAGAAAACGTTTGATAGAAAAATTCTAATGAACCAAGGATACTGTTCAGTCTGTCAACTTTCTTACCATTTAGGTCTAGCACAAAATGTGTTCGGCGAAAATCTTGTGCGGATTAGAAATTTAAAACTGATTGAATTTGAATTGTTGTATTCGACGTTTTCTGATCTATCTAATCTATATCGCGCCCGACCTTATACTATTTATACTCGACTAGATATAGACATAGACTGCGGCGAAGAAAATAAAAAAAGGAAAGGTTATGATTTTCACCGCTATGTACCTATGCTATGTATGTTAACATGTCTGTTCCACGCATTTCATTTAATCTTGGGTGTGAGATGTTTGAGGATCGCTGGATGAAAACTATTTCTGAATGCTTGGGATTCTGCGGGCGTGATGTATAACTGCGTGTGATTTTCTACTTTATTTTTGTTTTTAATTTCCTGACATTTTATTTTATATTTTTCATTACTCATATTCAGAAAGAAGGTCTGAAGTTGCCTGAGGAGTGGGTTGAAAATAATACTTTTCAGTCCTAGATAGAATCGCTTTCAACTGACAGCTGTCATATAATTAAAATAAACTAGTTCTATTTTTATATTTATTTGATATAGGGGAACAGATGAGCAATCATAAAATACTTATACACACACATAGTGGTCAATATCATAACATTCCTGTTTGCATCAGCATGTTGGGTAAAAGCAATACCTACGAAGCCGTTTGACTTTGTCAAAAACAATGCTGCTGCTCTATGGGTTTAACAAGTTTTATATTTCCTACTTCTTTGGTCGTGGCGGCGGCGTAGCCACGCCCACCTCTTGTGTCAAAGTTTGGTAAAGTGATATGGTCGAAGACAGAAGGAGTCATTATTATCTACGTTTTGTGCAGCTCAGTGTAGCTCACACCAAAATTGAATCAAACCAAAACTTTTTATTTCAGCTCTCACTTAAAAAGCATTGCAGCCTTAACATACTTAATACTATGGTGACAAAAGTTCATTCAAAAGTAATGTGGTGAAAGAATTATAAACGCACCTCAATGAGGCTCTTTTCGTGCACTTGACAATGTTTTACGGTTTATGTAGGTTCTACGACATGCCAGTTATCTCACTATGTATTCCATGTACATAACTAGCCAATCGCCTTAGCTTTGCACAGGCTTAGTGTAGAAAAAAGGAGGGCAAAATGTGCTTTTGTATTTTGCACCCATGCAAAGCCTTAAATTTAAATCTGCAAATTATGAGTTGAAAAACGAGCCTTGTGGTCGGCTGGCAACCGTTGTCAACAACGATATGAAGGCCTGTGTACACCTAGGTCACTGGCAATGGCTATCAATGAAACGATGTCAAATATCGCTTTCAAATTTGACAGCGTTTCACTGATCGCCATGGCCAGCGACATATATAGGTATTTTTTTTAATTGTTGATAGCTAAACGTTTGACTGCCATCAAACCTGATGGAAAGTGAAAATGCAGCCTAAGGTGGAGCACGCTTAGCTATTATTCACTTGTTCACTCTTGACTTGAAAATTCCAAGGTTGTAATGCTTCGAAAATACTGACGACGGTAAAGAGCACATAGGTGTGCGCAGGCCTTGAATTGAAGACGATAGTAGAAGTGGTGAAAAAGTTGGACCGAAGAATTGGAACCCCGCGGCAAGCTTAGCCGTGATGGAGTTAGACCAACTAATTATACGGCTGAGCTTGCTGTGGGGTTTGGAGCCTTACACCTATCTAATTTTAATGGCATAAAAAATATTCAAATGTACAATTTCATAGGTAAAGACCTAGATTAAGACGAGCTATGGAGCCTGGCGTTGCTCGCCCTTATCAAATTGGAAGTCGTTCTGGAAGAAGCACAAAGAGATATAAGGTTTACGGTATGCATAGCCAATAATAGAAACTATGTCGAAAATTTGCTTCTGCAATAAATACGTAAGGGCCAAAACCGCACATCATAGCATTTTATACTTTAGCATAGCTAGCAGTTTAATTTTAATAAATAACGGCTCAAAACAAACAGTGGCGATACTAGTTTAAACAGACTTTATTTATTCAGTTTATTTGCTGCTTGCTACTTTGGTAGGTAGGTTAGGTATTTCAGTGAAAAAAATTAAAGTAGGTAACTATATTAACTGAATGATTCCGAAGTGAAGCCAGAAGGTCTGTAAGCGGCTTAACTTCTGCACTCGCACTTCCACACTTCTACAACAACTACATGATGTTTGAGCCGCTGAGTTGTTTGAGCTGAACAAGCTCAAGGTTGTAAATGAGCCGATTAACTGCAGGTAATTATTTCCCATGCCTAGCAGTAGTTAAGTGTTTTGATTGGGCTAAATATCTTTCATATCTTGACAGTCTAAATTGCGGCCAGTGCTGCCAGGTCCATTCCAGGGTTTGGCTATTTTTACTAATGTATTTTTATTTTTTTTAAATTAAGCATTGTAGTCATAAACCTAGACACTTTAAATGCTTCTAGATACTTTGAATAGACACAAGTTGTCCGATAAAATAGGTGCGCATGTCACAGTGCTCAATAAGTATCTTTTTTTTTTGAAAACTCAATAGAAATGTATTTTTTTTTTAACTTGGCAATTTATATGAACTACAAACTGCGACACGTATTTAAAATCCAAGGTTAATCCAAGATTAGCCTACAAAATAATAGCAGTTAAATGCTTTGAAATTGCGCTAGACCTAGCGCCAAAAGCGCCATTGTGATGGCAATGTACATTTCGGAGACTTCAAATTATTTGGGGGCTAGTTCGCCATCGCTAGCGAACTAGTTCGCTGGCGGTGTGTTCAAGCCTTAACTCTTCTCAATCCTAGTAGTTCAAGAAGGGATGCTTAGTTCTGCCCTTGAACGTGATTCCGATTCAGAAATCCTACGGGTTTTCTGTCAAAATTTCGTCAAAACGGTCAAAACTTAAAATTGGGATTTGTATGGCGTTCAAGGCTTCAAGGGTAGACCGGCTGATCCCTAGTTCAGAAATGACGGAATCCGCGCGGAGATTTTATTGGGGGTACGATTCCGATACAAACTGAATTTACACAACTATGGGCAAACAAAGTATAAATGTACACTGAAATAGCTGTAATAGAATTTTGCAGTGGTCTTTATTGCCGGCCAGTAATATAAAGTTGGTGAAAACTGTAGGATTACAGAAATATTAATAAAAAAACAAAAAAGTAATTTTTTCGTCATTCTTTCTAACGGGTACTCGGCATTGAATACGTGAATGAGCTTAAAACATATGTCTCAAAATAGTCGTAAAAGTCTGTTAGTTCTTTTTCTGAAGCCCCGACTGCCACGACCAACGGCTGACACTCCAACTTTATATAACTGGCCGGTAATAAGGACCACTCTAAAAGCCTATTACAGCTATTTCAGTGTACATTAATACTTTATTCGCCCATAGTTGTGTAAATTAAGTTTGTATGGAAATCGTACCCCCTTAATTGACGTCCCATCAGGATGTTCACGCTACAACATGCGGATCCTAGTTGTACCAAATCTAAAAAAAATGTTCTGGAGTTGTTATTGGACTTCCGTACCATCAATTATAAAAAAAAACCGTCGCGATACGCGGAACGGAAGCCCACGGCAAAATCAATACCAATAGTGTTTTTATTCAGTAGCATCGTAGGCAGCAGGTGCTTGCACCCCAATAGCTATGCCAATGGATATGCCTGTTTCAGCAGCAAGTTGCTTAAAAAACTTCTGGAGTGGTAATAAAATAAAATAAACAGTATATTACACAAAGAAACTTACAATTAAATAAACATTTACCAAATACACAAGAAATAGTTGAGCTATCTGCAGACCGTTACAAACGATCTAAAGATAGCTCAACTGATCCAAATTTGTACCAGACGGAAGCGTCCCCAAGACGCTGGCGGCATTGCCACGCTGAATAGCAATGCTTACACGCTGCGCCAGATACCCACCAGCCCTTGGGTCACGCGTCGCTTCCATCAGTCGCCTAGACAAAATTTTGAAGACCCGCGAGGCCTCGGTTCCCCACGGACCCAGGTAATAAAATGGTATAAATATAGATACAATACGGGCACTGCTGTTTTCCTAGTTGTTTTACCATGTAAACCTAGATTTAGAAGAAAGTAAAGGATCTTTTAAATTAATTTAATTAGTATTCTAAAGGCTCGAACACACCTAGTTCGCTGGCGGGCGCGGTGGCGAACCGTTCAGTTTCAACATAGGGAATTGTATACATCCGCACACACTGCCGCGTCTTTTGACAGTTGCACGCTGCGATCACTACTAATAAAAACGAAAGTTCCCAGATCGTGACAGACAAAGCATCCCCTATTTAATGTTTTACTACCCCCTACTTAATTTTTCTTAATTTTGTGTATTAAACAATCGTCAAATATTTGATCTACTGATTAGTCATCGGTGAAAACGACCCGTAGAGTCTAAAATTTGGAAAAAGAGAACTATTGAGGATTCGTTCTAATATTATTGAACTCTGGAAATTGTTTTTCCTATTAGTTTTAATAGAAAAAAAATATATTGCTTCTAAAAATATTTGTTTAACTACGTTAAAAGCAAAAAAAGATGTTGTGTAAGATAATAATAGGATAGAATCTTATTTGAAACTATTTAAAAATATAGTAATGCATAATGGGCGGTTATATCGCTGCAAATCAGTATTTTCCAATCAAATTTTGGATGGAGAGAAGCTTAGAATAAGATCAAATATCAATAAAAAATAAAATAAGGGCATTTACATACCTAGAATGAACCGTCATAATCAAAGTAAATCAATAAATACAAAAACAAATACAATCATTAGGCTAAGTTTATGGTATTCGATATGAATGTTTAACAGCGTGTAATATTTTGATTGATGGAGAAAAAACAGAACAAGTGAATGTATTTATAATATTTGGGGACTTTTTTATAAGAGATGGAATGCATAAATATAATATCGAAACAAGGAAGTGTATAATCACCACCCGTGGAGACAGTCGATGAAGTCGCGGGCATCAATTAGTTCAGCCACCCATCAGTTTCCCATCTGACATTACGTCCTGACTAGGGCGTGCAAACCCGGTTTTCCGGTTTTGCGAAAAGCCGGACAGCTAAGCAAAATTTATCAATAGTACTTTTTTAAACTTTTGCGATCATAACACACATTAAACTGTTACACGGGTATTTTTACCGCATTTAGGTAAGCGTAGTGTAGGACGCCCTCCGGCAAGGTGGGGCGACGATCTGCGAAATGTAGCTGGCAAGCACTGGAGAAGAAGAGCCGAAGACCGGGCTCAGTGGCGCGTCTTGCGAGAGACCTACGTCCAGCAGTGGACTAATATAGGTTGATGATGATGATAATGATGATGATGGGTGTTTACCGCGTATAATTTTCCCCGATGCTTCGGCTATGTTGTAATAACTGTGGTCGTGGGCAGACTGGAGCATTGACATGAGTGCTATCGTCGTTGAGAGGTGGAGGTATAATAACTACCCTCACTTCAGGACGCAATGATAGATAGGCGTATGCCTATACAGTGAGGGAAGTTTTACGTATTCCGATTTTCCTTAGTATCAGAAACATAAATCTTACTGATTGAGCCTCAAAAATATTGTTTTGTTTTTAATCCCCGTGAACAAAAACTACCTAGGTACCCCGGACTAGCGGGTGAATGAATTAAGCTTAGAAAAGATTGCGGCGAACAGTTTCGAACTGCGATGGCGATGGCGATCAGTTTCAAGCGTAGGGTTTTGCATTCATCCCCACACAGCGCCGCGAACTGTCATTGTACGCAGCGAGCTAGTACTAGTGTTAGATACTGTCTTGAAACTGCGCTAAATCTTGTTCCTCAAAAGTCATAACAGTGGCAATATGGAGGCAATGGTGTGGGTGTTGTTTGCACAAGGTTCGCGCGTTCAGTTCACCATCACTTTATTCTTAGCCCTAATAATGTCCAGGTAATTGAAACATTACTAAAAAGATGCATTATTTTTATAAATGGATTTTTTTGTCTAAAAGCATACATAGCTAAAAACCGATAAAACATAATAAAACCAATACGTTGTTTTTCTATTATTGCACTGCGTCTTTTTTTTAATACATCTAGCTGATGGAACAAGCATATGGTCCACCTGATGTTAAGTGGTAACTATAAAAAAAAAAAAAAAAAAAAAACCCCAGCATACATAGCTAAAAACCGATAAAACATAATAAAACCAATACTTTGTTTTTCTATTATTGCACTGCGTCTTTTTTTTTAATACATCTAGCTGATGGAACAAGCATATGGTCCACCTGATGTTAAGTGGTAACTATAAAAAAAAAAAAGCCCATTCATTCCATAACTACATTAAGTTACATTTCATGCATATTATTACTTATTATTTCGATTATTATTATATCATCATTATTATTTACATTCATACATTATATTCATTATTTTGTTTAAATTTAATTTTAAACTTTATTTTTAATACATATATTTTGATGTTAGATTTATTTTTATTAGTTTTTTTTTTCAGTTTTACTTTTTGTTCATTTGTGTTCTTATTTTTCTTTAGCTAGGATCCCACTCGGGTATAGGCCTGTAAGTGGTAACAGTGGTAGGTACCTATAGCCTGTAACAAAGCATTGCCTCGTAAGTCACACACGCCAGGAATTTGCCCTACGATGCACTGCCCTGCGTCCATCAGCTTCACGCGTACAGATGTTCAGCCTCAAGTGCCAGTAATTTCACCGGCACCCACACCCTTCAAACAGAAACACAGCAATGCTGCTTCACGGCAGAAACAGGTATGGTGGTAGTACTTCCCTGGATGAGCACTTCACAAAAAGCTCCACTACTACTACTAATCTACTCAACAATAAACTACTCAATAATAAAGTAAGTAATATTAAACTTCACTAGATACTAATTCCTATTTCGTAAAATTTTTTAATAGTTAATTTTGTAGGTATCTTAGAATATTGTTTTCTTGTTAAAATTCTACTATATAAAAAAATATTACGTTGACCAAACCTGGAAACGGTTTTTGGCCGGAAGCCGGAGATAATCCGGTTTTTAATACTTTCCTGTTTTGCAAGCGCTATAGTTTTGACGTTTTTTCAAATTGACAATTGATTTCGAGCAATTCAAAGAGTTATCAAATGGAGATTACAATGGAGTAGCAGTACCTATTCAAAGTGAAAGTCAAAGTAAAGTAAAAATGTTTAATTTTATTCATTGTACCTTTAAAATTACATAATATCAATGATCACATTGAGAAGTCTTAGAGCTAGGTTTATCTTGTCGATAAACCTACAGCTACAGTATATCTATTTATATAATAAGATAGGTGATGAACTGACAGAATAGTATACATTGGTGGTGCACGACCAAATTTTAACCCACGATCTTTATAAAATAAATTAATAATGTAGACAATCCACAAAACATTATCTATCCCCGAGCTTGTCTTGTACTATTGGAATCAGATAGTTGATGTATTACAATCAACTATCTCATTCCTATAGTACATACATTTTACTGCACATCATTTTGTTAACACATAGTTAGAATACAATATAACACTCAGACAGAGAACAAACATCTGCATTCACCAAAGAAATATTTGTTCTCGGTGGGAATTGAACCCACGACCTACGGCGCAGAAGGCAGAGCTACTGCCAACTGAGCTGAGAGTCCAGTCAATCTTTGGATTGGATTGCTCGCTACCCTCTAAACTAGACTACCCGTGCTCTAATTCAATAGTATAAGGCCGGGTGTTTAATAGGTAGGTACTTAAGTAAGTACATCAGAAAACGTTTGATAGAAAAATTCTAATGAACCAAGGATACTGTTCAGTCTGTCAACTTTCTTACCATTTAGGTCTAGCACAAAATGTGTTCGGCGAAAATCTTGTGCGGATTAGAAATTTAAAACTGATTGAATTTGAATTGTTGTATTCGACGTTTTCTGATCTATCTAATCTATATCGCGCCCGACCTTATACTATTTATACTCGACTAGATATAGACATAGACTGCGGCGAAGAAAATAAAAAAAGGAAAGGTTATGATTTTCACCGCTATGTACCTATGCTATGTATGTTAACATGTCTGTTCCACGCATTTCATTTAATCTTGGGTGTGAGATGTTTGAGGATCGCTGGATGAAAACTATTTCTGAATGCTTGGGATTCTGCGAGCGTGATGTATAACTGCGTGTGATTTTCTACTTTATTTTTGTTTTTAATTTCCTGACATTTTATTTTATATTTTTCATTACTCATATTCAGAAAGAAGGTCTGAAGTTGCCTGAGGAGTGGGTTGAAAATAATACTTTTTAGTCCTAGATAGAATCGCTTTCAACTGACAGCTGTCATATAATTAAAATAAACTAGTTCTATTTTTATATTTATTTGATATAGGGGAACAGATGAGCAATCATAAAATACTTATACACACACATAGTGGTCAATATCATAACATTCCTGTTTGCATCAGCATGTTGGGTAAAAGCAATACCTACGAAGCCGTTTGACTTTGTCAAAAACAATGCTGCTGCTCTATGGGTTTAACAAGTTTTATATTTCCTACTTCTTTGGTCGTGGCGGCGGCGTAGCCACGCCCACCTCTTGTGTCAAAGTTTGGTAATGTGATATGGTCGAAGACAGAAGGAGTCATTATTATCTACGTTTTGTGCAGCTCAGTGTAGCTCACACCAAAATTGAATCAAACCAAAACTTTTTATTTCAGCTCTCACTTAGAAAGCATTGCAGCCTTAACATACTTAATACTATGGTGACAAAAGTTCATTCAAAAGTAATGTGGTGAAAGAATTATAAACGCACCTCAATGAGGCTCTTTTCGTGCACTTGACAATGTTTTACGGTTTATGTAGGTTCTACGACATGCCAGTTATCTCACTATGTATTCCATGTACATAACTAGCCAATCGCCTTAGCTTTGCACAGGCTTAGTGTAGAAAAAAGGAGGGCAAAATGTGCTTTTGTATTTTGCACCCATGCAAAGCCTTAAATTTAAATCTGCAAATTATGAGTTGAAAAACGAGCCTTGTGGTCGGCTGGCAACCGTTGTCAACAACGATATGAAGGCCTGTGTACACCTAGGTCACTGGCAATGGCTATCAATGAAACGATGTCAAATATCGCTTTCAAATTTGACAGCGTTTCACTGATCGCCATGGCCAGCGACATATATAGGTATTTTTTTTTTATTGTTGATAGCTAAACGTTTAACTGCCATCAAACCTGATGGAAAGTGAAAATGCAGCCTAAGGTGGAGCACGCTTAGCTATTATTCACTTGTTCACTCTTGACTTGAAAATTCCAAGGTTGTAATGCTTCGAAAATACTGACGACGGTAAAGAGCACATAGGTGTGCGCAGGCCTTGAATTGAAGACGATAGTAGAAGTGGTGAAAAAGTTGGACCGAAGAATTGGAACCCCGCGGCAAGCTTAGCCGTGATGGAGTTAGACCAACTAATTATACGGCTGAGCTTGCTGTGGGGTTTGGAGCCTTACGCCTATCTAATTTTAATGGCATAAAAAATATTCAAATGTACAATTTCATAGGTAAAGACCTAGATTAAGACGAGCTATGGAGCCTGGCGTTGCTCGCCCTGATCAAATTGGAAGTCGTTCTGGAAGAAGCACAAAGAGATATAAGGTTTACGGTATGCATAGCCAATAATAGAAACTATGTTGAAAATTTGCTTCTGCAGTAAATACGTAAGGGCCAAAACCGCACATCATAGCATTTTATACTTTAGCATAGTTTAATTTTAATAAATAACGGCTCAAAACAAACAGTGGCGATAATAGTTTAAACAGACTTTATTTATTCAGTTTATTTGCTGCTTGCTACTTTGGTAGGTAGGTTAGGTATTTCAGTGAAAAAAATTAAAGTAGGTAACTATATTAACTGAATGATTCCGAAGTGAAGCCAGAAGGTCTGTAAGCGGCTTAACTTCTGCACTCGCACTTCCACACTTCTACAACAACTACATGATGTTTGAGCCGCTGAGTTGTTTGAGCTGAACAAGCTCAAGGTTGTAAATGAGCCGATTAACTGCAGGTAATTATTTCCCATGCCTAGCAGTAGTTAAGTGTTTTGATTGGGCTAAATATCTTTCATATCTTGACAGTCTAAATTGCGGCCAGTGCTGCCAGGTCCATTCCAGGGTTTGGCTATTTTTACTAATGTATTTTTATTTTTTTTAAATTAAGCATTGTAGTCATAAACCTAGACACTTTAAATGCTTCTAGATACTTTGAATAGACACAAGTTGTCCGATAAAATAGGTGCGCATGTCACAGTGCTCAATAAATCTTTTTTTTTTGAAAACTCAATAGAAATGTAATTTTTTTTTTAACTTGGCAATTTATATGAACTACAAACTGCGACACGTATTTAAAATCCAAGGTTAATCCAAGATTAGCCTACAAAATAATAGCAGTTAAATGCTTTGAAATTGCGCTAGACCTAGCGCCAAAAGCGCCATTGTGATGGCAATGTACATTTCGGAGACTTCAAATTATTTGGGGGCTAGTTCGCCATCGCTAGCGAACTAGTTCGCTGGCGGTGTGTTCAAGCCTTTAAGGCTCGAACACACCTAGTTCGCTGGCGGGCGCGGTGGCGAACCGTTCAGTTTCAACATAGGGAATTGTATACATCCGCACACACTGCCGCGTCTTTTGACAGTTGCACGCTGCGATCACTACTAATAAAAACGAAAGTTCCCAGATCGTGACAGACAAAGCATCCCCTATTTAATGTTTTACTACCCCCTACTTAATTTTTCTTAATTTTGTGTATTAAACAATCGTCAAATATTTGATCTACTGATTAGTCATCGGTGAAAACGACCCGTAGAGTCTAAAATTTGGAAAAAGAGAACTATTGAGGATTCGTTCTAATATTATTGAACTCTGGAAATTGTTTTTCCTATTAGTTTTAATAGAAAAAATATATATTACTTCTAAAAATATTTGTTTAACTACGTTAAAAGCAAAAAAAGATGTTGTGTAAGATAATAATAGGATAGAATCTTATTTGAAACTATTTAAAAATATAGTAATGCATAATGGGCGGTTAGCGATATAACCAGTACAGACAGCAAATCAGTATTTTCCAATCAAATTTTGGATGGAGAGAAGCTTAGAATAAGATCAAATATCAATAAAAAATAAAATAAGGGCATTTACATACCTAGAATGAACCGTCATAATCAAAGTAAATCAATAAATACAAAAACAAATACAATCATAAGGCTAAGTTTATGGTATTCGATATGAATGTTTAACAGCGTGTAATATTTTGATTGATGGAGAAAAAACAGAACAAGTGAATGTATTTATAATATTTGGGGCCTTTTTTATAAGAGATGGAATGCATAAATATAATATCGAAACAAGGAAGTATATAATCACCACCCGTGGAGACAGTCGATGAAGTCGCGGGCATCAATTAGTTCAGCCACCCATCAGTTTCCCATCTGACATTACGTCCTGACTAGGGCGTGCAAACCCGGTTTTCCGGTTTTGCGAAAAGCCGGACAGCTAAGCAAAATTTATCAATAGTACTTTTTTAAACTTTTGCGATCATAACACACATTAAACTGTTACACGGGTATTTTTACCGCGTTTAGGTAAGCGTAGTGTAGGACGCCCTCCGGCAAGGTGGGGCGACGATCTGCGAAATGTAGCTGGCAAGCACTGGAGAAGAAGAGCCGAAGACCGGGCTCAGTGGCGCGTCTTGCGAGAGACCTACGTCCAGCAGTGGACTAATATAGGTTGATGATGATGATAATGATGATGATGGGTGTTTACCGCGTATAATTTTCCCCGACGCTTCGGCTATGTTGTAATAACTGTGGTCGTGGGCAGACTGGAGCATTGAAATGAGTGCTATCGTCGTTGAGAGGTGGAGGTATAATAACTACCCTCACTTCAGGACGCAATGATAGATAGGCGTATGCCTATACAGTGAGGGAAGTTTTACGTATTCCGATTTTCCTTAGTATCAGAAACATAAATCTTACTGATTGAGCCTCAAAAATATTGTTTTGTTTTTAATCCCCGTGAATAAAATCTACCTAGGTACCCCGGACTAACGGGTGAATGAATTAAGCTTAGAAAAGATTGCGGCGAACAGTTTCGAACTGCGATGGCGATGGCGATCAGTTTCAAGCGTAGGGTTTTGCATTCATCCCCACACAGCGCCGCGAACTGTCATTGTACGCAGCGAGCTAGTATTAGTGTTAGATACTGTCTTGAAACTGCGCTAAATCTTGTTCCTCAAAAGTCATAACAGTGGCAATATGGAGGCAATGGTGTGGGTGTTGTTTGCACAAGGTTCGCGCGTTCAGTTCACCATCACTTTATTCTTAGCCCTAATATGTCCAGGTAATTGAAACATTACTAAAAAGATGCATTATTTTTATAAATGGTTTTTTTTTGTCTAAAAGCATACATAGCTAAAAACCGATAAAACATAACAAAACCAATACTTTGTTTTTCTATTATTGCACTGCGTCTTTTTTTTTAATACATCTAGCTGATGGAACAAGCATATGGTCCACCCGATGTTAAGTGGTAACTATAAAAAAAAAAAAATTAAAAAAGCCCATTCATTCCATAACTACATTAAGTTACATTTCATGCATATTATTACTTATTATTTCGATTATTATTATATCATCATTATTATTTACATTCATACATTATAGTCATTATTTTGTTTAAATTTAATTTTAAACTTTGTTTTTAATACATATATTTTTATTTTTATAATGTCCCAAAAGTTAAGAGCCGAGCGGGATTTGAACCCGCGACCTTCCCCTAATTCAAATCCCGCTCGGCTCTTAACTTTTGGGACATTATAAAAATCTTTGTGATTTCCTTAACTGTAGTAAACACTACAAAAATTAATAAAAAATATATTTTTATGTTAGATTATTTTTATTAGTTTCTTTTCAGTTTTACTTTTTGTTAATTTGTGTTCTTATTTTTCTTTAGCTAGGATCCCACTCGGGTATAAGCCTGTAAGTGGTAACAGTGGTACCTATAGCCTGTAACAAAGCATTGCCTCGTAAGTCACACACGCCAGGAATTTGCCCTAAGATGCACTGCCCTGCATCCATCAGCTTCACGCGTACAGATGTTCAGCCTCAAGTGCCAGTAATTTCACCGGCACCCACACCCTTCAAACAGAAACACAGCAATGCTGCTTCACGGCAGAAACAGGTATGGTGGTAGTACTTCCCTGGATGAGCACTTCACAAAAACCTCCACTACTACTACTAATCTACTCAACAATAAACTACTCAATAATAAAGTAATATTAAACTTCACTACTAATTCCTATTTCGTACAATTTTTTAATAGTTGATTTTGTAGGTATCTTAGAATATTGTTTTCTTGTTAAAATTCTACTAGGTATATGAAAAAATATTACGTTGACCAAACCTGGAAACGGTTTTTGGCCGGAAGCCGGAGATAATCCGGTTTTTAATACTTTCCTGTTTTGCAAGCGCTATAGTTTTGACGTTTTTTCAAATTGACAATTGATTTCGAGCAATTCAAAGAGTTATCAAATGGAGATTACAATGGAGTAGCAGTATTCAAAGTGAAAGTCAAAGTAAAGTAAAAATGTTTAATTTTAAATAATACTTTTCAGTCCTAGATAGAATCGCTTTCAACTGACAGCTGTCATATAATTAAAATAAACTAGTTCTATTTTTATATTTATTTGATACTAGCTGTGCCCGCGACTTCGTTCTCGTGGTATAGTGTCTATGGGTAGCATTTTTAATTTGGAGCGGAAGAAAACAGTAATTAAATAACAACGTCATATTCGCGTGCACGTGACACAGTCGTCTGCCCTCGTACTAAACTTAGACATTATGGCGTCGTACTACGCCACACTTTCATCCCCCCCGCATTCCTCTCCGAACTCCCCCCACTCTCCTCAACACCCCCCCACATTCCCCCCGCACTCCCCCCAGACTCTCCTCCACAATCCCCCTGTACTCCCCCCGCACCTCCCCTCCACACTCCCCCCGCACATCCCCTCCACACTCCCCCTGTACTTCCCCCGCATCCCCCCTCGCTCCTCCCCTCCACACTCCCCCTGTACTTCCCCCGCATCCCCCCTCGCTCCTCCCCTCCACACACCCCCTGTACTCCCCTCCACACTCCCCCCGCACCTCCCCTCCACACTCCCCCTGTACTCCCGTCCACACTCCCCCCGCACCTCCCCTCCAACTCCCCCCCGCACCTCCCCTCCACACTCCCCCTGTACTCCCCTCCACACTCCCCCTGCACCTCCTCTCCACACTCCCCCCTGTACTCCCCTCTCTCTACCCCCCCAGTACAAACTTTGAATGTCATATTTTTTTATATCAAATCAACAGACTAAAAAGTTTTAAGTTTCTAGCTCTAAAAATGACGATACTTCCATACAACTTTCAACCCCTATTTTCAACCCCTTACAACCCTTTTTTCGCAATAAAAAGTAGCCTATGTCCTTCCTCAGGCCCTCAACTATCTGTGTACCAAATTTCATTTCAATCGGTTCAGTAGTTTTAGCGTGAAAGCCAGACAGGAAGACAGACAGACAGACAGCAGGAGGTAGGGCATAACGGGAGTCTCCCGTTCAAATTTGAGCTGCCCGCCTGGGGAAGTACCTCCGCCTTACAGAAGACTGCAGTCAAATAACACTATTCATTTAGTGTTGTGTTCCTGCAGTGAGTAAGGTTGCCAGAGCTCTTTTGGGGAATGGCTGTGTTGACAGCTGGGGGACCAGCGGTGAGTATACCGCCATTGGTTGTGTGTAGGCGCGGCATGTTGGCGCGGCGGTCAGGGAGACCCGGTGAAACGGCTGTCCGCTGGCCGCCCGCAGGCTGAACGGGTTCCCGAACCCAGGGAATACTCTAACCTCCGCCCTGGGAGGCTGAATCGCCAGCATGTGTAAAGTCCCTGGAGTGATGGTCGTGCCGGAGAAGGAGACCGGAGTGGACCCGACCACTACTTCAGGTGGGGACCGGGGGCCCTTCCGCCCGCCGCGCCAGCAAACTGCAAAACCTCCACAGCCTCTTGCGAAATGTCACTGCGCCCTTTGTTCACTGTGCTGTCAGCACAACAATTCCCCAACGCCCTTACCCCTCTACCCCTAAAACCAAAAAAAAAAATATGAATGGCTCGTAAAAAGAAAAGTAGTTTTTCAGCGGCATCCTCGTCCACAATGAAATTGGACTTTTGCAATATCAGAGGCCTACACTCAAACCTCAATGCAGTTCACCAGCATCTTGAGTCTGCGCAGCCGACCCTTCTTTTTCTGACGGAGACACAAATATCCAAGCCCGCCGACACGTCTTATCTGCACTACCCTGGGTACAAGCTAGAGCACAATTTTGCGCCTCGTGCTGGGGTATGTATGTACGTTCGGGAGGATGTTTGCTGTCGCCGTCTTCACGGCCTTGAAGACAGAGACCTGTCAGTACCATGGGTACGTTTGGATCACGGTGGCCACACCCGTATCTATGCGTGCCTCTACAGGTCTCACAGTGGAGATTTGGACACTAGCCGACTTATTCAGCATCTGCAATTGTCGGTTGACAAAGCAACCGAGCAGTATCCTTCCGCGGAGTTAGTGATTTTAGGAGACTTTAATGCCCACCACGTTGAATGGCTTGGATCTCAATCCACTGACTTCGCAGGAAGGTCTGCTCATGAATTTGCCTTGGCCTATGGCTTCTCTCAGCTGGTAAATTCTCCAACGAGAATCCCAGATATTGAGAGTCATACAAACTCCTTGTTGGACCTTCTGCTGACCACGCGTCCGGACGGATACTTCATCTCAGTGGATGCTCCACTTGGGTCATCAGACCACTGTCTTGTCCGGACAGAAGTGCCTTGTGCTCGGCCCGTTCCTCCTCGGCCAACACAATGGCGTCAAATGTGGCACTACAAATCAGCAGACTGGGATGGACTGCGTGAATTTTACGCGTCGTACCCGTGGAAGCAGCTTTGCTTCACATCGGAAAACGTTGATACTTGCGCCGCGGCCGTTACTGAGACCATCTTGGCGGGGATGGAATGCTTCATTCCTAACCGGCTTGTGGCTGCGGGGGCGAAGCGGCGACCGTGGTTCAATCGCTCTTGCAGAGAAGCCAGGCTGGCCAAGCAAGAAGCATATGAGGCTTGGACCACGGCTCGATCTGGTGAGGACTCAGATGTTTCCGATGTGAAGCGTAAACTCAATGCTGCTTCAAGGTTCAACAAGAGAGTAGTTGCCAGGGCCAAATTCGATTTCATCGGCAGAATTGGTGAGCGGCTAGCACGTTACCCATCTGGGACTCGTGCATTCTGGTCGCTTGCCAAAGCTGCCGAAGGAAATTTTTGTCAATCTTCATTGCCACCACTTCGAAAACCTGATGGTAACCTGGTCCATAGTGCTAAAGAGAAAGCCGATCTTCTAGGGAATCTCTTTGCCTCCAACTCGACTTTGGATGACGGAGGAGCTGTGCCAACTCCCGTTCCGTGGTGCGGTGTTTTTATGCCGGAAATCACCTTTACACAACGGGAGATCAGGCGGGAGATGCTCACTCTAGATATTCATAAGTCGAGCGGGCCAGATGGTATACCAGCAGTAGTTTTGAAAAGGTGTGCTCCAGAGCTGTGTCCTATTCTGGCGCGCCTTTTCAAGCTTTCATACTCCACCAGGCAGGTTCCATCTTCGTGGAAGACTGCACACGTCCACCCGGTGCCCAAAAAGGGCGATAGATCAGACCCGTCAAACTACCGGCCAATTGCTATAACTTCCCTTCTCTCTAAGGTCATGGAGCGTGTAATTAATAAGCAACTCCTCAGATACCTAGAAGAACACGACTTGATCAGCGACCGTCAATATGGCTTCCGCCACGGACGCTCGACTGGTGACCTTCTAGTGTATCTTACACATCGTTGGGCTCAGGCCATTGAGAGTCAAGGGGAAGCATTGGCTGTCAGCCTAGATATAGCGAAGGCCTTTGATCGGGTCTGGCACCGGAGTCTTCTATCGAAGTTACCATCTTATGGACTGCCTGAGGGTTTGTGCAAGTGGGTTGGCAGCTTTTTGTCCCGCAGGAGCATACGAGCCGTAGTTGACGGTGGTTGCTCCGATCGCATGGACATCAACGCTGGCGTCCCGCAAGGCTCTGTGTTGTCCCCAACACTGTTTTTGCTGCATATCAACGACATGTTATCCATTGATAACATTCATTGCTATGCGGACGACAGTACTGGGGACACATTTTACACGGGCCGTGCTAGCATCCCTCGTTCCATGGTGGAGGAAAGCCGAAGAAAACTTGTGTCTGAAATAGAGGGTTCATTAACCAGAGTTTCCAATTGGGGAGATCAAAACCTGGTTCAGTTCAACCCTACTAAGACACAAGTTTGCGCGTTCACTGCGAAAAAAACCCCATTCACTGTGGCCCCTCAATTCCAGAACATGACCCTTACCATCTCTACGAGCATTGGGATCCTGGGTATGGACATCTCCAGTGACGTTCAGTTCCGCAATCATCTATTAGACAAGGTAAAGCTGGCGTCCAAAAAGCTCGGGGTGCTTAACAGAGCGAAGTCGTACTTCAGTGCAGGTCACCGACTGCTTCTTTATAAGTCGCAAGTCCGACCGCACATGGAGTACTGTTGTCACCTCTGGGCAGGAGCACCTGGATACCAGCTTGGTCCTTTTGATTCGGTGCAAAGACGTGCTGTGAGAATAGTTGATGATCCCATGCTCACAAGCGGTATTGAACCCTTAAGTCTGAGGAGAGACTTTTCCTCCCTGTGTGTGTTCTACCGCTTGTACAACGGGTTGTGTTCTGAAGAACTGTTCGAAATGATGCCCACATCTTCATTTTATCATCGGACGGCTCGCCATAGGGAGAGGGCTCATCCACATACCTTGGAGCCGGCATGGTCGCGTACCGTCCGGTTCCAGAGGAACTTCCTTCCGCGCACTCTAAGGTTGTGGAATACTCTTCCTGCCGAGGCTTTCCCTATAAATTACAGCATGGGGCTTTTCAAGAAGGGCGTTTTAAAATATTTAAAGGGTCAGCAACGCGCGAGTGATGCCTCTGGTGTTGCAAGCGTCCATAGGCTACGGTAACCACTTTCCATCAGGTGGGCCGTGTGCTTGTTTGCTAACTTTATTGTATAAAAAAAAAAAAAAAAAAAAAAAGACAGAGTTACAAACGCATTTATAATATTAATAAGGATAGGGGAACAGATGAGCAATCATAAAATACTTATACACACACATAGTGGTCAATATCATAACATTCCTGTTTGCATCAGCATGTTGGGTAAAAGCAATACCTACGAAGCCGTTTGACTTTGTCAAAAATAATCCTGCTGCTCTATGGGTTTAACAAGTTTTATATTTCCTACTTCTTTGGTCGTGGCGGCGGCGTAGCCACGCCCACCTCTTGTGTCAAAGTTTGGTAAAGTGATATGGTCGAAGACAGAAGGAGTCATTATTATCTACGTTTTGTGCAGCTCAGTGTAGCTCACACCAAAATTGAATCAAACCAAAACTTTTTATTTCAGCTCTCACTTAGAAAGCATTGCAGCCTTAACATACTTACGAGTAATACTATGGTGACAAAATATCATTCAAAAGTAATGTGGTGAAAGAATTATAAACGCACCTCAATGAGGCTCTTTTCGTGCACTTGACAATGTTTTACGGTTTATGTAGGTTCTACGACATGCCAGTTATCTCACTATGTATTCCATGTACATAACTAGCCAATCACCTTAGCTTTGCACAGGCTTAGTGTAGAAAAAAGGAGGGCAAAATGTGCTTTTGTATTTTGCACCCATGCAAAGCCTTAAATTTAAATCTGCAAATTATGAGTTGAAAAACGAGCCTTATGGTCGGCTGGCAACCGTTGTCAACAACGATATGAAGGCCTGTGTACACCTAGGTCACTGGCAATGGCTATCAATGAAACGATGTCAAATATCGCTTTCAAATTTGACAGCGTTTCACGGATCGCCATGGCCAGCGACATATATAGGTATTTTTTTTTATTGTTGATAGCTAAACGTTTGACTGCCATCAAACCTGATGGAAAGTGAAAATGCAGCCTAAGGTGGAGCACGCTTAGCTATTATTCACTTGTTCACTCTTGACTTGAAAATTCCAAGGTTGTAATGCTTCGAAAATACTGACGACGGTAAAGAGCACATAGGTGTGCGCAGGCCTTGAATTGAAGACGATAGTAGAAGTGGTGAAAAAGTTGGACCGAAGAATTGGAACCCCGCGGCAAGTTTAGCCGTGATGGAGTTAGACCAACTAATTATACGGCTGAGCTTGCTGTGGGGTTTGGAGCCTTACGCCTATCTAATTTTAATGGCATAAAAAATATTCAAATGTACAATTTCATAGGTAAAGACCTAGATTAAGACGAGCTATGGAGCCTGGCGTTGCTCGCCCTGATCAAATTGGAAGTCGTTCTGGAAGAAGCACAAAGAGATATAAGGTTTACGGTATGCATAGCCAATAATAGAAACTATGTTGAAAATTTGCTTCTGCAATAAATACGTAAGGGCCAAAACCGCACATCATAGCATTTTATACTTTAGCATAGCTAGCAGTTTAATTTTAATAAATAACGGCTCAAAACAAACAGTGGCGATAATAGTTTAAACAGACTTTATTTATTCAGTTTATTTGCTGCTTGCTACTTTGGTAGGTAGGTTAGGTATTTCAGTGAAAAAAATTAAAGTAGGTAACTATATTAACTGAATGATTCCGAAGTGAAGCCAGAAGGTCTGTAAGCGGCTTAACTTCTGCACTCGCACTTCCACACTTCTACAACAACTACATGATGTTTGAGCCGCTGAGTTGTTTGAGCTGAACAAGCTCAAGGTTGTAAATGAGCCGATTAACTGCAGGTAATTATTTCCCATGCCTAGCAGTAGTTAAGTGTTTTGATTGGGCTAAATATCTTTCATATCTTGACAGTCTAAATTGCGGCCAGTGCTGCCAGGTCCATTCCAGGGTTTGGCTATTTTTACTAATGTATTTTTTTTTTTTTTAAATTAAGCATTGTAGTCATAAACCTAGACACTTTAAATGCTTCTAGATACTTTGAATAGACACAAGTTGTCCGATAAAATAGGTGCGCATGTCACAGTGCTCAATAAATATCTTTTTTTTTTTAAAACTCAATAGAAATGTAATTTTTTTTTAACTTAGCAATTTATATGAACTACAAACTGCGACACGTATTTAAAATCCAAGGTTAATCCAAGATAAGCCTACAAAATAATAGCAGTTAAATGCTTTGAAATTGCGCTAGACCTAGCGCCAAAAGCGCCATTGTGATGGCAATGTACATTTCGGAGACTTCAAATTATTTGGGGGCTAGTTCGCCATCGCTAGCGAACTAGTTCGCTGGCGGTGTGTTCAAGCCTTAAAGAACTTGTATGTACTTTTTAAAAAGTGCGTTGGTCGTCCTTCCTTCATGTCATTCGTTTGGTCATGTCAACTGTCAATGTCTAATAAAATTGACAACTGATAGAGACTAGCGATGGGCGATTGCTTCAAAAAAAACAATCGAATGAATCGAAAATTGCGCTACTGCGCATTCGATTGTCGATTTAGTAGTTCCTCCCCATGATTATTCGAATAACAATCGACAAACTACTAACTACTATACATGTAAGTATGCGTGCGGTGCGGTGAACAGCGCTGCGGAAGGCCACGCGGGGCGGTGCATGCGGGGGCGGGACGGTGTTGCGTCGATTGTTTCTTAGTAATAATACTTCGGTTGCATTTAATGTTAACACGTAGGTAGTATATTTTAATATTTATGAATATACATTTTATAGAAATGTAAAATTGACCTTGTCAAGTAAAAAGTGTAGTTACCAAAATTATGTTAGAAGGTAGATTTCTAGCTATAAGTTGATTTTCTGTAAGAAAATTATATTTCAAATAAGCATCTTTATGTACCTTTTTTACTTCATATTTATTCTAGTCTGTGTTTTCCTTAGTTAGAAACTCTTTACCTACCCTTCTATTCGTAATTTGTAATACTTCAAAACAAATTAATTATTGTAATAACTTAATCGCATAATAACTGCATTAAGTAGCGGTGCACGGACTTAATCTATAAATTTGTAGCGCAGCGCACGCCCGACGCACCATCTTTTGTAACTACTGATTCAGTAGTACGCACGAAAATAGTAGTTAGGTGCTTTGCGTGAATGCGTGACCGCGCGGCACAAATAGTAGTTAGGTGCGTTGCGTGGTTGCGTGGCGCGACCGCGCGGCAAATAGTAGTTAAAATTGGTGCCAGTCATTGTCGCCGCGCGCTGCACGCCGCACGCACCGTCAGTCGATAACAATCGACTAGTTTCAATTGTTATCGACTTTTATCGACTGAACCGAACAATCGACTAATTCGATAAAATATAGTAGTAATCGCCCATCGCTAATAGAGACTGATAAGCTCTTATCAATTTTTTTTATCATGGCTGGCATGTTGCTAAAATTTTGTTTGCTGTGTTTTTAGCGTTCATTTAAATAACTGCGAGGTAAAAATTAGATAAGTTTAAGGAAATTGTGAATGGCTTTGTGTACGTCTTCCTTCGTAACTGAAACATTTAGCGATGCTCACCCTTAGAAAGTTAATTTCACCTGTGGTCAAACTACAAAAGCAAAGATATATAAACTATGCCCACTTGAGTACAATTTTGCCAAAGGTAAAGTAATTTATCCCCGCTTACCATAATTATCAATTTCTAAATTTCAATTGGCTTGAAATACCTCGACATAATATCATTTTGTTGAGTAAATAGGTTAGGTACCTACATCAATTTGGTACTCATCCTAACAAGATTTTAGGGTTCCGTAGCCAAATGGCAAAAACGGAACCCTTATAGATTCGTCATGTCTGTCTGTCTGTCTGTCCGTCCGTATGTCACAGCCATTTTTCTCCGAAACCGTAAGAGCTAGACTGATGAAACTTGGCGAGTAGATGTATTCTGTGAACCGCATTAAGATTTTGACATAAAAATAAAAAAAAAACTATAAATTTCGGGGGTCCCCATACTTGAAACTGAAACTCAAAAATTTTTTTTTCATCGAACCCATACGTGTGGGGTATCTATGAATAGGTCTTCAAAAATGATATTGAGGTTTCTAATATCGATTTTTTCTAAACTGAATAGTTTGCGCGAGAGACACTTCCAAAGTGGAAAAAAGTTGGTCCCCCCCCCTCTAACTTCTAAAGTAAGAGAATGATAATACTAAAAAAAATATATGTTGTACATTACTATGTAAACTTCCAACGATTTTTGGTTTGAACGAGATCTAGTCAGTAGTTTTTTTTTATACGTCATAAACCGTAAACCGCAATTTACCTTTCGACGAACTACAAGAACCTTATTATGTTACATCAAGTAACATAATATACAGGTTCTTGTAGTTCGTCGTGCTACGGAACCCTTCATGGGCGAGTCCGACTCGCACTTGGCTGCTTTTTTAGACTATGTGAGATGAGTTGGCCCTTTCATTTTATAAAATTAGTGGGATCTATTAAACTAAATACATAAATTGATTTACAGGAAGCCAAAATAAAAGTCGATAAATGGGACATTAACTATCTGAAAGTTGGGCAAGGGCCTCACAATGTGCTATGCGTTCCGGGGGCTCTTGGCACAATATGGACAGACTTCAAGCTCCAAATTGAAGGGTTTGACAGGGAGAAATTTACTCTGGTAGTGTGGGACCCTCCAGGATATGGCAAAAGTCGGCCACCTGATAAAGATTTCTCTGCAGACTTCTATGAAAAAGATGCTGATTATGCATCTGAATTCATGAAGGTATTTTCATACTGCTCAATCTGTGAATGTGTTTAATGTTTTAAATGAGAAGGTAGTTAATCCATCCAAGCTAGTTTTACAAAAATAAATATTATTTCAGGCATTGAATATACCAAAATATTCTGTACTTGGGTGGAGTGATGGCGGCACTACCAGCTTTATTCATGCTGCAAAGTACCCTGAATCTATAATCAAACTGGTAGCTTGGGGAACTAACTCGTTCATACTAGCTCATGAATTGGAATGGTATAGGAGTAAGTTTCCTACTGCTAACTGATTTTAGATAAACACTAAAGAAAATTATACAGAGAGCACTGATGGTCTAGTGGTAGCGGCCCCGCCTTCCGATCCGAAGGTCGTGGGTTCAAATCCAGTCGTGTACCAATGAGTTTTTCTGTCGAAAAATGTATGTGCACTGTGCCAGTACTCTCAAAATGGTGAAGGAAAACATCGTGAGGAAACCGGCGTGTCGTAGAACCTAAAAAAGTTTGAGCAACACGTGTCAAGGGTCACGCAAAAAGGGCCCACCAGCAGCCTACTTGCGGAAAAACTAGCCCGCACATCCAGTGCGGATGATAAAAAAAAAAATTATATATTTTGTTCTTAATTTTTGAATTAAATTACAGAGGTAAGAGATATTGCATCATGGTCAGACAAAATGAAAGCACCTTTCATAGAGATCTACGGTGAAGAACTCCTCGAGAGCTACTGGCATAAATGGAATGATGGAGTTATCGCTGTCTTTAATTCCAACAAGGGGAATATTTGTGCACATATGCTCAAGGACATCAAGTGTCCAACCTTCATTTTGTACGGAGAGAAAGACCCTATGGTTGATCCTGTACATGCAACTCATTTACTGACAAATATCTCTGACTCAAGGTTTGTGAAGACATTGCTTAAACTTTTTTTTATGGAAATTTATAGAAAAGATAAATTGTGTTTTTTTTTATTCCAGAGTACATCTGTATCCGAAAGGAAAACACAATATTCATATAAACTACGCTGAAGATTTCAACCAGAGGGTACAAGATTTCCTTTTGAAACCTTAATAATTGGTTGTGATTTTAAATGTTCCTATATTATTATGAAAAAATCAGTTAGATCAAAGATTTAGAATAACTTAAGTTAATTAAAAGATATAAATGGAATTCTTGAATTATATAATTTAGTGATAGCTATATCCGGAAACAGATTTAGTATATCACAAGAAGTCTTAAAGTAGCACCAAAGACAGAAAAATTTAGGATCAAGAGGCTGGCGCTGTACAGGCATGTCATGAGTCAGAGGCTTATGCTAGGTGATAGAATAAGAGGAGTTAACTAAAAGTGTAACAAAAATTCCCATATTTTATTTTCGTTTTTACTTCTTATAAGCATGTTTCATTTCAGAATAAAACAATTTACAATAACACATAATTTAAAATTGAAGTGACTCATTTAACTTACTGTACACATGAAACACCGGGGTCGCTGACCGCCGCAAACAAGCACTAACAATGTATGGCTAATCAGAATCACACAATTCACAGTTTTGTTCTGATATTACTTAAGAATGTTATTTTGCGACTAAATAATCAATCTCCTAGATTGGATATTGTTAGTGAAAACAAAATACTAAATTGTAAGATTCACTACAGACAGAAAGTGATAGGTCTATCTAATAAAGACTATCAGACAGCACAAATAATATCAACAATGCGAGTTTGTTTCCTGTGAATAAATATTATTGCACATTCACAATTGGCGAGTATAAAACATCATCTACGATCTGTAGAAGTTGTAAATCCTGAAGAACTACATAGAAGAGTATAAAAACTACATAGTAAGGCACACAACATGAGCTAGTGTCGTGGACACAATGGAAGCACATTGATCGCGCTTATTTACCATGACTGATGAATATTATTATGACTCCGAAATTTACGATTTACACAAACACACATTTACGAAACCTATTTCGATAAATACGTAAGAAAATAAACTGACAATATCAAACTTCCGCTTATCAAAGCTCATTCTTATTATAAATAATTTTTCTACAAATTATAGTATACAATGAATGGAACAACACTAGAAAGGACGGACGCCGGGCGTCCGCTTCTAACAGCACCATTGAGGCTACGTACTACACTGTGATCCATCCGTTACATATATTACACCAAATAACATTAATCTTACAAATACATAACGATACAATATTACATATTATCACTGGGATTATTAACAATACAGATTTAATTTAATATGTTACGTCGTTACGTTTACAAAAACTAATGTTTGAATAGAGAGTCAACGGCACACACTTTGTAAAAAAATCCTACAAGTTAGTCTCAGCGTCTCTTTCGTCACACGTACACGGGACCCTGGTTGTCGTTATCGTCTAGATTGATTTTATTCGTGTACCCGTCATCAAAAAACCGTCTGAAGGTGAACTCGAAGAATCCGTGGAAGGTTTTACCGTTGTCGAGGAGTTCCGAGTCGGATTTGTTGGAGTCTGAACTGGCGGAGTTCCTGAGTTTGTCGGGGTCGATGGGGTCGAAGTTGGAGGTGTCGGTGTCGTACTCGATGCGCGGGATGTAGGGCGCCACCTGGCGGCGCAGGCCCTTATCGAAGTCGATGGCGCGCAGGAAGGGATGGTGCTTCACCTCGCCCGCGTCCTTGCCGAGCCGCGTCTCCTGGCCCGAGCACAGCTGCAGGATCAGCTCCTTGCTCTCCGGAGACAGGTTCGCCGCGTCCGGGATGTGAAGCGTGCTCTGCCAGTTTATCACCTGCAAATGTAGATAGCAGATTTACCATTTTGCGAAAACTTAAAGAATTCTAAAAGGAATCACCCATTAAATCCACACGATATTCGCGCTAGTCCATCGCATAGCATATTTAAGAGGAAAGTTAAGGAGCACTATCTGTCTCTCTGAACTGTGACCCGTATTGTTATGTATTTTATGTATTGTATTTTATTATTATTATTTATGTATTATATGCCTATATTTATTTTGCATATTATTAAATTTATTCATTTATGTATTTTTATTATTTTTATAGTCACCTCTCCCTAGCCTCAAAGGTTTGCTGTAAGAAAACTCTACTCAGGGTTAAGCTCGCCTTTGTACATGTCCTCTATTTCTGTTCTTTTCCTATGTTTTGTATTGTGTGCAATAAAGAAATAAGAATTAAATTCAATAAAAATATTATTTAAGGGTGTGATCATGATCACTCTCAGAATGTGGAGTCTAGTGAATGAGGAACACATCATCTTACCATTTTATAAAGAAACGAAACTAACCTTTAGTTGCGTCTCGGCGGGCGTCGACGCTAGAAACGGCGGTGAACCAACCAGCATCTCATACAATATCACCCCGACCGACCACCAATCACAGAGTTGCGTGTACCCCGTCCGTTGCAACACTTCTGGCGCGATGTAGTTGGGAGTTCCGACGAGGGAATGCGCTAAGCACCGCTGGTGCTCCCGTTTCCTCCGCCTCTCGAGAGGTTTGAGTTGGTGGCATCGACACTCGCCCATTGCCCCCCATTCGCCTTCCACAGGATCCATTGAGTCTTGCCGGCCGTGTTCTAGAATTTGAATTTCAAATTTTATGTGAAAGGCGTATGACTACAAAAATCGGTTTTCGCAGACCAAATTAATTATCTCTATTTTGAAAAGTGGAATATTTTAATTTTTAAAACTTATGGCACAGAGACCTGACAGTGATATTTGTTCCAATGAAACTATTAACTCACCATTTCTTTGATAATATTTCGAGTTGTGGGTCCACCTGAAGCCTGTACACAGTCCGAAGTCCGTCAACTTGATGTGTCCGTCTCGGTCGATCAGAATATTATCGGGCTTGATGTCGCGGTGAATGAAGCCCATCTTATGGACGCTCTCCACCGCACACGTCAGCTCCGCTATGTAAAACCTCGCCAAGTTTTCCTCAAAGATGCCCAACTTGATGAGTAAGGACATGAGGTCGCCGCCCGGGATGTAGTCCATGACGAAGTAGAGGTTGTCCTTGTCCTGGAAGCTATAGTAGAGCTTGACGACCCACTCGTTGTCGGCCTCCGCGAGGATGTCGCGCTCCGCCTTCACGTGCGCCACCTGGTTCCGCTTCAGCACGTCCGCCTTGCGCAGCGTCTTCATGGCGTACAGGTGCGACGTGTCTATCTTGCGGACCAGCGTCACCTCGCCGAACGCGCCCACGCCGATCGGCTTTATCTTCGTGAACATCGACTTGTCCATTTTGGCGCGTTTCAGCCGGATGTAGTTGGACTCCTTCTGCGAGAGCATCTTGCGCATCTGGCACTGCGCCTCCGCGCTCAGACCGATCTTGGTCATCTCCTTCTCGAGCTGCATCCGGCGGAAGGTGCGCTGCTTGTACGACTTGAGAATGTTCTCGACGTGCTGCTCCATGAAGAACTTGAAGGCCTGCGGCGAGTAGTTGCGAACTTTGCAGTCGCGCCGCTCCTCCTCCTTCTCCTTGCTGATGTTGCGCCGCTCCGGGATCGGCGACTGGTGACGGATCTTGTCGGGCGCACGCGCGCCGCGCCGCTCGGGGCCACTTCCCACGCCGCCCGCCTCCTTCATCAGGTTGTTGGTGCAGTTCTGGTTGGGGCACTTGTTGTCGGCGGCGTGGCTGGGGCCCGGCGACGCCGAGTCGCCCGCGTACGGCGGCGGCTGCAGCGCGCGCTGCACCGCCAGCGCCTGGATCGTGAAGTCGTAGCTCGGCGGCTCGGCAGCGGGCGGCGCGGCGGCGGGGGACGCCGGCTTGGGAGGCAAGGCGTAGTGCGGCGGGGCCTTCTGCTGCATCGAGCTCGCGTACGAGGGCGGCGGCGGCGCGGCCGGCGCGATCGCCGTCTGCAGCACCGGCTTCTGCACCTGCGTACTCTTCACCGACTGCATGATGATCGGCGCCTGCACCGCTTGCCGTGCCGTCCACGCGGTCAGCGGCGCCGCGCGCGCTCCACCCGCGCCACCGCCGCCGCCGCCGCCGCCGCCCACCGGTGAGGCGGCGCCTGAGTAGGCGGACGAGGAAGGACTCTTGCGGTAGTCCTGCGAGGCGGGCGGGCTGGCCCGGTTCTGCATGGAGACCGAGTAGGAGGGCGGTGGGGGCACGCTCGCCGAGGGGTACGGCGGCGGTAGCTCGGCGCCGGGCGGCTGGTAGCCGGCGAGCGCCTGCATCTGCTGGCTGAGCTGCTGCTGCGCCTGCGGGCCGTTCTGCACGAGCATGGGCGCGGGGCGCGGCGCGGGATGCACGGGGGAGGTGCCGCGCGCGGGCGGCAGCGGCGGCGCGGGCGACATGCGCTTCATGAGCTGGTGGACGGCGGGCGGCACGGGCGGCGTGGAGGGGCAGCGCGGCGGCGGCGGCGGCGGCGGCGAGTACTGGCGCGGCTCGGCGCGCGGGGAGTCGCTGCGCGATGAGCCGGCTCCCGAGTCCAGCGCGGGCGACGCGCGGTGCAGGCCCAGCTCGCGCTCCAGGCTTGGCTTGCGGATGAGCTTGCCGAGGCTGCCCCCCTTTGAGAGCCCATTGTGTGGCTCCTGCTGCTTCGAAAGGCAGTCCAGCGCCACGTCAAATCGACCCCCTGCATATTTGAGGGCTCTTACTGCAGTATCCTGAAATTGGAATATTTAACATTATTTTAAGCATCAGTCAGTAGTAACTCTACCTTCTGGAGGTCATGGCTTAAATCTTACAAAGAACAAATATTTATGTGGTGAACAAACATAGATGATAGTTCTCTGTTATATTGCATTCTTAATAAATACATATTTGCAAAAAAATATAATACAATTTTATCAGCATCTACACTGGACATTATGGTTCCCATAGTCTTATCTCTCACAGCTCTGCCTAATTTGGGCTAAAGTTGTGTGGTGTGGCTAGTGTTTGTGGAATATCCACATGCCATGTAGGGATAACATTAGCTTATTTGTAAAAATAAAGATATTGACATAATTATCTTCGGTACAAACGTTCAGGTTGGTGGGGATCTGTAGTATCCCAGACTTAGCACAATCTATACCCTAAACTTTGAGAGGTAGTTACCATTGATAAAATAAAAAAATCTGTTTTAGATATGGTTTTCGTACATCTTTCCAATGGGTTCCCTATATTCTCTAACAAATATGACAACAAAAACTCTATACAACATTTTATAGCTTATTTGAAATATTGTCAAATAATGTAACTTTAGTGCCACACACATCAAGTGTTTTAATATCTAGTGTACTTGGGATTCAAAGTTTTTGATTTTTAAGGCGTATCTGTTCTATAACTTATTCAAAATTTTATGCTTGATTATTTTTATGGAATTAAATCAAGTAAACCTTACCTCATCAAATCCCAATGCAATGAGTTGATTCAAAGACTGGGGTAGCACATTCAGGTCCTTATCAAGACCATTAACCGATGATGTACTAAATCCAGAGCTCACTCCAGAACTGACAGTGCTAGCGGCTGACGATCCCGGAGGTTCCGAGTTGCCAATGTTAGCAAATGGGAGTAAAGAGTTTCTGATCTCGGCGAGCGCCTTCTGGTGGTAGCCGGAGCGCGTGGCCGTCTTGCCGGGCGCCGGCGGGTTCATGGCGCCCGCGCCCGCGCCCCAACGCCGCACCTCTCACCCCACGCCTCCCATCACAAAACAACACGCTGCCCGCTGTGCATCCCAGCCCTCACTGATCACTATCTCTCTTCATACAAACTATTTCACAGTTCACAATCACAGATCAACTCGTGGATCACAACTGTTTGTTACTCACTGCCTAGTCTGTGTTAGCATTGCTCTTTAAGGATCCACTATAAGTTCCCTTTTTTTCTGATTCTGAAATCAAACAATTTGTTTATTTACATAAGTTTCATTGCCTTCTCTTGAAGCACAAGGACACATAGCAGTGATTATTAATACCATTCAGTAACATTGACTCTAATAAGAATTATCAAAACAACATTGCCTAAACTCGATAACATCAAATAATTTAAAATAAACATATGATATTCAGGTGTGTAGGTACTACTTTGATTAAATTGAACTTAGGTATATTTCCAATTAAATAATTTGAGACAATGAGATGGGGTCTTCGTAGCTAAATGTTCCCAAAACCCTCAAAAAGAACATAAAGCTCACTAACAAGCTATGCTACAGGAATGTTCAACGCGAATCAATCATGACGTGCTGTGGAATGCCAAAATTAGAGTCAGCTTTATTTCATGTTTAATTCTCATTAAATAATTCAAGGCGTGTAAAAATACAACAACGGTGTTTACCTAAAGTTTTTTCACTTCCTTCGTATCCAAATATAATCAAAAATCGTCATAATCCCGTAAAATAAAATAACTCTCGGTGAGCTCTCACATTACCGATGACATCTTTCGTACACTCCACAAAATATGTTCCACTTATACAAAAAAATAAGCTTCTCCGAAAACTATCGTCAACTGCTTTTAGCTTTCGATTTTGTGTCGGAATTATTACAAGAAATACGAAAACAAAGAACTCTGAAACACAGACATGCAAGTTGGCAAACCATACAAAGCGACCATTTTGATTGAAGAATTATCACATTTTTTGTATGTTGGTAACAGAACAGCACAGACTAGCTATTGGATTCTCACTCAGTTCACCGTTTCTTCACATTGGATAAGGTTCATCCATGTGAGAACTTCGTCTAGGGATTTGTCGATTATGGTCTTGGATCCTCCAAGATTATGGTCGTGGTCGTACTCGTATCGAATCCCGAGATCGAATCGCATGGCCCGTGGCACAGACCACTTAAGCCGTAGTAGTGCTCTGTGCCACAGGCCATGCTCCGTAGTATAGGATACTGGCCAGTGGCCTTGGCAATTTAAAGACCAATGCCGATCGTAGGTTATTGAGAATGTTAGATGATATTAAATACCTATTTCTAGATTTCTGGCCTCCCCAGGGGGAATTTCGGAGGTAGAAACCATTCAAAATCAAAAGCGTCTTTCATCAGTAGAATCGCAAGGATCACTCTGAAAGCAGCACTTTCAGAGCAGTTATTGGAGAATCAAGTGGGATCTTAATATAGAGTTAAAGGGGTAATGTTTAGGGGGGAAAAAAGGGGGGGGAGTCCCCCCGGCACTTTAAGTACCTAATTTTTTGTTTTTTTTTTCTACTTTTAACTAAAAATCTTAATGCGGTTCACAGAATACATCTACTCGCCAAGTTTCATCAGTCTAGCTCTTACGGTTTCGGAGAAAAATGGCTGAGACATACGGACTGACGGACAGACAGACAGACAGACATACATGACGAATCTATAAGGTTTTCGTTTTTGCCATTTGGCTACGGAACCCTAAAAACTGATATTTCATACAAAATGTTCACGTATTACATGAATGCCTCAAGAGTCTGAATCTTTAGAAGGAATGTGAAGGTTTATTGGATTTAAGTCGCGCCACTTAATGAATAACGCAGGAAAAAGACTGAGGGAGTATGTAGGTAGGTATTGTTTGAGCATGCAATACCTACCTACCTACCTACCAGCTAAACTACCAAATAGGTGCGGGGTTTGCATTAGTAAACACCCTCCCCTCCACCTTTTTCCAGCGTTCTACGCAAACTCTAAATATTGATTAGGTAGGTAAACCTACCATCGGCATCGACAGGAACCTACGGGGTATCTTCCCTAACTGCCATAGAAGTTCTGTCGACTGCACTACAATGCTTAAAATTCGTAACTTCTAGGTATGTATAAGTAATAGTAAAGCAGCATTGCAATGGACTTACAAGACAAATGCTTTGTTGTATCGTATAGAGGCAAATGCTGAAAAATTTCGTGACAAAAAGTGATTGCATGGTTTTTTTTTTTAGTTTTTGGCCTGGTCACATTGCAAAGGACATTCACACCTCTAATTGACCTTGTGAAAATGATGAATTGTCTATGAGTACATTCTAGTGCAGCTGACTGTACTTACCTTTAGACTTAGCATCGCGACAACCTAAACCTAGTCTTCTATGAAATGTTCCTTCACAATTTATTTGATGTGAATTTAATTAAATTTATATCATCATCAGCCGTAAGTAGTCTACTGCTGGACATACTTAGGCCTCCCCTACACATTCCAAGAACGATTTATATTTATAGTACTTAACGAAAAGTGATAAACTATAATTAACTAAGTATCACTTTTTAGTGACTGTGCAGAACTTTTGTTATATCTCTGCGCAATTTGTGGTTTTGTTTGTGTTTGTCCACTGCTGCTGCGTCACAAAAATAATTCTGTCTGTGAGGGCAACAGAAACGAACGAATACGTTCTGGAAAAAATAAATTGCTATCCTTTACGCTCCGGAATCAATAGAAAGAGCGAGAAAACCTATTCGGCCACTGTCGGCAAAGCTCGAAAGTCATTGATTTTACACGACGCAGTTTCTATAAAAAGAGTTCGTCGCCATTTTGTAAGCGCATTTCAAAGCGAGCTATTGAAAAAGAAACAAGTGCGTGACTTTTTAGAGTTGTTCGATAGAGTGTATCATTCCTTTATAGTTTTTTCAAGAAAAATTCCAGTAAGCCCTAAAGAGGTAAGCAACTTTATATTTTAAGGAACGGAATTCTGATATTACTCACTCGTAGATTATTTCGAACCAACAAAGGTAATAGATACGACTTTAGTTTTAAAATGTAGGTTCACCGAAGATGTTTCGCCATTTTGCGTACAATTACTAGCAGTGGAATCAGCAAATTAAGGAGCGTATGAATAGTTTCCTTTTGTTTTGCAAATCAAATCCATCAGTATCGTGCTGGTAGATAAGATCTGAGTACCTATAATAAAATAGGCATGATTATCTAGAATATGACGACGTGACCTAAATAATAGTGCGTCATCATACTCATCATTGATAATAACAACGGGGAAGTGGGAAACTTTAGCCAGTGGAATGAAGGTTTTTACTACTTTATTATTGTTACACTACCTATTAATATCTTGCGGAAGTGGTGAGATTCGCTAAAAGGTAGGTAGGTAGGTAGGTAACTAACATAATGAACAACCATACCTTATAGGCAGTTGGACCCAAAAAACATAAATACAGCCATAGAGACAGTCGGCACCGCAAATTGATGCCTTTTTCATAATTTCGTTTTTTAAGTAAAAGTATACCTAGTAGTACCTAGGTATACTTTTACTTTACAATCAATCCAGCCACAATCAAACGTCAGGCAGGTACCTACCTTGTTAGGTATAAAAGGGCCAGCGTAAATTGGGGGGGTCTGAAGCATACCAATTTATATCTTCCGATCATCATTTACCTACCCTGTTGCCTGTAGGTACCTAGGTACTTATTAAGTAAGTTTATGTCTAAGTAACTTGCCTCAGTTATTGCATCAGCATTTTGAGCATCGGATAGGTACAAAATTATACCTATCTATATATATAAATCTTTCGTGTCACAATTTGGAACGCGGTAAACTCCGAAACTACTGAACGGATTTCGATAAAATTTTGCAACTGCCTAAAATATGGTCGGACTTAAAATATAGGATAGTTTATGTTCATTATTTAGGTGTTATTAATTTATAAGGGGCAAAAGTTTCGAAATCTATGTCTATCCCTTTCTATCACGTAGGGACTTATATATGTCTATCCCTTTCTATCGCTTAGGGATTTTTCTGAAAATTCTCGACTTTGACGAGAACAGAATGCACATAGACGCTCTAGAATGATCTGGAATAACCAAATTTAAAGTCGGTTAGCATCCGGAATGCTCCCACCCAAACGTTAGTAATCCAGAATTATCTAGAATACTCAAATATAACCATGCAAACGGTTCTGAATTCTAGATTTGGACAAAATGTTCTAGAAAATAGTGCTCCTAAACGTTATAGAATGTTCTTTCATCATCATCATCAATTGATATCAGTCCACTGCTGGACGTAGGTTCACCTTGAGTAACATAGGCTATATTTATGTGTTTAAAAAATAAATGTCCACCCGTGCGAAGCCGGGACAGGCAGCTAGTGTTATCTAAATATTATACCTATTCTGTTAAAATGACGAGTAGGTAATTCCTAGTAAAATAAATGTGGTGAAATCTTTCGTAGGTACCTACCTATAGTTTGAGTAAACAATCATGAGTATAGTAGGTAATAAATATTCCTGACTCTAATTACCTACCTACCTAATTGTATTAGGGTAATATGGCCAAATATCGGCCCCCTAACGGATTTTTTGGATTCAACTCCTTATAAAAAAAAAAATACTGACTATTAGCCTCTGATTCTTTTTTTGTTAGGTGAAGAAATTCATTGGTTTTAGTTGTACATGACAAAACACTATGGAATTCAACAAATGCTTTAAATATTTAATATTTATTCATAATATACCACTTTTTCCAAATATCAGCCCCCTTTTCCCTAAATACAGCCCACGCACTACCTAATATCAGCCGCTATGATTACAAAGGTTTTTTTTAGTGTGTGTGTGTACCCACACAACTCTAGATGGAAGGATTATGAAGAAAAATAGGGTGGCCAAAAATTTTGTTCACATATGGTACAAATCAAACAAAGTTAAAATAGTTCGCATCTCAATCATTATATTCTTTAATTACTAATAACTCGAAACAAAATAACGAAAGGTTAATCTTCTGTAACATAATTAAACATCATCTTCTATCTATACCTAATAAATTATAGTTTAAAAAACTAAAAAAAACGCTTTTATAACTAATTGAACTAAATAGTTAAAAATAAAACTGTAATAATCAATTGAAAATTTATATTATTGTAAAAAAGCGTGGGGTGCTTTTTATAATAACTTCAGATATAATAAACTATTGATAAAATATTTACAACAATCAAAATCAAGCCCCCCACGCTTTTGTACAATAATATAAATTTTCAATTGATTATTACAGTTTTATTTTAACTTTTTAGTTCAATTAGTTATAAAAGCGTTTTTTTTTAGTTTTTTAAACTATACTTAATTTTTTTTTACTTTTTTTTTTTCATGTATTTTTTTTTCATATTATTGCATTGTCATCGACCTTTGACAGGTGTGCAAAGTTTGAATCAAATCTGATCGTTCAAAGTAGGTTTTTTTTTTTTTTTTTTTTTCTTTACATTTTTTTTTTTTTTCATATTATTGCATTGTCATCGACCTTTGACAGGTGTGCAAAGTTTGATTCAAATCTGATCGTTCAAAGTAGGACAAAATCGAGCTCAAAGGGGTCGGTTACATACATACATACATACATACAGGTGAAGCTAATAAAAGCGTTATAAAAAACGAGTAGGCATCAGTCTTAAAAAATAACTATAAATTAAATATAGTTATTTTTACTTATCTGTTGACAATACTACAAAATATACAATAACTAGCGGTCGCCCGCGGCTTCGCTCGCCAATACCGTTCCCGTTGAAAAAAAAAACCTTTTAAACCTTCTCTGGACCTCCACAAATCATTCAAGACCAAAATCAGCCAAGTCGGTCCAGCCGTTATCGAGTTATAGCGTCAGGAACGAAAACCCGACTTCTTTTTATATAGTAGATTAGTAGTTGTACCTAATATCACGAAAGCATAGTCACCCTAAAGAAAGTGCAGGCTGGATTTAGGATTTTCGATCGGAAAGCAAATTCTTATTGTCAGCCCCCCTGCCGATATTTAGATTTGAATGTAAAACCAAACCCTATATCCAGCCGGGTGGTTTTTTAATTAAATAATGAATATGAATAAAAAAAAGTTATTTCATGATATTCTTTAGTTCGTCTTCTATTCTAGACAAGTAAAATATTTCATGGATTATAGTTCTAATATAATGAAAATCCTTATCCCGTGAAGTCGTCGATGCTTGGTTCGAGAGACAGCTACTGAACAAATCAAGCACGCGCACTCTCGCCTGTGTTCAATCGACGACTGATTGAATGAGTTAAAACTTAGCTCGACCAAATTGATATCGTCTATGGCGTATAATATAAGGTTCATTTTGGGTAACAAAGAAATAGCATAGTGTAAATCGTTTACAATTCTAGCTTGATTTTTCGGAGGCGGCTGGTAATTGGGGGGTGGCTGGATTTAGGGCATGTTACCCTATCTCTTTAGGTAGGTATGGTATCTTGAACAGTGTGTACTGTGTAGCCAGCCACAGAATAAGATAATAGTAGGCGAACTGCGAAGCGAGGCCGCCTGTAGTACCTACCTACCTTACTATAAAGTTATTGATCGTTAGTGTGCCGCGTCGGTCGGGGCGTTGGCATAGGATGAGTGGACGACGCATGCGCCTTTGTGTTTGTTCGCTACCGCCTACCGTTAGGAAATAAATAATAATAATAATAATAAATATTGTGGACAATTCACACAACACTACCCAGCCCCAAACTAAGCAGAGCTTGTAATATGGGAACCGGATAGCTGATATAATACTTGAATACATTTTTTTTTTGTAAATACATACTTAGAATACAATATAACACCCAGACAGAGAACAAACATTTATGTTCACCACACAAATATTTGTTCTCGGTGGGGATCGAACCCACGACCTACGGCGCAGAAGGCAGAGCTACTACCAACTGAGCTAGAGGCCAGTGATTGAACTAGAGGAAATGTTCTCGAATTGTAATCACGAACCGGAAAACAAAATGTAGGTCGCCTACCCACCGCGGCGGCGGCTCCGAATTATTCTTTGAAATGTTTAGGGGAGGCCTTTGTCCAGCAGTCTACTAAGTACTTCAGGCTGATGATGAGTTTTTGTTTGTAGCAGACGTGTTGTTATGTAGGTAAGGTGACTGACTGGCAATGTGGTACTGTCAGCTGCAATAGAATGCATACCATTTATTTTCAAGTATGGAATCGCAGCAATAAATCATAAATCATTTATTTTCTTCAATGGTGATATCCCTACAAAAGAAATGCTGCGCGGTTTCATTATAAAAGTTGTTCATTGTACACATTTTAGTGTAGCCAACTGTACTTGGTCGCGTGGAACTGGCACCTAGACTCACCTAGCTTTAAGACGTTTCAAAGTGATTCTTGTATCGTATTGAATAAACGCTTATTGAATCTTGAATCTTGAATCTTGCTGTAGCAGATAAGTACATTCACCTTGAAACTAAGGTCATTGAACTTTAAAGAGCTTATGCCAAGGATTTGGTTTGATGAACATGCTAGCTCGGTTATTGATCTACCTACTTATTTTTAGATCAAACATTACAGAATATTTATCTTTTGTTACAGGTCAATATGCAGATCTTTGTGAAGACATTGACTGGGAAGACTATCACCCTTGAGGTCGAAGCTTCAGACACAATCGAGAACGTAAAGGCCAAAATTCAGGACAAGGAAGGCATTCCCCCAGACCAGCAGAGACTTATCTTCGCCGGCAAGCAGCTTGAGGACGGGCGTACCTTATCAGACTACAATATCCAAAAAGAGTCCACTCTTCATTTAGTGCTGCGTCTGCGTGGTGGTATGCAGATCTTCGTTAAAACTCTCACAGGCAAGACCATCACCCTTGAGGTCGAAGCTTCAGACACAATCGAGAACGTAAAGGCCAAAATTCAGGACAAGGAAGGCATTCCCCCAGACCAGCAGAGACTTATCTTCGCCGGCAAACAGCTAGAGGACGGGCGTACCTTATCGGACTACAATATCCAAAAGGAGTCCACTCTTCATTTAGTGCTGCGTCTCCGTGGTGGTATGCAGATCTTTGTGAAAACACTGACAGGCAAGACCATCACCCTTGAGGTCGAAGCTTCGGACACAATCGAGAACGTAAAGGCCAAAATTCAGGACAAGGAAGGCATTCCCCCAGACCAGCAGAGACTTATCTTCGCCGGCAAACAGCTAGAGGACGGGCGTACCTTATCGGACTACAATATCCAAAAGGAGTCCACTCTTCATTTAGTGCTGCGTCTGCGTGGTGGTATGCAGATCTTCGTTAAAACTCTCACAGGCAAGACCATCACCCTTGAGGTCGAAGCTTCAGACACAATCGAGAATGTTAAAGCCAAAATTCAAGACAAGGAAGGCATTCCCCCAGACCAGCAGAGACTTATCTTCGCCGGCAAGCAGCTTGAGGATGGGCGTACCTTATCTGACTACAATATCCAAAAAGAGTCCACTCTTCATTTAGTGCTGCGTCTCCGTGGTGGTATGCAGATCTTCGTGAAAACACTCACAGGCAAGACCATCACCCTTGAGGTCGAAGCTTCAGACACAATCGAGAATGTTAAAGCCAAAATTCAAGACAAGGAAGGCATTCCCCCAGACCAGCAGAGACTTATCTTCGCCGGCAAGCAACTTGAAGATGGACGTACTCTGTCCGACTACAATATCCAAAAAGAGTCCACTCTTCATTTAGTATTGCGTCTCCGTGGTGGTATGCAGATCTTCGTAAAAACATTAACTGGTAAAACTATAACACTGGAAGTTGAGGCCTCTGATACAATTGAAAACGTCAAAGCAAAAATCCAAGACAAGGAAGGCATTCCCCCAGACCAGCAGAGACTTATCTTCGCCGGCAAACAGCTCGAAGACGGACGTACTTTGTCCGACTACAATATCCAAAAAGAGTCTACCCTTCATTTGGTATTGCGTCTCCGTGGTGGTATGCAGATCTTCGTAAAAACATTAACTGGTAAAACTATAACACTGGAAGTTGAGGCCTCTGATACAATTGAAAACGTCAAAGCAAAAATCCAAGACAAGGAAGGCATTCCCCCAGACCAGCAGAGACTTATCTTCGCCGGCAAGCAGCTTGAGGACGGGCGTACCTTATCAGACTACAATATCCAAAAGGAGTCCACTCTTCATTTAGTGCTGCGTCTGCGTGGTGGTATGCAGATCTTCGTTAAAACTCTCACAGGCAAGACCATCACCCTTGAGGTCGAAGCTTCAGACACAATCGAGAATGTTAAAGCCAAAATTCAAGACAAGGAAGGCATTCCCCCAGACCAGCAGAGGCTTATCTTTGCCGGCAAACAGCTAGAGGATGGGCGTACCTTATCTGACTACAATATCCAAAAAGAGTCCACTCTTCATTTAGTGCTGCGTCTCCGTGGTGGTATGCAGATCTTCGTGAAAACACTCACAGGCAAGACCATCACCCTTGAGGTCGAAGCTTCAGACACAATCGAGAACGTGAAGGCCAAAATTCAGGACAAGGAAGGCATTCCCCCAGACCAGCAGAGACTTATCTTCGCCGGCAAACAGCTAGAGGACGGACGTACTCTGTCCGACTACAATATCCAAAAAGAGTCCACTCTTCATTTGGTATTGCGTCTCCGTGGTGGTATGCAGATTTTCGTAAAAACATTAACTGGTAAAACTATAACACTGGAAGTTGAGGCCTCTGATACAATTGAAAACGTCAAAGCAAAAATCCAAGATAAGGAAGGCATTCCTCCAGACCAGCAGAGACTTATCTTCGCCGGCAAGCAGCTTGAGGACGGGCGTACCTTATCTGACTACAATATCCAAAAAGAGTCCACTCTTCATTTAGTGCTGCGTCTCCGTGGTGGTATGCAGATCTTCGTGAAAACTCTCACAGGCAAGACCATCACCCTTGAGGTCGAAGCTTCAGACACAATCGAGAACGTGAAGGCCAAAATTCAGGACAAGGAAGGCATTCCCCCAGACCAGCAGAGACTTATCTTCGCCGGCAAACAGCTAGAGGACGGACGTACTCTGTCCGACTACAATATCCAAAAAGAGTCCACTCTTCATTTGGTATTGCGTCTCCGTGGTGGTATGCAGATTTTCGTAAAAACATTAACTGGTAAAACTATAACACTGGAAGTTGAGGCCTCTGATACAATTGAAAACGTCAAAGCAAAAATCCAAGATAAGGAAGGCATTCCTCCAGACCAGCAGAGACTTATCTTCGCCGGCAAGCAGCTTGAGGACGGGCGTACCTTATCTGACTACAATATCCAAAAAGAGTCCACTCTTCATTTAGTGCTGCGTCTCCGTGGTGGTATGCAGATCTTCGTGAAAACATTGACAGGCAAAACCATCACCCTTGAGGTCGAAGCTTCGGACACAATTGAAAACGTAAAGGCCAAAATTCAAGACAAGGAAGGCATTCCCCCAGACCAGCAGAGACTTATCTTCGCCGGCAAGCAGCTTGAGGACGGACGTACTCTGTCCGACTACAATATCCAAAAAGAGTCCACTCTTCATTTGGTATTGCGTCTCCGTGGTGGTATGCAGATTTTCGTAAAAACATTAACTGGTAAAACTATAACACTGGAAGTTGAGGCCTCTGATACAATTGAAAACGTCAAAGCAAAAATCCAAGATAAGGAAGGCATTCCTCCAGACCAGCAGAGACTTATCTTCGCCGGCAAGCAGCTTGAGGACGGGCGTACCTTATCTGACTACAATATCCAAAAAGAGTCCACTCTTCATTTAGTGCTGCGTCTCCGTGGTGGTATGCAGATCTTCGTGAAAACATTGACAGGCAAAACCATCACCCTTGAGGTCGAAGCTTCGGACACAATCGAGAATGTTAAGGCCAAAATTCAGGACAAGGAAGGCATTCCCCCAGACCAGCAGAGGCTTATTTTCGCCGGCAAACAGCTAGAGGACGGGCGTACCTTATCTGACTACAATATCCAAAAGGAGTCCACTCTTCATTTAGTGCTGCGTCTGCGTGGTGGTATGCAGATCTTCGTTAAAACTCTCACAGGCAAGACCATCACCCTTGAGGTCGAAGCTTCAGACACAATCGAGAATGTTAAAGCCAAAATTCAAGACAAGGAAGGCATTCCCCCAGACCAGCAGAGGCTTATCTTTGCCGGCAAACAGCTAGAGGACGGACGTACGCTGTCCGACTACAATATTCAAAAAGAGTCTACCTTGCATTTAGTTCTCAGATTGAGAGGTGGAATTTAATCAATTGAAATTTTAACAGTTCTATGTTACGAATTAAAAGCTTTTCAATCGTGCATTATCTTTTCTTTTTGTATTGTCCCAGGGCCCCAGAACATAGGTATGGGTGGTATGGTGTAAGTTAGATATAAGTCACTTTGTTTGAAATTTGGCAAGGAGATCGATAAATATATCTTGGGGTGGAGTGTTAAAAGAAGGATGGAGGTTGAAAATTTTTATGGGCAATCCACAATTGCTGGAGTTATATATTTCTAGAGGGCATGGAACAAAAATATTTCGTCTAGCGGAAGCTAACTGCATATTTAATTAGAAAAAAAATTGCATTTCATAATTAATTGATTAATTTGGTAAAATGCTAAATAACGGTACATAAGTATTTCTTTTAAATCGGACACTGTTAATTAGCATTAATGTATCCCTATGATCCCTATGGTGCTTTCGATCGGTATGATATTTTTTCTCGTGTAACGAGTTCGATTCCCGGTTCAGCCATATAAATTATTTAAATATCTACCTATATGAATGCAGTTAAAATTGTAATGATTTTTAAATTCAAATACTTACTTAATATCTTCTTTCAGTAAAATGTTCTATCTACAATATTCAAGATACTTTCTCTCCATGATTCCTCCAAGTCTCCATGTGATACTGACTTACACTTATGAACTATGTATGTACCTGAACGTATAGTATTATCTTATCTGTGCCTGAACTAAACCATCTATAGGAAATAAAAGCGGCGCTCCTATATTTACGCAATATTCACCACGGCATGTTTATCAAAACTTTTTTTTAATTTTAATTTGAGCTTTCTGGGTTAAAGTTTTCTGTAATATTCCACTATCTTTCTTCATCTTCTTTCTTTATTCTTTCTCTGTAAGATTATTTAAGTTAAATCTTACTGCATTCATCTATTATCGATTTTTAATTAAAGCTTTCATCATTTTTTAATAATAAGTTGATGATACACACTAGCAAACATTTAGCAAACATTTTTTTTAAGGAAGTCAAATCTTCTCCTGCCTTGGCTTTTACCGAATGCAACTAGAATGTAAAAAAAAAAAGCGGTGTTTCTCACGACATGGAATAAAGGATAGTTAGTATGGGATAAGGTTCAGGATAGGGTGATGATGATGTTAGATTTCGTGAATCTAAGATATTTCCGAATTACAGATACGCTAGTAGTTACTATGACACGGGGTGCTTGCTACTAACTGTTATCTATTCTGTGACGGTTCACAGAATAGATAATAGTTAGTAGCAAGCATCCCAAGGCGTTTTTCGTGACTGTAGATTTTATGAACTAGCGGCTGCCCGCGGCAGGCTTTGCCCGCGTAGTAGGTCATTGCTAACATCCATCCTGTGGAATGTTTGTTTTATTTACCTACATGATTTTGTAGATCTACTGCATTTAGTTAGGTATTATGAGTAAGGTGGGCACTGATGCCAACGAGCTTACCTGATGGTGGATTCAGAAGCTGAATACCTATGTTTAAAATGATTACCAGCTCTTAGGTAGGTAGGAGTTCTGTGTGTAAAATGGGACTTCTCAGCAAATAGGTACCTAGATAGACTTGTCTACCTACATAGAGGTACCTTTTCATCATCATAAGCCTACCTTATTTAGGTACCTACCTATTATGAATAAGGTAGACAAGGCACTGATGCCAACGAGCTCCGGCAAATTCATCATCCACACTTGATGTGCGGGCTGGTTTCCGCAAGGCCTCTAGTGGGCCCTTATTGCGTGGCGCTTGACACGAACGAGTTGCTCGAACTTTTGTAGGTTCTACAACACGCCGGTTTCCTCACAATGTTTTACTGGCATAGTGCACATACATTTTTCTACAGAAAAACTCATTGGTACACGACTGGATTTGAACCCACGACTAAGGATCGGAAGGCGGGTCCGCTACCACTAGACCACCAGTGCTCTCTGCCAACGAGCTTACCTGATGGTGGATTCAGAGGAGCGTGTAATCATAATACTTAATCATATTATGTATAGGTAGGCGTTCTGTGTGATAGTGGGACTTCTCAGCAAATAGGTAGGTATGTACTTATAGGTACTTAGGTAGGTAACATTTCATCATCATTATTATACAGATTTGTATTTTGTAACGAATAAACTCAAAAACTACTGGACTGATAAATTTCTTTCACCTCTTTAATGCTGAATTATCCCCGAGTAGCATAGTTACATTATATCTAGTTCGAGCAAATGAAACCTACAGGAAATGAGTCTCTTTCACCAATAACTCTGCATCTGTAGTTTAGTAACTACTGAGTAGTTCGACAGTTGGTACAAATAAAATGAAATGAAATATATTTATTTGCAAGAAGTATGGTACAATTATAAGATCATAGGGTATGTAAATAAGTGGCTCACATACTTCATCGGCGACCAATATACAAAATTCAAACAAAAAGTAGAAAATATAAGTTAAATTAAAATAAATCAGTGTGAGAATAATAACAATAATCAATTCAGAATAATAATTCTTCAAGAAAATATAAAATAATTTAAATGAAATCTTTAACGCTATAAAAACATTTATACAACATTGTAGATATCTTTAGTAGGTAGTTACTCCATCACACACTTAAAGCAAGTTTCTTCATTCACAATCTGACCTATCACACTTTTGGCAGGGTTATAAACACACATCACACACCCACTAAAGTCGGGTCTACCACCTTCTAGCGCTAAGTTTGACACACATCTTCAGCCCACTGAAGATGAAAGCCCACGAGGTGTCTGGCATGCGCCAGAGGTGTCCAGCCCTGAAGAATTAAATGTTCTTCTCATTATTGATGACTGCCCAGTTGTAACTATGCGTAGGAGTTGACTATGAGCGGTTGGTTCCCAACGCTGCTGGAGGTATTGGAGTCGTCTGTGCTGTAGGAAATGGTAAATACTCTTCAGATGATAATAATAAGACAGATGATTAATTACCGATGCTGTTGCAGCCATCGCATTTCTGTCTTATTTAATATTCCGGTGGATTTTATTTCGTAAATATTAGCTCGTATCTCGAAATAGCCTAGCAAGAAATATAGAACAGTAGCAAGCAGAAGCAAGCATGACATTGACCTCTTGATATTTGACATTTTGAGATGTCAGTTTTGACAGTTTAAATATAAGATTTACGCACACAAATGTAGATATACATACGTATACGCACACATACACCATAGAAATCTGCTTCTTCTTTTTTCGTGAAAATAAGATCGGCCAAATAAAATAGTGAGTATGTGGCATATCCGTGGGACGCCCTGTCTCAAAAGAACGAGTTCGTGTAACTTGGCGAGTCTGAACTGACCCGTTTTTTGCGAAAACGGCAAATAGAAGATTGGCCAAACGGCTAACTTCAGGGACCCGCCAAGTGTAACGCCGAGGCCCTAAGTAGATTTATAAAATTTCTTTGCACCGCGTGCCGGCATTTTTGTAGTAGGTGAAGTTCAAACTTATGCTCGCCTCGTATTCAGAAACAGTGCTTGGAGTCTGAGTCTCAAGGAATATAATACTCTCTACGAGAGCTGTCTCTTGACACTTTTCAATGGGGAACTGTCTTTTAGCCTATGCTTGAGTCTGAACTCAGCACTTTGATGAATACGGGCCTAGACCAACACCCGAACTTTTCGAGCTTATAACCAGAACCCAACCACCACCGACGACACCTACACCGATTCTTTAAATACCATGGAAGGGCCCTTCCGCACAGCTTCACTGTGAGGTTTTTATTTCCGCAATTATATTAGTTAGTAGTTAGTAGTGTGTGCAAACCTTAGACAATTTAACATAAGGTGCAAACTGGCTCAGATGATGATGATTTCCGCACTCGGAGTTACACCTCATACAGGTCAAAAAAAACCTCACAAAGAAATATCGCAGTGCGGGCTGCGGGCGGGAAACTCATTTCTATTTTAGCTAGAGCTTAGACAATTTAGATCTAGAGTGACTTTTCAATGCCATTTCGTTCGACCGAGTCGGAATGGCATTGAAAATCGGACCGGACGGAAACAAACAGGGAACATACGCTTGGCCGGTCTGAAGCTAGCCGCTTAGCGAATCTTTCGTCAGTTATTGGCCATTTCCGCACAAACAGCTTACTTCAGCACCGCCTAAACTCTGAACATATTGAGCACTTTGAGCAGTCAGTACTCTGTTGTCTATTCTATTCTGTGCTATCTTTGTCTAGTCTATGATGCTATGACGTATTGTTGTTATTGATTTGATTGTGTGGATTTGGTGTTTTGGCGACTGGTTTTCATGCATTAATTCCTCATACTTATTTTCTGCAAGAGTTTCTCGCTCCGAAATGGTTTTCAGAGATGGTTTTTTCTAAGTAGGTAGTTCTATAAAATTTGTTTCTCGTAATCTTCGAAAGAAAACGGCCGATCTTATTTTCACGAAAAAAGAAGAAGCAGATTTCTATGGTTTATGTGTGCGTATAAGTATGTATATCTACATTTGTGTGCGTAAATCTTATATTTCAACTGTCAAAACTGACATCTCAACTGTCAAATGTCAAGAGGTCAATGTCATGCTTGCTTCTGCTTGCTACTGTTCTATAATTCTTGCTAGGCTATTTCGAGATACGAGCTACTAAAATCATCCGGAATATTAATAAGACCGAAATGCGATGGCTGGAACAGCATCAGTAATTAATGATCTGTCTTATTATTATCATTTGAAGAGTATTTACCATTTCCTACAACACAGACGACTCCAACGCCTCCAGCAGCGGTGGGAACCAACCGCTCCTATGCAACTCCTACGCATAGTTAAAACTGGGCAGTCATCACTAATGAGAAGAACTTTTAATTCAGGGCTGGACACCTCTGCCAGCCACCTCGTGGGCTTTCATCTTCAGTGGGCTGAAGATATGTGTCAAACTTAGCGCAAGAAAGTGGTAGACCAGACTTTAGTGGGTCTGTGATGTGTGTTTAAAACCCTGCCAAAAGTGTGTGAAGTCAGATTGTGAATGAAGTAACTAGATAAATGTGTGTGATGAAGTAACTACCTACTAAAGATATCTACAATGTTGTATCAATGTTTTTACAGCGTTAAAGATTTCATATAAATTATGTTCCATTTTCTTTAAGAATTATTATTCTGAATTGATTATTGTTATTATTTTTTTTATTTGGTTCAAAAAACACAACTAAAGAAAATAAAACCACAGAAAGAGAAGAACATTGAGTAAAGGTACCGCTACACAAGAAATCATAAGAGAAAATAAAACATAGAACACATAGGTACAGAAACACATAGAAAAAAATAGGTACACACATAATCCTAGTTCTATTGCTGAAAAGGGTGCCGACAGTATCCAATTAGGTATACTTATAAGTATTTGTTTATGAGCCAAAATGGTCCTCACTCAGCTTAGATGCTACTTCACCTTCAAAAAGGGGATGAGGAAGCTGGGATCTAATAATTGTACCATACTTCTTGCAAATAAATATATTTCATTTCATTTCATTTGTAGGTACCACCTGTTGAACTACTCAGTAGTTACTAAACTACAGTACAGATGCAGAGTTATTGGTGAAAGAGACTCATATCCTGTAGGTTTAATTTGATTGAACTAGGTATAATGTTATTCAGGGATAATTCAGCATTATAGTGGCAGAATAAATTTATCAGTCCAGTAGTTTTTGAGTTTATTCATTACAAAAATACAAATCTGTACAATTTATAATAATGATGATGATCCACAGTAGCCCAAACAAGAGATGAATGGAGAGAAGGAAAAGAGGTCTTTGCCCTGCAGTGGGACACAACAGGCTTTTAATAATAATAATAATGATGATGATAAGTTACCTACCTAAGTACCTATAAGTACATACCTACCTATTTGCTGAGAAGTCCCATTTTCACACAGAATGCCTACCTACATTATATGATTATAATGATTACCAGCTCCTCTGAATCCACCATCAGGTAAGCTCGTTGGCAGAGAGCACTGGTGGTCTAGACGTAGCGGACCCGCCGTCCGATCCGCCTAAGGTCGTGGGTTCAAATCCAGTCGTGTACCAAGTAGTTTTTCTGTAGAAAAATGTGTGTGCACTATGCCAGTAAAACATCGTGAGGAAACCGGCGTGAAAGTTCGAGCAACACGTTGGTGTCAAGCGCCACGCAAAAAGGGCCCACTAGAAGCCTTGCGGAAACCAGCCCTCAGTGCCTTGCCTACCTTATTCATAATACCTAACTAATTATGCAGTAGATCTACAAAATCATGTAGGTAAATAAAACAAACATTCCACAGGGCCGTTATTCGCTATTGCCAAACCACGCGCGATACGTGAACACGTTAAGACATCGGCTTAGCAATCGTCGGATTTTTAAGAGCGAGTCGAGTAAACCAGGCGGACGGAAAATAGGTATTTACTGCGGCTCGCTAGTTGTGTGCGTACTCACGCACACAATGATAGGTTCGCTCGACGCCGTTTACACCTAGTGTGGCAAAAGTAGGTAACCCATGATTTGAAAAAAATGTTGTTTGGTTGAGTGACTTATAGAGACGAAATTTTGTTTACGTTATGCCAGAAAGTAAAATTCATCTCTCTAAAAAAAACAATCTGAGGTCAGTTTACAAAATAATTACATTTTCATTTCACTTTTCTTTTAGGTTTTTTAATAATAGTAATAAATAATAAATATTGTGCACAATCCACTCCACACTATCTAGCCTCAAACCAAGCAGAGTTTATACTATAGGAACCAGACAGCTGATATAATACTTAGCATATAATTTTTTTTTTTGAATACATACTTAAAATACAATATAACACCCAGACAGAGAACAAACATTTGTATTCACCAAACAAATGTTTCTTCTCCGTGGGGATCGAACCCACGACCTACAGCGTAGAAGGCAGAGCTACTACTAACTAAGCTGAGAGGCCAGGTTTTCGTTTCATTTTCAACTATATTTGCATATTTGTGAATAATATTTTTGGTGGTAAGTTCATACCCCGCTAAGCAGCAAAAGCTGAGCCAGGGCCTATTTGGCATAACATGTACCTAGCGCGGGACGTAGTTGTTTTTTTTTATTATGTGCTAAGATAGCAAGTAATTACTCAATTATTTGTGTTAGAATTTTTTGTTCATATTTTAGTTTTGATTTTGTCAATGTTCCGTTCTGTGTACCTATGTTATGTTAAATAAATTTTCTTTCTTTCATACTTTCATTCATTTTGGATCCAAGATGGCAGCTTCATTTTTATCCTAAATAAATGATAATTATGGGTATCGATTTAGAGGTTGTTGGGGGCTCTGATTGTGGATTTGACATTTATTTTTGAATCCAAGATGGCGGATTCTTTTTTTTTCATAAATATTTGATATGGGTATCGTTTAATGGGTTTTTGGGGGTGCTGATTCCGAATCTGCCATTCATTTTTGAATCCAAGATGGCGGATTCTTTTTTTTTCTTAAATATTTGATATGGGTATCGTTTAATGGGTTTTTGGGGGTGCTGATTCCGAATCTGCCATTCATTTTTGAATCCAAGATGGCGGATTCTTTTTTTTTCTTAAATATTTGATATGGGTATCGTTTTATGGGTTTTTGGGGGTGCTGATTTTGAATCTGGCATTCATTTTTGATTCCAAGATGGCGGATTCTTTTTTTTCTTAAATATTTGATATGGGTATCGTTTTATGGGTTTTTGGGGGCGCTGGTTCCGAATATGCCATTCATTTTTGATTCCAAGATGGCGGATGTTTTTTTTCTTAAATATTTGATATAGGTATCGTTTTATGGGTTTTTGGGGGTGCTGATTTTGAATCTGCCATTCATTTTTGATTCCGAGATGGCGGATGTTTTTTTTTCTTAAATTTTGATATGGGTATCGTTTTATGGGTTTTTGGGGGCGCTGGTTCCGAATATGCCATTCATTTTTGATTGAAAATGAATGCCAGATTCAAAATCAGCACCCCCAAAAACCCATAAAACGATACCCATATCAAATATTTAAGAAAAAAAAACATCCGCCATCTTGGAATCAAAAATGAATGGCATATTCGGAACCAGCGCCCCCAAAAACCCATAAAACGATACCCATATCAAATATTTAAGAAAAAAAAGAATCCGCCATCTTGGATTCAAAAATGAATGGCAGATTCAAAATCAGTGCCCCCAAAAACCCATAAAACGATACCCATATCAAATATTTAAGAAAAAAAAACATCCGCCATCTTGGAATCAAAAATGAATGGCATATTCGGAACCAGCACTCCCAAAAACCTATAAATCGATACCCATATCAAATATTTAAGAAAAAAAATAATCCGCCATCTTTGATTCAAAAATGAATGGCAGATTCAAAATCAGCGCCCCCAAAAACCCATAAAACGATACCCATATCAAATATTTAAGAAAAAAAAACATCCGCCATCTTGTAATCAAAAATGAATGGCATATTCGGAACCAGCGCCCCCAAAAACCCATAAAACGATACCCATATCAAATATTTAAGAAAAAAAGAATCCGCCATCTTGGATTCAAAAATGAATGGCATATTCGGAACCAGCGCCCCCAAAAACCCATAAAACGATACCCATATCAAATATTTAAGAAAAAAAAGAATCCGCCATCTTGGATTCAAAAATGAATGGCAGATTCAAAATCAGCGCCCCCAAAAACCCATAAAACGATACCCATATCAAAAAATTAATGGCATATTCGGAGCCAGCGCCCCCAAAACCCCATATCAAAAGTTTATGACAAAAAAAATCCACCATCTTGGATTAAAAAATTAATGGCAGATTCGGAACCAGCGCCCTCAAAAACCTATAAAACGATACCAATATCAAATATAAAAAAAATGAATCCGCCATCTTGGATTAAAAAATGAATGGCATATTCGGAGTCAGCGCCCCCAAAACCCCATATCAAAAATTTATGACAAAAAAAGAATCCGCCATCTTGGATTAAAAAATGAATGGCAGATTCGGAACCAGCGCCCTCGAAAACTTATTAAACGATACCAATATCAAATATAAAAAAAAAATGAATCCGCCATCTTGGGTTTTCGATTCGCAATCAGCCTGACCAAAAAAACTTGGAACAATACCAACATCAAATTTGAAATACGAAAATAATCTATACCTACATATTTTTGCATATTTATATTTTTATCGATTTTTTTTCCGGAACAGAGCGCCACTTTTCTTCTTAGAATATCTTTCTTTTCGCTTTCCCATTGTTCCCTAAACAGAGTAAATATTTATAGGTACATCACATTTTTTTGAGCAATAAAAAGCATAGATAATAAAAAATGGCTTACCTCACTTTACCTGTTTGCAGCTGTGTGTACATACACATAAGATCGCGTTTGCTAGTTGGCTCGCGTCGCCTCGCAAAGAGACGTGCTCCCACTCTGAGCTCTCGTGGTGGACTGAATTTCCGCGAGCGTTCGTTGCGTATATATTCAACTTCGCGCGTCCATAGTAAATTTGTATGGCGGATTTGAGATGCTTTTTTAAAAAATTCATAACTAAATAACTAAGTGATTTATTAAAAATCGAAAAAGGACTAATTGTAGACTAAACATTTGAGATTAATTCGAATTAAAGTTTGTTCATAAAATCAACAGTGTAACATGACATTTTTTAATAACGCCGACATACGATTTGTCAAATTTTACCTATCTGTGTTTATTTAATTATAGATAAATATTTTTTTTTGTTACGGAATAATTGTCAATACGTTCAGTCTGGTACTTTATACAAAGTTTTAGATTCATTATTGCAAGTATATTCATAATATCGATTTAACCGTGACTATCGTTTTCAACTATTTTGCACGACTCGCTCTTAACGAATCATGTGAAATAACCAAAACATCAAACGTGGGGCATAGACAACTAGTCTTGTGGCATTCAGAATACCATTTTTCGATTCCACACCAAGGCGCGTATGCGCTTGGATCACGTTGTGAAGTCACACGTTTTGAGCACGGAATCTCCAATGTAATAGCGAATAAGGCCCCTGGATGGATGTTAGCAATGACCACTACTAAGCGGGCAAAGCCTGCCGCGGGCGGCCGCTAGTTCATAAAATCTATAATAGGTATGTAATAGTACAGTCACGAAAAACGCCGTAAGATGCTTGATACTAACTATTATCTATTCTGTGACGTTACCGTGTCATCATAGTAACTACTAGCGTATCTGTAATTCGAAAATATCTTAGAGTCACGAAATCTAACATCATCATCACCCTATCCCTGTCGTAAGAACCGCCCATTTTTTATTTTTTTACATAATTGCATCCGGTAGATGCCAAGGTAGGAGAAGATTTGACTTCCGTAAAAAAAATGTTTGCTAAATGTTTGCTAGTGTGTATCATCAACTTATTATTATAAAATGATGAAAGCTTTAATTAAAATTCGATGATAGATAAATGCAGTGAGATTAAACGTAATTAAGCTTACAAAGAAAGAATAAAGAAAGAAGATGAAGAAATATAGTGGAATATTACAGAAAACTTTAACCCAGAAAGTACAATCAAAAATTAAAAAAAAGTTTTGATAAACATGCCGTGATGAATATTGCGTAAATATAAGAGCGCCGACGAAAGAAAACCTCAGTCAAAATGAACATGAAATTGGCTGCAAGTTATCTGATGCTGATTCTCAATTGTGTGGCTCCTGAAGATGATTTCATTTATGAATATAATGCCGATAATTTCAAGGATCAAATCGAAGGAATGGATGGGAATTTCGTCATGTTCTATGCACCTTGGTAAGTACTGTATACAACAAACTTATACCTCCTCTGGCATATTGGAGATGATATCAGAATCAAGACCGTCCCATTAAAATGTGGTTTGTGTTACTTTCTTTAAAATGTATCATTTTTACAGGTGTCGACATTGTACAGAATTTAAGCCAATATGGTCAGATTTAGCCGAGCTGGTGAACACAAAAGATTCCAAGTTTGCAATAGCTCAGGTTGACTGCACCCAGCATTCTAAACTCTGCCAGGAGGTGGATATAACAGGTATGAATAATAATGAATATAGCTGAATTCATTGTAATATAATTAAAGAGACAGGTTTTTATTATAAAAATGTAGGTTAACCACCATTCTGAACTGTTCTCCAAGGCCAAGGGTATTTGCTTAAGGCTTAAGGAATAAGTGACAATATTATATGGTAAGAAATACTCAAATTTGAATTAGAACTTGGTTGTAATATATACATACATCAAATCATACCTGTTCTACTGGTTACATTTGTTTTAGTTGCCTTGGTCTGTATTTCCAGGAGAGCACTGGTGGTCTAGTGGTAGTGGCCCCGCCTTCCGATCCGAAGGTCGTGGGTTCGAATCCACTCGTGTACCAATGAGTTTATCTGTCGAAAAATTTATGTGCACTATGCCAGTACTCTCAAAACGGTGAAGGAAAACATCGTGAGGAAACCGGCGTGTTATAGAACCTAAAAAAGTTCGAGCAACACGTGTCAAGGTCAAGGGTCACGCAAAAAGGGCCCACCACCACTGGCCTACTTGCAGAGAAACCTGCCCGCACATCACATGCGCATGATAAACTTGCCTAACTTACTGGTTACATTTGTTTTAGTTGCCTTGGTCTGTATTTCCAGGGTATCCAACATTGCTGTATTTCCACAAAGAGTCATATTCACCAATTGAGTACAAAGGGACCAGAGATCTACCCGCCCTGACACTCTTTTTAAGTGAAATCTTTACAGTTATGTCAGAGGTATGTTACAATTTTTCCTTGTCCCTTGTCCCAAAGGGGCAAGTTTTTATCATCGGCACTTGATGTGCGGGCAGGTTTTTCCGCAAGTAGGCTGCTGGTGGGCCCTTTTTGCGTGACCCTTGACACGTAATGCTCGAACTTTTTTTAGGTTCTTCAACACGCCGGTTTCTCACGATGTTTTCCTTCACCGTTTTTTAAGAGTACTGGCATAGTGTACATAATTTATTCGATAAAAAAACTCATTAGTACACAACTGGATTTGAACCCACGACCTTCGGATCGGAAGGCGGGGCCGCTACCACTAGACCACCAGTGCTCTCAAAGGGGTCGAAGGCGTTTTTCTTTCGAAACTTGTTTCATTTTACTCTTTAATTTTCTTCATAAGCTAAAACTACAAAGGTTGAAACAAGGGTTAAAAATAAATAATACATTTATTGTTATATTTATTTATTTGGCTGTGTTTTTTATTTCAGAAGCCTCCGCCATCAGATCAGGTGACAATTTCCAATGGTATGGCAACACTGACAGATCAGAACATAGAGAAATTCATTGCCAAAGGGCAACATTTTATCATGTTCTATGCCCCTTGGTGCAGAGCCTCTCAGGTATGGTTTTAAAATAAAAATAATCATGCCTATGCGGTAAAAAACCTAGATTGTGCAAGTTTGACCAACCAACAAACGACGACGACCACAAAGAACCCTAAGAATGTAAAGTGGGATAGATATGGCAGAAAAATCCATAAGAAATTACCATAATTCCAGAACAACACTTATGGTTTTTCATACATGTCTGTTTGTGAGGGCTCTTGTAATTTATATCTGTCTATTCAATATGGTGCATTATCTTAATTGTATAATCCAAAATTACAGTGTATTACATATCGATAATAGGCTCATAGCTCATAGAATTAGGAAGTTGAAGTGGCAATGGGCAGCTCGAAGAACCGACAACTGTTGGGGAATAAAATTCTCGAATGGCGACCACGAACCGGAAGACGAAACGTAGGGTGCCCGCCCACCCACCAGATGGACCGACGACATTGTTAAGATCGCGGGAAGTCGATGGATGGAAAGGGCTCAGAATTTCTTCTTCTGTTCTTCCTGGAAATGTGTAGGGGAGGCCTATGTCCAGCAGGCCTCTGCCTCGAATTTAGCGGGCAGCGGGGCGGCGTCGGCGGCGGCTCTGCAGCGGGGCGGGGGGTGTACATTTGATTTTACGCATAAGAATCCTGCCGCTCCCGCGCCGCCGCCGCGCCGCTGGCGCCCCGCTGGCCACTAAATTCGAGGCCGAGGCCGCAGTGGAATTCTATATGCTGATAATGATGAATAGAATCATTTTTGTCGTCTACAAGGCTATGAAATTTCCCTACTTTCAGAAACTGTCTCCAACATGGGCGGAGTTAGCCATGCTGTACACACACAGTCAATACATGCAAGTAGGAAAGGTCAACTGTATAAGCAGTGAGATGACCTGCAAGACCTTCGACATAAAGCAATACCCGCGCCTCGTGTGGATTGCCAATGGACGGATTGTGAGTATTGCTTATACCAGACCGCCGTAGATGACCTTAGCTTTGTAAAAAGCCCTCTACACTCACACAAAAATCTTAGCGAGATTCGAAAGAGAACGTCTTTGGCTTCATAGTGTTACGACGAAAACTCTTCATTGATTATAGCTACAACTCTACTTACTTTACTTTGTTTCGTCGTGTTACTTTGTTTAGTACTCTACTTTACTTTGTTACACGGCAAACAATTACAACCACGCAAAACGCCATCTTCTTCCTCCACTAGAGATGTGTCCCGTTGCTTGATCCGATTAGGGTTGTCCTATTCCCAAAACCGGTTAACAATAGTCACAAGAGTATCTCCTGAGAACGCGAGAATGGTGAATCCTTTGTCACGCGCCAATAAACTGGTAAAAAGTGGAGAACACAGTGAGAACGCGAGCATCGATCGGCTCTACATTCACACTTCTCGCGGTATTCTCGCATTCTCAGGGGATTCTCGTATGAATGTGGAGTGGGCTTAAGATAAATCACTTTTCATAAGTAAGTTAGCTGTTCGGCCATTGACCATTTTCGCTCAAACAGCTCAGTTCCTACTCAGTTTCTAATGTACCTACACTTTATAAACACCTTATTTTTAATCCAGATGGGAGTAGCACGTTCGGACTCGAATCTAAGCGACCTGCATGGTTACGTAGACAAGATGCTGCTCGCAGAGAACCATGATCCGGAGAAGTTTATGAAGAAGAAGAAAGCGCTGCCCGTAGCCAGGATTATAGAAGAGACGTTTGAAACCTTTTTGGAGAAAGAATTGGTGTTTGTGAACTTCTTTGCACCATGGTAATACTATACTACCGTCATTATTTTTCACTCTTTGTCGGGCTTCGAATTATGATAATAGACCGGGTTATTTTATGACATACCAAACTATCTCTCTCTCTCTCTACTATTTATATGTATATTAGAGCTTCGTGTGTGACGGGCTTTAAACATAAAAGAAAAGTGTAAATACAAACATTTTTGGGATTTTAAAGCAAAGTGAAAAGTAAATTGCAGGTGTGCTCATTGTATGCAACTAAATCCACTGTGGATGCAACTTGGAGAGAAGTTCCTTAACGAGAGCAGAATCTTGATCGCAGACGTCGACTGCGTGCAATCTAGACCTATTTGCGAAACGGAAAAGGTAATTTCACAACCCTGGATTTTCTTCATCCATAGACATAGAAAACTCCTTGTTGTTCCAACCTCATCGTACGGAGGTCATCATCAGGAGACATAGAAAACTCCTTGTTGTTCCAACCTCCATGTCTACATCCATTGGTGGTCAACATGGTCAATTTACATTGCGGGCGAAGAGAGAGACGCTAAGCAAAAGTTTATAAACCGTATGAATATATTTATGTCCCTTTGAGCTATTCGGTAGGTAGCTTCTTTAAGGCCGCTGGCGAACGCGATCAGTAAAACGCTGTCAAATTTGACAGCGATATTTGACTGCGTTTCATTGATCGCGGTCGCCATCGCCTAGATGTGCTCAAGCCTTTAAGGGTTTTTGTTAGCCGATAGTGGGTGGGAGTGACCTCGCCTTCTAATCGAAAGGTTATGGGTTCGAACCGAATAGGTATGGTATGCAGAATGCAGACTGGTTTCCGCAAGTAGGCGGCTGGCAGTTCCTTTTTGTGTGACGCTTGACAGTGTGGTTCGTACTTTTTTTAGGTTCTACCACACGCCGCCGGCGCCGGTTTTCTCACGATGTTTTCCTTCACTGTTTAAAAGCATAGTGCATATAATTTTTTTTTGGTACACGACTGGATTTGTACCCACGACCTTGGTATCAGAAGGCGGGGCGCCGCTACCACTAGATCGCCAGTGCTCTCTTATCCGGTTAGGTAATAGCACCAATGGTTATATTCCAAAAAAGTATAATGTGCGCAATGTCGTTGTTCTCAATCGATGAAGAAAAACATCCTTTGGAAACCAGCAGCGACGATGGGCTTGCAGCTAGTCACGAATACGAACTTACACGAAATGTGGCAAATGTATGTAAAACCTATCTCTGACTACTCCCCCAAGTAACTATTAAGAGATCTACTTTGTCTGGGTAACAAATTAAGTCTGTTCTTTTTAGATACATGGGCTTCCAACACTGATCATGTACAAGCAGAAGAAAGTGGTAAACAAAGACCACGGCAGCCAACCACTGGAGAGCCTCGTCAGAATGGTCATGGAATTTTTGAACGACTTGGACGAGACGACCAAGATGATAGGCGACCCACAACCAACCAAAGACGAATTGTAGTGTTAAGTAGACAAAAAATATTAAATTATTTGAATTATTTTGCTGTTTTAACATACTAGATACCTAGAAGTCCCTGCGTCTAGCTTCCGCAAAAATTATAACTTCTATTAACATTGACCTCTTAACGTCTAACATTGATCTCTTGGTCTGACACAAACACCTGGAAGTTCGGTAACTGCTACTGCTTCTGTTTTTAGGTTAATATTCTGTAAAAACTTTCTATTCTCTAACAAACGGCATGCTACCGGTGCGCCTAGTCTTTGAAACGGAGGAACGTTGGCGCGGTCGGAGTAGAGTATTGGTACTGTATACCTACAGAATAATGAATAAGCAAAAGCGTTTTTGCTTTTCTGTGTCTACCAATCTGCGTCACTAAATCATCACTAAATATTGGCATACCAGCCCAAGCTTTTCGTCTCTCTGGCCCATGGTTAAGAACACATTGAATAGTAGATAGATAGATAACTTTTTTACTTAATAGGGCTTAGTCATTAATTTGCGTGGCATAATGACAAAGCACAATGTTCTTCTCGTAAAGAGTTGGCCCTATAGAAAAGCAAATATGACTATAATAATTAATGCAAAGTTTCAGGAACAAAAATCATCTTTATTGCAGAATAACTTACAACTAACAAGGTACATAGGTCTTAACATATCTAATGAATATAAAATATAATTGTGTACTATTTGAAATATCAACAAGAGATAATTTTCCATAATATAGTATTCAACAAGAAAAAAATTACTATGCCTAATGCAAGGTAAGATTTCAAGGCTCGGTAAAGGGATTTGTGAATTGTAGGAACTAGGAACCAGGCTGCAGTCAAAAGATTCCTAAAAAGAACTACCTAGCAAGTAAAGTGTTAAATGCAGTCAAATAGACACTAACCAAATTTTCGTATCATAATCATCTTCCATTTGTTTAGTTTAGCGTAACAAGCGTTTTTCAAAAGATAATCAGTGTTTAAGCAACTGTCATCTCTTACCATTCGGTAATGTCGAACAGTGACAGAGCGAACTTTAAGCAATACGTCACATATAAGTAAGGCCAATTATGTATGTAAATTGTTTTAGCGTACAAACCAGCAGGCCGATCATGTAAGTTTTGTTCAAACTCAAACTCAATATACTTTTATTCAATACGATACAAGAATCACTTTGAAACGTCTTAAAGCTAGGTGAGTCTAGGTGCCAGTTCCACGCGACCAAGCCTAGAAGTTCAATCAAAATCATAATGAAACTGTCAATAAACGATCACGTATTACAGTCCGGCAAGTATAACTTGGCGGGTCTGAAGTGAGCTGTTCGATCGTTAATGGCCAATGACTGATGGAAGATTGACCAAACGGCTAGCTTCAGACCCGCCAAGTTATACTTGCCGGACTGTAGTTCGAAAATTATCAGTTTCAATAAGATTTTGATTGAAACCATTGCAACGTAACATGATCGGCCTGCAGATGAGGTAAAGACATCGCTCATCTCCCGGCGACTTCTGGCAAATGAGCGATAATATTGTCAGCGCCAGTTTCTATGTTAACACAATGAACATCTCAGTGCCTTTATTATGTTACGAAAATACCTTTCACCGGCACTGTAAAATGAGCCTAATACAACATTCTAAATAAGTAGTTTGACTGACGGTGCATGTTCTTTCTTAACTCTGTAACATCTGAAAGGATAATCAGCTTAATTTTATGGAACCACATGAGTGGAGTAGCTGGTGGGTGCAAGTAACTTAGAAATACTTCCTATCCACTGTTTGTGATTGAAAGAAAGCTCCATCGGCATTGTTGGCTTGCCGGTTGATCTCTTTGTGTCGATCCCGAGACACAATCTCTTCTAAAACCTCTCCATCACCTTTTATTAACCTGAAACAAGGATAAAACTGAGAGAAGGTACTATGACATAAGTTAGGTTTGCAGCTGTATTTAAAAGTATACACAACACAGATGAAATGAAATTCAATATTTTTTATTAGCTTGAAGTATTGTGCAATTACATAGGGTATGATTGTGATGGTGGTAGTCTGGCTCATATACTTCAAAAGATTTATTCCTAAAACTTTACTTACAAACTTTTTAAACTAGTTATTTTTAGGGCTGATTGTTCAATCTGCAGGATAACGCTATGCATCCAATAAAAAGTCAGTCCTTGTTTTAGACGAGCCTAAACCATTTTTTATCTCTAGATTGAAGAATTAGCCCTAATTTATCAATCTACAGAAAAAAACAGATTAATACCAATGTCACAGCTTAAATGTCTTGGTGCCAACTTTGATAATGTTCACTGTCGCCGGTCCTACCACAGGTTAAGTAATACTTGTTTTAAAACCCTTGTTTGCTTTCACATGTTTTTATACAATTGTGAGACTTGATGGATGTTTTAATAAGTAACATTTAGTAGCCACAGGTAGTAGCCGAAGCCACAAAAAATAAAAACAATAGAATAACCTGTATCTTCCAGTGTCTTCATCAAGCACTCTTCTTACAACACTCTGTCTCTTCTCCCACTCTTCCTTAGTCATTGGAGCCATGGCTTTAGACTTTTCCATTAGGGCTGAAAATATTTTTTATTTATCTAGGCGCAAAGCTTTTAGAACATGTAACATCCTTCACACTAACAGCAGAAGACCGATTTTATATTTTACTAGCTGCGGCTCACGGCTTCGCTCACGGGGTAGTAATATAACAATAAGAGCTAATATCAATAGAATGCGAGAAGGGAACCTTACCAATAGGAATGTCTGAAGATGGTCCATCCACTTTCTCTTCGCTTTCTGGATTGTGGCTCTCACTGCCACTTCTGCTTTTCTTTTTTAATCTTTTTTTCTCCTCTTTCAGTTTCTTCTTCAGAGCTCTATCGATCTTTTTTTGCTCTTTCTTTAGTTTCTTTTTTAGTTTACGAATCTTCTTTTTCTCTTCTGACGAGTCAGAATCTGAACCTGAAGAACTTTCGCCAGAGATCGATCGTTTCCCCTTTTTAGATTTTACTTTACCCATGATTATTTAGACTCTAGAGCGGTTTTCAAAAGAAATAAATGTATGTGTAGATTGTGTAGCAAACGCAAAATTATTTGGCCGATCTTATTTTCACGAAAAAAGAAGAAGCAGATTTCTATAGTATATGTGTGCGTATACGTATGTATATCTACATTTGTGTGCATACATCATAAATTACAACTGTCAAAACTGACATCTCAAACTGTCAAATGGTATGAGGTCAATGTCATGCTTGCTTCTGCTTGCTACTGTTTAGATCCGAAAGGACAGATGCCATTCATTAAGAAGAAGAAGAAGAGATACGAGTTACTCTATTTATATTTACGAAATAAATAAAATCCACCGGAATATTAATAAGACAGAAATGCGATGGCTGCAACAGCATCAGTAACTAATGATCTGTCTTATTATTATCATCTGAAGAGTATTTACCATTTCCTACAGCACAGACGACTCCAATGCCTCCAGCAGCGTTGGAAACCAACCACTCCTAAGCAACTTCTACGCATAGTTAGAACTGGGCAGTCATCACTAATGAGAAGAACTTTTAATTCTTCAGGGCTGGACACCTCTTCCGCAAGCCAGACACCTCGTGGGCTTTCATCTTCAGTGGGCTGAAGATGTGTGTCAAACTTAGCGCTAGATAGTGGTAGACCAGACTTTAGTGGGTGTTTGATGTGTGTCTAGAACCCTGCCAAAAGTGTGTGAAGTCAGATTGTGAATGAAATAACTAGGTAGATGTGTGTGATGAAGTAACTACCTACTAAAGATATCTACAATGTTGTATCAATGTTTTTATAGCGTTATAGATTTCATATAAATTATTTTCTATTTTCTTTAAGAATTATTATTCTGAATTGATTATTGTTATTATTCTGACACACTGATTCATTATAATTTTACTTATACTTTCTACGTTTTGTTTGAATTTTGTATATCATTCTCCGATATACAAAATTCTTGATCTAATAATTGTACCATACTTCTTGCAAATAAATATATTTCATTTCATTTCATTTGTACCACCTGTCGAACTACTCAGTAGTTACTGAACTACAGAGGCAGAGTTATTGGTGAGAGACTCATTTCCTGTAGGTTTAATTTGCTCGAACTAGGTATAATGTAACTATGTTATTCGGGGATAATTCAGCATTATAGTGGCAAAAGAAATTTATCAGTCCAGTAGTTTTTGAGTTTATTTGTTACTAAAATACAAATCTGTACAATTTATAATAACAATGATGATCCACAGTAGCCCAAACAAGAGATAAATGGAGAGAAGGAAGGGAGCCCTTTGCCCTGCAGTGGGACACAACAGGCTTTTAATTATAATAATGATGATGATGATGATAAGTTACCTACCTATGTACCTATAAGTACATACCTACCTATTTGCTGAGAAGTCCCATTTTCACACAGAACGCCTACCTATATGATTTTAATGATTACCAGCTCCTCTGAATCCACCATCAGGTAAGCTCGTTGGCAGAGAGCACTGGTGGTCTAGTGGTAGCGGACCCGCCTTCCGATCCGCCTAAGGTCGTGGGTTCAAATCCAGTCGTGTACCAATTAGTTTTCTGTAGAAAAATTTATGTGCACTATGCCAGTAAAACATCGTGAGGAAACCGGCGTGTTGTAGAAGCCACAAAAGTTCGAGCAACACGTTCGTGTCAAGCGCCACGCAAAAAGGGCCCACTAGAGGCCTTGCAGAAACCAGCCCGCACATCAAGTGTGGATGGTGAATTTGCCGAAGCTCGTCGTTGGCATCAGTGCCTTGCCTACCTTATTCATAATACCTAAATAAATGCAGTAGATCTATAAAATCATGTACCAATGACCACTACTACGCGGGCAAAGCCTGCCGCGGGCGGCCGCTAGTTCATAAAATCTATAATAGGTATGTACCTTTAACTACAGTCACGAAAAACGCCTTGGTATGCTTCCTACTAACTATTATCTATTCTGTGACGTTACCGTGTCATAGTAACTACTAGCGTATCTGTAATTCGAAAATATCTTAGAGTCACGAAATCTAACATCATCATCACCCTATCCCTGTCGTGAGGAACACCTTTTTTCTTTTTTTTACATAGTTGCATCCAGTAAAAGCCAAAGTTATGGAAAGAATTGACTTCCTTAAAAAAAATGTTTGCTAATTGTTTGCTAGTGTGCATCATCAACCTATTATTATTTAATGATGAAACGTTTAATAAAAAATCAATGTAAAATGAGTGCAGTGAGATTTAACGTAATTAAGCTTACAAAGAAAGAAAAAGTAGAAAAATAGTCGAATATTACAAAAAACTTTAGCCCTAAAAGTTAAAATAAAAATTCAATTTCGTAAATACAAGAGCGCCGAAATTATTTCTTTCATGGGTTTTTTTTAATTCTATCTGCTTCATTCACAGCAATCACAGCTGACATGACAGTTTTCGTTGTAGACTTTTTTACTCACCCAGTGCCCTCTAAGGCAGGCTAAGGTTTTGATAACCATATCACTTCGTCTTCCGTTGTATGTACAGTATGCGACAGTTGTTGCTTGCCTACTACTTAAGGGGTCGGCGGAGGGCGCATTTTCATACAAACGTAATACCAAAATGATTACTAGTTTAGGCAGATTTTCACTATATTATTGTAATAACGGTATTCATGTAGTATTTATCTAGGTTCCTGAACAGTTTTTATTTTAAATTACTTACCTCAAATGAAATAATCACCAATCGCATTTTACACATTTTTTTCATTGAAAATTGTGATTGGCGTTAATTTCATTTGAGGTAAGTAATTTAAAATAAAAACTATTGAGGAACCTAGATAAATACAATATAAATACAATTATTATGATAATATAGTGAAAATCTGCTTAAATTAGTAATCATTTTGGTATTACGTTTGTATGAAAATTCGCACTCCGCCGGCCCCTTAAGCCTGGTTTCCACCGCGAGCGGAACGGATCCATTAATGACTTCGTTAAACTCGCAAACCCAAACTGCATACTTGTATTTCCACCAACAAATAGTCGGACGGAAAGAGCCGAGCGTGTAGAAAGAGTAGAAATGAGCTCGCTCAGTAGCGGAGCGGAGTACTTACGGATTCCGCTCAACTCGCAATTACAATTTATTTAGTAGCGTTTCCACACAGAAAGTGGTGAGCGGGGCGGATTGAGCGAGTAAAAAGAAATTGAAAAGAGTCCGCTGCGCAAGGCCTGCACCGACTAGTTCAGAACGGACTCGCTCGCTGTCTGCCCCCCGCGCTTCTCACACGCAACAGTGTTGCCGTTTTTTATTTTGAGAAAATGCTAGAACTTGCTCCAAATAATGCTAAAAAATGCTATTTTTGTATTTAAAAATGCTAAAAAACATGCTAAAATTCTAATTTTGTTATTAACATTTCTGTGTACAATTTTTTGGTAGAACAGTAGCCTAACATGTTATTCTAGGCTCTAAAGTATCGTTACGCACTAAATGTTAGCAAAATCCATCCAAAAGCCAATCCTTAAACTCGCCTATCTTCTCCCATTCTTCGCAATAATGTTGCTCATATTTAGGAGGCATACTTTCACTTCACATTCACAAATCACATTGAATGAATTTATTCAAGAGTCAAGTGGGGTTCGGACGCGAAACGTTCGTTACGTAAAAACAATCAGAAACTAATTTCAGGGAAGTCCCTGATCCAGAGAGTTGCCATACCTCAATGAAAACCATAGATAAAAAATAATGTATCTGGTCGGTCGCTATTAAATAATCTTTTGACATTGACTTTTGATTTGAAATGCCAAAATATGCAATATGCTAAATGCAAAATTTATATGCTAAAGAGTCCTGAAATATGCTAAATTTAGCACTAAAAATGCTAAAACGGCAACAGTGCACGCAACCAGCTCAAAACTTCAACTGAACTCGTTCTCTGTGGAAATTATCTATTCGTTTTTCATTTCTCATTTTCCGTTCAGCTCAGTCCGCTCATTTCTCTATCTCAGTTTCATTTTGCAGTGGAAATCAAATGACCAACTCTTCGTTGGTGGAAACGCAAACCTATTTCACTTGGATGAATTAGAATTTTCTAATTCCTCCAAGCTATTTCATTAAAAAGAAGTCCGTTCCGCCTAACCATTTACCATAACCATTTACATCCGCACATTACCCTTTCGCAGTGGAAACCGGGCTTTAAACAGCCTAGCGGCCACCCTTGGCTTGCTCTCTTCTAAACAAAATGTGTGAAAGAGATAGAGCCTCAGGCTTTCCAGGCACACTACGATAGCGAGATAGGTGTAGTGAAGTTCTGCCGTAAAGTAGCGATCCATTGGCGAGCTAAAACCGACGAGCATGCCAGCCAAAGGTGTATACCGCCAATGGAGCACCTACAAAACCGCGGTTTTATAGCTCGCCATTGGATCGCCCACTTACGTATTCACCTTACCACTACATGCTTTCCTAGAAAAGGGGAGTAAATAATAATAAATAATAAATAAATAATCATCGGTGTCAGCTGAGTGTGGTGAGTGAATGTACTTGTGCACTGACAGTGTCATGTCAATGCACACGTACACATCACTATGGGGTCATCTCTTCACTTTTCAAGACAATGTCTGTCTTGGCTCGGGCAATTATTGGCCTCCATGATTTATCTAATCATATTGGTCCACCAGCCGCCGGGTGATTGCGTAGTTGGATGGCGGGTGGCCCTTGCCTCTCTTTCCTTTTTGTAGGCTCAGGGGCTCAGTGCTATTCGCTTATCGCCACATTATTTTTGTGGTTGCCTAAGTACTATTATGTACCTAGGTATCTACATCAACCAAATAAGAAGTTTAAAATTACTTACGCATACCCTTCTACAGGGTACCTATGTACCTAAGACCTAAGTATATATCACTACCAATAGATTATAATAATGCACAATGATTGCAGTTACGTAGGTTTATCAAAATTGTTTTCTACTACATTTTATGCACGCCAACCTCTTTCATTTTCACCTGTCAAGGTTGTCTGGTAGAAAATGCTGTCTAGCATTAAGCTCTCCTATTGTAACTTATTTTTGGTGCAATAAAGACTTACATTAATAAAATATTACCTATTCTTCACGCAATATAGCAATTACCTGCACCAATTGCCAAATTAATCAGAGGCTCGTATCTGATCTGTGGCATGCATGGATACCCCAACCTACCTACGATATGCCACGAAGTGCAATTGTAGGTACATAGGTAAACCATAAAATATAAAACTACAGACTTTATTGATTGGGCCACCTCACGCGTTTCGCTATCAGCCACGAGCAAAAGCTTTCAATTTCGTTGCATCGTCGTTATCAAGATTCAAATATTCAGTGGGTAGGTACTAGCCTGCACTAAGTAGTAAAAAGTAGCTTCGCTTTGAAGGGTGCGTGTAAAGAGTAGCGCTTTTATTGCATACTTGATTGAGCTTATCTGAGGGGCGACAAGACGTCAAGACGTGAGGTCGACATGATTAATAATTGAGGTGGTGCGCGCATGCGCGGGATCTCGACTGACTCAGTGGGGAGTGTGGAGACTAGGGAGTCACGAGTAGCTCGAACTCGAAGGCAAAGCCGCATTATTTCACTCTAAACTAAACTGATATTCATGTAAAGAACAAGCATTATGAGCTTGTAAAATTATCAATCGTCAAACACGTAAAATAAGTGTGATATAAAAAAATGAGCGGCATGCAGACAGGCCCGGAAAGTGCGGTCGTGTCCGAGGCACCAAGTAGTAGTGAAGAGTCTGACTGCGAGCCGGAACCGGAGCCTGAAACCGATTTTATTGTCAACGAGGAGTGGGCGAAGGAGATCCTCATTCGAGCGGGCGTGGTTGGTGCTGACGAGGTGCATTTTCACTTTCATTTTTGCTTGAAAATTCGTTCCTATTAATCCTCCTGACGATTTGGTATAAACCATAATGCTTAGGTAGGTACCTTTTACTAATTACAAACAATACCCAAGCCATACTCATAGCGAAATGAGCACCGAAAAATATAAACCAATTGCCGTCCTTACAATTTAGACCAATCAACTACTAAGCCTTACAGAATTAAGAGGTTCAATTAATTAGGTACATACTAACCTACTGAATCAACATTAATCAATATCGCATTATGCACTGATCTCTTTGTAGCATTTGTTTATTAGTGGACTAGGAACTTTTTTCCGAGAAATTGTGATTTACGCGGTTTTACAAAAATAATTCATAGTAAATTGGTCACGCAACATAAGCCTATCTGTTTTTAAACGTTACAAAACGCTTTATTTTAACTGTAGGTATTTCTTTTGTGCAGGTTCAAGTGGAAACTCAAGATGGGGTCACAGGATCGCTCAGCAAAGTACTAGCAGTAACAATCCGTTATAAAGCTGAAAATGAAAAGAAGATATTACCACTCATCCTCAAGCTACCTCCAAGAGATCCTTTCGGCCGTCTGTTTGTAGCTGAAGCGCAGTTTGACACTAGGGAGGTGTTATTTTATACAGAATTAGCCCCTGTATTGAACAAATTAGCAGAAGAAGCTTTTGGACCTGGTGCTGGCCTTCATATTCCGAAATGCATTAAAGCTAAATTACCGCGTAAGTCTACTCACCAAAATATATTTTTTTACGCACGCATAGATTCTTACGTAATCTTTTGTAGTTGATAGATTCGTAGGTACAGATCCCACTCTAGAAAATTTATCAAAAAGCGATCGGTAAAATTATTTAATTTTATATTTCAGGTCGCATTGGAGAAGATAGCGAGCTAGTTTTAGAAGATGTAACTGCTGAGGGCTACGAGTCCGCCAACTTCGCGGAAGGTTTGACGGAAGAGCGCGCTCGGGCTGCCGTGTTCACTGCGGCGAGGCTGCATGCGCTGTCTCTAGCACTGCGTGAAAGGCAGGGTGCCTTAGACGAACTATTCGACTTCCTGTTCCCATGCGAAAGAGCCGCTGCAGGGTATCTCCGGCTGATCAGGAGAGGTCTGCCGCAGCTCGAAGAGTTCCTCCGCGGTCGCTCCGACTGTACGGAAGAAGCGGCCGCGGTTTCAGCACTCTGCGCTCGAGCACCGTCATTACTGGATACGTTACTGAGACCCATTGAACCCGCACCAATAGTTCATGCTGATTTTTGGTGCGGAAACCTCTTGTTTAGAGAAAGAGATGGAAATTGCGAGTGCAAAGTACTAGATTGGCAAATGATATCTCTCGGTCGACCCATGGATGATATCGCGCTGCTGCTTCTATCATCGTTGTCTCCGGAAATGAGAAGGGCTATTGGGGATGACCTAATCGAATACTACGGAGAGTCATTGATGTCGGAGTGCGAAAAGCTTGGCGCTACACCAGCTGGTAATGAAGTTAGGAGTGGTTTGATGAGTGACTGGCCACGGGCAGCACTCAGGGCGCTTCTGTTATGCGCAGGCAGTGTGGACGTGGCACTCGGAGACCCTCGCGCTGAAGCCCGTTTGCTTGAAGCGGTGCGTGATCTCTACGTCGAAGGAGTTCTTGCGTTGAAACCAATCGCGGATGAGGAAGAATAATGATGTGCCAAGTTATCAGTACCTACCTACTTGAATAGTTTCCTAACACCTATTGTTTACTAGATACCTATTTTACTTCAGCACAAATTTATTTACTTAGGTATAGTTTTGTACGTAGGTACTATGTGGGTACCTACCTAGCACCCTATTTGAGTTTTTGCAAGTATGTCTACCTATCTATGTCATCAACGGATTCAGTGAAAGAAAATACCTATCTACTGCATTGAGCACTGTGAAGCCTATTATGAAAGACTGAATTTATGTATATCTAATCTACACTAGTGCTGCTATCAAGATATTATGCACTATCAATAAATAGGTAATCGTGAAACAGTAGGGGTGTTATTTGCTCATTGTATCAAAGCTAGATCTTCATAATCGGTCTATTGACCGATAGTATTTTAAATATGTCAAAAACTAAGTTGAAAAATAAAAGATTGTCAGTAAACGAACTATTCTTTGTTTTAACTTTCCATGTTATCCCATTGAGAATAAGGTATAAGTAGGTCGTAAGTAGATAGGTATGTACGTCCCCACATAAATACCTAAGCGAAGACCTTAGCTCGAGCAAGTTAAGTCTGCACGTGACTGATGGCGAATAAATATAAAAAAAACTGTCTGGAAATAATCAGTAATCATCACCCATTCACAAACATGAAACTTGATAGACAAGCTCGCTATTTTTAAGGCCTGCGCAAACCTAGTTCGCTGGCGGTAGCGATCAGTGAAACGCTGTCAAATTTGACAGCGTTTCACTGATCGCAGACGCCAGCGGCCTAGGTGTGCGCAGGCCTATATTACCCGTAGCTTGGCGTAGTGAAATTCCGCTTAAACGAACACTCGAGGTTCTTACCTGCAGCTCCGACAGACAGATTGTATCTGGAAGTCAACTTCCAGATAGGGATAGACGGACAAAACGAATGTCAATTTGTCAATGTCAAATCAATGTCAAAATGATTCAATGATCAAACGTCAATTCGAAAACTAAAAATCTTCGGCGCTCTTATATTTACGCAATATTCACCACGGCATGTTTATCAAAACTTTTTTTTAATTTTAATTTGAGCTTTCTGGGTTAAAGTTTTCTGTAATATTCCACTATCTTTCTTCATCTTCTTTCTTTATTCTTAATCTGTAAGCTTATTTAAGTTAAATCTTACTGCATTCATATAACATCGATTTTTAATTAAAGCTTTCATCATTTTTTAATAATAAGTTGATGATACACACTAGCAAACATTTAGCAAACATTTTTTTTAAGGAAGTCAAATCTTCTCCTGCCTTGGCTTTTACCGAATGCAACTAGAATGTAAAAAAAAAAGCGGTGTTTCTCACGACATGGAATAAAGGATAGTTAGTATGGGATAAGGTTCGGGATAGGGTGATGATGATGTTAGATTTCGTGAATCTAAGATATTTCCGAATTACAGATACGCTAGTAGTTACTATGACACGGGGTGCTTGCTACTAACTATTATCTATTCTGTGACGGTTCACAGAATAGATATTACAGATACGCTAGTAGTTACTATGACACGGGGTGCTTGCTACTAACTATTATCTATTCTGTGACGGTTCACAGAATAGATAATAGTTAGTAGCAAGCATCCCAAGGCGTTTTTCGTGACTGTAGATTTTATGAACTAGCGGTCGCCCGCGGCAGGCTTTGCCCGCGTAGTAGGCCATTGCTAACATCCATCCTGTGGAATGTTTGTTTTATTTACCTACATGATTTTGTAGATCTACTGCATTTAGTTAGGTATTATGAGTAAGGTGGGCACTGATGCAAACGAGCTTACCTGATGGTGGATTCAGAAGCTGAATACCTATGTTTAAAATGATTACCAGCTCTTAGGTAGGTAGGAGTTCTGTGTGTAAAATGGGACTTCTCAGCAAATAGGTAGATAGACTTGTCTACCTACATAGAGGTACCTTTTCATCATCATCATCATCATTAGGCCTACCTTATTTAGGTACCTACCTATTATGAATAAGGTAGACAAGGCACTGATGCCAACGAGCTGCGGCAAATTCATCATCCACACTTGATGTGCGGGCTGGTTTCCGCAAGGCCTCTAGTGGGCCCTTATTGCGTGGCGCTTGACACGAACGAGTTGCTCGAACTTTTGTAGGTTCTACAACACCCCGGTTTCCTCACGATGTTTTACTGGCATAGTGCACATACATTTTTCTACAGAAAAACTCATTGGTACACGACTGGATTTGAAACGACTGGATTTGAACCCACGACTAAGGATCGGAAGGCGGGTCCGCTACCACTAGACGACCAGTGCTCTCTGCCAACGAGCTTACCTGATGGTGGATTCAGAGGAGCGTGTAATCATAATACTTAATCATATGTATGTATAGGTAGGCGTTCTGTGTGATAATGGGACTTCTCAGCAAATAGGTAGGTATGTACTTATAGGTACTTAGGTAGGTAACATTGTCATCATCATTATTATACAGATTTGTATTTTGTAACAAAAAACTCAAAAACTACTGGACTGATAAATTTCTTTCGCCTCTTTAATGCTGAATTATCCCCGAGTAGCATAGTTACATTATATCTAGTTTGAGCAAATGAAACCTACAGGAAATGAGTCTCTTTCACCAATAACTCTGCATCTGTAGTTTAGTAACTACTGAGTAGTTCGACAGTTGGTACAAATAAAATGAAATGAAATATATTTATTTGCAAGAAGTATGGTACAATTATAAGATCATAGGGTATGTAAAAAAGTGGCTCACATACTTCATCAGCGACCAATATACAAAATTCAAACAAAAAGTAGAAAATATAAGTTAAATTAAAATAAATCAGTGTGAGAATAATAACAATAATCAATTCAGAATAATAATTCTTAAAGAAAATATAAAATAATTAAAATGAAATCTTTAACGCTATAAAAACATTTATACAACATTGTAGATTATCTTTAGTAGGTAGTTACTCCATCACACACATATAGCAAGTTTCTTCATTCACAATCTGACCTATCACACTTTTGGCAGGGTTATAAACACACATCACACACCCACTAAAGTCGGGTCTACCACCTTCTAGCGCTAAGTTTGACACACATCTTCAGCCCACTGAAGATGAAAGCCCACGAGGTGGTCTGGCATGCGGCAGAGGTGTCCAGCCCTGAAGAATTAAATGTTCTTCTCATTATTGATGACTGCCCAGTTGTAACTATGCGTAGGAGTTGACTATGAGCGGTTGGTTCCCAACGCTGCTGGAGGTATTGGAGTCGTCTGTGCTGTAGGAAATGGTAAATACTCTTCAGATGATAATAATAAGACAGATGATTAATTACCGATGCTGTTGCAGCCATCGCATTTCTGTCTTATTTAATATTCCGGTGGATTTTATTTCGTAAATATTAGCTCGTATCTCGAAATAGCCTAGCAAGAAATATAGAACAGTAGCAAGCAGAAGCAAGCATGACATTGACCTCTTGATATTTGACAGTTTGAGATGTCAGTTTTGACAGTTTAAATATAAGATTTACGCACACAAATGTAGATATACATACGTATACGCACACATACACCATAGAAATCTGCTTCTTCTTTTTTCGTGAAAATAAGATCGGCCAAAAATCTTGTTTCGTTTTGTGCTGCTCAAAATATTTTGGAAATGCTGGTTTTTACGTAATTCGTGATTATTTAGTGTATTCTAGTGCTCTACAATGGCTCAATCGCACCAAGTGAATCTGGACATAGATTCCGAAGATTCGGAGGAGATCACTCCACGAAATTATCAAAGGCTCGATCCACCAACTAGAGAGGCTCGACTGCAGCCACAAGCCCCAAATAGAAATAATTTGGGCTTTGGGGACCGCCTCAACAGTGTTTTTAGGGAAATTAGACCCCTAGTTGAAAATGCTCGTATGGTAAGGATCTTTATTTAATACGAAAGTGATGCAATCTGTTGATAAGACCTACTTTATTAGTCATCTTATTTCTAGTTCTAGCCCTTGAAGTCTGGCATAGTACAACAAAGTCAGACTATAGCGACATCTATGTGTTTTCATAAGTTTTTTGTTATTTAGGGTAATAATGCCAGACTATCACTGCCTACATGGCTGCCAAGAAATACACCAGGCACCCACCAGATCACGGACAACGAACGATTACAAGCACAAAGACCTAGAAGTTCCATAGCTCACGTCAACTTGGGCCCAAACGCCCAGACCTATATAATCACGGACAGAGGAACACAGACAAGCTTTGATGGTGCGAGTATGTCATCGGAGTCACATACACCTGATGTCGAAGAGCAGCAGGATATAAATGTATCTGTTAATCCAGCTAACAATAACAATATTCATGATAATGCAGATAATGAGAGCCAAAGTGATGAAGGAGGACCACAGGTAACCATTGTGTAAATGTGTATTCTAATGTTTACAACAAGAATGTAAACAACATATCAGTAATCTGGTTCCCCTATTACACAAGCTCTGCCTAATTTTGTGAATTGTCAATAATGTCTTTTTTATTAGGGTTCCGTAGCCAAATGGCAAAAACGGAAAGGTTTTCCTAAACTGAATGGTTTGCGCGAGAGACACTTCCAAAGTGGAAAAAAGTTGGTCCCCCCCCTCTAACTTCTAAAATAAGAGAATGATAAATCCAAAAAAATATATGTTGTACATTACTATGCAAACTTCCAACGATATTTGGTTTGAACGAGATCTAGTCAGTAGTTTTTTTTTATACGTCATAAATCGTAAACCGCAATTTACCTTTCGACGAACTACAAAAACCTTTATATTATGTTGATTGATGCTACGGAACCCTTCATGGGCGAGTCCGACTCGCACTTAGCTGCTTTTTGTGATACTAGTAGGCAGCATAATTAAGCATTTTTAATCATATTTGTGTCCAGAGTATAGTAAAAATGTTTTTAAATTTTCAAATTAGATTCACTGTGTGTAGTTAAATATTTGAAGCTATAGTATTTAGGTGCTTTTTATAATTGGTTTATTTTGATAGTAAAACCAATTTCAACAAATTGATAATAATTACTTTTTGATGACACTACTCATTTCTCTCAGAAAATTTTTGCTCATTTGATTATTCCTACTTTAGTAGCTTATCTAGGTATATATAGGCTATTAATTAATTTCAACATATTGAAAATAATTGACTAAAAGTATGATGAACTAGCCTCAACCACCCATCACACTAAAAGGGGAACCGATTGCTCATCAAGTATCAGTATCTGAAAAGTCAGGGTGACGCGCAGCAGTGCTGCTTGCTACCGAGATCGGAATCATACCCAAGTAGTTACTACCTTTTTACCTGAGAGCTGAGACTGTGACTGACAGCACTGGTGGTCTAGTGGTAGAGGCCTCGCCTTCCGATCCTAAGGTCGTGGGTTCAAATCCAGTCGACCAACGAGTTTTTCTGTCGAAAAATGTATGTGCACTATGCCAGTGCTCACAAAAACGGTGAAGGATAACATCGTGAGGAAACCGGCGTGTAGTAGAACCTAAAAAAGTTCGAGCAACACGTGTCAATTAAGCGTCACTTCTACTTGCGAAAAAAACAACAAAAAAATTAATTTACCTTTGTACCCGAAAAATAAACTTTACTTTTACTTTACAGGTTGTGGACATACGGCAAACACTGAACACACTATTACGCTACGCACCTTTCTACTTCATACTGTTCATAAAGTTTCTGTATGACGTACGAGAGGGGCTCTTTGTGTTCATCATACTGTTTTCTACATTTGTACATTGCAATGGACTTGTCAGAAGGTGAGCGATTGTATCAATAGCTTAAGAATTAACTCCTGAGTACTACTACTACAGCTGAGTTCTTCCAACCAGTTCGGTCTAATTTCCTGGACATTGGTCCTTGCTGCTGACTGCTAGCTAGCCTTAAAAACATTTTTTAAATGAACTAGCGGTCGACTGCGGCCTCGGCCGCGTGTTACTTAGAAAGTAGGCCTCCCCAGGTCTCCTTATATCCCTTCCTTTCTACAAAACTCGCAAACATAGCAAATTAGCGCGTTTGACAGAGTTGAATTTTACACTGTCCTAAAAAATATAACCAAGTTATTTTTTTCTTTCCAGGGAACACGGAAAGCAAATGAACCGCAGCCTCCTAGCACTGTTCAGCGAGATACTTTTCACATCCAGCTGTATATTCATCGTGCACTTTGTGTTTGGGCACGAGAAGCTTTTGCCCAACGTCATTATGTTCCCAGCTTATACAGAGCTTGATGTGTGGGAGTTAATATGGCTGGTGACGCTAACCGACCTCATTGTGAAGATCATTACTGTGGACTTCAAGCTGTTGGTTACTATGATGCCGGCTTGCTTGTTGCCTTTTCAGAAGAGGGTAGGTTTTTACGCGAAATAGATTGTACCGCAGACTTGGCTATATTTTTTCTGTGAAAACGAGCCCGTGTGCCAAATATTATTTTGTGTTATTTAAGTATATACAGCGTCAGCTCATTTTTTACTCAAGTCCCTATTTATGGGGCGCTATAGTGTCTGAGATAGGATTTTAGATGGAGTAGGTTAGTAGGTTTGAATACATGTACAATACGTGTAGCGAGGATGAAACCGTGAGTTTCCTTAAAATGTTTTCCTTCATCGTTTGAGAGCACTACCATAACGCACGTATTTCTTTCAATGTACACAACCGTACCCAAAGTCCCAGTGCATTTACAACATTTCGTTACCAAATGTTGTTTTCGTTTCGCCTATTTGTCTCTGCCTATTGTATGGAGAAAAGATGAGACAACAACTCTAACTACGTAACGTATTTTTCCCGTCTCATATTTTCTCCATGCAATAGAGAGAGACAAAAAGGCGAAAGGAAAACAACATTTGGTAACGAAATGTGGTAGCAAAACTCCGACTTCGGGTTCTGGATTTAAATACGGTCGTATCGTAAGGCAGGTTTGCTACCACTAGACCAACAGCTCGTAATTTTTTTTTGTGTTTAAACGTAGATACAGCAACAGGTAGGCAAAAAGGGGACAGCCGTATTACCGAAAAACTACCATACATAACATTTTTTATATATTTTTTTAGATTTAGTTAAAAAATCTTAAATGTAAAATAATCAGTGCGTTGTGTACTCTCTAATTAAAGGATGCCATAGCGCGCATTTGGCGGGAGTACAACTTGACAAAGCAAAATAATTTCTAGTTTAAATTCCAAACTCTTTTCCAGGGCAAAGTGTATTTATTCACGGAGGCAGTATCCCAACTGTACCGATGTCTTCTGCCCATCCAGCCGTGGGTATTCTTCCTCATGAACTCTTATGAGGGCTCGGAGAAGATGGTGGGCATGTTCCTCACCACTGTGTATGTGGTTGCGAAGGCAGTGGAAGTGCTCATGAAGCTGAGGTTATTTAAGAATGCTACTTGGACCCTTCTGCAGAGTGTGGTAAGTGTTTATTGTTCAATCTTTATATTAATATGGTGTATGGGTAGATAGATTTGCAGAATAAAATATATCAAAAACTAAATCTACACGACATTGTAGCTAGATTTATATTTTTCTATTTGTTTTAATTAAGAAATTATTTTTCTATTTCTCATGTTGACTTATAATAATGATTATTACTTACTTATGACTTATGAAAGCAATAAATAAATACAATTAAATTCGGCACGCGTCCATTGTGTTTTATGTGTGGTGGTTTCCAACCTCCTTGGTCTAATCTCACAACGCGTGTCCTCAGAACTTGGGCACGAAGCCGACGGGCGAACAGCTGGTCACAGCCGGCGATTCCTGCCCCATCTGCCACGACGAGTACACAACGCCGGTGCGGCTCGGCTGCAGCCATATCTTCTGCGAGCTGTGCATCTCTGCCTGGCTCGACCGAGAGCATACCTGTCCGCTCTGCCGCGCCAAGGTTGCTGATGAACCCACCTGGAGAGACGGATCTACTACCTACGACTTCCAGTTGTATTGAAGACTGGAAGTCATCGGCAAGTGCTCATATTCATAATGGAACTATAGCAGTCATTTAGCTTAGCAGGGTGTCGATTCTAAAGACACAAATCACTCAAGCGATCGCGTAAATCGATGTGAGTTGTCAATTTTTGTTTGAAAAATTTGAAAATGGTACGCGGATTCAGCGATCACTCGACGATCACTCAATAGATCAGTGTTGCTGGAATTGACGGGACGCCAAGTCTGTTGACATAAGACTCGTAGCGAACGGCAAGGTAAAAAGTGACAGGCATTATGAATGAAGAGATTGTATTTACGACTATTGTTGGTGATTGATGATTTGCTGATGCGTGCGGTAACTTCAGTCAGCGACGTGCAATAGTGATTGTTGATGATGCAGAAAAATAGCTCTCAAGACTCTCAGTTTTATTTTTATTTAGTTTTTTTGTCTCGTAAGATAAGCACTGTTTGCGCAGGGAGCAAACATCGGCCAATAGCGTGACGGACGGTAAGGCTCAATTTACACCGCCGCGGAATGGAACGGAAGCAACGAAATTGTATATAGCATAATAAACTTTATATCAATTGTACACAAATTAATACGAGCCAAAAAACGGACGCATGTCTTCCGCGGAAGACATCGCGCATTCTCGAGAATTCTGTGCCTGGTGCGGTGAATTCCTGCTTTATGTATGAGGCGAAATTGACGCTTCCATTCCGCGAAGGTGTAAATTGACCCTAAGGCTGAGCGCACACTTGAGTCACGACAGTCTTTAGACAGACTTTCAAGTATGCCGCGAAACTATTTTGTCTGCGACACGTCGCACACCAAAAACAAAACTGTTTTGTCTACTGGGGTACGTTTGGTGGGATATTGTTTTGTTTTTGATGTGCGCGCCCACATACAAAGAAAGGGAAGCCAAAAATCGTAGTCAGATTCGTCGCTGTGCCGTTCTTGTAGGTAAGTATAGTCAATTTTGTGTATGAGACGTTTTGTTTGAAGTCTGCGCGTCTTCATACATTTTGTAAAGCGGTAGTCTGTCTTTAGACTGTCGTGTCTCACGTCTGCTCTCAGCCTAAATATTTCCCTGCATCGTGTCTTATCTTGACTTGAACTACTAATTAAAACCATAAATCGAATTACTAATTAGGCTTAAAAACGCTTGTTGGTGAAGAGATTTATAATAACCAGGCACATGTCACCTCTGCTGCCTCACAGAGTATAAGATAATACTACGTACAGAACGGACACTGTTATAGTGTTTATTTAGATAGGTATCCATTACTGTTTGATCATCAACCATTTTTTAAGAGATGGATTGTAAAACAGCACTTGCAACAAAGTGACTTTTGAAAAGTTCAAGTTGATATTTTTAAGAAGTGTTAAGTGATACATCGCAGTAAATGTATATATTGGTGTACATATTGGTTAATGTACATGGTATGCAGGTTAGGTAAAATGTTACTTGCATTCAAAGTTAACATGTTAAAAATAAAATCAATTCAAAATGTATACACATAGATATTTAGTCAAAACTTTAGCCTTTACAACAGGAGTAAGAATTAAAAAAAAAAACTTTGCTGCGTCCCTTCTCTAAATTATAGTATTGCTTGCTATTATTATTAATAACATCTATTACTAAACAGTTAAGTAAATAAATGTATTTTATCTATTCTAAATTCTGATTTATCTGGCCTCTCGGCTCAGTTGGTACTTGGCCTTCTGCGCCATACGTCGTGGGATCCCCACCGAGAACAAATAGTTGTGTGGTGAACACAGATGTTTGTTCTCTGTCTGGGTGTTATATTGTATTCTAAGTAGTATGTATTTATAAAAAAATATATTTAAAAGTATTAAATTATGAGATATCTGAAAAAAAAATATTTATCTTCACTCCACATACAGAAAAAAAACGTTAAGCTAAGTCTGAGTCTAATTATTATATGCTTCTGTGTTGTATGTAAAGGCCTACTTAGGTTAAAATTTATTTTGGTATACACATAAATAGACAATTAGGTACTTTAATATTATGTACTGTACCCGTAGTCTGAGTCTACTCGATCAGTTTGAACAATTTGTTTCGCCTACGTGTCTCCCTCTTTTGTGTGGAGAAATGTTGAGACAGCAACAATACGTTACTTAAAACCCTGGCAAAAACGACCGAAACGAGACACGTAGGCGAAACGAATTTTTCAATTTGATCGAGTAAACGGGTACTGAACGTAGTATTTGCCGATTGTCTACATTAAGTTTTATTTATAATTGAATTTACATGACATGGTAGTGAATTTAAATAAAATAATTATACTGTATATATAATTAAGCAATACAAAAACAATTGATTAATTACTAGCATCCGTCCGTGGCTCCTCTCGTGTGGATATACAGTAAACTAAACAGTCAGGTTACGAACTGTTTAAATTCCAAATTTCCAAACCCGTTCAATCGTGAGAACACAAAAATGTGCTACACACTCACAAAATTTCGCATTTATAATATTAGTGTGATGGATAGATATTTTATTGAGGATTTTGACTAGAGGTCTGAGGGTCAAGTCCCAAGTTTTTTCGTCCTAACATGCTTGTATCGTGTTGCTGCAACACGCATTTTATTAAACACACAAGAAAGAGAAAAGCGGTCCATAACCAACACTGTGTGCCAAAAAAACACTGAGTGGCCCTCTGTGAGGATGTCTAGTCATGAGGATTACAAAGAATTTGTGTTTTTTCATCACCATTGCAGGGGCGTCATTCTCGGGCCCATCTCGATCATTTAGCAATTTTATTTTATTGCTTCTTTCGAAGAGAGAATGGCAGATTTCCTTGAGTAATTCCTCAACGACCTCATCGTAGAAGCCTCAACAGCTACGATATACGGAAAACGTAGAAAAGTGCGGGGTTGTGCAATGTCAAAAATAAAATAATCGCTTAGAAAATCTCGCTCGGCCCGAGAATTAGGCCCCAGTACGTAATCTTACATACCTAGATGGAACATAATTATGCAAGGCAATATGTATGATATACCTACTTAGGTATGTTTTTTTGGGCACTGTGTTAGCTTGTCAGCCAAATATTCATTTTAATATGTAACCGTAAGTCCTTTGTGAATATTATATTATTATACCTATAATTAAGCTTAGTATTAAGCATAAATGTGATAGCAGTTGTTATAATAATAAATGTTTTATTTACGTTTCAATTGAGTAGCGTCTGTAGAATCAATTCAAAATATTTATTTACCTATATTGACTTCTGTTTTGAAGTGAATTGACAATATAATTTTAATAATATGGAAAGTGTATAAATGGGATAAGATAAATGTTTTATATGAAATAAATGTAGCTGTGGCTCTAATGTTTACTGGTCAAATGATTTATGAATAACAATGTTTTTACATTCCAAATTATATTCAGATAATATTGCTTAACTAGATAACTATCTATAATTTTAAATTCGTTGGTTTCATGGATTGCTCATTAACAATTTTAATATTTGATAAGTTAAATTGTAGATTATCAATCCGTGAAGCTAGGCATAAGTTGCTGGTAGCTTCCCGCTATGTTTTTCCTAGGTGCGGGACAAACTTACAACTTAAAGCACAGAAGTTTAGCTACTAAGTCCAATGAGCTTGTTATGAGGATTTTCATCAAATTGATTTTTGTCTAGATAGACAGCCCCCCTTTTCACCTCAGTCAGTGAAAAACTAGAGAGAAGCTACTATTTTAAATGTTTCCGGCGTGTATATTCAATAAACTAGTCCACTTAGATACGAGTGAGCAAATCAAGTACTTGGTATTTGTTTTGTTTGCATACTTGCTTCAATCAATTTGTAAGTACTTTGGAAATTAGTGGCATTTCAATGTTTTAAGTAAAATATAAAAAAAATACTAAAAAACCACCCAAATATAAAAAATAATTTATCAATGAGATGTGTATCTGAAGCTGTATAGACTACCTTGTTATTGGAATGTGCCTACAAATACATGGCAGAAATGAATATTGTAGTGATGAATAAATAATCTGAAAATGTTTATCTGCTTTTATTTTTGTAGTCCTAATCCTATTTAGCTCGTCTAATGTTGCTTTAGAACACGAGCGCGAGATTTTAGTCCTCGATATTACTGCGTACGAGTCCTAGAAACCTAGTCCTAGAACCTAGAAACCTAGAGCGCGATCAGCGCGCGTTGAAATCGTGTCATATGAACGGACGTTTCAAAGTGAATCTTGTGATGCAACATGCAACTGAATAAACATATTTTACACTTGTCCCAAAGCTTGCCAAGGGTTTATTGTGGTACTTTACGTAGTATTATTATAGTAGTCATTGCTTACGTTACGTAGTTTATAAATTCCTTGGTGATAGCTTTTTAAAGGGATATAAAATCTCATGGTTGTAGAATAAAAAAGCAAGTGGTAGGTTTAATCATATTTTAATCACATAGTTTATATTTTACATGATTCACATAACATACTTATGATTACTTAATCTACCTAATTCGTGAAAAAATTAAATAATTTAGATTATTAGTAGTTATTATTCAAAGTATCACAAATATCTGATAGAGTAACACTGCTCCAAAAGCGAAAGCATCTATCGAATACAACTATAGGGCTGCCGAACACGGAGCATATCTCAACTCTTGGGAATATACTAAACCAACTAAATCACATCGGAGCTTTTCAACTTACACAGGTATCGATTGGCACAGATCAACATAGGGTGGCGAGGTCGGCTCGGGGCCAGCGGCTCTCGATTACTTAAAACTTATTTACAAAAACTTACTACTATAGAGAGACCACCATAGGGTTAACATTTTGTGTGAACGCATTCATGGAATAATTTGAACAAGAACATCGCGCGTACCCATATAAATACAATACAGTTAAGTAAGTTTGTATCAATCTAGACATCTCGTTACGGAGATAAGTGCTCCGACAATATTATAAAAAGTCTACATACAAGTGAGTATACAATTAGCCAATTTTAGGCGTAAAAAGCTCGCATATAATCAGCGTTGGGTTATATTCGCGTGAAATATTTCCATGTACAATGCGTTCACAGCTTGCAAGCTGCATTTGCATTGCAATTTAGCTGGCTGGTTATAAAGTGCCGTCGCCGACCAACGGCGCGCCCGGAACGAATGTCTTTATTTACACTTTACAGTCTAATACAACAGTCGCACTAAGACTTCACTTGACACACGAGAAACGCAGTACTACGCTGTAAATCCGTCGAAAAGTCAGGTCTGCTTCTCGTGAGGTATCGAACGGCATCTAATATGATAAAGCTCTTAATTTCCCCACGGCTAAAGCTATCATAGCTTATTGGAAACGCATGCCATTCACCTTTCATCGGCAACCTCACTCACACGGTAAAGCTCTATTTCGTTAGCCCCTTGGAGCGAGACGGGGTCAGACACAATCTACGGTTCAATAAATGATTGCTTAATCTAAAAACTGCTTCAAACGTACATACAACATTATCTGACGCGGTGAACGCTCATTGAACTTAGGCCTAGCGGATTGTCTATCATCGCGGGTAAAAAACACTACACAGTCGTCCCAAATCGATGCGAATCAGAAGCGACAGTTATCGTTCACTCGGCGGTGTCATCGACCCCGCGCATTCGCTACGAGAGCTCCGGACTCCCCGCGCTCGGGGGGGTCGCCGGGTGAACGACCTCGCCCGCCTCCGCCGTGTCTATATCGGGCGCTGGCGGGGGGAACACGGAGCCGTAGAGGAAGAGACTCCTTAGCGTGGCGGCGCGGAAGGTGAGCGGGGGTGGTTCAGGGCGGAGGGGGGGCGGCGGGGGGGAGTCCTCCTCGTCCGGCGCGAGGTCCACGTCGGCCGTCACCTCGAGCCGCAGCGCGGGGGGGGAGGGCGCCGACTGCCCCCCCAGCGAGCCCGCCAGCGCGCCCACGGACGACGCGCGCGCCTCCACCTGCGCCGAGCCGAGGGAGATCGACGCATCACCTGCAATAGAACAAGAGACACTATTATAATCGTCGATGCCACTGATTGCACAATACATGCAACTTTTGTGCCTCATTCAATGAAGGTTGTATTCTAATCTCGGCAGCACTACTACTACTACTATACTTTTACTTTACTACTAATGGTCCCATCAAATCATACATTTTCTGTCAACCCGCCCCACGCGCACAGTATTTTCAGAATTCAAGAAAATCAGCCACACACAACACAAGTGCTGCCATAGCAGTGTTGCCTACTGCCGAGATCGGAATACATCCTCTATGAGTTCAGAGTTTTGCTCCAAAATTGAGCAACATCAACAGTGAAAGACCCTATCTCGCCTTATTTGAAGTTTCGTTATACATAACCTACCAGTTATGATTGTTCTTTACCAATGCTAGGTTCGAGTCTCCGCGACGCCGCGTCATCGGGCACATGTTCAGTGTCGAAGCGCCCCCGCGGCGGCGCGTGGCTGCCCCCCAGCCCGGCGTCTCCCCCCTCCCGCGCGCCGCCCCCGCCCCCCAGGCACCCCCCCGCACAGCCCCCCGCGCGGCACAGCGAGACCGGCACTACGCCGTACACGTAGAACAGAAGGATGGGGACGCCGATGCCGACCGCTAGGCCAGCCACCAGCGGAGACACTACCAGCTGGAAGGAAAGAAACGAATCATTAAATTGTACTCGTTTTATACTTTCATCATTTTTTGTTGACTCGGTGGCACAGAGAAAATGGACTATAACAAACTTCATATCATCAACTAACTTCATTGCGCCATCTTTTCTCTCCCTCGACTAGTTATGTGTCTCGTAGTCCAGTCTCAGTATCCTATTCCCAAAACCATCTTACACTATACATACGGCGGCGGGCGGGCGAGGCGCGCCTGAGGCGGCAATGCGCGCGGCGGCCGGCCCACAGCGGCAGGAGAGTGGGTATACATACGGCGGCGGCGACGGCGGCGGCGACGGCGGCGCGGCGGCGGGCGGGCGAGGCGCGCCTGAGGCGGCGATGCGCGCGGCGGCCGGCCCACAGCGGCAGGAGAGTGGGTATACATACGGCGGCGGCGACGGCGGCGGCGACGGCGGCGCGGCGGCGGGCGGGCGAGGCGCGCCTGAGGCGGCGATGCGCGCGGCGGCCGGCCCACAGCGGCAGGAGAGTGGGTATACATACGGCGGCGGCGACGGCGGCGGCGACGGCGGCGCGGCGGCGGGCGGGCGAGGCGCGCCTGAGGCGGCGATGCGCGCGGCGGCCGGCCCACAGCGGCAGGAGAGTGGGTATACATACGGCGGCGGCGACGGCGGCGGCGACGGCGGCGCGGCGGCGGGCGGGCGAGGCGCGCCTGAGGCGGCGATGCGCGCGGCGGCCGGCCCACAGCGGCAGGAGAGTGGGTATACATACGGCGGCGGCGACGGCGGCGGCGACGGCGGCGCGGCGGCGGGCGGGCGAGGCGCGCCTGAGGCGGCGATGCGCGCGGCGGCCGGCCCACAGCGGCAGGAGAGTGGGTATACATACGGCGGCGGCGACGGCGGCGGCGACGGCGGCGCGGCGGCGGGCGGGCGAGGCGCGCCTGAGGCGGCGATGCGCGCGGCGGCCGGCCCACAGCGGCAGGAGAGTGGGTATACATACGGCGGCGGCGACGGCGGCGGCGACGGCGGCGCGGCGGCGGGCGGGCGAGGCGCGCCTGAGGCGGCGATGCGCGCGGCGGCCGGCCCACAGCGGCAGGCCCACCAGCAGCGCCGGCAGCGCCACGCCCGCCACGACGGCGATGCCGAGCGGCGCGCCCGCCAGCGTGCCGAGCTGCCACAGGAGCTTCTTCTTGCGCGACCACGGCTTCTTGCCCCAGAATGTGCAGCCGCTCGGACTGGAATACATACACATTTTTTTTATAAAACCAGCTGATGCTAAGTAGTAGTAAACGTCACCTATAAGAAAGCATTGCCTCGTTGGTCACGCACTTCAGGAATGTGCCCTACGATGCACTTATGCACTAAGTGGATCGTAGGGCACTGGAACTTCTCTGCTATTATTATTTTTGATTTGTAAAAGGAACATAATAAAAAAACGGTAGACACCAAACCGTAGTTTGTTGCCTGGTCTTCTAGGCTTTGGCACCTAGACTGACCTAGCTTTAAGACGTTTCAAAGTAATCCTTGCAATTCTACTGAATAAATGCACTCATGATTTTTATTTTTTTTCCCTGCGTCCATGAACTTGAGGAATACAGGGAGCGAAACAGCAATGCTGCTTCACGGCAGAAATAGGCATGGTGGTAGTACTTCCCCGGACGAGCCACACACAAAGAGCTCTACTACTAATGAAATCTGAAATACTGAAGTCTTTGTAAGAAGTTCTCCCCTTTTGCTTATCGCAGTTCACTTCTCCTGGCTTGTACTGGATGCTTTTAAAATCATGAATAACTCTGGAACCCCCAGCCTCATCATCAAAACTTTGAATAATATTCGAATATTTTCCTTAGCTCATAAATATTTAAATGGCATTGACCACAGCAAAACATACATCTACATAGCGGGGTGAAAAATGTTTAAAAACATCGAAACTTTTTATCAAACCTCTTCTTTGATTCCCATCTAAGATCTTTTGAAACTATCATGGTATTTAACACAATTTTTATGAAACAACGGGACATTTACCATCATAGTGAAAAAAAAAATGGGAAAAGTGAGAGTGGAACCAATAGTAGCGTCGAAACCAATCGAGTGCGAAAGAGAGTAGATCTATTTGTCTGCCAATAACATTTCTATTACTCGTGGACTCCAGTTCAACCGTGATCATGGTGCATGCAATATCACAATTCCGAAATATCGGGAGTAAAAAATAATATGGTAAATATCCCGTTGTTTATTATATGGGCTTTTCCCCCTAGCTACTCCTGTTTGCATATTACCTAAGATAATGCAGATCCGACACTTCCTTCATGCACAGCCAGCAGAACTCGGCTCCACACACGCAGCACACCATGTGATTGCACGAGCCGTCCTCCACCTTCACTATTAGCACGGAGCAACGCGGGCACGGCTTCACTTCACCTGGAATGCAAATACAAATCCTAATTAACTACATATAGATATACACATATTTTTCTAACCTATTTCGTCCCACTGCTGGGCAAAGGTCTCCCCCAAATTCTTCCAACTGTCTCTATCCATTGCTATATCCCACCATCCTCGCTCGAAAGCGTCGAGATCGTCCCTCCAACGCTTTCTTGGCCGACCCCGTAACTACATATTTATTTTAGGAAAACCTCTTCTTCCTGCCCTAGGCGGGGTCGGCACAACATGTATTTTTCTTCCATTCTCCCCTATCACTCGCCATCTCAGTACTCACTCCTTTCTTGGTCACATCATCTCTCACACAATCCATTCATCTTTTCACAATTCATCCATCATTTTAGAAAAACCATCGGGCTACAAAACTTGGTAACAACTTAAAAAGTAACACTGAGCCTTTAGAACTTCACTTTATTCTACATTATTGAATGAAATCAAAGATTCGTAGCCCGCTAGACAGAAAGACAGGGAATAAAAAAGTCGTTCGTAGATCTAGATCCGACGAATGCCTACGCTGAATGGGATCTGTACGAGAGGTTATTTCTTCCACTCTCTTTTATCATTTCCTCTGTGCTTAATGCATCCATCCATCCATCCATCTATTTTTTTACCATCTTCTAATTTTATAACCATTCACATCTAGTTAAATGTGAACTCTTCTCGTTAGAAAAGTTCTACAGCTATTGCTTTTATCTTCAACTTTCAAACATCCACTATTACTCGAATTCCTTATTCATTCTACCGTGGTCACTCCACACATCAGACGTCAATAAATGTCGTTTCGACATTGGCATCGATAAATATTGGCGAAATTTTTGTAGTCTGAATAATAATGAATATTTGCAAGACGGGACGCAAACGGGGGCATTCAAAGTAGTTTCGGAATAACCAAACCACAAGACGCTACAATTTACTGATCTGCTGATTATATATTTACTTCTTATTATCAAATAACTGGAGCCTAATTCTCGGGCCGATCTCGATCATCTTAAAATTTTATTTTATTGCTTCTTTTCGAAGAGAGAATGGATGATTTCCTTGATTAATTCATCGACGACCTCATCGTAGAAGCCTCGACAGCTACGATATACGGAAAACGTAGAAAAAGTGCGGGGTTGTGCAATACCAATGTGTATTTATGGGACATTGAAAATCTCGGTCGGCCCGAGAATCAGGCCCCTGATAGAAATAAGACGTCGGTCAACCGCTGTAAACGAACGAAGAACAAAACTGCTCCATCGTGCTTTGTTGAAGACATAGCGACTTCATTGTCTCGAACGTTATATATATTTTTAAGACGAGTGCAACTACCAAGCTACGAGTATACTTCACAGGCTTAGTTTTAACGACTAGTCGACTAGAAGACAAGGCGAAAGAAAAGCTGCTCCAAAAATCGTGCGGAATTTATCTGGTTTCCGGCGATGTGACGTCAACTCTCCCAATGATCTCTGGTCCTGCGCTCCGTCAAACGTCAACCCATCAGCCGATGTCGTCCGTCGATCAAGCGTAATATGACCTACCTGTACCCCTAGCCGTAGTTTTACTCGATCAATTTGAACAATTCGTTTCGCTTTCGTGTCTCTCTCGTTTGTATGGAAAAAAGATGAGACAACAACAATACGTTAGAAACAAGTTGTTGTCTCATCATACTGATGTGTCGTGGCATCGCATACTGCGTCCAACGTCTAATGTGCGAATTGAAACAGCAGCAATGCGAGATCACTGATTGGCGGTAGAAATTATTGGTGCAGTGGTAAAATTTCCTACATTACTAAAATTGATTTCTATAGCTCGTTTGGTGCCAGTGGCTACACATAAATGGACACTTAGCGTGCTTCGTTGTCGGTATTTGGGCTTGCTCGTGCTTAACTACCTTTTATGACGTCATAGGACCGTCTTGAGAACTTACCAAGCATAATTCCAAATATGAACAAAAAGTACCAGCACTCAAGCTTCTGGAAGTTACGAATACTCGCTTCCTTAGTTTCAATAATATCGATATTATCACGCTTCTGTTCCGAATGGCTCTGATTTCTCGTGTTTTCATTGATGACGTCATTATGTCCGCCATTTTGGAAAACAGTGAACAGGACTACAAGAGACAAGACTTCTGTTTGATTTCGCACGTTCCAGACGATCGGTGCATCGTTAGGAAGCATTGTCAGCATTTAAGCACTCAAGTCAGATCAAATACCTCGATCGGAACGTTAGCACTATTATTGTCCCCCAGAAAGTTCACAACCTCGTAATATCAATGTAGTGCCGTCTAGCGCTTACCATAGAGTTCCTTATCGACCCTGCGCCGGCGCCGCCGCAGTCTCGGCGCGCGGAGGGATGGCAACAGTCACGCTGTTGCCTGCTCTCCGACCTTCTGCGGCGCCGTCAAATTAGTTTTTTTACCGGCTTTTGCGTACTGAATACCTAATCTACTTAACAATTGGACCTCCCTGTCTTTAAGCCCAAATACCTATGGTTTCTGTGGTACACCTATCACGCTCAAACGCTCGGTTTTGTTATCTGCTTACCTGCTTATAATCGGTCTAAGATATAACGCATGTTTGATACCGTCTGTTGCTCTTACTCGCAATATATTTCGTTTACTCACCATTCACCAGCACAGTAAGAGAGAGTCACACAACATCTCTATAGTATTACAGATACAATACGGCGGGCGTGGCAGGTCTGAACTTGGGCCAATATTCCATTCGCGATTAGCCATTTTCAGCCCGAAAGGAGCCTCTATTTTAAGTACACTAAAAGTTCTTTCACGACACTGGTTTGAAGGAACCGAAAAGACAAAGATACAAACGGCTATGTTCAGACCCGCCAAGTCTCCGAACTGTCGATGTAGTACTCAGACTCACCTTGTTCTTGATCGGAGTGGTCGGACCTAGGCTCCCGCGGAGGCGGTTGTCTTGACCTTCGCGCTGCATCGCAGGTCTGTGTAGGATGCCACGCAGCCTTGCAGTGGTAGCAGAAGGAGGCGCCGCAGCCATCGGCCAGGCAGGTCAGCTTCGGGCAGGACGCGCAACCAGTCGCCACTACTGCGAAACTGGACAACAGGATAATGAACGAACTTGTTATCAATAAATAAACTATGAACTCCTCCTCCTCCTTGCGTCGATAACCTCACTGTTGGGGATCGCGACCTTTATGCAGGACCCTGGTCTGCACAATATTTCTCCATTGAGTTCTATCCTCAGCGACATGGACGGCATCGCTCACGGAGGAATCAGTTGCTGAGCGCACCTGATCGCAACGCATTGGGCTTCGTCATCGCGGCCTCTTTCCCTCCACTTTTCTCGTAACCACCAGCTTTTCAAAGTTATTCCCTTCCATCCTGGCAATGTGGCCGAAAAATTCGAGCCTATGAACCTATTCGAAACTATGATATTTTTGATATTTTGATATTTATTTATTGAACCATTGCGTTACAGTAATATAACATTGGTAAGTCAATTTTCACAAATAAGTCTTAATATAAATATCATATTATTTAAACTATGAACTATGTATTCAGCCATTTTCTTGTCCTTATCCCATTTCATGTGAGGTCGGCACAACAGGCTTTCGTTCTCCACTCTCCTCTATTAGCCGTCATTTCAGCAGTCTCTCCTTTCTTACCACTCGATTTTTCTGTTCTGTGTTTCTTACCAATGTCATCCTTCACACAATCCAACCATCTTTTCTTTGGACTACCTCTACTTCTATTACCCACACCATTACCACCCATCCACATTCATATCTAGCACTCTTCTCGTTACATGACATTCTTCTCTTCTCATGAGATGCCCGATAATGTATTAAAAAAAAAACAATCAGTCTCGCGCGACCAAGTTTAGAAGAACAGGGGCTCAATTCTACCAGTGAGTTTTTTGTCACGGTAGACATACAGGGTGTCCCAAAATTCAACGATAAGCCGGCACCAGAGGATGGACCTACGAATGACTATTCGAGAAAAAAAAAGAAAAAAAAAAAATACCTCTACTTTTTTTCAACATTTTCCAACAACAAAAATCTATTTTGGGCACATAGTAGAAGTGATTACTATTAACAACAACTTATGAAATTTGGTTCTTGATTAGAAAAAGTGTCATTATTTTTTTTTTGTGGCTAGTTTTCCTAAAGTATTATACCATTTTAAAATCTAGGTTAGTTACGCTAATTTTTTAAAAAACTTGCCATAGTAGTGTCCATATTTTTTTTTACACTACGATGAGTTAAAGTTTACTGAACGTTAAAACCTTTCAAAATTTTAGGGAATTAAATTTTTTTTGGTTGTTTTTTTGTATAAAACTACGAAAATTCTGTAATTTTCAAAGATTATGGTGAATAGTAGTACTACTTAGGTTGCCGATACAAACAAAAAAACTGAAATATTTGAAAAATTGTGGTCATGGTAGTTAAAAGTGTCATAAGGGGTATACATTTTCGAAGAATTTCCATTTTTTTTAAGTAATTTAAAAAAAAGTAGAGGTATTTTTTTTTCTTTTTTTTTCTCGAGTAGTCATTAGTAGGTCCATCCTCTGGTGCCGGCTTATCGTTGAATTTTGGGACATGTTGTATATCACAAGAACTGTCAAATTCACTAAAGAAACTGACAGTTCTTGTGATATTTATCTACCGTGACAAAAAACTCAGTGGTCTAGAATTGAGCCCCAGTTAACAAACTCGTCAGCTCAGCGTATCCTCAGCTTGGAGGATAAAATATATATATTTATATATCAATGAGGCTGTATACTGAATGCTTCTCTATGGAGAGCAAATGTGTTATTCTCTTGCCTATAGCTTTTTCTTTATGTATTTGTTTTGTATTTAGTTTAATGTTCTCATGTTGTACCTGCCACCTATATGGACTCAGTAATGGCCTAAAATTTTCGACAAATTTTTATCATCCGCACTTCATGGGCTGGTTTTTCCGCAAGTAGGCCTCTGGTGGGCCCTTTTTGCGTGACCATTGCTCGTGAACACGTGTTGCTCGAACTTTTTTAGGTTCTACGACACGCCGGTTTCCTCACGATGTTTTCCTTCACCGTTTTGAGAGTACTAGCATAGTGCACATAAATTTTTCGACAGAAAAACTCATTGGTACACGACTGGATTTGAACCCACGACCTTCGGATTGGAAGGCGGGGCCGCTAAAACTAGACCACCAGTGCTCTCTCAGTAATGGCCTAATATTATGTGAAGTCTGAAATAAAAATATAGAGTTGAATTTACCTGCAGTCGGGCGCAGGGCACCATCGAGTGTCAGGGTCTGCAGCGAGCGCGCGCCTCACGGAGAACTCTTCGTATTTCTCGAACATCATTGGATTGTCCACTATTCTGCGGACATCTGGAAAGAGCAAACATAATTCAATATAGAAAGTCCCAGGTCAGGAGTACCCTAAACCGACGAGCATGTATGAAGAATGTTATGCGAGTGAATGGAACTTGGTCGCGTGGAACTGGCACCTAGACTTACCTAGCACCTTGCCTTGTTTTAAGAAGTTTCAAAGTGATCCTTGCGATTCTACTGAATAAATACACTTTTGATTTTGAATGAAGTGAAAGTGATCTTAGCAAGTGGAAATCCGTGATTTTATGAATGTATGTAATTCAATACAGTACGACATAAATTTACTCAGAACGCTAGTAGTGTCATTAAATGTGTTTCATAATATGCAAAAATATCAAACCGGTATTAGTATTTCGGGCATCGGGACAAAAATGATAATTTTAAAAATGTAATAAAATTCCAAACAGGAACTGTTTTGCAATTGTCAAACAAGTTTCCTTGATAATATGCGAAAATATCAAACTTGTTATAGGTATTTTAAGTTGTATTTACATACATAGAGACACTGTTTTAGAATAAAGTAAAATTATTATACTTTGTGTCGCACGTGGGTACCAAAAACTACGGACTAATACTAACAAGAAATTATCAGCCATTCTTATAAATGCAATTTAAATTTAATCATTGCTTAAAGTAAGCCCTGTCACTGTTTGTCATTATCATTACCCAGTGGTAAGAGATGGCAATAGTTTAAGCACCGTTTATCTTTTGTCATATTTTTATAAGTAAGGTAATGCGTCGTTATTTTGATATTTTATTGTTAGTCGGTTTTGGGAATAGGACATCCCTACTGAGACCGGGCAACGGGACATCACTAGTCGGGGGATAAAACAAATGGCATCGTAATGTCGTAGATTATTGTTTTCTGTGCCATAAAGATAAACAGAGTTCTACCTGTATTCAATGGATAATTTTCGCCTTAATACTAATGGAGCAAAGTCATACTGGCGCAGGCGCAGGGGCTCAATTCTAGATCAGTGACTTTTTTGTCACGGTAGATATCTATCGCAAGAACTGTCAGTTTCTTTAGTGAATTTGACAGTTCTTGTGATATACTTGTATATCTACTGTGACAAAAAAGTCACTGGTCTAGAATTGAGCCTCTGGTAGTATTGTGGGGCGTGAAGCCTAGGTCCAGCAGTGGACTTCTTCAGGTTGATGATTATGATGACTGATTGCGATTAGAGTGCACTTGAAATTAGCATATATGTTTACCTTTCTCCATGGTCATCAAGCAAGGACATTGCATGTTGTGAACTATTTGTATAGTAAAAATAATTTCATGAACATGCAACAGCCAACATTTTTAACTTTTCTTTTCATAAACTTCCACTATGACTAATGGAAGGAATATTCCATCAAAATAATGTGACAAAAGGTGCCACAACACGTTGTGACGTACATGGTAATCAAATCAAAACAAAACCAAAAAATATTTATTCAGACCACGAAACGTCTTAAGGGGGTACGATTTCCATACAAACTTAATTTACACAACTATGGGCGAATAAAGTATTAATGTACACTGAAATAGCTGTAATAGCCTTTTACAGTGGTCCTTATTACCGGCCAGTTATATAAAGTTGGAGTGGTAGCCGTTGGTCGTGGCAGTCGGGGCTTCAGAAAAAAAACTAACAGACTTTTACGACTATTTTGAGACATATGTTTTAAGCTCATTCACGTATTCAATGCCGAGTACCCGTTAGAAAGAATGACAAAAAAATTACTTTTTAGGTTTTTTATTAATATTTCTGTTATCCTACAGTTTTCTCCAACTTTATATAACTGGCCGGCAATAAAGACCACTGTGAAATTCTATTACAGCTATTTCAGTGTACATTTATACTTTGTTTGCCCATAGTTGTGTAAATTCAGTTTGTATCGGAATCGAACCACCTTAAAGCTAGGCGACTCTAGGTGCCAGTTCCACGCGACCAGTTACTTATGGATGGAAGGTTGGCTCAAATCTCAAATCCAGAGAGCAACCTAGGGCAACCATCGAGGTTCCAACTGGTCACCTTTCTTGTGATCGAAAGATTCAATGCATAAAAAATAAAGACAAAGTGCAAGGAGTTTTAAAGTAGGTCGATATGACTAGACCACTCATAGAACAAAAATACAGATGACTTTTTATCTGCTATGCGAGACGATCGGAACTAGTAGTAGCCCCAACAAAAGTATTTGGAAATCGCGGCAGATACTAACAACGCAGATGCCCAGGTCACTGCGTAGAATAATGAATAATCAAAGATGCCTATCAAAACAAACGTAGCATGCGATGTAAATATGTAACGAGGAAAACCACGGGGGAAACCCAGCCTGTCATAGAGCCAATATTAGCTATACGAAACCCCGTGATTTCATCTGCCCTGACTTGGTTAAGAATCTGAAACTCAGCGACATCCTGAACTTCGTTTATCAATAGGAACTGGATCATGAATTCGATATTTCGTAAGAACAAAGAATATTTTTTCATGGTACCTTCCGAGGTCTATCTTTAATCCATATCAGTTATATGGTTCTTACAGTACAAACTTAGATTAGCTTACGCATGTTTCGTGATGTGACCACCAATATTGTATTACTATGCAAAAGAGGCCCGGATAAATAAATAATAAACATACGCCACAACACAGAAGATCTTTAGCAAGCTTCATGCTTTCGTCGAACAGGCACATCGCCAGCTGTCATTAATATTAGAGCAGCAATCTTTTCGTTTTATTATCCAATAATGACTTGGTGGCGATTCCCCTGAGAGTCTTGAGGAAACGTAACTAGAAATGTAATAAAACAGACCTCTTGGAAACGCATATATTGATATAATAAAGAGCCAGGCCACGGCATAGAAATACCACGCCAGGCACACATAATGTTTCTGGCCAAAACACTAGTGGGCCGGCTGATAGGAAAGGAAAGTTCTAACCAGTTTCATTGTCTCGCAAAACTGGTAGGTAATCTTTGGCAACATCTGATAAATTCCTAATAATGGCGGAATGGTGTCGCTTTATAATTTGTTTACACATGTGCTAATATAAATCAAGAGTGAAGTATTCGCATTACATTAAGTGTATTGCGGAAGCAAAAGCTTCGGCAAACATTCTATAGTTTCGTCGTTTCTACTTTTCCTTTTGTTATGTATGTTGTGATTTCAGGAAAATTAGGCGTCAGCGGTTTTCCTACAAAATATGACTGATAGCCCTTCCATTGAGTAAGTCATTGGTCATTCTTTGTGGTTTGATCAATGAGTATTAAAATAGTTAACGCCCATTCCTATGACCAGTTGAGTCAGACAATGTTGTAGCTCAGTATCTGCAGAAGGCCTCTCGCTCCTGTGCTTGCGGTTTTCCTTGACCACCACCGTCGTACCAAACTAAACCACAAAGCTAGGAATGCATACGTATATTTTAATCAGCAAAAAATAATCTGTCCTACATTACTAACAACAATCAAACGTAGCATTGCATCACTATCGCTCCCACAATGCAACGATCTCATTGTTTTGATTCGTAAGCGTTTCCTTATGCGCTTCTGATTATGTCGAAGCAGAAATGCAGTCCATAGGTGCACTAAGAGACATTCCATATGAACTAGCATTCGGACGCGGATTCACTGACTCGGCACCGGATAAAATTATTGCGTATAGTTTTAGTATAAGGTAGAGAATTTCTCAGAAAACCGATTGAGAGAAAGTAAGATTATTGTTAATTCAGTCTTGTCATCAAATAGACCAGCTCAAAAATGACTCGCTAAAAGTGGGGAAGGGCTTGTTACGAATGCAAATTATAAATATAAATTCTATGTAAGTCTGCTGATGATTTATAATGTTTTGCAAAAAAAAAAAAAGACGGGTTGCACTCCGGGAGTGCCGGCAGAAGTGAAAACTTGCCGCTCGTATTAAAACTTATTAAATTTTCATCTAGTATATTTATAAAGTACTCACTCATTTTCTTTCGCTATTTCTTCATCACTTTTATCATTAATAGATGCACGAACCGCACGCGCCGCCCCGCCCCCATCGTAGCAACAGTGCCGGCCGGCGAGCGAAGCGGCAACGTCGCACACCGGGTACGGCGCGGTCAGTCGAGCGGAACGGCAACGTCCTCTCCATCCGTCTTACGCTTTTTCGATCAGGTCACGTGATCCTGACGCGCTGACGCGAGTTTAAGATTTTATACCCATTACAGAAAAGTGCTCAACGCCGCTAAAGAAGTTTTCACTTCAAAAACACGGTATGTGTCAACGTGGGACACACGAATTCCCTGGAAATCCTCAAGAATCTCGAGTTCCAAGAGATCAGAGTGGATGCCTTCCGAACATGAGAATCACAGTCATGAGCATAATTAATTAAATATACTAATTTAACCGGCTAGGCTGCGGTTTTGACCCACATTCGATTAGAAACGAATCGAATTGTGAAAATAGTCTTTGTGGAGGCTGCATACTAATTAGCCAGTCGAGTTCAGGCATTGATTATTAATGAGATTTCAAGGCCAATTATTTCCAAATATATCGTGGATATTGTTTGATGAATCACAGCTTGCAACGTATAAGTTTTGTTTGCATGTCTCAGGCCAGTACACCATACCCTTTTCTTTACAAATGCCATAAAACGCAAACCTAAAATTGTTTCATGAGTTCGTTCAGTCTAACATAAGACTATACAAGCATATCGCAAAAGGCAGGTATTTTATTAGTCACTATTGCGGTGGAATCGTCTTTCAAACCCACTCGAGCAATAAATTAGCTTCTGGCTGTGCCACGAGTGTACTACAAATTACCAGGCGGCCTGTATCAACATACATCATTCCGCCTAAAATTATAGAGCTATAATTCTTTTCCTACTGACAGCTCCTTTTGGAAACGTGCAATATCGCTTTGTGACAACAGTGTGTGTTGTGCTGTTGTGGCACTTATGAGCTAAGCGCTTTCAAAAGAAATAAATGATCTCAGAATCTAGATACTAAAGAAGTCACGAGCCCATTACCAATTGAGGCAGTCTATTAATGGCAAAATAGTCAGGTACATAGCAACATTTTGATATACAGTTAGCGTTTCAGATATGACAAGGGTACTAAAACAAAAGCACTTAATAATATTGATTTATTTCATGGCCATCTCACACACAATATGAACGTAACCTATACGATATCGATTCAAATACAATACGTACCGAATGTAACAAAGTTCTAACGAATGAATCAAAAGCATCTTGAAAAGTAAGCTCATTCAAGTGACTATTCGCTTGATGTCACCCACTGAAACGATCATCGCGGTGCGTTTGTACTAATGCATCGGGGTAAATGGCCCATTTGTCTCGCCTTAGCCACGCCGCGGGCGCACGTGAACAAGCATGATGAATGCGTCATACGCCGCCCTTCTGTTTCCTTTCGCGGCGTGTTACGCAACTAATTGTTTCGGATTCGGACTGAACATAGCGCCTAATAGATTCCTATTAAGACCGGACCAACGGTACACTCCGACACCCTATGGAGCGGTAAAATACCAGACATAAGTACAACAGGCAGTCCAGTCACACAAGTCTGTTTAAAACCGCATTTAGGCAACTGTTATGGCCCTCGTTAGCACCTATTTAGCAAAAGTGATGAAAGTAACCGGTAAAAATAGAAATCAAGGAGAGTCATTTCTAAACCCGGTTACTGACCTAATAGTATAGGATCCCTAGAAGAAGGACCTTCACCGAGCTGGTTATTTAATGAAACGTATTTTATATTTAATTAAACATGCCAATAAATATATTCTTTAAGAATTGCCTATCAATTTTCAGTCCAGGATATGATTAATTAATAATTAAAAAAATAAAATGTTTTTTTAACTTTCCACCGGTTTGCTTATTAGACAAATTCTATACCAATCGAAAGTATACCCCAAAGTAAGACCCCATAGAATATGCAAACGTTAGGTTGCCTATTTTTTTCCGGTCACAACTCTCGGGTAGCCAGGTATAAACAGGAAAATCGATACTAGCATTTTGCACCGGTATGTTTATTGAATAAAAATACTGGGGTCTATACTTTCGATTGGTATAGAATTTGTTTAATAAACAAACCAGTGGAAAGGTAATTTTTTTTTTTTAATTATTAATTAATCATAATTATCCTGGACTGAAATTTGATAGGCAACCCTTATAGAATATATTTATTGGCATGTTTAATTATATATAAAATACGTTTCATTAAATAACCAGCTCGGTGAAGGTCCTTCTTCTAGGGATCTTAGACTATAAAGAAGACCCAGAAAGACCCTGATCGGGACGAAATAACTTCGTAGAAAAAAAGAGTCTGATTACCGGTCTGCCCCCTGAAAGTAACAGAGTCATCCAATTAAAAATTTTCCCGATCGTGTTTAAAGTATTTTCAACATCTCTATTGAGATGGTCAAAAAATGTGATAGACAAACGTTAGAGACGGTCTAGTTTTTACATAAGAAGCGACCATGAACACGTGACCGCTCTCTTTTTGCATGAGAATGCATATAAAATATCGATCTTGGCAGGGACCCGACTACACAAGGTTGACTGCACGAAGACTCATTATTTTCTCATGTTGTTACGATAACAAAGGACATTATTATAGACAGCTGTTCATGTCACGATAAAATTACTCAGGAAAAAGTAGGCATGTCTAACCACTACAAATCGGTGTCTAAAATATATCGACTCATAGAGGAACTACTAAGTATCCTTCCCCATTGATTCTAGCACCTGGTAGTTAGGTGATCTGCATCTTTTACCTTAACAATGTAAGTAATAGTTGCAGGATATCTACAATAGTAATCTAATTTCGACCAACTGCTTTGGCCACCTGTTGATCGTCACCTGATGACACAGTCCAGACTCCAGCTGCACCTCGCCTAATAGATAAGGCTCTCATTCATAATAGCGCTCATTAAGTCCGTTGCCATCTCTATTTGTTGACATTAAAAGTGACAGTGCCAAGAGACTGCTAAAAAGTGTCAGGCATTATGAATGAGAGGGTTTTCAAGCATTACCTTACCTGACGGGTGCATGTTCTCGTGGCAGACGGGACAGTTGACAGGCACTCGCGCCTCGAAGATCTCTATCGCAAGATACTGCCGCAGACAGGGCTCGCAGCATCGGTGCGGGCACCATGCAAGCCGCACCATGGAGCCGCACGTCATCATGGTGAGGCATAGCGGACACTCCATTATCTCGCCCTGGAAAAGGTAAAATGGTTTGAAGGCAGATTCAAAAAGGCACCTGACGAGGAGCTGAAAGACTTAATATTTATTTACGAATTGAAATGAAAGGAGCGCTACGAGGTTTTTAGTTTTTCCTGTTATACCCTGAATCACGAAGTAAAAGCTAAACTTATATTTTCCTCACAGTTTACCAGACGTAAGTTTTTTTAATTAGTAAAGGTAAAATATATTATGTTCGTAGTAACATCAATTGAATCCTTCTAAGGTATGGATCTCTATTTCGGTATGGTTGTAGGTATAGTTCTCTGTGGTTAAAGAATTTTCATTGCTTTGTTAAAGATTTTTCATTTGCTTCATCATTTATCATTGTACTGACTGGTAGTAGCGCTGAGCATATAAAACGTGTCAATTAGGTCATAAACTGTATCGACCTAGAGCGTAGGCAACCTAAATAGGGACTGCTCTACTCATCTGAAAATAGGTCACGCAAATCCTGCCCGGGAAACGAGCTCAGATCAATTTACAAGCCATGATGAACAGCGCTGATTCGCTATAACTCTACTAAATGTTCGATGGGATGGGTTGGTTATAGAGGCTTTTAAACCCACCTAGAAAGAACATATTTTTGTATTCAGATTGCAACATTTGAACTACGAACGAATACAAGCGAAATCGGACGATGACGTGCTCTTTCTCACTTGCTCTAGCACCGTAAACAATGACATCTGTCTCATTCGATCACAAGCCACATTAAATATGAAAATTCACCCTGAAGCGGCGGAATGGGGTGTCAATTACCGGGCGAAGTGGCGAACAGCAACTGGTTGGTAATAAAAGTTAACGCATGAAATCACCAGGAATTGGATCGAATCAACTTTGCGTTTTTTCGCAACAACAACAACAAAACGAATGAATTCGTTGTTTTGCGCAAGCTACCTATCAGGTTAATCGCGCATTAAGGTGACGACTGACATGAGCATTTGCTGGATGTGAATATTCGCATCGAGAATTTGTTCATTGTGCTCCATCCCCAGCAGTAAGTAGTCAAAATGGCGACAGTGCTCGCGTTAGCGACTGCCTTGTAATATAATCAAAAGGATTCACCAAAAAACCGACAGCCGGATGAGGCACGCTCGGTGGCTTGGCTCACATCGAGCAAATGCTCATTTCAGTAATAATAACCTTTACAAGTTGATTCAATGCCTGGAGTTGAAATAAAACAAGTGGCTATACGTAAATTCCTTTATAATCGTTACTGTTTCATGGCCACGCGGCCTAAAGTTTGCAGCTTTGGGGAGCTGTTGATATAAGTAATTCTCTTGACCCATGAATGAGCCGCATGTTTATCGCAAATTCGAGATCTATCTCATCTATTCGTCAAATTCCTGTCGTTATCATTATCATACATTCAAATTTTCCTCGTACAAAAATAGTTATATGATGTCTGATACTGATGTTATCTTTTACCTGATTAAATTTTTCAGTTTATCTTTAATCAAATAATCCTCTGTCTAAAATGCATTATCGCACGGTTTATCGTTGCGTTTTTTTGACGAAATGTGATCCCATTTTGTTATACACGGAAATATTAAAAATCCTTATCAATTTACTACTTCTATATTTATAAAAGAAAGTCGTGTTAGTTACACTATTTATAACTCAAGAACGGCGGAAGCGATTTGGCAGAAAATTAGTGGGGAGGTAGCTTAGAACCGGGAGAAGGACATAGGATACTTTTTATCCCGAAAAAGCAACGGGAACGGGGTGTTACGGGAACGGGCGAGCGAAGCCGCGGGCGGCCACTAGTTTATAATAATTCAAGCTCCAATTGGACCCATTTGGAAACAAGTGGTTGGCGAAGTAATAAACATTCCGATATTAATCTTTTTGCTGCCATCAAATGTCTTGGCCTTAATGAGCCACATCGGAAAGTAACAGTGTCTGGCAGAATAATAGCCCAGTCGCCCAAGTGTAAGAAGCAACGCTGTAGTTCCAACGCAGGAGCAAATTGAGAGTAATGGACGTAGACAAGCCAAGGCGGTGCTTTGGTTGATCAGCGGAGGCGGAAGCGGGAAGATCTTGCTTGAGGAAAGTGCTGGGTCAAAACTACAAATGAGGTGAGCGAGCTCACGTGCATATGCTGTTTTGATTACACAACATGACAATAAAGTCACTGGTTAGCACATCCGATTCTAAAATTTATCTGTTAAGTTTTCACGACTATACCACTGATTTCGACGAAACTTGGCACGAGACAGTTTTGCATTCTGACGAGGGGGATTTTAGTTTTCATGGAATTCATATTTGAACCTACAACCACGCCTTCTAGAAATCCTGAAAATGGATCATCACCTGCCTAAAAAAGATTTTTTATATTTTTAGAGGCTTGAGAGAGGGAGAGATAGAAAGATGGACGGTGCATCTTCCCGGACTTTCCGCAGTCTTCACAATGTCAAAGTCCATCAGGTGGTAATACCCAAGACAACAGAGCATAAGTAATTACTTAAAAGCAGCAGCGACGACGGTAAAGTGCTCACGCGAATGCGGGTCAGCTTTTAGGAACCCGGTCAAAGACATTTAGCGAACCGAAGCTTCTCGTCTAATTAGTAATTTATCGGCTGTTGACATCTTTTTACTGTACAGGCATTGAACTCAGTCTCTTTTGGTGGCTGGCTGGAATACGGTATGCACACGGAGAAAATCCTCAATCCAATGTCAGTCAAAATTAGAAAAAGAAACGTGCGACGAGGGACCAGCAGGGTCCACGAAACCAGCAGTGGACTTTTCCAAACTGATGATGATGATTTATTTACAATATAAGTACTTCAGTATCCTATTAGTTATCCCGTTAACATTGCGCTTTGTGAAATGTTTGCCAATAATGTACAGATTTCAATACTTTTAATTATTTTAGGAAACGCCAACTTGCGTTTCTTCAGTTAGGTACATCTTATAGAACAAGCTGGTATGAGCTGGCAAACCGCCACTACCACATAGGTATAAGTGGCTGTCTTCGTGTAGCGGTACTGGAATAGAATGTCACACAGTATCTAGTAAGGCAATTACTTCCGCTTCGCTCTAGCTTGTAGTCAGCTGATTTTGACAGCTTAAAATTTTACTACAACTCTTACCTACTCAAAACATTACATAGATTACTACTGTTAAGTACTGTTTGTCGCGTGGTCATATTTTAGTTGTTGAGTATCTTATCTTTAACAGCAGACCATTGAACCCAATTCTTTGTCTCTTACAATAACTTGGGTTGGGTTTTATGGGTTATTAATCAGAAAATGAATTCCATTCTTAATTCAATATTATAATGAATATTAAAATGAAGCTAGAGGATAATTAAATTATTATTGCATATTGTAGAATAAGTAAATTAAAATAATCTTGCATAATATTGTATACGAAAATATTTTTATTTTTATATTTCAGACTGGAGTTTTTATTGAATCTCCGATTTAATTAGCTTTGAGAAATACTCGTAGGTAGGTAATGCCTTGTTTCCAGCCTCCAGTTATTGGCAAATGAACTTAATTAAAGACTTCATTTACTTTGAGGTTAAGGCCTTTGTAAAGTAAGTAGGAAAATGAGTTTTTGGTACATATTTTGTTTCGTTAGCGTCTTATCAAAGGCGAATACCTACTTCTAAAAGTCTAATAATAAGTAAACAAGCTTATAATAATTTTATTTTATTTTAAAATGATTATAAGCTTGTTTACTTATTATTAGACTTTTAGAAGTAGGTATTCGTAGACCATTCATGTTCAAAAACGATATTTTCAACAAGTGAAGTTTAAAAAACTTGAGAAACCGACTTCATGGTCAAACTGCTGAACCGATTTCGATAAAAAAACTTATTAGACCAATCTGAAAGTAAGTACCTTTTAGATATTTTTTTCTTGTTCATACATAAGTAAAATACTGTAGACAATCCACACAACACTATCTAGCTCCAAACTAAGCAGAGCTTGTACTATGGGAACCAGATAGATATAAATGACGAAGTTATGTTATAATAAACATTATAAAAAAATTCAACCGAATTGAGAACCTACTTTTTTATTTTAGGTCGGTTAAAAATGATTGTGAACGTTATTTCCATCACATTTTGCTTAGCTCAGTTTAAATACAGTTATATTACATTTGTAGCGGCCACGAGTCACGACAAGGAGTAACGATTTATTTTACGAGTAACTTGAAGAGGTCAATGATAAACTGCTAAAGATGAAGGATTTGTCTAATGGTTTAGGCATAACGGTTTACGTGGGCGATCCATTGGCGAGCTAAAACCGACAAGCTATGGATCAGCTTAAGACCTCTGACGCCACAAGCCTGCGAGCTAAAGGTATAAACCGCCTACAAAACCGCGGTTTATTCTTGAAAACCTAAGGTTTTATTTCTTGTAGTAGTATTCCTATAACAAAGTAGTTTCGTCTGGGAGCACGCCATGACTTCACCAACGATGAGAGTAGACTGTTTGGCACGCTAATGGATCACCACCGCGAGTATACAGTCCAACGAGCCTACAGTTTATACCGTTAGCTCGCCGACTCACCAATGGATCACCCGCTTTACGCTAAGTTTTTTTTTACTCTATTGATCGAAGGTTACGACAAAGGCGAAAAGAGGCGGAGGGTAATGTACTGTTGGGTATCTTCAAGCTGAAGATGTTTATAATTGCTTTATTCGTAGGAAGGACTTGTAACGTATGAATGAATCATACGCTACAAGTCCGTGTTATTGACATTTAGTCACAAAAAAACTTGAACAAGCACGATTAATACCAACAGCAGAGGTATATTATGGGGAAAAAAAACTGTTGTGTGGTAGTTCTATAAACAAACAAGTTTATATGGCAGCAGAAACGTTGCCGTATTCGTTATGCTGCCTTCCTACGGTGCGTGGTTCTGCAGATCATCACGCACAGCCGACGACGACGCACGGCAACGCACACAGAAAGAGCTCCTGTGCTACCGCGCACCTCGGCGCACGAGACCGTTTCCATGATGTGTCGTGCGAGCTGATCCGCGATATCACACACCGGTGAGAAGGAGCTATTATAAATACAGCTATCATCATCATCATAGGTCTCCAAGATGCGCCACTAAGCCAAGCGTTCGGATCTTCTCCAGTGTTTGCCAGCTACATTTTAGCAGATCGTCGCCCCACCTTGCCGGAGGGCGTCCTACACTACGAATACCTAACGCGGCTTACCTGATACTGCTATACATTTTTATAAATAATATAAGTTTTATAAACATTGAACAGGTACAACGAAATGTTAAGGTTCTTAGCAAGGTAATAGGGTCACGACAAACTGTTGAAGCTCGCGTAGACTACAATCTATTAAGAGAAAGGTCGTTTTGTTTGGCATTACCACATGCGTAAAAGGTGAGCTTTGTACAGGCAAAATGTGTCTCAGATTAAATTATAAAATGTTGAGTTTATTACATTGCTGTTTGATAAACTTACCAAACCCATATAAATACATTTATTTAATACCTAGTACATTTAATATTATTATACCACACTAGCTGTTCCCTGCCACGCTTCTCTCTGGCACATTGTGATTGAAAAAAACAATCCTTGATGCGGGTTCGGTGCAGAACTTTTTGAGTTTTTGAAGCGTACACAAACCAACATAACATTTTTATATACATAGAAGATAGAAGATTATATATAGATAAAGCCCACCTGGGGTTAAACGGTAAACCATCCTACCTATAATAAAGTGCTGCTTCACAGGTCACGCACGTTACGAAGGTGCGTCTATCTACCTGAGTTATAATGAGCCTATAATTTCCCCAGAAAAACAATAATGTGACAAGAAATAAATAAATAAATAATGTGTAAGAAATGTATTGACAGACAGAGCGAGAGAGATTTATTTTACTTGTTGACTTCAGTTCAACCGTGATCATGGTGCATGCAACTGTGCCGAAACACGAGAGTCAAAACTCACAAAATTTAATCATGGTAAATATCCCGTTGTTCATAAAAATAGTGTTAAAAACCATGATAGCTTCAAAAGTTATATCATCAGGTCATGATTCATGAACTGCCTGATAATGTATATTTGTTTGAAAGCAATCCACAAAGAACCTTATCGCTTTATGTAATCCGAAAAAAGCAAGCACAATAAAGTGGTCTAATCTTGCAGAACATGGAAATATCCTTGCTTAGAGGAAAACCAGCGTTTATCGTTGTTGGGAAAGAGCGTTGGCAAAGAGCCCAATATCCGCATAATATTTGGCGAACGCGAACCAGTTAGATTTATTTGTAAAAACACAATCTATTATATCGTTCCGTATCTGCTGTATCGATTTGTTTCCAGATATGAGAAAAAAAAATAATTTGTGTTGCGACTTGAGAGATTTGAATAATATAATCCAAGGTTCTTCCACGCGTGAAATCAATAGTAAAATAGGGTGATTTTTCTTCGAAATCATGAGATTGTTACAGAATCACCAGTTCCATCGTCGTACTTTTGATCGGAAAACTAATATTGTTGTATCTACATTATACATGAGTAAAAAAACATTGCGGTGAGTCAGTTCAGAACTAACTGTGTAAATCACTATACAGTTTACAGCATTCGACACGGTATTGCTCATTATTAAGATAAGAAAATATCTCTGCAAGTAGGTACTAGGTACTTAACGATTGAGGAATTTGTGTCAAGTTGTGAAATAATGAAGAATAAAAAGTAACAAAGACTGACAAAATTAAACGAGGTGCACGTACATTTGCGGACAACAAAGAAAGAAATAACAAACTGGCGAAGAAGGAAAAATCATTTCTCGAGAAAAAGTACAGCTTGACTTGAATAACTGCCGCAGCGTCTATTGTATTTGCTAGGCGACGTGAAATAGCATCTTTATTCTCGGGGCATTCAACGTGGAACCTGATGTCGTCTGCGTGCATACAAACTACTTTGTATACACGCCTCTAATTCCTCCCAAACCTTAGACAATTTAGATCAGGACCTGCCTTGCATGGATCTTCCCCTCTGCCAAAAGGTACAAGACTAATGAATCTGACATATCTAGCACGTTTATAAAAACCACTTCGTAATCGATCTTTATCAGTGTCAGTATCGGTATCGCGGTGAAAGGACCTCTTATAAAAATGCCAACATGTGCAGTTGTAGTGTGTAATAGGAAGTCCAACACATCAAGCTTGTAAAAGGATGGTGTAACATTTCATAAGCAATAATTTTCTTGCATAGTTAATGCTTTTTTCTATTTAAATAATGTAAAACTGTTGTGCGGCGTTTAGCTCTAGAACATCGATTCAGTATACGATTATACGAAAAAGATCGAATCGCCTCGAGTTTCCTGCCGTCAATTATCCGCATTTAATTTTCAACCTTATCACAAAATGAAATAGACTATAATTGCGAAATAATCTATAATTGCCAAGCAATTTTAGTCACTAATAAAAATTTAAAATCGTAACGAGACTACCTAGAACTCCCTACGAGACTAGTTGGCATTTCAAAAATGAATTTTTGACCTTATAGATTTAGATATTAAGTCGATTTGGCTTTGAATTTTTCCAGACCTGACAGGCCCGAGACATCAAAACCCCGCCCTCCGGTAGCGAGACTAGTGATAGAGGTGGATAAATGTTTACACACAGTTTTTTATCGATATCGATAAAAGCACGGGTGTTCTAGCGAGTAGATTTATCTTAGCTTTCTGATTGATTGTGGGTTCAAATCCAGTCGTGCACCAACGGATTGTGTTGAAGTTGTAACGTGTTATTTTATACATAACATTACGTAGCCTACATGTTTAATTTAACAATGTAGCTGTTGAACAATTTAGGAACTTAAAAAACTTTTAACTTTATACCTTGTGGAGAAACCAGCCCGCACATCAAGTGCGGATGATAAAATTTGCCAATTTGCGTATTCGGACATCCAAAAGCATAGCATTTGACACAAATTTAGTTCCAAACATTTATTTATCCCACCTTTTATAAGATGGATAGTTTTTGTGACCTTTTACCTTGAGAAACTAACGTTGTCATCATAGAATTTCATGTTATTTTTGAAAGAACTTTTAGAACACCTTTATGACGGTGTATACGAGTTTCCAGCTTATTCGCTCTTATTCTGAGGTTGACCCCATATTGGTTCTAAAATGATAAGTTTATTTAGGCCAAATAAAAACATCGATATCTTTGATTCTAAGCTCAGAAAATTTATCAATCTCTATGTAAGTGTCAGTTTTGAGTAGTAATGCTGCCAACTTAATCAAGATGTAGGTTGTTGAGATTTGGGGTAAAAATAGGTTCTTAGTGCAAGTAATGAGTAACATACAATAAAGGATTTGTCCCTCATGGCATCCTAGAGAGCTGGCTGTAGTTTTAGTGTTGTCCAGACCAGATCAATTGAACGAAATGAACTAGTCTGCCTGTGATATTCATTCATTAACAATTATACATTTGTGTCTGAAAAATAGTACATAATAAGCAAAAATAATATGAGTCATATCATAAATTAAATAATTATCAAAGAAATTGTTATCAAATAATACTAGCAATGTCACTTCATATTTATAAAATCATCAGTAGAATAAAAACACCCTTTCAACAAAAGCTGCTTTAGTCTAGTTTTGAATAAATGTAGACTGTCTATTATTTTAATGTCAATACGTAAATAATAATATAATTAAATGGCCTGATATCTATAAGATCATTAAGGAACATGCCAAAAAATATTGGTAACTGCCCCGGATTCTGTAACAACTTCTTGTTTACCAAAAATGCTTCTTATCTCTACGAATTGTTTTATATTCGTAAGGTATATACTTAAACAGATTAAGTACGTCACCTCTGATACCGTAGTGTTCTAGCTAAGCAATCAGTAATTTATGATTTATAGTATCGAAAGCAGAAAAAAGATCTAAAAATAAGCCTGCTACTTTCATTTTATTATTAAGATTTGTAACAATATCGTTCACCAAATAGTCGATAGCATCTACCGTACCTACATTCACCTGGTAGCCAAACTGTCGTTCATATAGAGTTAATTTTTAAATGTGATACTAACCTATCTCTGATAAGTTTTTCAAAAACTTTAAAAACAATAGGTAGCAACGAAATAGGCCTATAATTTTTATATTGTTTGTCTTGAACATAAATACCCGACGACCATTAGTGCCATGAAATCTAAAATAATATTCAGAATGAATATTTAATAAATAAATCTTACTGACTTCGGAAGCCTTACATTCTTTCATACTTAACATAGGGTAAAATAAAATGATGATACGGCATCACTGTTGTGGTTCTCTGTATTTTGAATGTGTGTCACCTGTATATACAGTAAACTTGAACTAGTGTTAAAGATTTGTATTTGTGTGCGTTCATAACAACACAAATAATTGTTGTGTGTGTTACGATCGTTTGAATGTGTGTCGCTTTCGTTTCAGTGTGTGCTTTCCCCGTCCCCCTCAAAATATGGCAGAAAAATTTGTTAGGCTGAATAGATGCAAGGCAAGTCCTTAGGTTAAATTGTCTAAGTCCCAAACACATATTATAGAAGTAGCTTGAAGAATTATGCAAAGTTAATCAAGTAAGGATGTCGTAATCGTAAGCAATCGAAACTACCGAACGTGTCCGCTCTTCATACTTATAGAAAGTGTATTTTAGAGTTGGGTGTCGATGTCGCGGATTAAGGCGTCGGACGTGACCAGCGACGCCTTGGCGAGACTCAATTACACAATTCTGTTTGGTAATAATTAACCAGGGTCAAATAAAGCGCGACGGCTAACCGAAACGCGTTTGAGCCGAATAGAAAATCTGACCATTGATTTTATGTTAACGAGCTCGGTGCTGGAAACTTTGTTCGTTATCGAGACTTGCTGGGGCGCATTTTGAAACAAGGCTAGACAATTTGAGCGTTGAGGGAATAAAACTAGTGGCTAGACGTATCGATTGCTCGTGAAACTATGAATCACAACACTTCTAGTACAACCAGTGCAGTGCTGGCGATAAAAGTGCATGCGTTCGCGATAACATGCATCTATTGTATGGAAATATATTCTTGAAATTTAAAGCTGCAATGGATAATGTGAAATATATGTATGAAACGTTTGGTTTCAATTTGTTGACATGACTTTAAAGGTACAAATTGAAATAAGCTAATATTTTTAATATTCACCTCGTCTTCTTCATGGATGAACTCCACTGTAGCCTGTTGTTTACTCTGCGACTCGGCGGCGGCGCTGTGTTTCGTTGATCTTCCATCGGTCTGCTCTAGAACTGAAACAATAAGAGTTTCCTTTTATTATGAGTATTTCCTCCCTTCCCTTTATTTAGGCTATTAAATTTTCTCATTTGAAGTTTTCGCTAGTACAACGTTGTCATAATGCATGCACGGACAACAATTTGATTGGATTCTATGATAAATTAACAAGACACCGATAAATTCAGTACATATTAAAATTAGACTAGTTTTCATTGAAACTATGTTGTCGACGAGGAACAATAAAGAGTCAGCGATACCGGTTACGCCTAATTGTTGGCTCTACTAACCAAACAGCATCGTACATTATGGTATTGACTCGGGACCAATATAGCCAGTTAGTTATTTGGTCAACAACGCCGAAAAACGAATGCTGAGACAGAGATCGCTCTGAAATAGATCCCGTAGCTAAGGTTGTTATACGCGTTGTGCGTGAATCATTGACACGAAGACAACAGGAAGAGTATTTTCCTCAAGATGCGACAGTCATGGTATAATGCTATTTGTATGATAATAGCTTTTATTATTAGCGTCACAATATTTGGAACCGACAAGGAAGCTCCTTCTTTTGGAGCTTGCTTAATTACGTATTCTTCTATTGAAGATAACAAATATGACTCGTTTATATTAGTAGTCCGTGCCCCCACGCGTTCAAAATATGTAGGTATCGAAGACTTCTGAGCATAAGGAAAAAACGTGACTTGAGTGAATGAATCTTATATTTAACAAAAACAAAGGGATTCTGCATTTTAACAATAATAAAAATAGCAACAAATTAGTTAAAAAAACGAACAATAAGAGTTGGTTGAGATTGAGTAGATACTACACAAGACTCACAAGAGATTGTAGTAGTTGATAGAGACTAGAAAAATAACTTAAAATAATGTAAGATACAAGCAACGCAACAGTTTCTGGTTTTATAATCATGTTTATTAAAAAAACAAAAACTGTTGCTTATTTTAATGTATGGTAAAAACTTATGTTTCCAACATTCTATTCAGCAAAAATATTATAAGTAAAACGAGTAAAGCTTAAAAAGAATATTATAAATATTTAAGTGCGTGTGAATGAAAATAAAACGATCAATTTTAAATATTTTTTGAAGCCTAGAAAAATGTAAGTAAGTAATTGAGTTTAGTTTCTTTAAAAAGGGGATACGATAGTGACTCAAACAATACCTGAACTAGAAGATTAGAGATATTGTTGGTACAGATTATTGTATTCAATAAAGTAATTAGTAAGATGACACTGATTTTGAATTGATTTCTTTTTTCTTAAGATTTCAATTGTTATAATGAACAAACCTTTTAGATCCAGCTTTAATTCTAGGTCAGCACAAAAAGCCCACAACACAATCTAAGGATCTTCTCTACTATATAAGGATCTTCTTAACTATATATTGGAAAATGAACGAGTACGCATAATAATGCAACACTGCATCAACCATGATCTATCAAATAGTACTGTCGTGAGTAAAACCATTCGTATTGAACTTTAAAAAGGCCGATAAAACATGAAGATGCTTGTTTTGTTCAATTTTGTAACGTGAATAGGATCACATCGCTTCAATCGTCAATCGATTGCACGTCATAAATTAATAAAACATTATTGAAACCTCGTATCGATGGTCACAATCAGTTCGACATTACCATTTTCTTCCACAACAATCTTTTCATATTGCGTCGCTTCCTCGCATGGTCAGGTTTGATAAGTCAGTTTTTGGTAAATCTAAATTAAAAGTGCAAGAATCACTTTGAAACGTCTTAAAGCTAGGTGAGTCTAGGTGCCAGTTCCACGCGACCAAGGCAACAAACTACGGCTCGGTTCCTACCGTTTTTGTATATGATCCTTTCACAAATCTAAAATAATAGCAGTGAAGTTCCAGTGTGGTGCCACTTCACTTAGTGAGGAAGATCTGTTTCACTACTATCTTGTTTTGCTTTGGCTGTAGTATTTTTTGCTGTAGTATTTTTACTAACACCGATTATTTTTGACATAGTTGTATTGGCACACCGTCACCACCCATGAAACCATGAATACTACTAAACAATTTGAAAACCATAGAACCCGCGGGGGTTTCCGACGGACGACGCGTAGGCCGGATATAACACGCGATTTTTTTGTGCACTTTACTTTCTACCTCGTTATGCCATTAATAAGTGAAATGTGGGTTAGATTTGATTGAGAGATAACTGGCTCGCAAAAAAACCAGTACCTACCTGTAAACATGTAGGTAGGTGTTTGAATTCATTGGGCGCAGCTAACGGCCTCTCGATCTCGGGTGAGCCTCGGTCAACACATTTTAAGCAATAAGTCATGACATCACCCCATTAGTTACTAGGATAATTATGGTGATTGTCCATTATTCGATTTCGAATAGTATATATTTCATAATCTTCTACCGGTTCCAGAATTTCATATTTGTGCTATAAAATAAAACCAGTAAAATCTAAGTGACAAGATAAATAAACCGTGACAAGTTATATAAAAAAATCAAAAAACATCCTGATGATCCAATTAATGAAAACGTTCTGTAATAATCTTTTAAAAAAATTAAACTAGAGTACCAACAAAATGAATTTCAGAAGGCCAGGAAAAACCCCAGGGCTACCTGGAATATTGTTAAGCAAATTGCTAATCTCAGAAGTAAACAATCTTCTGCAACACATTTATTAAAAATTGCTGATAGTCCCTTTTCGTCTGTTAATAGGGTAAATAATTTCTTTGCAAGCATCGGTAAAAACCTCGCATCTAGAATTAGTTCTACATTTTCGCCATCCCAAGACCTAAACTCGTCTTCGTCAAACCTTATTGGATCTCCGAATTCAATGGCCCTTTATTGCGTAGATAATGAAGAAATAGAACACACCATCTTAAATCTAAAAGACAAATGCGCGGTTGGCTGGGACGGCATCCCTACGTCTATTGTTAAGTCTGCCAGGCTTGTTCTTAGTCCTATACTTAAATATGTATTTATTCTTTGTCTTAGCACCGGTATTTTCCCGAAGGTTTTTAAAAAGGCGGCTGTTCATCCTATTTTCAAAAATGGTGAAAGAGACAGTGTCACAAACTACAGACCTATTTCTGTTTTAACAGTCATATCTAAAGTTCTTGAAAAGATCCTCAATAAAAGACTATTAAACTATCTAGATAAAAACAAGATATTATCAAACAACCAGTTTGGTTTTAGACGTGGAAGGTCTACAGAAGATGCTGTCCTAGAAATTACTGACAGCATTATCAAAAATTTTGATAAAAAATACAAAACCATTGGTATCTTTTTGGATCTTTCCAAAGCTTTTGACACTGTCTCGATCCCTATTCTGCTAAACAAGCTTGATAAAATCGGTGTGAGAGGTATTGCACTTGAAATGTTTACCAGTTACCTATCCAACCGCACCCAGTATGTAGTCATTGATGGGCTGAAGAGTGGCGAAGAATTTATTGATTTTGGCGTCCCGCAAGGTAGCGTCCTGAGACCTACCCTTTTCTTAATCTATATAAACGAGTTATGTAATTTACCCCTCTCTAACTGTAAAATCATAGCATACGCCGATGACACCTCCCTTCTCGTCCATGGACGCAACTGGCACGAAGCTCACGTCAACACCGAGGAATCTTTAAAATCTGTGATGCACTGGCTCCGCACGCATCTTCTCACACTTAATCTAACGAAAACAAATATCATCGCTTTTGCTCCTACTATATCTAGCCAACCTCCTTCATCCTTTGCTGTTCGAGCTCACTCATGCTCTGGATTTTTAGACCCATGCAACTGCACACAAATAACCCAAGCCTCAACTGTGAAATATCTTGGGGTTATTTTGGACGGCACTTTGACCTGGAAACCGCAAATCGAAGCCTCAATTGCCCGTATCAGAAAGCTTATTTTTGTCTTTAAAACACTGAGGCAAGCTGTGGACTTCCAATGCATGAAAACTATATATTATGCGCTAGCTCAATCAATTTTATCGTACTGCATAACTGCATGGGGTGGCTCGGCTAAGACGATAATGTTAAAACTGGAGAGGGCTCAGAGAGCTGTCCTGAAGGTGCTCGCCAAAAAGCACTTTCGTTTCCCTACAACTGAACTTTATTCGCTCTGCCAAGTCCCAACCGTTAGACAACTCTTCGTGGTTCAAACTGTCTTACGTAAGCACTCTCAAACAGCTTATGACCCTGACCTTGCAAAGAATAAACGTAGATCCGATAGTGTCTGCAAAATTGAAAGTCGACGCACTGCGGTAGCAAGTCAACATTACTACTATATCAGCTCGATCCTCTACAATAGACTAAACATGCAGTTGAAAATCTACCCCCTTCCATTGTATAAATGTAAACTTCAGTGCCTTGAATGGATAAAATCCTTATCATATGAAGAAACGGAACTCCTTTTAGTTGCCATCAAGTAATTCTATGAACTATGCTTTATTACACACTTCATCCATACTTTCACACAGTCACACACACACCCACGCCTACACACCCACACCCACACACCCACACCCACTCATACCTCGGGGTAGGCTTCCCTCTGTGCTTACCAGACTCTTAAGAGACTGGGAGAATCATGGAAGCCTACTCACGAAACGCACAACACTACACACTCATCCACTCGCTCGCACCCTTACACACACCACGCACACGCACACATGGTCACCAAAGTTTTCAATGTTTTCATTTATCTTACTTTGTTTTCATTAAATTTTTCTTACTTTGTATTAATTTATTATGTAAGTACTTATACTAGATGTATTGTATAAGTACACTAAATTATTATTATATTTTTTTTTTTTTTTTTAGTATCAGATCCAATAGAATGGAACTTATTTACCTACTTAAATACGGAGGAGGGCGTTGATGTCTGCGACACAGTTTTTTAACTTCTATTATTATTATTATTATTTTATTAGAGGGGTGTATTTCCGAAACTTATGATGTACATACAAACTGGTTTTTTGTTCATAATAAAGCATCTTTAATCTTTAATCTTTAAGTCTATATACGGTGCTGCATGATATTAATCAGAACGAACAAAAAATCACTTTTGTTGTATGGGAGGGAGGAGCCCCCTTAACTTTTTTTGTAGGTACATATTTGTTATAGCGGCAACCAAAATACGTTATCTGTGAAAATTTGAACTGTCTAACTATAACAGGTCATGAGATACATCCTAGTGACAGACGGACTTTCTTAATACTCTGTAAAGTTAAGTAAATATAAATACCTACTACAAAGCTACGTCATTTAAATGAAGGAATCAATATTCATTATTCGAGGAATTTTAAGCCGATTTCGAGAACTTATCATTTTAGAACAGGTTACGTTTGTCAATACAATAATGTTTAATATTCTAATTAGCTTTGTATATTAGCAACTACGAGTATGCCAATGGATTCACTTCACGATCAGTGATGTCACTGTTGTGATACTGCTTCCTAGGTGGTGGTGTTGCACACAGAGCATTTTTAATCTGACCTAAAGTAACAAGTTGAAGCACAAACCACATAACTGCTAACAGAAGGCTTATTCTGAATTTTCAGCGTAGCACTGATTTTGATGGAGAAACGATGAGCTCCCCTGGCGGGATTGCGAGAACTAATGTTATGAATGACTTACGAACGCTACGTTAAAACATTAGTTCTCCATACGAAATCGGGGCTATCGATAAGTCATTTTGCGTTAATCTAACAACAAAATTTAAAAAACCGCTTAAAAACCATGAGTTTCAAAATTTATAAAAAAAATATATTCAGAGAAAAAATAATTTCATCTAATACACAGATTAAATATAACAACTAGGAATATCAAATAGACGTAATCATATATAGTTTTCTCAGACAAATTTAAAATAACCTACAGATTATCTGTTCTGTCAGTTCCTTCACTAGGTCAAGCCTGTATCGGAGAGACTATTGTTTCGACATAATTTAAACAACAAAATGATGTTAAAAGTCAGAATAAGCCTACAGTTATGACAGTGCCTACGTTCATATTATATTTTACATTTGTACCCGCCATGACATGGGTTCGAGCGACCACGATACGTACGGTCGATTAGTATTGACATTGAGACAACGAGGATGCAATTAGCCGATGCTATAAGAAATGATAGAATTAAAACAATTCATATAAAACTTGATTGAACCTATTTATTATCTTACTAAAGAATGTAGACGTTCTACCAGTAAGAATTTAACAAGCTACTAACTTAGTAAGTTCAAGTGTATTTAATCATGAATCTTGCCCTTTTAAACAGACTTCAAACAACAAAAGGAGGAGATTCTCAATTCAGCCGTATTTTTTAATGCAGTTATCGCATAACTTCGTCATTTATGAGCCGATTTGAAAATTATTTTTGAAGTGAAAACTTCTTTAGCGGCGTTGAGCACTTTCTGAATGGGGATAAAATCTTAAACTCGCGTCAGGATCACGTGACCCTGATCGAAAAAGCGTAGGACGGATTTTTTGCAGAAATGTACCCTAAGACTACAACGTAGAGTTCATAATAAAAATCGAAAAAAAGCGTAAGACGCTACAGATACGCTAGTAGTTACTATGACACGGTAACGTCACAGAATAGATAATAGTTAGTAGCAAGCATACCAAGGCGTTTTTCGTGACTGTAGTAGGTATAGGTACATACCTATTATAGATTTTATGAACTAGCGGCCGCCCGCGGCAGGTAGTAGTGGTCATTGGTACATGATTTTATAGATCTACTGTATTTATTTTTCGAGTGGAGCATTGCGGCGAGCGAAGCGAGCCGCCACGTGACCACGGGGAACAGCGCGGCGAGCGAAGCGAGCCGTGCTGTGACCCCCCCTAAGCCCCCCAGAACCCCCTCCTCCGAAACCCGGGGGGAGCGTCGCGGCGAGCGAAGCGAGCCGCCACGCGATCACGGGGAACAGCGTGGCGAGTGAAGCGAGCCGTGCTGTTACCCCCCTAAGCCCCCCAGAACCCCCTCTTCCTGAACCCGGGGGGAGCGTCGCGGCGAGCGAAGCGAGCCGCCACGCGACCACGGGGAACAGCGCGGTGAGCGAAGCGAGCCGTGCTGTGACCCCCCTTAGCCCCCCAGAACCCCCTCCTCCTATGTCTGCCGTTTTACTTCATTTAGGACCTACTTGTAGGTCGCGCGACAAGGTCCCTTCTAGCGGTTCCGACCCGTTGAGGATTTGGCTTTACGTAAAATTTAGGGTTCCGTATAGGGTTTTGATTGGGGTTATACTATATTGAGGAATTTGATTAAATGGTCGACTTTTAGGGTTCCTTAGGACTTTGATTGGAGTTTCAACTACACTTAGAAGCTTGATAATGTTAAAATTTTTAGGGTTCCTTAGGACTTTGATTGGGGTTTTACTACATTGAGGAATTTGATTAAGTGGTCAACTTTTAGGGTTCCTTAGGACTTTGATTGGAGTTGCAACTACACTTAGGAGCTTGATAATGTTAACATTTTTAGGGTTCCTTAGGACTTTGATTGGAATTTCAATTACACTTAGGAGCTTGATAATGCTAAAATTTTTAGGGTTCCTTAGGACTTTGATTGGGGTTTTACTACATTGAGGAACTTGATAAAATAAACAACTTTTAGGGTTCCTTAGGCCTTTAATTGGACTTTCAACTACACTTAGGACCTTGATTATGTAAACAATTTTAGGGTTCCTTAGCACTTTGATTGGAATTTCAACTACACTTAGGAGCTTGATAATGCTAAAATTTTTAGGGTTCCTTAGGACTTTGATTGGGGTTTTACTACATTGAGGAACTTGATAAAATAAACAACTTTTAGGGTTCCTACGTTAATAATCAAGTTTTCACTTCTGCCGGCACTCCCGGAGTGCAACCCGTATTTTTTTTATCTGGAAGGTTACTTCCCATAGAAATTTCATAAAAATCTGTCCAGCAGTTTGGCTATGAATTCGGTTTCTCAAGTTTTTAATCTTCACTTCGGGATTGATGATGTCTATTGCGGTCCACTGTTTTCAACAACTTGCGTCTTATCCACGAAGTTTCCGGCTTAACTTTTGGAACATTATAAAAATCTTTGCTATTTTAAATGTGAAAACACTTGAAAGCTCACAAAATTAACTTTCAAATGATATACCACAATACATAGTTCACTGCATAGAAGTTGTGTAAAAAGCAAGCAAGCAAGCAAACGCCTTGAAAAACCTGCCATGAAGCTACTAGCAATTGTACAACCAAAAAGCTTGGTGTTCTAAATTTAACCACATTTTTAACCCAAAAATAGAGTTCAATTCGATTCAGTGCTGTCATCTTGTTTTCAGAACAATGGTTGAGTGCCAACAACAACAATAGTAATTTACATAATGAAATGAATGAAAACGGATTTTCACACGGCTAATAAAGAAACAAAGTCCGTATTATTACAAACATACAAGGCGACAATATTTGATTGCTGATATGATAAACATACAAATGAATCATATAAATGCAAGCCCAGCAAAATTCACTTTTTTCCCTAACTGATTTAAATGGGACGGTTCTGCCAAGTATCAGCTCAAGGCCTTAGATCCTATTGAGTGGCGCGCCAGGAGGCTCATTAGCAATGACGAGCTGTTTGACTCCAAGCTTTACAGCCTGGAACACCGTCGTCGAGTGGCTTGTTTATCGGTATTCTACCGCATTCATTCCCTTAGAACTGCACGACCTTATACCCCCATCACTCCATCTTCTCATCCTTTTACCTCCGGACTTCTAGACGCACGGATAAGTGCCACTCCTTCATTGTGGATATCCCACAATCGCGTACAAAGCGTTTTGATACCACTTTTACAGTACGAACTGCCAGAGGGGAACTTTCTACCATTTTAAACTAACTTCTCTGTCTGGCTGTTATATGTATGTAGTGTATTGTATTGTATGTGTTTACCAAAAAAAAATGTACATGTATAAGTAGTATATCTGCTATCTGGTTCCCATAGTACAAGCTCTGCTTAGTTTGAGGCTAGATATTGTTATACGTGTAATAAAAAATGCCTTCTTGCGCAATAATAACTTGCCGAGCAAGAAGTCAAACGTCAAGTTAAACAGTTCCATACAAACGGCGCATGATCGCCTTTCTAACCATTCTCCTGTATTCTGTGCTCTTCACACACTCGAGCCGCCCCCGCTCGTGTCAGTGCCAGACAATGGCTAGGCCAGTGCCTTAGACAAGATTTATTAGTTCATAACCCTATAGCACCAGTATAGACAGCTCTACAAAAGTATAAGCACCTTCCTTTTTAAGCTACCTCTACTCTAGACGCAGTAAAGTCGTTGAACTACCATTTACTTATATTTTATGATTCGATGTCCTTTCCATAAAGTTTGATTCAAGTTTTACAGCTTTTGCTGGCTGTTTAAACCACGAAAATCTTACTTTTAGATCTAAGGTTCCAGCAAAAGCTCCGTAAGTTACAAGAAAGGAAGACAATACAATAGCAACGTAAACTTCTAGTTAATGAATTTACATGGCTGCTGAACAGCAAGCGAAGCTCGGCCTTGTCATTTATTGATCAAAGCTTATTTATACAATCTAAATGCGATTAATATTCTGTTAGTAAGGTTTCCTCGTACAATGCAGATGCGATGATTATTTAGATTGACGACAAATTAATAACAAAGACAAGCACGAAATCCTGACCTGTATGATATCACGCACGTACAATATACTATATTGTGACGTCTTGCTGAAATCCACAATACATACATACTAGATTTGCGTACGGCCATCTAAAATCTAAGCGTGTCTTGTTTTTCATAAACGATCGATCATGAACGAGGGTGGGTGACCGCTGGTGACTCTACCAGATCTGAGCTTCGGAGGGCACGTGGCATTATGCGGACAGCTCTATCATTAAAACCGCTCACACGAATCACTAGTTCAGAAGAACATCGGTAGTACAAGCTTTTTAATTTTGCCTAAGTAAGCAGACATTATTTGCATAAATTGCTGACGATTTAAACAGCTTTTGAATCACGTCCTACAAGACGTAGAAACATAGTATTTATATAAAGTAGCTTAGCTCAGCACTTAATAGCTCCTAAGCCGATGTCGACCTAATCCACAAGGAATTGGCCATGGCTTTTCTCGAGCCATGCGGATTAGAATCGAGCCAAGCTGATTCAAATCCGCGGGATTCTTCATCATCTGCGCTCTGCTCTCCATTTAGTTTCCAATGACAAGTGAATTTTCACATTTCATATGCCCAGCTTATTTTTGTAAATCCAACGGACAGCAACATGGCAAGGTTCAGTTACGAGTAAAACGGTGTAGCCGACGATACGACGAAGATATAATACTGTTTAAACTGGTTAGCCTGTTACACAACTTAAGGCCTGCGCACATCTAGGCGATGGATGGCGAACAGAGAAACGCTGCAAAACATCCCTGTCATATATTTGACAGCGTTTTAGATGTGCGCAAGGTTTTAGGGGCTTTTTCAGTCTCTGAGAACCTAACGCTGGTAATAATATTTCCAACTTTATTTTTTAAGAGTCTTAGGCCTGTATTCAGAAACAGGGTTCGCCTCAGACTGGAAATATTTTTATCTGATCTAACAGATAGCATTACTGAGAGATGGCGAAACTAGTACTTGGGCTATTAACAATAAACTGTATTAAGTGTTGAGTCGTAAACAGTGTTTCCACGGCTGGCATTCAGCCACATACAAGTTAACATATAATCTAGCACCGTCAATAGTTTAGCAAGGAACATCTTATCTACGTGAAACAAAATAAATAAATATAGTGGACTATTTTTATGAAACAACGGGATATTGACTGGCCTCTCAACTCTCAGCTCAGTTGGTAGTAGCTCTGCTTTCTGAGCCGTAGGTCGTGGGTTCGATCCCCACCGAGAACAAATATTTATTTTGTCTGGTGAACACAGATGTTTGTTCTCTGTCTGGGTGTTACATTGTATTCTAAACATATATATTAAAAAAAACTTGTATTATCATGGTAAATATCCTGTTGTTTCATAAAAAAATAGTGTTAAAAACCATGATAGTTTCAAAAGTTATAAATAAAGTGGAGTAAAAATCTCAGTCAAAAATCAGATGATTTAATACAGCGTCAGTGATTAACTGGTGTACTCATGCCCCTACTACTACTACTAGTCGACTAGTGTCTAGTAGTCTATTCTACGCATAGTTTACCATGGCATTTATCTTTTTTGTAAATATTTCTGTTCTTCTTGTCCACGTGCAACTATTGCACCTAAATTCACCTAGAAGACGTATTAAGTGATCCTTGTGATGGCAATTATTGAAATAAATTACATATAACAATAACTAACTCAACATTGATTATATCTAATCATGACCTATGCTTAGCTCAGTTGTATTGTCTTTTAGTTTTATGTAAAAAAAAATCATTGAGTAATGTTGAAATTTAAACACAATTCTAATGAGTTTTAACATTATTCTAATTGAACTTACAATTGACCTTAACAATACTATCGCAATTAACTTACTATGAAAATACATTCATGTTGTGCATCTATAGATATGTAGGTATGACATACATAAATAAAATAAAAAAGGTTTAAATTCCAAATGAAAAGAAAAACCCTCATAATTTGTAGAAAATTATCTGTCGGCTTTCTGCGCGAAAGGCGTGGGTTCGATCCCCAACCAAAACAAATATTTGTGCGATGAACATAGATGTTTGTTCTCTGTCTGCATGTTATAATGGTATTCTAAGTACAAAAAGCAGCCGAGTGCGAGTCGGACTCGCCCATGAAGGGTTCCGTAGCATCAATTAACATAATATAAAGGTTTTTGTAGTTCGACGAAAGGTAAATTGCAGTTTACGATTTATGACGTATAAAAAAAAAACTACTGACTAGATCTCGTTCAAACCAAATATCGTTGGAAGTTTGCATAGTAATGTACAACATATATTTTTTTTAGTTTTATCGTTCTCTTATTTTAGAAGTTGGGGGGGGGGGACCAACTTTTTTTCACTTTGGAAATGTCTCTCGCGCAAACTACTCAGTTTAGAAAAAAGCGATATTAGAAACCTCAACATCATTTTTGAAGAACTATCCATAAATACCCCACACGTATGGGTTCAATGAAAAAAAAATTTTTGAGTTTCAGTTTCAAGTATGGAGACCCGCAAAATTTATAGTTTTAGAAAAAAACGATATTAGAAACCTCAACATAATTTTTGAAGACCTATCCATAGATCGAACACGTATGGGTTCGATGAAAAAAAAATTTTTGAGTTTCAGTTTCAAGTATTAACCCCCAAAATTTATAGTTTTTTTTCTATTTTTGTGTAAAAACCTTAATGCGGTTCACAGAATACATCTACTCACCAAGTTTCATCAGTCTAGCTCTTATGGTTTCGGAGAAAAATGGCTGTGACACGGCCGGACAGACAGACAGACAGACAGACATGACGAATCTATAAGGGTTCCGTTTTTGCCATTTGGCTACGGAACCCTAAAAAGTAAGTATTATATCAGCAATCTGGTTCCCATAGTTAAAAGCCTTGCTAGATAGTGTAGTGTGGATTGCCCACAATAATTATTTGTTTTATTTATTTTAATGTACGAGTAATTGATCATAGAAGAGGAGGTAGAAGAGGTCACATTTTGTGTCAAAAGGTAGGTACTTTATCTAAAATCTATTATCTGTATTATTACCTAAATATAATTTCTACTCACGATTTTACTATTTTCTAAGTGTTCCCGTATACCGGACAAAACGATGATTTACTGGGAAATAATCCCAAAATATTAAGCAAACACGAAATATTGTTCTCGAATATCGACATTTAAGGTTGTTCGATTCCGATACAAACTGAATTTACACAACTATGGGCAAACAAAGTATAAATGTACACTGAAATAGCTGTAATAGAATTTTACAGTGGTCTTTATTGCCGGCCAGTTATATAAAGTTGGAGAAAACTGTAGGATAACAGAAATATTAATAAAAAACTAAAAAAGTAATTTTTTCGTCATTCTTTCTAACGGGTACTAGCTTTTAGCATAGAGTCAATTTTGTACATCACTGTTTCAAAATAGACGTAAAAGTCTGTTAGTTCTTTTTCTGAAGCCCCGACTGCCACGACCAACGGCTGACACTCCAACTTTATATAACTGGCCGGTAATAAGGACCACTGTAAAAGCCTATTACAGCTATTTCAGTGTACATTAATACTTTATTCGCCCATAGTTGTGTAAATTAAGTTTGTATGGAAATCGTACCCCCTTAATCAAACTCACTGTTGCTTTCGATCAACATAAGGTCACAGTCAATGAAAAAGGTTGGACAGAAAAATAACATGAAAGGCAAAAATACGAAAAGGGACGACAGACAGACGACACAATCTCGAACAATTTATGCATAAACGACACAGAATGTCGCGACTTCTTTGAGAATCAAAATGGAGAAGAAAAATGGACAATGCATAAAGGTTATCCTTCCGTGTCGTTGGAGGACAAACAAAACAAAATCAATCACAGCAAAAAAGATCTTTGACTAGATCAAGGAACTATACAAAATACAATTCGTAAACGATTGCATTGGCTACTAGAATAATACGATAAACCTGAGATACCTACCACACAAATCTAACCTCGGATTGTAATGCATCGGATAATACATCATAATCTGACGTGATAAAGTTCAATATAGCTTTTAGAATAACTTGAATACAGATAGACTTGCATAGTATATCCATACCACACAGTGGAACTGGGTCGCATCAGGGTCAAACCGCTGATGTATCAAAATATACTTACCAATTTAAAAAACGCAAGGCGAAACAACTTACCTAGAACAAGTAGGTATCCATAAATTATTTTATTTTATCTGTAGGCTACGATGTTGTCATAATCAATGACATAACTTTGTTTTTAAACTGTGCTCCATGATATAATAGAAGATAATTTTGTCTCGTTGCTAACCTAAGCTCCGTTGAAATAGAGATCCAGCATTAAATAGAGACACAAAGCCTTCAAAAGTTTCCAAGTCATTACATTTCATTCAGGTGTTCGCTTCGCTGGCATCTTAAGAATAATAAGACCCTTTCCAACCCGTAACTAACTATACCTACATCAAAAACTGAAATAGGTCTTAACCACAAAACATATAATAATACTACATATAACTAATGCAGGCAGTTTGTATTTAAGACTTTTTAAATGAAATAGGAAAGGTAAGAAGTTTCACAATAAGCAGAAGGTCTTACTCATGCAATTTGTTTCAATAACATAAACAAACTTGCTTGAACCAAAGCAATATTCTTGTAAAAACTCCAAGAACAACTTATAAGATCTATCTCCAGACTGAACAGTATTTGGACACAAAGTTTATTATTTACGATAATTGTCCGGGCTGGGCTGTGACATCAGCTACTGCAACTTATGTACTGTAAGTAATAAGGCTGTCGTCGGGAGATAAAATGTTATGGCGTTCGCAAGTGTTACAATATGATGTGACCCGAGAATTGTACTAACATTTCGCAAAATTAAGCTTTGCATTACTCAAAGCTCTTCCAGCCGCAATAAATGCTTCCAGAAAATCCAAACATAGTGCTGGTCGAAATGCGTAGAAAATAATAGACTACGTGCCCCAAGCCTTGAATATCAAACAGAAACTAAGTAAATGCAGGGTGTGCCGAAGCGCAAACAGCTGCGGACGTGGCCCATTCAAACACATGAACTGGATCGGAAAATGAATCAGGTCATATGTCCGAACTGGTGTGAATATCTGAAAACAATATTATGCTGTTTGCATAATATTGTTTTCAATGATTCAACGTAAAACTAACGTAGTACATTTTGAAACAACCATCCTATTTTATTTCACAAGTACCTAAAACGACGAGGAAAACCAGTAAAACAGTTGCCAGTACCTACTTTAGCTACGGAGTAAAAATATTGTAAGAAAATATGTACTGTGAGATAACATTTAAAATTCATAAAACCAGAACAGCAAAGCTTGAAACGAAGGAGGTACTCTTCAATCAAAGACGAATTCTCACTCAACAATACTTAATCAGTTCGCAGAATTTGGCGTACAAGTTTCAAGGGCTCTTCGAAGCTAACGGTATCAAAACTTGGGCACTTCGGACAAACTTGTAGATGTTCTCAATGATTGGACTTTGTTATTTTGAGAGAGAATTGTCTTGGTTGCTGTAACAAATTGCGCATAGCTGTATTGAGGTTACCCAGATAAGCAGCAATCTTCGAACGGTCCGCGTCACTTTCACCAGCCAGCATCTCGAAGCGAGGATGGTGACTCGACAACACGAAACGAGCCGTTTTGTATCTGACCATACGGATATTGCGTGTATTACTGTTATGCAATATAGTTCGGAAAACAACAAGCGGAAAGATTAATCTGTATTTTCCTCGAAATTAGAAATTAATTGCCATGTTGTGATACGAAAAAGCAATATTTGCGGAAATGATTGACCTGACGCCGATAATTCCTGAACAATCCCGCTGTTTACAATTAGTTGTTTACTTGAATATAGAGAATCAAATATTTATCAATGTTTTGCGCGCTGACCTCATGAAATGACATCAGTGGGAAATCAACACAATGTCTTCACTTACACAATAGGCTGTGCCTGATGACACCGCTGAATGCATTTCCCAAGTAGGTTGAATTTTTATGTGTCAGGTCACGCTGAGAAGATCTCCAATAACGTTGTTGTGATTGAGGTTACCGAATCAGGCTCTACCCTGCTATTTTCTTATTAACTGAGCAAATATTGCATTGTTCAGATTTTTATGCTTTAAAATGTTATAAGTGTTATTGTTTTAAAGAGATTCGATTTAGAGTTATACCCAAATAGTATAAATACTATTATTTAATGACGTAATGAGCTCTTGCTCCGCTTCCTGGAGGAGAATTACTTAGTTCGTTTTGTAGCGCGACTTCCTTTATTGACTAACTTGGTCATTTTTGTGACGTTACGCTCAAGACTCGAAATAAAGGAAGGTATGAAGTTAAGCTTTATACAATTTCGTCGACCTTCTTGCCATTTAAACCGTAACATGCATACGCATGGCCATTACCTTCCAATTGGAGGCAGACAAGGCATACAAGTACGTATATTAAGAGAAGTAGTATTTTAAGATAACTTAAAATTATTTCCTAGAGTTTTCGTTTAAAAGTAATACATCTGCCGAATTTAATACTTTTTCTATGATACTCCTAGCATGAACGATTATTTATTTCATTTAAATTAAGTGTGATCGTGTGGGAGTAGATTTCTCGGTTCGTTTACTGCAAATACACACTGTGAAGTTTATAAAAGCAATTTAAAACCACATTGCTTCACTTCCCGTAAAGGATGCGTTTAGTTTGAAGGTTAATGAACTATCGTATACACAATCAATACTCGAGAGCCTTGCTCCTTTCCTGCTATATACTCTGTTGCACGAACCTATAAAATCAGTGTTCTTAGTGCTTACCTACCCTTTTTGTATTTACTATGTCCTTTAGCTGGTTTTTATTTTGCCAAATAATGATCATATCTATTATATTTTTCTTTCCTTTCCTGCTATATACTCTGTTGCACGAACCTATAAAATCAGTGTTCTTAGTGCTTACCTACCCTTTTTGTATTTACTATGTCCTTTAGCTGGTTTTTATTTTGCCAAATAATGATCATATCTATTATATTTTTCTTTCCTTTCCTGCTATATACTCTGTTGCACGAACCTATAAAATCAGTGTTCTTTTAGTGCTTACCTACCCTTTTTGTATTTACTAGTTCCTTTTGCTGGTTTTTATTTTGCCAAATAATGATCATATCTATTATATTTTTCTTTATCTTTGCATTACAATTTGATTTACCTGCGGCTTCTCCCTGTCAAAATCAAATCAAAAGTGTATTTATTCAGTAGTATCTCAAGGATCGCTTTGAAACGTTTTAAGGTGAGTCTAGGTGCCAGTTCCACGCGACCAAGCCTAGAAGAACAGGCAACAAACTACGGCTAAGTAACGGTAGGACCGTTTGTAGTTGCAGTATGACCTTTTTAAATTTTAAAGTACCATATAAAAGTAAATTTGCATCTATTGTAGACGATTTATATAGCATCAGGGGTAACTGGTGTTTACTCATGCCCCTACTTAAGGGACGCTATAGTACGTAGGACAGGATTTTAGATAGACTAGGAAAGTACCACATATGTTTTGTATAAAACAGTATAATAGTTTTAAACAACGGAAACTAACAAATTTAGTAAAACTAGAGTTAGTGTACCATACCGACTGAACTTTTATAATTAAAAAGAAGTCGATCTGGGTAATTACATAGAAACTAATGATGTTCTCAGGTAGATAATTACAACATCAAAGGTTACACCAAAAGCAGGAAATCAAAGGAATTTTGAAAAGTCCCGAAAGAGACGAGAGACGATGATAAAAGGTCTTGTGCGGGCGGGTGGTACCTTTTAAATTCTGGAGTTCCCTGAAATTTGGTTTCACAAAGCAATTAACGAGACCTTTTTAAATAAGACCTTTAGAAGTAAAAGAAAAATTTATGTGTGTAAAATGTTTTATCATGTAGAATCCGCGTAATTGACTTTATATTAGTTATATTTTATTGTTGTGGTTTGTATAAATGCTCTCTACCTATCTTGTAGTAAAAACCTGTATGTGAGGTATTAATTAATTATCTAAATTAACGTATTTTATGTGCAAATGTTAAAATTCAGTTTCTCACTAGGTATAAATACATTAATGCGTTTTGTAAATGATAAAATAAACAAGTCCGCGACTAGTTTCGAAATTCTCCTTGACTTTTGCATTTCTATGCATAAAAAATACATGCATAGAGCGTGATAATTTGATAGCTGTGGGTAAACATGAACCAACATTGAATAAAGCTAGATTTGAAACTAAGTAAGGCTGAACATCTGTATGCCTCAAGTTGATCGACGCAGGGCATTATGCAATAAAAGGACGTGCGTTTCCTACAAGCTTCGAGGAATTGCTTTGTTATAGGTAAATTTTGTTAGCTATTAAACCTGACCGGCGCCGGCGTCGACTTCCAACAGCAGTTCAGAGCAGTTTGAAGGAGGGCTGTGAGCGAGTGGACGGTGAGCTGAAGACTCAAAGAAGTGAATTTGACCCCAAAAAAGCCAGCCATATAGGACCTAAAATGTCTCCTGCCAACCAACAAATCCCGGCTTTAGTTTAAAAATTTAATATTTCATATTACTGCCTATTCGTTTAGATATCCACAACTCCAACTTTTTTTTATACAACTAAGTTAGCAAACAAGCATACGGCCCACCTGATGGAAAACGTTTACCGTAGCCTATGGACGCTTGCAACACCAGAGGCATCACTCCCGCGTTGCTGACTGACTGTAATAATTCTCTAAATTTGGGTAGGAAATTTAATTCATTTCAAGTCTTCTTGATATCACTTGATAGGTAACAAAATTACCATTCAAATGATATACCACACTTTATAGTTTACTGCATAGAAATTGTGTAAGAATTTATTGTGAAGTCTTGAATAACCCTCCATGAAGCGATTCGAGTGTGTTATTTCTTTTCAATACTCATTTGGAACGTAAATAATTGAGGAAAAGCACCTAGTTAGAATATTGAGAATACTATACGGTGTTACATAAAACGATTCGTGTGGGCGAAAGACATCGTCATAGTTCAATTCTTGCCTAATACGAATACCGACACGATATCAACCAATTAAATAAGGTGTGTTATGTGCCAAGTGTTATACATGCGAATAGCGCGCCACATATCATGCAAATATTATAAAGAAGAAAACTTTTTGTTTTTTTGCATGTTTGTAACATTACGAACACAATAACAAAGTGTCGTCATCATAAATATAGACTGTAAGAAAACTTTTAGGAAGAAAGAATGAAAGAAAAACCATACATTAATTTTACAAAATCATGATAAATATCCCGCTGTTCATAAAAATACATAGTAAGAAAAGTGTTAGTGCACACATTCTTAGTTTTAGTTTTCTTTAGAAATTTAGGTCAGTGACAAATTAGCTATTAGCCTGAATTACGGCTAGATTATAATATGTCATAATAATGTTTGTAACAAATAAACACAAAAACAACTGTAACGATTTTTTAATTATTTCACCATTTGAATCCTACATTATTCCTGAGTAACAGAGGCTATATTTATTACTAGCGACCCAACCCGGGTTCGTACGGGTGCAAATAAAAATAAAAGAAGATGAAAAATGTGAGTAACGTGTGAACCTTTTGAATTTTTCCACCCGTGCGAAGCCGGCGCGGATCGCTAGTAGGTAAGACAAATTAATTCAAACATCTCTGTGGACAAGTGAACATTAACATAATATTCTGCTACCCTACAAATTTGGAATTCCGTAGGTATGTCTATAGATTCCGGTTTTTCTTTCGGCTCTTAGCTCATCGAAAACCTGTTTAAATGGACTTCCGCAAACAAGGCCACCTCTGAAGCAAAGCTAACATACCATGACTAACTACATAGGTACGTAGGTACCGTGAAACGCGTCTTCCCTCCCACTAGTGTTTTTATTGATCACAATAGTTTTATTTAGTAGGAGGATCATCTGTTGTCTTTGTTGACTGTTGTTGTTATTTTTTTTATCATCATTATCAGCCTGAAGAAGTCCACTGCTGGACATAGGCCTCCCCTACACATTTCCAGGAAGAACGATTCTGAGCCCTTTCCATCCACCGACTTCCTGCGATCTTAACAATGTCGTCAGTCCATCTGGTGGGTGGGCGCCCTACTTATCGTCTTCCGGTTCGTGGTTCCGGTTCGTCGTTTTTTATACATCTTGCTGATAAAACAACCAACTGATGTTAAGTGGTAACCATCGCTTTATAACAAAGCATTGTCTCGTAGGTCACGCTCGTCTTGAACGTGCCCTACGATACACTGCCTTGCGGCCATCAGCTTGAGGCACAGGCAACCTTCAAACCGAAACACAGCGATACTGCTTCACGGCAGAAATTGACCATTATTCAAATTTTTAAATTGTTTTAGCTTGTGTAGTGCACGCTCAAAGCTTACCGAATTTGCCATTCATTTCATTGTAAGATTTCGATTGGATTTCACTCTTTTAACTATTCAACTTAGCGCACATCCGATGGCATTGGCCGAATGCGTAATATTAAACTACGTATTATACGATTGGTTTTGGAGTCGCACCACATCGCCACATTATGCTGATGAGATTTTGCGCAACTGTGTATTGTATGTTTTGAGTGGAGGACTTACTCATTGGTCATTGGCTCAGAGGCCTAGAGGCCAATGGGAACAACCAATCTCTTTTCAATAACCGAAATTTAGATAAGTAGACATAAACCCTAATTTTAAACCATAAATAACAGCAATGGCTCTAATATGGTTAAAAAGACATCCAATTTAGTGGGAGTGTTGAAATGAAAGCGGTCGCTACGCCAAGCCAGGAAATTGATTGGGTTTCGGGATCCCAGACAGGGCCTCAAACCGGTATGGCCGAAAGAACAAAATTGGAATTGGGCAGGTCACGCCAGAATGCACCCTTGAAAAGGCAGGCGAAGGTCGTCAGGAGATGGAATTTTGCAGTTGATTTAAGGCTTCTTAGGTGAAGATGGGGACTAGTATTGTAAAACTCAATAACTATTGTATGTACTACTTAATCGTACGCACTATGTTTAGGTATTTTCAATCAGGGTCAAAATTGTAGGTACTTTTTTTTTTTTTTTTTTTTTTTTTATGCTATAGCTGGCAGACGAGCAGACGGGCCACCTGATGGAAAGTAGTCACCGTCGCCCATAGACACCCGCAACACCAGAGGTGGTGCTGATGCGCTGCCGGCCTTTAAGGAACTGAAAGACCCGCCTTTTGAAGGACCCCATGTCGAAGCTCCGAGGGAAAACTGCAGAAGGCAGTTCATTCCACAACTTGCTCGTGCGTGGCAAAAAAGACCGCGAAAAACGAGCAGTTACTATTTTCTTTTTTAGTTCTTTTGTGGATGTAATGTGTTTCGAGCGTTTAAAATGAAAAAAAAAACATGCAACACAGGTAAGTAGTCCGTACGAGTCCAATGTAGTTTAGAATATACACAGGGTATAGGTAGCTAAAATACCAACATAAATAGGCATCCTTTGCATCTATTGTAGATGATTTATATAGCGTCAAGGGCAACTGGTGTTTACTCATGCCCCTACTTGCGGGGACACAGTGCCTGATGGGACAGAATTTTAGATGGAATATACCTACTTGCCCAGCACCTATACCATCCTGACAGCTTAGTCGGCCTAATCCACAGAAAAGACATGGTCAATACGTGCAGAGTTGACTAGGCCGCGGGTTTCCTCACGATGTTTTCCTTCACCGTTTGAGAACATTAGCATTGTGAAAATACATTTTATGACAGAAAAACTAATTGGTACATGACTGGGTTTGAATCCACGACCTTAGGATCGAAAGGTCGCGGGCCTCTACCACTAGTAGACCAACAGTGGTCAAATGCCAACATAATGATTAGTAAAATAGGTGCAATATAATGTAATAAACAGTTGTTTAACGCACTTATCTAACTAAAACACCTTACTAGCATGGAGTGGCAGATGTGGGCGCGACAGGGTTCGGCAACCGACCCCAAAACCGATAGACGTACATTTAATTATTTTTTACTAGCTGTGCCCGCGACTTTGTCCGCGTGGTATAGTGTCTATGGGTAGCATTTTTAATTTGCAGCGGAAGAAAACAGTAAATAAATAACAACGTCATACTCGCGTGCACGTGACACAGTCGTCTGCCCTCTTACTAAACTTAGACATATTATGGCGTCGTACTACGCCACACTTTCATCCCCCCCGCATTCCTCTCCGAACTCCCCCCACACTCCCCCCACTCTCCTCAACACCCCCCCACATTTCCCCAGACTCCCCTCCACAATCCCCCTGTACTCCCCCCGCACCTCCCTTCCACACTCCCCCCGCACCTCCCCTCCACACTCTCCCTGTACTCCCCCCGCATCCCCCCTCGCTCCTCCCCTCCACACTCCCCCCTGTACTCCCCTCCACACTCCCCCCTGTACTCCCCTCCACACTCCGCCCTGTACTCCCCTCCACACTCCCCCCGCACCTCCCCTCCACACTCCCCCTGTACTCCCCTCCACACTCCCCCCGCACCTCCCCTCCACACTCCCCCCTGTACTCCCCCCGCACCTCCCCTCCACACTCCCCCTGTACTCCCCTCCACACTCCCCCCGCACCTCCCCTCCACACTCCCCCTGAACTCCCCTCCACACTCCCCCCGCACCTACCCTCCAACTCCCCCCTGTACTCCCCTCCACTCTCCCCCCTGTACACCCCTCTACACTCCCCCCGCACCTCCCTTCTACACTCCCCCTGTACTCCCCTCCACACTCCCCCCTGTACTCCCCCCCTCTACCCCCCCAGCACAAACTTTGAACGTCATATTTTTTTATATCAGACTAAAAAAAAGTTTTAAGTTTCTAGCTCTAAAAATGACGATACTTCCATACAACTTTCAACCCCTATTTTCAACCCCTTACAACCCTTTTTTCACAATAAAAAGTAGCCTATGTCCTTCCTCAGGCCCTCAACTATCTGTGTACCAAATTTCATTTCAATCGGTTCAGCAGTTTTGGCGTGAAAGCCGGACAGGAGGACAGACAGACAGACAGACAGACAGAGTTACAAACGCATTTATAATATTAATAAGGATTATCCTACTTGTATTTAACCTTAGTTATCATCAGAGGCGATAGTGAACCCGCGATCGAAGTTTGAGGTTCAGGTCTGTCTGGGTGTTAATAATTGTATACTGAGTACCAATGTATTTACAAAAAAATACCTAAACAGGGTGGTTTTTTGAGAAGGGCGGTAATGGCCAAGTCCGAAACCACGAGAGTCAGGGGAAAGACGTGAAACGAGTCATGCTCTTGATTTATAAGAAAACAAATGTTTATTTTTTTTCAAAAATCTTTTAGTTTTTAATAAAAACATTGTCCACAATATTTTATGTTAATACATTCGTTATTTGTAGAGATTCATTATGTGTATAGAATTGTACTTATGGAAAATGAGTGAGATACCCCACCCTAATAAGCATTAATGAATATGCTAATTGCTACTCATCTGATAATATTTCAATGAGTTGGCAACACTTGTTAGGTAGGTACTTCAAAGGTCAAACAAATGTTTGAAGACTGTCAAAGTCACAGCATTGACCCTTATGACTACAGGCCTGTTGTTTCAATGGCTCAATTTGAAACGCTTCTAGTAATGTAATAATAGTTTACTTTATCCACACTTACAAGAAGCACTTAATGTTATTTATTGATTTGATTGATATCCGAGAAATTAAAGTACAATTCTTCCTCTCTCTTCTTCTATTTTTTTTATTTATTCTGGGCTTCTTGCAAGTAATACACATTTAATAACTAAGTTCTAAAATGAATATTTCTTTCCCGTGCATGCTCTTAAAGGTAACCACAATCATACCATGCTAATATTAAACATACCTAGTGCTAATTCTTAAAACTCAGTACCAATAATGTGGCTGCAAAATAAAAGGAAATTGCCTGTTGTGACTCATTTGTCATAAATGCAAGCAATAATAAGTGCAAAAATGAATGCAGTGGTACACTGTGACACTGTGATGGAGGTTTTTGGTCAGCACACAAACTCTGATTGAGTCAAAAAAAAAACTCATAGGTGAGTCTAGGTGCCAATTCCACGTGACCAAGCCTAGAAGAACAGGCAACAAACTACGGCTTGGTTCCTACCGTTTTTTTATATGATCCTTTTACAAATCAAAAATAGTCTAAAATAATAGCAGTGAAGTTCCAATGTGGTTAGCCATACAAACTTAGTCAAGTAAGCAATTATTGAACTTACTGGCATGTGAGGCTGAACATCTGTATGCCTCAAGTTGATGGACACAAGGCAGTGCATTGTATGGCACGTTCCTGACATGAGTGACCTACAAGGTAATGCTTTGTTATAAGTGATAGTAACTACTTATCATCAGGTAGGCCATATATGTTTGTTCCATCACATATATTTATTTTTCAGATTATCTCCATATTTAAAAGATTCTGATAGTGATAGAAGTTCTGGGAAAGTAAGCGAAATAAAAGTTGGTTGAAATTCTGTGAATGATAACATGGATAAGAAAGCAGTGAATACACAAATGACAGCTGAAAGAGGGGAATGGAAGAAAATAATGCCGACCCCACATCAAGTGGGATTAGTACAGGAAGAAAGAAAAGATGAGGTTAGTGATTGGATGGTCTACCAATACTATTAGAGGAGTCAAAACTCAAATATTTACACATTATAATATGTCGGCTTAAATATCTAAGGTAATCTAAATTGTTTATCAACAGGTAATATAAGATAAGATAATCATGATGATTCAAACAGGCTCCTAATAAACATATGCAAAAATGTACCTACCTTATTAAATTGATAGTGATTATTCATCAGAAAATTCATCATTGTATTGATGAAAATGTATACAAAGAAAAAAGGGTCTGCTGGAAATATAGCCCAATTACCCTCACACATAGCAGACCATCTAAGAGTTTAAATGTGGACAGAGGAGTCCTATACAAGATACAAGAAGCCATATGAGTATGCCAAGTACCTGTATGAGCCAGCCTCCGACCCACGAGTGGACTGTCCAGCAGCAACCGGCGCAGAGACCAGCGACCGAGCACTCCTCCGCCCCAGCCGCAGCCTCCGCCACTGCCGCGCCGCATCCCACCGTCTCGGTCTCCCACCATCACTGGTCACTCATAACACGACCCCGGGCAATTACTTGAACCTTCACGCGACCGATCCAAGCTCTACTAGCACACACACTGCCCACATCAGACCAGTTTTTGCACAACGATTGAGTAACTAACGCATCAGGAGAAAGTGTCGACCAGACAGAACGTACGTGCCCGCCCGCGTTCGCAGATGCACTCTCAGTCTCTGGTGGGGAGCTAGCGGGCGAGATCCCATTGCATTGCACAGTTTCGGATGCCTTGAGTTGAGGCAGTGGATTCAATTGAATAGCCTAAAAACTACCGTTACTATCACTAATGGCAGACCGGAGTCAATAAAATGCACAACAATGATAAGGAAATAAAACACGGCGATGAGTGGAGGATAAAAACGAATTAATTACGTACGTACAATACGATACGACGAACGATCAACAAATGCCTTTTTTGCTTTTTCTTTTTTATTTCTTTAGTTTGTTGGACTAGGCATGGAGCATTCATTTCACGGACCGCTAGATAAATAACAAGTAGTAACGTAAATCACGTGATTCACGTGCCACATCACTTAGCCAACACATGCATCCCTAAGCGGCTGTTACATTTACATGCCATTTACCATGGCATGTAAATGTAACAGACGTTTATGGATTTCAAGCCTCGGTGCACAAGTAACGTGGAATCCACTGCTCAAGTCATAATGAGATCGACTACTATCTATTCTATTATTCTGCTAATAATAAGATCGTCTATTTTGAATACCTACTTAATATCAATTTAGACTGTATGTCATTAGCACAGAGCTCAGTTTGGAAGAGCATCGACATCCTAATGTCATTTAGTGCAAACTGGTAAGTACGGTACGGAAGGTGTCACTTGACTGGACAGTGACTACGTTAACAGTATGGCCTACATTTTCTGCAAAGTAATAGAATAGTTGAATAAAACATCTATAGCGTGCAATCGCCCACTATCAGGGCAGACTGATACTACTAAGGTAAGTAGTAATAATTATTCTCGATCCATGATAATTTGCAAAAGTAACTGCATGAGCTCGCTCTAGACTTCTGTGCTGTTTGATTCACGTCGTGAATAACGATAAAAGCTATCTGCATTCACGGCTTTCACAGCTAATCACGGTGCGAATGTAAAATGGGTATTAAATAAATAACGCCGTGCCACTGGTGTGATCCTTACCTCGCAGTTAAATTATAATCTTGTTTGTTCATTGAATTGAGAAGGTTTTGTTTATAATCTTTTTTAGTGCGAGAGGATACTTCACTCGCAGTCTTCTTGTGGTTATAATTACTGAATTTTAACTTTATTAAAATAGCAACAAACAATTTAACGTTTTTTTTTATGTATCAATATCCCATGCCTAGTTTAGTTGGACTGGGCTGGACCATAGATAAGCTAAGCTTATTTGTTACAGTTACAGCTGTCATATCGGCTGGTTTGATTGGTTCCTGCCAGTGTGACATAAGTGCAATATATGTTTCCTTCCTCTTTCAATGTCAAGAATAAGTAAATGTCAAGTTGACATAAATTGCCAACTTGACATTTCATGTTGATTGACAAGTTCATTTTCATTCAGCTCCTCCCCCTACCCGGAGGACACTGAACACAGCTGAACACTGAAAATTTTGAAAAAATAAGATTGTTGGGTTTTGATTGGTGTGGTGTTGGTTTTAAAAACTTGTGCCTACAATGGAGCGCTTTTTGTTGAAATTATTAATGTTTCTTCTATTTGTAAGCAGTATAACTTGTAAAGACAACAAATACTCCCGCAGTGCCAATGAGAAAAAGGACAGCGATGTTGACTTTAGAAAACTAGAAAAACCGTTTCGAATGAACAAATTAAATATATTGTGGCTAAAAGCGCAACATGTAAGTAAAAACAGTTAATTTGGTACTATAGTGCTGTACCGGTTTAGGTTAATTTAACTACTTGCAGTAAGCTTTGTACTTGTCAACTGTCTCTTCCTAACTTAACTTACAACATGTCTCTTGTCTTGAGTCCATCACTTACCGTGTATATCAGCCTTTACTTACTTTTCCATTTCAGCGTCTGACAGAACCTAAGCTGAAATCCCTGTATAGTGATCTGAAGATCCAAGATAAAGAGGAACTAACTTTGAAGAGGCTGAAAAGTGATGGTGGTGATAAAGAAGGGCTGAGAGAGGCCGAGATCAGACGTAAACTCACAAACATTATGTCTGGTTATGGACTTCGTGAATACTTTGATGATGATGCTCCTCCCAGGCATAAGGATCATGCAGTATGTAGTTTTTTAAGTAATAATAGCGAATATTGAACAGAAAAATGATAACACTTCATAGATTGTCAGATACACTTTTACCCTTGAGTACTAGTAAAATCAACAAGAGGTTAGTGACTTAACATACTGATCTAAGAATATAGACTAAGGAACCTTTGTTCAAATTGTTTTTAATAGTGATAATAACAAGTTTGAACAAAACGCTACTTACAGAGTGATTGTTACTAGCAAGTATGAAAATGTAAATTTATTAAAATAATAAAAAAGGTTTAAGAGAGTTTTTGAAAAAATGTAACAATGCTACAAAAATGCTATAATAGTAGCTCGAAAGCTGCTATGTAGTGTCTCGCGCACCTGCCCATCCTCACATCATATACAAATTGGTTAGTGTTTAGTCAACTGGTTTCAGATTCAACATGCATACAAGTTGAATGAAAGTCCTACAAAAAATAATAATTGTGATGTTCATAACTTCACATGACTTAAATTACGTATAAAGTGTATAGGCATATCACTGTTGCCACTAAGTAAGCAAACAAGCGTAAGCAACTTGATGAAAAGTGACCTATAGACAGGACCAATACGCAAGTTCAAAGCCTTTTTCAAGAACCACATTGGTAGAGATTGTCCAATGTTGAACTGCACGTCCTACTACTTCAGTCAGTCAAAGTAAATTGTTCTTTATTACCTACATCACAAAGATCATTTTGAAGTAATTTGCGTCAAGAAAACGTGCATTTTTAGACTGGTTTATCTATACTGTTGTCTCTATGGTTTTGTCTATGCAATTAGGCTCACAACTCTGCCATGGATGACCACATCAACAAGAGTATTTTCAAAGATAAGAAGCTGAATATGCTGTGGAGCAAGGCAGAGACATCAGGGTTTACAAGCGAGGAGCTTGCTGCGCTTAAAGAAGAGTTTACTCATCATCAGGAGAAGATAGACCAGTACTACGACATTCTTCAAGATATGGATAAAGCTGATGATGGTTATAAAAGTAAGTGTACTCTTAAACTGAAATCATCAGATAAAAGTTCCCTCCAATGGAATTGCATTTTTTTCAGCTTTTTTTTTATGTATTTTGGGTATGATATCGTTTTTTATTGGTCATTAAATAATTAAACAGTCCATCCTTCGAATTCATTTCAAATGAATGAAGCTTATTAAATGGAAAATGATGTCTGCTAAATTAATAATAATATAATTAGTTTAGCAGACATTGTCATCAGTTCATCACCATCATATTATATATTAAAATAATAAACTGTTGATTCTTCAGAAAATCGAATTCATTTCGAATGAATGATGGTAATGAATGGGAAAATGATGCTGCTAAACTAATAATTTCGGCTCCATAACCTGTTTTTATTTCTAGATGCACTTAATGAAGATGAAATGGAAAAGTTCAATGAACTGAATGCAGAGTCAAATGAGATATCTAAGGATTTCATAGACCGGGCTAATCTAGTGAGGGACAAGCACCGAGGTCTCAGGGACAGCTATGATAAGCTACAGAGGATGACTGCTAGAGGTATTAAAGCAGCTAAAATAAATATAAAAATCGCTCTCAGCGAGAAGGCTGCTTTTTTTGCCATATTAAATCCTGCCTATAAAGAAGAGAGTAATATGTTTTTAATTCTGTTACTTTGCCAGGACCGAACAACAAGGAATTCATAGAACCCAAGGTGCAGGGGCTGTGGCGAATGGCGGCTGCTGCTAATTTCACAGTAGATGAACTTGCCTCTTTGAAGGTTAGTTTATCTTCTTGTTAGGTTTGTGATGTTACTCTTTATTTTTTAGCAAGACTTGAAGATATAAATATTATAGACAATCCACACGACACTATCTATAATCTTGTTTGTTTAAAATAAGTAATGGTCTCTAAGTATCGGAAGCTACTTTTGCATCAACCGCCTGAAGAAGTCTACAGCTGGACATAGGCCTCCTCTATACATTTCCAGGAAGACTGCCCGCAATTTTAACAATGTCGTCGGTTAATCGGGTCGTTGCGTCCTACGTTTCGTCTTCTGGTGCGTGGTCGCCATTAGATAACCTTTTAATATTAATAAATAAATATTCTAGACAATCCACTCAACACTATCTAGCCCCAAACTAAGCATAGCTTGTACTATTACACCCAGATAGAGAACAAATATCTGTGTTCACCACACCAATTTTGTTCTCGGTGGGGTTCGAACCCACGACCTACGGCGCAGAAAGTAGAGCTACTACCAACTGAGCTGATAGGCCAGTTTATTCCCAAACGATTCGCCAATGTTTTGAGATGCATGATTTGTACAACTTTCTTGTTTCCAGACTGAACTCCTGCACTACGAATCCAGATTGTTGAAGCTGCGACATTTGCATGCCGACCATGTAAGCAATGTTGACAAACATCACACTAAGGTTATTTTTATTTGGTTTTATATTTTAAAACAAACATTTTCAAGGTATTATGAATCAAGAGATCTGAAAGGATGGCTTGGAAATAAGTCAAGCCATCTGCAAGCTGCTATTTTTATTTTTGTTTTTTAAAAGAATCATACAAAGAAACAGTTTTTTGCCCGTTCTTCTAGGCTTAATCGCGTGGAGTGGAACTGATTGTGCAACTGAATTAATATTTTTTTGATTTATATTATGTTTGATGAACATCATTCTAATAATAGATTTTGACTATAGTAGACCTAATCTTAGTTAACGTCCCAGCAGCAGTGGTAAATATCATAGTGACAACATCGGCTTGTTGAAGTCTACTGCTGGACAAAGGCTTCCTTATACATTTCCAGAAAGGACGATTCTGAGCCCTCCATTCATCGACTTCCCGTGATCTTTTCAATGTCGTCCAAACGAATGAGTCGTCTTGTCGAATACTCTTAATTGTATAACAATAGTAAGAAATACAAACCATTATTAAACTTTTACAGATTGCAGCGGCCGGCGACAAAATGAACCATTTTGAAGAACAAGAGCAGATGATAAAAAAGCACTCCAGAAAGGTTGAGAAGATGCACGCAGATCTCGAGGAGCGGATACTTGATCGCCATACGGAGCTGTAATTTTGTGCCAAAGAACAACTATACATATTATAACTGATATTCATTGATCCATTATTTACTTCTTTGATTTATGTAGTGACTAAAGTCTTGCGCACATCTAATGCCGCCTTCCTACGATGCGTGATATCACGCACCAGCCCACACCGCGCACGACGACGCACGGCAACGCACACAGAAAATGCTCCTGTGCTACCGCGCACCTCGGCGCACGAGACCGTTCCCATGGCGTGTCGTGCGTGCTGGTGCGCGATATCACGCACCAGTGGGAGGGGGCTATAAGCGATCTGTGAGAAACTCACGATTTTTGACGTTTCACTGATTGCCATCGCCCTCGTCTAGGTGCTATGTGCGCAGGCCTTATAGGCGTCGCTTCGTGAAAAGGTTTCGCCAAAATACTTTTCTTAATTCCAATTTTAAATAGTGGTTTCAGCCTAACCAGAGTGCTTCATTGAGTAAAACGTTTACCAGTGCTAGCAAATGGTGTGAGTGAAGTGTTCCATATTCATTCGGGTTCGTGGATTCCAGCCTCAACTCAATGCCTACATACCACAGAACAGAGGTAGTGTTAAGTTTAATTTCTTAGAATATTAGTAAGTAGAAAACGTAGCTCTCATATAAAGAAGACTTACGAAGTTATGCATTTACATTATCTATAAGGCAACTATTTTTTTAGGCCTTTAATTATATCGTTTCTTATATTAATATGTACCTAAATACTGTCTTCATATTATTTTTCGTTATTTTTTATTTTAATTATTTGTAAGCATAGTAGTAATATTGATATAGTTGTGTAAATGAGCAAAGAATCTCTTGGTTTTTGTCTAATAAAACTCTTTTCAATTCCATGTTTTGTTCTTGTATTAAATCCCTATTCAAGAACACACGCAAATTATTTTGACAACGGTTTATTTGCCTAGATCCTGCCTTTAATTATATTCGAGACATAGTAAGTCCTCATAATAATTTACTTATAAATATACACATTACCCAAATAAACCTATTAATAAAAGAATCATTGAAAAACAGGTGGTATTAAAAACACCAGTGGATACAGTGCATCAATATATGATATTTAATCTTCATGTACAAGCAAATTTATTAATACACGTTTAATATTCCGTCTCGGTCAGCGAGCGAATCAATAATAAATCGAAACTAATATCGTATTATGCCATAATATAGAGTGTAAAATGTGTATATAGATGGCGCTCAAGGCAACGCAAACACTCAGCGGCACTTCGGAATCACATTCCAAGCGGCCTACTATTACACTCAACTGTACGCGCATATCTACAATTAAACCGCGCCCACTACAATTCTTCTAACGCACGTGACACGCGAGCGGCCCAAGTAACAAATAAAACTACAACCGGCTCCCCTCACTACGACATTATAATCAATCGCAATGCTTACTTCAGTCGATCGTACAGTATAAGTAGTTCTCATCTCGATAGGACATCTCTATTCTGTATATAGATAAATCTGTATAATATAATCTTTGTCACTAATATGTACACCGATTCCGAGGGATATGTCGCTAGCATAGTCCTCGTCGGGTGGAGTCGCGAGCCGCAAGATGGCCGCGCCCGCGCCTCCAGCCGCGGCGTGAGGCAGTGTGAGGCCGCGCGACCGCCCTCCCTAGTGACTCCACTTGTTCCAAGTCTGCAACAACACAATACAATACACATCAACATTACTACTACGTCCGCCACAAAACTTAGGGATCGCCGAGATCTTTAAATTAGGGGAGTGACCTAAATGAGGTTGAGAGTGTAGTTGTAGTAGACTAGAGTATTTGTAAACATTCCGCACAAATATATTAGCCTCAAACTAAGAAAGATTGTAAACCGGATCATCCAGACAAATAACTCGCGGGGTCGCTGTCTGACGCTTTGTAATGTTATTGAATAAGATTTGTTGGGCGCTTTAATTGTGTGGCTTTTTGCACTGGGAAATTGTTAAGGACCATGTACACTGTAGCAGATAAATATTTCGATGAATACTTTTTTATCTAGCGATGGCTATTTGCCTTTTTTTTTCAGAAGAGGATAAAGCCTTTGACTTTATTGTAAATAAAAACATTTTATGGCACTCTGTTGGCTCGCCTTGTGCATAATTTTTATGTTCTAGCATAACATCAAGGACAAGTCTAAGTATCTAGTGCCAGAACAAAAAAACAAAAAACCATGTTTGAATTAGTGTACATGTGGCTTTTTTTTTTTTTTTTTTTTATGTAACTAGCTGGTGGAACAAGCATATGGCCCACCTGATGTTAAGTGGCAACCATCGCCTATAACAAAGCAATGCCTCGTAGGTCACGCACGTCAGGAACGCGCCCTACGATGCACTGCCCTGCGTCCATCAACTGGAGGCATACAGATATTCAGCCTCACGTGCCAGTAATTTCACCGGCACCCACACCCTTCAAACTGAAACACAGCAATGCTGCTTCACGGCAGAAATAGCTTAACTGGCATCGTAATAACGGGGTGTACAATATCATGATGTACATTATCGCCTCTCCGTTTTTCGATTATTAGTTGTGAGTGTACCTGCTTGTCTTGCGCGTTGTGTTGATGCTGGTGCTGGTGATGCGCCGGGTCCCAGTGCGGATGGTCGCGCTCGGGCGGCGGCGCGGTCGCGGCGGGCAGGAACTGCAGCGGTAGCGCGTGCATCAGCGACAGTGCGGCCGCCGTGGCACCGCCTGAGCCACCAGTCCCCGCCGCGCCGCCGCCGTACCCGCCTTCCATGGCGCCGCCTATGCCGCTCATGCCCTGCAACAACAATAGTACATTGTTACCCGAGGATTGAAAGTCACGGCGCCAATGGAGCTTGAGGGACTTAAATAAGTCTTTAGGTAAACACTGTGCTTTTCATTACGAATACAAGGAAAGCAATTTAAATTATACATCGCGCGCTAATTAGACTTTAACTTCGTACCGTTGTAATGGGTTTCCAACCTTCTTGCTGAATAAAAAGTTGGAATTTGGCTCAATAACCTCCTTGCCGTTTACGTGATGTATAACACTCTGCTGATGTAGCCCTCGCCAGTCAGAGCGAAAAAAAGTGTCAAAAATTCTTTGGGCCTTTGTATTTCAGGCACATGTCATGATACTCGTAATGGCACCATTTCGTATGGTCAGACTAAAGTGCGCGATCCATCAGTCGCCAGTAGGCTGGCAGTAGTTACCTGGTACCGGTCGTGGTCTAGATGCGGCAGATGGTGGAGATGGTCTGCCGCGGCGCGCGTCCACGCTCGCTCCGTGCCGATGGGGCGGGGCTTGCGCTCCTCCTCCTCCCCCCACCCCGCCGCGCCGCCCGCGCCCCCGCTGCCGCCGCTACTGCCGCCGCGCTCTAACAGCGACTGCGAATGTAACAACTAAAGATGTCAATTTGCAAAATTTAAATGGGACTGGGCTGGCAGTGAACAACTAAAGATGTGAATTCGCTAAATTTAAATGGGACTGGGCTGGATGTGATGCCCTGACACAGTGAAGCGGGCGGCGTCGCGTCAGACCTCGCATGAGATGGCGGGACGAGCTGGATGCTAATGAGCGGGGCTGGCGACTAAGGGCGGAAGATCGTAGTGACTGCCGAAAATGGGGGGAGGCCCTTGCCCAACAGTTGCACACACCTTTAGTAACAACACACTTTAACACCAGACGTAAGACGAGGAAAGTGCGTGCACATATGTTTCCTAGCGACATAACTTTTAAAACTATCATGGTTTGGAACACATGGTTTTTTTATTGTCTAATTCGCGACGAAATGGGAATGGACCCAGTAATCAATAAACGAATGCGAAGGAGGGCAGACCCATTGGTCTGCTAATAACATATTTTATTTTACTCATGACGATTCAGTTCCACGATCACGGTGCACTGCGCCAGAAATATCGGGAGTTAATACTCCCAAATCATGTTCTTTAGCGTTCGAGAGGTCAAAGTTAGCATAGATGGTCTAGCCAATCTAGATTACTGAACACCAGACTTCACAACCCACAACTTATGAGGACGACTCAACGTTGGGGAAGTCACGACCTCCAGTAATGAGAAACAAGATGTGAGGAGGATGTTATACCTGGTAAGGGTGGTGGGGCTGCGGTGTGTGCGCCATGGCTTTGGGAGACTGGCTCATGGGCTGCTGGTATGAGGACATCAGCAGATTGCTCAGGTTGCCAGAGTTGTTAGTGCCCGTGAACATCTAAAATCATCTCAAATATTTGAATATTGCAGAAAATTTTGTAAGTAAACATTTACGAGCATCCATGGCTTAGTGGAAGTGATCTACTGTAGAAATGATCAGCCTCACAGGTTAGTTTGTAGTTTTCTTTGTCTTTCGCGCTATAAGGATATCGCGATCGAACGCAGTTGAACTAAAAAGCATACAGGAAGAGACTTTGCTAGTCTCTATACAAGGCATGTGTAGTTCACGAATGAATCTTTCAAATGGACTACTACAGTTGTGCACCGTCGTTCACTCACAATTCAACTAGATCACTAACTCTTTTAGTTCAGTTGTCTTCATCGGTCGCGACGAAAGAACGCCCGTGCGGATGCGGATAGATTGTGATATATTATGCTGTCACGCTCTGTTGTAGATACTGAAGTCACGAAATAAAGAAGTAATGGAACTAGTATGTAGACGACCTTCTCACGCTTCAATTACGCGGAGTACCACGACTTCAAGCCCTCCTTTGTTTAGTCGTGTTTGAAGTCTGTCAGAAGAAACGTAACTAAGAAAAATACAAAAAAATAAAAAAATGCCGTATTGTGCGGTTTTGGAGTGCAAAAACGATAGCCGAACCAAAAATTTAACTAATGGGGGCATATCGTATCACCGGTAAGCAATATTTTATTATTTTATAGCGGTTTTGCTTGGTTTTTTAACATGAAAAACCGTCAAGCAAAAATAGACTGTGAACGATATTTGTTAAGGTCGCGTTTCTAAAAATCTCATCTTCGCTACTCAATTAGAGCTGTACCCCAATAAACTGATGAACGTGTTATCGAATACTTTATTGGTTATGTAAATATGTAGTTACTGTATGGCATTGATTTTTTTTATGCTATAGTGGTGATTTCATTCTGAATGTATTTATAATTCTACTTCTTTATTCTTATTCAATGCCTATGGTGCCTGCCCAGATAGTCAGATAGATAGATTACAGAAATATTTTGAAGAAATTACATAATATCTTCTGGTTTCAGTTTTCCCAAGGCACCAGATATAAAAAATCAATGGATAAATGCAACCGGAAAACAAAATTGGTTTCCTTCAAAATCAAGCACCATTTGCTCAGAGCACTTTAGGGACGAAGATTTTATGACAAAAAAAAGTGGATATAAATATATTGTTGCCACTGCCATACCAACTCTAAAAATTTTGTGTTTTCTGGTTATTATGGTGTTTGTTATATTAATGACGTTAAAGATTATGTAAAATTGAAATATAGTGAAACGTATCTAAACTAGTGGATGGTATAAATATATATACTATATTAGTATTATATATATTATTATATATATTATGTATATTATTATATATATTACTATATTAATATATATATAGAAGTATATGTATATATACTTCCGCCCGCGGCTTCACTCGGGTGAGACCTGGATAGAAAGAAGCATAATTATGTCCTATTCCCAGTCATTATCTATTCCTTATTTTAAATTTCAGCCAAATCGATTAAGTGGTTGTTGAGCGGAACAAAATAGTATATCTAAACATTCATCCATCCAAACATTCAAAATTTTGCATTTTATTATAGGTAATATGTTAATATTAGTGTGATTATAATCAATAAATTTGATAAAATTAATGAACAAAATTGCCTAACTTACCAATAAGATCTTCGCTCGCTTGATTGTTAATATTTTTCAAGTATTTACAATAGAATATAATTTTAAACCTTTGATTGTGTAAATAAAGAAAGAAAGATAAGAAAAGCTTTTTATTTCGACCACCACAAATATAACCTGACGCGCTACCGATCGTTACACATCAGTAGGTAGGAGCGCTGGTGAGTAGAGCGCTGGTGGCCTAGTGGTAGCGGCCCCACCTTCCGATCCTAAGGTCGTGGGTTCGAATCCAGTCGTGTACCAATGAGTTTTTCTGCCCAAAAATTTATGTACACTATGCCAGTGCTCTCAAACGGTGAAGGAAAACATCGTGAGGAAACCGGCATATCGTAGAACCTAAAAAGTTCGAAAATATGTGTCAAGTGCACGAAGCCTCTTCGAGGCGCACTTAAAATCCTTTCACCACACTTGGTTCGAAAGAATCAGTGACACGATAAGAAGAAGAAGTAGGTAGGTAATCATCGATGTCGATACATTCGTCTTGCATCCGCATTGGCACATCACTAAGTGAGTGGCTATGTCAAGTAATAGCCATTGTATTATGAATCTTATACCTTGTGGATAAAGACTAACAGAATTGTTTTCTATAACGCCATCTAGCGTCAAGTAGCTTTGTTTTGTTGTCAATCAAGTAACAGCCATTGTATTATCAATCTTATTACAATTATATAGAGACTAAAAGAAAAAAATACTGAATGAAAGCTGCCATCTGTTGGTAAGTAGAATTTCATTTTAGCACTGTTTATTTTATTAAGTTTAGAACCATATTGCGATAGCTTTAAGGTTTATTATCAATTAAATTATTTTTTTGGTTTTAGGTCCTTTTTAACGTTTTTTTCGACCAATCATAACTTTTATTTCCATGTGTGTTTGTTTTTACGTGTATGAGTTTGGCGACACTGGTTCTCTTAGTAATAAGTCATCATGCTCCCTCTATTTTGCGTAAGCAAAAGCGTGTTTGGTGCTCTGTGACTGAAGTGATTGTCTGTTTCACCCACTCACTGGCTGGCTTGGTTGCATTAGTTTCGTAAATGATTATAATATCTTGATGAACTAGTGAAAGAAAACCCAACGACAGCAACATTTGCTACTGTTGAGCAAGTGAACTAGACTGAACTATTGAATTAGAAGATAGATATAGTTCAGTGACACATTCTGCGCAAGGCTACTGTTGGGTATTTTCAAGCCGAAGATGTTTATAATTGCTTTATTGGTAGGAAGGACTTGTAACGTATGAATGAATCATACGCTACAAGTCCGTGTTATTGACATTTTAGCCACAAAAAACTTGAGCAAGCACGATTACTACCAACAGCAGAGGTAAGTATATTATTATGGTGATGGTTTATTATGCTGTATAGACTCTCAGGCCTCTGCCTCGAATTTAGCGGGCAGCGGGGCGGCAGCGACGGCGGCGCGGGAGCGGCAGGATCTTATGCGTAAAAATCAAATGGACCCCCCCGCCCCGCCCCGTTGTAGAGCCGCCCCGCTGCCCGCTAAATTCGAGGCAGAGGCCTCGAGTCTATACAGCATTTGCCGTTAGCCGCACGAAGGTCTGTAAGAATGTGTATGTGTGCGACTGATATACCTGCTGGTTATGTTTGTGCATGAGGGGGTGTCGTTGCGCGAAGTCGGGCGCTCGCGGGTTCAGCCGAGACACGGACTCCACGCCCACGTAGCCGAGTCCGAGCGACGCACTCGACATGTTCACCCCGCTCGACATCTGGAATTACAACGACTAACTATTACTACTAGCCCGTTGTGTCCCATTTCCACAAGTCACTACGATTTAAAAAAAAAGTGTATTTATTCAGTAGAATCGCAAGGATCACTTTGAAACGTCTTAAAGCTAGGTGAGTCTAGGTGCCAGTTCCACGCGACCGGACGATCTTGTGCCTTTAGTCGCCAGCCCTGCTCCTAGGCGTCCAACTCGTCTCGCCATCTTTGGCGAGGCTTGCCGCGACGCCGCCTCGCTTTGTCAGGGCACTTTTAATATTCTACGACATGCCGATTCCCTCACGATGCTTTCCTTCACCGTTTGAGAGTACTAGCCTAGTGCACATACATTTTTGTACGGAAAAACGGCCCGACTGAACTGAACCCACGACCATATGACCAATAAGATAGGAAGGCGGGGCCAATACCACAAGACCACCAGTACCACTATTCTAAGTTTTACTTGATCTACTTGATGAGAAAGTATCAATACGTTACGTAGAAACGATCGAAACGAGTTTTTGACTTCTATACAAAAGAGTAGGACGTAGGTATTTGTGGTAATTGTTCAAACTGATCGAGTAAAACTTAGAATAAGAGCATTTATCGCCCACGTTGTAGCAATTTTGAGAGCAAGCACAAACAGATACGAAATAACTATAGGAGACCAACGAAACAGAAGGGCAAGTCGTAGTTTTACTTGATCAGTTTGAACAATTCGTTTCGCCTACGTGTCTCTTTCTTTTGTTTGGAGAAAAGATGAGACAACAACAATACGTTACGTAGAAACAATCGAAATTAATTGTTGTCTCATCATTTCTCCATACAAAAGAAAGAGACACGTAGGCGAAACGAATTGTTCAAAACTGGTCAAGTAAAACTCTGAATACGGGTTCAGGTGCATCAGGAGAGGGTGTTGAGATGGGTAGACTTTGTCGTACTAAGTTGACCAGAGGCCTAATTCTCGGGCCGATCTCAATTATTTTGCAATTTTATTTTCTTGCTTCTTTTCACAACCCCGCACTTTTTCTACGTTTTCTGTATATCGTAGCTGTCGAGGCTTCTACGATGAGGTCGTTGATGAATTACTCAAGGAAATCTGCCATTCTTTCTTCGAAAAGCACTAATATAAAATTGCAAAATGATCGAGATCGGCCCGAGAATAAGGCCCCAGATTACAGACGTTCTCTATAAACGCTAACAGACACAGACTACTACTGCACAAAAAATGGAGTGGTATAATTTAAATAACGGAACTATAGACTATCCAGTAAAATAAATGCAGTCAAGCTGATCAAGTAATCAAATATACTGCTCTGAAGAAAAAAGGGGATGTTAAATTTTAGATTGGATAGTCTATTATGTTAAGTAAAATTTTTTGTACAACCAGCTGATGGAACAGGCCTATGGCCCACCTGATGGTAAGTGGTAACCATCGCCAATAACAAAGCATTGCCTCGTTGGTCACGCACGTCGGGAACGTGCCGTACCGTACTGTCCTGCGTCCATCAACTTGTGGCATACAGATGTTCCTACGATGCAATGCTCTGTTATAGGCGATGGTTACCACTAACCATCAGGTGGGCCATATCCTTGATCAATCAGCTAGTTAAAAAAATCGGTTGTCTGTAAAGTCGTTTTACTGACTATAGTTGAACGTGACAACGTCTTAGGCCGCAATTATCGTCGCTATAAGCAATTGACACCACATTAACTTTTCACTGCACTTCATACTTGACGAAAACATGTAAATGTATAATTGTATAGCAGCTGTCCACGTGGACGCATCGCTCACTCAAGTAGTAGAGAGACAGATGTCGAACGCTGCCGAACGCGAAGGCCGATTGTGCCTCTTTGTTGCTCGTTCTGCGCTCTCGCTTGCACTTCAAGCCTTAAATGGAACGCCTCAGAGCGAGGTAACGTCGCATGAGTCATGTTTTTTCGTGCGTGCAGCCGGCTCCATCGAATTATAAGACGTTGTCACGTCAAAAAAAATACTGCTACTGTTTTTTTTACACATTTATCATGCAGGTTTACCTCTATTTCTACCAACATGTAGTCGTAGAGCAAAAATTTGATGGTCGTTCCATCCAGCTCAATACTCTGAATCCGAAAAGTTGTTAGAAAATCAAATGTTAAAGAAAACTATTATAATCTTATTTTTTTTATACAACTAAGTTAGCAAACAAGCATACGGCCCACCTGATGCAAAGCGGTTACCGTAGCCTATGGAAGCTTGCAACACCAGAGGCATCACTAGCGCGTTGGTGACCCTATATTTTAAACGGCCTTTTTTGAAGAACCCATACTGTCTCTAGGGAAAACCTCAGAAAGAAGAGTATTCCACAACCTTAGAGTGCGCGGGAAGAAGTTCCTCTGAAACCGAACGATGCGCAACCATACCGGCCCCAAGGTATGTATGTTTCGGCAAGTTTTATCATGCGCACTTGATGTGCGGGCAGGTTTTTCCGCAAGTAGGCCACTGGTGGGCCCTTTTTGCGTGATCCTTGACACGTGTTGCTCGAACTTTTTTAGGTTCTACAACACGCCGGTTTCCTCACGATGTTTTCCTTCACCGTTTTGAGAGTACTGGCATAGTGCACATAAATTTTTCGACAGAAAAACTCATTGGTACACGAGTGGATTTGAACCCACGACCTTCGGATCGGAAGGCGGGGCCACTACCACTAGACCACCAGTGCTCTCTTGGGTATGTATGTTATTTATGTAGGTTTTAAATTCATTCAATTGATTTATTCATTGATAACATTTACATCTATAAATAGCTTTAGCGTTTAGTTTTAGAATGTAGCTTAGGTCAAGTATACATGCACCCTCTTGGGCACTGTCAAATAGAAGGTAGGTATAGCGGCAAAAACTACCTATTGATACCCACAGTACAGTTAAAACTCTGTTTATCTTTAATACGAAAAAAAATAATCTACGCATTACGACGCCATTTTCTATTTCCCGACTAGTGATGTGTCTCGTTGCCCGGTCTCAGTAGGGATGTCCTATTCCCAAAAGTATATTATGTTGGTAGAATGGAAAGCAGCTTAGAAACACAATTGGAGGTTAAACTTACCATCATGTTGTGTCCATTTCGGGAGTTGTCTTGGTACATGGGTCCATTCCTCGATAGACCGCTCATGTCCATGGAATTGACGTTGTTGCCTGTTCAAAGAACAATTAATTATTTTAAACATTTATTAACCTGTTGTATGCGCAGCCTGACGGCGAATGTTTTTAGCTGTATGCGGTAAAATGGCGTATTTTTTTATGAGCAATTTTAGTACTCGGATTTTAGTGAATATTTTTAATAAAATGTTTGGTAGCCACATGGGAAATGTTATTATTTGGTGGTTGGATAACTTATCTATCTACTCACAATCTATTTTATTGTTAACTCATTCTTAGAATGTTGTTTATTGACGGGTAAATGTTACAAAAGACGCTGCCTATACCAGTCATGGGAAAAATAAATATTGTCAATATATTCTTTCACTTTCCACAAATAAGGAAAAAGTATTTTCTTGTAAACATGCGTGTTTTTAGTTGTAAATATATTATTTTCGGCTTGAAAACAGTTATCTACACATAATTAGTAAAATTATCTCGCAATTTCAGTCAAAAACCAAAACAACAAGTGATTTGGCGAGTTTTCACTAGGCGAGTTTTCATTTACAAAACTCCAAATGACTGTTCAGTCATTTGGAGTTTTGTAAATGAAAACTCGCCTAGTGAAAACTTATCTATCTACTCACAATCAGAATCCATAGAGTATGATTGTTCAATCATACTCTATGGAACGAACTGTGTGATGAAGTATAAAAAAAAGGCTTCCGATTGGTCGACACGCAGTTATTCTACCAATAGTGGACAATTTACAAAATGTAAAAGAAAACAGACTAATGTTTGTCAAACATTTTGTTCGCTCAGACTTGTATGTGTGAGTGAGAGTCTTCGCGCATGCGCGCAGCTCGGTTTCGGACAGCGCGATTGGTCGGTTGCGGAAGCTCTGATCAGGCCATCCAATAGCGTTGCTTCAAATGCGCAAGGACGGATCAGCTCTCGTAAGGCTACTACACACAGTGCCGGCGGCAGGGCCGCCGGCCGAGCCGGCGGCTTGCCCGGCGGCATACAACGCCCCGCCGGCTTTGCCGCACAAAGGAGCTTGTATTGCCGGCATAGCCGCTCGGCATGAACCCGGCGGCATTGCCGCCGGCATGTGTGTAGTAGCCTGTACATGTGAAAGACGCCATCTTGGTTTATGTATGTGTGTGTGCAATTGTGCAAAAAAACAAAGGGTATAGATAACAAAAGAATACTGAATTCCTATTGGTTTAAATCAACGACTGAGTGTCTCTATGGTTCATTCAATTCGTTCGGAACAGGGAAATAAAGAAATATAGACTTTATTTCAATAGGTTAAAGTTTAAATCAAGTTGAAATGTTGCACAATGTCAGTGGACTGATCAGGGCTTGCGCAGATGAGCCCTGTCTGGACTGCGCAGAGCTTGCGCATACGACAGGTTAATAAGTCATGAAAATGGATGCATTTGTAAGCAGATGCACCTGTTCACACACGTCAACATTAGTTGCTAAAGCGATGTGAACGCTCGTCGGGCGAGAGGTTTAGTTACCGATGGGTAGCTGCGGATGCGGCTGGTGGTAGGGCGGCGGCGGCGCGTGATGCGGCGCGTAGGCCGGCGGAGGCGTGGAGCCGTGCGAGGAGGCGCGCGAGCAGGGGGAACAGCCCCCCCCGCCGCCGCCCCCGCCCCCGCCGCGGTAACCCGGCGCCTTGCTCGCGTCCACCTGCACATACAACATACTTTATTATTCTTCTTCTACATTAATGGCATTTGTCCATTTTGGATTAGTTTTGCCAGTGTTAAGTGAGGATATTATTCTGACTTAAATTTCTAGAGAGCTGCAGAGCCTCTCAGCCTGAGAGGCCAGTTGGTTTGCTCATATTCAAGCTTCAAATTAGATTTTAGTTCATTAATAATTAGGTTTACGTTTTTTAGAACTAGGTGGCGCTACAGGCCAAATTAGTACGCGCTATCGTTGCGTTTTAGGTTCTGATACATCTCACTGCAGTCGGTTCGAATAAATTAAGTACTTTCGGAACATCGACGTTATATTGATACCTAGCTACCTAGCTGTACACCAGTCTTCTTCTTATCGTGTCACTGATTCTTTCGAACCAAGTGTGGTGAAAGGATTTTAAGCGCGCCTCAAAGAGGTTCGTGATGGTATAGGTAGCGGCAAATAACTTTAGCGCTGACCTTTATTGCGCAGAAGTCAAAAATAAGGTACCTGGGGAGCTAGCGGAATGAAGGGCGGGCGTGCGTAGCGCTGATTGGCTCTCCAGTCGCACTCCGCTCTCTGTACCAATAGGACACTCTGCACACATCCAGTGTGCGCGACCTGGCACACTACGACGCATGCGCAGCGCGTATCGCTCACCGCTAAAGTAATGTGCCGCTAGTTATAGTAGTTAGTGTTAGATGGTGGACAGTACCAGTGGCGGCGGCAGGTCGACGTTGTGATGCGCGTCGCCCGCTCCCCACATGGATGCGGTGCCGGAGAGATCCTTGAACAGGGAATACTCGGGAGCGCCGCCGCTGCCGCTACTGCTGCTAGACTGCAATACAAAAACAAAGCGGATTGTTTTTTGTCGTTCCAATAGGCCATGACATCATCATATTTAAACTATTACACGGGTATTTATCGCTCATAATACCGACCGCAACCGTGGACCGTATGTTCGTATAATCGTATAATGCTCCAGTCTGCCCGCGACCACGGCTATTGCAACATAGCCGAAACGTCGGGAAATAAATAAAATAAGGTAATATACGCAATAAATACCCGTGTAATAGGTAGTTTAAATATGTTTATTATCGCGAAAGTTTAAAAAGTGACGGGTTTTCAGGCATCATGGAAATTTTCTTGACAGAACAGACATTTCTTGAAGAAATCTTTTACTATAATAAAACTTTGACATTATAAGTAATCAGCCGATAAATATTCCCGTGCCGATACATAAGTATATTAGTTTACCTGCGGCGTTGTGTTGATGTGCAGCGCTGTGGTAGGATTGGCAGAGCTTTCTTCACTTGGGTTCCATGAACTGGTATTGTCTGGACTTAGCTGAAAATGATTATAACGTTAGTTCCCTGCTTCTGCTTCCCATAGTGAAAGCCCTGCTTAGTTTGGGCCTAGATAGTTTTGTGTGGATTGTCTATAATATTTATTTATTATTTAATCCTATCGCAAAAACAACGGGAGACCGAACCCAAATTATTTGGGTATACTCGATTCACGTAAAAACTACAATGAGGAAGCTTTGACGCTTGTTATTTCACTAAACATCACTGTAAAGATAGGCTCAAAGACTGATCTCGTAATCGAATAAAATAAATGTGGGTAGTCACCTGCATGTTCCGTTCGGGCAGGCGATGCTTGTCCGCGTCGTCAGGCAGCGCGGGCGCGGGGGGCGGCGCGGGGGGAGGCGCGCCCGAGGGGGAGGGGTCGCGCGCCGAGGGGGGAGACACCGGACCCGAGCTGCTACACACCTGTGCAGAACGTCATTTATTTACATTCTCTATGTACTACACAAAATGAATAAATTATAGTTTAAAAAACTAAAAAAAACGCTTTTATAACTAATTGAACTAAAAAGTTAAAAATAAAACTGTAATAATCAATTGAAAATTTATATTATTGTACAAAAAAGCGTGGGGTGCTTTTGATAATAACTTCAGATATAATAAACTATTGATAAAATATTTACAACAATCAAAATCAAGCCCCCCACGCTTTTTGTACAATAATATAAATTTTCAATTGATTATTACAGTTTTATTTTTAACTTTTTAGTTCAATTAGTTATAAAAGCGTTTTTTTTAGTTTTTTAAACTATAATTTATTTTTTACTTTTTAGTTTTTTTTTTTTCATATTATTGCATTGTCATCGTCCTTTGACAGGTGTGCAAAGTTTGAATCAAATCTGATAGTTCAAAGTAGGTTTTTTTTCATTTTTTTTTTCATATTTTTTTATTTTTTTTTTCATATTATTACATTGTCATCGACCTTTGTCAGGTGTGCAAAGTTTGAATCAAATCTGATCGTTCAAAGTAGGTTTTTTTTTTTTTTTTTTTTATTTCTTTACATTTTTTTTTATTTTTTTTTCATATTATTGCATTGTCATCGACTTTTGACAGGTGTGCAAAGTTTGAATCAAATCTGATCGTTCAAAGTAGGACAAAATCGAGCTCAAAGGGGTCGGTTACATACATACATACATACAGGTGAAGCTAATAAAAGCGTTATAAAAATTACATCTACCCCTAGTGGGAGAAAAATGATGACAGTAGCTCAGTGTTACGAGCTACTGTCACACTACTCAGTTCCACGATTTTATATCATACTTTGAACCACCAGCAACATCGTAAAATTGCCTGTGAACGTGATAAAAAAAAAACGTGTTTCGATTTGAAGGGTGTGGTTGCCGGTGAAATTACTGGCACGTGACGTACATCTGCATACCTCAAGTTGATGGACGCAGGGTTCCGTGCATCGTAGGGTTCCTGACGTGCGTGACTTACGAGGCAATGCTTTGTTATATGCGATGGTTACCACCTAGCATGGACCATATTCCATCATCTAAACAGACCTGAATAGGTCTGGGTTTGTCCACTGGCGGCGGCGGCGGCGTCGGTACAGAGACGGAGCCCGAGGAAGCCGTCAGCTTGGCCGCGAAGGTATGCGACCGCGCGCCTACGATCGCGCCAGTGTACGACACGCCGCTTTTGCTAACAGCGCCTACTACTGACGCGCTGCTCGGGATAACCGCGGGAGTGGAAACCGGCCGCTTCTCCACTGCTGTTAGGACTGAAAGGTTTACTTTAGAATTTAGATGAACATCAAAATGTACCACACAGATTTATCACATATCCTTTATATATTTTACAAACAACTCTCAGAACGCGCAGCGATACTATTACAGTCCCTGAACAGGTACAAACATCACTCTGGACTAACCCTACAGTGGCTAAATTTCTATGGGACCAATTTGGAAGTATAAGCTTCCAGATAAAAAAATATTTCAAATCAATAAGACGAAGTTATTCGATAACAAAAATACAACCGAATCGAGAACCTCCTTTTTATTTGAAGTCTGTTATTAGGAATTATGCCAATATAAATAAAAAAAAAAACTATTGTTGTCTGTAAGAGATAAGGATTAGGCCGCCCATTGTACTCATAATTTTTTTAATAGTTTCTGTATACATACATACATAAAATCACGCCTTATTGCCATGGGGGTAGGCAGGGATCACGGCTTTCCACTTACTACGATCCTGACAGACCTCTTTCGCTTCATTCACTCTCATAACATTCTTCATACATGCTCGTCGGTTTAGGGTACTTTTAACCTGGCCTTTCTCTAAAACGTCTGCGATCTGATTTGATAGTTTCTGTATTGAATCTATGAATAGTAGTACTCACGCTGCGTGGTAGAGAGACGCGGCGCGGCGACTCTCGGCGCGGGCTTGGCCGGCGCTCGCGTGCCCACGGCCGCGCGCACGCTCACCGCCACCGGCGTCACCGCGTGACCCACCTGCCAACAAACACAAACGTTTAAACTGTCGCGATCATAATACATACTGAGTCTGATATTTATCGCGTTATTATTTAATTTATTTTCCCGACGTTGAGTTAATTGAGTCTGCCCGCGACCACCATAACCGAAACGTCGGGATTTAAATAAAATAAGGTAGTTAACGCGATAAATACCCGTGTAATAGATTCAGTAACGCTTTTATAGCGAGGTAGATAGAGAAAATTTGTTGGATGAAAAAAGTTAGAAGAGAGTACTCCTGAGAAGAAAGACGATACAAAACCGAAGAGGAAAAATTAGCGAGATGATAAGAATGGGGAAAATTAGATGGACGGAAAAAGTTACAGACTAAGAGGTCTTAGTCTGTAACTTTAGTAAAGGAGAGGAGAAGAGAGTCATCCATGCTGGAATGTCTGATGAAACTGTTGTCAAGTCGAAGTTACGGCTGAATATCCTAGCTAAGTTCTTCTTCTTCTAGGTTTCTTGGCTTTACTTCTAAGACTTTTGTCGCGAGAAACTGACACTTTATAAGTAATCTTTGTGATTCTACTGAATGAATATTTCACTAGATAACATCTTGCGATAGACCGCAATCCCACCAGAAGGGCTAGTCCCACTTCATTTACAACATTTCGTCCAGGAAATGTTGTTTTCGTTTCGCCTATTTGTCTCCCTCTATTGTCTGGAGAAAAGATGAGACAACGAAAATACGTTACTAGAAACGATCGAACGAGTCTCATCAACTTTTCATACAAAAGAGAGAGACACGTGCTCACACGAAAACAAAATTTGGTAGACGAAATGTTGTAGCAAAACTCCGACTTCGGGTACTGAAGTGAAGTGATGATAGTGTTACCTTGAGCTGCGGCTGCTTGGGTGGCTTGGGTTGCGCCGGCGGCGGCTGCGGCGGCGGCGGCTTGGCGCGAGGCAGTAACATCGCGATATCCGCTTCCGGGTCGCGGATCATGGACGCGATTAGAGACGCCGCTTGCTTGGTCGCCTCCGCTGAACCCCTGATTATAAAACAATTAATCTATAGAGATGACGATTGATAGAATGTGCATGTACTGATTGGCCATCGCATACGACATCAGTTTCATAAAAAAAGTAATTACAATTTTAGTAGAAACCACACCATTTTGGTATTCTTGTAAAACTATCATGTCCCGTACCCCGTGTCCCAGTTTTGCTACCACATTTAGTCTATTAAATGTTGTTTTCGCCTGAGCACATGTCTCTCTCTTTTGTATAGAAAATGGATGAGACAACAACTCGTTTCGATCGTTTCTACGTAACGTATTTTTGCAGTCTCATCTTTTCTCCATACAACAGAGAGACAAATAGGCGAAACGAAAACAACATTTCTTGGCGAAATGTTGTGTGCCTCGGTACACTTACTTCATCATCTTCCTAGCTTTATCCTACACGTGGTCAGCACAACAGGTTTTCTTCCTCCACTCACCTCTATCATTCGTCACCTCAGTGGTCACTCTTTTCTCGCTCATGTCATCTTTGACACAGTCCATCCATCTTTTCTTTGGTCTACTTCTTATATAACCACTTGTTCCTAGCCACACTTACTTCATCATCTTCCTGCCCTTATCCCACGCTAAGTAGGGTCGGCACAACAGGTTTTCTTCTTCCACTCACCTTTATCATTCAGGCACACTTACTTGATGGTGATAATTCTCTCGCCCTGTCCCTTGCTTTGCTTGTCGACCTCTATGTGCGCGCCGGTGGCCGCTCGGATCGCGTTGATGTTGGTGCCCGCGCGACCGATCACTCGGGATATCGCGTGTGACGCTACCGACACTTTCTTGCAACTGTAAAAAAAATAAAAATATTTAAAAGTGTATTTATTCAGTAGAATCGCAAGGATCACTTTGAAACGTCTTAAAGCTAGGTGAGTCTAGGTACTAGTTACACGCAACCAAGCCTAGAAGAACAGGCAACAAACTACGGCTTGGTTCCTACCGTTTTTTTTTTAAGAAATATTGTGGTAAGCATGCCTTTGCATTGTAGATGATTTATATAGTGTCAGAGGCAACTGGTGATTACTCAAGTCTTACTTGCAGGACGCTATAGTGTCTGGGACAGGATTTTAGATGGAATAGGCTTGCCCAGCACCTATACCATCCTGACAGCGTAGTCGGCCTGATCCACAGGAAAGACATAGTTACGTGCAGAGCTGACTAAGCCACAGGTTTCCTTAGGATGTTTTCGTTCACCGTTTGAGAGCACTAGCATATGTGGACAATTCACACAACACTATCTAGCCCCAAACTAAGTAGAGCTTGTACGATGGGAACCAGATATTTAGAATACAATGTATCACCCAGAGAGAGAACAAATATCTATGATCACCGCACAAATATGTGTCCCCGTTGGGATCGAACCCACGGCCAACGGCGCAGAAGCCTAAAAATTCAAAAGAACTCCACTTACCCAGGTTCTAAGGTAGAGAGCGACTGTACACTAGACTTGCGTATAACCTCCTTCCAGCCGTCTTCTCGGCGGGTCGCGGTTGCGCCTTTCGGGGATGTTATCTTCCCGTCCACTTCCCATCTGTGTAGATAAACACATTACAATATTTGATCTACTATACCATATAAATCTACATTTATATATAAATGGTATGTTGGTTTGTGTACGCTTCAAAAACTCCTTGTACTATGGGAACCAGATAGCTGATTTAATACTTAAACACTTTTTTAAATACTTAGAACACAATATAACACAGAGAACAAACATCTGTGTTCACCACACAAGTATTTGCTCTCGGCGGGGATCGAACCCACGAAATACGGCACAGATGGCAGAGATCTGAGAGGCCATATTATACTAACAAGAAACAGCGGTCATGTATCTTGTTGCCATTATTTTTCGACCACTATCTATCTGTTGCCATACTACTTTTACAAAGCAAAGTTCCTATTCGCTGTCTCATGTTTACGTTAACGTTCAGTCTTGATGCAATCATGTCAAAAATGAAATTCGTCAAAAAAAAATTTGTTTGTATTCGTTTTTCCCATTGAGCCCTCCCTACATAGGTGTCTCAGTCATAATTTTTAGTAAACTTTACTTATAAAATAAATGAGCTCATGATTTTTTTATCAAAATAATAGATTCAAGGGTCTTAGATTAGATATACATTCGCTGTACATGTTAAACCAACCACGTCTAATATAATTGTGTCTATCATTACTCAACTCTCAAACTACTGAAGCGAAAACAATTCAAATACCATGCATAAAATAACATAACGCGTTTGTATAACATGCATGCTTTTCTTCTGCCCAATAGTATGATAGGTGTAGCTCGTGTACTATTTTGATGTCCAATTGAATCGTGATAACATTATTGCGTCGACACTTACTGATTCATGTGTGTTTTTTTATTTTTCTCTGTTGTATCGATATCATCTTTTTCCATATTGAGCCTAGTCGATTCGAACACTTGACTTTTTCTAGAATTATTCCCGTATTTAACATTTGGTACTGTTATGCTCTTAGGGCTATCCTCTTCGGGTTTTCTGCAAACAATATTTTTATCTTTTAGCTTCGACCAAATAACGAATAGACAGACCGCTATTTATTAACCAAAATTTTTTTTGTCAATCTATTTAACTCTTTAGAATATGTAAATTTATTAATTATTTGGTCGAAGAACCATGTTTTCCCTTAAGAAAATAGCACAAATACAAAATAAACAAGCAATTTCCGACTAGAAGCATGCATGGCTAGTAGATATCTTACGGGCTAAAATTGCGAGACCCTTTTCTGCAGTTTACCGGACAGTTTACAGGCATAAGGACAAGAAAAATATGGTGACCAAGTTATATGCATAATCTTAAGAGAAGTTAGTAGTATTAGGGCACGCAAGTTTAGTCTGGAAAATCTCTACTGTCTGTACACAATGAATCCTTACCAAACAGCTAGAAACTTGCGAAGAGGCCATAGAGATACCATATCTACAGTTCATTTACAATGCCACCACGTTAAATAATTATACAGGTGCATTTTTATCAAGAGCGTTATTACCGCGAATCAAAAACAAAAAGCAAACTAGATTTATTTACATTTTAATAAAGCTAATAGATAATTTATTAACGTGACGTAGTTATAAAAAGCATTGGTAACCAATCAAAGTGCTGAACAGTTGAAATACGCTGATAAAATAGTCTTTGGCAACTTGAACTTTTCAGTGCACGATATTTACGAAAATTTCCTGGACTGCTTTGTCACAGTTCTGTATAATGGTCATATAGCAGTCATTTAGGTGTCTCTCTGTAAAGTCTCTTTTCTTCATGCTTTGAAAACGACAGTGACAAGAGAATTTTGAAAGAGAGAGAGATGGCGACAGACTTCGCAGAGCTCGCGCAAGATAACTCTGTGCATGAGAGATGGTGGGTAACACGAAAATAAAGTTTTGCGCGGAGTTTTCTTGCTCAGACTCTGCAAAGTCTGTTGCCATCACTCTCTCAAAAGTCCCTTGCCACTGTCATTTTCAAAGCAAGAAGACAAGAGACTTTAAAAAGCGATCCTCAAAAAAATGGCAGGCGTTATAAACGAGGAGGTTAGAGTTTAAATATCCTTGTCACAAGAGTTGATAGAAAAATCAGCGCATTTCCCAGTCCACCCATCAACCAAAAACAGCAAACATCATTGCCTATCACACAGCACTCACTTGTCTTTCTTCTCTGGCAGGCGTCGCTCGAGGGGCGCGGGAGCGGGCGCGGGCGCGGGGGGAGGGGGCGGCGGCTTGGCCACCGACGCGGGAGGCGGGGAGGGGGGAGACACGTTCTCCTTGTCTTGCTTCTTCGGTAGCTCGGGCTTCGGAGTGCTCTCCTTCTCCAGCTTAGTCTCTAGTTTGGGTTTAGTCTGTGAAAGAATAAGACATAGGCATAGAGAATCATACAATTTCTTAGCACAGATAAACTTTCTCTTTGATAAAAACAGAAGGACAGAAATTAACAGAACATATGGATTTATAAGTTAATAACATACAGAAGAGTTTTTAAAGTGGTCAGCTGAACATTGAGCCTGAAAAATTTCACTACTGGACATAGAGCACTCTCTAGCAACAAACTTCCCGCGATCTTAACAAGGACGTCGATCCATCGGGTGTGTGGGCGTCCTACGTTTCGTCTTCCGGTTCGTGGTTCTCCATTGATGGGTCATAAAATCTATGCCTCAGGTTCGACTCACGATTCAAGCATTGTTTCTGCATATAGCCCTAAGAAATTATTCTTCTTCTTCCTGCACTTATCCTACTTTATGTGGACATAACTATTAATTCGGATCACTAGTTACCTTTTCAGTGGGTTTCTTGGCGGGCGCTGGCACGGGCGCGGGCGCAGGCGGCGGCGGGGGCGAGCTCTTGTCTTCCCGCTTCTTCTTCTTGACCTTCGCGCTCTGCGCCGGCGCCGCCTTCACGTCCGAGGACGAGCAAGAGCCCTACACACAATATTATTATTCATCATCCGCACTTGGTTTGCGGACTGGTTTCCGCAAGCAGGCCGCTAGTGGGCCCTTTTTGCGTGACGCTTGACAGGCGTTGTTTGAACCTTTTTTGAGGTTCTACAACACGCCGAAAGAAGTAAAAAGATCGTGAAAAAACTTTCACGATGTTTTTTTTCTTTACCGTTTGAGAGTTCTGGCTAATGCTCACAAATTTTTCGACAGAAAAACTCATTGGTACACGACTGGATTTGAACCTAAGGCATATCCTAGGACCTTAGGTAGGATCCCAAGGTCGTGACCTTAGGATTGGAAGGCGGGGCTGCTACCACCAGACCACCAGTGCTTCCAGATCAGATGCTAGCAACAAACCTCTCTTTAGCTGTCTGCATTATAAACGTTGAAGCAAAGCGCTTAGTGCGGTAACAAGGAATGGCAACTATGAAAGGATTACTACATTATTATTATAACTACAACTATATATATAGGTAGCGGCACATAACTTTAGCGCTGAACGTTATTGCGCAGAAGTCAAAAATAAGATACCTGAGGGGGGCTCGCGGTATGAAGGGCGGGCGTGCGTAGCGCTTATTGGTTCTCCAGTCGCACTCCGCTCTCCGTACCAATAGGACACTCTGCACACATCCAGTGTGCGCGACATGGCACACTACGACGAATGCGCAGCTATCCTCTCCGCGTATCGCTCAGCGCTAAAGTTATGTGCCGCTAGTTATAATGATAGTTTACCTGTGAGTTGGCATCGATTCCGGAGTCCCCTTCCTCTTTCGCCTGCGGTTCGTCATCCCCCTCAACGCTTTCCTCTTCCTCCGGCTTGTCTCCGTAGAGTCCCTCCTTCTCGGGGTCAACGGCCTTGCGCTTCTCCTCCTGTTCAGTCGACTGTATATCACTATATTTATCGTTCTACAACGTAATTGGATCTACTGTTTGGTGCAAAGCTTTGCACTTGGATATTGAAGTAGGAGAAAGATATCTAATTGGAATTTATTGAAGTTTTTAGGACACAATTTGTTATCCCAGTTGGACAAAAAAAAACAGGCTTCTGTATAATACTCAAGATGTTTAAAGCGTTAGAGACGAATTTTTCGTTCATGACTCTATTTACGAGACGCTGTAATGCCTGAATAATAATTATTCTCTTTACTTAACTTTACACGGAAAGCTTTGTTCAGCAGAAGCTACTTCCAATATCTAGTTTCCATCAGTAGTAAAAACCAGCGATAAATATGCGCTACACGGCAGCAAAATCAATTCATGACTCACTGACTATTATAGAAGCTTTATCTACTTTATTCAATTCAATTGATAAACAATCCATCAAACACATTGAACATTAAAGCCTAGATACTTTTGCAAAAGCAGTTTATTTGCAAAGACGTGCTTGAAGTTGCTCACTATGCTTCTAAAAACACCAGACAGTATAGCCGTATTGTACTTTAAAGCGAAAACCTACCTACCTACAAAAAGCAAACTGCAACTACACAACAAACTCACTTTCTTCTCCAGCTTCTTCTTCTTCTTGCGTTCCCTCCGCCTCGCGGCCGCCTGGCGTCTGTTCTCCTCCCGACATCGTTCCGCGTCCAATTCCTCAAGGAGTATGGTAGCGTTCTGGTTGGCTCGCGCAGCTTGCGTCTCCTTAGCCGCACGAATAACCCGAACACACTCTTGGCATTTCTCTAGTAACTCTTTATCGGAAATGGTACAGATGTACCTGGAAAACACAAGATTACGTATCAAACTGGATTTCACTTTAGATAATCTGCTTCTAATAATGCAACGCTACGTGTGTAATGGGTTGTCGGGACATACCTCGTCATTTCCTGGTCGGAGGGGAATTGCGTGACTACGCCGACCATCCATTTGACCACTTTCGTGTGGCCTTTCCGGAAGGCCGCCATCAGGCATGATACCTGTAAATTGAGACACATCTTGAGATATACGTTAAATAAATAAGTCACTGCTGAGAACAGGAGTCATCTTCGACCACTCGAGCTACTACCAGAGGGGTCGCGGTGAGCAAAACCTCCGTTAATAACAACTGAATCATCCATTATTTTTTTCATGTATTCACACACATTTTGAGTCACTGTACATTTTGGACATTTTCTCTCTTTGACTTCAGGGCGCTAGATCCCTTATTGAAAAAGCCATCAATTCTAATTCAATTTCATACATTTGGCACAACGGAATTATTTAATACTGTCATGTCAAGGTTTAATTACTTTAGAAATGTGAATTATACCCACATTATAGATAGTGCAATTCACGAAGACGCGCCCCTCGCGGGGTGCGGGGAGTTTGCTCCGAGCGGCAGTCGCGAACCGTAGTCTATTCATTGTAGTGTGCGTGTGCACTCATACTCATACTACATAGGTAATTAGTGTGTACCGATAACACTCATACATTGACGGAAGCTTGCACACATCTACTATAAACGGTTAGGAGGAATAGTGGGGCGCGTCTTCGTGGATTGCACTATCTATACATAGAGAGTAAGTAGTACCTTTCTATTGTCCTGTGAGTCGATGTCTGCGCCGGCTGCGTACAACATTTCAACTACCAAGAGATGCCCTCCGTTGGCGGCGAGCCACAACGGGGAGTTTCCCTTCTTGTTTTTCACTTCTACCGCTGCTCGCCTGCGATAAACACAACACTTTTTAATATTATGTATCATCAATGAGCACAAACACCATTTCTTCACAACACAATGATCGCCAAGTCTCATGAACTAGGGCGCCAGTTTCACTTCTATGTAACAAAAAATATTAATAGATAATGATCTGGGGGGCGATCACGTATCTTTGTTGCAATCAAATGCTTGTTGCAATCCTAAGTTTTTACATGATTGTGAGCTTCGATTGCAATAAAAACAAATACAAACAAAGCCTTGTGTCTGACAAGCAAGGATTGCAATTCATATTCGTTTTATAATGCAATGGAAGCTTAAAAACATGTAAAAACTGACGATTGAAACAAGGATTTCATTGCAACAGAAGATACGTGATCACCCCGCAGTTCATGCTCCTCATTTCAACTACAAAAGTTCTAAGAACTTCTGCAGGTTGATGATGAATGCCGTCCAACCTACATCCTAGTTTTCCTTTCTTTCTTACGACATGACATATCATTGCTCTGCTCTAATTACAGTAACATAGTTACAAATAAAATTAAAATAAATATTATGGACAATCCACACAAAACTCTCTCGGCCCCAAATTAAGCAGAGCTTGTACTATTGGGAACCAGGTAGCTGATATAATACTTCTATACTTTTTTGTAAATACATACTTAAAGTACAATATATGACCCCAGACAGAGAACAAAAATCTGCATTCACATTAAATAATTGTTCTCGGTGGGGATCGAACCCACGACCTACGGCGCAGAAGGCAGAGTTACTACCAACTGAGCTGAGAGGCCAGTCATCAAAGTTATAACAGCAGAACCTTACCTTTGCAGTAATAGCTCGACGAACTTGGTATGTCCCTTATCAGCTGCTATAGTAAGGGCGGTGTCTCTCGAGGAGGGTACAGGGGGTGCATTAACATCCGCCCCCTTATCCAGTAGTACCCGGCCCACCTCCACGTAGCCGCCGCTCGCGGCTTCCATCAGGGGCGTGAGGCCGGTCTTAGCGCGGTGCTCTACGTTCGCCTTGCGGTCTAAAAGGAGGCTCACGACTTCGTGCCGACCTGCGGAGAATGGTATTTAGGTATTTAGCTTCAACTAGGAAGGACACCAATTATGGAGTTTGGGGGAGGCCTTTGCTGGAAAGCAAAACAACCTTACTACTATAGATTATTAAGTACTTTTATTTTGTAAAACTAATTTTAAGATTGTTAATAAAGGCTATTGAAATTAAAAAAATTTAGCTTCAACCTCTATTGCAAGAACCCTATTACAGGTGAAGGCCTCCTCCAAAGATTTTTGATATGCCAATTTGATGTGGGGACTGATGCGTTAGTTAATAATATCAGAATGTGATATACATAGGTCAGAATAATGCAGGGTGGTGTAAATAAGTTATGTCGGTTCTTTCACAGCTTTATAGCCAGCAATAAACGTCAGCTTTTTGCGCTGGTTATCTGCCTACACTGCTCGCTACAAAAGCCAGCGGAGAACTTTCGTTCTAGTGCTCAAGCTTTCGAAGAATGGAACAGTACAAAGTAATTGTATGTCGTCGCATCATTCTTTAGATACAGTTAACATACGTAGTGCCTTTAGCCTACAAGAGGGTGATTTCTCGTGTAGGTTAAAGGCACTACCTATGTTAACTGTATCTTCGAATGATGCGACTCATACAATAATGATCGAACTTCACTTTAAGAAGTTCGTTTGACCTCATAGTGGTGTGTATACCTTGGAAGCAGGCGAGCGTGAGGGCAGTGTTGCGATTGGTCTCGATCTGTGCATTGATGTCTGAGCCGCAGTCTAACAGCAGGCGCACCGCCGCCGTGTGACCGTTCATCGCCGCCAACATCAACGGAGATATGCCGAGCTTGGACCCGGTACGGGAGTTTATTTCCGCCTGGAGTTCAAACAACGTTTAGGAAATACTACAAAGTTGAGAGATGCAGTGAGGCTTCTTATTATGGCCATAAATTATTATTATTATGAGCCTTCTATGTCCCACTGCAGGGCAAAAGCGTCCCCCATTCCCCTCCACTCTGTGCGGTCGTCATGTTTTTTCGTGCGCCATCGAATTATAAGACGTCACGTCAAAAAATTACCTGATGCGTTAGCAGCAGTCGGATGATATTGACATAACCACCGGACGCGGCGAGGGATAGAGGCGTGTAGTCGGACACATTCCGATGCTCCTTGTTGGCGCCGCGCGAGAGGATGAGCTCCACGACCTCGTAGCGGCCGCCGCTGCACGCCAGCGACAGCGGCGTGTCCTTCGTCCGCTCCGACTGCGCCTCGATGTCCGCGCTGTGGTTCAGGAGGATTTCTACTATTTTCTCGTGGCCGGCTGTCGCCGCGAGGATTAGTGGTGTGAAGCCCTGTTGAATAAATAAATATTGTATACAATCCACTCAACACTATCTAGCCCCAAACTAAGCAGAGTTATAATAAATGTACTATGGGAACCAGATAGCTGATATAATAATTATATACATGTAATAGATGATTATATCCTGAACGCTCAATAAAAGCTTTATATTGAGAAGGCGACATCCGTTTCCGGCGAATTACTACCAGTTTTCATACTTTTATACAGTCTACATCCGGTCAAGTGGCGCCACCTGGCGGCCGCGCGCAATTTTACTTCGTAAAACATGCAGCGCCATATTGAACTCATTGGCGTTTTGTTTTCCGTCGAAGCAACACGTGTCCAGCAGCTATCTCTGCGACGACCGTGGTTGCTAATAATATTTTAAATCTTTGTTCTTACAAAAGTGAATAAATAATTAATTTTATTTAGTGAAGTGTTCTTCTTTGAGCAGTGCAAGGAGGGAAAACCGTGAGTACCCTCATAATAATAAAAATTAACGTGATTAATTTTTTTTTAACGAATTTTTCGTTTGGATCACGTTCTTATAGTTTAAAAAATCCAGTTTATTTATATAGTTAAGTTTCATTTTCAGTAGTACATTTTATTGTGCACATAAGCTGTGGTTGGTATACGTGCCGTTCTTTGAGGCAAAAGCCGGTACCGCTTCCATAGCTATAAAATGAACAAATAGGCAGGACGTCGTTTGAACGTATTTTTAGAATTGTTTTCCAAACAATTTGCTAATATTTATTTTTCATAGTAGTTCTGCCTTCTGTGTGATCGTGGGTTCGATCCCCACCGAAATACGTGTGATGAACATGGGTCTTTGTTCTGAGGTTACAATGTTTTTCCGAGGAGGTTAAATCAAAATCGTAGAAGGAATAGTTATTTATTAAACCCTTAATTGAATATTATCATTCATTCATTGCTTCATGTTGACTGCTATTTTGATATCCAGTGCATTTTGCTTAAAGTCTTATACCCTAATATACTCCAGGTTTCATAGACTTGGAAACAAACAAAGAGGGGTAAAACGTATGATACCTGACGTCATCGGGCCATACCTACCTATACGGTTAAGCTTACTGCATGGTAAAAATAATATTAAATTTTATTTTGTTTTTGATAAAAATTATGCCTACCTTCCCAAAGCAGAAATAATATTTGTTATATTCTCTCTTGGGTTTATTATACGAATACTTTTACTTCTATAAAAATCTTAAGAAACTTTTTTCTTAATACTCACTTTATTATTTTAAAACTATGTTCATCACACCATCGCTTTCAATCAGTTTACTGGTCACCGACTCGAAGGTTTATCATAAAGTTTTCAAGTAAAATGGCGTACTTTATTAGCAGCAAAGTATTTTTGGTCTTGAGAACCTACCAGCCACCCCTCGCGGGGGTAAGGCGTTTGTGAACTAACTGCGTTCTATGGAATGGAACTCTATAGACGTCCAGTGAAACTGGCCTGTTCCTGTTAAATCTGAAAAGAGAAACTCAATCAACCTAACGACCGCCCCTCGCGGGGGTTAGGCGTTTGTAAACTATGTTCTATCGAGTTGAACTCTCTAAACTTCTAGTGATACTTTCTCGCTAAATAAAATAGATTCTCGCAAGAGAACCTCTATCAACTTAACAGCCACCCCTCGCGGGGGTTAGGCGTAAAGCGAAAATGTGTTCCATCGCGTGGAACTCTGTGAACTACAGGTAAGTGAATCTAGTCTCTGAAATGTGGTGGTTCTCACAAGAGAAAATCAATCATACAACTGCCTCTCGCGGGGGTTAAGTGTTTTAACTGTGTTCCATCATACAGATTTGATACAATTTAGCAAACCTGCCCTCTCAAATTATGTGCCTGTATCAAGTACAGCCTCGCGGGGTGAAAATTTTAGCCACATTGAAACTCGCACAGGGGTCAACCCTCGAATGTGCAATATACGAACTGTGTTTTTACAATGGGAAAGGTAAGTAACGAGTCGCGACTCGAAAGTGAAGAATATAATGACCTCGAGTGCTGGCTTAGGCATATATAAAATAAAAATAAATATAACACTATCTAGCCCCAAACTAAGCAGAGCTTGTACGATGGGAACCAGATAGCTGATATAGTACATAGATACTCAAATAAAAGAAATATACTCAAGGTAAGGAAAGCCAGTTACACACTTCAATCCAATAATTGTTTGATCTAATGAAAAATGGCTCTTATAAATCCACTGAATTCCTTATCATAGTGTAATTAGACCCTTGTCTGCTTTTGGACCCAAACCTAAAAGTGCAACCCTTAAAGTATTTGCCAAAGATAGGAAGTTCTTAATTTCCGAGTTAACCTAAACCGAACCTTACTCGTACATTTAAACTGTACTGTGTTTTTTGCAAGTATTTGCAGGCTAAGCACGCTTTTTTAAACAAATATTTTTTGTGAATCTCTACGATCACTTGTCTTGAATGGGACAAAACAAAGACATTCTTTGCAAACATTTTCAAGCCTACCCGCTTAAAAGCTTCAGGACTTTGCCAGCCTTGTAGTTCACCATGGTGCTAAATTAATGTTTATACATTTATTAAAACTAGCAAAGACCTACCCTACCTAAGGATGCCTTAAAACACATCGCTAAGTTAGGTAACTCTCGATCTCGAATCATTTTTCTAATAGATGTGTTAAAAATCAGGGTTTAGGAACAATTAAAATGAAATGAATGCTTTATAAAAAGCAATTTCATGCGATCATTTTTACGCATTGAGAAAAGATACCAAGGAGGACCATGTTTTTCCTAGCAAGACAGAGTGTCTTTTGACGTTTCAGTATTTGACAAAGTCGTACCAATTTGTACCTTATTTGTACTTTGCCGTTTGGTTTTTGACACTAATAAACCGGTCATTAGTGGCGCGTGGTACACGCACAAAAAAATGCATTACTGCCGGTCTATCTGCGCGAGCAGGGGCCTTATTCGCTATTACATGTGGCGGCCAACTTATGCTACTATAATGCTTGTAAAGTAAGGAACTTCGGTTTTTGACCTGTTTGTCTCTGAAATCGCACGTGAAGTCTTTAGTTAAGAAAATATATTTTTTGAGAGTCGTTGACTTGCGGTCTACCTGCAATTATTTTAGTAAGGAACCGTCAAGGTTTACAACGCGGTCACTATACTATGAAACTACCCACACATGCTCGTGGATGTATCTACCATCTTAAGTACACACTCCCCAAAGTGTGTATGCTATTGTTTCCTAGCGAGAAACTGTAGTTTGCCGAAATAATTTCTTTATATAAATAAATGGAATACGGACCAATACCGATGTTTAAAAGGTACGTTGCGTTGATAATTCTTACCGTTGCTTGATAAAAATTTGCTTAAGTATGTAATAACGTGTGGTTCGTAACCATCTTTAGTGTAGCACTAAAAGCTACTTTTGGGGTCACAACTAATAGTGATGACCATATTTCTATGTGATTTACACTTGATTAGCGCTAGCACATAGATCCATATTTCCTATGTTATGAAGCAAACACTGTCTTTGTGTTTTTTATGCTCGACTTTTTGTATTTTGTTCAACACTAATGCTAATTACGACGAATGTTCTCATGTAAGTGACCTAGTATTATGTCTTTTTGAGAATAAATATCTTAAACCAGAATAAGCATTAAGTTCGCCTGTGTCGCTGTGTGTTTGCATTTTATTGTCCAATAAATAATTTTCTTATCTTATCTTAACAGTCATATAAATTCGTACTTCCTATGACGCAGACACTGTCTTTTTGTCTTTCATGTTTTACTTTTGGTATATTCTATACAATACGACACTAACGCATGAATCTGTACTCCTACGTTATAACGCAGACACTGTCTTGTCTGTTATGCTCTAAGTCCTGAATATTCTTGAGTCAATGATGATGGTTTAGACTTTTGACAAAACCGAGTTTCCGATGGGATGTTAGCAAAAGTAATTCACTAAGATACTGCTAGAATAAGTATAAGAATAAAGAATAAGCTTTATTATATACTACTATTGATAGGTATAGGTACTGCTGATAGTACATCGCAGTAATATTCTTAGCTCATAAAGGCCCTTACAGGATAAGTCCTTATTCACCACAGATCTTATTAGCATTTGATTTTATTCTGGGTTAGATCTAGATACTAAGTAGTAACTATTTTATCCAAGTATACCTAGTTAGAAACTGACTGCAGTTATTATTTATGCAATAATAATTATATACTACATATTATCAGTATTTACTGATCACAATTTTCTTGACATGAATTTATAATTAGAGTACATAGGTAACATAGCCTTACATACCTTTTAATTTATTTTTTACAATAAAACAGTAAAATATTAAGCTTAACTCGCTTTGCGCAACGTCATAGCAGACGATCTAAATGTTTATTAAGGAGGCTGTTATTACAGCACTGCAAGGTAGCATTTCAGCTACGATTTATTGTTCTAAGCATTGTTTTAAAAATAACTTGACGATATCTACAGGAAGTAAATAATGGTTGAACTTGATTGTCGCTATCTATCATTCTTTACACTAGCTACATAGCATTTGACAAAATTACGCGACCAGTAGGTACACACAATTAGGTATAGAGTTTAACCAGGCCTATCGCGCGGCTTGTTTGAATGCATTCAATTAACATGGCATTATGATAATTTCATCATTATGATCAGCCTAAAGAAGTCCATAGCTGGACTTAAGCCAGGAACTTGGGGTGGTTTGTCTGTTACCATGCTTAGCAGATTTTTTAAGATTACTTACAATCTCTTATATAATTTAAGATTATAGTAATGTCTGATAGAATGAAAATAATCATGTTATTATTAATAATATAATATAGTCGGGTACTATAATGTGCGTAATTGATTAAAATACGGTTTTATTTACTATTGTAGGCAAACTTACCTACATTATGAGTAAAAAATATAACATCACATTGGCGCTAGAGTAACCCAGATCTTACAAGTGGCGTCACCATGCGATAACAAACAGGTCTCAATATAAAGCTTTTATTGAGCGTTCAGGATATAATAGCAGCGTTTTACCTGAAATAAAACGCACATTATATACTTACCTCAATAAAAGCTTTCACTTTAATTGCTGCCTGGTGAAATAAAAAAGCCAATGAGTTCAATATGGCGCTGCATGTTTTACGAAGTAAAATTGCGCGCGGCCGCCAGGTGGCGCCACTTGACCGGATGTAGACTGTATAAAAGTATGAAAACTGGTAGTAATTCGCCGGAAACGGATGTCGCCTTCTCAATATAAAGCTTTTATTGAGGTAAGTATATAATGTGCGTTTTATTTCAGGTAAAACGCTGCTATTACAAAGTTTTTTATTAGCTTTTAGGTTAAAATTTTACGTCACAGATTTTGAGATACCTATGTATGTACTAATAAACCAGTGTGATGAAAGGATTTCAAGTGCGCCTCAGAGAGGCTCTTTTCATATTCTTTCTAGATTCTACGACATGCCGGTATCCTCACGATGTTTTCCTTCGCCATTTAGCATAGTAGTACTGGCACATAGAGAATAAGTCATTGTTACACGACTGGATTTAAGCTCACGACCTTAGACCACAGTAACACGGAGGTTCCTATAAAAACAATAAATATTGCACATCGACTTATCTGCTTTCGTAGAGCGCTATTTCTTTCTGACGCACACTACGCTCTATGAAGCCGAAATTAGCCTATTTGTAATATTTGTTTGGTTCTTAAAACTGGACGTTACACTATGGGTACAGTAATATTAAGATACGTGCCTAGAAAATACATAAGCCAGTGTACGGCCTTCTAGGTGAGAACACAGCATGCAAAAAATGTATACCTGCTACACTAGAACATACATATCTATCTATCTACCTATTCAGCCTGTATGCACCCACTGCTGGGTATAGACCTCCTCCCTAATACGCCACTCTCTTCGGTCCTGTGCCAGTTTTCGCCATTGCTGCCCAAAAATATATAAAACTATAAAAAGTTGAACAACGTTGTTGCCTACTATACCTTCTTGTCTCGATGCTCGATGCTCGCGCCCCGGGACAGCAGCAGCTCAACAAGCTCCTCGTGTCCGCCGGCGCAGGCGAGCGTCAGCGCCGTATCATGGTTGGAGTCGGTGGCGCCGTCCACATCCATGGCGGAGTAGGCGACGGGCGGCGCCGCACTCGCGCCCGCGCCCTCCGCCCCGCCCGCGCCCGCGCCCGCGCCCCGCGACCGACCCGCTAGCCGACCCTGGAATAACAAGCACACATCATACTTGCATGTCCACTTAATAATAATAATTAATATAAAAGCAACAAGCATTCATGAGATCTACCCTGGAATATTTTTTTTTTATTATTTTACTAGTGGCCGCCCGCGGCTTCGCTCGCCCGTTCCCGTAATACCCCGTTCCCGTTGCTTTTTCGGGATAAAAAAATATCCTATGTCCTTCTCCCGGTTCTAAGCTACCTCCCCACTAATTTTCTGCCAAATCGGTTCCGCCGTTCTTGAGTTATAAATAGTGTAACTAACACGACTTTCTGCTATAAATATAAATATAGATATAGATTTATTTATTAAACAAAATCCACAGCCCTTAAAGTAGTACAATTATGCTTTTAATGCTAGTCTTACGGTCAATAACGGATTTACTTTATTTTAATTAGTTTTGTAACCCGGCAGTCAAAAGTAAGTATACAATGAATAACACGCGCACACATCATACTATTTGCATGTCGAGTGCATAGCGAACATAAAAGCAAAAAGCATTCATGAGATCTGCATGATTTTATCATATTGGTCTGCTTCTACAATATTGCAATGTCCTTATGTATTGATTCAAAAACTAGTCCTTAGATCTGACACTGTTAAATTAAGGCAATAAATATACTGAATACTGACATAGGGGAGAGAAAATTTTGCGAATCTTTTTCTTTGTTTTATATAATGATGTGTCAAGCTTTGTTATACGAGTATACCATGTGCCGTCATAAATAAGCTTCTTTCTTTCGTCTGCCCATTTTTCCACAGAAGGGCCGAAGAATCAACGCTCAGTTTGGTTGAATTTTAGTACAATATACTGTTGTTTAATGCAATGGATACGCAATGAGAGTAAAACACCAGTAAGTTTTTCTTTCAAAAATATTAATCTTTTTGCATTAGGCGGTTAGATTGCGATAATAATTGTAGGAAATAAATCCACACTATTTTATTTTAGGTGTGTACGTTTTCATGATACAAAAATATGTGCTGATGTTGGTATGGAAATTATAGCATTATTATAAAAACAGAAACAATTTAATTGAAAAATTGGTTACAATAACATCGAAAAATCCTGTCATCATGCCATTTTTATTAGCAAAAGCGTATGAAAAGGTGTTACCACAACGACACATTACCTCTTTCTTACTAACCTTCTTCTTGGCAGCGTTTGAGTGGTGTTGCTCGCGTTTCGTATGGGGCTGGGGTTGCGGCTGGGGCTGGGGCTGGGGTTGGGGTTGTGGTAAGGGTTGGGGTTGGGGGACTTGGGGCGGTTGCGGAGGGGTGTATGACGCGGACGATCTGAAAACATGAAAGTTACGGTATAGGTTCAATTTTGTGAAGTGTGGCAAAAGTGAAAAAATAAACAATGGTCATAACTAACTGAATAAGTGGTCTAACTAATATGTGACTATTGGCTTTTACATCTGAGTGCTTACGTGCTTCGGAGGGCACGTGAAGTTAGTTGGTTTTGGCACTAGCTGTTATGACAGCCAGAACCTTCAGCCGTCATATCTGTATTCACTTCTTTCTTATCCATGTCATCTTTCACACTGTTCATCCATCTTTTCTCTATCCTAAACTATCCACATATCCATAACTTTCATATTCATCACTCTCCTAGTAGTTACACGACTCTTACCCCTCCTCCCTCGACACCCCCGTACCACGCCGGCCTTAGTGTTACGTTAGCGTAACACTTGACAGAACCGTAGGCCTATTTTAAGATTTGTATTGAGCTGTGATTATTCAAATGTATTGTTACTTTTACTGCGGTTTGTGTTAAAAGAACACGATAAGTGCCCCTAAAGGGCGTAATGAGAAGACTCGTGTCTACATACACAAAAGGGCTCGCATGGTACGGCCAGTGAGCGTATCACTGCTATCGAGTATCTGGCTCCCATAGTACAAGCTCTATTAGCTAGATTGTTGCTCCTCAATCTTACAGCTGCGTAAGCGTAAGTCGGTTGCTCCTTAATTTTTCCGTCACCGGTGCTACTTTTTTTTTTTTTTTTGTGGACAATTCACACAACACTACCCAGCCCCAAACTAAGCAGAGCTTGTAATATGGGAACCGGATAGCTGATATAATACTTGAATAATTTTTTTTTTGTAAATACATACTTAGAATACAATATAACACCCAGACAGAGAACAAACATTTATGTTAACCACACAAATATTTGTTCTCGGTGGGGATCGAACCCACGACCTACGGCGCAGAAGGCAGAGCTACTACCAACTGAGCTAGAGGCCAGTCAACTTTCAGACTTGTATGTCTCTTGTCATTCCTCTCAACATTGGCATCTCTGCCGCGTGTACTGTTCTAGTAGTATATTCACCTGTACTCGTCATAGGACATGGTGGGCGGCGGCAGTGCGAAGTGCGGCTCCGTGGGATCGCAGATGATCCGTGGATCGGGCACGTCGCGCGCCATGCCCGCCAGCGGGTGGTCGGCGAGCGCCGGGGAAGTCCCCCGCACTCGGTACTGGCAGCCATTGCCCACCTGCTGCGGAGGGAAACGTAACACGTTTCAATTTAATAAAAAAAAACATTGTGGACAATCCACACAACAACTAAGGTCAAAAACTAAGCAGAGCTTGTACTGGGAACCAGATAGCTGATAAAATATTATACTTATATACATTTTTTTTGTAAATACATTGTACTTAGAATACTATGTATCACCACCACCACAGACAGAGGACAAACATTTGTGTTCACCTCACAAATATTTGGTCTCGGTGGGGATCGAACCCACGGCCTACGGAGCAGAAAGCAGAGCAACTACCAACTGAGCTGAAAGTCCAGTCAGTGTTACTACTGACTGTATAAGATACTAGCTGCCTGTCCCGGCTTAAATACCGACCGAGGCGTAATGGGAACGGGGCGAGCGAAGCCGCGGGCGTTTGTAATAGTCTTTCACCCGAGGTAAACACTGTGCTTTTCATTACGAATACAAGGAAAGTAAAAATAAAAACTAATTAGACTTCTTAAACTTCTTTCCGTTGTTATGGGTTTCCAACCTCTTGCTGAATAAAAAGTTGGAATTGGTTCAATAACCTCCTTGCTGTTTAGAAAGTTGGAACATGGTTGAATATAAATGTGAAAATAGAACTTGTTTTTTTTTAATAATTTGACAGCTGTCAGTAGAAAGCGATTCTCCCTAGGTCTGAAAGTATTACTTTCAATTAGGCCCTTCAGGCAACTTCAGACCTACTTTCCGAGTATGAGCATTGATAAATATAAAAATGTGTTACCGGCGCTTGGTCGACATGATGGTGATGGTGCGTGCGCGCGTGCTGGTGGTCGGGCCGCGCCGCCCACTCCGCGCTCACCACCCGCTCCGCCTCCTCCAGCAGCAGCCGCGTCTTGCGCTCCTGCTCCGACTCACCGCCGCCCCCACCCCCACTGCTGCCGCCTCCCTCGCACTTCGCTGATAGGATCTCGTGCGTCTTCTGCTGCATCACCTGTATATTACATTACTATTAGTGATATAATGTATGGAACGAATTAATGAATGATCTGAAGGGCTACACCCACTTCATTTACAACATTTTGTCTTTCGTTTCGCCTATCTGTCTCTCTGTTGCATGGAGAAAAGATGAAACAGCAAAAATACGTTACGTAGAAACGAGTAGAACTTCGTGTACAGAAGGCGGGGCGGCTACCACTTGACCACCAGTGCTCTCAATTCTGTATATTATGTAGTTGTCGTGGTCCCCAATCAGCACCTCCTGTCGACATGTTGTGTGGGGGGATACCTGCAGCACGAGGGATCGCAGCTCGTTGGGCGGCAGTGCGACGAGCGAGGGCACCTCCCGCTGCAGGTAGGCGAGGACGGCGCCGAGCTCGCGCGCCTCCACGGCGCCGCCGGTGCAGCCCGACCCCTCATCCGCCTGCTTTCAACACAATAACGTCCAAACATATTATTTTATTTTTAACGGACTTTAAATAAAAAAGCAGGAAGGTCCCAATTCGGCTGTATTTAATGTTAAAGGATAAAGACGAGGATCCACCGCTCCACACGGCAAAGCTACGCACGTGTATTGAGGTTACCTTTGTAAGAAAATGTACGTGGTTGCTTCCACTGCAAGCTACGGAGAGGCTACGCATGAATTGACGTCATTGACACACGCATGGCTTGCTCGAATAGGCGATTACATAGCTCAACGCTCTCGACGTAGATCTACGTTTCTACTGGAATACACGAATATGACCCACGACTACGTACGCATCGTTTCACGCAAAGCAGTTCGTCCGTGGATTGCAGTGGCGCGTGCGTAGCCTCTCCGTGCGCCGAGCCACGCTATACATAGTCTTCGTGTGCTCCAGTGGAAACGTAGACCCATGTTGTCAAACAAATTAATACACGCAGCTAAACTGCGCCGCGTGGCTGTGCACAGCGTGCACCGCGGTTGGTCCGCGCTTTAACTTTGTCATTTATGAATCAATTTAAAAAAAAACTTTTTTTATTGGGAAGGGTATACTTCCAGAACGGTCCCATAGAAATTTCATCACAATTATTTTCTGTTTTCTATGCTATTAGTTTTTATACGATAAAGTTGAAAAGTGCAAGGACTGACCGCTTGTAACTCGGTGCCGCTTTTATACTGTTGCTGCAACTGCTGCTGCGTTGGTTTGTGCTTCAGTTGATGCAACTGTTGCTGCGTCGCTAGCTGCGCCAGTTGCTGTTGCTGCAACTCTTGTAGCTGGTGCTGGGAAAAATACACTCTCGTTAGTCTAATAAAGGTACCGAAATATCTCGTGTTTACAAAATTTAGTGCCATCTAGGCAAAGAGTCGCTCCTTATTTCAATCATTAAAGTGTCAGTAAAATTATGCCGACCGACGTCAAATCGCGTAAGCACAAAAGCCGCGTGGCATTTGTAAACTTGTAACGGTTGTTCGGTCAAAAATAATTAATTAATAAGAAATGGAATAATATAATTTACTGTGAACTAAACTAACATTTAATCTATTTCCAAAATGACTGAGAAACCTATTACTACTGAATATTTACTTTTATTTCAAAATTCTCATCTTTGCTTAAATTCAAATATTACTATTAATTGTGTACAGACAACCAAATGAATAATTATTTTGAAAGCTAACAAAAAAACCATTATAGAAATACGTTTTCTACGGATCAATACTTGTTACTAATGAAATATTCACGCTGACAAAAATACTTTAGAAAATGACAATCTATGACGTACGTAATAACTGGTAAAAACATATTTTGCAAACAAATTCGACTACAGAAATTCTAATGTAGTTTACCACAACAACGGCACCCACTTCGCCTATATGGTGTCCTATTCGCTGCAAAGCGTCCAACAGTAGGAACTTGCAATTGAACTTTGCGCATTTGCGGGCTGCCTTCGCACGGGGACGCTCTTCTATGGGGATGTTCTATGCGTGATAGAGAACGAAGTTTTTACTTAAACTAACTGACCCAAGGTGGCTTTACCCGGGTTGGAACACTAAATAAAATCTTCAGAAATCAAGTCGGTTGTCTGTAAAGTCGGTTTACTGACGATAGTTGAACGTGACAACGTCATACAGCTGTCCACGCGGACGCATCGCTCGCTCAAGTAGGAGGGAGACAGATGTCGAACGCTGCCGAACGCGGAGGCCGATTGTGCCTCTTTTTCGCTCGTTCCGCGCTCTCGCTTGCACTTCAAGCCTTAAATGGAACGCCTCAGAGCGAGGTAACGCCGCCAGAGTCATTTTTTCGTGCTCCATCGAATTATATGACGTGTCACGTCAAAATGTTATACTTTATTTAATATTCCATGTAGTAAAGATGGGCCACATAGGCGCGTTACATAATTGCATTTCAACATTCTTCTTCTTACGTGTCAATGGTTCTTTCAGACAAATGTGGTGAAAGGATTTTAAGTGTGCCTCAGAGAGACTCCTTTCGGGCACTCGACACATGTTTTTAAACTTTAAAACACAGCGGCGTCTTTACCTATTGTGCAGGGTGTGCGGTGCACACGGGCGCAGCGTCCTAGGGGGCGCCGAGCGCCGCCGTCGGCGCTCGGCCACTCAGCAGGCGCGTTGACCGGCCGCCGCCCTTTCAATGACCAACGTAAAAAGCACTCCGCTCTGCGTTCGGCGCCCCCTAGGACCGCTACGGAGCTCAACTTGGCGGGCGCGTTAACCGAGCGCCGCACTTTCAATTACCAACGTAAAAAGCGCTCCGCTCTGCGTTCGGCGCCCCCTAGGACCGCTACGGAGCTCAACTCAACAAAAAATTTCTTCCTAAAAATCTCCGAACAATAGAGTTAATTTCCCCATTGGGGAAATTTGACAGTTTGTGGTAACTTGATGTGCTGTTACTTCTACTTAGTATCCATTCCATTTTGAACGCGCACTTACTAGGGGGCGCTTGGGTAATGTTTGCACACGGGCGCTACATGGGCTAGAGACGCCTCTGTTAAAACATAACTTATTTACGTTCATAAACACATACATTGATGGATACCAGCTAAGCTATCTTTCTATAGCGTGCTAACGTCTAAGCCCGGAATTTTACTTTTATTTTTTTATTGATTTTATAGTGTTTACTACACTTTAAGGAAATAAGAAAGATTTTTATAATGTCTCAAAAGTTAAGAGCCGTGCGGGATTTGAACCCGCACCCTTCTCCTTGGTACGGGGCTGCACTGACCGCTGCGCCATCGGATCCTAATCACACTCGACGAATAACTCTTAGGGACTGTTCGGCACTAACGCGACCGGCTCGGCTCTTAACTTTTAGGACATTATAATAGTTATTTGTTATACAAGAGTGCAAAGCTGGTTTTTAACCGCGTGCTCAATTTTGATAACCGAGCAAGCGAAGGAATCAAAAGAGCACAAAGTGAAAAATCTTTGCACTCGAGTGCAACACGTAACTTTTCATCCCACCTCAGCATGGAAATGACTAAATGCAAAAAAGAACATGGCGCGACTAAAAGTAGACCAAGAAGGTTCAGAGTATGAGTTTTTAACAAATTTAAAAGGGTTGCATGATAAATTCGGCACGATGCAGGTAGAAGTAAATGGGTTTAATGATGTTTTGAATTCACAAATACACCAAGAAGGTTACGAGTGCGAGTTTTTTTACAAATTAATAAAGGTTGTATGATAAATTCGGCACCATGGAGGTAGAAGTAAATAGGTTGTGTATTCACAAACTTAGTGAACACGATATTATAAATTCAAACTTTACTTTATCCTCTAGCGGATAAAAACGGCTTTTGCAGTCAGAAATTGAACAGCAAAAACACACTTTCCGAGCTGGTGGGATGAAAAAATCTTTATTTTTCTTTATTGTAAATGGATATAGATGTCTCACCTGACTGAGGTTGGTGGCTAGCTGCTGCACCGGGAACATCTGCTGCGGAGGGGGGTATGGAGGCGTCGTAGGGGGGTGTATGGTCGTCACACCTGTATACCACAAACATAATCTCTTATCAAACGCACTATAAAGTTAGCTTTACAAAAATTACGAGTTAAAGCCATAAGTATCTCCAACATAATGCCGTACTCCAGTATTTTTTTTTAAGATTTTGACCCGTATTCAGAGGCAGTGATTAAGTCTTAGTCGAGCCTCGGTCACAGATTTTTGTCATTTTTCAATGGAGAGCTGTCAAAAAATCCATGCTTGAGGATCTGCTCAGACTCAAGTAATTTAAAAGTAGGGGTCTAGTACGGTCCTTCTACGCCCGTATTCAGGAACAGTGCTTGAGACTGAGTCAAGCCACATTTTCTGACAGCTCTCTATTGAAAAATGACAGAAATCTATGCTTGAGGCTCGGCTCAGACTCAAGCAAGTTCAAAGTAGGGGGCCTAGTACGGGCCTACTACGCCCCTATTCAGGAACAGTGCTTGAGCCTGATTTGAGCTTCAAGCATACATTTTTCAATGGAGAACTGTTGTTTAGAGAGACAACGATACTCAAGCACTGTTTCTGACTACTAGAATAGTTACTATAATAGAGCCAATACAATTAGTTAGATGGAAAACAAACATTAAGCAGCGTATGTAATTGAGATTAGAATTCAAATAATGATTAGTCATAAAAAATAGTGTCAACGTAGTGGTCACTTTGATAATGGTTTAAGGCCTGCGCACACCTAGGCCGCTGGCGACCGCGATCAATGAAACGCTGTCAAATATCGCTGTCAAATTTGACAGCGTTTTACTGATCGCGTTCGCCAGCGGCCTAGGTGTGCGCAGGCCTTTAGAGTAATTCTATGAAAGGACTGAAAATGCTATTGAGCTGATGTAAGCGCAAACAGTACATGATAGCTGTGACGTCACAGGGCGTATAACTTGCCTTGAGCGCAGAACTGAAGGTCCAAGGCTTGCAGGGCCGACGTAGCGAGCGTCGGGGGACCTTCACATAATAAAACATCTATAAGTTTATTTCAATAAATTTTTACTGACTCATAAATCTCTTCATTTTTAGTCTCTTTCTACGTTCACAAATTCACCATATTTAAAAATTACTACACAAGTATTACCAGGAGAGCAGAGTAACGAGGTTGACTTTTGAATTAATTTTTAGCACTGACTCCATGAAATTGGTCCCGTTTTTGGCTACAAACAAATCTTGAACTATGTAGTAGTAAAAAAAAACTGATGGTGCTATAATCATTTGTCGTCTATCTCTCTCTCTCTCTCCTCTGTGTAGTCAGCTGAAACGACCCTTGCCTAATGCCCAAACATTATTTTCTGGTAGTAATAAATTATAATTATATGGAACGGATATTTATCGCAACAACAGCCGTGTGCCCGCGGCCACGGCTGTTGTAACACGGTCGAAACGTCAGGAAAAATTAAAGGTAATCGCGATAAATACCCGTTTCTTCCATACAATTGCCCATTTTAAAAAGTCCTAGTTATAAAATATATCAAACAGAGCAAATAATATAAATTATGATCAAGTTTTACATACCTGCCGAGTCAGCCAATTCGAGCAAAGACCTATCGGATTCGGGAGGCGCATCGCGGTGGCAGCTTTCGCCTCTCTGCAATCAACGGACACATTTACAAACTGCACGATAATGCATGGGAAGTGCAACATTTAAATCTAATACTTGATTCATACTACTAGTGGTTCTATTACCCCTATGCAACACTATCGCATAAATGATTTATTACGATGTTAGATAAATAATGTTTAGTCACTATACTATTTTGTTAATTGGGTACTATATTGTTGATTAATCACGCTTGACGAGCCAAGGTTTTGGGACACAGCAATTTATTGTCAGAGTGTACTATCTTTGTCAATAAATTATTCTGATTCTGATTCTATAGTGGTTTTCTAACTCCTATATCGTATCTTAAATTCAAATGTTTATTCAGTACCTTAATCTATCGTGACATTACATGCGTTTGAGATCTCTTTTTAAGTATACAAATACCTGTATTAGGAGATCCCGCTCTTTCGTAGCAATTTATCTTTGAGTTTTTAAATAAAATATTTTTTAAGAAAGATTGCATTGTTGGTAATTAGCATTTGTTTGCTATTCAGCGTCGCAATGCAGGCAGCGCTTCCGTACGGCACTGATTTGAATCTGTTTAGCGCTATCTCTAGTCGTTTATAACGGTCTGCAGATAGCTCAACTGTTTAGTGTATTTTGTAAATACTTGTTTATTCATTAAAAGTTTGATTAACAGTAGCTGCAGTAGGACAAACGGATCTGAGTTTAGTTATCAATGCTGCAACAATATCTTGATAGTGCTGCTTAGGGGAAGTACTATACTGCGTGCTATACTAGCTGTAAACAGGCTCTAGCAAGAAGTTCTTTGAACTTTTAGAAAAATAATTATCATAATGTACGGTCAGATATTATTCAGGTGTTTATCAAACGATTCCTTTATAATTATTTTTCTAAAATCATAAGGACTTCTTTGGTGGAAAGCTCGATCTACGTCACATTACGAATGAGCATTTTACTCGTGCGAGGTACGGCCGATGATTTTAAATTCAGACGCGTCCAAACTAATTGAATGAAAGCTATGCAAGCGTACGACGTGAATCAAGTGCTTACGACAACATCAAGGGCTAGTGAATTACAAGCTAAACAAAAAAACGTGATCTTTTCTTTTACTTTATGGTATGTTTTTAGCTTGTGTGCTTGAGACGACAGGAGAACATTTTACACAGCACTATTTAGCAAATAGTGCTGTGTATAATATTTCTATTAATATTTAGAATATCACAAAGATTATATTATTATTATTGACCTAAAAATTCCTCCCAGATATAACTTTTAAGGCAATATAAAATCAAAGTTGAAATGGCAATCAGTTAGCAGATAGATCTATGGTCTATGCGTATATTTAGATTAGGTACAGCGTAGATCGATCGCTGTTTTAGAAATAGGAGTCTATAGAAATTTGACATGTTTTCGTTTTGTCTTTGAAAATTTACACAGCACTATTTAGCAAATAGTGCTGTATATGATATTTCTATTATTATTTAGAATATCACAAAGATTATATATTGACATAAAATATCTCCCAGTTCATAACTTTTAAGGCAATATAAAATCAAAGATGAAATGGCAATCAGTTTGAAGATAGATCTATGGTCTATGCGTATCTTTAGATTAGGTACAGCGTAGATCTATCGCTGTTTTAGAAATAGGAGTCTATAAAAATTTGACATGTTTTCGTTTTGTCTTTGAAGATTTTTATTAGGTTCACAGGTTCTTTGAACATTTTACTTCATCTCCTCCCGCCTTCTCAAAATACACAGCAAACATATATAAAAAGATGCGTATGACTAATGAATACCAGCACCAGATGAACGAATAAGACTTTTAACTAGTGGCGTACGCAAATGAACACAATATCTAATGAAAAAAACAACAATAAGACGATGCCCGTTCTGTTTTTATTGAAGCTGACTTATTTGGTTTCAAGATTTAAGCGTATAGTTTAAAAACGTTTTTAAACTATACTCTGGCCAAATTAGATAAGGAATGTTTGTAAACAAGCTACAACCAAAAATATCTTAAATTCTCTTTGTTTCAAGAAATAATTGTTATATGAAATATTGTAGAAAATGAAGTGAAGTGAAAAAATTTTTTTTAGGTACAAGAGGTACAAGAGGTTTGTTTATAAACAATTCACATCGAATTTGGCTGGAGTGTGCTCTTCTTATTTTTTTGACGGAAACTGACGTTTTCTACGTCATGTTTGTTAGTTATTCGATTTTTTATAGTCTCCAAAAGGTATTTAAAAAAACTCCAGAACGGACACTGCCTTATAATGTTCTTAAACGTATCTGCACTCACTTTACACTTATTTTTAGGAGGATCAATAATTTTATTTTTCTTGACGTTAACATCCTTCCAAGTAAAGCCGGGCGGTAGTGATACCTTAGCCATGTTGTGCTGGTATATCTACACCGTGGAAGCAAGCACAGACAAATGAAACATGATTGTAATTGTGTAAGCCAACAGTGTTAAATACAGGGAAATTCGTTAGTTATATATATCATAGACCTGCACCCGAAGTCCCAGTGCATTTACAACATTTCGTTACCAAATGTTGTTTTCGTTTCGCCTACGTGTCTCTCTCTTTTGCATGGAAAAATTATGAGACAACAACTCTAACTACGTAACGTGTTTTTGCTGTATCATCTTTTCTCCATACAAAAGACAGAGACACGTAGGCGAAACGAAAACAACATTTGGTAACGAAATGTGGTAGCAAAACACGGACTTTGGGTACTGGATACTGTGTAGGAGCATAGTTTTCACGAAAATTGTTAGTTGAATTTACTATAAAATTAGAGTTAGATTATGAAGTTTTCTGTACATCACACGATAGTCTGTGACCACAAACTGATACAAAAAACAACTTGGTTTTAGTGAAAATTATGCTGCACAAATGTGTTACGTTTTTTCGTAATTCGTAATAGGCGGTGCTGTTTTGGTCTTTTTCATGTTTTGATGAGATAAACAAAACTAGATCTTGCTGGGAGCTATTTCTGACTCCGCCAAAGTCTATCTTGAATCATAGTGGTAGGGGTTATTATTGCAAATTCTTGTTATTTGACCTTACATTAACTAAACAAAGGGCTGATTATTCAATCTACGGAATAACGCTATTCATCTAAATATATAAAACTCTTACGCTACTGACTGACTGACTGACAATCAACGCACAGCCTAAACCGTAAGTCCTAGAAGCATGAAACTTGGAGGGTATGTATCTTTTATAGCATAGGGGTGCACTAAGAAAGGAAATCGGAAAATTTCCCTAAGCGGAGAAAAACAGGAAAAACTTTTAAAAGAAAAATCAACGTGGCGAGCGAAGCTGCGGGCGGCCGCTAGTTGAATATAAAATACCAAATAAGGAGCAACACGCAGGCGTGGTATGGGCATGTCATGAAGAGGGAAGTCATATGACAGGGAGAGTGATGAGTATGAATGCTGATGGGTATGTGGGAAGAGGTAGGCCAAAGAAAAGATGGATGAACAGTGTGAAAGATGACATGGATATGAAAGAAGTAAATACTGAGATGACAGCTGATAGAGGAGAATATTTATTTATTTATATTTATTGGATAACCAACAGCTTTATGACAAAAGAAAACAAACATAACAAATTAGATTTAGAGAGCCAATTAGAGGTTCTCACGGGTAGGCTATGTTACATACACAGAAAAACATGAATGAATAGAAAAGAAGAACATGTGCCGACCCCACATAACGAGGGATAAGGGCAGGAAGAAGAAGAGATTGATTTATTTGGATAAATTTGTCTGTAGATTGAATAATTAGCCTTATGGTAAGCATCATGTCTCATCAGTGCCCATTAGGTGACACGCTTAGCAGTATGACCTATCGAGGTATCAAAGTATTCCCAAAGATCATTGCAGACACAATCGAAATGACGTCCAAGAAGTGATCAAATCTACTTTGATCTCTCGCAACACGGTTTTGCAAAGAAAAAACTAGTACAACCAGAAAAATGTTAATTCTATTTCTACTTTGATTAACGTCTCGCGTTTGCTAAAGCCGCGTTGATACGATCAAAGCTTGCTTGAGAACGATGTAGATTTGATCACTTCTTGGACGTTATTTCGATTGTGGCTACAAGGTCAAATGTTATTTACCGTAAAGATTAGAACCAGGGGGTTTAATCTATATTTATTGGTTAAATTAGTAACTAGTGATTAATATCTACTGAGTTCCCATGAATCTAAGCTTCTAAAGTGGTATGTAGATGACTCTCATTCATCGTCGGGATAAGCCATGAAAAGTTTTATGAGTATTATTGGGCGAACATTTCCAAAGTTAAAACATGGAATGAAATGTATTTTTTAGCTTGAAGTATGGTCTATATTGAACATCTTCTTAGCAACAAAGCTTGATAGCAACTAGAGTTTCTAACGATTGATGACATCATAAAAATAATATTGAATTGAGTAATTTCATTAAATTGAATTGCATAATATTGAATTGAATTGGGTTGTTTGGATATGTATGATCCAAAAACCTGCGCGGCGATCATTAGCTTAGCGAATTAGCGTTCATTTAAATACTACACTAGGGCTCTTACTCATAATGCTCCTATTGCACTCTAGACTAGCAGGCCGCTAAGCCTGTTGCCTTCTTTATTTGTTGACATGATTATGACAGAGACAAGAGATTTTTAACGAGCTGCTAAAGAGTGAGCATGAATGAGGTAAACTAGAAGTTAAAAAAAAGTATACTTACAGAGTCGTCTAGGATGTCAGGCGGGGGCGGCAGGTGGTGATCAGAATGCGGGGGCGCTGACCTTTGCTTCCGCGCGCACTTGTGCTTGGTGCCGGGGGCGGGGGCGGGGGCGGGGGCGATAACAGGGGTGGGGGTAGGGATAGGAGTGGGGGTAGGCGCAGGCGCCGGCGCAGGGGGGGCACCGCCGGCTTTCTTCCGACTTGAGACTACCCCGCGCTCTGGAAATGTAACGAGTTAGTGTTAGTTTAGTCCGACTCTAGTGGAGCTTTGAAGCCATGTGAAGGCACTGCTGCGGCAAATTTTAATATACAAAGAAACACAGGTCGCCGTTGTCTTATCACAAGGAATGTGAGACGATTGTTTAGAAGCATAAATGCTTACAATATAAGAATCTACAGTTACAACTCCTCCTAGCTAACATTAAAGAGTCTCGAACCTTTGGGAAAACAGTAACATTGATTACGTTGCCATAGTCTCCTCATAACCTCATACCCAAAGTGGAGTGCACAGGCTTAAGCCAAGTGAGAACCACTGCTGCTTTCTACATCTGTCATCGGAGGCTGAACTGGCATCATCTACCAGGCATTGACCATGTCTTTATTGTGGATCAGGCTGACTAAGCTGTCAGGATGGTATAGGTGCTGGGCAAGCCTATTCCATCTAAAAATCCTGTCCCAGGCACTTCTGCGTCCCGTAAGTAGGGTCATGAGTAATCACCAGTTACCCCTGACGCGAACCGGAAGACGAAAAGTAGGGCGCCCACCCACCAGATGGACTGACGACATTGTTAAGATCGCAGGAGGTCAGTGGATAGAAAGGGCTCAGAATCGTTCTTCCTGCAAATGTGTAGGGGAGGCCTATGAAAAAATGAAATGAAGGCCTATGTCCAGCAGTGGACTTCTCAGGCTGATGATGATGATAACCCCTGACGCTATAATCATCTAAAATAGATGCAAAGGCCTGTTTACTTGTTATAAGAAGTGCATAGTTACCGTCTAGATAGACCTTGGCGAAGCTATCGGTGAGGGATTGCGCCGCCTGCGACGACACGGGGTTGGGGGTGGCGGGCGCCGAGTGACCTGACGGCTTCGGCGGGCATTGACATGGCGGCCGCTCCGACGCTATGTACATAACGATGTCATATCAATTTAGAAGAATCCGAGGTATGGCCATGCCAAAGTTGGTTTGTGGCCTAGTAAGTAAAATTCACCCGTTTTCGGAGCGGTTAACTTATATTTTCGATATTTGACAGCGTTTCATGATTATGATGCAGTTTTCTTCAATTAAATATTTCGCATGCGGTCTCTTCGACTTCCTTATACGACATGACAGCGACCGTTTCTTTTATCTGGCTCATGTAACTTATTCTTGGCCTTCACTATCATACAAACTTTAAACCTTAATTTTAAGAGATATGTAAATAAAAGGCTATATTTGAATGAACGGCAATTACAGAATGGTGGCCAAGAGACGCACAGCGACCACGAGGCAGAACACCCGCCCGTTGGTCGGATGACATTGTCAGAGTAGTTGGGCAGCAATAGCTGAGACTGGCACAGGACCGAAGAGAGTGGCGTATTAGGGAGGAGGCCTATACCCAGCTGTGGGTGCATACTGTGTGATTATAATGAATAACTCACGGTCAACATATAGCTTGGGGAAGGTGTCCGGCAGCGACTGCGTGGAGGTGGGCGCGGAGTGCGCGGGATGCGGCGTCACGTGCCCGGGCGCGTGCGTGTGCGCGTGCGCGTGTGACGTCACGTGCGGGTGCGGGTGCGGGTGGTGCGGGAGGAGCGCGCGCGCGGCGGGCGCGGTGGGCGCGGGCGCGTGCGCCAGGCCCAGCGCCGCCGCCTGCGCCGCGCTTAGGCAGCCGCCGCCGGCGCCGTCCTCGCAACCGTTGCTACCTAAGATCACATCAAACCAATGTTTGAAACACGTTACAATAATAAACGGTAAACTGAAAAAATATGTATGTAATATTACGGAGAAAACTCTTCATTGAATAGAGCTATAACTGTGTTTAACTTTAGTACATGGCAAAACAATATCACTGCGCATTACGACGCCATCTTTCTTCTCTCTCGACTAGTGATGTGTCTAGTGAAGTGTCGCATGTGTCTGCCCGCCATTGACCGCCTCGATGAGATCGGTGGAGGGTCTGCGTTAGAGAGAGATGCAGGTATACAGCGTACCTGCTCTCGTCATCATGACGGAGTGCGGGTAGTCGAGGAGGAGTTGCACGACAGCCGTGTGCCCGCCCTTGGCTGCCTCAATGAGCGTGGTGGAGTTGTCTCGCAGCTTGCGGAAGGGGTCGGCGTCGCATGCCAGGAGGTATTTGACGACGTCCACGTGACCGCCGGCGCATGCGAGGGAGAGCGGCGTGTGATCGCAGTTCGCCGTCATCCGGTTCACGTCCGCACCCTGTAGGATTAAACAGTTTTAGTATGATAGTTGTAAATGGTACATATAATAGTAATAGAGCTCCTTGTGAAGTCGTCCGGGGAAATACTACCTCTATGCCTATTCCTACCGTGAAGCAGCATCGCTGTGTTTCGGTTTTAAGGGTGTGGGTGCCAGTGAAGTTACTGGCACGTGAGGCTGAACATCTGTATGCCTCTAACTGGTGGACGCAGGGGAGTGCATCGTAGGCTACCCGGGTTGAGATGATAATGCTTGAGGGCATGAGGATAATGTTGTTCGTAGTGCAGGTATACCTTGCCGATGAGGAACTGCACGGTGCACACGTGTCCCGCGCGGCACGCCTTCATGAGCGGCGTGCGTCCGCCCTCGCTCTCGTGCTCGAGGTGCGCGCCGGCCCGCAGTAACGTCTCCGCGACGTCCGTGTGTCCGTTCCTTACCTTGCCGATGAGGAACTGCACGGTGCACACGTGTCCCGCGCGGCACGCCTTCATGAGCGGCGTGCGTCCGCCCTCGCTCTCGTGCTCGAGGTGCGCGCCGGCCCGCAGTAACGTCTCCGCGACGTCCGTGTGTCCGTTCCTTACCTTGCCGATGAGGAACTGCACGGTGCACACGTGTCCCGCGCGGCACGCCTTCATGAGCGGCGTGCGTCCGCCCTCGCTCTCGTGCTCGAGGTGCGCGCCGGCCCGCAGTAACGTCTCCGCGACGTCCGTGTGTCCGTTCCTTACCTTGCCGATGAGGAACTGCACGGTGCACACGTGTCCCGCGCGGCACGCCTTCATGAGCGGCGTGCGTCCGCCCTCGCTCTCGTGCTCGAGGTGCGCGCCGGCCCGCAGTAACGTCTCCGCGACGTCCGTGTGTCCGTTCCTTACCTTGCCGATGAGGAACTGCACGGTGCACACGTGTCCCGCGCGGCACGCCTTCATGAGCGGCGTGCGTCCGCCCTCGCTCTCGTGCTCGAGGTGCGCGCCGGCCCGCAGTAACGTCTCCGCGACGTCCGTGTGTCCGTTCCTTACCTTGCCGATGAGGAACTGCACGGTGCACACGTGTCCCGCGCGGCACGCCTTCATGAGCGGCGTGCGTCCGCCCTCGCTCTCGTGCTCGAGGTGCGCGCCGGCCCGCAGTAACGTCTCCGCGACGTCCGTGTGTCCGTTCCTTACCTTGCCGATGAGGAACTGCACGGTGCACACGTGTCCCGCGCGGCACGCCTTCATGAGCGGCGTGCGTCCGCCCTCGCTCTCGTGCTCGAGGTGCGCGCCGGCCCGCAGTAACGTCTCCGCGACGTCCGTGTGTCCGTTCCTTACCTTGCCGATGAGGAACTGCACGGTGCACACGTGTCCCGCGCGGCACGCCTTCATGAGCGGCGTGCGTCCGCCCTCGCTCTCGTGCTCGAGGTGCGCGCCGGCCCGCAGTAACGTCTCCGCGACGTCCGTGTGTCCGTTCCTTACCTTGCCGATGAGGAACTGCACGGTGCACACGTGTCCCGCGCGGCACGCCTTCATGAGCGGCGTGCGTCCGCCCTCGCTCTCGTGCTCGAGGTGCGCGCCGGCCCGCAGTAACGTCTCCGCGACGTCCGTGTGTCCGTTCCTTACCTTGCCGATGAGGAACTGCACGGTGCACACGTGTCCCGCGCGGCACGCCTTCATGAGCGGCGTGCGTCCGCCCTCGCTCTCGTGCTCGAGGTGCGCGCCGGCCCGCAGTAACGTCTCCGCGACGTCCGTGTGTCCGTTCCTTACCTTGCCGATGAGGAACTGCACGGTGCACACGTGTCCCGCGCGGCACGCCTTCATGAGCGGCGTGCGTCCGCCCTCGCTCTCGTGCTCGAGGTGCGCGCCGGCCCGCAGTAACGTCTCCGCGACGTCCGTGTGTCCGTTCTCGCACGCGTACGTGAGCGCCGTGTCGCCCGTCTGCGTCTGCGCGTGCACGTCCGCGCCCGCCGATATTAGGTAACTGGGGAATAACAACATCAATGGTATAACACTTGACAGAACTATTGTTCTTGCCCTTATCTCACTTTATGTGGAGTCGGCACAACATGTTCTCCTATATCAGCCGTCATCTCTATATTCACTTCTTTCTTATTCATGTAATTTTTCACACTGTTTATCCATCTTTTCTTTGGCATACTTCTACCCTCCTAACCATCTACATTCATACTCATCACTCTCCTAGTCATATGACTTTCATCCCTCCCCTAACATGTCCGTACCACGCCAGTCTTAGTGTTACGCTAGCGTATACTTGACAGAACAAGAAACCTAATTCAAGATTTCTATTTAGCTGTTTATTCGATTGTATTGTAATTTTTACTGCGATTTTTGTTATGGGGACACGATAAGCGCTTTTGGCGGGCGCGTTGAGAAGACTCGTCACCACATACACAAACGGGCTCACATGGAACGGACGTCAGTAAGTGAAACTCTATACAAATCTAAGAAATGGGGTATGTGTGCGTCGTATTCAAATCTATATTTTTCAAAGAATAATTTTGTCGCTCACTCATCAGGAAATCTTCGAAAGAAAAGAGCCTAGACTAACTAAAGGTCTGATATTTTGCAATATTTAGGAGGTTTTTTAACGCATTCTAGCAAGTTACTGACCGCACAAGCTCCAGATGCCCTTCCTGCGAAGCCTCCATAAGCGGGGTGGAAGCGCCAAGCTCAGCATCAGCGCCCGCCTTTATCAAGAAGTCCGCCACTTCGAGGAAGCCGCCGCAGCAGGCTAGCGTCAGCGCGGTCTCTTGAGTCTCGTCGGTTTGCGCGTTTATCTGCGCGCCCTGCCCTAGTAGCAAGGCAACCATTTCCTCGTGACCTGGGGAGAAGGATACTGAATTGATGAACGTTCTCTAAAAGAAAGATTACGTCTTTTAAACATGAACATTTTAGACAACATTGAAAAAAATTGAGATTTGGAGATATTGTAGAAACTAGGTGAATCTAGGCGCCGGACTAATTTAAATGAACACTCCACAGTTTTTTTATTTATGTAGTTTCTCGATATGGTGTTGGTAGGGGCACTAAGAAAGGGATACTCGAAACTCAACCCCTAAAGAGGACAGCGGGGAATGAAGTATGCGAGGAACAGAACTTAACTCAAAAACTTTCGATTCCACTAGTTTTTCAACCAAATATTGAACTGTCGTGCCCGCCGCACGGCCAGCGTCAGCGGAGACTGAAAGCTGTCTGTCGGCATGTTACCTTCCCTGGCGGCCTCCATGAGAGGCGTGTATCCCTCGTCGTTGACCTCCTCGATGTTGGCGCCGCGCTCCAGCAGCAGCATCGCCAGCTCCACGTGCCCGCCGCACGCCGCCAGCGTCAGCGGAGACTCGAAGCTGTCGGTCGGCATGTTCACCTGACAACAACCATTTTAAACCAGATTAGGAGATGGACGAAAAATTTACGAAGTAAGACTCATTCCTCCAGTTTACATGCAAACTCAACTTAGTTACCAGAGCACTTACACTTCAATCTGCCTAAGCTACCTTCAATGGAACAGAACACTGCCGTTTGCTCACTTTAGATAGCAGCACCATCGTCTGATACAATAGAGAAACCGCGCATACGTGCAACCAACTGCTAAAACTTGACAGCTATGCATACTATTTCAGTCAGTCGCACGTATGCTCTACGTATTATTCGCTCACGCTGCCATCAACAAAAAGCTTTGCGTGTTCCACCCCATTAGTGTGATAGACTATACCTGCGCGCCGGAGTTAACCTGTAGTCTGGCGACCTCCACGTGTCCATTTATGCTGGCTTCCATGACTTCTGCACCGGCTGCTAGAAGGAACCGGACCATGTGTGTCTGTAGGAGTGAGCGAGATGGACTATACCTGCGCGCCGGAGTCGAGCAGTAGTCTGGCGACCTCGACGTGTCCGTCCATGCTGGCTTCCATTAGTGCCGTGTGCATCTCGTCCGTCTTGTGCTCTCTATCCGCGCCAGCTGCTAGAAGGAACCGGACCATGTCCAGATGTCCCTTGTAGCAGGCGAGCGTCAGAGCGGACTCCTTGAACTCGTTGGAGTGAGTGTTGATGCCGGCACCATGCTCGAGAAGGATTTTGGCGACGCCCACATGACCCGCTGAGGCGGCCTGGTGGATTGAAAGTATAGTTTAGCAAGATATCATACTTTAATCAGTATTTTTATTTTGTGACGGGTTTTACCAGTGCTAATTTAATTCTGGAAATACCTAAGGAGTATTGTAGATAACTAGTTACCGAGAATGAACAAACAATTTTTGGTATTGTCTAAGGTATTCAACTGAAGTTTATTTCGGCCTTATGCAATTTCAAAATACGAAGTACCATTCATTCAGAAGGTTTGAATTTCGGTGGTGTGATGCGAAAGTGACAGTTAATGTCAAAAATGATGTTGATTACGAGTTGACTTAGACAATAAGGGCGCTTGTACACGCTAAGAAAATTTGCCGTTCCTGCGGCAGACAAGACAAATTCTTCGTGTAGACGACAAGAATTTTGTCTGTTCCACACACGAAACAACAACAACGTTCGCCGCGTCGTGTCTTGCGCAGATAAGATTTTTTTCGTGCACCGCTGCGAGCAGTGTACACAGTTATTTTCTAGTTACGACACGAATTCTTGGGTAGACCCGGCGTTTTTTCTTAGCGTGTACAAGCGCCCTAAGGCTGCTGTAGCCTGAATCCGAAGCCCCTAGGATTTCACGGGATAACGACTACATCCACGTGTCGTATGATAGACAATACAGATAGCCAGTGTTACCTCCATGAGCGGCGTGTGTCCGTTCTCGTTGTGGTCCTCGACGTTGGCTCCGTTGTCGAGCAGCGCGCGCACGCACTCCTCATGTCCGCCCGCGCATGCGTACATGAGCGGCGTGTTGCCGGACCCGGATACCGCGTTACAGTCCGCGCCGTGCGCCACTAGCAGCCGGACTATGTCCACGTGACCCGCGGACGCGGCCTCCATTAGCGGCGTGCAGTCGCCCTGCAACAAACATACACTCATGTCAATGAACAAAACTATAGGCTTTATTTATTACCTTACCCTTTACCCCCTCTTTAATAATGCCGGTCAGTTTTAAACGGCTAGCTTAAAATATCTTGCCGCTTTCAAAAAATAAATTGGCAAATTCATTATCCGCACTTAGCGTGCAAACTGATTTCTGCTGACGGGGCCTTTTGCGTGACGCTTAACACGTGTTGTTCGAACTTTTTTAGGTTAGTTTGATGTAAACTAAAAGTAGATATTTAAATTATTTTCCTTGGAACTATTGCTAAAGTTTGACCGTCACAGTCGAATCACATGCAATTTTAGACTTTAAACGAATTAAGATAAGTAACTATAACTCTTTTACTCTTTACTTTATTGACGTGACGTCTTAAATTCGATGGAGCCGGCTGCACGCACGAAAAAACATGACTCATGCGGCGTTACCTCGCTCTGAGGTGTTCCATTTAACGTTGTCACGTTAACTATCGTCAGTAAACCGACTTTACAGACAACCGATTTTTTTTTCATCATACATGGTACAAACGTATTTTAATTGTATAGAATCTCTATTTACTCACAGAGGGGAATGAAAGGAGAGAACATGGTAATACATACCCCAGATAAAGATAGCAAGAATATAAAAGCTCACCTTGATACCACGATCCTCGACGCTCGCGTGCATGGCTAGCAACACTTGAGCCAACTCGTAGTACCCCGCGGAACACGCCAACGAGAGCAACGACTCGCCTTCCTCGGTGGTCTCGTGCACCGATCGTCCTTCGGTGAGGAGCTTCTTGACGGTCCCGACGTCGCCGTCAGAGCACGCCTCGGCCAGCGTCGGCGCGCCGTCAACGCCGACGGCGACGGGCGGCGGCGCTGGCGCGGGCGCGGGAACTGCTACCGTCGGAGTAGTACCAGTCGCGGTCGAACCGCACGGCTGGAAACTAACACACAACTCGTTAGACTTGTCAAAACAAAACGTGAAAAAAAAAAGAACATGATGTTATCAGATAAGATCAAAGCTTCAATAATCACAGTCGCGAAACGCAGCTCGATCGCGCCACAACGAGAATCGCAGACTCCATCGCTATGGACGCGAGAGACTACAGCCTCGCTTGGACTCAATTCTCGGTATTTCATCATTTGATAGAACAGTTAAAGTGAAATCTATAGATTCAAACTTTTGGATTGATTTATAGGCGACTGAGTGAGTGAAACAAAATGTGCGAAATGGGAAATCCGTTATTATGACCGAAACCTGATATAAACACAACATAAACAATTCACGTATACAATAATTTTGTTGTTTGCAAAGCAAAACAATGATAACGCCGTGATAACAGGCTATTCAATAAGTCAAAGTAGTCGATGTGAAACTTGAATATAAAGCAACAAACTGAAATTAGGACAAATTCATGAATACTAGGCTCAATTACTTATTATAAAGACTCAGGATATCGTTAATTATTATCCTCGTAACAATCAATTCAAAGTTTAGAATACGAAGCAAATACATTATATTCAGTTCCGTGGTAAGTAGATTAGAACGTACTTTTAGATGTTTTAGCAAAAAGCGGTTTAAGTATCCCCACCCCATTTCATTCATCACTTTTATCTTTTTAGTAGTGACTAATACGGAATATTTGCGGTTTTTAGGGTTCCGTAGCCAAATGGCAAAAACGGAACCCTTATAGATTCGTCATGTCTGTCTGTCTGTCCGACCGTGTCACAGCCATTTTTCTCCGAAACCATAAGAGCTACACTGATGAAACTTGGCGAGTAGATGTATTCTGTAAACCGCATTAAGATTTTTACACAAAAATAGAAAAAAAACTATAAATTTTGGGGGTCCCCATACTTCAAACTGAAACTCAAAAAAATTTTTTTCATCGAACCCATACGTGTGGGGTATCTATGAATAGGTCTTCAAAAATGATGTTGAGGTTTCTAATATAGTTTTTTTCTAAACTGAATAGTTTGCGCGAGAGACACTTCCAAAGTTGAAAAAAGTAGGTCCCCCCCCCTCTAACTTCTAAAATAAGGGAATGATAAAACGAAAAAAAATATATGTTGCACATTACTATGCAAACTTTCAACGATATTTGGTTTGAACGAGATCTAGTCAGTAGTTTTTTTTTATACGTCATAAATCGTAAACCGCAATTTACCTTTCGACGAACTACAAGAACCTTTATATTATGTTACTTGATGCTACGGAACCCTTCATGGGCGAGTCCGACTCGCACTTGGCTGCTTTTTTATTTGCTACAAATGTTCGTTTTGCCACTGGGTAAAGCCAGAGACAGTAGCGACTAAGTAACGCTTTTAAGTAAAAGGGTAACGTGTTTGGGCAACGTACTTCTTGTCTTGGTGATGGTGTCGATGGATGGGCGCGGGCTGGTCGCTGCGCATCCTAGTGAGGGCCGCTGCGGCCTCGTCCAGCGCGCAAGACACGGATGACGTCAGCCGACGGAGTACTTCGGGATCCGCTAGCTGCTTGCCCTCGCCGGAGAGCTTGCCGATACCTGAACATAACAAATTACATGTATTAATGTTCATAAGACTTCTTCTTCTTAAATTTAAGAGCTTAGCTCTTGTCGGGATTTTGATGCAGTGTTCTCCTATTAAGTCTTTCGAATGCGGCCTCCTTGACTTCATAAGGCTACTATAAAAAAATGCAAGAAAGGAGTGAGCACTGAGATGACGAATGATAGAGGTGAGTGGAAGAAGAAAACCTGTTGTGCCGACCCCAGTAAATGTGGGATAACTGGATAAGGGTTGGAAGATTATGAAGTATGCTACGATAAACGTAATTTAGGGTGAAGCCAAACGAACGTAGTTTTGAGAACTTAGATTAGTTTATATTTGACGATTAAACTGAATTCGATGTGGTACCTACACGACGCAAGAAAAGTGACTTAAAACTCAAAAAAATACGCTCGGTTTGCTTCATCATAGCGTCTTCGACGAAAACCGACGACATGCAAAATGTTTGCATCTGCTTATGTTATAAAGAGTAAGAAATCGTATAGCTGCTTTACTTTTACGCTTCCGCTTGCCAGTTGACACTACTTATCGGGACACTGTAAGTAAACTATTACGCTTGGGTAATATAAGCGATCCGCTTCTAGCTTCGCCATAAGAAGCAAAACTAACGCAAGTGCAGGTCTTTAAAATAGTGTTATAATCATAACCAGGCTTACGAATAGCACGAAAGTTATATTACAATGTATAAAACGTAAATAAGCACGAGAAAGCTCTTTTACGATCGAACGTTATAGACACGGTCTGGGATTGAACAACAAAATCCTAGATGTAGTAATGTAGTATGGGAACAGGATGAAAGTTTTATGAACAACGGGATATTTACCATGAATTTAATTTAACGAGTACTTTTTTTAGTTTTGGTAGTGTTTAAAATTATGATACATTGGTTAAAGGCACCTTTAAAATTAATCCTAGAGGTCTACTCTGTACAAAATTTCCTACTGAGGTTTTAATTCAAAATGACAACAAGAAATTAGTAAAATCACATCGCGTCGTCAGGAAGCATATTTTATTGTTTCCTTTCTTGTTACTCACAGTCATCCATAAGAAATGAATACGAATATTACTTCCGCGGGAAAAGAAAAGCTCCAAGAATAATATAATTTTAAAAAACTTGAGCAACCGACTTCATGGCCAAATTGATGAACAGATTTTTATGAAACTGCTATGAAACTAATCTAGAAATATTAAATTTCAATTATTTTTCTTATTAACGAAGTTATGCGATAACAAACAAAAAAACAGTACAACTGAATTGGGAACCTCCTCCTTTTCTATTTGAAGTCGGTTAAAACGGTTACTTCATGATATTTTAAAGAAAGATACATCATTGCAAATTCGGTATTAGAGGAACTACTCGTAAACAGCACCTTTGATTTTGTTGCGCTTATGTATGAAACAATAGTACTCACTTCGCCATAAGTCTAGTTACATAACTGTACCGCTATCATATTGCAGATGTACAAATACAATGAGTCTATGCTTATTGAACACTGAAATGAATAAATTACTTTCAATTTATGGACGAGAAACCGTCAAATTAGAATACATAGTTTCACGAGAATTAAAATTCGGGAAGCATTTTAAAGTCAGTGGTATTGTTTGGCTTTTTCTTTTGGGGAATTTTACGTCGATTGTGAAGTTTACAGGTCAAAATCTTCATCAGCCTGAAGAAGTCATCTGCTGGACGAAGGCCTCCCCTACACATTTCCAGGAAGAACGATTCTGAGCCCTTTCCATCCATCGATTCCCGCGATCTTACGGTCTACGTTTCGTCTTCCGGTTACGGTTAGTTTACAGTGTAAACCATATCTAAATTACTAGTCTTTTCTTTTTTATTTATTCTTCAAAAGAAGAATAAATAAAGAATATAATAAGAACTTGTCACTTGAACTTGTTCATGTTTATACGATTTTTCAAATCTAACGTTCGAGAAACGTGTTTTTTTCATTATAACTATAGGTAGTGGTTAAAGATTTGCTTTTTTGGGACGAATTTAAGAAAACCAAACCCATAAATACTTTTGTGGAATAAAATACCGATGTTTTATTTAGGTAAACGCAGGTAAATAAATTGATTTGCCAATCGCTGGCTTGCATATCTTATCACAAAACTATATAAAAGAGCTTGGTGAGAGTGACTGACATACAAAGCACCGCCTTTGTAAAACCGTAGTGATTTGAAATTTGAAGATGTGTTCTTTATAAAAAGTATAGTTACACTAAGATTTTGAAGTTCAACTCCTTAAGAATTTGTATGAAAAAAGCTTAACGCGAACGAAGTCGGGTGGGATTCCAATATTTTTCTAATAAAACTGAAACGACTTAGAGGACTGAAGGCAAATAAACTAAATCATTTTTAGGGTTCCGTAGCCAAATGGCAAAAACGGAACCCTTATAGATTCGTCATGTCTGTCTGTCTGTCTGTCCGTCCGTATGTCACAGCCATTTTTCTCCGAAACCGTAAGACTGATGGAACTTGGCGAGTAGATGTATTCTGTGAACCGCATTAAGATTTTTACATAAAAATAAAAAAAAAACTATAAATTTCGGGGGTCCCCATACTTGAAACTGAAACTCAAAAAATTTTTTTTCATCCAACCCATACGTGTGGGGTATCTATGAATAGGTCTTCAAAAATGATGTTGAGGTTTCTAATATAGTTTTTTTCTAAACTGAGCAGTTTGCGCGAGAGACGCTTCCAAAGTGGAAAAAAGTTGGTCCCCCCCCCTCTAACTTCTAAAGTAAGGGAATGATAATACTAAAAAAAATATATGTTGTACATTACTATGCAAATTTCCAGCGATATTTGGTTTGAACGAGATCTAGTCAGTAGTTTTTTTTTTACACGTCATAAACCGTAAACCGCAATTTACCTTTCGACGAACTACAAGAACCTTATTATGATACAGCAAGTAACATAATATAAAGGTTCTTGTAGTTCGTCGTGCTACGGAACCTTTCATCGGCGAGTCCGACTCGCACTTGGCTGCTTTTTTTTGTATTATTATGGTGACCGCATCGAGATCGAAGACCATTACAATAAAGGGTTTATAAGTTTCACCTGGAGTTTTGACTCATAAAAAAATTACGTTATGTGCATTTCATACCAGCTCCATCCATCCATCAAAATACTTAACCCGCTAGTTATATTGGGCCATCTGTGAGCCTAATCGTTTGTTGAACACATGGGTTGAAGACATTCCCATACCTAAAGTTATTTGGGTTTATTATTATCTGAAAAAAGCTCCACATGGTTGCATCTTTATCTATCATCAATAGCTAACCCCCGAATACTGAAACGCAACTCAGATTTAAGCACGTCTCAAGCGACGAATATTTGACAGATTTTCATTGAAAACTGTCAAATATTCGTCGCTTGAGAGGTGCTTAAATCCGAGTTGCGTTTCAGTATTCGGGGGTAAGTCTAATAAACGGGTACGTATCTGAGTGATCCTTGTCATATGTAAATCCTACTAATATTATAAACGCGAAAGGTTGGATGTTTGTTACTCAATAACGCTAGAACGACTTTGGATGAAATTTGACACAGATATTGATTATAGCCTGGAATAGCACATAGGCTTCTTTTTATCCCGGTATAATGTATGGTTCCCGTGGGATGCATTTGTTTTTAATCATATGTATGAGAGAAAGTCTTGTTTATATTCTAACTCAAGAACTGCTGAACATATTATGCTCAAAATTGGTGGAGAGGTAGCTTAAAACCAGGAGACGGACATTGGATACTTTTTATCCCGAAAAATTGAAGGGACCGGGGCGAGCGAATCCGCGGGCGGCCGCTTGTAATTGAATAAAATTCCCATTTGAAGTCATCGTTGAATACGCTTGAAGTCGCCATTAGAGATCTTCTCCATCAAGAAGGCCAATTTAAGTTTCCTCTATAAATGAATAAATATTGTGGACAATTCTCACACAAATCTTTTCTCGGTGTGATCAAACCCACGATCGGCGCAGAAGGTAAGAGTTACTACCAACTGAGCTGAGAGAAAGCCTATGCTTCTATAATGAATACTTAATGCATTATTTTGTTTGAAGGGCAGTCGCACGTGGTTTACCAATTAGCGTGCCAGAATGACGAACGCTTCAAACTACTTTGTCCACCAATTCCACTATCCTCAATCGACAGGCGTCACGGCTCAGTTGGTCGTAACCCTGGCTTCTACACCGTAGGCCGTGGGTCCGATCCCAACCGATAACAAATATTTGTGTGGTGAAGATAATTATTTGTTATCAGTACCCGAAGTCCCAGTGCATTTACAACATTTCGTTACCAAATGTTGTTTTCGTTTCGCCTATTTGTCTCTGTCTATTGTATGGAGAAAAGATGAGACAACAACTCTAACTACGTAGCGTATTTTTGCCGTCTCATATTTTCTCCATGCAATAGAGAGAGACAAAAAGGCGAAACGAAAACAACATTTGGTAACGAAATGTGGTAGCAAAACTCCGACTTCGGGTTCTGTCTAGGAGAAATATTGTATTCTAAGTATCTATTTAGATGTCATGTTTAGAGTAAGTTATGTATGTATCAGCTATTTGGTTCCCACGAGGTCTACTTAGTTTGGGGCTAGATAGTATTGTGTGGGTGAAACAATTTACGAATTTGCCAGCGTTAGTTTTAATAGGAGAGTTCAACTGGACAGACCACGTTATGTCTAGTCATGACGGCGCTTAATAATAATTGTAAGTTTCAAACTAGATAGGGCTGGCGAAAACCAGCAAATCTAAAGCTCACATATGTTTTTGCTCGATTGTTTTACTCCTAAACTAGTAAATATTAACGTGTGGACCGCAAAACTCACAGCTCGAAGGCTCGCATCGAGCCGGCTCGATGGAATTAAATAAAAGTAATTTCGCGTCACTCATGCTGTATGTGTGGACGAAAGCCCATGCCATGGTTTTAGCTCGACATGATACCGAGCAAAACCGTATGTGAGTACGGAGCTTAACATATTTAGGCCTAGCTGAATTAAGTGAACATAGATCATACGTTTTTATATTTTACGACTACTACCACCTATCTTCTCTTCTTATCGTGTCACTGGTTATATCGAACCAAGTGTGGTGAAAGGATTTTATGTGCGTACAAGAGGCTCCTTTTATTTACGTAATTTTTTTAGGGCCGCTACCACCAGGCCACCAACGCGCTCAACAATCAAAATCAATTGAGAGCGTATGTTTTCGTTGGGAATCAGTATTGAAAAAGTATTGTGCAAAAAATTTCATTCTATCAAAAAAAGATGTCAAAATTCATAATCGATTCATTAATGTTCTCGTAGAACTAAGGGATAGGCGTGCAGTTTCGATATCGATCTTTACAGTCGCCGAATAAAGTCATAACTTCATGGGTGGCATTGTGGTCGTTACCCATCGGCAGTCGTAAACCGAGATGGGAAACGAGAAGCCTCCCATACTGGAATTTGATCTGGATGTGTATTTTCTTGCCTTATTATTGTGCATTGCACGCGATGCAACATTGATTTCGCCAGACCATTTAATTTGTATAAGGTAATGGTTGATTTAAATTTACAAACTTCGCTACTTAGAAATGATTTTATTTACAATCCCAGGAAAAGATTTCGAAATCGTAGCAACAAAATACATTTAGTTTGTTCGAATACTCCCAACTTTTAAGTCGATCAAGTACTTTACTGAGCTTCACGGTTGCGGAAAGTAACGTAAATAATGAAGATTTATTCTCCATCAGCTATTTCAGGCTCTAGGGACTCTAGGGACGCGACGGATTGATCATCACGACAAGCTGGGCGACTGTGTTATTCAGTTGCTATCAAAAGTTTAATACAAAAAGATACAAGGACCATATTTATTCGACCTCTATATTTCTGTTGCCGTACTAGTTTTACAAAGCGAAGTTCATATTCGCTATCTCATGTTCATTACGTTAACATTCAGTCTTGTTGCAATCGTTCCTTGTCAAAGATAAGTTTTGTTTGAATTAAATTTTTATTGCAATGGAAGCTTAAAATAAGGTCAAAACTGTCAGATGCGACTAGATGTTGATTGCAACAAAATTTGCGCAATCACCCCAAAGGAATTGTCATACTTCGATTGTAACTTTATTTTGGCTATACAAATGTTAATAATTCGATTTTTAGTATTTCTAAAGAAGATTCTAGACTCAGGCAGACATTCTGATTATGTCAAAATTAGACTCTTTTTGCTTGTAAAAATAATCGTAGGTGAAACGGTTCAAATCTCCACAGGGAGACCCTTTTCATTCATTATTTCAACTTGAATTATAGGTGAGATACTAAATAACAATCAACAGTACCGTACGTGCAAAGCTTTACTTTTTATTACTCTAGAGATATTTTGATACAGCGATAATTTACTAGAAAATTGGATTTGATTCAAGCTGTTTCGTGTGCATGATAAATTGCCATGGACACGTGAACGGCCGCTGACGAAAGTTATTGATTTTGTTTAGCACCTAGACAAATAGAACTAGTGCATTTGCTACGGCCAAAAGGTCAAGGCAAGTAGTGCCATACTCCAAACTAAATTATAGGCAATTTTATTTGAAAAAAATTCTTGTGCGAATTGTGAATAAAACATAGCAACACGACAAAAAAAAAATTTACATCAAATTCGTGACTAACTAATCATTTTATTGTTGAACATTAAATAATTGTACAGTATTTATTTGTTTAATTTAAACTTTCAATACATACCTACATTTGCACAAGCGAGTCACTAAAACAATTTATCTACATCTCCTAACTTCCCCAACACAATACACAAATTGCAAAAATAATAGATGAGAATTTGTAGAACATTGTAATAGAGCGCATTGTTCACGAACAAGACAAATCGCGATGAACACATAACTGACATCAAGTCGGCGGCATTCAGGGCCCCGTTCATCGAAAGAATGGTGAAACGATGGCTGTACACCACTAAGCGATGCGGCCAGCTAATGGCTGTATCAATCTATGAGAACGCTCGTTGCATGGCATGGTATATCATGGCATTTGGTAAGAACCACAGAGCCGAGCGATCGCGACCCGCCAAGGAGATTGTAGTACGCTACGCACTACACGTTTGCCGGCGGTCATTGACCGTCTCCGTCCACTGTTTGGGTAGATTGATACGTAATAATCATATGCTCGAACGTCAAACATCTGATAGAGGTAAAGTTCATTATGCGAATGAAACTAGTTTCTCGACCCTGTTGATCAAAACATCAAGAGTAGTGAAAATTGATTTAGAGCTTTAAAGTTATTGTAGCTGTCTAACCGCTTTTAGGAGTAGCTTAGACCAAGCCCTAAGTCGGTGGCCTCAGACTGCCGCGTCTGCTTAGAAGTGACGTTGCACATTTGGGTTATAAAAAGTTTCGACCGCGAGCTTGGAGATAAGGTTCAAAGTTGCGTGAATCTTGATCATACAATATACCACTTTGTGGACTGGCACGTAAAGTGCTGTGAGAGTGGTGAATCTATGCATATGTAGTAAGTTTCAAAGTTTCCATAATGAATCAAACTGTAGACATTATCATAATTAATGGTGTCTGCCGATCTGTGCTACCATTGATGATAGGTATATCAATTTCAAATAACATGGAATAAACGTTAGAAATGCATTTTCGAAATCGGTTAGATTTGTGACATACCTACTACTACCACCATGCCTATTTCTGTCGTGAAACAGCATTGCTGTTTCGGTTTGAAGGGTGTGGGTGCCGGTGAAATTACTGTCACGTGCAGCTGAACATTTGTATGCCTCTCACTGATGGACGCAGGGCAGTGCATCGTAGGGCACGTTTTTGACGTGGGCCATATGCCTATAAAAAAATAAATAAAAAAAAATAAAAGTTGTTTATTTCAGGCACGATAGACCCATATCACATAAAAAATACAGTAATAAAAAACAATACACACACAAAATAACACTGGTAGGTAAACCTACCTTCTGTCTTAAAGCCTATCACTTTTTATTAGGATCCATGTGCATGGAAATCCATTTCTTAAAAATGGGGTTGGTTAGATAGTCAGACACAGCTCTCAGGATAGTGTTGTTGGAGCGACCTAACCGATTCCAAAATGCCGCTACACGGGTTCTTATTATAGCGAAGAAATCAGGTACCCCCGCCTCGGAAAACATGCTCGACGCGCTGCAGCATCTTGGCAACCTCATAAGAGCCCGGTAAGCATTATTGTACTGGACCCTTATTGTGCTCATGGATTTATGCGTGTATTTGGACCATAGTTGGCAAGTGTACATTCCCAGACAGTAAGCCTTAAACAAGGTGTTCTTTACATCAACACTGCATTTAGCGAAGCGACGTGCGAGCATGTTTGCCCTGACTGCTAGAGCTCTCCTCTCCCTCTCGATATCATTGTCATCCTTTGATGACTCCGTCAGCATGTGCCCCAAGTACTTGAACTGCTTGACCACATTAATGGTCAAGCCGCCCATCTGCACTTCTGGCACCTTCTCTGGACCTCGTCCTGACCTGAATACCATCATTTCAGTTTTCGCTACGTTGTATTTTAATCCATGAGCAGAAGCATATTGCTCACAGATTAAAAGCAGCTTTTTTAATCCCTTAACTGAGGGGCTGAGAAGAACCATGTCGTCAGCGTAACTTAAATTGTTAACACTAACGTTTCCCAGATGACAACCTACCTTGGTTCCTCTCAGCTCACCAATCAGGTCGTTCACGTATAGGTTAAACAGGTCAGGAGAGGTCAACCCCCCTTGACGAACCCCGCACTCTAGCCTATAATCGCTAGAGGTCGTGTCGCCCCATCTAACATTATTAACTTGGTTTCCATACCAGTATCTCAACAGATTCACAACATGATTTGGAACTTGTGCTTTCGATAATTTGGCCCAGAGAATATCATAATTCACCAGGTCAAATGCACGGCTTAAGTCTAAGAAACATGCATAGACAGAAGTATCCTGTGAAGTATAGTAATTCACGGTGCTTTTTAAACTCATAATTGCTGAATCTGTTGAGAGACCGGGACAGAAACCAAATTGAGCATCATCGATAGATATGGTTTTCAGTAGATCGGGATAGATAAGTCGCTCCAACACTTTACCCATAACTGTACCCAGCGATATAGGTCTATAATTTGAAGACGAGCTTAAGTCCCCGGTTTTATTTTTAACGATTGGCACGACTATTGTCCGCATGAGATCGTCCGGAAGGTAACAATACCTTATGCATAAATTATAAAATGTACATAGGTGCTCATAAACGTTATCGCTGGCCCTAATAATGTGCTCGATACTAAGACCGTCGTGTCCAGGTGACTTGCCACGCTTCATTTTCTTGACTGCCATTCTTACATCTTTCATAGTAATCAGTTTTAGGTTTTCACATATACTGGTCTTAGTAGCGGGCACATTACTCACATTACTCACAGGCTGTGGGCTAGCCTTAAATCGGTAGGCAAACATTTCAGCTATGGACAGCGGCTCTTGTATACCGTCCATTGATACCGGCAAATTTTGCTTATAATTTAGTTTTTTAGTTGCATTCCAAAATTGTGAAAAGTTTTTATCATTTCTATGTTCGGCCAATATATTCATTTTTATCATTTCTTCATTTGTATACTTGTGCATATACTTGTGCATACCTATGCTTGTGTTTAATCAGCTAGCTAGCAGTTGTTAAAAAAACCATCATTTTTTTTTCGAATAAAAAAGGATGCATTGGTGCAATACCAGATTCAAACCCAAGACCAACTTACAGTATTGGATGGTTTGCTTGAAAATGCAAGACAGCCGAAAACATTCCATTCATGTAAATTGTTTGTTGAACATCAACGTCACACAAAGTCAACAACCCAACAATATACAGGTGCGCGTAGATAAAAGTTATAAAGAATGTGTGCATAGTTATTACTTTGGCAGTAGCTTAGATTATCTAAAGTATAATATCTTCTTCAGCTACCCAGGTTTTTTTTAGTAATTTTTATCCAAATAAATAATGATAGTCAAAAAAAATACTATAAAATCTTCACATACAATATTGAACATAAAACCAACGCTATCCCACTAATATTATAAATGCGAAAGTTTGTATGGACGGATAGATGTTTGTTACTCAATAACGCCAGAACGGATCTAACTTTTGAAACTATCATGGTTTTAACACTATTTAACGAAAGGATCTGTATGAAATTTGGCACAAATATAGATTATAGTCCGGAATAGCACAAAGGAGAGCACTTTTTATACCGAATAATTATAAGTTTAAAAAACTTGAGAAACCGACTTCATTGCCAAACGGCTAAACCGATTTTAATGAAATTTGTTTGGGACAATCTGGACATAAGAATAACCTTCCAAATAATTTTCTAAATCGGTTCATAAATGACGGAGGCATGCAGTTACAAACATTAAAAAAAATTATTTAAAAAAAAATGGCAACACCGATTTTAATAAAATTAAAATGGGATCAATCTGGAAGCAGTACCTTTCAAATAAAAAAATATTTTTTCAAATCGGCTCACAAATGACGAAGTTATGCGGTAACAAACATAAAAAAAAAAAAAAAAAAAAAAAAAAAAACAACCGAATTGAGAACCTCCTCCTTTTTGATTGGAAGTCGGTTAAAAAGTAACTGGAACGGGGTGTAACGGGTACGGGGCAAGCGAAGCCGCGGGTGGCCACTAGTATTAATATAATGTTAGTTGGTATGATTGAGGCGGTTTGCAAATTAGAATATCAATCCGCGATTTTTGCACTTTGGTCTGAGAGTCGTAAACAAGCTAGCTAGACATGATGATTCATTCTTTATAAGATCGTGTCATACTATTTTCTTCCCTAGCCTTGGGCTAGTGCGCTATGCTTGAAGGAAGGATAACGGCCTGAACTGAGGTGGTGAAATAAGAACTTTATGGCCCGTTCATTGGGCATTAAGTGAGAAATAAGAACTTGGAGCAGGGAGACGTTACAGTATAGCTAAATGCCAAATCGTTGAGCTTAGGGATTTTTTTTATACTGATGATCTAACAAGCATATGGCCCTCCTGACGTAAAGTGGTAACCATCGCCTATAACAAAGCATTGCCTTGTAATTCACGCACGTCAGGAACGTGCTCTACGATGCACTGTCCTGCGTCCATCAACTTGAGGCATACAGATGTTCAGCGTTACGTGCCAGTAATTTCAACGGCATCCACACCCTTCAAACCGAAACACAGCAATGCTGCTTCGCGACAGAAAAAGGCATGGTGGTAGTACTTCCTTGGACGAGCCTTTCACAAAGAGCTCTACTACTAAGGGTTGAACTACAACGCGGGTATGCATCAGCACTTTGACGAAATATTTACACAATAGGCGATATGGATGTAATCAGCAGAATCAGATTAGTACAAAACAAAACGCGTAGGTAGTGCTGAAGCAATCCAAGAATGTGGCTTGATCAAAACATTTTAAATCCCATCAGCCATGGGGAGATCACGTAATGTAAAGTGGGTGATCGATCCATTGGCGAGCTAAAACCGACAAGCCTGCGAGCCAAAGGTATAAACCGCCAATGGAGCACCTACAGAACCGCGGTCTTTAAGGTGCTCCATTGGCGGTTTATACCTTTAGCTCGCAGGCTCGTCAGTTTTAGTTCGCCAATGGATCGCCCACTTTAGAGTTATATGAGAGTCGGTAATTCGGCGCACAAAACCCTGATGAGATAATTTGACGCAGCTTTCGAAGCTATAAGAGCTTTGGCGATTTACTTTGCGATGCGAAGATCTCGTTGGTTTTAATCACGTTAGCTACATAGTAGATTCCAAGCATGTTCATAAATTGAAAGCCCTACCCCAGGAGATAAAAACCCTACCATACCTTACCTTACCATAAAGGATGTAGTTATATCGTTTCATTCGGCATAATTTAGGGGTATTTTTGATTGGCAATATTTTCGTTCAAAATGATCATACAACCTTTCACACCTTTTGGTAATAAATCAGTGTAATAATAATCTTATATAAAGATATAAAATTATGATCTTTATACAGGGTGTCCCATAAGTCAACGTCCAGCCGAAAACGGGAGATGCGCCAAGTCATGACAGTTATCAGAAAAATATAAAAAAAAATATTAGCCAAGTACCATTCGAGTTATGAGTATTTAAAAAAAACAGGAAAAACTGACACCCTCTGATGATCTTTTAAGTCCTGTGACTACAAATATTAACTTTTCATGAAACTTTTTTCTGCAACGTAAGCATGAATAACCCTTCTGTAAATTACAATTCAAAATTAAGCCATAACTGCCTCAGTTTTCAATGAAATCGTGGAGGTTTGGCCAACGTTTCATTTCAGATAATTACATCACCCAACTTTAACCGTCTGTACCGCAAAAAAAATGTACTACACTATCATGGCATGTAACTTTAAAAATTGGCGCATTTATCCAGGATTCCAAAATGGTATAATACTTGCTAGAGTACTCCTTAGTTTTGGAAATAAAAAATGTTTTTTCAACTAAACCGGATTTCCATTTCATGAGATAAAATGTTTGTACCCTTTAAATGATGGACTTAAAATGCCTACGCTGTGTTTTTAGGTGACTCACAATTTACAGGTACAAGTAAATACCATTTCGACAATGCAAGTAAACAGATAGATCCACCATCTTGTCGAAAGAGTAATAACCATGGGTTTTCAAGTAATTTGTTAGTTTTAGGTAAAAGTTTGAAATAAAATTCAATCATAGGATTACTTCTTAATCTAAAGTTTGCCTTCGCCCGTCGCCGGTCTTATTACATGGTTTTTGACGTGATAACGTCTTATAATTCGATGGAACCGGCTGCTCGTACGAAAAAACATGACTCATGCGGCGGTACCTCGCTCTGAGGCGTTCCATTTAATACTTGAAGTGCAAGTGAGAGCGCGGAACGAGCGACAAAGAAGCTCAATCGGCCTCCGCGTTCGGCAGCGTTCGACATCGGTCTCTCTCCTACTTGAGTGAGCGATGCGTCCCCGTGGACAGCTGTATGACGTTGTCACGTTCAACTGTCGTCAGCTAACTGACTATGCGCCAATTTTTAAAGTTACATGCCATGATAGTGTAGTACATTTTTTTTTGCGGTACAGACGGTTAAAGTTGGGTGATGTAATTATCTGAAATGAAACGTTGGCCAAACCTCCACGATTTCATTGAAAACTGAGGCAGTTATGGCTTAATTTTGAATTGTAATTTACAGAAGGGTTATTCATGCTTACGTTGCAGTAAAAAGTTTCATGAAAAGTTAATATTTGTAGTCACAGGACTTAAAAGATCATCAGAGGGTGTCAGTTTTTCCTGTTTTTTTAAAATACTCATAACTCGAAAGGTACTTAGCAAATATTTTTTTTTATATTTTTCTGATAACTGTCATGACTTGGCGCATCACCCGTTTTCGGTTGGACGTTGACTTATGGGACACCCTGTATAAGATTATTATTACACTGCACATAAAAAATCACGCCTCTGTCCCAAAGGGGTAGGCAGAGACAACGGATTTCCACTTGTAACGATCCTGCAATACCTAATTCGACTTATTCCAAAATGAGAAGACGTAAAAATATTAGGAGATTTGAAAATCAAAAGGTTGAAATTTGATATGATTTGTTTGTAGTAGGGAATATTGTAACTTGAATGAAGAGCTAAATAAAACACATTGTCTTTTATCAGTTGAATTAATTATTCCATTCAACAATTCAATTTGCTGGAAAATTGCTCATAATGACACATTTAAGTATTTCACAATAAAATCAATATTCAGAAACCCTTGAAACGATGCTAGCTTATATTTTGTTGGAACAAATCGTAATATACCTAACTATGTATATTGGAAGTGACCCCCCCCGCCTTCCAATCTTATGACTACCATAAGATTAGGAGGCGGGGATCGGATCTTTTTCTTTTTTAAATAGAAAGAAGAAAGAAGTGAATACAGACATGAAGGCTGACAGAGGAGAATAGAAGTGGGATAAGGGCAGGAAGAAAAAGAAGAAGAACAGGATAATGAACCTAACAATTATGTGACTTAAAAAATAATATTTACCTGCAGCCTCTAGTAGAGCTTCAAGCCTTGCTTGCATCTCAGGGTCGACTGCACGTTCGGGATCATCATGTGACAGGAGAAACTTAGATGGCTCAGCACCGCTACCTTCTTCTTCCATTTCAGCCTAAAACAACACTAGTATTTACAACCAGGAAATAGTAGTTTCTTGGACACCTTAGCAGTGGTCAAATAAAGTAAGGTGAGATTAGAATTGAGTGCTTCAGATAACCCCTCTTTGCGCCTTGCAAGTTCAATACTCATAAGATAGTTTTGAGTTTACAGCTTATCAGACATACGGAAAGAATGTTGGGCTCTGTATACAAATAAAAATAGGTCAAGGAGTACAGGTCAATGAAATGCATTCAATATTAAGCGGAAAATATCTACCTACAGGCAAATTGTTCAATCTACAGATATTTATCCATCAAATAAAAATATATCCATCTCTTGTTTAGGCTTATCAAAAACAAGGACTATAATTTTTTTGTTTGATGAATAGCGTTATTCCATAGATGGAAAAATCTGCTCTAATGTCACAAACTCTAAATAATATATTGATTTTTGCCATTGTCATAGGGGTTATGAATATAGTTTACCGCACAAGACAAATTAATAAGGGCAAACAATACAAGGTATACACACACATTTATTTACCGTTAATGGTTGATACATCATAGAAGAAGACCGTTAATGGTAATATATATTACAAAAGGGTCTTTTATTTAGATGCAGAGTAAACTATGTTGTGGTGTAGCATGCACTGACTACACAAAACCACTAAAAAGCCAACCATCATGCAGACTTTAATGAATGCATGGTATTATAGCATTATTTACCTGTCCGGATTATTAGATTCACCATGGTTGAAATCGGCTAGGACAACATCATCATGAATCTAACTTGACAAACTGATGTTGGCCTGTTTCAGAGTGTGTTAGCAGCACCGACCTTGGTCGTGGCTTACAAGCTTTGCCGGTCCATATATGGGCTGGTTAAAGAAAGCACTTAGGTTTGGAAGACGTTTAGACAAGGAGGGCATGTTGTACAGATGCGGACAAGTCTTTAAAAAATAGATGAGCCCTAACTAACTGTTGGCAGTGTTTTTATGTGACAATACTGAGATACAATCCATTTTAATTTAGCACACAGTACACAGAAAGTATAATGATTTTGTGGATTTTATAACTTGACAAACCTGAAGTTAGCCAATAGTAAGGAGCTTTTTTAGTGCTGGAATAAATATATCACAGGAGTACTTCAGTTTGTCAAGTTGAAATCGCAATACTGTTCTTGATATTAATTATAGGCAGGTTTATTTAGAATCATAATGCTTGTAATGGTAAAATTCATGAACATTCTGTATACATGCAGGTGGTACCTGCAGAAGAGTCTACTTTATTCTACCAAGAACTGGTTTGCCTTTAATATGAATCACCAAAAGTAAATAAAATATGTATAATGTGTAACCCTAGCAGGTTTTTAAAAATGTACTGTCAAGGACTGCCTAATAATTCAATGCACTGTGTGGGGTGTTGTGTTTACTCATATCTAATTATCAAACATTTTTAATTTTAGTAAGCATATTACAGACCGGGGAACATAGTCACATTTAATCCAGTTGCTGAGATAAAACATGTTTGAATTAATAAGCAAAGCCATTATTAAATCAACTCGGAATAAGACTCATTTTGTTGCGTTACAAAGTTAGTGAGGTTAATCAACAAGAAAACAGTAGCAGTAGTCAGTTAGAATCACAAGGACCATTCAACATAGAGAAAACAAAAACATATCATATGATATGTAACTGTCCATAGCACACACATTATGCAGGTTAACGGTTACTTCGATGGCAACAACGAAAGTTGTTCATAAAGCTCTTGGCACTCAGAATGCTTGTCTTCGACTTACCAACAGGTCTGGCCTGCTAAGGCACAAACAAGCCAGCAAGATCTATAACACCAACGAGAAATATGTAAGTGTACTGACAATGTGGTGCATACAGGACTGCTTAGACAACTAATTACTGGAAATGGTCCTTGTAATTCACCAATATTCATGATTTTTGCGCGAAATTCAGTAGGCGTAAGCCGTGACGCGGCGCGGTGCTTCTGTCTACATTGACGTAGTTTTAGGCTATCTATTCACAAATTATATAATTCGCACTTTTCTATTGCAGTATCATCAGAAATAGGTAATAATCAAAGACGTACATCAAACGACTGCATGTGATTCGAGAAACATGGCCACCGTAAATCATCATCAAACCAAAACAAAAGGCAGACAATGGGACTATTACAAGGGCAGATGGACCATCAATGATGGAATTACAAAGAATCAAGTGGATGCTGTCTTGGATGGCCAGCTTCTGATAGATTCATGCATTACTTGGGAGTACGTGAATGTACTTGTGACTTTCTGACGTTTTACGGAATATTTGGCAAGAGACGTACTGTATCGGATATGTAAAATAGATTAGTTCGATACAGCGTGCTGCGCGCTATGACTTCATGATGTTGATGACAAAGGAAAGGATTCGATGAAGAAGAAAATGTGTGTTCAGACAAGATAGGTACAAGATGTCTCGTGAAGTTTTTAGAGCGGTACAGATAATCACATCACATTCCCCAGTGCCACCGCCTCTATCGAAAACAAAACACGTTTTACCTCAGAAACAGAGTCATCTTCGCTTTCCGAAGAATCCGTCATGTACTTGGCGGGCGCTCCTGAATATGTTTCGGTTTCAGATTTGGCCGGACTTGAAGCCGAACTCTGAGGAGTAGACGATTTTACCACATCAAGTTGCACATTCACCTTATCGATATTTCGGTTTTCAGACTGTCCAACATTCTGCATCTTTATCCTAATCCAATAAATCTTAATTAGTCTTTTAGTATCAACACTTTTTATACGAAATCAGCACGTTTTTGTAATAGCAAACAAAATTTATTTCGTCATTTATCCAGGTTGATACCCGCCATGTCTACTACTTACTACTATGGCGAGGTTCCCGGATGCTTCAAGTAGGCTAGCCATTTAGCCAATTAACTCCCCTCTGGCGACGAAAATTTGAACTATTTCGACGCTTTTTAGGGGCGCCATCTATACTGAAATATTTAAAGTAATGGTGGCATAGACAATACTATTTTTTTCAACTTTTATAGCATGCAGTATGAAAGTGTTGCATGCATGCATGTAACAGACGATTTAAGGCCGGCAGCACATCTCAGGTTTTGTTATTAGTTCCGAATTCGGTTACCATATCTGGCGGCGGCCCAAAGGCGTCGATTCCATACAATACAACAGGTGCTGTCGCATACGCACGGTTGCTAGGCGTCGGGTTTCGAACCAGCTCCTTCACTATTAGAAAGGGCAGGGGTAGAGTCAGCAATAAAAAAACGTCGGCTGCGTATTCCATTTTTTCATAATCATCCAAAACTATGACTAACTAATCAATATGTCAAACCACTTGCTTAATTAAATAGCGAATACTTAATAAAACTTTCTAATATGAAAATCAAATGACCGTAGTACGCATTTTTTTTATACATCTTGTTGATGGAACTAGCCTATGGCCCACCTGATGTTAAGTGGTAACCATCACCTATAACAAAGCATTGCCTCGTAAGTAACGCACGTCAGGAACGTGCCCTATGATGCACTGCCCTGCGTTCATCAACGTGAGATTCAAACCGAAACAGCAATGGTGCTTCACGGCAAAAATAGGCATGGTGGTAGTTCTTCTTAATTCTTAATTCTTTATTGCACACAATACAAAACATAGGAAAAGAACAGAAATAGAGGACATGTACAAAGGCGAGCTTAACCCTGAGTAGAGTTTTCTTACAGCAAACCTTTGAGGCTAGGGAGAGGTGACTATATAGGCAGGTTTGTGTACATTAAAACAAAAGTAAAAAATAATAAAAATACATAAATGAATAAATTTACTAATATGCAAAATAAATAAAGGCATATAATACATAAATAATAATAATAAAATACAATACATAAAATACATAAAAATTACATACATAACAATACGTATCACAGTTCAGAGAGACAGATAGTGCTCCTTAACTTTCCTCTTAAATATGCTATGCGATGGACTAGCGCGAATATCGTGTGGTAAGGCGTTCCATAACTTGACCCCTCTTACGGTAAAAGAGCCACCGTAGCGGCTAGAGGAGTGTTGAGGGGTTTTGAGGAGGAGGGAAATAGCCGTCCTGCACGGCTCACCACGTGGGACCAGGAATTCGAAGCGCTCACTGAGGTAAGTAGGAGAAAGAGGACAGTAAAGAATTTTATAAAGGAGCGCCACTACGTGAAGATCACGGCGACGACGAATAGGAAGCCAATTTAATTTAGATCTAAACTCAGAAACGTGATCAAACTTGCGCAGTCCGAATATGAAACGGATGCACAAGTTTTGAAGGCGTTCGAGCTTATTGAGCAGTTCTTCCGTGGCATCAAGAAAACAGACATCAGCATAGTCGATGAGTGGCAGCATCAAGGTTTGAGCAAGAGTAATCTTAGTTTTAAACGGAAGAAATTTCTGGAGACGCTTGAGAGACTGAAACGAAAAGTGGACTCTTTTGCTGATTTCGTTGATGTGGCTTCTCCAAGATAAGCTGCCGTCAAAAATGACCCCAAGGTTCTTGGCCTTACTAGAAAAAGGCAGGTGTTCGCCATCGTAAGTAACTAAAGGAGTGGGTGACTTGCAAACCATGTTCAGCATATACGGGCTACCTAAGATTAGAACCTGGGACTTAGCAGGATTGACTAGCAGACCAAAGCTTTTGGCCCACGTGCCAATACAGTCCAGGTCAGCGTTAATTCGGTCAATCCTCTCGGGTATGTCACTAGCACTAAAATGTCGGTAAAGTTGTAAGTCGTCGGCGTACAGGTGGCAGTGAGAAGAAATAACCTGAGTTATGGAGTTTATGAAGACTGAAAAAAGAAGAGGGGAGAGAACGCCTCCTTGAGGCACGCCAGCAGTAATATCACACCAGTCCGAGAATGTCTCGTCCATGCTGACACACTGCGAGCGTCCAGAAAGTTAGGAGTAGAACCAGGAGGTTACTGAGCGAGATACATTGAGGGAAGAAAGGATCGCTAACAGGATGTCATAATCAACCGAATTGAAAGTGCTTCCCCTTAGTTTGGGGCTAGATAATGTTGTGTGGATTGTCTACAATATTTATTTATTTATTTATTATTTCCCGGACGACCCCATCACAAAGAGCTCTCTACTACTAATTGAACTACTACTAAAATAAAACTGCATAGGCATTATTTATTACAGATGCATGGTAATGTGTCAACGTGTCATATCATATCATTTATTCATTAACGATCATACAATCATGTCTAAAATAAGTACCCATACGTCGTCATGTAGAAGAGACAAACAAGAAATAGTCAACCAAGTTCAGAAAAAAACGGCGATGTCTTCACAATCATTGTCTGTCTCTGTGTCTCTGTCTGATACCGCTCGTCCGTCATTCATGGTCTTTATTTTAAGATGCAACACAAGCGTTTGGCTCTAATTGTCTTTGGTAAACTTTATGTTTATGGTTTATTTCAGCCAATGATACGAAAACTTCAGATATTATAGCCAATCACGTTGCAGGTAGTCGGCATAGCTTATTGCCATTTAAAAAAACCAGTGATCGTATTGCCATCTCTCTATCTCCGACTGATCTTAATACTTCTCAATATGATCTCAAACATCTCCGTAGACAGATTTTATACACTCATCTCACTGCTGACTTGATTGTTACTTTGTATGTCAAAATAGCAAGCAGATCAAAAAATATGAAAAAGTCAAAGTCAATGTCAACTAACTGTCGAACTGAAGTTGACAATGATTGATGATGATTTTCGATTTGACGGGCGAGCGAAGCGAAGGAAAGGAGGGGAGAACAAGGAGAAAAAGAAAAACAAATCCAAATCAATAAGATTGATTGACTTGGATTTTCTAAACTGAACAGGGGATTTTAATTGTAAAACCTTGTTTCTGATTCCGAAACTATTTATTTCATGTTCAAATATCTATAGATGAGTTATATTTTTCATTACAGTGATGTCTTGCTTAATTGTGAATTCAGCAGTTCCATGACATGAAGCTCATCTCATTGATTTATCTTTAGTGAAAGAAAAATGAATTGTCCATCACTCCAGCAGACGTTCAGTGAAGCTGAGCAGTCTGGGTTGAACCGCTGAAGATTAAAACTATCAAGATTGGCATGAGTGTTCGTTAACAAGCGCGCCATGGCTAGGGACGGCGACTTGTCTACTATCTTCAACCCGAAGCGGGTGCGGACACCGTCTGTGATTATAACGAGTGAGGAGGTGGAGACGGATCGGAGTGGTACCACGGATGGTGACCGCGAGCGAGCGAACGGGCCTCCGACGCCGCTCAGTCCCCGCGCGCCCCTCACGCCGCAGGTGTCCGTATGCTCGGCACCGCCGTTGACGACGCAGCCGTCCCTGCAGCAAGCGTACAGTGAATCGGCTGCAAGCAGTCAGGATGAGGAGCGCCAGTTGCGTGACAAGAAGTGTCCTAGATCATGCTGCTCGAAGTTTGCCAAAAAGGTACCATCCTTATAATGTTATTAATGCATCAGATGTAAGTGGCTCATAAACAGTAACCTGAACAGTGAGAGCAGTGAGAACCCTGGCTACTAGCCACTTTATCTACTATAAACTGAAAAAATTACAGGAACAAGAAATCTGCAGGCGGTCGTTATTACTACTTTCACTATCAGTCTGAAACATATCAGTCACCATTTAAATATATTTCTTAATTTTCTAGAGTAGACTTCTTCAGCTAAGCTGTTTTTTGTCATTTTTCCAAGATCATCATTATCAAAAATAAATAGTGCTTAAAGTATTGCCATCTCTTACCACTCGGTAATGATAGACAGTGACAGGGCTAACTAACTTTAAGCATTGTTTAAATTTAAATTGTGTTTAAAAGTATGGCTGATTTTTTATAGAAAACAAGGTAATCGCTGGTTTAACTTTTTCAGATCTACTATGGAATATGTGTTACCATTATCCTCACTGCCTCCTGGGTGACCACTACTCACTGCATCAAACACATGTACTTGGAAGAGTATCCACCAATTGTCCATGCCGTTTCAATCAGCACGGAACCGTCACCCATCTATTACAATCACACTATAAAACATACACATGTAAGAAATTTTTGAAAACTTTTATTGAACAATGCAGTGCTAGGACTTAATGCTTAAAGTGGTCTTTTGTTTATCCTGTCAAGAGTTACAGGCTATTTTGATAAAAATAAAGTTCTATTACAAAGGTAAAATTGGCAAATTTATCATCGGCACTTGGTGTGTGGACAGAGTGTTTTCCGCAAGTAGGCCGCTGGCGAGCCCTTTTTGCGTGACGCTGGACACGTGTTGTTCGAACTTTTTTAGGTTCTACGACACGCCGGTTTCCTCACGATGTTTTCTTTCACAGTTTGAGAGTACCGGCATAGTTCAGATACATTTTACGATCGAAAAACTAATTTGTACACGACTGGATCTCCCACCCCACGAACTTAGGATCGGAAAGCGGGGCTGCTACCGCTAGACCAACAGTGCTCTTTTCTACAATAAGGAGGCCAAACATGTTTCCCTTCGCACTTCCACTCCGCAAGACGCCATCTTATCTCCTCTACTAGAGATGTGTCCGATTAGGGATGTCTTATTCCCAAAAGCGGTTAATACTTATTTTATTGTTCCAGTACCTATACAATGCTCCATTCTTCACTGCATGGTTCTGCACAAACTGGCTGATATTCTTCTACCCTCTCTACTTAATAGTGATGTTGATACATAATAAGTGCAAGTCGGCCGGTGACATTGTCTTTGATGCATTCACGGATTTCAGAGAAAAGGGATTCACTTTTGGTAAGTTAAGTTTGATTGAATAAAATCAGTAAGTTAGATAAAATACTCAATACTCAATACATTTATTGCATACACATGGTTTAGTTTAGGTACATACATAGTTCTTAGGTGTAAGTCAGCATCACATGGACCCTGTGTATAGGGTAAAGCAACATGGAGGTAGGCCGAGGTTTATACACAGTAGTTGGTACATATTATTATAGATTGAGAATTTCCAGGCATTATAATGTAGATAGTTTGTTACTTGTTTGAACCATATAGCTGATATAATACTTATATACATTTCTTTTTGTAAATACATACTTAGAATACAATATACACCCAAACAGAGAACAAATATCTATATTCACCACACAAATATTGCTGCAGTAATGTGTACCTACTATTTTTTATTTAATGTTTTTCCTACAGTAAGATTCATAAGCCGTTGCGGCCTGTTCTGCTTGCTATGGGTGGTCACAATCTTCATGTACATAACATCTCTGAAGATACTGCTGTGTACCGACGTGGTAGCACTGTTTGCTACCAATGTCAGCTGCATATACTTGCTGTCATGGGTTATACTACATGAGCAGTTTGTGGGTGTCAGGGTAAGTTCTATGGGCTTAATCTCTCTCTTAGTTTTCTTGTGAATAAATAGACAGCTTAAGCCAAACAAAAGGTGGATGAACAGTGTGAATGATATTTTTTATTTATTTTATACCTAGTGTTTATTACAAAATTGTACCCCAGAAGTTAAGAGCCCGTCGAGTGTGATTAGGATCTCGAAGGTCTCGGGTTCAAATCCTGCTCAGCTCCTAACTTTTGGGACATTACAATATATACAACTATATATATAATATATACAATATACAATAATCAAGTGTGTAAAAACAGAAAAATACTTCAAAATTATCCTTGTGATATTATTATTATAGAAAAAAAATAATTTGACTGACTTCAGTCAGTACTTCAGTAGTGGGGCATGCAGTTTGAAATTGAACGATCTCTACAATGGGTGGCTGCTTCCTTATATAAATAAAAAAATTCTGTATCCTGATAGATAGTAGCAGCAATACTGTGCGACACCGGCATAGCGCTGCTTGCATACATGGATGGAATCACCGGCAGCTCTACGCTGGGCGGCGTGGTACTAGCGGCCTGCGCTGCAGCGGGCTTCGCTATATTCAAGGTAAGCACCATTGTGCCTGGTAAAAAGATTCTGGCGCCTGTAAGGAGGTTCCTTTAGATTAGAGCATTGATTCCCAACGTGGTCTAGGTAGACACCCCAGGTGTCCACGGGATACTTGAAGGGGGTCTACGATGGCGTGACTAAAAAATGGGGGCTCACAAATGGTCGGTCCACCAGTAAAATTTTGTAAATGGTCTATGAGAAAAAAAAGGTTGGTAACCTCTGCCTAAGAATAAGAAGATATTTTTCTTGCGTAATTCCTTACGAATAAAGGGAACTGGAAGTCTTTGGGGAGGCCTTTGCCCAGCTTGGGACAATGTAGGCTGAAAAAAAAAATCCTTACGACCAAAGCAATCGACTCAAACGCGTAAGCTTGGTCGCGTAAAACTGACGCTTAGACGCTTTGTGGTTTCATTGAATAAATACCTTTTGGATTAAACATTTTTAAAGCCATAAAAAAGCCTTTGTTATAGTCTATGCGATGATTACCTCTTAGCATCAGGTAGGCCAAATTATTATAAATAAATAAATAAATAAATAAATATTGTGGACAATTCACACAACACTACCCAGCCCCAAACTAAGCAGAGCTTGTAATATGGGAACCGGATAGCTGATATAATACTTGAATACATTTTTTTTTTTTGTAAATACATACTTAGAATACAATATAACACCCAGACAGAGAACAAACATTTATGTTAACCACACAAATATTTGTTCTCGGTGGGGATCGAACCCACGACCTACGGCGCAGAAGGCAGAGCTACTACCAACTGAGCTAGAGGCCAGTCAATTATTATTATTATGCTTGTTCCATCAGCTTATTGTGTAAACAAAAAAAGCCTTTCGATCCCAAAAAAGTATTTAAATGCAAATTCTCCATAAGACATAGGTACATATAACATTACGCCTCTTTCCCGTAGAGTTAAGCAGAGATCACGGATTTCCACTTGCTGCACTCCTGATAGATTTCTTTCACTTCATACGGTCTCCAATGCTCGTCGGTTTAGGGTACTCTTGATAATGTTGAACATTTAAAACAGGTGCTATTCAGAAAAGTGATGGGTGAAGTGAACCCCGGCCAGCGAGCGCTGTTCTTCTCTATCCTCGGCATCGTGAACGCATCGCTGCTATGGCCGGTGTGCTTAGGGCTTTACCTCAGTGGCTCGGAGACGCTACCACAGCACCGTATGCCCTGGATATATCTATTGGTCACGAGCGTGGCGTTATTGAGTAAGTACAGTAAGGGAAATATAGCTTATACCTACTCGAAGTCATACAAAATCTGTCTAAAATAATGAGTGGTCAATCTATTGGAATCTTACCAAAGTCAAAATCAAGACAAACAGCAACAGGGTTAACTTTTAACTAGGGTTTCAAATTTTCTTTAAAAATTCTTAGCGATTAACTGGCGCAGCCGGTATGGATTAACTATATGCCATAGGATAGAAAGAATTCTAAAATTGAGTGATCAGTGCTTATGACGCTAAAATATGAGGTGGACCACCAACTTTTTTGTTATAACAGTGACTGACTTAATATTTTATTTATGTTTATCTGTACTTTTATTTGCAGTATTTCATCTGGTGTTTCAATTTGGAAACATTATTACGTACAACATTTTCGTGTCGCTATCTCTTATAACGGCTGTCCCCGTATCTGCTGGTAACTAATTTTCAAAATATATTATCGATTTTTAAAGTTATTTGTCAGCAATTGAAGAACATCATTCCGTTTCAGCGTTAGATGTGGTGTTATATGGCGTGGAATTCGAGGGTATGAAATTGTCAGGCATCATACTTATCGCCGTCGGGTTCTTTTTAGTCATGTTTCCCGATAATTGGCCCGACTACATCATGAGACTATTGAGGTAAAGCGTTTCATACTTAGTCTTTTCCTAATCGAACCTTTTTGAACCAGTGTGGTGATAAAATCTTATGTGCGCCTTCAAGAGGTTTCTTATTTATACTTCAAGCTTGGAAAAAAGTCAAATGTGATAAATGCTTTCAATTGCCTGAAAATTTGTGTGTCATCTACCCTCGAATACAGTCGTGAGCTTATTCCACGTATTTGCTGCCAGATGGAGTCGCAGTCGTCAGCGCGGGAACAACGGCTCAGGCCGCGACCGCGACGCAATGGATTACCGCACCGGCTACATCCGCTCGCATCTCCGGTCACCTTCCGGCCGGGTCAGGTGACCGCTTGAACCGAGCGCCGCGTTTCTCCTCTCATCGCGGGGAGGCCCGCATCAAACCTACCTCATTGTCAACGAGAGCCGGTTCCGCAATCGGCCGAACAGCTCGTTCTAACTCATCGTGCCCATGTAGGTTTCTCGGTTGCTCGGAGTAGAACAATGTGTTGCGCTCATGTAGATCATTGAACTGTGTTGCGAGAAAGACGATGTTTTGCGCTCGTAGTTTAGACCCTAAGCTATCTTCAGTGCATCTTCATTTAGCTGTCATGGGTAGTGAAAAACGTGATATCGAACACAGAGAAGACCAGTGCCGAACGACCCACGGAACAATTCTGGGTAAGAAAAGACCAGTTACGCTTGAAGAACTTTGTGTCCTTTGAGGAAATTTACATCATAAACGAAGGTTGTTTCAGAACTCCAGGAACGAACCGAACAGTTCGTTTTAAACTCATCTCGTTCATGTTCTGTGTTGCGCTCGTGTATGAACAATGCTGTGCGGATTAAGACAAAGCGTTGTGTTCGTAATTTAGATCTATTTTTAGGCACGGCTTCCTTTAGCTATCATGTAGTGAAAAAAGTTATGATAAAGGTATTCAGATAAACAAGTGACCAGAACAATTCTTGATGATTCAGCAATGTTCATATAAGTATCATTGTCACGGAGTTCACGAGAGTTTAACTCGATGCATTGCACTCGTGTAGATAGATCATAGGCTTTTTTTAAGGATGTCTTCATTTAGCTGTCATGTAGTGAAGACTGGACCAAACGTTATTTAAACAAAAATCACAATTACATTATGAAGATTTGCACCCCGCTTTACATTAATGTTAAAGCCCGCTATGGCCTGAAACGTCTGGCGGATTTAGTAAGTCTCTTATAAAATCGTTAATGTATTCTGTTAGATGGATTTGATAGACAATAATTTCCTCTTCTGCCTCTTAAAAGACAATTTTCCTAGACATAACTTTATAGTGATATCCAATCATTTTATATTATATTCTGTAAATTTTAAGGTACATTATTTGATCTTTTATGTAGACTGCACGCTATTGCCTCTGCCTGCATATTAGCGGCATGGAGAGATAGATTTAGGATAAATAGTGGCACTTAGCAACGAATTGACCAGTAGATGTTATAGGCATGGGTCGACAGGGCGAAGCGATGTTTGGGACTATGTCCGGACAAGGTGGAGTTTTGATCTTCTGACACGCTTTTTAAAAATCTAAATCTATATTACCTACCTTAAAACTATATTGTGAAGTAATTTTTTATTTGGAATATTAATCGAAAATGATTTTAATTAGTGTAACTTTTATAAAAAAAACTGTACATAGTGTTAGTTCTTTAAAAATCAGGTAGGTATCTGGTATTTTATAAAAAAGACTACATGCATCTGTAGAAACATTTCTAGATATTAGGTAAACTGTTTCTATATACGTTCTTATACTAACTAAGATCATTAATTCATTAGTAACTGCTTTTCATGCACAATAATATTAATATCTATTCTATTGAAAAGACTAAAAGTTACAAACTATAATATAAAACACATGCCTGCTTCACATTAGCCTATTTTCGGTACCTATACCTATATTTTGAACAAACTTTAGTCTCATCAGTTATCTAATGACTTCCGAATTTATTTTCAAGGTTTCTTACTTACAAAATCTAGTCAAAAAAGACTACATGCATCTGTAGAAACATTTCTAGATATTAGGTAAACTGTTTCTATATACGTTCTTATACTAACTAAGATAATTAATTCATTAGTAACTGCTTTTCATGCACAATAATATTAATATCTATTCTATTGAAAAGACTAAAAGTTACAAGCTATAATATAAAACACATGCCTGCTTCACATTAGCCTATTTTCGGTACCTATACCTATATTTTGAACAAACTTTAGTCTCATCAGTTATCTAATGACTTCCGAATTTATTTTCAAGGTTTCTTACTTACAAAATCTAGTCAATTTTTATACTTATCTAGTCAGGGTATTTAGCGTTATTTGTTATTTATTTTAATATGTTGAGTTAATTAGATTATGGATTTCATAAAGTACAGGGAAATACCCCCAATCTTTTTAAGAATAATTGAAGAAATCATGGATTTTTATTGGTTTAGGTGTTTTAAGGGTGAAATAAATAAAATAACTCAACGTTTCAACGTATTTTGTAACTATCTGAAAAAAAATTGAGGACTGTTTCAGCAAAGGCTACTAATGATAAAAGCATGGTATAATTTTGTTCAGTTTTTAGCCACAAACGGGATCAATTGTATGGACACAGCACTAGAAAATACTTCACAATTCAACCTCGTACGCAATGCTTACGAGGTTGACTTGTGTAGTATTGGGACCAATTTTTGTGAAATTTGACCCGTTTTGGACTGAACAAGCTACGACAACTTTGTGGCAGATATAGACTATCAAGTTCTGACTGACTTATCATCAGTAGCCTTTGCTGAAACATTCCATTTGTTTTTTCTGGTAGTAGGTATATATGATTTTGAATTTGCTGAAAATACACTTTTTAAGTGCCGTTTAAAGAGCCCCAATTTAGTGTAAATTAAATACTACCACATTCCAATTAGGTGTCGTATTAAAGATATACACATTTAGGTAGAACATAGTCTTAGTGCCACTCCCATTCCGTATTCGGATCGCAGATAAAACACGAATTAAATTAAAGTATGAATAAATTACATGTTTGAACCTCACTGGATTCTCATTCGCTTCGCTCCACTGAAGTATCATCAAAATTAAACTGAAGCTTTAATGCAAAAGGTTGATTTGGTTATAATTTTATTGGCGCAGGCGGTATGGATAAGCAATGACAGATGAGGTTCAATATTAAATTTTAAATCATATTAGCCGTTGAAAGTTTGTCTATAATCACGTGCCTTTAATTAAAGTAGAACCTTAGTTGTTGATTGTTAGCGTTTGTTGATACATTAGAAGTGGTACGTTCTTTTGTACGTTTTTTTGTAATGTCTTAGCTCAATGTCTCTGTTGTGAGTGACTGATATTTTGTACAGTTTCTACTAGACATCACTTTTGTAAACAGTTTCAATACATTTTTAAACAATTACGGCTGAATTCATTAATATTTTAAAATGAAACTTACGATCTTATTTTGAATTTACATGTAGATAATGGAAAATCAGTTACAAATTACCCATTTTAATACGGTCGCAATATGTTATGATATTTATGAATTCAACTGTTTATTATAAAAAAAAGATGAAAAGAATTTATAAACCATGATCTCCTTTTGTATAATTTTTCCTTCTTTATTAGTCGTTTTAATTATAAAATTTTAAAGACTGAGAATAAAAAGGAAATTGACTAAAACTCAATTATGCTGTCATGGATGTTAGTCTTAGTTTAGATGTGGTTAGATAATTGAAGGTGCGGTGTGTAGCAAGCAACTTTAGATGCGTTATATTATGGTGTACCCCAAAGTTCGCCCCAAATTATATAAACCTAAGATCATTGCAATTATTGCAGCGTCAGTCAGGGGAAACCTTTCACCCCTAAATATAAGTTACTTTATGCCTTTCACTCTTGCCCCTGTGATGCTGTATTCTTTGGGTGTTATTAATAATCCTGGCACAACGCTGGAGTAGTTAAATCGTGTTTTGTCACATTTGTTCGAGTTGAAAATTGCATGTCAATGCAAGAGACAAAACACGGATCAAATAGTCCAACGCTACGCCAGGATTATTAATAACACCCTTGTATTAACAGGCCGTTAAATCTAATCTCAGATGTCAAGTATAGGAGTTGCTTCCAATTTGACGGCAGATATTAGATTAAACGGCCCGTTAATCCTTTGTTAGTAGTGAAGTCACATGTTTCGACAGTCGGACAACTTGTTTGAGTGACTGAGTATTAAATTACTTCTTAGGTTTATGTAATTTGGCGCAAACAGCCCAACACTAGAGAAACACGACAAGAGTAGATGCAATGTCATACGTTAAAAACCACGAGATAACACCTTGGCCCCCTGTGATTCATTTGTTAATTATATGTAGAAATAATATGATGATCATACAATAAATTTTTCATAAAGTATAAAAGTCTTTTACTAATCAATTATTTCATTATTGTAGTTAGGGTAGGTTCTTGTAATGAAAAAAATAAATTTGTCATAAACAGTCTTTATTGATGTCTCAAAAGAGATGATTATCACTATTACGTTGTTTTCATTATTTTGCTGAGGAAATCAACAAGTCTGTAAAATGTATGTCAAAATGCTTAAACCAAGAAAGTCTTTTTCGATTAGTTATACACAAAACGTATACTGTAATACTGACAAAAGTTTTTTTAGTTATTAGTCGCGTTATGTCAAAAGAACGCGGGAAGAAGGTAGAGGGGCTGAGTTCGCGCATGCAAAACTCACCTCATACCACCAAATACCATACCACAAAATGTGGGTTTGCCACTGGAATAATCCTTCAACGTCGTAAATGCATTATCTTATTGATTGGTCAATTAAAATGTCATTATCCATTTAATTATTTAAGCTAAACCACAGCAGTTTCATATCAAGTATATCCTAAAATTTTCAACCAATAGGTTCTCTTGCATCCTCTTCGATTGAAGTTCTATTTAGTGACGTCACAGGTCCGTGTTGACGTCAGGCTATCGTCAGTTGGCGTTGTTGACTTTGTCCCAGCGCCAGATAGTGCCGTCGTCACAACAGGTGAGTAGCACTTTTCCATTGCGTGATAGAGTCACCTAGAGAAAAAAAATAAGGGTAAGGCTAATAAAGTACAGGCTGTCGATACGTTTAGTGTGAACGCACCCTTAATTTTACGTTCCACTAGGGGTCCTCGTGAGCTTCTATAATTTAATTGGTTGCACAGAGCCAAATGGATGAAATATCTTAGAAAATATGATGCAAGAATATGTGTCCAGCCGGTTTAAGACCAATTAGCCTTATTCGGGCGAGGGAGGAGTCCGCGTTTTTTGTAAAATTTACTTGACTTTTTCCCGACCCTTTACCTTCCCACTGCTGAGCAAAGGTCTCCGTAAGAGATTGCAGTAGCTTATACACCGTTTATCTTTTTATTTATTTATTTGAGGTAAACACATTTGAGCTTACGGTTATAGCGCCAAAGTGCCCAAGATTAAAAAACATTGACTTACATTAAGAAACGCTTAAAATAAGGTTAATATAGATTTGCTCTTACCTGTCTGACAGCGGCCACACAGCGCGGATGAACCAGTGTAGAGGCGCGCGATCCACCCGCGACATTGCCGAGCTCCCATACCATTGTTTTACCGCACTGGTTACCTAATGCTATCACCTGGAAACGATACACTAATATAAGAGAAGATTTAAAGAAAGGTCAAGAGCCTTAAAGCCCTGTCACCACACTGATTTGAAAGAACCAGCGACACGATTTTTTTTTTTTAATGTAAAAGATAGACAAACGAGCTTTCGGCCCACCTGATTGTAAGCGGTCACCATCACCCATAGACACCAACAACACCAAGGGTGCTGTTGTTGCGTTGCCTACCCTGGTGGAGTTTTTTAACGTTTTTCTTGAAGCTATTCATTCATGTTGTATTTAAGAGGGAACACCTCTGGTGGTAGCTCATTCCACAATTTATGGGTATGAGGAAGAAACGATCTCGAGAAGCGAGATCGATAAGAGCACCCTAAATCGACCAGCATGTTTAGAGAATGTTATGATGAGAATACATACTATGAAGCAAAAAAATAGGTCAGGATCGTAGCAAGCGAAGAGAGAGAGAGAGAGATAGTATTCACGTCTTGCAGATCTACCATACGATAATAATATAAATTAATTTCGAAAATTATAAAGTGACTATCATTGCCTATACTATAGGAACGTGATAAGTAAGCAGGCGGCAGGTGCGTTTTTGTTTTCACCTTGATGAAAAACAGCCACCCCTTCCCCTGTAAACTGTATAATGGTTTACCTATAGTTTGGAACTGAATGCGTTACAAATGTACACCGATATTTATATCCATCGGCAGATATTATGTCAATGCTAAGTTGGTATAATGCCTCACCCTTTGAGCGTAGTCAACTGCAAACCTGATGAACCATATCTCGCATTCCTTGTAGTCGAAGCGATGCACGATCGTAACAGAGCTGTCTCCCGGACGGATCTCAGAGTCCTCGAGGCGGCCTGGTTTCCAGCAGATTATAGCGTTCTCACACGACTGAAAACAGTGATTATAGGTGAAAAGCTGATAAAGTTCGCCAAAGGAATAATAACGGTCGATCAATAACTAAAACTATAAACATATCCTATGTAGCATTTGCTTCCAATTTGTGGTGCCGCGATAATCCGTTGCGTGGCTCTGGCAATTGAAACTTTTAAAGCTATCATGATTATGAAACTCACGAATGCTAATTAACCCGTTTTTAACGTAAAAAGCTCCACAGTCACGCAAAGCGAAAATCATAGCGGCTCGTTATTGGCTACGTAAAAGTTTCTCACCTTGGACAAAATCAGATCGCCCATCCACCTAACGCAATCCACATAATTCCTATGAATATCCCGCGTCGAGAAATCGGGGAAATGCTCCTTCAACGAGTTAAAAGGCCGCGGCGCTCGATGCGGGTTGAAGCTGTAACTCTGCTTAATCGCCTCGTTCATGGAAGGCTTATCCAGCCTCCAGAGTTTCAGCGAGTGGTCCATCCCACAAGACATTATCCTTTCACCCTTCAAGTCGAAATCCGCACTCAGGACTTCATCCCGATGGCCTTCAACGCCTCCGAATATAGCGACACACACGTCAGTGTTTATATTCCAGAGGCGTAGCGCGTGGTCTTTGCTCGCGGAGAGGAGCAGATTCGGGTCTCGCGGGTGGAACTTGACCTCGTTGATGGCGTGCCCGTGGCCAATGTAGTGCTTGGTGCAGGTCTGCGTGGCCGGCTGGAAGATGCGGACCACGCCGCGGGAGCCGGCCACGGCCAGGAGAGGCAGGTTTGTGTCCTCCTCGTAGGACCATGCACAGGTGTAGAATGTCTCTTCCACCTGGAAGTTCATTGAAGCTTGGGAAATTGCTAGCTTACTTAGGTCATTGAAAACAAGCTGCTGGCCTTCCTAGAGGACATCGGGTGGCTGAGCTAACAACACCACCACCCGTCACGCAAAAAGGGCCCACCTGTGGCCTACTTGCGGAAAACAGTCCGCTCACCAAGTAGGTCTTTGAAAAATTTATGTGCACTATGCCAGGACTCTCAAAACGGCGAAGGAAAACATCGTGAGGAAACCGGCGTGTTGTAGAACCTAAAAAAAAGTTCGAGCAACACGTGTCAAGGCAGAGAGCACTGGTGGTCTAATGGTAGTGGCCCCGCCTTCCGATCCGAAGGTCGTGGGTTCAAATCCACTCGTCGTGTACCAATGAGTTTTTCTGTCGAAAAATTTATGTGCACTATGCCAGTACTCTCAAAAAACGGTGAAGGAAAACATCGTGAGGAAACCGGCGTGTTGTAGAACCTAAAAAAGTTCGAGCAACACGTGTCAAGGGTCACGCAAAAAGGGCCCACCAGCGGCCTACTTGCGGAAAAACCTGCCCGCACATCAAGTGCGCATGATAAACATTTATTGCATTGGGTCTTTGCCTTTTAATTTTAATTTTCTGGAAGTTCTGATCAGTAATGTGAAGAATGGGAACCCACTGGCTCCATACAGACTCAGTAGAGTACTCAGACATGAGAAGTTGAATTATTGTGTCTTGGATCCAGGTATTCAAAGTAACATTGCACAAATATTGTTGGAGGCAGCTTTCTAGGGCTTCAAACACTAAGACATGAAGATTTTTCAAGGCATGAGTCATAGGTATATTTGGCATACAAAGCTTTGGTGTATGCAATATTTTTTTGCTGATTCCCATACAATACATTTTTCTAAACTTCATTAGCCATTTTCCTGAGCTGAAAATTATTACAGTAAGTAGTAGAGTAGTTAAACCTTTTGGTGTCTCTGGATCTTTGGAAGTACATTGCATTACAAATATTACTCACATCAGGATCAGCATAGCACTGGAGAAACTTAAATCCTCCAGACTCGGGGCACTCATATATTGAGACTCTATTGCTACCGACAACCGCAAACACTTGAGGGCCGCTGTCACTGAGGTGGTGATTGAACTGGCAGCCAAATAATGGTTGTCCATGGTCCTCTTTTGCACTGCAACTGTTGGGAGAATGGGAAGTACCTATTCAATATCATATTTTGACTCAAAAGCTTGTAAAACTTTTTGTTTTTCGTCTAGGGTACAATAAAAAAGCATTAGGTTTGGGAGTTCTTCTATTGTTTTGGACTTACTTGAATTTAAATGGTGGTTTTATAGGTTTTACAAGTGTTTTCTTCTTGCCGCGTCGTCGTTTCTTACCGCGAGAGTTCGTCGGAGTCTCGCTGCGGGACGTGTTGTCTGTGTTTGAGGTGCTTTCGACGCTCGATGTATCGTCCTAAGCATCAGAGTTACAATGAGTTTTCAGCGGCTAGGTTTCTAAATTATCAGTACAAATATATACGCAACAACGTGCTTAAATAAAGAGTGCATACTGATATCGAGAAATCAGTATGAAAACAACAAAAACTGGAAGATTAATTCATTCACCATAAAAACTCACCACGCGGCACCGCAAGCACCTATGTATCGTTTAGTGGCATATTGCTCTATTTCGATAAATCTATCTTCCTCGGCTACAACGCGCCTCATCGTTGCATTTGGTCATGTATTTAAATAAAATTATTTATCGATTTTTCCAGCCAAGGAACCTTCCCAATTCGCATGACAGTCGTACTTCACGAGGATGGCGGCGTTGTAAGGAAATAGCCACAGGTTGTTGACTGTAACATCGCGGTTTCTGAATTTGATAATTGCCTCGTTGTTACTGCTTCTACGGACTACGGAGGTGGGTAATACCCATAGCGCCATGGTCATCCCATTAATCACAAAGTCTTGAACTAAAGATACTTACAGCTTCATTGTCTGAAAAATTCATGGTACTCTTCGACAGATCGCGAAAATCACTGTTTTATTTCCAATTTATTTACTATTCAACGATTTTCGGTCGATTGTAGCACAAAATCAAAACAAACAGAGATAATTTCGAGACAAATGACAGCACAGAGCTATGAAAGAAATGTCAATGTCAAATTTTCGCGGGAGAACTAATAGCACTCTTTTTTGTTGATCGCAGGCTAAAATTCTAAAACCATACTTTCTCTTCTTCCGTTGTTAAACAGGTGCATTCTGTGGTGACAAGTGGTAGTGGTAGAAAATGAATATTTCAGTAGTTCGATCAACAGAACTATTAGGAACAAAGCTATAGTGTAGACAAAAATGATTTTGCACATAACTCAAAGTGCAACTGCGGGCAAGTTGTACTGGACGCTGAAGTCCGTCGCTTGACGGACTATGAATGTAATGCTAATGAGGCATAGCATAAATAATTCACCTCTCTCATCCAGCTAAACTCTTGGAGGATCCAAGAGCTAAACTAGATCACCACACCAGGCAGTAAAAATCATCGATCATTGAGTAATAATTTTTATTTAGGTAAACCAATTAGATGAGCCCACTTCCTATGAAGTTTAAATGGGTGCAAGCGTGTGATTATCATCATCATTTAAAATCAATACCTACGCACCAGCTGCTTACTTTCCGCGTATTAAATCCCCTTCGTAGCAATTCTTACCCCCTGTTTAAGCTCCCAGAGAGTGGACTGACTTGCGTGGTTTACCTAGTAAGGTTACCTACCTACCTAGTAAAAGTTACCTACAAATTAGGTAGGTACTAATAAAGTACCTACCTGCATAAAATATGTATAGGAACATAATGTACACGTACTTACTTGGTAATTACTTAAATAAATAGATTTTTATTTAATGTACAATAGCATAATTTCTCTTCCAGACTTAAATAGGTAGGTAGTTTAACATTTTAAAATAAATATAGGTACTTACTTTTAGAGAAGAAAAAAACGTATTACCTAATTATACAATAATACATAACGTAGTTAATCACAACACAGTCACTCACTTAAAATAAATCTAGTCACAGCCAAGGTTTTTATTATACTAGAAGCCCTAATCTAAATATCTTCACTAATAATACTGATAAACCGATTACTTACTACACATTGATTCCCATGGGAACTCATTTACACACTTAGGCCCGTATTCTAAAACAAAGCTTGAGCCAAAGTCGAGCCTCAGGCATAGATTTTTGACACTTTTCAAAGGAGAACTGTCAAAATATCTATGCTTGAGTATAGGTCGATCCTCAGGCATAGTTTTTTTGACAGTTCTCCAAAGAAAAGTTTCAAAAATCTCGAGTCTTGACTTCTTGAGATCGAGATCTTGCGATTCAAGCACTGTTTCTGAATACAGGCCCTAGTTACAGAGGTTAGGTAGGTACCTGCAGGGGAACGCAGTTAGCGCCGAGTTTGGTGAAGCTCCCAACTGATTCCAACCAATCAGATTTTTTTTTAATTAAATGACTGTCAGGATTTTGTAAAAATAAAATTGTCTATGCTCAGTGAACTTAACCAAACTTGGCGGTAACCGTGCTGCTCAGCTTTTGTACCGGATACAGTCTTTCTTCATTGCATAATCGCTTCTCAACTATCCGTTATGTGGTGGCTGACAAGTGCATGCATGCCGTAATGCAACCTTGAGCCAAGGTAGAAACCGGTCTACTCGCGCGTAGACTCCTGGGTATCCTGGTCTAGCGCAGCCACGACCCCACGACACAATTCCTGGGAAACAAACAAGATTTACTTGTGATCACTGGTATATTTTACGGACCTTAGCCTTTTCCATGCACGGACGAAACGAAATGGATATTTAAAAAAAAAATGATAAAAATCGGACCTAAGTACATACGGGAATCTGATAGGAGTAAACCCTGAACAATGGTCATCTAGCGGCTTTGCTTACCAACAATGGTGAAATACGGTTGAGGCAATAACAGAGGGCCTCCAGAGTCGCCAGTACAGGCATCTCGATCCGGGGCATTCGCGCAGACCATGCGAGGAGTCACCTTTCTGCGGCCGTACCCAGCGCCAGAGCATTCCTCTTGCGCCCAGATCTGGACATCAGCCTGTGAACAAAAATACAGGATGATTAGTAAGCCGAAAGGTATCTTAGGTACACCTTCAAAAGGTGTAAAGGTACACCTTCTGGAAATGAGGCCTAGGCTATTACTAAAAATACTTCTTACCTTCATTGGAATATTGGAAGATGGACCTTTTTCAACAGTACTTCCCCAACCTGTGACTACAGCATCGACACCTTCTAGCAAGTCACCGTCATCAGCGTCTACCAAATCAAATAAGTGGGTTACCGACACGCTATCCCGTTACTAAGTTTGAATTCTAAGCCGACAAAGGTGTGGCTTATGAGAGTAATAATCAAACCATGACGAGGTCGAAAGGTGAAGTTATAAGCCGTTAATTTTATTTGGGATGATCAAGCTGTGAACAATGAAGTTTTCTAGGATAGCAATGTCCGTATTATTTTATTGCCTCAATTTATACTGGCGATAAGGGGGTCGAGTTCCGGGTATTTATGTGGAGAACCGGCCAAAATACTGCTTTGGAAGTATTTCCAAAGCGGTCCAAACGTGCTTTGCCTTGCTTTTGTTAGAGAGCACACAATGATCACTGACTAAATCACGACGGAGACCAGCATCGCTACTCATACTTAGGAAACTCCTTGTTGCTCGTAATTGCGGTTTTCGAACTCCTTGTCAATACTTACCACAGTTTGTCGTTTGTCGCAAGTTTGCCGCTCATACAGCATAAACATAGCAAAACCGACGTTCTCTAAGACATTAGGTACATACAAACCTGGTATGCAAGCGGGCCTGTACAGATTATCGGGCAACGAATCCGCCAGCCTTAGCACAGCGATGTCATTGTCATAGGTGTACCGGTTGAAGTCAGGGTGTTGGACTACATGTACGACTTCATAGCCACCCGCCCTAGAGCTGTTCACATCGTACTCTCCAACCAGCACGGATAAGCGGGAAGCCTCTATCCTGAAACCAAAAATGGAATTTTGGAGGTCTTGAGAGTGTGGGTTCTTTTTTATACTACTTAGTTGACAAACAAGCATACGGCCCACCTGATGGGAAGCAGTTACCGTAGCCTATGGACGCCTGCTTAAAAACTTTTTAAACGCCCTTTTTGAAGAAGCCCATGCTATAGTCCTTAGGGAAAACCTCGGCAGTGAGATCATTCCACAGCCTGAGTGTTCACGGGAAGTTCCTCTGAAAGCGAACGGTGCGCGACCACCCAGGCTCTGGTTGATGAGCTTTCTGCCTTGGCTCAAGGTGTGAGGATGAACTCTCTGCCTATGGCGAGCAGTGTAATGGTAGAATGTAGCTTTTGGCAAAATTACTGGCACGAGAGGCTGAACATTGTATGCCTCAAGTAGATAGACAGAGGGCAGTGCATCGTGGGGCGCGTTCCTGACGTGCGTGACTTACGCAGCAATTAGGTATGATTGTTCCATCATCAAAAACCTATCGGTATTTACTCCCGTAGATCAACTCCCAGTAGGTCCATTCCTTAGAAATAAAGGTAAGGAGTCAAAATAAAGTGCGCAGAAACGTATAAAAATATGGAATAAAAATTCTAAACATGGAGTGAACGTAAAAGTTTTACAGCGCTCTCGTAAAAAAATATGAATAGTCACGGAATAATTCCAGTAGCCTCAATTAAATGAAACGGTCACTAAAGCCCACGCTTTGCAATTTGATAAGCACTATCCACCAATTAGCCTTCTTACTGATGGTCTCGTCTTTTGTGTTTTTCAAGTCAAAAAATATTTATTTTCTGAATTACATGTAGATAAAATTTTAGAAATTATTGTTGAATCAATTCACCTCTAATAATAAGCATGCAAAAATAAAATGTTTAAACTCAAAGATTTTTATAATGTTGTTAATCTGTGTAAATGTGTTTAAAACTCATAATAAGATTAAAATAATGATAGATGGTCAAAATGCAAATGCAAAATCAAGCAAAATAATTTTAATCAATGTTCGTAAGAGATGGATGGATTTAGCTAGATTTTTATTTATTAATTTATTTGTTTTAGGAAGACCAACAGCTTTGTAAAACTTCATAACTAATTAATCTAGTCTAGGTCAGAGAAGCCAATTAGCGGTCCTCACGAATGGCTACAAAGTGGTAAATAGAATACGCGCAAACAAACATTTTCGGCTTACGGCTTACAGTTTATTTTTTTATTTATAAGTAAGGCTATTAGTTATCTCCACGCGTTATCTCAAATACCTATATCATCTTGTACTTATTACCTACTTGGCTAACATCTATTAGCATTCAAATTAATAGATGTTAGCCAAGCATCAATTAGCACATAGTGCCGAAGCGAGAAAGATTAATTCGCTACGTGTGGTTCGTTCAGCTCGGGCAGCACAAAAGCATCGCAAGCGCATCCGATCTTGACCTCATTGGGGTGACGTGACGTAACCTTGGATGCTCGAGCTGCAGGTCAGAATAATATCTTAGTCCGTATAGGTAGTTCGTGGGCAGTTCTTTTTAGTTCATCATCATTTTCTTGCCCATATCCCAGTTCGTGTGGGGTCGGCACAATTGGTTCTTTTCTCCTCAATCAACCGTAATTTTCTTACTTTTTTACCATTAAATATTTTTCTTACCTTCACCCTCTCTTCTTTTTTGTGGCCTAAACTAAAGTCTGTTGATATTTTTTCGCGGGCTCTTGTGAATCGAAGTTATTTGCAAAACAAAAGTACCATGTGAATATCTAAAGTATTATTTATGAAAACATGTAACGGCTTGGCAAAGCGTTCTAAGATTGGTTCTAAGTACACTAAGCTATTTGCTTCAATTTTTTTATTAAATGCAAAAGTCACAAAAGGGGCGTGCCTTCCCTATACGCTGTCCAACAATTCCAACATGCACTTGGCTAATTAATTTTATCAACTACAGGCTCCTGGTTGGCGGTCGGAGGCCACATACTTAGCATAATTAATATTACGAACGGTATAATTGGTTTTTATTTCGATTGAAAAAAGTACGAGTGCAAGAAATCCTCTCTCTTCTACTACGTCTTCGTACGTTTATATTCTGTGATCTTTGTAACGACTACTCCGCGCCTGACCAAGTAGGGCAGAGTACCGTTAATCATTGCGTAATTAAACATCAAGGACCCTAAAATTTTCACGGCCATCCGCGATGTTTTAATTAATTCCTGGCAATCCAGTTATTAACTGTTAGTATCAGATAACGGGCGAGATTGCGGAAGATCTTCAAACTTGTTTTGGTAATATTTATTGCTTTGGGCTCGCACTCGATTTGTTTCACAGCGTCTCGCAGGGCTCGTGGTAACAAAGATGACTCCGTCGAAGGACCTTGTAAAAGCTGACAGCTCCAATAATTTCTTGTGGCTTTCTTAAATAAAATAAAAATTTGGCCAAGCGCGTGTCTCATCACGTACATGTGCGTGGTTCCGAAGTCAGTCGTTAGCTTTTTCTTTGACAAAAATAAAAATTCCAGAATTCAGTTTTTAAATAACGGTCTGCAGATAGCTCAATAACTGTTTCTTGTGTATTTTGTAAATATTTGTTTAATTGTAAGTTTAATAAGTATATTAATTCAGTAAACAAGTAGGTACTTTACAATGACGCACTCACTAGTGCTTTTTACTGGATTTTTGTGTTTGATGGGCTAGATCCAAGGAGTTTGGCCTGCGCAGCAAGGAGTTTTTCAAGTCTGCATGGGACCTGCGTGCGCATCGCCAGCGCTAAACATAAAGAAGGCCATGGAGTTGGTCTAAAGAGGTATTAACTATTTACGACATAATAAACGTATTGAAAGACATATTTTAGGATAAATAATCTATCCACAGTGCGTAATCGGGAATGTTTTCTGGACCAACTGTGCACCCTATCCCCGACTTTCCAGTCACATAATACATTACCGAAAAATATGAGTAATGGTGTACCGTACTGTTACTTAATATTTATTTTGATCAGTTTAAATGCTTTCTCTGCTTCAAAATGTATCGCTTTAAAGCTTATATCATTTTTGGTTTAGGCGATCACAATGAAAATGATTTATTCAACTTTTTATGTCCATGTAATACGAAATATCAAGGTGCAATATTCTCAAAAAAGTTTTATGACGTTAGTACTTAACTACAGTGCCTACAGTCAGTAACAGTTATTGATATTTTAAAGCCAAAATGGTATTTAACTACTAATCATGACTTTAAACTACACCGATTATCTGTGTAGAATTATTTCTTGATCTGTGGTGTAGATCTGTATAGTAATTAGGTTGCGAATTGGCATCCCATTGTGTGAAATCTGAATAGGACACCAATTCACAAGAGGCGGCCATTGTTGTTTTTTTTATTGAATTAAATGACCCCCCATGACTGTGACACTTGAGTCTTTAGTCAATAATCATTTACTTTCTCTAAATTATTGCTTATTGTTTGACTCCGAGGCGACAGACCGTCGCATCTCAAATAGGTACCCTCCTACCTAATGACTATTTTAAACATCATTAACATTCATAAAACTTTTGTTTGTAGAGATGTGAAGATGCCGAACTTTCTTCTGTGTGGGCGCTTGTTTATTTATGCGACACCTAGATCTACCGAAGCTTCTGCACCCATCAAACAAAAGGTATCGTGTGAGGGGCAGATATTGGGGAAACTCTTTTGCAATGGGTTCCCAACCTCTTTGGTGAGGAGGCGTCCTACACGTTTCGTCTTCCGGTTTGTGGTCGCCATCCAGACCTTTATTTCCAAATTGGTCGGTTCTTTGAGTAATAATGTCTAGTCGATTGCTATTCGTATTTAAGGTTATAGTTTTTTGTTTTGTGTTTGTGTTCATTCTATAAACTTTTTTTCTATTGAGAGAGAGCTCCACCCTATGTCATTGACCTTGCTTCTTCTATGGATTCCCTCATTTCAAATTAAGAACAAATAACGTTGAACATTCGACTGATAGTAGAGTTGGGACAGACTCCTGCAAGAGTGAAACTCCAGTTTTCCTTGACTAAAGTCGGTCTGGACTGGAATAATAATATCATTACAATTTTTTGAATTGACAGTGATCCCGCTCGGGCCTGTTGTCAGTAGGTATTCAAAATTCATTGTTAAGTTTTGGAACCAGACCTTCATCACGGTCTATAGAAGTCAACTCCTAGAATAAAACCTCTAGCCTAAATCTCCACATAGGAGATGGTCTCCCCATGTTTTCACTTCATAATTAAAAACGAAAGTATTATAACTTTTTTGAAGTCATTCAATGCTTGACTCACAGCGTTGGTTGACCTTTTATAAAGACCTTTAACTTGATACTTGAGTCTACAGTACCTGAACCACCCCATTGAAATATAATCTGCAAGTAATTCGGTGTGTTTTTTTTTATCAGAATCGTCAACGCTGCCTGCTATTTTTACCTGCTGTGACTATGTTATTTGTCATCTTAAAAGAAAATGGAATAAATTAACTAAGACTGATCTCTAGATCTCTAGTAACCTTCTATAACACATAAGATAAAGTTACACTACACCAATACAATACATTTCAGTAGGTATCTACGTAACGTACCAGTATCTACAAGACTATAGCAAGGTAAGGTCAAAGTCACAGGAATATCGGACAAGGTCAGACTGATAACAACCCCGCCTTCATATTCATAGCACATGCGACCGTTGGTAGCTTTGTGGTGAATGGATCACCAGAAAATTGCTCATTACCTAGGTATACATTACTTCCTAGCATAGTTGTAGGTTCTAACTTACCCATGCACACAATGCGAAGCAGTGATGAGATGGTCCCTGGCGACGACGGTAGCTCCGCAGATCACCTTGCCATCCCGCTTGAGGGCCGCGAGCCAGGGGAACTCTCCTGGAGATACTCTTTCACCTCCCACAACCCTACCACGCCGTGCCACCCCACATGCTGGAAAAAATAACAGATTGGATGATTACAAAACCAGAATCAGTGACAGAATTCCTAAATTCTGTCGATAAATAAATTAATGGATAGCTTTTGTTAGTGGAAAATCATCAATATTTTTTCCAGCATTCATTTTAATCTGGTATTTTCTCGATTATATTACATTTTTAAATAGTAACGCGTGAAATATGCACATAACTCAGTGTCTGAAGGCTTGGTCGTGTTAACATACATAGTGGAGACAGCGATGACCAGCGTGGGTGCACTTTCCGAATGGAAGCTCGGGTGAATGGAGTTTTGCCTATTGCCTCGCCTCGTAAACGAGGGCAATCTGCATAATCGGATATTTCAATTAGTAAACAAACAAACATTCTCGCGAACTGGTATCGCTGCAATATATGCAGCGCCCGACCCTCCTTACCACCGTTGGCTTTAAATAGCCAAGAATGAAAAAAATACTTGTCTCGCATTTCATTATCGGCAACTGGGTTAATTTGCGATCGACCGATAACATTTTAAGTGCAACACGATTCAGGTCTACTTTAATGGCGAAAATTCGCATGTCTTTTAACGGAGATTCCCCGATGTAGGTAATTGTTACGGAGCGATACAGTAAATTCTGTTTTTCAAGATATAACATCCGGGCCACTTAGCATACTGTGCGAAAATATCTCAAGTTTTATCGCAACGGGCTTACGAGAACTTGCGGTAACATTCGAGTGTATTGCAAGATTTGCAAGTGCCAAGTGCGCGATCTCTAAAAGCACTTCAAGCTATTAGCACTGCTTTTATGACATAAGAGATCTTTATAAATTCATATTCATTTGAATGAGATGTTTAGGAATTGCAAAAGCGAATAAAATTCGGTCGTTTACGAATGGTGTGAATAATTGTAAATAACGTAGGTATAATGTGACCCATTATGAAATGTTACGCGTGATAAAAGTCCCGAATGAAATAAAATGAATCGTATCATAAAATCGCGAGCACCTTTTACTCAGCAAAACCGTTCGATATCATAAATGAATAAGGAAGTCGTTTGAACTTCCATTAAACATGAAATGAGTAATTTTTTAACCAAATAAAATGGAACACTATATTTTTTTTATAGAGCACTGCTGCACAAAAATCACAATTATGATTTCCGTTAGTTTGACAAGAAGTCACTCACTGCAGGGTTTGCAAGCACTGGCGATGCCGAATGCGGCGATGATGAGACAGAAGACGCGAAACATGTCTGGCGAAGTCACAGGCCACTCTGGAGTCAGGGGGAGACGCCGGCCCAGCTATTATAGGCCGCGGGCGGCGCCTCAGATAAGGCCTCGGGGCCAGGGTGAGCAGAGCAGATCAGGCCAAGTTCACGGCAACGCAGCGACTGAGCGAGTGACGGCGAGCGCACTCCACTCTCTGCACTCTGACACCATTGCAATAACAGCTGCGTGCTAGTGCCGCGCCCACGAGGACAGTGGTGGGATAGTCTTGTGACCTTGCTAATATCGAACGTGAAATACCTACTTAGTTATTGTTTTGACCATGAAACGAAATATTGATTGATAGGTTTGTCCTAGATTTTAAGGATGTTTAAACTAACGGAAATAATTTTATGGTGAAAGTACTGTATATACCTACTAAGTATAATAAAGGTTTATGTATGTTTAAATTTTGCATTTTCATAGCTTAAGGACATTACATCCACAGGCAGGTAAAATGATGCAAATGGAATGTTTTATGAAAGTTGTCTATTCTACCATTGTGGATGGTCATTGGACACGTGCTGTTATTTACCTAAAACTATCTATATTCAGTCATTCAACTTGATAAATAAAAGTTCGCTGAAATATAACTGCGGAATTCTCCTGCACAGCAACAAATTGATTGAAATATCTCGACGCGCACCACGTTCATTATCTTGGGCCTTTGGGCTTCTGTCTGACAGCTTGTTCCTCATTCCAAGGTGGAACCAAAACGGGCGAAGGACCATTCATGGGCGAATAAATAAGACAGGTGGGTTTTAAGTTGGGTCAGATCGAATTTCTGCAATCTTTTAAAGCATCTACCGAACGTCAGCTCTTTTGATCCACCGACTAGGAAGTGCAACGGTTATTATATTTTGTACGGGCTTTTTTTTTAGTTTTGTGCACGATTTTAGGCCCGTTGAAACTAAAATGATTTAAGAAGTTCGAAAAAGACGACTAGAAATTAGCATGGAATTTGTATAAAGCCGAAACTAAGCAATGCTTGAACCTACTATGGAAATTAGTTAACGCACAATATTTACATCCAGAGACTCAGTACAAACATAGATGTTTGCTCATCATACAATATTTGTCCTCGATGAATGACGACCGCAGAAGACTGAGCTTCTACCGATTGAACTGAGGCCTGTGAGTGTGAAGCACCCTGATAAGTGAATAGTTATAAGATTTTTGTAAAACATAATTTATCTAAAGAGTTTTTGACAGTGGCTGCAGTGCAGGTCCTTGCAGAAAGTCCAGTCGAGCCTTATTACGTAAGCACGCATAATTTCACCGCTACCGAACTGTTTTTATTCATTTATGTTTGAACAATCTTACTCAATGTTTTATCATTTTACGTAACGCCAGGATTAAAACGACGCAGTATTTAAAGTTTTGCAATTTTTGATATTTCGGAATAATGTTTTATGCAGTCGCAAAATGTGGCCACGTCGCACACTACGACGCCATCCCACTTTCTTTTTTACGACCGATGCAATACAGTAATTAGTCTTTGACAAACGAAGGGCTTCATTTATTGGTGGACAAAAAATGTCATGCATCTTGCTATTATAAACAATCTTTGATAACTTATCTGACGTAAACGTCCTGCACAATTGTGAAATAACAAACAAATATTCCACGATACTGTGGCATATTTAAGGGAGTTCTAGATCCGTTATCTCAGTAGGATTTGTTGGGCCTTTCGGTATTTGTCTAGACAAACACGGCCAGCCTTGGTTTCATTTCAAAGGCAATTCGGATGGAATAAGCCCAGTTTAGTACCTAATGAATTAGTACAAGATCTTGACAATGGTGTCAGGGTGAGTGGTACCACCCGTATGTAAGTGGCAGCCACTGCTTTATCGACTTGTGATAAGTCATTGTTATGGAATTATGCTTTGAAGTTCTGTTGCGAGATCTGATCAAGTGGTTATGGACTTAAACTTCAGACTTGGTAGCGCGTAGGAGTGCAGCCTTGAATGTGTGGGGTCAACTGCGTGCTATTGCTTGTTTGGTCAAACACTGCGTTACTGTGACCTTAAGGGTTTTGCATACTAAAAAGGTGTGGCATTGGATGTCACCTACCTACGCATTGAATGTATTCAACACATCTTATTATAATAGGTACTATCTGATGCTGTGTAAATCGAGCAACCCAACTACTAGATAGATAGATAACTCTTTATTGAAAGCCATGACACACTATAGGTAAGTAGGATACAGTTTAAAGCTTAAAAATAAAGTCACAATAATACTATGGGCGGCTTTATCGCTAACAGCAATCTCTACTAGGCAACCTTTACTAGACAGGATCAAATTTATATTTCATATGGGTTATTTCGCTTCGTAATGGTAACTTTTTGGGACACCTAAAATCAAAACACCTAAACCAGAATTTTAATTTTCACTCTTTGTTTTTAATGTGATTAGGGAAGTAGAATTTTCCTCTTGCCTCATCAATAAGAACAATGTTTTTTGAATGCAATTATAGTGAATGCAGCAGAGACACGAGATATCTACAGACATTGACCTGAATCTACCACGTGGGCTTGCTTATCACTGCCCTAGTTTCCGAGATTTTATTGCTTGAAATTAATTAGAATTGGACGGCTGATATGGGTATTGTGGGTGTGTCTCACCACATCATGGAGCTTGGCATCTGTCAAATGTCTGAGGTGGAAATTTTATAGCAGATGTTGGAATCTTTCTAAGCCTAGTCATAGATTAGAACTAGCCAAGTAGAGCCCTATGTTTAGAGAAGAACATATAAAAAATCCATACCAACTTGTACCAATAAAAAATAACCACCGCGTTCCGATCTGATACCTACTTGTCAGCTCGAGCCACAACACCACGAAGGTCGATTAAATGATACGCCTGAAGCATTTAAAATAGCAACACAAAATCTCTGCTATGTTAGAAATACACGGGTTTCATTTTTTATTCTCCTAGCTGATGGAACAAGCATATCCACTTGATGTTAAGTGTGAACCATCGCCTATAACAAAGCATTGCCTCGTAGATCACACACCTCATTCTACATTGATGAGGAAGTATTTATAATATTGTACCTATGACAATTAAAAATAACTAGCAGTTGGTGCCCGAGCTTCGCTCGGTATTTTTTTTTTTGGTAAACTGTTGTTGTGAATAATACTTAAATACGAATTACTTACAAACTGATTAAATATTAATATTTTTTGATACCGACATAATAATAAACTCCACTACTCGTCAATAGATGGCGTTCTCTGTCCCACTAACTCATGACTTAATCAACAGATGGCGCTAGGAGTTATGATTTTATGATAAAGTTGATTATTTACTTTAAAATTAAGGGGACATTTTCTAAAAATGAATCCTAGCTAGATTGTTTTATCGTCGCCGAAAACCCCTGTATACTTAATTTCATGAAAATCGTTGGTTCAGTTTCCGAGATCCTAGATGCAAGATTTTCTCGTTTAAAGGTATAAGATAGTTGAATAGCTGGCCGTCCACAAAAAAAAACAAAATAGATGGGGAAAGCAGCGATCCGATCTTTGTTTTTTTTCGAGTTGGTATATAATTATTTTTCTTGTATTCTTAATGAAAATCACAGTGCTTACCTCGGCATAAAGACTTATTTAGTCCCTCGAGATATTGGCGCATAAGTTACTTTCACCCTTTGGATATATTATATTGATGTACTATTGTGACCACCTTTTTTATACCTTTGTCATACTCGTCCAGTCCAGCTTCCATCAAAAAAATGATGATAGATGTTAGTTATTCAAATAATCAAGTAGGCCATTTTTCTTAAACATCGTTACATTACATGCTCTACTTATAGCAAAGATGATGAACTCATGTCCATAGGCAATAGGCATTATAGTAAATACATGCATAGCGTGCCAACTAAACAATCCCACATGAAGGTAAATCGCAAATTACCCTATTACGCAGATAATAATTCCGCTAAAAAATTACTGCACATTATGGAATTTATGATGGCGATGCGGGGTAATATAACAGAGGAGCGTTTCCACAGGACGCGCAGTAAGCTGCCAGGACTAAGTGGAGCAGTGCTGGAGCGAGTGAAAGGATAGAAGCAAGGGTGAAAGTGATACATCTCTCTCTCTCCGATCAGCAGTTCAAACACGGAGGCCTGTGAGTCGCCACTAGCCATCCTCAGTGGCCGTCTCCTCGTGAGTTTGTTTAGCAATTTTTATGGTGTTAGTGTGTTGCTGATAGATGTGTAAAGAGTCCTGTAACTTTGATTACCTGCGCCATAAACGGAAAACGTCCAATACGATTAGAAGTTGATTATAGGTAAGTAGGTTTCATTTTTCAGGAGTTTTAAGTTCAGTTTGAGTTGGATTAGATTACTCAAGTTACAAGAAGACAAGTAAAATCATCGACAGTTCTCTACCATTTTTGGTTTTACACTCCCAACGGCCGCCTCGGCGTGCCCAAGTAAAATACAATCCTGAAAAGCCTATGCTTATGCCCTGGTAAGTACATCGAGGATCTTGATAACTTAGGATCTACTTACTACAGTTTTCTATCTTTCTACTTTCTAGTGGCTTAGTCTGGAACAGGAAACTCTCACGCAAACGAGTCATACCATACCGCTAAGGACGATGCGCGCATATCAATCGGGAAATACGATTACATTATATTGCATCAAAATTAACATTGAGTAAGCCTGCCCACCGTTTTGGTGATCATGAGATGCGTTTTATGAATGTCGATAAGGATAATTGTAGGGAAGTAACAGAATTTAACGGGTTTTATATAGATTTAAGGAGGCTACTGCGCTTCGGCTCCCCATATTGGTATTACCTACAGAAAAATCTTTTGAAATTATCAAATTCCCGGTCAACAAGAAGGCCGGTTTTGCCTGGACAAGCAGATCAGGTTCCGGTAGTCGTTTCTCACGTGGATATGCGTTGTGCGCGTTGTATGCAAATCGGATGATGAGTGATCAGAATAGCGGTACATATTTTGCGAGCCATCGAAAGAGTGGGTTTTTTGACCTTGTGTCCTAATTTAACCTACTTTGAGACAAGTCCGAAAGCTGATTTAGGAAAGTTTATAGTATATGTAGGTACTTATGTCGTTATCCGGTATTTCAACGACGGAAATAGAATGATACCTAGGGACCTAGGAAGGAACCAGCAAGATGCTTTTACAGGGGACGGAGTATCAAAATGCTCGATGAGATTTTGATACACCGAGTAAATACAGCTCTTTGCGAAGGGCTCGTCCAAGGATGTCCACCATGCCTATTTCTGCCGTGACGCAGCATTGGTGTGTTTCGGTTTGAAGGGTGTGGATGCCGGTGACATTACTGGCACGTGAGGCGGATCGTCTGTATGCCTCAGCTAGTTTTGTAAAAATAAACCTTGATCATGATATCCACATGTTTCTTTCAGCTTTCACGATGAAACTCTTGTTACTGGTATGCTTCTTTGGCGCCATCTCCTGTCAGATGCAGCACCCGAAGTCGCCTGAGATCAAGCAGAAAGACTTTATAGATTGGATCACTAGTCTTTTAGGAGGCTCCACTACAACCACCACGTTGCGGCCGATCGAGGATCCTCCAGAAAACTGCCCAGCGTGTCGTAAGCATTTTACAAGTCTCACTAATAATCAGGCATTTTATATTGTTATAGAAGTGCGAGAGCAAAATCAATTGAAGAGAATAATAGAATTGAATAGATTTACTGACACTTATAAGCTTAGGCCTGCCGGAGCATGCCAGCATGCAATGATAGGTACAAAAATATTTTTTGATTCGGGAAGGTTAGAACTTAGATTCCGTCTTTTATGAGCGGATTTGAAAAACTCTTCTTTATTATACCTGTTTCTATGAAATTCTCTGCTCTATGAAATTTGTATGAGACTAATCTAGTCCCATACAAATTTAATCAAAATCGACTCAGCACTTTTGCCATGAAGTGAGTTTCTCAAGTTTTTATACGTAGGTACCTACTTATATGTTTGATGAGATGCCTCCATCGACTTAAAATAATTGTCCGTTCCAGAATGCGGTATCCCGCGCACCAGGCGACGCATAGTTGGCGGCTTTGAGACGAAGGAGCTAGAGTTTCCATGGATGGCTGTACTGCTTTATAACAAAAGATTCTACTGCGGAGGTTCGCTTATCAACGACCTTTATGTTCTGACTGCTGCACATTGTACTTCTGGGTGAGTTGCTACGAGTATACTATACTCTGAGGACTGCCCTCTCAGCTCAGTTGGTAGTAGCTCTGCCTTCTGCGCCGTAGGCCGTGGGTTCAATCCTCACCGAGAACAAATATTTGTGTGGTGAACGTAGAGATGTTTGTTCTCCGTCTGGGTGTTAATGTTGTATTCTTCTTCTTCCTGCCCTCATCCCACTAGGTGGGGTCGGCACAACGTGTCTTTTTCTTCCATTTTCCCCTATCATTCGTCATCTCAGCACTCACTGTTATATTGTTTTTTAAGTATGAATTAAATTTTTTTTTATAAAGGTATTAGGTATATCAACCATCTCGTTCTCATAGTACAAGTACACCAATACTGGTCTGCTAAATTTGGGGTAGATAGTGTTGTGAGGATTGTTTACAATATTTTCTATAATTCGTTGTATTAGCTGTCGTGGCTTTGGTGTCTAATTGAGTTTCAACATAGCTATCAACATGAATGAAAATGAAAAATGAAAAAATGTTTATTTGCAGCAATATCAAATTTACAGAGGTGTACTATTTTACAACTATTAAAACTAGCCGACATACTCATAAATTAACATACCTACTCACAGTTTAAATTCAATAACCTACCTACTTACATTTTTAATTTTGAATCACTGTTTACATTACATTTAAACACTGGTTAAGAGATGACAGTAGTCCAAGGCATGGCTTATAAGTTTTTCAAAAGTAGGCAGGCGATACAGGCAGCTGCAAAATCTTGGTAGGTTAAAGGTGAAACCATAATGCACAGATTAATACCGCGTCTTGGGGACGCTTGCGTCTGTTACTTGAATTAGATCTAGATCAGTTAAGCTATCTCTAGATCGTTTGCAACGGTCTGCAGATAGCTCAACCGCTTCTTGTGTTTTTGTACATTTTGTAAATGATTGCTTAATTGTGAGATTCCTTGAGTAAATAAATGTATTCACAAATTATTGTATTGAATTGCTGAGAGATGGATAAGGTTCAAGTTACCTGTGATACCCACACTAGATAAAAAATCTGTATCGTGAGTATCCATACGATTACAATGGGGTGAAATAACCTCGGTTAGGATTGTTTTAGTTTTAGGGGAGACAATAAAAGTATAAGATTGTATGTGTTAACTATAAATAATAACAGTAAATTTACATCTTTTAAAGTGCAGTAGGTTTATGTAATTGACACTAGCAGATTTTCGGTGTAGTCATAGGTGAGAGATCCAAGCCAATTTACTAATATCCGTTTAGCTTTGAAAATACAACAATGCTTTATATCACAACATTTTACTATTTTATTGTATAGAAAATTCGAAACGAATGGACTAAAGCGTTTGGCAAATGAGGTATTTACAGACTTAGTTTGAATTTTAAATACTCTATGGGTTAACATATCATGATAGCAATTACTATTGAGTATGGTCCTGTGAACCGAAAGAGATGTTTTGAGAATAAAAAGTTGACGTATGGTGAGAACACCGGATTCACTATAGACGTTGGTTGTTGGGTATCTGAAAGGCCTATTTAACATTGTTTTTAGCACTGATCTTTGGGCTCTTTCCAAGTGGATAAGTATGGTTTTCGCAGCACTGCCCCAGCTAGTAATGCAGTAAGTTAATACAGATTGGCAAAGGGCTAAGTAAGTAGATTTTAATGTACTCCAGCTTGCAGAGTTCCTAAGTAGACGCATGACGTTAATGAATTTGCGTGTTTTAGCCGACATGCTATTTATGTGTTCTCTAAAATTAAGGTTTTGATCTACCAAAACTCCCAAATATCGAATAGAGTTAGTTCTACATATCAGTTCGCAGCAAATGAAGAATGGCAGGCCCTTTTGTTACTGTTACAAACGTCACAGTTTCAAGTGTCGACCTTTCTTTTTAGGGTTCCGTAGCAAAATGGCAAAAACGGAACCCTTATAGATTCGTCATGTCTGTCTGTCTGTCTGTCTGTCTGTCTGTCTGTCTGTCCGTCCGTATGTCACAGCCATTTTTCTCCGAAACCGTAAAAGCTAGACTGATGAAACTTGGTGAGTAGATGTATTCTGTGAACCGCATTAAGATTTTAACACAAAAATAGAAAAAAAACTATAAATTTTGAGACAAGTCCGAAAGCTGATTTAGGAAAGTTTATAGTATATGTAGGTACTTATGTCGTTATCCGGTATTTCAACGACGGAAATAGAATGATACCTAGGGGTATTCTGTGAACCGCATTAAGATTTTAACACAAAAATAGAAAAAAAACTATAAATTTTGGGGGTAATACTTGAAACTGAAACTCAAAAAAATTTTTTTCATCGAATCCATTCGTGTGGGGTATCTATGAATAGGTCTTTAAAAATGATGTTGAGGTTTCTAATATAGTTTTTTTCTAAACTTAATAGTTTGCGCGAGAGACACTTCCAAAGTGGAAAAAAGTTGGTCCCCCCCCTCTAACTTCTAAAATAAGAGAAAGATAAAACTAAAAAAAATATATGTTGTACATTACTAACTTTCAACGATATTTGGTTTGAACGAGATCTATTCAGTAGTTTTTTTTTATACGTCATAAATCGTAAACCGCAATTTACCTTTTGACGAACTACAAGAACCTTTATACTATTATGTTACTTGATGCTACGGAACCCTTCAAGGGCGAGTCCGACTCGCACTTGGCTGCTTTTTTTACTGGTGTGTGTGTGCTTATGTATTACATAAATAAATAATGCCAGAACCATTTTAGTTCGTCCTTCTCCTTATCATGTCACAAGTTTTTCTCGACTATCATTTAGTTACTTAGTTACTTGTCGTAGAAAGATTTTATATGAAACTCTTCAGAGAATCATCAAACTACCCAACAGGTGTCAGGCATTGATGACTTCGTTCGTCATGCTGCATGATTTAAGTACCTAGCTTTATGTCTCACAAATCAAAGATTTTCCTAATAAAGTTTTAACTAGCCGTAAATTACTGCTATAAATAACTCCGCTAACAAAGAGTAGTAAACATCAGTTTGTTATTAACTACCTAACTGCAAATAGGTAATTTGTAAGCCTACCCGTACTTTGGTAAGTAGGTAGATAGATAGGTATATCACGTCACATACATACTTAGATGCCAAGTGGAGCAGGGCAACTATTATCTTATAAATACCTAGCAACTTGGATCAAGGCCAGGACAAGAATTTTCCAACGATGGAAAATTCAGTTGGAATTAAAATACTCATGATCATCATCAGCCTGAAGAAGTCCACAGTTGGATATAGGCCTCCCCTACACATTCCCAGAAAGAACGATTCTGAGCACTTTCCATCCATCGACTTCCCGCGAACAATGTCGCCGGTCCATCTGTGGTGGATTAAAATAATGTGGCCTAACAAAGGCATCGGTAGGGTAGGACTTTTTTCTGCGGACTTATCTGGGCTGATGATGATGATGAGAACAGCTACAAAATACAAAACTACGTGATTGTTTTAAAAGTTTATAGTAATCTTTGCAGAAAAGATAAACGATCTAATTTGATTTGTTTGTTTTTAGATTCCGCAAAGAGAAAATGTCAGTGAGGTTCCTGGAGCATGACCGCTCCAACCCCAACGAGACAAAGACCATTGAAAGGCGCGTGTCTGCAATCATCGCTCACCAGCGCTACAATCCCTCCACCTACGACAACGACATTGCTCTACTCAAATTGGACGAAAGAGTAAGATCACTTTCTCAACTTCTGAAGTTTAGGCTAAAAATTCCTAATACCTACCTTCTGGCTGGGGCTAGGCTTCAGGCATAAAAAATACCCAAGTTTGAAACTCTATCAGCAGACTCTATATCATCACGAGTTTGTTTGCCTGCTAACCTTTTGGTCTCACAGTAGTCCAGACAAAATAGACGAAAATATATGCTGAGTTTGCCTACAAGCTGTCTATATGAACAGGTCTTGAATACTTCATTACAAATGATGATTACCGTCTAGAGAAAGGCCAGGGTCAGGAGTACCCTTAACCGACGAGCATGTAGGTATAGAGAATGTTATGAGAGTGAGTGAAGTGAATGAAGTTTACCCCTATGGAAATGAGGCGTGATTTTATGTATGTAGGTATGATTACCGGTCTATCTCTACCTCTATAATCTTAGTCTGATATTATATTTCCAGATAGACCTCAGCAGCGCTCTAAAGCACAGCAGAAGCGACGACGAAGAATTAGAGAACAACGGCGGTATTCGGCCCGTGTGCTTGCCTGATGCGGGAATGTCGTACGCAGGGGACAATGGCGTGGTGGCTGGATGGGGCACCACAGAGGAAGGCGGCCAAGTCTCCAACACTTTACAAGAGGTCAGTATCTATTATATTTTGCTGTGCTAAGAAAGTACCGGTACTTTAGTTCAATCTTAGTTTACAGTTATACATTACAGTGTAAATATCGCAAAATAATATGTGGGCATAACCGTGCAATCACGTGTTCCATCAGCAAGTTGTATGAAAACAAAATCTAATCCTAAGCGGAAGGATCCATCCATGATGGATTTTCTAACGCAAAAATAAAGGAACTTTTGGAGTCAAACTTACAGACCGCGTGCGCAACGTTTGATGCACCCGTTGGATGCGTTATGGGCTAAATCCACAAAAGATTGGACGCCAAAGATCTTGCGGTTGACCACGGTTTAGATCGAGGGGTTAAATGGACGCCTACTTAAAAATATGGTCCACATAGTGGCCCAAAATAGAGACGACTGGAGAGGAAGAAGGAAGGCATTTGCCCTGCAATGGGACGCCACAGGTTAATTTTTAATGACTGATTTCAGGTGAACGTGCCAATCATTTCGAACGCGGATTGCAGAAAGACAGCGTACGGGCGACGGATCACAGACAACATGTTGTGCGCTGGCGAGCCTGAAGGAGGCCGCGATGCCTGCCAGGGCGACTCCGGCGGACCCCTCCATATTCTGAAGAATGACACGTCAAGCTTCCATGAAGTCGGTAAGTTCCTTCATTCAAACCGACCAAACCTCGTGATAGTTTTTATTTTAGCCCGCCATAAGAACTCCTTGGTGGAGATGGGCAGGACACTTGGCACGAAGGGACGACGGAAGATGAAGGCGGCTATACAGAATTGTGTCCAAGGGATGCTTGAAGACCTATATAGAGGCAGACGTTTCCTTTCCATCTTTCCTTACACCTTAGTTACCTACCAACTACCAACAATTTTTAACATACTTCTAACATTTCAGGAGTGGTGTCATGGGGCGAAGGCTGCGCGCGACCAGACCGCCCCGGAGTGTATACCAGGGTCAACCGCTACATGACTTGGCTGAAGAGCAATACTAGAGACGCTTGCAGCTGCAGTTAGACTTACGATATCTAAGCTAGACTTTCACTATTGCAGAGTATGTTGCCACATTGACTGTCTCAGACATTTTGCATGAGACAGACAGTGACGGAGACTCTAATTGTAATAAAATTCATGTGGCGATAGGCTTTTGACTCGTTGCAACACTGCAGTAGTGAAAACTCTGCTTTACTCTGCGCTAGAAGTAAAAATTTGTATAGACAAAGATCTTTAGTATAAACAAAATCAAAGAGGAACTGGCATGTTGCCTCAATGTTCCATAGCATTGTTGATTAGATTTTGATTTAAAATGAGCTGTAAAATGACACATGAGAACTTATCTTAAATAGGTATTAAGGATACTATGTTACTAAGCTATCTCAAAGTTTGTTTAGGTACTACACTAAAAGCTATAGATAAATAAAAGAAAATAAATTTATATCGTTATTTATTGACTGAATGAATGTGTTTTGATATTTAGTTTTAGTTTCATAAATAGGATACTAGTTTTTATCAAAACAAGTGACTAATGAACATACAATATTAAATCCTACAAGTAAGTAAATAATGAAATACAAAAATGAAAACTGTACCAAAGGTTATACAAACCAACCTCTTATACATCTCAAAATATATTGACTGACTGGGATGGAGCCCATAACTCTGCCTTGTTTATTAAAGTATCCAATTACAAGTAAATATAATATCTAAGGGATGTATTGCAGGTAACGTAATTTAATTATTGAAATAGTTATACATACTGGGTTCAAGTAAAGTACTTGATGAAATAAGAAGTAAACAAGAAATTGTTACAAAATCTAAAGCAAACTTCAAAAGAGGAGTTCAACAAAGGTTCAGTACTGGGACCAATATTTTTTGTCATGTTCCATAATGATTTTATAGAGTTCGTAAATATAGTACTGTTTCCTGACATTGGATTGGCAATCTTTGCCGACAACACAAATGCTAATTGTTAGCAAAAATTTATGTTCGATATTTGTGCTTGCATTTTAAATAACAGTAGTTTCAATGCAGGTTGAAGAAATAAATGTAAGTATCTATGTCATGACTGTTCCAGACATCAATGACTAAAAACATCATATCCTCTAATATTTGGTTGTCAATGTCCAACCCATGAAATTTAAACATAAATTAAAAATAAATCACTAGCAAACCTTATAAAGCTAAGAATCACTAAAATCTTAATAATAGAAATGTGGAAATAAACCTCTTGCTAGTAGAAATTTTTAAATAATGATGAAAGCTCCGACATAACGTGACTGTAAATGATACCAGAATTCGTGAAGGAGCCCATGGAGTCCATATTATTGGAGAAAGGTCCATTAGTATCAGGTAACGTTGAGGTTGTAGTCTCCTCGATCACATCATGACCATTTTTGATAATCCTCCTGGTCTCCACTGAACCATCAGGCTTTGTCACGCTAGTTGTGATGATGGTCTGGCAGAATGACCTTCCGGGCACCATATTCCCACTGAAGGGTGCAAGGCCAGAATTATGACCATCCTCTTTCTGTTTCAACAAGCCCGATATTTCGTGCGATGAGATCTTGCCGTCCAAATCAATGTCTTCCTTAGGGTGCTCATATGGTTTCCTGGGGAAGCCAGGCTTCAGATAATACTCTCTGACACTTTTAGTGTCGAAGTGCTCCGGTTCCAATGCCTCGCCGCCCTCTGTGTTGGTCCCAATAGTATCGAAGTGATCTTCTTGAAAGAACGATTTCATATCTCCAAAGATACTGCCAAACGACTTGAACATATCCTGCATTTGACTGGCAAACTCTTGGTGTAATTGAGCGGGGTCTGTATAAACGTTTATTTTCTGCCTGGTATAGAGCTCGTCGTCATCGTCTTCGTCTTCAGAACTCCAGATAGGATTCCGAAAGTCGTTTCTAGGCGGTTCTTGCCGTATCCCGAGAAATGAGCGAACTCTGTCCATTAAAGTACGGTTTTCCATTTTTTTTACTCGAGGATTTAATGATTGTACAAAAATGCTGGAAATATGAGTTGTATTGACAAACCAGTATGTTTATAATTTTATTGCGCAATAAACAAAAAGGCCGATCTTATTTTCACGAAAAAAGAAGAAGCAGATTTCTATGGTTTATGTATGCGTATAAGTATGTATATCTACATTTGTGTGCGTAAATCTTATATTTCAACTGTCAAAACTGACATCTCAACTGTCAAATGTCAAGAGGTCAATGTCATGCTTGCTTCTGCTTGCTACTGTTCTATAATTCTTGCTAGGCTATTTCGAGATACGAGCTACTAAAATCATCCGGAATATTAAATAGGACAGAAATGCGATGGCTGGAACAGCATCAGTAATTAATGATCTGTCTTATTATTATCATTTGAAGAGTATTTACCATTTCCTACAACACAGACGACTCCAATGCCTCCAGCAGCGGTGGGAACCAACCGCTCCTATGCAACTCCTACGCATAGTTAGAACTGGGCAGTCATCACTAATGAGAAGAACTTTTAATTCTTCAGGGCTGGACACCTCTGCCAGCCACCTCGTGGGCTTTCATCTTCAGTGGGCTGAAGATATGTGTCAAACTTAGCGCAAGAAAGTGGTAGACCAGACTTTAGTGGGTCTGTGATGTGTGTTTAAAACCCTGCCAAATGTGTGTGAAGTCAGATTGTGAATGAAGTAACTAGATAAATGTGTGTGATGAAGTAACTACCTACTAAAGATATCTACAATGTTGTATCAATGTTTTTATAGCATTAAAGATTTCATATAAATTATATTCCATTTTCTTTAAAAAATTATTATTCTGAATTGATTATTGTTATTAATTTTTTTATTTGGCTCAAAAAACACAACTAAAGAAAATAAAACCACAGAAAGAGAAGAACATTGAGTAAAGGTACCGCTACACAAGAAATCATAAGATAAAATAAAACATAGAACACATAGGTACAGAAACACATAGAAAGAAATAGGTACACACATAATCCTAGTTCTATTGCTGAAAAGGGTGCCGACAGTATCCAATTAGGTATACTTATAAGTATTTGTTTATGAGCCAAAATGGTCCTCACTCAGCTTAAATGCTACTTCGCCTTCAAAAAGGGGATGAGGAAGCTGGGATCTAATAATTGTACCATACTTCTTGCAAATAAATATATTTCATTTCATTTGTACCACCTGTTGAACTACTCAGTAGTTACCTACTAAACTACAGATGCAGAGTTATTGGTGAAAGAGACTCATATCCTGTAGGTTTAATTTGATTGAACTAGGTACCTATAATGTTATTCAGGGATAATTCAGCATTATAGTGGCAGAATAAATTTATCAGTCCAGTAGTTTTTGAGTTTATTCATTACAAAAATACAAATCTGTACAATTTATAATAATGATGATGATCCACAGTAGCCCAAACAAGAGATGAATGGAGAGAAGGAAAAGAGGTATTCGCCCTGCAGTGGGACACAACAGGCTTTTAATAATAATGATGATGATAAGTTACCTACCTAAGTACCTATAAGTACATACCTACCTATTTGCTGAGAAGTCCCATTTTCACACAGAATGCCTACCTACATTATATGATTATAATGATTACCAGCTCCTCTGAATCCACCATCAGGTAAGCTCGTGGCAGAGAGCACTGGTCTAGACGTAGCGGACCCGCCGTCCGATCCGCCTAAGGTCGTGGGTTCAAATCCAGTTGTGTACCAAGTAGTTTTTCTGTAGAAAAATGTGTGTGCACTAAGCCAGTAAAACATCGTGAGGAAACCGGCGTGAAAGTTCGAGCAACACGTTGGTGTCAAGCGCCACGCAAAAAGGGCCCACTAGAAGCCTTGCGGAAACCAGCCCTCAGTGCCTTGCCTACCTTATTCATAATACCTAACTAATTATGCAGTAGATCTACAAAATCATGTAGGTAAATAAAACAAACATTCCACAGGATGGATGTTAGCAATGACCACTACTAAGCGGGCAAAGCCTGCCGCGGGCGGCCGCTAGTTCATAAAATCTATAATAGGTATGTATAGTACAGTCACGAAAAACGCCGTAAAGGCCCTAGTACACATTTGCCTGTGCTGGGCCAGGCTCCGCCAATGCACAATTGTAGACCACGATCACTTGGTGTTCACACATTGGCGCATGGCTCATTGCTGCCTGGCAAACCAATTGCGACGGACGTCGAAGTAATTACGGCTGCGGCTATTTACTTTGAACGATCAGATTTGATTCAAACTTTGCACACCTGTCAAAGGTCGATGACAATGCAATAATATGAAAAAAATATATATATATAGTTTAAAAAACTAAAAAAAAACACTTTTATATCTAATTGAACTAAAAAGTTAAAAATAAAACTGTAAAAAAAAAAACAAAAGTGTTCTATCCCGGTCAGCGGCCGGTGACGAACTGAACATTGGCCGATTGTGTAAACACCACAGGCCAGGCTACGCCACGATTCCTTTGAAGTGTGCCCAAAAAACCGACAACTCCCCGATTGCGCGCCATGCTTGCCGCCAACATACACCAATACCCGCCAATGTCCGCCAACATACACCAATACCCCCTGTACACATTGGCGTTGGCGTGTAGTGGGCCAGCATGGGCAAATGTGTAGAGGCACCTTTAGATGCTTGATACTAACTATTATCTATTCTGTGACGTTACCGTGTCATCATAGTAACTACTAGCGTATCTGTAATTCGAAAATATCTTAGAGTCACGAAATCTAACATCATCATCACCCTATCCCTGTCGTAAGAACCGCCCATTTTTTATTTTTTTACCTAATTGCATCCGGTAGATGCCAAGGTAGGAGAAGATTTGACTTCCGTAAAAAAAAGTTTGCTAAATGTTTGCTAGTGTGTATCATCAACTTATTATTATAAAATGATGAAAGCTTTAATTAAAATTCGATGATAGATAAATGCAGTGAGATTAAACGTAATTAAGCTTACAAAGAAAGAATAAAGAAAGAAAATGAACAAAGATAGTGGAATATTACAGAAAACTTTAACCCAGAAAGTACAAACAAAAATTAAAAAAAAGTTTTGATAAACATGCCGTGATGAATATTGCGTAAATTTAAGAGCGCCGAAACAAAAACTTACCGAACAAGACAAGACCGATTGATTGAGTTGTTGAGATTGAGATTGAGATTTGAGATCGACGTCGACGCAACGCAAGTCGCAAACACACAACACAGCCACAGCAGACAGATGACACTGACTGACAGGCAGAAGACATTAGACAGCAAGTAAAATGAAAGAAGACAGTGACAGACAAATCCGACATGACTGCTGACATGACATGACAGCACCAGCACAACTCACATTGTGGATTTTTTTCGAGGCGTTTTTACTGGGTGAGCTGGGGTGAGCATAGACCATAGACAATCTAACACAGGGGTAAGATTAGTTTTCTGTCATTTTTGGAAGTCACATAGATTTTTCATTTTAATTGATTTTCAGGTGTTATTTTAAATTCTGTTGTGTAATTTCAGTGGTATTTTAACCAACATTACTTTAGGTAGGTATTACTTTAGGTGCATACTGTAGGTGCATCCGGTGCAATATTAGTAGATAGGTATAAGATATTTTTAGCCTAATTATTATAGCCGAAATTCGAAAAAGTTTAGATATTCATTAGTTTTTAATTTTTTCCAAATCCTTAAGTAACGCATTAGATTAAATATCTGTAATGTTATTTTATAAGTGAATAAATTGAAATTAAATTAAATTTAGGTCTTAGCTCAAAGTTTTAAAGGTGACATTCTGATTTGATCGAAACTGTTTCTGAGGGTTTAGAAAAAAAAACGACCACCATTTGTTTTTAAAGCCAATTAGAGCTGATTTCTCTATTGACTGACTTGACTTGAGTAAAACCTATTTTATATAAATAATACTCGTATACCCTCAATAATCGACACCGGCAAATTGATCCAAAATGGACAGATCCATTAATTAAGAAGACGAAGAAAACTACATTCTACATAGCGCGGCGCGGTGGCCATCGTTGACTGGCGCGGCGGAACCAAGGGTAGAACTAATTTCCTCTATTTTTCTCTTTTTCCCGCCTTCGGTATCGATCTTGCCACTCACTCCCTCCCGCTTTGCCGACACTCCCCGCGCGCGCCGTCTCCTCTTCCACCACCCCGTGCTCGCTGCTCGTTGCGTTGCCGCTCGCACGCAGCAGGTAGTTAAAACAAGATTATGTGGGAAAAGTGTAAATAATGAGATGAAGAATGATGGACAGTGTTTTCGAGTCTTTTGTAGATTTCTTTTATTATTACTACTAGTAATGCATTATGTAATCATTCCATTTATAGTTATATCAGATTATTACACCTACGAGACTGGGTCTAATGTACTATGCTAATGTTTGTGTCGGTCGAGTATTGATTCGTCAAAATTAGAAAGGTACGTATCTTTACAATTATTTATTTACAGTTTTATGCACACGAATGAATTAATTTGCTATTTTAATGCTTCTATATTTCATTACTTCAAATACTGTGTTGACAAAATGATTGAAATAGACTAAAATGTTATTGAAATATCAGGAAACACTTAGGATATTGAGTTTTGAAGCATATTCATAACTTTCCATTTCATCAAATTAATTATGTGGGTGTATAAACAGAAATTCTGTAAGAAAAGATCTGGGTGTTTGTTAATCAGTATTAAAATAAATCCCCTCTCTGTTTGCGGAATTAAAATAATAAAAAAGTAAATAATTATTTCAGTCTTGTGTCATTAGACCAAAACAAGTATTGAAACCAGTTTCCAAACTACACATTAGACCGCTTCCAAAACCTCAGTCTGTGGTCAAAATGATAAGAGAAACCTCATGGCTACTTCAGAAAAAAGGTTAGTCAATATTATTTTTTTACATAACAGTATGTTTAATTACATTGTAGATTTTTACATACATGTAACTACATACACTCATAAGCAAGCTAATTTATTTACCTTGCTAGTCTCTCACACTGAGTAAGACATAATATTCAATTTCATTATTGCTTCAAGAATAGTCAATAAATAATAGTACCCAAAGAAAACCACAAGGCCTATCATATTGCAATATTTACATACTTTTATGGTCAATTTTGTACCCTTTGGGCGATCAAACAAACTCACATGTATACTATTTTTGACAGACAGATGTTCTCAATTCAGCTGTTTTGTTTTGAAAGGGCAAATATGAAATATTTTAGTCTTTTTAAAACTTATTGCCTACTTACATTTCAAAAAAGGAATGTATGGTTCTTTCATACATGCTTCTGACATTAGATTATAGATTTTGTAGGAGATATAAATGCATATATAATATAAATATTGTGGACAATCACAAGCAATACAGTCATACAATTATTGTTGTACAATATAAATTTTACCAAGGTATCATTAATGATTAGCTAAGCAGCTATTCATTCTGTTTTGCATTGTATTGTATGCAACTGTATGTGTGAGTATTTCCCTTAGACTTGTGACAATAGTGATTTCTTTTTTCCCCGTGACTCATTACTTCCTAACTTGTAAACAATAGTGGTTTAATTTTTTACCTGTGACTCGTAACTAACTTTTTTTTAACATCTTCAAATAAAAAAACAGGTGGTTCTCAATTTGGTTGTATTGTTTTTAAATGTTTGATAACTCATAACTTTGTCATTATGAGCCGATCTGAAAATTCTTGCCACACATTTTACAACAAAGAAAATGTCATACTTACCTACAAATTATTTTCTATAGGCACGCCGTAGCTAGGGAGGGGTGGGCATTGTGGGGCAATGCCCTACCTTAAAAATACCAAAAATAAAGATACATTTGTTTTTTTAACCGACTTCCAATCAAAAAGGAGGAGGTTCTCAATTCGGTTGTATTTTTTTTTTTTTTTTTTTTTTTTTAAATGTTTGTTACCGCATAACTTCGTCATTTGTGAGCCGATTTGAAAAATTATTTTTTTATCTGAAAGGTACTGCTTCCAGATTGGTCCCATTTTAATTTTATTAAAATCGGTGTTGCCATTTTTTTTTAAATAATTTTTTTAATGTTTGTAACTGCATGCCTCCGTCATTTATGAACCGATTTAGAAAATTATTTTTTTATTTGGAAGGTTATTCTTACGTCCAGATTGTCCTAAACAAATTTGATTAAAACCGGTTTAGCCGTTTGACAATGAAGTCGGTTTCTCAGTTTTTTAAACTTATAATTATTTCTATAACCTAACAGAAGTTATTTGTCTACGAATAGTTATTGTAGGTGTAAGGTGTGTGTTGTAGTTATTGTGTTATTGTATAGTTAGTTATGGTGATCGGGGTATGGAGCCCGTGCTTCGAGGGCTGATTTTTTTTCTTCCGCCCTAACCAGTGCTTCCCTACCTCAAATTCGACTCTAGCTACAGCCCTGCCTAAGGTTACTTCTGTTGAGTATTGATTGCCAGAGAATTGAATTAAGTAGGTACTACGGTCTACGGTAGTGCGTAGTAAAACACGTATGGATGGACATTCTCGGAATTTTGTTATTGTACAACCTACCTAGGTGCTTAAAATTCGCGGCCCATATGGTGACGTCATTGGTTCTTTTGGCAACACATAATTAAGTAGGCATTTGGTACTTCAAGGTTGCACGCACTCTTTGAGGAAAACGCTCAATATAATAGGAAAAGATTTAAAAAAAAATGTACCCCCAATAAAAACGCGGGCGCAGTTACGCGGAGGTACCTACACAAGGATACGCATCAGACTATGTATATACACTGCTAGCTCTTATGTCTTTGCGGTAAGCGTCATTTTTCTTTGTTTTTAGGTCTCTTTTTTTATACGAGAAAATAAAATAATACACGACAACATAAAATAGTTATAAAAATTCTAAAGATTACGCGCGATTGTTTTTTTTTTAATGTAACAAGCTGATGTAACAAGCATATGGCCCACCTGATGTTAAGTGGTAACCATCGCCTATAAAAAAGCAATGCCTCGTAGGTCACGCACATCAGGAACGTGCCCTACGATGCACTGTCCTGCGTCCATCAACTGGAGGCATACAGATATTCAGCCTCACGTGCCAGTAATTTCACCGGCACCCACACCCTTCAAACCGAAACACAGCAATGCTGCTTCACGGCAGAAATAGGCATGGTGGCAACTTGATCTCTATCCTACTGTACAGACTTCGCTAGTATTCTTTATATCTAATACTAGCAGCCCGTCCTATTCCGTCTTTACCATAAGGGCACACGGGGCCCGTGCCCAGGGCCCCCATTCTCAGGGGGCCCCGAAGGACCGACAATTTCTGCACATTCATTCTCAAAACATTTTTGTCGGGCACATTACATTTTTTTCACAATACTACGCCATTATAGCCTACTGTATTTGATTACCTATAATAAATGGCTATGCTTAGTAAAAAAATGTTATTCTAATTAGCTTTTATTACTTTCCAAAAGGGCCCCAAATTCTTGTGTGCCCAAGGGCCCCAGCCTAGTTTAAGACGGCCTTGAGCCCGTCCCGGCTTCGCACGGGGTAGACAATATTGTTGTACTTTATTTTGTTCTATCGCTAATAGTTTTGGCAGCGCATTCGACGAAAGACATTTTAAGACTCATTTTTCTACACCTTCGGTTACATTGTTCAAATTTTACCAAGAATCCCTAATTTTTTTCAAAATGAAATGTAGCCTATGTCAAATTGGAAGAATGTAGGTAGCATTCTATTAGTGAAAGAATTTTTTTAAATCGGCCCAGTACTTTTTGAGCCTATTCATTACAAACATACAAAAATAGGTACAAATCTTTCCTCTTTATAATATTAGTGTAGATGTAGATTTATAGACAACCCGAAAACGAAAACGTGGTTCTTGGCACGCGACGCTTGTGCGTGCTATTAACCACGTCTTCGTTTTCGGGAAACCAACAGGGAAACAGCAGGAAGTTCCTTAACTTATAGCCATTGTCAGATTTGCCTCCTTTCTTTGTCATTTCATTATTATGATATGTCATTGCCATCGTAAAGTAATGTTAGTGCGTAGTATTGTTTTGTAAATTGCGATGTATTCAAAGCTTATGGGCTTAGGGAACCAGATAACCGTTAAAATACTTATTTTACACTTTTTGTAAAAACATTTCATTGGCAAACATTCCACTGGCATTTTCATACTTAAAGATTTTTATGTCCCAAAAGTTAAGAGCCGAGCGAGATTTCATACACAGTTGCAGGATTTTTTTCATACATACTCGTAGTTTACAAAGCGTTACGCTTAGTTAATTTAGCCCTGTCACTGATGTGGTAAGACACTGATTATCTTTTAGAGCTCTGCTTCATGGTGCCATGACGAAGTCGCCAGCTACGTATCCAAGCAGTTAAAAATGCGCACATCTAAGCTTTCTGCGGTGGCGCTCAGTGAAAACATACTTTTTATAACGCTTTTATTAGCTTCACCTGTATGTATGTAACCGTCCTCTTTGAGCTCGATTTTGTCCTACTTTGAACGATCAGATTTGATTCAAACTTTGCACATCTGTCAAAGGTCGATGACAATGCAATAATATGAAAAAAAAAATGAAAAAAAAAGTAAAAAATAAATTATAGTTTAAAAAACTAAAAAAAACGCTTTTATAACTAATTGAACTAAAAAGATAAAAATAAAACTGTAATAATCAATTGAAAAAATTATATTATTGTACAAAAAGCGTTTATTTATCAATAGTTTATTATATCTGAAGTTATTATAAAAAGCACCCCACGCTTTTTTGTACAATTTTTTTGCACTATAGCGTCCTACGGGACGCTATAGTGCAAAAAAACTTACGAGTAGGGGCATGAGTAATCAAATCACCAATTGCCCCTGACGCTATATAAATCATCTACAATCTGCAAAGGCTTTTTTTTTATCTTTAGAGCTCTGCCTCATTATGACGCCACGCCGCCCATGGCGACGTCGTCGCAGGCACTATCTACCTAGTGCCTGCCTAGTACCTACTACCATCCTTAGTCTATGCTACTGCTAATTCGTCACCAAACCGCATACGTATATGGTGTCGCACGCGACGAGCCCACACTAGGATATCGTCAATTATAATAATGTAGTTATAGGCTTGTAACGAGGCAATAAATGTTTATTTATTATCAAATCAAACATTATTGCGATTGTAAAGGTGGAATTTCATTGAGCAAACCCGTGTGTAGATATAGTTGTGTGTGTCCGCAATATTGTTTTCATCCCCCCATCTCGTGTGCAAACATATTTCACTCGTAGTATTTCACCTCACCTCTTTTGATTCCCTCGCTAACGCACAGGATTCTAATGCCTAATTGAACCACTTGTTACACCACACATATTATTTATTTAATTTTGTTTTTTTTGGGGGCAATAGGTATATTTTTTTGCTCATCTTTGCTCGATATTGATAACGGCAACAGGTACGCGCTTGAAATATTCGTCGTAATTCCGGGTTACATTATTCACTTTAAGAATAAATAATTAAATGAAAATTGCAATTTATATTTAACTTCCAACGATCTTCACAATTATTTAGTCATCGGTTCATTCAGTTGGGGTTAACCTTTATTTTAGTACATACTATTTATCTTAAACCTTTAAACGAGAAAATCTTGTATATATATATATATATATTTAGGATCTCGGAAACTGAGCCAACGATTTTCATGAAATTATGTATACGGGGGTTTTCGGGGACGATAAAACGATTTAGCTAGGATTCATTTTTAGGAAATGTCCCCTTAATTGTAAAGTAAATAATCAACTTTATCATAAAATCATAACTCCTAGCGCCATCTGTTGATTAAGTCATGAGTTAGTGGGACAGAGATCGCCATCTATTGACGAGTAGTGGAGTTTATTATTATGTCGGTAAGATCGAAAAATATTATAATTTAATCAGTATGTAAGTAATTCGTAGGTATTTAAATATAATTCACAACAACAGTTTACCAAAAAATAAATACCGAGCGAAGCTCGGGCACCAACTGCTAGTATGGGTTAAGCCGTCATCCTATAACTCTCTGCCTAACTAGCATTATTCAAGCAACTTTTATTGCTATGTTATTAGCTTTTTCAATGAATTACAGAGGAGACTTGTGAAAACAGCTGTGGAATGAAGTAATAGTAGAGTATTTGCATTTTAAGTATGTAGGTACTTGCTTGACAAGTCTGCTTGATGTTGTTAAGGCGGGTATACAATGGTTGGTTGAAAGAATCGCTAAATCGAAATATATAAAACTCTTACGCTACTGACTGACTGACTGACAATCAACGCAAACTAAACTAATGGTCCTAGGAGTATGAAATTCGGAGAGTAGATTCCTGGTGGTGGGTGCACTAAGAAAGGGATTCCCGGAACTCAACCCCTAAAAGTGTGCAGCGGGGGTTGAAGTTTATCTGGAAAAAGCTTTACATGAGCGTAGTAGCGCGGGATTCTACTAGTTTGTAATGTGTATATGTAATCCCGGATTATAGTTGTATAAGTTAAAGTCTTAGGGGCGTATGCAGAAATATAGTTTTAGTCTGACTCGAGCATAGGTTTTTGACATTTCTCAATGAAAATAAAAAAATATTTTATCATTACAATAATTTTCAAATTTTTCCCTCGCTCTCCTGCGCAGAAAGCAGAGCTACTACACAAAAAAATAAAAAAATATTTTTATTTTATAGTGTAGCTTAGGGAAAACCTACTCGGTTCGTAACTTTTGGATACCTAATTATAAAGTTACAACTCATTGTTTAAATTCGATTGTTTTGTTTTGCTAACTGACATTGTGATAATTTAGCGTCAAACATTCCGTACCGAGTTAATTAGGAGTAAACAAAAAAACCCACTTCATGAGGATAAAAATATTGAGCAAGCTGACGACTCACACAAAAACAAATTAGCGTTAGTGTAAGTTTTCAATTTAATCTACAACACAGATAATCAGTTTTATTCATAAATATTTTAATACCTATACCTATTCAGGGTACCTGAAGGGTTTTATTTAACAAATCCCAATTGACCTTATAAATTTTTGAAAATTTACCTTTTCAAAAAACGTTTCCTATATACAATCCAACAGTCTTAGGCCTTGCGCATATCTAAGCGTTCTGCGATGACGATCAGTGACAACGATATTTGACAGCGTTTCACTGATCGTCATCGCCTAGATGTGCGCAGGCCTTAAAGTCCAAAGGCTAACAAAACCACCAGTTTTACGCGACCAAACCCAGAACTGGGTTCATAACAAAAAAACGGTACATAATACTACAATTTGTTATAGTGGTTAAATATAAGTACCTATACCTATACTTGTATTTCATGTAAATGGTATTATACCTACCCGTTTTAATTAAGTAATACAAATACAAAAATAATTTAAATAACTAATTATCGTCTTTAACTTAATTAGGTGCCTATTATTATTTATACCACTATGTTATCTTAACATTTAGGTAAAATAATAATATTATAGTAATTGGCATACATTTTAATTTTAATTTTAATAAGTCAAATGAGGTATCTTATTTTATAACCTATATCCTCTCCCACGGCTGGGCATAGGTCTTTTTCAAATCCCTTCAACCTTTTCTACTCCTTGTCGTTTTTCAACATCTTATCTCGAAAATGTCAGCGTTTTCGAGATCGTCCAACGCTTTATCGATAACACCGTGCAATCTTGCATTTAATAGTTCTTGGTTAATTAATGTATAGTTATGCTGTGGCACTGTTTTGTATGGTGTGTACAATAAGACATTGTCCATTAAATCATTTAATACTAAGCCATACTTAACTCCAGTGTGGCGGCATTTCAACTTAATACGTGAGGCATAGACAAGAATTCATAATCCATACTCTAAGAATCTCCCTGTGCGTGTCTGAGACTGTCCATTTGATTTAGTGCCCATTAAAAACAATAATGGCTCCAAAACCAGATCATCCTTACGCATGGAGTCCAAATATGGAGACAGAAGTTCTACTATACAAGATACATGCAATGGCCGTTGATCGCCAGTGTATGCCAGCCTTACTCCCAGAGTCGTGTACAACCTCAAGTAGACAGGCAGTGCGTTGCGGTCTGTTGCCTTCGACGCAAGTTTCCAATCGATTTCCCCAGACGCTTGTTTTTATTTGTTTCGTGATAAAGTGACCTCTATCTTAAACAAATTGCGATTGCTCTAGAAAGTTCTAGGTAAGTTACAAAAATAAGTAATATTATGTAAATTCGGTTTGTCCAACGTTTTCCTTATGGTAATAATTTTTGTCATGGTGACGTGGCTTTCCAAAATTAAAATGTTCAAAGTCAAACCTTGTTTAGTTATAAACACAAAACAAACCAATACGTTTACAAACGTAACCGAATGAAGTGAAAGTGTTTTGTGAATAGTCGCACGCGCATGTTATCATCAAACGCCGCCGGTGATAAAATTTTGATCTATTCTTAATTCAATCAGTTTTAATTTAGAAAATGTTTTTTGTGTAATTTCTTTAAAAGTGTCTTGATAATGCATAATAAACAAGATTAAAACAACTAGTACCGACAATAATAATATGTCGCATTATAACCTTGGCCTTGAAGATTTATGTTTGCGGGAAATAAAACAAGTTTTTGAGCTCGCGATGTTGAATTTATGTAAACAAATAGTAACGTAGCCTAAAAACCTTATTTATCAATTATACCATAGATTCTTACAGCCAAATTAAAGATTTAGCATTATTGGCCAGTTTATAATTCTAACAACTATTTCACACTATATTTTCTATGGTTTGTTGCAATAATTCTTCATCGAATTCGGCTAATGAATATGTTAGGTACTGTACTGTTACTATAAGATAACTTTGGGTCTAATGTTGTTGGAATACCTAAAATAACTAAATCTTAATCCACTTCGTTGGTACCTAAGCAATTGCATGTTACTATTTTGCTGCGGAAATTCGAATTTTGCTTCTTTTTTTTCGGTCCGTCCATAGGGTAAAAAGCAGCCAAGTGCGAGTCGGACTCGCCCATGAAGGGTTCCGTAGCACGACGAACTACAAGAACCTTTATATATGTTACTTGATGTAACATAATAAGGTTCCTGTAGTTCGTTGAAAGGTAAATTGCGGTTTACGGTTTATGACGTATAAAAAAAAAACTACTGACTAGATCTCGTTCAAACCAAATATCGTTGAAAGTTTACATAGTAATGTACAACATATATTTTTTTTAGTATTATCATTCTCTTACTTTAGAAGTTAGGGGGGGGGGGGACCAACTTTTTTCCAATTTGGAAGTGTCTCTCGCGCAAACTATTCAGTTTAGAAAAAAACTATATTAGAAACCTCAACATCATTTTTAAAGACCTATTCATAGATACCCCACACGTATGGGTTTGATGAAAAAAAATTTTTTGAGTTTCAGTTTCAAGTATGGGGACCCCCAAAATTTATAGTTTTTTTTCTATTTTTGTGTAAAAACCTTAATGCGGTTCACAGAATACATCTACTCACCAACTTTCATCAGTCTAGCTTTTATGGTTTCGGAGAAAAATGGCTGTGACACGGCCGGACAGACAGACAGACAGACAGACAGACAGACAGACATGACGAATCTATAAGGGTTCCGTTTTTGCCATTTGGCTACGGAACCCTAAAAAGGGACCCTAAAGAGTCCGCTGTCCCGCCGTCTGTCTGTCTGTCTCTCAGTTTGTTTGTTTGTGTCTCTGTCTGCCACAGATAGTTGAAATTTTCCCAAATAAATGTATTTCTGTTGCCGCTACAACAAAAAATACTTAATGAAAAACATAAAAAATAAATATTTAAGCGGGCTCCCATACAACAGCAGTTTTTTTTCTCGTGTTTGCTCGATATTGATAACGACAACAGGTAGTTGAAATATTCATAGAATATATAGTTATTTATTCACTTTAAAAGTAAGTAATAAAATAAAATATGAATATTCAATTTTGAAGGGGGGTTCCCATACATAACAGACATGATTTTTACGCCGTTTTTATAGTTCATCGCATTTGGCCGGTTTTTCTTAAATACTTAACAAAACGGGTTGTTGTGATTTTTAGCTGCTTGCTCCAGATTTTGTTAAATTTATAAAAAAAATATTTTATCGACAAATTCAACAATTCAACTTTCATAGCCACCACTTACGAATATGTATAATCAAAATCCTTGCGCAAATAACTAAACTTTGGGAGCTTAGGATCTAGGGATTTTCCTGAAAGTTTTTTCTGATTCCCAGCCTGATGAATTAATGAATTTTTGATTTCATTTGATTCATTGAACCGCTTTAAATTGATGGTATTTAAGTTTTTATTTGACAGACATATTACAATGAGCCCCTTTGAAAAATCACTCCTCAATTTACCTACCTCTCCAAAGCCTTCAATACGGTTATGTACAGTGACTTTGGGGCAAGCAGGAAGCATCGGGCCTACCGGCTGAAGTTTCTTTCATTCTTTTCATACCTACTATCATTATCAGCAAGAACGGTGGGCGGGCGCGCTATCGCAGGCATAGTATGGCTCATTAAAGTGTGGCGTACTGCAAGGCGGAATCACGTCTCCTCAACTATTTAACCGTTATGTTAATGATCTCATTGTTGATTAGCAGCACTGCAATGAAATGGGTTGTTATTATGATGAAGTGTGCGTAAATAATAAATAATATTAGTTACGTGGACAGGACGCAAATTTATCGAATCGCATCACCATCAGTCTGTCAGATGTCAGATCAGTCAGATGGAAAAGTCTAGTGCTGGACATAGGCCTCCCCTATACACAGATACTACCCCTATACCTAGCTAGAGCTTAGTAAAAGTCGATGGATGTCATAAAGTATTGCACCTTGAGTTTAGGTATCTCGCAAAGCAATTAGCTTTTTTAACAGTCTTCAAATAAAAAGGATGTTCTCAATTCGGTTGCTTTTTTTAATTTTTTTTATGGCTTATTTTTTTCATTTATGAGCCAATTTGAAAAAATATATTATCAAAATCGGTGCAGCAGTCTGGCCATGAAGTCGGTTTCTCAAGTTTTTTAAGCTTCACTGGTTTCCGATTTGAAAAAAATGATTCAATGTTGTTTTGACACAAACCAAAGCCAGCAGCAAGCTCAGCCGTAGATTGAGTTGGTTCCGCTTCTACTGCCACTACTACTACAATATTGTTCTGTCCAGGTGATGTGCCTTTTTTTTTTTTTACAACTTATAGGATAACGCTTGACCGCAATCTCACCTGATGTTAAGTGATGATGCGATCGACGGTGTAGCGCGCTCACTTAGAAGATACCTATTCACTCTTTTTTTGAAAACTCCCAAAAGGTATTCGGAAAAATAGACGCCGGCAACGAGTTCCACTCTTTAGCTGTCCGCATTATAAAAGTGGAGGCAAAGCGCTTAGTGCGGGAAGAAGTTGTATCAACCATGAATGGATGCCGTCTCCGTACGTCTAGTGGTCCGGTGATGGAATGGGGATGGGGGAACCAAGTTGAAAAGTTCCTGGGCACACTCGCCGAAATGTATCCTGTAGATTCTACAGGATACATTTCGTGCCCATAAAGTAGCTGGCTTATCGGTGTTCTACAGTGTAGAAGACCGATAAGCCAGCTACTTTACGACGATGCTCGAGACTAAGGAGTTTAGCCTTAATCGCAGACTAACTAATTCGCGTTACGCCTAGTCAAAATATATTGCCTTCAATTCGTCGTTGTTGACAATGGTTAGCAGCCGACCGTGACTCATTCTTCAACTCAAAATTCCCAGATTTAAAACCATTGGACCAATAATGGACCGTGTTTATGCATGCGATGCCCATTCCCATCGTTAATGACATGTGTCCCATTGTTTTCGCAGCGGTATTTCCCCGTAGGAAATCATATTAAAAATTTGTACGGATTCTCAGTTTATCCATGGCGCCAAAAACTATTACAATTTCCCAAAAACAGAAATATTCTAAAAACAAATGACTGAATTTGATATAATTATTATGATTAACTCGGCTTTCGAATAAAATTTATTTGAATTTCAAATTGCGCCCTAATCCACAGATAAATGAATCTGAAAATGCTGATTATAGAATCACCAATTTATCAAATTATTTAGTCATATAAGCCTCCTATTTCATCCCATTGTTGGGCAAAGGCCTCCCTCCTGGTCCACAGTGCGCCCAGAACTTGGAAGTGACCTATTATTACCAATATTAAATAATCAAAGAAACAAAACTATCTCTAAGAAAATACTTTCGTAGCAATAAGGAGAAATGCTTTTTGGCAGCAGTGATTGTTTCCGGGGCCACTGACTCTTCGTCCTTCAATATTTCATATAAACTGTAGATAAAATAAAGGAAATGAATAATAAGATGTAGGCAGTAGGCACCATGACAGAAAGAAATAAAGCTTTGTTGACTGCACATGGTAACAAGGCAACACGATATACATTTCAGACAAAACAAAGGACAGAGTGACACAAACACTAATAATATTACTACTATTTACCTAAGTGGTTTTCGTACTAAGTAAACTATTAAGTAGGAAAATGTGTTAGGATCAAAATTACCATCATCATCATCATCATCCACAGCCCGACTTCGCCCACTGCTGGGTATAGGCCTCTCTCTGTATGTGCCACTGTTGCCGGTCTTGTGCCAATCTCCTCCAGGTCTTGCCTGCGATGTTAACCACATCGTCTGCCCATCTTGCCGCAGGGCGACCAACGCTTCTATAGCCAGCTCTTGGACGCCGCCGCGCCGGCGCCGTTCAGTCAAATTACCATGCCTCAAGCAAATAAATTATTTCATTTCAATTATTTTTTTGCTAATCTATGCGCAATCGAATTGCACATAGATATGTATAGTCATTTTATATATTCCAAAAAGCCGAAGCGTGCGACCGAGAAGTTGTTTCGCGGAGTTCAGCGTCTTAACAATTTGAACACAATAGTCACCTTAATGTTTCGGTTTTACGAGACTTTGTGTGCGACATGTTAAACGCAAATTAATATATGGTTATTAATAAATTGATATATGGTTTGTTTATCTTCATTCCCTCATTTTTAAGTGTTTAAACTCAAAATACTTAATTTATTATACTTACTAATTAATACTATTGTAAAATATTGTGAACATGTCAAATTGCGGAGCTCTAAAGCCACTTGAAGGCCTCTATCATAGTTGAACAAATTAGTCAAAGCAAACAATATAATTTGACTGCTAATAAAATATGTAGGTATGCTGTTATTATTTATTTCATTGTGTACAATAAAGAGTTTATCTATCTATGATAAAATAATATATAAGATTTACGTCAGTATCAGAATTTTTGGGCATTTGAAAACTACATTTTCTTATCTTCTATCTTTAGGATCTCGATTTCTTATCGAATATGAAAATAAGATAGCATACGAGATATTATTATACTTGGGGTTTTGTATCAGTTAAACGCTCCGTCGAGATGGAAGAACCCAGTAAGTTTTTGAATTACATAAATTATTCAGACGAATAAAAATTCTTTTCAACATCCTACAAAAACAAATGGTTGGTATCAGTGTGAATAATTCAAGAAACTATTTTAATTCATGCAAATTTGTGTTTCATGTGTCGGAAAGATACGTTTGTATGAGGACTTAAGAGTTCCTATCGTTATTAAATTCTTGTTTTTAACAGACTTCAAATAAAAAGAGTAGGTTCTCAATTTAATTGAATGTTTGCTATGGCATATTTTCTTCATTTTTAGACACGATTTGATAAAAATATATCTGAATAGTAATATTTCCAGATTGGTCTCATAACTTTTTATCAAAATTGGTTCCGCAGTTTGGCCATGATGTCGGTTTCTCAATTTTTTTAACTTCACTTGTATGCTTTATAAAGGCCTGCGCACATCTAGGTGATGGCGATCACTGAAAACGCTATCAAATATCGCTGTCAAATATGACAACCCAGACCAACCAGAGACAGAGCCAGACAGCTCATGACAGGGCTCTGTCTGGCTCATGAGCTCTGTCTGGCTCTGTCTCTGGTTTTGGTTTTGAGTCTGTGTGAGTGCTCACCCATATGCTGTGTGTGTGACGTTTTGACGTAGGATTGATTTAGTCAACACTCACACAGACTCAAAACCAGAACCAGAGACAGAGCCCGAGAGCTCATGGTACTGATCGCGCCAGTTGAATAAATAAATGCATTTTTATTTTTTTGTACTATTATTACTGTAAATCTACAGTTTTCTTCAACTTAATATAGCTTGCCTCCAATAAAAAACAATATAAAAGCCAACTACACTTATTTCAGCATACAATTTTTACTCTAATCGCCCATAAATGGTCATACAAAAATCTGTTTGTATGAAATTCGATCAACCATAATCTTAAACAAGTAGGATACTGTCTTCACAAAATCTTTCTTTATTCTTTATTCTTTATTCTTTATTGTACACACATACAGATGATAGATAAACATTATAAAGCGGGCATGTACAGAGGCGAGCTTAACCCTAAATAGAGTTTTCTACCAGCAAACCTTGGATCTTTTTATCATTTATCATTGAAATTCTCATACTTCTGATCTTAATCTTGAAATGTTATTGATTTGTAGCTTATCATAGTATGAGGGGGTACGTGATGATTTCTGCAATATGGTCAGCGTATACATTGTAGACACCAAGATATGAGCTTTTTTTTATACAACCAGCTGAATGGAACAAGCATATCGTCCACATGGTGTTAGTGGTAACTATCGCCTTTAACAAAGCATTGCCGTGTAGGTCACGCAAGTTAGGAACGTGCCCTACTATACTGCCCTGTAACCATCTTGTCTCTGTAACTTGAGGCATGTTTGATGTTCAGCCACACGTTCTAGTAATTTTATAATGAGCTTTAGGTGTTTATTTATTTATTTATTTACTTAATATAGATGTTATCTTAACAGCTGCCAAAACGATAACACTATCACAAAAAAAAAAAAGTGTTGTCGCTTAATCAACTGAATTTATTCTCTGGTTGTAGAGATAAGTCTTACATAACGAAACTATATAATTTGTGTCTCCTCTTTTCAGAATCAGAAAAGATGGCGAAGCCTGGCCCGACGGGGAAGCTCCTCTACGCCGTGGGGGCAGCCGTACTCGGCATGCTGCAGTTCGGTTTCAACACAGGTGTCATCAACGCCCCGAAAAGCTTTATCGAGGCCTTCGTCGACGAAAATGATTATCCGAACCCCTCTTTCATCTTCAGTGTCATCGTTTCTATATTCGCATTGGGCGGTATGATCGGCTGCCCTCTCGCGAGCTGGACGACCGAGAGATATGGACGAAAATACGCTTTGCTGTTCAACGCCATGTTTGGAATCATCGGTGCTACGCTCATGGGCTTCAGTAAGACCGCGAGTTCAGTACCCATGCTCATTATAGGTAGGTTCTTGATTGGCGTCAACTGCGGATTTGCGACCACGGCATCACCTACGTATGTGTCAGAAGTGGCACCGGTGAATATGCGCGGCGCGTTCGGGACGGTCAACCAACTTGCTGTTGCTTTCGGTCTCGTCGGCGCACAGATCTTAGGCATTGGTAGCATCCTCGGCACCGCGGAAGGCTGGCCCTGGCTTCTTGGTCTAGCCGTGGTCCCGGCAGCTTTACAGACCGTGATGCTTCCATTTGCCCCCGAATCGCCCAGATATCTGCTTCTTAGAACGCGTGACGAAGGAAAAGCTAGAGTAGCCTTGTCCATAATCCGCGGAGGTGCGGAAATAGAAAACGAAATCCAAGATATGCTGGAAGAAGAACGCGCGGCACAACAGGAGGAAAACTTTACGATAATGGATTTGTTCAAGATAAAAGCCTTGCGGGCGCCGCTGATGATTGGAGTCGTTATGCATTTATCCCAACAGTGGGGTGGTATTAACGCGGTTCTGTATTTCTCAGTAACTATTTTCCAACGTGCTGGTTTAGACATAGAGACAGCTAGGCTGGCTGCTATAGGTGTGGGTAGCGTTCTGTTTGTAATGGCGCTGGTCTCGATACCTCTGATGGACCGTCTCGGTAGACGAACTCTACAGCTTGGGGGTCTCGGAGGCATGACTGTATTCTCAATTCTTATGACAGTAGCCCTTGTGTACAAAGAGAACAGTGTTATGAGCGTGTTTGCGATTGTATTCACTTTATTGTACGTAGCATTCTTCGGAGTAGGTCCGAGCTCTATTCCCTGGATGATTTTGTCGGAGATGTTCACACAGGGAGCGAGAAGCGCTGCCGTTAGCGTCGGGGCACTTGTTAACTGGCTGGCCAACATGATCATCGGTCTTATATTCCTTCCGATGGAAGAGGCGTTGGGTGACTACGTATTCCTGCCATTTACTGGATTATTAATTATATTCTTTATTTACACGTACTTGAAACTCCCTGAAACTAAGAATAAAACGATCGAGGAGGTCACAGCTCTCTTTAAATAGTAGCTCGATTAGCTTTAAGATCTTCGTATGTAAGTGTTTAAAGTTTTGTATTGCACAATGTTTTACAACAAATTATACCTAATAATCACTTTTGTTGAATTTAAAGATTTTAATGGCATTTTGTCAATAACAAACCTAATATAGTTGAAACATCTACCTTATTGATATTAACTATGTACTTATACACCGTTGGATATTGTAATTTGTAACTGACGGGGGTAAAGATGGTTGTATGTATTAAAATATATTTCCAGTTTCTTTATTGGCCTGTAATCAAACTTGAACTGTATGTCATGGGGATGAAAGTAGTGTGATTAACTAAAATAATAATTAATGGTTTTGATGTTAAATCATCAAACTTATAAACTGTTGTCTATAAAAGTGGCCTCACTATTATGTAGTAAGTATAACCTACTTATAATAATGAATTTGTTTTGATAATGGTCCTCAATTTCTACATTTCTATTTAAAAATGTGTGAATCTAGTGAACGAAAAATAAAGGGGAGAAATATACATTAGCAGAAGTAGAATAATATTTTCTCTAGGAAAATGTTGAAAACCAATGTTGTACTAAGAAAGGTTACTATTTAAAAATGTTAAAACGTATTGAGTATTATGTCAAGAGATACTTGCTCAACTTCTAACATTCCAGTCAAAAGTATTTATTCATTATTTTATTAAATAAATTTTCAAATGATAAGTGAATTTAAGCGCCAATTCCACGTGAACAAGCCAAGACACTTGCCCAACGCCTTGTTTAATAGGCAGCTTTTTGCAACAGACCTACATTAGTAGTTAGTACATACAATTTATGTGATTTATACTAACTTCTGTTTCACTTATAGTAATCATTTTATGGATTACATTCATAGTTGTCATTCTGTTATCCTTTTACTAAAATAAGATAATAATTTTTCATAGGTAGGTTTATACTGTGCCTTGTGTCATTGAACCTTTTCTTAAAAACAAATTCAAAAATACTTGTTTACTTCAGTAAAATTTGATGTAGAACTTTTGAAAACCAACATTTAGGTGCTATAAAATCACCATGTCGTTGATTATTTTCAGTGAAAAGCTGACAAATATAACAGCGATATTTGATAGTGTTTCAGCGGATCTCTGTCGCTTAGATGTGCGCAGACCTTTATTCCTCGATTTAAGATCTAGTTGACAAACAAGTTGCAGTGTGACGAGTCAGTCACGTGACTAACGGACGGACGAACGGCAAATATTAACTACAATGTGTCAAATTTCTTGTCAACTGGAAATTGGGTTGCAGGAACGCCTGTCAACAGAATCCTTGATTAGCCAGCATTTCAAGAAAAAGTTGCATGTCAAATCAGTTTCTGTTCTTGGATTAATTGACACGGAACCTTAGTTAACAGTTCTTTCTGCAACCCAATTGTATTTGACAATCCTGTTACTTTTTATACAATCTGTCAGCTGTGAAAAAGTTTGATCGAGCTTTCAGAATACGTCAGATCGCATTTCCATTGTTAATTTTCGTTCTGCGGTCACGCGGTACGTCTGTTAGAAAATAACTTGTATGTTTGATACTTCGCCTCTATTTATTCTAAAGTTTTAAATAGTTTTTAAGGACCACGCATCACAATCCTACCTCTAGAAATCCAGTGACTCGATAACAATTCGGAATCTATTTTGGTTTTAATTCCGGTGTTCTACAAGTAAGGACAGCGATAATGCCAATGTAGGTACCTACCATTTTAACATTTGTGCCCGGTACAAATATTAAAATGGTAGTTTTGCCATCGTTTGCCATCTTTAGTTGTAAGAGTTTTGTTATCATTTGAAATATTTATTATTTTTATTCATTAATATATATTTTTTTACATAAAATCAATATTTATTTACTTTACACAAAGAAACTTATAATTAAACAAAATGTACAAAATACACAAGAAACAGTTGAGCTATCTGCAGATCGTCACAAACGATCTAGAGATAGCTCAACTGATCCAAATCAGTGCCAGACGGAAGCGTCCCCAAGACGCTGGCGGCATTAATATATCTTGTGCATTTGATAGATATCAAGAAAAAAATATAAACAAGAATTTTATTGAATTATTGTTATTTTTGTGGAATTACATAATATTTTCTAAAGCCTTGCGCACATGTAGCGTTCTTCGGTGGCGATTAGTGAAACGCTGTTATATTGATGTGCGCAAAGCTTAACTTATTAACTAAAGAAATCAAAACTGTATAAACAAGTGAAGTTATGTTGTACAAACAATAATCAAACTTAATGATCAGGTTGTTATTTTATTTAAAATAAATATAAATCTTTCACAAACATGAACTTGCAATAAACGAAATGCACGTTTTTATAGTTAGTAGGAGTTTTATTATTATCCCAGTACAATATTGCACTTATACCAAAAACCGTATTATATCATGTTCTGTGATAATTCTGCACAAATAATACATACATAGCAATAAATAACATAAAAATGTATAAGGTATGTTACATCACAATATTTATCTGTTTATATAATATTCAGTTTTTTTGGGTCGGTTAATGTACACACTGATAAAACGATGCCACTTTTTTCCACTGAGAAATTTTTAAGGCCCATGTACACTGTAGCAGATAAATATTTCGATTATTACTTTTTTGATAATTGCTTTAAAGAGGAACATTTTCTGGCACTGCGGCGGCCGCTGCCGCGGCACGCTCGCTCGCCCTGTGTGTTATTTTTATATTCTAAAATAACCTAACCAATCCTAGTCGATCTGCCCTATAAAGTATCAAGGACAAGTTTAAGTAATTAGTACCAGAATAAAAAAACAAAAATCCGTGTTTGAATTGCTACAGTGTACATGTGGCTTAACTGGCAATAGCGGGGTGTACAATATCATGATGTACATTATCATCTCCCGTTTTTAAACGACATACATATAGTTGACTGTATATATGAATATGTAGTAGGTAATCTATACCTACTTACATCTAGAAAACTATTTCTAGTAAGAAATTGTAATTAGAAATAATATTATAATCTATGTAGGACTAGTTTTACATTCCACTTATTAAAGTATAGGTACTTATAACTATCTATCTAGTACATACCTACCTATTATAACCGTATAAAAATGTATATTCGCATTAAAATCATGGTTAAAAATGAGAAAAAATAGCTCGAATTTAATTCGTCTGTTAATAAATGATGATTAATTAATTTTTGGTGTTTCATATTTTCTGCAAACTTCTTTTATTTCTTTATTACGAACAATTTTTTTACCTGTTAGTCGGTATGCTATTCTGATTAGGTCCAAAGGTATTAAAGTGTATGCCATATCTATCACTCATAACGCTGTTTAAATCATTTTTAATAGATGCCAAAGGAGAGCACTGGTCGTCTAGTGGTAGCAGCCCCGCTTTCCGATCCCAGGTCGTGGGTTCATATCCAGTCATGTACCAATGAGTTTTTCTGTCGAAAAAATTATTGACACTATGCCAGTACTCTCAAACGGTGAAGAAAAACATCGTAAGGTAACCGGCATGTCAAAGAATCTAAAAAGTTCGAAATCATGTGTCGAGTGCACGAAAGGAGCCTAAATAATGTGCACAATCCAGAGAACACTATCCAACCCTAATTTAAGCAGAGCGGGGAATCAGATTAATTATTATAGCTGATTCTATAAACTATAAACATTTTTTATTGTTAATATATACTTAGAATAGGTACAATATAACACCCAGAGTCCCAGACAGAAAACAAAAATCTGCGTTCACCACACACACAACTATTTGTTCTCAGTGGGGATCGAATCCACGACCCACGGAACATCTAGGTACATCTAGGTACTATCAACTGATCTGAGAGGCCAGTCTTCTTACGCAAAATAAGTACCTATTTTATCATCTTTCATAGCCCTGACTGGCCGATTGCCTAGTTATCGCCACAAAGAGCTGAGAACAGCTGCAGAGCCTCCTGCTGGTCCTGGTCTTCCACTTCTCCATCCAGCCAGAAGGTTTCCATCATGCCCTTGCCTTTCACTTCGATGGGTCCTCGTTTTCGAAGCCTGAATCTGCCACACGGCAGTTGGGATGCTGTCTCCGAAGATAATTGAATGCGCCCAGGCTGAAAGAAATTGAACCAAATTTTTTACAAGCCACAGTACTAGGTGCCAGTTTAACGCGAAAAAGCCTAGAGAGGAACAGGCAAGAAGAGGGCAGGCCTGGTTTCTGTGCCACTAATGTATTTTATACTAGGTCATTTTGAATTAAATATAAAATACTAATGTATTTACTTATAATAATTATATATTTATAATATTTTATAATAATTCTGTGCGTAAAGGCCTGCGCACACCTAGGCCGCTGGCGACCGCGATCAATGAAACGCTGTCAAATATCGCTGTCAAATTTGACAGCGTTTCGCTGATCGCGTTCCCCAGCGAACAGGTGTGCGCAGGCCTTAATTCAATGTGTACTTACTAAAAATAGAATTTTAGGTTTTATTATTGAGGTGTATTGGCTATAGTCTACGTCGAATTTGGTAACTCACTTCAGACGTGGTTTGCATTCTACTCGCTGTATTGACAGTGTCTCCGACTAAGCAGTACCGCGGGAGGCGAAGCCCGAGCACTCCGGCCACGCACGGCCCGGAGTGGATTCCTGAAAACAAAGTCAGATTATGTAGGTGTAGGCCCTGTAGGCCTATCTACCTACATCAGGACACACAATCTTAATCGGAAAACCGTCCCTTCTGGAAATTCCATCGGTAATCGGCCTATTTCAGCATTGAAACGTTTCACGCGTATGATAATGATATGTCTCCGATAATTGCCGATAATTAGCCCAGTATTTTAATATTTTTTTCCTGTTTGGAATGGATGATTGTTAAAAAACTATTTTCTGTAGACCGCCGATTGCCAATGTTGCAATCAATGGTTTGATGCAAGCGTTTTTCTGTTCGGTGGTTTGATACTATCAAACATCAACTGGACAGACTATCACTAGGTATATATCCATGTATCCAATCCAAGCTGTTTGTTTTTTGATTATTATTAGAATTGGATTTTTTTCTTGAAAAAATCATAATCACTCCTTCATCAAGTTGGCTGGTCACACGCTTTTTATGAATTACTAGTGGCCTCCCGCGGCTTCGCTCGCCCGTTCCCGTAACACCCCGTTCCCGTTACCTTTTCGGGATAAAAAGTATCCTATGTCCTTTTCCTGGTTCTAAGCTACCTCCCAACCAATTTTCAGCCAAATCGGTTCAGCCGTTCTTGAGTTATAAGTGGAGTAACTAAGACGACTTTCTTTTATAATATATAGATAGATTTAATGGTCGAAAGCTGAACCTATATTTATGAAGTTATAATTTAGGTGCTGTTTTTTTCCGTAACATAAAATAAAAATACCCTAATTACCAATAGTGAGGCCCGGCATGATGTGCTTACCACATGGGGATTTTTGCCTGCTTTGGTGACCATGATGTTCTTACCAATAGTGAGCCCAGGCAAAGATGACCATGATGTTCTTACCAATAGTGAGCCCCGGCAAAGATGACCATGATGTTCTTACCAATAGTGAGCCCCTGCAAAGATGACCATGATGTTCTTACCAATAGTGAGCCCCTGCAAAGATGACCATGATATTCCTACCAATAGTGAGCCCCGGCAAAGATGACCATGATGTTCTTACTATAAGTGAGCCCCGGCAAAGATGACCATGATGTTCTTACTAATAGTGAGCCCCGGCAAAGATGACCATGATGTTCTTACCAATAGTGAGCCCCTGCAAAGATGACCATGATATTCCTACCAATAGTGAGCCCCGGCAAAGATGACCATGATGTTCTTACTAATAGTGAGCCCCGGCAAAGATGACCATGATGTTCTTACCAATAGTGAGCCCCGGCAAAGATGACCATGATGTTCTTACCAATAGTGAGCCCCGGCAAAGATGACCATGATGTTCTTACCAATAGTGAGCCCCTGCAAAGATGACCATGATATTCCTACCAATAGTGAGCCCCGGCAAAGATGACCATGATGTTCTTACTAATAGTGAGCCCCGGCAAAGATGACCATGATGTTCTTACTAATAGTGAGCCCCGGCAAAGATGACCATGATGTTCTTACTAATAGTGAGCCCCGGCAAAGATGACCATGATGTTCTTACTAATAGTGAGCCCCGGCAAAGATGACCATGATGTTCTTACCAATAGTGAGCCCCTGCAAAGATGACCATGATATTCCTACCAATAGTGAGCCCCGGCAAAGATGACCATGATGTTCTTACCAATAGTGAGCCCCGGCAAAGATGACCATGATGTTCTTACCAATAGTGAGCCCCGGCAAAGATGACCATGATGTTCTTACCAATAGTGAGCCCTGCAAAGATGACCATGATGTTCTTACTAATAGTGAGCCCCGGCAAAGATGACCATGATGTTCTTACTAATAGTGAGCCCCGGCAAAGATGACCATGATGTTCTTACCAATAGTGAGCCCCTGCAAAGATGACCATGATATTCCTACCAATAGTGAGCCCCGGCAAAGATGACCATGATGTTCTTACTAATAGTGAGCCCCGGCAAAGATGACCATGATGTTCTTACTAATAGTGAGCCCCGGCAAAGATGACCATGATGTTCTTACTAATAGTGAGCCCCGGCAAAGATGACCATGATGTTCTTACCAATAGTGAGCCCCTGCAAAGATGACCATGATATTCCTACCAATAGTGAGCCCCGGCAAAGATGACCATGATGTTCTTACCAATAGTGAGCCCCGGCAAAGATGACCATGATGTTCTTACCAATAGTGAGCCCCGGCAAAGATGACCATGATGTTCTTACCAATAGTGAGCCCCTGCAAAGATGACCATGATGTTCTTACTAATAGTGAGCCCCGGAAAAGATGACCATGATGTTCTTACTAATAGTGAGCCCCGGCAAAGATGACCATGATGTTCTTACCAATAGTGAGCCCCGGCAAAGATGACCATGATGTTCTTACCAATAGTGAGCCCCGGCAAAGATGACCATGATGTTCTTAACAATAGTGAGCCCCGGCAAAGATGACCATGATGTTCCTACCAATAGTGAGCCCCGGCAGAGCTCGGGAGATGGCGAGTGCGGCGCTGGCAGCGGAGGCGGCATGCGCTCTCCGTCGCTCCGGGGCTCCAGACACCAGCATATACACCGTTCCCACGGTTTCCACCTGCAATAAACATACTCTTTTAAACCTTTGACTATATACATATATTTATAAGTTCAAAAGGCCAAAGTGAAGTCGTTTCACGGTGTTAATCACCTTAAATACCTACCGTAAAACGGGGTTAGATAAGGTTTAGATTGATTAATGAAATTTAAACGCATCTACAATAGTTAGGTATATTTGTACTTCTTTGAATTTAAAGTAATAAATCGTGACTTTACCATAATGAAATGAAATTATGAAATGAAATGTATTTATTCGCTTAGTGACCTAGATTTACCTATTTGGCATAGATGGCAAGCAGACTGTTGTAAACGAGCTAGAGATAGCATAACTGGGTTTTTCGATCTGACGTACCTTCCTACATTTTATTGAAGCTCGTACTAACTTTGTTGAGAGAACCGTCGATGTAGGTACTTCTCGCTCGCACACTTTGGCCTTTTGAAAAATTTAAAAACACTGAACTTATTAACGAGAATCGCGAGCGAATTTCGATTTTTAGCAAAAAAATAATTTTGATCCAAACACTGGTTATCGTACTTACAAAGTTAAGTACGAAAACTAGCTGGGAAAACTTTTAAATTGGAAAACGTATTAGCTGCTCGCAGTTTTCGATATAAGTTCAGCGTTTTTTCTCTCAAAAAATCAAAGATTGCGAGCGTGAATTTATTTTAAGGTGAAGTTCATCGATGGAGGTTTGCCTACATTCTTGTAACCGTATTACGATTACCTACCTCGTACTTTTTAGGATAAACGCACCATCTTCCAACCTACAAAAAGAAATATGCATGGTCACTTTGGTTTAGGTAGTTATATGTCAATTTCTAAGTCGCTTTTGGAGAGAAATGTGCAAGAAAGGATATGATGACACCTTGACTTCAAGTCTCATCAAATTCAATGAATTCGTTGAAAAGTCACCCCGTCTTACGGTAAACTTACAGGGCAGTATACAGGGTTATTCATTATTAGCTGCAAATACTCAGGAATTAGGTTCAACAAATAAAATAAAAAATATTTATGAAATGATTTTTTAAAGTTTTGTTATGAAAATCCCGAGAAAATCGATAAAGAATATCCTTTGGAATCATTGGCGCCTGACCTATTTTGACCTTTGATCTGCGCCCGCGCGCCGTAAGCGTTCAGTCACCGCCTTGGTAGGTCATCGTCCTGTTCTCCATGGCAATCATTATGCAATAGCCGTAAAGAAATTAATAGAAATACAATTTTGATACAAAAACTTAAATCAAAATTAAAAAAAAAACATTTATTTGTTGAACCTAATTCCTGCGTATTTGCAGCTAATAATGAATAACCCTGTATAATCAGAATCTCGGAAACTGCGCCAACGATTTTCACGAATATTAGTATACAGGGGTTTTCGGGGGCGATAAATCGATCTAGCTAGGATTAATGTTTAGAAAATTATTATTTAACTCCGAGTTCAATAATTAAACAAAAACTGAATATGTGACTGCTCCTGCCATCTATTGACGATTGTGAGCAACTAACTGCAAGCATATCCAGCAGATGGCGTTGTTCAGTAAGAATAAGCCAATAGAGATAATATGACTCTTATGATTTCTTAAAAATACATATAGTAAAGGCTAATTGAAATTGAATGGTCACCTTATAGACCCGATGCGTGTCCAAGAGCCGGTCAATCCTGGAGTAGACATTGTTCATGTAGGCCACGGTCTGCATCACGTCAGCTCGCGAGCCTGCCTCCACTAACTTCAGCCCGACGAATATAATCGTAACGCTGTCAAACGCCTGAAATTCAGTAATTATCATTTCATAGTTTTTCTATAGCATGTTTTTCTATGTACATGTCCTGTGTTTATTTATTTATTTATTGGAAAACCAACAGCAAGATAAATAATAAATTATTTCTTGTTGTTATCACTTATTTGTAGATGTCTCTGTGTGCAATAAATAATTATGAATTATGGATGCCTTTACATGTTTGTGTGTTGCCTACCTCTCTCTCTCACGATTGGCAGAACACTCGAAAATCATTGTTTTTTTATTTGCTGAAAAAAAAACCACCCGTAACCCCCCCCCAACCCTTCCAAAAAAACTAAAAAGCAATCCAATTCTATTTTCTGTTTTGGAAAGCTGACAACTTTTGTGATGTTTTCAGCCGTCAGCTTCAGATTCGATTGCTACCAACGCTAAGGTTACCTTATCACGTTATCTGCTATTTCCATCAGCAAGAAGGTAATTAAGGTAGTAAGCACCTACTCAAGTACAAAACATGTAATTTACCATACAGGCAGCCATAGGATCCTTGCCAGTTCTCAGATGATCGGCCACTGCCTTCGGTATCATGGAGTATAACAGCTGATCCCCACGTTGTTTCAATTCGTCCAGCATCCTATATTTTTTGTTGATGGTTAAAAATATTAAAAGCTATTATGTGAATGGGCACCAATCATCATCATCAAGCCTTGCGCACATCTAGGCGATCTGCGGTGGCGATGGCGATCAGTTTTAGCATAGGGTTTTGCACACAATGCAATGAACTTTGACAGTGCGATATTTGACACTGCTCGACACCACAGAGGATCTAGATCGGCGTAACTCCTTGGCATACTCAATACATTAAATAAATAATAATGCGGACAATTCACACAACACTATCTAGCCCCAAACTAAGCAGAGCTTGTACTATGGGAACCAGATAGCTGATATAATATTAAATACTTTTACAACACAACACCGAGACAGAGGACAAACATCTATGTTCACCTATGTACCTATACAAACATTTGTTCCCGGTGGGGATCGAACCCACGACCTACAGCGCAGAAGGCAGAGCTACTACCAACTGAGCTGAGGCCAGTCGAACATTGATAGCTTACGCATTGTTTTGTTACACACTCTTAGGAGAAAGGTTTGAGTAGTAGGTATCTCATGGACCCTGCTTAGAGCATACCTAGCTTATAGTCTTGCATACTACTCATTATATTATCATACTTGACATATATTTTCAGCAACAAAACACTAGCTGTCATTACTGTGAAATGTTTTAAACAATCGATGGATTGATATATTGATACAGAAGTACCTAGTGACAGAAACCGGCCGTGTGTTCTGTTTTCTTAAGGCCTGCGCACACCTAGGTCGCTGGCATTTTACAGCGTTTCACTGATCGCTATCGCCAGCGACCTAGGTGTGCGCAGGCCTTTAACGGTGGGTTAGGTATTAAACACCAGAAGCAGACCTAATAGATTTCTCCAATGAAGTGCTCCTGGTCTCTGCCTTCTCAAACATCAGTTCCAGACGGGAGCAGTGCAGCCAGCCGTGCATCAGCATCTCCTTGGACAGCCCGTGTGCGTTCATGTCGGCTACGTACAGGTCTGCTTGACAGAGTTCCTCTATGTCGTTGAAGCTGGAAGTTGGACAAAATATTTCTACAATCGGGTAATATTCATTTTAAAGTTACGTGTTGCACTCGAGTGCAAAGATTTTTCACCTCGTGCTCTTTTGATTCTCTCGCTAACGCTCAGTATCTTAATTTTTGGACCACTTGCTGCGCTCATGATTCAATTATAGAATCCTTCGCTTGCTCAGTCATCAAACTTGAGCACGCGGTTCAAAAACAACGCTGGACTCTAACTATTACGCGATAAATACCCGTGTACAGTGATAATCCTACAGTTTTACAGGGCAAATCCATGCTATTTCCTCGAAACTGATAGAAAATGTCAACGAAGAATACGATGGTATGCTCGACCTCATCAGGAAGTTCATTACTAGACAGAGACCCCAATCTTAGATATTTTAGTTACAGCAAAGTTCCGCTATCTAATTCGGGGTTCAGTGTCTTTCAATGCTGTCTAAAAGAGGACAGGCCAAGACTATAAGGCAGGAACTAATGTTACCAGTAAATTAAAAATAGACCTATTTTGGTTTTAGCGTGTGTTGTCTTCGAAACGTTTGCTTTTGTATTGCCTAAGTCTCACTTAATCTAACTGGCAGCACAATGGAATATCATTGCTATTTTAATAAAAAAACGGCAAGAACCAAGCCGTTGTTTGTTGCTAAAAAGAAAGTCAAATTGTCAAATTAACAAGAGTGAACAGGTGGATTATGGCTAAGCATGCTCCATCTTAGGCTGCATCCTCACTTTCCATCAGGTGTGATGGCAGCCAAATGCTTAGCTATCTATATAAAAAAAAAAAAAAAAGTATTGACTCTTTGACTTTCTTTTAGGGTAAAATATTCACATAGGGCTGCAAAGGAAGATCATCGCATCGATTTCCTCCAGGAACTTGATGGGTCCACGGAGCAGGATGGACCGCGCTCCCTGAGAAAATAAAAGAAAATAAAAACATTTTTTTGACATAAAAGGCATATACGTAAAGGCCTGCGCACACCTAGTTCGCTGGCGGTAGGGATCAGTGAAACGCTGTCCAATATCGCTGTCAAATTTGACAGCGTTTCACTGATCGCGTTCGCCAGCGGCCTAGGTGTGCGCAGGCCTTAAGACAAATACAATAAAACACACAGAGCGGACAGCTGAAGACAGACAGGAGCTTAATTCTCGGGCCGACCGATATCTATCATTTTATTGCTTCTTTTCGAAAAGAGAATGGATGATTTCCTTGAGTAATTCATCGACGACCACATCGTATAAGCCTCGACAGCTATGATATACAGAAAACGTAGAAAAAGTGCGGGGTTGTGCAATGCCAATGTGTATTTAAGGGACATTGAAAATCTCGGTCGGTACATTGGCCCCGACTCAGCTTTTTGCTGATGAAATGGCAGTAGCTACCTGAGACCCTCGCCGCGCGTCGCCCGCCGCGCTGGAGGATTTCCACCGCATCAGTTCCAGCGCAAATATCATCGTCTGCATGCATATCACCTGGAATGGGAACAGGAAACAACTACAATGCTTGGCTATACTTGGTGGCCGAGGATTCGGAAAAGAAGCGTCGGACGTCCAGTAGCACGATGGGTTGATGACATTGTAAGCGATCATTGTCAACGTTATACTTATAACATTAGGACAATGTTCATTCTTGTGCACATCTGAGCTTACTGCGGTGGTGATCAGTGAAGCGCTGTCAAATTTACTTGTCATATTTGACAGCGTTTCACTGATCGCCATCGACCACAGAATGCTTTTAGATACGCAAGGCTTTACTGTTTAGCACAGAATTGTAGAACTAGGGTCTTATTAATAATCCTAGCGTAGCGTTGGACTGGTTGATCCGTGTTTTGTCTCTTGCATTGACATGCAATTGTCAACTCGAACAAATGTGACAAAACACGATTTAACTACTCCAGCGTTGCGCCAGGATTGTTATTAGTGAGTAGGTAAGTACTTACAAACAATCATCATCATCAGCCTGAAAAAAATTGGGTTATAGGCCTCCCCTAACGTCCCTTTCTATACATTTCCAGTACGAGCATTTTGGGCATTGTATACGTCCACCGACTCCCCACGTCTTAAACTTCGTCTACTGAGGGTTGCCCGGTTGCCATTCGAGAACATATTATTCCCCAGCGGTTGTCAGTTCTACAGGCTGAAAATGAAATGGCAATGGGCATGCCCTACCTATTGCCATTGCAACTTCTTATTCTGCGATTAATATCGCTCCTGACGCGCTGGAGGCAGGCCGTCCACTCTGTATCTGTACAGCAAGGAAAACCTAGTGGTCATGATCTTCAGTCTTGAAGTATTAATATATTACTCTTAAGAGGCTTGTGTAATCAGGAGAAGCCGAACATACACACATGCACTCGCCCACACTACACTCATACATTTAAATTTAGTTACAACCAACCAACACTTACCTACCTACTTTGTTCTTTTTTAGTAAGCAATTTACCTATCTGTTTTGCACGAAAAATGTAAATCCATTATTGGCTGTAAGTTATATTGTAAGATATGTTATTTAAACCTTAGAGCTGTGGATTTTGTTAATAAATAAAATAATAGATCTACTCTAATAGATTTACTTTGCTCTAACTTAATCCCTATAGATGTTGTTGTTGACCATATACCTGACCTAAGCAAGCATTCTTTCATTTCGTGTAATTTCCGTATAAAAAAAGTTAGAGCACTACCTAAGTGCAGAGTGTACCGGCCGCTAAAAGATATTGATTTGGAAGCATTTAATTATGACCTCGATACTCTGAACTGGAATACATTGGATTCTAATGACAATGTTGATGATATGATTGAAGGCTTGCATTTGAAAATAATGTATCTCTTTGATAAGCATGCGCCCTTAAAGAAGTCCTTATTAAAAAGCCATTCTTACCCTTGGGTAACCTATAACGTGAGGGAGATGATGAAGACGCGTGATAGAGCACATGCACGGTGCCGTCTATCAAATATAGACGCCCACAAACAATATTATAAAGATTTGAAAAACGCTGTTAATGTCGCACTCTACACGGAAAAATCGCAATATTTCGAACATAACATTAACTGCTTATCAAAAGACCCACGTAAGTTATGGAAAAATGTCAAACAGAATGTAGCCAATTTTAAGGATAAGCACGTTGATCTTCCGCCCAATTTTAACGATCCTAATATTATAAATGACCACTTTCTATCACTCCCTGGTAGTAACAGTGTTAGAATAGCAGATTTGACCTTCTTTGAATTTCACAGACACGGACCTTCTGTCTTCAAACTGGCTACTGTTTATGACTATGAGGTAGGCAAAGTTATTCGATCTTTCACTACGAATGCGACCGGTATCGATGGTATGTCCATGGATATGGTGTTATTGACGCTTCCTCAAACACTTGAAATCATTACGAACATCGTTAACGCCTCAATAATGACTCATACCTATCCTTCATCTTGGAAAACCGCCATAGTCAAGCCTATCCCAAAAGTTAATAATCCAACCAACTTAAAAGATTTACGTCCGATAAGTATATTGCCATTTTTATCTAAAGTTGTTGAAAAAGTTGTTTGTTCACAACTTACTAAGTATTTAGAAGTAAACAAAATTATACCCCAAAAACAGTCGGGATTTAGGAGAGGTCACAGTACGGCAACTGCTTTAATGGATGTTGTGGACGACATATTAACTGCTCAGGATGGTGGTGAAGGAACCATCTTAACACTACTAGATTTTTCTCGTGCATTCGACACTATAAATATTTCGTTATTATTATCCAAACTTGCATATTACGGCTTCGACAACAACACAATAAGATGGTTCACGAGCTATCTTTCTGAGCGTTCGCAAATGGTAGAGCTACGTCGTTCGGACGGTTCCAGTTCGTTTTCCAGCACCCAGCCTGTGACCCGTGGTGTCCCTCAGGGATCGATTCTTGGCCCCATACTTTTTGTTTTGTACTGCGCTGATGTCACATCTAAAATTCAAAACAGTAAGTACCACATATACGCTGATGATTTACAAATTTATGTGTCATCTAAACCCTCAGACATTGATACTGCTGTTAATGGTTTGAATCGTGATCTAGAGCGTATAGTCAAATGGTGTGACTCGAACAGTTTGATTCTAAATCCCACTAAATCCAAGCTTATGGTTCTTGGGTCGAAAAAGCAAATTGATGCTATAGTTTTGCGAGATCCCAAGGTTTATGTTGGTGGAGTTGCTATAGATCGTGTGACTGAAGCCAGAAACTTGGGGTTGTTAATGGATGGTACACTGCGCTTTGAAAATAACTTCGCTCAAACAGTCCAGAATTGTTTCTACCGATTGTCCGTTATCTATAGAATACGCGAACATCTTAGCATAGACTTGCGAATACATCTCTGTGACTCACTTATTCTCTCTAAGTTAAGTTATGCTGACAATGTTTTCGGAGAATGTTTGCTGGCACGTACGAAAAAACTTATTCAGCGCATACAAAACGCCTGCGTACGTTTTTGCTTTCCTATCCCGCGCCGAGCTCATATTTCACCGTATATTGTTAGGAATGGCCTTTTGAACATGTCATCACGCCGTAACCTCCACTTTGCCACTTTGCTCTTCGGTATAATTAAAAATAAAACACCAGATTATCTTTATGCAAAGCTTCACTTTTCAGATCGTTTGTTGCGATTCGCTACGCGATTAGTATGTCCACGACACAGAACGACTGCCTTTCGTGGTAGCTTTAGATACGCTGCCACGAAATGTTGGAATAATCTACCACCACCAATTAGAAACTCTAGCTCTATTTGGTTGTTTAAGCGATCACTAAAAAACTTCTTGTTGACCTCTCAAAGCAGTTCATAGGTAGTCGTTCTGGGCCCCGGTTAGTTTGTAAAGTTTATTGTTAAATTCTATTTAAGATCTCGTTGTACTTAGGTTGCTTTTCTCTTTTTGTATTGGATGTAGCTATATATTTTACCTTATACTCTGTCTTAGTCTTGTTATTTATATATTATTATTTGTATCAATAGTTCGTTTATGTTAATATCTTTCTTGTTTATGTTAAATTTCTGTGTATAAACGACGGTGTGTCGCACTCTACTGGTGTCACGGAAGACCAGCGTTATAGTGGCACTCGCTACTATAACATACGCTGAGTGACGACCAATTTTTATGTCATTATCTCTTTGTAAATGATCCTTGTGTAATATATGTGTAATTTTCTGGCATAAAATAAATAATTTGATTGATTGATTGATTGATTGATTGAAAATAAATCACAGAGAATATCGCTAAGCGATTCTTCTATTCTACTTTTCGAAGAACGTGATGTTCACAAAACCGCTGATAAGGGCTAAAATATTAGTTTTCGGTTCATTTCCTTTACCTTATCCCAAGTAAACGCGATTTTGGGTTTTCTCAGTCGGAGAATCTCGCTGATTGGCGCTTTTTCGATGAGTTTATATGGGCCGCCCCATGCAGAAATCAGCTGAGGAAAAACATAGAGGGTATAATGAAAAGGTTGACATAGAGAATAATATAACATGCTTAGTATCATAGTTATTCAAAAAGCCGATCATTTTGCTTTAAGGTAATTTGCGCACATCTAAGCGTTATGAGGTGGCGATAAGTGAAACGCTGTGTTTCACAAATCCCCACCGCATAACGCTTAGATGACTCGTACCTCACTTCTATGATCAGAATTTGGTTACCTTATATCCTGCCTTCATAATATTCATTTTCCTGTCCAGCAGCACGCCGAAAGGGAAGAGCTGCAAAAGCAGTGAAGCTGGCACCGCCGGCAGATTGCAGGGCAGGTTCTTTCGCATCATCAGCGATTGCACCTGGAACACCACTTCAAGTTATGACTGCTTATAAAAATAAATAAATATAGATATTCTGGACAATCCACACAACACTATCTAGCCCCAAATTAAGCAGAGCTTGTACCATGGGAACCAGATAGCTGATATAATACTTAAATACATTTTTTTTAATACATAGGTACTTAGAATACAATATAACACCCAGACAGAGAACAAATATCTATTTTCAACACACAAATATTTGTTTTCGATGGGGATCGAACCCACGACCTACAGCGCAGAAGGCAGAGCTACTACCAACTGAGCTGAGAGGCCAGTCGCGTCAGCTTATTTGATGAACACTCAAAATACCTTTCACCACACTCTGGTTTGAATCAACAAGTAACGGAGCACGTAGAGCTCGTAAGAGGTATGAACGTGCCTCTGACAATCCTTTGGGACTTGTTTACAACGAGCTGATGGAACAAGCATATGGCCCACAAGATGTTAAGTGGTAACCATCGCTTATAACAAAGCATTGCCTCGTAGGTCGTACGTCAGGAACGTGCCCAACGATGCACCTGCGTCCATCGAATTGAGGCATACAACAGTAGACCTACCACAAGCTCTGTCTGGCTCTGGTTTTGAGTCTGTGTGAGTGTTGACTAAATATCACACGTCGAAACGTCACACACACAGTATAATACACTGGTGAGCACTCACACAGACTCAAAACCAGAGCCAGACAGAGTGGTAGGCCTACTGGCTCTGACTATGGCTGTAGTCATCAATATATTTTCTGTACAACAGTTATGCAATAAATATTTCCGATTTCTGATTTCCCTCCCCCACTCCCCAGCCATAGTCGACAGGGCGCTTTAGGCCTAAATGCTCTCTTCACAATCACAATTAATTTCCCCAAACTTCCCTTATCGCGCATATCTCATTATTCGAATTGCGTTATCGTGTTGCGCACCAAAGTTATACCGCCCACCACAAGTTCAGGGGCACATTGTTTTTATTCTCCTTTTTTGCGTTCTATTGTTTACGAACCGTTTTTTGACGTGACAAGACAACTTCTTTATAATTCGATGGAGCCGGCTGTACTCACGAAAAAACATGACTCATGCGGCGTTACCTCGCTCTGAGGCGTTCCATTTAAGGCTTGAAGTGCAAGCGAGAGCGCGGAACGAGCGACAAAGAGGCACAATCAGCCTCCGCGTTCGACATCTGTCTCTCTCCTACTTGAGTGAGCGATGCGTCCGCGTGGACAGCTGTATGACGTTGTCACGTTCAACTATCGTCAGTAAACCGATTTTACAGACAACCGATTTTTTTTACACGCACACGCACACAGACAAAAGCACGGCTTAGTGATGCTGTGCATGTCACATGGGTCCCCAACGACCGTACCTACTTTAGGTATGACATTCCTTCAGAGGTGATCGCTCAAGATATGGTGGGCCATCAAGTTTTTCCATAACTTATTTATTTATTCTTCTTGAAAAAAAGGTCGGGAACCTCTGATCTACACTATTTGGTATCCTTCCCACATAAGTTACCTAATGTTAGTACCCAGGTGTTACCGCCTATCTTATTGCCAGTCATAGACGATAAGACAATGAAAGCCACAATGGACGATCAAAATACAGTTTTGGTACAAACGATTCGGAAAACGCTTAGATAACTTATTATGGGAGAGTTAACTGCTTACGATCATATTATTCATACAATATGATTGACGTAGCACAACCGTAGCACGTTCGTAGACAGTGGTATCTAATTTAAAACGAATAAACCTGCCAGGAAGGGACTGACTGACTCGTATTTTTCCAAATCGAAATCTATGCAGGCGTATGCAAACGCACACAAATACACAATGCCCACAAGGTGTGTGTGTTCTAAATTCAAAATTAAGTGCCTATTATAACACATTGGCAGAACCCACACAGACTGTAAACCTACAAACTAACAAATAAAAAGGCCTACTAATGACGTACCGGCTGGTTTCTTACCTCACATCATATCCTAATAACAACATCAAGAATATTACCCGAAAACAAAAAAAAACGGTAAAAATATAAAATATCCGATTGCAAAGAACTTAGTAAAAAAATAAAAGCTAGTGGGTATACTTACTACGTGGGTACCTGTACCTACTAGTTTAGAATAAAATCAATTAACATAAATTGCTCTTCTGGTTCTGTTTAAAGGTCTATTGCTATCGAAATTCTATTTCGTTTGAACGCTTGTAATCTGGCAAAGAGATTCCTAGATATTTTCGACCAATAGCAATTTGGGTCCCTCAATGTTGTTTCCGATATTTATTACCCATTTTCCGGATAAATCTGAGGCCGGTATTACTTTTTCATGAACAAACAAACAGTCCCTGATTTTTCTCAAAACTACTACCGCTGTTTGGCGGTCATTGATAGAGGTGTGCTTGAGGGAGAAAACCACGAAACACGCCACAAAAAAAAATGCCGAGAAGAACACACACAAAAAAAAAAGAGCGAGAGAATTCCTTGTTACGTTTCTCTTTTCGAAAAATAGGATGTCGAATGGATAACGAACAAACAACACAAAATCTGTATCCCGGCTTGTTTGAGTAAAGATTTGGGTTAGCGGAGAAAAGGGTAAGTAATTCATGCGGAAAGTTTTAACCATCAGTAAATATGTTTTAATCAATATTACAAACTAGAAGCCTACGAAAATTTCAAAAATGAATACGATTTTAAAAATCGTATTCATTTTTGAAATTTTCTTAGGCTAAATTACAAAATTTGTAAACCTCAGGGTTGAAGGTAAACACAACTTTGTATGGAAGTGGCTCTACGCGAACGTGCTAAGGAATACGGAATATGGAATAACCTTGTTCTGAGGGAATACCCGTGTTCCATATTCCGTATTCAATATTCACGCATTATTTTAATTATAAGAGCCACTGCCTAGGGTTTTTTCCTGAGCAATCACTCACATAATCACTGTTATCGAACTCCAGGCGTAGAACTGCGACGTAGTAGCTCCCCTCCATGCTCTCCTTCACCACAGAAACTTTCAGCTTCAGAGAGAAAATGTCTTCCGCTATCTCGTAGAGCTGACCTGTGCATGTAAATAGAAAAAATACAAAATAAAATTTTTAAACATAAAACATGTGGGTCAAAAATCTTCGTGCTCACAAAATAACATGTTGCAAGAAAAACTTCAATGACAATCCACACAACACTATCTGGCTCCAAATTAAGCAGATCTTGTATTATGGGACCAATTGGCTAATATAATACATAATATAGTACATTATTGCAAAGGCAGCGAAATAGCCCCTCGTCTCGTATGAGTCTCGTATCATTGAAGTCCTCGCCTGCGGCTCGGCCTTCAAACTCATACTCGACCTGCAATTGCCATTTCGGCCGAGCGGCCGAGGCCAAGGAAATAAAAAAGGGTCTTTTACATAATAAATTTATTTTTTATTAACCAAATAACAACGAACTCCGCTTTACCGCCAATTTTTTATTTTATTTTACAGTTTGTGCCGAAAGGTAAACGCATCTGTGGCTATTCAGCCACGAGAGCGCAATGTGTACCTACGATAGATGAAAGAGTTCTAAATTCAAACAGCACACCGTTTCATACAACATTGCCGGAGCGAGAACGCGCCGTGAAGTGATTTTGGTTTTTCAGTCTACGTAAATATGATACTTACTTCGCGTGTTCTATATTCAAAAGTAATGACAATATTTCCGCGCATGTTTAAGAAAAATATATTTTTTGTAATAAAGTAAATAAAACATTACACCCAGGCAGATAACAAACATCTGCGTTCACTACACAAATATTTGATCTCGGTGAGGATCGAACACGGAATTAAGAAGCAAAAGCGTGTTTGCTGCTCTGAGGGATCGAATCCACGACTTACAGCGCAGAAGGCAAAGCTACTACCAACAGAGCTGAGAGACCAGTCAAAAAGTGATCCTTGTGTTACAACTGTATAAACGAATTTGGCTTTGACTTTGACTAACGACTTACCCATCAGGTAATGCGTGAAGCCGGTCCTGCCACTGCTGTAGACCAGCTCAGCGCCGTGGATATGGGCTCTCGTCAGCTGCATGCTCGGCGACCGCATACGAGGGAATGTGAACTGCATGCGCTGGTGGATATCGTCCACGGACTGCAGGAACGTGCAGAAGTAGCGACCTGTCGCCTTGATCATTTTGTCGTAGCTGAGGGTTGAAGAACAAAGAAGTGCCATAATATCATCATCATCATCATCATCATGAAACTGAAGATCCACTGCTGGACATTGGCCTCCTCTACACATTTCGAGGACGATTCTGAGCTCTTTCCGTCCACCGATTTCCCGCTATCTTAGCTCTAGCGACCACGTCTTAGTTCATGAAGGATGAAAGTCATGTGACTAGGAGAGTGATGAGTATGGTTGGATGGATATGTGAGTAGAGGTAGACCAAAGAAAACATGGATGAACTGTGTGCCAGATGACATGGATAATAGAGGAGTTAATGCAGAGATGACGGCTGACAGAGGGAATGGAGAAAGACATGTTGTGGTGACCCTACATAAATTGGGATTATTTATTATTTTTATGAACTGTAAGTATTTTTTAGATTCAAGTATGCCTCAGTTGGTTTAAAAATATAGAATCAGATACAAACTATTCAGGACGCCAATTTCAGTATGTAGATTGCCTCAAAATTGAAATTAATAGCTTTATTCATTTCATTCAATGTTGTCGCGTGCCAGTTCTAAACTCAATGGAATTCTACACAAATAGATAAACATACTCACACAATTACTTATCTATAGTTACTTACCCATATTTGCTGAAGAACTTCACAAAACATCGTCCAAAGTAATGCATGGCTTTCTCTGGAGTGCCAAATTTATCTTTCATCAATGCCAACTTGTCCCCATAAATGACGTGTAGGCTGTTCTGCCTGGGTCTAACTGGTATTAACGATCCTTTTCGCCTGTACACATCCAAGGCAACTGTGCAGCTGGTTTTACGTATTGGCTTGTAGATTTTTGTCTTGCGTTCAGACTCTGGGGAAGTCGGAGGAGTATCTTTCGGACTGATCAAGGTCACTTTTTCAACAGCTCCCACAGTTTTTGTTTTAGGTTTCACTTCCTCGATCTTATCTGCTTCTGCCTCATCGATTTCAGTCGTTTTGTGGGCGTCCAACCCGAATGCAATACTGCGTCGGTGTCGAAAGTCACGTTCACTGCCGATTTCCTTCTCCTCGTTAATGCAGTCCGTTGACAGCGATGATCTGATCTCCTCGGATGACGTGTACGCGTCGATTGCTTTCTTCGTGGCCGCCGTTAGGGCTCTGGTGGCTGAGAAGGGGCACTTAAAGCCTTGAGGTCTGTTGTCGGCGTGGACAGAGGCACTCCGCCAGTTAGGCTTGGACTTCAAGGAGCTTTTTCTCCGACCAGGGCTACTCGGCCTGGAGGTCGAGGGGCTCTGGGTGTTAGGGTCCTGGTTGAGGATGCAGGCGAGAGCGATTGCCAAACGCGGCATGATAGCGTCTGCATATTGCTGTAAAAATGCAAGTAGGTTAATACTAGTGTTCACCAACTCATTTACCTACTATAAAATGCTATAATTGTAGGATGCTTTTTACAACGTAACTAGCGACTTCGCTCGCCCCGCAGCCGTTAAGCCCCGTTGATTTTTCTTTTAAATGCTTTTTCTCTTTTTCTCCGCTTAGGGAAATAATTTTCCAATTTCTTTTCTTAGTGCACCCCTATGCTATAAAACGAACATACCCTCCAAGTTTCATGCTTCTAGGACTTACGGTTTAGGCTGTGCGTTGATTTTCAGTCAGTCAGTCAGTAACGTAAGAGTTTTATATATTTAGAAGAAGAAGAAGAAGAAGAAGATAAGATAACAGGCATTTAAATCATACAATAGACTCCCTGCGGTTAACGGGCGGCTAGCTCTGGTTTTCAAAGAAGCAGAATAACATTTTATGGGATAGGTGGAATCCCAAATCAGAGTTGTAAATACAGGACTGACAAATAAACGATCATACCTGAATTAGTTTTATTTAAGTTTTTATTTTCTTGTTAAGTTTTTGTTTTGTATATATCTCTGCATTTTTATTTTTTTTTATTTTGTGTGTGTTTAATCTAGACAAATAAAGTTTTTATCTATCTATCTATCTATCTAAGTACCTACAATAACTCAAACTATGCTGTGGACATCAAAGTAGGCACTATTGCTTTATTTGTAAAAAATGCAGGTCTTAAGTATAATGCAGGGCCAACCTTTGTGGTGCTGAAGACGGTGTTCCGTGCACCAGCCTCCTGAAGGATTGTCTCCCATATTTCTTCGCCGCATTCTGCCTGCAATCAAATATATTATTAACACCGACCCTGACCTTAAACTACCTTTTTTTACCACCAGCTGATGGAACAAGCATAATCTGATGTTACATTCGTGGCCTGCGAGGCAATGCTTTGATATAGGCGATAGTTACATTGCCCTACGTCTATCAACTTGAGGCATACAGATGTTCAGCCTCACGTGCCAGTAGTAATTATCGCCGGTACCTATCCTTCAAACCGAAACACAGAAATGCTGCTTCACGGCAGATATAAGCATGGTGGTAGTACTTCCACGGACGAGCCAAACACAAAACTACACACATTATGTACACATTACAGCTGTGCTTGTAACTTACGCAAAATAAATATGGGTAAGTAAAGTATACCTACTATACTTTAACCTAGCATCATCATTGCCGTTAAGTTGCCGTTGGATAATTACGAATACCTATATTTTTTTGGGAGGAGGTTTGATGTCTGCCATTAAAAATATTGTTGGAAAAGGGTCCAACTACGTCTCTTGTATGACACACGGTCTGCCAAAAACCCTGCATATATTTATCTTCTACCAAAGCCTGGTTATGAAAAGAAACTATATAGCACAAATATCGCGAAAAAAAAAGCTCAAATATCTAAAAATCTTTGTGATTTCCTTAAGTGTAGTAAACACTATAAAATCAATAAAAAATTAGCTCAAATATCGTTTGACAGCAAGGTCAAGGTTTGCGCACATCTAGGCGATGGCGATCAGTGAAACGCTGACATATTATGTGGCTATACCCTCTGATCACTACCGCAGAACGCAAGGCGATGAATCAATTTGTATTCAACGTCTGAAGGATCATATTGTTTAGCAACTTACGACGTGACGAGCCAAAACTTTGTGACCTTAATAATTATGTTTGCAAACAGCGGAATAAAAGAGAATCAAGAACGTGCTACCATTGTTTCTGTGCTGCCACAATGTGGTGCTAAGATTATTAATAAGAAAGCTTGTAAGAAAGAAACACTAAGTAATAAGTTACGTGCTTTCTTTGCCATAAAAGCGCGATTTTATGTTTTCTATAAAAAGGGCGACATAGTCCATCAAACGAGCAGACTTATTATGACTTAAGTTTGGTATATTTTTGTAATTATTTGGAAAGGAAAAAATTGGTTGTCTATAGAGTCGGTTTACTGACGATAGTTGAACGTGAAAACGTCATACATCTGTCCACGCGGACCTTAGACAATATAAATTGTCTAACCCCCGAATACTGAAACGCAACTCAGATTTATGCACGTCTCAAGCGACGAATATTTGACAGATTTTCATTGAAAACTGTCAAATATTCGTCGCTTGAGACGTGCTTAAATCTGAGTTGCGTTTCAGTATTTGGGGGTATGACGCGGACGCATCGCTCACTCAAGTAGGAGAGAGACAGATGTCGAACGCTGCCGAACGCAGAGGCCGATTGTGCCTCTTTGTCGCTCGTTCCGTTAAAAGGAACGCCTCAGAGCGAGGTAACGCTGGTTTTTTCGTGCGTGCAGCCGGCTCCATCGAATTAAGACGTTGTCACGTCAAAACCAGCAGCACAACAATGAGTGAGGTCTTTTTACGTCAGGTAAGATACATGGGGCTAATTACAAGGTTGCCTGGTAGAGATCGCTATTACTGTACTACTACTGTATTCTACTTACCTAGTGTGTCATGGTAGTAAATAAAGTGTTATATATCTATATAATTACTAGTTTCACGAATAGAAAAAATACTGATGCAGAAGAATATAAAAACACTCACTTCACTTTGGTGTGTGTCCCTCGTCGGCCGTTCAAAATGAAACGGAATTTGTCTTTCCTAAACCTTCCTATACGTACCTACTACTAGTTCTAGACATAATGTGTATCCACGATAGGCCCTCGCGGAAGTTAATCTTATCTTTTATTTATTGACTGTTCGGTAACGATTGTTGTGAAGGGCTCGTCCTGGGAATACTTACTCACCATGTTCAATTTTACCATGAAGCAGCGTTGCTGTATTTCGGTTTGCAAGGTGCTGGTACCAACAAACAAAAAATAAAAAAATATATGAATGCAGTTTAGATCTTTTTTTGAATTCAAATAATGCCTTCTTTCAGTAAAATGTTCCATCTACAATATTCTAGGTACTTTAGCTCCATGTGGCATATCCATGGGACGCCCTGTATTGACCATGGTCTTTCCTGTGGAAGGCTGACTAAGTTGGATAGTGTAGGTGCTGTCCCAGGCACTGTAGCGTCCCGTAAGTAGGGGCAATCATCTTTTTTTGGTATAAAAAAATATAAGCAAAGAGCAATCTCATAAAAGAACGAAATTGCTACTACGAAAAATGTCGAACACATAAAGTAGTTTGAAGTTTTTATAACACTGCGCAGAGCTTGGAAGATAGGGTACAACGTGCTTTGGTTTTACGATTCTCTCGCGAGATTGTAGTTACGAGAGGGTATGTCTCTACAAAATATCTTAAGCTTTTCATAGAGAAGAAAAGTGAGACATGCTTTAAACTCGGTCGACATCACTATTTAAAATTCACAAGGATATATGGGGAAGGGGAGATAAGTCCGAGTCAGTTAAAGATTTATTTTTCCCTGTAGACAACGGCAACATACAACACCACCGCTATATTACGGTATACCGACCATACCGACTTAGATATAATTGTTTATGACATAGGTCAGAAAGGAATGACTATAGAAATTATGAATATAGAGGAAAGTAGAGAAAATAATCCTGGGAAGCCACCTGAAGGGGTTGAGAGCATTGAGATTGTGATAAAGAGTTTTGTTTGATAATAATGTATGTCTTTAGATGAATTAGCTACTTATTTATGTCAACTAAAGCCTTGCGCACAACTAAGCATTCTGCGGTGGCAATCAGTGAAACGCTGTCACAAATGACAGCAATATTTGACAGAGTTTTGTCTTTCCTAAACCTTCCTATACGTACCTACTACCAGTTCTAGACATATGTGTATCCACGATAGGATAGGCCCTCGCGGAAGTTTATCTTATGTTTTATTTATTGTCTGTTCAGTAACGATCGTTGTGAAGGGCTCGTCCTGGGAATACTTACTCACCATGTTCAATTTTACCATGAAGCAGCGTTGCTGTATTTCGGTTTCGGTAATGACAGCAATATTTGACAGAGTTTCACGCCACCGCAGAACGCTTAGATGTGATAATAGTTAAGGCACTTATACCCACAAAATACAGAAGTTTTCTGTGGTTTTCATAGCACTTAAAATTAAGCTACTTGTAACATCAAGACATTTCTTATTACTTACTATGATATAATGCTGCACACTTTCTAATAACCACCCATACATTTTTTAATTTTTACAAACGTTTTTACATTCAAAAATGAAAAACACAAGTTTTCCAACAGTTTCCCGCGACCTGTAAATACGTTAAGATCGTAAGGCTTTCGCGCTAGTACTGAACGGATAAGGGACGTTGATGAATCCTGCTTAATATTCTACTCGACAGAATAAACAGATTGGCTACAGTAAATCTTTGGATCGGTTATTTGTAAGATAATACAGAATACACTAGATATTTTATCAACCCCCTCTCTACACAGGGCGTCCGGATATGCCACATGGAGGGAAAGTACCTTGAATATTGTTGATGGAACATATTCTTGAAACATTTAAATTTAGACTTTTGATGATTTTAATAAATAATTATAAGTTTAAAAAACTTGAAAAACCGACTTCATTGTCAAACGGCTAAACCGATTTTAATCAAATTTGTTTGAGACAATCTGGACGTAAAAATAACCTTCCAAAAAAAAAAAAAAATGTTCTAAATCGGTTCATAAATGACGGAGGCATGCAGTTACAAACATTTAAAAAATTATTAAAAAAAAAATGGCAACACCGATTTTAATAAAATTAAAATGGGACCAATCTGGAAGCACTACCTTTCAGATAAAAAAATAATTTTTCAAATCGGCTCACAAATGACGAAGTTATGCGGTAACAAACATTAAAAAAAAAAATACAACCGAATTGAGAATTTCCTCCTTTTTGATTGGAAGTCGGTTAAAAAAAACAATTTAAACTGCGTTTATCATCATCCACAGCCCGACTTCACCCACTGCTTAGGTATAGGCCTCCCTTAGTTTGTGCCATCTACCTCGATCCTGTGCCAGTCTAAACCATTGCCGCCCTGCGACCCTGTCTATGTCACCCATCCATCTTGCTGCAGGGCGCCCTACGCTTCTGTAGCCGGTTCTTGGCCACCATTCGGTTTTTGTTACTGCGTTTATAGATTTTTTAATTTTTGTTTTCTTATTTTGAATGAGAAAATTCGTAAAAAAATGGTCTTCCTTTTATTTCTGACACTATACGTTGTTTGCAATTTTTTTAGTGAATTTTTTCTATTTTAATTAAGTTAAGTTTTTTTTTCAGTGTGAAAGATGACATGGATAATAAAGTGAATACAAAGAGAGCGGCTGAGAGAAGAGAATGGAAGAGATGTTGTGCTGACCCCACATAAGGTGGCATAAGGGCAGGAAGAAGAAGAAGTTTACATTTTTATAAATTTTATTTTTAACGCTTTGTTAATTGTTTGCTAATTTAATTTAAAATGTCTCCTAAAATTGGCTGAACTGGCATTGTCTGTTATCCTTAAACCATTTTTCTTATCATATTCGGATGAAAGACTTGAGAGTGATTGATGTTTCTTTATGAAAAACGATCGAACCATCTTGGAAGGCCGTGTCAAAAGAAGCACTTAAATAACACTCAATCTCCAGCATTTTTATAGCGCTTTTATTAGCTTCACCTGTATGTAAGTTTGTAAGTTTGTATGTAAGTTTGTATGTAACCGACCCCTTTAAGCTCGATTTTGTCCTACTTTGAACGATCGGATTTGATTCAAACTTTGCACACCTGTCAAAGGTCGATGACAATGCAATAATATGAAAAAAAAAGAAAAAAAAAAGGAAAAAGTAATAAATAAGTTAGAGTTTATTGTTGATTGATATGATTTTGATTGTTGTAAATATTTTATCAATAGTTTATTATATCTGAAGTTATTATAAAAAGCACCCCATATATAATTTTTTTAATACAATTGATTATTATAGTTTTATTTTTAACTTTTTAGTTCAATTAGTTAAAAAAGCGTTTTTTAAACTATAATTTATTTTAAATATCAATCCTCAAGTTGTCACGCATGGCAGTGCATCGTAAGGTCACGTTCCTGCCGTGCATGACTTTATGCTTGTTCTATCAACTGACTGGCCTCTCAGCTCAGTTGGCAGTAGCTCTGCTTTCTGCGCTGTAGGTCGTGGGTTCGATTCCCATCGAGAACAAATATTTGTGTGGTGAATTCGAGTATAGATGTCTGTACTCTGTCTGGGTGTTATATTGTATTCTGTGTATGTATTTACAAAAAAAAGTATTTAAGTATAATAATATCAGCTCTCTGGTTCCCTTAGTACAAGCTCTGCTTAGTTTGGGGTTAGATAAGTGTTGTGTGGATTGTCTGTATTATTTATTTATTTATTTATATAACTAGTTAGTTAAAAACCAATGATCTGGAATCTTGTTTTTTGTTTAATTAGTGAATGATTATTGTAGAGTAAATTCTACATTGCTCTTATGCTAAAGAAACTATGTGAAAATAATAAATATGATTATCCGTTTACAGGTCAGATCGTTTTATTTACTGTTTTCGTAAATTGAGATTACGAGCGTTGGAGGTTTATCGCGAAAGACATAACCGTAAATACCATTATTACACGTCGTTAATATGTAGCAAATAAGTATAGATGTTCATCTTATTTAAAAAATATATATATCTAAAGAAAACACAGCTTGCTTCCAAAATTGGATAAAAATACGCAAATTTTAGAAAAGTTTCCTGTATTAAGACATTTTTTCACGGATGATGACATTTGCATGTGTATATCCCCTCTAGTGCCGGACACCTTTTAACGGCTCGCTAAAAATCTCTTGTTACTATCACTCTCATGTTAACAAATAGAGATGTCAACAGACTTATCGGTCTGCTAAGTTAAACTACTGCTTTAAGACCACTATGACTGTACAGTATCCCTTAGGCTTTTGTATAGGTACATACTTTATTGTAACTTTGAAGCGTAGCGTGTGCTGTAGACCTACCACAAGCTCTGTCTAGCTCTGTCTCTGGCTCTGGTTTTGAGTCTGTGTTGGAACTGATGGCACCTATACTCACCTAGCTTTCAGACGTTTCAAAGTGATCCTTGAGTTAGATACCTACTACTGAATAACTTGACTTTGAATCACAATTGCCTAAGTGTCAGTTGTACCATTGATTTAGTACCATTGATGGTACAAGTGACACAACTTTGTATTCTTACCTAATCAATGTATTTTACTAAACTCTTCTTCTTGCGACCTCAAATTCTAAAATCTAGATTTCAGATCATGACGTCATGAGTATGATTACTAAATCAGCATTGCGAGCTGGTAGTGAACTGAATTGGTTCGTCGAATCGCATTCAGGGCAATTGTTACAGTGCCCTTTGAAGGACGTGCCCATTCAATGCTCTAAATGATTTTAATGAACTCTCCGTGATTTCAATAAGTAGGTAACTAGGTGTCTGCTTATTTATGCCACATAAAATAGATAGGAGAGCGACATGAAATAAACAAACGTAAAATAATGCTCCAGGATGAAGCGACATTCGAGACATAAGTAGAAATAGAAATAGAAATAGAATAGACGCCTCATTCCCATGGGGGTAGGCAGAGATCACGGATTTCCACTTGCTACGATCCTGACGCACCTCTTTCGCTTCATTCACTCTCATAACATCATTCGTACATGCTCGTCGGTTTAGGGTACCTACTCCTAACCTGGCCTTTCTCTAGAACGTCTGCGATCTGATCGAGATACATGCGCCTAGGTCTTGCCCTTCCAGCAGCTCCATTCACACTCACCTGGAGAGACCATGCCACAGCAATGAGGGAATCACTTCTAATACAGGATTCACAACTTAAAAAAAGAGATCCCAACCCCTTTATTTATCAAAACCTGTAATTTTAAACCGACGACGCCAAAATTAAAAGACTACGCAGGCTAATTGAGCTAATTATAAAAAAAAACTTATTCTGTTTTAGTTAATCAAATAACTAAGCATCCCTTTTTGTGTCCTATTTTTAGCTGTGAGTTTTCCTACCAAAATTAATGACTTTTTGGCTCAGAATCTATATCTTAGTGGTTTCAGCTACATGACTTTTATTGAACTATGCCCTCAATTAAATTAATCAACTTGTCGCTGAGTAATGACAGGGTGAGAAAGTGGGGTCCATTTAAGTGGATAAACTATATACTATTATTGCTGTAATTGGTTATGTAATTTATCACACCCTACTCTGGCTGCGGTTCTGACGTTTGGCGGGCAATCTTTGTAAGTAAATATTTTGAGATCTCTTGGAAAGTTGTATATAGAAATCGAATAAAGGTCATAATAAAGATTATTAAATACATTTATTTACACAAAGAAACTAACAATTAAACAAATATTTATATTAAATGTAATAATGCTATCTGCAGACCGTTACAAACGATGTAGAGATAGCTCAACTGATCTAAATCTGTGCCAGACAGAAGCGTCCCCAAGACGCTGGCGGTATTGCCACGCTGAGTTTAGCAATGCTAATGCACTGCGCCAGATACCCACGAGCCCTTGGGTCACGCGTCGCTTCGATCAATTATAGATAATTATAAAGATTATCGAAATTAGAGTAGAGCCCCAAAATATTAAATCATTAATATAAAAAAAAAATAGTTTAAAAAACTAAAAAAAAACGCTTTTATAACTAATTGAACTAAAAAGTTAAAAATAAAACTAATAATCAATTGAAAAATTTATATTATTGTACAAAAAGCGGGGGGCTTGATTTTGATTGTTGTAAATATTTTATCAATAGCCTATTATATCTGATGTTATTATAAAAAGCACCCCACGCTTTTTTGTACAATAATATAAATTTTTCAATTGATTATTACAGTTTTATTTTTAACTTTTTAGTTCAATTAGTTTTTTCTGTGTAATTATAGCCTACACCATCGATAAGCAGTACATAGTAAAGCGATGACCTCATATTCGACAGCGTTTCACTGGAACCTATAGCTTTAAGACGTTTCAAAGTGATCATTTTGATGCATTGATGCCATTGATTGGTTTTGATACCATTGCGCAAGGCTTAAATCTGTATTTTGGTCTCAAGAAAATTCGAATAATTGGTGCTAAGTCTCTGCGTTACCAATCTGACATTATTGGCAGTCACCAAACCGATGACCCAATATATTCAAATCAAATGGCGCTAGGCAACGAGTGCGTGTGCCGTTTGACCCAAACTATTAAAAAGTGTTCATTTATTTACGAATTGGTACGTTATGATCGCGATTGTTATACCACACTAAATACACATTAGATTGGCCTACTTATTGCCTGAAAATAGGGATGCGCAACTTTTATCGCTTTCGACCTAATTTTGGTTGGGTTGTAGACTACAGAGTCCGCTGGAAAACTTAAGAACGAATTTGGTAGGTATATCAGCCGTAAAGAGGCAAAACAATAATTATTTTTAAGCTGCGTAATCTCATTTTATTTTAAGTGAACTATTTGACTTTGTCTTAAAAAGGTATTATTTCTTTTAAACTACCCAAATTAATCTACAGATACTCGTATAACATGAATCTCAAAATTAAAACATATCATTCTGTTTGATTTGGATCAGTTGAGCTATCTCTAAATCGTTTGTAACGGTCTGCAGATAGCTCAAGTGTTTCTTATGTATTTTGTACATCTTGTAAATAGTTGTTTAATTAAGTTTCTCTTTAGTGTTTGTACATAACCGAGTTTCGTAACCAGCTACGTAGAAGGATTTTTTTTCTTTAGTTCGTAACCGGGTTGTGTAAATAAATCTTATACCTTTAAACGAGAAAATCTTGCATATCGTCGTTGTGGTGCGAGAAGTCACTAAGTGACATTTTTTGCCAAAATGAGTTATTGATGCCAAAGTGTTTTGAAACCCATTATGTACCTTCTCAGAATGTAAAAGAGTAGATTTTACTAAAATTGTAGATAATACAAGAATGTCAGAAGTGCATAACTACCCGTAGAGGCAAAAACCTGTCTACAAAAATCACCTAAGGGTTCTTAAGTAGTTTTATTCAATCACTTTACTTAACAATTCTTCAAGTCTTGGGGTTGCACTGCTCACTAAAGTCACTTAGTGATTTCTTGCAGTAAAGCTATTGAATGAAATGAAATTCTGTTGTCGGGTAAGAGTCATCAACAGATCATAATTAAGTAATATTTAATCAAGGTATTACGTTATTGTGTATGCCAGAATTAATTAACTTACTTTTTGTAATGTATCTCAGTAACCATATAATTACTTACATTAATTTGTTGGAAGTTAGTGTGTAAGGTAAAATTATCTATATTTTATATGAAGAAACTTCTTTTATAACTATAAGTGTTGATAAGTTACACTCATTTTAAGAACAAAAAAACTTTAAAACGCGATTATCTCGAGACTAGCTTTTTGCACTTAGTTACTTCTCGCACCACAACGACGATATATATATATATATATACAAAATTTTCTCGTTATATATCTCGTTATCGTATATGTATATATACAGGGTTATTCATAATTAGCTGCAAATACTCAGGAATTAGGTTCAACAAATAAAATAAAAAATATGAAATGATTTTTTTTAAGTTTTGTTATGAAAATCCCGAGAAAATCGACAAAGAATATCCTTTGGAATCATTGGCGCCTGACCTATTTTGACCTTTGACCCACGCCCGCGCGCCGTGAGCGACACTCTGCGTTCAGTCACCGCCTGGGTGGGTCATCGTCCTGTTCTCCATGGCAATCATTATGCAATAGCCGTAAAACAATTAATAAAAATAAAATTTTGATACAAAAACTTAAATCAAAATTAAAAAAAAATAATTACATATATATTTTTTATTTTATTTGTTGAACCTAATTCCTGAGTATTTGCAGATAATTATGAATAACCCTGTATATATATATATATATTTAGGATCTCGGAAACTGCACCAACGATTTTCACGAAATTTAGTATACAGGGGTTTTCGGGGGCGATAAATTGATCTAGCTAGGATTCATTTTAAGAAAATGATTATTTCTTTCCGAGTTCAATAATTAAACATAAACTGAATATGTGACTGCTCCTGCCATCTATTGACGATTGCGAGCAACTAACTGCAAGCACGTCCAGCAGATGGCGGTGTTCAGTAAGAATAAACCAGTAAAGATGATAATATGACTCATAAGATTTCTTAAAAATACAAAACTACGAAAAAAACTCCGAGCGAAGCTCGGTTACCAACTGCTAGTGTACATTATTTTTAAAAATGTTCTTTGGTAACAAATTCTTCATTGTTTGCAAAAATACTCTTTCTGAACACATAACAACATATTTATTCTAATGGTATGTACATCTAGATGAACCGTTGTCGAGCCCTGCGCTCCTAGGCTCGGCGGGTGTCTGGGGTCATGCGCGCACGCATATTTATTGGTATTCCTGAAGGAACACGCACATTCACGCGGCGCGGGCGGCCGCGCTACCCCCTTGGACAACTATTTCAGGTGAGTCTCGTATTATTTTATGGCAATTTACAATACAATACAATGGAATAGATTATACAATGGAATTAAAAAAATACGGTGCGGCCCTGAAAATAATTTAAGCCTACATTAAATGCATGTTATTTTAGGGTAGCTTCTTTCAAGTGAAATATGAACATGCTTCTACAAATTGAACTACTTATTGTGAATACGACAAAAAACATGTACCTATTCTCCTAAAAGTATTGGAATAAAAACGTGCTTGTCCCATTTCAAATTAAAGTTCAGGAGTTTTGTCTTACGTGACGCTAAGTTTAATTTTAGAGCTGAACCTTACTAATTGTCCACTGTCACACTGTCCTACAAACATTGTCCTTTGCTTTCAATGAACGAATGAAGCTCTTATTTCACTGTTTACTTAAATTACATAGCGTAGATGTTACATTTCTTACTAGTAGAACCCCGCGCGTCTTTGCGAGCTTTTTTAGCTTTTTTAGCGTAAAAAGCGTACGCATTTTCGCTCTCGCTTCACTTGCTTTTATTACACCCCGGGTACCTCATGTATTAGAAAAATAGCTTCAATTGAAAAGTATCTACTGAATCTTTATAGCCAAAAACACCTGAAAAGATGAAAAAATACTTCGGATACCCTTCCACGTCACAAAGTAAGGCGTCACGTCATAAGGCTCGGCATGACGGCTACAATCTTCTGTTTTATCAGAAGATTGTAAGCCGAGAAGCTAAGCGTAGTTGGGCAGCAATGAGACTAGGGATAGGCTTGTCCATCACCTATACCTTTTTTTTACAATTTATAGCTAACGCTTGACCGCAATCTCACCTGATGTTAAGTGATGATGCGGTCGACGGTGTATTGCGCTTATAAAATACCTATTCACTCTTTTTTTGAAAACGTCCGTATCGGAAACTCATTGCCACATAATATATGTATGTATGTATATTAAGGCGTTAATTAGCCCATCGGGCACACTTACAACTATTTAGTATAACTTGTACCTAGTCTTAAACAATAAACTAGATAACATAGAAACACCGGCAGATAGGTAAATTAACTAAGGTAAGTGGCTAAGTAGATTTCTGTCTGATAAATTCCCTCACTCTCCATATTACTACGTGACATCACCACAGTAACAAGCAAAGACATTGATTCAACTGGATACCGCAAGGTGATCTATTTCTCTCTCTTTGTGATGGGCTCGTCCGGGGAAGTACCTACTACCACCATCACCATGCCTATTTCTTCCGTGAAGCAGAATTTTACCGGCACCCACACCCTTCAAACCGAAACACAGCAATCTGTGTTTCGGTTTGAAGGGTGTGGGTGCCGGTAAAATTACTGGCACGTGAGACTGAACATCTGTGTGCCTCAAGTTGATGGACGCAGGGGACTGCAACGTAGAACGTGCCCTACGATGCACTGCCCCGCGTCCATCAACTTGAGGACGCGGACAACATACTATTCAGCCTCACGTGCCCATAATACGTGTCGCTTTTAGTTTCCTTCCGCTTGCATGTCTTAAAGCCTGCGCGGCGATCAGTGAAACGCTGTCAAATATCGCTGTCATATTTGACAGCGTTTCACTGATCGCCACCGCAGAATGCAGATGTGCGCAATGCTTTGTTTCAGTGCAATAGAAACTTTCATACATGTGCTAAATTCAATAAATGACTTCATTTGTATTTATACAATATGGCACCCTTGCGTATCTAGTTCAAACTACGTCTGTGGACCAACTGACAGTAAGCATTGGCACTAATAAAAATTCAAATGCCGGAATTAAGCGAAAGTGGTCGTCGACCTCGCAGTCCGAAAGTATATCATAGTTAATAAGACATCTCTATTAATAAACAAATAGTCTTTCATAAATGCATGGCTAAATTAATTATTCTTGCTACAAAGTTAGTACAAATTGATATTGTCATCTTCACAAAGAGATGTATGAATCCGACCGTTGAGGTCAGTGGGACATAGCTTGTCATATAAGCTGGTGATGGCATCGGCGTAGACGAGTTTTTCAGAGGAAAATTGCAATGTCTGAAGCTGACAGTTTTCATCTTGCATTTTGCCAAAGTTTTGTCCATTCATTATGATTGGATTCTAAGGCCAGGGTACCGGAATGTCCGTCTGTTGTCAGTTTGTAAGTTTACAGTTCCGTGTTTGTGTGTGCTACTAATGTACCTACTTCTTCTTCTTTTAAATTAATAGTGTCCATTTTGAATCAATTTTGCCAGTGTCGAGTGAGGAAATATTACATACCTAAATAAAATAGTTTTTAGTCAAGTCAAGTTGGCCCTAATTGCCTTTGAAAACTAATGGTGTCCGTTTTTTTTCAAAACCATCAGAAATTTTTTCGATCAAATCAGAATATCACATAATTCACGCCGCTAACACTTTGAGCTCAGACCTCAAGTTAATGTTGGTTAAAATACCACCACAATTACACAACAGTTCTCAAAATAACACCAGAAAAACAATTAAAATGAAAAAGCTTCCTAAAATGACAAAAAACTAATCCCGCTACTAATGTATTTTGTGGAAGGTTATTTTGAATTTGGAACACATCTTGCAGGCATTATGGTATTTGTGGGTTTGCGTACGCCTGCATCGATTTCTATTTCGATTTCGAAAAGATGCCGGTAGGCTCCCAGTTGCCCTGCTCCTTATGTATGCTTAGCTACTCGGACGTAAATCAAATCAAATCAAATAAAAAAGGTCTTTATTCAGTTGTATCACAAAGATCACTTTGTAACGTCTTATAGCTAGGTGAGTCTAGGTGCCTGTTTCTCACGAGCTTAGTAAAACAGGCAACAATGTTGACTGGTAACCTTATTGTGTGGTCCAATGGGCTTCAATAATTGCTAACCACTTTGATCGGCTATGGCAGTACCTACCCAACGACCAGATTCCTTGAGATAATTGATGAATGTTGATTGAGAGTTATTCTGGAGTATTTGGGGGCCGTTAATAACAATATTCTTACAAATGGATTCTTATTGCGCTTAGCTAGATGGACGTTTAACCTATCACGTGGGGCAAAACACTGCACGGAAAAAACGTAACGGTTGGATTTAAATAACTTATTGCTATTTACAACAAAGCAACTCGTTTCGGAGGGAACCTGCAAAGTGTATTGCTAATGCTAGACAAGCCATCTTTGCTACTGTAAGTTAGTAATATTAATCTAGAAAGTTGGTTAAAATTTGATAACCTGGGCTAGGTAGCTTCCAACCTTTTAATTTAATAAAGACAACAAAGCTAATTGTGAACGTGAATCGAGTAATTCTGTTAATTATAACCAAGCATCTTAGCTTAAATCGTCGATTTTATCAAATCAACTTTGTAAACACAGCTAATGAACGTTTCTATGTTTAACAAAGTAACTTTGTCAAATTTTGGTATACTTAGCAAAGTTACTCGGCGCTGTCAATCGTGTCCACTGGATAGCCATACCCAATATACTTTGTTACTTCTAACCAATTCAAATAGGTATACTTAGCAAAGTTACTCGCGCTTTCAGCCGTGTTGAGTGGGTTCGCTACAACCAATCTACATATTTACCTCTAGCCTACTTGAATCGGTATATTCAGCAATGTAGTTTGTTGTTCTTCAACGGGTTTATTGGGTTCGCTACAACCCATCTAGTTTGTTGTTCCTAAGCGGGTTTATTGGGTTCGCTACAACCCATCTAGTTTGTTGTTCCTAAGCGGGTTTATTGGGTTCGCTACAACCCATCTAGTTTGTTGTTCCTAAGCGGGTTTATTGGGTTCGCTACAACCCATCTACATTTTTACTTCTAGACTACTTTAATTTGTACCTATTTTAGCAATGTTGTTTTTTGTTCTGCAAGTTTATTGGGTTAATACTGCTAAATACTTAGCTGCAGGTACCTACCATTTCCAAGTGACATGAATATTAATAAGCTTTATTTTAAGTTTGATAGCTGCTTTTAGTACAATGCACGTTCAAACTTAAAATCTGTAGCATAACTAAGTATATTGTTGTCAATCGGAAATGGTACCAGCAGCTAAGTATTTAGCAGTATTAATCAACCCAATAAACCAGCAGAACAATAAACAACATTGCTAAAACTCCAATTAAAGTAGGCTAGAAGTAAAAAAGTTCTTCATTTTGACGCTAGTGAAAAGTTGATATGTAGGGAATTGAAAAAGATCGTTAATCTGGCGAACTCGAAAAAGTTAAATCACCCTTTTAAAAAAAGGACTGAACGATCATATTTCATTTGCCCACAGACCGTACTTCAAAGTTAAAAGAATGTAATATGAAATAATAAAGTTTTATTTAAATTCTTCAACAATCGTTAATAAATTCTAAAATTCTAAATTAGACCAACTAAAAATAATATTTTTAAGAGCGTTTACATCTATCAGCTATCTTTATAAAATTTTAATAAAAAAATATAAGTAAATTCATATGTTTATGATTTTTTTGTAACCATCTTTAAAAGCTAATTATGATTGATGTCCTATATCTATAAATGCTAATATAACTTTTTTTTAAGTTACTCACATAGAAACATTATTATTTCTAAAAAAAGCTTAAAGGCAATAGAAGGATGTAAGCGCTCTTAATAGCTAGTAGATACACAATACTAAATAACGATGTATGCATCAGAGAAGAATCAAATATGTTATTCGTTAATCAACATAAAAAGTTACATTCGAGAGTAGTTAATCTTACATTGTTAATTTGTACAAAGTCATTTTTACCTCAACTTTTTCAATTATTATATTAACCAATATTTATCATAAATATTGTTTGTTAACTTATGAAATAGGTACTTAAAAATATTTTAACAAACATAAGTCTAACGAGTACTTATACATAAGTATTTTGTATGATAACAAAACATTTAATTTTTTTTAGGTATTTAATTTAAATTACTCATCATGTTGATGATGATGGCTTTAACTTAAGTAAATGAAGATTATTTTACCTACATAGTCTTAGCAAAATATACAGTTTCTCATATAAATGCACAATATGCGAGATCGGTACTTAGATCATAAACATTATAATTATACCCACCCCTATTTTGTAAGCACCATACTGGTAAGTTACAATTATGTTTACCACATTTATATTATAAATACGAAGTTTGTGCTTTTTGCAAATAGCTGGAAGGGTGTTGATGAATTCATCTATCTATAACCACGAAGTAGTTATTTATACTGTCAAGAGATTCGCCTACGATCATGATAAAAGGTTGCATTGTAAGTCTATATTCTTGAAACTTTGTTCGCTTACTTGCTATTGCAATGTGGATATCCGAATCGTTTTTCACATGCTGTACAAAACTAGCAGTTGCTTCAGCTTTCGAAGGACACCAAATCTTTTTGCGACTATTCTTCAGCCGAACACTTACTTGTAACAGCCACGAGAGATGGCATAAGCAGCAAACAAGCTATATTTGATGCCTCCTCTGAACCTAAAATTAGAAAATATAATTTATAAACGCTAAAATAGATATAGTACTCGTAGTTACTTACATAACAGGATGAATTAAATTTTAATAAAATGCTATGTTCAAACTTATGAGAGCATTTTTCGTTTGACAGCCTGACAGCTCAGTTGGTAGTAGATCTACCATCTACGCTGGAGGTCGTGGGTTCAATCCCCACCGAGAACAAATATTAATAATATAAGAAATAAATTAATAAATTACCATGCTGATAAGTGGTGAGATAATCCAAATTTTTGTCCTTGGTCTTGGTGCGCAGTTTAGCTAGCTCAAAGATGTTGTCCTTCAAAGCAGGATTTTTTTCTGTGAAAGGATAAATAAATAAATAAAAAAAAAATCGGCTTGTTCAGCGGCACGCACCACACTTTGTTTGCTATACCTAGTGAGCCAAGCCAACCGCGGGCGCACTGCGGCTTGCCTGGCGCGCGGCGCGGCCGGTAAAGATGCTGTGGCAAGCCACGCATAGTGTGCTAGGTACCTTTAAGTTAGGTAGGTATTATGGCACATATAATTACAGAACTACGGCTTTTTTGCAGAAAGTTCTACCAGGTAATTCTTTGTCTTTCACCTAATGTAGGTAGGTAGAAGTAATGGCTTCAAGCACCAATTAGCACACACGATAGCAACGAGTTCTGCCAACTACAATAATCACCGTGGTAATACTTACTTTGAAAAACTACGATATACTCCTCCAAGCCCCAAGCAGTAAGGAGATTCCATACGTCTTCATCCATCGGGCGTTTTGTACTTAATGCAGTTTTATCAAAAATGATAAATGACAAACTGGTAAAGCGCTGCAAATTTTCTATGTTTAGGTGCCAATCTCACTTAACTCACTCAACCACTGCTCTCACACTGTTTATTATAAAAGCAGATACTCTCGTGTCCGCACCCAAGAACTTGTTGAAAAGAAATGGCCGTTGTCCTTGAATTGCACGCGTGTCTAAACGCATTAGCCGAGTTTACACAATTCACATGTCAACGAATAACCATTTTCTTCGGTTGTTCCAATTAAGTTACTTGTTTAAAATATAAAATAGCCAAACACTTATCTATTGATTGCTGTGTTACTTGCTTGTTGATAGCTAATTTACTTGTTTAAAGTTTTATAACCCACAGTCGTAAATAACAAATGTAGGGATAAAAAAGCAGCCAAGTGCGAGTCGGACTCGCCCATGAAGGGTTCCGTAGCAACAAGTATCATAATAAAAAGGTTCTTTTTAGTGGAAGTTTGCATAGTAATGTACAACATATATTTTTTTTAGTTTTATCATTCTCTTATTTTAGAAGTTAGAGGGGGGGGGGGGGGGGCAACTTTTTACCACTTTGGAAGTGTCTCTCGCGCAAACTATTCAGTTTAAAAAAAACCATATTAGAAACCTCAACATCATTTTTGAAGACCTATTCATAGATACCACACGTATGGGTTCGATGAAAAAAAATTATAGTTTTTTTTCTATTTTTGTGTAAAGACCTTAGTGTGGTTCACAAAATACATCTACTCGCCAAGTTTCATCAGTCTAGCTCTTACGGTTTCAGATAAAAATGGCTGTGACATACGGACGGACAGACAGACAGACAGACAGACATACATGACGAATTCCGTTGACGGGTTCCGTTTTTGCCATTTGGCTACGCGGAACCCTAAAAAAGCGGCCAAGTGCGAGTCGGACTCGCCCATGAAGGGTTCCGTAGCAACAAGTAACATAATATATAAGTTCTTGTATGTTCGTCGAGTTTTGTTATGTACGGCATTGCGCTGTCAGTTGTGTAGGTAAAAGTAGGTACATGCACACAGACCTATACACGAATTTTCGAAGGGTTCTTTATTGGTGATAAGTGCCATCGCTAAAGAAGTTATTCCCCGTTTCTGTTATTTTTACGGGAAAAAAGTAGCCTATGTTTAAATACCGGATACAATCTATATTTGCTCAAGATTTCATCCAAATCGGTCCACTGGCTTGAGCGTGAAAGAGCAACAAACATCCATAATGTACATAAAAACTTTCGCATTTATAGTTGTAGTAGAAGAAGCATAGGTTTTTAAACTTCTGCTACGGTTACTTTAACAAAGATACTCACTGGGAAATAATGATTTACTCGGAAGAATATACAGCAAAACAAGCTTGTTTACTACAAACATACGTCTATTCCCTCTATTGTACGTTTTAAATGAGTCTTGGTTATTTGTAATCATACCAATCTATACAAATTTAACCGAGTAGGAGTAGTCTAAACTTAGATAGGTCAACTTGTCAGTTTATAAATCTGAAAACTTATCTATATTCAAACGTAAACTTAATAGGTTACTATAACTGAGGCACTCACTTTGAAACTATCAAGTACTCTGTTAGAATTACCTAGAATATACAGCAAAACCGGCTTGTTTACTATTAACAGAGCTTTATTGTGCGATTTAGATAAGTCTTAGTTATAAGTAGTCAAAAAAAAAATAACCAAGCCAAATTGGTACTTTGCTAGTGCTCCGTTTTTTCCGTGTGGTAGGAAGTTGACATTATTTCAGAGGGTTATCCTAGTTTTTATGGTAGATACGCGTGAATGATGTAGCGTAAACATGCATTTTTGGAAACACGATAGTACAATCCTTTTTTTAATTTTTTATGAAATTTTCCGTTAAGAAGGTCCAAATTACACAATAGTGAACTGGAAGAGAATGCTCTCTGTTGTGTTCGCCTATGTACGATGAAATGTTTTGTTTAAGTGCAGACTTGTTTGGAAAAATGCTTATGCTCTCAAACGGTGAAGGAAAACATCGTGAGGAAACCCGCGGCTTAGTCAGCTCCGCACGTATTGACCATGTCTCTCCTGTGGATTTGCCCAACTGAGCTGTCAGGATGGTATAGGTGCTGGGCAAGCTTATTCCATCTAAAATCCTGTCCCAGGCACTATAGCGTCCCACAAATAGGGCTTGTGTAATTACCAGTTGCCCCTGACGCTATATAAATCATCTACATTAGATGCAAAGGCCTGTTTATTTTATTTTTTTTGTTTGGAAAGTAATTTTTGCGCTGCTGCAAGGCATTTTTCACTTTACGACTCCCGAAAAAACTGTTGAATTTGTATGGAGAAAGGAGCATCTAAGCTCATGTTTTTTGGAGATACTATTCCGGCCACATGGCCCTTCTACTTTGTTCTGTGTATCTAACCTTCTATATCCCGCACGGCTGGACAAAGGTCTATCTTAGGTGCAAATAATGCTCAGATCATTTTCTCTTAAGTAATTTATCTTGCCGTTGGCATCCCCATATATAAACTTAAAACGAATGAGAGCGCTGGTGGTGGTGGTAGCGGCATTCCGATCCTAGGGTCTTGGGTTGAAATCCAGTCGTGTACCAATGAGTTTTTCTGCCTTAAAATGTATGTACACTATGCCAGTGCTCTCAAGTGGTGAAGGAAAACATCGTGAGGAAACCGGCATATCGTTGAATCTAAAAAGTTCGAAAATATGTGTCAAGTGCTCGAAAGGTGCCTCTTTGAGACGCATTTAAAATCCTTTCACCACACTTGGTATGAAAGAGTCAGTGACACGATAAGAAGAAGAACTTAAAACCCTTTGCAGGTATGTGGTGGGTGACAGCGGCAGGTCTGGCGCTGTTGGCGCTGCCGGCAGCCTCCAAGGAGCTGGAACATCGGGACATAGAGCTGCCACAAGCGCAGGAACCCGACCTCATCAACTATGACGACTACGACCCATACTCTGACAATGGTGGGTCCGATATCTGTTTTTTTTTTTTTTTAATTTATTTACCATTTAAAAATAAATACATGATCTTGTAGAAGATAGCATTAAAAACCACTAAGGTTTGTGCTTACGCAAACTACATACTGCATTTGGCTACAGTCAGCTAAGCCATGATGTCGTCAGTCATCCTGCGGTGAGATGATGGGCAGAGGATGTGGCGAACATCGTGGGCTAGATGAGCTTAGCATAGGACCGTCAACAGTTAAAGAAGGAAGGTGCTCTAGCGTTCAGGGTGCCTTCAGATGTAGAGGAAAGGGCTTCAGCCCTTCCCCTAAAAAATAAGCTCTGACGGGGTTGTGGAACGAAACGAAGCCATGACCTCGTCCACCCAGCAAATGTAGAGGAACACCCCAGGGGTTTTAGTCAGTAGCAAGAGATGGACTCGAGGGGTCTCCAAAAAGGATTTCGCCTGAAAAAAAAAATGGACCGTCAACAGTGGCACATACACAGAGGCTTATACCCAGCAATGGGTGAAGTCAGGCTGTGTATGATGAAGTCATGGTGGGGGTTCTAAGTAGCCCGAAACTCGGGTGCAGACTGCAGACTGATTGGCCACCAACGCATACGAACTTGAGGGATAACACATTTTTTATTTAGATAAAAGGCAGATAGAACGTGCTAGTAAGTAAGCGGTTGCCTGGAAGAAATGGCTGCGCGCAATAAGACCACCGATTGTAGGACGAAATATGTTGTCCTCAATATAGAAATAATTTATTTATTTAAAGTTAGCTTACAATTTTATTTCAAAATGTTTTAATTTCAGCATTGCTAGCTGAACGAGACTTCACTGCACAGGAACAGTCGACTGGTAAGTTAGTACTACGACAACTAGCCTCTTCTTAATTTTATCATTAGTATTTAAAAGCAGAAATTATTTTATTGTTATTTTTTTCAGAACAAAACGGTTTTAAAAGACCAACACTACCACCGACGCCGTCAGAAGCACCAACAAGAGGTAAAATTTAATTAATTTCGAGCTATTCAATCGAGGCTTCCGTCGAGTCGGACCGTTAGGTACTCGGACCGCAGTCCCACTCGCCGGACTAATTTAATTTTATTATTTTTCTTCCGGTGACTTGGACCACTTTTGAAATGATCGAAAAAACCTATTGTTCAAAGCAATGAAGTACAGTCAATGGAAAAAGAAGGTGCACAAAGAAAACATAAAGAATAAAACTCTTTGATTGAAGACACAATTTATTTAAAAAAAATCTAATTATTAACAGTTATCTCGCTTCTCGAAATCGTTTCTTCCTCATACCCATAAACTGTGGAATGAGCTTCCACCTGAGGTGTTGCCTCTTAATTACAACATGAATAGCTTCAAGAAAAACGTTAAAAAATTCCTCCAGGGTAGGCAACGCAACGACAGCACCCTTGGTGTTGTTGGTGTCTATGGGCGACGGTGACCGCTTACCATCAAGTGGGCCGTAAGCTCGTTTGTCTAACTTTTACGTAAATTTTTTTTTATTGTGCTTTTTAGATTTATCATCCTATTATTTTAGAAGTTACAGGGGGGGACGACACATTTTACCACTTTGGAAGTGTCTCTCGCGCAAACTATTCAGTTTAGAAAAAAAACGATATTAGAAACCTCAACATCATTTTTAACCGACTTCCAATCAAAAAAGAGGAGGTTCTCAATTCGGTTGTATGTTTTTTTTTTTTTTTTTTTTTTTTTTTTTTTTAATGTTTGTTACCGCATAACTTCGTCATTTGTGAGCCGATTTGAAAAATTATTTTTTTATCTGAAAGGTACTGCTTCCAGATTGGTCCCATTTTAATTTTATTAAAATCAGTGTTGCCATTTTTTTTTAAATATTTTTTTTAATGTTTGTAACTGCATGCCTCCGTCATTTATGAACCGATTTAGAAAATTATTTTTTTATTTGGAAGGTTATTTTTACGTCCAGACTGTCCCAAACAAATTTCATTAAAATCGGTTTAGCCGTTTGGCAATGAAGTCGGTTTCTCAAGTTTTTTAAACTTATAATTATTGAAGACCTATTCATACCCACACGTATCGGTTTGACGAAAATAAAATTTATGAATTTCAGTTTCAAGTATGGGGACCCCCAAAATTTATTCTATTTTTGTGTAAAAATCTTAATGCGGTTCCCATAATACTCGCCAAGTTTCATCAGCTTTTACAGTTTCGGAAAAAATGGCTGTGACATACGAACGGACAGACAGATAGACATGACGCAGTCTTAATTCGTTTTACTTAGATAATACGGTCTTTGTTATTTAAATTGTGACTAACATTAAACTTTGTGACTTTTGCACTATTGGGTGACTCTTCCATGACATACAACCAGCCATAATCGATTAAATCCGGTGGGAGATGAGAAAGAGCCTTACGCCACAGACTTCGGTTGAAATGAAAGTAACAGCCTACAATTTGATTGATTTTATTCGTTGCATTACAAATGTTCTTATTCGCACATCGCCATAGTTTTGAACCATCTTTGTTTATTCTTTTTAAATGATATTTATAATCAGCTCTGCACAAAAGTTTACATCCTCTTTGTGTGACATCAATTTGAAAAGATGTCTGTACGAGAGATGTTTTAGGGCCACCTTCTTCCATTTTAATACTTAGTTCTGAAATCGAAATATTATATTTATATTTGCAACGACTAAATAATATTTAATAAAATACATAAATATTGTGGACAATCCACACAATACTATCTAGCCCCAAATTAAGCAGAGCTTGTGCTATGGGAACTAGATAGCTGATAATATAATACTTATGTACTTTTTTTTTCTAAATACCCAATTAGAATACAATATAACACCCAGACAGAGAACAAACATCTGCGTTCACCACACAAATATTGGTTCTCAGTGGGAATCGAACCCACGACCTACGGAGCTGCTACTATCGCAACGTCTAGGATAGGTAGGTACAAATCATCAATAAATTTAGGATGCAAGTTTATATTTAAGTTAATTTTATAGTCATAACTTAGAATAAAATTGGAAATAAATAATATTTTTTAATTGACATTTCACTACTACTTAACATTTCGTATTTATGTCAGATCTGTTTCTGGCGATGACTGTACAATTTACGTAAAGTGGTTTGTGGTCCGAGTCGCCGGAAGAAAAATAATAAAATAAAATTTCTCCGGCGAGTGGGACTGCGGTCCGAGTACTGTAACGGTGGAAAACTGGGTGCAGACAGGCAGACCGACTATTTCGGCTGCGTTGGCCCTGACTAGCTCAGTTGGGGTTCGATGTTCCTACCGCACAAAAGATTTTTTATACTAAAATAAAATAGATGTTAGAAATCAGTTACAGCGTTTTATTTAAAGAACACATACCTCTTACATGACATGTACATTAGCTTAGGAATGAAAAATTGAAACTGCACAGCTATGCTATCTTATATACTATATAATCCTAAAGTGATCCTTCATTTACATGACCTTAAAGTGAGCTCAAATAGCTACTTAACTACAAATTTATATGCTCAGCTATTAACCAGAATAGAGGTTATCCACATGCCAGACTATCTTTCTTACAAATGAACCTACTACTAATCAACAAGTTACAAATACATTGAACGCTACGTTCTCTGACATGGGATTGAACAAAGAAATTTAAAGGGACACCTTATACATATGAGAGGTTTAATGACCTCACGGGACAACAATATATTCCTTTACATAAAATGTAAGCAATGGCTATCATGGATACATGAGAGGTTCAATGACCTCGTGGAATACATAAAAATCAATAATGCTTATATTATTTACACGGGATGTTTAGTGACCATATGTTCAAACTTTATCCAAACCATAGCTCTCAAGCGAGCACAAATTTATTCAGGGAGAGGTTACTGCTTAGTGTGTCGGAGATGTGGATATTTGAATTTACCAATCCCAAGGCCCCGGATGACCCAATTAAATGAAACCCACAGAAAACTAACTTGTGAGTCACCCCTGGCGTCCGCCTCTAAAATAACCCAAGCGACCGTATTCTGACCGACAGGATGGTAAGATAGTAAAACGCACGACAAAAACGATGGCAATTACCACGTCAACGAAACCCTACCTATTGACAACAAAAATAGCACTCTCTACGGCAGCAAACAATCTCTTGGCAACAAACCACAGACCAGGACTCCACGGAGAACTGTCCTGACGCGCCTACTCCTTCCGCATAAAAATAAATTGGCACTGGCCCACCTCAGAATCGCCGACGGGCGCTTATCGTTCACGTGCGACGTCACCCACGTGCCCTGCCGCCACGTGCCCTGCCGTGCAGTCGCCGACTGCCCCCGCCACGTGTCTCGCGCCCCCGCACAGGCGAAAGAAAAGGGAGGCGCCACGCAGACGGTGTCAGCAAACTGAAAAATACAAGACAACAGGTTAATCTTGGCAACGTGCGGACACAGCCCGCAGGATGCTGCGTCCCTAAAAATACAACTGATCCTCCCCTGTATGCCCCATGCTGTGTGATGCTTCTCAGATCCCCTACGTACCAGAAATGGGCGCTCGCCCAGCTTGCAGTCGGCTCGTATCGGCAGCGAGAATGCTGGCTTCGTGTGCTGGGGCTCGTCTCTGGGCACGCGGTGATGGTATTCGTTGGCGCAGCTTCGTCTGTAATACCCAAATCTGGTTAGCGAGGACTCCTCCACAAACCCAACGGTGCCAGGGTGCAGCTTTCGTACGTACCGGCGATTCTTCTAGGCTCGGCGTCTTTTCCGTGGAATCCCCCCGGCGGCTCCGCACGCGCCTTTTATCACCTTTGCTACCACATCCCCGCACCTCGAGCCACAAACTTCCGCCCAGAATATTCCAGAACACTTGCTCCAATAATCCACGGCATTTACGTCTCTCCGGCCAGCATTTTTAATGTCTGTAATTGCGAGCTCGCTTCACACATCGACCCAACCACATTATTTCTATTCACCCGCTAATATAGTTTATTTCTTAGTTAGTTACACTACTCGCCAATGGAGGCCCCTGCGTCTTGCTGATGGTGAAAACGTTGTCCTTTTCCAACACAAGCTAAACCCTATTTCTCTCCTTCTCCGACCCTATCGACATGCGACTACTTCGTAACAGATGTCACTAGTAGACACCGTTCGATACGAACATCGCTACCCACAAAAGTGTTGACATCTGTCAAATCCTGTATTTTGCGGCTACTACTTAACAGATGGCGCTCTTCGCCAGCCATCTGCCTAGCCATTTATAGTGTTTCTATTCGTTACCAGAGGTCGCCCTTACAACGTTTCAACAACTCACTCACCAACTTGCGTCTTGGCGCGTAAATTTAAATAGCTCTCCATTAGCTTTCGACTGATACGAAAAACTATTCTGCCAAAATAAATGAAATGCTACAATACCCCCCCGGCCGTTAAAAGTTTCACTACACTTAGTGAAACTGCGCTGCCCTCAGCGCTGGTACTGAAATGAAAAGCTTTATATCTAACTATAACCATATGCACATATTACAACTCAAAATAAACTTGACGAACAAAAAAAAATATAAGAACAAACCAAACTCCTTATCACTGTAAAAAAAACGTACAATTCCTTATCTACTAAACTAGCCTAAAACAAATTCTCCTGTAAAAAAAACTTTATACAATCCTTGTACATTCCCTCCACGCCCGGAGATCCCTTCTACCATGGCGTGGCCTCATAAAACTAGCGGTCTTCTCAAGTCGTCACTTGTGCAGCTGAAACTATCGTTTCGTCCTTGAACCGTAAAATACAAACAACACTGGCACGTCTTTATCGTGGGAGACCGGCTATCGGAGTGGACCCATCTGCGGCGACGTCGTTATACCTGTTCCTCTTGCCTCCCCTTTCTTATCGCCATCCATTCATCAATCTTGCATGCTTCATCTCTCATTATGCAAATGTCTAATCTACATACCCTTCTTTACAACCATCACCATTCACGCCTAGCGATACCCTACGTGGAACCGTGGGTACGCGACCTCTCGCCCGTACGTGTCCTACCCTTTGTGGTGGATACGCTCTGCTCATCCATTCTGCTCCTCACTGCAAGAAACCTAACTCCATCTCACGCCTGGTCCTATATGTAGTCCTTTCACCCGTCTGCCCTTTAGACATACAAACAAACATTTTCCAAAAAAGAACAAACCAAAATCTACAAGAAAAATGAGTTATCATATTTCCTACTGCCTTACAAACCAAAACCAAACCAAATATTTACCTACAGTTCACAACACCTACTGTGGTGTTGTGAAACCCTAAACCTTTAGGTCTTTCATGTGCCAAGACCCTAAAATCTTCCCGTCCATGTCCTCTAACTCGAAGACCAGTGGTGACAGTACCACTTTCACCCTGCATTTCTCGTACTTAGGACATAACTTCGCCATCTTGAACTTTGCCGCGTCGCTGAGCGGATGGGTTCTTTTCCAGACGATGTCCCCTACTTTCACTGTCGCTTCTCTTCTCCTGAGATTGTACGTTCTCGTGTTCGCCTGGTGTGCCTTGAGTATTATCTGCCAGGAGACCTAATTCTCCTGCAAACTTTTCCCTTGGTATTCCAGGCTGACATTTTGCGAAACAACAGGTGACTTCAAAATATCCACAAAATATATACAAAATCTATACAAAAAAATATACCAAATCTACCGACAACACCAAAAACGGACGGTTCTACCTACTTAATTGTTAGAATCTTCCAGTTGTTGCCGAGGCCTGGTCTCCGTCCTTCCCCTACACTTAGGGCAACTCCTGACTGTGTAGCCTAATTCACCACAGTTATAGCACTTGACCTGCTGATTAAATCTTCCCTTCCTGCAATCCTTAGACCAATGTCCCATGCCGCCACACCTAAAACAATTAGATTGTGGTGTTCCATCTGATTCCTGCTGAGTGGCCACCGCCGCCAGCTGTGATCGCGGCTTGGAGCCCTTGTACGCCAGTGTTGGGTTCAACGTCCTAGTCGATATTCTAGATGGTTCTATGAAAAAATCTGATCGCTGCTTTGCTGCCTCTAGCCTCCTACACTTATCCTTTAGCGACTCAATTGATGTTATGTCTACTAACGCTAGTTGTTCTGTAAAAGATGGCCTAATATTGTGGAGCAGAATCTCTAATAACTCTTGTTCTGGCAGTGGATTCTTCAACCTAGCCACCAAGCAGTTCATAATCGAGAAGTAAATATGACTGGGCTCCTCCACTCCTTGTGTCCTCGCCCTTATTTCTCCTAATAACCTATAATCGTAGTCTATCGGACTAAACTCCTCTATCAACAATGACGACAGCTCGCTCCATGAAGAAACTTGGTCTTTGATGCCCCTGAACCAAAGCAAACCCTGGTCAGTAAAAAGCTCAGAAGCTGACTCAAATAGTTTTCCCTCTCTGGTACCGTTCGCTGCACTAAGTTCCTGCAACCTCTCCAAAAATGACCTGACATCTCCTACTCCATCAAACTTGACACCCCACTTCGCAATCGGAACCTTAGAACCCGCGCATTCTACGACAACCCGTTGATGGGTGCTATCCCTCACTGCTGGCAACACCTCGTTGGGACCTGCCGCTTGTACTGGGTCTTGAACTGGGTCCTTCGACAAACTGTGCACGTGGATCGCCGGATCTGTCATCTTGTCTACCTATAATCAACCCACGGTACCCAAAGACAAATGGGAAAACTACCAGAAGCAAACGATGTAAAAAAAACTTTTGAAACGAGCCTCCTTAAATAAAAAATGTGCTTTAAATAACCATCAAACGTGAAAGCAATTCTTCCAAAAAAAACTCACAATAACGCTAAAAAAAAATTAACTCTATACCCAAGGTAAACAGTAGTATGTAGGTCAAGGCAAAAAAAAAAATTTTTAAAGTTCCAAACGCCAAAAAAATAAACTAATGATTTCCCGCAAAAAGTTTCGAAAATGCCCAAGTGTGTGTGTGTGTGTGTGTGTGTGTGTGTGTGTACGAGAGGACTCGTAAATAAAATTAAACTGTTATAAGTTTCAACAGCTGGTCGCTAACCACAGAAGTGTATTATGGTTCCTAATCCGTTGCAAAACTTTAACAAATATTAGTCTTGCAATATACATACAAAAAACTCTATGCTGATCGCAGCATACAAAAAAATATAACCACAGTAGCACTTTGCAAGACTATCTCCCTAACATGAAAGGAAGGAAGTGCCCAAAAAAAATTTTACATCAGGACAGGAATACACTCTTACAAAAATATACTAGCAGAAAAATACACAGGTGAAAGAATACATCGGTAGAAAAGCACACACAATAAAATTATACACCCTAAGAAAATACACACATGATACACAAAGAACCTAAAATATACTTAAAATTAGCTGGACTGTTGTCTGTTGCCTTGTCTGTTGCTCTAAAATGTTACAATAACGCCTACCTACAGTGGTCACTAAACGCAAAAAAAAATTTTCAAAAAAAAAAAAAAATCAAAAAAAATTCCAAAAAAAAACAAATTTGCAAAAAAATTAAAACTAGAAGTTGGGCGCCATTTTTGTAACGGTGGAAAACTGGGTGCAGACAGGCAGACCGACTATTTCGGCTGCGTTGGCCCTGACTAGCTCAGTTGGGGTTCGATGTTCCTACCGCACAAAAGATTTTTTATACTAAAATAAAATAGATGTTAGAAATCAGTTACAGCGTTTTATTTAAAGAACACATACCTCTTACATGACATGTACATTAGCTTAGGAATGAAAAATTGAAACTGCACAGCTATGCTATCTTATATACTATATAATCCTAAAGTGATCCTTCATTTACATGACCTTAAAGTGAGCTCAAATAGCTACTTAACTACAAATTTATATGCTCAGCTATTAACCAGAATAGAGGTTATCCACATGCCAGACTATCTTTCTTACAAATGAACCTACTACTAATCAACAAGTTACAAATACATTGAACGCTACGTTCTCTGACATGGGATTGAACAAAGAAATTTAAAGGGACACCTTATACATATGAGAGGTTTAATGACCTCACGGGACAACAATATATTCCTTTACATAAAATGTAAGCAATGGCTATCATGGATACATGAGAGGTTCAATGACCTCGTGGAATACATAAAAATCAATAATGCTTATATTATTTACACGGGATGTTTAGTGACCATATGTTCAAACTTTATCCAAACCATAGCTCTCAAGCGAGCACAAATTTATTCAGGGAGAGGTTACTGCTTAGTGTGTCGGAGATGTGGATATTTGAATTTACCAATCCCAAGGCCCCGGATGACCCAATTAAATGAAACCCACAGAAAACTAACTTGTGAGTCACCCCTGGCGTCCGCCTCTAAAATAACCCAAGCGACCGTATTCTGACCGACAGGATGGTAAGATAGTAAAACGCACGACAAAAACGATGGCAATTACCACGTCAACGAAACCCTACCTATTGACAACAAAAATAGCACTCTCTACGGCAGCAAACAATCTCTTGGCAACAAACCACAGACCAGGACTCCACGGAGAACTGTCCTGACGCGCCTACTCCTTCCGCATAAAAATAAATTGGCACTGGCCCACCTCAGAATCGCCGACGGGCGCTTATCGTTCACGTGCGACGTCACCCACGTGCCCTGCCGCCACGTGCCCTGCCGTGCAGTCGCCGACTGCCCCCGCCACGTGTCTCGCGCCCCCGCACAGGCGAAAGAAAAGGGAGGCGCCACGCAGACGGTGTCAGCAAACTGAAAAATACAAGACAACAGGTTAATCTTGGCAACGTGCGGACACAGCCCGCAGGATGCTGCGTCCCTAAAAATACAACTGATCCTCCCCTGTATGCCCCATGCTGTGTGATGCTTCTCAGATCCCCTACGTACCAGAAATGGGCGCTCGCCCAGCTTGCAGTCGGCTCGTATCGGCAGCGAGAATGCTGGCTTCGTGTGCTGGGGCTCGTCTCTGGGCACGCGGTGATGGTATTCGTTGGCGCAGCTTCGTCTGTAATACCCAAATCTGGTTAGCGAGGACTCCTCCACAAACCCAACGGTGCCAGGGTGCAGCTTTCGTACGTACCGGCGATTCTTCTAGGCTCGGCGTCTTTTCCGTGGAATCCCCCCGGCGGCTCCGCACGCGCCTTTTATCACCTTTGCTACCACATCCCCGCACCTCGAGCCACAAACTTCCGCCCAGAATATTCCAGAACACTTGCTCCAATAATCCACGGCATTTACGTCTCTCCGGCCAGCATTTTTAATGTCTGTAATTGCGAGCTCGCTTCACACATCGACCCAACCACATTATTTCTATTCACCCGCTAATATAGTTTATTTCTTAGTTAGTTACACTACTCGCCAATGGAGGCCCCTGCGTCTTGCTGATGGTGAAAACGTTGTCCTTTTCCAACACAAGCTAAACCCTATTTCTCTCCTTCTCCGACCCTATCGACATGCGACTACTTCGTAACAGATGTCACTAGTAGACACCGTTCGATACGAACATCGCTACCCACAAAAGTGTTGACATCTGTCAAATCCTGTATTTTGCGGCTACTACTTAACAGATGGCGCTCTTCGCCAGCCATCTGCCTAGCCATTTATAGTGTTTCTATTCGTTACCAGAGGTCGCCCTTACAACGTTTCAACAACTCACTCACCAACTTGCGTCTTGGCGCGTAAATTTAAATAGCTCTCCATTAGCTTTCGACTGATACGAAAAACTATTCTGCCAAAATAAATGAAATGCTACAGTACCTAACGGTCCGACTCGACGGAAGCCTCTTCAATCGAAGAACGAATCGGTAATTTATATTAGCGTCATCATTAATAAGCCATGAATTTAACTAACATTATTCCAGCTCCGAGCCGATGTATCGACATAGGACGCTCGTGGTCAGAGGGTGAAAGCTGGAAGCGCGGCAACTGCACACTCTGTCAGTGTTACGGTGGTCGTGTCAACTGCTCATACATACCTGGATGCATGACAGGTAATCAACATGTATTCAGCACTGAAGGTTCTATCAGTAAGTATACAACGGCCCGTACGTTCGTTTCATCAAGAAATAACCATTTCATTCATTAAATTGTACCATCTGTGAATAGTGGTTTGAAAATAATATACATAACTTGAGAAATCGTCTTCATGGCCAATTTATTAGACCGATTTTGATGAAATTTCTATAGGACCAATCTGGAAATATTATGCCTTTTAGATAAAAAAATAATTTAAAAAATCGGTTCATAAATTATGCAGAAACAAACTTTAAAACAAAACGGCTAAACCGATGTTGATGAAATTTATATGGGATACTACCAATCTGGAACTTTTCAGGTAAAAATAAAAAATACACAATTGAAGAGAGAACCTCTTACTTTTTATTTGAAGTCTGTTGAAAAAGGCAGACTGATTAGGATTAGTCTTAGTTGCTTTTAAAAATTGCATAAATAATTAATAATAATATAACTATACTTCTATAGTTGACCTTTAATTGCTATTTTTCTTCATTTATAACTTTTTTGGATTAATCTCGATGACTACATATTTCAGCTTCGACCCCAAGTCGATCCCGAGTCGAGACCAACGCGGCTGCCCAGCCAATAACACCTGTCCGTGGACTGCAAGGTCATCCTGGTGATGAAGGGAACTCCGGTCCTCCAGGCTCGCCAGGAGTCAACGGAATACCCGGCGCTCCCGGTATACCCGGCCCGGTCGGTCCTATGCCTGATGTAAGTGATACTCGGTCGCACGAAGAAGTACCTAGGTACTGATCTATAATACCAATCTACGATTTAAGATATCGCAGGCGTTTTATTTCAATCGAGAGTGGAAACAAAAAAGTTTTTTACTCGAGGTTTTTCTTTTACCTTCATTATAAGACCAAAGACCAAACTAATAATAAGACAAGGCCTCTCAGCTCAGTTGGCAGCAGCTCGGCCTTCTGCGCCGTAGGTCGTGGGTTCGATCCCCACCGAGAACAAATATTTGTGTGGTGAACATAGAATTTTGTTCTCTGTTTTGGTGTTAGGTATATTGTATTCTAAGTACGTATTTACAAAAAAAAAACAAGTACATATTATATCAGCAATCTGATTCCCATACAAGCTCTGCTTAGATTGGGGCTAGATGGTGGTGTGTGGATTGTCCGCATTATTAACATTTATTTATTTATTCATAAACATTTTATCAAAATTGCAGTGAAGTAACCGAGTATATCTGTGAACAGGTGAACGCATATTTAGCTCAACTGGCAGCGACATCAGGAGGAGACAAGGGCCCCGCATTCGACCCATATCAGTACATGCAGGCATCGGTTGGTTCTCCTGGCGTTAGAGGGATAACTGGTGAGTGATAATTACGTACCATCAACCAATAAAATGATATAATCATCAAACTTATCTTCAGCAGTATGTGATTCTGGAACTGTGTTAAATTATTCCGGTTTCCCAGGACCACAAGGCCCGCCCGGCCCTCAGGGTTTCCAAGGACCGAGAGGTGAACCCGGTGAACCAGGCTTGCCTGGCCTTCAAGGCACCCCTGGAGAAAGAGGACCACAAGGAGTACCAGGGAAAGATGTGGGTATTATTCAACTCAAAGTCTAACTGTCTTGATTAAATTTAAATCCATAAGGATCCCCTTGACACGTCTTGAACTGAGGGAGTTAAGACAGTGCACTGGTTCCACTTGCACAAGCCTAGAATATCTTATTTATTGATATTCGATATTTTTTTAAAACAGCAGGTCAACGCATGGTTTTCCTTTTCTAAAATCGATTATTATTTCAGGGTTCACCAGGAGAAGATGGTGAGCCAGGTCCGTCAGGGGCAGCGGGTCAGCCTGGTGCCCGTGGGACACCTGGCGTGCCTGGCATACAAGGTCTGAAGGGACACCGCGGTTACGACGGCAAAGACGGCGCTAAGGGCGAGCAAGGACTGACGGGGGAGAAAGGTCCTAGTGGCTTGCCTGGACAAATGGGACCGGCTGGACCAGTGGTAAGATTAAGATGGATGTCAAAGGTTCATATTTTATCTTTATTGAAATCTTCGCACATGACAATGTATTTTTAGTTTCAGGAACCATTAACGGCAAATAATAACTAATAAAAAACGATGGATTTAGTTTTCTATAGACTTTTTTAATAAAAAGTCCAATATTCTCCCACTAAATAAAAGTTCTTCTAATCTTAAGTCAAACTGAACGTTTCAGGGTCCCGTTGGATCAAGAGGCGAACGCGGGCGGGAAGGTCCATCCGGACCACCTGGTATCCGAGGAGTTGATGGAGCAGCTGGTCCACCAGGTATTTCGGTATGTATGATACGAAAATACAAACAAAATATAACTTGCAGCATTATCTATTAGATAGTAAGCATTTCTGAATGGATGTCTTTCAGGGTAACACAGGTAAAACTGGTGCGCCTGGATTTCCTGGCGCTCCCGGACTAAAAGGCGAACAAGGGGCTTTTGGTCCTAAAGGCGGCCAAGGCATGCAAGGGCCGCGAGGTGAGGCTGGACGTCCAGGCCAACCCGGAGAAGTGGGACCAACTGGATTGGCTGGTAGGGATGGTGTCAACGGAGAAAAGGGCGTGCAAGGGCAAGCTGGACCATCTGGACCACAAGGCTTCCCTGGACCACGTGGCACACCAGGGGTAGCAGGTGACTCTGGAATACCTGGTTCTAAAGGAATGCCGGTGAGTAGGATTTTTGTTTATTGGAATCAATCGATCATTATCATTTTTTACGATTCAACTATTATTGATATTTTTTTATAGGGTGTGCCCGGTGAAAGAGGAACCAAAGGTGATGCTGGTAATCGAGGAGAGTCTGGTGGTCCTGGACCTAGAGGTCTTCCGGGTACTTTTGGACCGGAGGGCAAGCGAGGAAAGAGAGGCCTCAGAGGACCTGCTGGTAACGTTGGACCTCCGGGTGAAAGGGGATTACATGGAATGAGAGGTATTCCCGGTACTGATGGTCCGATGGGTCTAAAAGGCCAACCTGGTGAACGTGGAGGTGTTGGCCTACCTGGAACAAAAGGAAGCTCAGGTGATCCCGGTAGACCTGGCCTTCAAGGGCTGCAGGGTGTAAGAGGTCCGATTGGAAGAATAGGGATTCCTGGAAAGACTGGACCGCAAGGAGAGAGAGGAATACCTGGTGCAGATGGCAGACCAGGTGAACAAGGTGGTCAGGGATTGCAAGGCCCACCCGGTTTGATGGGAAGTCCAGGCGAACGAGGGTTACAGGTAAACGAATATAATTTTTTATCTTCTTGCTCAAAAACACCGTCATTGTGGCGTACCAGAGCGAAGAAATTGTAGTAAATGGAGCTAAAATCGGTGTTCTCTTTGGAAGAATGCATGTAATGCGTTGCGGCTACAGATGAAACAAAAAAAGTCATTGTCGCGAAATCTTCAGAAATTTTCTCAACTATTTAATAATGTATTGAATTATTTTATTTTCTCGAAATCGGAGTGAAAAAAAGAGAATAACACATGGCGCTGAAAACCCACTACCACTACCAACTCTGTTTCTGTTAACTCCCTCACTAAAGCTAGAGAGTAAAACTACCTTGCATAAAATGGGTCATTTTGGCTCTAATAAACAATCTTCTATTCCACCTAAAAATTTTCGAATTATAAGTACATGTCAAGGGAGGCATACTATTTTATTTAGTTAACCAAGTATTGTGATTGCAGGGAGAGGCAGGAAAAGACGGTGACCCAGGCCAAGCTGGCCCCCATGGCCCTAAAGGTGATGCAGGTCGTGATGGCAACCCTGGAGTTCAGGGACCTCAAGGCCTTCCTGGACCGTCTGGCGAGAGAGGTCACGCTGGTCAAGCTGGGCCAACTGGTTTTCCGGTAAGTCAGATTTCAACTTACATCTGTCCCCGGTATTTCTCTCAGTAATCAAACAAATGTGTTGCGCTTTCATGTTCACGAATATCTAACAAGTAATTGAAGACAAGAGATCTTAGTATTACAGTGAAATTCATTGCATTTGCCACTTCTAGGGTATGCCCGGAGCAGCAGGCCAACCCGGATCTCCAGGCAAAGAAGGCGAGCCAGGCATAGCTGGACCAGCTGGACCTTCCGGTCCGTCCGGACCACGTGGAGAAAGGGGCTTCCAGGGCGAGAGGGGAGCGCCAGGTCTGACCGGTGCTACAGGGGAGAAGGGCGAGTCTGGTGCGCAAGGTCCAGATGGACCACCCGTAAGTACAATAAAATAATAATTAAAAATTATTACAAACATTCTGATTTAAAAGACCTGATAAATTGTTTCTAGGGTCCTGAAGGCCAAAGAGGCGGCAAAGGCCATCCTGGTTCTATAGGAGCAATGGGTCTGCCTGGTACGCGAGGATTCAATGGAAATCCAGGAGAGAAAGGGGATAGAGGATCGGCGGGACCACCAGGAAATGATGGACCTTCAGGTATTTTTTAAAGCTTACATCGTTTTGTAGGTACTACAGTTAGAAAAACTATTTTTTAGTTTCATAGCAGACGCTGACTTCCAATATCTGACAGTGCAATTGAGACCAAACACCTTTTACATTATAGGTCGTCAAGGCGAACAAGGGCCACAAGGACCAGTAGGACCATCGGGACCACCCGGAGAGCCAGCCGAGAGAGGTGAAACTGGTACCCCCGGTGTTCCCGGAGAGGCTGGAGCCACGGGGGCTCCGGGAGAGCGTGGACAACCAGGGTTCCAGGGTTCCCCGGGACTGGCAGGCCCACCTGGTCTGACAGGCATGCCGGGCATTAAAGGGGAAAGAGGATATGCAGGCACTAAGGGCCAACAAGGAGCTACAGGAAGCCCAGGTAAAGCATTGTTTGACTAACTAGTTCAAGATAAAAAAAAGTTTCTGCTTTTCTTTAACTTCCCTAAATAAATGATCACATTTTTAATAAAATATATATGCTTCGAAAGGATCTCCTGGAGAGACTGGTCTCCGAGGATTGTCAGGCCTGGCTGGCGCAAAGGGAGCTCGTGGTGAACAAGGTCACAAAGGGGAGGCTGGACACTCTGGGCTACCTGGCAGGCCGGGTGATTTAGGACCTCCGGTAATTTTATTGCAGTTTTTGTACCGTTAATATACTTTGATTCACCTTTTTACCATACCATGAACGAACTAGTGTGACCAGCCATGTCTGGTATAGCTGATGGTTAACACTGAATATCGGAGGTTGCTTGGTCCGTCAACAAGTAGTATTAAAAAACTTCCTACCTATTTTTTTAGGGTCCTCAAGGCAGTACTGGTCCAGCTGGAGCTCCAGGCATCACTGGTGCTAAAGGAGCAACTGGCGACTCAGGTCGACCTGGTCCTCCAGGGCCTGTTGGCTTTACTGGTGCACCTGGTACGGAAGGACCTAAAGGAGAGCGAGGCAGTGAGGGTGAAACGGGACCTCAAGGCCTCATTGGACCTGTGGGCCCAGCGGGAGAGAGGGGCCTGAGTGGAATGCCGGGTATGGCTGGACCACCGGGGCCTCAAGGTCTTCGAGGGACACAGGTAAATTAACAGTATTTTCCTTTGCAAAAACATTATTAACCTCAAAGTCGTGTCAGGAAAGCTAAAAAGCTCATTTTTACAGTCTTCATCATTAGTAATTACTTTTCAGGGTGAAACCGGAGCTGCAGGAAAATCAGGAGCTGATGGAGCACCTGGGCCAGTAGGAAGCCCTGGACTACAAGGCCCGCCTGGTCAGATGGGCGAACAAGGACCCGAGGGTCGACCAGGGAAGCAGGGCCAGGCAGGCATCTCCGGCCGCCCTGGTGACAAGGGACCTACAGGGCAGCCTGGAGCATCGGGATCAGCTGGACCACCTGGAATGCAGGTAACACACCATAAAGAAGACTGTGCACAAGTATCAGGCGTTAAGTTACAGGCAACTAAACAGTTGGTTAAACAGTATTTCATAATGATAATAAAGCAAGATAAAGAGAAGAGAAAAAAGAGACAAATAACATCTGGTTTCAGGGACCTCAAGGTCAATCTGGACCATCTGGTCCAGCCGGCGAACGTGGACAACGTGGCGAGACTGGACCATCAGGCGTTGACGGACCTCAGGGGCCGTCAGGCAAGCAAGGCCCGCCTGGCCTCGACGGGGCTAAGGGTGATCGGGGTGAATCAGGAATGGACGGCCCGAAGGGACATGCTGGTTTGCCTGGGTTACCGGGGATGCTGGGTGCGCCTGGCAGGCTAGGAGAGAGGGGCTTGCCTGGTGCAATGGGGCCCCCTGGCAAAGATGGCGAGGTTGGACCTAGGGGTGAGTTCACTGACTATTATTACTGATTATTATTATTATTATTACAAAGCATGACTTTGTGAGACGACTGAGTAACTTGACAATGCAAGGATCTCTGATGACTCTCCTGACAGCGTTCGTATTTATCCAGGTACTCCCGGTCGTGACGGTAGCCCAGGACCCCAAGGGCCTACTGGACCACAAGGAGGACGGGGTCCCGCGGGTGAGGCTGGACGCCACGGACCTCCTGGCTCATCTGGACCCCCTGGAACCCCTGGGCCGCCTGGCGAGGGACTGGCGTACGATGCAGCTGCCATCGCTGCCATGTTGCAACAAGGTTTGTTTTTCATGATGTCTAAAATATGCCTGACCGTTGGAAAATTAGACTAAAATTTCAAATCCTGATCAAAGTATGCAATCAAAATTGAAGATTGAAATCAAACGCTCTCTGGTTGGCAAGGCAAGTTTAATATCCCGGACTACTGAGCGAACTTATTTATAGCAAGAATTTTTTCAGGTTCCGTAAAAGGACCAGATCCACTTGGCGATGACCCCAACTCTCTTCCTCCACGTTTCTTCAAAGATGACATGACTCCGTCTGAGCGCAAAGAAATCGTCATGAAGGCATACGAAAGACTAAAGATTTCACTTGACAAGTTCCTCAAGCCTGACGGTTCTAAGGATGCTCCAGCAAAGACGTGTGGAGATATTAAACATCATCACCCTGACTTTAAGAGCGGTGAGTAGATCTTAATTACTTATGCACTGTGTGGTATTCGGGAATCGAAGAAGCCTATAAACTTTATGCTGATTTTTTGTCTTTTAAAAGCATTTACCTATCGTAACAAATTGGTGGGCCTAGAATAATCTGTTTGAATGGATAATAAATAAATATTGTGGACAATCCACTTAACTCTATCTAGCGGCTAGATAGAGCTTAATTTGGGGCTAGAATCTAGCCCAGAGGTACTATGGGAAACAGATCTCTAATTTTTGGGAAAGAAATACTCGAAAATTTAAAAATACCTTGCTTGTTTCCTCCAGGACAATACTGGATAGACCCTAACGGTGGAGACATGAACGACGCGATCCTGGTCCACTGTGATATGACCACTGGTAGCAGCTGCATCTACCCCAAGCCGATGCAATCGCAGGATATCGCATACAGCGGGAAGGAGAAAGAGGCCTGGCTGAGCGAGATGGAAGATGGATTCACGGTTTGTACTATCTGTACCTTAGCATTCCAGACCAGTTCACTTTACCTTGGCCACTAGCTGTCGACTGGTTGATGTTTCAACTGTCCGCAAGTAAGATTTGGAATTCCTTGCCGGCGTCTGTCTTTCCAAACACCTAAAACTTGGACGTTTTCAAGACAATAGTGAATAGGTATCCTGCTCCAGGCACTATACCCCTGACTGCCCCTGACGCTATATTAATCATCTACAATAGATGCAAAGGCCTGTTTACTTTTTTACTTCCACATTTTGTGGGCATTGTGTACCTATGTGTACGTTTACAAACGCCTGCATGGATTACAATTTCGAAAAGATGGTGGCTGGATGGCTCCATGGTTCTTCTGAAACCAGAAAGTAACTTCGTCTTGCTTTACCTACAGATCAACTACAAAGCCGACCACTCCCAGCTTACCTATCTGCAACTGATGTCAACTAAAGCGGTTCAAAAAGTCACCTTCCACTGTCGCAATATCATCGGCTACTTCGACCCTCAAGCCAATAATTATAGAAGCGGCATCAAGCTGCTGGCATATAACGATGCGGAGATTCTTCCAAAAGCCAACAACAGACTCAGATATAAGGCTTTGGTAGACGACTGCCAGGTAAGTCTTTTATCATTTTTCCTTCTTCTTTAACCCCATTGTTTGTGATCTCAAACTCGCATGATGTAAATGCCCCATTTGGGCCGTGTTATCGTTTACCCTGGCAGTTTATCAATTACTTGTCATGAAGCCACTGTTCAATTTCCACTTGAAATTACCTTCTTAATTATCAGGTTCCTCTTAAAAAGCCCTGTTGGAATATTAATAGTAGAGCTCTTTTTGAAGGACTCGTCTGGGGAAGTATACTACTTCCGTGCCTTCTTGTGCCCCCATACACCTGTAGGCCATATGCTTGTTCAATCATCGCTATCCTCAAATAATTGAATCCCTTCCAGCACAAGAGCCCCAACTGGGCATTGACAGTAGTGGAGTACGAGACTGACAAAGCAGGCCGACTGCCTCTGCTCGACGTGGCTGTGAGAGACGGTGGCAGGCAGAACCAGATGTTCAGGATTGAGATGGGACTTGCCTGCTTCAGCTGAGTTCACAAGACCAACCTTTGATATTCCACCAGCTCTTTTTGAAGTTATCATCATATCTACTCTGCTGTGAATAGGCTTCATCTCATTTTGTGGTTTGAAGTCAAGGACGAAATATTATACCAGTGAATCACAATCACACAGGCGACTCTCCATACAAACGTAGTCAATGGAAAACATACGAGCACGTATATAGCAGATCTGGATTTTATGAGAAAAAATGGTTACTCTAGAGGCATTATCCAGGGAGGAAATAGGGAACTACGTTTGTATGGAGAGTCGCCTGTATGATTCCCTCTTATTGCTTTGAGTTATATCCCACTCGGTTGATACTTTTGGGACAATATGTATAAAATCTTTGTTAATCTGGTATTTCAAAGGTAAGAAGCATATCTTGTTTTTTTTTATTTAGTTACCTTTGCTAATGAATAGTTACGATCCAATCTTTTTTTATTTTTATATGCAAATTGGACACGTGCTGTTATTCAAGTTCAATCACCCTTGACTTGTAGATGAACTGATTAGCAAACTCATAAGGTATTTTATGTTTTTTTTTTCTTATACTTTTGTACCTTATCAGTATAATTCTTTTAGGTATTAGGAATGTTATTAATAATTGATAAGAGAGTCGATATAATGCATTTATTCCTATCATATAATAGGTACTATAATCTCATAGATTTAGTCATGTTTTTTTATAAATATGTATTTTATAATTCTAAGTCGTCACAATTTTATTTAATTTTAAGCAAAAGTCTCTAAAGGCTGTGTCCTGTATAATGTACATAATGTGAATAATTATCCTTATTTGTAAGTACATGTAGATAAGGCTAAGTAGGTTAAAATACATTTTACCAAAGAAATCATGTGATTATACTATCAAAAGTATTCCTAATAAGGTTAAGTTATCATAGTTTTTTATTACTTTAAATAGAATAACTTGTAGTCTAGATAAATAGTTTAAATAAGTAACATTCTCAGTGTTCAATACCTACTTACGTATTACTTAATTCATAAATAAGTACTTATTTTGTAACTACAACAAATAAAACAAGGACTTAAAAACTAGTGTGTTTTTCGTATTACCGATTCTAATATTTTGTGATCAATCGAACTATTTTAAAGTTCGATTAGTATCATGCCTTCTATTTTCAAAGATAATAACGGGTCGTATCTCTTACTACTCTTAGGTCCAATTTCACCGTTAAACGCGTTTAACTAAACTCGTTTATAATGTACGTACACAAAAGAAATGCAACGACATTGACAGGTCTTTAAGCGCGTTTAGAGAAAAATGTACCAACTGAATGCATAAGCGAGTTTAAACGTCAGTAGAACGCGTTCAATTTCAACGGTGAAATTGGACCTTAGTCAGTTCAAAAAGTCCGTTCAAAAGAAGTAAAACTGACGTAGAGCGTCAGCTTTTCTTCTTTTGAACTGACTTCAAATAAAAAAAGAGGAAGTTCTCAATTCGGCTGTATTTTTTTTCTTTTTTTTTAATTATGTTATATTTGAAAAAATCTTTTTTTTTCTGAAAGGTCTCTTCCAGATTGGTCCCATATCGGTATCGGTATTCCATCCAAATCCATCCAAATTCAACCGTTTGGCCATGAAGTTCTTTCTTAAGTTTTTTTAAACTTCAATATTATTCAAGCAGCTGGCTTACCATGAGCTTCATATGGTTATGGTTACGGCTGTCAAAATTGTGTCAACACATTCAAACCCAAGAAGAAAATGAATGTGTGGGTCAGCCTATCTATACACAATTTGACAGCCATAGCCATAACCATATGAAGCTCGTGGTAGCCCGGCTGATTTCATAGATTTTAGTGGAAATTCTAAAAAAGGCTGTCGTCCTAAGTACTGCAATCATTATTTCTGCTACAAGACACAAACGGTGGCATCTTGCACGAGCACAGCATACATTTATCGTCAACTGAGACCTCGTCTCCAACCCTCAGGGTGTAGTTACCGAAGGCGCACTCGGCAACGCTGTTGCGGATGTTCAGGCCACGAGTGACCTTCGATGTTGGAGATGCTGGAAATTAATAGTACATTGTTACCCGAGTGTTGAAAGTCACGTTTTTTGAGTCCCGAGACGGGTTTGGCGCCAGAGCGTTAGCGAGGGCGCCAATGGAGCTTGAGGGACTTAAAAGACTTTCACCCGAGGTAAACACTGTGCTTTTCATTACGAATACAAGGAAAGTAAAAATAAAAACATGAATGAAAAATTTGTGAAAATGAAGATTGAATTGCCGCTTTCCCGGTTTTTTTTTTCTTTTTCTCTGGCGGACCTTCAGCTACGGCTCGCCAGCATTATTCAGCCATTATTTTCATTTTCATAATTTAAAAAATGGTAAATTGTTTGCTCAAATCTATGTTATTTTAAATAAATAGTTGAAGTTATATATTAATCAAGTAATTTAGAAGATATATTATTTATTTAATACTATCTTTATGATATTTAAATTTTACATTGCGCTCTAATTAGAGTTTTTAAACTTCTTACCGTTGTAATGGGTTTCCAACCTACTTGCTGAATAAAAAGTTGGAATTTGGTTCAACCTTCTTGCAGTTTAGAAAGTTGGAACATGGTTGAATAAAATAGAACTTGTTTTTTTTATAATTTGACAGCTGTCAGTAGAAAGCGATTCTCCCTAGGGCTGAAAGTTTTACTTTCAATTAGGCCCCTCAGGCAACTTCAGACCTACTTTCAGAGTATGAGTAATGAAAAATATAAACTCATGTCATTCCTTTTCTTATTATTGTTTAACTGGTTCCTTTGAACCAGTGCAGGGTAAAATTATTAGAAGTAAATTCGTGCAATATTTCATAATTATGGAATGAAATTGTTTTTATACTTAAGCATTGCTTGCCTACTAGGTATTGCATTTTTTTTTAGATTGCGGGAAACAAACAACAAAAAGTTTAAACAAGAATCTGAGTACACTGGGTACCAACCCTGACGCCTTAAGCCAGTCTTCACTCCTGTTTAATTTGTAGATTAGATTTACAAGTCTGTATGTTTCCAATGTATTTTGGTAATTTTGAATTTGGAACACATCTTGCAGGCATTGTGTATGTGTGCGTTTGGCAAGCAATCCCATGCGCCTTCGATTTTGATTTTGAAAAGGTCTGACCGAAGTAACAAAAGATACGCTATCACCCCACAGTTTTGTGAACCTCAAAATACTTCATCATCATCATCATCATCAACCTGTTGCAGTTCACTGCTGGAAAAAGGTCTCTCCCATGGCGTGCCACTGAGCCCGGTCTTTGGCTCTTTCCATCCGGTTGCTGCCCGCCAAAGAACTAAAGGCTAAAAAACTATCAAAATACTTACGGCATTGAAACTCGTTCGGACAAATCCTGGTTCCGTAAAAAACAGGCGCGCATTTTCCCATTATCTCATCCTGATGATGAAGCTCCAGCCCGCAGTTGATGTCCTTGCAAACAGAGGGGTTGTCAATGCTCCCATTCCAGTTGGCAGAACAAATACATATCTTGCCCGTGTTCGCTGGCTCGAACTGTTGGCCCTCGTAGTATGACTTGCCGTCTACTTCACAAGTCTTCAATTCAGCTATAGCGTCTTTGCCTGGAATAGATTTAGGAACAGCTTATTTGAAGAATTGAGCTGGCTTATGATTACGAATCTCCTCCATAGCATAGTCCCTCATTGGTGAGGATCGTGACTCCTTCCCATTTTGAAGACAATAGCTACCCATTTTGAGCTGTCAATGGCTTGGTGCCTGATGCATGCATCGGATGATTTCGAATAGTTTTCGGATGTATGAATCTCCTTAAACAAAAAGTATATCCTTACGCATGACGAGTCTTAAATCATAAGTCACACAAATTATGATCACGCACTAAAGTGATTGAGATCGTGTTCAATATTATAATTAATTTCATCATCTTTTTTAAGCGGTAGTTGATGGTGGGTCCGAAACTGGTTCGAAACAATAGCTCATTGGATGACAGGGTTGCATTTATACGGCGTTTTTAATTAAAGTACCTACAGGACATTAAGATACTTAGGAACGGATACAATGCTCAATGGTGCTATGTACGGAAGCTATTAACGATGAAGGTTTCAAATGCAGTGACCTAAATCGACTGTTTATAAGTATTTATAAATCTAGTTCTATCTAGGTTTTATATTTAGCTTTATCTTTTACGTTTTTGCAGTCCACTATATTTTGATGCTCGTGCTTTTTTTGCCATTTGAAGTGAGTCAAACCTTGTTCGATCTGCAACCATTGGCATTTTGTTTCTATCAAATGCTTGTTGCAATCCTAAGTTTTTACATGATTAGGAGCTTCGATTGCAATAAAAACGAATACAAACAAAGCCTTGTGTCTGACAAGCAAGGATTGCAATTCATATTCGTTTTATAATGCAATCGAAGCTCAAAAACATGCAAAAACTGACGATTGAAACAAGGATGTGATTGCAATACGTGATCACCCTGCTTATGTCATCATGAAGTGGGAAAGGACTTACGTCTATGGTGTAAATGTTCTTGTCTTGAACTGCAGCATTGACGCTCATACCTACATAGATTAAACATTTATAAGCTGAAAGACACTAGCGTCGGAAAATGCTATTAACGGTGGCCCTTTCTGGGCAAAGGAAACCTAAACAAAAGTGCCTGATAAAAGGGAACCATCGACCACGACGAAGATCAAATGCTTACCACAGACATTGGCAGTGCTGCAGCAGGAGTCCATCTCAAAGGTTTGCACGCACTGTTGCCGCTCGTCGCTGTCGAATGTCTCCACGCAATCAACAGAAGCGCAGTCGATCTTAGGTACTCCTCTGACGCTGCAACTGCAGGCTTGAGAGCATGATGCTAGGATCACGGTCTGGGGGATCGGCGCGCGGTCGTTGTAAGCTTCCCCTCTGAAATGTATCGCGAAGACTGTTGAGTACCTACGTATTCTAATGTTATCTGAAGTTTTGTGCGAGCTTGTGGCCAGTCGGAAGCAAGCGAGCCCCTCTTATCCAAATGGCGTGTCTGCTTAGTATGAGCTTTGGAAACCTGCGTAATGAAGGTCTCTGTAGTCCTAAGGCAACTTCTTACTAACAAAGAATTGGCAGAATATTTAAATCAAAGTAGAAATTATAATCTTATATGGAAATGCATTCATGAACATCGGTCATGGTTGAATAAATATTGACGCCTACGTATAATACAAAAACGTCTTGAAGAAGTGGAAGGTCATTGTATTTCCCAATTATCTGAAGAGGTCGCCGGCGTCACAGCCTCCTTTTTGCATTGCTTCGGTTATGCAACTCTCGGAAGGTTTTGTCGTGCAAGGACAAGGTCATCTTTTTGTCCCCAATTTTAACCACAGCTTGCTTTTGTATGCAAATCTGCCGCGAAACTAATTTGAACTTTTTTGCCTGCTGAGGAGGGAAAAAAAGTTCAAATTGACGCATATTGACCGAAATTGGTGTGGACCCACCATTGCAGTTGCTCGGATAAAAGCATGAAGGGCGCTCCGCATTCTCACGAGACATTCACGCGAGAATCTCCGGAGATTCTCAGAGAGAACTGTAGCGAGAACTTCTTTTTTTTTCTTTTTTTTGGGTACACACTCTCGCAAAGTTCTCAAATAGTTCGAGCGAATCAAATCAAATAGTTCCAAACATGCGAGTGATGGAGTCAATACACGTTCTCGCCTGTTCTCACGTTCTCGCGCTCCTTTGTCTCGCGCCAAAAAACCGACAAAAAGTGGAGAAAAGGCGGTGAACAACGCGAGAACTTGAGAAGAATACGCGAATCGCTTCCACATTCACGTTTCTCGCATGCTTCTCGCGTTCTCGCGAGATTCTCGCGAGAATGCGAAAATTCGGTAAAAATTAATTGATAATGTATTTTCACTTGCTGGAACCTTTTCTGCATGTCTTTACCGCGCAGCAAGGAGTTTCCTATGTCTATGACTTAGCAGTAGTTTACTATGACTTTGGTTGGTTTACCCACCTGTAGTAGCACACAGAAGGGTCAGGGTGCAAGTCAGGACACGTGAACGCGACAGGACAGGTGGAGTTATCAGCTGCCGCTACAGGAGTACAGCCCAGCTCTAAGTAGAATGCGGTCATGAAGCACTCTCCAACCATGTCGGTCACCACGGCGCCGAATGCTGAAATCAAGGGATTGCAACGTGTTATTTCAAAATACTTATCTTTATAGAGAAGCAGAATGTTCTTACATTTTCACCCACAACGCAGGTTCTCCTAGGGTGGGAGTTATCGTACTTACGCATTAAATTTTTTACAACTCAATGTACCTGTTTGTATAATGTAGTAAGTAACACTTTTAACGTTTGTTACCAAATAAACCTTTTTTAAAATCTATAAATATTTATTTGTATCATACTTTGTATATAAAGATATATTGCAAACTACTCCTGTACAGAGACAGTGCTCTACACCACACTATTTATCAATAGAGTTGGTGAGTTTACTGCTTGATAAAACTAGAGGAATATACAAAGTTCGTCGAACGCCATAACCTGCTATTTTTGAAGTGAAAACTTCTTTAGCGGCGTTGAGCACTTTCTGAATGGGGATAAAATCTTAAACTCGCGTCAGGATCACGTGACCCTGATCGAAAAAGCGTAGGACGGATTTTTTGCAGAAATGTACCCTAAGACTACAACGTAGAGTTCATAATAAAAATCGAAAAAAAGCGTAAGACGCTACAGATACGCTAGTAGTTACTATGACACGGTAACGTCACAGAATAGATAATAGTTAGTAGCAAGCATACCAAGGCGTTTTTCGTGACTGTAGTAGGTATAGGTACATACCTATTATAGATTTTATGAACTAGCGGCCGCCCGCTGCAGGTAGTAGTGGTCATTGGTACATGATTTTATAGATCTACTGTATTTATTTTTCGAGTGGAGCATTGCGGCGAGCGAAGCGAGCCGCCATGCGACCATGGGAACAGCGCGGCGAGCGAAGCGAGCCGTGCTGTGACTCCCCCCAAGCCCCCCAGAACCCCCTCCTCCTGAACCCGGGGGGAGCGTCGCGGCGAGCGAAGCGAGCCGTGCTGTGACCCCCCCTAAGCCCCCCAGAACCCCCTCCTCCGAAACCCGGGGGAAGCGTCGCGGCGAGCGAAGCGAGCCGCCACGCGATCACGGGGAACAGCGTGGCGAGTGAAGCGAGCCGTGCTGTTACCCCCCTAAGCCCCCCAGAACCCCCTCTTCCTGAACCCGGGGGGAGCGTCGCGGCGAGCGAAGCGAGCCGCCACGTGACCACGGGGAACAGCGCGGCGAGCGAAGTGAGCCGTGCTGTGACCCCCCTTAGCCCCCCAGAACCCCCTCCTCCTATGTCTGCCGTTTTACTTCATTTAGGACCTACTTGTAGGTCGCGCGACAAGGTCCCTTCTAGCGGTTCCGACCCGTTGAGGATTTGGCTTTACGTAAAATTTAGGGTTCCGTATAGGGTTTTGATTGGGGTTATACTATATTGAGGAATTTGATTAAATGGTCGACTTTTAGGGTTCCTTAGGACTTTGATTGGAGTTTCAACTACACTTAGAAGCTTGATAATGTTAAAATTTTTAGGGTTCCTTAGGACTTTGATTGGGGTTTTACTACATTGAGGAATTTGATTAAGTGGTCAACTTTTAGGGTTCCTTAGGACTTTGATTGGAGTTTCAACTACACTTAGGAGCTTGATAATGTTAACATTTTTAGGGTTCCTTAGGACTTTGATTGGAATTTCAACTACACTTAGGAGCTTGATAATGCTAAAATTTTTAGGGTTCCTTAGGACTTTGATTGGGGTTTTACTACATTGAGGAACTTGATAAAATAAACAACTTTTAGGGTTCCTTAGGCCTTTAATTGGACTTTCAACTACACTTAGGACCTTGATTATGTAAACAATTTTAGGGTTCCTTAGCACTTTGATTGGAATTTCAACTACACTTAGGAGCTTGATAATGCTAAAATTTTTAGGGTTCCTTAGGACTTTGATTGGGGTTTTACTACATTGAGGAACTTGATAAAATAAACAACTTTTAGGGTTCCTACGTTAATAATCAAGTTTTCACTTCTGCCGGCACTCCCGGAGTGCAACCCGTATTTTTTTTATTAGAACTACGTAAACTTTATGTAACACTTCTAAGGTAAAGTTAGTCTAACCTAAACCAACAGTAATATTCTAAGTAAAGGAAACTGCCAAGGAACTCTGTAAATTATGCAAGATTTGCGGTGAAGGAGAGTAACTTACACCTACCACATACCGAGAAGTACCGAACGAAAATGTACATATACCTTACGGCCTGTCCCGGCTTCGCACGGGTAGACATTTGTATTTTATTTTTTTTAAAACAAATATAGCTTTTATTACTCAGGGTGAATCTAGCTTTCAAATGGTGAAAAATTTTTTGAAATCAGCACAGTAGGTAGTTATTAAGTTTATTCATTACAAACATACAAAAATACAGATGTTTCCTCTTCATAATATTAGTATAGATATAGAAAGGTACATACATCTGATTTAGATGTGATCATTGTACCTAGATCGAGATCGATAACGTTCCTTCCTAAAGAGTACAAAAAGCCTACTGCTCCTGATAAGGGAAATCAAAGATACGATAATACCGACACTTTAAGTAGTAAGTGAGTATCGCAATTTCCGAGGTAGAAGTAGTGTATAAAAACAAATTAGAATGTTTACTCACACAGCACGATAAAACACAAAACAGCCTTCATAGTTGATTAAACACTAAAACCACTGGTTTGCAAGTAAAATGAGGAGCGATACGCGCGCCTTCGTCCGCGAACCTTCTTGCAATGCTCTTCTAGCGCCAACACCAAGGTAACCGTCCTGCATACACCTCGGACATAAAGCAGTTCCACTCATAAGCAGGGTTTCTTGGAAGCTTAGTGTTCTTGGTATGCCTGTGACGACCGAAAACAAATACAGTAAATATCAACCAAGGCAGTCGATTTACACGTAGCGATTCGTATCATTGTGTCCATAGATGTTCCTTTGAAATCTGGAAAATGGTACTGTATTTCCATATCAAAAGTTATTATGTCTACGGTGTTTTGCTCTGGTTAAAGTATACGACTTTGTAGAGACACTTTGCTGAAATGTTGAGAAAGCCTAGAAGATAATTTACTTTTGTATAGAGCCTAAATAGAGCGCCGTTTCCAGGAAACTGTATATTTACCAACATGGCCATGCTTTTTGCGGAGTCAGGTACCTATGTGTTTTACATATACATATATATGTCCTTTATGTCATATATTTTTTAATGTTTTTATAGTGTTTACTACACATAAGGAAATCACAAAGATAATAATAAAATAGGAGGGAAGGTCGCGGGTCAAATACCGCTCGGCTCTTAACTTTTAGGACATTATAAAAATCTTTGTCATGTATCTTATACCTTTAAACGACCTTTTTACGAGAGTTCGAACGAGAAAATCTTTTATATAAATATATATATATATATATATATATATATATATATATGTATATATATATACAAGATTTTCTCGTTCGAACTCTCGTTAAACGAGAAAATCTTGTACATACAGGGTGTAATCGTTAAGTGTGCACAGGTGATTATTCCGTAACTATTGCAGATATCAAAAAACTTTAAACTGATATCGAAAGTACTTTACATAATGAGTGAAATGACATTAATAACTTTTTAAAAATAAAACGAGAAATATCCAAAAAAATTACATTAATCACTCCCATACATTTTATTTCTTAGTAAGTACAAAATTTTGTGTTCAAAGCATATGTTCGAAGTGACGTCCTCCTTGTGCAATAAAATGACGAGCTCTATTTACAGTTTCTAAATGAACTTTCCTTAACATTTGCGGAGTAATTAAAGCAATTGCACGACGTACACGATTCTGTAACTCTTCTAGGCTGTGTACTCTCTCAGCGTACACGTGGTCCTTGACAAATCCCCATAGGAAGAAATCACAAGGCGTGAGATCCGGGGATCTGGCAGGCCAAGGGGTTGCACTATTATTGGCTATTAAGCCATAAATTTGAAGTGGTAAGATAATTAATCTACACGTGTATCTACTTGAAATTCATTAATACCTTCATATCGTACATAATTACAAAATGACAAGGGTAAAATGAGTAGGTACTATTCCACTTAAAATAAGGAAACTAAAACCTTTCTACTATCTCATACTAAATGTATGGGAGTGATTAATGTATTTTTTTTGGATATTTCTCGGTTTATTTTTAAAAAGTTATTAATGTAATTTTACTCATTAGGTAAAGTACTTTCAATATCAGTTTAAAGTTTTTTGATATCTGCAATAGTTACGGAATAATCGCCTGTGCACACTTAACGATTACACCCTGTATATATATATATGTATATATTTAGGATCTCGGCAACTGCACCAACAATTTTCACGAAATTTAGTATACAGGGGTTTTCGGGGGCGATAAATTGATCTAGCTAGGATTCATTTTAAGAAATGATTATTTCTTTCCGAGTTCAATAATTAAACATAAACTGAATATGTGACTGCTCCTGCCATCTATTGACGATTGTGAGCAACTAACTGCAAGCATATCCACCAGATGGCGTTGTTCAGTAAGAATAAACCAGTTAAGATGATAATAATTATGACTCTTATGATTTCTTTAAAATACAAATTAACGAAAAAAACTCCGAGCGAAGCTCGGTTACCAACTGCTAGTGTCTTATAATATGTCATTTATATCATACATAAGTGCCAATAAATTGTATATTAGGTACCTGACTCCGCTAAAAGCTAACGCTAAACTAAATGAAGGTTCATGTAGGCTTTCTGAGTTATTGGTGCTAGGTAGCATCAAGAACACGACACCCCTTGTTTTAGTTCAGGGGACAAATATCAGGGATAAGGAATAGATGGAAGCTCTTGCTGGGATAAAATAAAATTTGGACTGTAAAATCACGAGTTTCATACAAAAATACATTTATTTACGATACTTTCTAGTAACAGTCTGTTTTTGTTTGAATCAATTCAAACATATTGGCATTTAGCATTATTTATTCTATGTTACCTACACCGTTATAAGGGCCAGAAAAAAACGGCCAATAGCTAAACTGCTTATTTTTATATGATTCACTATTTGTAGTTTTTTTCACGGATTTTCGTAGCAAACGCCTTAAAAGTTTTTGTAAATTGATATGTGAGCGCCATCATATGGTTGATGGTTGTCTTCTATAAGCGAGCCGTAGCTTACAGAAGCACAAGCACTTCGTATTCGGCCGAGCTCTTCTCTTCGCCGTCGAAGGGGTAGTAGCAGCATCCGTGGCTTGATTGAATCTGAAAATTAAAAGGTTTTATGACACCTCTTGTATAAATAAACTTCATTTGAGGATTAAAGAACGGAGTAACGCTATTAGTCACATAAAAGTTTTGAATAAACATCATCATTAGCCTGTAAGTCCACTGCTGGACATACGCTTCTTCAATAAAGTTCCAGGAAGAACCGATTTTTTTTAACAGCTTTTTATTCACTGTTTTTTAGAGGGGGAATGGTTTAAAAATTGTATTTCTTACCCCAAACTAAGCAGAGCTTGTACTATGGGAACCAGATATTAGCTGACATAATACTCATAAACTTTTTTTTCTAAATACATACTTAGAATACAACATAACACCCAGGCAGAGAACAAACATCTGGTTCACCACACAAATATTTGTTCTCGGTGGGGATCGAATCCACGACCTACGCAGAAGGCAGAGCTACTACCAACTGAGCTGAGAGGCCAGTCTGAGAGTTCAAACTATGTATGTTAGGCTATTCGCGCGAAATAGGCAAGCTTAGGTAGAAGTAGTACTTATTTGAGCTCTTTGAAAAGGGCTCGTCCGGGGAAGTTCTACCACCATGCCTTTTTCTGAAGCAAGCATTACTGTGTTTCGGTTCGAAGGGTGTGAGAACCGGTGAAATTACTGACACGTAAGGCGAAACATCTGTATGCCTCAAGTTGATGGGCGCAGGGCAGTGCTACATAGGCCACGTTCCTGACGTGCGTGACCTACGAGGCAATGCTTTGTTATAGGCGATGGTTACCACTTAACATCAGGTGGGCCATATGCTTGTTCCATCAACTAGTTGTATAAAAAAAAAGCTTTTCAAGACAGGACTAACCTTGCCAGGAGTGGTGCAGCCGTCATGGTTGACCCTGCCGTAGTAGAGCTTCTCTCCATCAGCGGTGACGCCCGCCTCCACCGCGCCTGGAGGCACCGCGCCCTCAGTTGAGAACTGCCACGAGAACATTGATGGTACTAACACCTGAAATCAAAGTTTAAATTCTTAGGCCAACAATTTTTTTTTCATCCCCCATCTCGGAGAGAGTATCTTTGCACTTCGATATTCAGATCATCATCATCATTGGCCTGTAACATCTATTGCAGATGATTTAGGTGGCGTCAGTTAGGTAATTGGACATATTATGCACATGGACCAGAAGTGGAACACTTCCGTTCATTCATGGCTATAAAGACCGGTATTCAGATATTGAAGAGCAAAAATACACCTTCCGAGATGAGGTGCACAAGTCGTTTTTATCCTCTAGCTAGAGGATGAAGTAAAATTGAATTTAGAGCATCGTGTACACTAAGTTTGTGAATTCAAAACATCATGCCAATTTCTTTTTTGCATTTAGTAATTTCCTCGCTGACGTGGGATGAAAAGTTGCATGTTGCACTCGAGTGCAAAGATTTTTAACTTCGTGTTCTTTTGATTTTTTCAAAATTGATTTGTATAACAAATAACTAGTGTTTGCTAGCTTTTGACCACAAAATGTGTTTTTTATACCCACCGCCTACGACTTTGCTCGTGTGGTAGTAGTGATTGCTATCACTTATATTTAAGGCTTTTCCGTTTTGAGATACCATTAGGTTTGTGTGAATGTTGAAAACAAATCCAGATCTATATCGAAATGCAGATTTTCGTCAATGTGGAAAACTGACAACATTTCCATCAGTACTACAGTCAACTGATAAAATAAATAATAATAAATATTTTGGACGATTCACACAACACTATCTAGCCTCAAATTAAGCAGAGCTTGTGTTATGGGAACCAGATGGCTGATATAATACTTACATACATTTTTCTTTTGTAAATATATACTTAGAATACAATATAACACCCAGACAGAGTACAAACATCTGTACCACACAAATATTTGTTCTCGGTGGGGATCGAACCCACGACCTGCGGCGCAGAAGGTAGAGGTACCAACCGAGCTGAGAGGCCAGTCAATATCACTGACATCTGTCGTCATGATGTTTCTGACGCAACAATATATGTAGGTACTAACCTCAAACTGATCTTTCAGGATCTCCTCTCCACCATAACAGATGTAGCACGCGTTCTTAGAGGGTATGACCTTAGCGGGGAGGATGTCCCCCTCATGGGGTGCTCTGCCCGCGTAGATCTCCTCACCGTCCGCGTCGGTGCCCACTCGCAGGGCGCCTGGGGGAATGCTGCGCTGGCTCAGACATGCTGGGACCCATTTGTATGTGCCTGATGATGAAGAGAATCGGCATGTTAGTCAGTTTGAAACTTCTTTAGTAGCAGGCGATAGAAAGCATCAAGGAAATACAGAAACTGGCGTAGCAGGGAAAATTTACAAGCCGCCAATCCTGGTTAAAGGAGACTCTTTTAAGCAAACTGATTATTTGAGTTAGCTGATACCTAATACCTACATCTAGGCAGAAAGGAGGCTAAAAATATGATAGACGTAGATACAAAATTCGTTTGAAATGAAAAAACCTTGAAATTTATCGTGAATTTCAATGAAAACCAAGACGCTGATGTGTCGCTGATTAGATCTGTAGAAGAAAATATTTTACTGAAACTATCCACATGGAGGAATGGTCTTTGTGGTAAAATAAATGATGAAGATTTTATGATAAAACAGTTATTGAGAAAGATCAGAACACAAATTAATATGATAAGAAAAACACAGTAAGCTACGGCCAAAACTCTGTATGGATTGTAAACAATTTAGAAGAAATCATAATTTTACCACAAAGACGGTGAGAGGAGGGAGGGAGAGGAACCATAGAGAGGATTGGCCCAACATCGGCGAACGTACAACATAGCTGCAGAGGGTAATGACACCTTCAGATTACACCTATTGCTTAGTACTCTATCAGACTCTTTCAAAGTGTTCACACTCTACAAAAATTCAAGAGCTCTATATAGCAGCAAAGGTTTGATTCATACGCAGTTCGAGCAATTCGAATTGACTAATAAAATATTGCTAAAAATAGGTGAGGACGTGGTTTCGAAGTACTCAGGTAGGTATGTTTATCATTGTTTATCACCATATCCTATCAAGGCTCAAGCATACCAAGCTGTGGATAAGATTAAACTGGAAAGTTGGAGTTTATTGGAATTAAAGATTATTTGAATTTATTTTTTGAAAGAGTTAAGTATTTTAATTTATAACCAGTAAGGAATGAAGTCGATAAAAATAACAGAACGTATTTATACGCGTACCGTACAATGATTTGAAATTCCTCAACTAAGAACCAGCAAACCCAGGGTTTTATATTTTTGATTTTAGGAGCATGATTTTATTTAACTCGGTAAGGTCTTCGATCAAGTCTAGGAAAAGAAAGGCATTATAACTTTTGAAACTATCATGGTTTTTAACACAATTTTTATGAAACAACGGGATATTTACCATGATTAAATTTTTATGAGTTGACTTCCGATATTTCGGCACAATATCCGATATTTCCGATATTTGTGCCGAAATAAATAAAATAAGAAAGGCATTATAAGTGTAACGTTCACAGTTTTCAAACCTACAAGATCCCGCTAACCCAGATAATCTCGAAGGTGTCATTCCCTAACCCTTATGACGGGCTCCGTTGATCACTTACTCCACGGCAGTTCAACGGTCTCCCCTGGTAGTTCTGGGCCGCTCTCTGGCTCGGCTTCATCGACGACTTGGACTGAATTGTCAGGCGGGGCGGGGTAGGGGTAGAAGTAGGCGGGATGCACGGGGTAGAACATTACCCCGGGGTACATGTGGGGCTGGCCGGGGGGACCGGGGGGGTAGTGGGGTGGTGGAGCACCATGGCCGTGGTACGGGTACGGGTGATTTCCTGGATAGCGATTTATTTGTGATTATTGGGTGAAAGGTACTACAGTGTTATCGTTTTGGCTAGCTGTTAAGATAACATCTGTAGTAATAAATAAATAAATACCTCCTAACCACGATACCAATTAGAAATGAATTTGGTAGGTACCTAACTGAAATTTGCTAATGTTGTTTGCAATTTAGTGGTTTTATTGTTTTAAAAAAATTAAAATCGTTTTAATTATTTTTCGAAAACTTATCGTTAAAATAGAGAAAATAAACGTAGAAACAATAGGCAAATCAACAAGCAAAGCAGCCGATATAAAATATATTTAGGGTAAACCTGAAAACGCACATCTTTTCTAAGTTCGCTCGAGGTCGACAAAGTCGTAGGACCCCAAAATGAACTAACGAAATTGTAAAGATCGCGAGTACTTGCAGGATGGAGAAGACAAGAATCGTTCCTGTAAATGTATAGTCCTCTATACATTACAATAGAGCCTATGCCTAGGCCTATGTCCAACAGTGGGTTTCTTCATTCTGATGATGACGATGAAGTGGTAGACACTATTGATGTTATCAGCTACACGTCTAGGTAGACAAGTGTGTCCTCAATCATTTGTTTTCTTGCGACACTTGTGACTCTCACCTATTTACTTTGGGAGTCATTGCTATTATCAATTGATAAGAGGTGCCTATAGATGCCTACCTAGTTATTTACCAGAACTTTCCAGTAACAACTTACGGATATGAAGATTATCTATATCTATATCTATAGAATACGATTTTCAGAAGAATTATTAATTAAAAAAATTATTAACAAAAAACACAAGTAACAGTTGAGCTATCTGCAGACCGTAAAGACAAAAGCCCCAAATTAAGCAGAGATTGTACTGTGGGAATCAGAAAGCTGGTATAAATACTTATATGCTTACATTGTTTTGTAAATACATACGTACTTAGAAGAAAATATAACACCCAGCCAGAAAACAAACATCTGCGTTCACCAAACAAATAAATGCGTTATAATAATCAGAGTCAGAGATTATACTATACCAGTGGTATAGTACCAGTGGTATATAATCTCTGAGTAGGATTTCTACTTTACTTTTCTAATTTCACAAAACCATACACAGATATGCAGGTAGGTACTGGGTAGCTGATGAAGGACCTTCGTATTTGCATGACTACGCTATTATCCTTTCAGGCATTGTTTTATGAAACACATAGAATATGCCTGATCGTGATTTTGTCTTGTCTCACAATATATGAAGCCTAGAACTAACTAGAATATTTATGATTCAATTGCGATAAAGACTATACAGATGTCAGTATGGAACTCAGAATTTCAAGACCTATAAACAAATTGTCAATTACAAGCTTAATCTTATCTGAAATTACTTAGACACAGTATTATAATTACAAAATTAAAAAGTGATAGACCGACATATTTGGATTAAGTAGTATGCTAGAAATTACTTCTTCATTAGCTGGAATCGCGTAAACAGTAGCACTCGCTGTAATTTTATCGTAATACACGTATTTGGAATCTAAGTCACTTTTATTAGTAAATTCATATTTCCCTTATTCTTTTGGTAATCTCTAAGTTGGTACTCACAATCATGATAAAGACCCACGAAATTAGATCACAAACACATTACCAAATATTTGATTCCTGACGCGCAGAAATGGTAGCTAAGATTTGTCTTACGTATTTTTGGAGTAAAATATCAGATGAAAATCCTTATCACAATCACGTTATCACCTACCTGCCATGTTGATGCTGCTCGATGTACACGGTACAACTGAACTGATGTGCCAAACTGCTGCTGCGATATTTATTTCACAAATATGTCAAGTATAGAGACTGATAAGAACGATGACGATAAATAATGCACGTATTCATTAATAAGAACCTGTTGGTTTGTTTTATGAGGTTTTGTCATTGCTGTACGGTACTTTTGGGCTTCTAGTAGTGGTCTACTGTCCTTATTAGGAACGAGATTTGTAGGCTCTATAAATTCATGTCGATAACCTTTTTGTATGGGATTTGGACGCTTCCTAGGGAAAATCCAAATAAAGCTTCTTTTGATTCCAAAGTTATTATTAGATATATTGTTCCTAAATTTAGAGATTATGATTCAAATGAAAGACTTTGGCCTACGTACGTAAACACGGAAAATCATAAGGCGTAATCTAGAACAGGTCATAGGTTCCTTTATTTTACCAAACCTATGATTTACCACAGCTTTTCAAAGAGTCTATAACAACTAGTGTCATCTTATAGAACTGGTCGATGATCTGATCGTTGTTTCGTCTGGAGCTGGTGAGGGTAGCGTAAGACATCACCAGGTCGTGGAGCATCTCATTGGCCACGTCACGGAGTATCTTCGGACACGGGCGTTCGTTGGACTCCATGACTTTAAGGATCGCTGAAACCTGCTGAATATAATAAGTTATTTATTTGAGGCATCACTTTGCATACGGAACAGATAAGGCCTATTTGTTTGTAGAACTTAAAGAGTAGATTGAGAGTAAAGAAACGACTTCTACTGAAATTCTTGAGCAAAGCCAAACCTTCGTTTTCCAGATCTTAAGTGCTTCGCCAACAGTTGTACCACTGTACTCTTGAGCGGCCTTTTTTAAGTTGTGACGTAAGACGACCAGGTGATGTCCTCGGCATATTTCTGTAATCAATGTACGTAAATACGTGAAAAGTTTCTTCGAATCTGGTATCAATCCTACAAAAAAATATATATTAGGTACCTTTACTGCAGTCTTTTTCATCATCTTTATCAGGACAGTCATCCTTGCCATTACATATTGCCTCAATAGGTATTGATTGGTTGACGGCTGCAGAACCACCACAAAAGTATCTAGTAAGTTTCGGTTCAGCTGGACATGCACGTATGCACTCTTTTGTGCATTTCAGTAGAGCGCATTTATTGTCCCTACAGAAACAGCCAGCTGACGAAATCATCTTGTCGTTGCCTATGCTCGAACGCTTCATTGCGTTGACCAGCTTCTCATTCACAGACATCAGGAATACGTGGATATCATTCAAACCCCCCATTGATACCTTATAATTCCTAATTTGGTCGTAAATCGCTACAGTCTCCAAAAAGCATTTATCTCTGAGTGCCTTCACCTTCGCCAAATCCGGATTCGGTTTCGTGGTCAACTTCTGCAGATTTTCCACCAGTTTTTGTAAGTCAACCAACATACTTCGGACTTTTTTGAAATTTATTGCTTTTGCTTTTGTATGTATCATATTAAGTACTAGATTATACATAGTGTTGGCTTCAAATTTCGCAAAACCTGAAACTATAATTATCAGCTTAAATATTTTGAAGAAAAAAACCTAAATACGTACAACAAAAAAGTCTGCTTACCTGTAACGCATTCACTTTCGTCAGCCTCATCATAGCAGTCAAGTTTACCATCACATATCAAATCCAGTGATATAGTGTTCTTATTGCTGACAGCATTACATTGCCACCTACTCATCTGATACCTTTGTAAACATACTAAGTCACAGTCTTCTGAGCATATCCCTACGCAGTTTTCTTCAATGCATTGACAATCGCTTGTAGAAGTTTTTACAGATGCAGGATCGAAAATTTGTTGTATTTCATCTTCAATCTCGTCATATTTACGAGATTCTTTGATTATACTTGAGCAAAGAGTACGTTCTAGAGACATTGAAAGCGTCGTAATAACAATTGCTACTTCATTTACAGTTTTCTTCACATCTTCTGATTCGCTATACATTTTTCTCAAGTTAGTTTGAGGGGAATCGGCTGTTTTTACAGTTGCGTGTTTCTGTATGAATTTGAGTTGGGTTTGAAGGGCATTGAGCAATATTTCATTTTGTTTTATAATAAGTGAGTCGTCTACTTTGGACGCTAAACAATTATTTGAAAGGAAATCTTCAACATCCGACATTAATTGAGTCGCACTACGAACTTTATCTACACCTGAAAAATAAGCGAATTTAGAACCTATGCCTCAGCCATTTGGTATTATTGTTTTGCTTATACTAAATTTTAATTTATTATTTCGGTATCTATCAGTAATCTGCTTAGGTAGTTAGATACCTTGTATTGCACAATCTCGTTCATCTGAATAATCAAAGCAGTCATCGATGCCGTCACACAGTTTTTCTACTGATATAGATTTATTGCTGCATTCAATGTTTCGTAGTGCTTTTATTTGATTACAAGTATTTGTTATTATGTGTTGGCAGGGTAATTTAAGTGTAACATTAAAAAAATCCTGTTCTATTTTGTTCTCTCCAACAGTAGAGGCATTTGAGACTTCAACACTGTTGCTTCGCATACTTTTAGCGTCATGATCTTTATTAACATTTATTTTATCAACAAACTCAAATTCCATTCTTCTAGCTTCATTGTCTTTGGTATTAACTTTTTGTTTAAGTGCTACGATACCTCTATTTATTAAACCTGCGTCTTGCTTAAAATTCGGTTTAACTTGCTTTTTTGTATGCTTCAAAGATTTATCAACGTCTGATTTGATTTGTTTTGTAGCTTTTTTGATATTTGTCTTAAGAAATTTTGAATTTATTTTATGTAAGCGCTCATGAGTACTATACATTTCACTCTGGATATTATTTGATCCAGTTGTAGATGCTATTGACTTAACACCTTCCATTATAAGTCCCACGTATTTTTCCCTCTTAGGACCCAAGAAATGTGCTGATTTATTCAGCTTTTCTTCAATTTTTACCATCATTTTTTCTCTTTCTTCGATAGGGGTGACCGCAAAAGAAGCCAATGTTAAATTAAATACCTTTTGTAGAATTCCTTTGACAAGGGATTGTTTGGACTTGAAATGAATAACTTGAGCTGTAAGAAATATTGCTTTTACTATTGAAGTAGGTAACATCGACTCAATTTGAAATGCTATAAGTAAAATAAAGTTTACCATGGCAGGGAAACAATAAAACAAAAAAACATAAAATTAGAGAAGCGAGAAAAAATCGCGCCATATTTTCAGCGTTGTTTCAACCTATTATGATAAGCAGAATGTGTCAAATTAATAGCAGCATTTATGACATCGTTAAAACTAAGAAAGATGCCTACCTCTAGTACCGAACAAAGTAGTAAAGTAATTGAAATTGTAATGGATAATACGCGCAATATTAAACGAAGTAGGTACTCACCTAAGTCTTGTAGGTAGCTGCTAGAGTGCCATGTACTTACCGACCACAAAATAATTAAAAAGTTTTTGGTAGATAGATAAGTAAGTGTGTACAGTTATTAGCGGCACCACTTCTTTAATCACCTATATGTGTTTATAAATAAAAACTGGTTGAACTTCTCCATACGAGCAACTACCTAATTCAGAAAATAATATAGCACTTATATTCTATACTATGAACACAATAAGCACAATTATTGGTACTAATCCTACATCTATATTGTTATTTATTTATTATTATTATATCCTACTATTTCGAACTATCCATCATTTCTTTGTAGACGCGCATCGTGGATGTATGCTGTACTTTCACTCTTACACTCGTAGCCATCGTAGCACGCTCGTAGAGCCATAGCATAATGCGTAGACCTACGGGATGCTTGCTTACAGCCAAATGGTTTGGTTGTTTACCTCAATATTCTTTGGAAATTTTGCGAAAATCATTTTAGCAATACCAAAAAAACGGGTGTCCTTATTACCGATAGTGCCTTCGATTCCAAGAACTCATGTTTGAGTAAATAAATATCTTGAATCTTTAATTATCGATGTTGGCTGTTGATGTATCGCATGCTTCAAATGAAGTGAAATAGAGAACTGAATTAAGCCTCCGCTATACTCTGGTCTAAAAACAAAACACGACCGGAAAGTTGGAAAAATTTAAAATAAAAATGGCGTTGCCTGACCTGAGCTGTGAATTCATGTATTTGATACCAACTATTACTTATTCTGTGCTTGGGTCTGACATTTGTCACGACATTACAATGTGTTGACTAGAATACGCTTCGTTAGACAAAAACACAGACAGATATTCAGTAAATAAATATAACCCAATTGTTATGTTAGCTGATTCCCGTCGCAGAGTTTCCATTGCATATTTTTCATCCAGGATTGGTGATAACAATGGCAAGCTGTGCGGTATTTTTTAAACTACCACGAACGCTACATTTTAAATCTAACTTATATAGTAGTGTAGTAGTAGTAGTCTAATTTATATAGTATAACAAGCAAATAGCCCCAGATTTAATAAAAGAAACCTTCCACCAAGAAGAGATTTTCCTCATATTATGCAAAACCAGAGTGAGTTGCAAGTTCATAAATGTCGGTAGTCGGTGAATGAACACTTGTATTTTTTAAAGGTAAGAAAAGGAACCCTTATAAATTCGTCATGTCTGTCTGTCTGTCCATCCGTATGTCACAGTCACTTTTTTTCAAAAAAATGAAATGAAATGAAAAGAAATAATTTATTTGCTTGAAGTATGGTACTTACAAAACTGTAAAAGCTATATGTACTGATGAAACTTGGTAAATAGATGTATTCTGTAAACCGCATTAAGATTTTTATACTTAGAACTGACACTCAAAAAATATTTTTTCATAAAACTTATGAGTTTTCTTAACATTAAGTAAAAGATTATTAAACCAGTTAAGTATTTACAACAGAGATGCGTTAACGTCATCGTAATTAGCCTTCTATCTATCGACTTTAAAAATTAATGAGGTATCGTCAGCAAATAGTACTGTTTCACATAGTTTTTTAACCAAAAAAGGAAGGTTATTTATTTATTTATCGAACCTTGTGGCACCCCTATGTCAATAACTGACCCGAAAGATCTCTCACCGCCCACATCAAATTTAAGGATTCTATCAGTCAAGTACGATTGTAATAAGTCAATGGAGCGATTTAGAATACCGTAATGTTTAAGTTAAGATATTAAGAGGGTGACGGACGCAGCTCGCAACTTCAATTCGAGGCGCGGGCAAAAATTGCTCCGAATATAGCTATCTCTATTCATTTGATGCGGGCGCCACGGAATATATAATAGTAGTATACACACACAGGCGCTCGTGTGACGCGCTACTTTATACGTGAATCCAACCATAGTGCCGCGCTTGTGCGTGTGCGTCAGCCACTGATAACGATTTTTATGCATTGCCTAATTTCGTCAACGTTACTAACACCCGTTTTCATTAAACCTAGGCGACGCCTAAATCGGATGCCTAAATATTAACGGGCCGACGTACACAGCTCGCAACTTCAATTCGAGGCGTGAGCAAAAACTGCTCCGAATATAGCTATCTCTATTCATTTGATGCGGGCGCCACGGAATATATAATAGTAGTATACACACACAGGCGCTCGTGTGACGCGCTACTTCTATACGTGAATCCAACCATAGTGCCGCGCTTGTGCGTGTGCGTCAGCCACTGATAACGATTTTTATGCATTGCCTAATTTCGTCAACGTTACTAAGCGTCAGATAGGCTAGTGGCTAGGGCGTGCGGATTCACACTGAGAGGACGAGGTGGGCGGGAGTTCAAATCTGGTCAAAGAGAGTTGACTTTTTGCACCCTACAATTTTATGTTTTTATTTTTTGTGGCTGCATTACCTGACTAACCCTCTAAGCTTATTGCTTGCTTGTTTCGCTTTTCTAGTATTCAATAAGCAAGGATTGGTCATGCTCTGAATGCAAGAATAAAGTGAAAAAAAAAACAACATTCCTGAACCGATAAAGAACCTTCAGAGTAGCTATTTACGCACTTAGAAAAGACACCAGGAAATTCTCTAACATGATACGAGTGAGTTTATTCATCAGGTAGGGTTTGTGCGGGTTCTGGACCAAATTGAAGAAGAGTAAAGAGAACCATTGACTCCGAGTTGAGTTGAGAGAGCCATTGACCCCGGCGCGGAGCGATGGAGTTGTGGTTGATGACGTTCCAGTAGAGGATGATGGGTGGGAGTCCGCTCAACATCAGGTGTGGTGTGGTTTGCTTGACCTCATTGGCCTAGTGGTTGGAGGGTGCGGGTTCAAAATCAGTGATAACGTTACAGTAATAGATGATGGGTGGGGTCCGCTCTACGTCAGGTGGGGTGTGGTTCGCCAGACCTCATCGGCTTAGCGGTTGGGGAGCGTGGGTTCAAAACCAGTCATGACGTTACAGTTGAAGATCATGGGTGGAGGTCCGCTCAACATCAGGTGGGGTGTGGTTCGCCAGACCTCATCGATCACACACACACAGCAATAAAAAACACGCAAAGTGGCTCACTTACCAAAGTACAGAAAGTCTAATAATGTGACTGCATTTAAAAATATACTTTATTCGTTGAGCAATTAGGTTGCTTTTATTCTGCTTATTTACATTCGCAAAACCAACGATTGCGAACATCGACCTACAATTACATGGACCTCGGCTTTCGCACAAAACTCGCGAAAAAAGTGTACCAAGCTAACCTACTATAGGTGGATACTTATATAATGATTATAAACAAACTGAAAAAAAAATTATTTATGTCTTATCACAATTACTATATAGAACTCAATTTTGATTGCATGAAGCAACTTCTAGTGAACGTTACAGAAATTTTTCCAAGTCTTTTTATCAATATTTCCACCAGACGTTGAGCAGTACTCTGTTTATTGAGCTCCAGTTATATAAAGAAAAACTATTTTGTTAAAGTATTTCTCAGTCTTTTTATCAATATTTCCACCGGACGTTGAGTGGTAGCAATTTTTTGAGCTCCAAATAAATAAAGTTTTTTTTTTAATTTCTTAGTCGTTTTATCAATATTTCCACCTGACGTTGAGCTGTAGTTTATTTCTTGAGCTCCAGAAAAATAAAACAGAAATATGTTGTTCAAATTTTTACAAGTCTTTTTATCAATATTTCTACCTGACGTTGAGTGGTATCAGTTTTTTTAAGCCCCAGATAAATAAAGAATAAAAATATTTTGTAGCCATTTTTCTTAGTCCTTTTATCAATATTTCCACCTGACGTTGAGCGGTAGTCGGGTGTTTGAGATTCAGATAAATAAAGAAAAAAAATATTTTGCTGAAATTTTTCCAAGTCTTTTTATCAATATTTCCACCTGACGTTGAGTGGTAGCAGTTTTTTTAAGCCCCAGATAAATAAAGACTAAAAATATTTTGTGGCAATTTTTCTTAGTCCTTTCATCAATCTTTCCACCTGACGTTGAGCGGTAGTCGGTTTTTTGAGATCCAGATAAATAAAGAAAAAAAATATTTTGCTGAAATTTTTCCAAGTCTTTTTATCAATATTTCCACCAGACGTTGCGCGGTACTCTGTTTATTGAGCTCCAGTTATATAAAAAAAAACTATTTTGTTCAAGTATTTCTCAGTCCTTTTATCAATATTTCCACCGGACGTTGAGTGGTAGCAGTTTTTTGAACTACAAATAAATAAAGAAAAAAAATAATTTGTTGTAATTTTTCTTAGACCTTTTATCAATACTTCATATACAGGGTGGAGTTTTGTAATGCCACCTGGAGGGAAAGTACTCTTAATACTGCAGATAGAAAATTTTACTCACAGGAAACATTCCTTTATTTTTGAATAGAAAGCAAACTGCATTCAAAGTTTTTCGAAAATTCTCTCACACCCGGGAATTGAACCGGCTAAAATCAGAAAAATTATACCTTGTACTTTTATTGCATCGATCGTTAGTCAATTTTAAGGATGAAATCTCTCTAACAAACATGATAAATTAAATGAAAGAAAAACCAGGAAATCTTAAATTAATTTAATTATTTACAAAAAATAGTTAACTAACTAGTTACTTGAAATTAGTTGCTTGAAATGGGCTCCATTCTCTTGGATACACAAATTTATTCTTTTAACGAATTCATTTCTTTAAAAGAATAAATTTATTCCTTTCAAAAAAAAAAATTAATTTAAAAATTATTTTATTTTTAATTTTAGAAATTGCTTTCTATCCAAAAATAAAGGAATGTTTCCTTTGAGTAAAATTTTCTATCTGCAGTATTAAGAGTACTTTCCCTCCAGGTGGCATTACAAAATTCCACCCTGTATAGAAATTAATGGTTCATAATTTGTTTTAGTCGAAATGTTGGCTTTTTTCGAAATTTCGGCAGACTTTTTGACCTAGTGCTGCACCTTGATTTCGTTTACCCAACCTACAACCTACCTAGGTACTTAGTATTTCCCATCTTCACTTAGTACCCTTCCTAAACTAACAATTATCAAATATCTAAGCATTATGTTTTATGCCAGTGTAGGTATTTAACTAGTCCGAAGTCCGAGCGATTCACACACACAACCGAAGTGTCCCGTGTGCTTCAAGCGTTTCCTCCCCCTGCACCCCGCCACCCGCACCGTGCGTGCGCGATAGCAATAGTAGCCGTTCGAAAATGCCATGAATTTGATCGTGTTCCGTAATACCAAAAATGATGACTGAAAACTTTTTGTATTCTTCACATAGTATTGTTATTCTGTAACTAGACAATATAAACTAGGTTCCTTAACAAAAAACACGTAAGATATTGTTGTTTTTAGTACGAAACCAATAGGTAGAAAACTTGATAAGTTTAGCATAAAAATGTGCAAAATGCGATTGGTGTTTATTTCATTTTAGGTAAGTATTTATTATTATTTATTAGGTAAGTAATTTGAAATAAAAACTGTTGAGGAACCTAGATAAATACTATTAAAATACAATTATTACAATAATATAGTGTAAATCTGTCTAAATTAGAAATCATTTTGGTATTCCGTTTGTATGAAAATTTTCCATACGTCAGCCCCTTAACTAGTTTTTTCGTGTGCGCGAGCTGCAAGCAGCTCGCGTGTCGGTGTGCTACTCCCAGTTTTACATTACACTTGCACTTGTAAAACCCCAAAAAGTAGTAAAGAAAGTCCTAAGTAACCCTAAAAGTCGATCAGTGAATCAAGTTCCTCAGTGTAGTAAAACCCCAATCAAAGTCCTAAAGAACCCTAAAATTGTTTACATAATCAAGGTCCTAAGCGAAGTAAAATTCCAATTAAAGGCCTAAGGAACCCTAAAAGTTGTTTATTTTATCAAGTTCCTCAATGTAGTAAAACCCCAATCAAAGTCCAAAGGAACCCTAAAAATGTTAACATTATCAAGCTCCTAAGTGTAGTTGAAACTCCAATCAAAGTCCTAAGGAACCCTAAAAGTCGAACACTTAATCAAATTGCTCAATGTAGTAAGACCCCAATCAAAACCTTATACGGAACCCTAAATTGTACGTCAAGCCAAAACCCTTAACGGGTCGAAACCGCTGGAAGGAACCCAAACGTTGACTACCGGGTCGCGTGCATCGCGAGCTGCAAGCAGCTCGCGTCCTCAATGCGTTCCCACAGGGGCGGAACCCTAAACCAAGTGAAGATCCAATCAAACACCTTAAAAAACCTAAAATTCAATCTCCAATCATAGTCCTCAGTCGAATGAACCGTTTGAACGACCTTAATCGGACGATTTTTGCAAAACCGGAAGTGGCACAGCCACCATTTTGAATTTTGAACTGTCAGTCTAGTGAACATTTTTTCACACCCCTAAGACACCCTAAATTTCAGTAGGAGGGGGTTCTAAATTTCCCTAAATTTCAGTAGGGTGGGCGTGGTCGCGTGGCGGCTCGCTTCGCTCGCCGCAACGTTCCCCCCGGGTTCAGGAGGAGGGGGTTCTGGGGGCTTGAGGGGGGGGTCACAGCACGGCTCGCTTCGCTCGCCGCGACCCTCCCCCCGGGTTCAGGAGGAGGGGGTTCTGGGGGGCTTAGGGGGGGGGGGGGTCACAGCAGGCTCGCTTTGCTCGCCGCACTGTTCCCCATGGTTGCATGGCGGCTCGCTTCGCTCGCCGCAATGCTCCACTCGAAAAAAAGGGTCAAAAATAATAAAGGGGTCTAGAGGGGGGAGGGGGGCAAAATTTATTTTGCTTTCAAAATAATCTCACCTTCCCTACATAGATAGATGGCGCTGGTGTCATACAGTTGATAATGGTCTCCGTATAAAATATTTATTTAAATACAATTTAAGCAAATTTTATCAGTTAATGTTGTGAATTGCGTAAAGTAATCTTAGACTCGCGACATATATTGTTTGTGAAGTGAATAACAACCAATAACAAGTGAAAATTACCAAAATATAAAAGTGAAACCAAATCAACAATTTGAAGCATTGTTATTGCTTTATGAGTCATCAAGACATAGATAACAATCAATTGGTAATAATCCATCATAAAACTACGGACTTCAACAATAAAATGTGAGCGAACTTTTAAATTTACTACAAAACCGCACCGTTAACAAAAGTAAACAAACTTATTGTTCGCATCAGTCCACGATGACCTTTGGACTTACGCGTACTCGCTGGAATGTATGAACACCTTCACCGTACCGAACGTCTACTAAATTCGATGTACTACCCAGTAGACAAAGTGGTTACATCAGTATAGCGTACGCTTAGCAAGAAGGAGTACCGAGTTCAAACCTTAGTGAATGTGTTTCGCTTTTTGTGACAAATTTTATTTTACAGTTTTATTTCTGACCAATATTTAACTAGATACTATAGTCCTGATACCATACAGAGAGGGCGCTAGTAGTACCAAAATGACAGAAACTGCAGATATGAGTTATGTCACCACAAGAATACCAAAAATCAGTAAATTGGTAAAATCAATGTCCCTTGAAGGAATAAATGAGAGTACATCGCTTAACTCATCACTCTCAACTGACCTTATGGGCAAAAGTCTGGATCTATCAACACATATTCTTTCAAGCACTATGGAGGAAATGAAATCCGAAATGAATAGTCTAAGGATAAACTTACAAAGTACGCATAATGAACTTGAAAATGTTATACTGGAAAATATAGACCTCAAAAAGCACATATCACAACTAGCTCAGGAAGTAGACGTCTTAAAACAAATCTGTAAAAGTCCAGCATCTTCACTCCGAAAACACATACATACTTCAAGTAGTAGTAAAAAGAGCGCCAAGCGTCGCTTGACAGAGAGTTTCCGGAACAGCCCTCTCACTCTACGCGAAAAAACCAATGATACTACTAAGGATTGTTACCCCCCACAAGACTTGGAGCTAGAGCAAAGTGTTAAACAGGGAGGAGAGTCTTTCAAATATCCAGAGCCTACAACATCAGAGCTTCATGATAGTATAGAGCCACTTCATGAAAATGTTAAGCCAGTTCATGAAATTTTAGAGTCTATTGGTAACCAAGAACCAAGAAGTCTGCATAACACGCATCGAAAATCAGCTGTCTCTACTACAAGTAACCCCTCGAATAGACTGTTTCTATTTGGGGGAACACAATGCATAAATCTAGCGTCGTGTCTTAGGAGATCGAGAACACGCAGTATCTATGAGCGCTACCAAATAATTTCTTTTATAAAATCGAACGCCTCATCAGAAGAGATACTCAATAGTGCTAAGCTATTTGACCTTGCACCAGAGGACCGTGTAATAATCTGCGTCGGTCAACATGCCAAAAACAATGCAGGGACTGTCACTTTGAATGTTGTGGTGTTGACTTAACATGCCAAAATATGACTGTGTTCTGCCTTTATAGGACGCCAACATCTGACTTTAATATCTTCGTTGAAAACTTAACGTCCATTTGCCACAACAGCTGCTTCAAGCGAAAGAAAAAGATAGTTCTGGCGGGTGATCTGAATATTAATATTTTAGAACCTAATAATAGAACTAGGGAATTACGTAACTTAGCTATGAACTATAATCTATCATTTCATATACAAGAAGCAACACGTCAGAGTACGTGCATAGATCACATGATTAGCAACATACCGGCAGCTAAGGGAGAACTCCTGCATTGGGACATTTCAGATCACAATACAGCTCAATTGTTATGTATACCAGTTAAATGCAAAGATATTTTACTGGAGTATCATATTTATAAAAGAGATTATAGTGAAGAAAATATAAATAAATTCAGGGAGTGCTTGGCAAACTTATCATTCTCGGAAGTTTACAGTGTATGTGATATGAACACAGCCTTTAATTGTTTTCATGATTTATTGATGACATTTTATGATATATCGTTTCCTAAATTAAAAATTAAAATCTCAAACCGAATCATAACTCCTAAATGGATAACCAAGGGCTTGAAAGTTTCTTGTAAAACTAAAAGAGTATTGCGTTACAAATATTACACACATAGAACAAAGGTTAACAAAACAAATTATAAGCAATATTCTCGACTTCTTAGAGCTTGTATAGACAAATCAATAAAAACAACTAAAGAAAAAACTCTTAAAAACTCAAAAAACAAGTGTAAAACAGCGTGGCAGCTCATCAAACAAGAGTCTGAAAATATTAAGCCCATGGACTTCATAACTGAAATAATCAATGGAGATGTAAAAGTGGATAGCCCTAATAAAATTGCGAACGAATTTAACAACTACTGGGTTAATCTTACTAGTAAAACTAACGACAATCTCCAAATCACTCATAAAAATCACATTGGCAGCAGCATATTTCTAAAACCCTATGGATATGCTGACGTACAAAAGATACTACTATCTCTTAGGAATACCAAGGCTGTAGGTTATGACAACATTGCCACCAATGTCATAAAGATGTGCTCTAATGAATTAGTACCGGTCCTAACTCATCTGATAAATTTATCTTTTACAGAAGGATGCTTTCCTGACGCCTTAAAATATGCGACTGTAAAGCCCCTTTTCAAGAAAGGAGATAGAAAAAATCTCGGAAACTATAGACCAATAACTCTGATACCTATAATATCAAAGGTATTTGAACGTGCTATGCAAAATCGTGTATTAAATTTTATTGAAAAACATAATGTTTTTAAAAATGAGCAATATGGTTTCCAAAAAGGTAAATCGACAACATTAGCCTGCTTTAACCTAATGAAAGACGTAACTCATAACTTAGACTCGGGAAACTTAGTGACTGTGGTTTTTTTTGACATGTCTCGCGCATTCGACTTTGTTTCGCATAGGTTACTACTTGACAAAATTGAAAAATATGGTATTCGAGGTCCAGCTCTCAAATGGTTCGAAACGTACTTAACAAACAGAATGCAATGTGTAGAAATTCCTAACATAGATAAAAACAACGACCTAAAACCAGCACTGTCAAGTTATTTGCACAATGGTAGCGGCGTGCCACAGGGTAGTGTTCTGGGACCCCTTTTATTCTTACTTTATATAAATGACCTTCCAGACGTCACTGACATGCGATGTACACTATTTGCAGATGACATATCTATAATTATTCCAGCTAATAAAAATTCTGACATTTCTAATTATACTAATGACATAAATAATACTATTGACTCCGTAATATCATGGTTAGATAAAAATAATTTACATGTTAATGTTACAAAGACGAATTTCATTCAATTTAGTACGTATGGTAGGAAACATGAAAATATCTGTTTGAGCCATGACGGTCATAGCATAAACGAAGTTAATGAAACCAAATTTTTGGGTATCATGTTGGATCGTAACTGCAACTGGAAACCACACGTCGATCAAGTATGCCAAAAGCTTAATAAGTTTGTGTATGTCCTCTACAAACTTCGAAAAACTGCAAATCATAGCACAATACTAACGGCTTATCACGGATATGTAGCCTCAGTACTAAAATATGGCATTATACTCTGGGGCAACTCCACTGACGTAAATAAAGCTTTAATAGCCCAGAAAAAATGTGTTAGAGCAATTGTTGGCATACCGCCTTGGGAGTCGTGTAGGCCAATATTTGTTAACCTCAAGCTATTAACACTGCCTAGTATGTATGTTTTGGAAGCGGCTAAATTTGTCAAGGAACACATCCATCTTTTTACGAAAGCTCGAGATATCTACCCGAGGACTGTGAGAGACCCAGATAGAATTGTTTTATCTAAAGTACCAAGAACGACACTGTATCATAAAAACAGTTTTGTAATGTGTGGACATATTTATAACAAAATTCCAAAGGACATAGTAGATCTTCCAATGAGAATGTTCATAAGAAAACTTAAACAGTTTCTAACTGAAAACTCTTTTTATAGTATAAAAGAGTTTTTAAACTATAAATAAATAATTTTGTATTCTTAGTGTAGGTAATTAAATGGTATGTATGATATTATGTTATTATTTTCTTTAATACTTAATTCAATCATGTTTAATTTTTAGTGACATTTTTTAACTTAGCTTTGACATACCAACATAATACTTAATTATTTATTGACATACCTACCATCCAATTTTTATTTTTATTTTATTATGTACCTACCAAATTATTTTATTTCTTTTTTTGCATGCCGAGTTAAACGGTGAAGTGTGTGAACTCAATTAGTTATAAGATCTGTACTCAACCATACTTCAAGCAAACAATAAATCATTTCATTTCATTTCATTTCATTTCATTTCATTTCATTTCATTTCATTACATGACCCAAAAAAAAAAGTCTTGCAAGTCACTCCGCTTGGAAGATACGAAAGGGGGGGGTGAAAAAAGGGGCAAGAGGGGGGTGTTTTTTTTGTTTTTTCAATTCAGGAAGAAACCCTCTATACGAAACCCCAATCAAAAACCCCCTATCTCGACGGCATCCGGTAGCACTCACAAAAGGGGGGGTCCTAGGGGGCAAGGGGGGCAATTTTTTTTGTACAATAACATTCTTATCTTTTTTCTTCTCTTTCGTCTTCTCCCTTTTAATCTTTTTTTTTCTGAAAAGTAATATTTCATCAAAATCGGCTTAGCCGTTTTGTTTTATTGTTTGTTACTGCATACCTTCGTCATTTAATTTTATGATCCAATTTAGTAATTTTTTCTTTTATCTAAAAGGTTATACTTCCAGATCTGTATGTAAATCTAGTAAGTATAACTTAGTGCATAGAATTCATGCCTATGGAAATAAATAATAATAATAATAATAATAATGCTGGACAATTCACACAACATGATCTAGCCCCAAGCTAAGCAAAGCTTGTGTTATGGGTGCTAGATAACTGATATACATAATACAATACATTACATGCATAGATAATTTTCATTTCAATTCATAAATGAATTGAAATGGAAATTATTTATGGGTGGCTTTAAGCTTTGCACTCATTTAGGCCTTCGGTGCTCATTGCGGTGGAGATCAGTGAAGCATTGTGAAATAACACTGTCTATTCGACTTATAGTATTGTATTTTATCGGCATTTAAAAATATTAGGTATACCAAAGAGTTTCGACAACCCCAACTGACTCTTCAAAGTTCTGTCAAACGCAAAATCTTGGGAAACTCCTTGCTGCGTGTATAGAAATAGGCACATGTATTTTGGTATTTGGGTATTTGAGCGCACCGTGCATGAAGCCTTTGACAGAAAGTTCCAGAATTCGGGACATTACAGACACCTCCAGATTTAAAAGACGGCAATCAAAAATACTCAAAACCCATGATATTATTGTTATGACTGGGCTCTCAGCTCATTTATTAGTAGCTCTGCCTTCTGCGCCATAGGTCGTGGGTTCGATCCCCACCGAGAACAAATATTTGTGTGGTGATCATAGATATTTGTTCTCCATCTGGATGTTATATTGTTTTCCAAGTACCTATGTATTTACAAACAAAATGTATTTAAGTATTACATCAGCTATCTGGTTCCCATAATACTAACTCTGCTTAGTTTAGGGCTAGATAGTGTAGTGTAGATTGTCCATAATATATATATATATATATACTTCCTTTTCATTGTAATGGGCTCCCAAACTCTTTGCAAAATCGACACTATTTTTATAAAGGCCTAAAATCGGCTACTAGTTTTTGAGTCTTCTTCTTGTCATGTCAATAGAAAATTAAAGCTGGTGTGGTGGATTATGAATGTGCCTCAAAAGTTTTGCTACTTCACGTTGGTTTCATTTATTGTTTTCCTTCACCGTTAGAGTGTACTGACATAGTGCACATAGGTTTTTTGGCAGATAAACTAATTTGTGCATGACGGGGTTTGAACACACGCCTTTAGAATCAAAAAGCGGGTCGCTACGACAATATAACCGGTGCTAAGCAACCAGAGCGCCCCTCCACCTAATGGACCGATGACATTCTAAAGATCGTGGGAAATCGGCAAATTGTTTTTTCATGGAAATGTATAAAGGAGGATATCTAGCAGTGGACTTCTACTTACTGATGATGATGACGGAAAGCACTGGGTAGATAGGAAGATAGCTACTTATGCAACTACAAAAATGGAGGTATTTAACAAAAGCATTGCGCTTCGCTGGTCACGCACGATAGGAACGTGCCCTAGAATGTACTAGATAAGTTATATGCTACATAAAATATATACTTCTACAGGCTGATGATGATGTGAATACAGGTTATCGATCATAATGTATGATGAAGATGGTATTATGTCATTTCGTTATACTGTGACAATTTGTTTTATGTTACACTGTGGCAAATTTATAGTACCAGTAGTAGCTATGATTTAATCTAGGGTATATTTTACGTAGTCAGAGATGAAATGTCATTTCGCGAAATTTGACATAGACCTCTCCTCGTCGGCCGCGCGGGCTGTACTGAGAGAAGTAGCTAGGAAATCCTACCTTTATATATTTTTGAAAATTTCATTTTTTTATAAAAACTACGGCAACTAAGAAAAGTGCAATAACATCAGGTTTTTACGTATTTATTTAGGTATACGGGAACAAAACTTTCATTGCAATGGCTCTAACAGCAACGGAAAAAAACCATTTCAAATCCAAAAAAAATTGAGAGTTTTTGGCAAACTTTGCGTTCAATTTTATCGAACCCAGTGAGTTTAAGAGAATTTCTAGCCTAATCATAATTTTTTTACACCATTTAATTGTTATATTTTACAAAAAAATTAAATGGATTCGTCCATACAACGAAAAAAAATGCTACTTTACATTTTCGGTTTCACCTGATGTAGGCCCTTAAGACAAGTATAAAAAAAATAGAAACTATCCTCCGAAAATGGAAACGGCTGGTTGAGATGGTTCAAACATGCTTAAAAAAACGCATTTTAAACTGAGGAGTAATCGTTTTGGAGCTACGAGGTCAGGCACAGTCGCACAGGCATCTGGGCCAATCTGGGGTGCAATTCTAGCAACACAAATAACTCAAACGATCGCTGAGTTCAATCTGAGTTGACAATTTTTATTAGGTAAATTTGAAAACGGAACGCGAATTCAGCGATCACTCAATCAAGCCGTGTTGCCGGAATAAAATAGCACGGCAATATATTTCTAACCTAATTCCTACAGCACAGGCGATCGCTAATTCCGCTGTGAGTTTTCCATTTTGATTGAAAAATTTGAAAGTCGAATGTGGATTTATGATGGCAGGAATAATCTTGCAAAATATTCTTGAAAATACAACCGAATTAAGAACCTCCTTCTTTTTTATTTGAAGTCGGTTAAAAACCAGCTTGAAAACGTCTCAGAACATAGTCATAGCATAGCTCATCAGTCAGATCGTCAGAGGCACGGCGAAATAAAGTACCTCTATCTAGGGTTAAAATATTTGAATTGTATTATTTGACATTGACATTTACAGCACACGACAGTTGAAGTTAACAATATTCTGCCGTTCATGTCAACTTTGACATTGGTTGAAATTGAACGAATTAGCGAACATAACCTCAAATAAAACTCAAAACAACAAGTTTTTTTGTATTTTGCTATTAATACTATCAATCTGCATGTAAAACGAAGTATAAAAAAATAACCGATGAATCAATCAATAGTAACACTAGCACAGGTAAGGTCAAATCCAGTTCTATACATCTGGATCAAATGGACGAACAGTTTTTTTAAACAAGCTTTTATTTTCAGTCAGGCGTAAGACTGAGCGGTTCTTTAGCCCCATGGGCGCCAGTATTAGCGTCACAGCTGCATACATCAGCCCCGCTATGCAGGGTAGTGTCGGGGAAGTACAGAATCACGAAGAAACGTGACCGGCCGCTGACCTACGAGATGGCTAACGGGCCTCACTACATTGCCCATCGGAAGTCGTGGAACTCTTGGAATGCATGTGAGTTAGGTTCTACGCTTTAATACTAGGCATTTAAGACTTATTTTTCTGTTTTGATAACACTGGTTAAGGCAAACTTCTTTTTTTCCACCTATAAAAAGTATATACTACTTAAGCCCAGTAGGTGCCCACAAGTGTGTGATTAGTTACTCATCTGTTTTCAATGCTGAGCCTTCCAGTTATCTTCCTATTTATAGGCTTTATTTTGCTCCATCTCATCTGCAATTTTTATGATAGTGTTGTAGCTACCTTAAACTTTGGCTCAGTGAATTAGTGATATTTATAACAACGGAGAAGTTGATAAGTTCTTTGTTTTTCCAGCTAGCTTGAAAGATGGACTTCGAAGATCAGAAACAGCTGTGGAAGATGAATTCATTAGAAGGTTTATGACAGGCACATGGCATGGCCTTGTTTGCAGTGAGGTGAGTTCTGATGAATTGCTATCATTATCATCATAGCCTGAAAAAGTCCACTGCTGGACATATAATTGTATGAGAACTAAAACTGCTTACCATGTTCTAGGTTAATCAGGTAAGTATTTTCCAGAAGTAACAATATATCTAATGAACACCTATAGTTCACAGAATAGGCTAGTATCTAGCACAGAGCTAGTATCTTGCCTACTGACTTACTCTGCTTCTTCTTACTGTTAGTTTTAGGCCCTTACGATAAGAATTGACAATCCAGGCCTCCAAGACCTCTTACGAACCCAGTGTGGTGCAAGGATTTTAAGTGCACCTCAATGAGGCTCCTTTCGTGCACTTGACATATGTTTTAGTAGGTTCTACAACATCCCTATTTCCTCACGATGTAGGTATTCCTTCACTGAGAGTATTGGCAATGTGCACATATACTTGGTACATGACTGGTTTTGAATCCACAACCATAGGATCGAAGGTGGGGCCACTATTACTAGTCCACCAGTGCTCTCAAATGTACAGTATACTGATATTGATCAAGTATGCTTTGAACTTTGGTGATTAATAGGGATAAACAAGTAATTTGTATTGCAAAGTTTCCGATTAGCTTCAACTTTGTATTTCTTCTTCCACCAGGTGATTGTCAAACGTCAGTTCAACCACATCCGCGTAGCTGCTATAATCCGGCGCGCGGTATCACCAACCAAGATGTACTTCCTCCTAGGTTACACGGAAGAACTCCTCGCTAACTGGCTCCAGTGCCCTGTGACCCTGGAGCTACAGACCGTTGACAGTTTCAAAGATGTTGTGTTCAAGTATATTTAGATTGTTCTGTTTTAGTAGTGATAGGGTATTTATAGAATTAAAAAGATGTACATAGATGCTTCTATTTATTGTACATACCTACTAGCTGATTCGATTTTGCTCTTATTAGGTAGGTACCTTACCTAACTACTTTCTAGAATTTGTAATTCGTACAACACCGGTCCCTATATGACTTTACCTATACCACCGCAGAAGGCGACATTTCGTTTCTCGCAGTTCAAGTGTTTCCTCACCTGTATCGGTGCGAATAACTTGTTGGTAATTCACCTAATATTGAGCTGATTAGCTAGTTGTAAGGAGAGAGATTGGGTATTAAAATGCAAACGAGTCATAAAATTCATATTATTTTATAATTTGATTCATTCAAATATACATAATGTGTCAACAAACAAACAGCGAGAGCTCACCACGCTCACATCACTTCACACGTCACACGCCGCTCGATGGCAACCGAGCCGATAACTTCTGCACATACTTTGTACTTTTACACCTATTGTATTGTAACACACTGCTCTAACTTGCAAAAACTATGCATTTAGAATTTGCTAAGGCCATCGGTTTATTGCTTTACTTGATGCAAAGATGCAATAATACAAAATAAGAGAATCACAAGACAGAGCAGTGCGAGTACTTACAACTGACAATAAAATAACATTTCTTCTCATAATGATAGTTTTAACTCTTATAGTTAATAGTGTCTCTCTCGAATAGTTCGGAATCACAAGACTGTTTTGTTCTTAAATTCTAGTGAAACAGTTACCTCGCTCTTATTTATTACATCACTGTATAACACGTTTAGTAAAGTAGTTAATGTGCCTCAGAAAATATTTTTAACTATCATTGATATTTTAAAGTCTCAAACAGTCTTTCGCATTGAGCTAATTCGATGGTGTCAGTGGAATGTAGACAACATTCTGTTACTAGTAGATCAATCCTACGGATGACGAGACCTGTTGGCTCTGTGTGCGCAGAAGTCGACACGGCTAACAGCAAACGACCGACGCTTCTTGCAAAGCATCAATTGATAATCGAAACCACATATTTACATTTACAAATTAATATACAGACAAAAGGCTTGTGGTAAATTCGAATTACTTATACTATCCAAAACTTTAAAGCTTATTAACACAGTTGAAACTTCCCTCGGGGCCGCAACACAACGCAGCGCGAATCCATGTTACATGTTAGTACAACATTTAAAATACAAAATTATACATACGGATACACAAAAAAAGTTATAATACAAATTATGTACAAATAAAATGTTTAAATTCCTGATAGAATTCGGTGATCACAGGAAACTGAAAAGGTATATAGAGATATCAAAAACTAAAAGATAACAAACACAGGAAGAATCAACAGTGCCGCAATCAACGTCACAATTTTGGATGGCATCACTTTTGCTTGTTGGTAATATACAATGGGATACAACAAAATTTAATGTGCGGTATCAGACTACTATTACAACTACACACATCTAAATTCTATTAAGTAAATGTCCATGAAAATTTTATAAAATAAGAGATCATATTGTTCTACTACAAATAATTTAACATGTTGTAATAAAGCTCTTCGTAATTATTCACATCGCGACATCGGCGAATCATGATTCTCTATTGCCTCAATCAATACTGCAAATCGGTAATATCGAATCCAAATACATTTATGATACCTACTATTCTTAAAATGTAAAAATTTATGGAATTCACGTACTTTCGTGAATTTAAACCTTATTATATCCGAATTTATCTAATTTTACTGCCAAGGCAAAAGGTAAGAAACATTCAGTTTGGAATTTCCTACATATTTTAGAACATTTACGATTCATGAGTTGATCTGAAATACCTACCTTGCATTCTGACATTATTAAACAATTTTACTTTTATGAATTTCCAAAAGTTGACATGCATCTATGTATTTGAAAACTGGCATAGAAATGCTTCCATAATTCAGTAAGTTATATGATATATTTTTAGAAATAACAAATCTTTCTAATATGTTATGTGCCATGTTATGTGTATGTTACAGTAATTTTCTATATTTGATCATGAACCATTCTGTCAAATATGACAACATTATTAAATCCATGGGAAACGTCTCGCTTGCACAAGGGTTCAATTACATTTCTAGTAGGGCCGGGCCAGACATAGTAAGAGCGTAAGTTTATATCAGGCAACACGGTTCGATTGAATGATCGCTAAATCCGCGTTCCATTTTTAAATTTTTCAAACAAAAATTGACAACTCATTTCGAATTCAGCGATCGCTTGAGTGATTTGTGATGCTAGAATTGCACCCCAGTTCTGACAAGTGTAAGCGAGACGGAACGATGCGACAGACAATTTCAGTACTTAATTCAAACATGGACTAATGCGGCAGATGGATCAAATATTATAAACATCGGTAGGCCTGCACCATAGAAACATTCCAACGACAGTTATCACAACAGTCTTGTTAAATTAGTTTACATTCAAATAATACGAGACAGATCACCATGATATGATTTTAAAATCTATGTGTACTTAAAAAAATCATAGCGTATTAACATTTGATTTGTGTAAAAAAACATGAAATTCAATTTACCCTAAAAGTAATAATTCATTCAGTAGTTCTTGTACCCTTTTCATGATTTGGCTTATTAAATTGTTAAGGTATTTTATCATTCAGATTAATATCGGATTGCGGACACCTAGTTTTTATCTAGGTACAGTCATCAATTGATCTAAACCCAAATGCTACAGTCAGTTGCACCAAATAATAGCTCTACAGATGAAAACTAAAAACACCGGCTCATGACCCAAGACTATTTTTCCCCTCAGACCAGAGTAAACAGAAACTGCGGCAAGTTTTAGCTACAATTGTGTGCCAGTCACTTTAAATTGCAGCAATAAATTGCCGTTTAAAATCGCCATACGGGATAGGTAGGCAGAGATATGTCCAAACGTTACACTGGACACATTTACTTTTAGTTTGATCTTTAAACACGCAGAGGGGTAACCAATCAGTGCAACATCCCGCACATCCAATATATTACAAGAGAGACGAATCCCTATCACAATGTTAGTAAAATTACAAATAAATCAGCACCTAAGTTTCAATAATACAGACAGGGTGTAAAAATACCACTCGCTAAAACGTAAACCTGTGCTCAGCTACACACAGACGAGACAAAATATTTTTTTTCTATGGGTCCTGTTGTCCAGGATAACGTTTTTACAGCAGAGCTGATTCCAGGCACTGCTTTAACTTATTGGCAAAAAAAATATATGCTCATTTTAGTTGTAAAATCGCTACTTTTAATTAAAAAACTGATATTTTTAAGATTACACTATTATTTTTTGCTTTTTTGGAGGTAGTTGGTAAGTATGGTCTGAAGATCCCGTTTAAGTTTTCGAGATCGGTCTTTTTGCACCCAATATTTTGAACAATAAGCGTTCAAAATCAACATATTATTGACATAAACTAATAAAGCGTTGAATCATTTAAGCTATGGTTCAAACAATAAGGTAAATATCACTACTAGTTTCGATCATACAACTCACGCTCACAATCACATATAGACAGGTCTTTGATAGCGCAAAAGCACAATCACATACAAAATCAACAATAGAGTTACGGTTAAACGAATGGCGTTTGTTATGTTATGGCTGTCTCGCTCACGCAAATAGTTGGTAAGCAGGACAGCTATAGAAATGCAGCAAAAATTGCTACAAAACTTGCCCGGGCCTCCTATCACTATCGAAAATAGATAATAAAACTAAAAGAAAATGCAACTAGGTAGCATAATTTTCAGCAATTTTGATCTTCTGTCGTCCGTCAGAACTGTACGAAGTTTTTTCAACTTTGCATTTATAAACTAAAAACTGTAATGAAGGTTGGAGGAGTTTTCAGGATGGATTTGGCCTTTTTTATTTCCTCTACATAGAAAGAGGACTGTGATTTAAAAAAAACTACCTTACTACCGACACACGGTATTAAAAAAAGATGGAGAGTAGATGTGAATCTCGCTGAATAATTTGTTGGGACACACTACGCCATATTAACCTAATGCCGTACGCCAACGGCGACGTTTGTTCTAACAGCCTGCACACCGACCGGCTCCAAGATTACTTATCACGTGACAAACTTGCGAAAAGCTTTCTTAGTACAATGGACTGTTAACAAGACACGATAAACAATTTTGAAAATTGTGTTCTGTAGTATAACGCCCGTACGCAATGCTTGAGTCTGTCCTCAAGCATAGATTTTTATCATTTTTCAATGGAGAACTGTCAAAAAATCTATGCTTGAGGCTCGACTCAGATTCAAGCATTGTTTCTGTATAATATACATGTATGTACAGTCGCGGTATGAAAATGTTCGTCACCTTAGAGTCGGTTTTCGCTTGCACCAGTGCCTTGATCATGAACACATTTTGACATAATTTGTGACGTTAACTTATCGGTGTATTCTGTCTATTCAGTTTCAAAAGGTGGTATGTGATCGTGATACGTTAAACAAATCAAGTTGAAAATCGACGAACATTTTCATTCCGCCACTATACATGTAGTCCTCTGACAAACCACGTGACTATGTATAGCACATTTTTTGCGCCGGTCACGTGATTCGTCATTCAACTAACTCACAATTTATCATTTTTGACAATTGTCGCTTACTACAAGTAGATAAAAGAGAAGCAATAGCTCCATTCACGCTGTCGCAGACATGTCACGTGATACATAATAAGGGGCAGGTTTAACTACCTCACTAACACACTGACTACACACTACCCATCCAGGCACTACCCACAGAGACGAGCCAAACCAGCGACCGAGACACAAATTGGACTAATCTAATGGTATTTATTGACATTTCACGAAAATTTATTACGTACTCGCGATTTTACTGCCGTTATAACTTGGCAGACATGACGGTCCCTGAAGGAGAAAAAAAAATACAACGGTAATCTTCTTCTTGGTCGAACTTTTGTCAAAGTGGCACTTTTTGGTAGGAAAAGATGTCTGGATTAAAATATTTTTTTGTTGAACTTTTGTGATATTATTGCACGAAATTGTTTGCGATTTACATATGAGTAGAAAACGGCAAGTAACTTAGAAACAATCACGTGATAAATGATCGTGAAATATCAATAAATATATTTTATATTCGCATGTTCAGACTGATATAATATTACTAGAAATATAGCAGTTCAACATTTCAAGGCATTACAAGTCGTGTTCTTGAATATAACTATAACGGATCTATAGAATAATATAGATTTAATTTAAATGACAATTTGAAAGGCTTTTCTCGGTTACTAGACAAGTGGCATTCGGAGAAACGAATCGATTATAACACTGTAATTCTCATATACAGGGCGTCCCACGGATATGCAACATGGAGGAAAAGTCTCTTGAATATTGTAGATGGACTATTTTAGTGAAAAAAGATATTATTTGAATTTATAAACCAATTTAAACTGCATAGATATTTAAACTCATGTTCTTCCTTTTATTTCTGACTATGTTATTTAGAAAAAATAATCCTTATGATGAATCCTTTCGACCGGTATGGTAAAGCTACAGGGTGATTATTTTTCTCATGTAACGGGTTCGATTCACGGTTCAACTATGTTATTATTTAAATATCTATGAATGCAGTTTACATGGTTTTTTTAATTCAAATAATGTCTTCTTACAGTAAAATATTCCATCTACAATATTCAAGGTACTTTCCCTCAATGTGGCATATCCGTGGGACGCCCTGTATAAAGCGATTCGATTCTTAAGCCACTTGTCTAATAGAGAGGAAAAATACTTTAGTAACACTTACACGTAAACATTCTAAACGAGTATAGAATTTGAATACATTAATACACACTGAACTAGTTTTACTAAGGCCTATTTTTTAATATAATTTATTGATTCCATTGCACTATCAACATTTATTGCGATTCGGCAGTCATAAATATGTACTGTTATTGACTATGTAAGTTAACATTACTTGTGTAAGTATCAAAAATAATTTTATTTATTTAGATTTTAAGCTATCTTACAAATTGGACTGCTAAAAGTACTATCTACATCGAGCTTATATGATTATAAAAAAACTTAATAATATTCAAACGAACGAAGAGACGAATCGGTAAGAAATATACAGACGAATTGTGAAACGAGCATCATCAATGTAATTTTACATTTTCTAAGCGATCTGAACTACGACGGTCACTTGTCTAAAGCACTAAGGAAGAATGTGATAAATATATTGTTTTTTTTTATTACAACACTTTTGAATTAGTCGTGAAATACATTTAAATAAGTCATGATAAAATTAACGATAAGTTTTAGTGTATATGAACCAATGATATTTAAAAGATTGCACAGTAAACATACTATGTTACTAAACATACTATGACAGTTTCTTAGCGTTGAAGCCAGGAAGGACATAATCTTTCTCTTTATCCCAATTTTAAACAAAGAAAATTATACACAGAGGAGGAATTTAATCACAAATTGTTAAATTGGACGCTTGATATTAACACGAAGAATAAATTTCGATACATGCACACTTAACTGAGAAATAAAACTAAAAAATTGTAAACATCTGATTTTGACTACTACACATACAAAACAAAAAAAAGGCTTACACTTACACGTTTAAGTTTTTTATTCATTTACACATATTTTTGTACCATTCCTCGACTGTATAACGATTAGTCGTATTGTATTAGAAAAAATATACTTTTATTCTATACGTAGCATTTTAGTAAAATTCATCATAATATTCATTTAAATTTAAGCGTAGAACAGAGTCAAATTTTCATTTATAAATTGCTATTACTAAAATAATACAAGTCTAGTACAAAATTAATTACAAAGTCAATTGTACAAAATGAATCTTATAACAAAGGCAACAAAGTTGTGAATCGTGCATAAACTTGTTTTTATGTAAAGTTAGGACCTGTTACAACATCTATAAGGGCTGATTTTTCAATCTACGAAATAACGCTATCGTCGAATAAAAAATATCAGTCCTCGTTTTTGACAAGTCCAAAAAAAAGAGATGGATATATTTAATCTGTAGATTGAAAAATTGGCCCTAAATAACGCTATTAGACAGATAAACATACATTTTCCGTCTCTACTTTAGACTCGTCATAACAAAGACAGTAATATATTTGACAAATAGCGTTAATCTGACGGTCAGATGGTAATCGAAGCACTTATAGCCGTATGCGGAAATAATGCTTGAGTCGAAGTCCCAAGCATAGATTTTTTGACAGCTCTCTATTGAAAAGTGTCAAAAAATCTATGCTTGAGGCTCGATGCCAACTCAAGCATTACTATTGACACGAATAACGAGAGAACAAAAGGTCCGAATCACATTAACAAAGCCGGTAGGTTAGGGGCTAAAACACTCAATATATTTTACTAATTAAGACAAACAGCTAAGTATCTAGGAAGACGTTCGTTGATAGACACTGCAAATGAAGTTCGTTTCTTGCTAATAATTTGCTACATTTGTAAAAGTATTTCAATAAGTACTAATTAGATACAAACAACGTAGATGGGGCACTCTAAGATCACTGACATAAAATGATCAGCAAATAAATTGAACTCTGTGTAACTACCCGCAAATAGCACTTTTTTAAATTAACGCGATCGTTATGCATAATTAATTATTTTACGGGGTAGGGTATTTATCGCGATTGCCTTTATTAGGTATAATAACTCCAATGAACTCCAATCCGCCCACGACCACGGCTGTTGCAACACAGTTGAAACATCGGGAAATAATAAAGGTAATCCCGATAAAAACCAGTTCTTTCCATATAACTACCCGCAAAGATGCGCAAGGTTTCGACATTCGACTGCGACGTCTTTGTGACTAGATTCATAGTGTTCAATTTATTTGACATATACCAGAAAGTACACTGTAATTGAAATCGACAAAATGTTCTTAAACATCTCAATCTGAGACACTGAAGATGAGAAATTTTCAAAAACATCTAATCGGTTTCATAAGTTTGAAATTTTGTAAAGACTGGTAGCCACAGTGAAACAGGTAAAGTAAAGGTAAAATCAATATAACATGAAAACATTTGCGGGAAAGACGGAGCGTGCTTTGTTCTGTTCGTCTTTATAAAAACTACATCTGGATCTCACTATCGTCATTGGTCAGTTTTGTATGAAAATTTAAATACCAACAAGTATTTTAAAAATACTTTGTGTCACAACCTGACGTACCAAATTATTTGTATGGCGTCAACTCACAAAAAAATGTCCGAATCACCCTCACAATCAAACACGCTCATCTGTATACAAACATACGTCATATATTTACAGTGATTTTCATTTACCAGAGTATAATTTTATTTACTTATCGCACCTAAAGGCATTTGTCAACCCAAACGGCATACATTTGAATTGGTAATGGCCATCTGGAGTAAGTGATAACATAGCCGTGACGCGATTATTCCGATTATTTGGAACAAAATTCATGCTTGATCTTGTGAACATGAAGATTAAGGTACTTTTAGATGGAAGCCCTATGGCCTACTACTCCTATTTTTCACTTATTTGTTCCGTTAAATTTAGAGTCTCTATCTGATGAAAAATAGTGATGTTCTTTAATTCGAGAGATTCACGTTACATTGAATTAGAACATAGTGTTCTTCTGATGACGATAACCTTCACTTACGCAGCCCCGTACCTGTTACGACGTCGTCAGGTAGGTTTGCCCCCGGCGATATCAGTTTCCTCCATATTGTTCCTTACTTGTGCATCATATTAATACTTTTACTGTCGATAAGTATGTCTATACTGGCCAAAGTCTTGTACAACGTAGATAAATGCTCGAGTCGTGATGTGGTCTTCCAACTTGTTCATACTGACGACTTTCTTTATATCTTCATCCATTTCATCCAAGTAATCCTTTCTTGCGTCTCTTGTACACTGTTCTTCACCTATGTTTTCTGTCCATGCCGTATATTGATGTCCTGCCTTCTTAGTATTGATAAGCGTTTCCGTTGCGAGGTCAATACTTGCGTATATTTTTTTCCACCATCAAATAATATTTTGAGCTCCGTATATTTCTAGCGCGATGACATTGTTAGTATGCAATTCCAACCGTTGTTTGTTCAGTCTGTTCCACCTTAATTGATGAGCGTTCCCAGTGCGTGTTCAGATCTCTTGCAGGTTATGCTTTTTCGTGTTCCTATTGGTCTATATCAGCCGATGCCTGTTCAGTCCGTTCTACCTTTCATTAATGAGCGTTCCCGGTACTTGTTCAGATCTCTTGAAGGTTATGTTTCTTTGTGTTTACAAATTATAGGTCAATTCCACCCGTCGCCTGTTCATTTATTTCTCTACATTCCTGTTCATTCATAACTCTTGGGACAATCTAAAATCTTAACATTGATGAGCGTTCCCCGGTCAGATCTCTTGCAGGTGATGTCCGTGTGTTGTGTTGTGTATAGACCACGTGACGTGACGTGTATCATACACCCTGTACAGTTTAGTTGACACACAGTGTAGTCCTATGCTAGGTATATTGCAGCGGGTGCATTCAGACGCGTTTCGCGAGTTGGCGCGCGGCGCGGCGTCGGTCGCGCGGCGACGTGTGCTACCGGCGGCCGATCAGACCGTTGGAGTTACTAGCGCCCGGACACATTTCTAGTTCCACTAGGAGGGGGAAGTGATCTGAAATGTTACAAAGTTCATGTTAAAATATTGTTAACTAGCAGCCCGTCCCGGCTTCGCACGGGGTAGACAATATTGTTGTACATTATTTTGTTCTATCGCTAATAGTTTCGGCAGCGCATTCGACGAAAGACATTTAAGGAGTCACCTTCGGTTACATTGTTCAAATTTTACCAAGGATCCCTTATTTTTTTCAAAATGAAATGTAGCCTATGTCAAATTGGAAGAATGTAGCATTCTATTGGTGAAATATTTTTTTAAATCGGCCCAGCACTTTTTGAGCCTATTCATTACAAACATACAAAAATAGGTACAAATCTTTCCTCTTTATAATATTAGTATTGATGTAGAAGTTCACTTCATAGAGACGTCTACAATTTACTGCTGACATTGTTCAGCCCGCTCTTTCATTCATTCTTGATTTCATTCATTTGTTAGTTGCCACCCGACCCATCGCAATAAGCATCTTCATTCATGGTACAAGCTCTGCTTAGTTTGGGGCTAGATAGTGTTGAGTGGATTGTCTACAATATTTATTTATTTATTATTTTGAGCTTCCTAATTATTGAAATGAAAACATCCAACTGCGCCAACCCAACAACAGTTGGGAATACATACAACCAGCTGTCACCAATCTAAATAGTGACTGCGCTTATTTGTCGGTATGAGTCGCCTCTCAGCTCGATTGGTAATAGTTCTGTGCCAGTAGGCCATGGAGAACAAATATTTGTGTGGTGAACACAGATGTTTGTTCTCTGTCTGGGTGTTATATTGTATTCTATGTATTAAAAAAAACTACAAAAATATTATATCAGCTATCTGGTTCCCAAAGTACAAGCTCTGCTTAATTTGGGGCTAGACAGTGTTGTGCGGATTGTCCACAATATTTATCTTATACCTTTAAACGAGAAAATCTTGTATATATATATATATATATATATTTAGGATCTCGGAAACTGAGCCAACAATTTTCACGAAATTTACTATACAAGGGTTTTCGGGGGCGATAAATCGATCTAGCTAGGATTCATTTTTAGAAAATGACGAGAAGTTGGTGTTTTGCAATAATCAAACATAAACTCTGTTCCTGCCATCTATTGGCGATTGTGAGCAACTAACTGCAAGCTAGACGGCGTTGTTAATTAAAAATAAGCCAATAAAGATACGACTCTTCCTGACATCTATTGGCAAATAATAATACTATTTTTTTTTAAACCCGAGCGAAGCTCGGTCATACCGGCTCGTCTATATTTATTAAAGTGAAAACTTCTTTAGCGGCGTTGAGCACTTTTTCTGTAATGGGTATAAAATCTTAAACTCGCGTCAGGGCGTCAGGGCGTCAGGATCACGTGACTTGATCGAAAAAGCGTAAGACGCTACAGATACGCTAGTAGTTACTATGACACGGTAACGTCACAGAATAGATAATAGTTAGTAGCAAGCATACCAAGGCGTTTTTCGTGACTGTAGTAGGTATAGGTACATACCTATTATAGATTTTATGAACTAGCGGCCGCCCGCGGCAGGTAGTAGTGGTCATTGGTACATGATTTTATAGATCTACTGTATTTATTTAGGTATTATGAATAGCGAAAGAAAATGAGTGAGTACTTTATAAGTTTTAATACGAGCGGCAAGTTTTCACTTCTGCCGGCACTCCCGGAGTGCAACCCGTCTTTTTTTTTATACAGCACGTTACTAGGAGGTTTTAACTATGATGATTGATGAGGAGTGGTTACCTGATGGAACATGAGGATGGGGACAGCCGACGACCTTGTGCTCGCGGAACCAGTCCTGGGAGAGGGGACCTAGAAGGCCGAGAGGCGTCATCGTTTGTTTGCTGTAGAATATGTAGTCAATTATCCCTTTGAAGTCGTACCTGAAACGCGTCAAAGAATAAGTTTATAGCAGATCTCAGCACACCTATAGTAATTGAAAGTCATGCGCTTGACGAAAGAAGCCCCTTTGATCCACGCTTAAAATCCTTCCACCACACTGGTTTAAAAGAACATTCGTCTCTGAAGCTTCCTTCTTCTTTTTACTTAGAAGCTTTGTCTGTTACTAGATTATCTGTACTGTAGTTATTTGATATTTTTGGATGGGATATTTACTGCAGATATTTGATATTTATTTATAGAACCATTGCGTTACAGTCATATAAGATTGGTATATCAATTTAACACAATAAAGGTACTCAAGGTTATAAATAAGGTACTTCAAGGTACTATTTTTTTTATCCAAGAAAAACGTTAAAAAACTCCTCCAGGGTAGACAACGCAACAACAGCACCCTTGGTGTTGTTGGTGTCTACGGGCGACGGTGACCGCTTACCATCAGGTGGGCCGTAAGCTCGTTTGTCTATCTTTTACATAAAAAAAGAATGCAACTGGCTCATGGCCCACTTGATGTTAAATGGTAACCATTACCTATAACAAAGCATTGCCTCGTGTTCACGCACGTCAGGAACGTGCCCTATGGTTCTTCCTACGAAGGAATTAGAATGGGCTCTATGGGCTAGTATGGGGCGGTAAAACTCACGTGTAGTTTGTGTAAGGCATGATATCCTCGCTATACGCCGAGGCTAGTTTGAAGTTGTGCGTGAACTCGTGTTCGGAGCCCGGCATGCGCCGAAGAGAGCCCGCGTACCCTAGCTCTTTGAAATCTCGATGCTCGGACGGCACGCGCCCAGCTGAGAGGAACTCGATCACACCTGGAATTATCATCGAAATTTATCAGCTTTGTTGATCTGGATCGACTTTGAAATAGTTGCACTCGCAAGAAATAATTTTGAATCGAATCGGGAAGAAAAATCATTCCCTTTTTTGTGACAATCCTAAGTCAGCTATTATAAATAGACTGGCCTCTAGCTCAGTTGGTAGTAGCTCTGCCTTCTGCGCCGTAGGTCGTGGGTTCGATCCCCACCGAGAACAAATATTTGTGTGGTGAAAATAAATGTTTGTTCTCTCTCTGGGTGTTATATTGTAGTCTAAGTATGTATTTACAAAAAAAAAATGTATTCAAGTATTATATCAGCTATCCGGTTCCTATATTACAAGCTCTGCTTAGTTTGGAGCTGGGTAGTGTTGTGTGAATTGTCCATTATATTATTATAAATAGTTTTTTTGTATAAAGCTATTTTGGAGAAAAAACATTTTTTAGTGCTTGTACGTAACCAAGTTTCGTAACCGGATTTACGAATTAAGAAAATTATCTGTTATACAGTTCTTATTTCGTAACTGGGTTACGAAGCGATACAAAAATCACGTGTATCATGTCCTCATTCACCGCTAGTTCAACAAGGAAACAAATTTTCTGAATAATTTGTGAAATTAAAATTACACACTCTGCGCACTCACTCACATGATTTTTTCACATTAATGCATAGGTATTCCGTGTTTTAGTTATTATTCTAGGGAAGGTCTGTATTTCAAGGCAATTTGTCTAAGGCATAGTGAAGATCTTGAGCCAGAATCAGACTTTAAGCATTCCAATAAGGTTTACATACCACTGTCCGGCAGCGAATTGAAATCTCCACACAACAACAGCTGAACGTTTTCCCTCTGGCCCGCTAACCGCATAGTTCTCGCAGAGTCTTCGACTATGGACTTCAGTTCGTTGCTTAGCATCATCGTCTGGATCAGCTTCACGTCGCAGAACTCAGGGTCCCAGTGGATGTGCGCTGTGCATACTAGTATAGGCTGGTTAAGCATTGTCGAGTCCGTTGGTATACCTGGAAAATTGTATCAAATAATATAACAACATCTTTAAGGGGGTACGATTTCCATACAAACTTAATTTACACAACTATGGGCGAATAAAGTATTAATGTACCTACACTGAAATAGCTGTAATAGGCTTTTACAGTGGTCCTTATTACCGGCCAGTTATATAAAGTGGGAGTGGTAGCCGTGGGTCGTGGCAGTCGGGGCTTCAGAAAAAAAACTAACAGACTTTTACGCCTATTTTGAGACATATGTTTTAAGCTCATTCACGTATTCAATGCCGAGTACCCCTTAGAAAGAATGACAAAAAAGTTACTTTTTTGGTTTTTTATTAATATTTCTGTTATCCTACCGTTTTCTCCAACTTTATATAACTGGCCGGCAATAAAGACCACTGTAAAATTCTATTACAGCTATTTCAGTGTACATTTATACTTTGTTTACCCATAGTTGTGTAAATTCAGTTTGTATCGGAATCGAACAACCTTAAGGCAGTTGTGCCAACTAAAGCTTACTATTCTTGGTAAACATTTAATCGCAACAAAGTTGAATCAATGTGTTGCGGAGTTGCTGTCAACATGTTGCTGACGGCATTGCGTGTTGCAGACTTGATAACGACATGTCGAACAATGTTTCCAGCAGCATTCTTGCCGTTCATTAACAATGTTGCTCAATTGTTGCGAAACAAATGTTTATCATGAATACGAAGCTTAAGCTGTCACCACCATGCCATATAAATCCTGTCCCAGATACTATAGTGTTCCGTAAATATGCATGAGTAGAATCAGTTGACCCTGACGCTATATTACGACGCCTGTTCCCTTTTTTAAGGCAGTAACGCCTTACATCTTCGTCTTAATCAGGTACGAAAGCATCAGACTGCTTTTTGTTCAAATTTCTACACCAAATTTGGAATAAGTACGAGGGAATCATAAACTCACCATTCTCCCAAGCAGCCTCCTTGGTTTTCAATAATGCAGCTAACCCAATATTGTCTTTAGGCATCACCCGATTTAACATGTTGTCCGACCCTTCGCTGTTCGCCATCGCGAGCTGATTGAACTCTATAAGGTGCTCTTTGACTAACGCAAACCTGTGGATACAATACATTGATGAGTTGCTGAAGGTAAATCTTGGATTCTTATGCGTTCAGCAACTGTTGTCACTGAGGAGAAAACTTGCAACGCCCAACTTCAGCGGCTGGTTCTAGAACCGTGGAATAATGTTCCTTTTGTCTTTAATAATAACATTAGTAGAGCCACTCTGGCACTGTGTCGTTTGAGAAATGGCAAGGGATGTCGTTTTGCCTCTCATTCGTAACGCCTGATACTATTTAGCGGCTCACTTAAAATATCTTGATATTGTCACTTCCTGGTCAACAAAAAGAGATGGCAATAGACTTAGCGACCTGCTAAGCTAAGTGATTGCTATATGCCCATTATAAATATGCGCCACTAAGTAGTAATGGCACGCTGAAACTTCACTGCTATTTTTGTAAAATGATCATATAAAAAATAATAATAATAACAATAAAAAAATTTATTTTCTTAAAAGGTTTACAAAGTTGTCTATAGTAAAACTAAGTCTCGATAGGTAAAACTAGGTGCACAATTAATTTTAAAGTAGTTTGCAACTAAACCTTTGTAATAGTCTAAAGACATTGACTCCTCTAACTAAGTATAAGGGTATAAGGGGTAAGTGTAAGGGTATAAGTAGTAGGTCTTTAATTGTTATTTTCTTTTCCATTTACTTGTGTAACTACACTGCCGTCAATTGATGTTTTGTTTTCTTTTCCATGCAAAGGTTGCCTGGAAGAGATCGCTCAAAGCGATAAGGTCGCCCATTGTTTTGCCAAAAATCTTCATGAATCCTGTATTATGTTTCTGTGTGGTGAACAATAAAGAGTTATCTATCTATCTATCTATCTATCTATAAGAACTTGTATGTAGACGCGAGGGATCTCTGCTTCGGCTGATCATATAAAACGGTAGGAGCCAAGCTGTAGTTTGTAGCCTATTCTTGCTTGATCGCGTGGAACTGGCACCTAAACTCACCAAGCTATAAGACGTTTCAAGTGATCCTTGTGATACAACTAAATAAAGAAATTTTGAATTCACATTTGAAATTTGTAAGCCGACCGTTGAAGATAAAAAGAGACCTCGACTTTCAAAGTAAGCCGATCGTTGAAGATAAAAAGACTCCGCAATCGAGCTTTTGTCTAATATTTTGGCAGCAGGCGTTCTGTCAAAGCTGTTTATTTATCCTTTGAGAAAGACTATGATAAAAAATGTACTCACTTTGCAGATCTAAAGAATATGGCGCATCCATCGACGTATTTTCTCTCCGACTCGCCCATGGTTTTCGCGCGTGATTTTGGCGAGAAGATACCGTCATACCCGTCCTTTTTTAGCTCTGGCAGAAAGTAGTTGTAGAACTGGTCTGTTTCCACTTCCTGTTGACATGAAATTGCTGTTAGAACAATATTTGATTTAAAAACAGAATGGTATGATGTACAAGATTTTTTAAATTCAATTGGCACTGTTAAACTTCAATTTATTTTGGTGAACTGTTCTTTTGCACAACTTATTCTTCTTATTATTTATTTATTTTTATTTATTTTTAACCTGGGTCGTCCCACTGCAGGGCAAAGGCCTGCAGTCCTGGGAAGACCAGGACCAGTCCAGGGAAGACCTCCCTTTCTTCCACACCTCTCTATCTTTGGCTACAATGCGCCAGTCGTTCATATGAGAATCGAGATCGTCCCGCCATCTTCTTATACATCCTAAAAAAATAATTTTGGAAGATAATTGCAGAGGGCATATATGAATGCCCTCGGCAAGTATCTTTCTTGCAATTAGATTGAATTAAATCAAATTTTTGACCGTGACCATCATTGTTGGCCCAAAAAAAATACAATAACAGACGAATTTTCCAAGCAAAGGACATAAATAACCCCCAGATGACGCACACAATAAAATTGGTTGCGTCATGTTATGTTTCTTGTTACAGTTTGTAAGTGTCGGTGTAATTGCCAGCAGTGTTTTTATTTCTGTGAAATATTTCTCAGTAGCAACGAAAGAGACGGCGAATGTCCTTTTAGGAGCCTTTGACTGGCCTCTAGCTCAGTTGGTAGTAGCTCTGCCTTCTGCGCCATAGGTCGTGGGTTCGATCCCCACCGAGAACAAATATTTGTGTGGTGAACATAAATGTTTGTTCTCTGTCTGGGTGTTATATTGTATTCTAAGTATGTATTTACAAAAAAAAAAAAGAAAATGTATTCAAGTATTATATCAGCTATCTGGTTCCCATATTACAAGCTCTGCTTAGTTTGGGGCTGGGTAGTGTTGTGTGAATTGTCCACAATATTTATTTATTTATTTTAGGAGGACCGTTTAAGGAAATCCAACCAACGTCAATTTCAATCAGGTTTGAATGGCGTGTTTGATAACCGCCCTTGGTTCAACCTTAAAATTAATTTGCCTAAGTTTGCTTGGGTTATTTACATAACTTTGGCAAAGTGTTTAAGCAAAGAATGCTACTCCACGTTATTGATCCTTTACTTCTTTTTTACATTTTCTTACAAAAGTAACAACTGAGTCTGATAATCTAATTAGGTCATATTCAAATGCTTAGGGTACTTTAAATCAAAGCAGTAGTAACTACAGTTATGTTTCATTCAGTACAGTAAATGTGCGGAGGTATGGACATGAAAATGGACGTGTACTATGAGATACCAGCACATATACCTCAAGTAATAATACATATTTATGTGTAACATATAAGTTATTCTGTGATTGCGATTTATTTTACGTAATATAATACAGTGCTCGTGCGATTAAAATAACTAAGGATTACTAAGTTACTAGCCTGTAAGCTAATGATGTCTGCGGAGTAATGTCTAATTTCGTCCAAAATACCCTTCTTCCGGTAGTCCCAGTCGAGCGCCCAGCTCGGGCAGTAACCGTACATCTGCCGCGTCGCGTACTTGTCGCACAGCACATTGTAGCACATCACCGTGAAGATACCTGCAACAACAAACACCGGCATGAACATGTCACTCGTCAATGTGAACACATCACGTCTCCTCTACACACATTCATATCGTGATGCCGCCGTGTTGACCGCACATGCTAATTAGCTGGCAGGCTGTGTAACACGCGCGGGAACGAATCGCGTGCAGACTGAAAAATGTCCCAATTAATGAGATTCGTGTACAGCGTATACCTAGTCCTACATATTAACTACAAATGCGCAGGGCACGCGACTCTCCTCCACGTTTTACGCTGAAGTCAATATCGTAGGGAGTGTGGTTCAGCTAAGCGTGTAGAGTAAAAAGGACCCGGTGCAACCAACGAAGTCGTTTTCGCGCGTAGTTTCCTACCATGAATGGATGCGAGCGGTTGAGCAGACGCCCGACAATCACGTCAAATTGCCTCGAGTCAATCGTGTCGGTTGTATTAAGATTAAAGTTGACGACGAGAAAACAGCATAAGCGTTAACGCTTACGAGCGAAAACACCTACCATTTGGTTGCTATTGCGGAATTACTAGATAGAGACATAATAATCTGGCTGCAGCCTCAGGAGAGGCGGAATACTCAGAAAACAGTATTTCCGGCCTCGTTAAGGATGAGGAAATTGGGCATGACGAGGGTGGTAGAGTGTGGATCGCGAACAGCGACGGAGTCATTTCGACGTATCCACTTATTACGTAAATTTAGGTGGCACGACTGCGCTCTCTCACGCTCTACGCCATTATCTTAGATTTATGCGGACGCGGGCCCTCGCACCCGTCTCATTACGCGGATCACAAGGTGCGCACAGCCGCACATCGAGCTAGCGATGACGGCTGCCGCTCCTCTAAATGTCGACTTCGCGGAAGACCTTAGCGATGCAATTAACTTGATTTAATCGAGCAGTCCTAGTCAATCACCCGACAAAGAACGTAGAGTGGAGCGTGTAGGTTAAAGTGACGTTGATGGCCGGGCGACAACTGGAAGGACAAGACAATGTCGAGGGTTCGAGTGTAGGAGTGCACGGCGGACAAATTGATAACGATCACGCGGTTAGGCATTTGCCGGCGGGCTCGCTCATGCTAATCTTTATCGAGTCAAAGTCACCTGGCGACAATCGATGTGGCCGCAGCACGTGCTTCAAATACGTCCATTGTATGCCCGATGCGACGCGCCAGGACGCGGCGCACATGCTCAATGTCGCAAAACAATACTCGCATCAGTAATCGTTCGTTGTGGAACTACGACCGAAACGAAAGCTGCACACACCGACAATAATAAATGGTAATGTTGTCGAACATGTGGACGCGTGTCTTCATTTCAAATAAATCGACGACGATGATGAAATAGTACGTGCTCGTGCAAACAATGGAAATGAAAATATAATATGTAGCCGTAACATTTATTATTATACCAAACCCTGTTCCAGATCTCTAAATAAACAAAAACATTTTACCAAAGCGCGTGGCGTGGGTCGATATAGCAGGTAATGTTGTAAGTAATGTAGGCCTAGAAAAGTCGTTAACAAAAAAGATGCAATCGGAAAAGGCGTGGCGACAACATCCGTACATGTCGGAGGCGAGCATGACACGACAACGAAGGCCTGTCATCTGCACCAATCGTAATGCAATACACCGGCTTATGTTCACGCTAGTGAAACGTAAGGAATTACGCATCTATATGTTTTTGCTAGTTACATAATCTTAAAAGTATGAAGTTGTACCATATTCTAGCTAGACAACCAGGAGTCAAATCACGGTCAAGCATCGTCGATATTACTTTTCAAATATCATCGTGTAGATATTGAAGCGTTTTTGTGCTTGAACGAAATTCATTAAAAGCGACTTTGAATTGCCAAGATGTATTAGAATTGGCGTTCTAAAGAACTCATTAGATCACGCTGGGTCAGAGCCCCATCTGTTAGACAATTTGGACATGACAGTATGACGTAGATGTCTGAAGAGGTGTTAATAAGATGCCAGTAAATAGGCATGGTCTGTGTTTATTTCCGACCGCACGGCTCCATAGATTTCACCGCTAACTAATAGGAGCGTATCATGCGATTCTGCCCGAGCGATAATTGAGCTGTTATACCTAAGCAAATAGCAGAACAATTTTGTCTACAGTTAAGTTTTTGCTGCAATCAATTATATTCTGAAGACATGTAGGTACTGCATACTGATATAACAGGACGTTTAGCGGTAAATAGCATAAAAAGGCACGATACCTTATTAGTCGACAAAAAATTGAGCAACAAGAAAGTCGATACCTTCGATAATTGTGGTGAATCCACTCATTATATCGAACATGGACAGTTCAGCATATGGCGGTGGTTTTGTGAGAACCACCATCTGTCGTCTTTCTACTTGAATGACGTACTACTTTGTAATTTCGTATTATTCCATAAGTTTCACTGGTAAGTTGGTAATAACTATTTAGTCGAAATTTAATAAGCTCATTATTATGGTTGACACCTCCCCGAAGATCTCTTGGCACAAATAAATCGATTTATATTCAATTCCATTTTCGTTTGCCGAGCCTTTGAAGGGTTTTCCACTATTTCACCAATACTTGAGACTGTCAAACGTTATTTTACCAATGTTGTTTTTATGTATCGGGTTATGTTTATTTTAATAAAACATCATGTAATGTTAATCATGTAAGTTTAATACTTGTTAAGTTTGCCAACCGAGTAAACCCAACATTAACTATCTGCTTACAGAACTAGCTTTCAAAAGCCGTTCTATTCCTTCCGTATATTATATAATTGCAAACATTCATGAATCCACATTAATCAACTGCCGAGCTTAATGCATCATAAAGCAACATTTAAACGAGCGCGACTACAACACGAGGCAAATCCAATACTTGGGGTTACTCTGCCTACTACTCATATTTTTACCAGTTGAGTGCTGGCTTTTCTCGCCATTGTCTAATAGCGCTGTAAGAATCGTCAGACGATCGCCAGCATTTAGTCCATTCGAAAAAAAAGTCTCTAATATTGACATTTGAGTTCTAAGCTGCATCGTAACGTAACTCAAATTGACGAAATGAAACTTCGTTTACCGTTTTGCGTAGTAGAACCTCATCTTCTAGACCCCCTGTGGTCCAGCGTCACTAACGCGTAGGCGAGCACAAGAACAAACAACACGCCTACCGGCGATTATAGTTTACGCTTCCTTTCGCTTTGTCGCGGCTGTTTCTTTTTATGCGAAAGTTAGTTTGTGACGTTTTTACGGAAGGACAGATCTCGCCGAAATCGGCATAGATTCTGGAGACGACTGACTTTTTATGGTGAGAATAAGTACCAATGTAATACAAAAATTACCCAGCCAAATTGCGTAACTGATATTTTTACATAAAAAATACTCATATGCATGCGGAATTAAAAATAACATATGCGAAAAATTTATATTAAAATTGATGAGCGGACGAAACAGCTTAGTATTTATTCAACATCTTGGATTACTGAAAGGAACATGCTGTTCTATTAAGATTACGCGTTCGACATCTCACTATGCGAGTTTTGAAAATAAGAAATAAACTCGAGCGCTATTGGATCTCATCTGAATATAATGGAAGGAGGCGCAGCAATGAGTCTGTTTATTGGCAATGTCGTGTCATTATACGTGGGCATTTTGTATTACAGCTGACAGGTTCGTATTTTAACTACTCTAAATAGCATACAGACTATGCGACGAATGGAATTACTTAGCTTTCATTGGTGACTTGTGACAGATTGGGTGACAAAGAGACTCTGCATTAAACCAACAAAAGGTTCACTAGTGGAAATCACAACGACGTTGATATAAAATAAACGATCGAGATTCAAATCTACGACAGCTCCGTTGATATAATGCGTTAGACTGCTTAGCATCGGTCAGTCAGTTTTCAATTTCAGCGAAAAAACAGGCATAGCTAAATCTTTCGAGACTTACATTATAGAACAGAAAAGATAGCTTTAAGTATTTACATTCTCAGTGTCACAGTATTCAGACTCAGTGTTATTTGTGTGATCCCTGTTCACACGGCCGGTGTGGGGTAGCGCGAATAAATCTTGTTCTTACAGTATGTTTCGCAAAGCACGAGACATTATCCCGAGAGAATGTTGTGTGTAATTCTTGTAATACAAGGGACAGAGTAATGTTTGTATATCGTCGGATAAACACTTATCTGGACGTGATGTGTGTGTTCTTTGACCTCATCGGCAAGAGGCAACGCGAGCATCGATTAACTTTTTTATGGAGCCAGCGCTTTTACGAGTGCGAACCAATCGGCAGGTTTATTGGCTTGGATGGGCCATGTTTATATTTGTCTGCTATTTCAGTATTCGTCCGTAGACAACCACATCATATTGGGTGTTGCTGCGTATATTATACGCTCCAAAGGGAACAACGAGGCACTGAAAAAAAATTGACTCATAACTTATCCTCAGGTACTATAAATTCCCTCAGATGTCTTGGTACCTAGGTAACTTAAGCTCTTTTGAGGATATTCATGGACGTCAGAAGCACGATCAAACCGACGAGGCAATGCACTACTTCTAAAATGATTTTGTAAGATTTTTCTGGTTCAAGTTCCCGAGCGTAATAAATCAAACGGTTCACTGACGCAGAGCTGATAATGCTCTCGACGAAGACGGTGCGTAGAGTAGCTGTCAGATGATTTCGGATTAGTTTAGCCAAGTGAACTGGATAAAACTACAGCAACGGTCAGCATGTGGGCGATGCATTCCATTCTCAATTGATTCAATTTTAACTGAGTGATATGTTCGATGTCTAACGGGCTACCGTAGATTAAACCCATTTGGTGACACTCAGAACTGGTAGCTGGGAAATTGAAAATTAGTTGACAATCATTAAGAAACTTGTTTTGAAGAGAAAACATCAGATAAAACATGTATTAGCATAAGATCTCTTGGAAGAGATGACTTGAAAAGATTTGGGCCGTAAAGTATGTTCAAGAAAGAATGAATGTCCATGTTCACGGATGCGAAGAGGTCGCCAGTTGTCTCATTGTTCTCGGGCCGCAGATGGCGCGACGAAGGGCATTTCCTCTTTCCCTGACTACCTCCGCCAGGCCACAGCCGTGAGCGCGATAAGCCAAGATCGAATTAATTGTTCAACAATCCGACAATACTCACTTCCTTAAAAAGACTCCTTGAAGCGTAGATAATCATCACGAGAACAAAGTTTAAACGAGCCAGATCCTATCCACAAAAGTGACTATTAGAGAGCCCTTTTACGTAAAGATGTTAGTCACAGTCACTGCGTAGATTTTTATCTGTATAGAAAATCCTGGTTATTTGGTCGACATACAATACTTTTTAGTCTGCCCTGGGTGTTTTATTCAGAGATGTTATAGGGTCTGGCAGTAGGGCCAGTTCTCATGGTCCCCGTGACTCTGATTGGCTCGTAAAGTTTCTTGCGAATAACTTAAACGCAACGAGAACGTAGTAGGCTCTAGTATATTAATTTATTTACCAATAGGTGTAAGGTCCTGCAGAGCGATTGGCTCGCTGCACTATAGTTCCGCTTGGTTTATGTAAATTGGGAATGTATGGGAGTGGCCGCTTCCCAGGAGGAATGCCTGCTGAACAGACATTTAATGCTAATTCACAACTAATTCATTGGATGATGCTGTGAAACATTTATGAATTTCATCTGAAATATGTATAGACTGAATTTAAAGGTAGATAAATCTATATTTATGAAGGAGGCTGTCAGCGTGTTGCATGTCTTCTATTATATTCATTTACTGGAAAATTATATGATATAATACACATTATATTAAACTGTCTGCAATAAGCAACGATCTTATGAAAATAATTCAAAGGTTTAGGATGGTGCAGCTGAACTGTCATGTCAGACTTATATTCATTTTATTATTCTTCGAATGAGATGAAAATAAGTCTTTGCAACGTTTAAAGTCACCTCGACTCCGATGCCCTTCAGAATCAATTTTTAAAACAAGATTTAGAGGAACGCCTTTTCATCGGTACAATCAGAGGCGTAACTATTATAATGAGAGATTAACAATCACAACATTGACTGACTTATCTATGACCGGTCGTGGGACCGCTCAGCACAGGAAAATATACAAACGTCAAAACAGGAGAATAACGGGACCGGATGAAATACGTCAGCAGGGAGACAGACTAGTGACTCGAGCAGCTAGTCTCCCACGGGCCAAGATGGATAGACAAATGTCTATCACACCGCGCACCGGTAGCGTTAAGTTACGAATTATTTAATTATTATTTATTTTTAGCCTGCATCGTCCCACTGCAGGGCAAAGGCCTGGATAACCCCCTTCCACTTTTCCTGTCCTGTGGATGCCCATTCGTTGGGAGTAAATAACCAGCCAAGACACAAGAGAGAGATCAAATTTGCTTTATGACAATACTACTGAGACATGGTAGATATCCCCTCAGATTATCTAGTACAAAGTATCTCAGGCGGTGTAACTCCAGCTACCTCTAGTGCTCTACTAGGTTCGATACGATGATGAATAAGACGGATAGCGATTTAAGTTGAAGTCAGTCGTACCACCAATAGGCCGGACGTTTGTCTAAAGGAGCTGCATTACCGGCAATAGGTACATTACCATAGCGATGGTTCGCAGGGCGGATCCCGTCTCGGTTATTTATGAGACAAGACGCGTGCGCCTCGCCCATACGAGCCACTATGACACTGTATTAATGACGAACTCGTTGGGAGGGTTTTTGTTATCGCTGTTTAATATCTCGCTCCGTTCCCGGCTATGAATCGTATTACCGAGCAAAAAGGTGAGACGATACAATCGGCTAAATTAATGTTGGGCGCAGCAGTAACACCGCGAACGCGTGTTATTTTAATTAGAATATTAAATCGCAGTGTCCGCATGTCAGACAAAACATACTCGTAATACGAGAGAGTTCATGCATGAAGAACTGGTAAGATTCAAATTGTTAAGAATTAACAAAGAAAAAAAATAAGAAGAAGACCTAGTAAAGGTTGCTGGGAACCGTCTCAGATGTAGGCCAGAAACGATTTATTGCTCTAGAAATCAATGAAAGATCAATTATGTTCAGTAATCTTAATTAATAAAAAACTAAATTAAGCACTGGAAAGCAATATCGACTTCCAAAAGCGAAAGTGCACCAACGTATAAAAAATAAAAATTATACTATTGTTAGTTAGTCGCTCTACGCTCTCTTAATCTGGAAAAAATAGTAACTAAGCTAGAAGATGATGAAATGGCAAAGTGCAACAAAACTTACATGTCGGACGACTTCTGTTTGGTCGCGTTAGTGGAATCCAAGGCCTCTGTGGTGGTAGGGTAGCAGAAACTGAAACAAGAAAAGAAAACTATAAAAAAAACGCACACGAATCATAACGTGTATAATTTTCAACAGATTGCTTAACGGTATCCGAAGCGCGTTATAAAATAATCGTATAGGGCATAAAATAAAGTACATCCCAGACGTTTGAAACAGCTTATCTCAGACTTAAAAAAAAGATAAAAACTAAAACACAAGTCAATGAAATAACAAGAAATCATTATAAAAAGTTTATAACTATGACTCTTTTTCAGTCTACTGTAAAGATAAATTGATACGTTCATTAGTATGGACAGGGTGGCTTGTAAAACTAATTGTCTTTGAAAAAAAGCGTACGACAACATCTCATGTAATTTAATTAGCATATTGATTGTTGAGTGAATTGATGGTCTGCTCGACAAGTCCTGCAACCAGCCTGGTAATAGGTCTCAGATCTCGCATACTTATTTTGTGAGACATCAATATCAATCACCATCACCTTTGAAATATAGGAGTTAGATTGATTCTTTTAAAAAATACCGTTTTATTATAAATTAATTCAGTAAACCAAATGGGGACATAATTTGTGGACATATTTTTTTAAACAACAAGTCTCAATGTTTATCCCAGCAATTCAAATCTCACTTTGAAGATTATCAATAATCCGAACATTACAAGTTAAGAGAAAATTCATAGATTTTTTTTTTTTGCTCTGAAAAATCCTTAAATTCTGCATCGAATTTATTTTCTGAAGTCAGATTTTTGCTATATAAAGTTTTAACAATTAATATTTTTAATGTGCGCTTAAACACAGACTAGTATATTAGGCTATATATGAAAATAAAAAAGAAAAACACATGGAATATGTAATGCAACCAAATTTTTAATTTTGAGTATAACCATCCACGCCGGGACACAGCAGGTGAGATTAAAAAGAATATAATAGATGTAATCACTCAAACTGATGTGATGACAGGCCATATTGAATATAATAACCCAAACTATTTCAAGTAACGATGCTGATAATAATCTCTCATTAACTTTAGATTGATTGGGTGTGCATAAATAAGTACAACAGCTGTTAAATTGTTTCATGATGTAACAAAAGGTTGTAAAGTTTAATGATGTCTTTGAATAGAAAATTAAATTTCAATTCTCGTCCCGCTAAGCTTATAATTAATAAACTATCTATATATTTAGCCTGTATTCATCCACTGCTTGGTATTAGCCTACTCCCTAATACGCCACTCTTTTCGATCCTCTGCCTGTATCCGCCATTGCTGCCCAACTACTCCGATGTCCAATGTCATCCGACCAACACGGGTGGGTGGTCTGCCTCGTGGTCACTGTGCGTCTCTTGGCTACCATTCTGTAATAGCCGTTGTCCATTTTCCATCATTTCTTCTGGCCACGTGTCCTGCCCACTCCCCACTTCAAACTTGTGATCCGCATATTTACGTCGACGGCTTAGGTATTTATAAACTATTCAAAGGATAATAAAATGTGATGGTGTCTTGAAAACAATCTTAAACTTGAGGTTTACCTTAAATGTTACTCTACACTAAAAGAGCAAAAAATCCATTGGTTTAAACAACATTTACTCAAAATAAGAGTCGATTAAATGTCGGGTTTTTGCATAGTTTTTGCGTCAGCGGCGAATGGTTGGCGCGCGCGCACTCGTGCGTAGATCAAAATAAAATTATGAATATCTTCATTTATAATCTCTATCTCATCACTAAATTCATCTGGAGATTGGGTTGTCTGTGTCAAAAAGATTGGTAGTGCTGAAAAAAATCAAGTGGTTTTATTTTGTCTAGAGTTTAATAGAGTGCCGAAGTATTCAATGTAATTTAGAGTAGGTACATTATAAGACAGACAAACGTTATAATTTTATGCATCGTAATGTGAAATTATATAACTGGCAACTTTGTATATTCGCTTTCCGATGATGCTAAGATGCATATCTATTGAGGAAAGAGGAACTTTTGCATCAAACTTATTAATTTGAAGACTCTTCCCGTGATTTAAGGGGCTAGTCGCGATCAGATGAAGAGATAAGATAGTGGCGTTCACCGCTGAGAGATAAAGGAGCCGTCGGGATCTTCAAGTGTTTAATAGATAAATTGGAGTCTGTTGCCCGTCGATGTTTTAAATTGAATATAAAATAAAGCATTTTGATAACATGATTCACGGTAAATGTTATTGGTTCAATATGCCAACAATCGAAATACCTTGTAATAAGATTTAGAGAAAAACGTCAGGAACGTAATAGAATCACGTTGAAATATAAATAAAATAGATCACAATGATATTCACAACTCAAAGTATCTTACTTGAGGTAAGTTTATTCTTAGTAACGTAACGGTAAATAATTAAAACAATATTGCTTAGAAAATGAGCAACAAAGGTGACGACAACAACAATAACTGTATTGATACTTCACCACGTTGTCTCGAAGGCGTCAGGTTTGTGAGCAAGAGTCTGCTGATACTCATTACACTTTGTAATTAGGTTCGTGGGCTGAGTACCAGTGACGGCCCTGCACTAAATCACGAGCTAGAGCAAACTCACGTGTTGGGGGCTGACTAGAATCTCCATGCAGTTTAGGAACGCCTCTCGACACAACACACTGCAACACACATACAATGAAACGAATGGTATTCAATTGTTTCTTCGATCAATTGATTCTTTTAGGACCAAAATACATCAAATATTATGTCAGAAAGCAGAGTGATCGGCTTATGCTGCCTTCCTACGGTGCGTGGTTCTGCAGATCATCTCGCACAGCGCACGACGACGCACGGCAACGCACACAGAAAGAGCTCCTGTGCTACCGCGCACCTCGGCGCACGAGACCGTTCCCATGGTGTGTGGTGCGAGCTGATCCGCCTCCGTGCGCGATATCACACACCGCCCGGTGGGAAGGGGCTATTATACAGATGTGTCAAACCTACGTCTGCGCGAACCAGTGTAGACAGAGACAGTATCTTATGTTTGCTCATCAAAGAGTTCAGTGCCTGCCATGCTGATACATAAACGCAGAGTCATTGAACTGCTTGCTGCTGTCACTTCGTTAGCAAGACAAGACGGGCGTAAACAAGGCGGTGCGGCGTTAGCAGCGACACAGGAGTGCGGCGGCGAGTGAAAGTCCAATGAGCACTAGAACCACTAGATAGGCTCACTGCGATAGGCATCGACACGCTCTTCACATTGTTCGCGCTCCGATACATGAGATAAAGCTTTCTCCGTTCGTCTCTCGAGAGCTACCGTGAGAACGCCCCTCGGATAATAACGTCTTGACATTTTGCAAAACAGGAGCTTCTTTTATCGCAGCGAAAATCAACGAAAACATTTTCGGCATACCAAGTCGTAAGGAACGGCTAAATTGACATAAAATGTTCAGCACGTGCTATTGTGTACGTTTAAAATTCTTGATAAGTAAACGACCAAAAACTGCTGCTGAGAGCGTACGAAAATAAAATAAAAAAATGGGTGCAGCTATCTCCAAAGCGGAGAAAGATTGCCAAACTAAAACAACAAGCATACTAAAACACGTAGTTTGGCCTAAGCTTCTTTGTAGCTAAGTGAACTTGGCCCTTTTTTTACTGGAGTTGAAATTCAAAGCCGGACCTCGGGTTACACGATCCAGTGGGGACCCAGTAAAAAGTAATTGGTTTTTTAATTCAACAGTTCACCAGCAAAACACGTGTACGTGGCTCGCTAATCTCTTAGGAACATCAAATCCTTCCTGAAACACGTTTCTGTTACATCCCTGCTTCCCCAAAACCGCCTTGACCGTTATAAAGTCCTTAGATGTGACTGAAATCCGTTGAGATCGTCCTACAAAAATACGCCTTATGCAATGCAATGCCACATATAATGGCATTGACCAGTATACATAAGTTTTTTCATTATGGAAAACGATGTTCAATGAAACTTTACTATAAAGTACAACTATTACAGGGCAGTAAATACAGATAGCTTCGATGTCATCATTCATCAATTACTTACCATAATATGCTATTATCCAAACGTTTTTCGAGAAAAAAGAAAAATTGTTACGGATCAACGAGAAATCGAAATTATACTTTTCACAATTAATTTTTATGAGAGAAAACTTTTCCCTGTTTACTTAACCAAATTTTCCACAACTCTGCACATTTAAGTTTTCTTAACATTTGTTATGGAAACTCAATATTATTCCAACTTTTGAAACACCCCAGAAATAATACAGTTTCTGTTGTTCTTGGCTCCCAGGATTGCTGGAGGGTTTTCAAAAGTTTCGCAATCTATATGATTCACACGTTTCGATTAAAATACAGTTCGAATGTTATCTAGACACACTTCGCGTTATGCAACAGGCCCGAGTACCGGTTTTGTTTGATCGGCTCCCCGACGTCTAGCGGAGATGAGATATTCAATGGAGTGAAAATGTTCTGCATGGAATTGATTACCCGGCGGTCTCGGATATATCTTATAGGTACCTTTAAACGAGAAAATCTTGTATATATTTAGGATCTCGGAAACTGCACCAACGATTTTCACGAAATTTAGTATACAGAGCTTTTCGGAGGCGATAAATTGATCTAGCTAGGATTCATTTTAAGAAAATGATTATTTCTTTCCGAGTGCAATAATTAAACATAAACTGAATATGTGACTGCTCCTGCCATCTATTGACGATTGTGAGCAACTAACTGCAAGCATGTCCAACAGATGGCGTTGTTCAGTAAGAATAAACCAGAAAAGATGATATGACTCTTAAAATTACAAATTAACGAAAAAAAATCCGAGCGAAGCTCGGTTACGAACTGCTAGGTGATATTTTATCCTTTCCTCTTTTTAATGCTTAGCCATTCGTTTATTAATTATCAGAAGGCATTGTGCCAGTTATATTATGAGTTATCAAAAGTTAAGCTCAAGTTTCAAGTTTTTAACCTCGGCAGAAGTAAGCCTCTTGTTTTAAAAAGACCTTATGTTTAAAGGTGATCCAGGTTTATAACATTCTATAATAAAATGTAGAAACTTGGTATCTAAGCCGGCGCACAAAAGTAGTTTGAAATGGTACTATGGTAAAATTATTATAACTTGCATGCGATTTCGAACTCGAATCGAACTTACGGCTGAACTCCTGTGGAGTTACAGACTAGCCACTACCAGCTCAAGAGTTGTAGGACAAGACAAATGGTCACGAGATGATAATGATGTAATATTAAAAAAAACCCACTAAACAAGTCTTAATAAATTAAAACTCCTTAAAGTATTAAGTTTGATGGTGCAATGACCTGAAGCGGTGATGTTATCATAAAGTAAACGACATTGTAAACACATATTTTTCATAAGGAGCTCATAACACATTAAAATGTCAAATTCTTTCGAAAATTATCATAATGTTACTGTATAATCATGTAAAATCATAAAAAAACAAACGAGCAGGATTTATTCTTCTTATTCATAATCCTCCTACTTCTTAACTCAATAACAGCTGAATCGATAGATTGAGTAGTCTTTTTCAATTTTCTATACCATAGAGTTGATGTTGAAGAAATCGGATTTACGACGGACGGTCGGACGTGCGATTGTCAAAGTGCCATGTATAATACCAGCTGCACACAGGCAGCAGGCGGTTCTTGCAACTTGTCGATAGATGCAATTGACCCAAATGGACACTTAGCTACACACGAACTCATAAAACAGTAACAGCCAATCTAAACTTTTAATAGTTTAGCAGCCGGAGGACGTGGAAACCTTTTAGAGCTTCTCCAATAAAATTGAAACTATACTACACAGGCAAGTTTCGATCACAGGAGAGTTATTATTATAAGGTCGTTTATACGAGAAGGTACTAAAATCTAGAAGATCATACTATCCTAGTCAGAGTTAGACCTACAATTTAAATTGTATGTTGCATGATATCACTATTGCAAGTTTAAACTTAAACACGCATTGCGCTGTATGAGAGACTTCGTGTTTCGACTCAGTAGGGAGCATTTTCTGCCCACTCACTATTCTGACTAACAGTGTTTGACTTTGTAAAGCACAAGATGCCAAAAGCTGTTAAGTTTACATACAAATTATTTATGGAATTCGTTTTTTAGGACCAAGCTGATTGGTTAAGTGTTTATATTTTATTCCAGTACAAGTTTTTGTTCGGCAAGCACACATTGAAGATTCGACAATATGTTTTTTTGTGCGAGCCGAGCACATAAATCAACATCAAGGATGATCATGACTGTCCACACGCCGAGTGTCCTCTCTCACGACCGTTCACGGCCAAGGCCAAACGGATAATGAACGTGAGTCGTGATGACGAATGATGTGCTACCGAACAAAAAACTGCGCTCGCGCATGCCCACGTGGGGGTCTTTATGTAGCACTCTGACTAGGTTTAATGGTTTGGAAAATAACTACGCCGGTAAATCTAATCTCTACGAATGAAATGTATAACATTGTGGTAGTTTTTGCAGTTGGATGACAAATAAAAATTGCGGATTTTTAGATGAGGCAGGTATCTCATCTAACCGTTTATTTAAATAGCCATCTGATAAGATACGCGTGAACAGAACAGCTTCTCTCAACTTCATTGGCAAATACAGTAAATCGATCACGTTTCACGAGCTCAAGCTACGCTTATAATCGTTTCTCATTATGTTCCTCACATTGAATGTACTGTCTATTGAGATGACCTGAGATATACAAGAATTCTCAATACTCGATACTTCTCTCTTATAATTACACGTATCCAATAAAACTCATACATTCTAAAATTCTAACAGATACCTATTTTAAAACAATTTGTAGCAATTAACCTACCTAGAACAATTTTATCTTTACATTGAAATGGCAGATTTTATTGACAAATAAAATGTTTATTGATTCCGACTTTCATTGTGTTGCCTCAAATAGGAAAATAATAATATCGTTTACGATATTATTGACAAATACGACGATATTATTGACAAGCGTTGTATTAACTTGTATTGCAGCAACAATTTTCCAGGGAACGACGTCATGAAAACCAATATGTCCTCAATTTGTCCCCGTAGAGAAGAGCGATGTTCGAATAATGAAATCATACCGCCCGGCCGTAACTGTCCCTAATGTCCCTATAGAACAGAATAGATGATAGAAGTTTTCAAAGCGCAAACGCAACTCTCATGAAACCTAATAGATTTATCGCTATAAAGTGACCTTTGTCTTCTTCTTCTTATCGTGTCACAGATTCTTTCGAACCAAGTGTGGTGAAAGGATTTTAAGTGCGCTTCAAAGAGGCTCCTTTCGTGCACTTTGTGATTTGAGCGAATGAGTGAATGACTTTTATTTTAACGTTTCTTTCTAACAAAATGTACGGAAATGGGTGAATCAACTTTTAAGACACTCCTTTGACGACATTTTGAAAAGATAAAATTAAAAAATAAATTTTCGAAATATGATGAAATGATTAGTGTTACATTTGCACAATTTCATCTATTTTTAGGTTTTGAAGCGGGGCACGAAATCTAAGCTAATTTAAACGAGTTTTTTTAGAATAGGTGACGAGTGTGGCTCTAAAATATCCATTGCGTTACTTTTTTGTAAATACAATAACATGAAATAAACGAAAAAAAATGATAAAACAACTATGTTAACCATTTATTCGTACTTTTATTTAGTATTTCCAACTTATTCATAATGTTTTTTATCACTAACACATGAAATAGAGACCATTATTGGTCCATTGCGTTACTGTGCAAAATTTTCAATGCTTAACTTTAGAATAAATATCAAAACAGCATAATCAGACACACTATTCTTATTCCTACAATACACATGAGTCTTGGAGACTTTTAATTAAACGCTTTTTGTAAACAAAATCAATGACTATGAGAGTTATCTTCAAAATACATTAGAAAAATTAAGGGACATTTGAGTAACGCCAGAGAAAAATAGTAACGCCTGAGAATTTTAAATCTTCAAAGTTGTGAAATTGTGACTATATTATATTAAACACATGATTTTTTTTTTGTAAATGTTTCTTCAGATTAGTCTTCTTTCACATTTTTTATAGCTTTCATGTTTTTTCCATCTTGTATATATTTATATTATTGTTATTTTCTAACCCATTCTGTCCAAGTGGTTGTATACTTTATTTTTCCTTACAATAACAATTTGTTTTGAAAAAATGTAATCAGTGTGCCTCACACTAATTACATTTGCCGTACATGCAATCTTTCAAGTTCGCATTGCAAACAGTTGACTCAATGAGGATGTTTAGGTCATCAGTGCCAGTTACATTATTTTTTTTCAGTGCTTTTGTTTTTGCTTTATGAATAAAGTTCGTGTGTATTTTGCAAGACACGTGTCTCTAGCGGCGACAGAAGCATTTTTGACATAAAAATGCTTGTTTCTCGTAAAATAAAAGTAAGAGCAACAAAGTTCAGGATTCTCTTTTACAAAGTTATTGAACAGATTTTTCATCGAATCCAACATAAACCTTTTTTGTTCCTTCACTTCTGTTTTTGTGAGCGTTTCTTTTTTGCCAGCTGTAGCACGTGAAATGTCATCTTTCAGATAAAAATCCATTATTTTCTTCCTTAAAATAGTGTTTTTATTCGCATAGTCTTTTCTTCTAAGAATTTTGTCAATGCCTAATGTCTCCATAAGTATCTTTTTCTTCATTCGTGAATCTTTTATTTCTACAGTTGAGAAAATCTTCTTTATTACCTCTCGTTCTTTTCTAGATTTTGTTTTTTTTATTAATGTTTTATTTATAGCACTGCTCAGAACTGTGTGCCTTCAGATCTTCCGTTTTTTCAGTATCGTTAATTTCGCAGTCAATTCGTCTTTGATTATCTTTCTTAAATTTTTCATACTTTCGTCTCAAATTCTCATTATTTTGCTTAAGTTTTGCATTTTCTCTACTCACCCGTGACCTGTTCGTTTTAACTTTCTTCCGCCCTGCTTCTGCTTAAGATATGTGAAGTGGAAGAGCACTAGCCCTTGGTGGCGTAGTTAGTACTCGTGGTTGTGTATCTGTTGCACGAGGTGGTAGGTTTTTTGATTTTGGTGGTGGGTCTCTTGATCGCGATGATAAGGTTCTTGATCGTGGTGGTTGGTCGCTTGATTTTGGTGATGGGTCTCTTGACCGTGCCGTTAGGTTTCTTGATTGCAGTGGAGGGTATCTTGCTTGCAGTGACGTATCCTTAGCTCGTAGAGGATCTCGAGGAGGCGTCGCTGGTGGAGTTCCATTCAATTCTTCCAAATTATCTAATCTGGAGTCTGTTCAGGGGGTGTTTGTTGCAACAATCTCGAGTGTCTTTTTCGCATTATGTTTTTCTTTAGGAGTTAAATCTATTTGTTTTATGGTTCCAAACTCGGTGTTTTTTCTTCCCTTCTTCATACTTTTCTCTATTAATTTTTAGTCTTTCTACATAGCGCTTCTGTTTTTCTGCTGCACTTAGTGGCATTTTGAATTATGTAGCACAAACCTTGAACTATTAAACTATATTAATAATATCTTAGAAACCCAAGTTAGACGCAGATTAACATCCACACTATCCACATTAATGCCAAGTCGCAATGTTAATTTGCCCTACATTCTCTGGCGTTACCGGTAACTCAAGAGAAAATTTATCCGGCGTTATCAGTAACGCTAGGGAAAATTTCAATAAAAAATATCACAATTAATTCCACAACCAAAAATCACCAAAACTTTTGTCATGACCTTGAAATCAGACATCATAGGCAGCATACTGACCTAATAAAATTCAAATCTTTTAAAAACTTACCAAGATTCCCGCCGTAACGCTGTAGAGCGACAATAAACCCACGCACACCAGCTGAGAGCTTATCGCAGACTCAGGGGCGGGTAATATGTGGTACGGCTTATCGGATCATACCAATAAAATATTAGACAATAATCGCCTTAGATGACACCAAGCTAGGCGCCATCTCTTGATAACGGTCATGAATTTTTATCAGTAACTCTGTGGAGCTGATGTTTTGATCAAAGTTCAGGACAAAAGCTTAGGTGCATGTAAAATATATAATTTAAGCCAAACTTTTATAAATGTTAACTTTATATGTAAGTTTATCTCATTGTGAATTATAATATTGTGTGAAAATCCTGTCCATTCATACAATTTTTTTAAGAAACGTCTTTCATTGTATTGACGCCTAGGCGTGGGGACACATATTTTTTGTATGGATAGTGCATAAGCTCTGCTGAGTTACCACAAAAATATCAATTTTTTTTCTTAAACCTTCATAAAAAGATTAAACTAGCGAGTTAGCAAAGGATCTAAGTTTATGTTAACATACAAATAACCATATTTTAAAATGAAATACAGATTTTATTGCTATTTCAATGCCAGGGACACAAAAGGAGTGCCTTAAAAGTTGATTCACCCAAATATCATTGACGCTATAATTTTTAAAAATCTGTATTGAACAATTTACATACATAATAAGTTAGAGCCAACGATCGCTTGGTTATTTTCTACTGGCATCAGTGCTGAATTACGGCCTAGTCCTTTGTGAATACTAGTTTCAAAACTGATTACACGGCCTTGTTACAGGGAATTCAATTTGTTCGCTCCATTTCACGAGGGTGCGGTGGGTTTTGTGAGCGTTTATTTTATAAGTTTATGTCGATGTTATCCGACATCAAGCATGGACAGATAATCCTTTGGCATTCACGTCACGCGTTCTCATTCTTCCAACCTAGTGCATCGTACTTGGAAATGTGCATCGTAGTGCGTGTGGGTTGCCTTTGCGTTCCACGCTAAAATAATGTTGAGCACGAGACCTTGAATGGCGAGTTGAATGAACTAACTAGCTAATAAGTAAACAAACATGATTGATAGTGTAAAGTCTACGATCATGGCGAAACGAATGGTTTATCAATAATAGTTCATCTTTCATTACGTCAGCAGCCAATTATGCATGTTAGAGAGTTTATCTGTGCCTTTTGTAGAAACGACACGGAACGGAGTCATGACCCAAACGAAGCAGCAGTTTAGATGTACGCACAGGATAACTGACAAACATACGCAGGTTTCTAGGAGTTGTAACCGGAGCAATCTGGCATCTAATGTCAGAAATGGCGACGTCGATGCGCAAACGTAGGGCCAACAGGGAACGGTTTAGCCATGTCATTCCAGCGATGGTACGCTCAATCGTGCATTACCTACCCACCTCGTCGAAGGTACAATGAGCCAAGAACCCAACAAATAGACAATGGATAGGTGCAGCTTTTTAATATACCGTCGGAAATAAATAGATCAACGATGACAGTGTTTATGAGCTGAACGGTAAGCTTTTAATGCATACTAATGTACGGTGGGAGACGTTTTATCCGAAGGCGGTACCACTGTTCTGTCTATATCTGACAGCGGCAGATAAATTCATTGTTGTAATGGTTAGCGACATGACAGTTTAATTAGTCAGTTCAATGAGCGGGTGGGGAAAAAAGTTGGCAAAAGAGTTCGGACCGTTTGATTGTTTTTTGTTAGTTTTTCAACGAGAAACAGCACAGAATAAGAAGAAGACTTGACAGTGACAATGAGCAGTCGGTTGACAGTAGCAGCACTGCCTATGACCATTACCCCATGAAGCGCGTTTAGCGACGACCCAATCTGGAATGGCACTTCGTTCATGACTGAGACGTAAAGGTGTTAAATGCATCTGCCTGATGTAACTGCAGCGGCACATTGTACCCTCCAAATAGGAATACTTACCGCAAAGTGAGCATGACTGCTTGGCGGCAGAAGTAGTAAACGGTGGGTCGAGTACATTCAAACAAAAAGCTCTACTAGGCACTACTCAGTCTTGCAAGTCTTTTCATTTGAAAAGAAGATGCCACATCCTAGTTTTATTAGTGTGACAGGGCGGCGTCATGTTTCGAGTAGGAAAGGTAGGACAAACAAGGCAATTGCTCGGGCTGCGTCAGATCGCTATCACGCACGCCACGCGGCCCTGGGCTGGCGTACTTACGTCGCTATCTGGGGACCAATATGTCCAACTTGATGCCTGCCCTCGCATTGTATTACTTTGCATTCGCTTAAAGGCAACGTCAACTGCATAAACAGACGTTTGAATGATAGGACAGGGCAGCACATAATATGGCATTCGTAAACATTTACTGAATCATGTAGGACAATTTTCGAAAACTTTCTCAAGGTAATTAAGTTCAGGTGAAAACGAAAACCAGGACAGTTCTTAATTTAAATAGTCTTAATTGTTACAATTAACATTCTAAAGTGCAACGATAAAGCTGGTTAATGGTAGTGTTTTAGGTTACCGAGTACATGTTTAGCCTGATTAGAATAAATCACTGACCAACATTGGAAGAGGAAAGTAAACATCAGAATCGTATCTCGTTCACGGTCTATCAAAAGCATTACTAATCCGACCTCAAATATTATTTTTATTTCGACACATTAAAATAATTTCGATGAAAGTAACAATGGGACATTAGTATGCATTTGCGACTTTTACTTTATTAAATCTCTTAAGCCATTGTCAGCGGATAAAAAATTTGAGCAGCGATAATAATGACGGCATGAATTACTTAGTAGACGAATAGAAAGCGGTGACTGTATTCCGATTCGTGAAACTGTTTGAAATATCAAAGTTTCTATTGAATGACAACTAATAACAGTGAAATCAGAAAATTGTTTCTAGAGTGAAAACAGTTTTACTTGGAAAGTGGATGTTGCAACCATAATAAAAGTAAATAAATAAATATTGTGGGCAATCCATACAACACTATCCCAAATTAAACAGATCTTGTACTTTGGGACTCAGATAGCTGATAACATACAATTTAACAACCAGGCAGAGAACCAATATTTGTGTTCACCACACAAATATTTGTTCACGATGGGGATCGAATCCACGACCTACGGCGCAGAAGGCAGAGCTACTACCAACTGAGCTGAGAGGCCAGTCAACAAGTCAGTAACAATATGCTAATCAAGTTACCACGAGACCGTAACTCGTCAAGAATGGATACTTCGATACGGGCGTGATGATAATCTTAAAGTGACGATTTATGTAAACTTAAAGGTTGAATGAGCTGACTTTCCCGCAAGCGGGTTTAGTGCACTGCAGCCAATGCAGGCCTGGTGGTGGCAACAGAGTGAGAGTGGGAAATGTGAACTATGGCCGGTCGTGACCACGAAAGGGGAAAGTGATCGGGTGGGCTGCATCGGTGAGCTAATACGGTCATATAATGTGAAAGTACATTGATTGACTTGATATTTAATACCAGTGGTTTCGAGCTTCTCCTGATGGGGAGTTATATAACAAGTGCAGATCTTATCGGCTGTAGAGAGCGATATAGCCAAGATTAACGTAAGCGAAAACGAGCGTACAAAGGTAATTCATAAACAATTGCATGAAATTACATTTTCCCTCAATTCAAATATTGCTATTTCGATGTTCAGCAGTTCAATCATTTTAGAAGAATAATTAAACTAGTAAAATATGAACGAAATAAGTTCAAAAGTTAATTTTCAGACACTGTCAACCGCCCCTCGGCTCTCTTGGTGGACTTAACCAGTGCAGACTTTATATTTGTCTACCGAAACATGTACCAAAGCCAATATAAACGGCGATGCAGAAAAGGTGCATCGACCTCGCGTGTGAAAGTCCATAGGTGCAGAGTTCATTGGTGGCAAAGCTCGAACATCAGCTTATAGAGGAGGTCTTGACCTTAGGAGAGATGAAAACTGCGGGAGACGATCTTATGCAATTAAACAGCTAGTATTATAATTTCTGGTTACAATGTACCGTGACTGAGAGCAAAGACCCTTGAAAGATCAACATCTATTTGTCTGACGACGTGAGGTTTCTATTGAATAGCTTCGTACACAAAAGAATAAGTAAGGATGTCAAGAACAAAGACCCTAGTGGAGCTTTATTTTTTAGGAGCGCGCATGTTGACAAACTACAGCAGAATTCATATAAAATCTTACATTTCACGAGCAAACATACTATTGTATAGAAGATTCAATATGCTCTGTAATTATGTGGCTTGCTCGGGTAGAAGTGGAAATGGCGCCAAGACTCTCGTTTAAAGTGATCCTTGTGATTTTGGATTTGAAGAATGCCTTTTTAATATCACTGTCAACTGTTAGGTGTATACTGTCTCAAGACGCGCTAACCAATTTTTCAGAAAAAGATTCGTCTAAGTTAAGTTTGTATGTATGGATGGATATTCGTTACTCAAAAACACCAGAACGGCTAAACGGATCTGGATTAAATTTGGCACAAAGTTAGAATTATAGTTTGTAATATCACATAGGATACTTTTTATCCCGAAAAAGTAACAGGAACGGGGCGAGCGAAGCCGTGGGCGGCCGCTAGTATTGAATAATTTTAAAAAAGATACACGACGTGCATACATCTTATAAGTTTTGAATAAATAAATGAATATTGGTGGACACACATAAAACTGTCCACCAAACGCATAAAAGTCTAATTCTTTTTTACGATTTAATATTGAAATAACATTTGAATTCAAAGAGAAGTCGTATTCATTTTCAATGCCCATGTTCCATTGGCTTTTAAGGTCATTTTAATGGTAAGATCGGTGACCGTATTATTATTAGTAGTGAAGAATTTATCACTTGTCATTACACATAACAGGATTAGATTCTCAAGGGAAATATTCTGTTTATTGCAGTCTGTAAGCAGAGAAAAATGTAATTAATAACGCAAACGCAGACCTTTGGAGAGAAATTCCACTTAGATACAGCAGCACAAAACATGATTGAAATAGTACATTGTTACCTGAGTGTTGAAAGTCACGTTTTTTGAGTCCCGAGACGGGTTTGGCGCCAGAGCGTTAGCGAGGGCGCCAATGGAGCTTGAGGGACTCAAAAGACTTTCACCCGAGGTAAACACTGTGCTTTTCATTACGAATACAAGGAAAGTAAAAATAAAAACATGAAAGAAAAATTAGTGAAAATGAAGATTGAATTGCCGCCTTCCCGGTTTTTTTTTTCTTTTTCTCTGGCGGGCCTTCGGCTTCGGCTCGCCAGCATTATTCAGCCATTATTTTCATTTTCATAATTTAAATCTATGTTATTTTAAATAAATAGTTGAAGCTATACACTAATCAAGTAATTTAGAAGATATATTATTTATTTAATACTATCTTTATGTTATTTAAATTTAAATATTACATTGCGCTCTAATTAGACTTTTTAAACTTCTTACCGTTGTAATGGGTTTCCAACCTACTTGCTGAATAAAAAGTTGGAATTTGGTTGAACAACCTCCTTGCAGTTAGAAAGACTTTAGAAAGTTGGAACATGGTTGAATAAAATAGAACTTGTTTTTTTTTTATAATTTGACAGCTGTCAGTAGAAAGCGAATCTCCCTAGGGCTGAAAGTTTTACTTTCAATTAGGCTGCTCAGGCAACTTCAGACCTACTTTCAGAGTATAAGTAATGAAAATTTAATATTTTCAGGTAGCGAAAACTTTTATCTTTATTTTGTAGGCGGGGAGGGACAGTGCCGTGTTTTATTGTGTCTTGACGTGGATTCAGCGAGAGTTGTGAATCTGTTTCTGCAGTTTCCCTATTCGCAATCTCTTTAGGAAGAGTAGTGAACTCCGTTTGAACCTAGTAATAAATAACGTTCATTTCATACCATTAATTATTTCGCGGCGACTTGTTGACGTGTAATATTTAGAAAACGTCCTCCTACGCCTAATTTGTGTGAGAATGTTGCGACTTGCGATCTAGCAACGTAATTAACTTTTGCAATTTTGATGACAAAGGTCGGGAATTTCACTAAGCAGGAGATACCGCCTGTAATTTAAATTAAACAGCACAAAATTGTATTTAAGTTGCTTAACAAATAAATATTTCTATTTAATTCTACTTTATAGTAGTGCATATATGCAGCGTTTAAATAAATAATACACATAAAATCATGGTTATTTCAAATATATTAAGTTGAAAAATTAAACTCAATACAAAAACATAAAATTAATGCAAAAAAAAATAGCAGCGAATGGTTGAAAAATTGCCAACATAATTTTGGATGAGCTAGTGATTTAAAGCATATAAGCATAATTTATAAGCAGTTAAGGATGTCTTTTTTTTTTTTTTTTTTTTTTTTTTTTATGCAACTAGCTGATGGAACAAGCATATGGCCCACCTGATGTAAAGTGGTAACCATCGCCTATAACAAAGCAATGCCTCGCAGGTCACGCACGTCAGGAACGCGCCCTACGATGCACTGCCCTGCGTCCATCAACTGGAGGCATACAGATATTCAGCCTCACGTGCCAGTAATTTCACCGGCACCCACACCCTTCAAACTGAAACACAGCAATGTCTAGTACATGAATGAACCAAATCATGTCGCAGTAATATATCCAACTCGGATTATTTGCATACAGTGGACATTTGCCAACAAACGCATTCCTAAATACTCAGTTTATTTATAACATCAACGTATTGAGGTTTCCAACTCATAAATCTATCAGACACAAAAGCCACCTTTATGAACCGCTTGATCGTACGTTGTACTTTTGGCTCACAAATTAGACAATAGTAAATATACTCATTGTATGCGATGCTTCAACTATTACAATAAACGCGAGGTGAACAACCTGAGGTCTCGTTATCTGAAGTGGACACATTATATTAGACGTGTGACATCATTATTGTGGCAACATCGTAAACATTCGTCCTGTTTGTATATCACTTTACTTTATCGCTAATGAGGCGTAAGAATTCAGATCGATCTACAAGAAACTATTGCAGTCCGTAACTTATACTTATTACGCAAATCCACTTGAAGAAAACTAATTTAAGGTGGTTCGATTTACATACAAACTGATTTTTACCATTAATGGGCTATTAGAGTAATATTTATGCTTTGAACTAACTGTAGTTGTCTTTCATATTGGTCTTTATTTCCAGCAAACTTTATTAAGTTGAAGAAAACTATATTGACGGTGATAAAAATAAAAAACTAAATAATGCATTTATTTTTCATTATTAATGAAGACCAAACTGTATTCGGTAATAACTTTGTAAATTAAAATAATTGCAACTTTATAAAATTTGTCGTGAATAAAGACCAATATGAAAGGCAACCACAGTAATTTCAGTGTACAATTATACTCTCATCACCCATAAATCAGAAAAAAACAATTTGTATGTACAAACCTAAAGTACAAAGCGCAACAAGCAATTTCCTGTAACATGAAGTAACGGAAGCGACGAACTATTTTTAATCCATCTTGGAAACACTATCTTTGCTCACAGTAAACATAAACCTCTACAGCCCCAATTATGACCGATAACGACTAGAATGTTTGGTTAACAAACACGCAGCGTTAGAAAAGAAAAAAAAAGATGATGGCAAATTAAAACGTACTAAACAGGCAGCCATGAATGAAGCTCGCAAGTGAAATTGAGCGATCTTAATGTTATCGTTTCAAGAGAGATTTTGGCAAACGTCAAAGCAGTAAAGACGTCGGCATTGCCACAATCTTGTACAACTTGTGACGAGTTCATCGTCAGACTATAGCCATTTCGATTCCACACTTGAAGAAAATACCAGTGCGTTGACTCGAGTAGACTGTGTTGTATGTTGACTTCTAGAAAATAGATTTACCAACAGGGTCCGCTGCTAAAGCTATTAAAACTTTTACTCTTCGAGAGAATAGCCGATGAGAATGGGATAGCAGATTTTGTCTGGACGTTCACTCTCAAGATATTTGCTCCCACACGGGCAATTTTAAGGCATTTGCTGGCGTGGCGACTCCGCTGGGAATATAGAAGAGTATAATACTCAATATTGAGTAAATAATGAAGCTATTCTGTAGCTCTGGTTATTGGTTTAAATTATCTGTTGCCGTCGCGTAGTGAAATGTGGTGACCATAATCGAGCAATTTAAATGGCTCGTTTAGAATTTTACATTGGAGCTTTCTTGATTTTTTTTAATATAGAACTAAGTTAACTCTGCATTGAATTTAGACTAGTGCACGAAAAGAGCCTCTTTTGAGACGCATTTAAAATCCTTACACCACACTGCTTTCGAAAGAGCCAGTGACACGATAAGAAGAAATTTAATTGATACGATAATCGACCTCCAGTTTTTCTCCATGAGTCCCGTCACTGCGTATTAAGCCTACAAAAACGTTATTGAGGAAGCTATGACGTCGTTTTTTATAGATTCTCAATTAATCGACCGACATTGATTACCGACCACGCGGCCACGCGGCGACTAGTAAAGAATACCAGGTGTGTTCAGGAAATAAAACCATTTATAAACGCAAGTCAACTCCGATAAAAAACTTACCGAGAATACCAATGGACTGACTAAACTCGTGACGAGTGAAAAACTGACGGTAATAGTTGGGAGCAAAAAAGAAATTAAACATGCAAAATGGTTTTGAAAGCCAGTTGAAAGCTTATGATTAACTTAATTTTTAAGCGAGCACCATGAACGGTGTATGTTTTTATTAGACTGTAAATATATAAAAACTATACTAGGTACTATAGGTACCAAGTTTTAAAATAAAAAAAATCAGTTGTCTATAAAGTCGGACGATAGTTGAACGTGACAACGTCATACAGCTGTCCACGCGAACGCATCGCTCACTCAAGTAGGAGAGAGACAGATGTCGAACGCTGCCGAACGCGGAGGCCGATTGTGACTCTTTGTCGGTCGTTCCGCGCTCTCGCTTGCACTTCAAGCCTTAAATGGAACGCCTCAGAGCGTGGTAACGCCGCATGAGTCATATTTTTTCGTGCGTGCAGCCGGCTCTATCGAATTATAAAGGTCGATTTACATCAAACGAGCGAATGCTCATTCTATCCCCACTACAGCTAATTCTTCTAGTGTAAACAGGCGTAGAGCATTCCTTCGTTGTTCTTAGTGCGTTCGCAAAGATTCTAGGAATATTCTAAGAATGCTCGCTCGCTTGATGTAAACGGCGCAAGAGCGCGCGGACAGTTGCATAAAACGTTCTAGCGTGTTCGGACGTGCTCGCGCCCCTGAGCGGTCTCTTCAAAGCGTTCTTATGTTCTTGCTCTAGTTCTAGCTCTAGCTCTTTGTTCGTTTGATGTAAACGCTTAATACAAGTTTTCGTTTACACTAAAAGAGCACGAAGGAATGCTCTTGTTCTAGCTCTAGCTCTATGTTCGTTTGATGTAAATCGACCTTAAGACGTTGTCACGTCAAAAACAACTAAAAGCTAGGGCCGCACAAGAGTGATATTTTACACGGTATCGTTAGCCTCTTCTTTTTACCATCACACTTCCTTTAAACCAGTGTGGTGAAAGGATTTGAAGTGCGTCTCGGAGAGGCTCCTTTCGTACATTTCTCCGTTATATAATGAGCGGTTTAAAAGCGATAAACTATTCATAACCGGTTTAGAAGTTTATGAGAGCTTATTACCAGATCAGTATCATCGATCAGACTAAAAGATTCTCGGGACTGTATGGGTAAGTGGTGTTATAGTCCTAGATTATTATATTTTTGTCAGTTTCATTATAACTTGGTACAGCTAGGCGACCGCTTATCATAGAAATCTAGGTTCTGCCTAGTTAAATAAATCAACCACAGACAAAATGAAATCGCTACAGACTGATCTGATTTCTTTACAACAGAGACCTTTCATTCGTAGTCTGGATATATACTCTCAGGAGGGCGGTACCTGTCGCTACAACACATTACATAACATAACAACAAATTACTTATCTCTCTTCAACATTCACCAACGAACGCTGTAGGAGGCTATGGGCAGGACAAACAATTCTGGTATGGGTGGAGTGACGTATTTCCATCGGAGCGAGCGTACCCAAACCAAGTCAAGGCAGTGTCGTGCTCGTGATGATACCTTCACTCAAATAAATACATACAATTTATCTCCGTGCATACACATCACACAATACCTCTCTATTTTGGCAACAGCTAGCAAATTACCATAATCATTCGCCGACGGTGATCAGTCGTAAATCTTAAGCGAAATTACGGGGTATGCGGTCGCGATCACATTACATGAATGAGTCATTCAGTCTGTCTATTCATATAAACTCCATTAGATTATCCTGCCATTACGTTTAATTATAATGCAAATTCAAAGGCGTGGAAATGTTTCTATTGTTTAGTCATTTATGAAGTCTCCATATATTGCGTTCAGTTAAGTGTCTCGATATATAAACAGTTAAGTGTCTCGAATATCCTAAGAGTAAATTCCCGAGACGAAATGCAGAGAATTCTACGAGACAAACACCATGCGAGTAGAGTATCCATTGTTTGTTGCATTTTAGAGCTAAGGAATCCAAAACAGATAATAATTATGCTACCATCACAACTGGCCTCTACACAGCTCCATACATACGAGTATTGTTGTACGATTTAGGTTAATGCACAAATTCCAGGCAAAACGAGGCAGAATAGCTGAACAGGCTTGCTCAATCTAATCGAGTCGGGCAAAACCGTGATGCACGTACTGGCGACGTTTAAGTTCCATGTACAAATATAATGGGCTCATCAAGAGAGAATGTAATTGCACTGAACAGCGGTATTGTGCCAAATAGCAGATAATAAACGTACCTTTCCACCCGCGTTGCCATCTAGGCCTTCGTGTAACGGCAAGAAATATATTTCGCTAAAATATTAATGAAAATGTATGCTCTTTTGAATCGTAATTTCCGATGCTAATTTTGCACTTAAGCTGAGCTAGTCTATACGGACACCTGGATTCTACTCAAGAGTTGTTTAATTTTCTCACAAGCAGTAAATAACAAATGCATTCAAATATGTACCACACGAAAGACTGAGTAGTAGGAGAAAGTTGTATTATTTGTATATTTTTATTGTAATTGGTGCTTTATACACCTCCTTGGTCATATAAATATGAGTCAGCAGTTAGATTGATACAATCTATAAAACTATGATCTAACTTAACAAATTGAGCTTTTAAAATCGATAAAAACAAAACCACCGACTAAAGCATATGTCGGGGCACATCATATTCTTATTGCTAAGACGAAGATATATCAAGCTAGTCGACCGTTACAAGTTCTATATGACACGGCTATTTTAGTGAATCTAACTATTCCTAAAATAGGGGTACAAAATGAAGACATCGCGGTTCCACGATCAGGTCATCGACCTGCAACCTCCAGCTGAGCTTCGAAAACATTTTCCGAGAATAGATGTGGACGTTGATCCATCACACACTCTCAGAGAGGTTTCAAATCCCGAATGTGCCGGGAAGATCACCGAAAATAATTCATACTTGCAGGCTTCCTTCTATTCATGTTATGCTGCTGCGCTTCGCACAAATAACGACTCTGCTTGAATATTAATGGGAGCGTTAAACTTGTTAGACAACATTGGCAGATGTTAGAAATGATAACAACTACAATGCACATACAAATTGAAGTCGCCCGCGCAGTGGTACCTAATAGACGATTTAACATCCAGCGTGGGCTCCGAATGCTCACGGTCTGATTTGCATATCGCGAACGAAAGTGTAGCGGTTAGGTAGACCGGCCTACATAGGTGCATTCACAGCTAGTTTATAATTACTTACATTATTTACCACTTAAATTTACAGTTTTGCAGAATAAAAAAGCAATAATACAGTCTCGTTCGCCAATTTATCACAGAAGGCAAGACAGTAGCTGGCGATTTTTAAATGAACTAGAAAATCTATAGAACCGCTACCTAGCGTCAACGGCAGATATCAGATGATCTAAAACCGGTCCATTTGAATATTAGTCGCTCCAGTTGGTTCGTCTCGCTCCCGATTGTCGTGCGAAAGATCGCGTGAATCCCGCGGAACCAATGCGCTCTTCGCTAATGGACCTTCGGAGCGCCGTGAAAATTAACTGTTACGGATTAACCCGTCCATAATCGCCAGCAAACAAATGCTTCCGAGTCTATTGGAAAATTGAACAGCGAGTTAAAGTGGGTCGCCGGCGAAAAAGTGAAGTTTCGTCAAATGCACCACTTACCCAATTCACGAGAGCGGAACCGATGCCGACGGAAGCATTGTGCTGCAGCATTCAGCGAGCTGCTGATCTATTGTGGCTCGAGTGTTAGATAACGTGCTCACGAGAGCGCGCACGAGACAATCACCACAATTTTGCATTCAATTCCAAGAGTGAGAGCGGGCCTAGAGCAATATATGCGGCACGATACGCTAAGCAACCTTGTAATTTCTATGCTGTATTCCATTAGCCTCCAGATCAAGGATTAGCAAACGTTGCCGGAACGCAGTATGCGATATCATCGGGAGCGCGTGAGTCTGATCTATCGCGTAGCACCGACAACGTTCACACGCCCTACAACAGTCGTGTCGTGTCACACACCTACGCATATTGACGTTTGACGCTGGTGAATCATGAAGCCTTGGAAACGGCACGTCTTGAGAATGGATGCTACTTCGACTGCTGAAGTTTTTCTTTTGTAAATGATCAAGTGATTTTGCAGTAAATGTTTGATCGGAGTAGTCATAGGTAATCCTGACAGGGCTCCATTAGTACTGCGCGCTGAACCTGGCGTGGGCGCTACAATGCCACTAACGAGGGCTCCGATATCATCCGAGAGACAGATGACATTAGTAAATGCTCGAGAGCGAGCTCAAAGCGGACAGATAAGAAAAACTTTACAAAAAGTTCTGTTGTGGTATGCGATGGAAGAATGATGAGCTTACAAAGATTATGATACGTCATGGGGAGCACAATAGAGAACGACAAAAGCCAACGCAGTATCAGCAGCAAAGCAACGTAATAGGATCTTCTTAGGTCACCATGACTGTGACTACTACTTTTCAAACGAATCAAGGTGAAAGATACACGATAATGTAAGTACTTATTGCACTTTATCACATGCAGGATGTACGAGTATGTAGAACGTCTACATACATAAAGTGCAGATTGAGCTACATAGGTACAATTACATGACACGGTATCGATAATTCACCATCATTATGCTTGTACGTAGAAATGTGTGTCGTGCCGGCCGTTGTCATGGCACTCTTAGTGTACGTGTTTAATTTGATCAGGGCGTCAATTCCAGCAACACGGTTCGATTGAGTGATCGTCAAGTGATCGCTGAATCTGCGTTCCATTTTCAAAATTTTCAAACAAAAATTGACAACTCACATCGATTTACGCGATCGCTAGAGTGATTTGTGTCTTTAGAATCGACACCCAGTACAGCGCTTGCGCTAACTTGACATAGACGCTTGGAGCTGCACTTTGTGGCCATCCAATAATTAGCATATCTACGTCACAGAATATAAATAAATACGTATGTTAATCTACACGTGTAATGCAGTAGGGATCTTCTTCATAACTTAGATACGGTAGTAAGGTCTTATTAGGTAGTGCACAATTATCGTGACGAATTGCGGCTTTCGCAAGGCCTGCGTCACGATGCATACAAATCAGCGGATTCTGGAGTTGATGTGCCATAGTAAAAGCCGTGGTTTGTTCATTTCGAAAACGTGGATGTCCTCACGCATTTTAAAATAAGCTTTTAAGCACATCAATTAGAGGTCCAGAAGCGCGTAATAACAATTAATTGCGTATAGTAATCTACTGATGATTCCAACGAGAAGATCGTTACTAACTCTACTTTGTAGAGCTATAAGATGTATGAAATTATCGATGGCGATACACATTAATTAAGTAGAGAAACAAAACCATAACCCTTCTTTTTGCATTGCCGCAGTCTGGTTTAAAATGGATATGAAATTATACTAGTGGGGCCTTCGCCTTCGAAGTTAGAGAACTTCGCTAAGAAAGAAGAACCGCTATTTGCGAAGGTATAACAACAAGCACAAAATACAAAAAAACAGGACTAGAGCCTAGAAAAATAATAAAATAGTAAAACGTGGTACTCCGGGAATGTCGACAGAAATAAAAAACTTGAACAATTAACCCAATCATTAGTAAGAATTAGTATGTTCATTCAGGTTACAAACTAATATTTTATTCCAAATGTCATCCAAATTGGTTCAATGGTTTGGGCGTGATTGAAAACAACAAAATATTAAACAAAAAACAATATTAGAACGAAAAAAACTGATTCGATTTCATAACCGGTTTCCATAGTTACAAGCTAAGCAAAGCTTACCATTCACCACACTGGTTTCGAAAAAACTAATGACACGACAAGAAAAATGGCCGGGCGTGAACCGTCCTTCAATCACATCATTCTTCATCATAATCGTGATGACTGAACATTCACTTCCCTTTGTTTAACTTTACCGTGACGTTAATTGCTAACAAAGAAAGTTTTCGCATTGAGATTGATTGGATGACGAAATATTTGGTTATAAACCCCACCACGACTCTTATAAAATTTGTTGATTTTTGACGTGGCAACGTCGATGGAGCCGGCTGCACGCACGAAAAAACATGACTCATGCGGCGTTACCTCGCTCTAAGCCTCGCTCTGAGGCGTTCCATTTAAGGCTTGAAGTGCAAGCGAGAGCGCGGAACGAGCGACAAAGAGGCACAATCGGCCTCCGCGTTCGACATCTGTCTCTGTCCTATTTGAGTGAGCGATGCGTCCGCGTGGACAGCTGTATGACATTGTCACGTTCAACTATCGTCAGTAAACTGACTTTATACACAACCGATTTTTTTTGTTTGTAACTTTAAATTTATGTCCTCTTTCAGGAGTTTATCCTATTAATTGTAAATATTCATTCTCGACGAAAAAATTCCACCAATCAATTTTAAACCATAAATAAATGTTTTTTTAACCGTCAATTGCATTGATCAGTATTTACATGCCATAATATAAAATACTAATACAGTTGACATGTTCCAAACTTAACTTCCAACTACCCTCAAATGGAAGCATGATTTATTATTGTCAATTGTAAATGTTAAACAAATAAGAAATGATTACGGAAACAACAACGTTGGAATCACGTTCTAGATCCACATTTATTGCGGAGCTCGTTAATTTTTTATCTGCCCTCGTTAGGGAGTATCGTGACTTTTTGTTCTGATGTTACATTTTTAGCAGACAACAATTTTAGGCGGCATTCTGACGCACAACTAAAACAAAAATATACCACAAAATCAATACTAAGCAATACAACAAAAGTTACACCGTTCATATTGCACCCGAAGGGCTTCGAGATGGTATAATTTTTAATAGAGCGACAGCTGTTGATCGATTTCAAATGAATTTCAATATGATTTTTCTTTTATTCACAAAATTTTGTACAAATAATTCGTATCGTAGATCGATGACGGTAATTATATTAATCGACAACAATGTAATGACTTTCAATATGATTTTTATTAAATTTACACACACACAAAAAAACAAATATGACACAAATTTATTTATTTGCCGATCAATTACATACATAATTGATTTTTTCCAATAAATTACATAGTAGTAAAATAGAATAGCAACAGCTTTTGCTTCGGCTCGAACGCTGGCGCTGGTGGCGTGGACGCTGCGCAAGCGCATTCGCGTCACTTTCACACTTTCACTGGTCGACGCCCCCGGTCGGCGCCGGCCACAGTACCGAACGTTGCAGCACTGTTACACAACACTGTCATACAGCTCACATGCACTGATGGAGTCATTGATGAGAGTTAATGAACCGTCTAGCATGGTCAACTTTCTAAACAAGCTCGTACAGAACCAGAGGGCGGACGACGTGACCTTTTACTAACTGAGTAATCACATCGAAATATTCTTTATTCAAACTAATTACAAGAATCCCACTGACCTGAAAACGCAAGATTAACACAACCGTAAAGGATTGGGAGTTGTACACGTGTGTGTATAACATAACTTAACTCCGTTTGAAATCTGTGTTCGCCCAAAAAGAACAAGATTCCGTTCGCGGAGGTTAATGAATAAATCCAAAAACTCAGCGTGAAACGGTGATCTCGATGAGTTCAGTCACGAAGCTCCACAACAATACAAATACGAACATAATCCAATTAAGATAAAAATACGAATTGAATTTTCAAAGCTTTTATAATGCAGTAAATAAATATTGCGACCGAATTGTTGCCAGCTAACAGTACATGCTCGTGATGACCGAGATATTTATCCATTTTGTATTATAGAAAAAATGAGTATGACGGTAAAACGCCCAGGCGAACTAGACAATAAAGCATAGTGAATGGTACCATAGAACAATCAACGGTAAAAATAAAATGATTAATGCAGGGGAACGAATTGAGCGGTAACAAACAAAGCGCAATTATGTTTGTTCTGTTTAACCTTTTTGCATGATTAATGTTCGATGGTGCAAAAACTTCACAACGTGTTAGCAATTAATACTCATGGCAGAGAAACTTGACGTATGGTGCAATCAGTGACAGCGATGTGCTCGGCTCGAGCTGTGTTGGCCATTCATCATCATCAGCCTACAGAAGCCCAGGGCTTGACATATAGATTTCGAGCCGATTTTAAGGCCTCTTTATTCAGATTTCCCACGACCATCTCAGTGTCAGCGGTCCTTTTCGTCTTCCGGTTCGTGGTCGCCATTCGAGAACATTTAGTTCTCAGCAGTGGCCGGATCTAAGAGCTATAATGGCTTGCCTATTACCTCTTCAACTTGCTAATTTCTGAGAGCTATGTCCGGTGACTTTGGTTGTTCTACGGATATCCTCGTTCCGGATTTAATCACGTAGTGAAACTGCCAGCATAGGTCTCTCCATAGCCCGTTGACTCTGAACTTACATGTTTGCCAAGCAGTTAGCGACCACGTCTCAATTCCATAAGTCATCAATCAGTCCATTAGTGTTGCCATTCCAGTCCTATCCTTGCTTTTTATTTGCAGAATTCCTATACCCAACAGTATTTCTGTCACCGTGTATCGGCCGTGAAGCACATTCAAGGTCAAGCTTTCAGTTTTGATCTGAATAACTAGTTTACTTTGCCACATGCAAGCTCCAACACCTAGAGCCTTGAAGCACAATTCCGCTCTACGGAAGAGGGGTGCAATGAGCTGTAAAACCAAGGCAACATCACAAACCAGTTACCTGGTGAATTGTTTCCCGTGATACCGTGTTATTAAATTTCGTTTAGACCAGATAGCGCAGTACTTGCCAATTATTTCTTGGTGTTTCAGTGCTTGTCTTTCTAACAAACGGTTTTGACAACAGCTAAACAAACAATAAAACGTTGACTGCACGATTGGCCTCTGGAAAGTTTAGATCGAGCTAATTCAAACGCAAACCAATTTTTCACAATTGAAACAAGAAATGATTCAGAAAGTGTTATAGTCATTATTTTTATCTAAACTCGTGTTACGCGCTGTAAACGTTTTGTTCACCTGAATTGGAATCGACTTTCAATTAAATGTTATATTGTACCTAGTTTTTGTATTTTCTTGCGATTTATTTTCGATGCTTAGCGGTGTATTCAAAGATTTTGCATTATATCCACTTGCGTTTAACGTAAGTGGTGTTGTAATGATATAGACAATAAAATAACCGACAGAGGCTTGGCGGCATTATAAGAGCTCTCACTAAAGTTCGATCTTAATGATGTGTCTGATAGCAATTTTATGCAAAGAGGTCTTTGTATTGAACAGTACAACATACTGGGTACATGTAAGGTACAAGGACAATAGTGGCATGAATCGGTTATAAACAGATCATTGTGCTGGATCCGGCATCAGGATCTCTTTGTACAAGGAAAACAATAACACGCATAATCCGTTTCAGATCATGAATATTAAACGGACGCTAAATCATTTAATAGCACATCAATGGAATATTACAATACCGATTAGATAGAAACGTACTAAATAAGCATCATAATAATTGATAATGCTACGACTGAAGAATAATGTCAAAAATATTGCAGAAACGCAAATACAGATATTTTACGCTGAAAATGATTTGGAGATGCAACATCAAAACAGTCCGGAAAAAACATAGCAGCTCTGGAAGCTAACAGTCATACCATTAATTAAGAGCAACCGCTACGGTCATCTTCTAAAGGACAAAACATAAACTACAACGAGCGTAAAATCCAGTTCATTTAAAAAATTGGATGCGCTGGTACTGTTGATGGTTCAGCCGGACGATGCCAATTGCGTAAGAGGCGTACGTAACGAGGTCTTAATTGGAATGCGCCCCAATTAATGGTGGGCTGCGTTCGTACCGAGTGATTCAATTTTGAAAATTGGAACGGGTGTTTACGTGTCGGTTCCCGGGTGAACGGCCGCCGGTGAAAGTCGGGACGCGGATATGGGTCAGGCAGGTGGTCATTTACCCTCAGGTGAGAGAAGACGCCTCTCCCTGCAGAGCGCTACGTGGAATTATGTCAAATCCAGTGGCAGGTCTGTTTGTGAGTCATGAAACGCCACCACTTAGCCGGCTATTAAACGCGTTATGGAATTTATTATGCTCGGTGTGCACTTGGCATATACAAATGTCCGCGATGACCTTTTTGCCAGGGACAAAAAGACAACAATGTCAGGAGAGCAACAAATCATTTTTTGACATGACGTTATATTACTCACCATTAAATATGAGACAGGAAGTAGCTGTCCCGCAGTGCCAAAAGTGTGTTCATTAGGTATATCAAAATAAAGTGCCGTAAATTCAATTACAACTAAAAGAGTTGCTGTAGTAGCATTTAACCCATCCGTTATAGAAGCCGTGGCGCGTATCACATCATGCAACCCGCTTGGGGAATGTTTGTTTAACTGTAACGCGATTAGCAGACTAAACTAATGAATGACCTTAGTTAGGTAATTGATTTGCTGAGTTTATTTATGTACTTTTAAACATTATAAGTCCTACCCCAACATGGATTTCATCATAACAAAGAACTTAAGCAAATCAACGAATCCCACACAAAGATCGATCTGATTCAATACATTTTGTTCGCCTCCAGTCTCGCATTAAATTGGTCTACAATTTTGTAAATGCATCAAACATATGCGGCGAGGTTAAAAGAATCGATTAACATAATAGAGATGGTAATTATTCTTCCTGCCCATTTTAAACTCGCCGAGCGTAAAGTTTTGGTGCATAGCGGAAAGGAAGCGCTTCTTGTTTCTTGTTCTGAGTATTGTTGAGATGAACTGCATAGTGTGGACGAGTTGAAGGTTAGGTGAATGAACCTGTCCATGAATAGATGTTTTTGTGATGTAATTGTACACCTGGCTTAAAGAACTACGTAAGACAGTCGCTTTATCAAACACATTTATCGGTTCGACAAATATTTTCCTAACGATTTCTGGTCCAAATCGGATCGATGTGCTTTTAAAATTTAATGCTAATAAAACCATCAATGTGTTCGTAAGAGTTTTTCTGGTTTTAAGCCTTACAACCAGCAAAGTTATATGTAAAAGTGGTTAAAAAACACTATAGTAGGTACTATTGTAGCCCTCATGAGTTTCCGTTCCGTGTTCGCTTTTTGTATGTACGCAAGGGACTCAAGGACACATAGCCAGACTTTCACCTCCCACGGTCATGAGAGAAAGTCCATGTTTTCAACCATTTTTTCGTTCGCTGACCTCATTGTACAAACTTGAACACCTTTGTCCCTATTATACCACGAAGTTTTTCAAGATTGCCCAAACTACAAATACGAAAGTTTGGATGTTTGTTAGATAATCACAACTTAGTGCTGTATTAACCAAGTTAATGAGATTATAAAGAACCTTTAATGGTACTTAGGTACGACCGAAGCCACGTATAAAACGCTAGTACAGAAATAATTAACTGAGAACAGTCTGGACTATCTCTTGCCGCCGACACAGACACACACAAATCGATGGAAATCAAAACAAATAAAACCGGCAAATGAACGCTCTTTGAAGTGGGACAAGTATGTGATCAAAAAATACAGATAAAAGCGCATACCGAACGGAGGGTCGAAAGGATTCTAAAGTGCATTCGTGCGAGAACCACCATCGGTATTGAATCTTGATATTGATACTAACAAATACATTAACAACGATCACTATCACGGGAAGTTAATGATAGAAAATCTGATACTGATATAAATATGTTACACGATTTCAGTTTTATGGGTTAATTAAAGACATTATCAACGTATAGATAATGGTTTGAAAATAAGATTGATATAAATAGATTTTAACTGATTTCAATTTATGAATGGGTGTAGAAGCGTAGTCGCGGAAGTAAACTCACGAAAACATGTCTTGTAACAAGCTTAATTTGAGCCATTCTTGAATGAGTGTCGATACTTGGCTAGGAAAATCATTTTTTGTTAGACAAATAGTCTTCCTTATTATAGTCACGTACTTTGAGGAAGTCAGATGATAGGACACATTATTCTTAATGCGGATTCGGGCACTCTCCAGACGTGTTTAGCATGTATTAAGAGTGTTATTGAATTGTAAGGAAAAGGGCTTTTTGGGTAACATTCCCGTCACGTTTTAGTTTATTCAACACATTAGATAATGGTAAAGTACTAGCAAATTGTTGGAAAAGAAGTCAAGACACGATTCACACAGAGAACTATTTATTGGAAAGTATGTTGTAAATAACCAACCGTTTGAGCACTAAAGGAGAAAGTCTGTCGTCAAGATGATTGTCGCTGTGATGCGACTTGGAAATATGTATACCTACGTTACTTGAAAATCACATGTACAAATTAATAAATCAGAAAACGAACTTCTTAAACAAAAAGTATTGATCGTCCTTGCTTTTGTTATAAATACAATATTTACAGCTGTTAAAATAAATTTACGCAGAATTACTAAAATGAAATAATTTACTTACACGAGGCCATAGTTCTATTCACGTATGTATCTATAAAAGATATCAAATAGGTACATACAAGAATTCCCATACAACATGTTATAACAACACACGTATCCCATAATAAATGACGGTTCAAGTCCCATGAGCTAGTAAAAAAATAAACCAACCAATAAACCGGTTCTAAATACCATGAAACGTCATACAGGCAGCTTAATAGAATGAAAATGATTACTTTGAATGGGATTAAAAAAAGAAACTTAAACATGATTCTGAGAATATTAACAGCTCGTTGGCAACACGATCATGAACACTCAATAAATATGGGTGTGCTCAATGAGCTTGATCCTTTTGTAGATAATAAGAAACTACTTACCAAAAAACTAGTCCATCGCTTACCTGCAAAAAATAAGAAAGGTTATTAGATGAGAATATACATTATATATTATGAAAATTACTTTAAAAAACTCCGATTTGGCATTATTCATGAGTAAGAGATGGCAAGCATTGTGTTTTTTTAAAGGTTTCCCCAATTTTAACCAGATTGATTTAACATACCAAAAGTATTATTACAATGGTCAGATTTCAGACTTAAAACGTAGCATAGTTCTTAGACAGTGTAAAACTAATAAGTTTGTCAAAAGTAATTGGCTTGAAGAAAAAATATCTTGTTTCTGTAGGGACATTCGGTCTACAAGCGTGAAGTTACATTGTATGTGTATCATTAAAATAATATTAACCAAGATTTATAGTGGCTTGATTGCTACGAGAGAAAGATGAATCGTCATTGCTTTGAAGACGATTTAAAAATATCCTTGGGATTTCAATGAATATAGAATGTTTACTTTCAAAATTAAGCAGTGACGTATATGAAATGACCCGTGAAGTATACGGAAGACGACCATCTGGAACCATTATACTAAAATTATACTAATACGAATATGTCATCAAACTGAATATATTAAGCCAGTTTTAAAGTCAACAGATAATTTGTTATCACAATGTCTTGAATAGAAAAATCGAGACACGTTTTCACGGAGTTGCTTTTAAAATATCGTGATCTAGATGAATGAATATTCATAAAACAGATCATTTGCATGAGTAATTGATAGAAGTGAAACATCAGCGTGACAGGTTCGCTGTGTTAATTGAACCGGACGAGGATTTATCTCACGTGGTGAATATACAGCCATAGTACAAGTTCAGCGCTAAATGGGAATGCATTCGATATCGCAAGGCTAGCGTATCGTGTGTGCGACGAATATATTACTTTTAAAAGTGTACAGAAGAGTTATCCAACCTAGGCCTCGCTTACTGATACAAAAACTGATGTGAAAAAGCAATTCAAAAAAACATTGCGACAAAGTGTAAGAAACGATGTAGTTTTTGAAGTTGAGATTATTACAAATATTTTTTCCGTCCGCCTTTAGAATCTATCGCTGTGCTAAGCTAAGGTCTCGATTAGATCAGTAGTCGAACCGTAAAAAACGTAAAATACAGTCAAGACACATTTTTAAATAGGAATGGACTCGCAGTAATTTAAATTGATGAGCCCGGAATAAGATCGGTCTCATACCGAAAAGAGTTGTACTACAGCGGGTTTAAATGACGACTTAAAAATACAGCGTGTTAAAAGAAACAAAGCATCTCTAGCCCCATTCGAAGAATTCAATCCATCTCTGTGGTCATTGAATAATCTAATTATTATGCATATTTTTGTTTACTTACAGATCCAAGTTCTCCATTTCACAGCACATGGTTTGCGTTCGATGCGCTGTCATTTTTGTTGCACAAGGACATGGAACGGCAACGAATGTCAATGGTAACGTTATAATACATGCATTTACTATAAAACCATCATCAGCCCGAGAGCATCCACTGCTGTACATAAGCCTCTCCTTTAATTAAGGAACTGAGCAAATTTTTATTATTTCAGGAAATTCTGAATGATGAAGAGGACAGCGAAAAAAGTATTGATGGCGACAAAACACAAGCTTCAGAGCAACTCCCAATTCAAGATATCCAGAATGAGATAGAGGCTACCTTAGACAAGGATGAATATACGAGACCAAGGAAAAGATTAGCTGTAAGCGAGAGGATTTCGGTAAAAGATGATACATTTCTAAAGGGTATACCTGCACTAGAACTTCAACAGCATCCGTCAACATCGCAAAACAGAGATGAAATAGATTATTTCTCACGCTTTATCGCGTCAAAGATGATGAAGTACAGCGAAAATACCAAAAACACAGTGCAGCGAGAAATCTGCGATATTATATTTAAGGCAGATCAAAGCTGTTTTGAGCAGAAATCAAATGAAACATGTGCACGATCAGACCATTTGAATCAACTCAGCAGCGCTACTGAGCAACTACCCAGCAGTACTGATTTTTTTATCAAAATGTATGATTCTGATAGTGACTAGAGCTCATTGTCCCTTGAAGCAAATCTCTTGTAAGTGAGTCCTCCTTCCTGCGCTCCTCCTTCTTGCACTATTGTTCTTCTTATTGAGAGTCGTAGTATCGCCTTACATAAATATTTAAGCATTACTTTATTTGCCATAATAAGAATTAAATAATAAGAATGATACCGGTCTTTAATTGAACCTTAATTGTGTTTTTTTTTACATAATGTCAATGTCAGCAGGTGTAGGCATGACCTGACGATGCCTTTAGGCTATGTTAATTCGGAATCACTTAGTAGGGCATGCGTCGAGACGGGTCGATGCGGCCAAGGATGCTGTGAGCCGGAGAAGGGCCTTATCTCGAGACTTAAGAGTGTCGTTAAGGTAATAAAACCTTGTATTACCGAACTGAATTAGTTCATTTAAGATTTTAAATATTTGATGGAGCGAGCGAAGATTTCTTGAGCCAAATAAGCGATGCAGCTTTATGCGAGCAAATTTTAGGTCAAATTATTATATGCATATAATTAATAGTTTGATAAGTAAGATTGGAGCTAGATCGCGAACAACCGTGGAACTCAGTTCGATGCATAAAAAGATTGGTGCTAGATCGCGAACAACACGGGAACTCAGTTTGAGGCTAAACAAGATTGGAGCGAGAGCGCGAACAACGCGAGAACTCTGTTCTAGCCAAAACAAGATTGGAGCTAGAGTGCGAACAACGCGAGAACTCTGTTCTAGGCAAAACAAGATTGGAGCTAGAGCGCAAACAACGCGATAACTCAGTTCGTGGCAAAAGAAGATTGGAGCTAGAACGCGAACAATACGGGAACTCAGTTCGAGGCAAAACAAGATTGGAGCTAGAGCGCAAACAACGCGATAACTCAGTTCGCGGCAAAAGAAGATTGGAGCTAGAGCGCGAACAACGCGATAACTCAGTTCGCGGCAAAAGAAGATTGGAGCTAGAACGCGAACAACGCGATAACTCAGTTCGCGGCAAAAGAAGATTGGAGCTAGAGCGCGAACAACGCGATAACTCAGTTCGCGGCAAAAGAAGATTGGAGCTAGAACGCGAACAACGCGATAACTCAGTTCTAGGCAAAATACTACAACAATAAGATTGGAGCTAGAACGCGAACAACACGGGAACTCAGTTTAAAGGCAAAGCACTACTTTTATAAATTTCTCCATTCATTTTATTAATTAAAGAATACATGGAGTTCATCATGATCAGTTCAGTCAAATCATGCTTTGAAAATACGTAATAGGGATACAACAAGCTCCGTTTATTTAAAGGCAGTACCTTTTTAGGGACTTCAATAAAAAATGTAGGGTCTATTTATGATTTGACTCAGGCAGGTAGAAGTCTTTTTTACACCTGTCGTTTAGTTATTTTAATAATAATTTTATTGTAGGTATGTTCTTTTGAAGAAAAATATCATCTTCCATATGTTTTACGGAGGAATACCTTTAAATTAATTATTAATAGGATTAGAAGTAAATAATTATATCATAATTGATTGTGGCATGCCTGAATTAAATAATAAAGCTATTAATTATTTTGATATTGATGATAATCGTGAAGCGTGTATTATCGAGATCGTTTCCTTGTATTATATTCTGTCATAGAAATAAACTATCAAGTATCTTAGTCATATAATTTAAAGGGTTACTTAGATAAGGAAATCTGAATTATCATTGATTTTAAAAAATATTACACTTCATTGCATTTAATTTGACTGGTCTCACATATCAGATTGTCTTAGTTAGGTACCTACGCCTTCTTGCGCTTTGTACGTTATGTTGTGTTAAATACAAGAAGAATGTATAGAAGAGTATTGTATCAGTTATCTGGTTCCCATAATACAAACTTTCGTTGCTTCGGGCTAAAAAAAATATTTATTTATTAAACCCCAAACTCTTCCTCGTTTGTCAAAAGCAGTTCCATACGTAAACCTTATTTTTTATCTAACAAAGTTTCCAACATTATTCTGTATCACCGTTGAACAAAACACCAAGGTTAATAGGCAATTACTTTACTCAAAGGAGAGCAATTACCCGGTAATAGAGTAAATTGACAGAGCGCAGAAAAAACCTTTCTTTAAATGTCGCAGCCGGGTTAAGTGAGTATCAGACGTATCTAGTTAACAAATCTACAACAATCCAGTTACTGACGACCGCACCCAGCGAGGATACGAGTTGTCGACCCGATCTTCATTACACGCACAAAATAAGCATCTCTTGTAGATGTCACGCAACCAGTGAGTAGTGTACGTCGTGATGAACAAAGAGGCTTAGCATTACAGATATGCTGTTGAGCCTCGCCCACGGGAGATAACATCGCATCGTCGACAATGAGTCTAAGGAATTGGGTCTTTGTGACCACGTTACATTTGAAATGGAAGCGGCTGGTATTTCGGAAGATTTCAATCAAAACCAACTGAATAATATAAAATTGCGAGCATTCCATACTGTGCAAATCGCCGACCTGTCAATTGAAGCAGATGGTCAGGTAACATCATAAGAGTCTTAAGAGAACACTCATATTTTGGAATTGTTTATCATAAAATCATGCCCTTAAACTAATACGACTATATTGAAAAGGTAACAATATAATTTGAATGATTTATAAGAGGAACAATAAAGAGTCAGGTCGGTCATCCATCAAAAATTATGAGTCAGCAAAACAATGGTCAATGTTTGTTTATACCTTGTATGTATCGAACTGTGACCGTGCTACTTTATTGATGTCATAGACTTTGATCGAGGTGATCTGATGACACATTGGATTACTAAAGTGCTCATTGCTGATGAATCAGCTGTGTAAACAAAGGAAAGCCAACTTTACCAAAGATCTTTTGAAAGAGGATTGATTAAAGTTCTGCTGCCTCAGAATTGAGGTCCCGCCGGGATTACGTTAACGAGCTCATAATGGGATTACACACGTCGATGTGGCCCAGTTCAGACATGGCGGAGGCAACGAGCGCCGACCGTTACCAGCCCACACCAGTCGTCGGCCTGTGACAATATAATGATTGTGTATTTGTTAGGCCACCTACAGGCATGCTGTCTATTGTAACCTGTCGACCGCTCCATCACTATGATGAGAGATTATCCTAGCTCGTGACTCCGCACCGTTGCGATTGCGATCCGTCGGGCGATATTTCTCCGATAGAAGGTGAAAAGGTGTTTGTGATGACAAATCCTCAATTGTTACGATTAAGCATTCACATCACGCGGAGTAATTGAATGGAGCGGCCGCAGCGCGATGGTCTGCAACACAGCTGGGAAGGAGAGCTGAGTCACTATAAACGTTGCTGCTACTTTACGATGGCTGCGCATGAGGAACAGCATATAGATACAGAGGTTGTTGAGGATTATTTGGTTGGACCAATGTATGCCATCGGCGTTACAAATTTATCCAACACGAAAATATTTATCGTATGGAATCATCGCCCCAAACACAGTTACTCACGATCACCTGTTCCATCACCTTTTTCTTCTTGTATATGCCAAAAGCAAGTCTGGCTCAGTGTCCCAACTGCTTTGAATGGCTGCGACCGCGTGCCATTTCACTCGGCCGTGACTCACGAATTAGAGCTGAGCGGAGATCGTAATTATGCTAGAGATATTTCGTGAACAAGAACACCCACTCATTTAGACTGGTGCTCACCGACACACCATCAGTGATTCCCGTAACCACCCGTTATGATGACAGACGATGTATCAAAACCACAGACGAGCAAATTATTCAGAAGGGTAATCTATCATACGCATGCTGAAATTATAGAAAAAAACACTAAGTAAAAACCACAAAACGTATTGCCTTCTTACCAGTTAATCAAGCGCAATATATAATATTAGCAACACTAATCCAATGATCAACTGATTCGTTCTGATAGCCTAAACAGCCGTTGAACGGATTGTCAATGAGTTGGTGAATAACGGTCTTACATATACCGGAGGTATGGTAGATACAACGCATCATAAAGCACGTTAATTTAATCACGCCTCCAATTAAGTTCAATAATCAAGTGCCTGAAACTAGGTAAGTGTTTATTAACATGCCGGAAACTCCTGTGAATAAATCATCTCTTTTGAAGTTGTTTTTGGTTGAATATACCATGTCCCAAATGAAGCAATACATAGAGTGGACTATGGTAGTCCACTTCCTGTGGATTATGTATCAGGCGACTAGCGTAATGCACCGGGAGACAGACAGCAACAAATAAGAACAGCAATACACTTTGTAAATAACATGAAAAATCCAAAAGTACCAGAACTTATTCGAATTTCGATACCTCGACCTTACGATTACCACTAGAGCACCAGTGCTCTCGATATGTCGCAAGCAATTTTGTCTTTTGTGTCTTTCAAACAATAACCAGACGATTAATTAGCAGGTTCAAAGCTCGCTCCACATGACATCGGAGTCAGATATGAAACGGAGATTAGTTTAGAAAGTGTCATCTCAAACAATGGGCAGAAATGGAGCAGCTGATGACAGTGCAGCTCTCCAATGAACAAGATAAAGCGAACGGAGAGAATCTGAAGTCAAACACAGGAAAATAGCTTAGTCACTTTAACGAGGCTACCGTAGCGACTATTAGACTTTCCGTCAGATTTCTAGTTTTTCAAAATCCTCTACATGAATAAGGTCTAATTTTTCAACCAACAGATAAATTTATCGGTCAGACTTGTCACAAGGACTTGAATTTTTTATTCGACGAATAGCGTTATTTCTTAAATGAAAAAATCAACCCTAAGAAAGATAAGTATACCTATTGGGCATATTCCCACATGTTGTATCAAGCCTGCTTAGTTTCTGCTAGTGACGAATTCGTAACAAGGAGCTAAGGAGGACCTACCTGATGTGAGACGGTTACCGCCTACCTAAATGGCACTACGTCTATCACTCTGAGTTAAGGTTCTGGTCTCATGTGCCAATGATTGCACTGGCACACGTCACATCTACTCGTACCATTCGAATCGAAACATAGCAATGCGTCTTTACTGGACAAAAAAAAAATAGATATTGTGGTAGTACTTCCTCGGACAAAGTTTGTGATATTGTAGAGAGCTCTACTACAAGTACTAAGTTAGCGCTGCTGCAGAATACTAACCGGTAGGTAACACACTGCCTTATTTATAATGTTGAAATAGTCAAATATTCTTAGTTAATATGTTTGCTATGAAGAAAAGATTCGCCATCACCTTTGCATTAAACTTTCCCAGTTATTCTACAAAACTGTGCAAAGTCAGCACACCGAACTAATGAGGTGCTTGGAAAGCGAACAATCGCTCGTTGACAAGTAAAGATGATATCGAGCTTATCAGATGATCCTTGGGTCTTCCGGATTCGTCTTGGATCTTAATTATACAGCAGAGAAAAAGGGCTGTAGGTGTCGGACCAAAATATAATGCAGGAAATTCAAATTGTCGTTTGAATAACAAATCTGAAGTTTACGTAAGAAGTACGTTGTAAACTATTGATTTACCATCATCCTCGAGGATAAATCAATATTTTACAACAGCGAATACATGTGTTACATAAACATGTATGTATACTGTACATGTATGTGTTTTCCTGCTCAGATTTTATCTTAGTTCGATAGCGTTTAAGTTTAAATCGATCTAGACCTATAACTGTGACCATGTTAGTTATAATTTGTGTGCTGGAAGGTTAGACCAAAGCATATCCTATGTCCTATTGAAATATCGAGTGGACACTTGCAGGGCAATGATATCAAATGGGGCCCTGATCTTTATGAACGCATGAATAGGGAGAGGTTTGTACCTGGCAGTAGTGTGTAAAGATAGGGGGTTTCCATTCAAAGATTGAAACAATCGAATATTGTTACCATCATCTGTTGAATACCTATTATGTAAATATGTACTTTATCACATTACCATCAAATGATGTCAGAGAATAGAGCATTGAGGACGCGCCCTTCTAAGAACCTTGAAGACTTGACAAATTCATAAAAATATTTGAAATAAATAATACCTAATCAATTAGTAACTGTCTTGTATGAAGCAAGTAGAGAGTACAGTAATTATTATTAGAGTAAATATCATCAAGTAGAGTAAATATGTAATACTGTATGTACCTATGTATAATGTGGGTGTACTGAAGCAACTACCAACTACTCAAGGCGTCTCGTGTGTTTTTAACACCAGAATTAGCAATTAAGAAAGTCCGGCATGAATTCGTAATTCACGTACTTACTTTGGAAAAGTAATACATTAAGGAGCGCAATTAACGTTAAATGTTAATGCATTTAAGGCATGTTGTTGGGCCGATAGGGGCCATTTTACAGGATATGCGGTCCGGTGGGCCTGCCTCATCAGATGTCCCCTTTGAAACGCCATCTATGGGGGCATGAATTTCACTTATGCTAACTGATGCGTGCAATGAAATGCTAAACCATTTGCATTCTTTGTTTAGAAGAGCCAAGATGAGATATATTCAAAACGAGCCCAGTGTTGCGTAAGCAAGGAGTTTCACTTTCACTGTATAGCATCGGTGTTCTAGCAACCTGTAGGTAGGTAAAAACCGCTTCGAGGGGCTTAGGAAATCGTCTGCGTCTGCATCAGGTTGAGTAACCGTGCCTGTGAACAAGCACACAGAGCACATCACGTTGCACAACGTGAACGATGATACAAAGACAGAAACGCTGTCACGAATCGCGACACAAACACTATGAAACATAATACAACAAGTATAGGTTATTCAGAACGTGACCGCACTGTGTTATATTACATGGCATGCTGTGTGAGCTTGTCCGTGCCTATTTTAGGATAGAAATGCATTCGAGTAAAGCCAAATCGAAATCTCCGAGTTGATATTCATGGAGATCAAGAAATCGCTTCCACGAAACGTCGCAATTCGTTGAAATGATATAAAAGTTTCGATTTACAAACAGACGAGAACATTGAGATGGATGATATTTATGTGCTACTCGTTTTACGACGGCAGCCGTATATTGGGTGTGGTTTAGTGGTAATCGTATTCTACGGGTAATCGATTCTGCACAAATCCGACTTGGAGCTAAAACTAATGCAAACAAAAAATCACACGAATTGTCGTTCAAAAAATAAAAGCTACGGTAATTTCTATATTACAACTTGTTTCATGTACGAAACATACAATTATCCAAATAAGGATATCGACCATTTAAAAAGATCAATTGCATAATAGGCAGGATGACATGACGCACTTCACCTTGGATGCACAATAAAACCAACAGCAAATTGCTACTTAAGAATATGACCAAAGTTGCATTATTCAAATAATGAGACCACTTTAAAATGTCTAGTTGCTGCTGTGATCAGATATAAGAAGTTCAGATAACACAGTTTGAAGATGGCCATTTCACAGCAAATAAAACTAAGTTTAAATATACCCATTTATTATGCAGCTGGGCACTGTTATTCATTATGTAAACCGTTTCAGTTAGGTAATAAAAAACTTAAAAGCAACGAGTCACTCAAAGAAAAGAAAAGGGCCTGCCTATCATGCAAAGAACGCAATATTGGGAACACGTATAAACTACAAAGCTGAGCAAAATGATTGGAATGTTACTCAACGTCCCTTCTCCATCGAGATATCCTTGGCCGCATCGCGCCGACCCGTGCCCTACAGTCCTGCATTAGCATATCCACAAAGTACCACTGTATCATGATGTGTTATTGAGTAAACCACTTGAACTGAATGATTACTTGCGAATTCTGCTTTAATTTTAATCGGCGATTCTATAATTCTTCAGCCCATTTTAATTCACTGGAACTTCACTGCTATTTTTATTATTGTTTTCTAAAAGGTTCATAAAAAACCGTAGGAACCTAGCCGTAGTTTGTTGCCTGTTCTTTTTTTTACATTATATAGACCATCCTTTGGCTACTATCTCACCTGATGGTAAGCGACGATGTAGCCGACGATGAAGCAGGATGGTCTAGAAGACACCTATTCACTCTTGCCTTCAAGAGGCCCAGATTGTAGTTGTCAGGAAAAACTGCCGACGGCAAAGAGTTCCATTCCTTTGAGGTTCGCACGATGAAGGTGGAGCTAAAACGCTTAGTGCGTATGGGTGGTATGCTAACCAGGTATAGATGGTACTGGTGGTTCTTCTAGGCTTGGTCGCGTGGAACTGGCACCGCAAAGTGATCGTTTGATAAAAATGAATAAATCAATTTTTGAATTTTAATTCAGCGTGCTTTCCGAATTACCATTACCTAATTGTAAATTAAAGTCCTTTACAGTTACTCAAACCTTGCGTCTCAGACAGTAAAAACTCATGCCAACAGTTTTCTGTCAGAGTTATTTGTTATAACACACACACGCCAGATAGGAACCGACATGGGTAACTCCAGAATAAAATAAATAGACACGAGAGTTAAAGTGATCTCTACAAGGATAATAGCAGATCGTCTTTATAACCATGTCCAAGATGACATGTTCCTACATCTCGGTCGGATCTGTCGGCTCAACTCTCATAAAAAGGGTAAAAGTAAATCTGATGGAAGATACACAACAACTTTATGTATTGTTATTTGTTCTCTGTCTGGATGTTATGATGATGACTGACGAGACACACGTACATGGCTAAAAAATTATTGTAAAAGCCCAGGACAAATAATATTGACCAAGTATGGTTCGGTATAGCGAAGGATATTAAATTCATAAAGTGCCTAAAGCAATAAAACCCGGTAGCAATAAAATATTCAAGAGTTTAGAAGCTATGAAACGTTCGACTGCTCTTACCACTTAACACAACATAGTAAATAGAGACTTGCATGGCATTCAGTATTAGCCTATTACTGTCATTTAGGATAAAACACTTGTTTAGGTTGCAACGTTTTATTGGAGAGTAGCGGTCTTGCTTGCTAAGCGTAGGTTTGGCGAAAGCGCAATTCGAGAATTCATAATATAGGTAGTTCAGATCATTGTGTATTTTGTGCAGTTGAATTTGATTTATTGTGCATCTTTATAAATGAGCGCAAAAGCAAAAGGTTTGTTCAGTGGTTTGGCTTACATGTTTCCAGAAAATGGAGAACGAATCAATGTAATAGGATTCGAGATCAAATACCCACGATTATATAAAACGTGTTCCCAGTATTGTACAGGATCCACGGACGGAGGTAATCGAAACTAGAGTAATAAAACTGAAGCTATTTCCAATGGTTTCCATTAAATGGAAACCCGGAAAACGAGGGATTCAATGTTTAAAACAAGCGGATTGCATTGTACGGCTAAACATGAACGGCTCCTTCTAGTTAATCGTAAACTCGAGCATTTAATCGGCTGGATAATGTCTTCCTGATTAATGAAGGCTTCTTTGAATCAGTTACTACAAATTGAACATGCTCAACAAGTTAAATTGAATCTAGCGTAAGCTAAATATAACCGTATTCAATATTTGAACATCCGTAACAAGTGCAACCAAATTTTAAGTCTGCCAAACCAAAACCAACAATGACGCGTTGAGAAATGAGGCCACACTAAGGGCCGCGTACACAGTCGAGTACGAAAGTGAATTACACGCTCAAGGCTGACCGGTCTCTCCTCAAACCGAGTGACCTTTAGCAATCGTATCCTCGTTCCCGCGACTGATAATCTACATTGAAAATTCACAAAGGACTAACGAGAACATAACATTACTATGGGCAACGGATGACCAAGAACTTTAAGTCTAAGAAATATTTGAATATTTTATTGAAATTTAAAGTGAAGCCATCGTTGCCAAAGCGATTCATAAATGCTAACCGATTAACATATTTTAACAAAGCAATTACAAAATCTAAGCATGCATAACATTAGTGTCGTCGAAATATAAAGGCTAATTGGCACTTTTGCATCGATTTCAGCAAAAAGCTCAATCAAAACCAAACAGGCGAGTTGATATTGAAGGCAATCCACAGTATATTATGACTAGATAAAAAACGTGATAAAAAATTAAAATCAAAATTTTCACGATATTCTTTGCAGGCTCGAATTTCATAAAAAAATCTACACATGCAATATTGAGACTGTTTAAAAGAATATATACGGATAAAAAAATAAAACTTTTATTTAGAGATAATGTTAAACACAAAATGCGAGGTAAAACATGTACGGCAAAATAATTAAAAAAAGTGCTAATTCAATATAACAATCAAATGATGGATAATATGTAAATACTGAACAAAGTAACAGGGTATACAAGGTGTATCTAAATATGTGTACTATGCGAAGGTGGGGGGTTTCAGACCACAATGGTGATCAGTTGTGGGTGGGAGAAAATTAAAAATTCCTATTTTCAGTATCCCATACAAAAATATTTAATTTCATAATGCCTAAATAAATTGACAACCCTATCCTTGTAACTCACCTACCCCTTGACCTACTACCTCTGTAGGTCTACTACTACTACCTACTACCTACTACCTCTGTAGCTGAGTTTAGGGTTGTCACTTTGTATAAAGTCAGCTGTTCATGTTGAAACTTCGTTGCATTTTTTTTCAGAGATACCAATCGAAGTTCGAAAAGTCGTTGAACAAAAGTTGTTCCCCGGGGGGTGGAAATTCACCCCCCTTCAGGATAGTACACATATTTTGATACACGTTGTATAACGACACCGCATTGCACACATTCAAGAATAAAAATACCCGTATCGATATTAAACTTCAAGGTGTACCACATGTTGCCTTTTGTATCACGCCGCACTATAGGTACAGAAATAACACACCATTTACTCAATACAATACCAAAATGGTATTCGTAGCCTTTTAAATTGAAAGATTCAAAATCTTTAAGATATGTATAGTTATGTCGGGAATTGAGGACGAGCATCACCGTAATGTCTGTTTTATTCAAAGACCCTTTTTACATTTCATTCAATGTACTCCTGTGATCAATGGAGCGTTCAAAAATATCCTAACGCTTGTCGGATAGTTGTCTGCAGGCTGACAGTTTTGACGCATTTATCGCTCTGGAGGTCTATAACTTTTTTATAAAGGCTCGTCATCCTAATAAAAACATTGGTAGCATATACAATACACTCAGCACAAAAGGGAGCATAGGTCTAAAACATAACGGTTTACGTGATTTCGTTTTTGGAAATCACAGATTCGTTGATATATGACTGTTTTCGACTTGATGTTTATACATAATATATTCATTGGAAACAGTGATGCACGCACGATAAATAAAATCAGATTTCAATTGAAGTCCCGTTTTGTTATGGTATTTTAAATTGAATTGGATTTAAAATTTTCAGTGATCTAATGAATAAATCATTATCTGATATGATTTTCCGTTATTGGGATGAATAAGGAAAATTGATGGAATACGAAAATACTGCCTGCTCAATAAACAGATCGAAACGGTATCGATGCGTGATTTATAGATGATATAGAGGTATGCAAACCTCGTTATAATTAGGAAACCCGTCGTTAGTAAAACGTGGACTGACCTAAAACCAGTTCGGTGTGAAGTTGTCGAGACTAGGTAACGAGGTGGCCGAAATACAACGCCAAATAAATAAATCGACGGCGAAGACATCTATAAACAAGTCACGACCGTTAAACCAATAACTTTAGCGACTAATTGATAGAATCGGTGAATTTTAATATTATTGATTTCTTATTAAAAGTAAAGGTATGTAATACCAGTTTTGGAATTATACGTAGTTCGGAATAAATATTAACATTTCGGCGCTGCAGCGTCTAATACGACAATAAAAATTGACTAGTACTACTTCGAGATACTGAAATAACAAAAAACATTATTTGAAAACAATAGAATGGTTGGTACTGACATTGGTTGTGAAATTAATAACCTTACGGAATTTAAAAAGTGTTTAGATATCCTTGGAAAAAATCATGCTCTCTCACAAAGCCACATAAAATAAAAACACTACCTTTTGAACATAAAGTAGCTTTTGAACCGGTGGTGCGAGAAGGAAAAACCTACGCTGGTGGTGGTAAATTTGTAAGCACACAGGCACACGCATTTCAAATCCAAAACCAACCCCTCTTATAACCCTATCAGTTTTGATGTTGGAACTCAAAGAGTGACGCGATGGGTAATTTACATAAAACAATGAATTCTGCCCGAGTTAACTTGAAACACCGATTAAAGCAGATCGTCCATACTCAGCTATGCTAATACAGAAGATTGGACCCGAACAGAGCCCTGAATATTAACTGGGCTCAATGCTGGACATTCGATGTTATTTGACTCCATACAAAAAGAATGAGTACCGTTAATAATAAACGCTAGGAGCCAAGGCTGTTCTTCTAGGTTTAGGTCACGAAGAACAAGCGCCTAGTTTCAGCTAGTTTAGAAACGTTTAAAATATAAAAGACCAATACCTTTTCAGTGTTATTAACCCAGAAGCATGGTTTTTAGTTTTCGAGAGTACAAATATTTTTGTGAGCCCCGTGTATATGGAAATTCTATTTCCCTAAAAATAAATCCATCATAACGTGTCTTGTCTACACAGCGTCTTTCAAATACAGTCGCATAAAATTATTCTACCAGATTTGGCTTATTAGAAAACGTACAAAAGTTCAACTGCTCTATTGACGGTATAATGTCACGGTGTAATATGGCTTGGCGATTCAATTTCGCGGTACAGCGAGGTCGTTTGAATAACATTTGTTAGACAACACGTACAACCGTACATCTTGATTGCAATTGACAGCACGACGGAGCTGGGTACTGGCGGGCACTCTTTGTGGTTTGTATTCTTTTTTTTCACGAGTAGATTATTTACACAGTTTTATATGCGTAACATGTATATCGCATAACAGTAAATCAGTTTTTAAAGGGTCGCTTCTCATGTCGGTGGTGTGATTATGTTGATCCTCGGTTTAGTTGGTTTGGTAGATCTCGGCCTTCAGCACTGTTGGTGTGTATTTGGTTCCGACCAAGGGGGCATTTGTGTGTTGGATCTAGATGTTTGTTCTGCAAGTATAGTCTGCTGTCATCTCTATTTGTTGACATGAAAGTGACAGTGATAAGAGACTTTTTACGAGCGATTAAAAGTGACCGGCATTATGAATGAGGGTAGTATTTTATAAGCTAAAGTAGTTCGACAAGCTTTGCTTAGTTTGGAGCTAGATAAAGCGGTGTCAAATGTCTGCTATAATATTATATATTTTTTACGATAAGTACTACTAGACCTTTTATCAGTCTATGGTTAAAAAGGCTACAGCCAGCGTTGATTGAATCTAAAGAACATTTCACCAGTATTTTAAATCCGGTATCCGGTGATAGAATTGGACCTAGCACTAAAAAGTGAAACCGTAAAGGTAAAACGTATTGAATTATTAAAAACGCCACGCGAGGGTATAATGTGGGTGAATGTTAAGTGCATTCCGGTGTCTGTCTGGATTTCTTGATGCTGTAAATTGTTGGGGTTGCTATGCGAAGGTGGTGCAGCCTTTGAACATAATGATAAAATGGAAAACAATCGGCAAGCCTCAGGCATATTTTAATAGAGCTTTTTGTGGAAGAGTTCTTCTCTGTTTCCAAGCAGAGATGCTTAAATTGCTGTTTCCTTTTTTTGATCTGAGAATCCGCCGCCATCATTGCCCTCATCGTAGTGTAATGCCACATAGGAGAGATGCCTATTTCTGCCGTGAAGCAGCATTGCTGTGTTTCGGTTTAAAAGGTGTGGGTGCCGGTGAAATTACTGACACGAGAGGCTGAATATCTGTATGCATCAAGTTGATGGACGCGAGGCAGTGCAACGTAGTGCACGATCCTGAAGTGCGTGATCTACGAGGCAATGCTTTGCTATGGGTAATGGTTACCACCTAACATCAGCGGGCAATATGCTTGTTTCATCAGCTAGTTGTATAAAAAGTGTTCAATGAAGTGTGATGCAATGTTCATAGGCTTAAAAACACCAAGGGCACTTATCCGCAAATAAAGGTATCGCGTAACCACGCTACTATTATGTAACATTTCAGGCTGGGTAGGCAGGAAAACCTTAGTTTTTCGCTGTAAAATCGTGCGAAATAAACGTGAACTCATTATTATGCAAGAAGCCAGAGCAAATAGTTAACGTGTTTACGTCACATTATGCAGTCACGAGAACAAACGACGAATTCGATAAGCTCGGAAAATAACCTCATTCATAGCATTTTTTTATTGCAAGCTCTTTTCGCTTCGCTACAACGTGTTCACAAACAGCCTATGTATGCAAAAGTTTGAGAGTGAGTTTGTATTGTTCGCGGTTCCACTCTCCGTAACGATGGAATATTTAGTTGAAATGACGTTAGGCTGTTATTTATTACTAGAAGATCACGAAAGTAAAACCGAGGGCGGATGTTTCAGGTGAAGATATAGCCCAACCACATACGCTTTACAACCAAGACCATACCAACTTCTTTCCATAAAAAATGCATGGTATGATTTTTTTTATTGAAACGGCTGTATTTCCAAATGAATTTAATTGAGCTTGCGTGAGAGCAATTAAATGCACACGTGTAATTACATCGCAAAATCTACAGTTTGCATCGTCACTGGGATATTAATATGGTGATTCAATTCATGGTAACGCTTTGTACCTGTGGGGAACGTTTAAAATATGTACATTGAGAATGCGATGGGTTGGGCACAGAACTTCAAACTCAGAGACGAACAATTAAGATATTTTATTGTATTACTGGGACTACCCGCATTTGATAGGATGATTTTAATCGACTTCAAATAACAACGAGGTTCTCAAATCAGTTGTATTTTTTATATCAATGCTTTTTATCACATAACTTATTCATTTAATTTATGAGCTGATTTCATTTTATTTTATTTGGAAGGTTCCAGATTGGTCCCATAGAAATTTTCATCAATATCGATTCAGCAGTTGGCCATGAAGTCAGTTTCCTAAGTTTTTCAAACTTCACTTGTTTAAGTGTAGAGCAAAGTCGTGGAGGATATTTCCTGAAGTGAAGAATGCCCACAGCGAGAAGTGATAAGACGCCAAAACTAGAGTGGGAAGATTTTCAGCGAAGCAACTACCTATCAGCTAAGTAGGTAGACCTATCTACATATCTGACAGCGTTTCCTGCTAAAAATATTGACAGTTAAGTGCGCCCAAACATCCTTGAAGTAAGTAATACTATGCGGGAATCGCGAGCTGTTTCAACAACTTCATTAAAAAATCAAGACGACCTCGGCACTGCAATTTCTAACAACAACATTGTTGATTCAATTTACAACAGTGTTAATTAAAATAAGAGCAAACTGTTGATTTTGCGCAACGCAGTTGTGTTGAGGAACATGGATAAGTATCATAAGTACGATCATATGGAATATGGACAGATAGCTCAAAATAGGTGGTCTGCTATAACTGGTATTTAAATGAATTTAAATGAGAGCACTGGTGGCCTTTATATTTCTGTGGGTGGCCTAGTGGTAGCGGCCCCGCCTTTCCACCATAAGGTCGTGGGTTCAAATTCAGTCGTGTACCAATAAATATTACTGTCAAAAAATGTATGTGCGACTTACTACTGGCATAAAGTACCTCTGAAACGGTGAAGGAAAACATCGTGACGAAATGTCCTAGAACCTAAAAATCATGTGCACAAAAGGAGCCTCGTTATGGCGTACTTAAAATCCTTTCACCACCACACTGGTTCGAACAAATCAGTGACACGACAAGAAGAATGATCTTTATTATAATGTGCATTGCGTTGGTTATAATAAAACGCAAGGCAAGCAAGATCCCCAAAAGCAAATGCAACACGGCCAAGGATAGGCAACTGGGTCATGGACGGCCAGCATTTCAAATTTTGTAACTTTACTAGGTAATGCGTCGTAATGGTCTCACTCGGCGAATGGAAACATCGCAAGGAAACCAGTTAGCTATTTGGTATGTTAGTTCGGCGATAAGTTATTAACTTCACCGTATGGAATACTAATTCAACTACCCCGGAATAGTGTAAAAAGCCTGTATTTATAACCTTTAAGCCTCATGTGTTTGTAATTTCAATCGCACCCTCAGCTTTCATAAAGAAATAGAAACACTGTTCAGCGGCAGCGATAGACATGGTGGTAGTACTTTCTCATTCAAATATGCTAATGCTGTGAGTGCGAAAACAAACAAGACCAACTTCCCAGCATAAAATAAATTCTGAATAGAATATTATACCTTTGCAAAAGTCCATTTATAACGAGTCTCAGCAAATAGAAATGCACCTTCAACTGCTAAGAAATACGAGAACCAAAGACTATGCTGCGCTGCATAGGAGAGGTAGGTTAGGTACTCAAGGAACCGCTGTAAACATGCATTGAGAATTCAGTAAAAGCTGGAAATAGTGCTTTTAAGAGACAAACTACAACACAACATTCATATAAATAAGTTGAAAGTAATCCTTATCTAGGCGAAAGCAAACATTGCGTCGTACGTTGCCTACTTTGTTTCCATTTGCTGAAATGAATAGCGTTCTCAGTAAATTGTAAACCCTCCTTCGGCACTCGGGTAAATACAATTTGCGTTACATTGTCCTATTAGATTAGGTCTTCTCTAGTTAGCAAGTTTCGCAATTCTGTAACTGATTTTATTAGGGTCTTATTTTGCTCGTTCGCTATCTAGTTTTCGTTTCTTTGGTCTTTTGTTTCGATCTCAAGGGCATTGCGTGACAATTTGGCATTGCCCAGGATAGTGTACAAGTTTGTTCACACAGCGTTTGAAGGCCTCATATTTTAAGCACATGCGATGTCAACATTAGCATTGCTGCCAGTGTTATACAATCTCATTAAACTTTTTACGCTTGTAATTCAAACTCAATAGACTCAAGACCGGTGGTGTCGGGTCACTGGCCCAAACCTTGATATCTCGGTTGCTAGGTGTTGGCTTTTTAAAAAGCGGGGTGTATTAGATCACTTGGTGAAGCTTTACCAAGTTTTATTCTAGGTCAATTCTAAAAATTCAATAGTCAGTAGAACTTTTTTTTTTTGCGTTTTCGGGGATTTGATATGGTGTTTAAACTTTAAATCCGTCCGGATACATTGCCTTTAAATGTATAAGATAGGTACATACATTGCCTTGGTATGTGTTTAAACATAATATAAATCGCGTCAGTCGATAATTATTTGTGGAAAAAAAATGTTTTATCTAATAGTTATCGGTGTCCAAAACCCGGCCACCTTTTATTAAAAAAATGGTTTCTAAATTACAGAAAAACATCCCACTTTGTGTTCGCCAAACATTTCCTAACAGAATATAAACTAAGGAAAAGGAAAATCAAAGCTTTAGAAATGATATCTGCGGCTGGCATTTTGTGCGTAATTTTCCTAGTTACGTTCTACTTGTAGGAAAACAATCGACAATAACACCCAGTGTATATTCTCATGAGGTTTTTGTAACCGCTCACAATGACATGTCATTCATTCTAAGGACAAGTGAAGGTATAGGCAATGTCGACCGCAGGCCACGTCCTTGGCTTAGCCGCGACGCAGGTGTGATGACATAGTCGGTAAGTTAATTTATTTCTTTATTTTATTAATTTATTTATTTAATAAGAACGTTGCCACATTGCGACCCGTTCCACAAATTTTAAAGATCTTATAGCTGATTGTAACCTGCGTCTTCGTTCGTGGTACCTACAGTCAGCTACCAAATAAGATGAACCTTTCTGGTTTTAAAGTTAATTTTGGTAAAAGCTTTGATGTTACGCTATGACTGCAAGCCGAAGTTTATATTTACAAATTCCAGAAAAAAACCATGGAATAACTGAAAATGTTAATCTAATTTTATCAAATAAGCAAATAATATTACGGTCAATGTAACCTCGCAGGTTGTGGTTGATATTGAAATGTCTTTCATAAAATCATTTAAATGGACTTTCAAGACTAAATCATTTTAAAATAGTCGTTAGGTACATACCGGTCTACACGTAATCACCAAAGAAACGTACCTGAAAAACAGAGATACATTTGAATTTATGGCTAATGAAATACGAACCAAAAATATCACATCAACGCAATGATCCTATGACGCAATAGAATAGACTGTGCGTTAGTGATACAGATCAGAATATTTATTACTTGACCTGGAAAGGCAAACAGGGATCGGTAAACTAATCTATTTGAAAAGGTAAATAAGGCGCGGGCGGTACATTAAATAAATAAATATTCACAAATCCATGTGAGAAACTGCAATGCAATATGGACAGGTGCTCAAGGGCTGGGACGGCACTACCGGCCTGCAAAGCTGATAAGAGAATGTATGTCGGTCGTTCACCTGCGCCCACTGACACACTTCCTTCTCTTTCTTCCAGGTAATCGATACGAGGCGGGCGAAAGAGATAGAATGCATTCTAAAGCTACTATTAAGTGCAGGACTGTGAACAAAGCTTTGTATCACATACGTCATCCTGATACATTTTCAATTTGCAATCGATGTTTGCTTGGTAATAAGTAAGGTTCCCACGTACGATATACCTAGACTTGTGATATTTTTTATAGTTTAACTTATGAATAAAAAAAAAACAACTATACTTAATCTAACCTATATCTAAATTTTTGCATATTTTTATTGCTAGCATCGAAGAGCACCACTTTACCGGATTGAATCCTGTCGTGCACCACTGGATTTTACTGTTCGAAAAAATATAAATGAACAATGAGAACGCTCTCAATTGAAGACGGAAAACCAGTTAAGCAATGTTTATAACGAATTATAAGGCATATTCTCATTATTTAATTAGAAAAAACAGTCAAAAAATGCAAATAAGAATAACAAATAAATAACAACTCCCGAAGTATAACTGACGAAATAGAAATCACAAATCAAAGTCATATTATCCGATTAAAGATTTCACTTTTACACTAGAGCAAAACGGTTTACCAATCCGTACCAATTTAAGAATCCGAAAGTTTATCCGTCTGTTTGTAACGTTTTTACGACTTCACTGAACCGATGGAGATGACAGGCACAGAAATAGCATTCTTGAAACGGACGTCAGCCACATTTTATTTGTAACAGATTGGTTGTATTTCAGATTGGTCGTATTTCCATAAGCAGTTCCAGCAGACAATCGTCATCATCAGCCTACGTCAGTCTTTTGGACGTAGGTCTCTCATGACTATGACGCAACACTGTGCCCTTTCTTCGTCTTTTCTCATCCAGTTTTTTCCACATATCAAGATCGACGATCGATGCCTTAATACCAAAACAAAGGGCATGCTTTGCTGGCTTACATACGATCTTCAATAAAGGATTCGATTGCTCCAATGATCGTAGGTTCTGAGGAAAGATCTTACGCTTCGCTTACCTAAACGCGGTCTCCACTCAAAATTTAATATGCTTCAAAGGTTCGGTTCTGCGGTAAACATGGCTGGCCCACTGTCACACGGGGTTTACTATTTAAAGGCCTGCGCACACCTAGGTCGCTGGCGTCGGCGATCAGTGAAATGCTGTCAAATTTGACAGCGTTTCACTGATCGCTATCGCCAGCGACCTAAGTGTGCGCAGGCCTTAACAATTACCGTGAGGACGGATGGGTAAAGCGGTTCCGGAAGTCTCAATACACAAACACTAAGTTGTTTGTCACCCATTTGTGCAAACAATGGTGAAGCGCCGAGGAAGCATTCACTGACGGTGAATGTTTGAACAATACCTTTGTGTGCATGGTTGTAAATAGAGCTACCGAGAGTACACGCGTAGAATCGAAAGACTTTCTCCAACTCAATAAATATTGTTCCGGAAATAATAGCCACCGATTCACATGTATATGCTAAAGAAAGTGTTTTAGTAGTAGAGATTACTAAATAGGACAACGTTATTAACAAAACAGTGATGGTCCAAAGATTTATAACATCGAAGTCGGCAATAAGTGGGTTATCTCTTTATTTTTGTGAAATATTAGTCAAAACAAGTTTAATCAGTCATGAAGATAACCCAAATTTATGGAATTAATACAAGGTACATATTCTTGAAATTTATATGTTGTCGTTTTTATAACTGTACATTTGCAACCTGTAAAACGTTTATTAATCTCAATATACAGAAAGTTGTTCTTCTGTGAAAGCTGTCGTCTTATTATTGTATGAAGAAACTATGTTTACGACACACTTGACGTCCGTATGTGTTTACTAATGAACAAGCAAGCGAAGCGATCAAAGATTTCTCAAACGACTTGGATGAATTGGCGTATGTTTGTTTGTATATGTACGTTTATCCGGGCATGACAGCCAGACCTATATTATTATACGCATTTGCCGGGCTACCAAATGCAGATGGATTAAACCAACATACGCCGATTCATACCAGAAAAATCTCAATATTTCGATCTATTATCGGCGTATATTTATTCATATTCATATTCATTTATTCATTGTTTCATGTGTATTATAGGTCTTAGGGGGTAATAACGTCCAGAACATGAGCCCCGCTGGGGCATTACAATGGCCTTACGGCAAAATTAAATTAAATTATGTAAATCTAGGTAACACTTCTGTAGAGAATCTAGCTTAAGCCTCCGCTATACTCTGGTCTAAAAACAAAACACGACCGGAAAGTTGGAAAAATTTAAAATAAAGATGGCGTTGCCTGACCTGAGCTGTGAATTCATGTATTTGATACCAACTATTACTTATTCTGTGCTTGGGTCTGACATTTGTCACGACATTACAATGTGTTGACTAGAATACGCTTCGTTAGACAAAAACAAAGACAGATATTCAGTAAATAAATATAACCCAATTGTTATGTTAGCTGATTCCCGTCGCAGAGTTTCCATTGCATATTTTTTATCCAGGATTGGTGATAACAATGGCAAGCTGTGCGGATTTTTTAAACTACCACGAACGCTACATTTTAAATCTAACTTATATAGTAGTGTAGTAGTAGTAGTCTAATTTATATAGTATAACAAGCAAATAGCCCCAGATTTAATAAAAGAAACCTTCCACCAAGAAGAGATTTTCCTCATATTATGCAAAACCAGAGTGAGTTGCAAGTTCATAAATGTCGGTAGTCGGTGAATGAACACTTGTATTTTTTAAAGGTAAAAAACGGAACCCTTATAAATTCGTCATGTCTGTCTGTCTGTCCATCCGTATGTCACAGTCACTTTTTTTCAAAAAAATGAAATGAAATGAAAAGAAATAATTTATTTGCTTGAAGTATGGTACTTACAAAACTGTAAAAGCTATATGTACTGATGAAACTTGGTAAATAAATGTATTCTGTAAACCGCATTAAGATTTTTATACTTAGAACTGACACTCAAAAAATATTTTTTCATAAAACTTATGAGTTTTCTTAACATTAAGTAAAAGATTATTAAACCAGTTAAGTATTTACGACAGAGATGCGTTAACGTCATCGTAATTAGCCTTCTATCTATCGACTTTAAAAATTAATGAGGTATCGTCAGCAAATAGTACTGTTTCACATAGTTTTTTAACCAAAAAAGGAAGGTTATTTATTATTTATTTATTTATCGAACCTTGTGGCACCCCTATGTCAATAACTGACCCAAAAGATCTCTCACCGCCCACATCAACTTTAAGGATTCTATCAGTCAAGTACGATTGTAATAAGTCAATGGAGCGATTTAGAATACCGTAATGTTTAAGTTTAGATATTAAGAGGGTGACGGACGCAGCTCGCAACTTCAATTCGAGGCGCGGGCAAAAATTGCTCCGAATATAGCTATCTCTATTCATTTGATGCGGGCGCCACGGAATATATAATAGTAGTATACACACACAGGCGCTCGTGTGACGCGCTACTTCTATACGTGAATCCAACCATAGTGCCGCGCTTGTGCGTGTGCGTCAGCCACTGATAACGATTTTTATGCATTGCCTAATTTTGTCAACGTTACTAACACCCGTTTTCACTAAACCTAGGCGACGCCTAAATCGGATGCCTAAATATTAACGGGCCGACGTACACAGCTCGCAACTTCAATTCGAGGCGTGAGCAAAAACTGCTCCGAATATAGCTATCTCTATTCATTTGATGCGGGCGCCACGGAATATATAATAGTAGTATACACACACAGGCGCTCGTGTGACGCACTACTTCTATACGTGAATCCAACCATAGTGCCGCGCTTGTGCGTGTGCGTCAGCCACTGATAACGATTTTTATGCATTGCCTAATTTCGTCAACGTTACTAAGCGTCAGATAGGCTAGTGGCTAGGGCGTGCGGATTCACACTGAGAGGACGAGGTGGGCGGGAGTTGACTTTTTGCACCCTACAATTTTATGTTTTTATTTTTTGTGGCTGCATTACCTGACTAACCCTCTAAGCTTATTGCTTGCTTGTTTCGCTTTTCTAGTATTCAATAAGCAAGGATTGGTCATGCTCTGAATGCAAGAATAAAGTGAAAAAAAAAACAACATTCCTGAACCGATAAAGAACCTTCAGAGTAGCTATTTACGCACTTAGAAAAGACACCAGGAAATTCTCTAACATGATACGAGTGAGTTTATTCATCAGGTAGGGTTTGTGCGGGTTCTGGACCAAATTGAAGAAGAGTAAAGAGAACCATTGACTCCGAGTTGAGTTGAGAGAGCCATTGACCCCGGCGCGGAGCGATGGAGTTGTGGTTGATGACGTTCCAGTAGAGGATGATGGGTGGGAGTCCGCTCAACATCAGGTGTGGTGTGGTTTGCTTGACCTCATTGGCCTAGTGGTTGGAGGGTGCGGGTTCAAAATCAGTGATAACGTTACAGTAATAGATGATGGGTGGGGTCCGCTCTACGTCAGGTGGGGTGTGGTTCGCCAGACCTCATCGGCCTAGCGGTTGGGGGGCGTGGGTTCAAAACCAGTCATGACGTTACAGTTGAAGATCATGGGTGGAGGTCCGCTCAACATCAGGTGGGGTGTGGTTCGCCAGACCTCATCGATCACACACACACAGCAATAAAAAACACGCAAAGCGGCTCACTTACCAAAGTACAGAAAGTCTAATAATGTGACTGCATTTAAAAATATACTTTATTCGTTGAGCAATTAGGTTGCTTTTATTCTGCTTATTTACATTCGCAAAACCAACGATTGCGAACATCGACCTACAATTACATGGACCTCGGCTTTCGCACAAAACTCGCGAAAAAAGTGTACCAAGCTAACCTACTATAGGTGGATACTTATACAGGGTTATTCATTATTAACTGCAAATACTCAGGAATTAGGTTCAACAAATAGAATAAAAAATATTTATGAAATTATTTTTTTTAAATTTGATCAAAAATTTTTTCAAGTTTTTGTATCAAAATTTTATTTTTATTAATTTCTTTACGGCTATTGCATAATGATTGCCATGGAGAACAGGACGATGACCCACCCAGGCGGTGACTGAACGCAGAGTGTCGCTCACGGCGCGCGGGCGCGGATCAAAGGTCAAAATAGGTCAGGCGCCAATGATTCCAAAGGATATTCTTTGTCGATTTTCTCGGGATTTTCATAACAAAACTTAAAAAAAATCATTTCATAAATATTTTTTATTTTATTTGTTGAACCTAATTCCTGAGTATTTGCAGCTAATAATGAATAACCCTGTATAATGATTATAAACAAACTGAAAAAAAAATTATTTATGTCTTATCACAATTACTATATAGAACTCAATTTTGATTGCATGAAGCAACTTCTAGTGAACGTTACAGAAATTTTTCCAAGTCTTTTTATCAATGTTTCCACCAGACGTTGAGCAGTACTCTGTTTATTGAGCTCCAGTTATATAAAGAAAAACTATTTTTTTAAAGTATTTCTCAGTCTTTTTATCAATATTTCCACCGGACGTTGAGTGGTAGTTTATTTCTTGAGCTCCAGAAAAATAAAACAGAAATATGTTGTTCAAATTTTTACAAGTCTTTTTATCAATATTTCTACCTGACGTTGAGTGGTATCAGTTTTTTTAAGCCCCAGATAAATAAAGAATAAAAATATTTTGTAGCCATTTTTCTTAGTCCTTTTTTCAATATTATAACCTGACGTTGAGCGGTAGTCGGTTGTTTGAGATTCAGATAAATAAAGAAAAAAATATTTTGCTGAAATTTTTCCAAGTCTTTTTATCAATATTTCCACCTGACGTTGAGTGGTAGCAGTTTTTTTAAGCCCCAGATAAATAAAGACTAAAAATATTTTGTGGCAATTTTTCTTAGTCCTTTCATCAATCTTTCCACCTGACGTTGAGCGGTAGTCGGTTTTTTGAGATCCAGATAAATAAAGAAAAAAAATATTTTGCTGAAATTTTTCCAAGTCTTTTTATCAATATTTCCACCAGACGTTGAGCGGTACTCTGTTTATTGAGCTCCAGTTATATAAAAAAAAAACTATTTTGTTCAAGTATTTCTCAGTCCTTTTATCAATATTTCCACCGGACGTTGAGTGGTAGCAGTTTTTTGAACTACAAATAAATAAAGAAAAAAAATAATTTGTTGTAATTTTTCTTAGACCTTTTATCAATACTTCATATACAGGGTGGAATTTTGTAATGCCACCTGGAGGGAAAGTACTCTTAATACTGCAGATAGAAAATTTTACTCACAGGAAACATTCCTTTATTTTTGAATAGAAAGCAAACTGCATTCAAAGTTTTTCGAAAATTCTCTCACACCCGGGAATTGAACCTAAAATCAGAAAAATTATACCTTGTACTTTTATTGCATCGATCGTTAGTCAATTATAAGGATGAAATCTCTCTAACAAACATGATAAATTAAATGAAAGAAAAACCAGGAAATCTTAAATTAATTTAATTATTTACAAAAAATGGTTAACTAACTAGTTACTTGAAATTAGTTGCTTGAAATGGGCTCCATTCTCTTGGATACACAAATTTATTCTTTTAACGAATTCATTTCTTTAAAAGAAAAAATTTATTCCTTTAAAAAAAAAAAAAAATTTAAAAATTATTTTATTTTTAATTTTAGAAATTGCTTTCTATCCAAAAATAAAGGAATGTTTCCTTTGAGTAAAATTTTCTATCTGCAGTATTAAGAGTACTTTCCCTCCAGGTGGCATTACAAAATTCCACCCTGTATAGAAATTAATGGTTCATAATTTGTTTTAGTCGAAATGTTGGCTTTTTTCGAAATTTCGGCAGACTTTTTGACCTAGTGCTGCACCTTGATTTCGTTTACCCAACCTACAACCTACCTAGGTACTTAGTATTTCCCATCTTCACTTAGTACCCTTCCTAAACTAACAATTATCAAATATCTAAGCATTATGTTTTATGCCAGTGTAGGTATTTAACTAGTCCGAAGTCCGAGCGATTCACACACACAACCGAAGTGTCCCGTGTGCTTCAAGCGTTTCCTCCCCCTGCACCCCGCCACCCGCACCGTGCGTGCGCGATAGCAATAGTAGCCGTTCGAAAATGCCATGAATTTGATCGTGTTCCGTAATACCAAAAATGATGACTGAAAACTTTTTGTATTCTTCACATAGTATTGTTATTCTGTAACTAGACAATATAAACTAGGTTCCTTAACAAAAAACACGTAAGATATTGTTGTTTTTAGTACGAAACCAGTAGGTAGAAAACTTGATAAGTTTAGCATAAAAATGTGCAAAATGCGATTGGTGTTTATTTCATTTTAGGTAAGTATTTATTATTATTTATTAGGTAAGTAATTTGAAATAAAAACTGTTGAGGAAACTAGATAAATACTATTTAAATACAATTATTACAATAATATAGTGTAAATCTGTCTAAATTAGAAATCAGTTTGGTATTCCGTTTGTATGTAAATTTTCCATACGTCAGCCCCTTAACTAGTTTTTTCGTGTGCGCGAGCTGCAAGCAGCTCGCGTGTCGGTGTGCTACTCCCAGTTTTACATTACACTTGCACTTGTAAAACCCCAAAAAGTAGTAAAGAAAGTCCTAAGTAACCCTAAAAGTCGATCAGTGAATCAAGTTCCTCAGTGTAGTAAAACCCCAATCAAAGTCCTAAAGAACCCTAAAATTGTTTACATAATCAAGGTCCTAAGTGAAGTAAAATTCCAATTAAAGGCCTAAGGAACCCTAAAAGTTGTTTATTTTATCAAGTTCCTCAATGTAGTAAAACCCCAATCAAAGTCCTAAGGAACCCTAAAAATGTTAACATTATCAAGCTCCTAAGTGTAGTTGAAACTCCAATCAAAGTCCTAAGGAACCCTAAAAGTCGAACACTTAATCAAATTGCTCAATGTAGTAAGACCCCAATCAAAACCTTATACGGAACCCTAAATTGTATGTCAAGCCAAAACCCTTAACGGGTCGAAACCGCTGGAAGGAACCCAAACGTTGACTACCGGGTCGCGTGCATCGCGAGCTGCAAGCAGCTCGCGTCCTCAATGCGTTCCCACAGGGGCAGAACCCTAAACCAAGTGAAGATCCAATCAAACACCTTAAAAAACCTAAAATTCAATCTCCAATCATAGTCCTCAGTCGAATGAACCGTTTGAACGACCTTAATCGGACGATTTTTGCAAAACCGGAAGTGGCACAGCCGCCATTTTGAATTTTGAACTGTCAGTCTTGTGAACATTTTTTCACACCCCTAAGACACCCTAAATTTCAGTAGGAGGGGGTTCTAAATTTCCCTAAATTTCAGTAGGGTGGGCGTGGTCACGTGGCGGCTCGCTTCGCTCGCCGCGACCCTCCCCCCGGGTTCAGGAGGAGGGGGTTCTGGGGGGCTTAGGGGGGGGGGGGGGTCACAGCAGGCTCGCTTTGCTCGCCGCACTGTTCCCCATGGTTGCATGGCGGCTCGCTTCGCTCGCCGCAATGCTCCACTCGAAAAAAAGGGTCAAAAATAATAAAGGGGTCTAGAGGGGGGAGGGGGGCAAAATTTATTTTGCTTTCAAAATAATCTCACCTTCCCTACATGACCCAAAAAAAAAAGTCTTGCAAGTCACTCCGCTTGGAAGATACGAAAGGGGGGGGGGTGAAAAAAGGGGCAAGAGGGGGGTGTTTTTTTTGTTTTTTCAATTCAGGAAGAAACCCTCTATACGAAACCCCAATCGAAAACCCTATCTCGACGGCATCCGGTAGCACTCACAAAAGGGGGGGTCCTGGGGGGCAAGAGGGGCAATTTTTTTTGTACAATAACATTCATATCTTTTTTCTTCTCTTTCGTCTTCTCCCTTTTAATCTTTTTTTTTCTGAAAAGTAATATTTCATCAAAATCGGCTTAGCCGTTTTGTTTTATTGTTTGTTACTGCATACCTTCGTCATTTAATTTTATGATCCAATTTAGTAATTTTTTCTAAAAGGTTATACTTCCAGATCTGTATGTAAATCTAGTAAGTATAACTTAGTGCATAGAATTCATGCCTATGGAAATAAATAATAATAATAATGCTGGACAATTCACACAACATGATCTAGCCCCAAGCTAAGCAAAGCTTGTGTTATGGGTGCTAGATAACTGATATACATAATACAATACATTACATGCATAGATAATTTTCATTTCAATTCATAAATGAATTGAAATGGAAATTATTTATGGGTGGCTTTAAGCTTTGCACTCATTTAGGCCTTCGGTGCTCATTGCGGTGGAGATCAGTGAAGCATTGTGAAATAACACTGTCTATTCGACTTATATTATTGTATTTTATCGGCATTTAAAAATATTAGGTATACCAAAGAGTTTCGACAACCCCAACTGACTCTTCAAAGTTCTGTCAAACGCAAAATCTTGGGAAACTCCTTGCTGCGTGTATAGAAATAGGCACATGTATTTTGGTATTTGGGTATTTGAGCGCACCGTGCATGAAGCCTTTGACAGAAAGTTCCAGAATTCGGGACATTACAGACACCTCCAGATTTAAAAGACGGCAATCAAAAATACTCAAAACCCATGATATTATTGTTATGACTGGGCTCTCAGCTCATTTATTAGTAGCTCTGCCTTCTGCGCCATAGGTCGTGGGTTCGATCCCCACCGAGAACAAATATTTGTGTGGTGATCATAGATATTTGTTCTCCATCTGGATGTTATATTGTTTTCCAAGTACCTATGTATTTACAAACAAAATGTATTTAAGTATTACATCAGCTATCTGGTTCCCATAATACTAACTCTGCTTAGTTTAGGGCTAGATAGTGTAGTGTAGATTGTCCATAATATATATATATATACTTCCTTTTCATTGTAATGGGCTCCCAAACTCTTTGCAAAATCGACACTATTTTTATAGAGGCCTAAAATCGGCTACTAGTTTTTGAGTCTTCTTCTTGTCATGTCAATAGAAAATTAAAGCTGGTGTGGTGGATTATGAATGTGCCTCAAAAGTTTTGCTACTTCACGTTGGTTTCATTTATTGTTTTCCTTCACCGTTAGAGTGTACTGACATAGTGCACATAGGTTTTTTGGCAGATAAACTAATTTGTGCATGACGGGGTTTGAACACACGCCTTTAGAATCAAAAAGCGGGTCGCTACGACAATATAACCGGTGCTAAGCAACCAGAGCGCCCCTCCACCTAATGGACCGATGACATTCTAAAGATCGTGGGAAATCGGCAAATTGTTTTTTCATGGAAATGTATAAAGGAGGTCTACATAATTATATCTAGCAGTGGACTTCTACTTACTGATGATGATGACGGAAAGCACTGGGTAGATAGGAAGATAGCTACTTATGCAACTACAAAAATGGAGGTATTTAACAAAAGCATTGCGCTTCGCTGGTCACGCACGATAGGAACGTGCCCTAGAATGTACTAGATAAGTTATATGCTACATAAAATATATACTTCTACAGGCTGATGATGATGTGAATACAGGTTATCGATCATAATGTATGATGAAGATGGTATTATATCATTTCGTTATACTGTGACAATTTGTTTTATGTTACACTGTGGCAAATTTATAGTACCAGTAGTAGCTATGATTTAATCTAGGGTATATTTTACGTAGTCAGAGATGAAATGTCATGTCGCGAAATTTGACATAGACCTCTCCTCGTCGGCCGCGCGGGCTGAACTGAAAAGTAACTAGGAAATCCTACCTATATATATTTTTGAAAATTTTATTTTTTTATAAAAACTACGGCAACTAAGAAAAGTGCAATAACATACGGTTTTTACGTATTTATTTAGGTATACGGGAACAAAACTTTCATTGCAATGGCTCTAACAGCAACGGAAAAAAACCATTTCAAATCCAAAAAAAATTGAGAGTTTTTGGCAAACTTTGCGTTCAATTTTATCGAACCCAGTGAGTTTAAGAGAATTTCTAGCCGGGTCATAATTTTTTTACACCATTTAATTGTTATATTTTACAAAAAAATTAAATGGATTCGTCCATACAACGAAAAAAAATGCTACTTTACATTTTCGGTTTCACCTCATGTAGGCCCTTAACAATAAAATCTTAAATCTATGTATGACTATTTGACTTGGACGGCTTGGTAATATTTAGAGGTAGGTAAGGTGTAGTTTTTAAATCTCGTCTTCCATAAATTCCTTAATGCTGTAGTATGATTTATTGATGAGTAGTTTTTTAAATTTTCTTTTAAAAGTGATATTTTCAGCTTCGTTTTTAATTTTATCTGGGATTTTATTAAATATTACTATTGATCTATAGTAGGGACTGTTTTTATACATTTCTAATTTGGGTGCAGGGAGGACAAGCTTGTTTTTCCGGCGAGGGTTTTTATTGAATTCAAAATAGTTTATATGTTTTCTTACAAATTGTGCAATTTCTAATATATATATGGAGGGGAGAGTAAGGATATTTTTTTGGACAAAGTAAGATCTACAACTTTCGGGTTGGTGAATATTAACTAATATGCGCAAACATTTTTTTTGCAGGTATCGTAGTGTGTATTTGTTTTAAGTATACCCAGAGCATATATAAATTGTGATAGCTTAGATTTTTATTTTTGCAACATGTTCTTTCCAGTTTAAGTGTGTATCTATTGATATTCCTAGCAATTTAAATTCTTTTACTTCTTCAATGTTAAATTTACTTTTGATTGCACTAAGATTTAAAATATTTTTTTGATATGGTCTAAATTGAATAAATTTTGTTTTCTTTGTGTTAACTTCTAAGTTGTGATCTTGTAGCCATTTACTAACAGTTTTAATTGTATCTCCAATTTCATCATTTATGTCTTGATTATTTGGATATTTAAATAATATCGATATATCATCAGCGAATAAGACACACATGGGGTTCAGCGTTTTCGGTAGGTCGTTTATGTAGACTATAAATAGTACACATCCTAGCACGCTGCCTTGAGGAATAGAACAGTTCGAAATAAGAGTCTCTGATTTTATTTGTTGAAGTTCAAACGTGGTGTTATTAAAGTTTTCAATTTGTACATATTGTTTCCTATCTGCTAAATAAGATTGTAGCCATTTATGCGCTTAGTTAGTAATATATTGTGTAGAACTCTATCATATGCTTTGGACATATCCAATAACAGACCAACTGCGTAGTGATTATCTCGAATGTAGCTCAATATTTCTTGGATATAGTGGTAAACTGCAAGGGTAGTTGAACGTCTTTCTCGAAAACCGTATTGGTGTTTGTCAAGGAGCTGATATTTTTCGAGAAATTTATTAATGCGGATGGACATGGGTTTTTCAAAGATTTTAGAAACTGTAGGGAGAAGAGCTATAGGTCTATATTGACCAGGATCGTCTGGCTTTCCTCCTCTTTTTAGAATTGGTTTTATTTGAGCTATTTTCAATTTATCTGGGAAAGTACCCTCATCAAAAGACTGATTGTGTTAGTAATGTTGTGTTTGAATTTTGCTTTTCAAATAAGTATAATCTACTAGTTAGAACTAAGCTACGGTATTTAGTTTGTTAATTGTCTCAAGTGGATGGGTATGAACCGCGCGGGTGCAGTGCAACAGTTTTCGAAATACGGTTGCATGGTTGGCGAGGTGGCGCGGCTTGCGAAACCTCAGCGCCGCGGGCTTGCTGTCGATTCCCACGCGGATTTCATACAAATATCTACACTACAAGGCAGGTGCCATTTCAATGCAATCATTAAACTCGCATTGGCCAATTATTTTAAGCTCCTTTGTGTCGCTCCGTTTGCATTGCTGTGTTTCTATTTGAAGGATGCCGGTGATTGCACCGGAAACCCTTGTAGTTATTGTAATTGTTACAACTTATGAGACTTACCACCTTGGACGCAGTGCAATATCACATAGTGCTTAAGAGAGGAAAAACATAATACATAACATCAAGCAGAAGAAACCGATCCTCACTAGGTAGGATAGTGATAATTGAGTTATGTAGTTCTAATCAGCCAGTGTAGTGTCATTGTTCTAATGTAAGTAAATCATTCACGTTATGGACGTCCTTAAATGATAGCGTTACATCAATCAACGATACAAAGCAAGTAACTGCCCACGGTTTTAATGATATAAGCAAACTGAAGAACCATTTAACAATATAACTTACAAGCGAACCGCTATAAGATATTACCAACCTTATTACTAAAAAGACCGAGACAATTTAATACATCCAACAGCTTGTATAACGAACAGATTTCGAAACGGTCGGATGATTTAAACGAGATCCCACAATGACTCGTACTCACAAACTCACAATAAAGCTTGAATAGGATGCAATAAATATGTAACTAAGCTCACGAACTAACACCCAAGAGGTCACCTGCTGCGACTACAGATAAATTCACCGGGTACGCAACACCACGCCTATGCCCTTTAAGATTTACATTACGCCGGACTCAATAGATTCGTGAATGCCGAACAAATGCATGGCCATTTTTTGTTTGGTATAGATATCACGGCACGCTGAGAGTTGGGAACAAAAAACACCCTGCCTGAGCTGAGATGCATATCAAAAGTGCGGTCAAAGATGCCCTTTATTAGAAAACTATTATACTTCGTTACATTATGTAACGTAATATAATGAAAGATTTTTTGAATATCGCATAAGTTATGAAGTTAACAAACTTTGTGGTTTGCATGGTAAACACTAAACTAGCAAAATATGAAGTTAATTCATGATCTGCAATGGTTAATGCTACAATTTGAATTGAAGAATAAACAAAGCTGATAAAATAACTTGTCGAAAAACAATAATACTCAACAAATCACATAATAGTCTCGTTAAAACACAAGGCCGGTCAAGAATTACCATTGATGTTACTCAATAACCACATTCTAAATTCCATTTGCATAGAAGGTTAATCGAATATGCTGGGTATGCAGATTTATTTAATTTAGACTCCGAGCTGGTGCAATTACGTAGTGCGGTGTCAAGTAGGTAATAGTTAAGGGTCGGAATGCAATGAACGGTACGAATGCACGTCCTATCGACGCGATACGGTAGGGTTGCCATGCCACCAGACATGGCTCATTATCGAAAATCTAATTAATCAGAACTGATTATGGATAATGACATGATTTGTATACGTGTACGCGTGCTTTTTTTCTCTTTATAACAGTACATATTACTACCAGTTACAGACGAGAGAGGATGGCCCAAGAGATGATGCTAATTCTAAAGTAGGTGATGGTCGGGCAACAGCAATCGATTAAATATGCTAAAATCGAGAAACTAGGTGTAATAAAGAGGATCAAGGACGCGATTATAATCAGATGGAAGATGCAGTAACCCTATTAAGCGTATCTATCGGCCCATTCTCCGGCAACAGACATCAATGCCGATGCTGCTATTAAATATTAACTAGCAACAATCGCCACCTAGTTAACGCTACTTTGAATAGAGATTGCATTTGAAATTGAGATTATTATTTAAGTTTTTTTTAGTCAATAGTTCAAAAAATATTATAATTTGGATGCCACATCATACTGCTACATTTTTAAAGGAAATATAAGTTGCGTTCTTTTTAGAAACATGATTTTTTATCGTCCTACACAAAACAAAGTTTGACCATAGGTAGTATTGAAACTTGAAACAACATTTTGATTTGCTTTTATTGTAGGTATATTGTTACAAAATGCAATGACGGTTTTTATTTGAAAAGTTGTTGAGATTAATCGGAAGATTTTATCAGGTCAAGTCGAGCCAACCTTCAAGTTATCTCAAATTCTCGAGCCTATGTAAGAGTATTTGAATATTATACCAGTTAATTTTGCTGTATTGCTCGTTGCGCCATGATTTATGACTTGATACTGTAGGAGTTTATTTTACTTAACTTAACGCGATAATTTCTACATCATTTTAGCGTTAAAAATCCATAGTCGCTAGCTGTAAGACTTTGCATGTCGTAAATTAGCACAACACTTTGCGAGCTCATAAAACCAAGAGATGTTTCAATTAATATGGCTCGAAACTGCAAAACTGTAATAAACCAGCCCGCGTTTTATGAACACATTAAACGGTTTCCAAAACCAACATCGGAGGCTGCCTCGGCCCTCGAGTTAGAAGTATTGAGTGAAATCGTAAAACTAGTGTGTGGTGACCTCAATGAAGGTACTTCGACGATAAACTTTGGCACAAGTGTGTTTTGTTTACCCAAACAAGCAGTAGGAAACCGAACAAATATACAGACAAAAATACTTACCATTGTTATATTGGTGTTACTTTTCAAATTCCCCAGCGTAAAGAATGAAGCTGAAATACAAAGTTTCCTGTCAAGCCTCAACGGGCTCAGACATTTCTAGTTGTCTATCTGCCACATAAAACAAAGGCTAAACATTGTGTATATTGTACTATTTCTTTCGATATAGAAATATCTACTGTTTTATGTATTACACTTTATCCTCGAACTTTACCCTTAAGTTTTATAAGGTCCCTTGACTGACAGCTACCAAAGTATTATTGTCTTGCAAAAGCATTTCAACGGTTGTCTGAATAAGTTTCTAATTAAATGAACGATTATCATATTTCAATGAATTTTAATTAAATTATATTGAGATATCTATTAATGGTAGCTTTGTTCGTTTCACTGATGATTATTTAAGAAGATAGAAAGAATACAAGAAATATTTTGCTAGATTTTAGAAAGAAGGCACCATAATTTGAGGCCAAAAAGTTTAAACCAATACAACTATTTTTATGAAACAACGGGATATTTACCATGATTAAATTTTGATGAGTTGATCCGATATTTCGGCACAGTTGCATGCACCATGATCACGGTTGAACTGAAGTCCACGAGTAAAAGAAATGTTATTGGCAGATAAATCGATCTACCCTCTTTCGCACTCTTTTATTGGTTGGAAACCAATGGTTCATGCAACTGTGCCGAAATATCGGATCAACTCATCAAAATTTAATCATGGTAAATATCCCGTTGTTTCATAAAAATTGTGTTAAAAACCATGATAGTTTCAAAAGTTATATAAACCAATACAGTAGCACATATTATAAATTAGGATGGGCGTAGTGAGAACCCGACAACCTTGGCCGGGACCAACAGCGACATCAGTCCTAACTCGCACGTCAATCATATTCTATTAGTTCAAAGCCACATCTATAAAGTTCATTACCTCAATAACGAGGAGTGGGTACATTCGTACGACCTTTTCGAGGGCAGGAGTTATAACGAGGCGGAAAAGTATTGGATACTTTGTTTTATGGGGCAACTTCAAAAAAATAAGGTTTCGTATTCAAAACTTTGTCTTTCGAGTTGAGAAAAAAGCACTTTAACAATTTATACTTCTTTCTTTGAAGTCTGAACTTTGATCTTTCTTGACAATGTGTTTGTAAATGAAATTAAAAGAAAATATATGAAAAAAAATACGGGTTGCACTCCGTGAGTGCCGGCAGAAGTGAAAACTTGATTATTAACGTAGGAACCCTAAAAGTTGTTTATTTTATCAAGTTCCTCAATGTAGTAAAACCCCAATCAAAGTCCTAAGGAACCCTAAAAATTTTAGCATTATCAAGCTCCTAAGTGTAGTTGAAATTCCAATCAAAGTGCTAAGGAACCCTAAAATTGTTTACATAATCAAGGTCCTAAGTGTAGTTGAAAGTCCAATTAAAGGCCTAAGGAACCCTAAAAGTTGTTTATTTTATCAAGTTCCTCAATGTAGTAAAACCCCAATCAAAGTCCTAAGGAACCCTAAAAATTTTAGCATTATCAAGCTCCTAAGTGTAGTTGAAATTCCAATCAAAGTCCTAAGGAACCCTAAAAATGTTAACATTATCAAGCTCCTAAGTGTAGTTGAAACTCCAATCAAAGTCCTAAGGAACCCTAAAAGTTGACCACTTAATCAAATTCCTCAATGTAGTAAAACCCCAATCAAAGTCCTAAGGAACCCTAAAAATTTTAACATTATCAAGCTTCTAAGTGTAGTTGAAACTCCAATCAAAGTCCTAAGGAACCCTAAAAGTCGACCATTTAATCAAATTCCTCAATATAGTATAACCCCAATCAAAACCCTATACGGAACCCTAAATTTTACGTAAAGCCAAATCCTCAACGGGTCGGAACCGCTAGAAGGGACCTTGTCGCGCGACCTACAAGTAGGTCCTAAATGAAGTAAAACGGCAGACATAGGAGGAGGGGGTTCTGGGGGGCTAAGGGGGGTCACAGCACGGCTCGCTTCGCTCGCCGCGCTGTTCCCCGTGGTCACGTGGCGGCTCGCTTCGCTCGCCGCGACGCTCCCCCCGGGTTCAGGAAGAGGGGGTTCTGGGGGGCTTAGGGGGGTAACAGCACGGCTCGCTTCACTCGCCACGCTGTTCCCCGTGATCGCGTGGCGGCTCGCTTCGCTCGCCGCGACGCTTCCCCCGGGTTTCGGAGGAGGGGGTTCTGGGGGGCTTAGGGGGGGTCACAGCACGGCTCGCTTCGCTCGCCGCGACGCTCCCCCCGGGTTCAGGAGGAGGGGGTTCTGGGGGGCTTGGGGGGAGTCACAGCACGGCTCGCTTCGCTCGCCGCGCTGTTCCCATGGTCGCATGGCGGCTCGCTTCGCTCGCCGCAATGCTCCACTCGAAAAATAAATACAGTAGATCTATAAAATCATGTACCAATGACCACTACTACCTGCAGCGGGCGGCCGCTAGTTCATAAAATCTATAATAGGTATGTACCTATACCTACTACAGTCACGAAAAACGCCTTGGTATGCTTGCTACTAACTATTATCTATTCTGTGACGTTACCGTGTCATAGTAACTACTAGCGTATCTGTAGCGTCTTACGCTTTTTTTCGATTTTTATTATGAACTCTACGTTGTAGTCTTAGGGTACATTTCTGCAAAAAATCCGTCCTACGCTTTTTCGATCAGGGTCACGTGATCCTGACGCGAGTTTAAGATTTTATCCCCATTCAGAAAGTGCTCAACGCCGCTAAAGAAGTTTTCACTTCAAAAAAATATGTTTCTCGTATACATTTTGTATAACAGAGTAAACAAAGCACTTTAGGGCGTTAAATACAATATTATTTCCAAAGTAATAAAAAACCCGACCAGACTGTTTCAAACCTGGATATCCTTGGAAGCTTTTCCTTGACATATATCACTATCGACAGAAGTGAGAAAGGAATCACTAACATGTTGGCTCTCGACCAAGAAGCTATTATAGAACAACATAAATGGTCTATATCTGGTTAATATAGGATTGAACATCGAGACCAAGGATAGACTAATGTACGCTGGAAATGATTATTATCTGAATTCTTCTTCTTATCGTGTCACTGGTTCTTTCGAACCAAGCGTAGTGAAATGATTTCAAGTGCGCCTCAAATAGGCTCCTTTCGTGCACGGCGACATGCCGGTTTTCTCAAGATGTTTTCCTTCACCGTTTGAGAGTACTAGCATTTTCCACTTTCTTCTGACGTCCCACGACCTTAACAATGTTATAAAGAACATAATGAATAATTGGGTAAACAGTAAAAGCTAAGAATCACCCATTCATTCCAGTTTATGATCATAAATAAATATAACTTAAATCTACCTTACTACCTTTACGTACTTTACTTCCTTTACGTATTTTGCATTGCGTAATAATGTTATTCTCTCTGAAGCTATTCGTGCTATTCTTCTTCAAATTTAAGAGCAAGGCTAATAGATAATAGATGCACTTCTCTTTATGTATTTTTATTCTGTTCCTGTTATATATTTTGAATTGTTTTCGTCACGTCCTACACTCTAACTTCTAACGTATTTGTTTATCTGAGTTCACGATCACCTCGCTCCCCTCAAGATTTATAGAAAAACTAGTTCGATCATGGACAAGGCTAGTCACAACTGTCGATGGAGTCATGGCATCGCCTATTATGACTGACCTACATACACATTTCTGTCTCTCGACTGATTTACTAACAAATATAAGTTTCTCTTTAAAAGAGCTGCCTATGTGACTGGCATCTCAGCTCAGTTTGTAGTAGCTCTACCTTCTGCCGCCGTAGTATGTATGTTTGTTCTCTGCCTGGGTTTCATATTGTATTCTAAGTATGTTACAAAGAAACAAATGAATTTTAGTATTATATCAGATATCTCCCATTGTCTTTAATTTGTGTGGATTGTCCATAATATTTATTTAATAATTTATAAGTAAATTGGTCTAGAATATTTTGGCCAATTAATGATCTGCTTCAACAGCTTAGTTACAAAAGCCTTTGTATTTGTTCTGTTCGAGATGATTTGTATAGCGTCACGGTCAACTTTTCACTCGTGGATGCTAATGACTGCAATAATATTGATTAATGGATTCCAAAAGGGTTTCAAAGATATAATTTTCTATATTATTCCATCGCCGCCTTGAGACGATAACTAAACAATGAAAGTCAACGCCACCGGCTGCAATTAATGAGTCTATTGCAATTCTAATATTAAATGAATTCACGCATTAATTAAATTAGCTTAGGAAATATAGAATTATATTATTATATTAATTAATTGATATATTAACTTTTGAAATACAAAATGTTAAATTATAATAAGCAGCATCCGAAGGTTATTTTAAATAGATATGAGCAGAACAGAGCATGAAGGTTACATTGATGAAATTATTGCAGAGAAACAACGAAACCAATTACCATCTTAACAACTCGGCTACAACAACTATAAAACTGTTATGAAAGAAATCGTGTACTAGCAGCAAAACCCGGCGTGGCCCGCGTAGAGTCATTGAATTAAATTGGATTATTCTAAATCATTCCAGAATGTTAAAGAACATTCTAAAACGTTTCGGAGCATTATACAACGTGTATCAAAATATGTGTACTATCCTGAAGGGGGGTGAATTTCCAACCCCCGGGGAACAACTTTTGTTCAACGACTTTTCGAACTTCGATTGGTGTCTCTGAAAAAAACTGCAACGAAGTTTCAACATGAACAGCTGACTTTATACAAAATGACAACCCTAAACTCAGCTACAGAGGTAGTAGGTAGTAGTAGTACCTACACCTACAGAGTAGGTCAAGGGGTCAAGGGGTTACAAGGATAGGGTTGTCAATTTATTTAGGCATTATGAAATTAAATATTTTTGTATGGGAAACTGAAAATAGGAATTTTTAATTATCTCCCCCCCACAACTGATCACCATTGTGGTCTGAAACCCCCCACCTTCGCATAGTACACATATTTAGATACACCTTGTATTTTAGAAGATTTTGGTAAAATCTAGAATTTTGAAAATTTCTTATGTGTACAAAAGGATGGACATAGACCATCATCATCATTGGCTAATTTAAAAAGTTTTGTCACCCACAAGCACACGCTTCAAACCATCTGTACGTACAAACTCTCTTTCTCAGAACAGGAGACCATGGGGTATCTACATCTTCGTCCACAATGCGAGTAGATCCCAGTTGGCGTTGATAGCGAAAACTCTGTACGTACGTAGACACATTTGCTTTATATATATATATATATATATTGATTAGGTATAAACTATATTATTTATCACAAGCATGTCACCAAAAATTTTACATTATGATAAAATTTAAATATGTATTTATTTCTTAAAAAGGCTAGTAGTAGGTACAGAAGGCAAATTACAGTACTTATCTTATAAAATTTTAAACATAAATAAACTAAATTCGTTGAATTTTGTGAAAATATCAGTCTAGAAAGTTGAAAGTTATAGGGTAGGTACATAATCCAAAGTGGCGAGAGTAAAGCGTATCTATCTTTTTTATAAAATGTATCTTTATTTATAACAAGTACACGTATTCCGTTCAAATAAGCAAACTAGAATTGACAATCTGGTTAGTAGTCAATAGATTATTGCAAGAGCAAACGATCGCATTGCGTGACTGTAATGTCACATTTGCAATTTGTTCTAATTATACCTGATTAGAATTACGAGGTTACACTGAAAGAAAACACGCAATGTAAGTTACTAGCTACTACAACAGAATTTTTGCAAAAGCTTTAGCAAAAAAAGCAGCCAAGTGCGAGTCGGACTCGCCCATGAAGGGTTCTGTAGCACGACGAACTACAAAAACCTTTATATTATGTTACTTGATGTAACATAATAAGGTTCTTGTAGTTCGTCGAAAGGTAAATTGCGGTTTACGGTTTATGACGTATAAAAAAAAAACTACTGACTAGATTTCGTTCAAACCAAAAATCGTTGGAAGTTTGCATAGTAATGTACAACATATATTTTTTTTAGTTTTATCATTCTCTTAATTTAGAAGTTACCAACTTTTTTCCACTTTGGAAGTGTCTCTCGCGCAAACTATTCAGTTTAGAAAAAAACGATATTAGAAACCTCAACATCATTTTTAAAGACCTATTCATAGATACCCCACACGTATGGGTTCGATGAAAAAAAAAATTTTGAGTTTCAGTTTCAAGTATGGGGACCCCCGAAATTTATAGTTTTTTTTTTTATTTTTATGTAAAAAACTTAATGCGGTTCACAGAATACATCTACTCGCCAAGTTTCATCAGTCTAGCTCTTACGGTTTCGGAGAAAAATGGCTGTGACATACGGACGGACAGACAGACAGACAGACAGACATGACGAATCTATAAGGGTTCCGTTTTTGCCATTTGGCTACGGAACCCTAAAAACGGTCAATAAAGATTATTTTACAAAAGTATTGTAAGTGCATGAGAGGATTCTTTCAGATGCACCTAAAAACCTACAAGAAGAAGTCTTTTTCTTGTAATCTTGTTCTTAAACAAACGTACATACTTACGGACTATGATAACTAAAACTAATTTTCACGACACTTGAGTTTGAAAGAACCAGTGACATGATAAATTGAAGAAGAATACACATAGCTAAGTACAGAAGTGTTAGACAAATTGTGAGAAATATAGGTCAAAACAAACATGTAATAGCGACTTTGTTCACTATGCATAGATTCATTTCTAGCTTAAACTTAGCCTGTGATTATCATCATTGCCCTCATGATTCATGATCGTTTTTAACAGACTTCAAATAAAAAAGTGGAGGTTCTCAATTCGGTTGTATTTTTTTAAATATTTGTTATTGAATAACTTCGTCATTTATAACATTCCGATTTGAAAAATTCTTTTTTTATCTGAAATGTAACACGATTGGTCCCATAGAAATTCCATCAAAATTTGTTTAGTAGTTTGGCCATGAAGTCGGTTTGTCAAGTTTTTTTAACTTGTATTACAAAGTGTAATGCCACTATTAAGTGTTATATTCTCACATATGTAAATTTTAGCTGAATGTTTATCAAATTTATACTGCTGCTCAAAAGACAGTTCTTGTTGATGAAGTGGTTCGCAGTCTTCGTTAATAACATTTTCAATTACATTACATACCACCGCCTCAGGCCACAATCCACCAACCAAACAAAACGAATACGTTTTGAGAAAGAATATTTGCAATGGTAATTATAACCCATCTCTTCGAATAAACATGATTTTATAATGTGAAGGCTTTTTTATAAACCGGTGGCAAATTGGCACATACAGCTGAAGTGATTTCATTAAAATAAAATATGAACCGTGTGAAAGATGACATGGATAAGGGAGGAGTGATTTCAGAGACAGAGGGGAATGGAGGAGGAAAACATTATGTAGTGCCAACCCTATATAAAGTGAGAAAAGGGCAGGAAGAAGAGTTTTCTTGACTTCAACTTGTCGTAGTTGGCACCCCTACATTCAAATGTATAAAAAACATTATCAATTGAAGTCAATAATACAAAGTAAATAATAGTGAGTGACCATGACCAACCACCAGTGCGTGGCAACAACAGCGTCTACGATACGAATGTCTACATCCGTATCAAGACAAATGTTTAAAAACAGTCTACATCCAGATTTTTCTTATAGAACTGTGTAGTAATTGACTCAACGAAAAAGAAAAACAAGTAAATTAGGCTTGTTGAAAAAATATCGATACATCGATATATCGATATAATTTTTTCAATATATCGATATTTTTGAGCGATATTTAATAATTCGATATATCGATGTATCGATATAAAATTCTAAGTATCGAAAAGGTATAAAACCCGATATTTTTTTCAGACCAATAAACATTTATAAGTTTTAAGATTAAAAAATCCCAAAAAGAAAATACTTTTTTTATACTATCATCTTTTAAAAAAATATATTTTATGTATTTTTTGTTTTTGGTCGACTTGATTTGCTGTTTTATAGTTTGGTTTTTAAGTTGGCAACTCTGTTAGTCAATTTCAATTTCAACAGCACGAATATTCTCTGTCAAGTCAAATCATACCGATATATCGATATATCGATATTTTTTCATAAAAATATCAATATCGATATCGATATTTTCAAAAAACATCGATACGATATATATCGATACTTTATTGCATTTCCGACATCCCTAAAGTAAATATTTGCTCGCCGCATAGGCGGTAAGCTGATTACAGGGTATCGTTTAGTCAGACAGCTGCCACATCGTAATACATAACTAAGCCATCAACCGGACAACAAAAAGTACAAATTACGGTAAAATTGGTTCTGCTTAACTGACATGAAGTCATAGTCAAGTCGTATAAATAATATCATCTAATATTGGTCGAGACGTTGAGAACCAACCATAAAAACTAGTAAAAGGCTAGTCTCCGATTGGATGCTAGGATGAGTTTGAATTTATCGACAAACACAAAAAGTCGATAGAAAATGAGTCTCTGAAGACCAGAGCGAAGCTATAGCTTTTTAATGAAAGCTAGGACGGTTTACTAGCGTCTTACATGCAATCAAACGGGATTTTTGACGATTTTTTTTCAAATTGTCAAAGACTTCCTTAAACTGGTTCCTATTTGTGATTTGAAATCAAAAGTAGGATGACCAAAGTGTAGCAAGAATTAAGAGATAGCTTGCAGCCTTGAAACTTAAAAGGATTCACGGTGAAATCGAGCGTTAACTTTATCGAGTGCCTTTAGCGTTCACGTTCCTAGCGAGAGATTTATACTTACACGGATAAAATACAAGCAAACCTACATTTAAAACAAACCGCAGATCACGAGGCGAACAGCGTGGTTACTTTACCCCGTTTCGATAAATCACGTTCTATTGCTGGTCGTTTCTGCCGCGTGATCCCTTTGCTTACGCATTAGGAAATTCGGATAGGTTTATTGATTGAGTGAGCGAAGCGAACGAAAATCTTAGTAACAATTCGATTTGGCTTTGTACGTTTGTTTGTATGTATGCAGTGTATGTTTATTAGAGATCTAGGTACATGACATTTGCTAGGTCAATGGGTCGTATTTATAAAAAGGCCACAGCGAGCTGGTTAGAAAACAGAGCCAAGAGCCGTTTAACAGAACGTTTCAACAATTAGGCCAATTAAAGGTGAAACTTGTTTACAAACCATATCATTTTTGCAGGGCAAAAATCATAGCGAGACATCAATCAAAGGTATGTCTAAATATTGCGTTAAACATGGAGTAGGCATCACGAGACCTCAGTTCAGGCCGAACCACTAGTTTATTAATCTCAAAGTTCGAAACACGTGGTTTCATATTTCCCAAATCACGTTTAGTTTGAGTTCAAGGTTGTTAGAGGAGGAAATTTCCTCCAAGGAAACTACGGCTACTGCGTGCCGCCGCATCGTAATACCTTCTTTCGTAGTCATAAAAGAGTAGTTTCTGAATTTACTGTAACAATCAGTTGTGTATTTTTAACGAATAGAGCATAAAAAGAAGCAAGGCTAAATAACCACTAAAAATCACCTAGAATCCTCTGAAGTCATCATTAAAAATCTTGATTACAAACTCTTGTCTACCGTGGTCAATTGGATTGAAATCGAGAGTTTATTGTATGGTTTAAGTAGGTAAGTATTATATTCGTTTAAGAAGAAATGATGATGAACAAAACAGAATAGCTGACTCCGGTGGTCAAGCAATAGTTTAAATAGAAACAATGAACAATTTTAATGTCTAATCAACTGCTTGAACGTTTAATTCAAACAAAGGTCAGAGAAAACTTTCATTGAGCGTACGCGACACGATTGACCAATATTGCAGAATTACAAAAACTGAGGACATACGACATAAATAAAATATAAACACGTTTGTGGAAGAGCCTCGGAGCGATCGAGGACGACACACTCGCTCACCCAGTGACATGCTTGCATTGGTTGCGACTGTGGACACGTTGCTAGTCGTCATGTTAGCTGAGTGGATTACTAGTATTACTGGCGTAGTTGACTATGGCTACGCTCTACCAATACCCCTGGGCAGCGTAAATATTTAGTAACACGTGATGTTTGACTTCACTTTCAATAAACCCTATTCCACTTGCCTATATTGCCACTTTATGGCCCAATACACGTATATAAATAGAAATATTATGTTGGTTACTTTCAGAAATAAACAAACGAAAAGCACATTGCACTTTGTAAATACAAGGGATTACAGCTAAAAGCTTGCTGCAGCCCTTCCGTCTGGCAGCAAAGCTACATTAATTGCATTAGCAACCTGATGCGTGAGAAACAAAGCGTCAAGTTACAAACAAGCACAGCAATATCCTGAACCGAAGCCCCGCTACAAGCCAGCTAAGTCAGCGTGCACACTACAGCGAATTCCATTACACTTTGCAGAAATACGTCAAAAACAAAAGGTACGGTGCTTGCTTATGCATTGGTGTTAATCTGCAATAAGTAATGCGCGAAAAGCAGTAGTGTGCACGTTGAGTAACGGTGCACACAACACGTGAACGAAACACGACACGGAGTAGGTAAGGTACGTAATTATGCAATCACTGCGAATGATTTATACGCTTGACCTAATAAAATCGAACGTTAAACTGCCAATTCTGGGAACAAACAGTTCAGTTAGCATCAGCGGTTCGATGAAAAACCATGAAATGTTTACACAGATTTTGTAGCTTGCTTTGAAGCTGGAACTGTTGATTAGATTAAGTGTGAAAGAATCAGTGACACAATAGGAAAAAGAGTGTATATCTTTCGAGATTTATTTTAACCTATATACCTATCGATCTGTCATCCTTAATAATAAGTAAGTACCTACCTAAGACAAAACAATGCAATATGAACAGTCAGAATTGCAGTTGAACAATAACATGAACGATAACGACAAAACGGTTTGCAAAAGTCAAGTGCCTGCAAATTATGCTATTTACTGACAATTTTATGAGGCAGAAGTTATTTGTTACAGACAACAATGTTGGATAAATCACCTTTTGAATTTGAAAAGCTTTGTTTCACGTCCAACGCTTGTGAAGTTACACCAATGCCTATTTGTCAAAAGAAATTAGACATCAATGGACAAGAGAAATTCGGAAACATGTCCGGGAAGGCAGACGTTTGCCTTGAAAGCTTTTAGCCGAAGAAGACGTTGATTTATCGCTCGTGTTAGACATCGTCTCATTTATCACCAACAGTTTTACCGGCAAAGGCACACAAAGGGTAATGCTTTGCTGATTCGTTTATCGAGACGACATTGACGAATAACGTGAGGTAATTCGTATGTAATCTATCGGCGGCAGATCGTATTCACCAAAATATGAATGCTTCGGAAAAGACATACAGGGGTACTTCCCTCACGGAGGCCGAACATCAATTCAAAATATTAGTAAGTAATTCAGAAGGGTATAGCAATTTATGAGTCTCTACCCTTAGTTAAAACTTTTTATTACTTTCCTAAGTAGTAATTCCCCTACACAAGGGCGAGGGAAGCTTTGAAAAGAATATATACAAGAATCAACAATAAAGATTGTGTTGGCCCGAACTCGATAATTTGTTGATGCTATAAATTCAATGGAGGCACTAATTTGTACCTCTAATATTCAGGCGGCTTTGTCTTATGTTGCGTTTTTTACTCACAAGAGAATTTATGAAGCGGTGTATCAACTCAAGCTGTATAGATAGGTTGATTATAATTTAATAAAAGCTGGGTACAGTTTATAAAAAAATACAACCACCTGTGCTATTCTTTGTCAGATTAAACATAATTTCTATGAGAATTGAGTAGATCTTCGAGAAATACTTATGTAAATAAATTAATGTTTTAACGATGCTACAGTCTAACCAAAACAACCCAAACTAAAATGGATTTTGTCACATTCCGAGTACCGCGGCGCTACCTTATATGGATTCACTCGTGGAATATATCTCGTACAACTCCATTTAAAAGTAATTCGCAATCGTATATCAAATTAGATGTGTGCTTTGCTGAAGCCAACAGATCATATACATATTGGGTAAATATAACCTTTTACGATTGTAAATAAACAAGCAGTAAGTGAGATGACTGATTCGTAGTAAGTAAAGATAAATTCAAGAGTTAGAGAGGGACGAAGACCTCGAGGCATCGCTAGTAAGTGTATCCAATTACCATGATACCCTACACCGGTCTTGAACATTATGGCGTACCATAACTCATACTATACATGCCATCGATAAAAATCTACTGAACGCAGAAAAAAACTAAGACTCACAAGATAACGATTTGGACCTAAAAACCTACATAGCATCAATTTCACCGAATCAGTAACTTGATCTATAATTGACAATACATGCATGCGTAACCACCAAAACCATACGAAAGCGTATCGTTCATTATCGATTGGAAGTATTTTCACCATTTCCAATTTTATAAAAAGTCGGCAAGTATAACTTATTCATATAATTATCCATGGAAAAAACAAGCAATCAAGAAACCTCAGGTACCGCAGAGGCGCAGGGATGACACTGGACTTATTATACCGGTCAATGTTTATGTCAGGGTAAGATTGTGAGCTTGTATCACGCGATAAGGAGATTACGCGGCTTTCTTGAAATGACTGAAGTTAAACACCTAGCCAGTTAAAGCAAAGGTAATCATAATTCTTCCAGGTGATACTAATGATGTAAGTATAGTACTAAGCAGGGGTAAACTGTTCGTAAAGATTATCTGCGTTCTATCTCATCTGCTAATGGCTCATTGATTACAACACTTCAATGGTTGTCGTTTATGAGTGCGTTCTTTGATGCAATTTTCATAAAGTTCTACCATCGCAAAGCAAGTAAAACCGTATGTTCTGCATGTGAGCTAAGTGATTTCACTTTGACAATGCCTGCATGTACATACGAGCTGTTAACCTTTTTCCCATCGTGGTGCTCGTCTCGTTTTACACGAGAAACCGTTGTTGAGTCGGACCCGCTGATAATTAATTCTGTCATGGGTTACTTATGTTACCGGGCGAGTAGAAACCGCAGTGCCCTGCAGTGGTCGAAGAACATGTTCGATCGATCGCACTCGTATCAGTCATTTAACTTTGCTCCAATTTCACTTGCAGCTATTTTCTAATGTAGTTCGTAGAGAATGTTAGGCTCAAACTATTAGTGATGCGATGTTTAAATAGAAATCTAGATTTTTTAAGATCAGTGCACGAAAGAAGACTCTTGGAGAAACACTTAAAATTTATTTAAAGACACTGATTTGAAAAGAACTACTGACTACTGACTCGATAAGGAAAACGATATATCGATAGATACGATAATCAGTAAAGGCAAAGTAATCAAATCAGAGTCAAAACCATCGATTGCCGGTTACGGCTTTGAAGCTCTAAGAAGCAGGCCATGGCTTGATATAACCACCTACCGACGCTTCCGCAGTTCAAAAAGGATTCCTTCAATATCCTTGCGGTTACCATGAGCGGACATCACGGAAGAGCTCCGGTATCCACCCAAGTTCGAACATAAATCAGCCGAGCACATCGCCCTCAGACACTCCGCCCTGACCCTGCTAGTGCCGCCTTTGTTTACTCGCTACGCAACGCACTAAGCGATAGCCTTCACATAAACATTGTTAAACATTACAGAATTTAAATGATATCCTATTGAATATTTATAGTTTATACTTAAGCATTATCGGTCTGTGCGATCGATCGTTTAAAAACTATAAAACATAACATGTGAATTGATTCAAAGGCTATTTTGTGAGACCTGACCTCCACAAGTTTTCGATAATCGACGTCACAGAGGATACAATCGCCACGTAAATGGCTATAATGGGAGCTTTGCATCAGCGCGATCGTAATCACCGGCCGGCGGCAAGTGCGGCTAACACCACGGAATATAGAAAACATTCGGATCAGCCATCGCATTATAACTTTTTTTGTAATACGTAATATTTGAGTTGGTTTTGTATATCAGTTTCAAACAGAATTCAATAGGAAAGTTTCGTGAAAGTATATCCGTTGAAACTTCGCAATAAGCACATTAGCATGTGAGGAGCACATTCAGGCCACTTCCACAACGTTTTGCATTCTGTCGCTACATATAGATTGTTTAATAGTGTCTACTGTCTATAGCAGCGCAGCGGTTGTGCGTTTCCAAGTCGGCTAGATTGTAACGTTCGCGGCATCGGCCGCGTGCTGATTCAGATCGAGGTCTGTCGGGTCGCTGGATAGTGCAACTTGAATCAATTATAACGCGCCAGCCAACATTACAAGTTGTATAGCGCGCGATTCAAATAGCATGCAACTAACTTGCACACCAGCCTTTATCGAATAACTATAACTGTAGGACTGTAGCTGAATCAGAGTAACGTCGAAGACAATAACGTAATGCTAACAGATAATTCAGCAGAATCGAATTGCTGGAGGCGTTACAATAACAATAACCACTCCGACTTTTCATTAACAATAACTTAAACCAAGCTACAAAACATAATTTCTGGGTAGACTCGTGATGTTTTCGCAGACCGTATCTCGGCAAAATCCCGAGTGAAAATGTTACGAGTCCACGGCGGAATCAATCAGAGCATTAGAGAGCGCACAAGGAGATATTATCTCTTCCATAAAGAAGATCACGTAACAATATCCATTAGCAATCAATCAGGTTCGGTAGAGTGCAATCAGTGCCCCACAGCAAATACATCTTTCGCTTCATCCTACGCGAGATTATAAGACGATGGAAGGTAAATGTAGGGCGAAACAGGCGGTTGTCATTTACAATTACTTTACCTGCCTTAGGAGGTCCACCAACGTATATTGCGGTCTCGATCATACTACCATGTGTGTGTCCGTGTCCGGTACCGTTCGTAACTAAAGTCCCGCAGCTATACACATTCGTTTATTGTTGTTCGCAAATAAACGGTTCAACCGATTCGAATGCCGGAATATTGAGCTAATGCTAGTCGTCATAATGCGCTGCCAGTATGATTGGACAGCTCGCCTAGCCTGGGGAATGGCGTAAGAGTGTAACAATAGTCATTAGCAATCAATCAAACGGCCTCTGATGTATGGCTCAGGAGGTCTAATATTCAAAATTGCCCCTCTAGGGAACTATGAATTCGATTTTGAATTAATTATACTTCGAATCACCTGATTCGGATATAAGTGAGACGCTGAACAACTTAAAGCTTTTAATATTGGTTACTAGCCCAAGTATTCAAAGCCAACCGCAAAGTTCAAAAGACTTAGCGATGAACACAGGTTTTGATCGAAATTGTGGGCAGCGAAAGTCAATGGCTGTGGTTGGCGGCACGCGTTACGAACACGTACTGCCAATTGAAAATAGCGCGAGTTATTGCGGGAAATGCAGGGGAATCGAGCCGCAATTGCTGCTGGCGGGCAAGCCACACAATGTGCAGGCTGGCTGAGGAGATAACGACGCAGCCGTACGGGCGTCCCTCCACTACATTTCGCGTCACGCCTTCCTATAAATCGTGATGTACGGGCTCCGAGCGCCAATCATATTATGCGGATATAGCCTCTTAGCCGAGACTAACAACATTAATTTGCCATCGAAAGGGCACATCATATTTGGTGACACGAACGTATATATTTACCAAACAAGGAGTAGGAGTAAAACTAATAACGACATTATTGTATTAGGTAGAATCCCGGAGTAACGCGAACTGTCGGTTATTAACCCAAAGAGTTCATTATGTTCGTCCGGCGGTCACGCATTGCGTATTGAGGTATATGGGATATTGCGACACAAACTGTTAATGTTCATGAATACATTTACAGTAAACTGTCTAGAATAAGAAATATGTTGACTTCCCAAAAATGGGCGTCGGGCGTCGTAGAATTTTAATCGATGTCATGCCTTGAAACGTAACTGGGAGAAAAACTCGGCAGTCCTCATCAGGCGATGGATGGCAGCCCTGTCGTGCCGTCATCGAGCATCGATGCGTTCAAAGGATTACCTGTCGAATTTTGATGTCAGGATTACAAAATTGATTTATGAGGCGACTGTTGTGCATTTCTTTATTTGGTGCTGTGGCAGAGCCGGCACCGAATATTGCTTCACTCGCTTCACGACTTTTTATGATCGATTGCGTTAAAGCCATTTCACTGAAGTTGGCATTGTATTTTTCTTTTAATTAAAACAGGACGATCAATCGTTTCATCAGGTATTCTAAGCATTTCTCCATATTAAAACATGTTATTTATGAGACAAAGGTTCGTTTACAATCATGAATGATGCATGTTCTGACACATTTACTGTCGTAATAGATCCATTCTATTAGTATTGTTTTTGTTGGATTCTTTCGATATGATATCAACAAACAATGGGCTGGCACACGCAGGCGGTCGTCGTGGGAAGATGGGAGATAAGGCCACAATCGTACTTTCATCTGATCACGCATGATTTAAGTGTGAACTGTAAACAATAAGATATGAAAAGAAACTATCTTAAACATGCATACTCGTACTTTGTATGTAGCGTTTTATATCAAGTATTCTATTAGATTCTATTGACAACACAAATGCTAAACAAAACCTGAATACTTGACCTTAACGGTAAGGTTCATGAATATAAAACCTTTGAAAGGTGTAATAAAGTAACTATTTTAGTAAGCCGCTAGTTTCTTCAACTCCTCAGTGGAGATATCTCCAGCGATCTCCAGAAGCTCCTGGCCCTCGCGAGGTGATATTGTGCGGAGTCACGCGACAGTGCCAACCGTGTCTTGTGCCGCGTATGTGGATGATTGATTTTCTGCGGTATGTCGATCTCGACTTGGCGCATTTATTGCCAATAAAGTTTTATGCATTTGCCTAGAGAATTTCTATGAATAAATGAAAAATACTCTACTGCACCAGAAAGAAAATAATATAAAATATATCTACACAGCGGTCAGGCCCCTTCTTTTAAACATGATTACGTATTAATTTTTTTATTCTTCGGCATTTGCTTCGATATTTTGACGAGCAATATTGTTTTTAATTGGGAGGTCTAATAAATAACCATCACTATAATCGATCAAGTTTTAAGGCAATTTATAAACACTAATAGAATATACAAAATTGGCAAACACCTATAAATATTTTTAAATTATGCAATCAATGGATGTTTGTATCGTTAATTGTTATTTAATAACTGTAAAATAATGTAAGACAAAACCCGTTGCTATAAGTTTATATCGGTTATAACATCAAAGTTATTTATTGAGCTAACCAAACCACAGCAGGTGGCTCAACATAAACTCCTTATAACTCATATTAGCAGATATACATAAGAGCAACAAGAATACAATTATGGAACATTCAAATAAAATCCTGACATTCATGATCAATTAAACATTGTTTATTGTGAAATATATATTTCAAGTAGGTAAGAAGAGTTTTTCAAAAGATATTGCACTCTTCAACTTGAAATAAATATGTGTAATTGTTGCTTGGATTTTTATTGAGGTCAGATCGGTAGAAATCTTCGTTGAACCAATGATAAACCTGATGTAATGGTGCTGGCCTCGATAAAGGTTTTTTGGTTGATGGTGTAAGAAACAGTGAAAGGTTTCAGACACTTCTTGTAGATGTGGTGTCGCCTAAATTCACAGTGCAATTTGTCCTCGTAAATATAAGAAGAGAATTATACTTTATACATTTAAGTCATAAATCTAAGCGCGTGAAAGCGGAGGTAGCCATTATTTTGCAAGAGAGCGCTTAAATATTTAGTTCCAGTGCCGGTAACAAGTAATAAATCAAGTTTCAAAGCGCTCGGGCGATCTGTACAAAATCACTACTGGCTTGTTTCAAAAAACTATTTTTAAAACGCTGATGACCACACATGGTTTACACTGAACATATTGATTTGATACGGTATGTCTTAATATAAACTTGCATAAACATTCACTCCATATAGCTTGCACATGGTAGATAAATACCATGCATCGGGAATACAGGTCATGGATTATAATTTATCAGTTTTTTTAACTTCTACTAGCAAACAAGAAAACGCGATCCACGTCAATGTCCGATTTGTATAGGAAAACCATAGCTTTGCTTTATCTTAGATCTCGGAACGTTGTATGGTACGCACTACGCCGTAGATAAGAAATACTTTTAAATATAGGTAGCTTTTACACATCAATCGAACCAAATGCTAATTTCCTTTCTAGCGTCATAAAAGAAAATAGAAATGATTTGATCAAGATTTTACGAATCCTCGGTCGAAAACAACAAATGTGCGTGTAATGTGATATTTACCGATTAATTTTATGCAAACTACCAGTACAGATATAATACTGATATTGCGAGCTTACCATTAGATTCGAAGTACGGGCGAAATCAATGCGCTAATAACTAGCGAGCTAGCGATATTGGTTCCAAAATCAATGATGATTGGGTTTGATTTTCCGTTATCGAACTGTGGGTATTAAACTGTTTCATAATACAGTTGATATCTAGTTACAGGGTAAACGATACGACCATTCGCACGCATCAGTGGACTTTCTTGGTGTATCTCGTAACTGAGGACACTGATGGGTTCATAAGCATGCTTTTTTGGCAATTTTTATTACTTTAATGTCAAATACAAATAAGTTAATTGTAATAATATAAAGAGACGACACATAAAAAAAAAAGACATATAAATATGCATAAATTTTGACAGTCTTCAAGCTTTCAGATTCTGGTTCTTCTTTGTATTATGTTTAGTCTAATTAAAAAAAATTTGGATATGCCTGGTTTTACTCAGCCAATGTGATAATGTGGTAAATAAATGAAATTGAATTGTAACCAATTTCAATTACCTACATTTGTAATTAAATATTTTTATTTTCATTAGGAATATCTCACTTCATCTTTGAACACTTCATTCGCGTAGTAGGTAATTTTAATGAGATGCCACTTGTCTGATAGGAGATAAGAGAAAAACATGGATGTACTACGTGTACAACCGTCCCCACATATTGTAGGATTAGGGTATTGAGATAATAAATAAATAAATATAATAAATAAATATTCTGGACAATTCACACAACACTACCCAGCCCCAAACTAAGCAGAGCTTGTAATATGGGAACCAGATAGCTGATATAATACTTGAATACATTTGATGATGATGTATGTAACGCAGCGTTATTTACAAGCTCTAAGATATAGATAGAATCACCTTACTTCTGTTATGTCACCTGTCATGCACAGCATAATGTCAACGAGTTGACAGTTGGAGGCCGGCTTTGGCGGGAAATTGATAGACGTCAGGGAGGTTATGGATCTATGGTGATGTCTAATGTGAAAGAATATAATTATGATGTTCTACATACTATCCGAAGAGTTTTAATTAGTGCTACATAGTCGAGGAGGGAGACTTCTTACATGTATTTTCTTTTAATGTACTAAATAACACTCTTATAAATTTTCAAGATCCTCAACACCTAGAATCTAAGGCTCAGAGTTAGATAACATATTTCATTCTTAACCAACACGCTCACAGTAGCAGATTCACAATAAGTCAACACAAGCTTTATTATAGTTGAGTTTAGACGCCGTTTCTAGGCCGAACACGCAAGGCCTTAGGCGATTCAATTAAAACACCTCATTCGCACCTGTCATAATTTTAGAAAGTCGACTGCATAAATTGTTATAAAGCAATTTCACAGTGTTCAAGTTTTTTTACAGTGACAACTACTGTTCATTAGAACAAAACGTTTAATAGCTCGTAGGTTATATTTAGGTGTACTATACACTGATGAGCACTGGTGGTCTAGTGATAGTAAACCCGCCTTCCGATCCTACGGTCGCGGGTTCGAATCCAGGCGTGTACTTATGGATTTTCTGTTCGAATACTGTATGTGCTCTCAAACGGTGAAGGAAACCCGCGGCTTAGTCAGCTCCGCGCGAATTGACCGTGTCTTTCCTGTGGATTAGGCCAACTGAGATGTCAGGATGGCATAAGTACTGGGAAAGCCCAATCAATCAAAACTCTGTCCCAGGCACTATAGGTTCCCGTATGTAGGGGCATGAGTAAACACCTTTTAATTAAGCTATTGCATAGCTTCTATCGGGGGCCTTGAGCGTGGGGACCGAATCCAGAAATTCCGTAACGAAAAAAGCACCCCCAATGACGTTTTTTCAATGACGTGTAAGTAACAGTTTTGGAGTTGCCATACGTAACAAAGTTCAAGTCAGTGCTCAAAAGACTTTGTTCGGTTCTTTAGGGAGATTTGCACATGAAGGTAGGGACAAACCGATTTATTAAAAAATAAAAAGTACTGCATTAATAAAATAAATAAATAATTATAATTGCATAAGTTGATAAAAAATGCTATGCAATAGCTTTACCGCGGCAGTCTCCGAGTGCCACACGTCTTTTTTTTAACCGACTTCCAATCAAAAAGGAGGAGGTTCTCAATTCGGTTGTATGTTTTTTTTTTTTTATTTTTTTTTTTTATGTTTGTTACCGCATAACTTCGTCATTTGTGAGCCGATTTGAAAAATTATTTTTTTATCTGAAAGGTACTGCTTCCAGATTGGTCCCATTTTAATTTTATTAAAATCTGTGTTGCCATTTTTTTTTAAATAATTTTTTAAATGTTTGTAACTGCATGCTTCCGTCATTTATGAACCGATTTAGAAAATTGTTTTTTTATTTGGAAGGTTATTTTTACGTCCAGGCTGTCCCAAACAAATTTCATTAAAATCGGTTTAGCCGTTTGGCAATGAAGTCGGTTTCTCAAGTTTTTTAAACTTATAATTATTTACAGTTAATTATTGAAGCAGAACTAGTCTGGCAATGCTGAAAGCAGTATGCAGCAGATGTAGATTTATAAAATTCAGTTGTATGCTCATGGAGCGAACTGATTGGATGCTGAATATCAATTGTGTTTTTGTTCTTTTTATGAATATTCTATCCAATTATCGGAATTCCCCCGTTCGTTTCAAACTTCGCTGACGTTTGAACGGATTGTGGGGTTGTATTTTCATGTATAACTTTTTACGACCTATTTCATTCCTAAGGCTTAATAAATGAATATTGTGAACAATTCAGACAAGACTATCTAGCCCCTAATTAAGCAGAGGTTGTATTATGGGAACCAGATAGCTTATATAATACTTATACACATATTTTTTTGTAAATACGTGCTTATAACACAATACAACACCCAGACAGAGAACAAACATCTGAGTTCAACACACAAATATTTATTCTCGGAGTTGATCGAACCCACGACCAACAGCACAGAAGGTAGATCTATTACCAACTGAGGTGAGAGGCCAGTCAAATAATATGATATAAATATATATTATACAATCATATAAGATAGAGAGAGAGAGATAATCATGGACCAATGACTGGTATAGGTTTTATTGGATAACCTCTTAGAATGATATAGGCAATCAATACTAAAGCCTTGCGCACACCTAAAGGATCTGCGATGGCGATCAGTAAAACGCTGTCAGATATGACAACGATATTTGACAGCGTTTCACTAATCGCCATCACCCAGATGTGCGCAGGCTTTAAGTGATATATTGCCTGATTTGAAAAACATGTTGCTCAAGCAGCTATGACATCTACCACGTGACCACGTGCCAGACAGCAATTCCACAAGGCGTCCGCATGGCACGGATAAACTGTCTCACTTCGGTATGCTCTATCCCGTTAAGGATGAGGAATGGAAGGTAAGTCACAAAAGCTTTTTATAGCTAACTCTACTGCTGTATGAAGACATGATTATGATTCCAGACATATTATCCACTTAGAACGTTGTATAACTTCAAGCGTAAAGCTTTAGGAACCGCAGCGCAACGGCATCAAACGATAACTTAGATACTTGGAAACGTATTATTAGGCCACGTAATGTGAAACAAATAATCAAGTTAGGCTGACCTAAAGAATTATTACAAGCAAACACACAATCACTCAGAAATTAGAGAAGCTACATTAAACTTAAAAATAATGAATGATTCTTTTAAAGTTTTTAAACCATCTACCATAAACGAAAAAAATGATGATGATGATCTAAGCGAATGACTCATTTTCATAAATACCACGTAGCCTATGCGGTGCTAGATAGACCAAAGCATAGTTTAATTTGGTATGTCTATATAAGGAATCACGTGTTTTCTATTCCTAGATCCAGTGTTGCCGTTTTTTATTTTGAGAAAATGCTAGAACTTGCTCCAAATAATGCTAAAAAATGCTATTTTTGTATTTAAAAATGCTAAAAAACATGCTAAAATCCTAATTTTGTTATTAACATTTCTGTGTACAATTTTTTGGTAGAACAGTAGCCTAACATGTTATTCTAGGCTCTAAAGTATCGTTACGCACCAAATGTTAGCAAAATCCAACCAAAAGCCAATCCTTAAACTCGCCTATCTTCTCCCATTCTTCGCAATAATGCTGCTCATATTTAGGAGGCATACTTTCACTTCACATTCACAAATCACATTGAATGAATTTATTCAAGAGTCAAGTGGGGTTCGGACGCGAAACGTTCGTTACGTAAAAACAATCAGAAACTAATTTCAGGGAAGTCCCTGATCCAGAGAGTTGCCATACCTCAATGAAAACCATAGATAAAAAATAATGTATCTGGTCGGTCGCTATTAAATAATCTTTTGACACTGACTTTTGATTTGAAATGCCAAATTATGCAATATGCTAAATGCAAAATTTATATGCTAAAGAGTCATGAAATATGCTAAATTTAGCACTAAAAATGCTAAAACGGCAACAGTGCCTAGATCCCTCACGCCACGCGCTCAATCCTTCTCCACATCGTCACGTTCCTTCGATGAACCGCATGAGCCAAACGTACGTAGTTAGGACGCTTATTCTTCCAGCTGTATTTTATTGGGATCCTGATATTCAAAGATATTCGCTTTAACTGTTTCATCCCGAGCCAATATAACCCTTACCTTACCTATTTATACTCCCAGTTCATCCCATCCGGTCGGAATTTGAACCCTCCATTGTAGTGGTCGCTATATTTTCCACATAAAAATAAAGCCTTACTTAACATCAAACGTTTTTGGAATGGGAAAATATCTATCCGCAATTGAGCCCTTGTGTATATGGAAAAATGTAAATATAGTACGTAATAGATAGATGATAAAGATAGTGGCCGCTTTTCCTGGTAAAACAACAATGCTGATCTCAAATTAGGATAATGGAATAAGAATAAGGAAGACGATTACTATGATCTCGCATGCGGTCTTACGCCGGCTCAACCTTAATCTTGGAACAGTTACATTATACTTTTACTGCTTACTATCTCTGTCCTCGTCTGAGTATATTTTGATAGTGATGACAACGTATTTTGTCCACTTACAAAGGATAACGGTTTTTATGAGGAAGCTTTGTAAGATATGCTTCCTCTCTTTAACGTGGAATATAAAGTAGCAACCGACAGTTATGTCACCGAGGAATCCTAATAAGGGAGTTTCTTTATTACGTATTGTGCTACCTTGTTGCAGAGGTGTCCGATACTACGTGGGCGCAATTGGCTATTGTATGAAATGGTATATCCTTCGGAAGTCATGAAAGGAGAGTTGTGGACGACCTATAGCTGATGGGACACGTGATTGAGAATCAGACAGGATACAAATAGATAAATTATTCTGCTGTCATAGAACTTTGGCTTCGAAATGAGGAAGTCAAAGAGTAAATTGCAGCCATTTTGCAGAGTAAGCATGATCAGACTTGGAGACTGAATCAATCGAGTTGTGAGAGCAGCTGAGCAACTTTCTCGGCGATCTGGTAACGATGAATACGACCGGTATGGCTACTTACTACTATGGTTATCGATTGCTGGCTTAAACTGCAAGAGTTAATAAAGCCATAGAAAGAGTAAAGAAAAAATAAGCAAAGGCTACTATTCTACAGTTACAATTTGAGGCACTTTACAAAACATTTGAAATTTTGTACAAACAACAATGAAATAAAATTATTTAAGTTTAAAAAACTTGAGAAACCGACTTCATTGTCAAACGGCTAAACCGATTTTAATCAAATTTGTTTGGGACAATCTGGACGTAAGAATAACCTTCCAAATAAAAAAATAATTTTCTAAATCGGTTCATAAATGACGGAGGCATGCAGTTACAAACATTAAAAAAAATATTAAAAAAAAAATGGCAACACCGATTTTAATAAAATTAAAATGGGACCAATCTGGAAGCAGTACCTTTCAGATAAAAAAATAATTTTTCAAATCGGCTCACAAATGACGAAGTTATGCGGTAACAAACATTAAAAAAAAAAAAAAAAAAAAAAAAACATACAACCGAATTGAGAACCTCCTCCTTTTTGATTGGAAGTCGGTTAAAAAGCAGCCAAGTGCGAGTCGGACTCGCCCATGAAGGGTTCCGTAGCATCAAGTAACATAATACAAGGTGTATCTAAATATGTGTACTATGCGAAGGTGGGGGGTTTCAGACCACAATGGTGATCAGTTGTGGGGGGGAGAAAATTAAAAATTCCTATTTTCAGTTTCCCATACAAAAATATTTAATTTCATAATGCCTAAATAAATAGACAACCCTATCCTTGTAACCCCTTGACCCCTTGACCTACTACCTCTGTAGGTCTACTACTACTACCTACTACCTCTGTAGCTGAGTTTAGGGTTGTCACTTTGTATAAAGTCAGCTGTTCATGTTGAAACTTCGTTGCAGTTTTTTTCAGAGATACCAATCGAAGTTCGAAAAGTCGTTGAACAAAAGTTGTTCCCCGGGGGGTGGAAATTCACCCCCCTTCGGGATAGTACACATATTTTGATACACGTTGTATAAAGGTTCTTGTAGTTCGTCGAAAGGTAAATTGCGGTTTACGATTTATGACGTATAAAAAAAAAACTACTGGCTAGATCTCGTTCAAACCAAATATCGTTGAAAGTTTGCATAGTAATGTACAACATATATTTTTTTTAGTTTTATCATTCCCTTATTTTAGAAGTTAGAGGGGGGGGGACCAACTTTTTTCAACTTTGGAAGTGTCTCTCGCGCAAACTATTCAGTTTAGAAAAAAACGATATTAGAAACCTCAACATCATTTTTGAAGACCTATTCATAGATACCCCACACGTATGGGTTCGATGAAAAAAAATTTTTTGAGTTTCAGTTTGAAGTATGGGGACCCCCAAAATTTATAGTTTTTTTTCTATTTTTGTGTAAAAATCTTAATGCGGTTTACAGAATACATCTACTCGCCAAGTTTCATCAGTGTAGCTCTTATGGTTTCGGAGAAAAATGCCTGTGACACGGTCGGACAGACAGACAGACAGACAGACAGACAGACAAACAGACAGACAGACAGACATGACGAATCTATAAGGGTTCCGTTTTTGCCATTTGGCTACGGAACCCTAAAAACAAAAAATTGCTAAAAATACTGTCTAATACACAACAACGTGATCATTTAAAACAAAATAACAAATTGAGAATATACTAAGAACTAATATTGGAATGAAAAATCGCAAAAGTTTATTAACTACAGCTTGGTTCGAGCTCGGTGCAAGAACATCGGGAAACGCAACACCATATCGGCTTTCTCTAGTAATCTCGACAGCCCGAACAGCTGTATCGACTCATGCCGGTAGAAAACCGACAGCGCCGGAGAAAATTATGAAATCATACACACCCAGACGTTTAATATCAGAGAGATCTTTGCTAAACTGGGAGTCGAGGGCCATCATAATTATATTAAAGTATGCGACGAAAGAATAACCGATGAAACAAAACCTTTATAGCTCAATGGATTCAATTTTAATATCAAATGTAATCGAAATATTTTGATAAAGAATTCATCTGTGACAATTTGAGACTATTGATTGGTTTGGAATTTTGGATCAAGTATAAAATTGAGTTCGAATATTCTTCGAAATTGTTTTAATTTAGTACCTTATAGAATCTTATGAGTAACTGATTCATGTTGCATTAGCAGATCTTTAGTTGTACGGTATTTTGGTAAATCAGAATAACGTCTAAAAATTTGCAACCTAGTTAAAATAAAAACTATGGAGTTGGGCGCTATTAAATAAACACTTCATGATAATCGGCTAATTGAAAACTTTATGCGTTAACTGGTATGAATTGAAAGTTGAACACACTTTTAATGTTTACCATGAAATATTATCAAGTTTGATAACATTTGCATTCAAATACTTATTCAAATGTATTTAGCGAGACAACTTTTCATGCAAATTCATATTGAGACAATGAATGCCCACGCATAGGTTACTATTATGTATCATAGTAAAAAAAACTATGCAAATCTGTATGCAAATCTGTTTCTTTATTGATATAATAGAGTTAAATGCTCGGATATTTTAAAAATAAAGATAATGTAGCAGTCCATCCATCCATAACATACCTACATGCTGTTTTCAAAACTGAATACTGATAGTAACTTAGTTGTTTAAATCTAATTCCACTCCTGTTTTTTACACGCTTTATATTAACTTCACCTATGTTTGTAACTGACTCCTTAGGGCGCGATTTTAAAATAAAACATTTATTTTCTTACTAGTGGCCGCCCGCGGCTTCGCTCGTCCGTTCCCGTAACACCCCGTTCCCGTTGCTTTTTCGGGATAAAAAGTATCCTATGTCCTTCTCCCGGTTCTAAGCTACCTCCCCACTAATTTTCTGCCAAATCGGTTCAGCCGTTCTTGAGTTATAAATAGTGTAACTAACACGACTTTCTTTTAAAAATATAGATTTATACTATTATTCATATATATTTATTAGAATTTTTTACACTGTTTTTAGTTCTAATTTATAGAAAAATTATTTTCTATTTTCAGCTTGGTTTTTTATATAAAGCTTGTTTTTTAGTTTTTTTAACTATTATTTATTAACGATATTCCCGATGCGAATTGTGAGCTGCACGCAGATAATAGTAATGTTTCCGAGGATCTTATCTAGAATTTCATATGCCGTAAATAAACAAAACAATAAATTACAATCAACGTCGTTTTATGAATTACTTGGACGACGACAGAATATTAATGGCAAAACGGCAAGTAATTCTCTTTATATCCGTGCGCGATGAAAGAGATGATTTGTTGTTGAAACCGGACTGGATCAGACCACGAAATAAAGAAGTAATAAGCAAAAGCGTGTTTGGTGCTCTGTGGATCAGACTCAGCGGCTTTGGTCATTATTTAGTGGAACTGCAACTCTTACACTGTTAACCTTTACAATAGCTTGACGCATCTTTAATGCACCTGCTAAGAAGTAAGAACTAAGCTTAGGGATGGTAAAATCAACTAATTAATGTTAAAATTGTGGTCATTCCACACAACACTATATAGCCCCATATGAAGCACTATGGGAACCAGCAGATAAATATTTTTGTAAATACATACTTAGAATACAATATAACACACACACAGAGAACAATCACCTGCGTTCACCAGAGCTACTACCAACTGAGCTGAGAGCCATAGTAATTATTCAGTCGATACGCATGAATCAAGAAGATGCGTTTCTATACGATATTGTTAATCATAATCAGAAAACATTAGCTTTGAATACTTCATTAGATGACTTAACAAAATAAACGGTCGAAGCAATAATCCACCACAATGCATTTGCACATCATCCGAATGGCTTTGTAAAGATTTCCTCTCGATCCATATTTAATAGCATAACCAATTCAACCAATGCACTTTGCTTCGTTCAGTCAACAGCAACGTAAAGGATAACCGCACGTCATGGCATTTCTAAATCATGTGTCTACTTCGACTGGGGTAAAAAAATAAACAATAATTCCTCTAATGTTTGAAACGTACGTAAATGAACAATAAAATAAGTATACGTTCATAATTATCCGACTGCTATTAAAAGAAATTATATATTTAAAACAGTTGACAAATTGTTCTTAATGTGATGCTATGCCTCTGGAAATCTGAAAGTGAATAAATTTCGTTTGGCCCGATTTTATTTTCTTTTACAATTGAGTGCGAACAAAAACACAATTAATTATTCGGTCGAAGCATAAATCATCAGAGTTTACACATTAATCGCACAAGGACACGCGATTTAACACCTACCGTACAAAACGTCGTTTATAATAAAAATAACTTCTTTTTTATTTGCACTCTCGCAACGCCTTTGCGATGATCAGCGCGATCGTCTCCCGTACATCGACCTGAACTTCCAGATTTATTAAATATATTGTATTAAATGAGAATACTCCCGTATACACATAAAAAACTTGTATTTCCCCTTTAGATATCGAGAAAGCTGTAATTTGTTACACATTGCACGTAATTGAGACAATCGAAATGATTTTGGGAAAATATTTGTCTTCACGCTCATCGCTTTCAAAAAACTTGTGTCAATATTTCCAGAAGACTCATGACGTCATGAAACTCTAACATACTCTATTATACTATAGTGAGCTGCAGTTGTAGCAAGCAGCTCAGTTTGCGAACATTACCCAACTTTGTGGGATTTTCTATAAGCCGATTTAATCAAGGCGAGCATATAATATTCATCCGGCGAGGTTGGCGCGTTGCGGCTGACGACAGCGCGCTGTATCTGCTCGGGTGGTTAGTGAAAGCCTTGTGAAACTTCCGAACGGAAGCCGGCTTTCTACCCCGCCTCCAGACGTCACCACCAAGAAACCCTGGCTTGGCTACAATTTGATACTTAACCACTATTAGGGCGTTGACAATTTACTGTTTACGAGGGCTTTAAGATTTAACAGCCAGTACCTATGTTAGATAATATACTGTTTATTATACTATTTGTATTTTACAACTCAGCTCCGCCTGTGCTTTTGTGCTTTAGCAGCTAACTGAAGTATAGATCCGCGCGTAAATCTTCTGTTTTATTAGCTGCAGCCTTCTTCGTGTAGGTTTTTTATTGCAGGAACTGGTGCATTGATTTGGATGCAGAATTGCGCATTGCATAAATCAATATTTGCGGTGCAAGGAAACATAAAATGCGATGACAACGCTTTGTTCCTGCACGGTCGGTGGTTATTACAACATTGTCCGTTTTGTTATGTTTACTTTACAATATGGCTCGTACGCGAACGTGCGCGGTTCTATAGGCGACCGTTGGCAAGGTCACCTGACGCCACGTGCCATAGCATTGTCTTGTGTGAACACCATTTGTTATGGAGTTACCGAGTTACCGAGTGTTTTTGCTTCTTCAAACTGTTTATTCAGGCTTTATGTCGTATCGACTAAACATTGTAGTAAAATATTATTGTAGCCAAATTTTAAAATTTTAATTTTCATGTTTACTAGTTTATCATGATAAAAACTGTAGGCAGGGTTATAAGTAAAAACATGCTACGGTAATTAAATATGGTAATCAAGTTTTTTTAATATTATTACTTCACTAATCGTAAAAATATATATTATGGTTTTTGGCTTAGATTAACTCCATTCTTTATTATTTCTCTAGAACCACAAACCAAAGCGAAGTGTCTTTCATGTATGACACTCACACATACACCTGAATCTATAAAATTTAAATTTGATCTTATGGAGATAACGCTTTTATGCTTCTTCGTCTCAGTGAATTCCCTTTTAATGACGCTGATGATCATTAAGATATTGCAACACTACCTAATGTCATTGACATTTTGAATATTTTAGGGCTAATTTTTAATCTACAGATTATTTTTTCCGTCAGATCAAAATAAAGCCATCTCTTTTTTGGGCGTGTCATAAACAAGAACTGTATTTTTTCATTCGTCGTAACGTTATTCCGCAGTTTAAACAATCCCGTAAAGTTACATCAATGAAACCTTTGATTGTGACCAAAGTTATATCCGGGATTTATATCGTGCAAATAACATCCGAGAATACTCCCTTGGGTATTACTTTACTTTTACAACTCTCAACGAAAAGCGGATTGAACTCTATTGAAGAAGAAGTTGTAGCCTAGAGGTTGGCGGAGCCTTTTGTGTTGTGGTTTGAAAGTCTGTAGCCATTGTGTGAAAGTATAGCAAATCTCTACGTTCAAAATAAATGCTCCCTCGCATGCAACAGATTACATAATGCGAATTTCCAATAATCGCTCGCATCACAAAGGCCAGAGACTGTTGCAAGAGTAGCAACATAAAATAGGCGGAACATTACCACTCATGACATAGCACCGAGTGACATGTGACGGTGAACTAGTAATGCGGTTTATTCGTAGCTTTTTACGACCGACACTGTAACTGCTCTAGATTTACGGCCGTCTATGTTTACCTTAGATAAAACATTACTTTGTTATTGATAAATTCGTTCAAGTTACTACAATAAAATTGTGAATATTACTTTACTCACAGTTGATCAAAATTTTCAACAATTCGAGCATCGATGCTTAGTCGATATTTAGTAAACATTCGTAATAAATCGCAGTAAAATAATATAACGTTGATCGTAAAGTGAAGGTACAACTTTTATCGTTTAATAGCTCGCGGAAAACATGAAACAGATAATAAAAGCATCGCCACACATCTGGAGCATGCGTCGTTGTTACATTGAAACAAACAAACATTTTGAAGCAAACAATGACATTAAACAAGTAGTTGTCCTTGCGAACAAAAACAAACGAATGTTTAATAAAGCCGGCCCTGTAAACGCTTTTATAGTTCATAGTTCATAGTTCATAGTTTATTTATTGATAACAAATTCGTTACAGGTCAAAGGTAAAGTAAAAATAAATAATACATTGTATAATAAGTAAGTACATATCTATAACTATTGAAAACAATAATTATTAACAGTTCTAATTATTTAATAAACTCGTCAATCCTATAAAAACACTGCTCAACAAGCCAATTTTTTAGCCTATTTTTGAAGGATTGTGTTGTCGTTGCGGTAGTTATGGAGTCTGGGAGACGGTTGTAGGCCGCTGGTCCCAGTATTTGAACCAGCTTCGATGATTTCGTGAGCCTCCGCCTTATTGACTGCAGTTTGTTCGCGTTACGCGTCGGATATCTGTGACTGTCTCCAAGTTTTGCGTACTCGTCTAGGTGATGGTGGACATAGACGGCTGCGTTAAATATGATGAGTGCGGGAACGGTCAGTATTTTTAATGTTTTAAATATTGGGCGAGCAGAAGTGTCCCATCGAGCGCGTACGATCGCCCGCACTGCTCTCTTCTGCATCCTGAACACCCGCTCCCAGTCGGCAGCTCTGCCCCATAGTTCCACGCCATATTGTAGGAGCGAGTGAACAGATGCGAAGTAGCAACATCTAGTCATGCTTGGCTCCAGGGTGGCTGATAGCCGCCACAGGGCAAAGCATGCCCGACCTATCCTCTCGCAGAGATTATTGATGTGCAAGTCCCACTTAAGTCCATCATCCACCATGAAACCTAAAAAAGTCGCCTGCCTAACTTGAGCAATGGCCTCGTTCCCTAGGGATATTTCCATCTGTCCATAGGCGCGGCCTGCCAGGTATAGTAAGTAGTGTTAGCCTAAGTCAACAACAGCAGGCGAAATACCTGTAAAATTCCAACAGTCGTGGTGATGAAGTTGTTAATTTTATCACTAATAATATACCTGATATTTAACTTCTTCGTATGCAACGTAACGTCTATGTCTTCGTATGTAACGTAAATATGCCGCTATTGAAATACCAAAAACCCATAAGACTGTCGTTTTAATTGCGAAACTCTTAATTTTCAAGAAATTTTAAGGCTTATTGAAATGAAAGAAGTCGTAGAATCGCTTTTTGTTCGAAATTGTCATCAAAGCCAGCGCCCGTTGCAAATAGGAGCACAATGAAAACGCGTAACCAAACCAACAGCTGTTCGGTCACAATAGAAAGTCGCGTTTAAAGTTACGCAAACGCCTCCGGCGTGTTTACAAAACACGTTTACATACTCCGTTTCGACTGTTATTTTTAATGGCATAATTCCTTTATTCCATAGTGGCCTGATCTAAACGTCTCTAAACATTTATGGCGGTAGAGTTTGATGAATATGCAACAGATTTCAATTGAGTTACGTAACTTTAGCAGAAGTGCTAATAAGTGCCAAGTTACACAACTTTCGCATAGGCTACCTTCAAAGCAGAGTTCTCTGCTCGAATAGAATTTCTAATCGTAACCTCTCACTCATTATGTAACACAAAGCTTACATTTCAATGCAATAAGTTAAATGAATTCTCTTTCGACTAATGAAACAACATATTTTATATCAGGACATGGTATTTATTGTAAAAAAATAATGTGCCAGCAAGTAAGACATGCCTCACGACATACACAAACAAAATCTTTAAACCTAAGTTTTTCATTTTATAAAATGCAATCACTCGTAAGTTATAGACATTTAGACATAGCTTGCCTACTCTAAAATTGTTAGAAGAATCGTTGAGTTTTACAGCTGCGTCTGGCGCCAAGCCTCGTATAAATCCAAACAACCCCAGGCTCAGCAGTACAAAACAACCGTGTTTGTTCATTTCATTTATAACCCAAAGATATTTCGACATTTATATTACTCCCATGTCGTAATTTATAAAGTTATCATCTTATAACTAGGGGCGTATAGACGATATAAAGGAGCTAAAGCCCCCTTACTTTTAGATAAAAGTATACATTTAATGAAGGTGACGCAATTTCAAGAGTGAATGTAGCGATAAAATCAAACATCCACGAAGAAATGAATCACAGGGTCTCGAATGACATGCATTAAAATCAGAATTTAAGAGCAGATAAGACGATGTAATAACTTCTCGTCTACGCCAAGCCTGTCGTATAGATAAAAAAAATAGTGAAGCAAAACCAATTTATCATGTCGTCCTACGCACGCGCTCCGCAATATAGGTAAGCAAACAAAACATAAAAATCCTTTAAAATAGGATCAGCTCGCAGAGTGTAAAACCCAACGATAGAGACTGCCATCAACTGCACAGTCTACAAATAACTTAGATATTCACAATATCTACATTATGGAACTTTATCTGGTGTGACCCATAACCCTTGGACCCCTAAGAAAGACACATCAAAAATCTCCGTATTCGCCGTTTATCAATAAAAACTTTAATGACATTCATGAATGCTTTTATTAAACAACTATAATTTACAAACGCATCATTTAATGTGTGGTTATTAAGTTAATTATGATTTTGGCAAATGTAAAAGGAACTGGGTTAATGGTAGCAACAAAGTAAAACAATGGTAATAATGCCTCAGTTGATGATAGGCACTCCTGTCGTCACATCACGACTCAAGTTCATCGAGAGAGCACATAGAGAAACCTTAGCTACGTAATTTGATTAATTACAACAATTATGAATAAAAGCAATTGAAAAATAACGTACGTAGTTTAAATCAATGCCGAGAAACGGCATTTCAGAGTACGTGACCAATGGTGGAAATACGTAATTGAATAAAGATCAAAACAGCGTTATTTTCAATAAAAATTATAATAAGCTCGAAGACATGCACGGATTTTTAATGCGGTACGAAAGATGAAAGTGCTTACAATAAGTTACGGGAATTCTAGTTTCAATGATTTTGAAAGTTAGATAGAAAGCGATGAATATTATAACGGTGTTTTCAGAGAAAATTATTTACTTGACGATTCTACATTTCAATTTATGCTTGATGAGTTGAATAGTAATGAGGGGCTAATGGTAGGAGAGAGCAAAGTGTTAAGTAGGAGAGAAAAAAGTAATCAGTGCTATGAAACGGTGCGCGCGAGGCGCCATGCCACCCGGAACGGCGCGCGGTGAAACCCGCGGGAAACCGCAAGGCAGCGCTAGTCGCGACTCGCGAGAACCGTGTCAGTAGTGTGAAACGCTAATTGCACACAGCGAGCAATCGCGCCGCTGCACATCTCTGCAGTCGCTTCTCTCTACTCATTTATGTTATATCCGTTACCGACTTCTTATTTTATAGGTTTGCTTTCATACGTTTTATGTTAGCTAGTATAGTCGCGAGCGTAAGAGAAGAGTGCCAATTAGTAGAGTATGATTTGAAGAAACTTCGTTTTACAATTTGCCAAATTTTCAAAATGGTAAACGGCGAAATGATATACAAACATCCAGATAAAGTTCCCCGACAGTTTCCTACGCTATTGTTATCAATAAATTAATTATAGAAACTACAGGAAACCGAATCGGAGATCTCAATTTTTTAGTGGGCCGTTGAGAAGCTTCGTGCATTTGCCTCGCTGTGAAGATTTGAGTCCAGCTCAAATGGCGAGCGGAATGCTCTCTGGACTTGTTCGACGACACTAATGTTCTACTATCGCGTAACTCTTACAGGAGTACCTCAGACAGTAACTAAGGCTAAATCACAAAGGTTGCGCGAGGGTCCGCCGGCGACGAACGTCGGCGAACATCCCGCATCGGACACATCATCACTCTTTTTGCCATCCGCTTTTACACAAGATTCGGCTCTGTTATCGTTCACTGCACTGTGCACTTTTAGATCATAGCTCGCGATTATGCATTTGTTCACAGCACTTTCACTTTTGTCGGCGAAAAAGGAGCGTCGCTCAGAGCTAGCCGAGGGCGAGGTCGAAAACAACTTAATTTCCAGGTCACGTTGTCCGTTCATTGAAGTGACGATCTCGGAGGATATTTCCAAAGACAGAGGCGAACGTGGTTCCGGTGAGCTAGCTCTTCTGGCCGGTGGGAATAATGAATACAGATTTGGCGCAGAGTAGGCGTCACCACCGTTAGCCTCCCGCCGCTCAGGGACCCTGGACGAAGGGTCGCTCCAGCTGCGTCGTAATGTTGTATCGGCTCCTCGTCTCCCCATGGATCCAACAACTTTCATTGAATCTTCCAATTTAGTGGGTGCGAAATCACCGCACGAATTCTCATCAAGTAGATTCGCTATAGAATGAACATCCCAGATTTGTCCCACAGGATCACAAAGCCGACACTGACACGAACTGACGGCAGATTCCGCAGGAGATGCAGCCTCCGCTACTCCAAACCGAGTGGCTTCCAAAGCTTCTCCCAACGCAGAGACGTGGTAAGATTCGGCCACATGATGATCAGAATACTCCAACACTTTTACGTCCAAGCGATAAGGCAAAGATATATCTCGGCAGTAGGAATCCTCATAAATACCGTGAGACGTCGGTGTAATTCCTGAAACCGCACAATGATCCACTTCACCGAGATCTAAAGTAGTTGATAGATCGTGCGGTACAATATTATTAGGTTTTCTATCCTTTTTGCGTCGTTTACGCGGTTTTATAATCCTGGGCAACATGGTCTCGCCGGAGTTGGTCGATCCGGAGCTTTCATCGCTCGCGACACTGACCGCATCCGTGTTGTTGTTACGTCCGCCTCGAATGAAACGCGGTTGTTGCTGCTGATTCCGCGCCCTATTTCCTTCGGCCGGTTCGCACCTGTCTCTCGGCGCGAGCTCCGTTGGACCAGTTGGACGGTTGTTGCGTTGGTCCGGTGCATTGGTGTATTTTCGTCGATCGTGCCGATTTTGTATAATAAGTGGTGCGCCCTGTGCGTGCATAGCAAGCTTGGATACGGGCGTATTTCGAGTTTGCGGAGGACCTCGACCCGCCATCGATATTAGAGGTGCACCGAGCCATGCACTGTGCGGTACACCATAGGACGGGTAGTAGGGCGGCGGGAAACCCGGTGCGGTGGTGGCATATTGGGGGCGAGCGGGTTCGCGGCGCCCATGGATAGAGCGCTCGCCCGGACTCATCACGTTGAATGGGGAGTTTAACCCATATTCGACAAAGTTCGTTTCACTGTCACGGTAAAAATCCGAAAGGTTCCGCGATGTCGTAATCGTACACTAACATCTGAGGCGCGTGTTGTGTGCGCACGTTCGCTCGCCTCGACAGCCGGCAGAGAACTGGAGTGAATGAGTGCGGCGCGAGTCAGCGGCTGCGGCCGCGATGCCGAGTGGGAGTGCCGCCGCGCCGGCCGCGACACGCGACTGTCGCTCACTCGCCGGCGTTGCACCGGAAAACTTTACAACCCTCCTAATCGTTTTACAATTAACCGGCCGGCGATATTTACTTTCCACGCGGCCTACACATAAAGGTCTGGTGCGTAATCGTTTCGTTGAAGTAAATGGTTATGACTAGGGAGCATTGATGTGCGAGTTTCTATGATTTCAATTAATACGATATTAAATGACCTCGAAACGGTTTTATACAATAAAACCGTTTTAAAAGTGAAAATACTTAACAAAAATCCATAAGGACCAGGATCCAGGTCAAATAAGAACTTACCTGCAACAACACAAATAAAATTCATTATTGCCAGTCACTATCACACCTACGGAGTACATCCTTACTTTAAAAGCGCCCTAAAACGTCTCTAATAAATTGTACGATACGAACAAGCTGTTGGTTTTTAAAGGAATTTTACTGGGCAGTAAAATGTTTTTAAAACTACTCGGCGCGGTGTATGGGTGTTTGTTTATTGAGTTGAACAAATACCGTAGTATTCTACAGAGTCAACACGACAAAACTTAATAAAACAAACATACCGTATATTTTTTATGCCCTTTGGTAAGCAAACTTTTAGATCAAATTCAATACTACAGCCAGCAACTATTAAACTAGTTTTTCTGCTAGTTGAAGTTACCTAGAAATGGTAATATTATCTCCGTCTCTAGTTTTTCAATAAACTTTTCCGTTGGAGCTTAGGGTTGAAATATTCAGTCTTTTATTACTCTGCCGGCGAGAGGGGGGTCTTTGTTACACTCACCAATACAAACGAATAGGTATGACTTCGGTTTTACCAGTTTTTTTAACAGTACACAAAGCTCCCTCTTTGTTTGCAACCCTCTCATACCTCGATGCATAAACAAAACCCCCGATGGCCTTTTCCGGCATACGGGGGCGGGTGAAAGTGAACCTGATGACTCACCTACTCTCTACACACTTCGATTTCGTAAATGTGTCGTCTGCGGTTTAATACCGAAATCTTTAAATATCAGTTCTGCAATTCGACCTTATTGCTTTGTAATAAAGTGTATTATGCATCAAGGGACTGGATGGTTCCATATGTTGATAAATGTACGTGAATTCATTTAGCGTATTCATATAACAAGCGAACTTTCATCGTGCATGAAAGTTTGAAGGCGGTGTGGTTGTGCAACCTCACAAACAAGTTACCACATCTTATTCATTATTATGTAATTACAACCGAATAATAAACAATCTATCTATCTATAAAGAATATACCTACTACTGACCAAGTGGTTTACATCTTTACGATACCAACTGGCACTTAGATAAGGCATTAGGAAATCAATTTGAACATACAATAATAAAACGCGCAAGCGATAAAACAAGTCGATATATTTTGTTAAGGCTTCCACATAAAAAGTATGGAGATAAAAAAACGAGCTATTACGAGATTGATTTGAATGGTCAATCGAGCAGTCACAGGGCCATATCTCATTTTTATCGTCGGCCTTGTCGGCATCAGAGCGGGAATGTTTAAAATTTCCACTAAAAACAGAGAAACTGTCTAGCTTCGTTAAGGGGTCAAAAGGAAAATAAATGATTGCCGAACGTACTGTGTTTTTCAGAACAATAGCAGAGAAAAGGCACAAAAGAAGTACAAGAACTGCAAACGAGACATACCTATTGACAGAAACTTTAAAGCAAACATAGTTTGCAGCTCTAATTGCAAAGTGGAAATATTTACGGAATGGCGCATCTAAGGGTTTTAGTGTATAGAATGGGTATGCTAAGATAAAACTATTGTTGAAAACTCTTGTTTGGCAAAGAAAGTAATATAATTATGGTAATTTATCAGAGGCACAAAAGACATTCTGAATAGCATTAATTAAAACGAAGCTGTTCAAAAGTCAAATGTTCCAACATTATTATTATAATAACCGTATTATGTAAGCAGGCCACATCACGCCAAAACTCGGAACCGATGACATAAGAGATTTCTAATGGAGCGTCAGCCGTTCCACATCCGCATGGCCAGTGCAAACCAGTTCCGTTAAATGGCTTTTTCTTCAAATGTGTAGTCGCGTAATAATGGTAGGCCAAATGGGCCGGACCCACTTTGGGTGTAATTTTTGACCCACCGAGTGATGACATCAGTTTGAAAATTACGAAGTTAAGTGTAACGATCATAGTGCAGGCACGTATTGGACAATACGTGCCTATTATATTTTCAAAATTTAAAATAGTGTTTCTCTGTCGTTTGCGATTGTATTAGTCTACATCTACTTTTTACTGCATGTATGTGGAAACTTGTAATTGGCTCTCCGTATAAAATGTGTGCTTTGCATACGTGATAAATTAATCATAACTAATATTGTACATAGCTGTAAGTTTTCCTAAAATAAATAAAATAAAATAAAATATTCATTATTTCGACTATTATTTTCATGTTTTCACCTACAGAGGCCAGAGGCTGGCAGAATCTGGAACTGCTACGTGTAACAGTAGCACGAAAAAACTATACGAGAGTCTTCTCTTCTGTAGAAAAAAACGTTGTCTAAGGCGCTCATGGTATGCGTGCTGGACGGCAAAATGTGTATTTGGCTTAATAGTGTAACAGACTAACAGTAGCACGTAATAACAGCGGTTAACGCATCTATTCGAGAGCGAGAGTGGACGGTTTGATTTTGTGTTGGCACGCGACGCAGACGCACAGGTCATTGTATCTACGCTTTCACTCATCTAGCGATGCAGGTGTGAGTGCGTCGACCATCAGTTCTATATGCATTCACGCATGGCTTCCCTCATCCCACCCCATCTCAGCATATTCTTCTGTGGCTGTGCTATACAAGGTCTAAATCAGATACCCCCGAATACTGAAACGCAAGTCAGATTTAAGCACGTCTCAAGCGACGAATATTTGACAGATTTTCATTGAAAACTGTCAAATATTCGTCGCTTGAGACGTGCTTAAATCTGAGTTGCGTTTCAGTATTCGGGGGTTAGTCTGTTGTGTTTGTTCCATCGTCATCATTATAAGCCTAAAAAAGCCACTGCTGTTCAGTCACCACGCTAAGCTAATGACATCTATATCGAAAATGATGAAGGGTCTATTTTCTATGTCAGTGACCACATTTCGCTCTTAGCTCCCTTGGTCAAAATGTTTATTTCTTTGATTCTCAACTATCATTCGCCACCTCAATATAACTCTTTTCTTAAACATTATTATCTTTCACACAATATACATCCATTCTTTCTTAGGAGCTAGTACTCTATCCATAGTTTCCTTATACATTATGCAAAAAAGCGCTTACGACTACGAGTTACGATACTGATCTCTGAATCGCACTTGGGCAAATTTATTTATTGCTAAATAAGCGTAACCCTAATCTTAAGATTTGAAGAGGGTTGAGAACGGTAACCTTTTCACTTTTATCTAAGACGCACACAACGACAGCGGCCAGAAAATACAGGTACGAGCAATATTAGATCTATACATTTTATATTAAAGCCAATATCTTTCTGTATGTTCGTTATTTTATTAGTTTTAGGACTGAAATCATCATAACACTTAAAAAATGCGAAAGTCTTTGTCACGTTTTCAGGAAGCAAATCACTGCACCATACGAGATGAAATTTGGCACAAGCTAGCTTGCATTTTGAAGACGCACATTTTCATAAATCTTCAAAACGATCTGGATGATTTTTGTTGCATTCAATAATTACGATCGAAATAGTACAATTTCCTGGAATAAGAATACCATCCATTTACAAGTAGGGTCAACTTTTTTTTTAACGACAAAAACAAAATTGGAAAATCATAAATCCAAATTTAAAAGTAGTGACAAACTTTCGCTTACTCAGCGCCAGTGACAAAGAGACACTCAGTAAGGAATGACAAAGCAGTTCGTGATGTAGTGACAATCAGTCAATAAGCATTCCATGACTTTCGTCATACGGGAGGTGCTAATGCATCACTCGCTTAGTTTTTGCCGCAATGAGTAAAAATGATTACTCGGCCATTTAAATTCGAAAGTTCGTAAATGTAGTATTTGCAAGCTAATTATAGTTATTGACGACTACTTTCCGTTTTCATTCCTTTCGATTTTAATCAGAAGCTCTGCTCCACAAAGAGATAACTACTTTATCTTCTTTAATACAATAAAGTGGATAGATCCCGGGATTAACACACTAGATGGATGCTGTGAGAGGGTGTTAAAGTAAAGGTATGGATTAGGTTTGACATGTTGCTAAACCTAATCTAAAAGGCTGATTATAAGACTTGCGTCCACCTCAGGTACAAAATAAATAGTAGTAATCGCTAGAAATGAAGAAAATTTGAAAGGCGTATATAAAATTTAGGAATCCTCAGGGACCCCGGTTATTCATATTTATGAATAATTCAAATATCTTAAGAATAAAAAAGATTCTAAAGAAACTATTCACACATTTTTATAGACTCTGGAACACAGGAGTCATAGGAGGCTCTATTGTCAAAGTCGAACTAAAAATTAGTTTATTCAGTTGTATCACAAGGATCACTTTGAAACGTCCCAAGTTAGGCGAGTCGAGGTGCCAGTTCCACGCGAACATTATATCTGCATACGTTTTTGACGAAGAAATTATTTCGCGTAGAGCCCTAGCACCAGATAAATAAATAAAACAAGAGGCAAGCTTCAACCGTGAGCAGTTCAGTCAACGCGTGCGGTCCACTATCAAAGGTTTAAAGGCGTCAGATAGGTGTACTGGCATGAGCGGCGATGATACGGTCAGTGTTGGATATTATATTTATACAGGGTGTCATAAGACCAGTGAAAACATAAAGTACTTCAAAACACTGCCCACATCCCCAGTGAAAACATAAAGTACTTCAAAACACTGCCCACATCTATACTAAGCTGAAACGTTTGATTGTTTGTTTGGTTAAACGCGCTAATCTCGGTAACTGCTAGTAGGCTATAAATCGAGATGGCTTTATCTCTAAAGACGTAAAATTTACGAATTTAAAACAATCGTTTAGAAAAATCTTCACGTCGTCATGCAGAGTAACTAAAAATTACTATACCAACCTTCGTAAAGGTACTTTTAACGTTTGGCGGATTAGACCCTTAGTTTTGGAACTGAAGTAATCCAGGGATTTAAGCTGACCCCAACATTTAACTGCGCGAATTTCACTCAAAAAATGATTTTTGCGAGGGTGATCGAGCCCTTCTCTTCTATCTTTTGGAAGAAGTGTTTAACACCCTGTATATTATTTACTAGTAAGAACATAACTTTACATCCAGACGGCAGAGATAAGCCGCAGATACTTGGAATATTACCGAGAATTATGTGCATCGCATACAAAATGCACTCTGTCTATCTCGCTTCTCTTGCATGCTCATTTCTAGCCGATTGACTACCTACTACATGTATAAGCAGCATTCTGCGAGGTTATCATTTGGATGGGCGACTGCTTCCTTGCACTTCTGAGTGCTTCCGCGCTTCGGAAGGCACGTTTGTAGTCGATCCCAGATTTAGCAGTCTTTATGCCATGGCGGAAGCCTTAAAAACCGAAGAGTATCAAACGAAGTTAATTTAACTGGATTATGAAATCTGCTCATTTCTGCTGCTACGGACCTTTGTAAAGTCGTCTTCCTGAACTAACATCAATGTTTGAAACCACTTCCAAGCATAGATCGAACAAGTTCAAAACATGTGTCAAATGCACGAAAGGCGCCTCTTTGTCACACACTTAAAATCCTTTCACTTCTTCCCATGTTAGAGAGAACGAATGACACGATACGAAGAAGTAGATTTGGTAGAACAAACTGAGCCGTGAGGCATGGTAGAGAACTGGTACAAAGCATGGCCTCATTAACCTGGACATAATAAACCTTTTTGTGACAAGCCATGCCCGTACTTTTACCATTTACCGCTTGTTACACATTCATTTGCACATGTATCCGGTGAATGCAGGCGTAAATTGTGCTTCCGATGAGCGGGCGCAAGTCGAACCGTTTGCGATAACCACCCATTGTTTACGGTAATCTTTATGGTGTAAATTGGCGGTTACGCTTCATTTGCTAATCGTATCGACATAAACACGTCTTGAATCGGCATAAACATGTACTTGTTCAAAGTACACGATTACGAGTCATCGTTCGATGAAAAATACAGAATAATGTTGATACTTGATAATGCGTGAAGCGTACAAATTGCATGGCAAACAAGAATTGCACTTGTGACAACTTTATTACAATAGACTGTTCTTTTAAACATTGAATACAGTCAAAGAAAACAACAGAATCAGAGCTATAGCTTTGCATTCGAACAATAGGATGTTCACATAAACAGCGCATTTCATGTTTTGCAGCTGTTGAAAGGGAGAAAGCTGAAAGGGACAGTTTAGAGAGTAGTATTAAGTTATCACCAACATACGAACTTCAATAAATCTTATCCATATATCATCTTATAAAAGTAACCGCAGTGCGCGCGCAAATAGAAAAGTATTATTAATTGCTATGGCGACCGAGACCCGTATGTTTTAGAACGCTACGAGAAATTTAAATAATCAAAGAAACTATCGATAACAAACGCGGCACAAAAGGCAACACTGTTTAGATGCGCTTGCGCCGCGCACAGGGCTAATGGGATTTTGATTGGCGCCGCTCAGAGCCTGCACTTTCACTAACACGTTAAACGTGGTTATGGTTTCTCAAGTCGTCTCGCTTACCCTTCTAAACGTGAAACTACGCGTTTACTTGAACAGCGACAACAGAAGTTGGCAATTGAAAATCACGCAGTCCAGCGCACACCAAAATGACTGCGTATCAAATCGATTACGTACTTTCTCCTTTACTTCTGACGATTAGATGAGTTGAATTCAAATGGCTTTCAAATCTTTAATCCGCATTCACGATGCCGAATGAGTTATGTATGGGTGAAAGGAATAAACCACTTTTACAAAAGGACCAAATTGCGGACATAACTCCCGATAAGTAGTGAAATCCTCACGCATTAGATATAATGGAGGAGGTCGACAATGAAATTGTAACCTAATGCGAAGTTATGCGTTTTCTCGGCACGAGCCAGGTTTACGAGGCAATAAAGCTCGCCTATGACTGGCCAATATTAAGAAACTATCCAGTGGATCCTCATCAGTATTCCATTCAGTCGTAAATCGGCAGATAGTTGTTGCATCTCTGAGATGTCATTATGGAATAGATATATTGAGGCAGGCGGCTGTAAATCAACGAGTACGAATGCAACTTTGTTTTTATTATCGCAAATGAAATATTCATAAGCGTTTAGTACCCAGTTAAATTAAATTGAATAAAACGTTAGGTAGAAACAGTTTTACAAGACACATTCCGAATGTTCTCGTGGGTGTATCTTCTGATATAATTAAAGCAAGGCAGGCAGAACAAAAAAAGCCCAATAAAATGAGCGTCAGTTCTCCGAATACCCAACTAAAATCTACATTAGGAAGCATTATAGGGCGGGTTCGGATCCGGCCAGAAGCAAAACTGGCATTTGAGCCTCGGCCAACTGCCCGGAGCGTTTGGCTACCACCATCCAATTAGTTATTTAGTTTTCCACCAAACAACTTTGAATAAATGGGTTGCGAACCGTTCGGTAGTAACGTTTTTGCTCGTAAAACTTGTTTACTCTGCGACAGCTGACAAAGTTCTACCCAGCTTTGTGGCCGAACAGTTTGCTTTTAATCCTAGTAAACTAGATTACGGAATACGTAAAGCCGAGCTAAGCTTTTTGATGCAGTCAACGAATAGGACATTATTTAGAAAACATTACAGGTAGGCAAACATTTGACTGCTTTCACAGCTCAGTTGGTAGTAGCTCTGACTTCTACGCTGGAGGGCGTGGGTTCGATCCCCACCGAGAACAAATATTTGTGTGGTGAACACAGATGTTTGTTCTCTGTCTGGGTGTTATATTGCATTCTAAGTATGTATTTACAAAAAAAAGCATTTAAGTGTTATATCAGCTACCTGGTTCCCAAGCTCTGCTTAGTTTGGGGCTAGATAGTGTTGTGTGGATTGTCCGCATTATTTATTATTATTAAGCTACTAGCTGCCTGTCCCGGCTTCGCACGGGTGGACATTTATTTTTTAAACACATAATTATAGCCAATGTTACTCAAGGTGAACCTACGTCCAGCAGTGGTCTGATATCAATTGATGATGATGATGAAAGAACATTCTATAGGGTTTAGGAGCACTATTTTCTAGAACATTTTGTCCAAATCTAGAATTCAGAACCGTTTGCATGGGTATATTTGAGGATTCTAGATAATTCTGGATTACTAACGTTTGGGTGGGAGCATTCCGGATGTTAACCGACTTTAAATTTGATTATTCCAGATCATTCTATGTGCATTCTGTTCTCGTCAAAGTCGAGAATTTTCTTAAAAATCCCTAAGCGTTAGAAAGGGATAGACATATATAAGTCCCTACGTGATAGAAAGAGATAGACATAGATTTCGAAACTTTTGCCCCTTATAAATTAATAACAACTAAATATTGAATATAAACTATCCTATCTTTTAAGTCCGACCATATTAAAGGCAGTTGCAAAATTTTATCGATATCCGTTCAGTAGTTTCGGAGTTTATCGCGTTCCAAATTGTGACACGAAAGATTTATATATATAGATTGCATAGCTTCTATCGCGGGCCTTGAGCGTGGGGACCGAATCCAGAAATTCCGTAACGAAAAAAAACCTAACACCCCCCAACTAACGGGATTCTATTGGCCGATTTCACACATATCCTGTCTGCTTATCTATGGAGCTGCTGCAATAAAAGGCGGCTGGATACAATCCACTCACGGTAGGGGTAGGTACTGATTTATTATCCAAGGGGAGATATGGGAAGAATGTCAACAAGCCCACCCCTTCCGCTGACGTTGCAAAAATGTATCAGAGGTAGATTAAATATGTTATCCGTATGAAAATACTCTGAGTCAACGTGTAACATCTTATAGGTATTTCTTTTACACTCCCCATGATATTGTTGTGCTAAGGGCAGACGCGAGATAGGGAGAATTGGATGTCTTAGAGGAGGCCTTTGTCCAGCAGTGGGAAGATATAGGCTAGGGGGAAAAATATCAATATTCGTTATAAAAAAAATCCAACAAACTTAGATCTACTTTTCAATGATGGAAACCGCCGGGAGCTATCACAAAAAATAATAAGTTGAGTTATTTACGCATGCAATTTTAATTTCACGCTACATTCGGTAAACAGATCGTTTATGAAATTGAAAGCTTTGATATAAAACATGAATATTAAAAGATTAGTCTTGCAAGTTGAATCATGCCCGTAAGCAGACGAAGGGCGGACGTTAGACCACAGCTTTGCACAAACAGCTGTACAATAGGCTGGCGGATCTACGCTGCTCAGAAGTGAGCCGTTTGAACGAAATGGCCAATGACTGACGGAAGATTCGCCATTGCTTTCGGTTAACTTCAGACCCGCCAGTCGTATTGTACATAGCGTTCGAGAATCGTCTGCGATACGCACTTTAACAGTTGTAGAATACGGTCAGCGAATATCTAGGCAATCGTGACGTGAACTTAGCTGTGGGACAAAACTGTAATGATCTGTTTTGTGGTAAGACTCTTACGCTTTTTCTTGGTTCAGTAATAAGAACGGAGAAATTGAGAAGACTCTAGCTTGAACATTGTATCAGAATAACGCCTTAAGGCCTGCGCACATCTAGGCGATGGAAATGGCGAACAGTGAAACACTGTCATATATTTTTGTAATATTTGACAGCCTTCTACTGATCGCCATCGCAGATAGCTAAGGTATGCGCAAGGCTTAAAACAATCTCAGTTTTGAATAATCCAAACTTAACCCTTTTCGGATAAGTATTTACGGTTAGGCTGCTTTTGAAAATGAATTACGTGTTTCTATTATCTGCTATGTCAATTTTGTATTTCTATTTTTCAGCTCTAAACCCTATTATCCTTAATCCCAGACACTTTTAAACGTGTCGCTTAAATAATGTGTTATGTCACATTCATGTCAACTAATAATAGCAATGGCAACAGACTTAGCATCTACACTAGAGGAGGAGAGGTAGAGTTCCAATATGAAAAAGGGCATTAACCGTTGAAAGGAGTTAGAAGTTTTGTTTGACAATAGTTCAAGCTCTGTGCATTGAGGCAACAACCGCGCGCCCATTAGATTGACCCAGCTGGCCACTTATCCCGCTGTGATTAGGTGCAGTGCAAGGGCAAACTGACGCCCTTGTCTGACGGGGCGCAGTCTGGAGGTCGCGGATGTACCCTTATTCCGTCCCTAACTCCCAACCACGCCACTTTGTACTCGGCTCACTCGGCTATAGGTATCAATAAGTCTGATCAATCCTATGACATCTAACTTTATAGAGGGCGATCGCCAAGGGCGCTGTGTACCCTGTTTTGAAAGTGAGAATAAGCCGTTGGATTTTATCTTCATAGGCTTATGAAACGTTCGTTCGGCTTACGTAATACAAAATCACCTCTGCTAAGGCGAAAGTTTTCCCTTGTTTGGTAGCGTTGCTGAATGCTTGATATTACAGGGTTTTATCGTTTTCAGTGGCTGAAAGCTGTCTGAAGGATTTTAAAGTTATAATAACAAGCTGCGGTGTATTCATTTAGGTAGGTTAGTAGGGTAGTATTAACAATAATTAGGGCACAGATTTTATTACTGTGTACGACAGCGTGTAATACATTTTTGGGATTTTATTACGACATTTGAACCCACGACCTTCATCTCTTATGTCTATAAATACGAAAGCCGGCTACTTATAGACCACGAGTGTGCTTTTGTGTCTCATCTCAAGGATTTTGAGAAATAAGAGATCCGAGATTTTTTTACAATTTGTTTCGTCGTTTCCTAAACAGAATCTACCAAACGGGTATAGAAAAAAATAACGTATCTTTTTATCTAAAGACCGGCACACATCTAGGCAATGGCAATGGCGATCAGCTGAAACGCTGTCAAATATGAAAGCGATATTTGACAGCGTTCCAGATGATCGCCATCGCCTAGATGTGAGCAGGCCTTTACAGTAGGCGACTGTCGTCACTGATACCTACAGCCATGAGCGTTTTTGTTGTAATTACTTTTCATTGCTCAAAGTAATTAAGTTTGACCAAAAATCATTAAGCCCAGACCACAATGAGTCCAGCACATTACGATCATACTCTGGCTGAATATCAAACCACGATGCTCATACGGTTACGTCTTGCTTCATTTACATAGAAACTAGCAAAAACTAGATACGTGCCCAACATTAGCAAGTAGGTTTTTTGTCGATCGAATTAATGTTGCTATGGAATTGGAGGCTTCCGCTGAAGTTTTTATGATTTATGGTGTAGAAATAAATTTTGAAGAAAATAATGTTGGGGAAAAATTTATGCAGGTAGTTAATGAGTGTAGGTAGTTAATAGACCAAGCTTCGACTGCATAAATATTACCCCATCGAGTACGTATGATACTATGATGTAACAATTAGCGAATTTTTTTGATAAGCTCTTATTATAATAAATTACCATTCCATACCCTGGAAGAACACATAATGTTTTAAACCTTAACCCTTAGAACTTACTAAGTTAAGAAGTAGGTAGCAAGTTGCAGCTCTAAGAGGATTGTGAACATTAAATACGTCTTTTTCAGTAATTCAAAATTTTAAATGTGATAAAAGTAAATTAAATAAAAACATCGAGAAAAAACATCGAGTTTATTATGTTATTATTCGCCACATCAGATTCGCATGCAATGAGGTAAGGCTTACTGTAGTCGGAGCTTGGTCTATAAAATTAATGAATTAGACTTATGGCTGTAATCTCCGAGCTGGTACCAAGAGATCTGAAGGGATATCCCCTTAAGATCTTTTAAGACGTCATACCGACTGAAGATCCTTTTAAAATATATCTAAGAGGATGCCTAAGTAATAGAGTGGGATAAGGGACCCGTTTACTATTTTAGCAATAAGTGTAAAAGTTATAGACAAAAAAATAGATAGATAGAAAATACTTTATTGCTCACAAATACAAAAGAACAAAAAATGGTACATAAAAACTTAACAACTATTTGTAAAAACAATAGGCGGTCTTATCGCTAAACAGCGATCTCTACCAGACAACCGATGGATGGAGAGGACTAATGTTACTTACAAGGGGTAAAATATTTTGACTGAAAATACTGTAGACCTCGCGACCGCATTAAAAGTGAGCAATTTACTGCATTTGGAGCTATTATACTCATCTTGCCGCCTCTCTCATCAAATCTTCACCGATTTTTTATAAGACCAATTTAAAGTTGTTGGATATATCCAGTATAGTAGTGTTTTTGCCACTTTTTAAGGAATTATCCAGTCCAATAAAAAAAATCCCAAGTAGGTATACCTACTTTAAAAAAACTGTGTACCAAGTTTCGTCCAGATCTGTTGAAAAATGCGATCAGTAGGCGAAAGCAGCTAGACAACTGGACAGACAGACAGACAGCCGGACAAAATATTTTTTGTCCAATCGCAAAATTTAGAATTTGAGACGCTTCTCTTGCTCGGTCAATTAAACCGAAAAGTGACGTAAAAAGTTTCCACACATAGTTTGCCCATAGAAGCATGACCGTTATTTGAATAGTACATTGTTCACCGAGAGGAGAAAGTGACCGATTACCGTTGAGGGTGTCTTTAAAACACCCGAGATCGGGAATCGCAGTTTCTCTCGAGTGATACATAGTGCTTTATACTACACCTACAAGGAAAATAAATTCTATGAAAACTGAATCCTCAAACAAACACACAAATTGGAAATGGCGTCTGCAATTTTCACATGTTCTTTTTTCAAATTGTTTATCCTGCCGCCGCAGGGTCGCACTGCCAGCCCGACACCATCCAACACACAGCTAGTGGCCAGTGTCATTTTGCGAACTTTGAGAAAAAACTCACTGTAAAAACTTTTTGGCTTTTGACATTTAGGTTACCGGCGCATAGTCTTACCCAAAATTAAGAAAGAAAAACCACGTAAGAAATGGATTTTCATACACTTTTCTCTCCCGCTTAGATGCGTTTTCTCCCCGCATATTTGTTCGATATGCAATGACGTACTTTCTACCGTAAATTTGATAAAGTATCAAGGTACTTTCCAAGCAGGTGTAGTATAAAATTATATTCAAATCTAGAGAAATATACTTTTCAGACGTGAAATTTCCAAGCACATAACTATAGGTATCAATCAAAGGTATTTCAGAGGATTTCCCTTAGAAATTTAGACCTTATTCACAACAGCATCATCAACAGTGAATTACATAACAGAACCTATTTGGGTTCGAATTCGAGCCCGTAGCCCGTATTTCAAAATTATCGGCTCAATCTACCGAATCTGCGCATCGGAAATTGTGTTTGCCTTGATTGTATCGGAATTGGACGGTGTTTGTTTACTGTATGTTTGGGAGAACACAAACGGTGCAGGTTTCCAACTGTATATTTTGAACTTTTATTAGGTAAGCATATACCTCTAGCTACCAGCCTGTATCAATATGAATGCACATTATTTGAAATAGAAAACATAATCGAATTAAAAAAATGTTACGTAAAAGTAGGACAAAAACCTTCGATTATGATTACAAGCAATAATGCATAAAATTAACTTTAATATTGTGGGAAATCCACACACCACTATCTAGCCCCAAACTAAGCAGAGCTTGTACGATGGGAACCAGATATTTTTTTTGTAAATTATATTTAGAATATAATATACCTAATACCCAGACAGAGAAAAAACATCTATGTTCACCACACAAATATTTGTTCTCGGTGGGAATCAAACCCACGCCCTCCTGCGCTGAAGGCAGAGCTACTACCGCCAAAGCTGTGAGGGCTAACAAAACCACTAGCGGTCACCCATCCAAATGTGGAGCACGCAAAACGCTGCTTACCATAGCTGATTGGTATAGGAATGATCAAGCAAGCTACGCCGCAAGCACTCCGGTACAATACGGAAGGAAGCATGACGTCATCAACTCACCGTATCAATATTACATAGAGTTTAAAGATAGAAAGTCAAAGATATACCCTTATGGCGCGCTTTATAATCAGATTTCTCAAACGTAATATTACAAAACCGGGGTCAGCGCCAATCATGGCATAAACAAACCGTATCCTCAATCGACAATGCAGAGATAACATTTCGCAACTGACGCAGATTAAACAACACTATCTATGGGCTGGTCTTGCGCAAAACGTGACGTCACTGTTCCGGCTTCACTTTCGCGAACACTTTCACCGGAGTCGAGCCCGCGAGACGTGTGTTGTAGGAAACTAACTCTTTGGCCATCTGTGTGGAACTAACCGTACTAACATTGCACTAATCTGTGTAGAATACCGTACTAACTCTTCAATAGTCTGTCGGTCATTGTTATTCTGGTAGTCGCCGATTACCGGTTCCAAATCGGTCCGAACTAAACTAGTGCAATCGCTGTGACTTCGTTTGGAGTTGTTTTCCTTGAATGTTTCAGTAGGGTGGGGAAGTTTCATTTGCCACGCCCTACAGAAACCCCGCAAGGGTGCATTTCGGGAAATCCTATTTAGCGCACCCCTACATCGTAAATTAGGCCCATATTCATAATGTTCGTAAAGCAAGTCTGCTGCCATCTCTATTTGTTGTCATGAAAGTGACAGTGACAAGAGACTTTGATCGAGCCGCTAAACAGCGTTTTTTGATGCAACTAGCTGATGAAACAACACATGATGTTAAGTGATTACCATCGCCTGTAACAAAGCATTGCCCTAGTAAGTCACGCACGTCAGGAACGTGCCCTACGATACACTGCCCTGCATCCATCAACTTGAGGCACGCAGATGTTCAGCCTCACGTGCCAGTAATTTCAGTGAATGGCATTATGAATGACTAGGTCAGTATTTATGATAATTTAGCTTATCCGTTACTGACAGACGAACTTAATACTTTCGAATGATATCGAAAGCTTGAAAGACTTGATTTATTGAGAAACCGGAACGTCTAATTTGTAGAACAGAGCCAATTCACAATTAGCCACAAACCGAGTCATGCCTCAATCACTTGACCCCTTGATGAAATTACATAAGGAACGGGATATTTACCATGATTTAATTTTGTGCGTTTTGACTATATTTCCGATATTTCGGCACAGTTGCATGCAGTTGCAGTCCACGAGTAAAATAAATGTTATTGGCAGACTAATCGATCTACCCTGTAGATTGATTTGTCTGCCAATGATCGTAAATATCCCGCTGTTTATAAAAATAGTGTTAAAACCATTATAGTTTGAAAATATATTAGGACTTCGAGTTTCTTACTAGGGGGTATTATATTCAGATGGGAATCCGTTCTGCAAAGCACAAAGCTCACCTATGTAGTTTAGTTCTTTCAATCTTTTTTATTCTTTTTTGAGACGCAAATAAATTATTTGTAATTCTTTCTTTCGGAAAGTGGCTACCCTTTTAGTGGCCGGCCTTTCTGTGTGTCTACGAAATTAACGCTCCAATTTGAATGCGGTTTATCCATCATCCACATCAACTAAGCCACGTGCTTGATTCATCAATTTGTCTCATAAAAAAACCGTAAAGCTCTACGGTAAATAAACTCAGCAGCCCCCAATCACGTGCTAAAAAGATTTATCTTCTGTCATGTCTAGCTGCGTAGCACGCTTGACATGATTGCTTTTCAATCAGAATCTACTGTTTTATTAATTTACACGCATAGGTTTGCAAAGTCATTGTCCTTTGGCTGAGTTTTCTTTAAAACGAACAAAGAAAATCAGAATTCAATAAAGTCTCTAATGTTTGGGCACCATAGTTCCCACCATCCGTCCCCCAAAAGAGGCCTATATTCAAATTGAGTTTTACCGGTAAGAGACTTCGAACCCCTGGCACAAATACACTACCTACTGGACTTTCTAATTTGTAACGGGCCAGATTTCGCATTATAATCTTATTCAAGCATAAATAAAAATGTATAATATTTTATTCGTAAAAAACTATAAATTTGCATTTGAAAGTGCTCAGAATCGTTCTTCCTTGAAATGTGTACGGGGCCTACGTCCAGCAGTGGACTTCTTCAGGATGATGAAGATAGACTGTAATGAATAAAATTCATATAAACTCGAACATAATCTGGAAAATAGCTGTTATAATAGCCGAATGTCTTCCCTCCAGACACATCGATCGCTTCTCATTGTGCCCGAATGCTCATAAACATTACTGCCCCATTAGAGCGACGAAAGGTCTTCTTGAAGGTCGCCACGAACAATAAACGATAGTACGACGAAACTAGGTACATTTTTGGAGTTCCGTCCGGGAACCCTAATAAGAGAGGAATCAATTTGGTGCTCTGACGTTGGTACAGTTGGTGACAAATAAGATGACCCTTTTCAGTTTTTTAATCCTGCGCACTTTGATCAAAGTCTTTATAACCACTACAGAACAGTTTTTTTTATACAACTAGCTGATGCAATAACCATATGGCTCACTTGATGTTAAGTGCTAACCATCGCCTATAACAAAGCAGTGCCTCGTAGATCACGCACTTCAGGAACGTGCCCTACGATGCACTGCCCAGCGTCCATCAACTTGAGCAATACAGATGTACAGGCTCACGTGCCAGTAATTTCACGTGCACCCACACCCTTCAAACCGAAACACCGCAATGCTGCTTCACGGCAGAATAAATAAATAAATAAATAAAAAAAGATTAAAAAATAAAAAAAGATTTTCCTATATCAAATTAAGATTATATGGAAAACCCCTAAGAAAATGTTTCAAATGTAAACTTTCATTTTTTGTTTTTGGACCGTTGTTATAGTAATTTTTTTATTGAGAAAGCTATAATCCATACTAAATAAAAACTCTGGTTTACTACTTTGTTTGTATTTGTGTGTGCTGAAGTAGCAAAATGGCTAAAAAACCTGAGGAACCCAAGTCTTACTCGCACTTGTCCGTATTTATTTGCACAAAAATAACCCCGCGATATCAGTCCGTGACAATAAATAGATGCCATTGTCTCGCTTCTGCACAATAGCGTTAGAAAGTGTGAGAAAGAGACTGGAACAATGTTCATATTAATTGTTTTCGTTTCTCGCTTCAGATGCGAGGCCGCAATGGAAATACAGACAGACGTCTGGGAAAAATCAGTTCCGTGTTATTTGCTACTAGCGGGATCACGCGCGACTTGGTTTGGGTAAAGACCAGCTATTTTTTTTTTTCGAGCGTGTGTGTTGCCAACCCGCATCATGCTGAGTTTGCTTAATTAAGTTTTTATTTTATGTGTTATACCTACATAATGGTTAGCATTTGTAGACTTGAGAGCACTGGTAGTCTAGTAGTAGCGGCACCGCCTTCCGATCCTAAGGTCGTGCACTATGCCAGTACTTTCAAGCGGTGAAGGAAAATATCGAAATTTGAAAACATCACGCAAAAAGGGCCTGCTGGGATCAAAGAATTTGCCAATATGTTATAATTGTTTTGTCAGCGCGTACAGTCCTACACCCCTCCAACCTTTTTGAAGGCATCGAATTAAAAATCTCCCTATACAAACTTTGACACTAAAGCAAAACTATAGTGTGCAAATTTCCAAAAACAACATTATTTACAGTCTGTATTTATGGTGCCTTCACCCCTGAAAGAGAATGTGCCAAATTTCAGACCCTCTAGGCGTAGTTTCGGTGATTTAGTGATAAGTGAGTCAGTGAATGAATTTCTCCTTTATAAATATAGATTTCATTGTTTTCGCAAGACTTTTTCACGTCCTTTCGTTTGATCTAAGATAAGTGGAGAAACATTAGTCATAAAAATGCTTCTTACATTTCATGGATGTTCGCCGAGTTTGTTGAAGAATGACGCCTATCTTATTTATTTGTTTTCTTCGTACTAATGGGTTCGTTATTTTCACGCATACACTAACTGACCCGGAAGAAAATGAAAGAAACTCGCTGAAAAATTAAGTGAACAAAAAAAGGTACTTCCTTAGACCTTTGTTATAATTCTTCTCATGGCTAGGGTATATTATACACGACAAATAAATCGCTTCTCTTCACCATAGTTGGTAAGTAAAAACCTAGTCATTATGAACCCTACCTAGTAACTAATTTTTAAAGTCTTTTTGTTATCTATCGGATAACAGGAACATTGATTCTGTATTTACTAAAATATGCCGGGAACATCGTCGCGCACAAAATGAAAAACGCGACTAGTAACGCCATCTAGTTTGAATGATTGAAAAACTCTTTTCAGCATGTTACTCTGACAAGCAGGTAGATGGCGCTAGTAGTATCAAAACAAAGGCATACTTCGCTTGAGAAGGCGTCATTGTAAGGAAAGTAGGGACTTACAAGCTTGATTCGAGTCATACATAACTTAACCTAGTTTTTCTTTAGGGCAGCGAGCGCAAAATCTAGAATATTTAATAGTACATGTCATTTACTTTTACATCCTTCATCCCACAAGGTCGTTTTGCAAGATTGTAGGTACTTGTGATACGGACAGCAAATTGTGTTTTACACTTTAGTATGGCATTCTTTTTTTTTTTTTTTTTTTTTTACAATTTATAGGTTTGCGTTTGACCGCTATCTCACCTGCTGTTAAGTGATGATGCGGTCGACGATGTAGCACGCTTACCTAGAAGATACCTATTCACTCTTGGCATGGTAGCCTTCTGCCATTTCAGGCAGCAAAAAGCTGAGTCGAGGCCTATTTGACTTAATAATCTTTGTACCGGACTGGCTGGGACCCAAATCTGTTGGTAGGGCCTAAGTAGGTTCACAGTTAATGTTGTACCTACACTGTCTTTTTGTCTCCAGCTGTCCGTTCTGTGCATGTTTTTTAATGTATTTGTCACGCGAACGCCTATAGGTACAATAAAATATGTAGGTATTTTGTTTCTTTTTCTTTTTTTCTATTTTAGTGCAACTATACACTTTAAGTGGTGTATTTAGCAGACTTACCTTGCAAGTTGTCGAGCATGTATGAAAGCAGCTTGGCGGTACCATTGTTGTCATTGTAAATCGATAGCATCTCCTTGCTGAGAGGGTTCCCTTGGAGACCCAGCATCTGAAGGTGGAACAGCTTCCCTAGCTCGTACGGAAGAACTCGGAGATAGTTGTTGTGTAGGTGTAGTTCTCTGGAACAGAATGGAGGAGTTAGGATTTTTACTGACCAATATATTTTTGCAACTGGCTGATGGAACCAGCATAATTGGCCCATCTGATGTTAAGGGGCCGGCGGAGGGTGAATTTTCATACAAACGTAATACCAAAATTATTACTAGTTTAGGCAGATTTTCACTATATTATTGTAATAACTGTATTTGTAAAGTATTTATCAAGGTTCCTGAATAATTTTGATTTTAAATTACTTACCTCAAATGAAATAAACACAAATCGCATTTTACACATTTTTTTCATTGCAAAATGTGATTGGCGTTAATTTCATTTGAGGTAAGTAATTTAAAATAAAAACTGTTCAGGAACCTAGATAAATACTATAAAAATACAATTATTACAATAATATAGTGAAAATCTGCTTAAATTAGTAATCATTTTGGTATTACGTTTGTATGAAAAACTCGCCCTCCGCCGGCCCCTTAAGTGGTAACCATTGCCTATAACAAGGGATTGCCTCGTAGGTCACGCACGTCAGGAACGTGCCCTACGATGCACTCCCCTGCGTCCATCAACTTGAGGCATGCAGATGTTCAGCCTCACGTGCCAGTAATTTCACCGGCACCTCAAAATCCTTTCACCACACTTGGTTCGAAATAACCAGTGAGACGATAAGAAGATTGACCTAGCGAAGATATCTGTATGACTTAATATTAATTATTTAATGACAACTCTTTATTATACACATATCAAACTAAGTAATATAGTCATCATCATCAGCCTGAAGAAGTCCAGTGCTGGACATAGGCCTCCCCTATACATTTCGAGGAAAAACGCTTTCCCGCGATCTTTAACAATGTCGTCAGTCCATGTGGGTGGGCAAGTTCGGCAAGTTTTATCATGCGCACTTGATGTGCGGGCAGGTTTTTCCGCAAGTAGGCCTCTGGTGGGCCCTTTTTGCGTGACCCTTGACACGTGTTGCTCGAACTTTTTTAGGTTCTACAACACGCCGGTTTCCTCACGATGTTTTCCTTCACCGTTTTGAGAGTACTGGCATAGTGCACATTTTTTCGACAGAAAAACTTATTGGTACACGAGTGGATTTGAACCCACGACCTTCGGATCGGAAGGCGGGGCCACTACCACTAGACCACCAGTGCTCTCCATGTGGGTGGGCGTCCTACGTTCGTTTTCTTTCGGCTTCCGGTTCGTTGTCGCGCCTTTCGAGAGCCTTTATTCTCGGGCGGTTGTAGGTTCTACGCGCTGTATGACCTGCTCATTGCAACTTTAACAGCTATGTCAGTGACATTGGTTCTTCTACGAATTTCCTCATTTCTGATTCACAGCTCAGTTGGTAGAAGCTCTGCCTTCTGCGCTGGACGGCGTGGGTTCGATCCCCACCGAGAACAAATATTTGTCTGGTGAACGCAGATGTATGTTCTCTGTCTGGGTGTTATACCTATTGTATTCTATGTATGTATTTATAAAAAAAAAAAAGTATTCGAGTAATAATATATCAGCTATCTGGTTCCCATAGTACAAGCTCTGCTTAGTTTGGGGCTAGATAGTGTTGTGGATTGTCCGCATTATTTATTTATTTATTTATTGTATCACGTAGTGAAACTTTCAGCATAGCTCTTTCCATAGCTCGTTGTTCAAATTTAAGTTTGTGTATAAGACCAATAGTTAGCGACCACGTCGCTAACTATTGGTTGGTATAAGTCATCATTGGCAACACGCACTGATTATAGACTTTCTCGTCTTGAGGCTCTGCGGTGTCTTCCGACCAGCGACCAGAACGCAGCAATCGCAAACACAATTGGAGTTTTAACAGAGTAGCAGAGTAGTCCCTCAAAAAAAACTTTGAGCTTTGCTAAAAGATATGCGCATAACAGATAATAAAACTATTAGCATCCTATTATTTCTTAAAATAATTATTTTCTGTTGAGGGAAATAATCCGAAATACGAAGTTATTTTTAAAAATCACGTCTTAGATTTGAAATTCACGCCAATTTGTATCGATTCGTCACTTCGCCGAATATTTTTAATTGAATAAATAATACAGGCATTTCCTAAAATAAAAACATTCATAATCTTATCAATCTTAAGATAATTATCTAGGAGCAATGACTTTATATTGTTTTCTTAAGCTGTAGTAAAGAGGAAACGGAAAAATAAGTTTTTCATTTTATAAAAATGTTCTTTTGGTTCTACATCTTTTAAAAATTCTAACAAATATATTTAAAACATTTGATTCGTTTGATTTGGCTACTAGATATTTAATTTTATCGTATCACCATTTTATACCTACATGTATATTGCCCCAAAAGTTATGAGCGGAGTGGGATTTTATATGTTTTTAATAAATAAAAGTTAAAAATAGACAACCACATCGCATATTCATACATAAATAAATAAAGCAAGTTACACCTGATTAGCAGGTCCAATATGCATGAAGTTTACAAACATATGCCAATTCACATATTTATCATAACAGGCCCGGGGTCATTGCCTTCACAAATACCTAGCGTCTTGACATTCGCGTTTATATGAAAGAGAACTGCTAAAGGTATTTAGTGTTTTACCAGTTGGTCTTGTATATTAGAACGGCAAGTCCTACTTGTTGTTATCGTTTCGCCTATTTGTCTCTCTCTATTGTATGGAGAAAAGATGAGACGGCAAAAATACGTTGTTGTCTCATCAATTATCCATACAAAAGAGAGAAACACAGCATGTGTTCATGCAACCACGAAAACAACATTTGGTAGACGAAATGTTGTAAATATACACTGGGACTTGCCCTTCCGAGGTTTTCAAATGCAATACACAATAGTAGAGTCCGCGCAAGATAAGTTTGCGCGTGACAGATGGCGGAAAACATGGATGAATTGGACTGGAAATATATCTACGTCTGACTAAGTGAAGTGGCACCACACTGGAACTTCACTGCTATTATTTTAGACTATATATTTTTTTTTTTTTTTTTTTTTGAAAGGTTCACAAACCAGCCATTACAACAGGATTTCATTGTATTCCAATATATAAATTAAATTGGCTGTACGGCCTTCTAGATGCGAACACAGCATGCATAGGAAACGTTCACATTACAAAAGTACATAATTATACAATAAAGAAAAAGTAAGAAAATTATAAAAATAATAACAATTAAATAATAATAAAAAGTAGCTACAACGCAAAGAAACTCTTAATAGAGGTAACTGATGCACTGAAAATATCGAGCTCGTGACAAATACTATTGTAGGATGAGCACATACGATACAACGGCGTGTGTTGACCGTAAAACCGTTGCTTTGTAAAAGGATCATATAAAAAGACGGTAGGAACGTAGAACTTTGCCGCACACGAGTGAATGTGAAAGATTTCGTAAATAACAAGTACAGTGATGGTACCACGGTCTATTTGTAAATTAATTTGAACGTATGAAAATACATTCGCTGACCCAACAAAAATAATGAACAAGCAAGACTTCTATTTCAGATTTATTTCAGATATTAATCCAATAACAATAAAATAATAAAATAAAACATAACATAAACTTAATTTGCCCTATTGCTGTGTTTATAGGTAGTATTTTCACAGAATATAAACACAAGTAATAGACATTGTGTTCTGTTGGCGACACGTGTTGGGGACACGTATGGGTAAGATTAGATAAAAAAAAAAATTGAAACAAAATAATCTCTTCTACAAAAATTATGTTGAGTCAAAAACCCTGTCAAACGCCTTGGAGATGTCCAGAGATACTGCAAGAGCTATATTAGTGATGTACGAAAAATTTGTTTTATATTTTGACATTATCGTTCAGAATAAGCCAAATTGCCAAATTGTCTCCCTGTTTTGTTCACCAACGTTTTCATTTAATCCTATTTCCCAACAGAATACAGATCGCTCTGTTGTAAGACCTATGAATGTCATGGGCGAACGAAAAACTATTCGATTGTTGGGATAAATAGAGGCATTCTATTTTGCCTGAGTACCAGCTACAGTACATACAAACAATAAAACTGTGCTTCACACAATTTTAAGCATTTATTTTATCCAACTGTGACGAGTTTTATGCACAATTTAGGAGATTTTTTGCCGTTGCTTGCTTTTTCTGTCATACGACAACATAAAGGAATCTCTCCAATGGGTTACATTTGTGAATCTATTTAATTTTATTTGGAACCAGGTGCTTAGTTTAAATTTCACAACCAGATTCTCATCCTATATAATAACTTTAATAATATAGGTAGGTAAAAGAAAAAATGGGCGAAATGTGAGAAAGATGGCATGGAAAAGTAAGGAGTGAATACAGAAATGACGACTGATAGAGACAAATTCTGAACTGTTATGCCGACTCCACATAAAGTAGGATAAGGGCAAGAAGAAGACCACAAATCCCTGTAAATTTAGATATCATGGTTTGAAGTAAAATGTTTAATAATATCTAGTTGAAAAAGTTCTAAAATCTAAATTGTTGCTAATTTCTAAAAATTCAGAAGTTTGAATACCTTCTCTCGGAAAGATCGGAGATAGATCTAATCTTAACCGTATTTATACGCACTAACTACCTAATATATTCTGTCATTAGCATACAAGGTCACTAGTATGCAATTTGAAAACTGACGACTCAACTCTTAGACATATGGGACGAGGTCAGTGACGTGCGATCAGAATTAATTCACCTAAGCTCCGTAATCTCCTTTTATAGACGCTCGAGCACGTACTGAAATGTACCTAACTGACAAAAAGCAACTAAGTAAGCGTTTTCCTTGGAGATGATAAAGTCACAAGTCTTAAAGAACGAGAAACAACTAGAGGAGAGGAAGGCCTTTGCCATACAGTAAGAAACTATAGTTTATCTTAATAATAAAAATACTAAAAACCATTTTATGCATTTTAACCATTTTATCATCATCTTCCTGCCCTTATCCCTCGCATAGTGGGGTCGGCACAACAGGTTTTCTTCTTCCACTCACCTCTCTATCATTCGTCATCTCTGTGCTCACTCCTTTCCCAATATTATCCTCACTTACCACTTGCAAAATTTACCAATTCATCTAATTAAGAAGAAAAATAAAGATTGGCAACAGACTTAGCAGCAAGTTGAATGAGCGCTAAAGAACTAATATGAATAGATATGAGTCGAACAAAACAAAATTAATCACGGCAGTTTTAAACGCTCCTCGTTCAAAATAATCCATGTTAAATAACAATTGAATAAACCTCGATCGAGTTTAACGAAATCCAATTATCTGCCACCACAGGAGAGTGTGATAAAGGGTGCAGAAATCGCTCCGATTTAAAACATTATAATGACAATGATGGATTACTCGTGCCAATCAAATTTGCATAGGGGTGCGACCCCTGCAATGGACTTTAAACATACAGTTATTGCATCTGGGTATGGTCAGTTTTTGGGGTTCCATCGACGGATTCAATAAGTATTAAATTCTAGACTCCCGCGCGACTTTGTTCGCGTAATGAAATTTCAATGCAAACTTTGGCACCCACTTTCAAACGTGAAGGCGAATTTTCCAAAATAGTTTTTGTGGGCGCCTGCAGGGTGTAAGCACTCACAAAAAAATATCTGATTATGTTACGTAGTTCTACTTGTACCTATTTTGAGAATGATCTACATTCGGAACCCTAACATAGCGTGGTGGACCGACACGTCTTGACCAAATGTTTCTATAGAAATATTTGGTTGATTCAAAAGGGATTAAAGGGTTGGTGTGATAATCAGCGATCGGACGAATTATTACGAATAAGTGCTTTGCAAAAGCTTGTAGATTTTGTCATCTTATATAAATATTTAAATGTATAGGTACATATTATGTAAGTAGGCAAGTATTCTTTATAAAAATTAGAAATGACTTATAATTTTAGAATTACTTGAAATAAAGATTCTGGGACAAATGAACAGACCGCTATTAATAGTATTTCTGATATTTTTGTCCATTTCATTCACTGAAAAAATATGGGTATTTTATTGGAAGTTCTTTGAATTCTAATTTCCAGAAATCTTTCCCTGGTGTGTGCCTACATCTCTTACACTCTTAAGGTGGTGTAGGCACCTCACACACTAAGGAACTCTAAGCCTCTTACACTCTCAGGGCAAGGGTTTATTGTTTAGAATATCTTTACCGAAATTCAGATCGGTACACTTGTCGGAGAATTCGTGAATTCGAGAAACTGAGACGAGAGAGAGAGTGAGTGATTTAAGCGACATCTCCTTCATAAAAGATCAGGAGCCTAGAGATTTTCAATGTCCCATACACATTGGCATTGCAAAACCCGGACTTTTTCTACGTTTTCCGTATATCGTAGGTGTCGAGGCTTCCACGATGAGGTCGTTGATAAATTACTCAAGGAAATCTGCCATTCTCTCTTCGAAAAGAAGCAATAAAATAAAATTGCAAAATGATCCGAGATCAGCCGAGAATTAGGCGCCAGTATTATAACTTTTTATAACTACCTTAGTTGAATAAGATCGCCGAGCTCCACGGGAATCGAGCGCAGCTTGTTATTGGATACATCAAGATTGAGCAAGTTGACCAACTGACTGATCTCCGGCGGCAGTCGTTGCAGCGAGTTGTCGTTCAGATATAGCGCGGTGAGGTGCGCGAGTTGGAACAACGGAGGCGCTAGGGCGCGCACACCTCCTGTTACCTGTAATGTGTACGAGGACTGTGAGGGATAGTTTCATACATAATATATCTCTTCTATGAGAAGTTAGCCTACCTTTGTGTAGATTTTAGACTATTTTTAACTTGTAAAATCATCTAAAATCATATAAAAAAATATAGGCTTGGTCACTTGGAACTGGCATCTAGACTCACCTAGCTTTCTACTTATGATTTTGCACAATTGCATTTGCTCAAACCTTCACTGAGGATGTGCCCTATGTATTGCATTGCATCCATCACAGTAAGATTCTTCTTTTGTTGGCTCAATAGTTCTTACGAACCAGGGTGTTGAAATTTTAATGTGTTACAAAAAACCTCCTTTTCCTCCTTTCGTGCACTACTCTGACATGTAAAGTTAAGTGTCATGTGCCTGATATTGCACCAGCACATCCAACATACAGCAACAAGAGCATTGCATCTTGGTTGCTGAGATGTTGGATGTTGTTAAATGAGATGGACAGACATTGACTGTGTGTGTACACAAGGATACGCATCAGACTATACACTGCTAGCTCTGCTCTTATGTCCTTGCAGTAAGCTTCATTTTTCTTTGTTTCTATGTAGCTGGAGCTGTGTCCTACTGTACCTCAAGCGTGGTCCAACCCCCTCTCCGTCCCGATGCCCGCTCGGCCTCCGACATAATGTGGTAGGTACGATTGTTAGACCCCTCATGCTTGTCTTTGTTGCGAGACATACTGTCACCTGAAATATTGTTATAATATCAGATATAATCTGTTTAACCCAAATTCAATAATAAATCAAAGGAAATCCCATGATTAAGTTAAAATCCCACTAATACTAAATCACATTTTTGTGTATAGAGTTCAACCAACAGGGGGCAATCAAAGATTTCATACAGTGTAATAAAAAAATAAGTTATATGTTTAATTATCTTAGAAAAAACCCCAATTCAAAGTGCGTCTGCTTTTTAAGTGTTATTATATTTTTATGGAATGAAATGAAGACTCCAGTATCCGCTGCTTCAGTTAATAACTTGTTTTAGGCATAGGGAAGGCTCATCTTGCCTCTTAACTATTGACACACAAGTTTACATTTCTAACAGCTCAACAAATAATAAAATGAAGAACATTGTTATCTACTACAACTTTTACTTGATGACTCTATTATATTAATTTTATCCATCCTACATGAGGACTTACTTTCTAACAACTATGAACTTTTTATTTACAAATCTACAGGAGAAACTATAGCAAATTTTGTAGACTTTCTTATAATCGTAGGTAAGTAGGTACCTATGTAAACACTGATAATGGTTGTTTTTATACATGAGCTAGGCCAGCTATAACATTGTACACATTTGAAAGGAGCAAATGTACCTCTGTAACACGGCTAGGGGTCATTAGTTGTGTTACGATAGTTGGGCTGGCAATATTATCTTCTTTCGCAAAATAAGTACACAGTTCCATAACCTCAGCCGTTTGACAGAGAAACCTATGAAATGTTAAATAATAACGGTATAGACTATGTTCTAATATTGAAACAAGGTTAAATTCACGGAAATAGCACTCATTTAATTCATTATATGCCACGATTAGCTCGTAAATGCGTAGCATCTTTGTGTACAGCTGACATGAAAGAAGTGATACTACTCATACCAAGCAGAGAATCGGAGCGCCAAACTAAATTGTACATCCAACCATTTGTTCCGTAAATGAATATGCCATAACATTAAACCCACCTTCATCTACTCCTTATAACTTTTAACTACAACTAGGATTATACTATTGGGGAATGGAATCACTGTAAACACACAAAAGCAAAGCACAAACTTGACAAACAACCACACAATCCGTCCATCCATTTCATTTACCGACTGCAGAGACATTCATGATTCGACACTTGCGGAAAATTCCAGAACTTTTAGCTGTCTGTCTTGTGGCATTTACTAATGTCAAACATATTTTGGCAGTGACAGCTTTAAATTTTGACATTGACATTTCTGAGCTTGACTCATGTTAGGGTAGGTCCAAACATAGGTAGTGTTCTTTGCCCATGCGACTAAGGAAAGAGAGTATTATATTCCTTGTTAGGGAACCAAACCAAAAAGGTGTTCTGTGTGTCTGAATGTTTAAATAATATGTTCATTGTCTGGGAAAGCCCTTGCTTTTATGTAAAAAAGTTTATTTATACATGAAGAGTAATTAATTACTAACAATTAATTACCTACATTTAATTGCTTTTATAATAATAAATCACTAAATAATACAACTTAATAATTATAACACAATAGGAAGGTACATAACAAGAGACCTAGTTAAAATAGATTCAATAAAAAAATAATATAAAAAATAATTTAGCGTACATAATGGAGGTAGGTCCCTCAAGAACCGGGCTAACTAAACTATCTGGGTTTCGGTTCATATCGCCAATCTTTTGAATAGGGGGTTGGTGTCTAATAGGCAAATCTCAGCGAAGGCACAGAATAATATGTTACTAATTGAAGTTAAGGTAATAAAAGATTATTGCTTGCGCAAGTTCAAGGTGAGCGTCCGTCGATGGATAATTTATTTGTTTTTATCTCACTATTGCAGCATAACAGCAATAAATTTTATTCAAATAAAACCCAACAATACTGCATTCGAATAAAATAATTATGGTATTGGCTTAGAGCAACAGTAGCAAAATAAATACAGTGCCTATTGTTATGATAATACATTCCATGTAGTGCGAATTGCGTTAAGAGTCCCACGCAAGGTAGTAAAATGTAAAAAAAAAAACCATAAAGGCATGGATAAGTGCTATCATGCCTTTATGATTTGTGTTGCAGGAAGTAACACCTCTTCCAAACATGAAAATACAAATATAAAAATAATAATAAAAAACTATCCCTAGGGTTTTACAAATAGTTACATACATAATAATATATTCTATGAATAGAATAGAATAGAAAATTCTTTATTGCACACCTTAAAACTAACAATGGAAAAACAAGTAGGTACTTATCAATAATAAAACACACACTAATGTACAATGGGCGGTCATATCGCTGTAGAGCGATCTCTTCCAGACAATCTTTGGATGGAGAGAAGCGTATAATAAGATGGATATTAATAATATACATAATTAAAATACATATTATTATAAAAATTGAACATAAAATTAAGAGAAATGCATATAGAGAGCACAGCATGTTTATTATATTTGTTGAACTTGTTGGTTTGGGTGTGTGTCATTTCATTCACATTTTGGAAGTGTCTCTCGCGCAAACTATTCAGTTTAGAAAAAAAAATATTTATAACCTCAATCAATACCATTTTTAAGGACTTAATATATCCATAGAATACCCCACAAGTATGGGTTTGTTAAAAAAAATGAATTTTAGTCTTATGTGTGGGGAACCTTCAAAGTTCATTGTTTTTTTCTTTTTTTGTGTGAAAATCGTAATGCGGTTACTTACCAAGGTTTAACAGTAATAGATCTTAAAGTTTCGGAAAAAAGTTGCTGTGACATACGGATGGACAGACAGACAGACATGAGGAAGCCATAGGGGTTCCGTTTTTGCCATTTGGCTACGGAACCCTGACTAGGTATTTATTCAACTTTATTTTTATAAATAAACAGGATGTAGGTATTTTATCGTGATAGGAACCCTCTACATAGTGAGTAGGTACTTACCTACTCATTGATTAATCATAATACCAAATGAGGTACCTACCTGAACACAATGTGTAGGTAAGTTATGTAGGTACCTACTTATACCACGGCCTAAAACATCATTTCAGTTAGTGATTCCGTTGGATTTTACAGACATTTAATAGTAAAAAAAACCTGGTTATTACTGTTTATATAGTAGAGCACCTACTTAGATAGTACTTTATTAAATAAGTACGTACCTAACTGAGTGTGAATGAATAGGTAAAATATTATAAAAATGGTGGAAATCAGTAAATTTATGTGTAATAGTAACTATGAGTTGATCCAGAGTCCATGTTCTAAGCTGGTACATCCATGGACAGACAGCTGCACAGAAGCACTAAAAACTATGTTAATCAAGTGCAGTTTTGGGGCATTCAAGTTCTATGCATCGATACAAGCGGCACTTCTCGTAAGTAACATAACACTACCACTTATTAAACTTACTTACAGGGCCGGATTAACTCAATCGGGGGCCCTAGGCTAGGCAAGCATTACCGGATGCTTCTAATGGAGAATATCACGAATGAAACGTCTTTGTTGGTGCTTGGCCCACATCGACTCAGCCCCCGTGAGCCCCCCTAATCCACCTTAAGGATAATCTGACGCTGTCTACTTACTAGCAACTCGCTATCTACTTAGGTACCTATCTGCTTAGTTGTGATAGGTACGTACATACTAAGTACATACGTCACCGAGTTTATAGACCTCTTTTGCACACCAAAAGTGAGCCGTTTGTAGCATTTTGGCGAGCTGTTCTGCTCATCATTTATTCATCTATTTTGTGAGACCAACTCAATGAAGTTACTGCCTTCAAAATAAAAAAAGTATCATCAAAATCAGATCTCATCATCGTCATCATTTTCAGCCTGACTGCAGTCCGTTGCCCGTCTCCGAATTTCAACTTTTAGAATTCGTCACGAATTTCTTGCAGGCGTTATATCTCATAAGACGGATTTAATCAGTAGTCCCTTCTTTGATCCTTGTTGGACGAAGTTCATGCATACCTAATACCTTCCCCTCAAAAATCTAAAGCTCCTGCCAGATCACCAACTGATGACTAATAACCACCTGGGTAGGTATGACTGAGTGGGGATATCACCTGCATCAACAGTTGGAAAACTCGAAATAAATTAGGGCTCGCTCGCCAGTGATTTCTTTCTTCTTTTGCAAGTGTCGCCAGTTTCCTGCTTTTCAACAGCTCATAGGCTAGTTAAGGGCCTACCTTGGTTTCTCTCTCATACTGTAACGTAATTGAATCATGTTGTGTGTACTGTACGTTCGGATCTGCTTCTTTTTATAATCCTTGTAAAATTCCTGAAATTTAACTCAACAACTGAACGAGGGTTTCTTTTTAGTCTGCAAACCTATTTAACTGACTACTTACTGCTCTAAAACTGGTGAGATGTTCTGGCTTTACGTAACTTGCTGAAAAAAAGCAATGGAAGACGAAGTAGTATGGCCTTAAGACTTTAGCTAGGCCAGGAATGGTATTAAAAAACTGTTTGATTGACATTTGACTTGACAATCTTGAAATTATTTATTTTCGATTTTGGGTTTCGTTTCGGTTCGGTGGGGTTGTTGATCTCGTCTCGTTTCACTTTTCAGCTGAGCGAGATTTTTACTAAATTTATTTACTCAGGGCTAACTAGAACTTCCTATCGTGTCTGCCTGTGTAGAATTTTATTTTCTAAGTTACTTATCTGAAAATGGTGGAGGCGAGTAAATTATGGTTCGAGAGAACATGCAGCGGATCAGACTGTCGGGATCTCATCCATCCGTGGACAGCAAAGTGCTCTGATGCCAATGCTGCTATGCTGCTGAGCTGCGTGAAGGGCGCTTATAAATTTTATGCTATGGTGTATCTTGTAAGTATAAGTCCACAGCTCCCAAGGAAAGGAGAAACTTATCTTAAGGTGATATCAGACGGTTCACTCGAATGATTGTTCACTCGAGTGAATGCTTCATTTTTTTTTCATTCTATGTTCACACGGCTTAGATGAAATGATACAGAAATGAACATTCATTGTTCTTTCTTATAAATATGTCATCGAATGAAGTCGTACGTCTTGGAATTAACTTCGTCGACAACGTGATGTCCGTCGGCTACAGGACTCGAAACAAAATGGCCGCATCCGAATGAACGTTCTCTCAGTGTTCAGACCTTTCATTTCTCGTTCATTCGGAGTGGGAATGAAAGATACCGGATGCCAATATCCAACACTGTTGGATCGGTTCACTAATGAATTCATTCGGCACTCGTGTTTCATTTTTTGTTCAGACATTTCATTTCGAGTGAAATGTACCGAATGAAAGGTAAAAATGAACAAAAAATGAACCGTCTGATATCACCTTTACTAACATACCTTCTTAGTTGTCTTTAGGAAGATCCATGCTGCAGAGTCCTTTAAAAAAAGGGAAACTTTTAATATAATTGTTTGGTTTTCGTGGGAAACATAATAATTATTAATAAAGTTTCCTTCTATGTATAGGATGAAGCATGAATTAGTATGTAACGGTACAATGTCCTCATCAAATTTTAGTACTTTTACAAAAAGGTTAATGAACTTTATTTTTGGTTTCAGATACAAATACTAATGAGAGGGAAAAAATTGGGAAAGAAAGAGATGCTTGAACAGTTTAAGTTGTACTTGAAGTCTGGGATATTTGGGCTAACGGTTGGAAGCTCTTTTGTCACATTAAACTGTATATTCCGGTATGTACCCCCTTCATAGAAAATACACTACAAAAATCTATACCTTCCTTGAAATGAAATGAAATGAAATGATTTATTGATTGCTTGAAGAATGGTTGTGTACAGGTCTTAAACTAATTGTGTTCACACTCCTCACCGCTTAACTCGGCATGCAAAAATAGAAATAACATAATTTGGTAAGTACATAACAAAATTAAAAAAGAAATAATTGGATGGCAATGTCAAAAAATAATTAAGTATTATGTTGATATGTCAAAGTAAAGCTAAGTTCAAAAAATTGTGAGTAAAAATTAAACATGAAAAAATAATAATAACATAATTATCATAAAGAATACAAAAGTTACTTATAGTCTAAAAACTCTTTTTCATTGCTCATACTCTGAAAGTAGGTCTGAAGTTGCCTGAGGGGCCTAATTGAAAGTAAAACTTTCAGCCCTAGGGAGAATCGCTTTCTACTGACAGCTGTCAAATTATAAAAAAATTCCAACTTTTTATTCAGCAAGTAGGTTGGAAACCCATTACAACGGTAAGAAGTTTAAAAAGCCTTTTTAGAGCGCAATGTAAAATTTAAATTTAAATAACATAAAGATAGTATTAAATAAATAATATATCTTCTAAATTACTTGATTAATATATAGCTTCAACTATTTATTTAAAATAACATAGATTTGAGCAAACAATTTACCATTTTTTAAATTATGAAAATAAAAATAATGGCTGTATAATGCTGGCGAGCCGAAGCCGAAGGCCCGCCAGAGAAAAAGAAAAAAAAAACCGGGATGGCGGCAATTCATCTTCATTTTCACTATTTTTTTTTTATGTTTTTATTTTTACTTTCCTTGTATTCGTAATGAAAAGCACAGTGTTTACCTCGGGTGAAAGTCTTTTAAGTCCCTCAAGCTCCATTGGCGCCCTCGCTACGCTCTGGCGCCAAACCCGTCTCGGGACTCAAAAAACGTGACTTTCAACACTCAGGTAACAATGTACTATAACACTATAAAAAGAGTTTTCAGTTAAAAACTGTTTAAGTTTTCTTAGGAACATTCTCATTGGAAGCTCAACTATGTCTTTTGGGATTTTATTATAAATATGTCCACACATTACAAAACTGTTTTTATGATAGAATAATATCTGGGTCTCTCACAGTCCTCGGGTAGATATCTCGAGCTTTCGTAAAAAGATTGTGTTGTTCCCTGACAAATTTAGCCGCTTCCAAAACATACATACTAGGCAGTGTTAATAACTTGAGGTTAACAAATATTGGCTTACAAGACTCCCAAGGCGGTACCTTCGGCAAGTAAGTTCGGCAAGTTTATCATGCGCACTTGATGTGTGGGCAGGTTTTTCCGCAAGTAGGCCGCTGGTGGGCCCTTTTTGTATAACCCTTGATACGTGTTGCTCGAACTTTATTAGGTTCTACAACACGCCGGTTTCCTCACGATGTTTTCCTTCACCGTTTTGAGAGTACTGGCATAGTGCAAATAAATTTTTCGATAGAAAAACTCATTGGTATACATTTGGATTTGAACCCACGACCTTCGGATCGGAAGGCCGCTACCACTAGACCACCAGTGCTCTCACCTTCCTTACCTAAAAGGTTCTTCAAAAAGGCTTATTGTATCAAGTAAGTACACCACTGTACTCAAACCAGTACACTGTATACACACATTTCTCATTGGGGTCCACTGGGCGCAATAAGCTTTTAACTTCGTGCTAAAGTATACTTAGGTGCCACTTTGCTCTGGTTCTGTAAAAATGTATTATATTCTGTTAGTGAACTCTGTTCTTTGAGAAATAAATAATCTTTAAATCTTATACCTTTAAACGAGAAAATCTTGTATATATTTAGGATCTCGGAAACTGCGCCAACGATGTTCATGAAATTATGTATACAGAGGGTTTCGGGGGCGATAAATCGATCTAGCTAGGATTCATTTTAAGAAAATGAGTCTGTTCGTTAAAAAAAATACTAAAAAGATAAACTGAATATGTGACTGCTCCGCTCTATTGACGATTGTGAGCAACTAACTGCAAGCATGTCTAGCAGATGGCGTTGTTCAGTAAGAATAAAACAGTAAAGATAATAATATGATTCTTATGATTTCTAAAAAATAAAAATTAACGAAAAAAATTCCGAGCAAAGCTCGGTTACCAACTAGTTGAAATAAACGCAGCATGAAAAATTCCATATATGTTAAGTATGCTTTCCTATCAAACAAAATCCTATTTACCAAAAGAAAAACACTCTATTTTTAATACTGTGGTAATTTTAACAGTTCTCAAAAGCACACCGAGGCAACCATGGTACTACATCCTCAAATTTGCTGCGGTTGGAACATGCTAGACTCCAATAAGACCATATTATATGTTCCTCACAACGTTTGTCTTCACGGTTTGAGAGTATTTGCATACTGCATATACATTTTCTAGAAAACTCATCGGTGCACAACTTATTTTGCCCCTAGGCAGCTGTTCTTCAGTCAATTCTCCTACTACACCACAGTGCTGCTGCCATGTACCATAAGTGGCCTAGCAGTTTACTTCGAGCCACCTTACAGGAGAGTTATGGTGGTCAACCTGTTTGTAAACTTGGTAAGTTTCTGGCTTAACTCATATTCTTTCTTTAGTTGTTGGCCTAGCAGGCCTCCTAATTGACCAACGATTGTACGATCAAACGATACGTTTTCATCGCACGAGATTAAACACACACATTTGTTTGAGAGTGTCCTAATTGAAGCTTGAAGTCATCGTACGATAAAGCATACACAGTTACATCGTACGATGAAATCGCAACGCACCATCGCGCGATCGATAGCCAAATAAAACGACCCCTGTTGCCATCTCTATTTGTTGACATGAAAATGACAGAGACAGGGTTATCTTAGCAAGGCAGGATGTGGCAGGTGACAGGGGTTTTTAATTCATATTTTTTTTATTGTTTTGAAGGGGTTGGCATTTATCAACTGGAAATATCTTTGTGATATTCAGGATTATGAAGATGCATTAGGTACTAAGTATTTATTTCATTTGTAATCAGATTATGTACTTCCCGCAATCTATTTTGTTTGTTTCCATTATATAATAATCATGTTGTTTAATCGTTAATTTATTATCTATCTAACTTATTATCTGGGTTTTAAAGACAAACACCAATGCTTCAACCCTATATACTAGCATGATTACTTCAAAAATCCTTCAAAAATCTGTTTGGGTGTTTTATTGTATTTTAAGCATGTATTTACAAAAAAAATGTATATAAGTATCATATCAGCTATCTATAGTTCCCATAGCACAAGCTCTGCTTAATTGGAACCAGAGTGATGTGCGGATTGTGCACAATATTTCTTTATTAAGCTATTTTAGAAAAAACATGACAATTAATTAAATTAAAATATAAAGGTAGGCACAGAACGGCACGTTTTAGGGTCCGTTCACACAGACTGGGTCGTATACGCTTGGAGTTGGTCGGAGCGGAGCCGCCAACTATTTCACATAGACCGGCTGGAAGCGATCTGAAAGCGGATACGCTCGCAGCCGACGAGAAAAGTACGCGATCGGAGCCGGTCAGCTCCTCTTGTTATTTCACACCAAGCGCGTTCAAGCAGTCTTAATGACAAAAGCAGTGCAGATACAAAAATAAATCTTACTACAAATACTAAAACCTCTGTTTTCAACGTGATAAAAATCTGCTCTCCTCTCCGAGCCGGTCTGTGTGAACGGACCCTTAGCCAGTTGTAGGTATATACTAGCGTCACGTTTTAAAAACTCCGAACAAAAACTGGGGATATGCGCGCAACAAAAAAGGTCAGCGCATATTAAACAGTGACCTTTATACGATGCAGATGTATGAAGACATTACAGTCTGTAGGTTTTATACCTTCATTGTAAATTTTAATTATTGAGGCCAGAGTTGTAATAATGAACTGTAATAAACACTTTACAGCCTGTTATGTCTCTAATGCTAATCATAAAGAAGAATAATAAACTTAAAATGCCAATATTGGACACAAGTCTAACCGGTCTTCATATTGCCAATTGATATTAATACGCACGAAGAACAGAATAAAACTTTTGTCCTACACCACAGTACACAAAAACAATGTCCGATCTCCGACGATATTGTTAAGATCGCGGGAAGTCGATGGATGGAAAGGGCTCAGAATCGTTCTTCCTGGAAATGTGTAGGGGAGGCCTATGTCCAGCAGTGTACTTCTTCAGGCTGATAATGATGATGATGTCCAATCTAATAAATCGTAGAATTGGTAAGTTGAAGTGGCAATACGTCGTATAGCTCACAGAAACGACAACCGCTGGGGAATAAAGGTTCTCCAATGGCGATCACGAACCGAAAGGCGAAACAAAGGACCCGTTGGACCGTTGACATTGTTAAGATCGCGGGAAGTCTGTGGATGGAGAGGTCTCGGAATTGTTCTTCTTTGAAATCTATAGGGGAGGCCTTTGACCAGCAGTGGATTTCTTCATGTATGTAGGGGAGACCGGGGCAAAATGGGATAGTTAAGAGAAAGAAAATCATACAAGGAAAATTAAACACTTTATTTTAAAAACAATTACTTAGCTAGCAACATTAACTAATCAACGACATATATTTAAATGGTTTTAACGGCTAAATCACATATTTTATTGGTAATTAGGAACAATAAAAATTATGATAAATATCCCATTTTGCCCCATGACCGGGGCAAAATGGGATGTGGCATGGGGCAAAACGAGCACATACTTAGTCAGGCTAGCAACGTTCACAAATATGTGGTTCGTCACCCTCTTCATCAAAACCAGCGCAAGAATCGTGAGCCCACCTTAGGAATACTACAAAAATGACCCATCCTTCTGATGACTGAGAATATATCTTATATTATCTTCTCCATCTTCGGATGAATCAGTTTCAGACTCACCAATCCCCGTTAACGGGGATTGTCAACGGGGATTAGTGGAATAAGCCATTTGTTTTACGTCTTTTTGTTTTTCTTTTGTAATGGCAAACCATGTTAACTGAAAAAAAAAATATCCACTTAGTTTGCACTCAGTTTGGCAAAGACGGCAAATAACCTGTAGCCACAAAAGCTAGCAAAGGGGGTGGAGGGGGGTGGCTTGTTGGGACCAAAACCCCGATTCCAAAATGAACGAATATCACAAATAAATCCTACAAATACCTTCAACTTACATCTTGTTGACGGGGCAAGACTGGATATCCCGTTATGCCCCGATTGTTTTGCCCCGTAAACATGATTTTACAAACCAATCAAAAATTTCTAACCTAAAAGAATTGGAGGTTACAAACACTACCCAATATCAAACTTAATACACCTGCTACCTACTTTTGATTGAAAATACATTAAAAACGTGCTTACTTACCTCATACCCAATCAATGATTGCACCAAAATATCGTAACAACATCAACACATTTTGTTTTTGCCCAAAGTTTTGTCAACCAAGTGAACAAACACTTTTGAGCGCACTGACTGACGTGAGCCGTCTTAAGTTCTTTCAAATGGCACATGCGGCGGTTCATTCGCGTGTTCGAGACACGTACACTAGCGAACATCCCGTCTTGCCCCGAGCCTCGTTTTGCCCCGGTCTCCCCTACCTTACCTACTGTGAGGCCAATTTGTGACTGCCTTCACAGCTCAGTTGGTAGTAACTCTGCCTTCTGCGCTGGGTTCGATCCCCACCGACAACAAATATTTGTGTGGTGAACATAGATGTTTGTTCTCTGTCTGGGTGTTATACAGGGTTATTCATTATTAGCTGCAAATACTCAGGAATTAGGTTCAACAAATAAAATAAAAAATATTTATGAAATGATTTTTTTTAAGTTTTGTTATGAAAGTCCCGAGAAAATCAATAAAGGAATCATTGGCGCCTGACCTATTTCAACCTTTGATCCGCGCCCGCGCGCCGTGACTGACACTCTGCGTTCAGTCACCGCCTGGGTGGGTCATCGTCCTGTTCTCCGTGGCAATCATTATGCAATAATCGTAAAGAAATTAATAAAAATAAAATTTTGATACAAAAACTTGTTTTTTTTTTTTATCAAATTTAAAAAAAACAATTTCATAAATATTTTTTATTCTATTTGTTGAACCTAATTCCTGAGTATTTGCAGTTAATAATGAATAACCCTGTATTGTATTCTATGTATGTATTTACGTAAAAAAGTATTGAAGTATTATATCGGCTATCTGGTTCCCATAGCTCTGCTTAGTTTGGGGCTAGATAGTGTTGTGTGGATTGTCCGCATTATTTATTTATTTATTATTTAATACACATACACATTACTTATATTCCAGGTATTCGAGTACTGGCTGAGAACTTTGCAGATGAAAGGATGGCTCCGACTCACTCCGAGCAAAGACACTCTTCTCTTCATGATGAGTAGTGCTGTCTTCTTCTATCTCACCAGGCTGGAGCGAGAGAACGAAAAACGAACACCCATCTTTTGGTTAGTATTTGCGCTGTCACGTTTTAAGATCGACTTTTGAAAACAGCCTCTGAGGCGCACTTAAAATCCTTTCACCACAAAAATAGTTTTGAAAGAAAGTGACACGACAAGAAGTGCTTTCAAATGGTGGTGGGAAAAAACATCCTTGTATCTGGCGCAGCGCATTAGCATTTCTATTCATCGTGGCAATGCCGCTAGCGTTTTGGGGTCGCATCCTTTCACTGATTCGAATCCATTGAGCTATCTCTAGATCGTTTGTAACGGTCTGCAGATAGCTCAACTGTTTTTTGTGTATTTTGTACATGTTGTAAATATTTGTATAACTTTATGAATTTATAAATTTTAGATTTGTATTTATAAATTTTATGTGCACTACCCGTTAAGAATGTCTGAATTACACAAAGGTTAACTGGAGGAGAATGCTCTCTAGCATTCAGTTCGTCTATGTATAGTGGCGGAATGAAAATGTTCGTCGATTTTCAACTTGATTTGTTCAACGCATCACGATCACATACTACCTTTTGAAACTGAATAGACAGAATACACCGATAAGTTAACGTCACAAATTATGTCAAAATGTGTTCATGATCAAAGGCACTGGTGCAAGCGAAAACCGACTCTAAGGTGACGAACATTTTCATTTCATACCGCGACTGTACGATGCAACTTTTATTTTGATGCATTAAATAATTTTCTGATCTGCGAAATGCAGCTGGCAAGCACTGGAGAAGAACAGCCGCAAACCGGGCTCAGTGGCGCGTCTTGGGAGAGACCCCAGCAGTGGACTCATATAGGTTGATGATGATGATGATGAAAGAATTTTCCATCTATCTATCTATAATTGTAAGTTTATTTGTGTAAATAAATAGTTATTATATAATTAAATTGCTTAGGTTCTTCACCCCGCCTCGTGTTTCCAAAGAAGTTGGTGACCCAGTAAAAGGCATTGAAGGCAAGAGCGTCGCTTGCCCTCATAAAGGCACCTGTAAACAGTACATCATGAAGGTATGATCATTGTAATACGCATGGTAATGAATGTAACAGAGACTTTTCTTCATTAGAATTATCTTCAACTAGCGGCCTGTCCCGGCTTCGCACGGGTGGACATTATCGTGTATTTTTATATCAATGGTCATCTAAATATATAAAACTCTTTCGTTACTGACTGACTGACTGACTGACTGACTGACAATCAACGCACAGCCTAAACCGTTAGTCCTAGAAGCATGAAACTTGGAGGGTATGTTCCTCTTATAACGTAGAGGTGTACTAAGAAGGGAAATCGGAAAATTATTTCCCGAAGAGGAGAAAAAGGGGAAAAATGGTTTAAAGAAAAATCAACGCACAGCCTAAACCATTAGTCCTAGAAGCATGAAACTTGGAAGATGTGTTGCTCTTATAGAGCAAAGGTGCATTAAGAAAGAAAATTGGAAAATTATTTACCTAAAAAAAGAAAAAAAAGGAAAAAAGTTTCATGAAAATTCACAAAAAATTGCTTTACAAAATACGCAAAAAATACAGTAAAAAAAAATCTGCTACCGCAGCATCTGTCACCAAATTTGAATACACACAAAAGTTTACATTAACCCCACCGTAACCACTAAGACAAAATCGCGGAAAACACCTATCGTACCGAAACTAAACACCGCACCGCTTCAAAAAACGGCTAAAGTACATGCTCAAAACTATGGTTACCAGCTGGTCATGTCAAATTAAAAAAATCTGATTCGATTATACACCAACACGCAGACGAAACCCTAAATTAGCCACTAATATAACATAAAATCACAAGAAATTGCTTTACAAAATACGCAAAAAAAACCATTAAAAAATTTTCAGCTACCGCAGCATATGTCACCAGGTTTGAATACACACAAAGGTTTACAAAAAAACCAATGATAACCACTTAGACAAAATTGCGGGAATCATCTATCATACTTAAACTAAACACCGCTGAAAAAAATCGGGTACAACAGCACCTGTCTTCAAATTCAAATACACTCTAAAGTACATGCTCAAAACTATAGTAACCAGCAGTTGGTCATGTCAAATTAAAAATTCAGATTCGATTATACACCAACATGCATACGAAACCCCAAATAAGCCACTAATATAACAAAAAATCACATAAAATAGCTTTACAAAATACGCAAAAAAAAACATTAAAAAATTTTCAGCTACCGCAGCATCTGTCACCAGGTTTGAATACACACAAAAGTTTACAATAAAACCAAAGATAACCACTTAGACAAAATTGCGGGAATTATCTATCAAACTTAAACTAAACACCTCTGAAAGAAATCGGCTACAACAGCACTCGCCTTCAAATTCAAAGACACTCTAAAGTACATGCTCAAAACTATGGTAACCAGCAGTTGGTCATGTCAAATTAAAAATTCAGATTCGATTATACACCAACATGCATACGAAACCCCAAATAAGCCACTAATATAACATAAAATCACAAAAAATAGCTTTACAAAATACGCAAAAAAAACATTAAAAAATTTTCAGCTACCGCAGCATTTGTCACCAGGTTTTAATACACACAAATGTTTACAAAAAAACCGATGATAACCACCAAGACAAAATTGCGGGAATCATCTATCATACTTAAACTAAACACCGCTGAAAAAAAACAGCTACAACAGAACTCGCCTTCAAATTCAAATACACTCTAAAGTACATGCTCAAAACTATGGTAACCAGCAGTTGGTCATGTCAAATTAAAAATTCAGATTCGATTATACACCAATATGCATACGAAACCCCAAATAAGCCACTAATCTAAATATATAAAACTCTTTCGTTACTGACTGACTGACTGACTGACTGACTGACTGACTGACTGACTGACTGACAATCAACGCACAGCCTAAACCTTAGTCCTAGAAGCATGAAACTTGGAGGGTATGTTCCTCTTATAACGTAGAGGTGTACTAAGAAAGGAAATCGGAAAATTATTTCCCGAAGAGGAGAAAAAGGGGAAAAATGGTTTAAAGAAAAATCAACGCACAGCCTAAACCATTAGTCCTAGAAGCATGAAACTTGGAAGATGTGTTGCTCTTATAGAGCAAAGTTGCATTAAGAAAGAAAATTGGAAAATTATTTACCTAAAAGAAGAAAAAAAAGGAAAAAAGTTTCATGAAAATTCACAAAAAATTGCTTTACAAAATACGCAAAAAAACAGTTAAAAAAAAAATCTGCTACCGCAGCATTTGTCACCAAATTTGAATACACACAAAAGTTTACATTAACCCCACCGTAACCACTAAGACAAAATCGCGGAAAACACCTATCGTACCGAAACTAAACACCGCACCGCTTCAAAAAACGGCTAAAGTACATGCTCAAAACTATGGTAACCAGCTGGTCATGTCAAATTAAAAAAATCTGATTCGATTATACACCAACACGCAGACGAAACCCTAAATTAGCCACTAATATAACATAAAATCACAAGAAATTGCTTTACAAAATACGCAAAAAAAAACCATTAAAAAATTTTCAGCTACCGCAGCATCTGTCACCAGGTTTGAATACACACAAAGGTTTACAAAAAAACCAATGATAACCACTTAGACAAAATTGCGGGAATCATCTATCATACTTAAACTAAACACCGCTGAAAAAAATCGGGTACAACAGCACCTGTCTTCAAATTCAAATACACTCTAAAGTACATGCTCAAAACTATCGTAACCAGCAGTTGGTCATGTCAAATTAAAAATCTGATTTGATTATACACCAACACGCATACGAAACCCCAAATTAGCCACTAATATAACATAAAATCACAAAAAATAGCTTTACAAAATACGCAAAAAAAAACATTTAAAAAAATTCAGCTACCGCAGCATTTGTCACCAGGTTTTAATACACACAAATGTTTACAAAAAAACCGATGATAACCACCAAGACAAAATCGCGGGAAGCACCTATCATACCAAAACTAAACACAGCTGAAAAAAATCGGCTACAACAGCAGTTACCATCTTTCAAACACACTTTATATCATGTAAAACCAACGCATACATAACCCAACTTAGCCACTAAGGCAAATTCACGAAAAATAACTCTCAAAATATAAGCAAAAAACAGTGAAAACATATCAATAGTTGTCCGCTTTCCACCATAAAATAGTTTCTTTTAAACGAACTCAAACTATGACTTTAAACTAACCACGTGGACGAAGTCGCGGGTGTCAGCTAGTAATCATATATTTTTGAAACACATAAATATAGCCTATGTTACTCAGGGTGAGAAAAAATAATGTTAATTATTCTGTGTGATGCATCTAAGCCATGTGACCTCATGTGACATGTCTAAAGAGGAATAAAGATTATGATTATACCATGACTTCGAGAAAAAGAAAGATTTAAGCGATAAATGTACGTAGGGCCAGATGGATTGACGACATTGTTAAAATCACGGGAAGTCGGTGGATGGAAAGGGCTCAGAATCGTTCTTCCTGGAAACGTGTAGGGGACGCCTATGTCCAGCAGTGGACTTCTTCAGGTTGATGATGATGATGATGAATTGAAAAAGGATTAAGAACTATGAACTTTGTTTGCACTATTCTAATGTGACATTAAATCAATAACTTTTGATTTTATTTAAAAAACAAGCAAGGTTAAATTAATGCAACTAGATTGGCCGACCTCTCTTTCATAAACTAAACTCAATTGAACAACAAAACTCACAACTTTTTCATCCTTAGAATGCATTTTCAATCAATTTATTATTACCGAACTTTGTGTTGTATAATGTATAGGTACAGTATTCAAAATAGCGCCAATTTAGTAATATAAGACAATGACAACAAAGAACACAAAGCAGTATTTATCCAAGGAGTTTAGCATTGTCTAAACTCCTTGTTACGAATTTCGGCCAATCAAATCAGAGTATTTTTGGCGCAAGGAGGTTGTATACTATTGATATGGAGGTTGACCTTATTTGTGTGTTCCAAATTCAAACACCAAAACAGTGATTAAAAGGGCTTTTTATTCACTGTTTTCAGTGAATAAAATAAGCTTTTTAGAGGGGGTATGGTATAAAAGATTTATTTAATGTTTACAGGGAACCGCACAGTTGTTTGGCGTGGGATGTGCAATGACGATACTACGAACAATAATTCCCAGGGTATTAACTCCAGTGAAGGCGCTCAAAGCATTAAAACTGTCGCATTTGAAACTTGGTATATTCTTTGGAGGATACATCGGGATTTATAGGGTGAGTATCAACAACGTTTTTCTAATACAACCAGCTTATTGAACAAGCATATATGACCCACCTGATGTTAAGTGATAACAATCACCTAAAACAAAGCATTGCTTCGTAGGTCACGACCGTCAGGAACGTGCGCTAAGATGCACTTCCCTGCGTCCATCAACTTGAGGCATGCAGATGTTCAGCCTCACGTGCCAGTAATTTCACCGGCACCCACACCCTTCAAACCGAAACACAGCAATTTTGCTTCACGGCAGAAATAAGCATGGTAGTACTTCCCCGGACGACCCCTTCACAACTCTACTACTACTTGGTTTATTCTCAAATGGTGAAGGAAAACGGTAGAAGGTAAAGCGTAAACTCACTTTTGACACGTGTTACCATGTGCCATGTGATTACACAAGTCCTACTCGCGGGACGCTATAGTGCCTGGGACAGGAGTTTAGGTGGAACAGGTTTGCCCAGCACCTATACAACGTGTATCAAAATATGTGTACTATCCTGAAGGGGGGTGAATTTCCACCCCCCGGGGAACAACTTTTGTTCAACGACTTTTCGAACTTCGATTGGTATCTCTGAAAAAAACTGCAACGAAGTTTCAACATTAACAGCTGACTTTATACAAAGTGACAACCCTAAACTCAGCTACAGAGGTAGTAGGTAGTAGTAGTAGACCTACAGAGGTAGTAGGTCAAGGGGTCAAGGGGTTACAAGGATAGGGTTGTCAATTTATTTAGGCATTATGAAATTAAATCTTTTTGTATGGGAAACTGAAAATAGAAATTTTTAATTATCTCCCCTCCACAACTGATCACCATTGTGGTCTGAAACCCCCCACCTTCGCATAGTACACATATTTAGATACACCTTGTGTTCCGTTCCCGTAGAAACGTAACGTTATTACCTACCTAATTTTCATTCATTTCTTTCATACAACGATGTTCATAGTCTTCTCCAAGCTCATAACAGTATCGAGACGCCGTCATTCGGTTGTCATGCACGTACATAAAACGTCAAAGCCTGGAGTGACAGCTATGACAGCTGTCAGTTCGATCGCACGCATGAATCGGAGCGGTCTTCTCGCACACACACCAAAACGAGCTGCACGCGCGCGTCTTCAATATCGGGAATTTTGACTTCCAATAATCTATGCGAGTGCGCGGGTGTTCTTTCGACATATAGTGGATCCATTCATCACCATTCATCATCATCTCAAGAAGCAAGTGGAAGCTATTCGAGGCTGGTCGCAGTCCGGGGTATGTCTGTTGCATATATCTTTACTGTATAAGGCTGGTCTATACTTTGAACATCGTTCCTCTAATAGGAAATTATCGTTAGACCACACTCCGTGGTCTTCCCAGAGTAGCAGAAAGCCATCTTCGCTATTTCGGCTGGATGCGTATGCTACATTCTTTTGGTGCCGAAACCAGGGAAGCTTCCATTTTGTAAAATCGTTTCACGTCAATCGCCATCTTTTACTTGTGGTATTTCTGGTTAAAACTAGGTTAGCTTAGATTATCAAAATCGATCTTATAATTTACAAAAATTATAGATATCTATCACATTCTAAGTTATTCCGTGCCATCAGGTTACCTAAGTATCATATCGTATCTAATTTTCAAATCATTTTATCCTCCGTCTACGAGCTATCACCATCGAACAGGGATTTAAATATTTTATTTAAAACCGTATCAAATCGTAATCATAATAACGAAGACTTATTGCTTGTGTTGCTAAAATCGTGCAATCCAATCACTAAATATCGCTGCATGGTTTTATTCTCACTCGTAATATTTCTATCAAACATCCTTCAATACATAAATTTACTCATTCAATAGCATAACTTATCATACTAACTTACTACTTGGCTACATACTTTGGCTTACAAAAGTAATATTTCATAAATCTAATCGTCATTCGCAAACCCAATCGTCACTTGTCGCCACATTCCTGAACAAGAGGGTAGTTTGGTATCTCTTCATCGTGCATCGCGGCCGAGCGCACGGCTTGTGAATATTTTCTGTACGAAGTGAATGAACAGATTACTTAACAGTTAGTACGGGTACTGCGGTCCTACCACAAAAGTATCGGCAAACTATTTTGTTTTTTTTTAATCAATTATAACTTTCGTGTTTGGCCGTAGGTATTTCATAAGTAAAGGTCAACAAATCGTTATCTTTCTGCTCAATCGTAATAAACTCATACGATACAATTATCGAGGAACAAATGTGAATTTTGCATTTGTGTTGCTTATGAGCTTGCGACCACATATACAAGCGTGCTTCTACCTTTTCTTTTATTCACCAATCTTTTATCAATCAGAACAGAATATTTAATGCTATATCTGTTGCGTCTTGCGCCTACGCATCGTTCATTATACTTTATTAATTACCGTTTTTACCTACTTAGTTAGCTAAACAATGTCGATTCTCGGCAAACATCCTCGTAAACTAAGTACACTGAAAAAGTCTAAATCTCATGACATCGAGTACACCACTAATGATTTACCGTCTTTGCGTCGAAAACGTACTGTCGCGTACAACCGTTTGACGAAGGCTTTAGAAGTTGGTGTTTTAGCGACAAACGATCCTACTCAATTAGATTTGTTTTTATCGTATCACCAAACTATAAAACAGATTGCCGCTAATTTTGAGGACGCTCATTTCACGATACAAGAAGTTCTTGCCGATCCTGAAAACGAAGACAATGCAATTCAGGAACGTTTTGACGACATGTACTATCAGGTGCTATCAATTAATCGATTCTTAACTAAAAGTGAGTCCACTCTTTCTAACAGTGGTACCGGAAGTTCTTCTTCCAACATCCGGTTACCAAAAATCGTACTTCCGACTTTCAGTGGGGACATTAAACAATGGCCTGAGTATTATGATACTTTTAATGCGTTGATACACAACTCGACTTCTCTTACCGATACGGAGAAGTTTCATTATCTGTCATCGTCTCTTAGCGGCGACGCCTTAGCTGTGGTCAAGCCCTTTCCTAAGACTCACGAGCACTATCAAGACGCGTATGAAGCGCTCACCGCACGCTATAAGAATAAACGTGACTTAGCGTTCACGTGTTGGCGAGACATTTTGAATGTTAACTTTAAATGTAATGACGCTAAGGAATTTAGAAAATCACTTGACCTTCTCGACGAAAACTTAAGTATTTTAAAGACGATAAATTTGCCGATTAATCAATGGGATTTTATCCTTGTGTATCATATCTTATCGAAACTTGATACTAAGCTGCGGCGGGACTTTGAAGAAAAATATTCGGAAGTGGATCTGCCTACCTACACACAACTTAAACTTTTCTTACAATCGAAGTGTGAGGCATTGTTGCGCGATACTCATTTTATCGAATCGACCAAACCTAATATTTCATCAAGGTCCGAACCGACAGCGGCGGCTAAACGTAACACTACATCGCACGCGCTTCTTGCGGCCGCACCACCCGCTCTTGCGGTGGTGACGTCACCAGCTACCGATCAAAAACCAACCGGAAGTGCACCTTCCGGTCTGTATACCAGCAAATGCTCATTCTGTGGTGAGGCTCACTCAATCGTAGCCTGCTCAGAATTTCTCAATAAATCGTACGACGATCGAATCAAAGTTGCTACTGAAAAACTCTGGTGCTTCAACCGTTTACGACCCAATCATCAATTAAAGGACTGCAAATCAATTTTTACATGTCGCACGTGCAAACGGAAACACCACACCTTACTCCATCGCGATAACTCAATCGAATCTAATCTCACCGTATCGTCTTTGGTTTCAAGGTCACCAACACAAACGACCGTTTTGCTAGCGACTGCCATCGTGCAAGTCCAAGATGCATCTGGCGTGATGCAATCGTTCCGTGCTTTGTTTGACACCGGAAGTCAGAGTAACTTTATAACTGCATCAGCTATCAAACGTTTGAACTTAAATCTCACTCAAGCTAACGCCAGCGTGAGTGGACTCGGAGAGATCACAGCCTCCATTCTCGGTGACGTCACGTGCGCCGTAGGTACTAATAACAAAGTCTTGTTTAATTTAGACCTACACGTGATTTCAACAATATGTGGCGATCAACCTACCGCAAAGCTAAACACATCAGGATGGTCACATGTTAGTTCGCTACCGTTAGCAGATCCTGGGTTCGATACTCCAGGACCTATTGATCTATTGTTCGCTGCAGACGTTTTCGCTGACTCGCTCCTCCATCAACATGTCAAAGGACACTCCAACCAACCTACCGCTTTCAACTCTATCTTTGGTTGGCTTCTCTTTGGCAAAACGCAACCAACTTTTAACCCTCTAACTCACTCGCCATCGGATATCGATATTGAGCTGAATTCTTCAGCTCAAAACCTCTCGAAACCAGATCTTATACCGCAAACGTCACTCTTGACTCCCGATGAGACGATCTGTAAACCAGTTCTTCAGTCCGAAAATCCTCGTGACTTGGTGCGCTTCCCATCTGAAGAGAGTTTAGAGCCTTCAACGCTAAGGGTTCTGGGTCTTCAATGGGATCCCGCCCTAGACTTCATCGAAATCAGATCTTCCAACCGACTTTGTCCTCAACGTTCCATTCTTATTAAACTTGCTAGAGTGTTTGACCTGCTAGGTTTCCTATCACCCATCACAAAACAAATCAAATCGCATATCCAAAAGCTTTGGACTCTCAGTTTTGGACGGGACCAATCGCCACCTAGCGAGGTCAATCAACTTCCACCGTTGATTCATCTTCATATCCCTCGCAAGCTTGCTTGCTCTCAACCTATATCGTGTGAGTTACACGAGTTTTACGATAGTTCGGAGGTAATGTATGGTACTGTTTTTTATTTACGCGTCACTGATAAGGGCGGTGCAGTCCACTTCTACCTCGTCTGTCTTAAGGCTCGTGTGGCCACTTTCAGACTCAATCGTATCGTGCTGCCTCAGCTAGTACTCTGTGCAGCAGTCCTCTTATTCGATCTATATCAATTCTTGTGCGACACCTTCCTCAATCGAATCCAAATAGATCCTGTCTGCCTTCCATGGTGGGCGGGGCCCTTCTGGCTAGTCGAAGGTCCCTCGTTAGATTCACACAGCATAAACTCTGATGAAGAGAGGATCGTCCAAGCTGAAGAACGCAAAACGGTAGTTTTAGTCACCGGCTACGTAAGCTCAGGCGTTGATGACGACCCTTCCATTATCGAAAAATTGTTGAGCCGCTTCTCTTCGTTATCAAAACGTGTAAATGACCTCTCGTATATCTATCGCTTCATTAACAACTCTCGTAATCCAAATCAAGTGAATCGCAAGGTGTATCTCAATAACGTAGAACGTCATCACGCTCTCATGCAAATCGTTAAAAACGTTTCAAATATCGCGCTTGTTGAATCAACTTCTAATTTAAAATTGAATAAAGTTTCACTTAAGCCTTCACGCCAACTGAATCCTTTTCTTAACGATCAAGGACTGCTCAGAGTGGGTGGCAGGCTTTATCACTCAAACTTACAAAACGAACACAAACATCCTGCCTTGTTACCTTCTGAACATCCACTTATGTTTTCAATCATCGTCTTAACATTCGATGAGCCGACGGCTTCTTCCGTTCAAATCGTAGCTGTTCTAAATTCAGGACATCTTTACCCTATCAGCTCCGACTTATCGTGTTTGACCCCAGGTCATTTTCTCACCTTAAAACCGTTGACAGCTGTTCTCGAGGAAGATATCAATCTAAATCGACTTCCTCGATGGCAGATGTTACAAGCTTTTCAACCGAACTTCTGGTCCAGATGGAACACCAAATATCTAAACTCTCTAACGCAACATGCCAAATGGACCAAAGATTCTAAACCTTTATCGATCTGTTCGATGGTTATAATCAAAGACGACACCCGCGCTCCATTACATTGGACCCTCGCAAGAGTGTTTGACCTTCAATATGGTGGCGACGGAATAGCTCGGAGTGCAACAGTAAGACAAGCGAATAACCATACAATCCATCGACCGCTAGTCAAGCTGTGTCCTCTACCTATCGAGGACTAGTTCCAAATTCCAATGTTAATTTAAATAAATCTAAGTTAAGTAAATCGTAGTGTAGGTAACCTAATCTTAACCAACTAGCTTTAATCGTAATCGTATCTCTATCGTTCTCATCTTCTATTTAACCAGAAAATACCATAGGTATTTTGGTGGGCGGGATGTTCCGTTCCCGTAGAAACGTAACGTTATTACCTACCTAATTTTCATTCATTTCTTTCATACAACGATGTTCATAGTCTTCTCCAAGCTCATAACAGTATCGAGACGCCGTCATTCGGTTGTCATGCACGTACATAAAACGTCAAAGCCTGGAGTGACAGCTATGACAGCTGTCAGTTCGATCGCACGCATGAATCGGAGCGGTCTTCTCGCACACACACCAAAACGAGCTGCACGCGCGCGTCTTCAATATCGGGAATTTTGACTTCCAATAATCTATGCGAGTGCGCGGGTGTTCTTTCGACATATAGTGGATCCATTCATCACCATTCATCATCATCTCAAGAAGCAAGTGGAAGCTATTCGAGGCTGGTCGCAGTCCGGGGTATGTCTGTTGCATATATCTTTACTGTATAAGGCTGGTCTATACTTTGAACATCGTTCCTCTAATAGGAAATTATCGTTAGACCACACTCCGTGGTCTTCCCAGAGTAGCAGAAAGCCATCTTCGCTATTTCGGCTGGATGCGTATGCTACACCTTGTATACTACTGGACATCATCAGCCTTATCCACAGGAAAGATCATGGTCAATACGTGCAGAGCTGACTAAGACATGGGTTTTCTCACAATGTCTTTCTTCATATTAATGCAATTGTTTTCAGTTAGTAGTATGCCTACTGTGCCGCGCGCACGGTCGAGACAGCGCGCTATACGCGCTGCCGGCGGGTTTCCTCGCGGGGAGCGCGCTGCGGGCGTCGCCTTCTACGGCCATCGCACTCGCGCCTCTCACCTCATCACTGCAGGTGAGACTGACTTACTTCCGACGAGTTTAGTAACATAAAATATACAATAAACAATAAAATTAAGTTACTAGAAGTTATTTATTCATTAAAGTGTACAAGGTCACCGACATAGCTCGTAGAGTTAGCAAGTTGAAGTAGCAATGGGCAGGCCATATAGCTCGAAGAACCGACAACCGTTGGGGAATAAAGGTTCTCGAATGGCGGCCACGAACCGGAAGACGAAGCGTAGGGCGCCCACCCACCAGATGAACCGACGACATTGTTAAGGTTGCGGGAAGTCCATGAATGGAAAGGGAGGCCTATGTCCAGCAGTAGACTTCTTCAGGCTGATAATGATAATGATGATGATGGTGAAAAGTGTTCAAAGTACGCTGTTATTAAAAAAACGTAATTGTGAACTCTGTTTAAATTATACATTTTGAAGTCGGTTTAAATCATCTTAATCGAGAGCGCTGGTGTGGCAGTGGTAGCGACCTTCCGATCCTCATGGGTTTTAGTTGTGTACCAATGAGTTTTCCTGCCCAAAAATGCCAGTGCTCTCAAACGGTGAAGGAAAATATCGTGAGGAAACCGGCATACTACCTACTGTAACATACCTAAGTAGCAAGACCACGGAATAGAAGGGACTCTTCAAACACAGGTTATTATAACATAACTGAAGAGATCCCAACCCGATTTATTATGTAATTGTAAGAACAATAAAATGATTTTTGATTAAGATTGAATAAATTTTAATTTTTCAGATTCTTGGCTCATGGGCTTACCAGAAAGGCATGTTCCCCAAGGACTGGCCTCTAGTAGAACTCCTGTACTGCTTGTGTCAAGGCCTTTTGTTCCACGCAAGAGTAATGCACGAAGACGTGTGCCCTAACTACATAATCAACCTTATGCGTACTGTCACTGGCGCCAAGTGAGTATTAGTTGGTAGTAGCTCTGCTTTCAGTGCCACAGGTCGTGGGTTTGATCCCCACCGAGAACAAATATTTATGGTGAACGCAGATGTTTGTTCTATGTCTGGGTGTTATATTGTATTCTAAATGTAATTACAAAAAAGTATAAGTATTATAATTTGTTATCTGGTTCCCATAGTACAAGCTCTGCTTAATTTGGGGCTAGATAGTTTTGTGTGGATTGTACCCAATATTTATTTATTAATTTCAGAGCCGACGAAATCCAAGCCGCCTTCATAGAGCGAATGCTGAAGAACAAGTGAAGACTGTATATAAATCGTATATTTTTCTCGCCACCAAAACGTCGTAAGCGTCATTCCAGGCGCTTACGCGTTTCGTTTATTAGCGCTGCTATAAACGCATCAACACTGTATGCTTATAGTGGGTCCAGTTAATGGACAGCCAGTTAATGTACACCCCGTTTAAACGAATTCACTTTTAACTACTGTAAAATTGTTGCTTACGTACACTGTAGCAGTTCAATAATTCAATTATTACTTTTTTCTATCTAGCAATGCATAATTAACCTGAAGAGGATAACGCCTCTGATGTAATTTGAAAAAAAAAACATTTTCTGGCACGCTCGCCTTGTGCGTAATTTTTATGTTCTAAGATAACCTAACCAATCCTAGTGTAATTACCCAGTGCCAGAATTAAAAAACAAAAATCAATGGTTGGATTGCTACAATGTGCATGAGGCTCAATCAAACTCAAACGTGCTATTTATTTGCGAAATCTGTGATTATTGTGTTAGGTCGGTAATAAACGGTCACTTAACAGCGGTTTAACTTAAAAACCTCATCTACAGCCGTTATCGATATCCTATTTAAAGTCCGCGAAAGATAGCTTTGCTCGTGACAGATCGCGAAAAACATGAAAAAATTGAATTATATCGGAAACTAGTGGCCGCCCGCGGCTTCGCTCGCCCGTTCGCATAACGCCCCGTTCCCGTTGCTTTTTCGGGATAAAAAGTATCCTATGTCCTTCTCCCGGTTCTAAGCTACCTCCCCACTTATTTTCTGCCAAATCGGTTCAGCCGTTCTTGAGTTATAAATAGTGTAACTAACACGACTTTCTTTTATAAATATAGATTATATGTTCCAATCACAAATATTTATGGGAAAATCGAACTTGTATTGCGTTTAATACAAGTTTCGTCCATTTGTGGTTTGGAGATTATTCCAAGTCAGGTTTTTTTACGTTTTCCGCAACACACGCAATGTTATCTTGCGCAGAGTCTATCTTTTGTTCTGCTCTACTCAAGATAGAAAAGTCTGTCCATCTGACATTTCCTTCAGCAGTAAATGTCAGATTGAGAGACTTTTCTGCCTGGATCTAGCTAGATTAACATCATGAAATGTATAAACAAACTACCACGCGACCTAAGCCCACGGGCGGCCGCTATTGGTCTTGAAATGAATCACAATCGTACAAATTATACAAGTCGTACAAATTATAATAAGTCCACCAAACTCAAAGGTTTATAACTGCTTTTACGTTTACCGTTTATTTCCGGCCTTATTAATTAATATTTTAAGTGGTACAGGGAACGTAATATTATAGTTTTATTCTTTCCAGTTATGGTTTAGGTGTTAATTTAGTTTATGGAGTTTATAACAAATACCGACGAGTGATTTTAATTTAATGTTATTTAGGTTAACTGGTTATTTTTGGTGAGGCTTAGTTAAATTGCTCAATTATTATTTTTTGTAGAAAACATTACAAATAAAGGCTTATATTGCAGAAATATAAGGCTTATATTCTTTTCATGATTGATGTAGTACATTTTCAATTTCTTATTATGGCTGTGTTATCGTAGCAGAAATATAGATTCTTGGCATGTACAAATGTAAAAAACTAAATTAAGTATTTTCTTGTTTGAAGAATGATTTTATAAGAACAATATGTAAGTGATAATAATAAAATACATCTACATTAATCTCAAATTAATGCATCAAAAGTCGCTATAGAAGAAGTTCTTTATTTCAATGAAAATTAGACAATAAACACAGTACAAAGTATAATAACACTCTATTTTGTTTGTAGAATATGCTTTAGTAAGTCCTATGATTATTGAAAATGTTTATTCTTGTAGTAACCTCTCAAATAGCAAAACAAGTAGATTCCATCTGAGAATTTATTGCACACTGCGTGCTACGCTTTCAAATTACAAATAATTCATTTAGCTATAAGGAAGCATTTAATATTAGTAAAGAGCAATGCACAAATTAATATAAATTTATTATTAGGATTTTTATATGTCTCGTGTAGATAATGCTACATTTTGTAATAAATTATTACTGACCAAGAGACCAGTTTATTTTATTGACTCCTTTTCTACCTAAAAATTTCCTCTCAGGGAATAAGGAAATAAGTTTTGGTTAAAAGAGATGCGAAAATACACGAATGTTCAAAGTTCGTTCATTTCATAAAGTTACAAGATGCTAAAAAGGTGTGTTAAAATTCTATGATCAAACGTAAAAGTATACGTGGCTTACAATAAAATGAGTTTAGATTAAAATTTTAATTCAGGAGATTGCTTCTGCTAATCTAACTGATAGCTTTGACATTGCAAAGTTTGTGCAAGAAAGCTAAAAAGTGCACATAGGTACTTGCAAAAAACCCAGCTCGACCTAAAAACCATTTAATTTTGTGCTGTCGACTTTTCCCTGCTCGTAATCTACGAGCATCCGTAAGTAACTACGGATCGTCACCCGCTGATAATCTGCCATCGCTTTTTACTGCCAATGAGATGGTAAAAATATTCGTCAAACTATGTTGCGTAGACGCAGACGCACGCAGAAGGAGAACCTAGCATCAGGTCATCAATGCTAGAGTCTGTTCAGAAAGAGAGCCGTCGTGGCCAAATTATTGTGAACTAACGTTTCGATTTTTATATGGCAGCTCATCCCTTTCTTTCTGTCAGCATTTTACATCTTAAAAATTAAATAAAGGAATACTTAGTACACTAGTTGTGATAGGATCAAAACGCAACAGACGCGCTATTGTATTGCCCACTAAACAAAAAAGGTAATTAAGCACAGCTAGGTACGCCTTCATATATCCCACGACGCGCGACGGTTCTCTTTCTGTTTCTGAACAGACTGTACAGGTAAAGAAAGTTCTGCATTCTGTGGATGTCCTTAGATGCTGTTCTAGTCCACTTCCGTGACCCTAGGTCCATGCTCGCTATCCCGGCGTGCACAGCTAGGACCTCCCCCTCCAATAGACCCGTGGAGCTTCATCATAGCTGATTGGCAGACAGCCTGGGAGTTTTTGAGACGCTTCTCCAATTCGTCAGTGTCCGCGTTAGGGTTTTGCTCGAGCCATTGAAGTTGGGTGGTGCATTCTGAGATGACAGCCTCTCGTTCGCTGGCTGTGAGTCGAGCGCTTGCGTTTTCTGCCGCCTAGAAAGTAATTGGATCTCAGATAAGCGAGAGGAAGCGAGGTATAGGGTTTAGTCAGAGAAGTGTGACGTATCATGGTAGATGAGTAACTTGTGGCTAAACACGAATGCTTTAGAAATATTCTGAAATGTCATGACTTCCATCTTGCTTTCAAAATGTCAGTCTGTCAATAAAATCTGGACAATGAATTCTAAGACCAGAATAGAAGATGCGACAGGTGCACTACCAGGAACGTCTTTTACTATATTATATATTGAGGTCACTGTTTTTTATTCTTCTGACTTAAAGCGTAATTAGTTCAGCCTGTTATGTAGGTAATGCTGTTTTGATGGTGAAGTGAATATCTGGTAAGTTATCTACCAACTTACCGTTTTGCATCCATACAGGTAGGCCTCCAGATGATTCCTCGCCTCCACTCTCTTCCTAACGATCTCGTCTTCATTCTTGAATCGCTCAGCATCGTTAAGCATCTTCTCAATATCATTCTTACTCAGTCGGCCCTTAGAGCAAAACACCATGATTGTAACACCTGTGTACCTACCTGATTTCTTCTACGATTCTAACATAATTTATTTCTTTAAAGAATATAAAAAGTTTTTCTTACCTTGTCATTTGATATTGTGATATGTTCTGAGCGACCTGTGCTTCGGTCTTGTGCGTTCACGTTCAAAATTCCATTGGCATCGATGTCGAAGGTCACCTGGAACAATTTTTAAATTATTTTTATGTAAGACTGCAGTTAAAAAAAAAAGCATGCGCCCTGATTACATATTTTCAAATTTTACCTACCATCCAGGGTTACCTTCATGGAAGAGAGCGCTACTGAGTGATAACGCCGCTTATAGCATGTACTTTTCATAATACTAAATGATTTTCTTTACTCATGTCTGTTGTACAATAAAGTGTTTGTTAAAATTCAATTTCCTTCCACTAAAGAAACTCAGTATTTTTTTTGCATGAGCCGGTCTTCTGCCACATAAAAATGGACAGAGTACAGAAGTTATAGATACCTATCTCGACCACATACCTCGATCTGAGGCATTCCTCTTGGCGCTGGGGGTATCCCAGTCAGGTTGAACGTTCCCAACAGATTGTTGTCTCTTGTCATAGCTCGCTCACCTTCGTAGGCCTGCAATATTTGTTTAGAAGAATCTCAGAAACAAAAACAATATAAGGTCTTACCCATTTCAGGTCTGTGTTAAATGCAGTAGAATCGAATTGTTTAAGCTAAATGACAGTATGTTTCGTTTCTCTTGTTATTTGACAAAGTTCTTCTAAAAAACATTTTTAATAAACTTTCCTGACCTGTATTGTCACGGCAGGTTGATGATCTGCAAACGTAGTGAATATCTGCTTCTGCGCTGTCGGTATCCTAGTATTCCTCTCAACTAGCTTCGTCATCACTCCGCCGGCTGTTTCTATCCCAAGGGACAGCGGGGTGACATCCACTAGTAGAACGTCTTGGATCCTTTCGTCTTTGGAGCCGGTGAGGATGGCTGCCTGGACAGCGGCTCCGTAAGCTACGGCCTCATCAGGATTGATGGACAGGTTCAAGGTTTTACCGCTGAAGAATTCCTGGAATATTTGCCTTGGTTCATCCGACGTTTCTTATTTAATTTCTCAAAAAAATATCAATTACGATGGGACTTACCTGCAGTAGTCTTTGTACCTTCGGAATGCGCGTAGACCCGCCAACCATGACCACATCGTGTATTTCTCTTGTATTCATATTAGCATCTTTCAAAGCTCTTTCAACCGGACCAAGAGTCTGACGAAAGAGGTCCACACACAGCTCTTCAAAGCGAGCTCTCGTAATCTTCGAGTAGAAGTCAACGCCTTCGTGTAAAGCATCTATTTCGATACTGGCTTCTGTGCTCGAAGACAGCGTTCTTTTAGCTCTTTCGCAAGCAGTTCTAAGCCTTCTTAGAGCTTTAGGATTATCTCTTAGATTTTTCTTGAATTTCCTTTCAAATTCCTGACTGAAGTGGTCAACCATTCTGCTGTCAAAGTCTTCCCCTCCTAAGTGTGTATCTCCAGCTGTCGATCGCACTTCGAATAACGAGCCCTCTGCGATCTGGAGTATTGAAACATCGAACGTGCCTCCACCGAGATCGAATATGAGGACATTCTTGTCTCCTTTCAAGTCTTTATCTAACCCGTAAGCCAAAGCTGCTGCTGTTGGTTCATTTATGATTCTGAGAACATTTAAAGCTGCTATAACTCCTGCATCTTTAGTAGCTTGACGTTGAGAATCATTGAAATAAGCTGGAACTGTTATGACGGCATCTTTAACAGTCCCGCCGAGGTAAGTCTCCGCTATTTCTTTCATTTTAGTCAGCACCATTGAGGAGATTTCTTCTGGCGTGAATCTTCTTTGATCTCCCTTGTAATCAACTTTTATTTTTGGTCTTCCATCCTCCGAGACCACTAAGAACGCAAGGGCGGATCCAGCTTTGGCGCTAGGAGGGGGTCACATAGTCGTGGTCAAGTCAAGAACTTATAATTTAATTTTGATAACAATAGATACAAGTAAAAAGTAGGTATTTTATTAATGTACCTACGTAGGTAACTAAAAATATTTATTCTTTATTGTACATTTGAAAAACTTAACACATGATAACTTCGTATATATTGCCATACTTCGTATATACCATCTTCTCTTGAAGACATCCAGAGAAGCAGTAGGTATCACGCACGGAATGAGGCAGCCTATATTTTATCTAAATATACAGGGTGGCCGTAACATTGACGTCCAAAATAAAAATGTTGGTCCTTCGTATCGTCGGGTATCTGAATCATACCCATGTATGTTCCGCAATTTTGTATAGTTTTCTGATCTGATTTTTTTTCTGAATTTATGAGAAATTTTGAAATGACCAACTTAAACATTTCTAAAAAAAAAGTAGAAGACATTTTGGTAATTTTTTTTTGCAACTGAATTCTCATTTTACTTTGGTCTTGTTACTTCAAAGAAAGTTATGAAAATGATGACCCAAAGTAAACAATTTACGTTTGGTGAATTGTGATACATCAACTTTAAATTAAAAATCTAAACAGACAATTTCATGATTCATAAGTAGCTTTTAAAAATGTGCCATACTTTCAGCTTCCATAATCATTAAAAAAAACAGTACTTAATTCACTACTTTTGCTAAAATCGGGCTTCAAAGACAGCAAGATGGAACATTCTTATGAAAGGCTAATTTGATTTATTTATCATTCTTAAGGTTAACTCTTTATAGAAAATACTGGAAATTAACCAACAAATAGTTTTAGAGGTTTGGTAAGAAAAGTTTTAAATAAGAAGTGGTATTTTTAATAAACCATAAATGATAATGTGAAAAAATATTTACTTAAATTTACAGAAGATTTTCAAAGTGGCCACCTCCAGCAGCAATACACATTCTAAACCTACGTAAGAATTTGTCTTTCAATCGTCAAATTTTTACTTAAATGATTTTTACACATTATCATTTATGTTTAATTAACAATACCACTTCTTACTTAAAACTATTCTTGCCAAACCTCTGAAGCTATTTGTTGGTTAGTTTCCAGTATTCTCTATCAATAGTTAGCCTTAAAAATGGAAAAATGGGCAAAAAAATAGTTTAAATCAAATTAGCCTTTCAGAAGAATGTTCCATCTTGCTGTGTTTGAAGCCCGATTATAGCAAAAGTAGCCACTTAAGCACTATTTTTTTTAATGATTATGAAAGCTGAAAGTATGGCACATTATTTAAAGCTACTTAGAAACCATGAAATCACCTGTTTACATTTTTAATTTAAAGTTGAAAATTTGAGTCATAATTCACCGAACGTAAATTGTTCACTTTGGATCATCATTTTCATAACTTTCATCAAAGTAACAAAGCTAATTGCTTTATGCATAAAAGTACAACTCATGAGGATTCATTTGCAAAAAAAATTACTAAAACTCTTCTGCTTTTTTTTTTTTGGTCGTTTCGAAATTGCCCGTAAATTCAGATAAAAATTCACAACTCGAAAACTATACAAAATCACGGAACATACATGGGGGTGATTCAAATACCCCACGATACGAGGGACCAAAATTTTTTTATGGACGTCAATGTTCCGACCATCCTGTATAAGTCTAAATATTATATTATTATAAAACTCTTACGTTACTCACTGTCGACTGACTGACTGACAATCAACGCACAGCCTAAGCCGTTAGTCCTAGAAGCATGAAATTTGAAGGGTGAGAAAAAATTAACTAAGGTAACTAGCAGTTGGTCATGTAAAACCAAAAAACAGATTCGATTGTACACCAACGCATACAAAAACCGCGATTTGTTTTAGTGGTTAACATAGGTTTTTTTAAACCTTTGTATGTTTTTAAATCTGGTGGCAGATGCTGCGCTAGCAGATTTTTTTTACAGTTTTTTTGCGTAGGTAGGTAGGTAGGTTTTGTAAAGCTATTTTTCGTGATTTTGTCATAGTGGCTATGTTGGGTTTTGTATGCGTTGGTGTATTATAATTGAATCTGGTTGTTTAAGTTTGACATTACCAACTGCTGGTTACCATAGTTTTGAGCTTGTATTCAAAACTTTAGAGTGCGTTTGAATATAAAAGTAAGTAGCCAATTTTGTAAACCTTTGTGTGTATTAAAATTTGGTGACAGGTGCTGTGGTAGCAAAATTTTTGATGACTGTTTTTTTTGTGTATTTTTAAACCTTTTTTTCGTGATTTTGTCTTAGTGGCTAAGTTGGGTTTGTGTATGCGTTGGTGTATAATCTAATCTGGTTTGTTTAGTTTGACATGACCAACTATAAGAATTTCCTGATTTTTTTTCACACTGTGCTCCTACATATAATTATGTATTATTAACCAAGTTTCATGCTTCTAACTTTGCTTTGATTTTTACAATCGTCATTTTTCTTAAAACCATTTTCCTCTTTTTCTCCTTTAAGCGAAATAATTTTCCAATTTCCTTTCTTAGTGGAACACACCCTCCAAGTTTCATGCTTCTAGGACTAACGACCTAGGCTGTGCGTTGATTGTCAGTCAGTCAGTAGCGTAAGAGTTTCATATATTTAGATTAAAATAATTAAATATTGAAGGTTTGCAGTTACATAAAATCTGTATGGTGACAAAATATACATACTATAATACAAAATCATTATGTACAATTAGTGGTCCACCTAAGTCCTGGAACCAGCTCAGGGGGGGGTCATGACCCCCATGACCCCCCCCCTGGATCCGCCCTTGTAAGAACGGCCAGTGCTTCATGTCGTTCTGAACATTCGGATCATCGAATTTACGACCGATAAGTCTTTTGGCGTCAAAAACAGTATTTTTGGGATTCATCGCCACCTAAAATTAAAAACTAGTTAAATTTTCACCGTGTCAGTTAGTTTTTCTGATGTTTTTTTAGCTAGCTTAAAATTTCTTGTTATTTGCCTGGTTTTTGGCTGCATCTCCGATCAATCGTTCGGTCTCATTGAAAGCCACATATGATGGGGTAGTCCTGTTCCCTTGATCATTGGCTATGATCTCCACCTTACCGTGCTGGAAGACACCTACGCAGGAGAAGGTGGTCCCAAGGTCGATGCCCACCGGTGGTATCATTCTCGATTGAACACTGAAAATGGTTCTAGAAATAATTCGAAGTTATTCAATGTGTGAATTGGCAACAAAATCAAAACGTAAGATAAAAATTAAAACAGAATTTCACCAGATTTTTCCAAAAACTAGAACTCTGCCTCTGCCTCAAGCACTCTATCGAGTGGTTGAAGCAAAATGACGGGACTGGTTCATGTGTAGTTATTGTGGCCACAATATAATAGTTAACCTACGATATGGTACCACAATGCACAATAAAATACAATCATTCACGACCGAATACACCCTTAAGGACTGACGACTGAATGTCATGCTATGGGTAGCTCTTATTATTAGATGTAAAATAACCTTGTAATTGAAATAGCTACCTAGGCATAAGGTCTGCTATAAATAAATATAAATATATTGTGGACAATTCACACGACACTCCCCAGCCCCAAACTAAGCAGAGCTTGTAATATGGGAACCGGATAGCTGATATAATACTTGAATACATTTTTTTTTGTAAATACATACTTAGAATACAATATAACACCCAGACAGAGAACAAACATTTATGTTAACCACACAAATATTTGTTCTCGGTGGGGATCGAACCCACGACCTACGGCGCAGAAGGCAGAGCTACTACCAACTGAGCTAGAGGCCAGGCTATGGTAAAAATACAAAGGTGGTTCGTACATGGGTATGTGTGTAGCAAGCAGTAGGTATAAATTGAGGAGTGTGCAAATAAAAAATTCATCATGTAAATAAAATACTGTACTAACCTCTTATTTTTAACTCACTTAATCAAGCACTTTTTAACCATTTTGATTTTGAATCACGAAAATTTGATTCAACATTTTTATTTATTTACAAAAACAGCTTCACATTGTTTGAGGATCTGTCAGTTTACAACAGTGACGTCATCGTCTCTATCTTGTCTCTTTATGGGGTTTTGATCTCGGCGAAAGAGGACATAGCTCAAAGCAGTCTTTATAAAAAATGTACACTGAATAATCTGAAATCTTTACCTCTAAATCTACCTCTACCATTTTAGTGCTAACAGTTGTACGAATAAGTATTTGGATGTTGCGATGTAGACACAATCAGTAACTTTATTTCTTCCCTTTCTTTTTCTTCTTGTCATACCCCGGCGGGAAGTAGCCCCGAGACGCGAGGAGCTCTTGTACGTTGTGGCAGACGTAGTAAACGTTATCCATGGCCGCCTCACAGAGGAAGTCAACTTCTCCACCTTTCTTGCCCTTCTTCCCTTTCTTAGCTGATGGTTCTTCTCCTTCTTTCGCTTCATCAGCCATGGTTTAGCTGTCCTGTCTCTTGATCACTTTACAAAAGTGCAATGTTGAGACTTGTGTTCTCAAAAGAGGCATTATGCTCAATCTTGATTGTCTTAAGTGCTCAATACGCTTGATCGAGTGATGACTGATGTGATGCTGAGGAGTGATGATTAAGGCATTGAAATTAAGTCCTCCTTTCTCTGTCCCTCTTGGTATTTTTCACTTGGCCATTTTGTAAAAACTCCAAATTTTTTTTGTAACACTAGAGCCGCCTAATTTGCTTTTCTAAGTATGAGTTGACTTTTGAAACGCTTGAGGCAAGAAACAGTAGTAGCTAGGTTTAAGTCTGTAGGTACCTAGGTATGCATCTGCATAGAATTCTAGACTATACATTTTAGTCAATTGATTAGACTATCGGTATTCTGCGACGAGCCTATCATGAGCTAAGTTGATTATTGTAATAAAACATATCAATTTAGTATTTACATTACTAAATAAACGCAGAGCTAGAAACGAAGCAAAGGAGCTAGGTATAAACCTGAAAGTGGTAAAAAAAAACAAACATCATCGTAATCAGCGCAATTTTAATAACATTCTTATGAAAGTAAGGTGTGGGTTCGAATAAAAAAACTGATGAGGCGGCACTAAACATTGCTACAAACTTCCTAAGACCCGATTTCACAGACGACTAATTAACCGATATTAACCAACTGTCAAAAAGTTGATTAATCATCATCCGTCATCATGGATCGATCAATCTAAAAAGTTCGAAAACATGTATCAAGTGCACAAAAGGAGCCTCTTTGAGGCGCACTTTAAACCCTTTCACCACACTGTTTTGAAAGAACCAGTGACACAAAGTATTTAAGAAGAAGAATCATCAAATTGAAATCGATATATAAACGGTGAATCGCGCATCTAAAGAGAATCCAAAGGTTCACTTATCGTTTACCCTTCTTCTTCTTCTTGCTATAGTCAGGAGGATAGTACCCCCTAGCCTGGAGCAATTCCTGGACGTTATGGCATGCGTAGTACACATTGTCCATCGCTGTATCGGTCAGCATGTCCACATTACAGCCTTTAGACTTGCTTTTCTTCCCCCCTTTCTTGGCCTTCTTTTTTTCACCGCCGTCCTCTTTTTCTTTCTTTTTCATCTTGCCTTTTCCAGCCATTTTATTTGATTTTGAGCCGACAGTCTTGTTCCTAGTTTATGCTGTGTTTGTATCCTTGGTTACATACTGCTGCGAACTTGATATTGTATCGATTAGACAACCTTGCATTGCTTTGCTACGAAAGTGGAGCTGGTACTAATTTGACTGTTATCACAGCTCGGCTGGTAATTGTTCTGTCTTCAGCACTGTAGGTAAGTTCTATTTCCACTCAGAAACAAACATTGTGGTAAATAATTTCATTTCATTCATTCATTATCAAACCTTTGTGAAATTTTAACCTAACATGCCACATGACTTTGTGGCATACCCGTCTTTGTAAAGTAGGTACATAGAATAAAAAAAAGCAAAATGATTAATTTTTTTAATTATGAGTTACCAATCTATTTAAATGTACCGAATACATATTTGTTAATAAAAGTGGCCGCCCACGGCTTCGCTCGCGCCTTTCCGCCTCGTTCTAGTTACTTTTTCACAATAAAAAGTATCCTATGTCCGTCTCCTGGGTTCTAAGCTACCTCCCCATAATTTCCAGCCAAATCGGTTCAGCCGTTCGCGTGTTTGTCCTACATTTAGAACAATAAACAAGAAAACAAAAACAGTTTGCGTGGAAAGTATCTGAAATGAACGTAAAAAGCCAGCATTGAAGATCCAGAGTCATCTATGAAATCTGTAATTTATGCAATGTCGCGACTTGGCTGCTGAGCTACAACAAAACATAGACACATTACTTGAATGGGGATGCTGTGGTGCTATTTATTCCATAGATGTTACCTACTTGTCCTTCTTTTTAAATTCATTGTTTTCTTTGGCAGAATTCCAGTAGGCCAGTAGTACTCTCTATCAGCGTCAGTATTTTTATGGAATTTTTAAGACAAAAATGAACGGGTCGATCGTGGCTCAGTATGCTCCATCTTAGGCTGAATCCCCACTTTCCATCATATGTGATGGCAGTCAAATGCTTAGCTAAAAAAGTTTATATTTAAAATGGGGCCTCTCTGTTTCTATCAGAAGGCAATAAAACATCGGTAGCCATATATAGAGAAAAGAGAGTTTTTTAAAAACAAGTTTAAAAAAAATATTTTTAATTAATTTACCTTAAAAATACTTACAAATTGGCAGTATAAATATCTACAGTGTAAAGCAAAAGTATTTTCAGTTTGAGAAGAAATACTTTCTATTACTTGCTATACTTACAGATAAATTGGCAATTCAAATAATGTGCTTGAAAAGTTATATTATTGAGTCAAAGCAACTTTTTTACGATTGTTATTTGCCTGAATTTTGTTCATGACTTTTGAGTTTTTGGTATTCAGTTTCAGTACCTATTAGTTATCCAATATATCAAATCACCAAAAAGATTATTTCAAATCGGCTCATAAATGACGAAATTATGCGATAACAAACATAAAAAAAACCAATTCAACCCAAACGGCTAGCCAATTTCCATTAAATTTAAATGGGACCACTCTGGAAGTACAACAGAAGTAGTAGGTTCATAAATTGTGAAGTTATAACAAACATAAAAAAATTGCACCGAATTGAGAACCTCTTTTTTTATTCGAAGTCGGTTAAAAATGGGCATGAACTATGGCTGCTCTTAAATCCTTGTTATGTCCTTGCAGTAAGCGTCAATTTTCTTTGTTTTTAGGAGCTTTATCCTACAGTACAAGATAATTAACATATTTTCATAGCTGTGACGATATTACTTAGTTATTCTCAGTTATTCTTAGTTCTATTTGATGTTATAAAGCGGTTCTCTGAGTATATGCTGTACTTCCTTGTGGTGTAATGTCGCGGCGCCCACCGCTGGGGTCGGCGCTTCAGCTCGCCCTGAGTACACCAACTGGAAGGATTTAATGAGATACTTTACTGAAATTCACGTTCACGTGTAAGTAGCTAGCTACTTCAGTATACGAGTGATGCATTGTGGTAGCCGTGTTTGTTAGCTGTTCTTCTAGGCTTGGTCGCGTGGAACTGGCACCTAGACTCACCTAGCTTTAAGACGTCTAAAGCGATCCTTGGGAATAAATACTGAATAAATACAATCTTTGACTGAGACTTGACTTTGACTTTGGTTTAGTGGTAGCAGCCCTGCCTTCCGATCCTAAGGTCCTGGGTTCAACAAATTTATTTATCTGTCATAAATGTATTTGCAAGTCATCTCAAACGGTGTAGGAAAACATCGTGAGGAAATTGGCGAGTTGTAGAACATAAAAGTTCTAAAACGTGTGTTAAATGCACGAGAAACCTCTTTGAGGCGTTCTTAAAAGCCTTGCAGCACACTGGTTCGAAAAAACTAATGATAAGACACAAAGAAATAGTCCACTGCTGGACATTGGCTATACCTACCCATACATTCTTCAGAAAAAATATTGTCCAACGACTTCCCATAGTCATTTCAATGTCATCGAACCATCCGACAGCCCTCCTATATATAGCTCAGTTGATAGTACTTCTGCCTTCTGCACTGGAGGGCGTAGGTTCGATCCCCACAGAGAACAAATATTTGTGTGGTGAACACAGTAATTGTTCTCTGTCTGGGTGTTTATAGCTATCTGGTTCACATAGTACAAGCTCTGCTTAGTTTGGGGCTAGATAGTGGTGTGAGGAATGTCAATAATATTATTTTTTTACGGCGGGGTCGCTACTTTTTTCAGTTTCTGTTTCATTGCTATTCGAGAACTTATATTCCCCAGCGGTTATCGGTTCACGAGCTCCAGTATCCAGTACCTACCCCTTTTTTATGAATTCTTTGTTATTTCTGTGTACCTATAAATTTTATCCAGTTTTACCTTTCTTCCAAGCAAATTCTCAAATCTTGGTTTGATGAAACTCCACGCTCCCATGTTTCTATGCTCCTCTTGACTCCATATAAATTCTGTGGCACACAAAATGTTATCATATTATTATAAAAATAATCGAAATTATTATAACGGGCTATGTGACTAAGACAAAGTTAAAATAACGTAGCTAATTTTTCTAGGCGCTAAACAAGCTAGCAAGCGATTCTCGCTCGGAAATGTTTCTTTGTTCCATTGAAAACGAGACACAAAAATAAGAATTCGCTCATTAGCTTGATTAGAACTTTGAGACCAACTTGAACAATGTACAGTAATTAATTTAGAGGTTCGCCATCGCAGTTTGCTGCGGTGTGTTTGTCACTTTTTTTTATAATTTCGACTTATCAACGGGTATTTATCGCGAACCTTTTTTATTTCCCGACGTGTCGACCGTGTTACAACAGCCGTAGTCGCGGGCAGACTCAATAAGCCAAATGCAAAGTTTTTGGTTAAAAGTTGGACCCGTTTCTTCCATTTAGTTATGCATAACGATCGAGTTAAGTTAAAAAGTAATTTCAACTTACTTCTCGCATTGGGGTACTTCTCCAGCTCAGCCTGCAAGCCTTGAAGTGGGAACGGCGCGAGGCCTTCAACCCTCAGAATGGCGACGTCTTCGATATTAGCCTTCACTCGTTCCTTGGTCAGCTCGTAATAGTGTTTACCACTCACTAGTATCACTCTTTTTACTTTGAGAGGACTGGCTAGGTGGTCTCCTAAAATGACGAAGACATTGAATAATATACTTTTTAAAATACTTATTTTCCATGTTTTTTGGGTTCATTGCTTGTCTCTTCTAAGATGTGCCACTGAGCCTGGTCTGGCAGACTTTTTGCGTTGAATCAGCGCAATGCATACAAAAAGTAAAAGTTGAGTGGCAATAAAACTTGAAATTTTCACTGTCACTCGAAACTTTTACTTTGTGCATGCCTTTTGGTCTTGCGTTTGGTTTGAAACTTAAATTGGCAATAAATATTATGGACAATGCACACAGCACTATCTAGCCTCAAATTAAGCAGAGCTTGTACTTTATGAACCAGATAGCTGATTTATTACATATACTTTTTTTGTAAATACATACTTAGAAAACAATATAACACCCAGAGTACCCAGACAGAGAACAATCATCTGCGTTCACCACACAAATATTTACTCTCAGTGGGGATCGAACCCACGACCTGCGGTGCAGAAGGCAGAGCTACTACCAACTGAGCTGACAGGCCAGTCAAAAGGTGATGAAGTGCCAACTTACCGATAACTGTCCTGAAATGAGTTCCTGGCGCTAGATCTGTCAATGGAGACACTGCGTCAGCCAATCGCAGGAGAACCTTCGGTGCTACTATTACTAGGGGTTTTCTGTAGTTTCGTACAACCTGATAAAATTGATAAAAAGAGAATTTAAATGTTTAAGATTAAGTGCCTCCTGATCAGAAGCTAAATCCGACAGAACAAAAGGTCTAATGAGCAGTTAGTCTAATTAGCAAAAATACGGCTGGTCCCCACGGGAAGAGTAGACCGAAACCCTTAAACCTACTAAAAATATGTACGTTTAGCGGGTGCAACTTAGACTCGGCTGGCTAAAGATAGGAAAAATTAGAGAGTCTAGCTTTAAGACCTAGCTTTAAGACGTTTCAAAGTGATCCTTGTGATACTACTGGCCTCACAGCTCAGTTGGTATTAGCTCTGCCTTCTGCGCTGTAGATCGTGGGTTCGATCCCCACCGAGAACAAGTATTTGAGTAAACACAGATGTTTGATATCTGTCTGGGTGTTACCTCGTGTGTTCATAAGTCTTGAGACACAGTAAAACTAAAATATTTTTGGAGCTAAGTTGAGTATTCATTTATTGGATATTAAAATTAAAACTACTGACATCTAGATCTATATTTAAAAATAAATCATTCAAAATGGCCGCCTTTGCATATAATGCAGGCCTTCAAACGCGTGCGCCATTCATCTATGGCGGCACGAATCTTTTCAATGGGAATTCGTTTCGATTCTTTAATAAGGGCTCGCTTGAGAGAATCCAGGTTTGGGTGAGACTTTCTGCATGCCCTCAGCTCCAATTCCATCCATAAAGAATAATCCAAAGGATTCAAGTCAGGGCTTGACGAGGGCCAATCTTCGCTCCGAATGAAGCCTGGCAAATTGGCCTCCAGCCAACGTTGGCTAGTCTTAGCTTTATGGGAGGGAGCAGAGTCCTGTTGGAAAACCCAGTATTTTCCAGCGAATAGCGTATCATTTAATGGTTTAACCACCGCTTCCAATATGTCGGTTTGGTAATTTTGTGCCTTCACCTTGACGCCTTGCTGGCAAAAATGAAGCGAAGTGACCCCCTCGTAGGAAACACCCCACAAAACCATCACACTTGCTGGATGATGAGTACGCTGGACATTGCGTACAGATGGCTGGACGTCCTTTGAACTTCTGGCGTAAACCTTATTGTTCTGCCGGTTAAACTTTTCTTCCACCGTGAAGATCTTTTCATCGGTAAACAGGATATTTTTTGGATCGTGTCTCTTCAAAAGGTTCCGACATCGTTCCAGTCGCAATTTACGAAGACGCTCGTTTAAATAATGCACTTTCCTTCGACTGTAGGACTTTAGTTTAAGATCATATTTAAGTATCCTGTTCACCGATATTCGCGAAATGTTGGTCTGCAGAGCTAATTTATTTTGAGTCCGGCAAGGGTTGCGACGAATTCGCTCTCTGATTACTTTGATGTTGGCGGGCGTCCTTACAGACCGCGGGCGGCCACATCTTCCACGGTCTTCTAAAGAGCCGGTCTCCTTGTACCTCTTTATGGTATAATACACAAAGTTCCGACTACATCCCAAACTTTGGATTTCACTAAAAACTTGCATTGGTTTTTTTCCTGCTTGAAACAGTGAAATTACAGTCGCACGCAAATCTTTTGTTGGCGCCATTTTCACGGAGAATGAAACAAATATTCAAATGTATATTTTTTCTGATTCAAAACATTCAAAATTTTAAATTTTAAAAGTTTAAAAAAGGTTGCATGAATTACTTTCTTTTTAAATTAATTAAATAAGTTCGTCGCAAAACTTATGAACACACGAGGTATATTGTATTCTAAGTATTTGCAAAAAGAACATGTATAAGTATTATATCAGCTATCTGGATCCCATAGTACTAGCTCTCCTTAGTTTGGGGCTAGACAGTGTTGCGTGAATTGTCTACAATAAATATTTACAATATTTATTTGCTAATGAATAAAAACATTTTCCTGCATCGATGATTACCTGTCGTCTCAACAAATGGAAGTACTGTGCTGGTGTGGTAGGATTAGCGACATGCATACACACTGCCTCCGAGTCGGGGCTGGTCTCCGAGCTGTCCGTGATCTGAAGGAACCTCTCCATCCGGCACGAGGAGTGCTCTGATGCAGCGCCATCGTATCCGTGGGGAAGCAGCATCACTAGACCGTTGCTGCGCATCCATTTTGCTACACAGACAAAATGCTGTAGTGTAGACTTTTTGAACTTATTCTTATGCTCACTTATGACTAATTCTGTGACTCCCGTTCTTGACTGACTGATTGTATCAGTGACACGATAAGAAGAGGAAGAGATACAGAAGTTAAATGACGGAAACAGTGTGATTTAGTGTGTATAAAAGAACGGGAGTCTTAGAATTAGTCTTATGTGAGTAATAAGTAGTGTTAACCCGTTTTGGGAATAAGACATCCCTAATCGAATCAAGCAAAGAGTTACATCTCTAGTAGAAAAAAAGAAGAAGGAGAAGGGGATATGTCGTGGTTACGAGGAGTGGTATCGCTTGTAATAAAGTTAAACAGAATTGTAGCTATAATCAATGAAGATTATTCGTCTTATTAGTAGGTAATAGTGAAATAAATTAAATGGCGGGAATGTAGCAAGTATACTGAGTCTAGCTTCTTCTTGTTCTTGCCCTTATCCCACTCGGTGGAGTCACTAGGACGTTGTAACTACTATATAGGGCATGTATAAGGTACAAATTAAAATAATAAGGATCTCATAAAGCTTGAGCGTATCTTACATTCTCCAGAAGCGATAAAAGCGTCCACTATGATCTGTGCGCCGTTGTAGAAGTCTCCAAACTGCGCTTCCCATAAGTAAAGGTTATCCGGACAGTCGAAAGCCATGCCGTATTCAAAGCCGAGGACAGCCTCTTCAGATAATATTGAGTTTGCTACCTGGTGGAACACAATAATAAGTTTGAAATACTTGAGAAACCGACTTCATGGCAAAATTGCTGCATGCTGAATCTGAAAGTATTACCTTAAAGTCCAAAGTAGAATTTTTCAAATCGGCTCATAACTGAAGAAATTATGCGATAACAAACATTTAAAAAACAATTAAAACAAAACGGCTGACTTAATTTGTGATGAAATTTCTATGGGACCAATCTGAAAGTATACATTAACAAACATTTCAAAAAAATCTACCGAATTAAGGACCAAATTGAGAAGTCGGTTAAAAACATGTCATAGTATACGCGCTACCGCTAGTGACCTACTGAGGTATGTAAGCAGCGAGAAAACGCTTGCGTTTGGTATTAAGGTTTGGATCAATCCATCCATCTTTAGATCGTTATGGTCTGCAGATTGCTCAACTGATTTATGTGTGTTTATTACACATTATGAATATGTAAGTACATTTTCTATGAAATACATGTAGCTCCAGTTTGTGAAATATGCGACTTTTTCATTATTTTGTATGAGCATCAGTGATAAATTTCGTCTGACACTGTATCTATCAATCATCTGAAATAGATGTAACAAGCCTGCTTACCTAACATAATAGATAGGCACCATTTCTGACACTTCGTAGAAATAAGGTTTTAGAGGCCAAAATTCATAATTTTTTAATAAATATTGTGGAAAATCTACACAAACACTATCTAGCCCAAAACTAACCAGAGCTTGTACGTTGGGAGCCATATAGCTGATATAATACTTATGAACATTATTTTTGTAAAAACATACTTAGAATACAATAATTACAGCATCCAGACAGAGAACAATCATCTGCGTTCACCACACAAATATTTGTTCTCGGTGGGAGTCAAATCCACGGCCTACAGCGTAAAAGGTAGGATGCAACACAACCAACAGAGCCGTGACGCCTGTCATTATCTATTATAATTTAAAGAATGCAAATACCTCCAAGAACCCGGTCTGCTGGTCGTGTATGCTGTTCAAGGGGATGTGTATGGCCTCAGTCTGCTGGTCAACCAGCATCGCGTGTCGGTGGGAGAAGGTACCGCGGCCGACGTCCTCGCCAGACAGACGAACGTGCCGCCCTTCCATTAGAAGAGATCCTGTGCGTAAAAGACAAGCAAGTAATTACTAAAAATGAAAAATAATGGGCAGCCTTCCGTTGTTCTTTTTATCGTGTCACTGGCTCCTTCGAACCAAGCGTGGTGAAAGGATTTAACTGCGCCTTAAAGAGGCTCCTTTTGTGCTTTCATTTTTATTAGTTTTATTCCGTTAAACGAATACATAATTATAAACATTACCCTCTAGCTGGGCAGTGCAAGGCAGAGAAGACGTTGGCGAAACGGTCTACACACTCACCGAAAAAATTGGTGAGAGACCGCCTCAGACCGGGATGTGTGAAAGCTTTTGGGGGAGACCTTTGCCCAGCAGTGTGACACAATAGGTTAATTTAAAAGTAGGAGGCAAAGACTTAAAAATAATTTGGGACTGACCATGACCACCGTCAAACAACTTCTCCCTCGCACGTTTCGATATTTCTGGAGATGTGCAATCACTAGACGATTTATAAAAAACCGCAAGCAACAGTAACAGTGTGCAATCAAACTGCACACAGACCAGGCAAACCATCACATTTTTATCCAAACCAGTTTTCCAATAAATAGTACGAAATTTTAGTGAAAGCCAGATAGCAAATAACTTGTGATAACGACTTGACGCAATTGTATGGTTGATACTTCACTTACCAAAAGCCAAAGCCTCAGCAGTGGCCCAGTCGAGTTCCTTTTCAGCCGCCAATTTTTTTAATCTATTATTGATATGCGTCTTCGCTAAATGTGAATGGACATCCTGTGAATAAAATAGACCAGGTTAGTCATTTATCAGTCCAAAGTAGGTACAACACTTCCAATGTAATACATACATAAAACAACTTCTAAAAACCAATAAGAACTAATTCCTCGTAGAACAATGCTACACTACGTAGCGATATCTCGTAGACAGATGCTACACATATTGGTTTCTTACAATAGACACTACACATTGTAGCGATCTTTTGTAGATGACAATAGAACATTGTTATCCAAGGGGGGAAGAATATTAATTATTCCCAAGACGGTGTTTCAGACGGTTCGAGCCGGACGGCTCGAGGACTAAAAAAGTATTTCACCCGAGGCAAAACATTTCGAATACAAGGAAAGTAAAAATAAAAACACATGAATAATGTGGAAGTAAAAACAAAACTCTACAGCTGAAAAAACTAATAAAGGACTTTATAAACTCCTTGAATGGGTTCTCAAATTTCTTACTGCATAGTATTGACTTTTTAAACTCCTTGAATGAGTTTCCAACCTCCTTGCTATATATAAAATTAATTAAATAAATATTGTGGACAATTCGCACAAGTTAGATCATGGTTTCAATAGAAATGTGAAAATAGAAATAATTTAAGCTGCCAGTTGAAATTGATTCTCCCTAGGGCTGAAGAGTATTCGATCCCTCTTCCCAGAGTATTGCTTTCAAATCGCTCCTCAGGCCACTTCAGACCTACTTTCAGAGTATGAGTAATGAAAAATTAAATGTTACACCACGTAGCGATTTATCGTAGGCAGGTGCTACGTAACTTTGCAATTTCTCGTAGACGGGTGCTACGCTACGTAGAGACTATTGTTTGATCCCTATTTTCTACGTTGCTTATTTAGCTTCATTTTATAAAGATTTTATTATTTATCTATATTGTGTATAACTAAGTAGTTGTAGGTAAAATTATGTCACTTACTTATGAGGACTTTTATTATTTACCGCCTATAGTCGCCTTTTTTTTCTATGACTTATGGCTTAATAACTTTTTATTGTTAATGTACACAGTTATTTAGAAAGGGAGAGAGAGAAGTAATAAAATAAAGACTCGAATTTTATTAACCGTCAGACGACAGTAATGGGTCTCTGCGGTCTCGCAGGTAATAAAGTAATCGCGGCGGTTCTAAAACACCTATAAGTGCTCTTTGACTACGTTTCAGGTAATAAGAGATGTCTTAAAGGTTGTGGAATATTTTGTAAACGGAAAACAACCATGAACCTCTGTGTTTTTATACATTTGGAAATAAGGAAGGATTACTCGTCACTGTCAGCAGCTGGTACAATTTTGATAGAACTTTTTAAATTAACGCGATCGTCATGCATAATTATTGGGAATTAATAAAGGTAATCGTGATAAATACCCGTTTTTTCCATATAATTTTAATAGTTTTATAGAGTGTCTATCCCCCGATATGGTCTAATGATAATTTCGTTGGTAAGGAATACGTGATACGAATTTTTAAACCCAGTATATTTTTAGCTTGTCTGTTAAAAACACGACTCTTTTATAACGCAAGTTTTTTTTGCAAAAGAGCTCACGTAAGCTCGCTGGACATGAGTTAATATGAAGGCAAACTTAATTACTCTGTGGTACGTAAATTTTAAAAGCGTATCCTTAACCCGTTGCTGTTGGAGAAGTGTAAAAAAAACCACGTGTTTGCTTCAGCTCGTTCTATCGAACTGTTGATGCTCAAGGAACTCTTCAAGCTCAAGTGGTCAAATTAGCATTTTATTTTCTCTTGGCTATTTGGTAAACAGAGAATTAAGCTGGAATTTAAATACTAAGTCCGGCTTAATTCTCTCATTGTTCCAGATAGCCAAGAGAAAAATAAAATGCTAATTCTGTATTTCTTTTTCTTTATTCTACCTAGTTGTAACTGGCAATCTGTCAACATCAGATAGTCCATCTGTTTCTTATACACCACTATTTTGTAATTACAAAAAAAAATGGCGATATTGGCTGCTGATACTGAACACATCCACGAAAAAAAAAAAGTTAAGTCATAAAAAAAATATCTTTAAATAACCACAATTTTTAGTCAAATATTGAGAAATGATTCAACAAACAAAAATCATTTCATTCATAAACGCTAAATACCAAGCGGAACCGAACAGCGTAATTTTTTTTCTCTCTAGTACTACGTTACTAATATGTCCATAATTTTATGCAGGATTTCTGAAAATTTTAACATTTCATAACTTTGTCATTTTATCGAAACTAAAAATTCTAATTGCACATTCATAATGTTCTACCCCTACTACATTACCCTATTTTTTTTTTAGTAGTTACAAAATAGTGGTGTATACTGTAGTGTTTTGACGATACTTACGAAGTCGCTAGGTGTCCTCACAGAGGCATGTCCTACCATCTTCAGGAGGCCAGTATCGACCCCAGTGTCCCATGTCTCCACGGCTTTTGGAGCTGATCCCATATTTGACCAATGCTCTTGGAAATATGTCGCCTGAGGTAAGAGATTAGCATGAGATAGAAGCCAACTTATACCTTATTACTTAAGTATATTTATATATTTTTTTGACTGGCCTCTCAGCTCCGTTCGTAGTAGCTATGCCTTCTGCGCCGTAGGTCGTGGGTTCGATCCCCACCGAGAATAAATATTTTTGTGGTGAACGCAGATGTTTGTTCTCTGTCTGGTCTGTGATAGCCGATCCCAAGGACGTGGGTTAAAAAACCAGTCGTGTACCAATGAGTTTTCCTGTTGAAAAATGACTCTGAACCTTGCTTCCTAGTTTATGGGTGAGGCATTTGTCCAGCAGTGGACTTTCTTAGGCTGATAATGATGATGATGACTCGTTCACTTGCTTCAGGCAAGGTGGGGCGACGATCTGCGAAATGTATCTGGCAAGCACTAGAGGAGAAGAGCCGAAGACCAGGCTTCATGGGAGAGACCTACGTCCTGTAGTGGACTGGTGTGTAGGTTGATGATGATGATGATGATAATGATGATGACTTACTTCAGGCTGATAAGAAGGAGTGCCTTCATACTGCGTCTGTAGATACTTTGTATATTCTCCTGATATATTATCCACATCTTCTTTTGATATCACTCCCTCGGATATCAGTCTGTCAGCGTACACGTCTGGGATGGACCTGGACACAATTATCACCAGATCATGATTGCATGGTTTAGATGGTGACGGAAAACACCGGCCATAAGGAACTATAATTGGCAGATTTGATCATACTATTCAAATTACGAACCACCTAAATATCGACCACGAACCGGAAGACGAAGCGTAGGGCGCCCACCCACCAGATGGACCGACGACATTGTTTAAATCGCGGGAAGTCTATGGATGGAAAGGGCTCAGAATCGTTCTTCCTGGAAATGTGTAGGGGAGGCCTATGTCCAGCAGTGGACTTCTTCAGGCTGATAATGATAATGATGATGATGATGATTCAAATTAGAATACAGCAAGAACTAGTGCGAAAAAAGTTTGTTTTTTTTATTTCGAACGCATGATTTTTAGGGTTCCGTAGCCAAATGGCAAAAACGGAACCCTTATAGATTCGTCATGTCTGTCTGTCTGTCTGTCTGTCTGTCCGTCCGTATGTCACAGCCTTTTTTCTCCGAAACCGTAAGAGCTAGACTGATGAAACTTGGCGAGTAGATGTATTCTGTGAACCGCATTAAGATTTTTACACAAAAATAGAAAAAAATATATAAATTTTGGGGGTTTGAGGGTAATACTTGAAACTGAAACTCAAAAAAAAAAATTTCAACGAACATACGTGTGGGGTATCTATATGAATATGTCTTCAAAAATGATGTTGAGGTTTCTCATATCGTTTTTTTCTAACCTGAATAGTTTGCGCGAGAGACACTTCCAAAGTGGAAAAAAGTTGGTCCCCCCCCCTCTAACTTCTAAAATAAGTGTATGATAAAACTAAAAAAAATATATGTTGTACATTACTATGCAATCTTTCAACGATATTTGGTTTGAACGAGATCTAGTCAGTAGTTTTTTTTTTTATACGTCATAAATCGTAAACCATAATTTACCTTTCGACGAACTACAAGAACCTTTATATTATGTTATTATGTTACTTGATGCTACGGAACCCTTCATGGGCGAGTCCAACTCGCACTTGGCTGCTTTTTTTCCTCTTCTAGCCTTAATTTATAAAAAAAAGTACTAGTCACTAAAGACCAGTACCTACTTTTTTTACGAGTTTTCACAAAAAAGTTGAAGTATTATTGCTACATTATTTTATAAGCTAACTACAATAAACTGGAATATCAGAATCATAACGGATATCCTTATTTAAACAGTTTTATAATAATAGAATTTTGGATTGTTATACTAATAGAATCTTTGAAAAATAAGTATGGTCAGTAGGTGGTGTTTTTTAATCTGTACCTAAAAGCAATCGTCAAATTAAGGCTTCTCAAGCACAAAGCAAGGGTGTAATTAAATTGATTTTGTGGGAAACCCAATAAGAGAAGATAGGGAATGATGGCCACTTTTATTAGACCCCATTATGGAATGATCACAAAGGTTTTGACAATAGAACGGTTTTATGATTTGGAAGGCACGTATTTAATAGTTGTAAAGCCTTCACGGAGACCTACTTTAAGGGGTCATGACATCATCGTCACTATTTAGTTAAATCTATCGGTTAGAAATTTCCAAATAAAACAAGTGAAAATTAATAAACTTGAGAAATGTATAGGTTTCCGTATTATAACTGCTATCTGGTTCCCATAGTACAAGCTCTGCTTAGTTTGGGGCTAAATAGTGTGGTGTGGATTGCCCACATTTTTTTATATGCTGTTATTTTACCAGGGGTACAATTATAGCTTCAAAGCAATTCTAGCAACACAAATCACTCAAGCGATCGCTGAATTCGATGCGAGAGAATTTTTGTTTTAAAAATTTGAAAATGGAACGCAGATTCAGCTAACTTTAAATCCTGCTGTGTTGCTGAAATAGCGGGGCAGTTATCCTTTCGAGATATTTTGTTACTTACTTCCTCCCATGTATAGTTTTGTACAGCAGCGGGTTCGTAAAAGTGGGGTCATCTACCTCATTGTGACCCCATCGCCGAAAGCAGTTGTAGTCTATGAACACATCCTTTCGAAATTCACGTTGATACTCAAACGCTATGTTTGTCGCTTTCACCACTAACTGTAAGAGAAAATATCACCATAAAGGTCTATCCCCACACATCCGTGGCGTATCAGGGACAAGACAGGGCCGTGGCAGAGCCGTTGATTGAATTTGAACCCTATCTGTCTACACAATGAGTTGAATTTATATAAGACAATATCCCGTTGGCAGAGCTCTGGCCGGATCGGAGCCAAATACGAGAATTCCAGTCAATTTCCATGAATATAGGGTTCAAATTCAATCGAGGGCACCGCCACCGCCCTGCCCTGTCCCATCCCTGACAGGCCCCGTTTCAATGTTTCATTTTCTGGCAACACTGTAAGAATCGGCTTCTTAAAAGAAGTTTAAAAAAGTTTCCTAAAAAAAGTTTAAAAGGAAAGGAATCCGCTACCTCAGGATGGTCGGCATTCACGTGAATGACTGGAACTGCAATGGCTTTAGCTAAATCGGTTACGTAGCGGCAAGACCGCCCTCGCTGAGCGGGCAGGGTGAAACCAACCTGAAAACAAAATCAGAATCAGAACCTGTCAAGGGTAAAGTAGAAACATACTGCCTAGTATTTAAACTCGCCTTTTGTACAAAGTCGTGTGGGATAATAAATAAATAAATAACTATAGAGTATGTGCATTGTTGAGTTGGTATCAAAAATATATAACACTAGCGATGCGCCCCAATCACGTCACGGGTCACTGGTAAAAAATATCGTGATGTTATAGGTATAGCCGGCCTTCCTCGGTATATGGACTATCCAACACAAATACAATTTTTCAATTCGGACCAGCAGTTCCCGAGATAAGCGCGTTCAACCAAACAAACAAACAATCAAACTCTTCAGCTTTATAATACTGATATAGATTTTATTTCAAAATCTGCTGGCTATACGAAAAATCGAAATCAGTAATTCCATTGTATCTATTTATGCCCTGTGGCATTTCACTGTATGTAGGTATTTCTTTGGTAAAAAAGTAATTACTTATTTACTTGGTTATTGACGACAATATGCAAAGATCCTCCAACGTTGAAGTGCGGGGCCTGAGACAGCATCAGCGTCTCTTGGTTTACGCCTTGCCCGGTGAAAGCGGCATCGCCATGGACCTAAAACAAAAGCTATCAGTATTATACCAATATACTGAACACTGCAAATCTGTTTAGAATTGTAATTGATAGAATATCAAGATTCATGATCAATCTAGATATTTTTTAGTTACGACCCACGTGTTAGTCCTACGAATGCCATTCTTATACAAGGAAGTTATATAATCATGCCTATGCAAATGTGAAATAAATGTGACGGCAAAAAAGCAAACATCCTGTTTTTTTAATGCCACAATAACCTTTTTGTGAAAAGTTGCATATTGATTCCCAACTATGACATTTTCCTTCCTTTTTCAAATCAACCACCCCGATTATTTTTACGACTCAAGAAACGTCTATAAACGTTTTGTAAGAAGTTTCAACTATGAAGTATTCATTCTATTTTCAAATGAGCCATCTCGATTCTTTTTAATTACACCAAAACCTTTTTGTGGAAAGTCGCACATTTACCTGAACATTGAGGAATTTATCTCCCATTCTCGAAGACCCACCCTGCGAGTAATCGCCTTCCTTCTCCTGCATTTGCCTCGATCTTGTTTTTCCCATCGATACTGGGTTCGCTGCCTGAGGACGACAAATAATGGTTAAGATTTTATTTTTACGTGATAGTTGTGATCTGGCTATTCTACAACTTTCCGTCTTTGACCTAATTCATCTAAAAAAATATTATGATAGGTTTTTTGCACACAATAAGCAGTTGCTTGATTTTGTGATGTTTCAAAATATCGACCGTCAATGTGAGGTACTTATCGCCAAAAAGTAAACAAAAACATGGCGTCACGTCACGACAGACGGCAACCGCGCACATTTTAAAACCCCCGTTGTAAATTATATTTACTTATTCTTTTCATTTCAAAGGAAAGAGAGGAAACCCGGCGGCTTTTTATTTTTATTGTCTTCGAATGTTCAGAATACAAATTTTTCTTTCACCTCTGTTGGAATTATTTTTTAGATTGAAGGTTATTCGATTTCAATCGGTTTGTTTTTAGAAATGACACAGTTTTTTACTCTATACCAATTAAATATTTAACAGTTGAAAACCGTGGAACATTTTCTCAATCATGCTTGCAATAGTTTTCTGTGTTGTGAAGTCACATACCTTTTTCATTTTAATTGTTTTTCTGGTGTTATTTTGAGTTTTGTTGTGTAATTTCGGTGGTATTTTAATCAACATCACTTGAGGTCTTAGCTCAAAGAGCTTGGAAATGGAATGAAAGTGTATTATGTGATATTCTGATTTGATCTATGCTTGCAATATTTTTATTAATCAAGCATAACATACCTCCAAATGAGATGGATTATTTAGCAGCGAGATTCTAACTGATCTATCGTTTATTGTTATATCAACTGACGCGCTGAGATGTGTTGACATATCACAAGCAGAGTTAGCGTCTTCAGGGAACTCTGGGTTCCCGTTAAATTTGTGGAAGATCTTCACTGGAGGGCACTGTAGGAGGCCACTGAGGACGTTTAGTTTCCCTCGATGTGCCATACCTAGGAGGACTTGCTGGACTCCTGCTGTAAAATGAAATGAAATAATTTATTTGCTTGAAACTCGGTTATCATTGTCTCAAATCAATCAAAAAATATTAGTTTTCAGACAAAAAAAAATCGGCTCATAAACTACGAAATTAACCGATAGTAAACATAAAAAAAACAACCAAATTGAGAACCTCCTCCTTTTAAGTAAGGTTATCCAAAGTCATCAGCCTATGCCTATGCGAATTTGACCATCTTAGGGCTACGCTTTTTTTTTACCTAATTTACTTTTACTTTGCTTTTCGTGTGTATTTAAATATGACCGTGTGACCGTTTAGACAAGTCTAAACGGTCACATAGGACTTCATAGGAGCTAGAAGTCCTATGTGACCGTTTAGACTTGTCTCCAATATTCAAAGTTACCACTACAGTTGAAATTAGTTTCTGTGGTTGTGTTATTAAATGGCTAAAACAAAATTTGATAAATGGCCAAATTGATCAAAAGTTTTGATCAATTTGCCCATTTATCATAAACAGTTTTGTATTTTGTATTTGTCGTTGCATTTTGCACCTTTCTCTATGGTATTTTGCTAATAGTTGATGTTATATGTGCAAGATTCCAGCTTCCTCAAACAGAAATGCAAATTCTAGAAACGCTAATATTTAAAGCTTATTTGGAGCAATCATAGATTTGAATCAAAATTTAGCAGCAAAATAAACAACGATCCTATGAGACTTTAAAGTTGTGTTTGCTGGAGTAATATTTCACCAGCTTAGGTTTGGTACTAAGTTTGGTAACAGTGCTCGGATCTGAGTCGAGCTTAGACAATTTAACCTAATTGTCTAAGGAGTCGAGCCTCAAGCATAGATTTCTGTCATTTTTCAATTATTAAGAACTGGGCCGTTAAATATTTATTATTTGAGTTGAAAATTGGAAACAAATACGAATCCTGCTAATTTATATACAAACCGATAATTTTCCGAGTGGATCAGGCGTAAGATTTTGAACGAATCATGTGAAATAACCAAAAAATCAAACGTGGGGCATAGACAACTAGTCTTGTGGCATACAGAATACCATTTTTCTCGTTTCCACACAAGAAATGCGTTTGCGTTTAGATCACGTTGTGACGTCACACGTTTTGGGCACGGAATCTCCAATGTCATAGCGAATAAGGCCCCTGTCTAAAATTCTATGCTTGAGAGTGCTTGAGGCTCGACTCAGACTCAAACACTGTTTCTGAATACGGGCCTAAGATTTAATACAGGTGTATGGAAACAGTGCTTGCTTCAGTACTAGCTGGCTATATTGTATTTTTACCTGAAGAAGTCAGTTCAAAAAGCGTTGAAAAGAACGTCAGTAAAGTCTCTGCCCCTTCTCCACAGTACCTCTTCACTGTCGGGTACTTGATACTTAGGAACTTATCCCACGTCTGGGAATGGATAAGTTCCTTCACGATCTCTTTTCTGCGGGCGTCGGTGATAGAATCCGAGCTGGCTTCCACTCGTTTGGCAAACCACTCTCTTTCTGCTTCTGTCTGGAAAAAGGTTCCTGTTTGTAATTCTCATGCACTATAAGACTTTTCCTTATATCTTTTGTCAAGGCTTGGAGACCATTACGCTTGAGACATGCCCATACACATACACTAGTAAGACATAGGCACTGCTAAATTGGTATGAAGAATATTTTATTATATCAGCGTACAAGGTTTTGTGGTATTTATACTATTGGGCTGCAAGTAATTGACATCGAAGCATCGTTCGACCTGCGGCAAGATGGGCAGTCGATGTGATGAGTAACTTTTGCTTATTGCTGCCGTGAGTTTTTCGGTTTGAAGGGTGTGGGCACCGGGGAAATTACTGGCACGTGAGACTGACTACCTGCATGCCTCAAGTAGAATGCAAAATGTTGTTGTGTGTTGTTGGGAAGTGCATCGTAGGTCACGTTCCCAACGTGCGTGACCTATAAGGCAATGTTTTGTTATAGGCGATGGCTACCACAGTAGGTGAGCCATATGCCTGCTCCACCAGGTAGTTGCAAAAAAAGAACTGGATGAGACTAGCAGGCAAGACCGCTAAAAGTGGTATTAAGGTACATAGAGCTGTCTATGAATATGACTATACACCACTATTTTGTAATCTTATACCTTTAAAAACGAGAAAATCTTATATATATATATTTAGGATCTCGGAAACTGCACCCATGATTTTCATGAAATTATGTATACAGAAGGTTTCGGGGGCAATAAATCGATCTAACTAGGATCAATTGTCCACAATATTTATTTATTTATTTATTTATGATTTCTTAAAAATACAAATTAACGAAAAATATTCCGAGCGTAGCTCGGTTACCAACTAGTTACCAAAAAAAACACTGAACACATACATGAAAAAAGAAATTTTTTTAAGAAAAAATATTTATAAATTACCAAAATTTTAAGTCAAATATTGAGAAATGATTCAACAAGCAAAAATCATTTCATTCATAAACGCTAAATACCAAGCGGAACCGAACAGCGTAATTTTTTTTCTGTCTAGTACTACGTAACTAATGTGTCCATAATTTTATGCAAGATTTCTGAAAATTTTAACATTTAATAACTTTGTCATTTTATCGAAATTAAAAATTCTGATTGCACATTCATAATGTTCTACCCCTACTACATTACCTTATTTTTTTTTGGTAGTTACAAAATAGTGGTGTATAGTTGAACTGGAAAAGAAGATGGCATACATAATATACATTATGTATGCCATCTTCTTGTCGGTCCAACAATACGAGAATTTTCATTTGAAGGTTGTGTGAAAGTTTACCTCCAGATAAGCGAATTCATAAGATATCGGTCCGCAATATATTCGCTCCAAGACTTCTAGAAGGTTCCTGGCAGGCTGCCGTCCATCGCAGCCGTACAGCAGTGCCAGGTCTACAGTATCCTCGGATGATAGCCCGTATCTAGATAGCTGCAGCTCTTTGATGGTTCTGAAAGAGTTTCATTGTTATTTAGGATTTTTGTATCTTTTGTTAAAAAAATTATGCTTCGTTTTTTTGCAAAGTGTGGAGTAACTAGACTATGCTTCTTATTTAGTTATTGTATACGCTCTACCGATAGTCATCTCATGTGGTATGCTAGAAGGGGACGATTCTCTAGTTGCCACGGTAAATCGCTCCCTCCCTCGCCGATCGTATACCGCAGGAGGTCACTAGCAGTTGTGCGTACTCTATCACCCTCGTATAATTATGTTATCATAGTGTTCATATTTTTTTATTTACACAAAGAAACTAGCAGTTATCAAATCAAAAAATATTTATTTTATGCCAAAAGTTATAGTTATACAAGTATTTACAAAATGTACAAAATACACAAAACAAAGTAGAGCTATCTGTAGTCAATCGAGCTATGAGATAGCTCGATTGATCTAAATTAGTGCCACACGCAGGGGCGTATTTACCCTTAGGCCAAGAGGGCCATGGTCCGGGGCGGCGCAAGCCGCCCCTCGTTCAGATTCGCGCGCCTTTTTTTACTTTACATCATCATCATCCACAGCCCGACTTCACCCACTGCTGGGTATAGGCCTCCCTTAGTTTATGCCATCTATCTCGATCCTGTGCCAGTCTAAGCCATTGCCGCCCCGTGACCCTGACTATATCTGACTTTACATCTCTGAAGCAATTTTAAAAAGCAAAAAAACTTTCACGCAAAAAGATTTAATTTTGTCCTCGCAATAATAGTTCGTTATTTTGCCACCACCGCTGCTGTCTGAAAAGTCTAACTAACTAATCTAAGTTTTAAACGCGAACCTATGTATTTAGGTAGTACGTAAAAAAAAAATTTTTTTTCGAAAATGTATGGGGCGACATACCTTTTAGGCCCGGGGCGCTAAATCTTTAATTACGCCTCTGGCCACACGGATGCGTCCCCAAGACGCTAGCAGCATGATCAGTGTTAATAATTGTATCTCAACTTACTTGCTTTCGTTCCTATATTCGACATTGTCAATGCTAGCTTTTAAATGCCCATAGGTTCTGTATGCGTTAACTAATTGTTGTGCGCGGCAGTTCTCGAACCTTCTCGCAATTATCTCATCTGGAAGATCTTTAAAAACAAATTTGTTAGTTAATTACGCAAAGAAAAACAGCAAAAATAAAGGAAGTAAAAGGTAAGAAAGCTTGTTTACTTGGAAATCAACAGGTCAAAAGTAAAAATGTAGTAGGTAAATGTGTTAGCATAATTTTGATGACTATGTATGGCTTAGAAAACACCTCTTAAGGTTGTTCGATTCCGATACAAGCTGAATTAATAAATAATAAATAAATATTGTGGACAATTCACACAACACTACCCAGCCCCAAACTAAGCAGAGCTTGTAATATGGGAACCGGATAGCTGATATAATACTTGAATACATTTTTTTTTGTAAATACATACTTAGAATACAATATAACACCCAGACAGAGAACAAACATTTATGTTAACAACACAAATATTTGTTCTCGGTGGGGATCGAACCCACGACCTACGGCGCAGAAGGCAGAGCTACTACCAACTGAGCTAGAGGCCAGTCAAAAGAATTTACACAACTATGGGCAAACAAAGTATAAATGTACACTGAAATAGCTGTAATAGAATTTTACAGTGGTCTTTATTGCCGGCCAGATAAATGAAGTTGGAGAAAACTGTAGGATAACAGAAATATTAATAAAAAACCAAAAAAGTAATTTTATCGTCATTCCTTCTAACGGGTACTAGCTTTTAGCATAGAGTCAATTTTGTACATCACTGTTTCGAAATAGACGTAAAAGTCTGTTAGTTCTTTTTCTGAAGCCCCGACTGCCACGACCAACGGCTGACACTCCAACTTTATATAACTGGCTGGTAATAAGGACCACTGTAAAAGCCTATTACAGCTATTTCAGTGTACATTAATACTTTATTCGCCCATAGTTGTGTAAATTAAGTTTGTATGGAAATCGTACCCCCTTAATAGGAACATTCATCCCTATTACACAGAACTTCACGACTAGACAGCTATTTCTGTTAATATTGTTAGTTTAATTTTTATTTTACAGCCCCTGCTATTTTTGTTTTCCCTATTATGGCCCGAACACACCTAGTTCGCTGGCGGTAGCGATCAGTGAAACGCTGTCAAATATCGCTGTCAGATTTGAGATTTGACAGCGTTTCACTGATCGCTACCGCCAGCGAACTAGGTGTGCGCAGGCCTTTAGTTAGTTTAATCTTGCATTTTTAAAGAACGATTGCTGTAAATCGCGGCACTTGTTTAACTAATGATATTTTGAGTAATTAGTTCACTTGTTTGTTTGCACTCTGTCTATTTTTATATTCGCTAAGTTACATTCCTAAAATTATGTTCTTTTTTTGAATAAATATAAATTTCTAGCTACAAGAATCAAGTACTACAGTGTTTACTATTGACATACCGGTTTCATTGACGATCTGTGGTCGATGTCCGAACACTCCAACACCGGAATGATAATGCAGTCGGTTCTGTACAAACCGCTTCCATTTTATCACCTGTCCTGGTCCCACGTTTCGTAAACCAAACATTTTGACAGTCACTAAATATTTCTATTCCATATTTAAATCAAAGTCACAGAGGTCAAATTTAGAACATGTGCGTAGGAGTGGTACGTTTCGTGATTCGCATCGCACTGGCTGGTGAAAAAGGGACGGAAGATATTGTCTTTTGATAAGTTGTATTTGTTGTCAGATAGATGTTTTTGTAATGACGTAACATTTGTATGTTATTGATAAGGAGCAGATAATGTTGTTACTAAACGAGCAAACTATAATTTAATTTGGAATACATTTCGATTTTCTGTAAATAAATTTGTTTTGTAGTCTCTTCTTCTTATTGTGTCACTGGTTTTTTTCAAACCAAGTGTGGTGAAAGGAGTTTATGTGCGCCTCAAAGAAGCTCATCATCCACAACCTGACTTCGCCCACTGCTGGGTATAGGCCTCTTTCTGTATGTGCCACTGTTGCTACATTTATATACATACATGCATTTTTTCAATGGAGAACTTTCAATTATTTCTGCATACGGCCTTTAGTTCGTTGTTTTATTCAGTCAGTTCATAAAATACTACGAAGAATTTTGTTGTAGAGAGCACTAAGCTTCTTTATCTTATCTAATTTCATGATATGGAACCCCCGAACATTTTGATACGACAATATGATTGGTAGTGAGTTTTATTGTTTGATTTCTTTAATTAACCTAATGTGATAACTTGATAAGTGTTATTATGATATTATAATGAATGTAGGTTAGTTCTTTGTAAATAATTGCTTGTTTATAGTATACCATTTTATTAAAATGGGCCAAGAAAGATCATACCAATGAGCGTATTGTTTTAGGTATTTGGTAGAATTTAGGCGTTGTTATATAGCCCTTAAAACATAATAAAAATTTGAATCGTCGGAACAAAATACCTGTTTTTTTTCAGGCCTCTTTAACACTTTCCTTGCCATTATAATTATGAGACCGTATGCACTGGTGGAGCACTGGTGGCCTACTGGTAGCGGCCCCACTTCCCGATCCTAAGGTTCGTGGGTTGAAATCCAGTCTTGCACCAACGAGTTTTTCTGACCAAAAATGTATATGTGCATTATGCCAACTGGCACCTAGAATCACCTAGCTTTTAGTCGTTTCAAAGTGATTCTTGCAATTCAACAGAATAAATACACTTTGGATTTGATTTGCCAGTACTCTCAAAAAAAAACATCGCAAGGAAAAAGCCTTGTTGAGGCGAACTTAAAATCCTTACACCACTGGCACTGGCATCTGACGCTGACCATCTGTATAATCTCAAGTTGATGGACACAGTGCATCATAGGGCACGTTCCTGACCTGCGTGATCTACGAGGCAAGGCGATCATCATCATCACCATCATTATCAGCCTGAAGAAGTCCACTGCTGGACATAGACCTCCCCTACACATTTCCAGGAAGAACGATTCTGAGACCTTTCCATCCATCGACTTCCCGCGATCTTAACAATGTCGTCGGTCCATCTGGTGGGTGGGCGCCCTACGCTTCGTCGTCCGGTTCGTGGTCGCCATTCTAGAACCTTTATTCCCCAACGGCGATAGTAACCACTTAATAAGCTATCAGGTAGACGGTGTGCTTGTTCAATCAGCTAGATGTAATAAAAAAACACTTGGTTGTAAATAAGCAGTGACAAGATAAGAAAAAGAAGATACCATTATAGCAGGCTCTATGCAGATTTGTTTGACTAAGCGTGCATGAAACATATTTAATGATGACCTACCCGTGACCCTTTGCGGTTAAACAACACGTTAAATGCATTAAATCATAGCACGAACCAAAAGATCCCATACAGATAATATAGAGGTAATTATTGTCTTTTACATTACAGACATTTTTATTATTCATATTCAGTTTTCTATATTACGTCCTAACAAGCTCATTATTCCATGAATATGATATTTTAGTACACCTACTCAATTTCCACGCGCCACAAATCAATGACTGTACGTTAAAAAACTAGCACACGAAATACAGCTTTATGATCTGTAGCGAGAGTTGAGTTTCGTTTGCGAAAGTTTAAGAAAATTAGGCTAGTTTCAACCAAACATGGAGGGGTTTGTTACAAGGCTGAAGGATAAAATCCAATACTTTGAGGATAACAGCAGTTTGCGGAGATTCGGTCACGTGATATCGACTGCAAAAACTCTTATAATCAAGAGGTGAGTGAGATTTAGTGAGCGGAGAGTTCTGTGCTTTTTTTAGTCACAGAACAAGTAGGAGAAAAAAATCCCAGTCAACTGTTCGACTGAGTTACTGAGAACAAATGGGTTTAGGTACCTACAAATATATTCCAAACTCTTGGTAAAATTGAGTAATAAGAGGCGATTGTTAGTAACCTTTGATATGGTTTCGATCATGTTTCTATCTGTCGTCTTGTGACTGAGAGTGAGAGCGTGTAAACGTTACATACCGAATGTTCAACTACCCTCAGACTAGTATCAAGAATTTGAAGGGTTCTATTCCAGACTCTTCTGGTTCGTGTTCCTGGCGGCTTGCTGCGCTGGTGCTGCTGCAGTGCTGAAAGGCTCGCTTAGCCTCTACGCGCAAGACGCGGTCTCGTACTCCGTGCAGACAGACTTCCTGGAGTGGGACACCCCCTTCCCAGCTGTCACTATATGCCAGGCGTTCAGTACAGAGACCTCTACTAAGAAAACTCTTGAGAAGTTGGTAGTTTTCGAGATTATTACGAGACCTTTAGACTGTAGATTGATCACCACAAATCTTAACTACACCAGTTTTAGGGTTCCGTAGCCAAATGGCAAAAACGGAACCCTTATAGATTTGTCATGTCTGTCTGTCTGTCCGGCCGTGTCACAGCCATTTTTCTCCGAAACCATAGGAACTAGACTGATGAAACTTGGTGAGTAGATGTATTCTGTGAACCGCATTAAGGTTTTTACACAAAAATAGAAAAAAAACTATAAATTTTTCGCATACTTGAAACTGAAACTCAAAAATTTTTTTTTCATCGAACCCATACGTGTGGGATATCTATGGATAGGTCTTCAAAAATGATGTTGAGGTTTTTAATATAGTTTTTTTCTAAACTGAATAGTTTGCGCGAGAGACACTTCCAAAGTGGAATAAAGTTGGTCCCCCCCCCCCCCCTCTAACTTCTAAAATAAGAGAATGATAAATCCAAAAAATATATATGTTGTACATTACTATGCAAACTTCCAACGATATTTGGTTTGAACGAGATCTAGTCAGAAGTTTTTTTTTATACGTCATAAATCGTAAACCGCAATTTACCTTTCGACGAACTACAAAAACCTTTATATTATGTTAATTGATGCTACGGAACCCTTCATGGGCGAGTCCGACTCGCACTTGGCTGCTTTTTGTAGTAGGTATAGACAGGGATGCAAAAAACATAATTTTCTCAGGAAAAACCTTGCACCAGCATTCTACAACTTTGCTAAAGCCGTTATGTACTGGAACAGAGGCTGCAAGATCTGCCTCAATTGTAAAATCAACAAGACCTGCTTGAACGATGTCGTTCCTCTAGTAGAGACACTCAAAGAGCCTTGCGAAGGTGTGCTGACTCAATGCTGGTGGAATGATGAGGAGTTCTCTTGCTGTGAAAGGTAAACTCAGAGTTTTACTTACAGGTCAAAATATTTAGGTTGGTAGATGACCAGTATGGACCCAATTGTGTTGCTCTGAAGATGATACGGTCAATGTTCTCAAAATATACGGGTTTGGGAAAACACACTGACAACCTCTAGAAAAAAATATTTCTTTCTTCAGGTTACTAATAAAGATAACTGAACGTATCCGCAACGTAGTGATATAACGTACCAAGGTACCTACTATGAATCTTTCTTCAGGAAAATAGCAGTCCTGAGTAAAGCCACATTCCGCAGTATGGGCACTCAGGTTAAAATAAGATTAGACAAACACACCAGCGTAAGTTTCTTTCAGATTCCTGCCAATAAAGACTCAGTACGGCACGTGTTTCATTTTCAACTCACGTCAGACTGGCACCGAAGATATTGAAGTTGTGAACAGGCAAACAGGCCTACCAGTTCTAACGTTTACTGCGATCGAGTATATTATGGTAAGGCTAATCATAATTTATACTAGTTCAATAGCGCGGCCTAGCCTCTTTGAGGCAGGTTTGAAGGAACCATGTAGATACACGACACGAAGGAGGTCAAAAAAAAAAAAGTACTATATTCAATAAAACTGCCAGTATCCATTGCCAGTTCCACGCAACCAAAGAAGACCAGCATGGCTCTAGATTAATTGGATAGGTGATTGCTGGTAGAATTTCAAAAAAGTTTTCACAAGAAAGCGCTTCGATATGAAGCGCTTTCTTCCGATTTTGGTCTCACCTACAGTGAAGAAGGATACGTCATGGAACCACTGTTTGATACCTAGACCTCAATAATCATAGGGACAGCTCTGGTAAGTTCGGATGAGATTATGTTAATTTTGAACCAATAAGTTTTTTTTATACAACTAAGTTGACAAACAAGCATACGGCCCACCTGATGGGAAGCGGTTACCGTAGCCTATGGACGCCTGCAATACCAGAGGCATCACAAGCGCGTTGTAGACCTTCTAAAACTTTTAAAACGCCCTATTTGAAGAACCCCATGCTATAATCCTTAGGGAAAACCTCAGCAGGTTAGTAGGCAAGTAGTTTCTTACCCCTACCATAATCTATAAGCAGCATCTATTCACGCTCTGCTAAGAAATAGTCGTAAGGGATCATTGATTCAACTTTAAGAATTCGCAGGTAAGAGTGCATTCACCAGATGAGATTATCACGATGGTGTCTGAGAATAACTTGGGCAGCTGTGGTGCCCTTCCAGTTGTCAGCGACTTCGATGTTATTGTAAGCGTAAGTTACGAAAGCATTCTCTTCATACTTTTAGCAAAATGGATTCAAAACTTATGCGAAAAGAAGATTTAATTCTCCATAAAATTGCTACTGTAATGTGAGAACTGTGTGGTAATTTAGATAGATAGAATTTTATTACACACCACATAAATTAACTAATACAGAAAAAACATCGTGAAAAACATCAACTCATAAAAAAAAAAATATCAAAGGCAGTATTATCACTAAAAGCGATCTCTTCTAGACGAACCTCAAATTGTAATTTATTGACTAGTCTAAATTATTGCAAGGCAGGGAACCATGTGATCTAGACACCCCGAGCTCACAAGGACCCCTGCCTTTAAAAATCATGTCTAAACAGGCCGAGCAGACAGTAAGCGACATATCAGTTCGGAGCATCGCACAGGGGAGTCGCGACTGCCTTTTCCTCGACGAGCGTCCAGCTACACCAGACCTCTGGCCATTCCCGCGTTACTCCCTCAGTGCTTGCGTCTGGTATTGCAAGGCTGATACGCTGGTGGAGCTTTGCAATTGCACCCATCACTTCATGCCACCTGTTGGTAAGTAGCTTGGCTTAAAAAAGGATGGGAGTTTTTTAAGGCGTGTGTCTTTTTACACTAAACGAGCTTAATGTTTTCAGAAAATCGGCCAGTTTGCGATATCCAAGGATTGGTTTGCCTTTATCGGAATATAAGTAAGCGCCCGGATTAAAACTAGCTATCAAGTTTTTTAGTTATGCTGGATGAACTGTGTGAAAGATGACATGTATAGGAGAGGAGTGAATGCAGAGATGACGGCTGACACTGACAGAGGGAAATGGAGGTAGAAGACATGTTGTGCCGACCCCAGATAAAGTGGGATAAGGGCAGGAAGAAGAAGAAGAAGAAGAAGAAGAAGAAGAAGAAAAAAGCGTGAAGATTGCGAAAGTCAGTGGGTGAACGGTTTCTGACATTCTATCAGGAAGGCATACCTCTGTCTAGCAGTGGCTTATGATGCTGATAAAACATTAGTTGTAGGTATAAGCATCGATGATATGGTTGACCTAAGAACTCTGTACTAAGTGATGGTCATTTATACCGCCTAGTCTTCGAATAATGATGATTAATGGAGTGTTTTCCCTCAGGTGAGTCCCTCAAATCCCTTGCGAAAACCATAATGCTATTACCTACATGAAACCCGTCGCCATCTTTTTATTCAATCATTTGTTTCTGTTCTCTGGACTCAATATTTCTCCTTCGATAAAAAGACCTTTTCGTATTCCAGATGCACTTGAGAAAAGGGAATGTTCTTGCCCAATGGACTGTGAAGAAATGACGTACAAAGTGGTTAAAGCAACATGCAAGTAAGCAACCAATAGTGTAGCAAAGTAACATATTGTATTAGCGTGATCATGCTGTAGCTTAGTACGGTTGTAGGCAATAAATATTGCACACCGGCTTTTCTGCTTTCGTAGAGCGCTATCTCTTTCTGACGCACACTACGCTCTATGAAGCCGAAATTAGCCGATGTGCAATATTTGTCTACTACTATAGTAGAATTCGTTTAGATCGCGCATGATGGCTTTTCTCGCTTCTCTCGTGGGTGTTATATTGTATTCGAAGTATGCATTAAAAAAAAAATATATGTATAAGTATTATATCAACTATCTGGTTCCCATAGTACAAGCTCTGCTTAATTTGGGGCTTAGATAGTGTTGCGTGGATTGTCAACAATATTTATTTATTTCTATTTCTAAGCAGATGTTACTTCCACGGCTATTATTTCCAACCGCCAAATGTGGATTTTCTCAAATTATTAAGAATTTCTGTCCAAGTTCCAACTTGCCCGGGGTTTTCATATTCAATGTAAGGGATTCAATCATTTGCGCGTCGCAATCTAAACATGTCGTTCTGTTCGCCCCTTTTTCGAGATTCTACGAAATTGTTATTATTCCATGCAATAAAGATTGGGAGCAATTCGCCCAAGGTGTCACTTTATTCGATAAGTCTCAATCGACTTGTGATTTATCTGATACGAAAGCTTGTCTTTATTTGGTAGAAAATCTGTTTTTATGACGAGGAATAAAATTTGATAACGAATACCCTTTTTTGCCCTTTTTTTATTATTGTGACAACTCTTTAATGAAAACCACTACAGTACCTATGTTCTCCATCATCATTATCATCAGCCTCAAGTCCCCTGTTGGGCATAAGCATTTCCTATATTTTTCATGAAGAATTATTCTTAGCTCTCTCCATCCACCAACTTCCCTGTCGTCGGTCCATAGGCTGGGTGGACGTCCTACGTTACGTCTTCCGGTTCGTGGAGTATGTACTTAAACTTACTTAGTTTACTTTAAAAAACTTTGGAACTTGTTTCAGTCGTCTGGAAGGTTTAGAGGCGCAAGACCGTAGCACCCAAGGACGGGTACGGTTGGCGCACTTACCTTCCTTACGCGTGCGACGTCATGCGATCAGAGACATGCTGGGACTTGTCGGTAAGTTCGGCAAGTTTATCATGCGCACTTGATGTGCGGGCAGGTTTTTCCGCAAGTAGGCCGTTGGTGGGCCCTTTTTGCGTGACCCTTGACACGTGTTGCTCGAACTTTATTAGGTTCTACAACACGCCGGTTTCCTCACGATGTTTTCCTTCACCGTTTTGAGAGTACTGGCATAGTGCAAATAAATTTTTCGATAGATAAACTCATTGGTACACGAGTGGATTTGAACCCACGACCTTCGGATCGGAAGGTGGGGCCACTACCACTACACCACCAGTGCTCTTGTCGGTATACTACAATATTTTTCCTCATTCAGTGTAGATACTGAAATCTGAAAATAACAACGTACCTCTACCTTTTTTTCCTTTTTGTAACCTATTTGGGTTTTAGTATATCGGGTTTTCTTTAGAGATACGAAATAAAGTTACCAACACGCTGATAGAGGCGCATAGTGCGTTGCACAAAAAGCCAAAAACCAAGAAAGGAAAAATGAATCTCGAGCCAACCCCAACTTTTTTTTATACAACTAACTGATGGATCAAGCATATGGTCCACCTGGTGTTAAGTGGTAACCATCGCTTAAAACAAATCATTGTCTAGTAGGTACGCTACCTCAGCGTAGTTGGACGGTATGGCAGATTTTCCGCCCGCTAAAAAAAAGTACTGGTGTTGTGGGCGACAGTAACCAGCTTATTACCATCAGTTGGGCTGTAAGCATGTTTACCTAATCAATACTAATCATCGCATGCAAAGGAAGTCTCTTTATTTTATTTTCTTACTATAACATTATAGTCTGTCATATAAAAGCTTACTCTGTATTTGTTTCAGTTGACTTTGGAGGAGTGATCGGAGTATTTTTCGGTGCTTCTCTTCTGAGCTTCATAGAAATTGTGTACATCTTTTGCATGCGCAAGAGTTATTAGATGTACAAACTAAGCAAGTTTGTGGTAAGCTTAGTAATTTTTATAGGAGTTTGTGTAATCATTCACGGTAATATTTTACGCATTTTACATTGACAGGTTAGAAAATAACCTTAACAAACTTGGTTCCCATACTACACGCTCTAGTTTTGGGCTGGAGCTTAGACGGAGTTGTTTGAGTTGTTTGCAAATATTTATTTATTCTAACTAGGTATAGCTATACCACCTACGATACGTTACCTCTTTGGATAGTTAAGCCTTCTTTCAGCATCACAGAGTACTTTTTATAGACTGAAATTCAGCATTTAACATGTCATCTTTGCTGTCATTTTGTTTTACCTCTTCTTTGTAAAGTAATGATAAATCGTAGATACGTAGTATCTCTAACTAGTCTGTGAATCGTAGTAAATAAACAATCATTGGTTGGTGATGGTTTTTTACTGGCTAATAGTGGCTCCAGCTTTTCTTGGAGCTTTTACCGTAGCGCAGCACCCTCCTTGGGGCGATGAGCTCTCTGGTAAGAATTACGGTAGAACTACTCTAAATATTTGTATATGAGAACCTACTACATACTCATTTCTCTGAGCGAGTGCGTAATGAGAAAGTTAGGCTGTCGCTATTGATCCTCAGGCATCCATACAGCATTGGGTATACTCTAGAAGCTTGAGGATCCAAACCTGAAAGCCTGTGGAGATTCTGAGCATAAGGGAGGAAAACCTCCAACCGTGTCCAACGTTCAATATCCCCAGAACATGGAAATGGCTGCATAGACCATGATGTCTCCTGTCCTGTCATGAATGACAGGCCTCCCCTATACATTTCTAGGAAGACTGATTTTGAGATTTTATCTATCAATTTTTCTATCTATCTTAACACTGTCGTTGCGTCCTTCAGATGGGCGTACCTATATTTCGCCTTTCAGTTTGTGGTCGCCTTTAATTCATTCGGGAACATTTATTCCCCAGCAATCGTAAGTTTTTCGAGCTATATCACCTGCCCTTTGCTACTTCAACTTATTCATTTTACAAGCTAATATCGGTGACCTTGGTTGTTCTACCGATTTCCTCATTTTTGGTTTTATCACGTAGTAAAACTATGGAGAGAGCTATGCTGGATTATCTCTCTCCGTTTCGTTGCGCAACTTGAAGGTTGTGTATGAGGCCAATGGTTACTGACCGCGTTTCAGTTCCAAAAGTCATCACTGGCAACACATACTGGTTATTTCCAGTGCCAACTGCCACCACTAATATTTATGTGTTTCAAGCTGAACTTAAGTTTAGACGGCTTTGAAGCACGATTTCATTAAACGTGGTTTAATAACACGGGATTTGCAAATACTTACTCTGGTATGAGTTTTAGTCAAATAGTAGGTGAACTTGTGCACTCCATATTATCTGAATACAGTTGCTTTATTTCAATGGTTCTAATAATTTATTTTCTCTCCTATAAATAGGAAAACTTAATTTCTAGGAACAACACACAAAGTGCATTGTATAGGTACAATATTATTAAAGTAGGTTTTAGGTTTAGGTTTCTCAGTTAGATAGATAATCCAATATTTATGTTTTTGATTTCTCGGAAGCTCATACAATTTGATGCGATTTGAAATGTAAAGATCGCGGTGCTTTAAAAAAAAATTTTGAAAAGTAATCATCAGTCAGTTGATATGTTGACTTATTTTTTTGTTGCCAGGGCCAACCCGTTCCAATTACAAAGCAGCAAGCAAGTCGCAATTCCCAAATTGGTTGCGTAGTGTAGTAGTGCCTTTATGCCCGAGGACCACTTATCGAGAGTAGATATAATAATCCGACAATCACAATCACAAAGACAGTTCGTGGAACTCTTCGATCTTGATTCTCGATTCAGATCTCAATCCTATGTATTATTTTGCTCAAAACATATTTACTTACACAAATATTGGTGTCTGTTTTTATTAGAAATAGGATTTCGGTAGATTTTACTTACTACACACACCTGATAAACAAATGAATCATCTACAATAGATGCAATTACTTGTTTATTTTACTTTTTTTACACATACTACTTGAAGGTTTCAAAATCTTGCATGAAACGAAAGATTAAATATTTCTTATCCAACAGTTCAGATGGACTTTTGTAAAGTTTGTGCTCTGAAAATCTGCAGCAGAATTGAAAACCATTTTAAACTTTTTTTTTATTCGTTGCGACGTCCGTCAGTTAATCTGATTGAAAAGCGTAGTTCCGAGTCCAATGAATATTTTTCACTTCAATGTTTTTATCTGGGAAATTTGCACTCGGATTTTAGTTATCCACCTCGTCCATCTCTCTCTCTCACCCACCCCACCAAAATCAGGTTTACCTACAATATATAGAGGATTTAGCTCTACTTTACAAAGTCTGCGAACGAGATAACATCTGACTATCTCTTTGAACAGATCCTGAGAAGTTTATACCGAGGAGAAAGGAGGCTTGCAATGAAACGTTCTGCCTCTTCGAGCCTTGTGTAGGCTCCGCGCCTCCTCCCATCTGCCCCTCCATTATTCCAGAATGCCCCACCGGCTGCGCTTGCTATATGGAATGCCCAAACCGTGTGATCTGCTTCATGACTTCTCATTGCACAAAGATAAGACGGTTCTTAACCAAACGTAGACATGCAAGGGCTATTAGTCAACATGACCAGGAGTTACATGACTTTTCGGAATCAACTGTAGCTAACGCTTTAATCGGATACGATCGAAATTTGTCATCTTCCACTGCAGTCCAGGCTTTCGGCCACGCCGATCACACCCAGCCAGCACCTACTGTGTCCGAGGGCATAGGCAAACCAGACTTACAAGCATTCGTTGATGTACATGCTTTGAGCGAACGCGTTGAAAGAGACATTTCAAGAACCACTGCTGCTCCACTAAACGAGAACATAAATAAAACCCTTCCAAATGCCGCCGTCCCTGCAAAAGTTAACGCAGCGCATGACGCAGTTCTGCTGGTTCAAAGTAATAAAGATTATGAAAAGGCTGCAGAAGCCGCTGCGGAAAAGGCAGCAGAAGCAGCTGCGGAGAAGGCAGCAAAAGCAGCTGCGGAGAAGGCAGCCAGAGGGAAGGCTGTTTCTGCACGTTCCCTGAAAGGAGTGGCAGTGCATTACGCCGCGGCTGACCTTGTCTTTTTTACTTGGTTCTATAGCTGTGTTATGTACTACCTTTAAACCTTGGAAATTGCATGGTATATAAGCTTACATCTGTCGAAGCTTTGCATAATTATAGTAAGTGCAGTGCAGTTTCAGTGCAACTTTTTTTCTTACATCTACAATACATAATACCCTTAATTACTTAACAAAATGCTTTTCATTTCAACCTTTTAGAAAAAAACATTTTATGAGTTCTCATCAACTTACACCTGGTCGAAGATATTCAGAATACTAACGGAGTTTGCTGCAGTGTGAGTTCTAACCCCATAAAAGTCAAATATTTTGGATATAAATGATATAAAATCTTCCAATCCGCAATAGTAAATCTATCTAGATTCTATCTAGATCTAGCTTGGGCGTAACCCTTTTCATCTTTTTTCTCATCAACGAAGTAATTAATTTAAAATTGAAGTTGTTACAATCGTCAGGGAACCATAATTCTCAACCTAGAAAAATATATTGCATACAATTTATGCAATCATAATAATTTTATTCAATGTTTCATGTGTTACTACTTCTTTGAAAACTTTTGAATTATGTAGTGCGGCAGGTAAGTAGATATCTCTTAGCCTATCATCTATCTATTCTTACTTACTACAAACTAAATATTATGTAACACGGCCAATCAAAGCGAATAATTTATAGTCATAACAAATCTATTATTCATGTTATTTGATGCGTTCATCCGTATATTTCTATGAAATATTGATGGTACATACCTGGAACTCCTACAGTTTCAGCAGGAGATCTATGCAAGGTGTTATAAAACTACTTCCAAACATTTTCAATGGGTTTATAATTGCAGATCTACGCCCGAGAGACGCGAGAGACTACGATACTAACGAGAGAAAACTGCTTGCGTAGACGTTCACAAGACAAACATTTCACCTAGTACCTACGTCTAAAAAATAGCATCTAACCGACATGCTTTTCTCAGTGTTTTTTTTAACTTACTACAGATTAGTGCCATAAGCACGCTCTATCGACGAGTGCTTAGTTCTAAGAGACGTGAACAAGACGAACAATGAACATGAATTTCTTTCGAAAAGATTTTTATAATGTCGCAAAAGTTATGAGCCGAGCGAGATTTGACTGCGAAACTGCGACCTTCGCGAACAGGTAAGTAGTTGACTGTAACATCAAACCTGTAGATGGAGCCACGGTTGTGTAAGTGCCGTAGAATTCGATGGCGATTTCCTAAACACCAAATGATAACAGCAAAAAATATCTATCAAAATCTCGATATATGCATTTAAATTTCTTCAGGATCAGTGAGCCGCAGTTGCGGGTTGAATCAAACGGATTGATTCTGTCTGCTTAGTTTGTAGCCCCCAGCCAAAGCTAGGAGCTTAGATAAGTAGGAATAGATTGAAGCTGATTCGGTTTACTGAGCAATTTAAATTAGACGAAACGTTCGACAATTTAAACGAGGTTTGTATAAATCCGAAATCCAAGTTCACTGTTTCTGGCAAATAGGCCAGACAGAGATATACCTAGAAGATAGAAGTATATTACATTTCAGATGTCTTGAGTAAAGTTTTTATTTTTATTGTTATGTACAGAAGTCCATTTTATCTCTATTTATATGTATGTATAAGTTCTATGTATTTTTATATGAGCACATCAGTAATTTCAAACGGTTAAGGAAAACATCGTGTGAAAACCCGCGGCTCCGCTGCTCCGCACGAATTGACCATGTCTTTCCTGTGGATTAGGCCGACTTAGCAGTCAGGATGGTTTAGGTGCTGGGCAAGCCTATTATTCCATCTAAAAATCCTGTCCCAGGCACTATAGCACCCTGTAGTTCGGGCTTGAGTAATCACCAGTTGTCCCTGACGCTATATAAATCATCTACAATAGATGCTAAGGCCTGTTTTATCCTATGTATTTTTGCCAATTTCTTGGCGAATGAGTGTGTTGAGAAAACTTCTATAAAGATGAATTGTACTAAGATTACCTGTACAAGTTGGTTATTAAAACACGTTGACTTTCCAACATCGACAGATTTTATTCATATTTTTCTTAAAAACTAGTCCAACTAAAAAGGCTAAAGTTTACACTACATACTACTATTTTGGTACCATAGATTAACACCCCTACATAACAAAATAAAGTAATAACCATTATTATTCTTAGGTACAATTCCTAACATTTTCATAAACTTGTAATGTTTAGCTGGCATAAGGCCCTTGGTTAACAAGTCAGCAGGCATCTCACGAGTTGAAATGTAATTGGTCTCCATCCATTCATTTTTTATAGCATCTCTAACATAATGGTAACGTACATCAATATGTTTTGATCTATTCTGTGACTGCTGATTTGTTGCCAGTTTTATTGCTCTTTGATTATCACAAGACAAAGAAATTACACTTAGTTTACCAGTTATCTCAAACATTAAATTCCTAAGATAAACAGCCTCCTTAGCCGCCTCTGAGAGTGCAACATATTCAGCCTCGGTGCTGGATAAGGATACCGTCTTCTGTTTTCTACTCTGCCATGAAATCACAGAACCTGACATGATAAAGCAGTAACCAGTATAGGACTTTCTATCTAAACTATCACTTGCCCAGTCGGCATCTACAAAACCCTGCAATTCAACATTGCCTTTACAATATTTCAAACAATAATTTTTAGTCTTAATTAAATATTTCAACACTCTTTTGGCATAGCTGTAATGATTTTCATTATAACAGTTATTAAATTGGCTTAGGTAACTGACAGAATAAGAAATATCAGGCCTCGTTAATACCGCTAAGTACATCAAGCTGCCAATTAGTCTCTGATAAGGAATTTCAGATTTACATTTTTCTGACACTTTAACATTCAATTTACATTCAATTGGGGTATCAATGGGTCCACATTCAGACATATTAAATTTATCTAGCATTTGCTCTATATATTGTTCTTGATCTACAGTTATAGTTTGAGACTTTTTATCCACATGTACTCGCATGCCCAGATAACGCCTCACAGGGCCTAGGTCTTTCAATCTAAATTCAGAACCTAGAACAGTCTTTAATTTTTCTGTTTCCTCAGGACTATTTGAATATATCAAAAAATCATCAACATATACAGTTATTATAACTTTAACATTTGCATTGATTTTTGTAAACAAACACGGTTCAAATTTACTTATTTGAAATCCTAATTTACACAACAAATCTTTTACTCTTTCATACCAGACTAAAGAAGATTGTTTTAATCCATAAATTGCTCTTTTTAGTTTTAAAACTTTACCTTTCATTTCATTTACAAACCCTTCAGGAACAGACATGTAAATATCTTCTTTTAAATGCCCATTTAAAAATGCAGTGGTCACATCTAGATGTGATATGTCCATATCCCACTGTACGCTAAGAGCAAACAACATTCTCAAAGTAGAATGTTTCACAACAGGTGAGAATGTGTCCACATAGTCAATACCAGGTCTTTGAGTAAACCCTTTAGCCACTAGCCTAGCACGATAACGCACTTTGTCATTCACATCAACCTTTTTATTTAACACCCACTTGCATTTCACTATTTGCACACTGCTAGGAAGGTCAACCAGCTCCCATGCGTCGTTGTCCTCGAACGACTGCAGCTCCTCCTGCATAGCCAGCTTCCACTGCTCCGCCTCGGAGCCCGCCAGCGCCTCGGAGACCAGCAGAGGATCAACCTCCACAACAGGGACATCATGTTGAACACACATGTTAGTGAAGCCATAGCGATCAGGCATCTTTCTAGTTCTCTTTTTTTCTACATCCTCCGGATTTGAAGATTCATCTGCTGAAACAATAGTATCATCACTTTCTACATCTGTGTACAATGATGTACTTGAGTCTGATTTGTTCAGAGATTCATTCCAAGCAGAATCCCCCACAGAAGCTCTGATCTCCTCACTCTTCTCATTGTTATCTTCAACTTTCTGTATTGCTTCTTCACTCTGTATCCAGATTGTTTTTTCTTGGTCTACCTTTTTTTCATGGTCTTCCATTATAATGACATCTCTCCTAACAAAGACTTTATTACTGCTTGGGTCATACACTCTATAGCCTTTTACATTTTCCGAGTATCCCACTAGTATGTGTTCTTTGGCTTTTCTGTCCCATTTTAATCTTCTCTCTTTAGGTATGTGAACCATAACAGGACTTCCAAATAAACGTACTTCACTCAGATCTGGCTTTTTATCATACCATGCTTCATAGGGTGTCATATTCTGTAGGCTGGATGTCACTGATCTATTTTTTAGGTATACTGCAGTATTTGCTGCCTCTGCCCAGAACTTCTTTTCAAGCTTAGCATCATACAATAGACATCTTGCCTTTTCAATCACAGTCCTATTAGATCTTTCGCAAACACCATTCTGCTCTGGTGTATAAGGATTCGTTTTTTGATGGATAATACCTTCTTTGTTTAAAAAATTCTCCATCTCACCACTACAGAACTCACCACCATTATCTGTGCGTAGGATTTTAATTTTTTTATTTTTCTGGTTTTCAACCATTGCTTTGAACTCCTTAAATGTGTTGAAAACTTCATATTTGTACTTCAGAAAATATATAATATTCATTCGACTGAAGTCATCTACAAACAAAACAAAATATTGGGCACCTCCAATGGATTTGTTTTCCATGGCACCGCATACATCAGCATGTACTATTTCAAGTACCTCTGTACTTCTGTGTCCCATCTGAGGAAAGGGTAACCTCATCTGTTTACCTTCACAACAGGTCACACAGGTTTTCTTCTGTATGTCACTGATGGCTGGAAATGATAAGCCATCTACAATACCATTTTTCATTTTATTCAAATCACTACTGTTTATGTGTGCTAGACGCCTGTGCCATAGTTCTGCGCTTGCTGCTGGCGATGAAGCCAACAAACAATCTGCTGCAGCTTTCAATTTCAATTTATAAACTCCATTTGTTAATTCTGCAGTGGCAACTATTTCATTTATCTTGTTTCGAATGTAGCAGTGATTTATTTCAAAATTCACACTGTTTCCATTGCGGATAAGCTCACTCACTGACAACAAATTTGTGGTAAGACTTGGCACGCACAGCACATTTTTAACTGTGATATCATAATTACAATCGGTGGTTATGTCTACTTCACCGGAGCACTCAACCGGCACTTTCATCTCATTTGCAATAACAATTTCTGATAAACTTGGTGTGTAAATTACCTTGTTTATCCAATGTTTATTTGCTGTCATGTGTGCACTGGCTCCTGAGTCTATGTACCACTCATTTTTGCTGTATTTTCCATTCAAAAACACTGCACTAAATGCATTTGATTGCTTGTTTTTCTGCCATAAAGGACACTTGTTTCTGTAATGCCCTTCTTGTTTGCATTTGTAGCATGTTATAGTCTTCTCTTCGGTCTTTGATTCAGCCTTATTGGATGAAGTTCCACTTTGTTTACTTGATATTTGTTGCTGTGGTTTTCTTGCAGCAAATGCAGCGCCACTGGAATCATTTGAACAAATTTCCATATCAAGTAACTTTGATTTAATAACATCAGCTGATATATTTATACCAGAGTGTTCGATTGCCATGATCATTGGTGAAAACCTTTCTGGCAAACCAGCTAATAACAATGACCCAACCCATTCATCATTGATTGTAAATCCTGTGCCGTTCAATCTCTGAGCCGTTTCGACAACTTGTGTGACATAAGCAGTCATGGAATCACAGTTTTCCTGTCGTATAGAAATGAGATGTCGCAACAACGTTATTTTTCTTGAAAAACCTGAGTCATCGAACATTGATTTCAGTTTTTTCCATAACTCCTCAGAGTTTTCTGTGCCTCTGATATGCACGTATAACGAAGGATCGATGGTCAAAATAAGCTTTGCCTTGGTCTTTGCATCGTCTGCAGGCTTCTTTTCTGTGCCGGCCACATTTTTCACATAGTGCGCCATGCCTTCAAGCACCAAAAGATTCTCTGCCGCAAAACTCCATTCATCATAATTTTCCCGTCCTTTTAACTTTGGAACGCTTTGAATGTAATTCGTGGTCATGTTTACACGAAAGCACAACTACTTTTTTCAACTGTAAAATTGATATTTTACTGAAAAAAACCGCTAATTGCCCATAACCTATTAAAACACGTTGACTTTCCAACATCGACAGATTTTATTCATATTTTTCTTAAAAACTAGTCCAACTAAAAAGGCTAAAGTTTACACTACATACTACTATTTTGGTACCATAGATTAACATTGGTTTCACGAACTTTAGTTCCTTGTACTCTTACAGTATTTATTCCTAGAAGTTCTGAAAGCCGAACGCTGTGTTGCCCTTATGTAGTTTTACTAACTGTGGCCCAGTTCGATGTAACATACTTTACTTTTACTGTACTAGGTATATTGGCTCCAGGAAAACTTTTAGGAAATAAACCCAAGGGAAGAAACGACACGTCCAACACTACTTTTCTCAGTATACGATAGTTTTTTTATTTCTTTATTAGGAAAGTACTAGGATTTGGATTGGCTTCACGGCTAAGTTGCTTCTAACAAACAAAAGCTCTGTCTATTGTGTCGTAGATTTGAATTCTACCGAGGACAAATATGGTTTTTATTCTGGGTCTGAGAGTATATTTTCAAAACACAATTATACTAATCACCCTCAATAGAATGAGAACCCAAGTCGGCCGTTGCAGGAGTAACCTCTGGTATGGCTCTGCCAAGCACCAGCTTGCTGCCTTAGACTCGATTGAACGTAGAGCTTTCAGGCTAATAGGCGAGCAACACATGGCGAAGACAAAGATCCAGAGTCTGGAACACCGTCGTAAAGTTGCTTGCTTTATCAATATTCTATAGGCTGAATTTTGGAGAATGTGCCCGGGAACTTCATGATCTCATACCGCCATCTTCTTTCCACCATAGGACTAGCAGACGCACGGCCCATTACCACCCATACCAGGTGAGTACCCATTCGTACCAAACGTTTTGGTTCCACTTTTATCATGCGAACATCCAAAGAGTGGAACTCACTGCCGTCGTCTGTTTTTCCTGACAAATACAATCTGGGCCTCTTTAAGGCTAGAGTGAATAGGTGTCTTCTAGACTGTCCTGCTACATCGTCGCTTACCATCAGGTGAGATCGTAGCCAAAGGATTTATAAAAAAAAAAAAAACCTGAGCAGATGAAGGATGATTGCTAAAAATGACACGCAATGGCAGTGTGGTGGCCAGATGTAGTCCATGCCATACGTGCCATGCCACAGTCCTTACGAGTCAGTCATGCCCCACCTCATGCACGTTGGGTGATCTGATGACTGGCTCGGCCAATGCTGTAGATGTAGCCACCTACTGGTCGAAGTAGCTTTAGTAACTGTACCGTCGACACGAAAGAAGAAGAGAAGAATGAAGATTTCAGTCGTTTTATTCAGTACCTTCTTGGTTGCTCTTTACATATCTTTACGTACCTCAACATGGGCTCCTGTGTGGAGAGGCCTGCAAAGGCAATTGGAGGGAGACTGAAAGAAAGGTTCTTGCATGAAGACACGATCCTCAGCAGTGAGGGACCGACGGAGGAGGAGAATTTTGTCAAATATCTTATAACAGTTTTTTTCACAATATTTTATTAATTATTTACAGCATTTTACATTTAGAAATCTTATCATTCGTTTTATATCATCTTGGCTAGATACATACATTATAAATATTATGTTTAACTTACCTAATACAAAAAACTTTACTACAAAAGTCATGTAGACTTATTCTGAACGTGAATCAGTTTTTTGGTACATACTGCTATCTTTTTTTGTAAATATCCGTCCTTATATCAGAAATTGTAGAATGTTATATTTACTTAAAAAACATTTAATTTAATTTTTCATCATAAATAACTAAAATAAGACATAAATAACATTTAATATTACTAATTTTAAAACAAAATAAAAAGCACAGACAAGAGATTTACATTACAAAAAGTTTTTTATTAATTTAACAAAGTTTCCACAGTCCAACCGCATCCAATTATCTCAGAATGTTGGTTTAGGCAAAGACAATTTTATTTAAAAATATGTCTACTTTAAACGAAGTTTATGCTAAGAAAAACATTTTAGTAATGAGTAATAAGGTACCGAATTCATGATAATCATCACCCTGAAGAAGTCCACTGCTGGACATAGACCTCCCCTACACATCTCAAGGTAAAACTATTCTTAGTTTTCTGTAAGAGCGAGCGGGCATAAAACTCTTATCAAATCAAGAGCACTGGTGTATCTGGACTAGTGGTATGGGCTCTGTCTTCCGATCCTAAGGTCGCGGGTTGAAATCCAGTCGTGTACCAATGAGTTTTTCTGTGGAAAAAATTATATGCACTATGCCAGTACTCTCAAACGGTAAAGGAAAACATCGTGAGGAAACCGGCGTGTCGTAGAACCTTAAGAGAGAGCGAACAAGGCGGACGGCAATTAAGTATTTTACCGCGGCTCGCTAGTTGTGTGTGTACTCACGCACACAATGATAGGTTCGCACGACGCCGTTTACACCTATTGAGACAAAAACGAGTAACCCATGTTTCTAACAACACGTTTCAAGCGCCACGCAAAAAGGGCCCGCTAGAGGCCTACTCACGGAAACCGAAGTCCGCACACCAAGTACGGATTATGAATTTGCCAATTTTTTTTAAGGTCTTGAAACTCTTGTATTAGGATAACTCCACTTTACAATACAAAATTGGTCCGTCAATTTATTAGTCGTCGCATCATGTTGGCTGTGAGAGCTCCTTTCCGGGGGGACTGCCTCCTGGATCCTCTCCACTGTTGTTGCTGTTGATGGCGACGGACGTCAGTGGCACCTGTGGTAAAACGGAAGGTTTGTAGATTGATAAAAATCTAAGTATTAGTGGCACCTATATAAACAAGTTTTAGCAAATCTGTAAAAGACCGAAGTTAAAATGGCACTTTAGAAAACTTTTTAGAATAACTTTTTTGCCCATATTTAAGTACCATAAAGGAAAAAAAGGAATCGGAAAACTTAGGGGTTTTTTTGAAAAAACAACAAATAATGCGCGTGAAAATTTTCTGAAGCACAATAAAAAAATAATTAAATTGTAACTTTAGAATTTGAACATACCTAGTAGGTACAAATTCAAATTCAAAATTTATTCATTCAATTTTTTTATTACAAGGATCCTCTTTGGTGTATTAAATTTTAATGTTGCTGATTTCGCTGTGTGTTTGGAGAGATTATTTACTAGTAAATAAAGACGGACATTAAGTAGGTTAGTCAACAACTTATTTCGTTATCTCCAATACCAATATAATCTGCGACCCAATGAACCAAGATCGATGTTAAAGAGGGTCGAAATTACCGGAAACTCAGAATGAGATAATTATTCTTTATCGACCTTTTCCCGAGAAGTATCGAGGAATAAACATGCTACAACTAACTAACCATGAATAATACATGTGGAGCTATTGTAAAAATAATTGGGCATACCATGGTCATACCTACCCGTTTCTATACTTTACATTCTACGAACGTCCGTCCATTCTAAAGAGCTTTATAGAAAATACAGCTGCTATCAATATAATACACAGGGCCTTTTGGGTCTGATAAGACCAGTGGCGTAGCTATGTAACCAAATGCCCTGGGGCAATAAACAAACTTTATAGGGCCCCATGCAAACTACTTAATATAGTTTTTTCCGCATAGTTTTTTCCAAATTCGACTTACTATAGATTTGTGAGTCAGAGTCCGAGGGGCCCCTAAGCTTAGGGGCCCCGGGGCACTGTCTTTTCTATCCTGTAGCTACGCCACTGGATAAGACCCGCTTACTTATAACAAAAGATGCCACTGGTAAATCCTTTGAATCTGAGCAAGGGAATTATCTCAATTTATCCCCTCTCTTTAACTAATCTAACATCGAACTGAGTTGGAAATCTAAACTTAATCAGAGTTCCTCATCTCAAGTTAATTACTAAGCTTATAGACTATCGTATATACTGGATTTTGCAGACCAAGACATAAAAATTAAATATTCTTTTAAAAATTATTTTCAAATTCCGAAGAGCCTCTAAGGCCCGTATTCCGAAACAGCGCTTGAGTCTGAGTCGAGCCTCAAGCACAGATTTTATGACAGTTCTTCATTGAAAAGTGTCAAAAATCTGTGCTTGAGGCTCGACTCAGACATAAGCACTGTTTCAGAATACGGGCCTTAGTAGCAAACACCCACCTAGATTTTAAAGTACTGGCTACTGCCTAGGTTACTCACCTATGTTAAATGTACCTAAGTATACCAAAATCAAATTCAGCTATTCGGGAATATCCGGTGTATGTACACAAAACGCCCCTTTTTGCGTAACTAGGGTATACAATAATATTTTTCTCTAAATATTATTTTCCTATCTTCACTCGCTTTATGCAAAGTAAGAAGGTTTAGTTTCAGTATTAGCATAAAATAATACCTACATTACTCCTATACGAGTTATTTGAAACTTTACTTAGCGTACGCAAATAATTTTGGAGCAGTAATTTTATTTATCAAAACGGGGAAGAGGAAGGCCAAGAATAAGTTACGTGAGCCAGATAAAAGAAAAGGTCGCTGTCATGTCGTATAAGGAAGTAAAGGAGGCCGCATTCGAAATACTTTATTGGAGAAAACTGCACCAAAACCACGACAGGAGCTAAGCTCTTAAATTCAAGAAAAAGAACTATCTTAGTAACTTTATTTGGACGACGAAGCTAATCTAACGCAAAACACACAAAAAAAAAATTCGACAAACAATAAAAAGTTTCGAGCTCCCGAAACTAACTTATTTTGTGGGAATGGTAAATTACAATAAGTTGTGAATCCTTGACAGATCTCTTGATTTTTAACGTCCTTAAAAATATGAGAGAGGGGAAGGCAAGGTCACGTCTAATTTTAACTTAAGACACATTACTTATGAAATTGTCATTTTTACACCAATACCAGCTTGGTGCTAAGTTGTGACGCCCTCCGGCAAGGAGAAGGTTGATGATGTAGTTGCTAGGAGTAGGAACAATATGTGCACAATATGGTAAGGGGATCAAATCTACCGTTTTTGCAGTTCGCTTACCATAGAAACAGCAGTGCAAATCTGCGCATCAGACTGCCGCGGTGGTGGTGATAGCGAGGCGTCGAACCGCAAATCTAGTTGCAGCATGAAGACTGCTGCTGCTAGCGTCATTATTGACACTGACAGCTGGGCACCGGCTACTCCTAAGCAGGTTGAACTGCCGCATCTAGGAAAAACAAATGAAATAAAAACAAGAATTATAGATTATGTAAATATTTTGTGGCTCTTTTTGCAGAGCTTGTAAATAGAGCCGTGTGTGAAGGGCTTTTCCAGGGAAGTACCTACTACCTATTTCTGCCCTAAAACAGCGTTGCCGTGTTTCGGTTCGAAGGGTGTAGGTGTCGGTGAAATTACAGATACTTATAGCTTAACACATGTATGCCTCAAGTTGATGGACGCATGGCAATGGGCCATAACCCATCCACAATGGGTGTTTGTTCCATCAAAAAGTCGTGTAAAAACGCTCTGTTTCGTACTATACCTACCGCAATGCATTTTATTCTTGGTAACTTACCCAATATTCATTAGAGACCTGACACAAAAGCAGAGCATAGCGACATGTGCCGCCATGGCTGCTGTCCACAGCAAGGTCAGTGGCACGGCCGTGCATGGCGAGGGTCCCAGTGCTCTCCACGGCACGCCCCAGGAGTTGGGAGACCTGGAGCGCGCTGACACCCACCCTCCAAAACCTCTGCTGTAGTATACTGATGTTGCTAGAACAATATTTCTTGGTTGCAGGCCTAGTAGGCAAGCACAGTGAAAAATCTACGTATATTATGTAACCAGTACACGCATTGGCCATGTATTTTCAGTGAAGTCTTTAAGATTTTAAGGAGGTTAGACTAGATCAGATGAAGACTCTTTTAATTTTAGCAAATCTTTAGGCCCGTATTCCGAAACAGTATTTCGAGCCTAAAACATAAATTTTTGAATTTGTTCAATGTCAAAAAAATTACGCTTGAGGCTCGACTCAGACTCAAGCACTGTTTCAGAATACGGGCTTTAATGTTCTAGCTTCAGATTATTCCTAAGATTCACTCAAGAATCTTGATCATCATGGATCCTTAGTTTAGTTTAATTTATTGCAAAAAATCATAAGTAACTTGTTCCTGTTTAGACCTAAATTATTATACCCGTTGGTATACAATGCAGTTATATCTAATAATACATATAATACAGGCCTCTCGTTAGATTATCATAATATCCGTTTGTGTGCCAGTCACGTAGCCCTATAATCAACGTTTTAGTATTTACGCGGTATAGTAATAAATATCTTGTCAGCTCAGCAACGTGACACATTCGGTTATAGGTCATAGGAATTCATTTCCGCCACCGTTCGTCACGGCATTCTGCTGTCATTTCAGGTGGAAAAATTGGGTCACTGGAGGAAAATGTATAGCTCGTAGCTTGCACTATGTTTAATGTCCAGTAGTGCTGAAAGAATCGTTAGAACATCACCAGCATTTAGTCCATTCGAAAAAAAAATTGATGGAATTTTAAAACTGTCAAAAAAGTCTTCCATTCTGGTCCTAATCTTATAGTCTCATGAGAGACTATGTGTTTAGGACCGAATGAAAGACATAATATAAACTATGCCTAACCTATCTATAAAATCTGTGTTTGTTGCATTGTTTTTACATACTAACGTAGCCTAAGATCGCCTGTAAGTTTACTAACACATTAATAGACCACAAAGTTGTCTGAGAAATAATAAATAATTAAACGTGGTTACACTTGTTTCGAGACGACAGCTTATTTTCTAATTGCGGGTAGAATTTACCTATTCCCTTAAAACTATTTGGTTTACTACTACAACGTTTAGCGTCACTACTACTCCATTATTAGACTGCACTAACAGAGCATGGGAGCAAAGTTCTATTAGCAAAGTCGGGAACAGACTTCATAAAATAGACTTCACTAACAGAGCATTCAACAAAGTTGTGTACAATAACATTGCCCACAGGTCAGCAAAAATACAATTTTGATGTATAAAAGTTTCCTGCATAAAAGTGTACAATACGAAAAACTTTTTCATCCCCTCAGCAGCTCGGAAAGTTTTTTTGCTCTTAGATATTTTAGTGCAAGAGACGTTTTTGTCCGCTAGGGCATAAAGTGAATTGAATTCAGAACATTGTGTGCACCAAGTTTGTGAATTCAAAACATTATTAAACCTATTTACTTAGTAACCTCCATGGTGCCGAATTTATCATGCAACTTTTTTTTAACTCAGACTTGGAACCTTCTTGGTGTATTACTTTTTATTTATGCTTTACGCGCGCCATTTCATTTTTTTGCATTTAGCCATAACCTCGCTGAGATGGGATGAAAAGTTACGTGTTGCATTTGAGTGTAAAATAAATGACTATAATAGGTGTGGTAGCGAGAAGTTCTACGATGTTTGCCAACCTCCTATCGTTTTTATTTTGGTCAACCATTTACAAAAGACAAAAGCTTCTTCCTCACTTGCAGCGATCACGGTGATGGCCCCCGCCGGTACGCCGAGCCCAAGAGCCGGCTTCTGTTTCTCCTCCAGCCAACCCACTGCTCCTACCACCACTCCACCGATACCGCACACTATCTGGAATAAACAATCACATGTGTAACTTTACTGTACTGTTTCTGAACCTATCCTCTTATTAAATAAATGCAAAAATTACGATGGATGTTTGGATGTTTGTGGCTCAATCACGCTCCAACCAGGACCAATTCGGATGAATTTGGAACAAATATAGATGGTAATCTGGATTAACATATTTTATACCGTCACTTTTAACACGTTTCTATAAAAATATAATTTTGTGCTTATGCTGGTGCGGTGCGAGCCCGTTTTTCCTAAGTCCTACAGCCTACACAATGTCATGACTCCATACAAAAACCCGCTCAAAAAAGTACAACGTTATCACACTCTGCTTGTATCCTAGAACGTAGATCTACGGGAGCACTAAAGATTTTCTATTGTGTCCGGTAATATAGGCCTTTTATTTTAATTTTTTTTTATTAACCTATTTTGTCCCACTGCTGGGCAAAGGTCTCCTCCAAAGACTTCCACTTATCTCTCTCTCGAGCCTCCTCTCACTATCTCCTCAATATAGGCCTTATTTAAAAAAAAATACCGGCATTCAAACTACAGAGGAAATAGGTACACTTAAAGCACTTGCAATGAGAGTACCTATACTTAAGAATTAATTAACGTTCTTACTTTCCTCTCTTGACACGGGAATTTCTACAGGTATTGTCAGGAATCTGAGCAGTGAATAAAAATCTAGGGCTGCGTCAGCATACCTCCAAGTCAAAGCCCCACAATTTTTTTGCTGATGTCCTTACTTGGTAAGAGCATAATAAAACAAATATACAAAGATGGTGCGGAATTGGAATAATACGCATTGCATAAATCAATCAATTTTTCAGCCTTTCCTTTTTAGGAAAATGGTGTAACATTAATACAATCATTATGAACGTGTAATCAGAAATTATGTTTAGTTTACATAATCTGGCCGTCTGGAAGCAATCTTCAATTGTTTACAAAAACGTAATAATTTTCTGACTCATTACTCAAACAATAAATTCGAAGTACTTACAAAAACAATTGCTATTTTAGTGTGTTGCTGAAAGCTTATTAACAAAACCGCCCGCCCTGAGTTTGGGCGTCGACGTTAAAATTAGGCGACAAGAATAGTAGCTAGGATAAAGCTAGAATGTAGAGTTATCAATGAAAGTTCATGGACTTGCCACGGCGTTACCCATGCAGGTACAAGCACAAACTAGTACTGCCTTGTTCTAAGTTAAAAATACACAGTTCCGGTCCAACAACAATGGCATCAAAAATTTATAATAAAATCCCCGAACAAATTAAAAATCTAGAAAAGGATAGGACATTTGAATGTAAATTAAAGGACTTATTGATAAAAAAATGCTATTATAATTTAAATGACTTTTTCAATGATACATTGCCTGCGTTATAATTATAATTTAATTGACTTCAATAGAACACTAACAACTAGCTTTTAATTTATCTACTTTTTCAGACTTCGGCCCGCTTCCACTCCAAATATTGCTATGCTCTAAAGATAAGGGCCTGTTATGTATTTACCATTTTTTACTTTAAGACCTCACCATGTAACATAATAATTGCAATAAATAATATGAGTATGAGTATGGACATTTTAATGATTAATTTAAAATATTAAACTCCCAAAAACGTAGCGTCATGATTTAAATTACGGCTAATATTAAAAGATTGGCCTGACTTCATAACAATTTTCAAGGCACAGTTCTCATTTAGCTAGATACTTATTAAGATAAATAGATATTTTAATAAAAAAATACTCAAACTGTTACTAAACGATTTTTCCGAATACTTACTTATAATTTGGACGGTTTAAAAATAACAGCGAATCTATATTGTATCTTCTAGGTGATCGAGCTACACCGTCGACCGCATCATCACTGAACATCAGGTGAGATTACGGTCAAGCGTTAGCCTACAAATTGTAAAAAAAATAAAAAAAATTGGTGTCTTCTTATTCCACGAATAGCGTTATTCCGTATTGTATACCTTGAACAATCAACCCTAAATATAATAAAACTTTACTAATGTCTAACTAAACTAATTAAATTCTAATTTCTAATAAAATCTGTGTGAATTTAATTATTCCTGCTCCATGAAAGTTCATTTGCAAATTATAAATCTTCTATACTCGTGTGTACCTTAGCTTCGTATCTGGATAGGTAGGTACTTATAGATTAATTAGCGAGCTGAGCACGTTTTACCTTTATTAGCATGCAAATTAGGTGTCACCTTCGGGAAATCTAATCTAAAGATGTGTGCTTGAATAACACATCCCTTTCAGAGACTATATGTTATCAGTGTCATATATAGCACCCCTTTTATAAGCTTCACCTGTATAACCAACTCCTTTGGACGTGATTTTGTCCCACTTTAAACAGTAAGATTTCATATAAATACAAACAAACACACTCTCACAGCATACACACAATACAACACAATAGATAGATATATAATAGACATTTTGATAGGAGTATTAAAATGCGTGTTTTTAGTTTTTTTTTGAATTAAGAAGCTCACAGCTTGTTTTATTTATGAAATATTTTATCTGTCCTAGGAAAAAAACCATCTACGGAATAACTATTTGTTGATAAAAAAATTCAGTTTTTGTTTTTGACAAGCCAAGAGATGGTTATATTTTTATCTGAAGGATTTTGATAAATAAATAAATATTGTGTACAATCCTCACAACACTATCAAGTCCCAAATTAAGCAGAGCTTGTACTATGGGAAGCAGATGATATACTTACATACGTTTTCTTGTAAATACATACTGAGAATACAATAAACCCGACAGATAAATACCACCCAGACAGAGAAAATATAGAAGTATTATGTAGATGATCTGTAGATTGAAAATTAAGCCCTTAGATGAGAATAAAATGAAATAAGCTTACAACTGGCATGGCACCGGAAAACATTTCTTAATTCACAGTTGATTTTCTGTCTAGGATTTTCTTTCAAATGTTCAAATCAAATTACCGAAGTAACCCAAAAAATTATCAACATTTCCGTCACGTAAGAATTATGTTGAGGAAGTAAAAAGCCGACGCTTGAAATAAGTTATTTTTCAATGTTCTCTCTCGTCTCCTAAGTCCTAAGACGATTGATCGCTGCTCATGGAGGTGTTGTTATTGGAAAATAGTGATAAATTTTGTGTTGCTTTTATATATTAACATAGCTTAAGATAGCCTGTAAGTTTTACTAACACAAAAGGACCACAAAATTGTCTGATAAATAAATAATAATAATAAATTTCGAAAACTATAAAAATTGGTTTTAATTTTTTTTTCACTTATTTACGGCACACCTATCCAGGAGCTACTAAAACTGAAAGTTTATGTTGACGCCAGCTAATGCTGAAGATTTTTATTACCGGTTTTATTTATTGACGGAGTGCTCCAGTGCCACGCCAAACGGTCTAGAGTCGATTCTATCCACCACATTTATTGTAAAACTACCCTTATTTATAACCCCTTAGGCTGGTTGTAGATGTCTGTGTTTTACACCGAGCGTTGGACCTGCAGCCTTATTGTCTAACTTGAAATCCATTACCAGTGAACTTTAAAGCCCGGTTTCCACTGCGAGCGGAACGGACCCATTAATGACTCCGTTGAACTCGCAAACGCAAACTGCATACTTGTGTTTCCACCAACAAATAGTCGGATGGAAAGAGCCGAGCGTGTAGAAAGAGTAGAAATGAGAAATGAGTCATTAATGGGTCCGTTCCGCTCGCAGTGGAAACCAGGCTTTAGCCAATTGTCAATGGTCGACCCAGTCTTAATTTTTTTGGTATTGCGTAAGGTATGCAAATGAAGTTAATTTCAGCGTAACGCAATTCCAAAATACGAATTTTCATCAAGTTCCATTCATTCACTAGGTTTGAATTTCGGTGGTGGTGGTGCTGCTTAGGTCAGATAGTTATACAATACAAAAGTGACAGTTATAGTCTAGGCTAGGTTTCAAAAGTCAATAATGAAGCCGATGTCGATCACGAGTTGAAGGAAACAATGGCCCATTAAGGTTGGTTTTAACTGGATTCACGGTTCATTACACAGTCCGCCGTCCAGTGTGAAAACCGGACGTCTACAAGCGCCCAAATATTTGTAGAAGGCTAACCACTCTTCTCCCTGATTTACTTATTAAACGGCTCTTTAAAATATTAATCTGTTGTTACTTATACTGTGACTATACCTACTGATTATATGACATCATTTTGATCGTCCGTAGTATCTTAATGCATCCGACTGTACACGCAGCAGTGCACGTGTAGGATCGAATCTCGATCGGATCATCAAAAGCAGATTACACTTTCACTATATCTTTTGGTTTTTCGCCAGGCGTTGCGATCGAAGAGAAAAACGTCACCGACGCGCCGCAGACCCTTAATATCCCCGCGCGGGTTCTTTCATCTGTGGTAAATGCGGCCGTGCCTGCCACTCCCGTATCGGTCTGTATAGCCATGAACGGAAGTGTTCCACTTCTGGTCCATGCGCAATTACCTAACTGACGCCACCTAAATCATCTGCAATAGATGTAAGAGGCAATGATGATGATGATATCTTTTGGATCTCGATCGGATTATCAAAAGCAGCCACAACCACAAGCTCTGTCTGGCTCTGGTTTTGAGTCTGTGTGAGTGTTGACTAAATAAACCCTACGTCGAAACGTCACACACAAGTATGATACACTGCTGGTTTACCATGAGCTTCATATGGTTATGGCTGTCAAAATTGTGTCAACAGTGTCTACACATTCAAACCCAAGAAGAAAATGAATGTGTGGGTCAGCCAATCTATACACAATTTGACAGCCATAGCCATAACTTACTTATTATTATAACTAGATTTAGTAATTCTCATGTATAGTGACGTTAGTCTTAATGAGAAAATAAAGTTCTTTAAACCGATAACCATAATGGAGCTCGCGGTAGCCCTGCTGGTAGCCAGACAGAGCTTGTGGTAGGCCTACAGATTACAATTACACTCATTATCTTTTCTGTTGATTAGGCCAACTAAGCTGAGAAGATGTGATAGCGTTCTGCTGGCCTACCATGAGCTTCATATGGTATGGCTGTCAAAATTGTGTCAACAGTGTCAACACATTCAAAGATAAGAAGAAAATGTATGTGTGGGTCAGCCTATCTGTAGGCGACGCGTGCACGTAACATACGAGTATATCTGTATACTGTGTACCTAGACTAATACCTATGTGTAAGACATCTTTTAAAATAAATGCAGGGTCGGACAGGGTGCGGGAGACGCAAGACAGGGGATGGGGGGGGACGCGAGCCTTGCTGTGTGCAGTGCGTGAGTAATCAGTGATCTTGCCAAGTGTTCGTCGCGCGGTCGTGTAGTACTGCCTCTCCAACCCTTCGTCCACCCTTTTGTGGAACTATCGTCTTCTCACTGCCCATCCCTTACATTTGTTGGTCTTCGAGTCGGATCTCTGGATGTTTAAAACACCTCCGAGAAGCATGGTGAGCACGAGAAGTGCCAAAAGAAAGGAGGAGAACCAAAACCAAGCGAAACAAAAAGATGCTCAACAAGTTGAAGAAGTTGTAGAAATTTATAAAACCGAACAACCAGACACTATAAAAGAGGCTGTAAAACCTATTGAACCCGGGAACAAGATGGAACAAACACAACCCGGACCTTCTACAGCTCTAAGTGTCCAGAAGTCTACCCGCAAAAAGTCGTCATCAACTTCATCTATTACGGCGCAAAAGAAAAGGCTACAACTAGAAGCCGCTCAAGCAAAGGCCCAAATAAGAATGGAATTGATCGATAAAAAACTTGATGCGGACCTCGCAGAACTAGAAGACGAGGCTAGCGGCTCCAGTCTAGCATCAGAACAATCTTCTAATAGAAGCAAGGACCGTGTAGTGGAAAAGTGGCTAGAAAGCAGTCGGCAAGAGTTGAAAGCCCAGAGCGTCACTCACCGTGGTACCCGTGATGATGTATTGCGCCCGGCACCGCAGGAATCGAACCTGCACCATATGGTCCCCGCCGGCCTGCAACAACCCGCCACGGAACGCGCACTCGAAGCTCGGCCTCCACCACTTGCTCCTGCCGGTACTGATAGCACCGTACAAGCCCTGGCGAGTGCCCTGAGGGATCTAGCTGCAACCTCAGCTGCTGGTACCAACAAGTCTAACGATAAAATGATGAATCGGTTGTGTACACCGCGAGACTTACCCAAATACTCTGGTGATCCGCTTGAATGGCTTCAATATAAACAAGCATTTGAAGAATCCTCTGAGGTCTGCAACTTCAGTGACAAAGAAAACTTGTGGCGACTGAGAAAAAGCCTTCAAGGACCAGCCAAAGAAGCGGTGACAGCCTTGCTCATCGGTGCTACTTCCGCAGTCGATGTAATGAACACCCTGGAACTCCAGTTTGGAAATCCTGATGTCATCATATCCAGGATCCTACAGGACATAAGTAAATTACGCCCCATGGCACAAGAATATCAGAAGGATATTATTCCTTTCTCAGTGAAAGTCAGGAACTGCGTCGCAGCTGTGACTGCCATCGGACGTGAAGATTACCTGAAAGGAATGAACATAGTTTCAGTTATCCTGTCAAAGCTACCAATAGTACTGGTTTCCAAATGGACGGATTACTGTTATCCTCTTCTCAGTGACATCGAAAAACCAAAACTACTGATATTATCTGACTTTCTAAGTGAAGAAGCTGTGAAAATAACAAAAACTTCCGTAAATTTTTTAAGCATGCCCAGTGTTAGTAAACAAAGTTATAATGAGAACTATAAACATCGTGCTTTAGTGGTGAACAATGAACAAAAAAGTGATGACAAGTGTAGGTACTGTCATGTGTCGGCGCATTTATTACAAGACTGTAAAAGATTTAAAAAATCGCTGCGCAGGGACCGGTGGTCATTTGTGAAACGGCACGGTATATGTTACAAGTGTCTGACGTCACAGCATAAACAAGATAGCTGTACTGCACCGGTTTGTGACGTAGACAACTGTGGACTATCGCATCATCGTTTGTTGCATTACATTGTGAATAAAAACAAAGTGCCGACTAATAGAGTGAATATAACGGATGTTACAGAGACTGAGACTGAGACCGAGCCGCAAGTGGAAACCATAAATCATCTTCAAGTGAACAGCTGTAAAGTTTTATTAAAAACTGTGCCTATTTACCTACACGGACCTAACGGTACTTTTCGTAGTGTCGCATTGCTAGATGACGGTTCGACGGTGACGTTGATAAGTGCTGCGCTTGCGTCCAAAGTAGGATTAAAAGGTAAAAAACAAGCCTTGCGTGTGTGTGGAGCCTGGGACGATAGTGAGGTGGTGTGCCACAGTGAGGTGCTGGACTTTGAGCTCTCTAGCCGCGAAGGGACTAAGTTTGCGATTCGGGCGCGTGCTGTGGCAAACATGAACCTACCATTACAAAATGTTACTGCTGTGGACATGAAACCGGAAATGAAAAGTGTAATTTGCGATGGACGGTACAAACCGGAGCTTTTAATAGGGCAGGACAATTATGACCTAATTATACCGTTAGAGGTAGTGAAGGGTAAACCTATGCAGCCTTATTTCACCCGCACTCCGCTAGGTTGGTGCATGCACGGGTGCATGCGCACTAAGGCAGTGGGCGATCATGATGTGAGTCCGCAGTCTGCTTTGTTCCAACTCTCTGGAGAAAACAATGAATGTGAGCGTATGCTAAGAGAAATGCAGGATGAGATGCGCCAATCATTTGCAATGGAATCTGTGGGAGTAACAAGTAAGCCACGTCAGAACGCACTAGATGTAAAAGCTGTGAACCATCTTCAACAAACAGCCACTTTGAAAGACGGAAGATGGTACGTGGGACTCCCATGGAAAGATACGCTCGGTGAAATGCCTACCTCATATGAAAATGCACTGACAAGGCTGAAAAATGTGGAAAACAAAATGAAAGCAAATCCAAGCTTCGCAGGGCGCTATAAAGAAAGAGTTGATCACCTGTTAAAAAATGACTTTGCCACAAAATTTACTGAAACTAAAAGTCCAAATAGAATATGGTACTTGCCACATTTTGGAGTCGACAACCCTAATAAACAAAAGTTGAGACTGGTATTTGATGCCGCGGCAAGGAACAAAGGCATGTGTTTAAATGACTACCTATTGCAAGGTCCTGACCTACTTACCTCACTGTATGGGATAATGCTAAGATTTAGAGAAAACAGAGTGGCCGTGGCTGGTGACATAAAAGATATGTTTTTAAGAATAAAAATAATAGATACTGATCGAGATGCTTTACGTTTTCTATGGCGAGAATCACCTGAAAAACCAGTACAAACTTTGGTCATGAAAAGTCTTATTTTTGGCGCGAACTGTTCCCCATTTATAGCACAGTTTATAAAAAACAAAAATGCCAATATGTTCCAGTCAACAATGCCGGCCGCTGTGCAAGCTGTACACAATCAACATTACGCTGACGACTACATAGACTCGTTACCTGATGAAAAAATAGCAAATCAACTTGTGAATGACGTCACCTTTATTCACAAACAAGGTGGATTCGAAATCAGAAATTGGACATCTAATATTCCCTCAGTACTTCAAAATGTACCCAAGGAAAACCTGAGATCGACATCTGTAATTTTCAAAAATGGACAATTGTACGACGGAGAACGTACCCTGGGTCTCATTTGGTATCCGACTGATGATAACTTGGGATTCGACGTGTCATTCAAAAAAATCCCTAAGTCAATATTGCTCGGACAAAAAAAACCTACTAAACGAGAAATGCTTCGGGTACTAATGTCAATATTCGACGTCTATGGATTTCTTTCACCTATCACGATAAAAGGCAAAATAATGTTACAAGAAACCTGGAGATCTGGTATCAGTTGGGACCACGAAATAACAGATCTAATATTTATAAAATGGACTGAATGGCTAACCATAATGAAAGACATTGATAAAATACGCCTACCTAGGCACTACGAGTCGGCAACAAGAATTAAAAGTACACAGAACGCTGTACCTGCGTGCGAGAGCGAGACGCACGACCTCAGTGCAGATGCACTTAATAGCGCGCTGCCTCCGCCCGCAAGCCCGCTGGTATCGCACGCCGGCCGCTATAGAAGCCTACAGCTACATATATTTTGTGACGCATCAACACAAGCGATGTGCGCTGCCGCATACTGGCGTTGGATCGATAGTAAACAAAATATTCAAGTCGCTTTTGTGTCCAGTAAGTGCCGTGTTGCACCTGTAAAATACGTATCAATGCCACGCTTGGAGTTACAAGCCGCTGTGATGGCTGGACGATTAGCCGGTAACATAATTAACGAGCACAGAATAAAGCCACAAAGAAAAATATTTTGGTGTGATTCGTCGACGGTTTTACATTGGATACGCAATGATGCGCGGAACTATAAAGCCTACATCGCTCACCGCCTAGGCGAATTAGACGAACTTACGAAAATTGATGAATGGAGATACATACCTACGAAGTTGAATATCGCTGATATTGCTACACGAGAAACCTGTGAAATAAAAACATTGGAAAATGAATGGTTGTATGGGCCGTCATTTTTATACGAAGAAGAAGAGTCGTGGCCTGGAGAATCGAAGATACAGCTACCTTGTGTTCGCGATGTGGACCTGGAATGCATAAATAATATTCACGTCGCACCTGTATGTTTACCTGCTGTTCCTGAACCTGAAAGATTTTCTTCTTGGCTTCGACTGGTGAGATCCATGTGTGTGGTTTATCTTTTATAGATAAATGCAGGAAAGTTTCCAGTGTCGGTGCAGATGGCGCGATGATGGAACGTGCTGAGATCCTGTTGTTGAAGTACTCCCAGATGAAAGCCTTCCCAGATGACCTGTACGACCTGGAACAAAAAAAAAGGTTAGATAAAAAAAGTAAATTACTTACCTTGACTCCAATCGTTGATGATGATGGCCTCCTGCGACTCGCGGGCCGCATTGATGCTGCACCTGGAATATCTACACATGTAAAACGTCCAGTGATACTGCACGGCCGCTGCCATGTCACTCACCTCATCGTGAAGCACTACCACGTGAAAGCATGCCATGGTAATCAGGAAATGGTCGTCAACGAACTGAAACAGAAATACTGGATTATACGACTACGACCTACTGTTAAGTATATAAGCTCAAAATGCATGCTATGTAGAATAAGGAGGGCTCAGCCCCATCCACCCAGAATGGGTGACTTACCTGAAGCGCGGCTTTCTCATCATCATCGCCCGTTCACTTTTACCGGAGTTGACCTGTTTGGACCCTTAGAAGTAACCGTCGGCCGCCGTCGAGAGAAGAGATATGGAGTAATTTTTACGTGTTTGACCGTGAGAGCTGTTCACGTAGAACTAGTGAACCAGCTGACAACAGACGCCCTCATAATGGCGGTGCGTCGAATGGCCGCCAGAAGAGGATGGCCACGATACCTATACTCCGATAACGGCACAAATTTAAGAGGAGCTGACGCAGAGCTAAGAAAGTGTGTGCTTGAGCTGGACGCGAAGAAGCTCCAGGAAGGAGCTACAAGCTTCAACATGGCGACGACCTGGATTTTTATTCCGCCTGCTAGTCCTCACTGGGGAGGGGCTTGGGAAAGGCTCATTAGATCAATAAAAGATGCACTTAAAGTCATATTAAAAGAACGTGCACCACGTGACGAGACGCTGCAAACTTTGTTGGCCGAGGTGGAAAATATGATAAACAGTCGCCCCCTCACCCACGTCGCGGTGGAACCGAGTAGCGAGGAAGCTCTTACACCTAACCATTTTCTTCTGGGAACGTCCGCTAACTTGCCCACTTTAGATGTTTTCGATGAGACTGACACCTACCTCCGTAAACAATGGCGACTATCCCAACAGCTGGCAGACATGTTTTGGAAGCGCTGGGTACGCGAAGTGCTACCTGATATGCGCCCAAGAAGAAAATGGCATGATGAGCAAAGACCGTTGCAAGTGGGAGATCTAGTGGTGATAGTGGATCCTACCTCACCGAGGAACGTATGGCCCAAAGGCTTGGTACAAGCAGTTCTAGCTGGCAAAGATGGCCGAGTTCGAGTGGTCGATGTGAAGACAAAGTCAGGTCTTCTGCGAAGGAACGCGACACGCATCGCGCCGATCTCCATAGCTTCTGAGTGCTGCAACAGCACTAGGTAGGGGAATGTAGGCGACGCGTGCACGTAACATACGAGTATATCTGTATACTGTGTACCTAGACTAATACCTATGTGTAAGACATCTTTTAAAATAAATGCAGGGTCGGACAGGGTGCGGGAGACGCAAGACAGGGGATGGGGGGGGACGCGAGCCTTGCTGTGTGCAGTGCGTGAGTAATCAGTGATCTTGCCAAGTGTTCGTCGCGCGGTCGTGTATTGCCTCTCCAACCCTTCGTCTACCCTTTTGTGGAACTATCGTCTTCTCACTGCCCATCCCTTACACTATCTATACACAATTTGACAGCCATAGCCATAACCATATGGAGCTCGTGGTAGCCCTGCTGTTGTCCCTGACGCTGCATAAATAATCTACATTATTTTCAAAAGCCTGTTTTACATAATTTATTATTTTAGGGAAGTAAACAAGTAGTTAGTAGTAGATAGTAGAGCTGTTTGTGTATTGCTCGTCCGGGGAAAAACTACCACCATGCCTATTTCTGCCGTCAAGCAGCTTTACTGTGTTTCGGTCTGAAGGGTAGGTATGGGGTGCCGGTGAAATTAAATAAATAAATAAATAATGCGGACAATGCACACAACACTATCTAGCCCCAAACTAAGCAGAGCTGGTACTATGGGAACCAGATAGCTGATATAATACTTAAATACTTTTTTTTTGTAAATACATACATATAATACAATATAACACCCAGACAGAGAACAAACATCTGCGTTCACCACACAAATATTTGTTCTCGGTGGGGATCGAACCCACGACCTACAGCGCAGAAGGCAGAGCTACTACCAACTGAGCTGTGAAGGCAGTCATTACAAGAACAGGCTTACTATCTGCATGCTTGTTGATGGCCGCATGGCAATGCATCGTAGGGCACGTGACCAGCAGACAATACTTTGTGGATACTGGCTTTACATAAAGTGGGCTGCATGTTTATCCCATCCTGTTACCTGCAGAACCCTGACCCTTAATGCTATAGCGAAAGGGTATATTTTGAGTTGAGCACCAAGCGGTTCCTCGTCTCCTCTGGAAATGCCGCTGACTGCGCTGCACACCGACTCCTTGCGAGACCACATCGCATTCTTGGCATGGAGAACTGGCGATAGAAAAGTATTATTAAGTTTCTCAAATGGGAATGGGAATTTTAGGGAGGTGAAAGGCAGGATACTCATAACCTGATGGGACTACATCATTTTCCATCCTCAGACTTCCTACGGTCAGCCGGGGTCTAAACCGCTCTTCATAAAATTGTACAGGGGGTGCCTATGTCCAGCTATAGACTTACCTACAGGCTGATGATACCATTTTTTTTTAAATAAGAGTATCTCAGCAATAAGAGTAGATTAATGAACTAGGAACTTAATGTTGATGTAGAGTTTCCAAAGATATACTTTATCCATACTTTATGGCTGCGCGCAAATCATAACCCATGCCTGGCATTATTTATGAATATGAGTACACAATAGTACACATTTACGTGGTTACATTGATTTCCAGTACATATTAGTGAAATCTGCCCACTTAAAATAAATCTTCTAGACAGCTAAACCAACAAATAACTCAAAATGAACACAGTTGTAATCGTTTATTTTCAAATATCTTAGCGATTTTGTTATGCTTGGCAATGGTATACTGCTCAGCAGTGGCCTGGCAAGCAGCCAGATCATAACTTTTCCCAAGTTTGTTGTTGTAGTGGTCACACAGTGCAAATGCGTTGCATTTAGCAAAGTCTCTGTAGTCGGCACTTTATGACTGAAGATCGTGGTCATTAGGTTAACCACGTTATTCAGAGTGGACGGCCTGTCTCCAAGGCGTCCTATTTGGAGCCATCTCATAAAATTTCACCATGTTATAAAACTAGCTTCTTCTGTTTTTTATAAGGCTTTTATTAGCTTCACCTGTATGTAAGTTTGTTTGCTCGTATGTAACCGACCCCTTTGAGCTCGATTTTGTTTTGAACTAACTGGTGATCGTCTGACGATTCTGACAGCGCTACCGGACACTAACTGGCTTCTCCCTCCACGTCCTCCTCTCTTAACATGGTCAGTTCAATGTCCAATGAGAAGAGTATGACCAAGAGATAGAGACTATTGGCGATTCTTGGAGGAGGCTGAAAGCCGCCCAAAGCAGTCCATACTAAAATCCAAAGTTTTTAAGATTTTTTAGTCTGAAAATAAACTTTTTTTTATTTCAATACCTACTCAATATATTTATTGCATAAACATGGTTTAGTTTAGGTACATACATAGTTCTTAGGTTCTTTACATGGACCCTGTGTATGTGATTTTATTTATATTTATATCACATTACATGCTGAACTTTTAACCCCAAAAATATCCTGCTGATGAATAACTTTTGCCTTACTTCCCGAGCACGTCCTAAACAAATACTGTCGGGTCACTGACGTTTACGTCCTTATCTTTATACATTTCAGGATATAGCGACCTCTACGACCGCGGAGACAAAAACAGATTGACCCTCGTCAAAAATTAATCTGAGATTTGAAATCCATCCTTCAGGATTAACAGATTATTTAGGAAACTCTGTTTTTGGAGGAATACAATTTGAATCTTTTCAAGGTATGAAATAGATAGTGATCCTTGTGATACAACTAAATAAACAATATTTTAATTAGTGTTCTACTTATACTTAGACTTATGGATCGTTCTTATGGTCTTAGATCGTTCCGCAAACTGACAAATTTGGAGATTTTTAATTTGATTTGGATAAAAATTGCTTCAGCAACCACACAGTCTTATAGAATCGTTTTTTTTTTGCTGCTAAATTTTCCTTTATATCTATGATTGCTCTCAATATTGGCGTTTTTAGAATTCGCAATTTCCGTATGAGGAAGCTGGAGTGCATGCACATTCCAGTTTGCAGATTTGTGGATGTGTACACAGATCTGTTTTATGACTTCCCGTTATGTTCCTAGTTCCAGATCTAACGTCGGCTATATCGGCACTCCACCAGCAGATTTGAATTTAGCAAAAGAAAAAATCAAAGCTAAGCATTATTCAGGAAGTAATGCCCTCTTTAGAGTATTCATTCAACAATGAAAATTGATGTTTGCCAAACTTACAAAAAAAAAAAAAAAACAAAATGTTTATTTTGGAAGTAAAAGTAAAAAAATAATCAAATATCACAGAAAAGGTAAATACGGCTCGTAGAAGTTATTACTGAGGAAATTCCAAACAATAAAATAATTGGCATGAAATGAGACTACATTTCAATTTCATACCGTCTAGGTTATGCAAACCGGGCGATGTTTGCGCTAAATATCGTGATTTTTTACAAGTGTGTACAAATTTTACAGATTTTCCGTTGTAATGGTAAATTTTTTTGATTTTTCAGGTCGGTGTGTTATTGATATTTTCCAACCAATAAGCTTAGCCACAATAATTCAATAGAAGCCACGCCTAACACAACAAGGTCCTAAGTTGAGTTTTGTTAAAAAAACTGACATAATTTATTCTGACATAAACTTTTTAAACTTATAATTTATAACGGTTTGTTCGTGTTTCGGTCGAGCGCCTTATTTTTTTAAGATCGGTGGCTTTTCTTGAAGTTGTTATTTATACAAAGTCTCACGAGGGGGAAATTCTTGTAAAAGCCACCCACCAGCTAGTAGCTACCCACTGGAGAAGAATGTCATTATATTCATCCTTAAATGCAAAGTAAAATCTACATTAATTATATATAAATACAACACTTTGTATGCTTGTGAATCAAAGGTTAAGTCACAATAAGGTGTCTAGTGGTGGTCTAGAGGTAGCAGTTGTGTACCAATTAAGTTTTTGACTACTCAAAAAATAATAAATAAAACTGCCAGTACTCTCAAACGGTGAAGAAAAACAACTTAAGGAAACCGGCATGTCGTAGAATCTAAAAAGTTCGAAAACATGGTGTTGACTGCACGAAAAAAAATCGGCCAAGTGCGAGTCGGACTCGCCCATGAAGGGTTCCGTAGCAACAAGTAACATAATATAAAAGTTCTTGTAGTTCGCCGTAAGGTAAATTGCGGTTTACGATTTATGACGTATAAAAAAAAACTACTTATTAGATCTCGTTCAAACCAAATATCGTTGGAAGTTTGCATAGTAATGTAGGTACAACATAATATATATATTTTTTTATATTCTCTTATTTTAGATGTTAAAAAAGGGTGGGACCTACTTTTTATCACTTTGGAAGTGTCTCTCGCGCAAACTATTCAGTTAAGAATAAAACTATATTAGAAACCTCAATATTATTTTTGAAGACCTATTCATACACATGGGTTTGATGAAAAAACATTTTTTGAGTTTCAGTTTCAACTATGGGGACCCCCAAAATTTATTGTTCATTTTCTATTTTTGTATAAAAATCTTAATGCGGTTCACAGAATACACCACTCGCCAAGTTTCATGAGTCTACCTCTTATAGTTTCGGAGAAAAATGGCTGTGACATACGGACGGACAGGCAGACAGACAGACATGACGAATCTATAAGGGTTCCGTTTTTGCCATTTGGCTACGGAACCCTAAAAAGCCTTTCTGAGGCACACTTGAAATCCTTACATCACATTTGGTTCGAAAGAACCAGTGACATGATACAAAAAAGACAATATATGCCGTCTTCGCCACTCAGAATTTGAAACGTGATTTCACTGTGAATTATTCCTTAATGTTCCACATATGGCTCAGTTTCTACCACACAAAGGTATAACTAGCTATGATTAATACGCCATCAATCAACGATGTCAGAATAAATGAATTCCAATTCGATGTGGCAGTTCGTATAACTTCATTAACTCGAGCCATAGTTGGACTAGCCACGTTCACTAATACCAAATACAAGTAGGTATAGTTCTTAAGCTATGCGCACATCTTAGCGATCTGCGATGGCGATGAGTGAAGGCTGTTAAATATCAGGATGTCAGGATGCGGTTTAGCAGTTTTCTCCAATTAAGTCTTTCGAATGCGGCCTTCTTGACTTCCTTATACGACATGACAGCGACCTTTTCTTTTATCTAGCTCAGGGAATTGACTTGTTTATTTCCTTTTATGGTGGACCTTATAACTAGACGGATCGAAAGGTAGGCATGCCGCGCCTATGTTCCATTTAGCTAATTGCGTTATGTATGTAAATTATTGTGAATGGAGTACTTGAAACTACGTATTATCTTTCCATTGACTTTTAAATTTGACTAAGTACCGCAAAGCCTTGCACACCATCTAGATCGCCTGCGATGGCGATCAGCGTATCGCTGTCAAATATCGCATTGCCAAAGTTAGCGGCAGAAAACAAAACCCTGTACTAAAACTGATCCCTATCGCGATGACTGATCAAATGTGCGCAAGGTACTTTTGCCCAACCGCTCAGAAAGAGGTTAATGTTTCTCAAGTGGATTAAATTCAAGCAGAATATCGTGCTGATAAAAAGCATTCTGACACATCAAATTAGCTAAAAGGTAAGTACCTAGGTATTTCATTTTCTATGTTTTTTTTCATCACTTTCCTGCCCTTTATTGAAAATACATTGGGATTAAGCTATTTTGTCTTAATTTATTACTAAGGAGAAGTTTTACATGTACTTCTATGTACCTGCAGCTCTCGTACTTTTTTGCTTACAACATATTGTACAGTCAAAGACAAAACTAGAGTAGGTTTGAAGATAGCTCAATGATGGGTCAATCGGATTTTTCAATAAAGTTCAAAGCTTTGATCAAAAAATTTTGACTTTTATCATGCGCGCTTGATGTGCGGGCAGGTTTTTCCGCAAGTAGGCCGCTGGTGGGCCCTTTTTGCGTGATCCTTGACACGTGTTGCTCGAACTTTTTTAGGTTCTACAACACGCCGGTTTCCTCACGATGTTTTCCTTCACCGTTTTGAGAGTACTGGCATAGTGCACATACATTTTTCGACAGAAAAACTCATTGGTGCACGAGTGGATTTGAACCCACGACCTTCGGATCGGAAGGCGGTGCCACTACCACTAGACCACCAGTGCTCTCCAGATCGTTGACTTTAAACTCCATAAATGTTTATCTACTTTAGTCGCTAACTGTAAAACATTTTTAATCTAACTGCTTTTGAAAATATTTGAAAAGCTAACTGTAAAATAAAACATACCAGGCATCGAAAAAACGCCAACCATCCAAAAACATTCACATCACCGTATCAAAAAGTCATGGCGTTCTAATTTTTTTTCATTAAATTTTCACTTCACAGGCTTGCTCGGGAAGTTTACACGAGCTTATAACTATGATGAAAAGCGTCCTCTCTCTACGGAGTCGGGAAAGCTACTGAATAGACGAATTCCAGCATCGCATCGCCAGAGCTTCTGTGATATTTGGCATAGTAGGATGTGACTGATCGTTAGAAGTTAAGTAGAGCCTTAGACACTCTTACCATCTTACAATTCTACTAATAAAAATACGGAAGGATGGATGTCTGTATGAAAAACGAAAAAGTTTTTTTTATTAGCTGTAAAATAAAAGTGGTGTACTATTTTATTGTATTGCTTTATTTTATTTTATTGTTATATAATTTAGCTGCCATGCATGAATAGAAAAAAAGTAAGGAATATATAATAAAAAAGAAAAAGGATGAAGGAGGATGAATGAATAAAAAAAAAAGTTTGTGGCTCAGTCACGGTGTAACAGGGGTATATTTGGGTGAAATTAATACTAGACACGCTAAAAAGCATGTGCTTAAAAAAACATAGGTCTCGGTAAGAAAAATTTATGGAAAAAAAAACGCCTCAGAGAGAAAAATGCTTTTATTATGCTAATTTAAACACGAGCGAAGCTAAAGTCTGAAGCTATACAGGGTTATTCATTATTAGCTGCAAATACTCAGGAATTAGGTTCAACAAATAAAATAAAAAATATTTATGAAATGTTTTTTTTTAAGTTTTGTTATGAAAATCCCGAGAAAATCGATAAAGAAATCATTGGCGCCTGACCTATTTTGACCTTTGATCCGCGCCCGCGCGCCGTGAGTGACACTCTGCATTCAGTCACCGCCTGGGTGGGTCATCGTCCTGTTCTCCATGGCAATCATTATGCAATAGCCGTAAAGAAATTAATAAAAAAAAAAATTTGATGCAAAAACTTAAATCAAAATTTAAAAAAAATCATTACCTATATATTTTTTATTTTATTTGTTGAACCTAATTCCTGAGTATTTGCAGCTAATAATGAATAACCCTGTATAGAGTAGGCGATCGGAAACTATTGAAAATACGTGACGGAAAATGATTTTTTAACGCTGCATCTTATTGGCAAATATGTAAATGGTAAATTTTACTTATTCCTGTCCTTCTTCCTTTTCCTTCAATGATAAAAAAGGTTGTGGATATAGAAAAAAAAACGCCTCAGAGAGAAAAATGCCTTTATTATGCTAATTTAAACACGAGCGAAGTATGAAGCAGCAGAAGCTTATACCATAAGCATGTCTCGCTCCACATGGTGCCTTATCATACGATAGCAAGTGCTTTTAGAGTGGCTTATAGCAGATATTTATAGATTTTCTATTGATGATTACCAACGTGTTTACTGGAAGGGCATTAGTATTGGCAGGGCGTTCGTCAACACACAACGCTGTAAGTAATCGATTTGATCAGAAATACACAAGCGTATTTTTAGATTGGAAAAACTCATAATCATTCACCTATTGCAGTTCACTGCTGGATATAGGTCTGAACTTGCGCCACTGAGCTCGGTCTTTGGCTCTTCCCATCCAGTGGCTGCCCGCCACCCATGAACTGGAAAAACTCATGAAGATCTCAATTTCTAATTAAGATAAAATTTCTTCCAGATTTGTGATGACTGATTTCTGGGTCTTTTTAATCGTTTTGTGTATACAGAGTTATTCATTATTAACTGCAAATACTCTGGAATTAGGTTCAACAAATAGAATAAAAAATGTTTATGAAATTATTTTTTTTAAATTTGATCAAAAATTTTTTCAAGTTTTTGTATCAAAATTTTATTTTTATTAATTTCTTTACGGCTTTTGCATAATGATTGCCACGGAGAACAGGACGATGACCCACCCAGGCGGTGACAGAACGCAGAGTGTCACTCACGGCGCGCGGGCGCGGATCAAAGGTCAAAATAGGTCAGGCGCCAATGATTCCTTTATCGATTTTCTCGGGATTTTCATAACAAAACTTAAAAAAAATCATTTCATAAATATTTTTTATTTTATTTGTTGAACCTAATTCCTGAGTATTTGCAGCTAATAATGAATAACCCTGTATAATAGAATAAGATACAATAAGAAGTTACTATAGAACGCAAGCTATCACTGCGTCAAATTTTATCTCTTTCTATTCAGTGATTGAGACCTGAAAGTATAACACACAGTAACACAATTTTACGTTTATAGGTACATTGATGGTTTCAGAAATAATAGGGGTTGTGTTGGGAAGTTGATGAGGAGTTGACAGCTCGCCATAGGCAGAGAGCTCATCCACATACCTTGGAGCAGGCATGGTCACGCACCGTCCGGTTTCAAAGAAACTCGCGCTCTAAGGTTGTGGAATAATCATCCTGCTGAGGTCCCCTAGCAACTACAGTATGGGTTCTTCAAAAAGGGCGTTTTATACTATTTAAAGGGTCAGCAACGCGCGAGTGATGCCTCCGCTGTTGCAAGCGTCCATAGGCTACATTAACCGCTTTCCATCAGGTATGCTTGTTTGCTAAATTAGTTGTAAAAAAACAAAAGTTTACTTTTTAATTATTTTTATTCGCTTCATGAAATTAATCTACAAAAAAATTGGTTATTTAAATCGGATCAACTTCCATTGCGAACTGTATTTTATGAGACGCGATACAAACTCCGAACTGAATAGAAATACCTCTAGGTACTTAGTGTTGTAGCTTTATTGGAAAGCTGACTTCGCCCGCTTTAAGCACTCAGCGCCTAACGAGTAACGATACCTCAAACCCCTCGCTTCTTATTCGTTTTGTAAAATCGCGAGTTTTCAAATTATTAGTCGGGGAAACCCCCAGAATACGAAAGAGTAACTGAGAGAAAATTGGATCTTGTTAAAACACCGATTCCGGGGTTTTCTGTTAGTGAAACTGATTTTATTGGTTCTCAAGATCATAGTATAGATATTTATTTTATCTCGGTGTCAACTTTACATCCGCCCTATTTTTTGGAGTGTTTTGGGTCATTGTTTCAACAAGGCTTAAGCTTGCCCAAAATGTATTTACCCTCTCTCTCAGCTTATTTAGTTTTATCTACATGTAAAAAAACAAACAGGCCTTTGCATTGTAGATATTTAAATACTGTCAGGGACAACTGGTGCCTCTACTAACGGGACGCTATAGTGTCTGGTATACAGGATTTTAGATGGAAATGGCTTGCCCAGCACCTATACCATCCTGACAGCTTAGTCGGCCTAATCAGGAAAGATATGGTCAATACGTGCGGAGCTGACTAAGCTACGGGCTTCCTCCCGGTGTATTTCTTCCCCGTTGGAGAGCATTAGCATTTTATCCACATGATAAAGATCCAGCATGTCCTTCTGAAAATCTGTGTTGCTTTTTTATTTATAATCTATTTTGGAGTTTTTAATAGTTATCAAGCTTTTCAAATAAAATTAACCTACCTTCGTTGGTAGTGTTAATTAATTTTCTAGGACACAAACGTTGAAAGCGCATGCACAGTATTATAGGATGTACTTATCAGACTGTTAAAACGTTAATTTCCGACCATCATCGCGCTCCGTTCGTTACAAGTTGGAATTTTAATTAAAACAGTGAATTGATTTGGACCTTATTTTGAGATTCGATTGCTACGCTGGGTTTATTCTTCTTCGTCCAAAACATTGGAACTTTTAAATTCTTACTATATGTTGTAAATGCCTATTTCTGCCGTGAAGCAACATTGCTGTGTTTCGGTTTGAAGGGTGGTGGGTGCCGGTAAAATTACTGGTATGTACGTGATGCTGAACACATGTATGCCTCAAGTTGATGGACAGAGGGAAGTGCATCGTAATGCAAGTTCCTGATGTGCGTGACCTACGAGACAATGCTTTGTTATAGGTGATGGTTACCACATAACATCAGGTGGGCCATATGCTTGTTTCAGCGGCAAGTTGTATAAAAAAAAAGATTGTAACCCAAGTTGAAACCTAAGCTCTTTCTGAGGTGTTGGGAGTTGTAATTGAGGATGTGGAAAGGCAGGACGTATCACTGCCAACACATTTTAAGCCAGTGTTCCGGGAATACTATAAAATTGAAAGGTATTTTTGAGACTTTATCTACACACGACACGATTGATCTATATAGTTTGAAGCCAACCTATAATCAAAGGTATCATTGTTTAAAAAATATTGCTACTTTTGCAATCCTTTTCATATCGTAGCTATAAAATACAGTTGGGGAAGTTTTTTTAATCTCAGTTTCCCCCTTTCTTTATAAATTTGATTCGAATGAAAATTTTCTTGTGTTTTTCTTTTTAGGGTTCCGTAGCCAAATGGCAAAAACGGAACCCTTGTAGATTCGTCATGTCTGTCTGTCTGTCTGTCTGTCCGTCCGTATGTCACAGCCATTTTTCTCCGAAACTGTAAGAGCTAGACTGATGAAACTTGGCGAGTACCTAGATGTATTCTGTGAACCGCATTAAGATTTTGACACAAAAATAGAAAAAAAACTATAAATTTTGGGGGTCCCCATACTTGAAACTGAAACTCAAAAATTTTTTTTCATTGAACCCATACGTGTGATCTATGAATAGGTCTTCAAAAATGATGTAAGGTTTTTAATATCGTTTTTTTCTAAACTTAATAGTTTGCGCGAGAGACACTTCCAAAGTGGAAAAAAGTTGGCCCCCCCCCCTCTAACTTCTAAAATAAGAGAATGATAAAACTAAAAAAAATACATGTTGTACATTACTATGCAAACTTTCAACGATATTTGGTTTGAACGAGATCTAGTGAGTAGTTTTTTTTTTATACGTCATAAACCGCAATTTACCTTTCGACGAACTACAAAATCCTTTATATTTTTATATATATATATATATATTTTTTTTTTTTTTGCGTCGTCGTTGTGTACACAAATATTATGCCCTCACGCTTTTCACATAAGGCTTTCACTGAGTTCCCTTCTTGGCTACGTCATGCAAGGTTATGAAGTAATCTATTATCATTTAAATTAGTTTATTATCTAAGTTGCTTATTTTGTATTTAACTTTGTTATTATTTTGTTTTTGTATTTTCTTTAAATATGTATTTATTACTTCCCTACCACCTAACACTAATTATTTTGATGTGCATGTCTCCAGTTTCCTCATAAGGAAATTTCGAATTCTGAAAACGCCAACATTTAAAGCATAACTACAGCAATTATTGATTTGAAGGAAAATTTAGCAGCAAAAAAAACAACGACTTTATGAGACTTTATAGGTGTGTTAGCTGTAGTAACGGCTCCACAGCTTCCTCATTCAGTGTGGGCAAACGGCTAACGATAGAGCTATATAGTAAACGCAAAATTTTAAAGCATAATTAGAGCACCCGGCATAAAATGCTTTGTTGCATGCTTAGTCTAGTTGTACATTTTGCGCGCGCTGTGGCGTCCATTCATTGGAGAGACACAACGCACTGATTCCTATACATTCAAGACTGTTTATTTATGTGTGTGGATGCCCTAAATAAATAAAATCAAATAAAATTATTAGCAAGCTTCATATTATTTTATGTGTGATTTCTCTGTTGGATTCCCTTTAAATCAAATAAAACTATTAGCAAGCTTTATATTAAATAAATAAATAAATAAATATTGTGGACAATTCACACAACACTACCCAGCCCCAAACTAAGCAGAGCTTGTTATATGGGAACCGGATAGCTGATATAATACTTGAATACATTTTTTTTTGTAAATACATACTTAGAATACAATATAACACCCAGACAGAGAACAAACATTTATGATGATTTATTATTATAATCGTACCATCTAAAGATCTTCAATATTCGTTACATCTATTGTTAGCAATCCCTGTGAACTCTGCAAATAGTCCTCTATCGAACTGAACCCGTGCGAGTTGCTTGTATTTATGGATTGGGAGCAGAAAGGTTTGCTTTTAGTGGTTGTGTCCCTGAAGCAAGCTTAAACGCTGAAGAGCGTGCTATAAAAATGCGGTTTTTAGTCTTTTTCTGCTTTCGCTCATCCGCTTCTGAATAGTAATAAGAAATAGTATAACTCTTATGAAAAACTTTTCTAGTCAAGTGCCTATACTCTCTACTACCATGTTTATTTCTGCTGCCAAACAGTCTTAGTGTGTTTCGATTAGGGGTTTGAGTCCGTGAAATTACTTCATCGATACTCCAGGCATTGTAGGGCATATTCCTACCGTGCGTGACCTGCGAAACAATGGCTTTGTGTGCGATGGTTACCACATTGTTTTATTAAATTATATAAATAAATAAATAATGCGGACAATCCACACAACACTATCTAGCCCCAAGCTAAGCAGAGCTTGTACTATGTGAACCAGATAGCTGATATAATAATTAAAAACTTTTGTTTTGTAAATACATACATACATAGTAGGTATACAATATAACACCTAGACAGAGAACAATCATCTATGTTCACCACACAAGTATTTGTTCTCGGTGGGGATCGAACCCACGACCTACGGCGCAGAAGGCAGAGCTACAGCCAACTGAGCTGAGAGACCAGTCAATCAAGTTGTCTAAAATAAAACCTGAACTTTTTGGAATAATTCCAATTATTTTTCCATTTATTCAGTTCAAATTTTCTTTTCTTTCACATTCCAATAGCGTCGAGATAACCATGTTGGTACCCGCCATTGTTCAAACGCAATTGTTCAAGAGATCGGTCCAGTAGGCTTACCATGAGCTCCGTCTGGCTCTGTCTCTGGTTCTGGTTTTGAATCTGTGTGAGTGATGACTAAATAAATCCTACGTCAAAACGTCAGACACACAGTACAGGGTTATTCATAATTAGCTGGAAATACTCAGGAATTAGGTTCAACAAATAAAATAAAAAATATTTATGAAATGATTTTTTCAAGTTTTGCTATGAAAATCCCGAGAAAATCGATAAAGAATATCCTTTGGAATCATTGGCGCCTGACTTATTTTGACCTTTGATCCGCGCCCGCGCGCCGTGAGCGACGCTTTGCGTTCAGTCACCGTCTGGGTGGGTCATCGTCCTGTTCTCCATGGCAATCATTATGCAATAGCCGCAAAAAAAAAAAAAAATATTGATACTAAAACATAAATCAAAACTTTAAAAAAACCATTTCATAAATATTTTTTATTTTATTTGTTGAACCTAATTCCTGAGTATTTGCAGCTAATAATGAATAACCCTGTATAATGCACTAGTGAGCACTCACATAGACTCAAAACCAGAGCCAGAGACAGAGCTAGAAAGAGCTCATGGTAGGCCTACAGATGACCGCAATACTCCCCGCTCGAGGGTTCCATTGATGAGATCTGTCTCTCGAGACACTCGCACAGAGTTTTCCTTTGAAAGTGTAAAGCAACGTTTACGTCGACCAGAGTAGGTACCTACTATTATTTATTTTGTGGTACCAGTTAAATAATATTCAAATTGTGAGTATATTATCAGCTTGAAGAAGTTCACAGCTGGACATAGGCGTCCCCTAAAAATTTCCAGGAAGAACGATTTTGAGCCTTTTCAATCACTGACTTCCCACGACGGGTGCCGTACGTTTCGTCTGTCGTCTTAGTGGTCGCCATTTGAGAACCTTTATTCCCCAACGGTTGTCGGTTCTTCTTAAATTCAAGCGATTGATATGCATAATGAAATATGGATAGATCGCGATTGCTTTTTTATATTTCCCCAACGTTTTGACCGTGTTACAGCAACCGAGGTCGCGGGCAGACAGTATCAGTTTTTCATTCAATGGACCGACGACATAGTAAAGACTGTGGTGTGTCAGTGGTTAGAAGGGTTAGTTCAATCGTTCTTCCTGGAAATGTTGGAGCAATTTTTTAAACTGATGATTCGTCCCGAGATTTAGGGAGGCCTACGCCGCCGTAGAGGCGACTGCTGCGGAGTTGCTAGATATAATCAACTGAGCAATTTTTAGTATATTATAGTTTTTAGATTTAAAGTACCGTAAATTTTTCACAATGTATCAGCAGTAGAATAAAGGCTTCTTTATTTTTATTTTATTTTATAATGATCTTGATTTATCGCTAGCTCCTGTGTTCTTGTTCTCACCAATCACAAGCAAACTTTATTAATTAAAAAAAATCCAGAATCTTGTTTGAATAGGGGGATCAGCCCAGCTGATAGCTCAACTGTTGCCGGTTTTAACTGCGTGCTTTATTTGACTGGCCTCTAGCTCAGTTGGCAGTAGCTCTGCCTTCTGCGCCGTAGGTCGTGGGTTCGATCCCCACCGAGAACAAATATTTGTGTGGTGAACATAAATGTTTGTTCTCTGTCTGGGTGTTATATTGTATTCTAAGTATGTATTTACAAAAAAAAATGTATTCAAGTATTATATCAGCTATCTGGTTCCCATATTACAAGCTCTGCTTAGTTTGGGACTGGGTAGTGTTGTGTGAATTGTCCACAATATTTATTTATTTATTTATTTTGATGACAGACCAAGAGAAGGGTTCTAAAAAAATAGAATCCTGAGCGTTAGCGAAGAAATCAATAGAACACGAGGTGAAAAATCTTTGCACTCGAGTGCAAGTGCAACACGTAACTTTTCATCCCACCTTAACCAGGAAATGATTAAATGCAAAAAAAGCAATTGGCGCGCGTCAAGCAAATTAAAATAAAAGTAACACACCAAGAAGGTTTCAAGTCTGAGTTCTTAACAAATTAAAAAAGGTTGTATGATAAATTCGGCACCATGGAGGTAGAGAAGTAAATAGGTTTAATGATGTTTTGAATTCACAAATTAAGTGCACACGATGATCTAAATTAAATTTTACGTTATCCTCTAGCTAGCCGATAAAAACCGGCACTCAGATATCGAAGAGCAAAAATACACTTTCGGAGATGGGAATTAAGAAATGTTTTTCCTTTTGTTTAGTAGGCACAAGATTTATTATTGTTGTAAATTATATACCTCTTGTGCCAATAGTACCTACTTAAATCTATTACACAGCACACACAAATACATTGTTTCTGTAAAAATAGAAACTCATGATCTTTGGAGAAACAGAATAAAACTCCTGTTTGCACTGCGGACGCGCCCTCGGCTGACGCAAACAAGGTCAAATTGAACAAGGACAGTGTAACTTATTGCATGTGACGCTAACTCAATGTATACTCGACTAGCCTCTCACCTCAGTTGGTAGAAGCTCTGCTTTCTGCGCCGTAGGTCGTGGGTTCGATCCCCACCGAGAACAAATATTTGTGTGGTGAACGCAGATGTTTGTTCTCTGTCTGGGAGTTATATTGTATTTTAAAAATGTAGGTATTTACAAAAAAAAAGTATATCAGTAGTATCAGCTATCTGGTTCCCATAGTACAAGCTATGCTTAGTTTGGGGCAGATAGTGTTGTGTGGATTGTCTAAAATATTTATTTATTTATTTACTTAGAACACTGTAGGGAATTAAAATGTTGAGTATTTATTTCATTGAAATGAAAATAGTAACAGCGTCGTTGATTTGCAAAGGAAAATTATATTATAGGACCCTACCTTACACACAAGATAACCTACCTACTTAAAAATAAAAGAAAAAAAATCATATAAAATAAGAACAGCAGGCAGGTAGGCAGGTGCCATACAATAGTACATTTATATAATTAACAATTATTGTATTGTGTTATTTTTATATAGTGTAATTTGTATTTTGTAATTGTATTTTGCATTTGGGCGCTTTGGCGCTAGCTGTTAGCCCAAACTGCTTTGACTATTGTCTAAATAAATAAATAAATAGGTTAATTAGGCCCCAGCTCACTATTTGTTGCATTGGTAAATACTATTGGTAGTATAATTGGTAGGAACACGGGTAACAAACGCTCATGAGTAATTAGATACGTGCATGGGTTTTGTAACACCAGGTTTTTCTCAAAGGTTTCGCCACAAAAATAGCTTTGGAAATTAGCTCGCTTCATGCTTGTCTAGACAAACAGTGGACTAAAGTCACTCGTCCAAGTTCTTTGTGGTTTCCATGATGCATAATGAAATTACCGATAAAAACCGTTTTATAGCGCCATTCGCTCCCGGAATAAATCCCACATTTTTTACATTCTTTTATAGGCATTCATCATGGCGGAAAACCTGATAGCACACCTGAGGTCATTTTACGAGGTAAATGGTATAGTACTTATGTACCATTTACCTAACCATCTAGATAACAGTTTTAATTAGGTACTAGCGACTGGTAGCAGCAGGATTCTTTCGTCATAAGCTTTTTGTGAGAATTTCTATTCATGATTTTGAGTTATTGTTTATTCGAAAAGCTCCGCTCTATATAGCAAAGCAGTCATGTCGCTAAGAACCTTTTTTCATTTAGCTGATAACGATCTGGACCATAGTGATTTTGCGACTGAAGTATCACCTGACGTACCCATGTCAAGGACGAAGTATTTTTGTCAAATTGTTGTCAGTGTGTCTAAAAATGCTCCATGTATTTTACGTTCGTAAAACAATTCTGTAAGAAATTATGAATAAAATGGCACAAAAACCTGTTGCGTCTACAACAAAAAAACTTAGTAGTACACCAAAGTTCACCAAAGATCCAGTGCCAGTGCCAGTGCCAACGACCTCTAAAGATGTCCCAGAAAAAGTGCCCAACCCCTGCCCCAAAAGATTTTACAGCTACCTTTACAATAGCAAAGAGAAAACTTATTGCAACAGAACTTGCGAGAACTGGTTCCTAATAATTGCGTACAGCATTATGTATCTTATATTTCTTATAACATACACGCTTGTTTTCCTAGTTGGTTCATTGTGGTTACTGAGACTACAGACATCTGACTTCAAGAACGTAGACCGTATTTATTTACTAACATATTCTGGCAACGGGATTGGGCTCACCGCCACGCCCCCATCAGAGTCAAACCATCCATTAATTTGGTACAGAAAAGGGCAGCCTGAAGATTACGAAAAGTATGTAAACGCGCTAGATAGCTTACTTGTTAAAAAGAGAAGAAAAAGGGATCTGGACATATTAGGTCCGTGTGGGAAATCCCCTTATGGCTACGGAGATAACCCTTGTGTTGTTATACGAGTCAACAAGCAGTTCCACTGGGCAGGGAAGCCTTTGGTAGCGAATTCGTCTGAGACTAGTATTGCTCCAATGGAAGTGCAGCGATGGTTGAAGCAGGATAAGAAGCTATGGTTGCATTGCAGCGGTCACCATGCGTATGATAAGGAGCATGTTGGGAGAATACAATATTACCCAGATCCACCTGGGTTTGATCCCAGTCGGTTCCCGCTAAGAAATGGAAGTTCCCCACTGGTCGCGATACAGATGTCGAATATCACGATTGGGCTCTCCGTCGCTATAGAATGTAAGCTTTGGTACGTCGATGGACCATCATCGGTTAACTTTATGATCTACGTAGCACAGGATGATCAGGTTTCAAGGAAGACAAATTAGGTTAGTTTGTGAAGTAAAATGTTAGAGTTTAGTAATAAAGTTTTTACAATTTTTTTGAGGTTTTGTGCTATGAGAAATAAGTAATATAAATAAATACTGTGGAGAATCCGCACATCACTATCTAGCCCAAAATTAAGCAAAGCTTGTAGGTACTTTGGGAACCAGATAGCTGATCTAATAGTTATGTACTTTTTTTTGTAAATAAATAGGTACTTAGATTATAATATACCATCCAGACAAAGAATCCAGAGAAGTCATATCTAGAAAAAGACTATGCTTTTCAATTTTGCAAGAAAATAAGCTAGAGATCTACCTAAGTTGTCTAGCTATTTCTATTCCCGGCACGAGCAAGTCCCTATTGAATAAAACTCCATTTATTATTGCATTTTCGTCCCGTTGAAGGGATGACGCAGTAAAATTTGATTCCCGATGGAATTGAAATTGAATACCCATGAATAATAATACAGCCTTTTCTTTCTGGCACTTGAATATGAATAACAGATTTGATTTCAAGACATGCAGTAGTACGTATATCGACTGAGTTGACAGTTAGATTTGATAGTCTCTTGCTGCATTTTTTATACTATCGCTGGAAGACGAGTAGATGGGCCATCTGATGGAAAGTCACTGTCGCCCTTTAACACCAGAGGTGGTGCCGATGCGCTGCCGGTCCTTTAAAAACTGATAGATCCGCCTTTTGAAGGACCCCATGTCGAAGTCCCGAGGGTAAACTGCAGAAGGTATAGTCTGCATGCTAGAATTTACAAAATTACAGCATATTGAAATTATTATTAGCCCTTGTTTTTTTTTTTGCAAAGGCGAAGACCAACGTCAATGAAAGTATATGTAATGTATTTCACGCTTGCACATTTTGACCCGTTGAAAGATATAAAATCACTGAGCTTATATATCGAAAATTGCGAGCTATGTGCAATATAATTGCAAAAAGTTTAACAAAAAAATAATTTTGATCCTAACCCGTTTTCTTACTTAGGTCCGATTTCGCGGATGACTGATCTCTTTATCAGATTTTAAAACTTTGCAAGTAAATTTTGGGTTAAACAACTATTTAAATAGTCATCAAACCTGATTATAAGTTTGCCTAACTGGTTTTCGTATGTAAGAAAATTCATGCAAGAAAACGTGTAATTATCAAAATTAATTTTTTGCTGTTTGCAATCGGATGGCACGCAACAAACAGGAGCTCGCGATTTTTAAATAAAAGTTTTGTGGTTTTAAATCTTTCAAAAGATTAAACTGTGCGAGCGAAAGTTGTTTCAAGGAAATCAGCGTCAATTCATGGGTCATTGACCCCTGAATTGACGCTATAATAGTATATTATGTTTAAAGGGTTGCGTACATGATGTGTTGAAAGCACATTATCGTGTTCAGAAATGGTATTATAATAAAACCTATATACTCATTTAGGTATCCCTAGCGCGTTAGGTTAACATGGAAACACCATTACACTTACATGGGTGGTTAGGTATGAGTCATTTAATATCAATTAAGTACCCTAGGTAACTCACATAATACTAATTTAAGGTAAGTATTATGTTTTCTTTGATCGCTAGGGTCGTGGGTTCGTGTCCGTGTTTCAGTAGTCCAAAAATTACTTTTTCTTTTAGCGTAAGGGTGCATGTAGATGTCCATTTTTTACACCGGACGATATGCTGTCTTCTTCCGGATCAGGCAGCGGAGCGAGGCATCCTGTACATGTAGGTAAGTATTTAAATGCATTACATCCCCCCACACCACCGTGAATCCGGTAAAAACACGGTTCATCGTCCGGTGTAAAACGGATTTTTTCAAGCGCTTTTACTGTTCTAGCCGTATCAATAGTTATTTTGGGCCAGTGTGTTGAAAGTTTTTTAAGTGGGCCTCAAACCACACCTTTATTATGAACAATATTATTGGTACTAGATATAGAAAGACTTGTGGAACTACCAAATCAACTGTTTCAAATACCAAATTAACTGTTACAAACGGTTTTATTTCGTCTAGCAATGACATCATAACACGGACGAAAGAGGTATTACGTCCGTCGTCGCGGTTCAATATCGTCTGAGCAATCATCTCGATGCAATGGCTATTGGTCTGACCACCCGCGGTGCGGCCAAGTGGATTGTGGCATTATCTTGTACTTTGGTAACTGATGATATTGTTTGCAAGGAGGTAATGGAATTATAGCCAGAACGCTCTAATAATACAGGGTGCAGTTAGCCTAACCAATGATAGGATAAACTGATAACTAAATAATAAATAACATATTAACTTTTTAACTAGTTGATGGACGCAGGGCAGTGCATCGTAGGGCACGTTCCTGACGTGCGTGATCTACGAGGTAATGCTTTGTTAAAGGCGATGGTTACCACTTAACATTAGGTGGGCTATTTATGCTTGTTCCATCAGCTAGTTGTATAAAAAAAAGATGTTAACTATTGTAGGTATGATCATATTTTTTTATGACGGTTTTGTTTTTGACGAAACTAAGGGCGCCCACCCACCAGATGAACCAACGAAATTCGCGGGAAGTCGGTGGATGGAAAGGGCGCAGAATCGTTTTTACTGGAAATGTGTAGGGGAGGCTTATGTCCAGCCGTGGACTTCTTCAAGCTGATGATGATAAATTTTTATTTTACGTCTCACATAAATTCTTCCTGCTAATTTACAGGCTCTCAAAGATTGAATTAAACGAAAGCCCAGAGCATAATTATAACATACTCGTATTAGTAATACACAGACGCTATCGTCGTACAGTCCTAGCGGTGGCGTCTGGGTATCTCATTTCCCCAAAATCAAAATCTCGGCATGTGTTTGGACTCTTCTCTACGATAAGACCGCTTATTATTTCTGCAAATAATTTTTAAGTGTTTTATTATGTATCTAAGTTTTTGAAAGTATATTCTATCTACATATTTCTTGGTCGTCGATCAAGTGGGCATTCTACTCTACTCTTTAGTGCGTAGCTTACTGAAGAACCTTTTACGTAATGACTCTGCGAAAATAGTACCCTGATCTAGATATATTTGGGTTAGAGGATAATGCTATGATTCGTGAGAAAAAGGAATGTTATGGGTTCGATTGATAGATAGAGCACAACCTATTGATGTAATGGTTTGCTAGCGGCCACCCACGTGTTAGTACTTTATCCGTTCCTGGGGCCTTATTCTCGGCTCATCTCGGATCATTTTGCAATGTTATTTTATTGCTTCTTTTCAAAGAGAGAATGGATGATTTCCTTGAGAAATTCATCGACGACCTCATCGTAGAAGCTATGATATACGGAAAACGTAGAAAAAGTGCGGGGTTGTGCAATGCCAATGTGTATTTAAGGGACATGAAAATCTCGGTCGGCCCGAATATAGGTGTTTCGAGATAAATAGGCAATAGAATCTAGGTTACAACATTATTTGTTCCAAATCAGTCCAGAGTGGTTAGAAATTGAGTCACAAACATCCAAACTTACGGATTTATAATATTAGTAGTCTTCTTCTTCTTGCCTTTATCCCACTTTATAGACGGACCGCATAACAATTTGTAATCAATTTATTTATCTAATTTAATTAATAAGTACGGTTGCAACATAGCAACCACTTACACTAATTAATACAAAAATTTAACAATGTCTTCTTGCGTAATTTCTGTGTTCATTCCTTTTTTATCCATGTCATCTTTTACACAATTAATCCATCTTTTCCTTTTTTTGGATTTCTAACCTAATCCATCCACATTCATACTCATCGCTCACCCGGTCACATGACTTTCATTTCTCCTCATGGCATTCACTCTTCAATATTTCTGTCACTGGCGCTACTATAGTAGGAAGTATAGGATGTAAAATAATAATTCAAACAATATAATAATATTCAGCAATAATTTATTTTAATACACTAATAATTCAATGATTACCTATTTAATATAATTCTATCTTTTAGATTTGTTAGTAAATAGTGAAGACAAAACATTCCTCCTCATTGAACATAACTCTAAACCTCATGAAAAACGCGTTGCAATTCAATAATACCTAAAATACAATATTTACAGAATTATACGAAAGATAAGAACTCTCTGCTGTTGCATTTTTCCAAAACACTTAAACTTTTGTCGGTACACAGGTATTTAGTTGTTTTTAATTTAATTTTTATCTTGGTCCGAAACGTTTATTTCATTGGATACATTTTTGTCATTAGTTAAATGAACTCATAGGTAAACGAAAGTAACATATCCTTTGATGTTACTCTCGTGTAACAATAAATATGAGTAACATTATTTGGTAAAAAAATCATTATTTGGTAAACAATTTCATTATTTTGTAAACAATGTCATAATTTCAACAGCAAAAAAACCATCGACGAAATAGTGAAAAAATATTATTATGAAGAAACCATTAAAGTTGGCACTAAATACGTAGTAACTACATCACAATGGGACCATGCACAGAAGTATTTTGAAAATAGTTATTTCTTTACATAGTTTTATAAGTATATTTAAAAGCATTTTATAGCGAAACGCAAGTACAATTTGTAAAACTAACTTTACAAAGAAATAGAACTAAAACAATTCTCACTTTCTAAGGCTAAGCCTGTATATTAAAAACTTTTCTATGTAAAGAATCGTTCAAGAGTGCACTTCAGGGGCAATGAGAGCATTAGTCTGCTAACAAATGTAGCAATAAACATTTGCAACGCAACACTAACAGTTAGCTTTATATTTATTTTTTCAAAGTTCGGCCCGCCATAACAGTTCTAATAAATAACACTAATATGAATATGCATAGTTTTAACCCAACATTAGGATTCCTTGTATCGTGGTTATTAGAAACTACGAATACTGAATACTAAGTAATTAGACAAATAAGTTGTCCTCATAGGACCAATGTTACTAAGTTGCGAACGAGAAATTATTCCTATACAACTTGTGATGTTTAGTAGAGTTTGAATTTGAAAGATGCTTTATAGTTTACGTTCGTTATTTGTTTCTATATAAACAAATTAGAACTTTCTCTTTCCATAATATAATAGTTGCAATATCTGTGTGTTTTTCTAAAGCGTGTTTGAAGACATACCTAATATTAGTTTAAAACACTTGAGACTGACTTCATGGCCAAACTATTGAAATTATTTTGATGAAATTTCTATGGGACCAATGAGAAAGTATAAAATAGAAATTACTAAATCAGTTTATAAATGACGGAGGTATGATAATATAGAACCGAATTGAGAACCTTCTCTTTTTTTTTTAAAGTCAGCTTAAAAACGTATCCCTTTCACTGTTTGTCACATAGTGAAAAAAATGGCAATAGTTTGAGGACATAATAATTATAATATATATGATAGGGAAATACCAAGCACCTTTAATCTTTTGACATAATTTTATATGACCATAAGCTACAGCATTTCGTTGGCCGGATTAAAGATACTTTGTGTTGTAATAAAAGTCGCGCCCGCAAAGTGCACTCCATTTTGCTAACAAGATTTTTATATTAGAGTTTGAACTTTGATAAAAGCTGATACATTTATTCAAAAAGGAATTTACAATTGACGATGCAACCAGCTACTTCTATGCAGTTATGCCACGTTAAAACTAGGCAAGTAGAAGGTAAAGTGATGACTATACAATTCCGATTAAGTTCAGCAATATTAATTGTAGGCGATATCAAAAATAGAAGGATTAGAGTTTATACATATCACAAAATATATTCATAGTTACGACATATCCTTTGTTTTCAATACCAAAATAAAAGCCAGCAAACTTACCTACCAAGACAACAATTATGAGACTTTTTAAAATTTAGTGGCACCATTCATAGACTATAGCTTATACCGGCTTATGAGTGAAAACGAGTCAAAAGAAAGGATAGATTTGAAACCCATGACTTAGGTTAAAATATACAACCATTGTTTTTTCAATTATTGCACTTTTTTAGTTTGTCAGGTAAAAAAGTAATGTTTATTCATTTGATAATTCAACAAGAATACAGCCACTAAATTTATTTAATTATAAATGAGGTGTGAAAGTGCGGTGACAATGGCATTGAAAACCAAAGGAAATCATTAGGCCTGACAACCATCTATGGACCACTGAAGAAGAGGTATTCAATTGAAATCACTCAGCATACAAACGTGCTTAAAGCCCAGGCTTGATTTACTTAGAAAACGAGTCAAAATCTACCTGACCAGCTTTCTATGCAAATTCAGCCTAAAATAAAATGTACAACAAATAAATTATTGCTAGCGTGCGTCAGAACAATAAAAGTATAGAAAAAGTAATATCAAAAAGCGATAGCAAAACAAGCCACTTGGACCTTACAGTAACTTACCTTACCAGGGTAGTTGAAAATAGAGTAGCATTACTAACTACCGATTTAACTTGGCCGGTCGCCCTGTTTGGCTGGCTAGTAATAATATCAGTTTAAGAAACTTGAGAATGCTTTTTTATGGCCAAACAGATGAACCGATTTTGATGAAATTTATATGGGATCAATCTGAAAGTATTTCTCTTTCAGATAAAAAGGTTTTTTTTATTGGCTTATAAATGTCAATTTTTTATTTGAAACCAGTCAAATTTAGTTTGTAACCAAATAAATGATTGACTGCGTTTTTGTCATAAGTATTCATTTAATTAACACAAAGTAACAATACTTTTTAGAAACAGCATGTTCGAATGAAACCATGAGATTGAGATAAATAAATTACAAGCAGATACGGCTAGCAAGTGCCATTTTGTTCTCCAAACATTTTATGCGCCTGTCATACTTCCTCAACTACCCTCATTTCTAGCAGCCATCCAAATAATTAAATTCAGTCGATAAAACCCTAAATACGAGTAATATACAGCATGCTCTGATTATACAACTACGATTTAAGAACGATCACATGTAATAAAATATGTTCAATATCAACCAGATAGAATTTGAAAACATCTAAACAATAAGAACTTTAGAAGCCAATAGATTTTCGTGTAAATAGATTTGATACTTGTACAGAGGTGAAATTCCAAATCTCCAAAAACGTTGTAATGACGTTTTTAATAATCTCATGAATGCTTTAACGATTACAGTGAAAAAGATTGGTTCGCATTGGTCTAGTCGTATAGAAAGTAAAGGTTAGGCAATTTTTATTTTAGACTTCCATTAACGAAACCAGTGTAAACCAACCAGAAAATGAGAGATTCAATATTTTCTACATCTATACCTAAAAATAAAGACACCTATAAATAATATACTCTTAATGGACGAACACATCATTCGAGTGAATGCAGTCTACATAGACCTTAAGTCATTGCTTTCGTCACCTTACTTAGAAAACCACATAAATGCCTTCTTTGACACGTTAGTGCACTTTTTATTCCATGCTATTCTTATTCCACAAGTTCATCGACCCCTTAAAATCTTAAAGAAGTAACAATCTAATTTCACAAAATGCACGCAATAAATTCGGCATTTGGTTGCATAAATTGCTATAGTGAAATCTAGTATTATTATAATAATAATTATAAACTTATTGGTCACAATTAAGCTGCACCCTAGTTAAATTATTATAATTAAATCACTTTGTGTTAAAAAAATAACCAATTATGTTACCAAAGTAAGTAACAAACCTATTTGGTAACAAATTGATGTAATTACAATGATGACACATTGACAATATTGTTAACAAATATTATAATTTGGTAACAAACATAATCGTTTGGTAACAAATATAACCATTTTTTGTAACAAAGGGGACCAGTTACTAAGAAATATATTATTTTGGTAAATATATTAATTTAGTAACAAATACAACATTTGGTAACCAATAGAATTCATGGTAACAAATCAGGATCAGTTACTATTTTGGTAAATATATTAATTTGGTAACAAATATAATCGCTTGGTAACAAATATAATCATTTAGTAACCAATAGAATTCATGGTAACAAACGGGATCAGTTACTATTTTGGCAAATATATTAATAACAACTTAAAGGTGTAACTTTGCTTTTATAAGGCAGTGCACATAATGTATCCTAAAACAAACCTTAGTCTACACAAGAAGGTTAAAACTAGCACACTGTACTGTGGAATCAATGTCACTCGGGTCCAATTCATTGAGATCACGCTGTCATCACAATTCATAGGCTACACTTTACACTCAATATCCGTCTTATAAAACATTCTAACACTATGTTTGGCTAAGAGGATGAGAAGATAGGCCACTGATTGGTACTGAAATCTCACTCGGTTTTGTCTGCACCAAACTTTGTCAACACTTTATTCCTTGATCAAATGGAATCAAGAATTTCTTTATTTATTGGTATTTGAAACGTCTTAAAGCTAGATGAGTCTAGGTGCCAGGTACGCGCCACTCTTGGGTATTTTCTTCTTGTCATGACACCAGTTCTTTCTGAACAGGTGAAAGGATTTTACATAGGTACGGGTCAAAGAGGCACCTGTCAAAATCATCATCGTGATGTAGTAGTATGATCTATTTAGTTGATAAGTTCAGTACAAACAGACATCAGTTTGATTTATTTACACTTTGGAGATGGTCTTTGAATCTAAAAGTAAAGATGGCGATTTCTTCAAATTATTTATTGAAATCGACAAAATTTTAAAGTGACTTAATTTTTTCCGATTTAAAGATTTTAGGATCCAGATTATCAGCGAAAAAGTTTATTTAGTATCAATAAGATTCCGTACAAATCTTTGGTTTCGTCTTGTGTACGCAATAGTTTGTACGTAGTATTGATGTACGTGTCTATACTCCGTATATCCTCGCCAGTATTCGGTGGTACTCCTCGTATACTCCAAGTAGCCAGAACAGCCCTCAGAACCAGAGCATCATCAGCAGGGTTGTGCCGAGGACTATGTATGTGTTGGGGGATGAGAGGAATCCTCGGCTCCAATCGCAATCAAGATCCCTTTTTATCACCTGTGAATCAATAAAAGGATAAGACAGGCGTCATGGCTCAGTATGTTGTAACCCTGCCTTCTGTGCCGTGGGCCGTGGTTCGACCCCCATCAAGAACAAGTATTTAAGGCCTGCGCACACCTAGTTTGCTGGCGTCGGTGATCAGTGAAACGCTGTCAAATTTGACTGCGATATTTGACAGCGTTTCACTCATCGCTACCGCCAGCGGCCTAAGTGTGCGCAGGCCTTTATGCGGTGAACATAAAATAAATAAATATTGTGGACAATCTACCCAAATCTATCTGGCTCCAAACTAAGCAGAGCTTGAACTATGGAATAAATAGTTGATTTAATCATCAACATCATCATCAGCCTACACATTCCCAGAAAGAACGATTCTGAGTCCTTTCCATCTACTGAATAACTACACTTTTGATTTTTGATTTGTAACACTTACGTCAGTCAATGTCCTATTATCCCATGTGGGACAGGTCGCGAACCGCGAATCGTCTCTGGTCGATATACACTTAGAGGGAGTGGTGCAGAGGTATTGCCGTCTCTTTCTGTCCCACGCTTCTATCCATCTGTTGGAGAAGGAGAATATGATTTTGGTGATAACTGTTTACAGCTTTGTGAAACTTTGCAAAAACTTTTTAGGAACAACACGTTCCCGTCACAAAGATTTGGCTCAAATCAAAAGAGAAATATTCCCATAATAAGTCCTCAAGTTAAATTTGCAAAAATGGCCACTTATTGTTTGACCAGCAGGGTACTAAGGAAGGGTTGTTTTTCAAAGGGTTTCGCAGGCTGCCAAGTATTATTTTGCACAAATGTGTCAATAATCCCCATATACCGCAAAACAGTGGAAAACCCAACACTTTTTATACCAAAACAGGGATAATTTTCCATGGCGTAAATTCAACTTACCCTATCCCGCAGTCACACGCCAGGGGATTCCCCGCGACCAGTATATCCTGAAGGAACACATTATTAGGCACTCCAGGCCACTCCTTCTGGCCAGGGTTGGGAACTCGAGTTATATAGTTCCCTCGCACGTCCAAGGTAAGGTTCTTGAGGCGACCTGGTCTCCAGAACACTTCACTCGCTATCTCTTCCACTGATGTGTTGTAGATTGTTAGGCGTAGTTGTTTTGATTGGACGCCCTGAAAGTATTCAAAATAATTTAAATGTGTATTTGACTGGCCTCTCAGCTCGATGTTTTCCTTCACTGTTTGAGAGCATTAGCAGCATTGTGTTTATATTTTTTTCGACAGAAAAACTCATTGGTACACGACTAGATTGTTTAACCCACGAACTTAGGATCGGAAGGCGCTACCACTAGACCTTGTGTACAATAAAGAGTTAATCTATCTATCTATCTATCTAGACCTCCAGTGTACTCATAACAACAAAAGAAGAAATTGTTGACAAGAAGAGTATTTCCCCCGAAGAACCCTTCACCACTAAAAATTAATCCATTTCTTTCACAATCTCATAAAAGAATACTCTCTTTCTTATCGTGTCATTGCTTCTTTTAAGCCAGCAGTGTGTTGAAAGGATTTCATGTTTTTGATGTTTTTAGATAAAATAATTATTAACAACTGCTATGTTTCGACGTTCCTGATGTGCGTGACCTACGAGGCGATGATTTTTTATAAGCCATGGTTACTACTTAACATTAGGTGGACCATATGCTTGTTCCATCTGCTAGTTGTATTACTTATGTTAAAGTCAAAAAGCTCAACTGGTTGTTTTGTTGTTAGTCATTGTGTATTGGGGACCTCAAAAGGTGCTGGCCCGAATTTGAAAGACATGTCGTGACTAATTAAATCATATCTATCTTATACCTTTAAACGAGAAAATCTTGTATATATATATAAATATATATTTAGGATCTCGGAAACTGCACCAACGATTTTCACGAAATTTAGTATACAGGGGTTTTCGGAGGCGATAAATTGATCTAGCTAGGATTCATTTTAAGAAAATGATTATTTCTTTCCGAGTTCAATAATTAAACATAAACTGAATATGTGACTGCTCCTGCCATATATTGACGATTGTGAGCAACTAACTGCAAGCATGTCCACCAGATGGCGTTGTTCAGTAAGAATAAACTAGTAAAGATGATAATAATTATGACTCTTATGATTTTTTTAAAATACAAACCAACTGCTAGTTTAAATTAATTGTGCTTTTATTGAACTTTCACTTACACTCAGCATATACTGCGTCAGATATCTCAACGCATATCCAGTGATGGTGAGATTGCAAAGCTTATGTGGTAGCTGTCCATACATTTCCTTCCCGAACTCAATGCCCGCTCCGTCCGCTTCTACCAAGAGATTCTTGAGCGCAGAGTTGTAGCTCAGCATACGAGCTACGTTGAAATCTCGGATGTTGGAATAGGAGGTCACTTTTAGAGTGCGTAGGGCATACATTTTGCTGAACACTCCATACTGAAATAAAAAAGTGCATTAGTTGCAAACTGTTTCGACATAGCCCTTGTACGAACAAGAATTTATCATTTGGGGCTCGGCTGTGCCTTTTGTCTATGCTATTTCATTGAAGACTGGAATTTGTAGAATTTGTTTATACAAGGTGTATCTAAATATGTGTACTATGCGAAGGTGGGGGGTTTCAGACCACAATGGTGATCAGTTGTGGGGGGGAGATAATTAAAAATTCCTATTTTCAGTTTCCCATACAAAAATATTTAATTTCATAATGCCTAAATAAATTGACAACCCTATCCTTGTAACCCCTACTACCGCTTGACCTACTAACCTCTGTAGGTCGAGTTGTATCGCTAGTGATGTGTGGGTATACTTTATCATTTATCATCGATTTTATGTTTTTTCTTTTAGTTACCTGTTTAAGTTAAATAAAGTAGGCTTAGTACTTAGCTTTATTTTAAGAAATGATAAATCTAAATTAAACCACATAGCAGTTTCAGTCTGAGAAATCTGTAAACAATCGTGAGGTACCTATACGACGATTTGCGCACGATTTCTTATGTTTAGGTACCTACTACGAAAATTCAACAGTAGACTGATACCTGATAGCTTTCTATGAGAATTGACAAAAAATGATGAGCAATGAATTGGTGAGCTAGTGATGAATGAATGAATGAGCTAGTCTCAATTTGTACTTGAGTATAAGTTCTGGAAATTGGACCTAACCAGAAAGTTTAGAATTAGGCCTCTCAAACATACCTATTCAGTGACTTAACGTAACCTACGCTGAAAGAAAGGTTTTTTTTATTTAAACAAGTACCTACCTACTTACCACAAACCCGCGGGCTACACCTGGCCCAGACTAGCGCAGGTCCGAGGCGAATGGCATAATCATAAGAGAGGCCTATGTCCAGCAGTGGGTCGTCAAGGGCTGATGATGATGATAATGATGATCACTTCATCACTTTTTTGTTTTCGTAATACTATTCATCGATATTACGAACAAAAGTAAGGCGACATGTAGTGATGTTAGTACATCACTAGTTCGATAAAAATTGTTTCGAAAGAAATTTCGGCGATGCCGACAGCCAATAAACGAAAAGGGGGCGGCTCCCAAAACTACTTTTGGGAGCCACCCTCTTTCCCTCATTGGTCATTGGTTTTGAATCGCGAATCCGACCGCCAATCAAATTTAGGCTCTTATCTTTGACGAAATGTAAGTTTCATAGATTTCTACGGACAGACTAACCACATATTTTAATACCTACTCAACGGAAAGACTCATCTAGTAAAGTTTTTAGATAAGTTACCATGTTTGTATACCTTTTCTCCGATCATCAATCCCCTGCCAAGTGATTATGGCAATACCCGCCAAATTCAAAACTCTGTCCAGTAGTGGATATCAATGGGCTGTGTGTGTAGTCAGGTCAGTACGTTATTAGATCAACACACAAGAAATTACAAACAGTTGGAAAAAGACATGACTGTGTTATCAAACAAACAGCGTAAAGTTCATTTCGTATGTTTAACTTTCCGTAACTTCAACTTTCAAATTGAAATGTGATCCTAGCTATAATTTTGTGACATAACTAAAAATAACTTACAACAATTTGCCTCTCTGATGCTGTAGGCGTTTTTCCCTTTTAAGAATTATGTCAACTCTGTCCCTCATCATCTGTGACCATACTGATGTCATTGCCCCAAGTGCAAGAAACAGCTGAGTTTAGGGTTGTCACTTTGTATAAAGTCAGCTGTTCATGTTGAAACTTCGTTGCAGTTTTTTTCAGAGATACCAATCGAAGTTCGAAAAGTCGTTGAACAAAAGTTGTTCCCCGGGGGGTGGAAATTCACCCCCCTTCGGGATAGTACACATATTTTGATACACGTTGTATAGGTATAAGTAGAATAGGTAGGGACGTAGGACAAGGGAGCCATTCTTGGGCACTAGAAAAATGTTAGATTTTCATCCAAATTACAGCACAAATAATGAATTTTACCAAGTAAAACACAGTGGTTCAGCTCGTACATTTTGCTAAACAGTCCTGTACTGAATTGAATAGGTTCTTTAGTTCCAAACTTTATCATTTTCAAACTTCATCATTTTTACATAGCCATCAGTGACTCCTTTTATCGTGTGGTGAAAAAGATTCCATCATCAATTAAATTGATAGCCACGTGACAAAGTGACGTGAAGTGAAAAGTGAGTAATAAAGTATGTACCCTTCTTCTGTCCTTCTTTTCTTTAGTCTTTGTCACCTAATTTGATTTAATGAATCTATATCTATAAATATCTATATAATATAAAAGAAAGTCGTGTTAGTTACACTATATTTTATAACTCAAGAACGGCGGAACCGATTTGGCAGAAAATTAGTGGGGAGGTAGCTTAGAACCGGGAGAAGGACATAGGATAATTTTTATCCCGAAAAAGCAACGGGAACGGAGTGTTACGGGAACGGGCGAGCGAAGCCGCGGGCGGCCACTAGTATATTTATAAAAGAAAGTCGTGTTAGTTACACTATTTATAACTCAAGAACGGCTGAACCGATTTGGCTCAAAATTGGCAGGGAGGTAGATTAGAATCGGGAGATGGACATAGGACTTTATCCTGAAAAAAGCAACGGGAACGGAGCGTTACGGGATTGGGGCGAGTGAAACCGCGGGCAGCTGCTAGTTTCAAATATTATTTGAAAGCACAAGCAAAACAAGTACATTATTTACCTCAAATATCCTCAAATGCAGACGCGTTACATCAAGGTATTCCAGCCTCGGCGATACTCCGTAAAGACTCGTGTTCATCAAAGCAGATATAGGGTTCCCTGATAGCGACAACCATCGGAGTTCGCTCAGTGAGTGTGTGGCCTGAAATAAACGAAACAAAACTGTTATTTCCAGACAAACCCTAAATCTACCTTCATTATTTTTATGAAACAACGGGATATTTACCATGATTAAATTTGCCTCACCTACCTTCCTATACCTTATTTAGTCTACCTTCATTATCTACCCTACCTACCTTATAGGCACTTCGACTTCTCCATTGATAAAGTGATGATGATGACAGAGAATGAACATGTAGGTATTGGCAAATTCTGATTTCCGCAAGTAGGCCGGCCGGGTTCTACGACACACCGTTTTCCAAACGATGTTTTCCTTCACCGTTTGAGAGTACTGGTAAGTGCATATTAATTTTTCGACAGAAAAACTCATTGATACACGTCTGGATTTGAACCCACGACTTTAAGATCGGAAGGCGGGGCCGCTACCATTAGACCACAAGTGCCCCACGAACATATAAATAACGCAAACAAAATATTGCATTGTATTTGTATCTATGTTCAGCACACAAAATGTTTGTTCTCGGTGGGGATTCCAATTGAAACTCAAAAATATATTTACAAGGATCACTTTGCAACGTCTTAAAGCTAGGTAAGTCGAGAAGAACAGACAACAAACTTCCTACCGTTTATGTGTGTGTGATGTTTTACAAAACAAAAATAAAAATAGTAGTGAAGTTCCGGTGTGGTGCCACTCTTACTTATTGGATCAAACCCACGGTTTTCGGTAGAAAGGGCAAATTAAGCTATTATACTGAGCTATGAAGGCTGATACGAGTATGTTGATATTTGGTTCGCTCCTTGCCTTTCATGGGATACTTTGTATTTTATATAGAGTAAATTATGGATATAGGCCTCCCCTAATGCGTGTGAACTTAGCAGATCATTGTCCAGCAGATCAAAAAAAAAAGTGAGTTCTATTCGCATGCAGCATAGTTCTACAGTACCTGGTACTTTTCAGGAATAGTTCTGGCCTGAAAACCTGAAAAAAACCAATTGAAAAAATGCTCTGCCAACTTCCCGTAGCAGATCATTTTTCAGCAATAAAATTAAAAAAAATATTTTCATGTGCCTAAAGCTCTGCTCTACAGTTCCTGATACTTTTCAGAAATAGTTCTGGCCTGAAAACCTGAAAAAAGTGATTTGAACAAAAAATATAAATAATTTTTTTATGGTTTTAAACAGTTTGCAAGTGCTAGAACTCTTTCGTTTCTCATAGATCCATACTAGAGCTACTACCTAGAACTAGAATCAAGTCTGGAACTCACGCTAGCAAACCAGCAGAACAGGGTTGAAAAATTAAAATATTTTTATTATAGTGTTAAGGGATTCGTAAAACCTAGCACTCTCGCGTTTATCATAGGTCCTTATAAGACCTATAACCTGCAGTTTGAATCAAGTCTGGAACTCACGCAAAAAAACCAGCAGAGCAGGGTTGAAAGTTTAAAATATTTTTTTTATGGTGTTATGGGGTTCGGAAAAACTAGCACTCTCAAGTTTATCATAGGTCCTTATAAGACTTATAACCTACAATTGAAATCAAGACTGGAACTCACGTTTGAAATTCAGCAGAGCAGGGTTGAAAGTTTAAAATATTTTTTTATAGTGTTATGGGGTTCGTAAAAACTAGCACTCTCGAGTTTATCATAGGTCCTTATAAGACCTATAACCTAAAATTTGAATCAAGCCTAGAACTCACGTTTGAAATTCAGCAGAGCAGGGTTGAAAGTTTAAAATATTTTTTTTATAGTGTTATGGGGTTCGTAAAAACTAGCACTCTCGCGTTTATCATAGGTCCTTATAAGACCTATAACTTGCAGTTTGAATCAAGCCTAGAACTCACGTTTGAAATTCAGCAGAGCAGGGTTGAAAGTTAAAAATATTTTTGTTATAGTGTTATGGGGTTCGTTAAAACTAGTACTCTCGCGTTTATCATAGGTCCTTATAAGACCTATAACCAACAGTTTGAATCAAGTCTGGAACTCACGCTAAAAAACCAGCAGAGCAGGGTTGAAAGTTTAAAATATTTTTTTTATGGTGTTATGGGGTTCGTAAAAACTAGCACTCTCGCGTTTATCATAGGTCCTTATAAGCCCTATAACCAACAGTTTGAATCAAGTCTGGAACTCACGCTAAAAAACCAGCAGAGCAGGGTTGAAAGTTTAAAATATTATTTTTATGGTGTTATGGGGTTCGTAAAAACTAGCACTCTCGCGTTTATCATAGGTCCTTATAAGACCTATAACCTGCAGTTTGAATCAAGCCTAGAACTCACGTTTGAAATTCAGCAGAGCAGGGTTGAAATTTTAAAATATTTTTTTTATAGTGTTATGGGGTTCGTAAAAACTAGCACTCTCGCGTTTATCAAAGGTCCTTATAAGACCTATAACCCACAGTTTGAATCAAGTCTGGAACTCACGCAAAAAAACCAGCAGAGCAGGGTTGAAAGTTTAAAATATTTTTTTTATAGTGTTATGGGGTTCGTAAAAACTAGCACTCTCGCGTTAATCATAGGTCCTTATGAGACCTATTACCAACAATTTGAATCAAGACTGGAACTCACGTTTGAAATTCAGCAGAGCAGGGTTGAAAATTTAAAATATTTTTTTTATAGTGTTATGGGGTTCGTAAAAACTAGCACTCTCAAGTTTATCATAGGTCCTTATTAGACTTATAACCTACAATTGAAATCAAGACCGGAACTCACGTTTGAAATTCAGCAGAGCAGGGTTGAAAGTTTAAAATATTTTTTTTATAGTGTTATGGGGTTCGTAAAAACTAGCACTCTCGCGTTTATCATAGGTCCTTATAAGACCTATAACCCACAGTTTGAATCAAGTTTGGAACTCACGCTAAAAAACCAGCAGAGCAGGGTTGAAAGTTTAAAATATTTTTTTATAGTGTTATGGGGTTCGTAAAAACTAGCACTCTCACGTTTATCATAGGTCCTTATAAGACCTATAGGGGGGTGCATAGGGGTGTAAGTAGCTCACATAACATCTTTGTAGCTAAAGTCAACCTCACCTGCTCGCAGTACACCATGCTGAACAACGAACGAGGCTCTGGCGCACATTGGTTCCCTAGTGGTTACTGTGGTCTGACTCCACCCAGTGTAATCCTTGTGGAATCCGCTGGCGGTAGAATCTCTAAGATTCGGCTGGTTAGCTACCACCCTCGGGTCGTAACCTGCCGCAAAGCACTCTAGGGTGTGTTCCGGCTGACGAGCCCGAGTGCCAGTTCCCCCCCCCTTGAATTGTTGGTTCCTGGTGACCTTGGGAGCCGTTGGGTTGTAATGGTCTAGTTTGCGCGTGTCCGGGCGTGATGGCTTGTTTGGTGCGGATTGTTTTGGGGTCTCCGACCTCAAGCAATGCGCTTACCCGGCTTGGGTTGTTGCACGAGATAACAACGAGTCCAATACCTCCGAATTGAAAAAACTGTACAACGCTGCCTCCAGATCCTTTAAGAAGAAAATTGCTAGGGCTAAGTGTGTGCATATTGGCAGCATTGGTGAGAGACTGGCTAGCTTCCCTTCTGGGAGTCGAGCTTTTTGGTCTCTTGCCAAAGCTGTTAAGGGCAACTTTTGTCAGACGTCCTTACCACCATTGCGCAAACCGGATGACTCGTTGGTCCACACAGCTAAAGAGAAAGCTGATCTTTTAAGCACACTCTTTGCTTCTAACTCGACACTGGTTGATGGGGGAAATGCACCGCCTACCATCACACGGTGTGAGAGTTTGATGCCTGAAATCCGCTTTACACAAAGCGTGGTGCGTCGAGCTCTCTTTTCCCTTGACATCCGAAAATCGAGTGGGCCAGACGGGATCCCTGCAATTGTGCTAAAAACGTGCGCTCCAGAGTTGGCACCAGTAGTAACGCGCCTCTTTAAGCACTCCTACCGTACAGGAACTGTTCCGTCTTCATGGAAGATGGCCTTGGTTCACCCGGTACCTAAAAAGGGTGATCGTTCAGACCCATCCAATTACAGGCCTATTGCCATTACCTCCTTGTTCTCCAAAGTGATGGAGAGGGTGATCAATGACGAACTCCTTGGGTACCTAGAAGAGCACCAGCTGATTAGTGACAAACAATATGGCTTTCGCCATGGTCGCTCAGCTGGTGATCTTCTTGTGTACCTCACTCACCGCTGGGCAGAAGCCATTGAAAGCAAGGGAGAGGCTCTAGCAGTCAGTCTGGACATCGCAAAAGCCTTTGATCGGGTCTGGCACAAGGCACTTCTTTCGAAGCTTCCTGCATACGGGCTACCCGAGAAACTGTGCAACTGGACAGCCAGCTTTTTGTCGGAGCGTAGCATTAAAGTCGTAGTAGACGGGTCTTGCTCTGATATAAAGCCCATAAATGCTGGCGTCCCACAAGGCTCTGTGCTGTCACCTACCCTGTTCATCCTGCATATCAATGATATGTTACATGTTAGTAACATGCACTGCTATGCGGATGACAGTACTGGTGACGCCCAATATACAGGCCGTGCAAGCATTTCTCGGGAACGGGTAGAAGAGTGCCGAAACTCACTTGTGTCTGACGTTGAGAGTGCCTTGGAGTTAGTCTCCGATTGGGGTACTAAAAACTTGGTCACTTTCAACCCAGCGAAGACTCAAGTTTGCGCTTTCTCATCCAAAAAGGCTCAGTTCACCGAAGCTCCAACTTTTCAGGACATTCCTCTATCCGTCTCGGGTAGTATCGGGATTCTGGGTGTGGAAATATCTAATGAGGTCCAATTTGGGAGTCATCTCGAAGCTAAAGCTGCACTAACCTCCAAGAAACTTGGGGTGCTAAACCGAGCCAAACGGTATTTCACATCAAGACAGCGGCTTTTGCTTTATAAAGCACAAGTCCGTCCGCATGTGGAATACTGTTCCCATCTATGGAACGGGGCACTTGGGTGCCCCGTTCCATATTACCAGCTACAAAGATTTGACAAAAAGCTACAAAGAGTGCTAAGCTTGATTCAAATTTTAGGTTATAGGTCTTATAAGGAACTATGATAAACGTGAGAGTGCTAGTTTTTACGAACCCCATAACACTATAAAAAAAATATTTTAAACTTTCAACCCTGCTCTGCTGGTTTTTTAGCGTGAGTTCCAGACTTGATTCAAACTGCAGGTTATAGGTCTTATAAGGACCTATGATAAACGCGAGAGTGCTAGTTTTTACGAACCCCATAACACCATAAAAAAAATATTTTAAACTTTCAACCCTGCTCTGCTGAATTTCAAACGTGAGTTCCAGACTTGATTCTAATTGTAGGTAATAGGTCTTATAAAGACCTATGATAAACGCGAGAGTGCTAGTTTTTACGAACCCCATAACACTATAAAAAAAATATTTTAAACTTTCAACCCTGCTCTGCTGGTTTTTTAGCGTGAGTTCCAGACTTGATTCAAATTGTAGGTGATAGGTCTTATAACGACCTATGATAAACGCGAGAGTGCTAGGTTTTACGAATCCCTTAACACTATAATAAAAATATTTTAATTTTTCAACCCTGTTCTGCTGGTTTGCTAGCGTGAGTTCCAGACTTGATTCTAGTTCTAGGTAGTAGCTCTAGTATGGATCTATGAGAAACGAAAGAGTTCTAGCACTTGCAAACTGTTTAAAACCATAAAAAAATTATTTATATTTTTTGTTCAAATCACTTTTTTCAGGTTTTCAGGCCAGAACTATTTCTGAAAAGTATCAGGAACTGTAGAGCAGAGCTTTAGGCACATGAAAATAATTTTTTTAATTTTATTGCTGAAAAATGATCTGCTACGGGAAGTTGGCAGAGCATTTTTTCAATTGGTCTTTTTCAGGTTTTCAGGCCAGAACTATTCCTGAAAAGTATCAGGAACTGTAGAACTATGCTGCATGCGAATAGAACTCACTTTTTTTTTTGATCTGCTGGACAATGATCTGCTAAGTTCACACGCATCCTCCCCTATATCTCATCCAGGAATAACGATTCTGAGCCTTTTCCATTCACCGCCCTAAAAATGTCAGTCCATCTGGTGGGTGGGGCGCCCTACGTTTAGTTTTTTCTTTCCTATCTAATGATGATGAATTATGAGTATAGTACTGTACTCACCACAGGTATAGTAGTGAGGTCGTTGTAAGAGAGGTCTATGGCTCGCAGGCGCGTCAGGTTCGCCGTCGTATCGGGCGGAATGGACGGTAGGTTGTTGTACGATAGATCCAAACTTTTCAACTTTGGTAGCGACATCGGGGGTACCTGTCACATTATGTTTATTAGTTGTATGGCATTCTTAATCATATAACTGTTATTAATAGTTACTGAGTGTACCAATAGCTGCTGAAATGGGTGTTTAAAATTGTTTGATAAAAAATTTGCCAATCCTAAACAATTGATAAATTCTGAAAGAGTTGATATTTTATGCACGTCCTTTTATTAGCTTCACTTGTTTGTTTGTAAACGACACCTTTGAGCGTGATTTTGACCCATTTTAAACGGCATAGAAGTATAGATTACTATAAGTATTAGACAAAAGAAACTAAATATAAAAGAAACGTTACAAATGTACAACTGATGGGTGCCATAGTACACAGTACAAGCTCTGCAATAATTGGGGTTAGCTAGTGTTGTGTGGGTAGTCACAATATTTATTTATTTATTTATTTATTTACAAAAACAATTATTATAAAACATTAAAAATACATTTTATAAGAACAATGAATTAGAAAATGTAATAATGAATTCTGTTTTCCACCTGTAGATATTACATGTAGATAACAGAGTTCAGATCACCGACCGAGTAACCTATGTGCTATTCCAGACCATAATCTTTATTTGTGCCAAATTTAATCGAAATGCTTTCAGTCGTTTTAGAGTTATTGAGTAACAAACATCCATCCTTAGTGTGATGTTTTCTATTTCTACTTACCGAAGTCAAGCTAACATTCTTGAGGCCCAAATGCGACAGCTTCCGCTCCAGCCCCTTGAAGAGAGTGTTGCTTCGTTCGCCGTTGTTGAACGGTAGGTTATTGCTGAGGTCTAGCCAGCGCAGTCGCGGCAGAGCTGAGAACGAACCGCCTTCGATGCGGACCAGGTGGTTGCCTGATAGGTCTAGCCAAGCTAGTGACTGAAACATAGATAGATAGATAAATAATTTATTTGCCTAGAAAATAAACACACACAAAACAAAAACAAAACAAGGAAAATATAAATCTAAAGCATAATTAAAACTAAAAATACAACTACAATATAAACTAAAAAAAATTGTGTGTGTCAGCTCCGACGCACGACTGGAGTTTACTCCCTAGAGGCAAAGTAAGGGTACACACTACCCACGATCTAGCTGCACTGCTCACACCAAATTAGAAAGTTGCGCAAGATAGGTTGCGCACCAAAAACGTAACGAGGTCATTCGTTCAGTAGATTTTACTCTCCACATTTTTCTCATAACGGGCGCCTTATATAAAAAAACTGATTCTTCAGGAGTAAACTCCAAAAATAAATACATCTATTATTATATAAAATAAAGTCGTGCTAGTTACACTATTTATAACTCAAGAACGGCTGAACCGATTTGGCTGAAAATTGGTGGGGAGGTAGCTTAGAGCCGGGAGAAGGACATTGGAGTTTTTATTCCAAAAAGTACGGGAACGGGGTGAACGAAACCGCGGGCGGTCGCTAGTAATAATATAAGTTTAAAAAACTTGAGAAACTGACTTCATCGCCAAACTATTAACTATGAAAAAAGTAAACGCTACCCTTCACCTCAAACCACCAAATAGACCCTACAACCCCCTACTTTGTGATACTACAATCAATCCGTGCTATTACAAAGCGTGCTACCCACCTTATAGAGTATATTCTGCGGATACTGTTTCTTCTGACTGAAGACTCTGGTGCGGTCCCGTCCGGCCGTATGATACATGTATTCGTCGCTGTAGTCTGGCTCTTCCGGCCATTCGCCTTGCTCGTTCTGTCGTGCAAACTAGCCTTTAGCATACTGGCTAGCTAATAATGGTATCAGGTTTTTGGATAATACTGATTGAAATATTCACTAATGCAGAGGTTCCCAACCTTTTTTTTCTCATAGACCACTTTCAACATTTTCCTGGTTCCGGTGGACTCCCTGCCTCGCAGGTTAATTTTGACTATATTCTCAGTTGACCGAAAATGTGGAGTTATGATCTAACTACGGACATTTGTGTTGCAGCTGAGTTCCTACCACGAATCAACAGTTTTCGAAAAAAGTTCATACAAGTATCCGTCGCTAAGCTCCTTAAAATATTATATGCCTACAATGATAGGTGAAATCAAGCCAACATTTTAGCTCTTCACTTTTGAAATCAGATAAATTTCCGTGGACCCCCGCTTACGAATTGTGAACCCCCATTTTTACCCCCCCCCCCCCACCCTTTCGAGTCTACCGTGGACCCCTGGGGGTCCACCTAGCAACGTTGGGAATCAATGCACTAAAGGATACAGTGCCATACATTTTCCAAATGTTTTTTGTATTGTGTATTTGTCATACGAGAAGCACAGGAGTAAACTTTTATTATAAAAATGCCATACACAAATTATGTAACATGGAATAATTTTAATGCTTATAGATGAGGGTATAACATTTGCAGCTTCATACTATGGTATCCTATCCAATTTTGAGGCAAAGTTATGAGAGACGACTGCAAAAGTAAATCTTAAACATATTTACAATTTAGTCCAAAAACATGACACCATTATACAAATCACACAGTGCTGGTTAGTATAAAACTTGGCAAAAACTGCAAACAGACAAACAGGTTATTCTGTACATGTATCTACCATTAAACTGTTATTTTTACTACTTTCAAGCACAATTTCTACTAGTTCCAGTTCAAAGACCCAATTTACACAGAAATAAAATTATGGTTTACGTTAGACTGACTAAGTAACAGACAAGCGACAAAATTCACAACTTAGGTACTATATCAGAAAATTACTGTATATGCATGCAAAGGTACATTTACAGGTTTTTGGGTTATTTTTATTCTTTTGTTTCCTTTTAATAACCCGGCAACAAAACAAAAGCTTTTTTTAATCTGAATTGTCACAGCAATCTTTTAACTTATAACAACTCAGCAATGATACATAAGTTTTTTGATCTGAGTTGTCACAGCAGTCTTTTAATTTTTAACAACTCAGCAATGATACAGAAGTTTTTTGATCTGAGTTGTCACAGCAGTCTTTTAATTTTTAACAACTCAGCAATGATACAGAAGTTTTTTGATCTGAGTTGTCACAGCAGTCTTTTAATTTTTAACAACTCAGCAATGATACAGAAGTTTTTTGATCTGAGTTGTCACAGCAGTCTTTTAATTTTTAACAACTCAGCAATGATACAGAAGTTTTTTGATCTGAGTTGTCACAGCAGTCTTTTAATTTTTAACAACTCAGCAATGATACAGAAGTTTTTTGATCTGAGTTGTCACAGTAGTCTTTTATTTTTAACAACTCAGCAATGATACAGAAGTTTTTTTAATTTGAGTTTTCATTACCAAATTAAATTGAATTCTTTCCCAAAGAATCTTAAGTACATTATCAACTTGGTAGGTACTAAAAGAGCTGAGGGGATAACTACTATGCCTGAGGATCAAAGTCGAGACAATTTTGTCATATTATTTTGAAAGACTCTTTTTATTTTATTTTTTCTCCCCAATCTAACGTAAACCAGTCATAACAGACACTCACTATAAACTTCTGCATTAGATTGACCGCGAGGATGGTGTTCCCACTTAGATCTAACTCCAAGAGATAATGCATTCTTTGATAAGCTTTTGATATACATTATGCATGTTTTTTATCTATGTTTGTTTGTACATTCCCCCAAGCTAACGTAAACCATTCATTACAGACAGATAAACTCACTCTGAACTTCTGCACTAGATCAGATATGGAGACTGCAGGGATAGTGTTTCCACTGAGGTCTAACTCCACGAGGTTGGCTGCGGCGGCTGGCGACAGGCAGTTTGTGGGAATGCGGGATAACGCGTTGTTTGATAAGTCCAGTCTGGAAGATATCAACAATTTAACCTGTATTTCGATCATAAAACAAAATTACTGTCGGTGTTTCGCAACTTGTCAATAATACAAATCACACAACATGTTTTGTTACAGGTAATTTCGCAAACATTAATCAAAAATCACTTCTGTAGTTTAGTGCTATGTAGTTCAGATTGAATTGTTAGTGTGAGTTTTTTTGCTTCGCAAATAAATATAAGTAGTATTGTTTTCTTCCTTTCTTTCAAAAACTCCATATTAGGATGTTCTTCAATTGTTCTGATAAAAGGTTGAGCATCACTTACTTTTCCAACAAAGATGATGGCAGGAAGTTGTCTTGCAAATTCCTTATTCTGTTGTGGGAGAGGTCCACTGACGTCAGAGATTGCATCTCGTGGAACAGTTCTATTGGCATTTCTATCAGATAGTTGTTTGAGAGGTTTATAATCTGGAAAACAACAAATCATAATTTAAACAAAGTAGTATAATTTTACTAAGCAAAAACTATAGTAGAACTACTTCTTTAGCCTACCACTACTCTTATATTTATCATACTAATATTGTAAAGAGTTATAACATTTATGTTTGGGATTTGTATTTTTGTAAGTACCTATTTGTAAAAAAATAACTTTAAAAATACTAAATCTATTTCTAAAATGATTTAATCTTTATAGAAGGCTACATTATTCTTTAATACAATAGGCTATATTTTATTACTAGCGACTCGCCCCAGCTTTGCATGGGTACTAGTATAGTATTATCTTATCTGTGGCATGGGTTTAATTTTGAAAAAAAAAAGAGGTATTACCGAACAGATTTCTGAAAACTGAAGCATTTGAATTTTTCTACCTGTGCGAAGCCTGGGCCAGCCGCACAATAAAAGCCTTACCTGTAAATTCTAAACTTTCACACCGGTTTAACTTAGCTAGTACATAGTTAAAAACCTTACCTGTAAATTCTTAACTTTCTTGAAGCAGTCATACTCCATATCGAAGATGTGGTTGTACGACAAATCTAGCAGTTGCAACATATGCATAGAGCCGAACACTTCTCGTGTAATGTTCCTGATTCTGTTGTGTGATAGATGGAGCTCTGAGAGAGTTAAATCAGCGTGTCTGGAACGAAAATCACATTTAAAAAACTAATTGATAACTTTTTTAGGTGGGTTTGAGCATTTTAAAGGTAGTTTTTGATAGGAATAGAATGCTCCTAAACGTTCTAAAATGATCTTTAACATTCTAGAATGATCTAGAATAATCAAATTCCTGGGCAACGCTGGGCTTTGCTGCTAGTTTGTGATAGTATTATTTTTTCTGTGATTCACTGTTTAGTTCATGAAATTAACTGAAGCATATTTTTTTTACCTGAAGTAATAGGGCGCGATGTAGGTAATGTTGTTGTGTGAAAAATCCAAAACTCTTATGTTCACTGACACTGTGCCAAGGCCTGAAACATTTTACATAAAACATTATTTTCGAAACAGCTTCTTTATAATCCCCAGTATCTTCACTTCATAATCATAGCAGCTGTATAAAATATTCTTGTCACTGTCATTTTCATGACAACAAAAAGAGATGGCAATAGAGCTATCAAAGAGAAATAAGTTCAAGAACATTGATTTTACAGCGATTTTACAAACATCCATGGGTAGTCTTTTCTTAATTCAGACTCATTCTTCACCGTCATCATCAGCCTGTGATCATCTGCTGGAGATAGGTATCTCTATACAGCAGTATATTTCTAGGAAGAACAATTCTGAGTCTTTTCAGCCACTAACTTTTCCATTTTTACAATGTCGTTACGTACGTCCAACGTTACAACTTCGTATGACGTTCGTCTTTCGGTTCCGTGCAAAAACAACTCTCGAGTTTATGGTACAGAAAAGCAAACAGAACTAGCAAAACTAGAAGAGTAGAGAGAAACACAAGTCACCTTGTATAATAGGACGTGCATCTTGAACCGTTCCGATAATTTGTAGCTCATTCTTAGTGATGTTAGAAGCTGAACACAAGTGAAAACCATTGTAAAATAATTAGTTGTTAAAAGAATACGATAGCAAGGCCCACCCTCCGGTAATGTCAGGTTTGGTAAAAGTCATGGTAAAATGATTAAGGTTTGTGTTAGTGAAATTAACGATGGTAAAAGTATGGTAAAATGATTGTAAGTTTTGTGTTAGTAAAAAAATAAGGTTAGTAAGTATCTTAGTAAATGGATTATTACGTATTTCTTAGTGTTACTTAATGAAATTAGGGTATAGAAATGTCATGGTAAAATTATTGTAAATTATTTGTTAGTGCCAGCTCATGTTGGTAAGTGCCATGGTAAAATGATTGTTAGTTGTTTTTTAGTAGGTAAATAGTGTAATGGCTACTGGTTTTACAGATTGGTGATCGATCAATTAAATACTGACAGCTGTTTAACTCAATTTAAGTCTGTGTTTATAAGTCGGTTAGCAATCTGTAAAACCAGCCCTTAGACATGTAATTTATAATCAACAGGTTAGACAGTAAAATATTTAGGGTGAACGCTGTATTTAGTAAACCTGTGGAATAAATAAGTGACCACTGACCATGCTATCATGATTTGAGTTAATTATGTTTTAAAAGATGACAAAATGCACATGTAATATGTTTGGTGTACTTACGACTGGTGCTGGAGTGATAGTCTGTATTGGAAGGGTAATTTGGATTTGGACGGTAATCTGGATTGACGCGATAATCTGGATTGGTTCGGTAATCTGGATTGGCTCGGTAATCTGGATTGCCTCTGTAATCTGGATTGGCTTGGTAATCTGGATTGACTGGATAATTAGGATTGACTGGGTAGTTGGGATTGACTGGGTAATCTGGATTGACTGGGTAATTAGGATTGACTCGGTAATCTGGATTGGCGCGATATGTTGGGTTTGATGAGTAGCTTGGATTGGAAAGGTAGTCTGGATTGTAACGATAATTTGGATTCGAGGGGTTGGCCGTGGTATCGTAGTATGGATCTAAAACAACAAACAACACGCAACATAAAACAAAACAACTAGAAGTGATAGAAAAGAGAAGATTATGGGAGAATGAAATAATTAAAATGAACAGACTCGTCAAGCAAACACCACTCTTACAAATGAATAAAAATCACCTTGTATCGATCCTGGTCGCACATTTTGAACTGGAGGTGTGTTCAAAGCTAATCAAACAACACAAAATCAATTCATTAAAAAATATGAACAAAATTATTGTAAGCCATTATTTCAGCCATAGGATGCGTGCTATTCTATTTTCTACCAAACACAGGATTCTATCGACAATATTTGTGTATCACTGTCGAGTATAAAATTAGAGCCCATGACAAATTATACCGTTTTTCTGATTTGAAAAACAAAATGGTGGTCGTTCGTCTTTATTTCCTTTTACCTCCTTGAATCTATGCAGCATGAGAATTACCCTTAGAGCGACCGATTTCGTACACTATGATGGTAAGCCAACTCAAAAGTATTTAAAACACATTACGCGCATTACTGCGCGGCCCTGACGGAAGACCAGCGTTAGTTGCTAGCCAACTAACTTCACGCTGAGTCAGGGACCGTTTTGCAGCTCTTGGCTCTTTATATTTCTTGTATGTATGTAAGTATAGCGTAGATATCGTACTTTAAATTGCTAAGTGTCTGTGAATAAATATGTTTTCTTTCTTTCTTTTTTTCTAAAACCCTAAATGATAAATATCAATTGCAAAATAACATGAAAAAATCAAATGTAAAAATCTGTAGGTTCAAAAAATGCATGCAGAAGGCAAATTATATTTTTTCTTGATAGTTTTCTCAATGAGTTAACTAATAGTTCTTACTCTGAGCTTTAGGCGGCGGATAGAAGTTCGCAGTGAAGAAGCTAGGAGCGTTGGAGTCGGTCAGCGTCACGATTTGGTTATAAGACGCGTTCACTTTGAGTGCAGTCGCTGAGCCCACTTGGTCGAATATCGAGAACTTGAACGTTTGCAATTGGTTGAACGATATGTCCAATCTGGAAATAAAATATGGATAAGCACCAGCAAAAAAAAACATTTAAGCACCCAGCATTGGATTGAGGATTTTTTCTTTGGGGAACCTCCAATCCTCTCATTGTAGGTGTGATAAATAAACGTTTTTTTCTTTCTTTCTTTTCTTTCTTTCTTAATCAAAGACAACATAAAATATGACAGATATTGCGCTTTATAATTAGTTTTCGAGTCTATTCAAATCACCTGTCAATCGCTCCCAATCAACCTTTACTCATTTATTGTGTAGAGTTTCCACTAATTTTAAACTTTTTAAAGTTTCTTCTTCTTCATTCTTCTTTTCACAAAGAAAATAGTAAAAAAAAAATACGGGTTGCACTCCGGGAGTGCCGGCAGAAGTGAAAACTTGATTATTAACGTAGGAACCCTAAAAGTTGTTTATTTTATCAAGTTCCTCAATGTAGTAAAACCCCAATCAAAGTCCTAAGGAACCCTAAAAATTTTAGCATTATCAAGCTCCTAAGTGTAGTTGAAATTCCAATCAAAGTGCTAAGGAACCCTAAAATTGTTTACATAATCAAGGTCCTAAGTGTAGTTGAAAGTCCAATTAAAGGCCTAAGGAACCCTAAAAGTTGTTTATTTTATCAAGTTCCTCAATGTAGTAAAACCCCAATCAAAGTCCTAAGGAACCCTAAAAATTTTAGCATTATCAAGCTCCTAAGTGTAGTTGAAATTCCAATCAAAGTCCTAAGGAACCCTAAAAATGTTAACATTATCAAGCTCCTAAGTGTAGTTGAAACTCCAATCAAAGTCCTAAGGAACCCTAAAAGTTGACCACTTAATCAAATTCCTCAATGTAGTAAAACCCCAATCAAAGTCCTAAGGAACCCTAAAAATTTTAACATTATCAAGCTTCTAAGTGTAGTTGAAACTCCAATCAAAGTCCTAAGGAACCCTAAAAGTCGACCATTTAATCAAATTCCTCAATATAGTATAACCCCAATCAAAACCCTATACGGAACCCTAAATTTTACGTAAAGCCAAATCCTCAACGGGTCGGAACCGCTAGAAGGGACCTTGTCGCGCGACCTACAAGTAGGTCCTAAATGAAGTAAAACGGCAGACATAGGAGGAGGAGGTTCTGGGGGGCTAAGGGGGGTCACAGCACGGCTCGCTTCGCTCGCCGCGCTGTTCCCCGTGGTCGCGTGGCGGCTCGCTTCGCTCGCCGCGACGCTCCCCCCGGGTTCAGGAAGAGGGGGTTCTGGGGGGCTTAGGGGGGTAACAGCACGGCTCGCTTCACTCGCCACGCTGTTCCCCGTGATCGCGTGGCGGCTCGCTTCGCTCGCCGCGACGCTTCCCCCGGGTTTCGGAGGAGGGGGTTCTGGGGGGCTTAGGGGGGGTCACAGCACGGCTCGCTTCGCTCGCCGCGCTGTTCCCCGTGGTCACGTGGCGGCTCGCTTCGCTCGCCGCGACGCTCCCCCCGGGTTCAGGAGGAGGGGGTTCTGGGGGGCTTGGGGGGAGTCACAGCACGGCTCGCTTCGCTCGCCGCGCTGTTCCCATGGTCGCATGGCGGCTCGCTTCGCTCGCCGCAATGCTCCACTCGAAAAATAAATACAGTAGATCTATAAAATCATGTACCAATGACCACTACTACCTGCCGCGGGCGGCCGCTAGTTCATAAAATCTATAATAGGTATGTACCTATACCTACTACAGTCACGAAAAACGCCTTGGTATGCTTGCTACTAACTATTATCTATTCTGTGACGTTACCGTGTCATAGTAACTACTAGCGTATCTGTAGCGTCTTACGCTTTTTTTCGATTTTTATTATGAACTCTACGTTGTAGTCTTAGGGTACATTTCTGCAAAAAATCCGTCCTACGCTTTTTCGATCAGGGTCACGTGATCCTGACGCGAGTTTAAGATTTTATCCCCATTCAGAAAGTGCTCAACGCCGCTAAAGAAGTTTTCACTTCAAAAACACCTCACAGATGCCCAATTTTTTCATTATAACCCTGCGAAATAAAGAAGTCGTAGTAAGTACTCACTCTTTCAAAGCCGGTATATTTTGAAAAGCCTCCTCACTTATTTCACTGATTCTATTCCCCTTCAGCCGAATCACATTCAAGTTATCGAGACTAGTGAAGGCTCGTCGGTGGATGATCTCAATCAGGTTGTCTTCGATCAGTACTTCTTGTAGCTCCTTCAAATCCACGAATGTGTGCTGGACTATCTGATGCATTTGGTTCTGCGATAGGCAGATGCTTTCCATTTGACCGTGTATGTCGCCCTGAAAGAAAAATAGTATACATTAGGTACTGCAGCGGCCAGCAAAAGAGGAATTGATGGATGAACGTGTAAATGTGGGCATGGGCGAAACCAAAGCCCACATACGTACCTACCTAAGTAGTTATTGCCATGGCTTGTATAGTACTTTTCTCAAACAATGCAAACAAATCAAAACTAAGGCCCGTATTCCGAAACAGCGCTTGAGTCTGAGTCGAGCCTCAAGCATAGATTTTATGACAGTTCTCCATTGAAAAGTGTCAAAAATCTGTGCTTGAGGCTCGACTCAGACCTAAGCACTGTTTCAGAATACGGGCCTTAGTACCTAATACTTTTTGAACTCATTTTCTCAAATACGATTACGACAAACAACGAACAACACGCATTTATTTTTCAATCCTGTTCGAAATTTAAATAAAACCTTGCTACCTCCTTGGTTGCCATGCCTTAGAGTAAAAGACCGTTCTTTTTTTAAATTACACGACAAATATTGTGTTCAATATGTCATTTATCTGGCCGCTAAACACGGCAGTAATGGATTTTCATACCAACTTTTGCCTGCCGCTGTTCGCCATATCCCGAAGGTTGTCAAAATAATGCTCAAATTTCCTTTGAGAAAAATAGAGTCCTCTGTGTCTAGTGATCAAAACAGAGAAGCTGTTTTGTCTTCTTTTCTCATTGGAATAAGGTCAAGGTAGGCTTTACTGAGATGTTTTAGTAACTTCTAGAAGTATACCTACTATCTAATCTACTATTAGGAACTTGATTATCATTGATTTTTATAATCGAATTCTGTGTGACTCACATTTTGTGCATAGGTATTATTAGTCATACATAAAAACAACAAACACTGTAAGTAGATAAATAAATATAGTGCCTGTACTGACTACAAAGTGTGAAACAGTTTTTTCCTTGTTCTTTGAATGAGTCAGAACTACATGCATAGATGAAAACCTTTTTGACTTATCGTCTGCTAAAACCAAATAATATAACGAGTTTTCTACGAGTATATGTACCTGCAAAGTCCCCTTCGAAAAGTGATCGATATAATTATCCTGCAGGTTCAAAGTCTTCAGCTTGTAGAGGAAATGGAAAGAGGTGTCAGGTACATTCATCAGTCTGTTGTTGCTGAGATCCAAGTGTGTTAGTTCTATGAGGGCTTTCAACGGCTCGAATGGAAGGATTTTGACGGAGTCAGCGAGACCGTTCGCCATTTTGAGTGTGGTTAGGCTGTGTAGCTGGAAAATAAGTTTTATTATGAGAAAAATAGAGATTATAGAGTTTTTTTATATAATATAAAATAATGTGTATACTTTCACGGCACCAGGTAATTAAATTTTTTATTTTTTTTGTAATGATATCAAATGATATAGTTATCTTTTGAAAGAAGTATAAAAATAATAAACAAATATTATGGACAATCCACATAACACTATCTAGCCCCAAACTGCGCATTGTCATACATAGTGTGATAACTAATATAAAAGAAAACCGTGTTAGTTACTACTATTAATAACTCAAAAATGGCTGAATCGAAATTGTGGAGAGGTAGCTTAGAGCCAAACCCCCCCCCCCCATGGCAAACCCCCCCCCCCCCATGATGAACACGAATACCGACGACATTGTTAAGATCGCGGGAAGTCGATGGATGGAAAGGGCTCAGAATCGTTCTTCCTGGAAACGAGTAGGGGAGGCCTATGTCCAGCAGTGGACCTCTTCAGGCTGATAATGATGATGATGATGAGCTTAGAGCCAAGAGACAGACACAGAATACTTTTTATTCCGAATAAGCTTTGGTTTTTAATCAAATATTATGTATATAGTAAAAATGTGACACTGGAAACAGCGGCTCCCACACAAACGGCGCATGATCGAATTCTACTGTACCTATTGTATATTCTGTGTTTTAGCTAATATTTAGTGGTTTTGCTAATACATATTTAGGAGGTTTATGTGCTAATTTTGCGGTTATTACCTCAGCAAACGCGAACGGGTCAATAAACTCGATGTTATTCTCGGACATGTCCAAGGTTTTGATGGTCCGTACATGTTGGAACGCGCTGGACTCTATCCTATTGATGGTGGAACCGAATATCTTCAGGTCTTCGAGTTCCACTCCAAATTCTAGGAAGTCTTCGGCTCTGATGCTCTGACGGATGAGTCTACTGATCGAGAGGAAGCGGAGTGATCTCATTCTGAAAGAAATAGAAAATAATGTTTTTTATTTAATAAGAAGTAACCAACAGTTGAGTGAGGATCTGTCTCCTGGAAAAGCGTTAGCTGTGGTCCAGGACTCTAGATAGCCTAGGAGATTATGATAATATAAGCATACAAAATTTGAGAAACCAACGTCATGGCCAAACTACATGGGACCAATCTGGAAGTATAAATCCAGATAAAAAAAATTACTTGATTTGGATCAGTCAAGCTGTTCCTAGATCGTTTTTTAACGGTCTGCAGATAGCTTAGCTGTTTACGTATATTTTGTACATTTTGTAAATACCTGATTGTATTGTTTAGTGTGCGATATGGCAGCCCGTTACACTCATTATTTTTAATCGTTTCTGTATTTACTTCTTTTACACAAAGAAGAAATGAATACAGAATAAACAGTTAATTTATCTATCCATTATTTATTTTATTTTGGAATAAAATACACAGCTTTTAAGATACTATGTGTATAATTACTTAAATTTCTAACATACAGCCAATAACTTTATTGATTTACGTTTTAAGTACATATTAAATTAATTAATTGTAAGTTTATTAGTAAGTAAATTGCATTTTCAGACCACAAATAGTGAAGGAACTAACCTTCTAAAATCCTGCAAGCTCATTTCAATAGAGTTAGCTCCGCTGACGTCCAAGGAAAACAGTTTGTACTGGAAGTTGTTGAATGAAGAAGTTGAGAACTCCGATGGCATGTTTGAGGTTAGCAGGTTTATATCCACCTGAAAAATTACATTATGTGATCAATTATTAATTAAGTGCAGATTTTTCCATCTACGTAATAATAGGTACTATTCGTCGAATAAAAACGTCCATCCTTTTTGTCAACAAGAGATTGATATATTTTTATCAGCCAGACAAATTTATCTGTAGCTTAAAAAGTTTAGCCACTTAAGCCTTGAGTACATTGTAAGCGTTCTTTAGTGGTGATCAGTGAAACGTTGTCAAATATCGCTGTCATTTTTGACAGTGTATCACTGATTGCCACCACAGAACGCTTAGAATGATGTGCGCAATGCTTCTTTATAAATATGAGCAAAGATTCGAGAAAACTAGTGAGTCTAACAAGTAATGTGAGTAAGACTAAGTTTGAAAGACTTACCTTATTCTCTCTAAGGTTCAAGAAACGCAGCGAGTCTAGCTTGTTGAGCATAAACTTGGATATCATAGTCAAGTTATTCTCCGAGAGGTCTAGACTCTGCAGACTGTTCTCGAGTCCCGCGAACGATGCCGGTGATAACTCAACGATCTCACAGTCTCGGAGAGAGAGGGTCTTGATTTTGGCGTTTCTGAAGGCATCCTCCTGCATTTTCAAAATTTTGGCATTTGTTAGTTAAAATAATAGGAAAATAATTAGCAGCAACAAATTCAATCATTTTCAAACTGACGATATTCACGGCTGGACGTTTTTCTTAACTAACTATAGTTTAAATATTTAAAATTGTTCTTCCTAGGAATGTTCAAAGAAAAAAAGTAAAAAAATGTATAATGAAAGTTTAAAATGATTACTGCCAACCAACGATCATTAGTGGATAAGCACCTTAGGAGAAGAAATAGAAGAAGGAATGTACAATAGTACACCCCTTCTTATCAACGGACTTCCCGTGATCTGTTCACTGTTACTGGTTAATCATCATCATCAGCCTTAAGAAGTCCACTGCTGGACATACTAGGCCTCCCCTACACATTTCCAGGAAGAACGATTTCGAACAGGTCTTTCCATCCACCAACTTTCCGCGATCTTAACAATGTCGTCGGTCCATCTGGTGGTTGGGGACCCTACGTTTCGTCTTCTATTTCGTGGTCGCCATTCGAGAACCTTACTACTTCTACTACTTACATGGTTTATACGTACAGACAAAAGTTAGATAATTGAAATAAGATCAATACTTAACTTATTTAAGTTTTTTTTTTATAATTAAATACCGGATCCAGTTATTCATAGACTTACCCTCAAAGCATAGATAGGATTCCCGTCCAGAGATGTCGAATTCAAAATATTAAAGTACTTGAAAGCTCCGGGTAACAGACCCGAGATTATGTTGTTGTCTAGTCTGAAAAAAAAAGTTAATTTAAGTTATCATAGGTACCTACCGCTAGACTAACAGGAGATAGTCTCTAGGTAGGTTCTAGATGGAAACCTAGAACCTTATCATAGCTAAGCTTCTACCTATAAACCTTATCATTATTTTATTTTTATTTCTTAGAAAATTAACTTTTGAGACATTAGAGCAATTTAAAAAACAACTATGGATCATTGAAAAGTTTTCGCATAGTGAGACTATTGGAACTTACTTATTAATTTTACATGAAAAATATGAATGAGAACATAAAAAATGAGTTACTATGTAACGAGAGAATAAGGTAGATCTATACTAATATTATAAAGAGGAAAGATTTATATCTATTTTTGTATGTTTGTAATGAATAGGCTCAAAAAGTACTGGGCCGATTTAAAAAAAAAAAAATACGGGTTGCACTCCGGGAGTGCCGGCAGAAGTGAAAACTTGATTATTAACGTAGGAACCCTAAAAGTTGTTTATTTTATCAAGTTCCTCAATGTAGTAAAACCCCAATCAAAGTCCTAAGGAACCCTAAAAATTTTAGCATTATCAAGCTCCTAAGTGTAGTTGAAATTCCAATCAAAGTGCTAAGGAACCCTAAAATTGTTTACATAATCAAGGTCCTAAGTGTAGTTGAAAGTCCAATTAAAGGCCTAAGGAACCCTAAAAGTTGTTTATTTTATCAAGTTCCTCAATGTAGTAAAACCCCAATCAAAGTCCTAAGGAACCCTAAAAATTTTAGCATTATCAAGCTCCTAAGTGTAGTTGAAATTCCAATCAAAGTCCTAAGGAACCCTAAAAATGTTAACATTATCAAGCTCCTAAGTGTAGTTGAAACTCCAATCAAAGTCCTAAGGAACCCTAAAAGTTGACCACTTAATCAAATTCCTCAATGTAGTAAAACCCCAATCAAAGTCCTAAGGAACCCTAAAAATTTTAACATTATCAAGCTTCTAAGTGTAGTTGAAACTCCAATCAAAGTCCTAAGGAACCCTAAAAGTCGACCATTTAATCAAATTCCTCAATATAGTATAACCCCAATCAAAACCCTATACGGAACCCTAAATTTTACGTAAAGCCAAATCCTCAACGGGTCGGAACCGCTAGAAGGGACCTTGTCGCGCGACCTACAAGTAGGTCCTAAATGAAGTAAAACGGCAGACATAGGAGGAGGAGGTTCTGGGGGGCTAAGGGGGGTCACAGCACGGCTCGCTTCGCTCGCCGCGCTGTTCCCCGTGGTCGCGTGGCGGCTCGCTTCGCTCGCCGCGACGCTCCCCCCGGGTTCAGGAAGAGGGGGTTCTGGGGGGCTTAGGGGGGTAACAGCACGGCTCGCTTCACTCGCCACGCTGTTCCCCGTGATCGCGTGGCGGCTCGCTTCGCTCGCCGCGACGCTTCCCCCGGGTTTCGGAGGAGGGGGTTCTGGGGGGCTTAGGGGGGGTCACAGCACGGCTCGCTTCGCTCGCCGCGCTGTTCCCCGTGGTCACGTGGCGGCTCGCTTCGCTCGCCGCGACGCTCCCCCCGGGTTCAGGAGGAGGGGGTTCTGGGGGGCTTGGGGGGAGTCACAGCACGGCTCGCTTCGCTCGCCGCGCTGTTCCCATGGTCGCATGGCGGCTCGCTTCGCTCGCCGCAATGCTCCACTCGAAAAATAAATACAGTAGATCTATAAAATCATGTACCAATGACCACTACTACCTGCCGCGGGCGGCCGCTAGTTCATAAAATCTATAATAGGTATGTACCTATACCTACTACAGTCACGAAAAACGCCTTGGTATGCTTGCTACTAACTATTATCTATTCTGTGACGTTACCGTGTCATAGTAACTACTAGCGTATCTGTAGCGTCTTACGCTTTTTTTCGATTTTTATTATGAACTCTACGTTGTAGTCTTAGGGTACATTTCTGCAAAAAATCCGTCCTACGCTTTTTCGATCAGGGTCACGTGATCCTGACGCGAGTTTAAGATTTTATCCCCATTCAGAAAGTGCTCAACGCCGCTAAAGAAGTTTTCACTTCAAAAAATCTTTCACCAATAGAATGCTACATTCTTTCAATTTGACATAGGCTACATTTCACTTTGAAAAAAATTAGGGATCCTTGGTAAAATTTGAACAATGTAACCGAAGGTGTAGAAAAATGAGTCTTAAAATGTCTTTCGTCGAATGCGCTGCCGAAACTATTAGCGATAGAACAAAATAATGTACAACAATATTGTCTACCCCGTGCAAAGCCGGGACGGGCTGCTAAAAAGTCTAATAACCTCACGCTTCTAAAACCCATCCTTTCGGTAGGGAGTTTGAAAATGGCCGCTAATTATTAGAGGCCGCTAATAAGCGGCGCTATTTCTATCGCTTGTTTTATATCTTAGTAAAGGATGCTATCTAAATGAAATGGCTTACTTCAAAGAGTCCAAAGACAGTCGTATTCCGTTCAACTCGTGGTTCGGCGGCACTTGCTTGATCAGATTGTTTGACAGATCCAAGAATCTGAGTTGTCGAAGTGGTGACAGTTCTTCGTATGGAATGTAGACAAGCTGGTTATCGCTTAGGAGCAACTGAAAAATGCAACTTTATTGTATTTTTTTAACGAAAATAGTGACTATTCTTTTCAAATGCAAAACTGTTTCCTCTACTTATACTCGTATAACCAAAAAGAATATGGTAGATAGAACTCAAAGTAAGTAACTGAATATTCTTTGAGAAGAAGTCAGAGTTTATACGGGCATTTTGAGCGCACTGGTGCCCAAGTGCCAGCCAGCGGCCCCATTTTCCGATCCTCACGATTCACGATGTTGGTTCAAATCCAGTCGTGTACCAATAAGTTTATCTGTCCAAAAATGTTTGCACTACGCCAGTACTCTCAAACGGTGAAGGAAAACATCGTGAGGAAACCGGCATGTCGTAGAATCTAAAAAGCTCGAACACATGTGTTGAGTAGCACTTTTTAAATTAATTTGATCGTTTTGCATAATTATAACACTTTCAACACTGTAAGTGTGGCTGTTGTAACACGGTTAAAACGTCGGGAAATAATAAGGGTAATCGCGATAAATACCCGTTTCTTCCATATATGAGTCGAGTGCACGAAAGAAGTCTCTTTGAGGCGCACTTAGAATCCTTTTACCACAAAAATTGAAATAACCAGTGACACTATAAGAAAAGTAGCTATTAGGAAAATTACCCGATTCAGTCTGCTCATTCCATCGCGAAAGACCACTTAGAATTCTTTCACCACACTGGAAAGAACCAGTAACACTAGAAGGAATAGCTACTAGGAAAATTACCCGATTCAGTCTGCTCATTCCATCGCGAAAGACGCCGGGATCGATGACAGACAGATGGTTCCCATGCAGATCCAGTGTCTCCAGCATCGGTAGACCGGTGAAGGCATCTAGAGGCAGGCTGGCGATGGAGTTATCAGCCAGGATCAGGGTTTGGAGTGTGTTTTCCAGACCTCGCCAGTTGTCTCCCGATATGTCTGTTATTTCGTTGCCTGGGGAATAAAACCTTGATTGAATATTGGAAATAAATAAATAAATACTGTAGACAATCCACACAACACTATCTAGCCCCAAACTAAGCAGAGCTTGTACTATGGGAACCAGATAGCTGATATAATATAATACTTAAATTGTTGAGAGTTAATGAAAAAAAGAGGTAGAGCATACCAGGATCGTTGCAAGTGGAAATCCGTGATCTTGCCTCTCCTTATTGGGAAAGAAGCGTGATTTGCATGTAAGTAATATACACACATCAAAATTGTCTAGGAATATTCCATTTCGAATTGATTTTCAGATTTTTCAAAGTTTTGTTTCTACTTTAATTTTTATTAATAAACAATAGCAAACAGTTGTATTTTATTATTATTAATAAACAACACAAAATAAAGATTCTAGCCATAATTAGTTTTCTAAATAAATTATTTTCAGTTTTTGTAAAAATCAACAAAATGTTGAATATCCCTAGACAATTTTGATGAGTGTATAATATGGACACTATAGCGTCCTGCAATTAGGGCTTGTGCAATCATGAGTTATTGCCTCTGACGCTATATAAAATCGTCTGCAATACATGCAAAGGCCTGTTTATGTAATATAGGATAGAACAAAGCTATTTTCTGAATTATAGAGAGTAGTGTCCCCGAAATGACCAGTGTGATTATACAGTTAGTTTGTATAAGCTATCTCTGGCTTAAAAACTAATGACCCTACAAATCCTGGAAGCGGTACGGATAGAAAAAGGGGAAAGAAACTCCAAAAACTCCAAAAAAAAGAAAGAATGACTTGAAAAAACGGACAAGATTTATTAAAAATAGAGAACTAGGTACTTAGGTAGAAATTATCATGTTACACGAAACATCCAAGAACTCAAGGTACCAAACGTTCGTAGGGAAATCTTGTTACTCTTTTGAAGTCCCTAAATTAATGTATGTGCTCTCAAACAGTAAAAGGAAATATGAAGAAATTGGCATGTCCTTTTACATGAAAGAGTCGTCTTCATTTATTTTAAGCACTGGCTTTTAACATTCTCGCAAGACTGTTTTTATGAGCCTATCTAACTAGTGACTTAGAGCACTGGTCTAGTGCTAGTAATAAAATAAAATATATATATGCTACTGATGTACAATAATGTACATGCCTACCTATACAACGTGTATCAAAATATGTGTACTATCCTGAAGGGGGGTGAATTTCCACCCCCCGGGGAACAACTTTTGTTCAACGACTTTTCGAACTTCGATTGGTATCTCTGAAAAAAACTGCAACGAAGTTTCAACATTATCAGCTGACTTTATACAAAGTGACAACCCTAAACTCAGCTACAGAGGTAGTAGGTAGTAGTAGTAGACCTACAGGGGTAGTAGGTCAAGGGGTCAAGGGGTTACAAGGATAGGGTTGTCAATTTATTTAGGCATTATGAAATTAAATATTTTTGTATGGGAAACTGAAAATAGGAATTTTTAATTATCTCCCCTCCACAACTGATCCCCATTGTGGTCTGAAACCCCCCACCTTCGCATAGTACACATATTTAGATACACCTTGTATACCTGTTTTTTATTGTTTATTTATTTAGTATGGCTTATTGTTTGTAATTAACTTTATTTTTTTGATATGATTTATGTTTTGGGCGGGTAGTACCAAAAATTTAGAGTAATTAGTTCTTAAGGTCTATATAAAAAAATACTTCCTTGTTTATATTTGCAGAACTTCTACACAGTTTGTAAAATAACACAAGTACAGAGAACTACCAAGCAAATAATTCTCAGCGGGGATAGAACCCACGGCCTACGGCGCAGAAGGCAGGTATACCAACTGAGCTATGAAGTAATGGGAATGACGTAACCACTTACAGAGGTAACTGGCTGTGTGACACATATAAGTCCATTCATCCGATCGGAACCTTTCATTAGCTTTGTGATCGGAACCAGCTCCATTGAAATCTGATGGCTACTACCTAATCTGTTGTTGATAGGTAACTGATTGCACTGTTTTCCTGTGCAATGGTTCCACGGTAAAGGCTTTTGGAAAGACATGATTGAAATTTCGATGATGGAACAAAACTGCCTTCAGTCCTCTGTAAGGGCTTACTAACAGAATCATATTGAGGAATTGATAACCAAATTACATATCCATTAGATAAGGACATTACGGATATCTTTATAAATAAAAAGCTGAGGTACAGTCACCAACGAAAATGTTATATTAATATTAACAAGTGCTTTAAAAAACGCCATAACTCTAAACAAAAGCATTATAAAAGATTTAAATTGTTAAAAAGATGGGATTTAAAGAACGTCACCAAAAACGAGTGAAAACAATTTACTCAGACTCGAATAAAGCTCGAACATGAGAACAAATCACCTGTCGAAGCTCCCCTGATATATTTCAGAATACAGCCAATGTTCACCAAAAAATAACAGGCTTCTAGTAACCAATAAGCGTATCATGAGCATAGGAGGACCTTATTGACTTTATGTTTGTTTTGTATGATTCTCTAGTGGTGAAGTTTTTAGAACACTTTAAAGCGTCTACACTTGAACCGAGACGTAACGTACCATATGAAGTGCGACAGCGATATAATATGGTGTTGGCATAAATACATAATTATAATTCGTCTGTTTTAGGTTTCAATTCTAGACTACACTAAAATAAAATAAACACTTTGATTTTGACTAATATTTTCAAATTATTTTCGAACACTTTTCAACTAACGTTTTTGCAAAAAGCACAGCATAACTACTTATAGTACATGCCACTACCTGCACTCTATTCGTTCAATGTCTTTGATCTTTTTATGCAACTTATCCCATGGTTAAGTTAACCAACCAAATATTTTTTTGGCGAATCCCTACTCCAGTGAAACAGTGGAGTTACTTTTCAAACAATTCCAATTGATTGTTGTTGGTCTTTTAAACTCATTCGAGAGAACATTTCCTATAGCTTTGTATTTGGTCTCATCGAAACAGGGGCAGAGAATGTTTAAACAAGTGTTTTTAATAGTAGTACCTATAGTAATAGTATTTTACTAACGGTGACCTGGTCAGAATAACGTATCAATAAGTGCTCTTATCTTATATCGAATTTTTTCGCAAATACTCTGCTTACTTCATGGAATTTTGACATTATTTCCTAAAATAGAACATTAAACAATAGTTTTTTCTAAGATGGTAAATGATTTCATTATTATTGCATTGCAGAGGAGAGGACATTTTTTTATTGCTTTTGTTTTTGTTAAAGTTAGCCTTTTGACCAGACTAGACTAGACTTTTGACCCTCTAGTTTTGGTTTTTAGTCTCAATTTTTTTTAACGATAGCAATTTACGGCAAAATCTGTATGGAATTTTCTACACTACACAATAGACATCGCATTATAAAATAGCCTGTAAAGCAAGTAGTAGCGTTTGTTTCTATTCTAGAGCACTGGTCACAAATTCTAAGCTTGTAGTGTTTTTTTTTACAATTTATATAGGTTTACGTTTGACCGCTATCTCACCTGCTGTTAGTGTGTTGCTGCTCCAACTCTCAAAGCGTATTGTTGAGACCGTAGAACACATCAAACTTCATGCACATGATCTAACAGATTCTCGCTCGTATATTTATACTATCATAGATTACAAAATTACCTGTCAAATCCAGCAGCCTGAGTTTCTGCAAGTATCGAAGCGAGCGACTGGGCACAGATATAAGCTTGTCGTGACGTAGCTCCAACTCCCAGAGCGTATTGTCGAGACCGTAGAACGCCTCCTCGTGAATGCTCTCCAAGGGGTTTTGGTTTATAGCCAGCCGGTACAACCCTGCAATTAATTGGAGCATGTTAGAATCTTTACGCGAAACGTTAATGTTATTCCGTTGGCTTTGGAGTCTGGGTTATAATTTGTGTGCCATGAAAAATTTCATTTCCCAATTTTTAGATTATTTCAATTTAGTACGAAAAGTTAAGTATCAAGCCAGTTTTAAAAGCCAGTTCGAATTTAGCATGCATTTGGCCAACTACAATTACGAGTTATCTCGAAGACGGTTGTTAAAATAATGCTCAAACTGAGCAAGTTTGAGTAAATTAAGCTTACTGACTGAATGTACTGTATACCACTTCATTGGCACTGGTCTAAAGTTTTTCTCCATACGCCTTATTATGTCGGTGCCCTAGTAATAAAATCAGGGCGCCTCAAAGACGCTTTTCTCTTTCAATACAGATTATATCTGAATTTTCAGTCAACAAATGTAAGTTTCCTCGATACCTATTTTCCATTGAGCCTGCACTGGAATATTTACAATATCGGAACCCAATTTGATTAGAGTTCAGCCGATATGACCCACATCGCTTCACGTTACACACTGCGCTAACGAAGCTGCAAATCACTGTTCTGGCATAAAATTTAATGAGGCTTTCGATCTATCTTAATCCCACAAATATGTGCCACCACAATTTTGTGTGGTGCCATCGATGTTTATAACCTCTGTCGTCTATGTATGAAAGTAAATGATCCACCTAATGTTGAGCGGTTCACACTGCCCAGAACAATATCTGACAAAAAAATCTTTATACTTTTATACTTTGACCTTTTGCTTTTTATACTTTGACCCCAGGAACGGTAGTTTCCTTTCAAATCTCTAAGTATCAAGTACCAACTCAAGAATCTGAGTGGTTTAAGAGGGAAGTCCGATATTTCCTAATGTTTTTAAAAACTCTTTAAGCCGGGGTTGAGGTTTTTTGAGCTGTGGAAAAACCAATGAACTCGTCATTGTCACGCATCAAATAGAGTAAATAGTTAGAGATTTCACTTCTGACAGCATTGCTAGAGTGTCACGATTTTTTTTATAGTTAAATAATAATACATGGTGATGATGAAAACGGATAAAATAAGGAATAAGTTTATATTAGGGGCAGCTTGAAAGTAGCGCCAGTGACTGAAAAGATGAGGAGCAATTAGGTTGGCGTGCTATATACCTACGGGAATGTCATGCGAAGGGCGGAATGTCATGTGACGAAAAGAGTGTTCTCTAAGGGATGGGTATAAAAGTAGAGGTAGACAAGAACATGGTGAATTAAATAATAACACATACCTGTGGCTTGAAAGAACTGTGGCTCAAGATCCACGATCTTGTTTTCGTTTAGCTCCAAACTGAAGACCTTGGAGCTGTTGATGGGCGCTGGTACCCTGAGGATCGGCACATGCTTGCATGTCACGATACCCAGATCTCCAGCCGGCTTTGAACACGTGCAGAGTGCTTGGAAGAGGCATGGTGGATGACCAGTGTCTACGTGAAGCTGGAAGAAATACAAAACAAATATTATGGACAATCCACTCAATACTATCTCTCCCCAAAGTAAGCAGAGCTTGTCCTATGGGAAACAAATGCTGATAATAATACTTAATATTTTCATTTTTTTTTGTTACAAAGAATACACTATAACACCAAGGAGGACAACAAATATCTACATATTCATCACATGTTTTTATTGGTGGAGATTCAACCCACGCCCTTCCCCGGACGAGTCCTTCACAAAAAGTTACTACTAAATTACTAAGTTGGAACTATCTTAACAGTCTATTTTATTTTATTTATTTATTTAATTCTTTATTGCACCATAAATAAGTAACAATAAGAGAGCTTAATGCTAGACAGCATGGCTAGTCAGAAGCACATCAAAATATAACATTTAACGAAGAAACAAGGTCGACAATAACTATTTTCCTTCTCTTGAAGGTCAACATAATAAGTAACTGAGTAACAATGACCAAAACTCAGACTGGTAAACAAAATAAAATATCCTACAAAGAGGTCATCACACAAATACCCTTACCAAATACTTTTCTAATAGAAAAAGTACCGGAAAATCTGATAAAAGAAACCTAAGACGAAAAGCGATTTTCCGCTATTCCGTGTCGCTGCCAAATGTCGCCAAAACGTACAATAAGTAGGCTGGCGACCTCTATAGCCCTGTAGGCCTACCACAAGCTCTGTCTGGCTCGGTCTATGGCTCTGGTTTTGAGTCTGTGTGAGTGTTGACTAAATAAATCCTAGGTCGAAACGTCACACACAGCATAATACACTGGTGAGCCCCCCCCCCAAAACCAGGGGCTTAATTCTAGACCAGTGACTTTTTTGTCACGGTAGATAAATATCACAAGAACCGTCAAATTCACTAAAGAAACTGACAGTTCTTGTGAGACATATCTACCGTGACAAAAAAGTCACTGGTCTAGAATTGAGCCCCAGAGCTAGAGACAGAGCCAGACAGAGCTTATAGTACCAACTGATTATGTTTTTGGCTATAAGTCTGCGTCAAGCATAACTTTACAATCATTCATATCGAACCACAGAATAGACGATTATGCACAGAAGACGTAGGTAAATGTCATAGAACCAACGAAACGATTCTAGCTGAATTAAGGTGTATAATTGTCATTTTTATAAGTAACATTGTTTTATGTTTTTAATTATTATAGATTATACGGGTATTTATCGCGATGACATTTTTTTGTATTTCGATCCCGACGTTTCGACCGTGTTACAACAGCCGTGGTCGTGGGCAGACTTAAGCAGAAAAAAATAGGGCCTTTAGTGCTTCTACGTAACCGTAACTAGCTATGTAAAAGGATTTTTTTCTTACTTCATGACCGGAAAAATAATACCTAAATTGCCTACCTAACTTATGTCTATACCTTGTACCTATATTAGTCTAATTTAGTAGTAAAATGTAACTTAGAATAAAATTTAAAACCTACTAAAATTTTGTAAGCCATTGTTCTTTTAAATGTAGTTTTTTATTATATTGTTTATGTTTTATGAAAATAGTTTTTGGATATAATGTATATTCTGTTGTAAATAACAAATGTTTTTGGCATGACAAAAAGTCTGTTTTAATTCTGTTGTAAATAAGTATTATTTTTGGAATGATTAAAAGTCTGTTTTTACCACATCATCTATTTACCAATAAATAAAGTTAAACTTACCTCTAAAGCTCCAGATAGCGACGCCCATATCATCAGCAGTAAAGTTACCACCACGAGGGCGTAACCAAACTTTATAATCGCCATCAAACTCTGAAACAAGAAAAGTTACAATTACGTAAGTTGTAAAGGTTTATTATTATCGTAAAAAAATGGGATTCGGGGCTATAGTCAAACAATAACGTCACATCACACGTATGCAAGAAATAAAGAGCCTCCTTGAGACGCACTTTAAATCCTAGCAACTCAAACTCAATAAAAAAATATTCATTTCAATTCTAAGAATCACTTTGAAAAGTCTTAAAGCTAGGTGAGTCTATAGGTGCCAGTTCCACGCGACCAAGCCTAGAAGAACAGGCAACAAACTACGGCTCAGTTCCTACAGTTTGTTTATATGATCCTTTTACAATAAATAACCACATTATGGCGTTATGGCTGTTATAAGTTTATAGGCTCTCTGCGCACCCCCACACTGAAAAAAACTAGTGACGACAAGAAGAAGAAGTAAGTATGTAGGACAGGACCAGATGGACCAGAAGGGCAAGTCCCACTTCATTTACAGCATTTTGTCTACGATATGTTGTTTTCGTTTCGCCATTTTTCACTCTCTATTGTATGGAGAAAAGATAAGACAACAAAAATACGTTACGTAGTTAGAGTTGTTGTTTCATCAATTCTCCATGCAAAAAAGAGAGACACGTGCTCACGTGAAAAAAAAATTTGGTAGACGAAATGTGGTAGCAAAACTCCGACTTCAGGTACAGGTCAGGTACTTGTCTCATTTCAGAGAACACATCGTATGAAATACCCATTGTTTCCTGTTTCCCGTCGCGCCACCGGATGCGACGACGTATCCTGTCGGCTTTATGCTGAACTTTTCCAGAATATAGCTTGTTTACCAAATTATAATGCAATTTTTATTCTTGGAATGGATTGACATTGGATGAAGTTGACAATTGCATGTCAATGCAAGAGACAAAACACGGATCAACTAGTCTAACACTACGCTAGGATTATTAATAAGACCCCAAGCGTATACGATCAGGTATGTGTGAAAAGAAAAATACGCGCCGATACTCTCCGTGCCGGTCTGTGTGAACGGACCATTATAGTAGTAGAGGTAGGCCAAAGTAAAGATGGATGGATTGTGTGAAGGATGACATGGGTAAGAAAGGAGTGGCTGTTGAAATGACGGCTAATAGAGGAAAGAGGAGAACGAAAACCTGTTGTGCCGACCCCACATAAAGTGGGACAAGGACAAGAAAATGATGATGATGATGATGGATATAATAAAATTAAAAAAATATGTAAATGCTAATTTAAGAGTCAATTCTGGTGAAGAAGGTAATGATTGAATAAATCCATTTAGATAAGATTCTGGAATTTACCCATCCACCTTTTCTTAGAGCTCTCATTTGGTCAGTCTCTCTCACTGTCTAAACTAAAATGTCAGAAATCTATGCTTGGGGCTTGACTCAGACTCAATCATTGTTTCACGGCCTAAAAATGGCATGTCAGGAGGCATGAGTTGCACAGTTTTTATCAAAAGTTTTGCACCAAATTTTGAATCCAGTATTTGAGTATTTATAATTGCGATTAATGAATACCAGCGTTCCATTTAGTTGTGATCTTTGACCTCTAAAATGCTAAACACTTGATACTGTGTTACTGTTTACAGGATATAGCTTTATTGCATGAACGTTAATAGTATTATTTTTTTATCCATTACAGTAATAACTATATTATCTAAGTACCTAAAGTTATATACATTTTTGTGATAAACCTTGTGTTTCATCAAACTTTTTCTTTTATATATTTAGCTACCGGCCGCCCGTGGCTTTGCTTGCCCCATTCCCGTTACTTTTTCGGAATAAAAAGTCCAACTCCTGGTCTAAGCTACCTCAAAAAGGATTTCAATTTCTTCAATTAAACCCACTTTTAAGGATTTTTAGTGGCGAATTATATCGACAACAAAACTCCATACAAATATTCTGTCAAATTCAAATGTTCGTTCGGAAGAGTACCTAAACATAAAGCTGCACAATTCTTACGTCAAACAATTTTCGTTCGATCGAAGTTTCGAAACGAATACGCACCGTGCTAAGAAAAGCGTGTGATATTTCGATCGAAATTTCGTTCTTCGTTGAATAAGAGTAGCCTCCGGGTGCGTAAAACGTCTAAATTGGCCAAATGAATAAAATAAACCATTCGGAATTTGTTATTGAGGCATTGGGTATGTACTTCGAAATGTCGCAGGTGTGCTCAATCCAATAAAGTGTGCCGGTCCCGAACATTCATGTTTTCCTTAGACGTACACTAAATGAAATAACCAAATGAGCCGTCGAATTGAAATGGAGCATTTAATAGGGACGAGTGAGTTATTGTTCTACTTAGGATTAGATTAGAAATACTAAGTACATCCTCATCATGTTACTGCTTATTTCAAACCAGTGCCAGTGTGGTGAAAGGATTTCAAGTGCGCCTCGTAGAGACTGCTTTCGTGCATTCGACACACATGTATTCGAATGTTTTAATTTTACGACATGCCGCCGTTTACCTCACGATGTTTTCCTTCACCGTTTGAAGACACGACAGGCATAGTGCACATACATTTTTCTACAGAAAAACTTATTGGTAAGTTCTTATAATATAATGCTGAGTATGTTGCCAGAAATAAATGAATAATAATCTAATACTACAGTAATTTAGTCCGTCGGTCTGGGTGTTCAATAGGACAACAGCTGCATTGTGCGTGATCTTTTCCAAGTCGAGCATTCATTTTCGCGTATTTTAAGGGTTGGGATACATGTAGTGACATGGGTCGACATCACAAGGGCCTCTCAACTTGTGTGTGTAAGGATGCGCGTTATGTACGAAACATTTATTCGCGAAATGTATTGTGCCGTAAGTATAACGATATTACCTGATATTCATCTATTTTAAACCTGTTATATTATATCTACTTTAGTAGTAGTAGAGCTCTTTGTGAGGGGCTCGTCCGGGGAAATACCTATTTCTGCCGTAAAGCAGCATCGCTGTGTTTCGGTTTTAGGGGCCAGTAAAATTACAGGCATGAGAGGCTAAACAAGCCTCAAGTTGATGGACGCAGGACAGTTCACGTTGTGACCTCATCACCTCATTCACCTGACGTGCGTGATCTACGAGGCAATGCTTTGTTATAGGTGATGGTTACAACTTAACAGTTGGGCCATATGCTTGTTCCATTAGTAAGTTGTAAAAGGATCATATAAAAAAACGGTAGGAACCGAGACGTAGTTTGTTGCCTGTTCTTCTACGCTTGGTCGCGTGGAACGGGCACCTAGACTCACCTAGCTTTAAGACGTTTCAAAGTGATTCTTGCATCGTACTGAATAAAAAACTATTGACTTTGACTTTGACTTTGAGTTGTAAAAAAAATCTAATTAATAGCAGCTTTTCAGCCACATGCGTGACAGTAAGAAAACTATGTAATAAGGGTTTACTATAGGTTGCAAATAAATGTTTGTTTCGAAAGTAATCCTTCTAATCTTTCAGCCAAGTCTAAAATTAATAGTAAAGCCGCAGTAAATAACTTAGCTTCAAAGCTGTCACAATATTATAATTACTTATATCGATTTCTGAGCCACGAAATAATCCTGGAGTGATTAAAAGACGGTGCTCATAATAGAACGTCTTATTACTGGGGTTGGGTACGAATGATTTAAACACAAGGCCGTGGTTTCGTCCGCGGAGTGACGAATGTATGCTCTGGATTTGTTAATCGTTGTACCGTTCATGTTTTTTTTCAGAATATAATTATGTAAATATAATATTATACGGTGGAAATATATTTATTTCTCTTACGAATTAAGCGCGATGGGTCGACGACGTCGTAAAGGTAGCAGGAAACATCTGGACAAGGACGCGCAGAACAGAGGAGGCTGGCAAAATATGAAGGAGGCCTATACCCAGTAGTGGCTGATACCGGGCTGAAATGATGATGATGATGAAGAATTAAAATTCACTTATAGAGAAAACTTAGCTAACTTAAGTAGTACAGGATAGGTCTTAAATATAAGTGTACAATAGTGTTAAAAAAATAATCGAATAAAATTTATTTGACAGTTGAAGCCATTTTTCGAAATAAAACAAAAGTTATCTCTACCATTGCGACAATTAATCGAAAAAACTGATTTCTATCAAATGTTTTTTGATCTCCATTAAAGTTACATTTAGACCAGATTCTTTCATGGAGGTACGGAATAACTATTCGTTGAATAAAAAATGTCTGTCCTTGTTTTTGACAAGCCTAAAAAAGAGATGGATATATTTTTATCCCTCGGGATTTTTTTTCTCTAATGTTATTTAAAAAGGCTTTTGAAGACGTAGGGACGAAAAGAATACTCTCTTCGGTCGAGAGTGCCAAGATGTTTTTCTCCGCCCGCTAAGCTGCAAGTGGCGAGCCTTTTCCCACGAATAAGTTTTACGAATCGGTGTTTTTGTTTGAAACAATGCTTAAAGTGTCGCTGTTTTTTACCAGACTGAAAAGGGTAACGTTTTTGCTGTAACCCGTAGCTTATTACTCATTTTACTGAACCGTTTTTTCAGCTTTTGCGATGCTTTGTTGCGCATTGATAAATGAATTAGGTTAAAGGGTATTTTTGGAATTCTAAAGATACGAGCATATTTAGGCGACGATAAGCTGCGCTGTTAATATCGCAGCTTATCGCCTAGAAGTGGCTGAACCTTTAGTACTACTAAGTCCAAAACAATACCTTTTTTACGGCCGCTGCAATCAGTAGTACTGGCATAGCCAATTTAAAGCCTTACGGGTTTTATGCTACATGCCGGTGTATTACTGACTGATGACTAGCGTCTCAGCTCAGAATAGAATAGAATCGAGTAGAATGATGTCTTGGTGGTAACTATGCCTTCTATGTCGTGGGTTCAATCCTGGGGTACGTAGATTTTTGTTCTCTGTCTGGGTGTTAAATTGTATTATAAGTATCCTTATTACATCTCGTCCTCATTAGCATCAAGCTCTGCATAATTTAGGGCAGATAGTGTCGTGTGGATTGCCCACAGTATTTTTTTGCACAATAAAATTAGCCATTACTTGTATTAACAAAATGTATAAAATACACAAGAAACAGTTGAGCTATCTGCAGACCGCAACAAACGATTTAGAGATAGCTCAACTATTCCAAATCAGTACCAGACGGAAACGCCCCCAAGCGTTTCCGTCTGAAACTGATTTAAAAAAAATATCTAATGCAAATTCAATTCATCTTTTGTATGTGCAATCATTTTGTTTACTACCGATATCAAAATCGGTATTTTCGATGTTTACGCTATAAAACACGTTTGCGAATTCACTGCATGCACCTCGCTATTTCCGTCAACGCGAATTTCAACCAAACTCATTATGCACTACTGTACATTACACAGCAGCTATATTAAGCTTTAATAAAAGGTGGTAAAGGTCAAATTTATGTGAAAGCATTTCTCGTGTGGTCGACATTTCGATGCCCATTTGGTGCGGAAGCTGGGGCGCTGCGGCCGCGGTATTTTCCTTTTCTCTTTCCGGCGCAACATTTATTTTGTATGTTGAGTGCCCCACGAGTCGACGCGGGCATGAACCGAGACTTATGGCTGTAATGGGTAATGGAGGAGGCGTTTTGTTTATGTAAGAAATGGTAATGTAAGGGAAATGCAGAGAAAAGTAGATACATAGAAAATCCTAATACAACTTTGCAACCAAAATCTGCTTATTTGCTGCGTGTTTTCTGCCTTTCTTTGTTGTTTATACAGTTTTTTTTTTAAAAGAGCGTAGTTCTAAATAAATCATGTCAATTTTGGCGCTTCGACATAAGTAGGTACTTTTAGAAATTAGATATACATACTCGTAAGGACAATTTTTTTTGCGATGGATATTTGCTGATCTTAAAAAAATATCTAAAAAGTATAATAAAAATCAAATTTTATAGGTGATTCAGACTACGAAAAAACATAGTCAGAACAGCCAAAACCATACCTATATAACCATACCCATATACCGTACCTCACTTAGACTAATGTTGATTGAGTACATTGCTCTGTCGGTCTGCATACTGCTCGTTTGCCGAATGTGAAAACTAACGAACGTATGGAGCGATATACTCGCAATTCGGCTAAAAGCTAGGTATGGTCATTGGTCAGCTATCTCGTCAAAGGTTTTCACGTCACGTGTACTGTAGTGTTGGCATCAGTATTTGACTGTGTCGTCGTAGCTTTCAAACAGGTGAACCGATTTGGATTTACCTACTTTTTTTAAAGGTGACTTATTCGGGATGGCTTTTGCTTTTATCTGCTCTAAGACGCACTGCCCTGCGACCATCAACTTGAGGATTGAAGATGAGGAACAGATGTTGAGCCTCACGTGCCAGCAAAACAAAAATAGGCATGTTGGTAGTACTTCCCCGGACGAGCTCCGATACTTAAATCAATCAATTTATTATGTTATGTTATTAATTTGAAGTTCATCAGACCTTCTAGTTAATTCTTTTTTTTCTGAAGGTCTAAATAGTGGGTAAATAGAGAGTTTTTTTTAATAGGTGAACAAATCAAGCAACCAAAAATGCGTCAGTCACCAACACAAAGCTCATAAATCAAACACTACCTGGAATTTTCTAGAAGCATACCTTCCCAGAAGCAACATAGCATTAGCATTCAATTCACTCGCCAGATACACTGTCCGCTTGTGAAACAATGCGGACGCTTTCCGCTTTTCCCCAATGAGCTCGCTCCGTCCGAGCCAATATCCAATCACATCTGTTTGCCCTACACAATAAACTACACTGTAGTAAATTGGCAAATATAATTGCAGAGAAAATACTGGGAAGAACATTGGCGTGGGCTGATTGAGTTACACATTTGTAATGGAGAAATTGTTTGTACAATACACTTCTGTGATACAGTTCTCAATACAGCCGTTCTATCGTTTAATCTATATTCTAGCAAGCTTATTAATCTAAAATAAAGTAACTAACTATCTATAATAAAATGCCTAGCTCAATGAATAATATATAGTAAATCTACCTACTACCATCTACTACTGTCTATGAACCTCGGCCTACCTCCATGTTGCTTTACCCTATACAGGGTCCATGTGATACTGACTTATATCTAAGAACTATGTATGTAGGTACATGAACTAAAACATGTGTATGCAATAAATATATTGAGTACCTATACAGTTCATACACTATACAGTTGTGACACATGGATCATTCCACACATGATATATAGATTAGAAACACATGGATGGCATAGGTTTATCTTTATTCTACACTAAGAATGCCTAAGGATCAATCAGATAATACTTATTATTAGTTTTAAAAACTTGAGAAACCGACTTCACGGCTATTAAACAGATTTTGATGAAATTTCAATAGGACTAGTCTGGATACCTTCCAAATAAAAAAATCATTTTTCGAATCGGCCCATAAATGATGAAGTTATGCTATATAAAGCATAACTTCATAATTTATCGGCGTAGTAGGATATAATATTATTATTATACTATATAAATCTTACTTATAAGCCCGAAAGTTTGTAAGTATGGATGGATGTTTACTCTTTCACTTCAAAACTACTGAATGGATTTTAATAAAACTTTACAATAATATACCTTACCTATACATCAAAATAACACATATGCTACAATTTATAGAGATGTTGTAACGGAAAAAGGATTTAAGTAACGAGAACGGGCCATAACGGGTTAAAATCGGTTCATCTGTTCGGGAGCTTATAACACCCCGTCGTTTTTGCGTCGAGGGCTGAAACCCCAAACAGACACTGGTTCAATTCCATTCCTCTGAAATACGGTTAGCCAGTCAACGGACCGAGCTTAGCTTCAAAGCAAACATTTACTGACGCTTCGTAAAGGCGGACGAATGGTTGCAAACCAAATCCAACCCATTCGAACAAATACAACCGGGTTATTGTGTCTGTTGCTATCAAAAGTTTGATACTAGCAAATAAATAATACTAAAAGTGATCACGTTTTTTGTTGCCATCATGTTTCAACCGCTACCTATCTTTTGCTACACTAATTTTACCTCGTGAATTTTATCTCGCGAAAAAATATGCTTGATAACTGTAATATTTATCATGAATTCAACCTGTGACCATTGTGAATGCAACTGTGCCAAAATATCGAGAATCAAAACTTACAAAATTAAATATTGGTAAATATCCCGTTGTTCATAAAATTGTATTTTTGAAAAGACCCATTTGACCTTGCTTTTCATGAGGATTAGATCGACTCAGCTGTAAGAATGGTATGATTGTATAGGTGCTAAGCGAGACAAACGAAATAGTAATTAAGCCTTGCACACACCTGGGGCTAATAATAGCCCCTTCCCACCGGTGCGTGATATCGCGCACCAGCCCGCACCAGCTCGCACGACACACCATGGGAACGGTCTTGTGCGCCGAGGTGCGCCTAGGTGTGCCTAGGAGTCTTTTCTGTGTGCGTTGCCGTGCGTCGTCGTGCGCGGTGCGTGATGATCTGCAGAACCACGCACCGTAGGAAGGCAGCATAACGCGATTGCACTACCGATCAGTGAAACGCTATCAAATATAGCTGTCATATTTGACAACGTTTAACTGATTGCCATTGCTATCGCGCTAGATGTGCGCAGGCCTTTAGGGGCTTCAGTGGAAAGTTGCCCCTGACATTTTAAGTACCCAAAGATACAACCACCTGTTTACTACATAAAAAGAAAGGTGTATAATATAATATTCATGTTCAAGGATCTTCCAGAGCTTAAGTTAAGCGTGGGATGGCAAATAAAGAGCCAGATTTTGGACGGGGTATAGAAAACTTTGAGATGAGCGTTTACGGCGTAGCACGTAACTTCACACGTCATGTGCGAAAAAAGAACTAATAAAGCGTAGGACGTAACATTTCGAGCACAAACTTCGTTATGACACGAATATAGCTGAGAAGAAACAACTGGAACAGATCAAAACTTCAGACAAAGCACCAATGATTCCTTTACAACCTCTCAAAGCTAGCCTTTGTTTTCAAAAGCACGACAAAATTACCTCAACACTTGAAACTTAGTAATGTGCGAAAAATTTACACAATGGTATACTTTGGTTGGTAGTAGTTTTTATGTAGGATCTGAAAGTACCTACATGTTAGTAAAACTAACTAGCAAACAACAGTATCATTTTTTCTAGATCCATAGGAGTTTGTACCTATATTATTTTATTTGATTAAAAAACCAAATTTGTAGAATTTAATATAAACTATTTTCTAATTTTTTTTTTAACTTTTCCCATTCTCATACTCATATTATTTAATGCAATTATTTTTTAACCTAGACGAAACCACAAATGACCAAAACAAAGTACCTCATATCCTGTGTTTCTTGAGGCACAATAAATATTGAAGAGTGAGCCAGTGTTTCCATCTAAACTATGGCTCTCACCTCAAATAATAAATCATTCAGTTGAGCTGTTATCGCATCGTTATATCTTACCATGATTGCTCGCGTAAGTACGAACTCCCATAAAGTGTCCGCATTTGGGTCAGTTCTGTGGAACTGAGTGTTCACTAAAAGTTCACTTCACGGCACAACACTTATCTGAAAAGATAGAGAAAATGGTTAACGATTGAGAACAATTTTGCAAAAGTCTGTACGAACTTTGTGAGTGGAAACCTGAATTGATAGGAAAACAAAGCACCATATACAAGCGGGTAAGATCGGGCACTTGACCCCTGTGTACCTATGTATGGGTAAGCTAAGCAGTTCAGATGTTTATAACTAGCAGCCGCCCGCGGCTTCGCTCTCCCCGTTCCCGGTACTTTACATACGTTCTCCGTAACAACATCTTTATAAATTATAGCCTATGTGTTATTCTGATGTTTATGCTATTAAATTAAAAAAAAAAAAAAAAAATAATAATTTAAAAAAGTTTCATTAAAACCCATTCAGCAGTTTTTACGTGAGATACTTACAAACTTTCGCGCTTATTATATTAGTAGGATTGAAATTCCCAAGGCCAAAGTCGTTCTAACATTTACTTTTCTTATGTTTTTGAAAGCTTGTAGCTCGAAGTGATAATGCTGTTTTTGTTTCATTTTAATGAGATGTGTGCTTTATTTTCTCAGAGTGATATTTTGCTAGAATGAAGGCAGTATTTCTTCCCCCCTCTTAAATAATTACGTATTCTAATGGAGACGAGTGTTGTTTGTTCATTCCGTATAAAGATAAGGTTTCCATTGTTTAGTTTAGATTCACGCTTCAACAATTATGCTCAATAGATCTTCTGTCTTATCTTGAAGCTTTTAAAGTAGCTATACATATTTTATTATAAGAAAACTTTTAAATGTTGACGGTAATTATACACCACTATTTTGTAACTACCGAAAAAAAAAATAGGGTAATGTAGTAGGGGTAGAACATTATGAATGTGCAATCAGAATTTTTAGTTTCTGTAAAATGACAAAGTTATTAAATGTTAAAATTTTTAGAAATCCTGCATAAAATTATGGACATATTAGTTACGTAGTACTAGAGAGAAAAAAAAAATACGCTGTTCGGTTCCGCTTGATAAATAATAGCGTTTATGAATGAAATGATTTTAGCTTATTGAATTATTTCTCAATATTTGACTAAAAATTGTAGTTATTTAAAAATATTTTTTTTATGTCTCAAAAAATATTTTTTTTGAGGGGTGTTCAGTTTTAGCAGCCAATATTGGCATTTTTTTTTTTTGGTAATTACAAAATAGTGGTGTGTATTTGTACAAATAAAAACACTATTATAACAAAGGTGTATGCTGTTTCAATATATTAAACTTGCGTCAGTTTTTTCCTACAGGAACCGTATAATGGAAGTAATGGGGCTATTTAATTCTTTGAATTGCTGTCATTCAAAAAATTCAAGACAATTCTGAGAATTCAATCGCAACAAGATTACGTGATACGTCCTCTAATCTTTTTTTTTTTCAAGTTAAAAAATAAATAGTTATAGTTTTTTATGCAACTAGCATGATGGAACAATCATATAGCCTACCTGATGTTAAGTGGTAACCATCGCTTATAACAAAGCGATGCCTCGCAGGTCACGCGCGTCAGGAACGAAAATTATAATCCTTGAAAAAATAAAAAAACCCCGGTTTTCCTTTATGAATAAAAAAACCCTAATAGGTAAGAATTCCATGCGTAGGTTTATAATTATTCCGAAGCATTAAAAGCCCTCATATTTCCACCGTTAGACAATGAACCAACATTTCATAATGAACTTTCCTATTGAAAAAATAAAACAAAGATCCATTATTCTGCTCTATAAAATAAGAAAAATGTTTAATTACAAAAAGTTAAAGAATATAGAGGGAAATTTTAATGCTTTCCAATTTTGTTACCGTCTTTTCTGCGGTACTGTGTTTTTATACCGCCATCACAATTAGCTGAACATTTAAGCGTACAAAAGAAGGTTAACACTTAAAATAATACAGAGGATAACCAAGTTTCAAAATATCTATCTATTCATATGATTTATTTTATTTTATTTTTTATCTAATAAAAAATCTAATAAATCGGCCGTAAGTAAATACAATATTTAGCTTAAATTCAGGCTACATTGTGTGTGGAATCACAACCAAGATTTTTCTTCGTAATTTATGAGCAACTATATAGGCAGTGTTTGCAAATCTTCAAGCAGCAGACTTGACGTCACAAGTGCGTGGAAGTATTGACTCAGTTATTCCTACGCACTCTAGTGGGGTAGTGTATCCGAAGTGATTTGCAACCTGTTTCAACACTTTTGGTACATAGTTGCTCAACTACTTTTGACGGAGAAGCATTATGGGTTTGGAATAAAATAAACTTCCTTATTTTTACGGCAAACTAATACCGAAAGATCCGCCGCAAAATTGGGGTTTTGCCTTTCTGGCTCACAGTCCAACCGAGGCCCGAATTATTATTAGACCTTCATAAGTCTCGGGAGAAAATGATAGTATGAGGTTAAGGTCCTTTTACTGCCTTGTCGTCCTCGTGAACAATATATTATGTGTCCTCGTTAATCTTAAGACGAGACTTAAGTCGGGTGGTACAATCAGCAACATAAGCCACTTTCAGAGAATCGAAACGTTTTGGTCTAAGACCTTTTGGCCCGACCGAATCTGCCTACTCTCGACGTGAAAGCACATCAAACCATGCAGGTTGTCGGCAACAGGTCCAGATAGTGAAAAATTGTCAGGGACAAAGTATTTTATGGTCACGACTCTCAGCAGCGAGGAGTGGAGGATGAACTTATGCTCAAATAAATAATTTTCATTCATTAATTTCATAAGTACTTCCACATCAAGGAGGGGGTCAAACCCTCAGCAGCGGTCTGAAGGAGGAAGATGTATCTATATTCAAGTAAATATTAATTTTTATAACTACTCACACAGACTCTTTTAAAAAGAACTCTACCACAGCTTTATTAAAAGCATGGACGAATTATACCTATCTAATAGTAAGTTTATCCAGTGCACGATTATAATTTTAGTACTTATGTCGTTGACTGTACGTACTGTCGGGTGGCACTGTCTAGTTAAACGTCTTGCTCTTAGCTCATGAATCTTTAGTGAGCGTTTATTCATCAAATTGCGGGTAGCAACACAGAATAATAAAAAATATTACGGTAGCACTTAGAAAATTTGTTTTTCACAAATCAAGAGAAAAAGATGGCTTTCTTTGCATTACTTTCGCTCTACAAGAGGTAAGATAGATAGAAAAATCTTTATTGTACACCTTACGAATAAAAAGAGATTTAAATATACTAATCTTATACCTTTAAACGAGAAAAGCTTGTATATAATCAGAATCTCGGAAACGGATCCAACGATTTTCATGAAATTTAGTATGCAGGGGTTTTCAGGGGCGATAAATTGATCTAGTTAGGATTAATTTTTAGAAAATCTCGTTTTATAGATTTCATCAATCAACTTCATCGATGATCAACTTACACATAAACTTATTTTAGCTATTCCAGCAGATCGTCCAGCGGCGTTGTTAGTAAGACTGAAAATTATTATTTATATTTCATAATAGCATCAGTACCTATGTTATTCGTATTAAAATATAATTTCTAAAAATTACAATTAATTTACCAAAAAAAAGACCGGTCATACCAGTTTTTGTAAAATGAGCGGTCTTATCGTACGTTGTACATTTTCCCAGCCGGCTGGACTTAAAGCGTAATCTTTACCAAAAAGAACAATGTCGCCAAAAATATTCAAATATAAATTAAGAGGAGCAAAAAACATTTTTCCAACAATTTCTCCTACATTAAAGTGACTAAATAGGTAAACTTTAAAGTCAAAAGCTCCAACGAGTTAATTAGCCCCCAGCCATCCGCAGTCGAACCCAATCAATTAATTCAGGTCAGCGCCAAGGACATTTAATTAAATTAGATCGTACACGTAGGGGCTTCTCGATTCAGATTAGGACGTAGCGTCGGAAATTACCTAGTTACTTCGATCGTAGACAGTTCAACAGATTCGCTAATCGGAAACCTTCCTGTGGGAGTTTTTTCTTTTTATTTTTGCTTTTTTTATTCGACGAGAGAGTATTTTGATATTTGCAAAAAATATAAAAGAAAAATAAATTTTTTGAACAACTTTTTTTTTATCGTGTTACTATAGTTCTTTCAAACCAAGTGTGGTGTAAGGATTTGAAGAGGCTCTTTTCTTGAGCAACTGAATTTTCAGGATGAACTGGTGAACTTATTCGTTTTTATTTATTTCAATGTCTTATCGTTCTTAAGTTCCGGGAAATAAAAGGTTATTGTTAGGCATACATAACTAACTATAAACAGCTTTTTTTTACCCATACAACCCTATCTAGCCCTAAACTCAGCAGAGCTTGTACTATGGAAACCAGATTAGCTGATATAATACTTGTATACATTACTTTTTTGTAAATACGAGAACATGCATGGAATACAATAACACCCAGACAAATAAGAAAAATCTATGATTACCCCAAATAATTGTTCTCGGTGGGGATCGAACCCACGCCCTTTTGTGCAGAAAGTAGAGCTACTACAACAACTGAGCTGTGAAGGCTGTCGAAACATAAAGTAGATAAAGAATATAATAGGCCATTTCAATAGCAGCAAGTCACGTTTAAAAAACACACTTTAGTACCAAAATCACATTATAAATCAATGTCAAAGCGTACGAGCTCTATAGAAAAGAAAATAATGCTATTAAGGAAAAAATAGTGTGGGAAACTGGAACATGCTTATTAGCTCTCTATATTCAGGCTTCACCGTGACCTAGGTCTCAAGGTGACGGAAATGTTTGCCAGATTAGGGCATGCTTCTACTGTGACATACCGCGCGATATTGGGCTGTAATATTCTGTCATAGTTTGATACAAAAAGTTATGAAGATACGAGGCCACTGACGAGAACTTATAACTAACACACTTTTTTGTCACGGGCCACTTGTGTTTTGACAGCTTGAATGGGAATTTGCCAGTTATCGATTCGATTACCACACTAACTTATATTATTCCCTATAATATATTATTATTCGCTTATTTCTGCCGTGAATCAGCATTGCTGTGTTTCGATTTGAAGGGTGAAATTCCTGTCACGAGAGGCTGAACATCTGTATACCTCAAGTTGATGGACGCAGGGAAGTGCATCGTAGAGCACGTTCCTGATGTGCGTGACCTACTATGATTTCTTATAATAGCACAAGTGGGCCATATGCTTGTTCCATCAGCTGGGTAATATAGAAAACCAAAACACTTATACAACTTCCATCTAAATCTCCAAATATCTATACAGTAAAACTATCTATCTATTCAATAACTTGGTAGGTTATTTACTCAATTATTGGTATTACGGGAAGAGAGACAATCTAGATCTAGGGATTTACTGATATATTACTAGCTAAACGTCTTGGCTTAGTGGCTTGTCTCGATAATTGGCTTCGTGTACCTAAATAAATGATTTATTTAGGCAAGGGATTTCAAAGCTGACACTGGATTATTTACTTAAAGGCACAAGTTACTTGAAATGAAAAGCGGTGTGGTGAATGGATTTAATGCTACTTTTAGGAAGTTCTTTGTTTTTGAATAAAATATGATGCTGGAAAGGTTACAACAGATTGGAGGTTTACGGGTTCCAAATATTTATAATGTTTAACTATTCTACCTAACTGAGTAAGTACTTAGCGTATACTTTACCGGACGATTGCAAAAAAGTGGTTAGGTTAGCATTTTTACATGAATCTACTTTTTCAAGCCAGGATAAAAAGATGGTGGTAGTAAGCTAGCAAGCTAGCTAGCTAACAGAACTGCTATTTGAAAATGAAGCTAGTTCTGTTTACACGAAGCTAGAACTGCTAGTTTGCTAGCATATTAAATCACTTGGTATCTTGCTATCCTAGATAAAAAAACTAACCCGGGCATATAAGACTGTTGCTCACAGCTTAGTAGTAGCTCTGCTTTCTGCGCTGTTCAATTCCTACCAAGACAAACATTCGTGTAATGAACGTTGATATTTTTTCTGCGTCTGTCTATCTTAGGTAAACGGTACATATAAAGGGAAAATGGAATATTGAATGTATACAAAAAAATAAAAGCAAGAATTGAGACCCTCCGTTTTTCTCAGTCTGTATATAAATAATAAACCAGTACCAGGAAATCCCTGGCTGTTAACATAAGACACTATCTAATCACATAGTTTCCGAGATAGGTCCGGATATTTTCCGGAATCCCTCTTGGGTTGGAGGCAAGAAGTTCCAACCCTGGAGGGATTCCGGGAAATCCCAAATTACCCCGACCTAAACAGGTATCGCAAAGGATTTTCATTGATAGATTTTAGGATTTCTCACACAATATTCGATTTAACCCGGGTCATTGTTTGGTAGAGATAAACCAGTCAAAAAATGCACTCCCCTCCACCACGTTTTCCTGACGTTGACTCACAGTAAAGTAGTTAAAAATAATCTTTGTAATATAAGTAATAAAGAATAATTTATGTACGTAAACTCATATACGTCTTTAAAACTTTGAGACACGTATGTGACACAAGGCAGATAACATCAGTCTACTACGCGCTTTCTCAATCCATCATTACTTATTGCATCAGTTCATGGGGGGGTTGCCCGAAATCGACACTAATTACACTAGAAAGGGCTCAAAGAGCTCTTTTAAAAGTAATGCTGTTTAAGCCTTACCGCTACGCAACCACTGAACTTTATAAAGAAATACCTATCTTGTCCGTTAGGCAGTGTTTTATAAAAGCTATTCTCCTCGAACAGCACAAAATCCCAGGATCATATTGTGGTCGAAATTTGCGAAGACAGGACTTTGTTTACTATAAAATTCCATGCAATACCACATTTGCACAAAACTTTGCAGAATTTCTCGGACCCTTTTTATATAATAAAATTAGCAAATATTGTGAAATACGCTCGAGTACAACCTATACATGCAAGAAAATTATTACGCAATACCTAAAAACTATGAATTATGCTGATACAGAAACCTTCATCAAACACATAAAATAGATAATATACCTACGTGTGGTCATTCTGACCTAATTCTATTAGCATAGTAGATAAATAAATAGTAAACAATAAATAAAAATAAATAAATAAAAACAAAAAATTGAATATATTCATTATAACTATTATAATATTGCTTACTCTGTACACTGCAATACCCATTTTATATAAACTCACACACACACCTTACACACCAATTTATACATAACACACCCACACTCAATTCACAATCAATCTGTATTCATCTCTTACTTTTTCAATCTTACACTCAACATCAATACATTATGGTGATTTTGATTTATAAAATAAGAACATTAACAAATATCAAAAATTAAAATAATATATAGGTAATTTAGGAACCCTAGTACCTATTTACTTATTATTTTACACCTAAGTACCTCTACTATTTAAGTTACCCATTAAGATCCACCAAAATAGGTTTTATTTGCTCAATTATGTACAGGAGTACCTACATACATACCTACTATGAGTAGATAATTTAGACAGTTGTCTGTCCGATTACGTTAGGTATTCGGATTGATATTATGTGCTAACTAATATGTATGAAACCCAGTTCTTTTGGTTTTATCTGTAATTTTTGCTTATACTGTGCAACATAATTAGAGTCAAGGTCAAGCTACGGCAACTGGCTGCGTGCGAGGAAGACGCGTACTACCCTCCGAGATACAGTTTTTTAAACTAGTTCGGAGTGTATTGCAAATCGGAATCTAACACAAACCACCACTTTTGCTTAATGTATCTTTAGATTTATTTTTAGATGCTAGTATACCTACTCTCATAATATTATTAAACATTCACCTAAAAAATCTAAAATTGTTAGCTATTGTTATTAGTAAATAACTAGTTATTAGATTAAGTATTTTTAAGTTTTAGTTAAGTTTCAAAGTGGTACTGGAATAAATAAATAAATTAAATTAAATTAAATTAAATTAATTAAATTAAATTAAATTAAATTAAATTAAATAAATTTACTTTGACTGACTGGAGTAGCGGGACGTGCATTTTAAGCTTGGACAACGTTATTTGTTACTAGCGGCCGCCCGCGGCTTCGTCCGCCCCGTTTTCGTTACACCCTGTTCCCGTTTTACTCAGGATAAAAAGCCTCCTGTCCATTTGATCCTTAAATTGCCACTACTTATGCAAAAAATCATGTCAATCCTTTGATATATGAAAAATTAAAACAAATCCTATATGAAAAATTTAGACAATTCTATCACACGGGAACCATACATTTTACCGGAATAAAAAGTAGCTTATATGCTATTTTAGACTATAATCTATCACTGTGCCAACAAACATCAATTCATCCAAACTTTCACATTTTATAATATTAATGGGATTTTGGAAATCAATAGCCACATGACCCATTCTTCAGTAATTCTTGGAACCTTTATTTAAACAACTAGCTTGTACACGTGGCTTCATTTGATTGGTACGCAGACGATAGCAAGTAAGAAGAAAGAAAAGAAAGAAAGAAAATTTATTTATTTGACATAACACAGGTACCTACACAGAACGGAACATTACTTACTAAAACAACTTAAGTAGTAAGGATTGATTCATTCTGGCTCACTCAAAAAAGTGTGTGGCGAACGACGGACCTACCATGGCGCCGACTAAAAAAAAAAAAAAAAAAAAAAAGTTTGGAGTCTTTTTGTATGTTTTGGCACACGCCCAATCGATTGAGCTAACCCATTTTAACGCATCTCTTTCCATTCAAAAGTTACAAAGCCACTTGTATACTCAATAAATGAACAATAGCCTTATAATGAGGGTTGAGCCATTGTGTCCGGCTTGCGCCGCAGGTAGTAGAGTAGGCGCAGTCCCTAATGCATGTTCACTTCATTTAGGTATTTAATTGAGAACTTATGATAATATGATAATCAATATTTATTATTAGCAATACACCAATATATTTTTATTTTATATGTATATTATTTAATATTGTACGGCCCCCCACGATGCATATAATATGAAATTGTTATTTAATAAGTATGAATTATTTAACTATTATCAATTATTTTTATTATTTAAATAAACTAACCTAACACCTTAACTGTGATGCACTGTTCGACGCCTGATTAACCAGCAGTGGGCATTAATTATAAGCTGTGGATGATGTAATTGCAAATAAAATTTTCTAGAATTCTAATTAATATACTGTTGATATTAATAAGGACCAATCGTTTCTCCCCCGTCCGGGAAATCTGAATGTAATTTTTTTATCGGTCGGTGATCTGAACTTTGTTTTCTACCTTTACCTACAGGCGGAAAACTTATTATGTTTTCTAGGCCATTGTTTTTTTAAAATATAGTTTGTATTTTATTCATATGATGTTTCTTATTAATGGTTTATGTATTTTTTACTAAAGACTATTTGCTAGCAGGTTGGAACTAAGTCCTAGCTTCACGAATGACTAATCGACTTACTAAATATTGGATGGTTGTTTATCTCAAATTTGGCAGACAATAATTTTATATAAACATGTGTCAACTATTCGATTGGTAAATTAGTCTTGCGGGAAAGTGTAAGTTGTATAATCCTGTCTTCTTTTATGATAGTATTTTAAAAGCTTACAAAAGTTATAAAGTCATGACACGAAAAAAAAAACTAAATTAAATTTTTGCACCAATTTATAGCAACGCCAGTTGACCCTTTACTTTGCAATAATCCCGCATTGTAGACAAAACAAACATTACAAGTAAAACGTAACAAAAACTAAAGGAAAACCCGTCAGAAACCTTTTACTGGATATGTAAAATATTAAAGGATTCATCTATCCACATGTCCGCAATACAAAGGCGAGTATGAAGTGCACTGCACAAACTGTTACGACAACTAACCAAACACATCAAAACAACGGGCACATTTGATTAAAATAAATAAAAGAAGCGATATGACGAGAGCCGAACGTGTCAGTTTGCCCCCCTTGTGCGCGCTTGCTCACTCCCGCTCGGCAAATATTCAAACCAATGTAACCCGAAAATTAAAATGTTCCACGGCACGATCAACAAAGTGATACATTCTCACGATAATAAATAATTGCATACAATAACTCAGGTAATCGTGTATGCAGTAATACATCACATAAAAGCTAGCAGTGCATGTCGTAAATATCTAGAGATACGCACGTCGAATACGGGAAAGACGCAACACTCTAAAATGGCAAATCTATTCTAAGCGGGAGCTAGAAAAGTCAAGTTACAAATCGTATCGAAAATCTTAGACAGTGTTGGCGGTGCTCCAATCGAGAAGTGATCATAACTGTCAATAGTTTGCGAGCAATAATATGCATTTAAATCCTTCCTCATTAAAAAAAATAAAAGAAACTGAAGCAATCTCGGTTGTTTTAAAAGTGTTAAATTAGAAATCCCGGGCGGACTGGTAGACTAGGGGTGGTTCTAATCTAATTATGACGATTCACCGAGTTACCATTTAAGTCTCAGCCATTTCTTTTAATAACTTTGCATTTGAAAGCCTAAGCTCTCTGGCCTCACTAACTTGAATCTTGAATCACTTGAATAAGAACGTCAATTCGCAAAAAAATCAGATTAAACTTGACTAATTCCACCCAACTTTTGGTGCAAGCGGGGCTAAAATAACTTTTTAATTAAAGATTATCAGACTGAAACGTCAGCAATTTAGCGCGGTGCCAGAGATGACGGGCGACTTAATAATTTCGATATGGCCCTGGTTGACGCGCCATCAACGAACACGTTTTATTGGTAATTATGGCGAGTAGTAAAACCTAACTTTGCGGCAAAGCGCTCTACTCGAGAGAATGCACGGTCCTAGAGTTTGTAGTCGTGAAATGTATTCTAGTTTAAACCAGACGGGGGTACCTACTCCTGAACGTAGTTAAGTGATATGGCTCTCGATAGACTGCGTTGCGGTGCAACTGACTTAACGCGAGTACGCAGGCCCAACCCTAGATTCATGTGCCAATTTTAACACCCAAACTATTGAGACTTCATTACGAATTACAAATTACCACTAGAAACTGCTATTTTCCTTCCTTCTCCGGATATATTAGTCTTAGTTTGTTCAGCGGAAAGCTGGTATGTCATATCACAGGGTAATCCTAGTTTGGGTATCAATGTTATCTCACCAGGAAATTTCCATTATAAGCTGCAACCTAACTGTATAATAAATGTTACTGTAATGTTTGTTACTGTCCAATAAATTTTATTTTATTTAATATAGTGCGGATTGAAGATTATAAAGTCTCGTAGGCGGCACCTTTGTTTAGTTTCACAAAGTGTGAAAACATACGACAATTTAAACAATTTATTCAAACAGTCGCAGTCGTAAACTAGAGATTCGCATTTTTTGGTGTAGCAAGTCAGTGCAACGCTACCCGTATATTTACAGCGCTGTCGAGTTGTCAAGTTGCGCGGCAATATTTGGTAGACATTAACATACAATTTCATATTCATATCAGAATAAGGTGGCGCGGGTAGCACTCGATGCCGCGACATTGTGGACCTACCCGCGACCGTCGCTTGACACCCAGACATTGAGTCAACACTTTCCAGTATTTTTTTCCGAGAACGATATCTACTGCAGACGGTGAGGTAACAAGAGAAGAGAAAAAAACAACATCACCAAGATGGAATAATATCACGAATGCTAAGTAGATAAAACAGCATTTTTCACTTAATTTTTTACAATTCAATTTTGTTTACTCGATTTAATTTATGAATAAGTAACTAACGAGTTCGCATATTGATATGAGGTTTTAACAGCGACAAATATATTTGTATAGCTTTGTGCATAGCTACAATGAATTGGAAATTAAAAGATATACATTTCGTTGAAAACAAAACAATGTTTCCATTCGATTTATTTATCGCGATTGAATGTAACAATAACTCGCGCATTGCTGATGCGAAAAAGACAAACGCAAGATAAAACAATGCAAGTTATATTGAATAAAAACTTTACTCTTGCATACTAATGCTTAAATTTGTATTCGACTGAGTTTGCTTGACTTTTCATTAAGTTTCTCGTTTCGTCGGGCGGAGATGAAAATCAAAGAAATCATTAAGTCTGATTATGCTTCGTACAACTTTTAGAGCGCGTGTTTTGTTTGTTTCCAATTTAGAGTTAAAATGCTAGTCTCACCATTTCATTCAGAAACTAAGCACTTAACTAAAAACTAAAATTAAAACTACGTTTTAATTTCAGCTAAAATCTTAACATTTTTGCAACGTCTCAAGAAAAACTGTATTCAAGACGGAGCAAAAATAAACTGCTCACAATACAACAGTCAATGTGACAGAAGGCTGACGACGACGCGAAGCCTTACAAGAGTGCACTTTAGTTAGGCAAAGACAGGTACTCGGCATGCATTAGGCGAATCAAAAAGTTTCCTTACGGCTCTTCATTTGTTTGTGAATGTGAAAACGAAAAGCAAGTGGGAGTTGAAATCAAACATTTGTGAGCATGGCAGCTTCAAAGGACGCTAAATGAACACACTCAAAGTATAGGCATTTGTAGCTATGAGCACCTAATAAGTTGCAGCGCCGTGAGCAGGTAATCGAGGCGATCGGTGCAGAAATGTTTTCATATGATGCGCATCCGACTGGAAATTCACATTGCCATACTGTCTATAACCGCTTGACAATGCTGGTGATTGAAATTGAGGGAGAGGTCACATGCTGAAATATCCAAGAGGAAAGAGCATAACACAATATGCCGAGTGCTTTACGGTTCTTTGTGACAAAGCGTAGTTTGATTTAGAAAATAATTTTGTGAGAATTACTTCGCCAGAGCATGCATGATGCAAGTTGGAAACAAACTCAGGAATATTTAATTTAAGCAGTGAGGCACATAATTATATTTTGGAATATTACCGCTTCAAGATTGAAATTGTTGAGATTGTGTAACAATTACATACAAATAGTAAATTGAAATACCAAAAGTTTTACTCTAAAATTGAAGCAATAAAGCTAAACAATATATTTATGAAACAACTTTACTACAAATACATTAAACAGAAATGGAATAAAGTAGACGTGACATTGATACACTAGACGGATTTTATCGGTGGGATTAAACCGAAACTAAAACTTTTAACACTTGCTTTTCGTTTTTACATTCACAAACAAATGAAGAGCCGTAAGGAAACTTTTTGATTCGCCTAATGCATGCCGAGTACCTGTCTTTGCCTAACTAAAGTGCACTCTTGTAAGGCTTCGCGTCATCGTCAGCCTTCTGTCACATTGACTGTTGTATTGTGAGCAGTTTATTTTTGCTCCGTCTTGAATACAGTTTTTCTTGAGACGTTGCAAAAATGTTAAGATTTTAGCTGAAATTAAAACGTAGTTTTAATTTTAGTTTTTAGTTAAGTGCTTAGTTTCTGAATGAAATGGTGAGACTAGCATTTTAACTCTAAATTGGAAACAAACAAAACACGCGCTCTAAAAGTTGTACGAAGCATAATCAGACTTAATGATTTCTTTGATTTTCATCTCCGCCCGACGAAACGAGAAACTTAATGAAAAGTCAAGCAAACTCAGTCGAATACAAATTTAAGCATTAGTATGCAAGAGTAAAGTTTTTATTCAATATAACTTGCATTGTTTTATCTTGCGTTTGTCTTTTTCGCATCAGCAATGCGCGAGTTATTGTTACATTCAATCGCGATAAATAAATCGAATGGAAACATTGTTTTGTTTTCAACGAAATGTATATCTTTTAATTTCCAATTCATTGTAGCTATGCACAAAGCTATACAAATATATTTGTCGCTGTTAAAACCTCATATCAATATGCGAACTCGTTAGTTACTTATTCATAAATTAAATCGAGTAAACAAAATTGAATTGTAAAAAATTAAGTGAAAAATGCTGTTTTATCTATAGTTCATAGTTCATAGTTATAGTTCATAGTTTATTTATTGATAACAAATTCGTTACAGGTCAAAGGTAAAGTAAAAATAAATAATACATTGTATAATAAGTAAGTACATATCTATAACTATTGAAAACAATAATTATTAACAATTCTACTTAGCATTCGTGATATTATTCCATCTTGGTGATGTTGTTTTTTTCTCTTCTCTTGTTACCTCACCGTCTGCAGTAGATATCGTTCTCGGAAAAAAATACTGGAAAGTGTTGACTCAATGTCTGGGTGTCAAGCGACGGTCGCGGGTAGGTCCACAATGTCGCGGCATCGAGTGCTACCCGCGCCACCTTATTCTGATATGAATATGAAATTGTATGTTAATGTCTACCAAATATTGCCGCGCAACTTGACAACTCGACAGCGCTGTAAATATACGGGTAGCGTTGCACTGACTTGCTACACCAAAAAATGCGAATCTCTAGTTTACGACTGCGACTGTTTGAATAAATTGTTTAAATTGTCGTATGTTTTCATACTTTGTGAAACTAAACAAAGGTGCCGCCTACGAGACTTTATAATCTTCAATCCGCACTATATTAAATAAAATAAAATTTATTGGACAGTAACAAACATTACAGTAACATTTATTATACAGTTAGGTTGCAGCTTATAATGGAAATTTCCTGGTGAGATAACATTGATACCCAAACTAGGATTACCCTGTGATATGACATACCAGCTTTCCGCTGAACAAACTAAGACTAATATATCCGGAGAAGGAAGGAAAATAGCAGTTTCTAGTGGTAATTTGTAATTCGTAATGAAGTCTCAATAGTTTGGGTGTTAAAATTGGCACATGAATCTAGGGTTGGGCCTGCGTACTCGCGTTAAGTCAGTTGCACCGCAACGCAGTCTATCGAGAGCCATATCACTTAACTACGTTCAGGAGTAGGTACCCCCGTCTGGTTTAAACTAGAATACATTTCACGACTACAAACTCTAGGACCGTGCATTCTCTCGAGTAGAGCGCTTTGCCGCAAAGTTAGGTTTTACTACTCGCCATAATTACCAATAAAACGTGTTCGTTGATGGCGCGTCAACCAGGGCCATATCGAAATTATTAAGTCGCCCGTCATCTCTGGCACCGCGCTAAATTGCTGACGTTTCAGTCTGATAATCTTTAATTAAAAAGTTATTTTAGCCCCGCTTGCACCAAAAGTTGGGTGGAATTAGTCAAGTTTAATCTGATTTTTTTGCGAATTGACGTTCTTATTCAAGTGATTCAAGATTCAAGTTAGTGAGGCCAGAGAGCTTAGGCTTTCAAATGCAAAGTTATTAAAAGAAATGGCTGAGACTTAAATGGTAACTCGGTGAATCGTCATAATTAGATTAGAACCACCCCTAGTCTACCAGTCCGCCCGGGATTTCTAATTTAACACTTTTAAAACAACCGAGATTGCTTCAGTTTCTTTTATTTTTTTTAATGAGGAAGGATTTAAATGCATATTATTGCTCGCAAACTATTGACAGTTATGATCACTTCTCGATTGGAGCACCGCCAACACTGTCTAAGATTTTCGATACGATTTGTAACTTGACTTTTCTAGCTCCCGCTTAGAATAGATTTGCCATTTTAGAGTGTTGCGTCTTTCCCGTATTCGACGTGCGTATCTCTAGATATTTACGACATGCACTGCTAGCTTTTATGTGATGTATTACTGCATACACGATTACCTGAGTTATTGTATGCAATTATTTATTATCGTGAGAATGTATCACTTTGTTGATCGTGCCGTGGAACATTTTAATTTTCGGGTTACATTGGTTTGAATATTTGCCGAGCGGGAGTGAGCAAGCGCGCACAAGGGGGGCAAACTGACACGTTCGGCTCTCGTCATATCGCTTCTTTTATTTATTTTAATCAAATGTGCCCGTTGTTTTGATGTGTTTGGTTAGTTGTCGTAACAGTTTGTGCAGTGCACTTCATACTCGCCTTTGTATTGCGGACATGTGGATAGATGAATCCTTTAATATTTTACATATCCAGTAAAAGGTTTCTGACGGGTTTTCCTTTAGTTTTTGTTACGTTTTACTTGTAATGTTTGTTTTGTCTACAATGCGGGATTATTGCAAAGTAAAGGGTCAACTGGCGTTGCTATAAATTGGTGCAAAAATTTAATTTAGTTTTTTTTTTCGTGTCATGACTTTATAACTTTTGTAAGCTTTTAAAATACTATCATAAAAGAAGACAGGATTATACAACTTACACTTTCCCGCAAGACTAATTTACCAATCGAATAGTTGACACATGTTTATATAAAATTATTGTCTGCCAAATTTGAGATAAACAACCATCCAATATTTAGTAAGTCGATTAGTCATTCGTGAAGCTAGGACTTAGTTCCAACCTGCTAGCAAATAGTCTTTAGTAAAAAATACATAAACCATTAATAAGAAACATCATATGAATAAAATACAAACTATATTTTAAAAAAACAATGGCCTAGAAAACATAATAAGTTTTCCGCCTGTAGGTAAAGGTAGAAAACAAAGTTCAGATCACCGACCGATAAAAAAATTACATTCAGATTTCCCGGACGGGGGAGAAACGATTGGTCCTTATTAATATCAACAGTATATTAATTAGAATTCTAGAAAATTTTATTTGCAATTACATCATCCACAGCTTATAATTAATGCCCACTGCTGGTTAATCAGGCGTCGAACAGTGCATCACAGTTAAGGTGTTAGGTTAGTTTATTTAAATAATAAAAATAATTGATAATAGTTAAATAATTCATACTTATTAAATAACAATTTCATATTATATGCATCGTGGGGGGCCGTACAATATTAAATAATATACATATAAAATAAAAATATATTGGTGTATTGCTAATAATAAATATTGATTATCATATTATCATAAGTTCTCAATTAAATACCTAAATGAAGTGAACATGCATTACACTAATTTAATTCACACGAATTATTTTCGTCAACGGTTAGGGACTGCGCTTATCTCTACTACCTGCGGCGCAAGCCGGACACAATGGCTCAACCCTCATTATAAGGCTATTGTTCATTTATTGAGTATACAAGTGGCTTTGTAACTTTTGAATGGAAAGAGATGCGTTAAAATGGGTTAGCTCAATCGATTGGGCGTGTGGCAAAACATACAAAAAGACTCCAAACTTTTTTTTTTTTTTTTTTTTTTTTAGTCGGCGCCATGGTAGGTCCGTCGTTCCGCACACTTTTTTCAGTGAGCCAGAATGAATCAATCCCTACTACTAACTTACCTAGCACAAAATAAAAGAAAGAAAAAAAAATACAAAAATATTTATTCTAGAAACAGTTTTACAAAAATCCAGATATACAATGGACCCCGCACTATTAGGACTAGCCTGTATTGCGGGAGACGTATAAGAGACAAAAACACAGACAGAGAAAAAACAACTACACTACTAACAAGTAGCAGTAAAATGAGAAGATACTAGGGGAAGGTGAGGTATAATGATCCCCTTAAGGGATAAACTTAACTGTGGCTAAAGTTGAAGGCAAAATCGCAAGAGTTCTATTGTTGGAGGTAGTGAATTTACTTAACTTTGTAAATGCATACCTATTTTTTATTATATGTATGTAGTTTTTTTGTATTAGAGGTTTTTGTTAAAGTTTAGTAAAGGATCATTTTATACACACCTATGTGGAAAATGATCCCTGGGGTAAGGGCCACCTGTTTTCGGCCTGTTTGTGCAAACACTCTCGAGTTTTTTGTTGGGACAGTACATAAACTCGTCTCGTCAACATTAAATATCCGATGGGGTGGAAAATAAAGTTTTTCTTGCACGTTTTTCAAAGTTGAAAAAAAATATCCACCACAGGCTTATTAAAAGCTCGCGCTCGAGCAGAAGACGTCGATTCTGGGGCACGCATCGTAACGTCCGGATGTCTACGTCTGAATCCACGAACCATTAAAGTCCAGCTTTTCCTTTTGCTTTAGAAATGGGATCATTTTAAACACACAGAAAGGGATCATTTCGCCTCAAAAACCAAATTCCAAGATATCGATCAAAACATAACCTTCAAATACCGCGTGCGGTGTTCGAACATTGCTTAAATATTAGCTAACTGCTATTAATACCCGCAAATAAAACAACATTTCAATAAACACGAACATGTAAAAAGTAATGAAAATCCAAAAATAGGCTTACCTTAGATCAGAGCCACACTTTTTGATTATTTTTTAATAAAATCACGCCAGACGCTCGCACTGCCATGACACTTGGAGAGGCAACTGGCAGGGGTGCGGGGAACATGTTTCATGCGCATTTGGATAGATAGCACTAGTTGTCTCTGATTCACGGTGGGGGATCATTTGACCTACAGGGATCGTATTACCTCACCTTCCCCTACATTATCTTTTTTTTGCCATAGCTGGCTGACGAGCAGATATTATTATAGTCTAGGGGTGTTATTAATAATCCTGGCGCAACGCTGGAGTAGTTAAATCGTGTTTTGTCTCTTGCATTGACATGCAATTGTCAACTCGAACAAATGTGACAAAACACGATTTAACTACTCCAGCTTTGCGCCAGGATTATTAATAACACCATAGTTGATTAAAAACTCTCATTGCTATTCCGACTTGGGCAGCAACCCAACGTTTATGTTTTTCACATTATTATTCACTTTCCAATAAAAAAGTAAGCCCCTATCTACTACCAATTCGTATTTACAAAAACCGTTATTTATGGAGCCCCCGACAGCCACAAAACAATACCTTTGCAAATAGCGACGGGCTTTTATTGTTTCTCCATTTATATGATGTTTTTATATCCCAACCGAAATAAAATAATGTTAGAGCGCAAAGTAGGTCAAGTTTGTGTTCAGTGAAATCGCAAAAGTTAATTTTGTCGCAATAGATTTTTCCTTCGTCCCTACGTACGAACGTGCGCCAATTTCAAGGTGTTTGCATGCAAAACTCACCCTTAAGTAGCTAATTATAAAGCTTCGATCCCTTAAAATAAGTTAAGTCTTATTACTCTGGACAGAGTTGTAATCGTTGCTATTATCGTAACTTTTGTTTCTATTCAATTTTAAGAGCGTCCTAAGTTAGGCTGTTATTGCTTTACTTATTTTCCGGTTTTCGGCAGTAAAAAAACTTTACCAAGATCAGCAACAACGGGGTATTTCTGATGTAAAGAATAAAAGTTAGTTTTATGGTGAAAGTTTTTTCACTGACTATGTAAGCCGTTAGAAAGACGTAATCTTCTTGTTGCGTCACTAGTTTTTTTTGTACCAATGAAAGGTTTTAAGGCGCTTAAAGATTAATATGATAGTAACATTACATATAACTTCAAAGGGGATACATCTAATTAAGAAGGAAAACTCCCCACGCGCAAGCGAAATGTTTAGCAACATCCAAACTTTGATTGTAAGATTCAAGTTGTTCCGAATTTCGGAAGTGCCAAAGAGCAAGTTTGTGGTGCTATTTAATTAAAACAAAATGTTAGTACACATAAACAAGCACATTAAAATAAGTGGGATAACGAGATATGTTTTTTGCTTGTTTTTTCTTCGTGGCATGGAGATGGGAAAAAAGCATGGCTTCGTCCTTGGCCTAGGCATTGAGTAGGCCCTAGGGGGCAATTCTACTACCTGATTTTTCGATTGATTGTAATCTATTGAAGATTTTATTAGTTGTGTGCCTCCTGATCCTTTCAGCTTAGTCACTTTATCTGTGGTAAAGTCACACGAGGTCTCTATGAATTCAAGTTGTCCTCGTATGTATTTATGTAGGTATCTATTAAGATTCACACCTCGTCATTCGACTGACCGCTTTAGAATCAGCTCATTAGGCAAGTGACGTGGAAACCAGTGGCATGTGTCATATGGTGATACGATGATTCACGTTGCTTATGAGTTATGACTCGCTACTTCTAGGCATACCTACCTTCATGTTTTCTTTGAATTAATTGTTGCCCTTCCTTTAAATGTGTTCTAAAACATCTGTGTTATTGTTTTTGAAATTCTCCAGCAACACACTTCTGTATTTTTGGCAGTTTTGAAACGTGTGTCCTCCTAACATACACACAGGCCATGCATGCGTATGCATGCCTGTGTGTATGCTCCTTTTGCGTAAATGTAATTGTCTGTCGGATTGTTTAAGTTCTATTTTTTTATAATAAACTTTATTATTATCTATACTTATATTATATAGAGGAAAGATGTGTATTTTTGGGTTTTGGTATGTTTGTAATCACTCTCAAAAACTACTGTGCCGATTTCAAAAATTCTTTCAACATTCACCCTGAGTAGCATTAAGCTATATTTATTTGTTTGAATAATAAATGTCCACCCGTGCGAAGCCGGGACAGGCCGCTAGTCAATAAAGAAAGCTTCATACCTTTCAACCTATAAGGAAAATTTAACGGAATTATGTCGTTTAACCTTTACTTTCTGTCATAACTTTAACGAGTCAATAAATTGACCCTTAGATACTTTGGTTGAGCCGTTAGTAAGCTGTTTATACCGAAATTAAGCAGGGTCACACTATAAAAGTTATTTCTGAAACTTACCTACTTGCAAGGGTTGTTTTAGATCAACATAGTTTAGTATTGATTGAAGTAAACAATTCATCACTCACAAAGGTATTAGCTGGTGTTTGCGTTCACAAAATACTATTAAAATAAGGCTATTAAGTAACTACACTAATTCTTGAGAATAAATCATTTTTATCGTCGTCGTTTGGTCATTAGACAGAACTTTGGACAACTCCATAAAGTGAAACTGAATACCATTCAACTCTATCCCTTTCACAATAGAGTACATTTCAGAATGACGCTTCAGAGGTATAAATTGAAGCATCTCCCGTAAAATGTTAATGAGGTTTTGCTTCGCGACAGATTAGAACTTGTTAATCTTCTCTTTTTAGGAATAATTGCTTGAGCAATAATGTTTTTTTGACAGACTGTTTAACATAAAATGACTGATTAATATATCCTTTTCCAGATAAACGATGCTTTTGTCGACGTAATAGCCACCAGTTAGCAGCTGCCACCATATTCAAATTCAAAATGTATTTTTAGGGTTCCGTAGCCAAATGGCAAAAACGGAACCCTTATAGATTCGTCATGTCTGTCTGTCTGTCTGTCTGTCTGTCTGTCTGTCTGTCTGTCTGTCCGTCCGTATGTCACAGCCATTTTTCTCCGAAACCGTAAGAGCTAGACTGATGAAACTTGGCGAGTAGATGTATTCTGTGAACCGTATTAAGATTTTGATATAAAAATAAAAAAAAAACTATAAATTTCGGGGGTCCCCATACTTGAAACTGAAACTCAAAAATTTTTTTTTCATCGAACCCATACGTGTGGGGTATCTATGAATAGGTCTTCAAAAATGATGTTGAGGTTTCTAATATCGTTTTTTTCTAAACTGAATAGTTTGCGCGAGAGACACTTCCAAAGTGGAAAAAAGTTGGTCCCCCCCCCTCTAACTTCTAAAGTAAGAGATTGATAATACAAAAAAAAATATATGTTGTACATTACTATGTAAACTTCCAACGATATTTGGTTTGAACGAGATCTAGTCAGTAGTTTTTTTTTATACGTCATAAACCGTAAACCGCAATTTACCTTTCGACAAACTACAAGAACCTTATTATGTTACATCAAGTAACATATATAAAGGTTCTTGTAGTTCGTCGTGCTACGGAACCCTTCATGGGCGAGTCCGACTCGCACTTGGCTGCTTTTTTTCATTTGGATCACAAGGATCGCTATGAAACGGCTTAAAGCTAGGTGAGTCTAGGTACCAGTTCCAAGCGACCAAGCAATAAGAACAGGGAACAAGCTACAGCCATATATATTGTTTTATAAAACTATAGGAACTCTCGCGATCGTAGCGCACAACGCTGCGGTATGCAGCATGCGGCGGCGGACACATAATCTTATGAAAAACGTCTAGAATGGTCTCTTGTTCCGTGTCGCAGTTTGCGTCAGCGGCGAAGTGCAATCGTGTGGCTGCGTCAAGCCGTATACCGCAGCGTTGTGCGTTACGATCGCGAGACCAAAGCTTTAGCAAACTAAGCCAATATACATATTATTTTTATACCATAGTAAGATGATTCGCTTTGATATCAGTATAATGTATTGTACTGTTGTCAATTTGCATGCAGTACGAAACGCATTTGAAATCCAAGGCCGATCCCCCTTACCAAGGTTCAATCAAAGCACAGGCTGTGATTATTAGCTCAAGGATAGGTCAGCTGTCGTACCATATTTCGATTACCGGCAGTTCACGGTCGTCGCCGAAGCTTCTAGAATGCGCAAGAAGCCTTTACGTCATAAGTCAGCTCTAAAAAACGATATACCTGCTTATACGAGTAGAACAGATGTTGCACATGCAACAGATGAAGATAAACAAAGACTTTATGTGCTGGATGGCACGAAGAACGTTGTTGGATTCATCACTCTTTTGACTCGAATGGTCTTGCGGACCAATACTGCATGGACCTACTGAATGCGAATTCATGGAATTAAATATGCAAACAAAGCCCAATGCCCATGACAACGTGATTTTCAACAGACAATGTCAATTGGTCAGATTGATTCCGACGGCATCAGTAATTGAATGAAGCTCGATTCTTGGATGCACTGAGTAACAATATAGTTATAAATAATCTGGAATGGAAAAACCAAGGATGATAGAAAATTGACAATAATATCAAGGACTCATCAATATAGCTACAGAAGATTTTAATCACAAAACGTGATAAATAGCGTTACACATCTAAGCCTCCAGACATAAAACGGTATTATGACTCTTTCTTACGCTTTTCAGTTTTAGAAAAGACTGAAACGAAGCAAGGTTTTTAATTCTCAAAAAAACCGTTGATCTAATATAATAATCGAATATAATTATCTATGTCGTCACTGACCACACATTACACCTAATAATGTTCAAACTAATAATGTTAATGTACCTACCGAAGATGTATTGTTATTATTATTATTATTATGAACAATTGATTTGATTGGTTGATTAATAAAACGAGCCGGTATGACCGAGCTTCGCTCGGGTTTAAAAAAAAATTGTATTATTATTTGCCAATAGATGTCAGGAAGAGTCGTATCTTTATTGGCTTATTTTGAATTAACAACGCCTTCTAGCTTGCAGTTAGTTGCTCACAATCGCCAATAGATGACAGGAACAGTCGTATATTGAGTTTATGTTTGATTATTGCAAAACACCAACTTCTCGTCATTTTCTAAAAATGAATCCTAGCTAGATCGATTTATCGCCCCCGAAAACCCTTGTATAGTAAATTTCGTGAAAATTGTTGGCTCAGTTTCCGAGATCCTAAATATATATACAAGATATATATTTAGGATCTCGGAAACTGAGCCAACAATTTCGATCTTCATTTGCAATACGTATTTATTATATTATATCTTATAAGATATAATATAATAAATACGTATTGCAAATGAAGATCGAACAATATTAGACTTAGGTACTTTAATTTGTGATAATATAATGCTGAATATTGACCAACTATTCTCAAAGACAGTGTGTATAAAACCAAGGTTTCCTCACAATTATATCACAGGGATGAGCTCACGAAGGGCAATTTCCTATCGATTTAAAAGGCTCCCGTCAACCAGAGCCAATCTTCCGTCGTGTCAAGGTCCCATTTGATCAGATTGTCCCCGAGGCTGGAAATTGATTGATACGATCGCTGCAGCAGATCGATTATTAGCAGCATTTTAGTATGTATGTGCAGTGCAAGCACATACATACTAAAATGCTGCTGATAATTTTTAATTGAAACAAATTCTGATGTGTAATGTTGTGATTGATAGACATCAAAACTAAAAGAATTTCAAGAAAAGAGATACCTACCCTACAGGTAGGAGTAAGATGGGTTAAGAAGATGTATTTTTTTGTCATCGTATGATTATAATATTATGTGGGCCAATGAGGGACGTCGCGGTAGATCACGCAGGTGATGGCGGGACGAGCTGGATGCCTTTGAGAGGGACTGGCAACTGGTGGCACAACGGACGACGGAGGGGGGGAGGGGGGGGGGACAACGAAGGGTGGGGGGAGGCCTTCGCCCAACAATGGGATGATTCGGGCTAATAGTAATAATGATTATAAAATCAAGTCCTTAAATGATTATCAATTTTATATTCAAAATGTTTATGGAGGTTTTAAATCACATGCAAATTAATTTAAAAGCATTACAGTTTTATGTAAGAACCTACCTACAATAATACTTCTAACCACTGAAAATCTAAAAACCTCGGTAAAAGTTCAGACAGTCCCTGAAGAGATTGGAATACAAAATTCATGAAAAGAAAGCGGGGGCTCATAAGCGAAGCAATAAATAAGCCCGAAAGAGCTCGAAGATTTTAAACCGAACTTCTTAAGGCTTTTTAATACCCAAGAATACGTGTTTCGAAATAAGTAAAAATGGGTTGTGACAACTTAAATAGGATGAATATAAAACACCTGCGTCTGATTATAGAGCGCTGGTGGGTTAGTGGTAGCAACCCCGCCTTCCGATTCTAAGATCGTGGGTTCAAATGCAGTCATGTACCAATTAGTTTTTTTGCCCAAAAAAAATTATACACTATGCCAGTGCTCTCAAACGATGAAGGAAAACATCGTGAGGACACCGGCATATCGTAGAACCTAAAAAAAGTTCAAAAATATGTGTCAAGCGCATGAAAGGAGCCTCATAGGCGAACTTAAAATCCTTTCACCACACTTGGTTCAAAGAATCAGTGACACGATAGGAAGATGAAGTCTTAATATTTTAATATTTATGCTGTAAAATTTGTATAAAACGCGTCGATAGTACCTAGCCAATGTAGGTATTTATGTTGTTATTTATTACACGACGGTTATTATGTTTTCCCAGCTAACTTAAATGTATATTTAATCGAACGGCAAATTAATAACATGAGCTGTCATTTTTGCACATACAAAGATATTACATAGTCGGAATACAATAGGTTTTCGTACTGTAAACACTTGTAGTAACTACGTGAAGCAAGAAAAATACATGTCATTATAATGAACAATCCGTGGTCATGGTGCATGCAAATGTGCCGAAATAGATAGATAGATTAACTGTTTATTGTACAAAAGGAAATACAGAAACTATTACAAAATAATGAGTACAATGGGCGGCCTTATCGCTAAGAGCGATCTCTTCCAGACAACCTTTGGATGGAAAGGATAGATAAAATTCGGATAGACGGCGGTGCACAAAAAGTTTTTTAAGTAGATAATCTAAATATATAAAACTCTTACGTTACTGACTGACTGACTGACAATCAACGCTCAGCCTAAACCGTAAGTCCTAAAAGCATCAAACTTGGAGGGTATGTTTCTTTTATAGCATAAGGGTACACTAAGGAAGAAAATTGGAAAATGATTTTTCCCTGAACGGAGAAAGAGGAAAAACTTTTAAAAGAAAAATCAACGGGGCGTAACGGCAAAGGGGCGAGCGAAGCCGCGGGCGTCCGCTCGTGTTATATAAAAATAAGAAAAATTATAATAGCATTAATACTGGAATATCGGGAGTCAAAACTCACAAGCCATGGTAAATATTCCGTTGTTCTAGTAGTAGAGCTCTTTGTGAAGGGCTCGTCCGGGGAAGTACCTACTACCACCATGCCTATTTCTGCCTTGAAGCAGCAATGCTGTGTTTCGGTTTGAAGAGCGTGGGTGCCGATGAAATTACTGGCACGTGAGGCTGAACATCTGTATGCTTCAAGTGGATAGACGCAGAGCAGTGCATCGTTGGGCACGTTCCTGACGTGCGTGACCTATGAAGCAATACTTTGCTAAGGCGATGGCTTTTTAACATCAGGTGGGCGATGTGCGTGTTCCACCTGCTAGGATTTTATTATTTGTCATTGCTCTGCTAAAATAAGCACATTCAAATTATTCAAAATAAATATCTACATACTTTCCGGGTTGGAAGAGGCTTCCGTCGACTCGGACCGGTAGGTACTCGGACCGCAGTCCCACTCGCCGGAGTAATTTAATTTTATTATTTTTCTTCCGGCGAGTCGGACCACAAACCACGTGACGTAAATTGTACAGTCGTCGTCAGAAACAGATCTGACATTAATACGAAATGTTAAGTAGTAGTGCAATGTTTTTTTTTTTTTTTTTTTAAATCAACCTATTTTGTTCCACTGCTGGGCAAAGGTCTCCCCCAAAGACTTTTCTCTCTCTCGAGCCTCCTCCCACCATCTCCTCTCAAAGGTGTCGATATCTTCCCGCCAACATTTCCTTGGGCGGCCCCGGGACCGCCGCCCGTCAGGAATCCAAGGTGTACTGATGGTCGCCCACCTATCTGGAGGCATCCGGCTAACATGCCCTGCCCAATCCCATTTCAGCCACTTCACTATAAATTCGAAAAAATATTATTTTATCAATTTTTTTTATAAATGTTATGACTATAAAATTAACTTAAATATAAACTTGCATCCTAAGAATGTATTGATGATTTGTACCTTCCTATCCTAGACGTTGCGATAGTGACAGAATTGCCTTCAACCCAGTGTTTCCACTTAAGATTTTGGGTTTGCCCTGAATTCTTTAATGGTTATAATTTATAGTCAAAAATCTCAAATTTTGAAGAGTATTGACTTATGTGAATAAACATCGTTGCTTGTATTTTCCACGTAACGTAATATTTATAATGTTAGGTTTATCATGTTATTTTATATAATATGATGACTGGCCTTTCAGCTCCGTAGGTCGTGGGTTCGATTCCCACCGAGAACCAATATTTGTGTGGTGAACGCAGATGTTTGTTCTCTGTCTGGGTGTTATATTGTATTCTAAGTGTGTATTAAAAAAAAACGTATATAAGTATTATATCAGCTATCTAGTTCCCATAGCACAAGCTCTGCTTAATTTGGGGCTAGATAGTATTGTAAGGATTGTACACAATATTTATTTATTTTTTTAGAGCCTAGGTCAGATTTATCATATTATTTTTATTACATTTTAAATAACAAAGACCGTATTATCTAAGTAAAACGAATTAAGACTGATTTTTAATATTGTTTTCTTGTCTACTTCTTTTTAATTTGTTCATTATTTGTAGTATGATATATGTATATTTTAATAACTGTTAATAATTAGATTTTTTAAAATAAATTGTGTCTTTAATCAAAGAGTTATATTCTTTGTTTACTTTCTACACCTACTTTTTCCTTTGACTGTACTTCATTGCCTAGAACAATGGATTTTTTAGATCATTTCAAAAGTGGTCCGAGTCGCCGGAAGAAAAATAATAAAATTAAATTACTCCGGCGAGTGGGACTGCGGTCCGAGTACCTACCGGTCCGAGTCGACGGAAGCCTCGAATAACCACTGGAATAAATATCTTTCGAGTCAGATGGTCAACAGAAAAAAAATGTGACCTGCTTATACACTTGTGACGCAAGACGTGATCAGAACACCTGTTCTGATCACGTCTTGCTTGATCACACGGTCCCCTAACTGTCTGATTACGACGCCGATTTTGCTCCATGTATAAAAATCGCGTGATTCGATAAGACATGCTTCCAGAAAAGAACCAGTACCACGAGATAGTGAGTTGTATTTTGTAAGAAACAATAGTGTTCCCATTGAAGACTGTATTGTACTCGTGGTAACACTTTTGGAAAACACCCAAGTGATGGTGCCAGAGTTTCTGATTATCGTCTTGCTAGATAAATGTACCTACAATAATTTTCTTCTTCTTGGGTTTGAATGTGTTGACACTGTTGACACAATTTTGACAGCCATAACCATAACCATATGTAGCTCATGGTAGGCCAGCAGGATACAACGTATCTTTGCAATTCATGTACGACCACAGTTATGTTTCTATATACCTACCCACTATTTAACTAAAAACTTTGGCCTACCTCCATATTGCTTTACCCTATACAGGGTCCATGTGATAGACTTACACCTAACCATTAAGGCCGCCCATTGTTTTACTGTGATTTTTTTTTAGGCTATACATAAATTATGTATACTGTATTCCTATATGTGTCATAGTAATCAATAAAGAGTTATCTATCTTTCTAACAACTATATTATTATATTATAGTACCTGAACTAAATCGTGTATAAATGTCTTCTTAGCGTGTCACTGATTCTTTCAAACCAAGTGTGGTGAAAGGAAATACGGACGTACATAAGGACATACAGGTTCTACGACATACCGGTCTTCTCAGGATGTTTTCCTTCACCGTTTGAGAGCCCTGGCATAGGGGACTGGATTAGAACCCACGACCTTAGGATCGGAAAGCGGGCCACTACCACTAGGCCACCAGCGCTCTAATGTATTTAGTAATTAATTTGAGTATATATTTTAATAATAGTATACCTAGGTATTGCATCATTATTTTGCACTCAAAGCAATTTGCAAATTACCTGCAGTACTACCGAGGGACCAACGGTATTCGAGTCAAGGTGATAATGTTTTAGTGCTTATGACAAACATGAGTCATCATAGATCGCCAGAACAGAAAATATGCATTTATTGAAGAGACAAAAAGATTTGGATGGAGCAGGAATGATAGACAATTTGCCGCTTTTCATAACGAGCCCTCACCAAAACTCCTTAGAAAGTTAAGCTACCCACCATAAAATTAGCAAGGGTTGAGCTGTAAACTCAAATGTAAACAGTTTGACCTTAGGCAAAAACATAAATAAAGAAAAGAAATTCCATTGGCTCAGCTTTCCTACAAAATTTACGGTAAATTTATTCAGAAGCACATAATTTTGAGACTTTTTCTCTTTGCTGCTGGCTTTAAACTTGGTTTATTCATGTGCCCGTATTTTGAGATTTTAACGAGAGCAGTCGAGAAAAGATTGTATTAGGTAAGTTTGAAGGTAAAAAATAAAACGAAATACATTTTAGCAAGAGTCGTAGGTACAACAGAAATACTTTACTACTATACAGGGTTACAGGGTAAGTCGTACTGAATATTAAAGGAGGTTATTATTCAGGTCATTTCTGATGATTTTGATGCTGAAATAAAATGTCCGAAACTTAACCGACTCTAGGAGCTCTAATCCCAAAGAAAACGACTAAAAGCCAAAAATAAAGGATTTTTAAAAATAATCTTTAAAATTTAATATCTCCATAACGGTTAAGTTTCGGACATTTTATTTCAGAATCAAAATCATCAGAAATGACCTGAATAATAACCTCCTTCAATATTCAGTACGACTTACCCTGTAACCTTGTATACTACTACTAATACTGTACTTTCAAATTCTAGTTCTGCTAAAGATAGCGGAAAACTTTACCAAATATAATATGCAACAAGATACTTAAATACATTGGCAATTCAGAATACCTGGGGGTCAAAACTCCGAACTAGGTCAGACAGGTGGATACCTGGGAGCCACGTAGACTCGTAGCAAACATCAAAATATTTTATTGAAAACCGAGTATTTTTCTAGGCTGCCAGGGATTTATGATTCTATCGCAAACGCCTGGGGAAAACATATTTTTCTGTACCTATAAGGTCTACGCTTGTTGGATATTGCCAATAAACCGCAGCAGGTAGAGTCGACCAAGAAATAATCTAAGCTTTGAAAACTTGAGAAACCGTCTTCATGGCCACACTGCAGAACCGATTTTGATGGAATTTCTATGGCACCAATCTGGAAGTTTTACCTTTTAGATAAAAAAAATATTGTCTTAATCTGTTCATAAATGACGGAGGTATGCAGTAACAAACCTTAAAACAAAACGGCTAAGCTGAGTATGAAAATTCTATGGGATTAATCTGGAAGTTTACCTTTCTTAGAAAATAATTATTATTTATAGGTACTTATTTTTCAAACGGCTCATAAATGATGAAACTATGCGATAATAAACATAAAAAAACAAGAGTTGAGAACCTCCTCCTTTTTATTTGAAGTCAGAATGATATGGAGAAATTACAGATGATTATCCAAGACAGTAGAAACGTATAAGTAGCTCCTTACAACAGTACAATTACTAGGAAATTCTCACAGTATTTCATTCTACGGGTATGCTTACAACTTATGGTGCATAGCTCCAAGCGCAACTTGGAACGTGGAATTACGTAAGTGCGAACCCAAGGTCGGCAGGTTGTTGAAACCAACCTTCTATCACTCTTATGCCATAGCCATAGGGTCTAATTTGCTTCGGCTGAGTCACGTCATTGTATTTTTACGGTGCAATGTTTACGTGAGCATATTGTAGGTTACTCAGACTGTTTTTGTGTCATTCGTATTGATATCTTTTTTACTTCGTCCTCTTTACTTCGGTTTGCGGTGCGGTTGCCTATTCATAACTAGTATAACGGGTTTTCAAGTTTTCGGTTTGGAAAAGAAGTTATAAACCTAACCTCTCTATTTTCCTCATTCAAATTCCTTAGAGACGGTTGGAATAATTTGCGTATTGACTCGTCGGATGAGATACTTAACCGGAATGACTTTGTAATACAAGTGACCATGACTCATAAAGTAAAGGTCAAACTATACTATTAATTCGAAGAAAATACTAATTTAGCAAGAACCGTTACTAAGAGGTCAAAAATATTTCATTTTAACGAGAGCTTTTGAATAATCAAATGCTTTATTCCTTTAAAAGCATTCAGACAATCGCTTCAAAAGCGTTCTAAAAGTAATAAAACTTTTCCCATTAAGATTGCAGTTATACGTTGCAAACATTTCTGGAGCAGTGACATCGTTATTGGCTTAGTTCAGATGAATGTGGAACTCGACATTGTTAAGTGACTTACTTTTAGGATGAACTAGATAAAAGAACACCACAACTAGTTAGCTATCGATCAAATTAACTAGCATCTCATGCACAAACAGAAACTAAAGCCGAGACTGAAAACGATTCATGGTAAACATGGTGTTTCGCAACAATTGAGCAACATTGTTTTTGAACGGCAAGAAGACTAGCATAAAGAATGAAAGAAGACAACAACATGTTGACTGCAACTCCGCAACACGTTGATTCAACTTTGTTGCGAAACTAATGTTCACTACGAGGCTTTATACCCAAGAAAGAATCCAATCGATTTAAACTGGTATGTATTTCACGCACACACATACAGTTCATATTCCTATATCCAAGAAAGAAGAACCCAAGAGAATACGCAAATAGGAGGTATTACACTCAACATAAGCGAACACGATGAAAGTCCAATTAGACAAAGAAAGCACGCGTGGGTTTCAATTGAAGCATGCATGAGCAACACGCTCCGTGATAATTGTAGCAGCAGCCTTAATGAAGCGTGGGCAGGTGCTGGAAATTAGGGACTGGGGATAGATGATGTATGTAGGTACCCTTGTACACAACATGTTGTAAGCTTTGTTTTGTCACCCATATCACAGAATATAAATTAATACTAATGCTTGCATTTTAAACCACTGTCTATACATATTACTACACAGTCTATATCCTACTAATAACAATAACTCTAGAATTACTGAACGGATTTGGATGTTTGGCACAGATATAGATTATGGCACATTGGTTGAGCTTCAATCCAGGAGATGGACATTGGATACTTTTTATCCCGAAAAATTAACGGGAACGGGGTAAACGAATCCGCGGGCGGCTGCTTGTACTATATAACTTTAGATATATTAGTGACTTGGTTTGGTACACAATAATATCCAGATACACTAAAATAAATAGCATGAATAGGGAATGCAGATTATGTTTGCCGTGGAAACTAAATTGTGGAATTAATGTTTTTACCTTTCAAAACAATAACAGAATCATTTCCAATAACCACATTTGGTTCATTATTTTATGATCACATTTTACGTCGTATTCTTCCTCTTCTTGTCATGTCACTAGTTTTTTTACCAGTGTAATCAAAGGAACACGCTATGCAGCTCATAAGCAATACGTTCTTCTTACGGGACTAGGTCAAATTGTAAGTTCACTTGCCAATTTAGTAATCCTTTAGTGTGGTTCTTTAGAAAGGAGCCTCTTTGAGGCGCACTTAAAATCCTTTCACCACACTTGGTTCGAAAGAATCAGTGACACGATAAGAAAAAGAAGTGTGGTTCTATTACGAATCCTTTTGAAAGCGTTTCACTGAAACTTTAGATAGAACTTTATGTTACAGTCCATGTTGGTGTTCTTCAGATTGCTTCGATCCAAGTTTATAATTGGTTTGAAACACTCTGTCCGAAGTTCTATTGACTTTTATCCCATCTCAAACGACCGGGCGTGGGTAGATCGTTATAGATTGGTGAGAGACACATCATCGATTGGTTTGCTTCTGTTTACGCAAGACATAAAAACTTTACGAATCTATACGTTGTAAGGAAATGTGAGGAAACAACTAAACGTTAAAAAATAATCTTTATAAAGCCAGTTAGTTATCGCAACCTTAATACAAAAAACGGTAGGAACCAAGCCGTAGTTTGTTGCCTGTTCTTCTAGGCTTAGTCGTGTGGAACTGGCACCTAGACTCACCTAGCTTTAAGACGTTTCATAGTGATCCTTGTGATACTACTGAATAAATACATTTTTGACTTTGACTTTGATTATGTTTTGTTGCAGACTTGTTCAAAGTCAAGTATGGAATACTTGCATAAACTAACAACTTGAGTTTTTGTATCAAAGGTACCTACCGTATTTTGGACGTCTTCATAACGTCGATAGATAGATAGATAGATAACTCTTTATTGATTACTATGACACATATAGGAATAGTCGATGAAACTATTAAAATCACTACTAAACTCAAATTCGATCAATATGTTTATAACTCACCTGTTTCATATTGTTCAGAAGCTCTATATCAAAACCACATGGGTTAATTTTAGATTTGGGTTGGAAATCTCTCAACAAATTTACGCTTTCATCACACTAATGAACGTGTGTAGAATTAGCCACCTCATTAACTGATTCATAAACAGTAGGCCTACCACAAGCTCTGCCAGATCTGTCTTTAGCTCTGGTTTTTGAGTCTGTGTGAGTGCTCACCAGTGTATTATACTGTGTGTGTGACGTTCCGACGTAGGATTTATTTAGTCAACACTCACACAGACTCAAAACCAGAGCCAGACAGAGCTTGTGGTAGGCTTACAGTGTAGGCTTTGCTATTGTTTTCTATTCAAGGAATTTGAACTATATTTTGTTTAATTATTGAGAGCACTGGTGGCCTAGTTGAAGCGGCTCCGCTTTCTGATCCTAAGGTCGTGGGTTCATATCCAGTCGTGTACCAATGAGTTTGTATGCCCAAAAAAATATTTGCACTGTGTCAGTACTCTCAAACAGTGAAGGAAAACATTGTGAGGAAGCCGGCATTTCATAGAACCTAAATAGAAAGATTTCATAGAAGCGAATAACATTTAATTTCATTTTTCATTTTCATTTCCTAAAAAGTTCAAAAAATGTGTCAAATGCACGAAAGGAGTCTTTTTAAGGTGCACTTAAAATCCTTTTACCACACTGGTTAAAAAAACCAGTGACACGGTTAGAAATAAATTATTAGAATATTTCCTAGTTGCATTTTTTTTTACTTCATAATTATTATGATGAATTAGTTACTTGTTTTATTGAGCTGCTGGCCTACCATGAGCTTCATATGGTTATGGTTATGGCTGTCGAAGAAAATGAATGTGTGGGTCAGCCTATCTATACACAATTTGACAGCCATAGCCATAACCATATGGAGCTCGTGGTAGCCCTGTGGTGTTCAATATTTCAGTAAAAGTATTAAACATTTTGATAACCAAGCAAAAAATGGATAAGAAGTTTTTAATATTCGTCAGCGTTTCCGTGTAAAAGTAGCAACTTTGCTATTAAAGGTTGCTCTACTTATGCAACTATTCGTAATTTATAGTTCAACAAATCAATACCCGATGGTATAAAGACACACGTAGGTATAGTTCACACAGTTTTTACATCCACCGTTTCATAACAATAGTTACTACACAACAATAGAAATGAACGTGTAACTTTGCTCTCATAAACGTATACAAATGCAAACTATTTAATAGATTCATGCCATCAGAACAATTTGCAATTTTAATATGAACAAAGGTACTATATTTAAAATAATAAATCAAAATTAATAAGTATTTTTATTCGCAAACTAAAATGAAAGAAAAATAGCGGAATTCAAAATTTTATATTTAGAAACACCGCACCGTGTTTCCAGCTTCAAATAAGGGTTTGATACTACCATCAAAGTGGCTGATAAAAATAACACCATACACAAATATTCTTGGGGATACCAGTGAAATTAATTATCAGAGTTAGCTTGGACAGACTGTGTCAACTGTAACGAAAGACTCTGTGGCGGTTATATGGCCTAGGTAATCATCTGTTGCTTTTCTCACTAAATAAAGAAGTCTTTAAGATGTATTGTATACCTAGCATTAATAATTTCTCGCAGTTCGAAGGGAAGCGCTGAAGCGCTGGAGGTCGGGATACAACATTTCTCGTCCGACCCCCAACACACCCTACCTACTTTTATGTTTGAGTACGTACGAGTTAATAATTTCCCTAGAATAGAATAGATAGAAAGATATTGTTTTTGTAGCTCGTTTGTACTTAATCTCTATTTTGATTTGAATGAACGAAATTGAAGGAACATTATTTTTCCCATTTCCTAAAAAAAATTGTGTTAAAGAACTCCATTACCAATGTTTTTAAAGCATAATCATACTTTAAGGATTATTTCAATTTGGCCAATTATTCGCTGTTGCCGTGGAAAAAGACTTCCTTCGTTTTATTCTTTGTGTTTGTCTCAGTGATATTATTTTAATAACGCGATCGTGACAGTGAATTGCTAATACTATGTAGATTCTGACAAGGCACAAGTTGATGGAATAACTATATTGGTATATCTATGTAGGTATAGGTAGGTGTTTATATGAAATGTATTGAACATGATTGTATTGTTTGTAATAAATATGGTCATATTACACAACACTATCTAGCTCCAAACTAAGCAGAGCTTGTACTATGGGAACCAGATAACTGCTATAATACTTGAATTGTTTTTTTTTATAAATACGTAATTCGAATATTGTATTGCAGATGTTTGTTCTCTGTCTAGAGAACAAACATCTGCGTTCACCACACAAATATTTGCTCTCGGTGGGGATCAAACCCACGACCTACGGTGCAGAAGGCAGAGCTACTACCTACTGAGCCATGCATGACGCCTGTCACCAGTACATGCTTAAACTTTGTAACGAGTTTCATTTCAACCATATATAATCGATAGCGCATCCGGTTGCGACCAAATGGATTTCTCTACAAAAAATCTTGCGAAAAAAGTTAGGTAGTATTTTAACTAAAGATGAGCTCTATCACCAAACCAACGGTTTTACTGGATTGGATTGTACATGTCTCTGACTACCCCTAAAACTATGATCCAAAAATTTTAACTTAGGTACTAGTATAGTATTATCTTATCTGTGACTTAGGTATTTTATGTTCATACCGAGAGGTCTGAGGATATCTACGTGAGCCTATTTATTTGTTTTATTTATATACAACTACTTGATGGGCATAATGGCCCACCTGATGTTAAGTGCACAAAAGTAACAAAGCGTTGCCTCGTAGGTCATGCGCGTCAGAAATGTGCCCTACGAGCTGCTCTGCGTCCATCTCCTTGAGGCAAACAAATGTTCAGCCTCCATGCCAATTTAATTTCTTATTTCTTTTATAATTTTTACTTTAATATTTTTAGTTAGAAATACTGGCTGCAGGATTGTGAACGAGATATTTAGTTGGCTAGATATTTTATTATAACTTTAGCCAGACAAATGCTCATCTATATTCTGGTCAGTAGATGATACCGCATTTTTAGGTCACCGGTGCTACTATTGGTTCTCTCAAACGATACTTTCACTTTTTGATAAGACGTGAAGTCGAAAGAACTAGTGAAAAGCTTAGAGATTTTATATCGGCTGTTATACAATACGTAATTTTAAGATAAATTGTACGTGTTTTTTAATTAAAGGCCTGCGCACATCTAGGCAATGGCGATGGCGATGGCGATGAAACACTGTCAAATATGACAGTGATATTTGTCAGAGTTTCAGCTGATCGCACCCATTAGATTGCCTAGATCTGCACAGGCCATAAATGATTTATATAAGTACCAAATAATGGACCTATAATAAGGTTTATTTAACTAGTGCCTAGTAAAGTATAAGTCTTTCTATATTTATATATATATTATATTCCTAGTCCTACCACAAGCGCTGTCTGGCTCTGTCTCTGGGTCTGGTTTTAAGTCTGCAGTCACACACACAGTATAATACACTGGTGAGCACTCACACAGACTCAAAACCAGAGACAGAACCAGACTTTAATTTTAGTTTTATTTCGAGGTTTCTATACCTAAATCTTATAATAATGCAAAATGACCTGGGTGTCAGCTTTATGTAGGCATATTTATATTTTTAATGTTATACAAACAAAAACCAGATATACTTTTTTGAAAGTAGCCTGGTGGGTCTCAATTTTAGATACTTACCTATGGATATTTATTAAATGACAACAGGTTTAAATAACGTGCATAAATTAAAATATATTACTCATAGAATAATATGGAAAGCAGCATCAGCATCATCATCATCATCATCAGCCTGAAGAAGTCCACTGCTGGACATAGCCCTCCCCTACACATTTCCAGGAAGAACGATTCTGAGCCATTTCCATCCATTGACTTCCCGTGATCCTAACAATGTCGTCGGTCCATCTGGTGTGTGGTCGCAGGCAACCTCAGCTTCGTCTTTCGGTTTGTGGTCGCCATTCGAGAACTTTTATTCCCCGACGGTTGCGGTTCTTCGAGCTATATGACCTGCCCATTGCCACTTCAACGTCACCGACATAGCTCGTAGAATTATTCTACGAGCTATGTCGGTGACCTTGGTTCTTCCACGGATATCCTCATTTCTGATTCTATCACGCAGTGAAACTCCCAGCATAGCTCTCTCCATAGCTCGATGCGCGATACATAATATGGAAAGCATACGCATTGCCAAAACCTCAAAACTTATTTTATTCAAGCTCAACCGCCATGCGGCAGGTTGCAAAACATTGTAATACTTGACTGACCCACTCTCGATACAACTTCGTCAGTGTACTACATAGGTTACTTGATTCGGTTCAAACCCGGCGTCAGATCAATCGAGTTCCGATAGTAGGGAGCCACTCCCCTCCTAGGCAAAGCACCATCGCCACAACAATGTCAACATCCATTCATTACGCAATGAGGCCTCGCAAAGAAAAATCGCTGCGTTTCTAAACCTCCAATGGACCTCGACGACTCTATTCCGACCCATCAAGGCGTAGTATCGAGTAACCATAACTTTGTGCTAATGAGGGTATTACGACATTCGTAAGTTACGTGCGGACCGGTTTATGCCATGGATTTCTTGAATACTTTTTGGTTGTACAAGTTTTTGAAGAGAATATAATAATTGTGCACGATTATTAAAATGTTTAAATACTTCTATAAAGTTGACAGCTCCTGTCAAAACTGTCAGCTAAAGCTTTGGAAATTTTGGGATATTTGTTAGACAAAACTTTTGCAAATTTAGACAGGATCGATAAATGAACGATTCATTTCTGTAAACAATATTTTTGATAATAAAGTGAAACTAGACTAAATATTGGCATAAAAAAGCTCAGGCTCTTATTTTATCCGAAAACTATTTGATACGGGAGAACGGACGGGTTTTAATAGATAAGGGTCTCCCTATTGCACATAAATTAGAATTATCCGATAGGAGTTGAGAGGTACCCGATAACTTTACGTTATCCCTGGGAGTTTGGGCCAGCTGAGGTACCTCCCCAATTTGTCAGCTTATCTCGTGATTCCAGAAAACCCTCTTAATTACAAAATTATCTCCACGAGCAAGTATCTAATAAAGTTTCAAGGCTTTTAGAATATATTATGATAAATGCAACGTAAAATATAATTTAGTAAATAACATTTACTAGAGGAACTAATAATTGATATTAAAAATAATATTATTTATAACTTAAGTGATAAAATATTTATAAAAAAAACTGCTTCATACCGCACTATTATGTTTCACAATGCAAATCAATATTATATAAATGACTTTTTAAGTAACATACTATACCACTCGCTAAGTTGTTTTGAAGAGGACAATGATATTTTTCATTAAAACACAATACTTATTATTAAAAGTAAATCTCTACCAACTATAAAGGTTACCAAATTCCTTACCTCACAAATCCAGGCCTTTGTCATAGAACAAAATCACAACACGCAAAAACTATTCATTATTGAGCGAATGCATCAACCCTGAACTTGGGGGATGGTAACAAAGCAATTTTCTGAAAACTGAACACACTCCGCATAAAAACAAAAAAAAATACTGCGTAAAACAAAACTCTTGAACACCTGTCAAATTTTCAACTGTCACAAATTCGACGATCGTTTATTTTTTTATTCGAATTTAAAATCCGTGGCGAACGTATTCGGTCAGAGGCGCGGGGCGCACTACGTAAATGTCAGTGTTCGGCATGTGCGGAGCGCGGTAAGGCGGCGTGCAGATTGGCTGGCGTTTTCCGGCGACTTTGGACCACAAAGTAGCGGTGCGTATCGAAGAAGCTAATTAGGTTATGGCGAAGACATAATCTTACGTGACCCTGAAGAAGAAAGTATGTTGGTAAATAAATTTGAGTCTTCGTTGGATAGAAAACCCACTTTTGTTTGAAAATTTTACTTGATTCATTCATAAAACTAATAAGGAAAAATGTGAAGCAATGCGACGCTAAAAAAATCTTAGATGTTAAAATATTTTAATATTGATAGTCTATACTCTAGACTACTCTCACTAGTCTATTCTCTAGTGTTAGTGTCGCGTTCGCTGACTGGGCCACCCCAGGTATTTACAAAAGTAGGAATACATTATATGAGCTGTATGCTGCTAGGGAATCAATGCTCAATGACCCAGCATTTATTCTACATATTAAAAACTACTCTAAAGCATTTAAAAGAGCTTGTCACGCAGCAAAATCATTGCATATCAAAAGAAAAATTGAAAAATCCACAAATAAAATTAAAGCTACCTGGAAAATAGTCAATAATGAGACTGGCAAATCAAAACTCCGTAATAAAAAAATTCATTTGAAAGTAAACAATAATCTTTTGACAACAAACATTGAAGTAGCCAACGCGTTTGATAGTTTCTTTTCCAGTATCCCTAAAGTAGTGACATCGTCTTTAAATTCCTCGGCCTCTGGTGCGATGGCATTGTTAGAGTCTAGTGTTAAAAAATGTAATAATATCTTTAGTTTTAAATACATTAATGCTGACAAAATCGTGAAGACATTTAAATCGTTAAACATTAAAAATACTGAAGATTTATGGGGAATGTCTACAAAACTACTCAGTACTATTATAACTGATATTGCACCGTGTCTAGCGTATATTTTTAATAGATGTGTTGATGAGGGTGTTTTTGTTGTTATACCTATTTTATAGAATCATTAAATACTCTCTATAAGATGGAACAACGATTTGAATTTTGAAATGTATGTTATTTTTTGTTGTACGTCTTTTTGATCACTCAAAAAATAAAATTCTCACACCATGTACATGTTTTTACTGTAGAATTACAACAAAAAACGTTATCAGCACGAATTGTTTAGTAGAATTCGCAGCATGTATATATCAATAGTGTGAAAGTATTCAATTTTGTATTTTGTGTCGAAAAAATCCTTGCAAAATGTCATGTGGAGATGTCGTCGACTATACCCTCGCTCCTGCTATCTAATAGAGATGGATATGGTGCACAATAGATGGGTACGATGAACCGGACATCACTACTGTGCAAGTTAAGTTGAATAAGAGAGCTCTAGCTTAGATATGTCTGACAGTAAGTATTCAATTTTGTATTTTGTGTCGAAAAAATCGTTGTTCCATCTTAAAGAGAGTATTTAATGATTCTATAAAATAGGTATAACAACATTTTTTTGTTGTAATTCTACAGTAAAAACATGTACATGGTGTGAGAATTTTATTTTGAGTGATCAATAAGACGTACAACAAAAAATAACATACATTTCAAAATTCAAATCGTTGTTCCATCTTAAAGAGAGTATTTAATGATTCTATAAAATAGGTATAACAACAGTTTTTCCTGATTTAATGAAACCTAGTAAACTCATTCCCCTGTTCAAATCTGGAAATGCAAATGACCCTGCTAACTATAGACCTATCTCAGTATTGCCTACGCTAAGTAAAATATTTGAGAAAGTTATTCTTACTCAGTTGTTATCACATTTTAACCTAAATGGGATACTTCATAGCCACCAGTTTGGATTTACGAAAGGTCGATCAACGACTGATGCTGGTATTCTACTCTTAAAGCACATATATGATGCCTGGGAAAACTCACAAGACGCGATTGGGGTATTCTGCGATCTTTCCAAAGCTTTTGACTGTGTAAATCATGCTACATTAATATCTAAACTTAAACATTACGGCATTCTAAATCGCTCCATTGACCTAATACAATCGTACTTGACTGATAGAGTCCTTAAAGTTGATGTGAGCGGTGAGAGATCTTCTGGGTCAGTTATTGACATGGGGGTGCCACAAGGTTCGATATTAGGTCCTTTCTTGTTTCTAGTGTACGTAAATGACCTCCCTTTTTTTGTTAAAAAACTATGTGAAATAGTACTATTTGCTGACGATACCTCATTAATTTTTAAAGTTGATAGATTGAAGGCTAATTACGATGACGTTAACACATCTCTGTCGCAAATACTTAACTGGTTTAACGTTAATAATCTTTTACTTAATGCTAAGAAAACCAAGTGTATTAAGTTTACCTTACCAAATGTGACTCTCTGGCCAACTAATATTATACTTAATGGAGAGTCACTTAACCTTGTAGATTCTACTATCTTCTTAGGACTTAATCTTGACAAAAAATTGCAGTGGGGACCGCAAATCAAAGCACTTGCTGCCAGACTAAGTTCGGCTGCATATGCAGTTCGGACTATAAGATGGCTCACTGATGAAGCTACAGCTAGGCTAGTTTACTTCAGCTACTTCCATAGTGTTATGTCTTACGGTATCCTTCTCTGGGGGAAAGCAGCTGATATTCAAACTATATTCGTTTTAAAAAAAAGGGCCATACGTGCCATCTATAAAATGAAATCACGAGACTCATTGAGGGAGCGATTTAAGGAAATTAATATCCTCACAGTAATTTCACAATATATATATGAAAACTTACTGTACACTCACAAACACATCTGTAGCTTTCAGAAAAATTGTGATTCACATAATATTAACACTAGAAATAAAAATAAACTTTATATTCCCAAATTTCGTTTACAGAAGGTAAATGGGTCTTTTATGGGGAACACTGTACGCTTCTACAATAAACTTCCGGAAAATGCAACTAAGCTTCCAATTCGGAAGTTTAAAGCCTATATTAAGAGTAATTTGATAAAGAAAGCGTACTATACTCTAGATAGCTATATGAATGATAAAACTGCGTGGCCCGATGTCCCGGTCACTCTACCCATAGGAAGCTAGCATGTCAATTTGCAATGTCTGTACCTACTATTTAATATCTTATTTTTATATCTGTGTAGATACTTTATTATAACTTTGAAGCGTAGCGTGTGCTGTCTTTGAAACTTTTGCTTTTGTATAATTACATTGCATACGTCTGACTAAGTGAAGTGGCACCACACTGGAACTTCACTGCTATTATTTTAGACTATTTTTGATTTGTAAAAGGATCATATAAAAAAACGGTAGGAACCGAGACGTAGTTTGTTGCCTGTTCTTCTACGCTTGGTCGCGTGGAACTGGCACCTAGACTCACCTAGCTTTAAGACGTTTCAAAGTGATTCTTGTATCGTATTGAATAAACGCTTATTGAATCTTGAATCTTGAATACAAAAAGTCACTGAAACACAATATTTGAACTTGGCATAGGATTTGAGAACTTAGGAGACTTATGTATATCGATTGAGAGTTAATTTTTGTTCAAAGCTAATTAGGTTAGTGGTTAATGCCGTAGCTCAGTTGCCTTACAGAAAAGAAATCAATAGAAGTGTATACAAAAGGCCCACAACCGACACGACTGGCATCTGAGAGAAGAGGTCCCAAAGTCGCAGACAAAAGTCGCGTGAAAAACGTCTCCAGCAGATCACAGCCTATCGTATGAGGGAGAGAGGCTGCATCCGCTCTCGTTATATAAGGCAAGCTCCAGGCCCGGAGCCGCCCGGAGCTGACAACCCCGCAGCCCCTCCCCGCACCGCACCCCTCGCCCTATGACGTCGACGGACCCTGACGAGGCTCGCCGGGAACCGGGAACGAATCGAAATTGGAAATTACGATTTACGCGGGTATTACAGTATTGTGAAGATTAAGAAAAATCTTGTCTTCGGTAGGTCAAACTTGTAGCTTTATAATGATACTTGCGATTTAAAATTTGCAGCTATAAATCAAAGCCGGTTTTAATTGATTGGTATCATAAGTACTTTAAAATTTTCAATGTGTTTTACGCCAGCCCTAAAAACATGCATCTTTCTTTACCACTTCATGACTAGGTATAGCTCAACCTGGCCACTGACCTGAGACAATGTGTCCATCAAAGAACCGATTACGCGAACGAACAATGCGACATTATTTCGGTCCCTTGTTGGTTCATATTGACATACGGTAGCTGTCAAAACACCACATCGTGTTCCGAATAGAAATTGAAAATAGAAAGTGTGAACCAGCCTAAACAAGCACAACCGACGCACATCGTACCTTCTACATTAGGAAAACGTCTCGCCCATCCTGGCGCTAACAAGCGAAACGGGATTACACTGTCACAGAATTTTGAACCTTAACGCTCAATATTTCAAACTCATTAAAACTCCAATTTGCTTATCAATTCAAATTTAGAAGTCAAAACACAAAACACCCCTTTGTGTTGTGACGTATATTTTACGTCGATTCACCTTTAATTATTCGTGTTCACGTTTCACGTTTGATATTATCGACTGATTTGTCAGCTGTGCTGGTATTTATAGCAGTGTTTTAGTACAACGATTGATGGAGTACAGTCACATTATGCCCTGTTTACACGGAGCCAGTCAATATTAGTTTTTCGTAACCAATCGCGTCTGTTAGGGCTGTCACCTGTCTTTTCACTCGTCCTTGTTCCCCCTCAATTTTCCCCTCGGCATTGAAAGCGTCAAGAGCCGATCCCAATTTCCGTTAAGGCAGCCATGGTTGAAAAGATTTTACAATATAAAGGAAAATTAACGCTAGTGTGAGTACTGGCAAGTGCGTGTAAAAAACTCTAGATTACAGATTATGCGAAGAGTGTAAAGACTGACTCCCTCATTCATAATGCCTGCCAATCTTTAGACGCTCGGTAAAAGTCTTCGTCTGTCACTTTGATGCCAACAAATAGAGATGGCAATAGACTGAGCGGCCTCTTAAGCAAAATGACTGCTATTATGAATTTTTAGCCATTAGGAATAAGAACGTAAGACCAGTCAAGCTAAATCTAAGGTGAAGTTTGAAGAAAAAACTAATAAATGCAACTTGAAAACATGGAACTAAATAAAACAAACGAGGCATCACGTCAAAAGAGAGTAAATGGTTATTGTAGGTACTGTAAAGGGCAAGGTTGAAAACGTATATTTGTATGATAAGAAATTTTCATGACATTTATTTTATGTTAAAATTTTCCAAAGGGTATTTTGCCATAAGACAAGATCTGTCCGTCTACTTTAAGATCTAGTATGACTATTTCATTATTTAAGGGTTCAAGTGTAGTATTATAATAGCTGTGTTTAACTTGGAGAAACTATCAAATCCTGATGCAAATATGGGGCACATTCCCGTATAAACTTGGTGGATGGGTTTTGAATAATGAATATTTTGGACAATCCACACCACACTATAAAGCCCCAAATTAAGCAGAGCTTGTACTATGGGAACCAGATAGCTGATATTATACATAAATTATTTTTTTTTGTAAATATATTGAGTACAAGTATATAACACCCAGGCAGAGAACAAACATCTGCGTTCACCACACAAATATTTCTTCTCGGTGGGGATAGTATATCCACGACCTACGGCACAGAAGGTAGATCTACTACCAACAGAGCTGAAAGGCATTTGCGATGCTTAGTTAGATGTAATTAATAGGTGATTTCAACTCATAACTATTCCATAAAATATGTTATTTATAGGCGTTCGAACGACAAAGTTATAAATAAACAATCCTAGGCGAGCTAAAGTTTTAATTAAACGAGATTATCCTTGATTTGTGTGAAGTTAGTTGGAGAGACGGAAGAGGCAAAATATACAGTAGAGCTCATGTGACGGAGAGCTTATGTAGAGTACACTCATCATCAACATTGTCTAGATATTCAACATTTTGTTGATTTTTACAAAAACTGAAAATAATTTCTTTAGAAACTAGTAATGGCAAAAATATTTACTCTGTGTTGTTTATTAATAATAATAAAATACAACTGTTTGATATTATATAAAATATATATTATCAATTCATGGATAGGTAGAGGTATAATATAAAATATATAAATATAAAATGGAATATCCTTAGACAATGTTGATGTGTGTATATTTTTATACCCTTTGAAAATGTGTGTACTTGTAACCAATACAAGTAAGTGAAATGTAGTAGCAGTAGAGCTCTTTGTGAAGGGCTCGTCCGGGGAAGCACCATGCCTATTTCTGCCGTGAAGCAGCATTGCCGTGTTTCTGTTTGAAGGGTGTGGATGCTGGTGAAATTACTGGCACGTGAGCCTGAAGTTGTCTGTCAGTTTTGACATTACTTTGAGCTTCAATTGCAATAAAAACGAATGCAACAAGACTGAATATTGACGTAATAAAATACTTAAATACATATATACATATATTAAAGTTGTAAATTCTTATCTACTTAGAATACAATCTATTCTTTTTTTCATGTCACTGGTTCTTTCGAACCAAGTGTGGTGAAAGGATTTTAAGTGCGCCTAAATGAGGCTCCTTATAAAATATGATAATGATGGATTACAATATAACACCCAGACAGAAAATAAACATCTATGTTCACCACACAAATATTTGTTCTCGGTGGGGATCGGACCCACGACCTACAGCGCAGAAGGCAGAGCTACTGCCAACTGAGCTGAGAGGCCAGTCCATACAAAAGCAAAAGTTTAGCAAGTGTGACCGTCTCTAGTATTTTATTTCTGACGCCAGCAAACAATTTCGCGGGTTTTACAGCACAATGCAACGTAAGTAGTAAACTTGGACAATGTCTCCGACTGTTGCTGCGAATCAGTAGACCTACCACAATCTCTGTCCGGCTCTGGCTTTGACTCTGGTTGTAGATAGAAAAATAGAAAATTCTTTATTGCACAAATTAAAAAGTACTGATGTGCACATGCGAACTTAATGCTAGATATAACTTTTGAAACTATCATGGTTTTTAACACTATTTTTATGAAACAACGGGATATTTACCATGATTAAATTTTGATGAGTTGACTTCCGATATTTCGGCACAATTGCATGCACCATGATCACGGTTGAACTGAAGTCCACGAGTAAAAGAAATGTTATTGGCAGATAAATCGATCTACCCTCTTTCGCACTCTTTTATTGGTTTTATATCCCGTTGTTTCATAAATATAGTGTTAATGCTAGATAGTATGATCTACCAGCTTCTTCTTCTTATCGTGTCACTGATTCTTTCGAACCAAGTGTGGTGAAAGGATTTTAAGTGCGCCTCGAAGAGGCTCCTTTCGTGCACTTGACACATATTTTCGAACTTTTTAGGTTCTACGATATGCCGGTTTCCTCACGATGTTTTCCTTCACCGTTTGAGAGCACTGGCATAGTGTACATAAATTTTTGGGCAGAAAAACTCATTGGTACACGACTGGATTCGAACCCACGACCTTAGGATCGGAAGGCAGGGCCGCTACCACTAGGCCACCAGCGCTCTCTACCAGCTTAACCCTGGTTTTAAGTCTGAGTATTGACTTAATAAGCTCTACGTCGAAACGTCACACACAGTATAATACACTGGTGAGCACTCACACAGACTCAAAACCAGAGCCAGACAGAGCTTGTGGTAGGCCTACTGTTTTACTTTTTTACGTTTTGTCTACGATTTTACATCTACAATGTCACTTTAGATGGAAAAGTTTGGAATGCTTTTAAAGCTCAAACGTTTTGTTTGTATTGTAGACTAGCAGACGCCCGCGGCTTCGCTCGCTGATTTTTGTTTTAAAAGTTGTTCCTCTTTTTCTCCGCTTAGGGAAATCCTTTCAATTTCCTTTCTTAGTGCACCCTTAGGGCTATAAAAGATACATACCCTCAAAGTCTCATGCTTCTAGAAAAAAACAAAAAAAAAAAAAAAAATTGTGGAATTGTATGAGTTTGATTAGGATCTGGTGGCGCAGCGGTCAGTACAGTCCCATACCGTCGCGGGTTCAAATAGCGATCTTAACTTTTGCGACTTATAAATATTTTTGTGACTTTCACACTATAAAATCAATAAAACAAGGCGTAGGTACTTTGTTTTAATGTTTTTTTAGCGTTTCGTTGGTGTCTATTTTTTAAAAGAGGCGTCATAATTTATTTATTTATTTATTATTTATTTATTATTTATTTAATTAGAACGGTCTTGAGACCAATAACACTAATTAATTTACATTTCCATAATTTAACAATAGGTAATATACAATCATAATACATAATTAATTAAACATTAAAGAAAATTATTACAAAAAAAAACGTTTAGCATGTCAAATTAGGTACATTAGGTCAAAATCTATCTTTCGTTGAATAAAATAATAATAACAAAAACAAAAAAACAAAAATTAAGTAGTCATAAAACAGTCACAAATAACATGGATAACAACAAGATAATATTAAGGATAATGTCAAGTTATAATAACAAAAAATTAAATTCTGTCTGTCTCACAGTACTTGAGGCATTCAGCCAAGATTTCCCTCCAGCTGTCTATAAATAAGTCACAGTTTGGGTTGGCTTTTAGGAGTTTGTTGAGAGCGGCGATGGTTCGAGGTATCGGAGAGTTTGCGCGCGCGACAGTACGACACGAGGGTGGAGCAAAAAGTTTGTGCTTCCTAGCCCGAAGATAATTGTTTGGGACAAAGAGTAGAAGTGACTCACTAAGTAGATCAGGCGCGTCTATTGTGCCGCGAAAAACTTTACAGATAGTCGCGATCTGATCTTGCGCTCGCCTAGTTTCCAGGGAATTAAAGCCCAAGCACCCCTGTAAGAACCCCGTCGGATACATGAAGGGATAATATCCAAACCTGTACCTATACAGGAATCGGAGAAAGGCCTTCTGCACCTTCTCTAGCAAAAGTGCGTAAGTAACCTCATGTGGATTCCAAATGCAAGAACTTTATTCCAGTTTGCTCCTAACTAGAGCACTGAAGAGGAGCCTGACAACGTGCTCACTCCGAAAGTCACGAGCATTTCTCAGGACAAAACCAAGTCTCTGGAAGGATTGCTTAGCAACAGCTTTAATGTGGTCATGAAAGGTGAGTTTTCGGTCAAATGTGACTCCCAAGTCCTTTATAACCGTTGATCTGGGGATTACATCTCCGTGGATTTTATAATCAAAGGACATGGGATGCCACAAACGGCCGAAAGTCATTATAGAGCATTTAGCAGTGTTAAACTCCATTTTATTGTTGACACTCCACTGGAAAACTGCATCGACATCGCGCTGAAGGGATAAGCAATCCTCCAGAGAGTCAACAGTAGCGTACAACTTCAGATCGTCTGCATAAAGAAGCGAGTATGCAAATGTGAGGTGATTAGGTAGATCGTTTACCATTAATAAAAATAGCAACGGCCCCAGCACTGAGCCTTGACTCACCCCAGAACGCGTGTGATAGGGCCTGGACTCGTAAATTCCAAGCCTGACATACTGTTGGCGATCGCGCAGATAGTCTGCGACGAGTCTAAGAAGTCCTGGCGCGAAACCTATGGCGCTAAGTTTTGCCAGCAGTATATCATTGTTGACCCTATCAAACGCCTTCCGGAAGTCAAAGTAGAGCACATCCACTTGCCGCCCTCGATCAAGTTGCGCTGAAACGTACTCCACGAGCACAAGTAAATTGGTATTTACGGACCTCTTACGTCTAAAGCCGTGCTGAGCATTGCTTAAATATTTCTCAACCTGTAAGAATATTAATTTATGGAGAATATTTTCGAATATTTTTGCAGGTGATGACATGATTGCTATGGGACGATATTCTTCTACTGGTAATTTATTTGAGGTTTTCGGAATTGGGGTTACTCTCGAGACCTTCCACTGAGCAGGATAAACGCCTGTGCTTAAGGCTAGGTTAAAAATGTGGTAGAGTGGAAGTACAAAAGCACTCTTTGCCTGTTTTAAAATGGTAGGGGGTATACCATCTGGGCCCACCGAACTGCTGGACTTTAACTTTCGAATACCGCTATCAACATCTGTGGCTGAGAAATGGAAGATATTAATATAATTACTATTGGAGCTACTGCCACAGTTGTTGACGCTCTCAGAACTAAGCAGGGGCATGTCTGGGAGAAACACACTCGCGAAAAAAGTTGCAAAAGCCTCGGCCGCTCCAACTCCTGTACAAGTTTCACCTTTGTAAGTGACACTAGGTTCGAACCCACCCTTCACCCGGAGACTTGAAACATGACGCCAGAATTCACGTGGATTTAATGCAATATTCGCCTCTATACGTAGCATATGCGAGCTGTAAGCAGATGCAACACGTACCTTTAGAGACGACCTAAGTTCTGAGAATGATTTATAAGAGACCACTGATTTATTGCGCTTCCATTCAGCGTGAAGTTTGGTCTTGCGCCGAATGTCACTAATAATATCAGGGGTAAACCAGACCGGATATCGCTTAGTTAAGGATTTTTTACGTGACTTTTTAGGCACGCAACTGTCAAAAATACTGTAGATAGTGTTGTAAAAGTTATTAGTTGCATTAATTAAATCATCACACCGCAATACATCATCCCAAGAAACATTTCTCAATAGGTGATGCAGCTGTTCAAGATCACATTTATTAAAGTTCCAATCCTTGGTGGGAGCAATGTTACTAGCCTCGATCAAATCTGAATAGTGAGCCAAATCTACTCTTACTTCGATATCCAATGCTGGATGGTAGGCATCCATCGGAACTACTGCCTCTATGCCCGTGACCGACACCTCTCGCACCTCAACGCTCTCCCGTACCAATACCACATCTAACATACCACCATGCATATTCAACACGACATTATATTCCTTTAAATTTGAAAAAGCCAAGAAGTAACAATAATAATTAAGAATGTTTTGTGAGGCACTATGCAAGTTTAAATCTCCAAGTACAATAATATTACCTTTCAAATTGTTAACGTAACTTTCAACTTTACTAAACCACGCCATATAATCACGATCCATAGCACTAGGTTTGATGTAGACCACACAAATGTAGAAAGAACGACCTCGCCATAAGAAACTTGCCCATAGGTCCTCACCGCAGTCGGTCTCGAGCTCCTTCCGACGACGAAGCACAATGGGCGTGCGAGCGGCGAGTAGTACACCTCCGCACGGCGTGCCTCTGTCACGACGAAGAATACTCAAGCCATCATAGCCTAATTCAGAGTCATTCACCGAAGCGTCCAGAAATGTTTCAGTCGCAGCTATAATTTGGTGCTCAAGTAGCGCAAGATTATTACGCCACATAGAGAGTTTGGTCTTTAGTCCTCTTACGTTCTGATAAAAAAACTGGATGGAAGTGGTCTTACTGCGCACTGCTTGCGCCACGAAAGGGCTGCCGAAAAGGGGAAGATGGTCCTGCGGCAACGCTATCCCTTGCTGGACCAGCAGCGGGTTGTCTGTAGTTAATCCACGCTTTTATCCTAGCATTTGTCGGCCAGACATCAATCGAGTAGCATTTTTCATAGAGAGCAGCCGGGACACCTATCTTATAGGATTTGTAGTTGCCCCTCGCAGTTAGCTCCATCACCGTGCAGGAATCAGAGGAGCATATTTCCTTCAAGTACGAGAGGACTTCTTCTGCATTGGAGGCCATGTTCCAGAGGTGCAGGAATTTGATCGGCTCAGCTGCTTTTAAAGTCGTTACAGCGGGACCAGCATTACCATACAGCGACACTGGTCCTCGGCTTTTCCGTCTCGTGACCTCAGTCCATTGCTGATCGTCGGTAGATGTTTCCTTGTAGCAGACACCTGTGTCACTCTTGAGTGGGCGGCCATCAGGGATATTGTCGATGACGATGGTAGTTTCATTCACTGCCCTTGGTATTCTCAATAAATCCGAATCAGTCCCTGATGGTTTACTTTGTTTGGCAGCTTTTTCTTTCCGCGTCTGCCCTCTCTGAGTTGGTGTGCGAATATGAGTAGGTTCAGGCTCCAGAGATGCCTGTGAGACTCTATTTTCAAAACCTTCAAGTTTGGTGGTTAGTGTTACCACTTGCTGAGCATAGCTTTCCAACTTGCCCTCATAGCACGCAATAAGAGATATAGCTTTGATGAGCTGCTCTCTAATACTAACCATCTCTGATCTTAGACTCCGGATTTCTACTGAGAGCTCAGTCGAATGCTTGGTAGAAAGTTCTTGAATGGGTGGAGCAATTTTAGTTGGTTGCGCTACCGTACGGAGGTTGGTGGGGGGGACAGAGAGCTCGCCAGGATCACCACTTTTGTGTTGCATCTGAGAACGGACGGGCTCAATCTTTTTGCGGAACGTAACGTTGGGATCCCGAGTTTTCTTAGACCCCACAGGAGTCAGGCTGTTATCACCGCCTTTTTTTGCATCACAGCGGCACTCAGGGCATACCCATGTCTCTTTCTCATCGCTAGTTAAGTTCTGCGCACTCGCACAAAAAAGATCGTAACTCTTATTGCATTTTTTCACTGTACAACGCATATAGCCTTAATAATAACTGACACTGTCATAAAAATGCGAGCTCAAAAATAATTACACCAAACGATTTATTTAATAAACTTCAGAACATCCAAAGTAAGTCAAGCGTTAAGATCGGTTAAGAAGTCAGGCTACATATCAAAGCTGCCAACAGCAGGCACAGAGTAAAAGAACCTCGCAGAAGTTCGATATTTGCCTGGAACTGACAAGATCATGACTGTATATCACTATTAAGCTTGGTAGGTAGATAATTATAAGTTTAAAAAACTTGAGAAACCGACTTCATTGCCAAACGGCTAAACCGATTTTAATGAAATTTGTTTGGGACAATTTGGACATAATAACCTTTCAAATAAAAAAATAATTTTCTAAATCGGTTTATAAATGACGGAGGCATGCAGTTACAAACATTAAAAAAATTATTTAAAAAAAAATGGCAACACCGATTTTAATAAAATTAAAATGGGACCAATCTGGAAGCAGTACCTTTCAGATAAAAAAATAGTTTTTCAAATCGGCTCACAAATTATGACGAAGTTATGAGGTAACAAACATTAAAAAAAAAAAAAAAAAAAAAAAAAAATACAACCGAATTGAGAACCTTTTTGATTGGAAGTCGGTTAAAAATGCTTATAATGTTGAGTAAGAGTGTATAAGTAACAGTAGGCCACCTTGCTTCATCGTCGGCTACGTCGTCGCTTACCATCAGGTGAGATTGTGGTCAAAGTATGGTCTATACAGCGTGTCCCAGAAAGTAGTGTCAAGCGAAAGTCCAGAGATAGAACACCCTTTGGGTATCCGATTCACAACAATTTTTTTGTAAATAAATAATTAATAAATGTTACTAATACCTTCAAATATTAATTAAATCTTACTTTCCTGCAGTCATTTTTGGTTAGTTAACAAACGAATTAAGCCTAGGAATGATAAAATGGCCTAAATCTATTTTCTAATCAGAGAGCTAATTTTAAATCTTTCTCTGGAATTTCGCTTGACACTACTTTCTGGGACAGCCTGTTGTAAAAAGATTTTTTTTTGTATATTTATTTTTATTTTTTGTTAGTAGCAGTAGAGCTCTTTGTGAAGAGCTCGTCCGGGGAAGTACTTCCACCATGCCTATTTTTGCCGTGAAGAAGCATTGCTGTGTTTCAGTTTGATGGGTGTGGGTGCCGGTGAAATTACTGACGAAGTTGATGGACACAGGGCAGTCCATCGTAGAGTATGCATGAGCATTCCCGACGTGCGTAACCTACGAGCCAATGCTCTGTTATTGGCGATAGTTACCACTTAACATCAGGTGGGCCATAATCTTGTTCCATCAGCTAGTTATATAAAAAAATAACATTGAATAAGTATTACTTTTTTGTTCAATAGTTTTTAAATTAAACTAACTCACTGTATATAAATTCTGCACCTCGACTTCGAGTTTCGTACCGGGTTTTCTTGTCAATTTCATTTCAATATACCTACTAACAAAACTTATAGCGACTTTTTCTAAAATTTTTTGATTATCTTTTCTCATTGTATTATAAAACGTTTTGGTTGTTATTGTGTAACTGTATGGTGTGAAGTGAATGTCCTCGAAATTAAACTCGAGGGCAACGAAATTTCCTTGCCGCTTTTCCACAATTTCCTTTGCCTTTCAACTATGACGTCATACATGAACAGTTAAACACGGATCTTCGTATACCGGCCGGTGCTTTTGTGAAGTAACGTGTGGCTTTTTGGTACACATATGTGTACAACATAATGTTTTATGTAATTGTAATTGATGGTCAACAATTATTAATTCTGAAATTATTTGTTCTGGAGCAGTAGAACATACCAAAAAATTCCGTGGCATTCCGTGAATCGCCGACAGAAGTGATAACTTGATCAATTAACCCCTCTCCCCTCGTAATCCTTTCTTCGTTCTTCTTCTTCTTCAGTTCGTCGATCTTTACCAAAATAGTGACGGTATTGTGACAGGTGATCTGACAGTATCACGAATTCGTTGGTTTTTTCCCACCACAAAAATGGTTTCACTTCACCAACGTCAACTTGATACAAATTGTATAAACCCGATTCCCTTACCAGCAAAATTATTGAACAGCACTAAATTTTTACAATAACTGCCACAAATTTTTAATCAACGCATACATTTTTCCGCCCATAAATTAAAAGAACAACCTCACATACGGCATTCAACCCTTTTATTGTCACCCTGGAAAACATGTGTGACGATAACGAGCCTAAAAGCTCAAAAAACGAGCTTTTCTGGATAGATCTTAGTACAACGGAATACGGGCCATTTTAGAGTGATATTTGTATTAAACGTCGAGTGGACTGTATATCGAGCGAGATAAAATTAAATTAGCTTTAGATGTCATTTGGTCTGGCGGTAGTCATAAAGAGTGTTGCCTTTTCCTTCAATATTGGAGTGCTTACTAGGGTTAAATAAAGCATTTATTTTTAGGGCAAGCTACCACGACATTACTGTTGGCGTCTATGGACGACGACCATCTTTATTTTATATATCTACTAAGGGAGGCCTATACTATACCCAGCAGTGGGTGAAGTCAGGCTGTGGATGATGATGAGCTGATGGATGGATATGGCCCACCTGATGTTAAGTGGTAACTATCGCCTATATCAACACTTTGTCTCGTAGCCCTAAGATGCACTTCCCTGCGTCCATCAACTTGAGGTATACAGATGTTCAACCTCACGTGCCAGTAATTTCACCAGCACCCAAAGCCTTCAAACTGAAATACAGCAATGCAGCTTCACGGCAGAAATAGACATGGTGGTAGTACTTCCCCAGACGAGCCCTTCACAAAGAGCTCTACTACTACTAATTCTGCCATAAAGTGGACAAATAGGCCGCAATTCCGATATTTTACATTGAATAAAAAAAGCATCCAGGTATGAAGTAGGTGAGTAGGTACATCATCTTATGTTATGGGTATTCAAACATGAAGTTTTGACGACATTTTACCGACGGAAAGAAAACGTAGCGTCGTCATTTGGCATAAATAAGTTATAGTAATTTGAGCAATACTCATAGGAATACGACAATTCGCAACAGAAAAAAAGCGGACTAAGAACTGGATCACATGAGACTTTCCGAAAAAAAAAATGCAGTGGACAATCCAAATATATACTTTATTATTAAAATTAATGATAATTAAAAACACACTGAATTAAAAAAAAAAAAAAAAAAATCCATACAACAATCTCTAGCCTCAAACTAAGTAAAGCAGAGGCTTATGTGCAATGTTACGTGTAAATAAAGCAAGAATACAATTTAACACCCAGACAGAGAGCCAACATCTACGTTTACCAGACAAATATATGACAACTCTACCGCAGAAAGTAGAGCTACTACCAGCTGAGCTTTTTTTTTTTTTTTACAATTTATAGGGTAACGCTTGACCGCAATCTCACCTGATGTTAAGTGATGATGCTGTAGCAACATAGTTGCACACAAGTAACTCCCTTCTCGCGTTTCGTCGCGTAGGCAATACGTGGCGTGAGACGCCAGTCGTAGCTTCGCGGGCACGGGATAAAGTACTTTACTTATCCAATTAACTTTCAAGATAATATACCGTTTGTGCTATTACCGATATCAGTGTTTTGACTCTATAACCACACCCATGGTAGGAATGCGTTATCTACGGTAAAGTGGTGACCCCGCAATTTTATATTTTTGGTTACGACTCACCTTGCGAGTTAGGTATCCCGTGCCCCGCGACCACATTTTTTTCGGACACTCAGTGAACTCTAAATTTTCTGTATAAAGTTGGTGAATTACCTCAGTGTTACGTATAAACTTCGGCATCATGTTACCCGCTGCTATCGGGCAGGCCCCGACGCCGACCCCGGCGCCGGTTGCGACTCCAGGCCCGGCGACAACCAGCGTGGAGGTCAAGGACGAAAAAATGGATTTGGCTGCCATCACAGTCACTTCCCGTGTTCCAGAATTTTGGGCAGATCACCCGAGGCTATGGTTCTATCAAACCGAGGCCATACTAGCGCCACAAAAGATGTCAGACGAGGTCAGGTTCAACCTTGTCATCACCAAGCTCACTAAGGAGGTCATCCAGCAAGTGACGGACATCCTGATGAATCCTCCTACCACCCGGAAGTACGATTCATTAAAGGAACGATTACTTACCATTTACGAAGAATCGGAGACCCGGCAAGTACAGAAACTCATGAGCGAGATGGAGTTGGGCGATCAAAAGCCTTCTCAGCTTTTACGACGCATGCGAGATTTGGCCCGCACCAAAATACCGGACGAGACCCTTAAGATCCTGTGGCAAGGCCACCTTCCGCCTGCAGTTCGTGGAATAATAACAGTAGCGGAGTCCAGTGATCTCACAATCCTTGCTAAGATTGCCGACAAGGTAATGGAGACGCAAGGAAATAATCAGTCCGTGTCGGAGGTAAGGGCGACGCCCGTCGCATCATCAAGTACGCTCGACACAGCTGCGATTATCAATGAGATTAAGCGGATAGATAAGCGGATTGATCAGCTGCATAACTCGCGACGGAACGACTCGCGCGGTCGAAGCCAAAGCAGGGGGAGATCCACTAGTGTCAATAGAACGTCATCGGCGTCACGTAAACCGGATTGGCAGTGTTTTTACCATTTCCACTACAAGGATAAGGCGCACAAGTGTATCCCGCCCTGCAGCTACAAAAAGGAGGGAAACTAAGTGAGGTACAGTCAGCGACGGATGCCTGTATCGTTCCTGTAAGTAGTAACCGTCTTTGCGTCACAGATCGAAATACAGGACTACGATTCCTTGTGGATACGGGAGCGAACGTTTCGGTTCTCCCGGCGCGTAAAATTAGGCATAACAGTGATAATAGTGTTGGTTTCAAACTTTATGCGGCAAATGGTACCGAAATAAGTACTTTTGGTGTTAAGACTATGGTGTTGGACTTAAAATTAAGAAGACCGTACCGATGGACATTCGTGTTGGCAGCAGTGAACCAACCTATTTTAGGTGCAGACTTTTTAATCCACCATAAGCTATTGGTTGACCTAAGCAATCGTAGATTAGTAGATGAAGTGACTAAACTAAATATCGTAGGTTCTATTAGAGTTTGTAATCAACCTACCTTGAACACCTTGGACGAGACACACCCTTATTTTAACCTTTTGGCTAAGTACTCGGGTATAACAAAACCTGTTTCTTTTAAGGATACTCCTAGACATACAGTTTTCCACCACATAGAGACGACCGGGCCGCCTGTACATGCGCGTGCGCGCCCGCTGCCTCCCGACCGGTACAAAAAGGTATGTGAAGAATTTAGGGTTATGCAGGAATTGGGAATCTGTCGGCCTTCAAAAAGCCCATGGTCAAGTCCTTTGCATGTTGTACCTAAAAAGAATGGTGAAATTCGACCCTGTGGGGATTACCGGCAATTAAATGCGGTCACGAAACCCGACAGATATCCAATTCCGCGCTTGCATGATTTTACATATATTTTAACAGGAAAAAATATTTTTAGTAAAATTGATGTAAATAGGGCATATCATTGCATCCCTGTTGCTCCGGATGACGTGGAAAAGACCGCCATTATTACTCCTTTTGGTTTATTCGAATTTCCTAGAATGTCCTTCGGATTACGCAACGCGGCTCAGTCTTTTCAGCGCTTCATGAACAACACGGTTTTACAGGGATTAGGAATTGAACGAGAAGACGGAACTTTTGAACCAAGTTCAGAGTTTATATTCTGCTACATAGATGACGTAATCGTGGCAAGTGAATCCAAGGCTAAGCACGAACAGCATCTAGAAGTCTTGTTTAAACGCTTAAATGATTTTGGTATAACGATTAACTTGTCGAAATGTGCATTTGGGCAGGAAAATATCGAATTTTTAGGACATGAAGTAACAATAGACGGCATTAGGCCATCAGATAGTAAGGTCAAAGCCATTATTGATTTTCCAAAACCGGAAACGGTAATCGAACTCAGACGTTTCATTGGTATGGTAAATTTTTATCGTCCGCATATGCCAAATGCCATTTCTTATCAAACCGAACTTAACAAGTACATTCGAGGTTCTAAGAAAAACGATAAGTCGCAAATTGACTGGACAGCCGAGGCTAACGAAGCTTTTATTAAATGTAAAGAAAGTTTACAGTCAGCCGCCACATTAACGTATCCGATGCCCGATACTCCTCTAGCTTTGATGACAGATGCATCAAATACTTGTGTAGGAGCCGTACTGCAACAATTAGTGAAGGGTAATTGGAAGCCTTTAGGTTATTTTTCACGTAAACTTACCGATACGCAGGTTAAATATAGTACATACGATCGGGAGTTGTTAGGAATTTATTTGGCTGTAATTCATTTTAGAAGTATGTTCGAGGGCAGGGAGTTAACCATCTTCACAGATCATAAACCCCTGACGTTTGCATTTTCTAAATTATCAAGTGACAAAGAGACTCCACGTAGAACTAGGCAGCTTATGTACATCAGCGAATTTACAACGGATATTAGGTACGTCGCTGGTGGCGATAACTTAGTTGCAGACTCGCTGAGTCGTGTCGAAACAATCACGTGTCCCAGTACGTTGGATTTTGCAGAATTAGCGACCGCCCAGAACGACGATGCTTATTTAGCAAACGGAAACGTGGTATCAAATAGCAGCGTTGTTATTAGAAAAATAACGTTGCCCGATTGTGCCACGCAAATTTATTGTGAAACATCAACCAGTAATATTAGACCCTATTTACCGGATAAATTCAGGAAGTTAGCATTTAATTTGGTACATAATTTGAGTCATCCCGGAATAAATTCAACACGTAAACTCGTGTGCCAGCGTTTTTTCTGGCCAGGGATGAATAAAGATCTTAATCAGTGGACTAAAACTTGTATTCAATGTCAACGTTCGAAGGTTCAACGTCATTCGGTATCTCATTTAGGACAATTTCCCGCAGCTGGACGTTTTGAACATATCCACACTGACATCGTAGGTCCCTTGCCGACTACCACAGATGGATATAGGTATTTACTTACTATCATTGATCGATATACACATTGGCCTGAAGCGTTCCCTATAAAAGACATTACAGCTGAAACTGTGGCTAAAGTTATTTATGACGGTTGGATTACTAGGTTTGGTAGTTGTCAGTATTTGACCTCAGACCAAGGTCGTCAGTTCGAAAGTAATCTTTTCTCACAGCTTATGAAATGTATGGGTATACACAGAATTAGAAGTTCGCCATATCATCCACAAAGCAACGGCGCCATTGAAAGATGGCACCGAAGCTTAAAGGTAGCGCTCCGTGCTCGATTGGTATCTACGTCATGGGTAGATGAGTTACCTACTGTTTTATTAGGGCTCCGAACTACTTTACGTAGCGACTCCAACCTGAGTGCCGCCGAATTAACTTACGGTTGTACCTTGAGGTTACCTGGTGAATTTTTTGTATCTGCTAAATCAGAAGCTTCAGATCCACATACATTAGTACAAGACTTACAAGACAAGATACGTAGTTTGAGACCGGTAGAAAGAAAACATCGTGATTCACGAACGTTATTTATTCATCCGGATCTAAAGTCTTGTGATTTCGTTTTTATTAGGGTTGATGCGGTTCGTAAGCCTCTGCAACCTCCGTACGACGGTCCGTACCGTGTCTTGAAGAAAGGTTGTAAGGTTTACAAAGTACAACTCCCTAACAGGTGTGTAAATGTCTCTATAGATCGTCTTAAGCCAGCGTACGTACTCAATGAGCAGAGCAGTACACACGACACAGGTGACGACACTTCTAGCATGGGTGACGTCATACCCGCTCACGTTCCGAGCTCATCTAGTAACCCTACTTCAGGTAAAAGAACTCGGAGCGGGCGCGAGGTACGTACACCAGCACGCTTCAATCTATAGTTAGATAGTGTTATGTAATTCTATAGCTTAGGTGATAAGTACTTACGGTTGGTACCTAGGTTAAACATTTCTTTGTTATACTTAAGTTACCTATAATTAGCCTATGAAATAATGGTGTTCGACCGAGGTTTTCAAGGTAAAGTTGTAGGTAGTATCTTAAGTAGGTGATAGTAGCATTAACTTACTCGATTAATCAAGCAACGTTATTTTGGATTTATATTGCGTGGTGAAATGAGCCCGCAACCCTAATTTTAGATGGTGTTGTCGCACCCGTTGACTCTCGGTAATTGAATATAGCAGGTGACAACTACCCTTAACGTAGGTATATGTTGTTTAGTATTGATCGAGTTAGTAAATAATGAATATAAGTAGCTATTTACGTATATTTTTTAGACTAAATAATTATAGTTTACAGTTTATCTAAGAGTAAAATATTTGTTATTCAAACCGCTCACAGAGAGGCATTACATGCCATTCGTCACTGGACAATTATGACGAAAGACGGTTTGGAGCATCTTTGGCATAGTACGTCACAAGCCTTGTGCCACAGAATAAGGACAGTTGGTACTGATGCGGATGCATACGATGCAAAATGTTTTATTACATGGATACTATAGTAATTTTAATGCTTTAGATTATAAGTGCCATAGGCATAGGTATGTACGTAAGTAGGCCATACTTTTACAAGTGTAGCATTAGCATAAGCAAAGATTTGAACTTTGAAATGTAATGACGAAATATTGTATTTAGGCTATAAACAGGTACAGCTTATTGGACATAATTTTTAGGTATTTTTGGCATTTCTTCAATAACTTTCACTAGAGTTGCACGTAAAGTTCATGATATTTAAAATGGGTAAACAGCAATCAAAAGAAGTAGAAGACAACCGAGTGGTTATCGCACAAAATTCCACTCAGGTGGAAGCGCACATGACGCAACAGAGTATTCTCATGGTTGCTATAGTTGTCATATTGGCTTTACTGGTGATTTATGTGGTTTGGCGACGATTTTGTAATCGTATACGAGCCTGGCTGCGGAAAGAAATATTATCAAGCAGCGTTCCTACGCCAGCAGCGCCGCTCGCGCACGTGAGAGTGATACAGCCGGGGGTTGTACCAGCAGCGGTAGTGTAATCTCGCGCCTACAGCCTCCCCTGTCAACATACGTGATATACTTTTCTTATTATTTTTAGAATCAGTGATTGTTGTGTTTTCTTTCGTGCCTCTTAAAAGTTATGTCCACCCTGTTTGATTTAACTATAAAATTTTACCCAGTGTATAGGTATGTAATTTAATTTTTTGCACAATTTTTGTTTACAAAATTTTTAAACCAATGTATTTCTTAAAAATTTCATACAGTGTATTTGATATTTTTTATTGCTATTTTACTATTTTTTTCATGTTTTTACTATGTAATTCTTATACAAAATTTCATTTTATGTTTTAATGTGTGTCATATTCTGTTTTCAAATGTATTTAATTTTTTAACCGTGCCCGCAAATATTTTGTTGTAGGTTATACATTCTAGCGTAGCCGACTGTACAAGTTTATTTTACCATGATTGCACTTTGTTATTGTAACTGCTTAGGTACTTAGACATTGCCAAGCGATAATGTTTCAGCGTGTCAGCAGTTATGCTCGCCACGCGATGTGACTTGTACAATTTTAACGCAATTGTAATTCTAGGGTTATCACCTTGAATTGTATTCTTTCTTTTATCAGTTTTTCAGTATTTTTATATTTTTTTTGTTTAAAAAGGGGGAGGTTACTGTAGCAACATAGTTGCACACAAGTAACTCCCTTCTCGCGTTTCGTCGCGTAGGCAATACGTGGCGTGAGACGCCAGTCGTAGCTTCGCGGGCACGGGATAAAGTACTTTACTTATCCAATTAACTTTCAAGATAATATACCGTTTGTGCTATTACCGATATCAGTGTTTTGACTCTATAACCACACCCATGGTAGGAATGCGTTATCTACGGTAAAATGCGATCGACGGTGTAGCGCGCTCACCTAGAAGATACCTATTCACTCTTTTTTTGAAAACTCCCAAATTATAGGTATTCGAAAAAATAGATGCCGGCAACGAGTTCCACTCTTTGGCCGTCCCCATTATAAAAGTGGAGGCAAAGCGCTTAGTGCGGGAAGAAGGTGTATCAACCATGAATGGATACCTCGTCTCCGTACGTCTAGTGGTCCGGTGATGGAATGGGGATGGGGAAACCAAGTTGAAAAGTTCGTGGGCACACTCGCCGAAATGTATCCTGTAGAAGCTGGGGCTGTCGTTAAAGGGAAAATAAGGCAAAATTTGGAAATGTGACAAAAGTAGAATTACACCATAAAGATAAGAAACGCCTTCAATCAAGACACTAATTGCATTGAAATCAGCATGCCTTTTCAAACGTTCAAATCCATTCAATTTTCGTGCCCCTAACGACCGCAGCTAAAAATATAAAAAATGTTCACCCACCCGTATCAGTGATCCGTTTGGTAGCCAAGCTAAAATATGAGAAAGGAATACATATTTAATTTAGCAGGCGCGCGGGATAAAATTTAATTTTATCGTCACAACAGCGTAAAAATCTGAGCTCCCAAAATATATTCCTGTCTTTTTAGTGTTGGTGGTAGGTACTCGCACTTATACTTAGGTATACGCAATAAACCTTTTCGCACAATTTTGTTTAAGGTACAGAGTAGGTATAGTGGCGGAATGAAAAGGTTCGTCGATTTTCAACTTGATTTGTTCATCGTATGACGATCACATACTACCTTTTGAAACTGAATAGACAGAATACACCGATAAGTTAACGTCACAAATTATGTCAAAATGTGTTCATGATCAAGGCACTGGGGGCTAATTCTCGGGCCGATCTCGATCATTTTGCAATTTTATTTTATTGCTTTTTTTCGAAGAGAGAATGGCTGATTTCCTTGAGTAATTCATCAACGACCTCATCATAAAAGCCTCGACAGCTACGTTAGACGGAAAACGTAGAAAAAGTGCGGGGTTGTGAAAAGAAGCAATAAAATAAAATTGCAAAATAATCGAGATCGGCCCGAGAATTAGCCCCCTGCACTGGTGCAAGCGAAAACCGACTCTAAGGTGACGAACATTTTCATACCGCGACTGTACATATTTTTTAAGAGTAGTACATGAAAATGCGTTTCGCCACCAAAAAATGTCATGAGTACTTAGTGATGACAATAAAATAAACTAGTAGATCAGCACTATTTCCCTAAGTGTAGTAAAATTAAATTAAATTGAATGTCATGATATTGATTATAGTTCTAAATTCTAAATAGTCCGATCAATAAAAGCAAATATCTAATAATAAATAGTAATATATCTTATACCTTTAAACGAGAAAATCTTGTATATATATATATTTAGGATCTCGGAAACTGAGCCAACGATTTTCATGAAATTAAGTATACAGGGGTTTTCGGGGACGATAAAACGATCTAGCTAGGATTCATTTTTAGAAAATGTCCCCTAATCGTAAAGTAAATAATCAACTTTATCATAAAATCATAACTCCTAGCGCCATCTGTTGATTAAGTCATGACTTAGTGGGACAGAGAACGCCATCTATTGACGAGTAGTGGAGTTTATTTTTATGTCGATAAGATCGAAAAATATTAATATTTAATCAGTATGTAAGTAATTCGTATTTAAATATAATTCACAACAACAGTTTACCAAAAAAAAAAATACCGAGCGAAGCTCGGGCACCAACTGCTAGTGTCATCTTTATAACCGGTAATGACATGACCAAAAACTACAATGCGTTACGCAGCGGTGTAACGTTCTTGATTTGGCTTTGGTGTAGTCCCGGCTCAAACAGTCGGCTCAACACCGAAGTTGGCTAACACGAAATTAAACACTACAGTGCGAATGCCGTATTAAAAAATGTGTTGAACCTATCCCAGTTCCGCACTGGCAATGTGCACTAACAAACGAACAGATGCAAACAAAGCTGTAACCTCAGACGGATTCCGTACAAAGAACACCGCAGTCGATACACCCATCTATTTCCACGTAGGTATTTCTAACACTTTGCACATTGTACGCTGTATTCAGTGATCTACTTACGGAATATGCGGCATTGATCTAATGGAATCTAGAACAATGCAAATCAGACACATAAACGTGGTTTATCGTTTAACGGACTGTTTTAGTGTGGTTTTGATATTCGTGGTTAAAAAATCTATAATTTTTAGGGTAAAAGCAGCTTTGTGATCTTTCATAAAAAATCTTTCATGCACTAGATATTTTAAAATCAACAGCTTGCATTATACAATAAGGTTATTAAAGATTAGTAGGTACCTACATTGCAGCAGCGGCCAGCAAAAGCATTGATGGACGAACCACATACCTACATAAGTCCATCAATAACCTGTTATAGGTGTGGCCTAGACTTGTATACTTAGTACTTTTCTCAAATAATGTGACAAGATCAAAACTCAGTACCTAGTACTACTTGAGCTTATTTTGTCAAAAACAATTACGACAAACAATGAAAAGCACAATTATTTCTCGCATTGATAAGTACCTAAGTGTTCATTTGTTTCAATAAACAGCATTTAATTTTGCAAGCCCGTTCGAAATTTAAATAAGCTACCTCCTTGGTTGTCATGTTTTGGAGTAGAAGATCGTTCCATTTTTAAATAGCACGACAGGATATTATGAGTTTACTATGAAATTCATATGGCCGCGAAACAAAACGAATCTCAAATGGATTTTCATCCAATTTTTGCCGGCCACAACGCAAAGGTTTCCAAAACAAAGTACTCGGGTAAGTTATGTTGCGCTACTAATTATCACTTCCACTGTGTATAGTTCAGTCTGTGCTTCGAGTCTACATACTCGTAAGCTGGTAGATAGGTATACGTAATGACCAGACATTGAACTGAAACCATAACAATTTTATGTTCGCAGGAAACAGGTTGCAAATCGAGTTAGTCGGAAGCCACACAGTGGAACGGAAGTACCTACCTCTACCTACACATCATACTATGAATATCTGACTACATAGTTACTGCTTTAACTTCAGCAAACCAGACAAAATAAAAATAAATTTCAAAATAAAAAGTTAATTTATTCAGTTCAACAAGAATCACTTTGAAACGCCTTAAAGCTAGGTGAGTCTAGGTGCCAGTTCCACGCGACCAGGCCTTCTTGTTCTTCTAGAACAGGCAACAAACTACGGCTTGGTTCCTAACGTTTTTTTGCATAATCGTTCCCCAAAACAAAAATAAAAATAGCAGTGAAGTTCCTGTGTGGTGACACTCCAACTTAGTGAGACGTAGGCAATACAAAAGCACAATTTTCAAAGACAGCACACGCAAAATGAACATCCCCACGGCTGTAAAATTAGGGCAGATTGTTTTGCTAGATCCTTGACACTAAGGATTTCTGAAGAACGTTTTAAAAAAGACACGTTAGAAAAGCCAGCCCATTATGTTCGTAGCCAGAGCAAGGATGACGAACCATTTTATTCCAGGCGACAGTAAAGCATCGTACGAATAAATCGGAATGAAAACTGCGAAACGGCCGAACAGTGTTCAAACTACAAAGTTCGATATTGGCACATTCACAATCAGTAGGCCTACCACAAGCTCTATCTGGCTCTGGTTTTGAGTCTGTGTGAATGTTCACCAGTGTATTATACTGTGCGTGTGACGTTTCGACGTAGGATTTACTTAATCAACACACCACTCAAAACCATAGTCACAGACAGAGCCAGACAGAGCTTGTTGAAGGCATATAGTACCTACCTACAACGGATTCCATTCCATGCACGCACCACCTACACTCAAAAACTCTGACACAAAAGCTTTTTTTTTCTTTCACACTTCAGTTTCCGATAGATTACAAAAAACCGCTCACTCACACTGTTTTATTCTCCGTAAACGGAAAAATCCTTTGTCCAGTTTTAATGGAATTTCCCAAAGCTTAAATAAAATATAAAGGAGCTGTATTCAAGCTAGTACAATATAATCATAAAGGTAACTAGGAACTTGGTTTAATTTCCTGAGAAATTCCCGATGCAGCGCATCGATTGCAGAGATAAAGTTACGAATAGATAGTTTAGTTAGACTTTAGAGGCTTCGAAATGCAGAAATGCATTTGTGCTTCATGCTTAAATATGCTCAAAATACATGAACTTCACAATATCTGAGATTTATCAAGCTATGATTATGAAGTAAAAGCCTGTAACGATAAAAAATAATATAAGTTTAATAACTTCAGAAACCGCATTGCCAAACTGCTAAACCGATTTTCAGGAAATTTCTATGGGATCAATCTCGAAATATTTAGATGCAAAAAAATCCTCCTCTGATAAAAACATTTTTGTAAATCGGCTGACAATTGACGAAATTATGTGATAAAAAACATAAAAAATACAACTGAATCTGACAAAAAACAATGAGAACCTTCTTTTTTATTTGAAGTCGATCAAAAAAGTGGCCTTCTTTTGATGCGAATGGGCTAATAAGTCATAGTAAAGCCGTTAATAAATTGGTTTAGGCATTTTAGGCCCATGGGACAAAGAAACACAAGTATTTAAAACATAAATGCATAAAAGTACTACACCATTTCGTCATGGATAAAAATCAATTACCTATTACGCATCCCATGCACTGGATGTCCTCACCCATTGACCTCAGCTAATTGGTCAAGTGGATAATGTAATAGGATTGGAAGGAAGACGGACTTAGCGGTAATAGCAGCTGTCTTAGCTGTGGGTGATATTTGCGATAATTGACGCGTTGATTGTACAAGTGCCGGATGTCGGTTGGCGGAAACGTATTGTTTTACCTGAGGGTAGGACCTAGTATCGTACTTCCTACATAGTGAATGATCAAACGAACGTACCAAGTGAAGTTCGATCACAATGCGAACGGCTTCAATCGACGAATTCATTAGACGCGTACGAAAACAATCGTCTATTAAGCGCGCACATTTTTACGCGAAGGCGATCAAGAAACGCTAAAATATCGCCGTCATATTTAACACCGTTTCACTGATTGCCAATGCAGATTGCTTAGATGTGCGCAAAGATTAAGGCCGGTGTCTGGAGGCAACAATATTTTGAAAAATGATCGTCAAAATTAAAGCCATATATCATATTATAGGAGCAAAAGTCGATGTTTGGCTGTTTGTGTCTCATTCACGCTTTAACCACTGGACGGATTTGGATGAAATTTAGAATGAATGTGTATAGTAGCCATAATTAGTATAAAAGTTAATTTGAATTCCGAAAAACAAACAGAAACGGGGGAAAAATCACAACGCGGGCGAGGCACAGAACACATATACTCAAGAGAAGAATTTCGAGTCCATACAAATAAAGGAGGGTACGAATATTTTTAGTTCATGGGCTAACAAATAGATGGCTAAAATGTGTTTCACCAATAGATGGCGTTAGTTGCTAAGGCGGGAATTTTTAAACCAATGTAACGCCATTTTTAAATGTCAGCGGCGGGATTATCAATTTGACCTACTCTAAACCAGCAGCCGTATTGTGTATCTTGAGTGGGACTGGATTTGGGATTTTATTTCCAAAATAATACAAGTTACCAATTAGGCAGTTTTAAAGCCGTGGATAGTATTATTACGAAAATAAAACCCCAAATCCAACCCCACTCAAGATACACAATACGGCTGCTGGTTCCATTAGTTACAAATACCCGTAGCAAAGAGAAATTCTTTTACTGACGCTGCAACGGATATTCGCAGATATAGAACTGCCATGACAGAGATAAAACGAATTGCCTACCTATAAATAAAATCGAACATTAAAACAAAGATAGATTTTACGAATATTTTATACTTTTATTAACTACGCACTAATTACAACAAATTATATAAAGTACATTCTAGTGGAGACGTACATGCAACAACTATAAGGCTGCAGTCTTGGGTCAGGCGCTCTCGTCAGATATTGTGATTATTTGAAGTTGATAATTGTAAACTATCGTTAGTAGAAAAAAACACAGCACAGTTGTCTTAAAAATACTTTTGCTATTGATCTAGAATATGCTCTGAATGTTTGTTTTTATTGGAATCTTATTTTTTCTTTAATTCCTCTCTGATGAGGGCACCTCTGAACAAATACTGCAGCGATAATGATTAAAATACATTACTATGTCTTATACAGAGATTCACTCGCCCCGGACATCAATTAATTACTTATTACGTATTAGCGAGGGAGTTGGCGAGCAAACTTTCTTTATGATAAACTCATGTTACAGACGTTACTCATGGTAATAACCTTGAGAAAAATCATGTATCGAGCCGCCATGATAGTCATATCATGGCGGCGGTAGATTCGATACATGATTTTTCTCACTTTCTGATTTTTAACATGAGCAAATCAAATTCCTTTATCTAATGATGAATAAAGATATTCGAAACAAGGATCATTTTAAAACGTCTTGTGCTAAATGAGACAAATCATTAACCACTTGTATTGTAAAGAAATGCTGTACTAAAAACGCAGTGACGTTGAATATTAATCAATATTCAACGTCACTGCGTTTGGTTAATTAATGTGTCCTGATCTTAACATTGATCAATAGCGTCAAGAAACATAGAGAAAGTTTACTAACGAAATGCTCTAGCTAAGAGAGATTATTGGTGTTGAAGAATTGCCATTTTTTTCTTCAGTGAAGCTCTCGAGTATTCCTCAGTAAACTGACGATTTTTTAGAGTGCAGAATCTTTTTATACAGATAAAAAATACACTGCGTATTATAAAATCTAAATTCGATTCTTGGTGTGCCGAACATTTGTCCAGAAAACTGTACTTCATCGATGTATGCAATATTTTTGTGATATTTTCCCGTAAAGCTTTTTTATATGCCTCGTTTTCTAAATATTTATTGATGACTGTGGCATTTTCTTCCAAACATAAAATAAATTCTTTTGTTGCATACATCAATGATCTTTTTACATTATCATATTCCTTGAAACCGATGAAAATGTGTTCAGCTAATTGAGTCTCAGACACAAAAATTTTTTTGCACAATTCACATGATTTTACATTACTATTGTTTTTGATAATATATCCACAAACATATGCGCATGCTTGGATTTCGCTTTTATCGCTTTCTTTCGTGCTTTCTTCACAGTGATAATTAATTCCTTTTTGCATGTCTACCTCACCATAATAATTATTGTCATCTGTGTTTGCTGCCAACAATGTCTTAAAGTTCGAGATTATGACTTCATTTTCATCGGTTTCACAGTTACCTATAACAATGTGCGATAAGTTGCTAAGCACTGCAGTTTTTAGTCCCGCAACAAACTGTCCAGCAGTTGGGTTGGTGTTTGCACCGCAATTACCCCTGATGCACCCAAACAAATTTTCTAAGGGGTCCTGCTGGAGCCTTCTTGTTGCGAGACTTTTTATATCTTTATGTTTATGGGTTAAATTTTTCCAGATCCGCTCCAGGCCATTTAACGTCCACACCCATCCTTCTTGTGATGGAGGTGCTCTTCTGGCCTCCAAAAACTTCAGGTTTCTAAAAAAATTCTTCATGTTCGAAAACAGTTCGAGATGCTTGGTGTTGTTTTTTAAATTTGTCGACAAAGGTTTTCCTCTTCTCAGATCCGAAGTCGTAGCATTCATGCTATCAAACAACATGTCCATGTTTGACACCAAATTTGCTGTAGTTATTGCGTCGGTAGGCAATTCACCTGAAAATAGAAACATAATTAAATATTAATAAGAAATTTACTTGATATCTTTGATGAATTATTTTCGCTTACATTATGATTAAGTAAAAGTTCCTAACTTCACTATTTAGAACTAAGACTTATTGGTTCTCAGTGGCGATTGAACCTACGCCTTACAGCGCAGAAGGCAGAGCTACTACTTTTTAATTTTTTTTTATTTTAACTCTGAGCTGTGAGGGCTGACTTGTCATCTATGTAGCGTGGCAGTGGTAATCACTTTATTTCCCTAGATACTAGGTATCCCCAGATACCTAGACGTATCCAGAGCATAAACCTTTGTTAATCACAGAATATTTAAGCTCTCTGTGGGAATCAAAACTAAAATAAAATAAGCAAGGGCTGTGGTACTATGCAGCTAATGAGGCAGTATGACCAGAGAAAAAGCACAATCCCTTACCTTCTGATATTTTGGCATACATCCCCGCTGCAACACTATGACTTAAAACTTGAGCTGCAAGTTTCATTTTTTGTTTAGTGTTCGGGTCTAAATGCTCTTTTTTTAAGCATGGTGCAAACACGAAGTTTGGATTATTGTTATCCAAGTTATAAAATTCCTTGATGTAGGCCCATTTAGCAATACCTGGAACATAACAATAAACATTTATTAGAATTAATTAAGTGTGAACCTTTTTGCAGGCAAGACCTGAATGAGATTAGCACAAGACCGGCAACAGTGGCACATACAGAGAGGGGCTGTGGATGATGATGATGAACCATTTTTGAAGTTGTAGTTTAATTATGAACCGGGAAAAATCATTTTTATAACAGTTTAAAACCTCAAGCAAGTATTTCAATTCAAGGACACTGCCATGTCACATAATACGATAGCCTTCCAACTTCTATGCTGGTCCCATTGTGGATTTCATTCCAATTCGATACTGTTGGCACTGATTACAAAAATCTATACGTAGATTCACACACATACCTACTGCACTTGTAATATAGGCATTAAATATATAATAGGTATCTAAGAGAGCCTATGCTATGAGAGCTATGGTTTCACTACGTGATAGAATCAGGAATGAGGATATCCATAGAAGAACCAAGGTCACCGACATAGCTCGTAGAATTAGTAAGTTGAAGTGGCAATGGGCAGGCCATATAGCTCGAAGAACCGACAACCGTTGGGGAATAAAGGTTCTCGAATGGCGACCACGAACCGGAAGACGAAGCGTAGGGCACCCACCCACCAGATGGACCGACGACATTGTTAAGATCGCGGGAAATCGATGGATGGAAAGGGCTCAGAATCGTTCTTCCTGGAAATGTGTAGGGGAGGCTTATGTCCAGCAGTGGACTTCTTCAGGCTGATGATGATGATGATGAAGAGAGCCTGTAAGTTTGTGCTAGTAAACTTACAGGCTGATCAATAAATAAATAATAATAATTGAACGATCACTTACCAATTCCACTTTTGTTGTCAGATGAAATATTTGTTTGACATTGTATATTATGCTTCATAAACAGGTTCCTGAAGCATTTCAATAGGTGTGGTGTGTCGAAAAGTGTTACTACTTCTTTATTGTCAACTTTTGTGACCGGCTGTTCCACAGTAGCTCCCAAGATACTTAAAGCTCGTTTGTTCACGCCATCCATATCACAGACAGTGGCACATATGTTGAGCCCAGCGTCAAAGCAGTTTTGAAGGACCTTTAAAAGCAAATATTACAAATATTAACAAATATATTATTATATTATATTACACCTGTCTGCTTCTATGGAAAACACCTACCGAAGCCATACCTATTGTAGTCGGCGCTACGGGTATAATAGCTACACAAATATTGCAATAAGTTAGATTCAAACATAAACATTCACATCATTCAGAAACAAGCAGCCATACACACAGTCACAATAATTAACACAGTTTTTGTCAATCGGGAGGGAACTGATAGTAGTGTGAGGGAGTCTGAGCATGCTTTTCCCTGACGGTCTTGGGGCGGGTGCTTGGATTCAACCGAGTCTTAAAACTCGTGAAGAAAGCTTTTCACCTGTCTGCTTTAACTCAATAGACACAGGGCAGTGTCAGTTACAACAACATCAGGCAGGTTATTTGCCGGTTCCATCAGCAAGCTATATAAAAAAACTATTTAAAAATACCAACCTCCTTTATCAGAACTGTCAGTCTATCTGCAGTTACAGATCCAGCAGAGAGGTAATAAGCTACTGGTTGCTTGACCTTCTTCCGAATGCCTGCAACCATGAACACTAATGCATATGAAGCTATATTAGGCGATCTTCCTTGTTTAGCGTGATCTTGAAATCCTTCGATTACATCTTCTTTCGAATTATATTGCAGGTTTTTTTTAATTGACATTTCGTCCCACATTAAAATAAATTCATTCTCCGATGGGCCTTCTGATTTTGAAACCTTTTTCTTAAGAATTTTGAAAATTTGCTGGTTGATACCAACACTGAGTTTAAATTTGTTTAACAAGCTATTTAATGTGCTTGGTGCAGGTAAACACATCATTCTCCGCAACAGTCTATAACATGTGGGTGAGCGCTTATACAGCCTCAATGCAATTATTTTTGAATCAGAGTCCCATCTGCGGGCTTTTGATACTTTTTTGAAATTTTTAGATTTCACCTTGTAATAACAAGGCTGTTGTAGGCGATATTCTTGACTTTAAAATCGCTCCAACAGAGTCATTTTTTATGATTTCATTCAAAAACGACTTGTTTTTCATCTTCTTTATTTTATGCTGCAATCGGTGTACTTTCTTCAAGTGTTGTTTACATTTTCTGTAAATTTGTTGCATTTTCTTACTCTGCTTTTTTGATTCATGTTCTACCATGATTTTGCTCTCTTCGTCTTCTAGAAGTTTCTCTGTAGTTTCATTATCTTGGGTTCTCTTGGGTTGGTGGTAATCTTGGGGCTCAAGATTAATCAAATTCATATTTTCCAATAATGGTTGGGATGGTCCTGCACTTGGCTCATTTACACAACTTGGTCTCGGATCATCCAGAACATCAACAGTGTTTGCAGACACCTGAAATGAAATAAAATTAATAAATATCGTGGACGATCCACACAACACTATCTATCCCCAAACTAAGCAGAGCTTGTACTATGGGAACCATATAGCTGATATAACACTTGTATACATTTTTTTATAAATACATACTTATAATACAATATGTATAGCACCAAGATAGGGAACAAACATCTATGTTAACCACACAAATCTTTGTTCTCCGTGGGGATTGAACCCATGACCTACTGTGCAGAAGGCAGAACATTGTACAGACTTGTAATATAAGTGTTAGTTTGTTTATTCACACTCATCAAAATCTGATGTTTGATGGTATTACTCAGTTTTTATTTGCAGGCTCCAACGCACTTTCAACATATACCTACTTGCCTTTTTGGTTAGTTTGGTTTAGCAAAAAATGGTTAAGTATTCCATACTTGGCTTTAAGTTATATAACAATAAGATATTTATACACCTAGAGAGCTGTGGATTTTGTACTACCATCATACCTTGTCACATTCCAGATCCGGAGTTGCGGATTTAAATAGCCGTTTGCCAACTGCATCAATGTACCATGTCCTTTTGAAATGTCTCGAACACAACATTTTGTGTTGCGTGTCCAGCTTGGTCTGGAATTCCCGCAAATGCCATTCTTCATGTGGAAAGCAGAACTTAGCCCATAGCTCACATCTGAAATTACATATATGAAAGCTGTTATATCGACAGACGTCGCCATGAACGGCGCAGTGCCATAATGGGCGCTGCCGGATTGGTAAACTAGCCTCCGTGAGCGGGAGACTGTACAAACAGGGTATATACTTACCGAAGGCCATTTGTTTTCCCAGGCTTAGGAAATCGATGCAGTACTGTACAAGGATTATCAGTATGAGCTCCGCACTTCACACATTTTCTCCTGTTTTCTTTCATGATGAAAGAAATATGAATTCACTGAAAGAGTCACTATCTCAAATGGAGTCCTATCTCACGAACTAGTACTGAATGATTATGTACACTTCACATAAACTTTCTTGATGAAAAAATGGGTTTTCATAGAAAGATGAAAGAGTCACTATCTCAAATGGAGTCCTATCTCACGATCACAAAACTGATTACACTTATCACAAACGAAGGAACAAGATGCTCTACTTAACGTTATACGAAAGAGATCATAATAAATTTAACGTACGTAGGTACAATTTTTCACAACATCACAAGCAAACATTACTTCACCACGAAAAAACCGACGCCATTTTTCTTTTATTATTCTGCGCTTCTGCCTGAAGATAGTGTTGCCAATCCTTGACGTATTTATCCATAGTTTATTTAGAACTCATGAATATTTAATTTCAGTTATTATTCTTTAGGATAATTCCAGTGCTAATAATAATTACAATTAAAAAATATTTGAATTCTTAAAATAAAAAAACAAAATTCAGGTTTGCAAATTAATTATTGTTCTTGCAGGTAACATTCATGTTCAATGAGAGAGCATCATTCGCGTTCTCGCTCACAACTTTCGGCCCCCGATGTACCCCCCCCGCTCCCCTGTCTCAGTTCCCCACTCCCCAGCCACAGTCGATAGGGCCTGGGGCGAGGCCTCAGACGACCGATAGACACAGAATTTCAAAAGTATTTATTGTGGGGGCCCTATTCCAATAAACTTTAGATGAGGTACTCGTACGTAAAATCTCCCTTAAAGATAAAACAACTTTGCAAATATTCCAGTAATGTTATCGATTTGAGCACATAAAAATAAATTACATTTTAATGAGACAATACAAAATAACAGTCTGAATGTCTCCGTGGTGTGATAGAGATAGCAATTGTTATGATATATTTTTATGACTCGCCCAAGTTAGTACAAAGGCCTTGGGCGAAAGTTTCGGGTAGAGGAATGGCTCGTTTTCATACTTCACCCTTGCAATTTTTTCAGGAAACTGCAAACTGAGACTGAGATTCATAGACCGCACTTTGATTTACAGCAAAGCAGTCTTCGCAAAGTAAGCTTAGTTTATCGAAGTTTCCTATCAATATTTTGAATAAAGAAGAGCTTGACAGAACTATGAAATATAATTTTGGTTGAAAGTTGAACTTTCCATCAAAGTAAAGTCAAAGTTCGGTCTATGAATCTCGGCCTGAGCCTGCCTGTAAGAACTTTTATATTTAAAAGCACGTTTTCTGTAATGTGCGTTCAAAAATTCGATTAGAAACCAACTATTAGGTACCTTCAGTCCAATAGAGGTTGCTTTATTTCATTTCAACAGTAATAATCGTCAAAACGCAACGATAGCGCGTTCTAATCTACTAGTGGCGACATCTAGTTCTGTTTTTAGAAAACCTGACGGAAAATTGCGTGACTGGAAAACAGGATGTTATAAATTTCGTGGCTTTACTCATATATTAAAAAGCAGCCAAGTGCGAGTCGGACTCGCCCATGAAGGGTTCCGTAGCATCAAGTAACATAATTAAAGGTTTTTGTAGTTCGTCGAAAGGTAAATTGCGGTTTACGATTTATGACGTATAAAAAAAAACTACTGACTAGATCTCGTTCAAACCAAATATCGTTGGAAGTTTGCATAGTAATGTACAGCAAATATTTTTTTTAGTGTTATCATTCTCTTATTTTAGAAGTTAGAGGGGGGGGGACCAACTTTTTTCCACTTTGGAAGTGTCTCTCGCGCAAACTATTCAGTTTAGAAAAAAACGATATAAGAAACCTCAACATCATTTTTGAAGACCTATTCGTAGATACCCCACACGTATGGGTTCAATGAAAAAAAAAATTTTTGAGTTTCAGTTTCAAGTATGGGGACCCCCAAAATTCATAGTTTTTTTTCTATTTTTGTGTAAAAATCTTCTCGCCAAGTTTCATCAGTCTAGCTCTTACGGTTTCGGAGAAAAATGGCTGTGACATACGGACGGACAGACAGACAGACAGACAGACAGACAGACATGACGAATCTATAAGGGTTCCGTTTTTGCCATTTGGCTACGGAACCCTAAAAAGGCTTATCAATCAATTAAATTATTAGGGCCAATCAATCAATTAAATATTTGGCAGCTGTCAATCCACAAAATAAGCAATTAGCAATCCGTGAAACTAGTCCTCAGTGTGTGTGCTTGATTGTTTGTCTGCCTGTCTGTGGTATCGTAAAGCTTCAAAACTATTGCTCCCTATTTGAATGCGTTTTGGTGTTAGGCGGAGATATTTCATAACAATGTTTGTACCTAAGCATTCCGTGCCGCCGTTTCCATTTTGAGAGAAGTGAGTATTCATCACAGTGCTTAGACAAAATAATAAATCTTATACCCTTTAAACGAGAAATATTAAGGATCTCGGAAACTGGGCCAATGATTTTCATGAAATTAAATATACAGAGGGTTTTGGGGGCGATAAATCGATCTAGCTAGGATTCATTTTTAGAAAAGACTCAGGGAAAAGTTATTTTAATAATTAAAAATTTTAGCGCCATCAAAATCAACAACGCGGGGACGCAGGTCTCAAATTGCCTCGTGGGCACGCAAGTAATAAGCACCGCTCTTCGTCCAGATGTTCAGCCTCATGCGCCAGTAATTTCACCGGCACCCACACCCTTCAAACCGACACACAGCAATGCTGCTTCACGGCAGAAATAGGCATAGGCACTTTCCCGGACGAGCCCTTCACAAAAAGCTCGACCACTACTAAAGCTATTGATTCTTTTTTATTGATAAAATTCCTATTGTATCTAAAACATATGCACGAATCTTAATAACGCAAACGTCATAACGGCTGTTATTCACTATTGCCAAACCACGCGTGTTACGTGAACACGATAAGACATCGGCGTGGAATCGCTTAAAATCGTATTCCCTATGCCAAAGTTGTCATTCCATAGCGCGGTACGGTACGATTTGGGCACGGTTAGATCTGTCAAATGAACGCGCTCGATTCTTGCGCGATACGCCACAGATTAGCGTGTTCCTGATAAAGTTAGTTAGTATGGCTCGTTTCTCTTGTGCATGTTTTGAGGTTATGTTTGAAAGTTGTTTATCATTGTATCAACAAAGTATCATATTATCTACATGGTATAAAATAAAGAAAAACAATGAAAGTAGTGTGGCTTAGCTTTTATAATATTGAAACCATTTTTTTTTACAGGATTGTATGGAGATTTCAAACAAATACTTAGTAGAATTAAATTATACACTTGTTTGATTACATCCTTTCTTGTTCGGTGGTAGGAAATTTCACATAGATTGGAAGCAGCTCATTGAGGGCATTAACAACTTCCTCTTCACAGCGACTTTACCTGAAATCAATAAATAAAATAAAATAAAATAAAAATAAGCCTTTATTTCTCTGACCAAAACTGCTTAACCTAACTTATACTAATCCTACTTACTAAATATACTAACTAAGCAAAAGTTTCTATTATGTATGACACCGACGTGGCGGTACTACATAGGTCGGTCGGGTTGTCCTTCGACAAAGGCCTCCTCCAGGGTTTGCCACTTGGCTCGGTCCAGACATGCTCTGCGCCACTCCTTAGGGAGCTCATCCTCCCAACGCTTCAACTGCCGCCCTCTGTTGCGTTTTCCATCTCTAGGGTACCAGACTGCAATCATACGTCCATTTACTCCTTCGGGACCTCATTTTTGGACATATGAGGTCCTGAAATCAACATCAACCTTTAAATATTGTAGACAATCTACTCAACACTATCTAGCCCCATACTAAGCAGAGCTTGTACTATGGGAAGTAGATAGCTGATATTAATACTTAGTATATTTTTTTGTAAATACATAGAATATAATATAACACCCAGACAGAGAACAAACATATTGTGTTCACCACACAAATTATATTTGTTCTCGGTAGGTATCGAACCCACGACCTACGGCGCAGAAGGCAGAGCTACTCTACCAACTGAGCCAGTCAAGTAATTAGGTACATTCATCCACTTCACCTCAGCAGCCTGAAATGGTCCACTCCACTGCTGAAGGCAGGCATCTAGGTACCTACTACCACTGCTACTAGTACCGTAGTATTCTTATTTTATCGATGCACTTACTTGGTGTTATGCTGGTAAACCTTTGAGGAGTCATTGTATCCTGCTTGCAAAGATATCAAGGAGGAAAGAATATACATAATTCTTTGGTAGCCTTGTAGGACCGCAGTATAATATCCATTTTATCTTCGCAGAATAACATCCACTTTGTTTTTTTGCCTTTTCAAAGTGTAGATCGTGGTTTATTTGGATGAAGGACATTGGTAAATAATTTCACGCAATCAAAATAGGCTTGTTGAAAAAATATCGATACATTGATATATCGATATTATTTTTTCAATATATCGATATTTTTGAGCGATATTTAATAGTTCGATATATCGATGTATCGATATAAAATTCTAAGAATCGAAAAGGTATAAAAACCGATATTTTTTTTCAGACCAATAAACATTTATAAGTTTTAAGATTAAAAAATCCGAAAAAGGAAATACTTTTTCTATACTAACATCTTTTAACAAATTATATTTTTATATATTTTTTGTTTTTGGTCGACTTGATTTGCTGTTTTATAGTTTGGTTTTTAAGTTGGCAACTCTGTTAGTCAATTTCAATTTCAACAGCACGAATATTCTCTGTCAAGTCAAATCATACCGATATATCGATATATCGATATTTTTTAATAAAAATATCAATATCGATATTGATATTTTCAAAAAACATCGATACGATATATATCGATACTTTATTGCATTTCCGACATCCCTAAATCAAAACATACGTTCCGAAACTAGTCAAAGGTGACGGAATGTCATATAATGTTATCAATTATGTTTGGTTCTAAATTTTCAAATCGCTTTATAATATTGTAAGCTCAACAATAGATGGATTAGCATGCTTATAATTCAAAATATTTATTATTTGAGTTGAAAATATGGAAACAAAAACTTATCCTGCAAATTTATTTAAAAACCGATAATTTTCCGAGTGGATCAGACGCAAGAGTTTGAACGCATCATGTGAAATAAAACGTGGGGCATAGACAACTAGTCTTGTGGCTTAGTGAATACCATTTTTCGATTCCACACCAAGGCACGATAAGAATCGCGTTGGTGTTTAAATCACGTTGTGACGTCACACGTTTTGGGCACGGAATCTCCAATGTCATAGTGAATAACGTCCTACTCGTATTCGAGAAACCAGTTTACGAACCGTGACTATATTTCTAACATCGTTGTTTCTAAGCCGAAAAGAACGATGACATCACATAGATAATATAAAATCAACCGCTTTCATGCTAGGTGGATAGTGATAGCAGGTTTTAGGAATAGGACGTCACTACTGAGCCCGGCCAACGAACCACATCACTAGTCGGGATGAGAAAAACTGGCGGCGCTCTTAAATTTACGCAATATTCACCACGGCATGTTTATCAAAACTTTTTTTTAATTTTTGATTGTACTTTCTGGGTTAAAGTTTTCTGTAATATTCCACTATCTTTCTTTATTCTTTCTTTGTAAGCTTAATTACGTTTAATCTCACTGCATTTATCTATCATCGAATTTTAATTAAAGCTTTCATCATTTTATATTAATAAGTTGATGATACACACTAGCAAACATTTAGCAAACATTTTTTTTACGGAACTCAAATCTTCTCCTACCTTGGCTTCAATTATGTAAAAAAATAAAAAATGGGTGGTTCTTACGACAGGGATAGGGTGATGATGATGTTAGATTTCGTGACTCTAAGATATTTTCGAATTACAGATACGCTAGTAGTTACTATGATGACACGATAACGTCACAGAATAGATAATAGTTAGTATCAAGCATCTTACGGCCGGCGTTTTTCGTGACTGTACTATACATATGTACCTATTATAGATTTTATGAACTAGCGGCCGCCCGCGGCAGGCTTTGCCCGCTTAGTAGTGGTCATTGCTAACATCCAACCTGTGGAATGTTTGTTTTATTTACCTGCATGATTTTGTAGATCTACTGCATTTAGTTAGGTATTATGAATAAGGTAGGCAAGGCACTGAGGGCTGGTTTCCGCAAGGTTTCTAGTTGGCCCTTTTTGCGTGGCGCTTGACACCAACGTGTTGCTCGAACTGTCACGCCGGTTTCCTCACGATGTTTTACTGGCATAGTGCACACACATTTTTCTACAGAAAAACTACTTGGTACACGACTGGATTTGAACCCATGACCTTATGCGGATCGGACGGCGGGTCCGCTACGTCTAGACCACCAGTGCTCTCTGCCAACGAGCTTACCTGATGGTGGATTCAGAGGAGCTGGTAATCATTATAATCATATATGTAGGTAGGCGTTCTGTGGGAAAATGGGACTTCTCAGCAAATAGGTGGGTTACTTATAGGTACTTAGGTAGGTAACTTATCATCATCATTATTATTATTATTAAAAGCCTGTTGTGTCCCACTGCAGAGCAAAGGCCTCCCTCCCTTCTCTCCATTCATCTCTTGTTTGGGCTACTGTGGATCATCATCATTATTATAAATTGTACAGATTTGTATTTTTGTAACAAATAAACTCAAAAACTACTGGACTGATAAACTTCTTTTGCCACTATAATGCTGAATTATCCCCGAATAACATAGTTACATTATACCTAGTTCGAGCAAATGAAACCTACAGGAAATGAGTCTCTTTCACCAATAACTCTGCATTTGCAGTTCAGTAACTACTGAGTAGTTCGACTGGTGGGTGGAACAAGACAAAGGAAATGAAATATATTTATTTGCAAGAAGTATGGTACAACTATTAGATTATAGGGTATATAAAAAAGCGTATACGTATACTTTGTCGGAGAACAATATACAAAATTCAAACAAAAAGTAGAAAATATAAGTTTAATTAAAATGAATCAGTGTGTCAGAAATCAATAATCAATTCAGAATAATAATTCATAAAGAAAATAGAAAATAATTTATATGAAATCTTTAACGCTATGAAAACATTGATACAACATTGAAGATATCTTTAGTAGGTAGTTACTTCATCACGCACATCTACCTAATTATACTTCATTCACAATCTGACTTCACACACTTTTGGCAGGGTTTTAAACACACATCACAAACCCACTAAAGTCTGGTCTACCACTTTCTAGCGCTAAGTTTGACACACATCTTCAGCCCACTGAAGATTAAAGCCCACGAGGTGTCTGGCATGTGGCAGAAGTGTCCAGCCCTGAAGAATTAAAAGTTCTTCTCATTAGTGATGACTGCCCAGTTCTATTGCGTAGGAGTTGCTTAGGAGCGGTTGGTTCCCAACGCTGCTGGAGGCATTGGAGTCGTCTGTGCTGTAGGAAATGGTAAATACTCTTCAGATGATAATAATAAGACAGATCATTAATTACCGATGCTGTTGCAGCCATCGCATTTCTGTCCTATTTATTATTCCGGCGGATTTTATTTCGTAAATAGTAGCTCGCATCTCGAAATAGCCTAGCAAGAATTATAGAACAGTAGCAAGCAGAAGCAAGCATGACATTGACCTCTTGACATTTGACAGTTGAGATGTCAGATTTGACAGTTGAAATATAAGATTTACGCACACAAATGTAGATATACATACGTATACGCACACATAAACCATAGAAATCTGCTTCTTCTTTTTTCGTGAAAATAAGATCGGCCAAAAACTGGCGTCATAATGTAATAAATAAAAAAAACTAGATGTGCGCATCAGCAGGCCGATTATGTAACTTTTGTTGCAGCAGTTTCAATCAAAATCTTATTGAAACTGTCAATTTGCGATCACGTATTAGTTAAAAAATTTACAGTTTCTATAAGTATTTTGATTGAAACCATTGCAACAAAAGTTACATGATCGGCCTGCTGGCCTTTACTAACACAATATGCAGAGTAATGCGTAATTTATTGTTTTTAGGGTTCCGTAGCCAAATGGCAAAAACGGAACCCTTATAGATTCGTCATGTCTGTCTGTCTGTCTGTCTGTCTGTCTGTCTGTCCGTCCGTATGTCACAGCCATTTTTCTCCGAAACCGTAAGAGCTAGACTGATGAAACTTGGCGAGTAGATGTATTCTGTGAACCGCATTAAGATTTTTACACAAAAATAAAAAAAAAACTATAAATTTTGGGGGTCCCCATACTTGAAACTGAAACTCAAAAATTTTTTTTTCATCAAACCCATACGTGTGGGGTATCTATGAATAGGTCTTTAAAAATGATGTTGAGGTTTCTAATATTGTTTTTTTCTAAACTGAATAGTTGGCGCGAGAGACACTTCCAAAGTGGAAAAAGTTGGTCCCCCCCCCTCTAACTTCTAAAATAAGAGACAGATAAAGCTAAAAAAAATATATGTTGTACATGACTATGGAAACTTCCAACGATATTTGGTTTGAACGAGATCTAGCCAGTAGTTTTTTTTTATACGTCATAAATCGTAAACCGCAATTTACCTTTCGACGAACTACTAGAACTTCTAGAACTCTATGTTATATTACTTACTGCTACGGAACCCTTCATGGGCGAGTCCGACTCGCACTTGGCCGCTTTTTTTGTATTACTTATAAAGATAAACAGAATTCTAACTGTATTCAATGGATAGAGATCGTCCTATCAGTAGGTAATAATTATAATATAATAAATACGAGCATACAATGTCTACACACCCTGATTTGATAGAGAACTAAAAACGAGCAATTAAACTGACTAGTCTATAAAGGCTGCATTTCATTTCAAATGAATAAAAAAAGCAGCCAAGTGCGAGTCGGACTCGCCCATGAAGGGTTCCGTAGCACGACGAACTACAAGAACCTTTATATATGTTACTTGATGTAACATAATAAGGTTCCTGTAGTTCGTTGAAAGGTAAATTGCGGTTTACGGTTTATGACGTATAAAAAAAAAACTACTGACTAGATCTCGGTCAAACCAAATATCGTTGAAAGTTTACATAGTAATGTACAACATATATTTTTTTTAGTATTATCATTCTCTTACTTTAGAAGTTAGAGGGGGGGGGGGACCAACTTTTTTCCACTTTGGAAGTGTCTCTCGCGCAAACTATTCAGTTTAGAAAAAAACTATACTAGAAACCTCAACATCATTTTTGAAGACCTATTCATAGAAACCCCACACGTATGGGTTCGATGAAAAAAATTTTTTTGAGTTTCCGTTTATGACGTACTAGCTGTCACCCGCGACTTCGTCCGCGTGGTTAGTATAAAGTCATAATTTGAGTTCGTTTAAAAGAAACTATTTTATGGTGGAAAGCGGACAACTATTGATATGTTTTCACTGTTTTTTTTGCGTATTTTTTGAGAGTTATTTTTCGTGAATTTGCCTTAGTGGCTAAGTTGGGTTATGTATGCGTTGGTTTTACATGACCAAGTGCTGGTTACCTTAGTTTTGAGTTTGCATTCAAAACTATATAAAGTGTGTTCGAAAGATGGTAAATGCTGTTGTAGCCGATTTTCTTCAGCTGTGTTTAGTTTTGGTATGATAGGTGCTTCCCGCGATTTTGTCTTAGTGGTTATCATGGGGTTTTTTGTAAACCTTTGTGTGTATTCAAACCTGGTGACACATGCTGCGGTAGCAGAATTTTTTAAATGTTTTTTTTGCGTATTTTGTAAAGCTCGTTTTCGTGATTTGTTTTAGTGGCTAATTTGGGCTATCGTATTCGTTAGTGTATGATCGAATCTGGTTTTTTTAGTTTGACATGATCAAATGCAAGTTACCATAGTTTTGAGCTTGTACTTTAGAGTGTATTTGAATTTGAAGGCGAGTTCTGTTGTAGCTGTTTTTTTTCAGCGGTGTTTAGTTTAAGTATGATAGATGATTTCCGCAATTTTGTCTTGGTGGTTATCATCGGTTTTTTTGTAAACATTTGTGTGTATTAAAACCTGGTGACAGATGCTGCGGTAGCTGAAATTTTTTTAATGTTTTTTTTTGCGTATTTTGTAAAGCTCGTTTTCGTGATTTGTTTTAGTGGCTAATTTGGGCTATCGTATTCGTTAGTGTATGATCGAATCTGGTTTTTTTAGTTTGACATGATCAAATGCAAGTTACCATAGTTTTGAGCTTGTACTTTAGAGTGTATTTGAATTTGAAGGCGAGTTCTGTTGTAGCTGTTTTTTTTCAGCGGTGTTTAGTTTAAGTATGATAGATGATTTCCGCAATTTTGTCTTGGTGGTTATCATCGGTTTTTTTGTAAACATTTGTGTGTATTAAAACCTGGTGACAAATTCTGCGGTAGTTGAAAATTTTTTAATGTTTTTTTTTGCGTATTTTGTAAAGCTATTTTTTGTGATTTTATGTTATATTAGTGGCTAATTTGGGGTTTCGTATGCATGTTGGCGTATAATCGAATCTGAATTTTTAATTTGACATGACCAACTGCTGGTTACCATAGTTTTAAGCATGTGCTTTAGAGTGTCTTTGAATTTGAAGGCGAGTGCTGTTGTAGCCGATTTCTTTCAGAGGTGTTTAGTTTAAGTATGATAGATAATTCCCGCAATTTTGTCTAAGTGGTTATCTTTGGTTTTATTGTAAACCTTTGTGTGTATTAAAACCTGGTGACAGATGCTGCGGTAGCTGAAATTTTTTTAATGTTTTTTTGCGTATTTTGTAAAGCTCGTTTTCGTGATTTGTTTTAGTGGCTAATTTGGGCTATCGTATTCGTTGGTGTATGATCGAATCTGGTTTTTTAGTTTGACATGATCATATGCAAGTTACCATAGTTTTGAGCTTGTACTTTAGAGTGTATTTGAATTTGAAGGCGAGTTCTGTTGTAGCTGTTTTTTTTCAGCGGTGTTTAGTTTAAGTATGATAGATGATTCCCGCAATTTTGTCTTGGTGGTTATCATCGGTTTTTTGTAAACATTTGTTTGTATTAAACCTGGTGACAAATGCTGCGGCAGCAGAAATTTTTTTAACGTTTTTTTGCGTATTTTGTAAAGCAATTTTTTGTGATTTTATGGTATATTAGTGGCTAATTTGGGGTTTCGTATGCGTGTTGGTGTATAATCGAATCAATTTTTTTAATTTGACGTGACCAACTGTTGGTTACCATAGTTTTGAGCATGTACTTTAGAGTTTATTTGAATTTGAAGGCGAGTGCTGTTGTAGCCGATTTTTTTCAGCGGTGTTTAGCTTAAGTATGATAGATGATTCCCGCAATTTTGTCTAAGTGATTATCATTGTTTTTTTTGTCAACCTTTGTGTGTATTCAAACCTGGTGACAGATGCTGCGGTAGCAGAAAATGTTTAAATGGTTTTTTTTGCGTATTTTGTAAAGCAATTTTTTGTGATTTCATGTTGTATTAGTGGCTAATTTAGGGTTTCGTATACGTGTTGGTGTATAATCGAAACAGATTTTTTAATTTGACATGACCAGCTGGTTACCATAGTTTAGAGCATGTTCTTTAGCCATTTTTTGAAGCGGTGCGGTGTTTAATTTCGGTATGATAGGTGTTTTCCGCGATTTTGTCTTAGTGGTTACGGTGGGGTTTATGTAAACTTTTGTGTGTATTCAAATTTGGTGACAGAAGCTGCGGTAGCAGATTTTTTTTTACTGTTTTTTTGCGTATTTTGTAAAGCAATTTTTTGTGATTTTTCTTTAAACCAGTTTTCCTTTTTTTCTCCTCTTCGGGAAAAAAAATTCCAATTTCCTTTCTTACTGCACCTCTACACTATAAGAGGAACATGCCCTCCAAGTTTCATGCTTCTAGGACTAACAGTTTAGGCTGGGCGTTGATTTTTCTTTTAACCATTTTTCCCTTTTTTCTCCTCTTTGGGAAAGAATTTTCCAATTTCCTTTCTTAGTACACCTCTACGCTATAAGAGGAACATACCCTCCAAGTTTCATGCTTCTAGGACTAACGGTTTAGGCTGTGCGTTGATTGTCAGTCAGTCAGTCAGTCAGTCAGTCAGTAACGAAAGAGTTTTATATATTTAGATAAAAAAAAAACTACTGACTAGTTCTCGTTCAAACCAAATATCGTTGAAAGTTTACATAGTAATGTCCAACATATATTTTTTTTAGTATTATCATTCTCTTACTTTAGAAGTTAGAGGGGGGGGGGACCAACTTTTTTCCACTTTGGAAGTGTCTCTCGCGCAAACTATTCAGTTTAGAAAAAAACTATATTAGAAACCTCAACATCATTTTTGAAGACCTATTCATAGATACCCCACACGTATGGGTTCGATGAAAAAAAAATTTTTGAGTTTCAGTTTCAAGTATGGGGACCCCCAAAATTTATAGTTTTTTTTCTATTTTTGTGTAAAAACCTTAATGCGGTTCACAGAATACATCAACTCACCAACTTTCATCAGTCTAGCTTTTATGGTTTCGGAGAAAAATGGCTGTGACACGGCCGGACAGACAGACAGACAGACAGACATGACGAATTTATAAGGGTTCCGTTTTTGCCATTTGGCTACGGAACCCTAAAAACGGGTCAGAACAAATAAAACTGGGCTTTGGCTCGACCACATCCTAACATAAAGAGGAAATTTGTCTGTTCATTTTGAAAGGGCCGCGCACATTTTACGATTCACTTTGAATTTATTTCTGCCAAGTTCTTTGCGTGGAGGTGCGCTTTTAGCGTAGCAGTTTTCTTGACTATTTTTTTATAGAGCCAGTTCCGAATTCCATAATTGAATAACTGGTCTAAATATCAGCAAGTAATCAGCAGTAATAGCAGTTACTGTAACCACAACAAACAGTGGGGAGCTATGCTTTCAAGGGGCAAGTTTACAAAGAAAGAAACCGTATTTATTCTTGAAATCATGCGCGTTGAAAAGTAAATTTCGTGGTAAATCGGTTTTGCCCTACTTCCGCCAAGAAATGCGTTTGCAAGGCTTCGGTATAGTGTACATTCCGAGTATCGTGGAACTTATTATGGGGTGACATATCACTTTCACTCTATAGGACATAATTGGTCATCAATTTAGGAAATTCTACAACCTTCGAATTGTACACACTGCATAAAAAACATTAATATAGGTACTTGCATATAAATAAATTTGTTGGACCCAGGTACCTTTGCGTGATTCGAAAATATGAGGAGATTTGGTTTAAAAGCAAACTTCCTTCTGGTTAAAAAAAATAAATCACAAAATAAACGATAGAAATTCCTTGAATTATAATCCTAAAAATCCTACCAATTGTACATAATTATGTTATATTTTTATTAATAGGATTCCTATGATTCGTAGTTCGTCGATACGGCGCCCGAGTCGGACGTCTGTGTCACCTGTTCCTACATTTATTAAATTTTAAACTAAGTTATTTAACAGTCCGTACCTACAACGTACCTTAAAACAAAGCAGCTAACTATTATTTTTGCGTGGCCGAAAGTGGAGTCTGCCTATCCCAGTCGAACGCCCCTGGTCCTGTGGTGAGTGAACGAGATACACATAACTTACTGCGCGGCTCATCGTCACCTGAATCATCGCTTCGGCCGCCGGACTAGGCAGGGTCCTACCGTGAAAGTAAAAAAGTCGACGTTGCGTATCTATCTACTATGAATATGAAAGATCCTCCGAAATACGGATCTGATCCAGACCTGGCAGGAAACAGCCGACTGACTACAACCCGTAAGAGAAAAGGACTAGACATGGATCACTGCAACTGTGAGTCGTCGATGATTAAATTCCGGCAAGAGTTATTGGAGGTTATTTCTGGTACGATCAAGTCGACGGTGGAAAGTGCCTTAAGTGATAAGTTCGATAAATTTTCATCGGACCTAGACAGTATAAAGACCGAAATGAAAAAGATCACAAATGATAATATCAATATCTCGGTATCTCTCTCGAAGATAAATGGTCGTCTGAATGAGTTCGAGGCATCGAATAGCCTTATTAATAATCGCCAAGACGAATTTGATTCCCGCTTGTCCACAATTGAGCAAAGTGCGCCAACCAACGAACAATATGCGATTGATATCGCTGAGCTACAAAAGAAATATGACTCCATAAGTACTCAGTTGAAAATCAGAGACCAATGGGATAGACTTCTCAACCTTGAGATAATTGGGGTTCCTGAAACGAATAACGAGGACTTGGTGAAAGTTATAACTAAAATCGCCAAATTCGTGGATGTCATTATAATACCAAACGATATCGAGTTCTCCACCAGGATACAACCGATGCAGCCAAAGCCAGGGGTCCCGCGAGCTATCATCACAAAATTCAAAATTCGAGAGACGAAAGACAAAATACTCGCGGGCTTCCGCCGCTTTCGCGGTATCACCCGTAATGACATTGGAATGCAGGGAACTGAACCAATCTTTTTAAATGAACACTTGACGTTAGATAACAAAAATTTGTATAAAAAGTGTCGGGAATTGGCTATCTCAAAGTCATATAAGTATGTATGGATAAGGAACTGTAGAATTTTTGTGAGGAGAGACGACAAGTCACCGAGAATAGTTATAAACAAAGAAAACGATCTCTTAAAAATAAAATGATTTGTCGTCTCCTCATCATAAAACTAGCTTGTAACTTTAGGTACTCAGCGTATCCTTGTTAAAAAATTATGTTTTTTGATTTACTTTAACTATTTGCACTACTCGACACTTAAAGGTAACACCACACACACACATATAACACACCACACAACCACAAAACAGATAATATTGCTTTAATACTGGTACCTACAACTTAAACTTTTTGCTGGCTTGCTGTCATTTAGACCTCAGGGCATACTCTCGCTGTTAAGTAGGTATGTGTACTAACGATATTCATAATATGCATTCATATAATTCAGTATTAAATGTCTTGGCACTTGCGCTCGAAAACTTTTTACACGTCTACCCACATAGGTCGTCATTTATACAAGTCCGCAACTTTTGATATTATTTTGATGCGTTGGAATGTAGTAGGTATATGACCTTTATTACTATATTTACTACTATACCTACTATATTTATTATCCCTGTGTAGAAACATGGAATATTTGCATATAAAATATACTCACTCACACAAACACACCCGTACCCTTATATTCTTTCTCACTTACACTCATACACATACCCCTCCATACCCCCTCACTTACACACATACACATAGCCCGACATACAACCACAACCGTTCTGAATAGAAAACAAGTACCTAGCTATCCTTAGTATTTCACTTAATTATAGTTGTTGTTGTTACCCTTCTTTATTAACCAACCTTAAAGTAGGTACATTGTATTAAATTTGTAGGATTATTTTTCTGTTATATTGAGAGAGACCTGTTATTGGCTGTCCTAGACTAATGCATATGAAACTCTGTATTATTTTACATTGCTGTTGGTCTTTTCAATAAATAAAAATAAAAATAAAAAATAAAAAATGATAAAAAAAAATCGCTAGTTATCAAATCAAACAAAAGTACCCTTGAACATAAACTGGAGCATGTCGTTTCATGATTTAAATTGAAAAAAGTATATTCCGTGCATAAAACAATTCATTATAACTTCGTCAGCGGGATTACCTCGAAGTTCGCCGCTTGAAAAAGTTAGCGTACCGAAAAGGCTCTAAATTGGCCCAGTACGTTTTGCATTTTTGTATTCATTTTGCCCGGTTTAAATTTACCACAAGTGCTCACTAAGCCATGCAATGTTACTGCAATTCGTACGGCTTTTTCTACATCGATGACCTTATCACTAGCACCTTTGACCTTTTGAACTGGATTTGATTAATGATTGGATTTGACTGGCCTCTCAGCTCAGCTCAGTTGGTAGCTCTGCCTTCTGCGCCGTAGGCCGTGGGTTCGATCCCCACTGAGAACAAATATTTGTGTGGTGAACACAAGTGTTTGTTCTCTGTCTGGTTATATTGTAGGTATTCTAAGTATGTATTTACAATAAAAAAAATGTGTATAAGTATCAATATCAGCTCTACTTAGTTTGGGCTAGATAGTGTCATCTGGATTGTCCAAAAATATTTAAATATTTATTTAATTATATACTTATTTAAATATGTATTTTGAAAGATACAAAATCACTGAACATATTTATGAAAAGTCGCGGAAGTTTTAGTAGGTATCAAGTGCCTGAAATTTCAATAATATTTGAGTGTCTAGCGAACATGCAAGCCTAACCAAACTCTTAATAGCTAACCCTTCATAACAAAGTTCAACCCGTTCAAAGGTAAAATGAAGTCTGTTGGAGACTAGTTTACCAGGTACCCGTTCTATTTACTAGACCGGGAAACTTGGAAACCTCATCTCAGTTGGCGAGCTAAGATTTACTTTGTACACTACCTGAGAATAGTTTAAGTGAGATGCTGATATGTGCCTACATCTATCTCAGGTTTATTTAAAACTAGTGGCCGCTCGCGGCTTCGCTCGCCCGTTCCCGTTACTTTTTCGGGATAAAAAGTATCCTATGTCCTTCTCCCGGTTCTAATCTACCTTCCCACTAATTTTCTGCCAAATCGGTTCCGCCGTTCTTGAGTTATATATAGTGTAACTAACACGACTTTCTTTTATAAATATAGATATAACAAAATATGAATGATACCATGAAAAAATCCTACAAAAACGGTAGGAACCAAGCCGTAGTTTGTTGCCTGATCTTCTAGGCTTGGTCGCGTGGAACTGGCTAGACTCACCAAGCTTATAGACGTTTCATAGTGATCCTTATGATACTATTGAATAATATTATTATAATCTTGACTTTGACTTTGAACAAAACAATAGCGACGGTATTTTTATGAAACAACGGGATATTTACCATGATTAAATTTATTCATTTATTTATTTTTTTAGTGTTAAAAACCATGATAGTTTCAAAAGTTATAATAGCGACGGTATCACTTTAGTATCAGTTTATGGTGTAGTTTACCTACTTATCTGTACTGGCAAGTGTTCATCATTCGTAGTATAGGCTAAGATAAAACTGGCTGTCGAGAAATAACATTCTGACTGCTCATAACTTAAAGCGGACATAGAACGTAGGTACATGAATATTCATAAATTTGAATTTTGCATTAGTAACAGGGAGAAACGCAACAATAATCCAGCTAGCCACTTCGTTATATCCAATAAAGTCTGCAAAAATGTTCGTAGCCCCAGTATTCCATGTTCCCAGCAAGCAAACGAGGAGATTTACTTGTGAAAATGCAAAGTTGCATGCCGTTCCTATAGGAGAATAAACCTTTTGGACTCTGAGAAAAAACTTTTGAAAAAGCAGATGTTGAGAGATTACCTCTGCCGAGGATAAAAGGTCTATACCAATTGGATTCTTCTTCTCGTAGTGACTATTTCTTTCAAACCAGTGAGATGAAAGGATTATAAAGACCCCTCGAAAAGGCTGGGCTGACCGCGTATCTTTTGTTGCAACTAAAACCCAAAGAGAATGTAAAACTATACCTAAAACCTAGTCGCATCTGTCAGTTTTGACATTATTTTGAGTTTCGATTGCAATTTAAAACTAATTGAAACATAACTTGAAAAGGAAGTTCCATGTCAACGATTCTTCAACGAAGTTTTTGTTCTGTTCAGGCACAGGAGTAGGTGACGACACCTGGAAATGAATATCTAAATATATATAACTCAAAGGTGACTGACTGACATAGTGATCTATCAACGCACAGCCCAAACCACTGGACGGATCGGGCTAAAATTTGGCATGCAGGTAGATGTTATGACGTAGGCATCCGCTAAGAAAGGAAAATGGAAAATTATTTTCCAAAGAGGAGAAAAAGGGGAAAAATGGTTTAAAGAAAAATCAACGCACAGCCTAAACCGTTAGCCCCAGAAGCATGAAACTTAGAAGGTGTGTTCCTCTAATAGAACAGAGGTGCACTAAGAAAGAAAATAGGAAAATTCTTTCCCTAAAAGAAGAAAAAACGGAAAATGATTTTAAGAAAAATCACAAAAAATAGCTTTACAAAATACGCAAAAAAAAACATTAAACATTTTCAGCTACCGCAGCATCTGGCACCAGGTTCGATTACACAAAAAGGTTCACAAACAAACCGATGATAACCACTACGACAAAATCGCGGGAAACATCTATCATACTTAAACTAAACACTGTTGAAAAAAATCGGCTCCAACAGCACTCACCTTAAAATTCAAATACACTCTAAAGTACAAGCTCAAATCTATGGTAACTAGCAGTTGGTCATGTCAAATTAAAAAAATCTGATACGATTATACACCAACACGCATACGAAACCTCAAATTAGCCACTAATATAACATAAAATCACAAAAAATAGCTTTACAAAATACGAAAAAAAAAACATTAAAAAATTTTCAGCTACCGCAGCATTTGTCACCAGGTTTTAATACACACAAATGTTTACAAAAAAACCAATGATAACCACTAAGACAAAATCGCGGGAAACATCTATCATACTTAAACTAAACACTGCTGAAAAAAATCGGCTCCAACAGCACTCGCCTTCAAATTCAAATACACTCTAAAGTACAAGTTCAAAACTATAGTAAACAGCAGTTGGTCATGTCAAATAAAAAAAATCTGATTCTATTATGCACCAACACGCATACGAAACCCCAAATTAGCCACTAATATAACATAAAATCACAAAATATTGCTCTACAAAATACGAAAAAAAAACATTAAAAAATTTTCAGCTACCGCAGCATTTGTCACCAGGTTTGAATACACACAAATGTTTACAAAAAAAACCAATGATAACCACTAAGACAAAATCGCGGGAAACATCTATCATACTTAAACTAAACACTGCTGAAAAAAATCGGCTCCAACAGCACTCGCCTTTAAATTCAAATACACTCTAAAGTACAAGCTCAAAACTATAGTAACCAGCAATTGGTCATGTCAAATAAAAAAACCTGATTCGATTATACACCAACACGCATACGAAACCCCAAATTAGCCACTAATATAACATAAAATCACAAAAAATAGCTTTACAAAATATGAAAAAAAAACATTAAAAAATTTTCAGCTACCGCAGCATTTGTTACCAGGTTTTAATACACACAAATGTTTAAACCATTAGTCCTAGAAGCATGAAACTTGGAAGATGTGTTGCTCTTTTATAGCAAAAGTGCATTAAGAAAGAAAATCGGAAAATGATTTCCCTAAAAGAAGAAAAAAGAGGAAAAAAGTTTCATGAAAATTCACAAAAAATTGCTTTGCAAAATACGAGAAAAACAGTAAAAAAAAATCTGCTACCGCAGCATCTGTCACCAAATTTGAATACACACAAAAGTTTACATAAACCCCACCGCAACCACTAAGACAAAATCGCGGAAAACACCTATCATACCGAAACTAAACACCGCAACGCTTCAAAAAACGGCTAAAGTACATGCTCAAAACTATTGTAACCAGCTGGTCATGTCAAATTAAAAAAATCTGATTCGATTATACACCAAAACGCATACGAAATCCCAAATTAGCCACTAATATAACATAAAATCACAAATTATAGCTTTATAAAATACGCAAAAAAAAATTATTTAAAAATTTTCATTACTCATACTCTGAAAGTAGGTCTGAAGTTGCCTGAGGGGCCTACTACCGCAGGATCTGTCACCAGGTTTGAATACACACAAAGGTTTGTTACAAAAAACCCCATGATAACCACTAAGACAAAATCGCGGGAAGCACCTACCATACCAAAACTAAACACAGCTGAAAAAAATCGGCTACAACAGTATTTACAATCTTTCGAACACACTTTATATAGTTTGAATGCAAACTCATAACTAAGGTAACCAGCACTTGCTCATGTAAAACCAACGCATACATAACCCAACTTAGCCACTAAGACAAATTCACGAAAAATAACTCTCAAAAAATACGCAAAAAACAGTGAAAACATATCAATAGCTGTCCGCTTTCCACCATAAAATAGTTTCTTTTAAACGAACTCAAACTATATCTTTATACTAACCACGCGGACGAAGTCGCGGGTGACAGCTAGTGTCTTATAAACTCTTAAGGCTCCCTTCTTTAAGAGCTCCTTATGCCATAGAATCAATATGAATCAGTCAAAAATTAACGTAAAATTCTGAAAAAAATATATGTTTTAGTTGAGGATCTTACAGAGTACAATTCGCTTACAGTTACACAATCAGATGAATTTCGTTCGATAGAAAAAAATACCAAAGTTGCCTATTTTTAAAAAACAAATTCAATACTGTGCCTAAAATAAAAAAAATATTGACTTTATTTTTACACCAATCTTTAGATAAATCACTTTTCTAGTACAAATCGCTGAGTTGGATGTTGTAATGTTATTTTCCTATTTATAATGAATTATTTACCTACAAACACACGAGCGGCGCGACGCCGTGGGCTAAGTCAGTCGCGCGGTAGCGCTTACCGACGACGGACCTGTGCCAGTGCTCTTCCCGCCCGACGCGCGACTTGTGACGTGCAATGATTTTACGAAAATAAACTAAAATTGATCTCGCTAAGTCGTCACCATGGCTAACAAACGCAACAGGACGAATGCATTACAAAGAAATGTTAAGTAAGTACATTACTTGCACGTACGTGTTTATTTATTATGTGGGAACCTCTAATGTTCTATTTAAATATTACCTACTTTACTCTTTACGTTACTTACCTACTTTGTTCCATAAATAGCTGAGAATATACTTAGTATGTAGGTACCAACTCCTTGCCACAGTATAGTTAAAGCAGTATAAGTACGGAAAGAAATATGAAATATTAAATAATAGCTGTGCCCGCGACTTCGTCCGCGTGGTATAGTGTCTATGGGTAGCATTTTTAATTTGCAGCGGAAGAAAACAGTAATTAAATAACAACGTCATATTCGCGTGCACGTGACACAGTGGTCTGCCCTCTTACTAAACATAGACATATGGCGTCGTACTACGCCACACTTTCATCCCCCCCGCATTCCTCTCCGAACTCCCCCCACACTCCCCCCACTCTCCTCAACACCCCCTCACATTCCCCCCGCCCTCCCCCCAGACTCCCCTCCACAATCCCCCTGTACTCCCCCTTTGCACTCCCCACTAAACTCCTCCCGCACTCCTCTCCACACTCCCCTCCACACGCCCCCCCGCACCTCCCCTCCACACTCCCCCCTGTACTCCCCTCCACACCCCCCCCGCATCACCCCTCGCACCTCCCCTCCACACTCCCCCCTGTACTCCCTCCACACTCCCCCCGCATCCCTCGCACCTCCCCTCCACACTCCCCCCTGTACTCCCCTCCACACTCCCCTCGCACCTCCCCTCCACACTCCCCCCTGTACTCCCTCCACACTCCCCCCGCATCCCTCGCACCTCCCCTCCACACTCCCCCCTGTACTCCCCTCCACACTCCCCTCGCACCTCCCCTCCACACTCCCCCTGTACTGTATGTCACTGTTATGACAGTATAACCCTTAATTTGGCAAGATTACTTTTTTTCGATTTCAGTAAAAAAAACTCAATATACCTATTTAATAACACTTATAGAAGCCTGAAAAAATATAAAAAAATATATAAATGCTGTAACTTTGCGAAAATCCTATGTATCCTACAATGCACATAGCCAAATACTAGTAGAAGTATGGTCTTTTGCGAAAATCCTATGTATCCGTACGGACACATTGCCAAATTAGGTAATTGAAAATAATAGTAAAACAATTGTTAAAATATGGGTTTAGTCTTTAAATCTTCATTTTTTAATATGGTATTCATAAAAACAGTTCCTGTTTTTCGTTAAGCACAAACGAATCTTACATTTGACGCAAGAAATATTGGCCTGCCCAGTTTTGCACAAACAACATCAACCTTTTTCTTCAAAAATTGGCAGGTAGCCTATGCCGTAGTACCTTATTAAATTATATTGATGAGACCAACAGTAGGCCTAGGCATAACTGGTCTATGTATTTTCTGCCTTAACCTGGCACATCATTTCTGTGCACTACTTCTTTAGGACTTGAAAGTGGGACATGGAGATTTTTGCCCAGATTCTAGATATCAGTATAAATAATGCTTGGATACTTAGATACTGAAGGTATTGTGTGCAGAAAGGCTTGAAGAAAACATAGGCTCTGAAAAAATTCCTATGCCAAATTTGTTTGTCAGTGACTTCTAAAGAATTAGTGCACAGAAATGATGTACCAGAAAATACATAGACCAGTTGTACCTCGGTCTGTTAATAGTCTTATCAATATAATTTTATAAGGTATGACGGAATAGCCCACCTAACAATTTTTGAAGAAAAAAGTTGATGTTGTTTGTGCAAAACTGGGAAGGCTGGTATTTCTTGCGTGACATGTAAGCTTCAATGAAATGTGCCTGAAGAAAAACAGGAGCTGTTTTTATGATTTCAATATTAAAAAAAAAACAAAGCCATAACCAAGTCAATAAATAAAATTAGGTATCATACCAAATTTTATTAAAATTAGGTATTATAAATTTTATAAAATTAGGTATCATACCTAGTTAGGCATCCTAAATTATACGTGGTTCGACTCGCACTTGGCCAAGTTATTGAGTATCGATACCATGAAACATTTTGTTAAGCATTTGGCATTGTATCTCTCTGGATACGGCTGAGTTATGCAGTATTTCAATGGGCTTTTGGCAACGTATCTTTGTGGATACAACTAGGTTAGAAAACTTATTACGGGTTCGTAATTGCATTGATAAGTAAAATTTTTATCCATATCGATAGTAAGTTTCAATAACATTGGAATTCAACAAAAATCCAGCACAAAAAGGAATAAAATATAGGCAAAATAAATAAAACTGACGGATCTGATGCTCCCGTGGTGCGACATCTCAGCTGTTTGACGTCGAAAGGGATGGGAAACAATCGAAAATGCAGTCGATTTATTTTGTTATAGTGATATGAATAACACACCTCAAGGATAGAATCGATCGATTTTGAATAAATTTGATTTATAGAGCCATATGATTTTTTAAAAATATTGTATCTGAGAGAACACATTACCAAATTAAGGGATAACAAACCAGGAGTACCAGGACAAACCAGGAGTAGATAATTTTTTTTCTACATTTTACTGCGATGATACCAGTTTGGAAAAATATTTTCTACTAATAATTCTTTATCATTTTATAATTTTGTTAGTTTATGGAAATAAAATATAATTTATAGCTTAAAACCATTGCTATTTTCCATATAAAGAATTTTAAAAATTTTTACTAAATATCAAAAATCACTTATTGTTGCAGAAAATCTAGTCAAGATGACCCTTTTCTCGTAGAGTCTGAAAATCAAGAATACGAGTTTCAACCAGCTTCAGGGAGACGCATCATTGACATCAACTGCTTGTTTAGTCAATTACAGGAAAAAGCACGTCACAACAACAAATTATAATGAATTTTAATTCAAAATAAGCATTCTGTACATCATATTAAATCAACCTGTAAGTATAATAAATGAGAATAAATATTGTACATAACAATCATGTTTGTTTTCATTTGTTGTTTGTATTTTTAGGTTAGGTACTCTCCTATAATCATCATATCATTATCACCTCACTAATTCAAATAGTTTAGACTTTTAGAGTATATATTAACAGTTAATACCTATTTAAATCTAATAAACTTTCATTTCAATATACTAAAAGAATATAGTCAATAATATTTAACTTACTTTGCCTACTGCATTATGTTATACTGTGGCGTTCTCGCCCGCCGTCAAAGGGTCACCGGAGTTCATATCAAGTCGGCTCCCGCGTAACGCGGATGCAAGTCGACTGGGTGAGTTAAATACCTAAATCTTCGACATAAGGGGCCCTTAATAAGTGAATGTTGTTTTCGTTCCGCCTATTTGTCTATCGCTATTGTATAGAGAAAAGACGAGACAGCAAATATACGTGACGTAGAAATGATTGAAACGAGTTTTTGTCCCATACATTTTTCATACAAAAGAGAGACACGTGCTCACACGAAACGCGCACGTGAACACGTGCCCACGTGGAATTTTGTGGTAGCAAAACTCCGATTTCGGTAACACGTACAGTTGTCCAGCTCGTAGAGATTATACCTACTATACATATAGTATAGTACCTATAGTATGTCTTAAAAGCTCAGGTAAGTCCAGCTTCTCTAGACAAAACCGCTCCAGTCCAGATATTAGTAGATCCCCGTTGACAACACAATCTAGCGGGTCCGGGCCAGGAATGAGGTCGGCGAGGCATTCAACATGGCATTAATTAGACAACGCATTCTTCGGTACGGGTAATTTCATTCCTAGATTAATAAGTTTACGGAGGGCAAAGCTCTTGAATTTTTAAATAATAACTTGCGCCTATAGGTATTTTAGATGATAGATGCAGCAAGATGGATAGATGACATAGACAGGGTCGCAGGGCGGCAATGGTTTAGACTGGCACAGGATCGAGGTAGATGGCACAAACTAAGGGAGGCCTATACCCAGCAGTGGGTGAAGTCGGGCTGTGGATGATGATGGTGATAGGTATTTTATTTAACCGCAGGGGAGGATAAAGCAATTTCGACTTTAAAACGTATCAGCGATGTTTTATAAGACCCATGGTACAAGATTAGCAGTAGATTATAAAGAACTACCAAAAAAATATTTTGCAGGATAAATTTTTAATGAGGCTGAAAATCGATTCAGTTCAGTTCGAGAGTGATTTTAGATTTCGAAGGTAAGAGTGTGTGAGTAGAGCGCTGGTGGGTTAATGGTAGCGGCCCGCCTTCCGATCCTAAGGTCGTGGGTTCAAACCCAGTCGTGTGACAATGAGTTTCAGCTCAAAAAATTATGTACACTATGCCAGTGCTCTCAAACGGTGAAGGAAAACATCGTGAGGAAACCGGCATGTCATAGAACCTAAAAAGTTTGAAAATTTCTCTTCGTGTCACTGTGGTCTTTCGAATCAATATGGTGAAAAAATTTGAAGTGCGTCTCAGATGCTCCTTTCTTGCACTTGACACACGTTTTAGAAATGCCTCTTTCCTCACGATGTTTTCCTTCACCGTTCTAGAGTACTGGCGCAGTAGGTACACTTAATTTTGCACGATTATGCTAATCGTATTAAAACCTAGAGTTCTAATTGTTATTAGGTACGGTCATCGGTCATCTAACAGGCTAACCTTCGACTGAAAACATGGACGGCAGCCAATCGACCGAATGAAGTCTTATAAGTTAAACTAAATAGAGATTAGTGTGGTAAATAGATTATCAATGTAATACATACTAATATAGGTACATAGGTAGGTTCCTTAATTTGATTACAGCGAAATCAAGGTTTAACTTGATTTGTGTCTCTGATTTACCTACTGACCTAAAATGATCTAGCAGGTGTACGCAATAGTTATTACACTTCATAGTTTTCAAAATTACGCAATTATTAACCGACTTCCTATCAAAAAGGAGGAGGTTCTCAATTCGGTTGTATTTTTTTTTTAATGTTTTTTTTTTTAATGTTTGTTACCGCATAACTTCGTCATTTGTGAGCCAATTTGAAAAATTATTTTTTTATCTGAAATCTGAAAGGTGCTTTCAGATTGGTCCCATTTTAATTTTATTAAAATCAGTGTTGCCATTTTTTTTAAATATTTTTTTAATGTTTGTAACTGCATGCCTCCGTCATTTATGAACCGATTTAGAAAATTATTTTTTTATTTAGAAGGTTATTCTTACGTCCACATTGTCCCAAACAAATTTCATTAAAATCGGTTTAGCCGTTTGGCAATGAAGTCGGTTTCTCTAGTTTATAAACTTATAATTATTTTTATATTCACGTTTGTAGGTTACCCAGAAGAAGATGACCGTTAGGTAAAGCCTTGGCCGGTAGGTACCTAAATTTCATGCAAAAATCTGACTAGTCTGCCTATTTGACTTCTAAGATATCAAATTTCGATGCGAAGCTTTCTAGTCTTGTGCCTCTCCGCATGTGCCTGTAAACTCAGTAATTGCAACGGCACTCTTCAAAACGGAATCCCAGCAATACATCACTTAGGGCGAAAAAATAGGCTCGGAACAAACCTGTCTCACTTTTAGGTTTGTTCCGAGCCTATTTTTACTCACCACATCACAGGCTTTCTCATCATCAGTCTTAATAAAATCACATCAGATGAAAGCTTAATAAAAGCACAGTTTTAAACATGATTTAATTTTATTTTACGAGCGACGTCTTTCCAATACTGGCAACGAGCACAGATTGACGACCCACCTCTGTGAGGTTCCTATCGCACACAAATAATGACAACAAAACCAGCAGTTCAGCAGTTTCATATCAGTCGAAATCCACAGCTGGGCATCGGCCAAGATAATCGACTAGTCCTCTCCACCCACCGACTTCCCTGATCACCGCATACAATACGTAATTAGCCCGGAGGTTCACCAGGTTATCGGCACACAACCGGACGACCCAATCTTTTGTAACATACGCGAATAGCCACAATATGATTGAGTAATAAGGGGGATAATTATCGCACGTGGCCTGTGAGGTAAACATAAACCGTAAACATTGGCTCCTGCCTGTACTGTTGTGTAGATAATCCTATTTTAAATTTAATAAACTCCACCGACAGTCTGCTGAAAGTCGTTGCCGAGGACATGTACCTACTCATATAAATTTTATGAGGCACTGGCAGGCTGTGCTTGGGCCGATCTCTCGCTTAGTGTCTAAGTTATTGTGTGTGGGTGGGTGTATACCTATTTGTTTATTACTAAGATAGCACTCAGTTATTTTGTCGTGTTACTAACCCCAGGGATCAAGGTCTGAAATTCTGAAATAAAAGTTTTTTTTAAATAAATCTTTTGATGATAAATTAATTGAACACTATTATAACACGTTTAGGCATATAATTTATCGCATTTTAACCTTATCTTGATATCCCGACGTTTCGTCATCATTATTATAACCTACCTAATTAGCATTCTAGGATAGTCAAGCGTCAAGATGCTGTCATTTGGAAGCCCTGAAAAAAATTGTAGTCTACGTTTAGACTAATGCCCGACTTCACTTATCCATTGAACGTAGCAAAGACTACGTTCCTTTTGAACGTCCAACCGTTTGAAAATAGAACATCGATTTTGTCTGAAGTGCTTTTTTATGCAACAGTACCTCACATACTAAAACTAAATTTACCGGTAAGCGGTGAACGAATCAATCATGTGCCAAGAAGTATTGGGATTAAGAGGGCAGGATGTATTTTATATTTAAGCAATTTTAATGACTTGTTTGATGTAATATTTGAGGTCAAGGAGTCAGCGCTAATAAAAACAACTGATGGGGAAAACATAATGCATCAATTTTACCGACAAGAGCGTAGCTTTTAGAACCGCAGCAATTCAACAGATAACTGTACATTTTCGCCTTTACTAGAATTGGCTACATAATGTTTGGACGTAACTTTGACTACTAGACATCCTCATAGGACCTCTAGTACCTACCTAATTGCGGGACCAAGACAGGAGTGATCTTTCTGAGTGATACCATCACTGGAGATTCATTTTCAGTCACTCATCTGCTTTTCAATGTTCAATTTTCAAAAAGATCTATGTTCCTACATAAGCTTAACATTTTAATCTATGTACTACGCATTCAAGCAAATAGATGATTGGATTTAATTTGAATGATTTCACATTTGATAAAAATCCTTTCCATCATTAGCTTTATTTAAACGCAAAAAATAAATAGCAGGTAAGTGCAGTCAAAGGGTCAAAATGTGCATGCGAGAAGTACATCGACTGTTTTTTTTTTAATACAACTAGCTGATGGAACAAGCATATGGTCCACCTGATGTTAAGTGGTAGCCATCGCCTATAACAAAGCATTGCCTCGTAGGTCACACATGATTGTTGTCTTACTTTCATCATCATCAACCTATATTAGTCCACTGCTGAACGTAGGTCTCTCCCAAGACGCGCCACTGAGTCCGGTCTTCGGCTCTTCTCCTCCAGTGCTTGCCAGCTACATTTCGTAGATCGTCACCCCACCTTGCTAGAGAGCGTCCTACACTAGGCTTACCTAAACGCGGTCTCCACTCTAGTATTCGTTTGCTCCAACGATTGTCTGTTCTACAGCAAACATGACCGGCCCACTGCCACTTCAGCTTACTAATCCATAGAGCTATGTCGACTACCTTGGTTCTTTGTCAGATAACCTCGTTCCGCCCTCACCTTAACGTTTGCGTTGTCTCACCTTAACCATACCATATTAAAAACCCTTTTAAAAATGAAAAGACCCCATTTAGTAAATGGGTCTTTCCATTTTTGTATTTTTTCAAACACACGTCAATCACGGTGCGGTTTACGCATCAGCACAGGAGCCTAATTCTCGGGCCGACCGAGATTTTCAATGTCCCATAAATACACATTGGCATTGCACAACCCCGCACTTTGTCTACGTTTTCCGTATATCGTAGCTGTCGAGGCTTTAACGATGAGGTCGCTGATGAATTACTCAAGGAAATCATCCATTCTCTCTTCGAAAAGAAGCAATATAATAAAATTGCAAAATGATCCGAGATGAGCCGAGAATAAGGCCCCTGAAGTCTATACCAACCCAATTCCACCGATCATCGCATCGTAAATAAATCAAGAGATCAAGAGAAATAAAATCCAGCGAGTAACGAGAATTACACAAATAAATGTAACAGTACGTTGTAACGTTCCTTTGATGTCCGACGTTAGTTACATTGTATATTGACTGAAGTGAGTTATTGATAAATTGAACCAAAAGTCTACAGAAAAAAAATATACTTGGCTCTAACTAACCTAGGTATATCTTTCACGAGATCCTACAAAAGAAGAGTATAGCCAAAAAAATAAAAACCCTTAATTTAAAATAGATATTTTATTAGGATTAAGTAACCCATTATTTACAAAACAGCTCTAAGTAACTAGTCAGCTGAAAAAGGTTTGATCTTTCAGAAACTAAGATATTTATGTAGAGCACCATTTTTCAAATTAACTAGTAATTTGAAAAATGGTGCTCTACATAAATATCATATAGTATAGGATCCCTAGAAGAAGGACCTTCATCGAGCTGGTTATTTAATGAAACGTATTTTATATTTAATTAAACATGCCAATAAATATATTCTATATGGGTTGCCTATCAAATTTCAGTCCAGGATATGATTAATTAATAATTAAAAAAAATATAATGTTTTTTTAACTTTCCACCGGTTTGTTTATTAGACAAATTCTATACCAATCGAAAGTATAGACCCCATAGAATATGCAAACGTTAGGTTGCCTATTTTTTTCCGGTCACAATTCTCGGGTAGCCAGGTATAAACAGGAAAATCGATACTAGCATTTTGCACCGGTATGTTTATTGAATAAAAATACTGGGGTCTATACTTTCGATTGGTATAGAATTTGTTTAATAAACAAACCAGTGGAAAGTTTTTTTTTTTTTTTTTTAATTATTAATTAATCATAATTATCCTAGACTGAAATTTGATAGGCAACCCATATAGAATATATTTATTGGCATGTTTAATTATATATAAAATACGTTTCATTAAATAACCAGCTCGGTGAAGGTCCTTCTTCTAGGGATCTTAGACTATTAGTCATTTTATATAGTCTCATCATTTTAAATATACTATACTTTTGACTTAGGTTTATAAGAACTAGGTTAAATAACACAGCACTGCGCCAAATGATCAGATAGGCAGCTTATTGCTCTGCTTGTTGCTTAGAAACGTGTATTTTGTGGTATGGTACTTCAATTCTTCGCCTATCGTTGTGATTTCTGCCACCTCGTCTGTTGGGGGTTCTGGAACAATCCAAATATGTTTGTTAATCTTTTACATTACGCTATTCTATATGCAAGTTGATTTTAATAAATGAATTGATTGATTGATTGCTATTCTAGTCCCAACCTTGTAAAACTTGCATTTTTTTTAAAGGAAATGAATGACCAAAACCATGGCAATTTTATTGAGTTATTCCTACATTCAATAAAGTTATGGTGAAAATATACAAAGGTACAATAAGGTGTTATATAAAAACCCTCAGCTTTCGAACCCACGCCCCCCAGTTCAGAAGGCAGAGCTACTACCAACTGAGCTGAGAGGCCAGACTTTATGTGGGGTCGGCACAACATGTCTTCCTCCTCCATTCCCCTCTGTCAGCCGTCATCTCTGCATTCACTCCTCTCTTATCTATGTCATCTGTTAGGGTGTTTCATAAGTAACTTACCCAAATGTTGCCACACTAAAGGCGGGAATACAGGGTGTTGCGAGAAAACGTAGACCACCTTCGACTCACGCTTGACGCCTTTTCCTTTAGCGCTTTCCTTCCTCGTCATTTCAAGACGGTACCAGAACGCTGGTTTCCTGAAATAAAAACGAATATTAATGGGTGATTTACACCGCGGTATCTAGCCCCAAACTCAGCAATGCTCGTCTGACTGCCTTTACAGCTCAGTTGGTAGTAGCTCTGCCTTCTGAACTGGGGGGCGTGGGTTTGATAGAAGAACAATATTTGTGTGTGTGGTGAACATAGATGTTTGTTCTCTGTCTGAGTGTTATTATTGTATGCTATGTAAGTATTTACAAAAAAAAAAGTATTTAAGTATCATAATATATCAGCTATCTGGTTCCCATAGTACAAGCTCTGCTTAGTTTGGGGCTAGATATTATTATTGCTTCGTCGGACACGCATGTAAAGAACGTGCCCTACAGCAACACTGGCGGTAGAAACTGGTATTTAAAAAAATAATGCTTACTTCAAATGATCTTGCACGATATTATTGGCGATTGGCATAGCGACTCTTTGCATCGGATCGCTCAACAGTTGCCCGACGGTTTTGATCGGCGATTTATCGGACACGTAATGTTCTAGCAGTCGTGTTGATATTGGTTTCAAGTTTGCTGCAACAACATCAAACAAGAAATTTAATATAAAAATATTTATAATTTTCGTCCAAAAATAATTCTTCTTCTTCCTGCCCTTATCCCACTTTATGTGGGATCTGCACAACATGTCTTCTTCCTCCATTTCCCTCATTATACATGTAGACTAATGTAGTAGAATAAATTTTATAGAACAGTTATCCGTTGGTGCACGACCGGATTTGAGCCCACTTGAGCTTAGCATTGGAAGCCCTAATACCCCCCCCCCCCCCCCCCCCTCTCTGTAGGACCGCTACCAGTATTCTAGTGCACTTCATAGTGAAATCATTGCTTAGTTCATCCATTATGATATGCATAAAATGAAAAGCACAGAAGATTGCTTAAGTTATTTCTCAGATTAGACATATTTAAGCTTACTCAGCCACAAGCGGTATCTTGGTCTCAATTTTAAAAATATAATCAACTACAATTATCTTTTTTTTTTTTTAATGTTATTTTCACACAGGCCACTCCTATTCAGAAGACCGATTTTGGACCTGCCTCATACACTGACTTCCATCAGCAATAATTAAAATATAATTGGGACATTGGGTGAGGACGTCTCATCCGTGGTGGTACTCCTGGACGAGATAGAAAAAGATAAAAATTATGGTGCCATTACACACCAAAGTCAGCTCTCAGGTAAGTTTCGGCGCGGTACAGATGTTCCAGACAAACGTGAACTTGAGCGAATTTCATCAACAGATTCTTCCACGGACTGATGTCAATTTCATCTGCTATTAATGGTACCTATAACATAAATTATGGGTATTTTAGTACATACAGGGTGTTACCAGACCACTACCGAAAACTTTAGGGGGTGAAAGTACCCATCAATATGAACAACTTTTTCTAAGAAACCAACACTGTGAACGCGAAAAAAAAAACAGCAGTTCCATACATAAGTTCAATACCTACTTGGCTAAAGTGTATGAAACAGCTGTTTTTTTTTTCGCGTTCACAGTGTTGGTTTCTTAGAAAAAGTTGTTCATATTGATGGGTACTTTCATCCCCTTAAGTTTTCGGTAGTGGTCTGGTAACACCCTGTATTTACATGACAAATATGTACAAAATTTGTCTACAATATTTATTTATATATTTATTAGTTTGAGGCGCACTTAAAATCCTTTCAACACACTGGTTCCAAAGAACTAATGGCATTAGATAAATAGACAACTCTTTATTGTTCACCGCACAGAAACATAATACAGGATTCATGAAGATTTTTGGCAAAACAATGGGCGACCTTATCGCTTTGAGCGGTCTCTTCCAGGCATTACGGGAAGGAGAAACACCCTTGTGTTAAGTGGTAACCATCGCCTATAACAAAGCATTGCCTCGTAGATCACGCACGTCAGGAACGTGCCCTACGATGCCCTGCGTCCATCAACTTGAGGCATACGTGTTCAGCTTACGGGGAAGTACTACCACCATGCCTATTTCTGCCGTGAAGCAGCATTGCTAGTAATTTCACCGGCACCCACACCTTTCCAACAACAGCAATGCTGCTTCACGGCAGAAATAGGCATGGTGTAGTACTTCCCCGGACGAGCCCTTCACAAAAAGCTCTACTACTAGGTACTAAAGTCTACAAGTGAGTAAGCTTTAATATTTCTCAGGTTAGAAATATTAAAGCTTACTCAGCCACAAGCGGTATCTTGGTCTCAATTTTGTAGAAAATTTATAAAAAATATAATAAACACTCATTATCATCATTACACAGGCCACTCCTATTCAGAAGTCAGCAGTCGGGCTGTCCCTTAGTTTGTGCCATCTACCTCGATCCTGTGTCAGTCTGAACAATTGCCGCCCCGCGACCCTGACTATGTCGTCCATCCATCTTGCTGCAGGGCGCGCTACGCTGAGAGAGAGCCACAAAGAGCTTTACTACTACTAAAGGCTACGAGTGTACACAGCCAACAAACCTCATTAACATCCTTCCTCTCAGCCACCAGTCCATGTTTCTTCAGGCTTGCAAAGTCATCGACCGTCAGCTCGTTGGTATCGTCTTCATAGAACGACTCGCAGTCCAACCTGATAGAATGCTCACCGCTGGAGAGACTCTCGAAAGGGTTTAGCGTGAAGTCTCCAGTCATTGTCATGTCTTGGATCGTTTGGTTGATCTGTTCAACTGATTCATGTGACCTGGAAAATATAAAAATTAATATAAATATTATAGACAATGCACACAATACTATGGGAACCAGATAGCTGATGTAATAGGTACTTAAATACTAATTTTTTTTGTAAATATGTAAGAGTACAATATAACACCCAGACAGAGAACAAACATCTGCATTCACCACACAAATATTTGTACTCGGTGGGATTCGAACCCACGACCTACAGCGCAGAAGGCAGAGCTACTACCAACTGAGCTGAGTGGCCACTCAGAATTTCGGACGGTTTAGATTCTAGATGCTATCGGAGTATTTTAAAGTAAGCCGATGGCGGGCCCTTTTTTGCATGACCCTTGCCACATTTTGCTCGAACTTTTTTTGGTTCTACGACACGCCGGTTTCCTTCACCGTTTTGAGAGTACTGGCATAGTGCGCATAAATTAATCGACAGAAAAACTCATTGGTACACGACTGGATTATAACCCACGACCTTCAGGATCAGAAGGCGAGGCCACTACCACTAGACCACCAGTGCTTTCTAGCTCTCTAGTCAATACTCAATACATTTATTGCATAAACATGGTTTAGTTTAGGTACATACATAGTTCTTAGGTGTAAGTCAGTATCACATGGACCCTGTGTATAGGGTAAAGTCCTACCTCGCATCAGCATTCCAGATCCCAGCGATAAAGAAAGAATGCTCCAGCAGTGACATAACCCTTGTGTACTCCCACATTGTTTTTTCAACTCCTACTTGAGCGGCCAACGACAGCGCTTGTGGAGGACTCGAGCGCAGGTTCTTGAGGACTTTAGCGGACTGAGAATGGCCGCGGGACAGTTTCAGGACCAGTTTTGATAAGTACGTCTTGTTGTTTGCATCTATCTGGAAATTAAAATAGAATTATCCAGTGATTAGGTTTGAAAATTTAAAAACTCATTCCAATAAATTGCTGGCAATGGGACCACCCATTATTAATTTGACTTGACCTTATTCGAAGATTTTTTTTTTTTTTTTTGAGATAGACACTACGTTTTCCGCCTTATATCTTTGACTTTTGACGGTTTAAATGACAGCTGTCATGTTTCCCTTCCGTCATATTTCTGCTTTGGTCATTTTCCCCTACCACCACCAGCAGAGTGGCGCGTTTGAGGCAGCCATCTTTATTCCTCATTGGCGTTTTGTTTTCCGTCGTAGCAACATGTGTTCAGCAGATATCTCTGCGACTACAGTTGCTTAAAATATTTTAATCCTTTTTCATACAAAAGTGAAGAATTAATTCTTTTACTTAGTGAATAAGTGTGTTATACTGTGCAAAGAGGGAAAACCGTGAGTACCCTCTTTATATGAAACGTGTTCAATTTTAACGAAAACTTCGTTTGGATCACGTTATTACAGTTATGTAAATAACCAGTTATCCTGTATGTTTGTTGTGCATGTAAGTTTTAATGTGCATATTTAATGTTCAAGTAATTTACACAAGCAGTAGCCCCACGTGCAGTAGCATAAGATGGCTATCGGTGATATCGAAATCTTAGTTTTGAGGTAAGTGATAATATGATAATGACGTCATAAACATCAATGGCCTTGCAATAAGGGAATGAATCGAAATCAAATCCTTTAACATCGAGAGGAAGCTAAAATGGGTAGCTGTCCTGGAGTTGTTGAAAACTGGTGCTTAGGTTAGACGTCTTATGAGACTACGGTCTTACCCTTTAAACTCGTAAATCGTATCATACTCCAAGCTTCATAGACTTGGGATCAAACAAAGTGGGGAGAAATGTATGATACGATAAATCAATTATAATGCTTATATTACTAAATGTGCCTACTGCATTGTGAAAAATAAATATTAATTTTAATATATAATTGCACGAAGTATGTATTGTAATCTTCTCTCTTTTTCAATTAATTATACGAGTGCTGAAGTTAATGTTTGAGAATCTGAGTGACAAAGCAGAAGAAACTCGGTTTTTCATTTTTGCTATACTCTTTATTATTTCACTTTACAAGTCGTATTATTACATGCGAAGTTTTGTATGTTTTATTTAAGTATTTTTGGCGGCTAAGGTGTTCTGTTCCCCAGAATCTATCAGCTGCGCAAAGGTGACGCTAAGAATTTGGAAGCGCTGTGTTCCAGCTGAGGGAACTCGTCAACCATAAGAAGAGGAATCGCTACCCAATCAAAGTAACAGCTGCCCCTCGCAGGGGTAGGCCGTTATTAAAACTATTCCAGCGCATGGAACGATATAAACTTTTAATGGACCTGAGTTCCTGATTCTGATGGGTTCTTGCAAAAGAAATTCTATTAAGCCGATAACCACCCCTCGCAGGGGTCTGGTGTTAGGCTAACTTTATTCCATCTTATGGAACTGTATACACTTCAGTGGACCAGGGCTCCTGAATCGGATGGGTTCTCGCAAAAGAAATCCAATCAAGCTAACAACCACCCCTCGCAGGGGTTAGGTGTTTGCCTAACGGTACTCCATCGCATGGAACTGTATACACTTCAGTGGACCAAGGCTCCTGAATCGGATGGGTTCTCGCAAAAGAAATCCAATCAAGCTAACAACCACCCCTCGCAGGGGTTAGGTGTTTGGCTAACGGTACTCCATCGCATGGAGCTATATAAACGGTGGCTGGACCACGGCTCTTGAATCTGATGCCTTCTCGCAAGGGAAATCCAATCAAGCTGACAACCACCCCTCGCAGGGGTTAGGTGTTTTGCTAACGGTACTCCATCGCATGGAGCTATATAAAAGGTAAGTGGACCATGGCTCCTGAATCTGATGGGTTCTCGCAAGAGAAATCCACTCAAGTTAACAAACCACCCCTCGCATGGGTTAGGTGTTTACGTAAGGGTAATCCTGCGCATGGAGCGGTATGAGCGTTGAGGGACCATGGCTTCTGAATCTGATGAGTTAACGCAACAGAATACCAATCAAGCTAAGAGACACCCCTCTCAGAGGTTAGGTGTTTGGCTAACGGTTTTCCATCGCATGGAGCTGTATAAACGATGAGTGGATCATCACTCTTGAATCTGATGGGATCGCGCAAGAGAAATCCAATTAAGCTAACAACCACCCCTCGCAGGGGTGTTTGGTAACTGTATCCCATCGCATGTGTCTGCATAAAGTTTTAGTGGACATTGGCTCCTGAATATGATGTTTTTTTTTTCGCAAGAAAAATCCAATCAAGCTAACAGCGGCCCCTCGCAGGGGTTTCGGGTTTTTGTGTGGTTATTGTGTTCCATCACGTGGAATTTGTGAATTTTGGTCTTGCCTGGCCTGGCCTGGCCCCAGAAAGTGCTGTTTCCTCACAAGAGCAATCCGATCATTTAAATATACACCCTTCGCGAACAGGTGTTTGTAAAAAAAAAAAAAAAAAAACAGCACACCCTCACTGGGTGGTGGGAGATGTTTTTGTAAGGTTATAATGTCCTGAGAATAATAATAGAATAATTAGATACCAGTAAATGTTTATTAACAATAATGAGTTGTAATGTAACAATGGGACAGAACATCTGCTGCTCTTGCGTACTCTAATGTACCTACAAGCTTGTACTGATGAACAACTTGCACAGTTGTGTGTTGGCTCTAGTACTTACAGTCTACACTGTATGTAGTAAACTATGCGTTATATGTAGTGAAACAAGGTGCAGTAAATAAGTACCCCCATCTGTTTGTAAGCCCATCCTTTACGACGATGATGTGCTGGCCAATTTTTTTTTTTTTTTTTTTTTCTTCCACTGATCTCATTTCAGAGTGCATTTTCACTTAAAAGTAGTTAGTGACACAGGTGCTTGTTACACCTACTGTATTACAAATATTTTTAGATGGTTACGCAAAATAAAAATACTTAGTTGGGTCAGAAACGTCGTGCATCTCTACGATCACAAACTCTTAGGTATTAAAGTCACTTATGCAGGGAAAACTTAAGCTGAGTTAGTGTGTGGTTCAGCGTATAATACAGGTATCTACCTATATCGTAGAGTGGTATATATGGTGTGGCTTAAAGATCTACGCTTTGTGGATCGACCCTTTTTTAAAATTAAGTACCATGTAAGACCAGCCTCTTTGAATATCGAAAATAAAGAATCCTAGTTGCCTCTAAAATGCAGCCTACCCACATTTATATACATATGTTTTTGTTTTTGAAAACTGTGGACGTGTGACCTACCAGCTAAACTAAAAACTGAAATCTCGTCAAGCTGTTTCTTAACGTTCTGCATGGAACTGCCTACCCACATGGATGTGCTGCACTGTGTTTTTAGCTCTTCAGTGTAATTTTGTCGTAGAATCTAAAAGATTCGAAAATATGTGTCAAGTGCACAAAAGGAGCCTCCGTGAGGCGCACTTAAAATCCTTTCACCACACTTCTTTTGAAAGATCCAGTCACACTATATGAAGAAGACTAGGTACATGAGATATATTTCTGATAAAAGTAAATCATCTCGTCCACGGAGCGTCGAAGTATGTAATGGCATATAGTTCTAATCAATATTGTTACTATTCATCATCATCATCATCAGCCCGAAGAAGTCCACTGCTATTGTTATGCTGTTTTAAAAATAGTGGTTGTAGTACCACTGATAAACATAATGGTTTCCAATTGTTTAATTCCTTGATACATCAGTAAACAAAAACATCCTAGTACTTTAGCACAATTCTTGCTGAAAGCAAAAACCGTAAAACCGTAGTTCCTACGTTTTGAAGCAGGCATGTTCTTTCAGATGTTGTTACTCCATGTCAATCAAACTATCCGGTTTGCGACGTTGGTTGGCAAAAATATTTTTTATAAATACTATGTAAGTATAAATAATGTTCATGTTTTACATACTAATAGTAAAACTGCCCCGCAGTAATACTATGCTCTTGGCTCAAGAGGTCTCACATTATGGTTACACATACTTAGATCGCATACCTTATCATCATCATCAGATGGTTACATATTTGATCGTATTCCTACTAGTATGGTGTTTATCCTGTGTTTAACAATTGATTGCAGTGATAATTGATGGTTGAAAACTATCATCAGTATTTTACTGATCATTCATCATCATCATGAACTGGAAGGAAACTATGATAAAATGGAATATTTTATTTATCACCAGTCAAATCGTTTAATATGTTTTTATTACTATAACAGTATTAATTTAGCAAGTCCGCATCACCCGCATAAGTCCGCATAGGTCAGGAGGTTGGATTGGCAGGCTGCTATTACAGCACCTTCAGAAGTTCTTACAAGCTGGATAGAAAAGGTTATTCTGAAAAATTATTTTGGACTGAAAGAGAAGGGAGTGAGTTATAAAGTGACATTCTTAGTTAACGCAAAATCTTGCTTAGCTATGTTTCCAATGATAAGCAAGTATATTTATGTTTCCAATGCCATTGCATTATGGACCGGGTCGTCATCATAACCAACCCAAAGAAATTCATAGCTGGACTTAGGCCTTCTTCATAAGTTGGTTAGTCATGAGGTGGTATGTCTATTAACCCCATATATGTCAGACTTTCTTAATTATTATGACCACGATCAGTTTTGATGCAAAACCTGACAGGTTTCTCATAGTACTACAACTATGTTAAAGTTAGCCACACTTTATAGTGTTTGCTATAAGTATATTTCTTAGGTTGTTTGGTAGATAATAACGTTTTACTGTTGTAGGTATACTTACCTACTTGAGGTTGTAAAATATTTTGATGTCACATGTTCACATTGGCGTCAGAGTTGCTACCACTACCAGGCGATAACAAACAGGTCTCAAAAAAATAAATTAATCTTCGAATAAGGTCAAGTCAAATTAATAGCAGCGTTTTACCTACCAATAAAACGCATATTAATTAACTTACCTTATTCGAAGATTATACTTTCAATTCTGCCTGGTGATTTTCGACGCAATGAGGAATAAAGATGGCTGCCTCAAACGCGCCACTCTGCTGGTGGTGGTAGGGGAAATGACCAAAGCAGAAATATGACGGAAGGGAAACATGACAGCTGTCATTTAAACCGTCAAAAGTCAAAGATATAAGGCGGAAAACGTAGTGTCTATCTCAAAAAAAAAAAAAAAAAAAAAATAATCTTCGAATAAGGTAAGTAAATTAATGTGCGTTTTATTGGTAGGTAAAACGCTGCTATTAATTAAGTTATTGGTCTTGAAAGTAAAACCCTTTGAAATTAAAACAGAGTATTCTAAATTGTGATAAAAAGCGTAGACCAGGCAGACCCCGGAAACGATGGAGTGACGACATCGTCAAAATAGCAGGTAGCGTAGAGAAGCTAGGGACAGAACGAGATGGAGGCAAATGGAGGAGGTTTTTACCGCTATAAGTGATCCTTATTTACAAACTGAATAGTTTTGCTATAGCTAAAGTAAAAAGGAATTTAAATTATAAGTTATTGATATAAGAATGTAAATTAGTTAGAATAAGGGAAATAAAGCTTTTTATTATTATTCTAAATTAGTCCAGAATTGACATGCAATCAAAGCCACGGGGAAATACTACCACCATGCCTATTTCTGCCTTGAAGCAGCATTGCTGTGTTTCGGTTTGAAGGGTGTGGGTGCCGGTGAAATTGCTGGCACGTGAGGTATGCTTCAAGTTGTTGGACGCAGAGCAATGCATAGGTCACGAACGTGCCCTACGAGTATTGTTATATGCGATGATGGCCGTAAGGCTTGTTCCATCAGCTAGTTGTATTAAAAAAAACATATAATCTCCTTTTTGCAAAAGAAAAGAAACAGTCTCACGATTTTAGTTCCTAGGCTCGGTAGGCAACACAAAATAGAGATACTTACAAACGGCCGAATTTTTCCAGAAGATATGAATTTCAAAGCTTGTATCAATAGCGTTATCAACTCCTCAGCCGTTTCGCAATCTGAAACCAATATTTATAGCTTGTTTACAACCTTTCCTCATTATCGGCCTTTAGGAATCCACTGCTGGACATAGGCCTCCATCATACATTGTTTATGATTATTTATTTAATCTAAGACTCACAGTTACAATTTTGCTATTCGATCACACACAAATTTAGTAGTTAATGTGTGATCGAATAGCAAAATTGCAAAATTCATCATGCCTAAAATTACAGACACATGAGACTGCCTAAAATTGATGGGCGCATGGCAGTGCATCTTATTGCATGTTCCTGACGTGCGTGACCTACTTATACTACCACCTATGGCGAGGCATACTTAGCAGAGCTTGTATTATGGGAACCAGATAAATAGCTGATATAATTACATGTATTATTTTTTTGTAAATATGTATTTAAAATAAAATATAACACCCAGACAGAGAACAAACATCTGAGTTCACGACACAAATATTTGTTCTCAGAGGGGATCGAACCCACGACCTACGCCGCAGAAGGCAGAGCTACTACCAACTGAGCTGAGAGGCCAGTCAAATGAAAAGTGACGTAACAGTGACGCGAGTTTTTATTTTTCCATCTCATAATGCACAGAAATTTTCTCTTTAAAAACAGTTAGGGTGTTATTAATAATCCTGGCGTAGCGTTGGACTAGTTAATCCGTGTTTTGTCTCTTGCTTTGACATGCAATTGTCAACTCGAACAAATGTGACAAAACACGGATTAACTAGTCCAACGCTACGCCAGGATTATTAATAAGGCCCTTAAAGATTAGGCTTTAATTAAAGTATCAGGGATTTTAACATACCTCTCAAAACGTCCCACAGTTTATAAGTAAAGTCATTACTAGACCCCGTGGCGTTCATATCCTTCAAACACTGGTTCAGTGTACATGTGTCTTCGTTTATACAGATACATCCACCAGCGGGGACCTCGGCTGTGTAGGCGTAGGTTTCTGTCTCATTTAGCAGGTTGGTGAGGCGCTTGGCGTTGTTCAAGCGTTTCATACCGGGGATATTGTTTCTAGAAAAATATCAAATGATAAATCAAAACGAATAGGGTACTCTTTGTATAATATACTAGCCGCCGTCCGCGGCTTCGTTCGTCCCGTTCCCGTTTTTTTATCGGGATAAAGAGTCTCCCATGTCCTCCCAACTACTTCCCCACAAATTTTCAGCCAAATCGGTGCAGCCGTTCTTGAGTAATAAATCATATATATAGTTCGCGCGACGTAATAAATGCTGATCGGCAACAGAGAGAGTTCTGTACTGCGGTAACTTGAGCGCATCTACTTAGTTTTGTAGTAGTATTTTTGAAGGGTTTGCGTGCCGGTGAAATTACTGGCACGTGAGGCTGATCATCTGTATGCCTCAAGTTCATGGACGCAGGAAAGTGCATCATAGGGCACGTTCCTGACGATGGTTACCACTTAACGTCAGATGGGCCATATGCTTGTATGTTGTTACTCGTATTGTGTGTATGCTTCTGCAAATAAATATACAGGGTGTCCCATAAGTCAACGTCCAGCCGAAAACGGACGATAGGCCATAGTCATGACAGCTATAAAAAATATATAAAAAAAAATATTTGTCATATAACTTTCGAGTTATAAGTATTTTAGAAAAACAAGAAAAACTGACACCCTGTGATGATCTTTTGAGTCCTGTGACTACAAATATTAACTTTTCATTAAAAAAAAAGACGGGTTGCACTCCGGGAGTGCCGGCAGAAGTGAAAACTTGCCGCTCGTATTAAAACTTATTAAATTTTCATCTAGTATATTTATAAAGTACTCACTCATTTTCTTTCGCTATTTCTTCATCACTTTTATCATTAATAGATGCACGAACCGCACGCGCCGCCCCGCCCCCATCGTAGCAACAGTGCCGGCCGGCGAGCGAAGCGGCAACGTCGCACACCGGGTACGGCGCGGTCAGTCGAGCGGAACGGCAACGTCCTCTCCATCCGTCTTACGCTTTTTCGATCAGGTCACGTGATCCTGACGCGCTGACGCGCTGACGCGAGTTTAAGATTTTATACCCATTACAGAAAGTGCTCAACGCCGCTAAAGAAGTTTTCACTTCAAAAATTCTGCAACGTAAGCATGAATAACCCTTCTGTAAATTACAATTCAAAATTAAGCCATAACTGCCTCAGTTTTTAATGAAATCATGGAGTTTTGGCCAACATTTCATTTCAGATAATTACATCACCCAACTTTAACCGTCTGTACCGCAAAAAAAATGTACTACACTATCATGGCAAGTTACTTTAAAAATTGGCGCATTTATCCAGGATTCCAAAATGGTATAATACTTGCTAGAGTACTCCTTAGTTTTGGAAATAAAAAATGTTTTTTCAACTAAACCGGATTTCCAATCAATTTTATTTCATGAGATAAAATTTTTGTACCCTTTAAATTATGGACTTAAAATCCCTACGCTGCGTTTTTAAGTCGCTCACAATTTACAGGTACAAGTAAATACCATTTCAACAATGCAAGTAAACAGATAGAGCCACCATCTTGTCGAAAGAGTAATAACCATGGGTGTTCAAGTAATTTGTTAGTTTTAGGTGAAAGTTTGAAATAAAATTCAATCATAGGATTACTTTAATCGTGATTTTAATCTAAAGTTTGCCTTCACCCGTCGCTGGTCTTATTACATGGTTATTGACGTGACAACGTCTTATAATTCTATGGAGCCGGCTGCACGAAAAAACATGACTCATGCGGCGTTACCTCGCTCTGAGGCGTTCCATTTAATACTTGAAGTGCAAGTGAGAGCGCGGAACGAGCGACAAAGAGGCACAATCGGCCTCCGCGTTCGGCAGCGTTCGACATCGGTCTCTCTCCTACTTGAGTGAGCAATGCGTCCGCGTGGACAGCTGTATGACGTTGTCACGTTCAACTGTCGTCAGTTAACTGACTTTACAGACAGCTGATTTTTTTTAAGGAAATGTAGAGCTTGCATTACTGCTGAAGGCTAACAGTTTGAACATTTGCTGTAAATCCTTGTTGTAGTTAAATTAAAATCACGATTGAAGAAATCCTATGATTGAATTTTATTTCAAACTTTCACCTAAAACTAACAAATTTTTTGAACACCCATGATTATTACTCTTTCGACAAGATGGTGGCTCTATCTGTTTACTTGCATTGTCAAAATGGTATTTACTTGTACCTGTAAATTGTGAGCGACTTAAAAACGCAGCGTAGGCATTTTAAGTCCATAATTTAAAGGGTACAAATATTTTATCTCATGAAATAAAATTGATTCGAAATACGGTTTAGTTGAAAAATCATTTTTTATTTCCAAAACTAAGAAGTACTCTAGCAAGTATTATACCATTTTGGAATCCTGAATAAGTGCGCCAATTTTTGAAGTTACTTGACATGATAGTGTAGTACATTTTTTTTGAGGTACAGACGGTTAAAGTTGGGTGATGTAATTATCTGAAATGAAATGTTGGCCAAAACTCCACAATTTCATTAAAAACTGAAGCAGTTATGGCTTAATTTTGAATTGAAATTTACAGAAGGGTTATTCATGCTTACGTTGCAGAAAAAAGTTTCATGAAAAGTTAATATTTGTAGTCACAGGACTTAAAAGATCATCACAGGGTGTCAGTTTTTCCTGTTTTTTTTAAATACTCAAAACTCAAAAGTTACATAACAAATATTTTTTTTTATATTTTTCTGATAACTGTCATGACTTGGCGCATCACCCGTTTTCGGCTGGACGTTGACTTATGGGACACCCTGTATATTTATGTATATTAGATTTTTGATTTTTATTTTAGGGTATACCTTATACCTGATAACAGCAGTCTCCAAATTGACGGAGCCGACGCCAGCAGCCGTCATATCCACCAGCAGCTGGTTCATGTGATTTAGCGCCGTCACTGACTTCCATATCGCGTTGCAGGGGCTGGCTAAATGACCCACTATTACTTCTTGCTCCTAGAATGTATACAAATAACTAGGTAATTTTCCTTGTTACAGCAAACACCACAGTTATGCCTGGTTACACACTTTTCTACTTAACTGTGCTGTTCTATGCATTCTTTGTATGCATGGTTTGGGGTACTGTCTAGCTCATAGTTACTAGTTGCATGCAAAGGTTGCCTGGAAGAGATCGCTCTCAGCGATAAGGTCGCCCATTGTTTTACCTAATTGTTATTTTTTTATGTCCTGTACTGTATCTTTTGTGTGGTGAACAATAAAGAGTTATCTATCTATCTATCTATCTACTAGTATTTATGCCTGTAAATTTATACACAAAACAGAGTACAATCTGTTTTGTGTACCTAATAAACAAATAAAAAAAAACCCGAGACAGATAACAAACAACTGAATTCACCACACAAATATTTGTTCTCGGTGGGGATCGAATCTACGACCTACGCAGAGCTACTATCAACTTAGCTGAGAGGCAATGTAAGTAATGTAATAGAGCGCTGGTGGCCTAGCGGTAGCGGCCCCGCCTACCGATCCAAAGGTCGTGGGTTCAAATCCAGCCCTGTACCAATGAGTTTTCTTTCCATAAATTTATGCACACTATGCCAGTGATCTCAAACGGTGAAGGAAAACATCGTGAGGAAACCGGCATATCGTAGAACCTAAAAACTTCGGAAATATGTGTCAAGTGCACGAAAGGAGCCTATTTGAGGCGCACTTAAAAATCCTTTCACCACACTTGGTTTGAAAGAATCAGTGACACGATAAGAAGAAGAAGTAATGTAATGACTTACAAAGTTGACTTTGCAGCTAATAAACGGACATTGCAGCATGATGCCCGACCACTCGCAGCATAACTCAGTGACTCCAGCATGAGGCGCGTTCAACAGCTCATCGGAGTTGTGAGAGCCGTACGATACGCCTGATACTAGGTACTTGCAATCCATCTGTGTGTTGATCTGGAAAATAAAACTCCTATTTACTCATTTTAAAACACGAGATAAAAACTAAATCATAGCCAAACGTCTTGAAATTCACCCAAACGAGCTAGCCAGCAGGCCTACCACAAGCTCAGTCAGGCTCTGGCTCTGGTTTTGAGTCTGTGTGAGTGTTGAATAAAGAAATCATACGTCAAAACGACACACACACACAGTATAAAATGCACTAGTGAGCACTCACAAAGACTCAAAACCAGAGCCAGAGACAGAGCCAGACAGAGCTTGTGGTAGGCCTACTGACATCTGATAAAGCAGACCAATTCTTTTGAAAGAATGAATAGAGCTCCTCAATACCTCATATAGCTCATTACAGACCAGACAAAAAGGAAACACCACTGGGCGTTCTTCATACATGTCAATGAAGAAAGGCCTGCGCACACCTAGGTCGTTGGCGATAGCGATCAGTGAAACGCAGGTGTGCGCAGGCCTGAAGTGGATAGCTGACCAAACTGAAGCTCAATGCTCGTACGGCAGATTGCAAGAACAAGGAGATACAGCAGCACTGCCGCACACAAGGGTTTTTTCATGCAGATTCTGTGCGTGCGGCGGGGTGACACTGCAGCGCGGTACAGCCGTCGTGCGCACCAAAATTGCTTTTTCTCTACTAAAGAAAAACTGTTCTGTCTTTAGTTTTCTTCTTTTCCAAAATACACTAATTCATTCATTCATACAGTTCATTTCTGGACTATTCCTTTCCAACATTAGCCTGTAGGTAGGTAGTAGAGGTAGCGGCACATAACTGTAGCGCTGACCGTTATTGCGCAAAAGTCAAAAATAAGGTCCCTGAGGGGGGCTAGCGGAATGAAGGGCGGGCGTGCGCAGCACTGATTGGCTCTCCAGTCGCACTCCGCTCTCCGTACCAATAGGACACTCTGCACACATCCACACATCCAGTGTGCGCGACATGCGCACACTACGACGCATACGCAGCTATCCCCTCCACATATCGCTCAGTGCTAAAGTTATGTGCTGCTAGTTATACAGACAGACATGCTGTGGGGTCATTTTGTGCCAACAACATCTTTACTTACCAAATCACTACTAATCCCATCCATTCTCCCATAGTCTTCCATCAACTGTACAACATCTACGTCATCCAATCCCGTTGCTCCTTCATAAGTCACAATCCCTCGTGCAAAATGCTGCTCATCAGACTGGGTCATGAGCAGCAATGGTCTACCATCATCTGATGGGTCTGTGAGGACCCAGAGAGGAACAGCTTCTTGTAAGGTGTTTCGACTCTTGTTGTAGAGGTTTGTGATTTCCCTAGAATTGTAAATTGCTTATTCAGTTATATCACAGGGATCACTTTGAAAAGTCTTTAAGCTAGGTGCGGCTAGGTTTATTTGATGGATGAAATATTGTGAATATGTTTACCATTTAAGTTCTACACGTACAGTTTCTTCATGATGTTTTCATTTCTCATTTCAGAGTGCTGGCAAAGTGCACATAAATTTTGGGCCGGACAAACTGATTGGTGCACAACTGGTTTTGAACCTACGACTTCAGTAGGTATTTCAGGGCAGCATTATTATCATTAAACCACCAGTCCTCAAGCAAAGATAATATTTTTATTCCTCATTTGAGAGTGCTGGCAAAGTGCACATTTTTAGGACAGAAAAAGTCATTGGTGCACAAACACCTGGATTTGAACCTAAAACTTCAGTCTTATTCTAATTGTGTTGGGGGAATAAGATCTGCACTGACGTCCCGCGATGGGATGTTACTACTTCAGTATTGGAGGGCATGATCGTAACTATTAGACCACCAGTCTTCAACAAATTACCTTGCAGTGTCAATGCTGATAGGCGCATGCCCTATTTCCTCTTTCCTCCAGAGCTGTGGTTCATCAGATATCAGGGTATCATCGAGTATAGTATGCAAACTCAAGTCTAATTTCAGAGGAGACCCCGTCAGTTCTAATTCATCTGAAATTTGAGTTATCAAATTAGCTTACATTAATTAGCTTGAAAATACAGCCATCATGGCTTAGTTGGTAGTAGCTCTGCCTTCTACGCTGGAGGGTTTGGGTTTGATCCCCACCGAGAACAAATTTTTAATTGTAAATAATAAAAAATAAGTATGATAACAGCTATCTGGGCTAGATAGTGTTGTTGTCCACATTAATATTTTTTTGATGAACCGAGTTAGATACACAGAACTTTCTCTGCAGCAATAACCAACAGAAGGTAAAAGATCTGATATGAAATCTGTTTAATTACGCTGCAATACAGCCTGATACCACAAAATAAAGCCCAATAGCAAACGTAAGAAATATGTATTACCGATTTCACAAGTTTTAGTTCCAGCGCCATCAATACAAGTATTGGTCATTGTTGGTCTATTCTGTGAAAAAATAAGTTTGTTTTAAGATTTACAATAGGCTAAAATAGGAGACTGATGAAAAAATAAAAAGTTTTACTTTTGCTACTACGTTGATTATTTCTCTGTTGTTTTTCGTGTAAATTTCGACGTAGCTTGGACTAACTTGTTTCTCTATCACAAACTTTGAGAAATTATCTAACACTGGTTGTAATGCATCCATTTTTAGGATGGTTAAAGTTTTCAATTAATTAAAAAACACTAAAACGTCCCGGGTAACGTTGCAAAAGTTCGAATTTCAAATTTTGTTTTGTTTTTCTTGGTTTGCTGAGTGAATGAGATTGAATGAATGAGCTAAATAAATCTAGGGTTGATAAGGTTGTTTTTTTTCTGGTGCTGGATGCTAACTTTTTTGCCAAGTTTTATATTTCACTTCTACCATAGACCTAAGATCCTTGCTTTGCAGCAAGTTTTCCAAACTTCTTGGCTTAACCTGTACATCGGAACTCTTTGCTGCGTAATGCGCAGTTTCTTTCTAACTAGTCAGCGACATCTATCGACCAATTTGTGACATTTTTATCAACGCAACCACGCTACTAGGCTTTTTAGCCTCACACGATTCAAATAAATATTCTAGATGGCGCTTTCATAAATTGGCTGTCTTAGTTATACATTTTTTAACAGATGGCTCTGACAACTTCCAAAAATATATGTTGTCCGGTCAGTTGGAAGGCAGTATGTTTTGTGTTAGGTTCCGAGATCCGACCATGACGGGAGTGTACCAACTACCACCCTGTCGTTCATGCCTTTACCACCAACTAATAATTTAGGTATGTACAAGTTTGTACATAATGTATCTACCTACATAGTAGCTATGTTTTTACACGAAACATTTTTTATTAAAAAACCTATAATTTCTCATCCAAGTACATAGGTCCTACTTTATCCTTTTTGGAACACAGTTTAGTAAATCTTTCTTGGAATAAAACGTTCCACAGGTAGAAATTAATCGCAAATGTGCTACGTAGCTTATTGTTTAACGAAATCACTAATTACAGGAAATTCGAGTGAGTAAGCTTTGAAACTTATCTAACTGTGACTATCGAACGTTGCCATGATAGGAGGAAGGTGGGAGGGAAATCTCTACCAATTAAGTTGTTTTTATTTTTCAAGAACTCTTTTTTTATGTGAAGACTCTCCACATGAGACGAAAGGAGGGTAGGCGATAATGTACACCCGTTATTACGATGCCAGTTAGGCCACATGCACACTGGAGCAATTACATTTTTGGGTTTTTTGTTCTAGCACTGGATACTTAAACCTTGTCCTTCATACTCTATAGCAGAGAGTATTGTATTCCTTGCTTTCTAAGGCGGATTCGACTTGGATATAGCGTGCCGCGACAGCGGCCGCCGCAGTGCCAAAAAATGATGTTTTCAATAACCTCAAAGGGGCTGCACCGTTTAGGCCGTGTAGACCGTTTAGGGTTAAAAGACTTGCTTTATAGTTTAGTACTATGGACAGGAGTAAAGAGCTGTAAGGTTTCGGAAGATCGAAGATTTCGATTGTTGGCTTGGTGCAGAAACTCATTGCCGAAAAACACTCGTAGGTATTTTTTAGAAACTCTTTGTTTAGTTTCATATTATATTAGCATCACCTTTGTGTGAAAATAAAGTAGGTAGGTATACCTCCGTACGATAGTCGTTTTACCGAATAGTATAATAACTAAAGATGGACCGAGACTTGAGGATCCCGAAAAGGGTTCATTCAATTAGCATCAGGTACCTACGATTCAAAACTTGATAACAATCAACGAATTCAGATAGGTATCTATCACAACAATTCAATTACTTACGAGAGAGCTTAGGAATTTGTAAACCAAGCTTTGCAAGCCAATTTGAACTAAGAAATCGTCTTGTTTGTTATAAAATCTTAGGAATCTGATAGTATAAATTCATAATTGGGGAATTATCAACTTTGAACTCGAGAAGCGTTATTTTTAAATTTATTTGGAAAAGTTTCGTATGCTTATTCCTGCCGTGAAGCAGCATTGCTGTGTTTCGCTTTGAAAGGTGTGGGTGCCGGTGAAATAAAAGGCACGTGAGGCTGAACATCTGTATGCCTCAAGTTGATGGAGGCAGGGCAGTGCATCGTAAGGCCAAGCTTCCGTCGACTCGGACCGGTAGGTACTCGGACCGCAGTCCCACTCGCCGGAGTAATTTAATTTTATTATTTTTCGTCCGGCGACTCGGACCACTTTTGAAATGATCGAAAAAATCTATTGTTCAAGGCAATGAAGTACAGTCAAAGGAAAAAGTAGGTGTACAAAGTAAACATAAAGAATAAAACTCTTTGATTGAAGACACAATTAAAAAAAAAAAAACTAATTATTAAACCAAAAGGGCTTAACCTTGAAATCAGCAGGTGAAACCGGCTGGGATTAGAGAGGGGTAGGAATTGCTACAAACTTACCTGCATGGTTGAAGGCAATTCTGTCACTATCGCAACGTCTAGGATAGGTAGGTACAAATCATCAATAAATTTATAGGATGCAAGTTTATATTTAAGTTCATTTTATAGTCATAACTTTTTGATCGAGTGAGCTAAGCGAACGGAGATCTTACAAACAACTTGGGCGATTTGGCATTTTATGTGCGTATGTATGTATGTATTTGTGTATGTTTGTCCGACGATAACTTTCGAACCGTTGATCCAATCTGCATGAAATTTGATACGTCGATAGCTTGTACTTGAGAAATTTACTGGTAATATGTTAGTAAAATCGGATGAGGGGTTATTAAGATATGGGGTTTTTTAAGGGTGCAAAAATAAAAAAAAATACCAAAAAAAATCAAGTTACATTTCATATGAAAGAACTTTGTTACACAAAAACAGTTTTTACTTTTTTTCTAGGACAATCAGTTTTTGCTATAAAAAGAAAAGGTTAAATTAAAACAACCAACGCTCCGAGAGATCTCATCTCTAAGAATTTCGGTGACATCAAGGTTTTTCTACTGGTCGGTCAATTCGTTTGCTTTTTCTTTTTTTTTCTTGAATTCAATTAAGGAGGTACAGAGTTGTCATAAAATTATAAAAGCGACCTGTTCTGATGGTGGAGCCAAGGTCTGTCAACGGAACACTTGAATCAATTGGCCAAAGTTTAAACTTGTTTACCATAAAAAGTTAGTGAGGGTTAGTCAGAGGCAAGGCCAAACAGTGAATCTGTACAGAAATATTTCCTCAAAGTAGATAAAATACAATGCGGTGGTGGCACATTTTTTTCTGATTACCATCTGCCTATGTGCTTAGCTTTTCGAAATATTTGGATCGCATCACGTGATCTCAGTTCGGGGCGAAATTGGAAAAAAAATATATTTTTAATTGATATTACACTAACACTTAACATTTCGTATTAATGTCAGATCTGTTTCTGACGACGACGACTGTACAATTTGCGTCACGTGGTTTGTGGTCCGAGTCGCCGGAAGAAAAATATTAAAATTAAATCACTCCGGCGAGTGGGACTGCGGTCCGAGTACCTATCGGTCCGAGTCGACGGAAGCCTCGTAAGGCAAGCTCAAGACGTGCGTGATTACATGACATGGAACATGGATTACACGACTTTTGCTTATTTAATTATATACTTTTCTCAGAACATGGATTACACGACTTTTGGTTATTTTTGGCATGATAACCATGATATACACTCCTTCTTTTATTGCAATAGATATGACACTTAAAAATAATAAACATGCAACCAATAATAAGTTCCTTGAAACGTAACTCCGCCTGAACATGAGAACTGTTCAAAACACTTTCCCTTCATCTTTTTTTCCTCAACCCTAAAAAATAATAACACGCCTCGTGTTTTTTTGGTATTTTCGCAGAATCCATTTAGTTTTAACAATTTGATGTCCATAATTTAACTTGCGTCAGTAATTTCAAAATACCTAACCTTACGAGACTGTCAAGAAAAGTTACAAAATTAATGCGTACTTGTTTTAAAAGTTGTTTGATCCAATTTGCCGTTTTCTTGAGTGCTGTTGTGATACGAAAACTTCAACAAGTCAACTGACTTTATTTACCATTAAGTATACCATTTAGTTATTGGATACCAGAGTGATTAGGTCCAATAAGACTTATATAGGTACTATGCGATGGTTACTACTTAACACCAGGTAGGCCAATATGCTTGTTTCATTAGCAAAAAATAAAGACTTAAGGGTTAATCATCATCATCATCGGCCTGAATGAGCCCAATGCCGGGCATAAGCCTCCCTCCTCCCTGTTTTTTGTATGAAGTGATGAGGTATATGCCAGGATAACCACTGCCAAAAGAGGGTATAAGCATTCTTTTCTGGTTAGAATAGCCATAAGACTTACTTAAATTTATCTAGATTTAGAATTTTACTTAAAATAATATAATAGATCTAAATATGTTTAAAATCACCCTGTATACAAATATACATTCTGGTCAATCCTAGAAAAAGGATTTGATTAGAACCTGTTACACCTATTCACCTCTGTTAAACCCACGATGAGGTTTGCCAATCAAGGTAAAAGGATATAAGAGCATTTGCTCACATTCAGAATAATTGTACCCATTGTTTCTATCGGACTAATAATGAAAAGCTTTGAATGCTAATTTAATAAGACTGGTATCTGGATGAACGCAATAACATTTTATCGATGAACTCCAGGATCCGACCTGTAGGCCTGCCCCAAGCTCTGTCTGCCAGAACCATAGCCAGAGGCAGACCGCTATGGTTTTGAGTCTGTGTGAGTGCTCACCAGTGTAATAATACTGTGTGTGTGTCAACGTAGGGTTTATTTTAGTCAACACTCTGTGGTGATGTACTAGTAACTATGTTAGTATCTATGTAAGAGAATGCAATTAGTCAATATACGACGCGCTGCCTGTCAACACGTGTTTCATTATAAACCTCAACACCCCCTCAACCCCCGGCACGACAACTCACACAGATTCAAAACCAGAGCCAGACAGAGCTTGTGGTAGGCCTTCATATCCTTTCGGAACAGATTCGATGTAGGCCTACGCAAACGCACACAATACACACATGTTTGTAAAATGCGTTCCAATTTAAGAATTATCTAGTTCTAGCTGTGTCCTGCGGTGTTACATGCGATTAAAAAGTACATATTATTATGTACTCTGTGCTCTATGAAACAAATCAATTCCACGGTAACCATACTTTTATCGGGACAAAAAGTAACTTATCGACCCTTCTGGGATCAAATGTCGTAAAAGCCAACTCATTCTGGGATCAAATGTCGTAACAGCCATCTCAATGAGTTGGCTGTTACGACATTTGATCCCAGAATGAGTTGGCTTTTACGACACTTGATCCCAGAAGGGTCGTTATGTGCTATTCCAGACTATAATCTATCTCTGTGCCAAATTTGTACCAGATCAATTCAGCCGTTCTGGGTAACAAACATCAGTACATCCATCCATCCAAACTTTCATATTTATAATAATTAGTCGAATAGTCGATTAAAACACATTGCAAGACCAACAAACAGACCAGCAAACTATTTGAAATTTTCTAAATCATAATCTGCCCTTATCCCACGTTATGTGGGGTTGGCTCAACAGGTTTTCTCTTTCCACCTCTATAATCTACCTCTTCGTCTATAACCACCATCCACATCTACATCTACATCCAATTTTTCTAAATATTAAATTGAAATATTTTAATTGTTATTTTTAAAGCCGTTAAGCTGCCTTAAATACCATCTTTAGAGTGCCACCACCAACTCTTACAAACTTAATTAATTAAAATTAAATTGTTCGTTCAGGCTTTGCTTCCGGTTTTTTTTATACCTACTCACTTTGTGACGTCAAGCAGATTGGTACAGAACTCGGATTTGATGCGCTTGTGGCTGGGTGCTTGTACACATTACAGATACTTCTCAACATTTATGTTATAAAAAAAATTGTGTATTCAGCTAATCGTAGGCACAACCAGAAAACTAACAAAAACTAGGCACAATAAGAGATCAAATTATCATGAGACTATTTTTTAATAATTAAATTTTGCTATTCCTTATTAGGTTTCTGTTTAATTACGACTCCATTCAAAATACTGCTATAAATTGCGTACTGTATTTATGAATTCGTCGACGTAGTTTCAAGTGTTCATAATTAAATAATATCTTGACTAAACAAAATAATTAAATCGTATCTTGACTACTTAATCAAAATATTTACTTACCCAAATTCCAATTCCCGGCGGCCTCGTGGTTGACCGAGAAAGCGTTGGCGTGACGATCTGGATGTCTTCGAAGAAGGCTCGGGATAGGAAAAACTGAAAGCCTTTACCCAGCAGTGGGACGACATAAGCTAGTAAAAAATCAATAAATAATAATATATGTTTCAGTAATCTCACCGCACGTAGACCCTCGTAGAGGTCCGTAGCAGCGTAGCTCGTAGTGTGTACGTAGCTACAACCTACGCGTGCGTAGCCACGCCCCCGCCCGCCCAGGAGTTGGTATAAAACCCCAACGCTGGTTTCCTACATCCACTCTACGACTGTGCACTTTCGCGCTGCCCTCAACTCACTACCCTGAAAGTTCTTCGAGTTTTTGCAGCCAACAGAAGCTAAGGTAGGTGGGTAAAAGTAATAAAAAGTGAATTGTAAACTTTAAAAAAATATTAAAATTAAAGTTCAATAAAGTTATAATTCATAAAATAAATGGGGACAGTTTCAAATTATAAAATTGCTTTAAAAAATAAAATCCAGACCTCAGAAAGCTAAGGTATACCTTAGCTTTCAAATTTAAAATTATTTATAAACAAGTGGATACCCACCCACATATTAAAATTTTAAATATCTGTAAAAAACTTGATTTGGGTTTTTTGTATTTCAATAAAAGCCCTTGCTAGATGCGTGACAAAATGTACAGGGGAAGTTAAAAATTAAAAAAGCTCACTGCAAAGTCAAAACTATTTGATAGTTTCACAAGATCAAATATTGTCTAAAAAGCGTATAAATAATAATTTTATTGAAATGAGCACTAATTGACCTCCACAATCCAGTTGATAGTAGCTCTGTTTCTGCTCTGTAGGTTGTGGGTTCTTTTCCTACCGAGATAAAATAATCGTATAATTTTATTATGTTTCTTATATGTCTGGTTGTTCTAATTATATTGTTTGTATTTATTAGAAAACAAACTAACTCAACTATCTGGTTCCCCAAATTGGTACTCTACTTCGACTGAAATGCCAGTTTTTTTTAGAGGCATGGATGAAAGCGCTGTATAATGTTAAGGGCCGGCCATAATAGGTACCATTCAATCAATGGGCATTGTTTTATAAGCAGGTATCGTTGAAGTGTAGGGTGTGGCCACTAAACGGGAAATGCAAACAAAGCCACGGGCTATAAACTAGTTCAAAATCGAATATCAACAAAAAACTGCTTTTTAATTATTTATTACTTTACTCCCGAAATCCCGTAGCCTTTAGCTAGGTTAATCCATCTATAATTTTTTGTTTCTTATTCAATTTAGGGGACTTACTATAATGTGAATTTTACAAGATTTCGGATAATAGGACGTCCAGCCTCCTGCCTATAAACTTTCAATAGGGTGTGTTTCCATATTTATGCCAGACAAATCCACTTTAATTTTTTTTTGATATCTCAACTCCTACTTACTTGTAGATACCTATATTTTCTATGTCATGTCTATGTTTTTAGACAAACACAGCAAAATAGTTAATTTCTATCTAAAAATCTTAAAATGTAGCTATTTGGCAGTGTAAGCTAAAGTTAATGTAGTTAATTGCGAACCTAAATCAAAGGAAAACGTATATTAATGACGGAATATACCTTAATCACTGTTTTCACGATTTTTATTGCGTACCTATCTCAGGTCTCTGACGTATTCAATCTCTGTTTTTAACTGACTTTATGGCTGGTATTAATTTTTTCAATAATAATTCTGCAATAGATAAAGTGCGCGCAAGTTAAGTCTGCGCGTGACTGATCGTGGAAAACATGAAAAAAATGGACTGAAAATAATCCTCCAATTACTAACATGAACTTGCGTTAAGCGCAATGCAAGCTCGATTCCACCATTCGTGATTGTAATCGGGGAATAGTATTTTCAGACCTATCTTCCAATGTTTTCAGACATCAGTCACGCGCACACTTAACTTTCGCGCACTCTAATATTTTTTTGCGTCTCTTTTCATTTTGACCCATGTTGACAGCAGTGTCAATTTGACAAGTTGGTAAAGCAATAAACGGCCAGTCAAATAGCTCGTTGTAATAATACATAAGTGCACTGTTTGCGCTAATTGTTACACAAGCACTAGACAGGAGAAGTGTTATTGCAGTGTAAACAGAATGCTAAATGCATATTCATGAAAATGAACTTATTATGCTCTATTGAGAGAGAAGAGTCGATCGTCCTTGTTATTTCAGTTGTTCTAATAAAAGCGATTCTCATGTTTTCGCAAAACTATATTCATAGTCATGAAGTTTCTAATACCTCTGGTCTGAATATCATAGCTCACAGTATAAATACTGTTACAAAAACATAAAACATTACACAACTAAAAGCTAAACTAAAAGCATGAATAAAAAAGTACAGCCAACTAATAACCCTCCCCTTTTTATAAAAAAAGAACACAAAAAAGCTATTTAAATAAAAATCTACAGATTTTATTCGTCCGATCAAATATATTAATCAATTTCTTTTTTAGACTTGTCAAAAACAAGGACTGTCATTTTTTTTCCAGCATTTTTTTTAAATTGCGCTGCAAGAAGTTTCAAAGGCTTGGCAAATATACTCACCGGCCATTTTAAATCCAAAAAGTTTTTGCTCTCACCGTTTGAAAAAAAACCTACCAAACAGAAAAGCCAGGCTTGCAAAATCGTCTGTGTGTATTGCGTATATTACTTTATATCAAGCGAAAATAGCGGTCAGTGTCTCATTTGCCGGAGCAACAGCTTTTCGTAAATGAAAAAACAGCCCGGTGCGGCTTAGTTTTCCTCTTGTAATAAATCTTTTGCAAAGTCCGGTTTTAGATAAGCATGAAAATTTTATTGTATGTTTTCATATATTATCTACTTGTTGTTCTGATTATACAAACTATACAAATAATTTATTTCAGTAAACTTAATCTATGGTACATTTCATAGGTTTGAGACAATCTTATAAGTATGGTAATACCTGTGTTAGAGAGTCTTGCTCTTCCATAGTATATTCTATTATGACTAAGTATATCTAAGTTTGAAACGAATCTAAAAATAAAAGCTACATAAAAAGTAAAGTTAAAAATTCGTATGATTTTAGATTATGCGAACTAAAAAAAATATGAACGAGTTAGAACGATTTGATTGAATTCAATGTTTTTTTACTGTTGAATTTTTACCGACAGCAAAGACTAGCCGTACAAAAACCTGGGAAACAAAATAATCATGGCATGATTTTTGTAGAACGCTCTGTGTTTGGAAGTACTAGATTATACTTAGCAACACGTCTATTTCTGCCGTGAAGCAGCATTGCTGTGTTTCGGTTCGAAGGGTGTGGTGCCGGTGAAATAACTGGCACGTGAGGCTCAACATTTGTGTGCCTCAAGTTGATGGACGCAGAGCAGTGCATCGTAGGGCACGTTCCTGACGTGCATGACCTACGAGGCAATTCTTTCTAGGGCTATGGTTACCGTATGCTATGGCTCCCAGCTAGTTATATAAAAAAACACAATTGGAACATTTTTATTTGGGTGTTATAGCCACTACATGCCACTCTTTAACACGATTTAATTTTAATATAAATTCAAATTTGTAATTAAAAAACTCATGATTGATAATTTCAACCCCGTCGTGTTTGTGCGACGGCGGCGATTGACAGAACTTGTTAAATAGCCAAATAAGTATTTTGATGAGCTTAATTAATGACTTTTAAGGCTAGGTACGTAAATGTTTTTATTATCCAGTGTTTTTTGAAAAATAAATGCTGAGCAAAATAAGTTTCTAAAAAAATTAAAAAACGTATACATATTTATAATGTGGAACGATAAACATAGTACCTATATCATTCCCTTATGCTATTAGTACCTAATTGGTAATCCTCCAGATCCACTAGAATGTCTAAGAGAGGTAGTCAGAGACACGTTTAAAGTCGTAAGTGGTATACCTCTATGAATACTTATGCAAAATTAATTAGCTGCCCTGTGACAGTTTACAATCCAATTATTTTATTGTTTTTTCCATCTACGGTACAACGCCATTCTCCAAATTTAAATGTCATTGTTTTTGACAAGACAATTGAAAAGAGATGGATGTATTTTTAACTGACAGATATATTTTATTTGTAGATGGAAAAAACAAGTCTTTCAAACAAATCAAAAGAAAAATCTTATACCTTTATACCAGAAAATCTTGCATATATTATATATTTAGGATCTCGGAAACTGCACCAAAGATTTTCATGAAATTAAGTATACAGAGGGTTTCAGGGGCGATAAATCGATCTAGCTAGGTTTCATTTTCAGAAAATGAGTCTGTTCGTTAAAAAAAACTAAAAACATAAACTGAATATGTGACTGCTCCTACCATCTATTGACGATTGTGAGCAACTAAATGCAAGCATATAAAGCAGATGGCGTTGTTCAGTAAGAATAAACCAATAAAGATAATAATAAGACTCCTATGATTTATTGAAAATACAAATTAACGAAAAAAAATCCGAGCGAAGCTTGGTTACCAACTGCTAGTGTTGTTTATTTTATAAACATTCAAGCGAGCCTGATGTGAATCCATGCATGCGATTCCCTCTTTTCCATATTCTGTGGTTCTCTTTTCTATACCTACCAAAAACCTATCCCTCCATACCAAACATTGTATAAGTACTTTATTTGGTTCTCCGCTCAAATTAGAGAAAAATATTTATTTTAATTTACCTGATACAAAAATGTTTGTAATATTTTGTAATCGAAGCAATAGCCTGTGTTATTTTTGGTTTTTACTGATAAAAACCATTTATGAAAGCTTTTATCTACGGTTCATTTGCTCCTTTTAAGATATTTTTATAATTTCTATTGAATTATAAGCGTCTTTTCAGAACCAAATTCTACGAAGGGACTCTTATTAAATAAAATAACAGTAACATTGATTTAGAAACCGTCACTTTAATCAAACCTAGAGAATTCGTAAGACCGCATTGGACTGACAATAGTGGTCTTTTTGTGGCCAATTCCATTTTGCCAGAATCCTCTATGTTGTGGTGGTCGCTGGGCAGGAATAGCCGACTATTTTCTCTATCCACTAATTCGATTTGTATGATTAGGTTTTCTGTGAACTAAAATACTCTACTATAAGCGGTTTTATTTACCTTTATCATTATTCTCCACTCGTTCAAAACACCCACGTGCACCAAAAACTTCTCCTCAAAAGTTGTATGCCATGAAATTCTGAATATGAAAACCAGTAACTTTTTCCAATCCGTGTCGTCAATAAAAGTTTGAGCGTGTCTATAGAGAATGCCATTGTACCTATAATCCCAACTCAAGCAAACGAAGCCTTAACTTAAACATTGTGAACGCTAGTTCGACGTAAATTTTTTTCTGAAAAGATTTTACATGCCTATTTGTATGCGCTGGTGGATGGTCTTTCCTATTCTAGGGACCGCCACGAATTATGATGATTGTAAATGCGAAAGGAAATGTTATTAATGATAATAGTTTATTTCAGACAATAAATAAGAGTTCAAATACAAAATAACTTTATTCAATTGTATCACAAGGATCTTCGAAACGTCTTAAAGCTAGGTGAGTCTATAGGTTCCAGTTCCACGCGACCAAGTCTAGAAGAAACTACGGCTGGGTTACTCCATAAAAAACGATAAATAACTAAAATAAAGATTTAACAGTAACATTAATTTACACAAAGAAACTTCAATTAAAAAATATTTTCATAAAAATTATTAAGCTGGTTGGTGTGAAACTTTGTATTTGTGACGTAGGCACTTAAAAAGTTTAAGTAAGTATACAATTTTACTCTATATCAAATCTATGGTTGCCCGCGGTTACTCTAAGTTTCTTCAACATCATGTTTGAAAATAAAGAAACTAAAGGTTAATAAAATAGTAGGCATACAAGTAGCACTATTTTGACAATGTAGTTTCCAGCAAAATAAAAGAAATGTAGTTTCCAGCTACTCGTTAAAAATTACTGGACCGTGTACGCACTTCCGTAGCCAAAACATTGGCAAGGTATGACGTGATATCAATTTAAATGAAATTTTATTTTATACTACGCTCAAAAAATTTTTTTTTCAGCCACTCCATGTTTCAGCAATTTATTTATCGACAAAATGGCGTATAAAAATTGCATTTCTTCCTCTAGGGGATTTTTTTTTTCTTTTTAATTTTTATCTGTCAATAGATGACAATGAGCCTAAACATTTTATTTTTGAAAATGGAACTAAAATTGGCGATCTCCTTGGTGGAATGCATGCAACGAGCTGTGGCTACAGAATAAATAAAAAATATTGCCGCGAAATCTTTAGAATTTTTCACAAAAAAATTATGTTCTATTGTTGTATTACTTATTTCATTTTCTCGCAATCGTAGTGGAAAGTAGAGAGTAACACACGGCTCTACAACCCATTCAAAAACAGTTTCTTTTCACAGTAAAACTACTTCGCATAATAATGGGCCATTTTAGCTCCTTGTACATGTACTATTTCAAGTTGCTAAAACTAAAATTGCCTTTCAATTAAATAAAGATGCAGTCTTATTTAACACCATGAAAAATTCATACCACATCATGCAATAAATGTAACGTCAAAATAGAAATTACTCGTCACCCCTAGAGGATTACGGGAATGATACGCGCTATGTCCAGATGCGACGTTGTTTTTTCACATTATATCATTTTATTCCATAACCTTTTCCACTAGGTTTGATTCCGCTTGTTAAAAGTTTTATAACCTTTTAACATCAACTTGGTCCAAGGCTCAAGTATTCGATTTCAAAAGCTTAAAGTAAAGAAATTTGGACTTTAAAAGGGCACTTGTGAACAAGACAACCTGGTTATGGAAACTTGGTTCTTTTAGTAGTCACTGATCACTGATATAAATTAACAAACGAAAATTTTCGTAAATTGGAACACGTAAAAAAATATCCAGTCTTGAAAAAGGCTTGGTAAAGTGAGTCATGCATGACAATAAGACTGGGAATATAAAACTGTAGAAAATAATATTAATTAAAATTTTGATAAGTAAGTTTCAAAAACGAAAAAACCTTCGTCTATAGTAATGTATCATCCTGCAAAAGTATACTTCATACTACAAAACCTGGTAAGTATTACCATAGTATTATCTTATCTGTGGTATTAGAGAAATAAAGTTCCTATGATAATTATGTTGAAAGTGGGAAGCAACATATTTATTTGTTTAGACTGAGAAAGAAAAGTTGAAGGCAGTTTAATTAAATTAGAACCATACAAAGCCTGCATTATTTTCTATGCCTGAGGCTTAGCTTCAGAAGTTAAATGTTTTAAGAATAATTTGCTTGATGGACAGTTCCGTTGCAAGACTGCGCGGTATAAACGGAAGCTTTGTGCTGCAGCTTTTTTTTAATGTTGCAAGAAGTTTTTATGAAAAGCGTTTGTCAGGCATTTTATATAATGAAACTACCAGTAAAAAGTAATTTAATGCAACAGAGTTTATAACATTTTATAAAAATAATAGTTAATTAAAATAACTGTTAAACTGTTTGAGTTTGAGCATAATGTTCCAGTGTTTCAGTGAAGCCTTAACAGAATACAAGGCTTTTTTTTTTTACATTAAATAGAACATCCTTTGGCTACAATCTCACCTGATGGTAAGCGACGATGTAGCCGACGATGAAGCAGGATGGTCTAGAAGACACCTATTCACTCTTGCCTTGAAGAGGCCCAGATTGTAGTTGTCAGGAAAAACAGCCGTCGGCAATGAGTTCCATTCCCTGGAGGTTCGCATAATGAAGGTGGAGCTAAAACGCTTAGTGCGAATGGGTGGTATGCTAACCAGGTATGGATGGTACTGAGCCGTGCGTCTGCTAGTCCTATAGTGGAAGGGAGATGGTGGTATGAGATCGTGTCGCTTAGCTTATAATTCTGCGGTTGAAGAAATAATTTTCGTTATTTTTCAGGTATCAGTGTAGTAGGCTAGTAGATAGATAGATAGATAACTCTTTATTGTTCACCACACAAAAGATACAGTACAGGACATAAAAAAAATTAACAATTAGGAAAATAATGTTCGCTAGTTGACACTAGCGAACATTATTTTCCTAATTGTTAATTTTGGGCACAAGGATGACCCTTGTGCCCAAAAAAAAACCTGCATAGAGAAATACTTCAATACAGCTACTGCAAGCGCTTTAAAAATGACCACCCTTTTTTTAACCGATTACAAATAGAAAAGGAGGTTCTTAATTCAATTATATTTTTATGTTTGTTATCGCATAACTTTGTCATTTATGAGCAAATTTGAAAAACTGTTTTTTATCTAAAAAGTTACTTCCAAATAAATTCCAAAGAAATTTCATCAAAATCATATATATCATCAAATATGAGCAGATTAGCCATGAAGGTTTCTCAAGTTTTTTAAATTTATATCTTGTAAAAATAACTTACAATTAAACAAATATTTACAAAATGTACAAAAAACAGTTGAGCTATTTGCAGACCGTTACAAACGATCTAGAGATAGCTCAACTCCAAATCAGTACCAGACGGAAGTCTCCCCAAGACGCTAGCGGTAAAAGTAAAAGTTATTTAGCAAAACATGGACACGATCGTACTACACAATCTTAACCAAACTAACTTCCAACAGAAGCTATCATGATGAGCAAGAACCTAGCCATCGCTCTCGCCGTGGTTCTCGCCGTGGTCTGCTTTGCTGAGGCTCGCGATGACAACGGACCTCACGACATGGCCGATGCACTGCGTATGCTCCAGGAACTGGATCGCTACTACACACAGGCTGCTAGACCCAGGTAACGACCTACTTCTCTGCAGGAAGCATTAAATGCTGTTGCAAACGTCACGGGGCTACGGAAGCTACAGTAACTACTAAGAAACAGGTAGGGCAAGCTTGTTTGCCGGTTAAGAAGTAACAGGCTCACTCGTTTGGATTCAGTGTGGACACAGTCTTCGTAGCAGTAGAGCTCTTTGTGAAGGGCTCGTCCGGGAAGGACTACCACCATGCTTATTTCTGCCGTGAAGCAGCAATGCTGTGTTTCGGCTTGAAGGGTGTGGGTGCCGGTGAAATTAATGGCAAGTGAGGGTAAACCACTGTATGCTTCAAGTTGATGGATACAGGGCAGTGCATCATTTACATCGACACGTTCCTGACGTGCGTGACCTACGAGGCAAGGCTTTATTATAGGCGACGGTTACTACTTAACATCAGGTGGGCAATTATGCTTGTTCCATCAGCTAGTTATATAAATTTGCCGAAGTACAAAAACAGGCTCACTCGATTGCATCAAAGATTTTGGTTCCCTCAATCAAATCGTCAATTTCAGCTTGATATTTCAAGCTTTCTAGAGTTTCAGCCGTCTGGTACCCTACTTCAGGTACGTAAAAGTATTTTGCTGAAATCAAGAATAATAATGAATGGTGTAACTGTCGGAGTGCGTTCTAGGAGAAACTGGAACACCATATTATCACATCTCTTCCGTTTGTTGTTTAGTTTGTTCGTCTTTTGATCTCGAGTATAGCGTTAGTAGAATGGAATTTTAATTTTATTACTTATTTAATATAATTTCATGTTGTTTCGTAACTTAAATGGAATGAACCAAAAATTTGCATCCCAGCTATGGGGAATGAGTGACACTTATTTATTATTTTTAAGATCTTTCATGTATACACTTCATTGAGGCAAATAAATGATTATGATTATTATCATGAAATTAAAAAAATACTGTGGATAGGTATTTATATAAGTAATTGTAACTTACTGCAATAATTATTATAATAAAATAATATGCGTTACTACATTCATGGTACACTTCCACATTATGCATGCTACTGACAAACGAAATAGTTTTTTTGTCAACAACCAAACACATTACAAGATTTCTTTAAAGTGACGATTCAAAAACACAATAAATTCTCGAAGAACCCATTCAATGTATCGCTTCCATATATTTTTCTAGCTTCGGCGTGCTTTGGAGAGTGTGTACTATCTCGTTCACACATCAGGGGGAGATCAGATTAGATAAAGGCCCCTCGTTAACTCGTGTAGAGCCGATTGCACACACATGCCGTGTCTGGTAGAACTACCTAACCAAATTTACGTTAAAAAACTATATAATTATATATATACTAGCTGTGCCCGCGACTTCGTCCGCGTGGTATAGTGTCTATGGATAGCATTTTTAATTTGCAGCGGAAGAAAACAGTAATTAAATAACAACGTGATATTCGCGTGCACGTGACACAGTCGTCTCTCTCCTCAACACCCCCCCACATTCCCCCCGCACTCCCCCCAGACTCCCCTCCACAATCCACCTGTACTCCCTCTTTGCACTCCCCACTAAACTCCTCCCGCACTCTTCTCCACACTCCCCTCCACCCCCCCCCCCCCCGCATCCCCCCTCACACCTCCCCTCCACACTCCCCCCTATACTTCCCTCCACAGTCCCCCCTGTACTCCCTCCCCCCTTACTCCCCTCAACACTCCCCCCGCACCTCCCCTCCACACTCCCCCCGCACCTCCCCTCCACACTCCCCCTCGCACCTCCCCTCCACTCTCCCCCTGTACTCCCCTCCACACTCCCCCCGCACCTCCCCTCCACACTCCCCCTGTACTCCCCTCCACATTCTTCCCGCACCTCCCCTCCACACTACCCCTGTACTCCCCTCCACACTCCCCCCGCACCTCCCTTCCACACTCCCCCCTTACTCCCTCCTCCCTAACTCCCCTCAACACTCCCCCCGCACCTCCCCTCCACACTCCTCGTGTACTCCCTTCCACACTCCCCCCGCACCTCCCCCCCACACTCCCCCGCATCACTTCTCGCACCTCCCCTCCACACTCCCCCCTGTACTCCCCTCCCTCTACCTCCCCAGCACAAACTTTGAATGTCATATTTTTTAATGTCAAATCAACAGACTAAAAAATAAGTTTTAAATTTCTAGCTCTAAAAATGACGATGCTTCCATACAACTTTCAACCCCTATTTTCAACCCCTTACAACCCTTTTTTCACAATAAAAAGTAGCCTATGTCGTTCCTCAGGCCCTGAACTATCTGTGTACCAAATTTCATTTCAATAGGTTTAGTAGTTTTGGCGTGAAAGCCACACAGACAGACAGACAGACAGACAGAGTTACAAACGCATTTATAATATTAGTATGGATATAATACTGTATAGTATATATAATACTAGCAGCTGCCCACAGCTTCGCTCGCTCCATTCCCGTAATTTTTTTGGGATAAAAAGTACCCAAGTTCGTCTCCTGATTTTAAGCTCCCTACCCACCAATTTTCATCCAAATCGGTTCAGCTGTTCTTGAGTTATAAATAGTCTAACTAAAAAAACTAAACAACTCCAAAATTTAAAAGTCGTCTTGTCATCTTTGATCTTAAACGGGTTTTTAATGTTTGTGACTGCTGTCATTTTATTCATCTTAGACAAATAGATATCACCGATCTATTTGATTCTATTAATACTATATTAATTATGATCTTGTTGTTTAGTTATTCAAATGTTATGTCGCCCACAGCCTGGTGAGTCCAATTAGGGTAAATGGGATATGTTTCATCCAGTTTAAAAATAACTTTTGGCAACAGAAATATCAGTTCCCGAACAAAAGAAAATTGAGGAAACAGTGACGAGTATTTCTTCTTTGAGTAGGTGCATAGTAGCGAGATTGAGACATGTGACATTCTTTTGTTAAGGATAATAATCTTTTGATATCGATATCATCGTTTTTTCTTCCATAAGATATTATTATTTCGAGAAAATGAATGGTACAAAAAATCGGTAAATCTGAGTAAGGTTATTCGTCAGTTGTCAGTTTATTGTCATTTTTGGACTCAACAGTAATGATTTTAAAATGTTTCATATTTATTTAGAAATCTTTGTAAACAAATAACAACACAAAAATTATAATAATAACATTATCATACGACAAATTAGGTTATAAGTAGTGTAAATAAAAACATTTAAAAACACGTGTCAAAACCTAATTTCAAAAGCTTATGGTTCTCGGTATAGTGTTGCACTCACAAAGGCAAATCTTCAATATCTCATGCAGGACACATGAACAGAATACGCAATGACGCTGAGGTAACGTAATTTTCAGCCTGCCTGAAACTGACTGACTGAAAGTTTAATTACTGGACAGCTTCTGTATCTACTACACGGGTATTTATCGCGTAAATTACTTTTATTTATAATCCTGACGTTTCGGCTATGTTGCAATAGCCGTGGTTGCGGCAAACTGGAGCATTTTTTTTTTATTCAGCCTGGTCTATCCCTATGCTAGGCAAAGGCTTCCCCCCGTTCCTTCCACTCATCTCGCTCTTGACCCAAACTTGGCCACTTCCTGCAGAACGCGTCCAGGTCATCCCGCCAACGCTTCCTGGAGCATTAGATAATAGATTTATTATGTGTTTTGATCGCGAAAGTTTAAAGTACTAGACGGCTTCTACGAGTACCTACTAGCTTTCGAATTTAAGTTCCGAAAGAACACGACACGAAAAGTTGCATTATTTTGAATATGAGATGCTCTATTCACGGTGTTTTCAATAGTTGGCAACACATCAATACTTTCATGGATAATCGGAACTGACCTTTCATAGTCGATTGTCGCTCGACGCGACAGATGGTGCCACCCCTATTGACCCACTGCAATAGGCTACGAATAAGCCCAGGATAAAGCCGATGTTAGATAGAAAATTACACACTTGCCAAATGTTTCCGTCTGACAGAGGTCGAAGGCCCTTTGTTGGAATTTGATTGTGTACACGGCCTTATTGTTCAACAAACATGTAGACGAAATTTGACAAAGGAATAGTAAAAGAATGCTGTGCTAAAGATGATTCGGTATTTTCATTTTGTTTTATTTTACTGATAGTGTTTTATTTATCCTAGATCTTCGTGTTTAAAAAATAAGATTAGTTATTTGAATACTAGCAGCAGCCCGTGGCGTCACCCTTTTTTCCCCCAATACTGTTATTTTTTTGGGATTTATAGACAAATTACTACTGCTTTTATGTAAATCTAGCAATTTGTAGATATTTGCGGAATATTCCAACCAAATCGACCGAGTTAAAGAAAGACCTAAGAGTTTATTTATTAGTAAGATTATTAGTAGGAGTTTACAAGAAATTATTTATTTTCCCGGTAACAAAGCTATTTTAGTACTTGTCTCGTCCACAAATTGACCTCAGTAAATACTTGTAAACTGTGCAAGCAGGAAAACATCTAATGAAAGTTTAACCCACCTCTGTCCTTCCAATTACCTTAAATAGCATCCCTGTGACTCTTCGTACAAAACTTCCTTTATTTCCTTATACTACGCTACGATACTTTTAGAAAGCGAAGTAAGTACTGACAGTGTAAAATAAAAAGGCTACTTTATTACTACTGTACGTTTTGTAAAACTGAGTAGCTGATTACAAAAAAAAACATAACTTCTTATGCAACCAGGGGGCTAATTCTCGGGCCGTTCTCGATCATTTTGAAATTTTATTTTATTGCTTCTTTTCGAAGAGAGAATGGATGATTTCCTTGAGTAATTCATCAACGACTTCTTCGTAAAAGCCTCGACAGCTACGGTATACGGAAAACGTACAAAAAGTGCGGGGTTGTGAAAAGAAGCAATAAAATAAAATTGCAAAATGATCGAGATCGGCCCGAGAATTAGCCCCCTGCTGGCCTACCATGAGCTTCATTATGGTTATGGCTGTCAAGATTGTGTCAACACATTCAAACCCAAGAAGAAAATGAATGTGTGGGTCAGCTTATCTATACACAATTTGACAGCCATAGCCATAATCATAGCTCGTGGTAGCCCTGCTGAATAGTCTGATAACTGCACTGAGAAAAATGTAAAGCTGAAAAGTTCGTAATTAAGGTGGATTTAATCGTAATGAAGGCGAAAAAACGACCAAGCGTACTTGGACGAAAAACGCCTTCCTAGGTTGGAGGCGTTTTACGCCTTGCGCGTGAGGCGCAACAAATAAGCAGCATTATACTCTCTAATGTGTGTTTTAGACGTATTTTTTTACAGATTAGCCTTAAATAAAAAGCTATTAACGTGGTAAGCGAGAAAGGATCGACGAACTGACAATAGGATTTAACTTCCGGTAAGGCGATATAAACGGTAAAGAAGGTGCTCGGGTCACACACGTAAATCTTTCCTAGAGTAATGTCCGACGTATCATTGCGCCCCAATTAACTTCTAGTAAGGCGTTTTACGCCTTTTTTACTGCGGTTTAATTTGTTCACAAAGTGTTTTGAATATTTATTGACTGCTTCCTAAGTCATAATAGACTTTTAGTAAGGTGTTTTATACCTTTATTCGCTGCAATTTAACCGATCCACTAAGAGTTTTGAACGTTTCATAAATCGTAATTCGCTTCTAGAAAGGCGTTTTAAGTCTTTACTTACTGTGGGTTTAACCTGTCCACTAAGCGTTGTCAACGTTTACTAAGTCGTAATCGCCTTCTAGCAAGGCGTTGTACGTCTTATCTTACTGTAGTTTAATCTGTTCATTAAGCGTTTTCAAAGTTTACTAAGTTGTAATCGACTTTTTGTAAGACGTCGAACGTCTTACCTTACTGTAGTTAAACCTGTTTACTAAGTCATAATCGACTTCTAGTTAGACATCGTACGTCTTACCTTACTGTAGTTTAACCTGTTCATTAACCGATATTGATGTTTTTTTAAGTCGTAATTCTCTTCTAGTAAGGTGTTTTACGTCTTTACTTACTATGGGTTTAACCTAAGCATTAAGCGTTTTCAACATTTACTTAGTCGTATTTGCCTTCTAGAAGTTATTTTAGAATGTTTCATACGATTAGGCTAGCCGTATCGTACGGTAATTTGTGCTTTCTTTACGAGCAGAAACGTTTTATAAAGACCGGAAAAAAGCCTTTCAATGGCTAGTAACGCTGTTCCCTAAGGGCATGATTGACTTGCTTTACTATCATTTAGTTCATATTAAGGGCATTGGGCCGCTCAAAGGTCACTCTTAGGTAACGCGGGCCAATATCCTTCACATGAACTTTATGATAATAGATCAGCCAAACATGCCTTCAGTGAACAGCGTAGCCTGCTGCCCCAGAAAGCTGTTCTCCCAGTCTTTGTAAGCTTCTGAAATTAATAGAACAAAAATTTATAAAGCACCTCAATAATAACTGATTACAGGTTACCAAAGATATGAACTAGATAGACAAGTATTTTCTCAACCCAACAGTTTTACCTCAACCTAGCCTAATAAATAAGTCGATAGCTTTTGCATCTTATATAAATAATAGTGGTATTGCAATAAAACCATTCAATAAAAATCTATAAATCTGTATTAGAAAATCAATTTAGATAAGTAATTAACTTTTTAAATACTTAAAACAAGATAAAATCGTCTTGGAGAATGCCCTTTTAGTTGTAAAGCTTTTGTAGGCACGCATTTGCTGTTATTGCCCACAGGCTAGCTCCTATCATGGCGTAGCTCCTTCCTCGGCATCCGTTATTGCAAGTGAAGCCTTCTCAACCGGATTACAATATCTGAAATAAAATAATGTATTTTTTAGGAAATAGTTATCGCAAACAAAGTAGAGCGTTCTATGATGGTAATTAGTACAAGTAGGTATTATGTTTATCTAACCAAACTACGACCACAGGTCTATTAGAGGACAGGTCGGCCTGGCATTGCAGGTTCTAAGTCAGAGAGGTCGTTTGAATCACTTATAGCAAATGACAAGTACTTACAGCTGTAATCCTTTTTAAATGGTTCTCCAATACCGCGTGCCCATGATTGAAATCACTCCATTGAAGTTTGGTGTTTGGATTTACTTCTAGCCCAGAGTCCAAATGGGCCAATTATTTTCTATGTTTGGAATCCAGGAAGCCATTAACAGCCTGTTAGTAGCCCGTCCTCTTTGCGTATTATGTAAAGTACACCTTATCTGAAAAAAATAAACAATTAATTTTCGTAAGTTTAAAAACTCTTTTGTACCAATTTACAAAATTAAATGCAAAAGTTCAAAACTGAAAACACTAAGTACATATTTTTATAAATCATTTTTCGTTCGTGTTTCTAACACAACCAGAATCTAGGGATTAGGTACCTAAACTTATCAAATACAAAACATGATTAGGTTCAAAAACATTAGGGAATAACTGAGTTTGATACAGGTACTCTACTTACCTCGAAATGACGTATCAATCAGGTGATTGCCCCATTTTGTTAATAAATCTGTGGGATTTTTGGTCTGCCACGTTCGAAGCACGAAGATGTTTGTCTGGTTGGTTGCTGCTGATAGGTCTGTCTTGGACCTCTCTACATCTGTTTGTCTGTGCTTCCATACACTGACACAGCCAGCAGCGTTCAGAAAATGAGGGAAAATAAAAAAAACCCGCAAAATAAACTTTGAATGACTCAGAACTAAACCAAACACTCCGTCCAAAGTCAACCCAAACTGACGAATGAAACAAGTCGTTACGTGCTCGTGGCCTCGTGGGCAGTGCTGCCAACTCGATTACTGCAGATTATGCTAGTGGTGGGTGTTAAAAATAACAAAATAATAATAACTAGATATTCAAGACAATCTACTCAACATTACCTAGTCCCAAACTAAGCAGAGCTTACTATGGGAACCAGATAGCTGATATAATACTTAACACACATTTTTTTTGTAAATACATCTTAGAATACAATATAATGCCCCAACAGAGAAAAAAACAACTGTGTTCACCACAAGTATTTTGTTCTCGGTGGGGATCGAACCCACGACCTACGCCGCAGAAGACAGAGATCCTACCAACTGAGCTGAGAGGCCAATCAAAAATATGCTAAGTATACGTAGTCTTTAAGCCAAAACTGTACTGCATTACTAACTGCCTGTGTCATGTGTGTGTCGATTGGCGTATACTCCAAGCATAGTTCGTGTAGTTAGCACACAGCACAGAGCAAAAGTAGGTATTGAATGTGGTTCGTCAGGGTTCCAACCAAAAAGCGAGTAAACTCAGGGAAAGATTCTAAATGGGTGTTTTCACGGATATTTGATTTGTTTGATTTTTTTTGTTTGTTACCACATAACTCGTAAACTAATTTGAAAAAATATATCTTAACTTTACTTTCAGATTAGTCCCATAGAAATTTCATCATAATCGGTTCAGCAGTTTTGTCGTTGGGTTTTCAAGTTTATATACTCTCTCTCATACAGTTATACGAACCAAGGTTCTTTGTGTAGCTGGCAGCATTATTGAGATTTTCGTTTTACCTACGACAAGTGCCTTACAAAGGTGTATCTCGCAGTAACTAGAGAGTTTTTTTAAACTTAACCCACCAATTGACTGAATGTCGTTAAAATAATAAAACTGAGTAAAATAGACTTTTCTTCCACCAAATTATATACAAATATTTGCGGACATTCCACACAACACAATCTAGCCGTAAACTAAGCAAAGCTTGGTTATATGGGAAACAGGTAGCTGAGACCTATATTACCTAAATAGGTATCAAATTTTTGTAGACACTGGTTTGGGTTCTTCGCTTGATCTAAGTAGATACCTACCTACAGGAGAACAGGGCTTGTGTGTAGAGTGTGTAGAAGCGAGGGTTCTGCCTTTGAATAGCAACAAGGAGTCATAGAGCTTAACAAACTTTTTTCAATGGAACAGCTATTAATGGGTTTTATTAAACAGCGTTATGATTCAATAGGAACCTCCCTAATAAAACACAATGAAACACTTAAGTGGGTAGTGACACTTAAGTGAGTACCTACTTAAGTATTTAGGTAGGTAATGTTTAAATCTGCCTACCTATCTATTACCTAGGATCGTACTTATGTAGGTTTTAAACGTTTGTATAAATAGTTACGAAAGTATTATCCGTCGAACATTGCCATATCTACGGTTTCATTCACAGAATATTTAAGTCACCACATGACGTTATTTGACCATTTGATCAGTCGTAACTTGAGCATTAATGAGCCTTTAATATAGGAAAATATTGCTAAATTTACGGTTATATTAGCCAAATATGTATGCCGTTATTAGGCTTTTTTAAAGTTTGACTATATAATATCTCAAGTACCATCCGCCCTATCTTAAGGTGAATATTGTTATATCTACGGTTTCATTTACTGAATATGAAAGTCGTTAAATGAAGTTATTTCACAGTTTGGTTAGTCTTAACTCGATCGTATTTCGCCTTAAGATACGGTAAATATTGCCAAATTTACGGTTAAATTGGCCAAATATGTATGGCGTTATTAGACTATTTAAACGTTTGATTAAATAGTAACTAAAGTATCATCCGCCCTACCATAAGGTGATTGTTGTCTTATCTACGGTTTAATTAACCGAATAAGTTAATCGTTTTATGATGTTATTCACCGTTTGATTAGTCGTAACTTGATCGTATTTCGCCTGATGATAACACTAATATCACCAAATTTACGGTTATATTGACCAAGTATGTAAGTCGTTATATTACGTAGTGTTACCGTTTAACCAGTCGATATCTTGAGCATGTATTGCCTTATGAAAAGGTGAATATTGCCATATTTACGTTTATATGTATGCCGTTATAAAACCTAATGTTACCATTTGATTCGTCGAAACCTGAGCATATTTGGCCTTATAATAGGGCAAATGTGGCCACATTATACCTCTAAGTTGCCGAATTCATACGTCGCTGAAAGACTTTAAGTATACGTTCAAATTTTTGTGACTAAAGTATATTCTGCCTTATTGTAAGGTGAATATTGTCATGCTTAAGATAATTTATGCCGCTTTCGAAAGTTTGTTTATGACTTAGGTTTACGTTTGTTTAGTTTTTATTAAAGCATATATCGCCTTAATTTAAGTTAAATTTTGCCTTAATTACGGTGATATTCAACAAATATTCAACGCCGTAAATTTAAAGCGTTTTTAATAGTCCATTACTGCTGTATTAACAGTGTTAAGTTGGATTCCAAGACTACCTTACGGTAAGTCATTCGAGACGGTTCGTGTTTATCATAAGAGACGTACCAGTTTATCGCAAACGAATATAAAGTCAAATTAACCGTAAGCGTTTCAAAATCGCCTCGCGTCATTACAATTCAGCCGTCAAAGGTGGAATTCATCTTAGGCCAGAAATCCATTTTTCTCAGTGTGCCATTAAGTTTTTAATTGCTAAATTTTGCTTGAATCTAATTTTGCAATGTTTTTGAATGCTACACAATTATTAGAGAAGCATAAGAGAATTGATCAAACAGTCCTATCATCTTATTGTATTGAAAATTTGACAGATACTTACTATTTGGGAATACTTTTGTGACCGAAACTTTCCTCTATCAGAGTCAAAGGCTTATGCCAATTAGTTTGGGAGCAAACAAGGAATATAATGATAAAAAAAAACTAGACATCAATATCATTGTTTTCTGGATACCTGTTGAGATGGGATAATAAATTTATCAATAGACTTGTCTTGTTATTTTCAAGTAATGGAAATACTTTACTAAGTTGCGGGTGGTTTTGTTTGGGTTATTGTTTGGGGTAATTAATATCTAAGATTAAATTGGTGAGATGATTGATTTGATATTTTTGTAATTATTGGTTAAACTAGTCGAGTTTCAATGTTGTGCAAAATTTTAATCTATTTTGATAGGTTACGCTGGGTGGAGGCAACTTAAAAATACGTTCTTTGGAAATATAAATTTAAACTCATCATCGTCATGATCAACCACATAATATTATGACCAGTCCTGCTGGATGTAGGTCAAGACGCGCCACTGAGCCCGATCTTCGGCTCTTCTCGTACAGTGCTTGCCAGCTACATTTTGTAGACCGTCACCCCACCTTACCGAAGGGCGTCTCTATACTACGCTTACCTAAACGCGGTTTCCACTCTAGTATTCGTTTGCTCCAACGATTGTCTGTTCAACGGTAAACATGACCGACCCACTGCCACTTCAGCTTAATCTTTTGAGCTATGTCGACTAACCTGGTTTTTTGTCGGACAACCTAAACCCGGAGTCTTTTGAGAAACATAATTTAAAATAGCGGAGGACTTTTGAAATTACAAATTATAGGATAATAATCCTTCTTTAAATATTATTGCAAATGCCAAGTTTCTTACATTTCAACGTCGTTTCATACGAGAGAAAACTAATAAAATATGCATGATACCCGTATTTTGTAATTCAGAAAGTGACGATAATAAAACGTATGAGACGTGAGTCGTGAACTTTGGCACATTCCAAACATTTGACTTCAAAACGACATAACTTAAAGTAGCGTAAGGCGTCATCCATAAACAAAATCAGGTTTCAATCATTAGAAACCCAGCTCATTATTATAGCAGCAGTAAGTTATAATAAATAAATAAATAAATAAGACATAGAAGGATTGACATGACATGGAAATACATTTCCCACGAGACATAGAAGGATCCTAATAAAAATAATTTTAAATTTGAATTCAAAAAGTTAGGTTACAAAAATGACGGTCTTCCGTCCAAGTTGTGCGCTAGATGACTTTTTGCGATGGCTGCACAACCGCAGAGTTTGTAAGTTTTAACTATAAGTAGGTATTTAATCGCTTTGAAAGTTTGCTAAAGTTCTAAATAACATTTTAAAGGTCCCGCTTTTACCCGTGATTTGCACCACAAAACGGGTTTCACTTAAAAGCATAAGTATTTCGAATTCAGAGCCTTTGAAAGTAGCTTTTCCCGCATAACAATAAAGTATTTCTTTGTTGAACACTGAACGTCGTCGTAAAGAAATTTAAATGAGATGCTCCTCGCCTCAGGATTTTAAAAAATATGTGTCAAAGTTCGTCTGCTTTAGCTAGATCGTTCATTATACGTACGGAACATACCCAAACATTGAGATACAATTACTGAACACAAATTATTCTAATGAAAAAATATCAAAACCAAGATAGTTTTTGGTACCATGTTAGTATTTTTAATAACTCTGGTACTTCAAACGTTTGTTGATAAACTTACCAAACACTCGAAACACTTACCGATATAAAATTTGGGTACAAACCTACTCAATACATACAAACTTCTAACTGTTATATCTCACTTCGCCCCGAGTTTAGAGATATGCATGCCTAATAAGTTTCGTTTGCTACATTAATAATTATGTACTAGAAAAACAAAGTTTGGTTGGTGGTCGTGAGTTTTTTTTAATACGCCAATTTCAGCCATCATCTTTCAACAATAGAAAGTTTGAAACTGTCCGTGTACCTCTTGTAAACTATCACTAGCGGTGTAGCACTTGCTACACAGTACGCTACGCGTCGTAGGCAATTCGTAGCGCCGTAGCACCGATATCATTCCAAAATTATAGTAGGCAACGAATATTGCACATTGGCTAATTTCGGATTCATACAGCGTAGTGTGCGTCAGAAAGTATATCTTCTTCTGCGCTCTACGAAGCAAAAAAGCCGATGTGCAATATTTATTGCCCGCAACCGTACAACCTGCATACATTATATAGCTATTGTGCCAGTGTTGTTGAATATAGATTAATAAAGCAAATAAAAATATAAACTAAAAATATATTATGACATTTTCATTTTAGAAATATAAATTATTGTGTTGGGTAACTTAAAAGGTTTTATGCTTATAAAGCCAGGGTTTCAGGGGAAGGCCTCAATTTTATTACACTCTAACCGTGTTTACGCAATTAACAAACATCACCAAAAAAATACGGACACGATTTCAAAAATAAGTTATTATTTTGTGCGATATTATTAGGGTAGGGTTAGGGTAACTTATATTGATAGAAACCAAACAACTTATTTCTTAGAGAACACGCTGATGTTTATAGAACATTAAAAAAAAAACAATTAGGCAATGAATTGAACATCTCAAACAGATTTAATTATATTTATTAAAACTTATGTTGGTTTTCATCTATCCAATAAAGAATTGTGAAATATAAAAATAAAAATAAAAACATAGGCATAACGTATGAATATAAAATATATTAAATAAATTGTAACATCCTGTAAATTTTTCCACTCCAACGCATCGGATAACGAGTGTGATGCGTAGATTATAGTAATTAGCGCATTCATCGAAGCGCTTACAACTATTTAACGATATTCGAACGATAATGTCATCATAGTGTAACACTGTGATAGGTTATCACACTATCCTGATTGAGTTTTAAACACAGATACTTGAGGTACTCTAGTCATCGAGTATGTAAGCTGGATAGCTCTAAAAGGATTAACGGTGTTATTTGTTTAGTTACAAATGTGTTGCGTCATGACAGTATCGTATGAGGTCGAGTAAAGACAGAAAATGTACAAAATCAGGTTCAAGAAACATCATAAGATGAAATTCTGAAAAAAATATCTTGCTTTAAAAAGAAACAAGCCTTAGTTAATTTTGGAGTTGCAGGGAGGCGATAATGTACATCACGTTCTTGTATACCTCGTTATTACGATGCCAGTTAAGGCATATGGTCCTTGATACTGTATAGGGCAGATCTGACTTGGATAGGTTATGTTAGAATATGAAAATTATGCACAAGGCGAGCGAGCAGAGCAAGCAGGTCTTGGCAGCGGCCACCGCAATACTAGAAAATGTTTTTTATTTCAATACACTCAAAGAAAAAATCCTAGATAAATAAAGTAATTATCGAAATATTTATCTGCGACAGTGTACATTTTCACAGTGGAAAAAAGTGGATTCATTTGAACTGGGTGTAAATTAACTGGCCGTACATTAACCGGACCCGTTGCCACTAACAGCTTTCATTTCATAACTTTATTCACGATACAAAACCAAATCGTAACTTGGTCGTGTCAAAGTAGTGATGTGATTGCTACATCGATATCGATATATTGGCAGGATTGACCGTCGCGACGCGGGAGAGGAACGCGTCGACCCAGACTTGTTAGATCGAGCAGTTCGGCTACTCCAGCTGCAGAACCTAGACCGCATTTACTCCTACCACACGCGACCAAGGTACGATCGGTGTAGCCGTTCATCGACAAACGCACATCCCTAGTTGTTGCATGACATGGTTAATGAATGTTAGACACCACCCACGGTATTAGCTTTCTTCCTTCTTAAAATAATCTATTGTGAAAGTAAACTGTATACCTACGTTTAGAATAAGTTTCGCGAATCTTCGCAATTACGGAGCATCGAAACAATAGGTTTTGAGAAAACAAACAACGACTATTCATGCATTGCTAAGCTATTTCACAGAATACCTTATTTTACTCACGAGTCAAGACTCTCTATGAAGACTATGCTTTCCGAGACTTTTTTAGTAGGAACAAAATTATGGAATTAGGTTGGGTTTTTTGTTCTTTTATGTTTACCAGCAGTTAAATGATTTAAAAACGGACATAAATACTGAAATAAAACACCTTGATGAATACTTTTAAGTTAAAAGATAATAAAAATGCGTTCTGCATGATGTATGTACTGTTCTCTTTGACGATGGTTGTGTTTCTTCTTCAGGTTTCTAGTTCTTCAGGGTTTCTAAAACAGGTTTTGATTTCAGGTTTGGCAAGCGTTCCGGATCTGATGCGTACACAAACTGGGCTAAAGATCTTGAGGTTAGTTATCATTTTATTACTTATTATATAGCCTGTAGTATCCCATTGTTGGGTAAAAGCCCCTCCTTTTCAACCTGTCTCTTACCCTCTAAAATAAATATTGATTATTCGATTTTAGGAATTCTGTTTTGCAATTTGACACAATTTATCTACGCTGAGCCTCGTACATTTGACGTAGCAGCTAATTTATACACTATGACTATGAGACTATGACTATGGGATACAGTTTTAGTAAGGTTACTTTACGTATGTAAGTTACTTTACGTTAGCAAGTAACCTTACTAAAACTGTAACCCATCACAAAAATGGGCAATTATAGATGAGCTGTTGTTAGCAGCTATTCTGTTAACGATTTTTTTAAACGTATATTCATAAAATAATACTCTTTACCATTTACAAATGTTGGCATAATTACTGATATAAAAAGCCTGCCGACTAAATAATCTATTGTTTTAATTGTTTTATGTTCCGTTTTTATGGTTACAACCCTCATTGTTTCTTTCAACTTGCTAATCCGCAAAGTGCCTGCTTAGGAAAATTTATTTGGCAATTTAAATACTTTTGTTGCGAAAATCACTTTTCCTGATTGGTTATTAATTATAGCTTAAACTCTAATTATGAATAGATCCTTTCTAGCTTTTTTAATTTATGGGAACATTGGGGAAAAAAAATCAAGTATCAAAATAATAAAATCCTCTTTAAAGCTTTTTGTCAGGTTATTGATCAAGAGTAAATATTTGCAAAGGTACAAAATTTCCACAAACTTTGGTAGTTTATGATTTCAAATCTATAATTTTTCGTTTTCCTTCAGACCTTTGGGATTTAATTCTATGGAACAATATTAGATACGCAATACAATATTTTATGAAATTACGTAAATCTGAATCCGTATAATGATCTTTGATCTTCAGTTACTACGTAGCAACTTAAACACATTTAAAATTGTTATGCGTGCCATACCTAATAAGTTGATATAGCATTGATAAGAAATATCATCGGAATTTTTTCCAGAGTAACGTTTTTCATGATAGGTTTTAGAAAACTTTTGGGAATTACAGTTTCGAGAGGTTTTTAATAGAGCTACATTACTACTAAGAGAGATCAAACGATTTATAATTAGCGGAATCATACTGCAGTCGTATATTACATTCCCTTGAGTGCTTTTATGCCCATGTGCCTAGTTTGTTTTTTAAAGTATTAAGCTAGGTGCTTTTTTAAATTGAGCGGCATTAGGTGCAATGGCAAACTTTATTATTTCACTTCACATTCCAATAGTTCATCCTCTTGAATTATTACGCGCGAACCATATTATATGCAATATTTCGCATTTTACGTCTTGCTTATTGAAAATATTTTATTCAATAGGTGGTGCTTTTACTGCAGTTTTCTATGAGTGTGTTTGATGTGACATGGATTTTTGCTTTATGTTTAGGCAGGATACAGGTAGATCCCGCATGACCATACTCTCGTGAAGCTAATTTCATTATTTTTAATTTCAACTACCCACCTCTTTGAATTTTTTTTCTTAACAAACCTCTACCTACCCACAAAGATAAATTTCCTGAAAATAGTAAGCTTCTATACGAATAGCAATTAAGCCTGTGCTATAAAAATGAGAACAAAGGTTCTTAAACTTGTAGATACCCTCGTAGATTTGATTTTAGGAAGATACTTATCTGATTTCTGGAAAATGTTAATATTATTTGATCTATAATAAAAACACATAAAGCTATGACTTGGTACAATTATATTATTTAAATTTTTGGTGCTGTTGTAGTGATAAAATTATATCAAATTTATTACATAAGTTCATTGCAATTCAACTTGATTTTAGCTTGAGTTCTTAACAAATTACTTGCACGCGGTGCGCAAAAATTGATTATGGATCACTTTTGGAATCAAATGAAAATACACACAATGCACAATCAACTAACTGGCTACCACTTTAAAGTTGCATTTACTTTGCTCGTTAAATTAATCAGTAAAGTTACGTTTGCTTCAAAACAAGCTCTGAAATACACCCTTGTGACGTTTTTACTGGAAACTCCAATTTGCAACATTTGGCAGAATGTACAAATCCATGCATGAATGCCAAATTTACTTGATTATACCATAACGAGCGTTGACACCATTCTTTTTGGTCGACTTTATTTTGTATAGGTTTTTTGGGGCAAAGGCCGGTGGTTTCACGGGTGACTAATCGACCAATCAAATATTTAACAGTTGCTTACTACATATAGCTGTTGCTTGCAAAATTTGAGCTAAGTAACTGTCAAATGCCAAGGCACTTCTTCTCCTTCTTATCGTGTCAGTGGTCTTCCAAATCAGTGTAGTGAAATGACTTTAAGTGTGTCTCAGAGAGGCTCTTTTCGTGCACTTGTTTTTGTTTATTTGTCACTTGACCCGTAGCAAGGTAGAGTATCCTACCTACCTAGTTCTAACAAAGCTTTTATTCCACAGAAGCCAGACTTACCGACTTGGTTGGCGTACGCCCGGAGGAGATGAGGGGACTCCAGCGCGTGCTCTACAATGTCCGTGACCTACCGTTCTACGCATTCACATCTCACCAATATTATAGTCGAAATCTTCTTCATTGCAAATTGATGTATTCCTTTCTTATTTCAACATGTCCTAGCAGAATGTATAAAATATGAATTAAAATAGTCATTACATCACTTGCTCATTTGTAAATTTTATGTGTAATTTAGACGTTTGGAATCATAATATTTTACTAATCAATTTATGATTGTAATGTTACCAAATACATGCATTGAAAAAAGTAATCATTAATTGATGGTTTCATTTTAACTTTTAGCGCCTGAAAAAATATAATCACGTTTGGGATATTGTTTGTATGGAAATAATACACCAATAACTCAATTTTGGTATTATATTTATTTTCCTAATTAATTTGCTTCAGTACATCAAATTATTATACAAATAAATGACTAGTTTCATATTTAGGTATGTAAGCACAATACTTTAATTCTTAATTATTTTATAGAAATGAGACTTTACATTGAAAATTGACAATCTGCACAAGCACCTATACCATCATACAACCTTATATTAATACTAGTTTAAATACTTTACACTAGTAAATAATTTTGTGGTTTTCATTCTCACCAACAAAACCGGGATAGCGAAAACACAAAATCGTTTTATTAGGATTTCCAATCAATTAATTTCATAAAAAAGGAAGGGAAGAGAAGCATACATATTATATAGATAGTTAATAGATAATTTGAATAGGAAAGGTAATGCATAGTCGTAGTACAACCTCACGCATACACATGTATATAGGACGCTAAGATAGAAACTACTGAGGTGAAGTTGTAGATCAATAACTCTTTAAAACAGATGGTAGATGCAGACGACGATAATGGTAAAATTTTAGTAGATTTATTAAGTATAGAAACAAACAAAAGCCAGACTCAAAAGGTAGTAAACACTATAAAGAAGTTACTGATTTACAATTTCACATCGAACAAATTAAAACATCTAGAAAACTACAACATACTAGATTACATACAATAGATACAGAAGACATTAGTTAGACGGATGGAAATTCTGGGGCATATAGCAATAGTACATTAGAGACTAAACTAGGATCTATTCTAAAGGGATACACGACTAACTCTTAAAGAACACAACGTATTTCTAATGAGGAGATACTTTGGCAACCTTCACTAAACCTAGTTTCAGTAAAATTATTTGATCACTAACTTCAATGACTTAGTTAATTAGAGTTACCAATAATGAAAATTCAAGTGAATTTTGAAAACATACTAAAGGTTTGATTACCGAAATGCAGTTACATCTATCAATGATTGTCTAAAAGCATCTAGCTCTTCTAAGTTTAGATCAGCATTCTACAGACTCACACATAAATGAGTCAAAGAGTATTGTTTTCTATCTATTAGTATTCATCATTACTAGATAAGGTTATACTAAATCACTACAAGAGTAATAGAAGACTACAATAACAAGGATCGACTTTAAACAAAATATAGGGCTTTGAGCATTTTGCAACCAAAACATTCACACATCCAAAAGTCACAGCGCATTTTGTCTTAATTCAAATAGCTTAATATTAGTTATTTACAGCTCACACACAATCCTTAAATTATATAAACAATTAGTGCAATACTAACGATCAACAAGATGTGCTTAGGAATGTCTATCGAGACAACAAGTTCAAGGTTTGAGTGACACAAAGTGATACAAAAATACTGATTTACTGGAGTCTTTTACATCTTATAATTAAACAACAAAGTTTATAAGGAACGGCTATCGTTTTCAGTGATGTTTGACACGCTCTGTATTAAATTGAGTCTATTCTGGAGCTTGTCATCTATTTTCGAATCATCTATATTTGAACCTTCCTTTAACAGTTCCCATCCTAAATTATTTTTATCCAATACCTCGAAGCTGCCCTTGTTTTCGGGAGCGATGTCCGATTTGAAAGGTTCCGCTAAAGATTTTGAAGTTTCAGAAATAGGTGTGGGAGGTATCTTATGAATTTCTTTGTTAATCGACTTTAATGTCTTAACGTTGTGTTTTTCAATGGAAATAGCTTTTTTCTTAGTTTTGTTGTTTTCTTTGTTAACAATGGTTCCATTTGTGATGTTAATATCTTTTTGTTCGACGTGGCTCAAGGAAGGTTTTTTTATTTGTGTGATAAGTTTTGGCTTCTTAGTTCTATAATGCAGTGATTTAATGTTGTTTTTTGTTATAGTTGCAATTGTATGAGTTACGGCTGTTGTAATCGAATGAGCTGTAGAATGTGTTTCAATCGATGCTGTTGCTTTGACAGGTTCTGCTATAGCAACATGGTTAATCTCAGTAGTGGAAGATAAAATACTTATACTTTGTTTTGGTGGATTGGTAGGATTAACAGAACTTGTATCTAAGTTAGTTTTATTGAAAAATATATCATGAATATTTGCTTTTTTGTTTCCAATTGTAGCGGGTGTCGATGGAATATTTGTAGAAACAACAGAACTCATAGTTGTACTGTCAATCTCTTCCATAAGAAATGAAAACTTGTCGTGTTTGTCACCATAAGTAGCTTTCAGTGTGCCCTTTCTTCGATTATGTGTTTTTTTCTTTTGTATTTCTTTTTTTGGTAAAGGTTTCAATAAACTAGTTGGTTTTTGAACGATAAGTTCACCGTTAACTTTTGAAGATAGAGGTTCAATATTGTTACTCATGTTGTCAATATCTGTTTTGTTTGCGTAAGTCACTGTTGGAATTATGATTGGATCGTCTATAGCCGTATTAGGAGATAGGGTTACATTCGAAAGCGTAAGAGTAGATCCAATATTTTCTAAATCTGTCGTATAAGACAAAACGCTAGTTGTCTTTTCAGCAGATGTGGTTGTTTCAGCTTTTTCTTTTATGAGGTTTGTAGTTGTTTCATCTTTTTCTGTAGTTTGGTCTGTAGTCATTATTGAGTCATGCGTAGTAAGCTCAGCTATCTCGCTAGTTACAGCATCTGTAACTACTGTAGTTTCTTCCGTAGATGTTGATGCGTCAACGTCATTCTGTTCTGTAGTTATTTCATCTTTATTAACATGTGGCTTTCTGAATTCATAATCTCTGCTGCAAATCCGGCCACATTCACAAATATTGTCTATGTTAGCGTTTGTTTTTAGGCTAGCGAGTTCTGTTTTATCAAACCAGGTGATGAAATCATCATCTGTGATGCCTCTCAGCAGTGGGCTGCCAGGTCGAGCATGGAAAAATGTCTCCACTGCCATATCAGGTCGTGTTGATGGGTATATCTTTGCAAAAGCTGGCCGGAGACTGGTGATGACGAATTTGGATCGGATCTCATATGTTACACATACTGGACAGGTGGAACTAATCTGTAATAAAAGAAACAGAGTAAGTCAAACATCAATTCATCATTCAATATGAGTAATGGTTTAAAACTTAGCTACACAAGAATAATAAACTATTTAGCTTGATTGAAAATAAACTCCAGTGACATATTTTCATTTGATTTAAAAAAGAAAAATAAAATAAGGTTGAGATTGGCCCACTGAGAGCAACGCTATCTATCAGATGAAAAAATAATTGATGTTTTAAAGCATATTTTTTATTGGATCTATTTTTACCCTTCGATACATCTCAGAAAGTAATTAAAAGTACAAAGGTTCCTTACGTTTGCGAAGACGAACCACACAGATTCGCCTCGGGATCCATAGTGCAGGTCTGCGAAGGTAGCTCCGTCCAATACCACAGGGTTCACTGAATGCAGCTCATACCCGGAGAACAACGACGACTCTAGGCGAAGTATGCCGGAACGCTCTTTGCCTTTCCATCTGTAATAGAAAAGCAGGGTTTTATTGGTCATGGACTGATTGATTATGTACATGTTTAAGGTATGTCAGCTTGAAGAAGTCCACTGTCTCTCCTGAAAATAACTAGAAAGAAAGATTTTGAGCACTATCTATCCATCAACTACCTATTACCTCAAAGTGCTACTTATCGTAGATACCCCACGAATTTAACACATGCCTACCAGTATACGAATAATAGGTGTTTGGGCCAACCCGCTCAAAGTGTGAATTTATATAATCATCATCATCATCAGAGAGAAGTCCACTGGTGGACATAGGCCTCCCCTACACATTTCCAGGAAGAACGATTCTGAGTTCTTTCTATCCACCGACTTCCCACGATCAGTATAATATTTAGAACTAAACTAAGGAAATCTACTACACTTAAGGAAATCACAAAGATTAATAATGTCCTAAAAGTTAGAGCCGAGCGGGATTTGCAGGATTTGATTAGTGCCGAAGAGTTATTCATCGAGTGTGGTTAGGATCCGATGGCACAGCGTTCAGCGCAGCCCCGTACCAATAGAAAAGTCACGGGTTCAAATCCCGCTCTAGGTTGGTACTCACTTGAAGCAAGTCTTGATGATAAGAGTAGGTAGATTTCCTTGCAAGTCTTCAATGCTGCTTCTTTCGGGTCTGATCTCTTCGATAATAGCAGCTTGGATGTTTAGCAGAGCGTTTTCTGGTTTCGGCGTATAGGTTGAATAGCTAATAGTGCCCTGAAATGAAAACAATACATGAAAACATCTGGCTTAAATGATTTAGTTAGAACTTCCAAATTCCATTTACCTACCAATTATGGTATAGCAGCAGTGATATATAAAACTCGTGCATTAACGAATGCTATTTTGTTAAATTTTGACAAAAACTAACACTGTTGCCGACGTTGCCGAGAACTAAACTAGCTGTCAAATATGATAGCGATATTTGACAGCGTTTCACAATTCACCACCAAAGTACGCTTAGATGTGCGGAAGGCTTTAGACAAAAGCTGAGATCTTTTTATGAAGATGATAAAAAGTCACTGTTAAAATTCACCTGGACAGTAGCACACCCAGCACCAGTTGCATAGACGAACACCTTGGTGGGTAGACCTGGCAGCTGCAACGGTCGCGGAGGAGTCTTCGCCCGGAGTTCCAACGTGTCTGTTAGCTCCATGCCAGCTGTTGCCAGCGATACGGTTAGAGCTCTGTGGCTGAAATTGGAAAAGTGTCTTTTTTAGGTCGAAACTACTTTTAATTTTATGAAAACAAGCTAAATAATAATTTCACATAATTTCTAAAGGTAAATTCTCTTAATAGATTTCATCACTTAGGAACTACCTACTGTACAGAGCTGGCGTAAAAGCTTCTTAAAATAAGAACAACTCGCATTACTCAAAAGTCTTTCTGATGGTTTTGAAAAAAAAAAAGGCCACCATTTGTTTTCAAAGCCAATTAGGGCCAACTTGTTTATTGACTGACTTGACTTGAGTAAAAACTATTTTATTTATGTAACTTATCCTTACTTGACGCTGGGAAAATTGATCCAAAATGGACAGATACTATTAATGAAGAAGAAGAAGAACTTCTGAAAGCTGGTCCTTCTGCTGGTACTTCTTAAAGGTGCCATGCAACCAAGCCTAAAAGAACAGGAAACAAACTACATTGTGGTTGTTACCGGTCGTGTGCTAACGCGGCGTAGTGCGCGGCCGCCTTGGTGGCGTGGTATGCGAGGCTGGGATGGCGCTGCAGCGTGGACGCGCGGTAGTAGAGGAAGCGCGCGGCTGCCTCGCCCTCCCCTAGTGCCCCGCGTGCGCATGCAGACAGAAGAACACGCACGCCTGCCACGTACTGCTCCATAGTCACTGCCTCTGTAAGAGGTTAGTGGCTTCAACATAGATAGATAGCTAGATAGATAGATAACTTTTTTATTTGGCTCAAAAATCACAGCTTATAAAGAAAATGAAACAACAGAAAGAGAAGAACATTGAGTAAAGGTAGGGCTACACAAGAAATCATATGAGAAAAATAAAACATAGAACACATACAGAAACACATAGAAAGAAATAAGTACACACATAATTCTAGTTCTATTACTGAAAAGGGCGCCGACAATAATAATAAATAAATAATGCGGACAATCCACACAACACTATCTAGCCCCAAACTAAGCAGAGCTTGTACTATGAGAACCAGATAGCTGATATAATACTTAAATACTTTTTTTTTTTAATATATACATAGAATACAATATAACACCCAGACAGAGAACAAACATCTATGTTCACCACACAAATATTTGTTCTCGGTGGGGATCGAACCCATGCCCTACAGCGCAGAAGGCAGAGCTACTACCAACTGAGCTGTGAAGGCAGTTGAGCTGTGAAGGCAGTATCATATTAGGTAAGTTTTTGTTTATGAGCCAAAATGGTCCTCATGGAAACATGTGGCCAAATAACACACAATGAAGCTGATCGCCTATAAGCCTTCAAAGGCACAAGATTGTTGTGGTTGTAAAAATAAACAGTACCTTGCATCTATTGTAGATGATTTATATTGCATCAGGGTCAACTGTGTGCAACGCTATAGTGCATGGGACAAGATTTAAGATGGAATAGGCTTGCGCAGCACATATACAAGTAGGTACAAGAATGCGGTCAAAATGATAATAGTAATGAGGTGTGCCATAGTATGCCATTTGCAATAGCTAACCATAAGAAGTGGTCTTGATATTCCTGGATGTATCTTCAAGCAACCAATCAGCGGCGTCTTTCCTCGGCGCCGGCCATCCGAATTCTCCTTCTTCTGTTGTTGAGGCATTTCTTAGAATTACGAGCGCTTCAGGCACCACGGGACTCCTGTAACGTTGCACAGAATTTCTCATTAGTAAAGCATTTTGTAACAATATTCTGTCAAAACTATTATAAACAGGGTGGAATTTTGTAATGCCACCTGGAGGGAAAGTACTCTTAATACTGCAGATAGAAACTTTTACTCAAAGGAAACATTCCTTTATTTTTGAATAGAAAGCAAACTGCATTCAAAGATTTTCAAAAATTCTCTTCTCCCACACCCGGGAATAGAACCGGCTAAAATCTGAAAAAATTATACCCTGTACTTTTATTTCATCGATCGTTAGGGTCAATCATAAGGATGAATTCTCTCTAACAAATATGATAAATTAAATGAAAGGAAAACCAGGAAATCTTAAGTTACAAATTCAATGAGTCAAGTTAAAGCTCTTTAACTAACATCCATCTTTTGTAATGCAGACTCCTTTGCGACATACTCGTAGCTGCGTGTATCAGGTAATTTAAATATGGAATGTTAGCTTAAAATTATTTTAGCCGGTCGAATTCCCGGGTGTGGGAGAAAAGAATTTTCGAAAATCTTTCAATGCAGTTTGCTTTCTATTCAAAAATAAAGGAATGTTTCCTTTGAGTAAAATTTTCTATCTGCAGTATTAAGAGTACTTTCCCTCCAGGTGGCATTACAAAATTCCACCCTGTATACGGTTGTAGGCAATAAGTATTGCACATCGGCTTTTCTGCTATCGTAGAACGCTATCTCTTTCTAAAGCACACTACGCTCTATGAAGCCGAAATTAGCCAATGTGCAATATTTGTTGCCTATTACTATAGTGAGACCATCAAAATTTACCTGGCAAGAACTAAAGCTAAGACTGCTGCAGCGAGAGCAGCTGGTGACGTCAGATTATGAAGGTTCTTCTCCAAGTAACTTTGTGCTTTCACTGCCACATCTGCATCCACCTAAAATAGGAAACAATATGTTTATTTTCACACAACCTTAAGCACAAACTTACTTAATCAGTGTTTACTATTGTAATATCTAAACCAACCTGATTCTCGACACCAACTTCGAGTAAAGCAGCCAGCGTTTCAGCAGTCACCTCAACAGTTCTTTCCCACTCTATCTCTTCTTGAGTCATATTTCCGTCTTTGTCGTAATAGTAATATTCGTTGACCTCAACATCTTGTTGGGTGCCATTAGTTTGCTTCATTTCTACTGGATAGTAATCTACTTCTTTGTCAGCAGCCAGCGGTGTAAAAGAACCATCGGAGTTCTGGCGTGATTGGATCCATTTCTTGATTGACAGAAGAAGTTGAGGATCGATTGGGTAATAGGACTGGATTTTGGTTAGTATTTCGAGTACTTTGATGGTGGAAAGGTGACTACTCATTGCTGGATGGTCGCTGAATGAGTTGTCACTTTTACGGAAAGAAAGAAGCACTTGGACCTGAAAATTAAGACAGTTTTGTTTTTAAATTTTAAAAGAAATGGTACACCCACAGTTGAGTTTATGTTTCGAACAAGGAAAAAATAGTGATGACGGTAAAAACATGCAATTTCAATTTACAATGAATTAGTTTCATCTGCCGCCACCTTTCGTCCCCGAATCTGAAAAATGGCGGCAAATGACACTACTTATGTCCATTCACCCCCACATCTCAGAAATGGGGGCAGATGGTACTATTTTAGTACCAACTGCCGCCGAATTTAATCCTTTTAAATAATAATGGTATTATGTGTAAGCAATATTATTTGGCCCATCAAAGATCACCTTCATAGTCGCGTGGAACTGGCACCTAGACTCACCTAGCTTTAAGACATTTCAAAGTGATTCTTGGCATTGAAATGAATACAATTTTATTGAGTTGAGAACCAATAAGTAACAGGTCAGGCTGCCTTACCTGTTCCGGCAACTTCTTCAAAATCCGTTCTTTCTCAGCATCGTCAACCAAATGAGGGATATGCTCCAATGCCAATAGTGGCGCCAGGCTTGCGGAAGCAGCTGACAGCTGTGAGTCCCTCCACACCTCGGTCCATTGGTCCGTGGCGTCTGTTAGGAAGCTGTAGAGCGGAAGATGAAGACCACCAGAGATCAGTAGAGTGCCGCTAGCAGAGCCGGGAACCACTCCATGGGGTAAACCCAGCTCGAGGACTTGCGAAAATCCAGCTTCTTCGTTGAAGTTCCAGATTCTGAAATGTGAATGAACCAATAAAGTCATCGTTTGGGACAGCACAGCAAATAAAGTTATTCAATGTTGCTATTAGCCATTTTATTTAGTAGAGCTCTTTGTGAAGGGATCGTCCGGGGAAGTACTACCACAATGCCTATTTCTGCTGTGAAGTAGCATTGCAGTGTTTCAGTTTGAAGGGTGTGGATGCTGACGAATTACCGGCACGTGAGGCTGAACATCTGTATGCCTCAAGTTGATGGACGCAGAGAAGTGCATCGTAGTGCACCTTCCTGATGTGCGTGACTTACAAGGCAATGCTTTGTGCTACGAGGCGATGGTTACCACTTAACATCAGGTGGGCCATATGCTTGTTCCATCAGCTAGTTGCATAAAAACAAGCCATACTGCTATACGACCTACGGGTATTTAAATCCCTTAAAAGCTTCCACTATGGCTTAAGGCCCGTAAAACCAGAACTGTCATAAAGGCATCTAAGCGTTCTGCGGAGGCAATTAGTGAAACCCTGCCAAATATGACATCGTTTCAATGTCCACCTGTCCAGCGTGTCAACACAGAATGCTTAGATGTGCGCATGCCCCGCCTAAAAGCCGAAACCGTCACCCGGAAGCGTGCTGCCCCCCCTCACACCGTGATACAGTGAAGGCAACGAGTGTCTCACCTGAAATCCGCCTTATCGCCCCACAGCGCGCTGAAGCCCACGAACTTGATCCTCATGTCAGCAGCGAGCGGCCACACGAGCAGGCGTCGCTCGGCGGGCGCGGCGCCGCGACCCACCGACAGCTTGCCTCCCTCCCACCACACCCACCACGCGCACCACGACTCCGCGCTCGAGCATTCCTCGTCCGTCTGCTCGGCACTTGCTAGGTGGACGTCGTAACCTGGAGTGTACAAAAGACATCCTAACGGTTTGAACTTTAAGTGGTTTTAATTTAAGTAAACTTCATTAAGGCACACTTAAAACCCTCACGCTGGTTAGAAAGAACTCGTGACACGACAAGAAGAATAAAATCTAGGTAGGTAATGAGACCTTTTTTGGCACGAAGCAGATTACTGTTTCGATTTTAAGGGTATGGGTGCTGGTTCGTGTACAGGCACATGAGAACTTTTAGTGTCACCAGTCAGTGAAAGGCCATTTCCATGGGTCAACTTTGGGTCACCGGGTGTTTGCCATTTGAAAACCTTTAAGTCTTACCAGCGATAGCCAGTTGAACGAGCTTCTTACGTTAAGCTTAGCCAAGGTTGCCTGGAAGAGAGTCGCCCATTGTTTTGCTTAACTGTTTACTCTTGTTGTGTCTTGTACTGTATTTTTGTGTGGTGAACAATAATTAGTTATCTATGTTTCTACGTCATCAAAAATAGCTTACCATGCTTTCCTTTAGCAATCCAGACCCGACTCCTCTCGAACACAACCCGGTACATGTCATCAGACGGTCCTCGTATAGCTGACAAGGCCACATGGGCAGCGCCTTGGGCTCGTAACTCCAGAACTAGTCCAGCTCGGTTTCTCGGCGCAGCCACCCATTGCCACTCCCAGGAACCGCGAGAGGAAACTGCTAAGTGTTCTGGAAGATGAAACAGGAATGAAGACAGGCGTAATGCATTTCAAAACGTTGGTAGTGTCATGTTTCTACCAGGTTCTGACATGCCATCAGAAAACATTGTAGTCTTTTATTTATTGCTACATACTGTTTGAAGTAGTAGTATATGAGTCAACTCTTCCAAAACTACTTTTGTTCTCATTACGGTTCAGTCAAACCTCACTACGACGTTTATTTTTGGGGGAAACTAGACTCAACACACAGTTATACCTAGTTTTTGCAAATTTTTTCGATTGATATGATGCATAATTTCCAAGACCCGGAAATATTTACTTAAACACCCGTTCTTGACTCAATTACTTGATTTCAGCAGGTTAAACTCACCATTGGCACAGAAGTAGGCGCTCTGCGTATCACTGCGGTGGAGCCCCTCAGGTAACACCAGCACACTTGCGGATCTGATGACGGAGCCGACCAGGGTCTCGTTGTTGAACGACGCGTATGAGATGGAACAGTTATCAGCACTGTAACCGGTCACTTCCACTGGAAAATAAAACTTAGAAAATAATGAACCTATTCTCTTCTTGTTAAATTTAAGAGCTTAGCTCTTGTCGGGGTTTTAGTGCAGTTTTCTCCAATTAAAGTCTTGCGCCGGCCTTAAGTCTTTCGAATGTGGCTTCCTTGACTTCCTTATACGACCTGACAGTGACCTTTTATTTTATTAGGCTCACGTAACTTATTCTCTTAAAAAAGAAATAGAAGTGCGCTCAAGACAGGCTCAGGCTTAGGTTTTATCCCTAGGCATAATTAAATATTATGATTACGGATCCCTTGGTACAAGGATACCAAAATACCTAAATATCAAAATTACGTGATGCGTGAACATAATTTATTGAAACATATCTCGAAACAGCCATTTCACTTAAAGAAATAAAAGCTACAACGCTGTTTATACTCAAGTACCATAATAACGACTTGTATTTTACGATTTTGCTCTGATTCCGAATATTTGAAACAATAATAAAGACTGCTCAATATAAAATGCGCCGCCCAAATGGCTCCACTAGGAGATAAAACAATTTCCTCTCAGTTCTGAAATTATGAGTTATTTACGAGTAGAGAGGTCGATGCTATAAAATTACTATTCAGTTCCGGGCACGCGTAAAATTCTGAAAGACGTGCCGAATGCTGATGTGGACACTATAAAGATGCAATTTCATAGTGTCTCATAAACGGAAGTACGTAAAAACAAAGAAGACTCTGAGTTTTGGAAGACAAATTCTGAAGTATAAATATCTTACAGTTGAAGGTCTCCCTTGATACCTAGGCCGCTGGCGACCGCGATCAATGAAACGCTGTCAAATATCGCTGTCAAATTTGACAGCGTTTCACTGATCGCGTTCGCCAGCGGCGTAGGTGTGCGCAGGCCTTAACATATTTTGATTCTTTTCTATCTCGATTCTCGAATATTAAAGAAGTTTGTATTAGAAAGGAGAAAATAAAGACACAAAACATTTATTTGACATAGTCGTTGACGCTAATTTTATTATTAAAATCGTGAAAAGTGCATTTTATATAATTAAATCCTAGATTTCAGGTACTTAGGTACATCCACACTGACCTAATAAGATAGGCAAACCATATTTTTGAATCTACACAAATGACAAAACGTAAGCTTAGTCCTAGCCAGTCCCGTCATAACTAAAGTAAATATGATATGCTAAATGAGTCCCGCTTCAGCAGCTAAAATGCTAGCGAAGATTCGTACTCTCGTTAAGCATCATAGTTTGTTTTCTTTCTCTCAACTTTGGTGTATTTTCCAGTCTGAGCTGAGATTGTGTACTCATTTGAAAGTCTGACCTAGTTATCCGTCGTAACATTTGACGATATGAATATCAAAGTAGAATTATAACTAAAGTGAACATCTCAAGCTCAAAGATGCTCAGATTGTTTACATTGTCAACAAAATGAAACGAAGTATTTCCTGCAAGGAAAACAGGGATGACAAAATGTTTCAAGTGTACTTGTCTAAGCTTATGCAAGGCAAACTGGTACAAGGGTTAGGGATTCTTTTTGGATACTTTGTTTCACTGTTTCACAACGATTTAAATAACCTTTAGGTAAAGTTTTCCCGCGATGTTCACAATGTCGTTAGTTCTTCCATATTTGACAGATCTGATTATTGTTTTTAATTCTTAATTCTTTATTGCACACAATTAATTAATTAATTTTATTTTTTAGTTTGGGGCTGGGTAGTGTTGTGTGAATTGTCCACAATATTTATTTATTTATTTATTTATTTACAATATAAAACACAGGAAAAAAACAGAAATAGAGGACGTGTACAAAGACCTTTATTTATTTTTTATTTATTTAACCGACTTCAAATAAAAAAGGAGGAGGTTCTTAATTCAGTTGCATTTTTTATTATGCCATCGCATAAATTCGTCATGAGAGCAGACTAGATTTTTTTTTTATTGTCTGGAAGGTAATAGTAACATATTATTACGACACATAGCATTTTCTAATAGGTCCCATGGAAATTTTATGAATATCGGTTCAGCAAACTAAACTTATATTATTTTACTTACGCAACTCTTAATAATGTATCAAAATTCAACACATAATGATCTAACAAAATGTAACTGCGTAGTACCAAGTTGAACAAACCATTTATTCAAACTTATGGCATGGCATACCGCGCTCGTACGTTTAAAACGAAACAGTTCCTCATTCCTACACGTACGTAGATAGTTAGACCCGTGTAGCAAGGCAAAGTTCAACTCACCTATTTATAAACTCCGGAACTTTCGGGAGTTGAACTTTCGGAATAGCTTTTAATTTCACAATTATGTCGAGGCGAGCCGAGGTTAAGAATTCGGGTTGCAAACTTCATTAAAATATTTTGCTTCGCGGATTACCCAGTCGAGATTTAGGAGCCTTTGCATTAATTAAAACGCTAATTCATAAGCGCTGATTCTGATTAGTGCTATCAACAATTTTGCAAACTTGTCTACAATTTTCTGTTAAAGTTGTGATTTGAATTTTTAAACTTTAGACAAGATATAAATTATCTTAGTTTCAGGCATTTATCAAGGCATAGGAATTTCACTTGAATCTCTTCCACCTACCAGTGTAGCATGAGAATATTTCTTTTCATCTCAAAGATGAAAAGAAATATTATTCTCATCAGAAAAAGTGAAAGAGGCCGTGAGCATAATGTTAGCAAATGAAGATATCGACAAAAGGAAAAAGAGGATTAGTTCCTAGACGATTCATTATATGAAATGAAATGAAATGAAAAAAGTTTATTGAATGAACACAAATACAAAGAACAAACTAGAACTTAAATACAAACAAGGTATAGGTACAAGGTGAGTACTTATGAAAATTGGCTAACCACTAGGTAAAAGTCCCGCGCACCCACCCATCCACCTAAAGAGCTACATTATGTTGTGTTCACTCAACAGGTTTCAGCTCAGCATATGCTGAATAGGTCGGCAGGTACCTATCCAACGCTGATTTTCAGCTGAATATATAGCTTTCGAACTCACCGGTGATATTCTTCCTGCCTGGAGTATTGACTGCCACTCGCACCACCAGCTGCGTCCCGCCCCGAGGCCCCAACCGCAGCCGCTCGGTCACGTACAGAGCTCCTGTGCTCGCGAAGGCTGCGCCAGCACTGAGGGCTAGTAAGGCTGTTACCTGAAAATAATAAAGTACAAATCAATGTGAATGTTGTAAAATGCTCATCGTCCTTCTGCATCCTTCCATCATAACTATAATTAAACAACTATCACGAGAAAATAAAATAATCGAATACAATATGAAAAAGTTGAGAAAAATTCTAAGGATTTAACGCATTACATTATTTTTTTTGCACCAAAGAGATCGCTGATTTAGTTCCATTTTCAAAAATAAATTGTTGTTCTTTTTATATGAAACAGTAAAGTCGAGTCTATATTCATAATTATTCATAATTAGTCTATAATCACTTGCCATTAGATTTAAAAGAAGTAAATGGTAACATATTTAAACATAAGTTAAAAAAATGGCTTGTTACGAGAGTATTTTATAGTTTAGATGAGTATTATGATACCTGAAACTAACTGTAACTAGTAATTTAGTTATAAATAAAATAGGTACCAAAGTACCTTTATTTTTAAGTATATGCCATACTTGTCCATACTTGTATAATATTAAATGTAACCTACTGTAAGATAGGCTACATAATTTTAACCTCATAAAAATGCTAATTTTGATTATTCAAAATAATTAGAATAGCAATATTGTACGCCCGAAATGGGTAGACTGTTGGAACAAAATTGCATAATGTACCTAAGATCTTCTTACACAGCCTTACAATAAATTATTCTTATTTCTTATTTCTTATTTCTTATTTCTACTTAAGACTAAAGACTTTTTCGTTTTTGTAGGCTAATTTTCATTTCAGAGAATAACAAAAACTTTTTTCCGTATAGGAATAAATGCTATTTTCTCCTCGCTCTGGTACGCCTACGCCAGATTTTTTCAGCAAAAGGAGTCAAAATTATAACAAAATAGAGAATGAAGAAAGAAACAAAAGAGATTTTTTTTTTTTGCGACATAGAAAAAAGCTCACACCAACGTTAAAACTAAATTCTGTGTGTATTCTGATCCATCTTTTTGCAATGCATGGTAAATCCGTACAATTTTAACACATTTAAGTCTACCAAAGCCGCCTAATAGCTCAAAAACTGATTCATGTCCCAAAAACTGTTTGAACTAAAACCAGTTTGAAGTTTGAACCGGGACAGATTGCCTAATCTCCCCATTTGGCGGGATTCGCGATCGATCCCGCGATGATCCGGGAATCCATGATCGGGATCCAACGAGCCGCGTGCATGGCAAACAAAACGTGCGGCCATGAAATAAAGTGATTGAGTGGAATTTCATCGAGCAAGTTCGGAGAGCCTGAACGTAGCGTTTTGAAAAGATATTCTTCGCTTTGCCTACAAAATGTGTGACACATGGTCTGACGACTGTTTTTTTGGGTATATTTATGTTCTATTTGTGCCGTATAAAATAAAAAATGGCAGTCTGCATTCACTGTAGGCCGCGAACAACCAAAGATTGCCGCATTTGAAATTAATATATTATTGATTTTTAGAGTCGATTTTGAACGACATTATTATTATTGCCATATTTGTTACAGTTTGAGGAAAATTTGTTGAGTTATTTTAAATCCCCTAAATTGCTATACCAATATAAGTGTTTTTTTTTAATTAGACAGATTGCCGCCTTTGATATTATACGATTCATTTCATGACGTGTTTATAAAATAAGCCCAGAAGTTTCATCTATGTTTTCATACGGCAGGATATATTGTTCTTCGTGATGTTTACCAAGAAACTTTAAGACGCAATGTTAGGCCAGACGAAGCATGATTCAAAAGTTGTTTAGTAAACAGAAATACTCTGCCATGCCAAATCATAGTACGAGCAAACAAGTACAATTACTTTCAGTCGGATCCTATGTAAATATGGTTTATTTTCGTTATTGTATTGAAATGAGATTCAGCAAACAATTATTTATAGTTCTCGTGTTATTGCACTCTCAAAATTTTATAAGGCTACTTTTTATTTCATGTTTTAAATTCGTCCTCAACCCATCAGTTCATTTGAGTCTGTGTGAGTGCTTACCAGTGCATTATACTGTGTGTGTGACGTTTTGACGTAGGATTTATTTAGTCAACACTCACACAGTCTCAAAACCAGAACCAGAGACAGAGCCAGACAGAGCTCATGGTAGCCCTACTGTTCATTGAAACTAAAGCCACACTATGTAAATAAGTAAAATTGATGTTTAGGAATAAAACCAGTTTCAGAATGATTTGGTTTATTTTTAGACAACATTAGGTACTACTTCATTGAATGAACCATTACAATCGGTTGCAGCAAATTGTCTAAGGTTGCAGCTAATGACCAATTCTAAATTAGATCTATTCAAACATACAGTTCAAAACAATTATTGTCTCAGGTGAGTGGTTCGGCAGCTGGGCAATTGTGTAATCAGAACACTAACAAATAAATTATTATTAACAAGGAACAGCGATCACCCATCTTGTTGCTATCATTTTTCAACCATTAACTATCTGTTGTCATACTAGTTTTACAAACGCTTTCTTATTTTTATTACGTCAACATTCAGTCTTGTTGCAATCGTTCCTTGATAAAGATACGTTTTGTTTTAATCAGTTTTTTATTGCAATCGAAGCTCAAAATAATGTCACAGCTGACAGATTCAACTAGGTTTGGATTGCAAATAAAGATACGCAATCGCCCCACAGTGAATTTACATGGAAATACTACAGCGAAAATGTGAATTTATCATGAAAAATATTGGTTGTGAAAATGCATCGATGTGTAAATGCTGCTATCATCGTTGGCGACCAAGTTTAAAGATTTTTTATATAATATGCAACTATAACTGTTGCGATAAGCATATACACCTGAAGTGGTAGACATCGCTATACCAAAGCCTGGCCTCAGAAGTTGCCTCAAAGCAAATTCCTGAACACAAATCTTGTATTTCTCAAATTGATTTAACGTGTTTGTGATTTATTTGAACGCGTTATGATTAACAAACCATGTTCTGATTAAATGAGCCGAGTGTATTTTAGCAATTCAGCGAACGCTTATAACAGCTTCATGTCGTTCCAGCTGAACGGCTCTTTGCTGGTTAAGCCATCCGTGTTGACTGATCAGCGATAAAACATACGGATTTCTGAGAGAAAATTGTTATTATTGAATGATGTGACCTAATTCCAATGAGTTCCAATGCTTTTTGGAAAGAACACTTTTACGCGTTTGCTGATTTTTTTGATGATGACATGGCATCATGACCCGCGAGGCAATGCTTTGTTATAAGAAATGGTTACCACTTAACATCGGGTGTGATATATTCTATAAAATATATTTTAACCAACACTAGCAGTTGGTGGTATTTTTTGTTGTTAATTTGTATTTTTAAGAAATCAAATTATCTTTATTGGCTTATTCTAACTGAACAACACCATCTGCTAGATATGCTTGCAGTTAGTTACTCACAATCGTCAATAGATGGCAGGAGCAGTCACATATTCAGTTTATGTTTAATTATTGAACTCGGGGTGAAATAATCATTTTCTTAAAATGAATCCTAGCTAGATCAATTTATCGCCCCCGAAAACCCCTGTATACTAAATTTCGTGAAAATCGTTGGCGCAGTTTCCAAGATCCTAAATATATATTATACAAGATTTTCTCGTTTAAAGGTATAAGATCTGTTATGAACTAATCAAACTAAAGTTAATTAACCAATCATAAGAGTATTTATTCAGTTGTATCACAAGGATCACTTTTAATCGTCCGAAAGCTAGGTGAATCTAGGCGCCAGTTCTACATGACCAAGCCTAGAAAAATAGGCAACAAACTTGCTTGGTTCCTACCGTTTTTTTGTATGTTAATGTGTAGTGTAAGAAAAGTGGGTTAGGGGCTTGCCCCTAACCCACTTTTTCTTGAAAATAACGACAATAAATACTCACATCCATACAGTTGTTGATATTATTAGTGATCTTGACATCCACTTCCACCGTCTCGCCGACTTTCAGCACGGGAGGCAGAGAGAAGTCCAGCTGTATCGGTCGGAACACGTTGATGGTCCGAGGCTCGGAGAAGCGAAGGCCGCGATTGGACAATGACAGTGCCCAGAGAGACCAACGACCGGCTTCTGATGGTGCAGTGATTGTGACGCCATCTGTTGATAGCTGGCTCCTGGAAGATGAATTAGAAATATTCGTGGTCAAAGGCAAAATTTCGAGACGTATTTCATCGGGAAAAAATTGCTTTTTATTCCAAGTTACATTTCGCAAATAAAACTGTTGAAAATGAAAATAGCATTTTGTTACGTCACAAAATTGCATACTTATATAATTTAACTCTATGAGCTACCTACAGCAAAATCACTAAATTTTTCAGTTTTCATATTATTTCTGTTTCATTGTTGGTCGTGTAGTCTTGTTGTTCGGTTAGCATGTACTTATATAGCATAAGTGCCTGTCCCGGCTTCGCACGGGTGTACATTTATATTTAAGCACATAAAGCCTATATTACTCAGGGTGAATGCATAGCTTTCCAATGGTGAAAGAATGTTTAATTCGGCACAGGAGTTTTTGAGTTTATTCATTACAAACATACAAATCTTTCCACTTTGTAATATTAGTGTAAAAGTATAAATAAGAAATGGAAATCGATGGCAAGCTAATCACCTAAACATTATTGCATATTATGTATTATCGACACTCAATAACTCTGCGTGTAATAAAATTAAAACGCCTTGTTGGTTAACAAAACGGCTGAAATAATTATTATTGTTGTGTGTGCATGTTAATAAATTGCGTGCAGCCGTAAAGCTGATAACGAATGAAATTAGCATACGCTTTTGTCCGCGGGTGTTGTCTCATTTCTGTCTGTTTTTACAGTTTTAATTGGATTACGTTCCACACCAGAGCGTGGTGATTTTAATTTGTTCGGAGTTATGGTAAGGACTTCCCTATGTAATACCGGACTATACCTAAGTAACCTAAGTAGTGATGACTTACGAAACTGAGACGTGGTCGCTAACTATTGGCCTCGTACACAAGCCCAAAGTTGCGCAACGAGCTATGGAGAGAGCTATGCTGGGAGTCTCACTACGTGATAGAATCAGAAATTAGGATATCCGTAGAAGAACCAGGGTCACCGACATAGCTCTTAGAATTAGTAAGTTGAAGTGGCAATGGGCAGGTCATACAGCTCGAAGAAATTTATATTAAAGAAGAATTTTATATTATATATTATGTCTATGTACCTACGTAAATTATTTGTATTTTTCATAAATGAATCTATCATAATATTCCCTCCATAAATAAATTCCCTATAGTATGTAAATATTCAGTTTTGGTTGTATTGTTATTTATATTTATGAATTATGTGTGATGTCACCCTTTTTGGCCCTGCCTGAAAACCAGCGTTGCTTGACATGGTAGCTACTACTACTGCTACTACCATTCAAGCAGCAAAAAGCTGAGTCGGGGCCTATTTGACATAATAATCTATTTAGACTTTAACCATTCAGCACAGGACGGGACTGGTTGGGACCCAGTTTTCTTGTTATTGTGATCGTTATAGCGTGTTCTGTGCCCAGTTTTGTATGTATTATTACCTTCTTAGGTAGCCTGCCTGCTTTCAGTTGTCCGTTCTGTGTGTTTTGTTTGTTTTATCTGTCTTACTTATGTCAAATAAATGTATTTTCTTTCTTTTCTTTCTTTCTCGAAGAACCGACAACCGTTGGAGAATAAAGGCTCTCGAATGGCGACCACGAACCGGAAGACGAAACGTAGGGCACCCACCCACCTGACGGACCGAGGGCATTGTTAAGATCGCGGGAAGTCGGATGGAAAGAGCTCAGAATTGTTCTTCCTGGAAATGTGTAGAGGAGGCCTATGACCAGCAGTGGGCTTATTTAGGCTGATGATGATGATGATGACCTAAGTAACCAGGCCTTTGCATCTTAAAAATATCTCATTGTTTATCTTTTGACACATTTTATAAGTTAATTCAGTACCACAAAAACCATCAACGCCCGGAGGAAATGGGGGAGACCTTTGCCCAGCAGTGGGAACCAGAGAAAAATAGAAAAAGAAAGAAAGAAAGAAAATACATTTATTTGACATAAGTAAGACAAATAAAACAAACAAAACACACAGAACGGACAACTGAAAGCAGGCAGGCTACCTAAGAAGGTACAAAACTGGGCACAGAACACACTATTACGCTCACAATAACAAGAAAACTGGGTCCCAACCAGTCCCGTCCTGTGCTGAATGGATAAAGAGATTATTATGTCAAATAGGCCCCGACTCAGCTTTTTGCTGCTTGATATGGTAGTAGCTACCATGTCAGCTACCATGTGTAAAAATCAATGACAGACTCTTAAATTCGCTCTATCGTACCCAGGAAGTAAGGCATGTCCAGACGATTTGTCATGTCTCCTGAATAATACGACGATACATTTGATATCCACCCATTTCAAACATTGACAGAGACAAATCGTAGGTATTGCTGATAGTATGAAATATTAATATTTACTGCCTGTTCTAATGGATGATAAATCTGTTTGTCTCCAAATACCTACAATGTACTATATATACTATATGTGGTACTCAACGGTGAGTTAATGTATCAGAGTAATGAATATCTTCGTGGTATTCAATTTAACGACCCAATGTACATTGTACATTATTACTTGAAACTAAGTACAGTATAACGGATTGACGATAGCAATTATTGTTTGAGTCGTGGCTGATAGCGGAAAATGTAAGCCTGACTGGAACTAAATCTTCCAATCACAACATGAACTTCCAATAAACAGCATAAACAGCAATGGAAGTTCGATTTTTTATTTGTTGATACCTACGAACAGTTTGTGCGTCACCGAAAGCTTTGTGCTGCAAACTAGCGCTAAGAACTCGTTTTCATCTATATCTCATGCTGAGCTCAGGGTTTTTTCACACAAACACACACCAGAACTGCGTATTATGTTAGTACTGGCAGTTGGTGACCGAGCTTCGCTCGGTATTTTTTTTGTAAGTCATTATCTTTATTGGCTTATTCTTATTGAACAACGCCATCTGAAGGATATGCTTGCTGTTAGTTGCTCACAATCGTCAATAGATGGCAGGAGCAGTCACATATTCAGTTTATGTTTAATTATTGAACTCGGGGTGAAATAATAATTTTCTTAAAATAAATCCTAGCTAGATCAATTTATCGCCCCCGTATACCCCTGTATACTAAATTTCGTGAAAATCGTTGGCACAGTTTCCGAGATCCTAAATATATACAAGATTTTCTCGTTTACAGGTATAAGATTGTGTAAACAAGACATATGACTGCTGTCACTTCTACTGTTTTATTTCTTGTCATGTACAGGCCTGCGCACACCTAGTTCGCTGGCGGTAGCGATCAGTGAAACGCTGTCAAATATCGCTGTCAGATTTGAGATTTGACAGCGATATTTGACAGCGTTTCACTGATCGCTATCGCCAGCGAACTAGGTGTGCGCAGGCTTTACCAGTTTTGCTTTTCTTTCTTTTCTTTTTATTTCCCTATTAGTGTTTGTGATCCGAAGATAATTTTATTTCCAAACCCTTTTTTCATGTTTTCCACCATCAGTCACGCGCAAAGTTATCTTGCGTGGAGTCTGTCGTATAATTTCATCATAGTACGGCCTTATGTGTAATTTTCGTAAAGATATCCGACCTGAAAACCTACGTAACGTATAAAAAAGACATCTTTATTACGAATCCGTAGATTCTACTTTCTATCAGACACAAAGATAAAATACCACACCGTCTGTCATAGTTTATCTTCATAAAACGTGGATGCTTTATTCCTCTCTGGCTTCCATTCGCAAACATAAGTTAGAAAAGGACAACGTGTGTGTCATTCGGACTGGTTATCAAGCCAGCGCCATTTGTCATGACGTGGAGCATAACTTACGAGAGCCGACAGATGAATCAGCGGGTTTTGGATTTATACGAGTTAACTTTCCAACGGTTTATCGCACTGTGCAGTTGGGATTGCAAGCTTTATCATAGTCACTGGAATTTTGCAAAGCCTAGTGTTTGGGGTTCATCACGAAACTTTTGAATTTTGTAGCTTACGAGCTAAGTGACCAAATAAGGTTACTTAATTACTAAATACTCGTACGTATTAAAACTGTAATTATTAGATCTAAGAAGAAAATAATTTGCTTTGTTTTTGTTTGAATATTTTGAAACCAATCGTATTTGTTAGGAAACTAAGAAACATTCCTGAATTTACTAATCATTTGAAATATTTGTATTTGTCATGTCTAAGTTTGCATTTACGCGATGCAACTTGAACGTCTGCAGGTTGTTTACAATTTGTCAAAGACGTAGCCGTTGATTAGACAAATATTTTGATTCATTAAGTATAAGCATTTGGAGAAATGTCATGAAATAGGTAAGTACCCAAGTAGCAAACTGACTTTGCAGATTCCTACTAATTTAAGATACCTAATTTAAGTATGAAATGCTAGTCAAAATCTTTCGAACCTTGACTTGATCTTGCGTAAAATCTATCGGAATAGAAATCGAAGCATAAATATTCCTTAACACATTTCAGTAGTATACTTCCATATAATTGAGACACTTTTACATCTAGGTATAGTCTATCAAGACTGGCAGGAGCTACTTACACAATGTCGTGGTCCATGCATAAAAATCTATTGAAATAAAATGTCAAAACACATTCTATAGGACTTGTCAGTAGTATACTCACGTATAGTTGAAGCACTTCCAGATCCACAGTTTGTCACAGCTGGCGGGGATCAATCTAAATCTCGAAAATCTATCGAAATAAAGGTCAAAACCTATTCTTTAGTACCCTCACCATGGATATAGAGAACGTTGAAGGGACGATCTTCGACGCTTTCGAGCAAAGATGCCGGGATATTAGTGAGAGTGGAGACGGATGAAAGTATTAGGGAGATACCTTTGCCCAGCAGTAAGACGCTATGGGTTAGATAAAGATAAATACTCACGTATAGTTGAAACACTTCCACATCCACATTCTGTCATGGTCTAAATGTCATAGTCCTTGAAATCTATAGAAATAAAGGTCAAAACACATTCCTTAGTATACTCACGTGTAGTTGAAGCATTTCCACATCCACAGTCTGTCATGGCTAGCGGGGGGCACGAGGTGTGCGGGGGAGCGCGGTGCTGGGGCTGTCCGCTGTCGGTACAGCACGCCGCCGCCACAAGTGCCCCCGCCCACGAACAAAGACACGCCAGCGGACACGAACTCAGGGCCTGGTGGCTCTTCTGGTTCCGAGCTGGTGGGAGAAAGACGTTGTTTGAGAAAAGACGTGCGCGTTTAGAGGTTTCGTTAGAACTAGTGACACGACCAAAATAGGAAGAGAGGCTGTATACAGAAAAATGAAGTTTAAAAAACTTGAGAAACCAATTTCATAATCTATCTGCTGAACTGATTTTATTGAAAATTCGATGGGATCAATCTTTTTTGAACCGGCTCTTATATCCCCTCGTCTGCGCAGCACGATTCGCGAAAAATGGCGGATGTGCGCACTACCTTCGTTAGAGGTCGGCCGCGCATGCCGCTTTGTAAATGAATGATGATTCTCTTTTATTTTTCTACTATCACTCCGTAGTAATTATACCTCTTTGAAATCAGCTTGAAATATTCTAACTAATTGAATAATAATTATTACTTGTTTACAAATGTACACTTCGCTACTCGAAGTCAAAGATTTAGAAAACGGATGGAAATACACACTTGGAATTTATGTGATGTAGTACAAAGTAGGTTCAATGAGTTAGACAAAAACATTGATATCCAAAAACATGAATATATTTACAAAAGATTCATGATAAAAAAATAACCTATTACCATACAAAAACATTTAGAAATTCAACAATCATAAACTTGCAATTTTCTATGATATGACAAGTTATGCAATAACAAACATTTAAAAAAACAACCGAATTGAAAACGTTATCTTTTATATTTGAAGTTGGCTATTAGTGAAGTAGTTTCTCAAATAGGAGTACTAAGACGGCCACTATTTTACGCATACATTTCGGCATTTTAAACGTAAAAAAAAATAGATTTATGAATAATCGTAATCAACAAATATTCAGAAAAATTTCTAATTATTTAAAACAGTACAACCTCAGTCATGCCATAAATTGTAACCTTTAAAAGCCTTTTGAAAAACGTTGAAATACTCTACACAACACATTCACACATTTCCTTTCAGACCAAATACATCATCTCAGTAGCAGGAAGCTCGCATTGGACAGATGAAGGGTGCGCGGATATTTCCTGAGTTTCCTTCGACAAATCGGCCGGAAGATGAATCGCGCAATGACGCCGGCACTCATGAGGCTGTATTTTGTGCAAAAATATGATAGCAAGCTTGCCAATTAACTTGCGTCTTGCAAGGTGTCTTTTTATAAAAATTTTTGATATTTCAATTGGTAAACAGGCCTTTGAATCTATTGTAGATGATTTATATGGCGTCAGGGGCAACTCAAGCCCTACTTGCAGGACGCTAACAACCACGCCTGGAACAGGAACAATAACTTTTTTCACCTACATTTGTAAAACAAAAATACCTACCTGAAACCTGTGAAAAATCATGCAGAAAGACGTATAAAATGAGCCCGGAACAAAAACTGAGATGTTGCCTTTTACAGGCAAATAATGTGTCTCCATATCGAACTTTTCATCTCGCATTGTGCGCACATGGAGCGTGAATAATAATATCTGCCGAATTTCTTTATACAATGCGACCGGAAGAATATATCAAGAAAACGCGTGTGAAAATTCAGAGGACTGTGTTACACTTGAAGATTTAACCCACTGTAAAACATGTTTATAAACAAATGCGAAATGACGTGTTATTAGCGTAATAATTTAAACTATTTTAACTACTTTAAAAGTGGGTGTAAGGGATCGTGCTGCTCTGTTTAGTTCTTTAAAACAAAACTGTACACCGCGGAGAGTATTTTCCTCGTAGTGAAGGCCAATAATTAAGGAAAGTACAGTACTTATACCATTATACATATTATGTGCATTGCTGCTTGCATTTCTAAAGTATAATTTGCTTATTTTGAAGTGGTACAATTTTAACAAGCACGCGGATTCAATGCTCAATCGCTCATGCTCACGCAGATTCAAATCTAAATACGTAGTAAGAGTTATCAAACCTATGTTTTCAAGGTAAGTAAAGTCAAAAGAGTGTCGTATTGAGCGCCGTTTCATCCTCATCCACCGCCATTTGGCGCTGTCACGAATTCACGTTATTTGATTGACATGCCAGAGGAAGCAAACTTGAAAGGGTTCGATGTTTGGAAACATTTTCATTTAGTATCTACTTGCTAGGAATTTTGCTTTATCTTTGACTGTTAGAAATAAGAAGGAAAATGTTATCAAGGTTAAAGTTACAATGTTTAGACTTTCTGACTACTTTCTTTAAACATTATTCAAGGATAAGGAAAACTAATTTTTGATTGTTGGATTTATGCCCGGGATACACGAGGCTAGTTTTTCAAGCTAGGATAGCAAGTTAGTTATAGTAAGCTATCAAGCTAGCAGTTCTAGCTTCGTGTAAACAGAACTGCTCTTTTTTTTTATGCCATAGCAGGCAGACGAGCAGACGGGCCACCTGATGGAAAGTAGTCACCGTTGCCCATAGACACCTGCAACACAAGAGGTGGTGCTAATGCGCTGCCGGCCTTTTAAGTAACGATAGACCCGCCTTTTGAAGGACCCCATGTTGAAGCTCCGAGGGAAAACCGCAGAAGGCAGCTCATTCCACAACTTACTCGTGCGCGGCAAAAAGGATCGCGAAAAACGAGCAGTTGTGGAAAACCAGCCATCCAGGTGGTGAGGATGGAATCTGGTTCTGCGGCGCGTGGTGCGATGATAAAAATCAGCCGCGGGCACCAGAGCAAACAGTTCCTCAGAGCACTCCCCATTGTAGAGACGATAGAGCACGCACAGAGAACCAACGTCTCTCCGAAGACCTAAGGGCTCTATGTCATCTGTGAGCTTGGAATCGTCGACAATACGAGCTTTATGAAAAATGAAGTTTAGTATCACTAGCTTGCTATCTTGGTTTGAAAAACTAGCCTCTAATATCACGGACATAGAGAATGATTATTGTTTAAGTTTGCAACGTTGAGAATTCCTTCTGACTACTCTATCTCTTTCTCTATTCTATCTTTTGGACATAATTCAAGGATTATTAAACCTTCGGGAGTTAAACTTACAATCACCATCGTATATTTTTCCTATTAATCTTCTGTCATCTTACTCTGCCTTTCTTTCCCTCGTCCATCTTCAGTGCCCTCTAAAACACGGAAACGCTTAAATATAAATACTTACGACTGGTGAGGATCGAAGCGAGTGTCAGGTGGAGACCGGGCTCCGATCAGGCACATCATGGAGTCAGGAGGTGCTAGGACTCTGAGCTGAAGAGAAGCGCGAGGGTACCACCATCTTCTTTCTTCAACAGCGACCGCCACCTATTCACAATACAAAAATACCCTTTAGTATGCATAATAATTTGCTTTTAATTTATCATTTTCTTGTCCTTGTCCCACTTTATGTGGGGTCAGCACAAAAGTTTTCGTTCTCCACTCTCCTCTATTAGCCGTCATTTCAACAGTCACTCGTTTCTTACCCATGTCATCCTTCACACAATCCATCCATCTTTTCTTTGGCCTACCTCGACTTCTATACCCATCGACATTCAAATCTAGCACTCTTCTCTTCACACGAATGAACACAACAAATAAATGAATTTGCTTCTCATTATGGGTCTATACATTTCCAGGAATATCAAATCTGAGCCCTCTCCATCCAACGACTTCCCGCGGTTCTAACAATGTATAAGGAAATATATTATGTGGAAATGTATTATACATTTTCATTAAGAGGCCTCCGTCCAGCAGTTGACTTCTTCAGGCTAATGATGGATTATGATGAGTGATGGCTTGGGCTATCTCAAACTTGTAAATAGATTTGAATAAATAACTGATATTTATACCTAATTGAATAATAACGAAATATACGAAATTTAATTTATATGAATATAGTAAACTCCTTCAGGCTGATTATGATGATGAATTGCTTCTCATAATGTAGCAATTGAATATGATTGCTCTGCTATTCCATTTAATTAAATAATTATGTATTTGACGAAAATTAATTAATTATTCTCAACCAGTACAATTAATTTAATGAAATTGGTACAATCAGCATCTAAAGTACAATGACACGATTTTTTAACAAAGTATTCAATATTTTATATATTTTTTTAATACGGACACTGATTAGTAACTTTAGTATTATTAGTAGCGTGAAAAAAGTATGTGTGGCTCCTGGGGTAAAGTAATGAATCTTAGGTTTGAAAAATAAATCTGAAATACTAACGACGGTAAACCACTCCACCACTTCCACTTCTCCACTCTTTCTGCTAGTCACGAGCATCTTTTGGCTAGTCTCACCTGATGGTAAGCGATGACGTAGCTGACTCAAAAGGCCTGCGCACACCTAGGTTGCTGGCGATAGCGATCAGTGAAACGCTGTCAAATATCGCTGTCATATTTAACAGCGTTTCACTGATCGCCAGTGATCTAGGTGTGCACAGGCCTTTACCAATTATCTCAGGCACCAGTCTTTCACAATGTTGGCATACCTATCTTCGTTTGTTATTAGGCATTATTTTTTATGAAAAATATTTTTTTTTTACTTTTTTCCTTGGCAGTTCGTAAAATAAACGTGGAATCAAAGCGCTTTGCACAAGAACGAGGCGAATATCTATATAACATAGCGGAGTGGTACTGATCCTTGCGTCTAGAAGTCTGGAAGTACTGGGTTTTCTTCATTGATGAATTAGGAGCTTCGGACCGGTGTGCGCTGTGTACGAGACTATTTCCTCACTGATGAGATCCTTCCAATTGGCTATTTGTCTTCATTAAAGCCGGGACTAATTGCGAGTGAACCGCTATAAAATTTGTCAGGACAGGAAACCTCCGTCGATTCCTAACGACTACTTATTATCACTAATTAAAACTGAAATAGCTATCAATTTTCTTTTCCGCCGTTTTATGGGGCAATGCTAATTTGGGAATTAGAAAAGTATAGGGAATTAAGCTATTACCGTAAAAAAAGTTTTACCACAATTGGTGCTGTGGCGAAGTATTATTTTTTTCATTTTCTTTCGGAGCAAAGTTCCATTTTCAAAGTTGCTTTGACTTGTTTGAAGGAAGTTTGAACTTTTTTATTTGCTCGTATTTTCTAGGACATTTTCGAGAACTCTGCAATATGGTGGAGGCCTATATTCTGCAGTGGACTTATTCAGGCTGAAGATGATGATGATGATTGTTATTCTCATTATGTCCGGATCTCTTGAGCTCATCCTCGTTTTCAATTAGATGTGCGAATTTTAATTAAATGCCAAAAATCAATAACATACTGGCAATTCCGTTGGGTTCAAAATCAACAGTACACTAATTAAGCTTTGCAAACGGTATTCCAATTTGGTGCCATCTGACTCATCAAAGCCACAAATGAGGGCCTTATTTCAGACACGGATTCCATACCTATACTAGAGTAAATCGGCCACATATTAAATTACTTTCTTTGTTTTTGTCAGGAATTCGTAAATTAAAAAAAAACTTATTATGAAAGCGACCTTGTGGACAGCGGTTGCTGGAACATTAGTGTGTGTTAGTCTGTTTCATGCAATTTTTTGTAAATATAGATAGTTAAACATTTGGCTGCCATCACACCTGATGCAAAGTGAGGATGCAGCCTAAGATGGAGCATACTTAGCTATAATCCACCTGATGACTCTTGTTCTTAAAAAATTCTAAATTAAAACGTTCTAAAAATACTGACGCCGGAAGAGAGTTCCAATCTTTGATGGAAGAAAATGAAGATACTATCCAAACAAGTGAAACAGACACTTGGCTTAGCTACTAAGAAATGTAAAGAGTAATTGACGTCGATGGTAACATAATATTTACTTCTTTATGCAGCAGTTTGACATGGAAATTGGCCACATCGCTGACAGGCTCACCCGCCTCCGTGACGTAGTAAACGAGCAGAGAGCTGACTGGAGCCATGTCGGCTGATACCGGGAACCTGTGGAAAAGACAAGTTTAATTGAGGAACCAGTCTACGTTTTATCAAATAGACTAGATTAGAGCTTTTCTACTATAGAATAAAACTCCTGCAGAGTAGGCAACGCAACGACAACATGCTTGATGTTGTTTGTGTGACCGACTCCGTAAAATTTTAAATCGGCTCATATATTACGAGGATGTAAAAAAATATTGAGTCCTGCTGCTTTTTTATTTGAAGTCTGTTTAAAAACGGACATCACACAATTTATCATAATTTGCTGGCAAAAGGGCAAAGCCCCTGCAGCGCTGGTTTTCAGTGACGTTTTAGGGCGTGTGAGGCGTATAGTTACTGCAGTACACGTGTCTGTTTTCTTAAATTGTAATAAGTAGATATTTAAAACTTTTCAGTTCAATAAATGACGTAGTAATACGGATATTCAGCTATGCAAATAATTGAAACCAAAGAAAGAAAGATACTTCCTTACTTTTTGTTCTCAAAGCATTTCAGCAAAGTTCCATCAAATCCGTACAAAGTTGAACAAAACAAAGTGAAAGTAATAAAACCTGTAATTACCTGAGAAAACCGATAGATGGCGATGGTGTATTGTATCGAGTTTTAAATTAATTTAAAGTTAAAGTCCTCCCCTTTCGGTAATAGGATAAGTTTGGTGATGGCTTCAACGAACATTGAATAATGTCCTGTCGCGTCTAGATTGTTTTACTTAGAAGTTGTGGTCTGTCGTGGTCTGCGCTTGTGAATAGTTTAAAACTTGGAATAGTTCCAGCGTTGGCTAAGGTATTCTTGCTTAAGTAAGCTGACGACGTTATGTTTTCAATGCAAAACATAACATCAGCTTACTTAAGCTGACGACGGCACCAGTAAGTAAGATTTTTCTAATTCATTGAATTGTTGTATAGATGTGGTTGTTGTATTTGAGACATGTTGTGCCGACCCCACATAAAGTGGGATAAGGGCAAGAAGAAGAAGATGTTGCATAGATGTGCCTAGTAAACACGTATAAACATACACATATAGATAAAAGACAATCACTTACAAAAAACTAGCCTGTAATGTTATTATCAATGTTGTTTGAATACATATTCTATCTTGCTCGATTACTGGAAGTTTAGGTACGTAACTGGTTTTATCAGCCACCTAGAATAGCTTGCATGCTCAACGAACAACATGATATAACATAGTCAAAACTGTATTTAAAGAATTATTATTTTTCAGAACAACAAAATATTCCCAAATCCCTAGGTATTAAATGTAATAAAACCTGTGTGGGTTTGAACGAAATGAACTTTAATAAAGGTCCAGCACACCGCATTTACAGTCGACGATAATATTTTTCGTATGAAACAAAAGGGATCGAAGCCTGTTGGAGGCTTTATGCTGTCGAACAATAGTCGTGGATTTATTGCGACAAATATTAGACCATTCGGCGCCTTTGATTGTCGAGGTTGTTGCTTGGAAACTAAAAAGACGTGAAAATGAAATAAAATGGCAGAAACAGAATGAATTTTCTGTTATAGTTTGCATTCAATTTTGATTAACCAATTTGGGGATACCGACTGTAGGCTTTTGACGAAGATAAACTACACAATACACTCACAAACATTATTTGTTATGCATAACCTCAAGAACAAAACAAACCCCTCCTGAACCTGACATCAGCTCTCAAAGGCGTGTCCACTTTTTATCTTTCAGCTTACAAAAGGGACTAAAGAACAAACACTGAAAAATTCCTCGGGTAAAATGACCGACTTTTCAGCTCTGATCTGATAAAAAGCTACAATAATCCAGCATGACCTGACAGGCATGATGAATAGGCCCCTGGGCCCTGTCTACCCCCCGCATCTTGTGAGTTATATCGCTTTTATTAAAGCAGCATACGGCATTTTTCGGTAAAATGTATGTTTTATGCCAATTTATTGTGCGCTATATACAGTTTTGCAAGTCAAATTTAATTCAGAGTTGTTTGGCCTAAAATGGAAATGTTTGGAAATTTCGTGCAAGTGATGGGCTTGATGTTGGGATTAAAATTGTCATTCGTTTTGCCTACGCTTATCTAAATTCAACATTTTATAAAACCCCAGACCCCAAACATTTTATATCGCAACATTTTTTTAACAATTTGTTTATATTTTGAAAGAGAATTTAACGAGTTTATTTTAACAGAATTTTTGCATGTTGACTCCAACAGACTCTCGATGTTATTTATTTCAATAGTCGGGTTTCGTGTATCGACAGGATCATAAATGGCAGAACTCGACTACATTCCGTCGAACACTAATTGCTACGGTACAATTCTGCACGAACTGCTGAAGTAGTAATTGCATAGTAACTTTATTAAAGAGATTCGGCAAATTCGGCAAATTCATCATCCGCACTTGATGTGCGGACTGTTTTCCGCAAGTAGGCCACTGGTGGGCCCTTTTTGCGTGACGCTTGACACGTTGTTGTTCGAACTTTTTTTGGTTCTACAACATGCCGGTTTCCTCACGATGTTTTCCTTCGCCGTTTTGTGAGTACTGGCATAGTGCACATAAATTTTCCGACAGAAAAACTCATTGGTATATGACTGGATTTGAACCCACGACCTTAGGATCAGAAGGTGGGTACCACTACCACTAGACCACCAGTGTTCTGAAAAACTCAGTAGGTAAGGTTAGCCAGATGCCCCTCGACAGGTGGGCGGTCATTATCACCCAGGATAGTGGGAGGAGGCTCAGAATAGAAGGAACTTGAAGTCTTATAGGGAGGCTATTGCCCAAGATGGGACGATATAGGCTAGTAAATAAATAAAAAGAAGCCAAGTGCGAGTCGGACTCGCCCATGAAGGGTTCCGTAGCACGACGAACTACAAGAACCTTTATATAATGTTACTTGATGTAACATAATAAGGTTCTTGTAGTTCGTCGAAAGGTAAATTGCGATTTACGGTTTATGACGTATAAAAAAAAAACTACTGACTAGATCTCGTTCAAACCAAATATCGTTGAAAGTTTACATAGTAATGTACAACATATATTTTTTTTAGTATTATCATTCTCTTACTTTAGAAGTTAGAGGGGGGGGGACCAACTTTTTTCCACTTTGGAAGTGTCTCTCGCGCAAACTATTCAGTTTAGAAAAAAACTATATTAGAAACCTCAACATCATTTTTGAAGACCATACCCCACACGTATGGGTTCGATGGAAAAAAAAATTTTGAGTTTCAGTTTCAAGTATGGGGACCCCCGAAATTTAAAGTTTTTTTTATTTTTATGTAAAAATCTTAATGCAATTCACAGAATACATCTACTCGCCAAGTTTCATCAGTCTAGCTCTTACGGTTTCGGAGAAAAATGGCTGTGACATACGGACGGACAGACAGACAGACAGACAGACAGACAGACAGACAGACAGACAGACAGAAAGACAGACGGACAGACATGACGAATCTATAAGGGTTCCGTTTTTGCCATTTGGCTACGGAACCCTAAAAAGGTTACTAGGTGACTGAACAGAGCGGGGATTTATATAAGGCTATGCACATTAATTTCGATCAAACAAAGTCATGTACATTTATTTCGATTTTGTTTCGATTCAATAGATAGGTTAGCGTATCGACTGCGGACAGGATCACAAATGGCTTCGGAGCCCGACACCACGAGTTGATGCAACGTGACATTGATTGCTGCAACTATTTTGTATCGATTATTCTGTTACTATGTGAGAGTTTACGCAGATAATAGGTTTTCTAGGTTTTCTATAGGTACCGATAATATCATGTTTTTTTTTAGTTTAAGGATGGCATAATACTTTCAACGTTTTTAGCATACCTAATTGTATTTCAACTTGAACTCACGCTATATAAATTACCTACAATACATTTAAAAAATACTATTTACTTGTTTCAATTGTATTTCAACTACAAAGATACCTTCAGAAGTATCGAATTGAGTTTCAATCGAAAGACATACACAGAAATCCTGTGTAGGGCACCCTATTTTCTAAAAACATGGCGTCTTGGAATAGAGCCACAACATAATTTATGCGTTATGGTGCCCTTGTGACCCCTGAGACTCATCCGTCACACGGTTTTGACTTATTTCCGCAAAGATAAATAAAGTGAGTACCTAAGTGCCTTCTTAAGTGAGTAGGCGATTACATTAAACATTTTTTTCCCTTCCGACGCTTCTTAGGATCCTGCACGACACCACGGCACAGACAATCCGTGTTAATTAATTAGTGAAACTTTGAAATATTATGAACCAGAATTGTGTAATTCATAATATTTTCTAGGTTGTTTGAAAATATTCCTTGTTTTTGCAGATGAATGGTCTTGGTTGAAATTTAAATGGCACAGTTTCAGTTGAGAAAAAAAAGTTATATTTTGATGGATTAGTAAAATAACATCTATTTGCTTGACCTCCCTATTTTTGTAAAATATTTTCAAGTTGAATGCATCGTCTCGAAGCAGAAGTGGCTTTCCTATTGGTTTGATTTATCAAAGTCCTTTTGCTGCCTGCTTTACTGCTTTACTGCCAGTAAGCACTTTTTCAAAGTTTGTCCCAGGGAATTAGGATGGATGTGTCTGCAATTAGGGAAAAAAGGAAAGAAGAGGGCGAAGGTCATTAACTGTGGTCATAACTGTGTTGTCCCCCATTTCTTGCGGAGTGCGGCTAATGGGCTGTTCGCTGCAGACTTGCTTATTGCTTACGTCTTTTGTTCATTAACTGACCACCATTTGCAGCGAAATTATATCCCTGATCTCTGGAGCTTAAATTATTATACAGAACACTGGTGCAAGAGAGAAATATCCCCTGTAGTCTCGACACAGTAAGCAAAAAGAGACTTGGCGACGAGATAACGATCGCTAATAACCATGTCGAGACTACCGTTCCTGTGGGATAATTGTGTATCTTTTGTTGCAATCCAAACCTAGTCGATAGCATTAAAAAACGAATAGAAACAAAACTTATCCTTGACAAGGAACAATGGCAACAAAACTAAATGCTGACGTAATGAACATTAGATATCAAATAGGAAGTTATATACTCACGTATAATTGAACCGGCAGAGGTCCGAGTCGTTGGCAGGTGGTGCTGGCACAGCGGCCCAATGGACCGCCCTACCACTGCTGGTCACAGCAGCCAGGAGTCGCTGACGGCAACCGCAGGATGACCACACACTCGCACTGGCTATACCACCAGCCTAGGTGAAAAAAACTTATTAATAGAGCAAGTAACTAATACGGAGAAACTTAGGATATTTATCCCCAGTGTAAAATTTAAAGCCTGCGGATGAAGGAATAAAAATGAAAAAATGGAATTGTTTATGAGAGGTGGTGGAAATGTTTAATGACAGTGTTTTTAGCTTTGGAGGGTGCACTAAGATCTTCAAATTGGCTGCAATTTCTGACCAACGACTTATCATTCATGAAACTCTTAAAAGTTGACACGAAAATGCCACTGTTTCTTTTTCTTGTTGAGTCGCTAGTTTTTTCTACACAACTAAAAGATGACCATAAGCTGAACTTAGTTATCAGTATAAATGACATAGCTCTCCACGAATACCTTATCGAGTGTTTGAGCACAATATAATCAGACAGCAGTAGTAGAGCTTTGTGAGGGGCTCGTCCAGGAAAATACTACAACCATGCCTATTTCTGCCGTGAAACAGCATTGCTGTGTTTCAGTTTGAAGGGTGTGCGTGCCGGTAAAATTACTGGCACGTAAGGCAAAACCCAACTTAGTAAGCCTCAAGTGGTTGGACGCAAGGCAGTAAAATAAAGAAAAGAAACCTTACCTGTAGGGGTGTGGGTAGATTCTCAACCAACAAGTAACACTTGGACGTGGAGTTCCATTTCCGAATTCTCTCGCGTGCGAGAACATAGTGCGTCTCTATCTCTTTTCCTTCCACAGCTACCAGCTCCGCCTTGGACAAATTACATAGAAAGGTTACACCCCAGTAGAATTATAATTATAACAGAACTAGCAAACCCGGCGAACTCCGATTCGCCACCAGATGGCTTCAAAATGTTGGTTTGTCCTGAATTTTTCCTGAATTTTCTTTGCTATAAACCTCACGGAGCCCGAGACCTCCAAAAAATAAGTCGGGTTTTCCTTCCTGACGCTATAGCGACCCGACTTATTTTTATATAGTAAATTTTTCCTGAATTTTCTTTGCTATAAACTTCACGGAGCCCGTGACCTTTCCAACGAATGCAAAACCGTGGAAATCGGTTTGTGCGTTCTGGAGTTAAAGCGTCAGGAAGGAAAACCGGACTTATTTTTATTTAATAGATAAATATATTGACTGCGGTTCTGTCTTTGCGATCAACCGATCACCTACAACTTGGACGTTTTCAAGTCAAGAGTGAATAGGTATCTTCTAGGTAAGCGTGCTACACCGTTGACCGCATCATCACTTAACAGCAGGTGAGATAACGGTCAAGGGCAAGCCTATAAAATGTAAAAAAAACAAAAAAAGTGGTAGTAGCTCTTGCCTTCAGCGCTGGAGAGCATGTATTCAATCCGCACTGGATTCTGTATTTGTATTAATAGACTTTCATGCCGAATAAGCTTTGCTAATAATACCTACAAAGTTCGAAAATATGTGTCAAGTGCACGAAAAGAGCCTCTTTGAGGCGCACTTAAAATCCTTTCACCACACTTGGTTCGAAAAGAATCAGTGACACGATAAAAGAAGAAAAAGCTTTGCTAATGAAAAAAGTATGCGTTGTCAGTGCTTCTCTATTGCTAACCGGTATGTAGGGTACAAATGGAATGCAATTTCTTTTATAACAATCTATTTATATAAAATGAATCACCGAAATGTATGTAAACGCGTTACTTTTCGTTTTCTCACTGGGTGTGTTATATTGTATTCTATGTATATATTTACAAAAAAAAGTATTACAGTATTATATCAGCTATCTGGTTCCCATAGTACAAGCTCTGCTTAGTTTGGGGCTAGATAGTGTTGTGAGAATTGTCCGCATTATTTATTTATTTATTATTTATTTACTTCCAAACGACCGACTGCACCAAATCGGATATTTTTTTCATTGAGTAATCTTTGTTGTGGACAAGGTTTGTATAAGAGAAAATATAATACATAATCAAACAGAAATGCAACAGAAGAAAAACTTGAGACCGAATTTAATTTGAACCGATTTTAATGAAATTTCTATAGGGCCAATCGTTCAGATAAAAATGTTTTTTCAAATCGAGTCTTATATGAATAAATAAACAAATGTTTTTGACAATACATACGACACTATCTAGCCCCAAACTAAGCAGAGGTTGTACTATGGGATCCAGATAGCTGATATGAATACCTACATATTTTTTTAGTAAATACATACGTGGAATACAATATAATATAACACCCAGACAGAGAACAAACATTTGCGTTCACCACACATATATTTATTCTCGGTCTACGGTGCAAAAGGTAGAGCTACTACCAACTGAGCTGAGAGGCCAGTCAGAGTCAGTCAGAGTACCTATATGAAGAAGTTATGCCTTAACAAACATTTAAATAACACAACCAAATTTAGAACGTTTTTTTTATTCGAAGTACAAAACTAATACGCACAGAACACAACTCAAGGACATGGGCGAAATCTCGGCCGCGGTGGCGTCTTATGTAGTGCTATACCTACCCACTAAACTGGCGGTATGTATGTATTATTGTATGTGCATAGCCACCTATAATGCATATATTTACAAAGCGGCGAATTGTGGTACGTCAACAATGCAGTGCGCAGACACAGGAGCCTAATTCTCGGGCCGACCGAGATTTTCAATGTCCCTTAAATACACATTGGCATTGCACAACCCTGCACTTTTTCTACGTTTTCCGTATATCGTAGCTATCGAGGCTTCTACGATGAGGTCGACGATGAATTACTCAAGGAAATCATCCATTCTCTCTTCGAAAAGAAGCAATATAATTATAAGTTTAAAAAACTTGAGAAACCAACTTCATTGTCAAACGGCTAAACCGATTTTAATCAAATTTGTTTGGGACAATCTGGACGTAAGAATGACCAAATAAAAAAAATAATTTTCTAAATCGGTTCATAAATGACGGAGGCATGCAGTTACAAACATTAAAAAAAATATTTAAAAAAAATGGCAACACCGATTTTAATAAAATTAAAATGGGACCAATCTGGAAGCAGTACCTTTCAGATAAAAAAATAATTTTTCAAATCGGCTCACAAATGACGAAGTTATGCGGTAACAAACATTAAAAAAAAAAAATAAAAAAAAAATTAAAAAAAAAAAAAAAACATACAACCGAATTGAGAACCTCCTCCTTTTTGATTGGAAGTCGGTTAAAAATAGAATTGCAAAATGATATCGGTCGTCCGAGAATTAGGCTCCAGGTCTTGTAGCAGTTAGGTATAGACTTTGGTTCATTGAACTCAGGTCACCTCTATTTGTCTCTATCTAAAGCCAAATGGGTATTTTTATCTGTTTGGTATATTTTTGTTTTGTTACTTGGGATAGTATTTTCACTGGTATTTAATTTTGTTTTGTTTCATCGCTGACCTGCTTTTTGATTGTAAGACGGGCCTGACAGCTCAGTTGGTAGCTCTACCTTCTGCGCCGTGCTGTGGTCGTGGGTTCGATCCCCATCGAGAACAAATATTTTTGTGGTGAATACAAAATGTTTGCTCTTTGTCTGGGTGTTATATTGAATTCTAAGTACCTATGCATTGACAAAAACAATACGTATTCTTTGTATTTAAATAAGTATTGTAACTGGTTCCCATAGTACAAACTCTGCTTATGGGCTAAATAATGTTTTGTGGAGATTTTACACAATTTTATCGTTTTATAGATTTTTTACATTGCACCTAGGCACCTATCCTATCATACAGTAAATAAAATTCACATCATTATTTTTATCCAAGTTTTTATTGCACCAAAACGTAGAATTACATATTCAAAAATGATTTGTCCCAAAAATAGTAACTGCAATGCATTGTTATGTAAAAAGGATGAATTTACCGATAGAATATACCTATTAGCAGATTGTTGTCTAATTTGACGATCACTTCAATTCACTGGCCTCCTCTGAAGAGTTCTCAATATTGATATTTTTAACCATTATGGCAAGGTTGTCTTGCAGTGGTTCATTCCTCTCAGCTGGCGATGGACCTTGAGCTTCCATTGGCTTCGGGATAATGACCTGTTCACGAGCGCGCACGCGTCTGCCACAGTGATAGTATTTACGCTCACCGACACCCATTGGTTTGTACAAATTAGATGTCTGTTCCATTAGTTCGGTCCAATTAATAGTCATCCGTGAAGGTGGCGACAGATTGCGTCCATTTCCAACAAACTCCCTTTCCTGGATTTGTATTGTTTGACCGGGAGTGACTTTCTTGTAAACAGTGTGTTTCACAATGCCTTTACCAGAATGATGTCCATGTTCATGTTTTCCATATTCGAATCCGTGGTTTCCAGGTTTCCCGTAGCCATAATAACTGTGTTGTCCATGAAGACTGTTTAGGAATCTACGATACAGGCCATGTTTTCCAAAGTGCTGCCCGGAATGTTGAACATAATTCGCGAACTTCTCACGCATATGGGCGCTATGGCAGTGGCCATGCTTGAGATGGTCGTACAAGTGCTTGTGCTTTTCGTGCTTCTGTTTCTGCAGGAAAGTGGCGAACTGCGTCAGTAGCTCCACATTTTCGGGAGTCAGATTTGGGCTTTCCTGATTAGAGCTCGTGCTTTGAAGATGTTGAGAGAATTCAGCCACTTTGAAGCCAACATCTTTTTCACAATGTTGGCCGCTCATTTTGACAAAATAAACCGTATTACTCGCACAACGTTTCACTGATGCAACTGTTTAGTTTATGCGGTATAAACCGGTCGCTCGGCTTTTATAACTTTGCTCGGTATGACTCACAGAAACAGCAGACATACCTACAAAGCTGATAAAGACTGAATATACGAATACCTAAATATGTAAATATTGATGAGTATGACGATTATTCTTCTTCTTGTCGCGTCATTAGTTCTTTCAAACCAGTGTGGTGAAAGGATTTTAGGTGCGATTCAAACTCGATTCGATCATTATTGGAAATTGTGTTATTTTTGATGATGATTAGCTGATTTATTGATAATTTCTTGCTATTTGGATATAGTAAATTGGCAATCAAAATGTTGCTTTCTTTAGCGGTGTTAGTGATATGAAAGCCCAAGATATATCTATGTGCTTGTTTAATTATCTATTCGTAGGTAAAATATTAATACTAGGAAGTTAGATACAAATCCCATCATCATCATCATCATCTTCCTGCCCTTATCAAGATGACTGTGATGTTCTAATGTTCCGCACAACAGGTTTTCTTCTTCCACTTACCTCTACCTACCTCTATCATTCGTTATTTCAGTGCTCACTCCTTTCTTGCTCATCAGCTTGCAAAGATAGATGAACTGTGTCATCTTTGATACAGTTCATTCTTCTTTTCTTTGGTCTACCTTAGGTCTACATTTTAGTAGGTAAGTACCAGCAAGTTTTATACAAACCTAAGTAAATTATTTAAAAAGTTTTGAGGACTAAAGGTACTTTTTGAATGAAATTATCGTTTATGGAGAATTTTGCAAATGTCGTTACATTATACTCTTGTTCAATTACGTAGAATATGATGCTATTTTGTGAAATATTGTGCAATGACATTAAATTTTGTGTGGCTATAAATATTGGAATTTAAATATTCGGTTTCTGGCAATATTTGTCAAAATACGGGTGTAGGTTCAAATAAAATACATCGGGCGTACATTTTCCAATTTAATTTGTAGATGTTACTGGGAAAAATATTTTCAGCCAGTGATGAAATTGCTGAATTAAGGCTAAATAAAAAAACTAGAGCATAGGCATAAAAGGTAGAGATAATGTATTTTCTGATGTGTAGATTCCTAATTTTTATTCACCTACATATATACATACATAAAATCACGTCTCATTTCCATGGGGGTAGGCAGAGATCACGGATTTCCACTTGCTACGATCCTGACACACCTCTTTCGCTTCGTTAGCTCTCATAACATTTTTCATACATGCTCGTCGGTTTAGGGTACTCCTAACCTGGCCTTTCTCTAAAGCGTTTGCGATCTGATCGAGATCGCAGTCTTTATATTATTTATTCACCTGTCCGAAAATAATCGTAATTTTTATAGTGGCAAGGGGTTCATTATTATTTAACTCATTAGATATCTGCTGGTGTAGGTATGCTGCATCTGCATGCAAATTGTATACTTATCGAGATATTTTTTGAAACATCAGCTGAAGAAAACGATTGCGAATAAGGACAAACAATATTCAATGAATACCGATACAAAGAATAAGATATCCCACTTGTTAAGACACGAAATAAGGGGAATTCAATAAACGTAAAAGTAAGTCCTAATAAAATTCCGTATCAGTAGCGAGCAAGCGACTCGGAGCGGGTATTTACGATATTGGCCCTCGAAGGGCTCCGTTACATTAAACCGAACATGACAAGTGTATTTATTTGTTTATATTTTAATATTTGTTTAGTGAGTAGGGTTGCAACCCCAATTCAATAAGGTGACTTATCCTAAGGCTTATGTGGTTGGGCGAGAAATTTAGCAAGACTTGGTGAAAGGTGGACTAACTAATCTTTTAGTCCACTTTTCACCAAGTCTTTCACGCCTTCGGTGGAAAAAATTCCATCAGACCTACCAGTAGGCCTACCACAAGCTCTGTCTGGTTCTGTCTCTGGCTCTGGTTTTGAGTCTGTGTGAGTGTTGACTAAATAAATCCTACGTCGAAACGTCCGTCACAGCCACAGTATAATACACTGGTGAGCACTAGAGCTAGAGACAGAGCCAGGCAGAGCCAATGGTAGTCCTAACGATGGGTCAATGAGTTAAGGAGAAATATTGTGAATAATTTAGCCCCAAACTAAGCAGAGCTTGCATGCTGGGAATCAGATAGCTGATATAATACTTGAATGTTTTTTTTTGTTATTACAAACTTAGAGTTCAATATAAGATCCAGACAGAGAACAAACATCTGTGATCACCACAAAATTATTTGTTTTCGGTGCGGATGGAACTCACTTATAGCTCAGAAAAAAGGGTTACTATACCAAGTCGTGACGCCCGTCAGAAGACAAAGGCAAGACCTTGATGCAAGTGACTAAGCCTAGACGCACATTTTACCCAGCTGTGGATAAGTGGATCGAAAATAATGATAATTAATTTCAATAGAAAGTATGCAAATCAGTTATTGTATCGGGGATTGAACACTTGAAAATATTTAAAATACAAGCTGTACAAATGTTAATTATATGATAATAGATAATTATTGTCTGGCTTGTAAATGGAGCGACTACTGAACTGTATATTTATAAATCCATAATAAATAAATCGCGTAAGCGTGTTACGAGACGGTCGTGGGTTTGAATCTTACTTGGTTCATAACTCTTAGGATAATATAAAAATATTTACAAACTGTTCAAAATGACCTGTATAAACTAACAGAATAAATTCCGGCAATTTATTCCTGAATGAATAACTAAAACCTAAACGATATTTTAAGCTTTTGCAGCAAAAATGGCTCAGATTTAAACTGATCACAGCAATTTGTCTAGATTAAACAGACTAAAACACGGTTAAGCTTTTTAAGTCTGAGTACAACTTGTTATCAGGGTAGCCATACACTCGTTTACCGTTGCTGTAACTACAAGAAGGGTGGGTAAGGAATGGGGATGCAAGTCTTGTTTATGTGTTGTACAATAAAACGATCCGATCTAGATGAAAAAATATAACTTAGCTCAAGGAAACTAGTAGTTTTAATATATTTATATTTCTACCTAAAAATATTATCTTGACAATAGGCAAATGTCTATGAATTGTAAAAATATGCTTTTAAAAAAAGTTCAAAATTTAAAGGTGCGTCAAATAATTCAGCACAATATGACCTCTATTGTATGATAAACAATATTTTCACCTATTATTCATGCAACGTTTTGTTATGTAGTTCTATTATTTAACAAATTTGGAAACCCAGCGCAACACGGCTCTGAAAAACCTAAATTCTCCTAAGTATGAAGGTGCCCGTCAATTTCGATTAGGTACTCGAAGTACGTTCACAGAGCTCTCTTTTTTATCCCTGTAATGTAATCGAGCTCGATTACATACACACAGCTCAATCATAATAATAGCTTATCTAAGTAGGTTTTGTATAAGTGCTATATTATCGCTTTATAGCGATAAGACCGCCCATTGTACATTTAGATAATAGTATTTATGTGTTAAATTCTCTTTTGTTAGTTTGTAAGGTGTACAATAAAGAATTTTCTATCTATCTATCTATCTATATTATTTTGTTTCCATAAAAATCGTACAGTCATTAATCTTGTAGTAAGCTTTTTTGTTAGGCTGGCTTTCATTAATGTTTTGATAGACGCTTATCTTGGGAGCTCTATTCTCGCCAAAATGAATTGTACCAGCTATTTTATTTAGTTTTGGCCCAAAGAGCGGTGAATAACTTACAACTCATTTGTTTTCTATTGTTCCCTTATCTTGTCCCTTTAATATCATCATTTCTTATTTCTGAAAACCTTTTTAGATATAAAATACATACTCAATCGCTATATATAATAATATCGCTACTTTTCACGTTCGTTTTCTTATTTGCTTCTTATAAACTGTTTTGTTTTTATAAATAATGTGTACACACCTTTCCCTAAATACTTTTACGAAGGAGGGATTTAAAACAACAAGAAGTTTCAAAAGAATTTGCTAAGTGTCGTCAAGTTTAATGAGATTGATACAAACTTCTCTAAAGTATTCATGTAACATTGTAAGGTGATGCCCAAGTTTCTAAGCTGTGATACTTTTAATTAACTTCAAGTTATTTGAAGATTCTTAGCAATCGACGGTGTGTTATGTTGTTTAGCAATTTGTAAAATGTATTATTTATTGCCTCTAGTTTTTGTAAAAGTAAACTCATTTTTTCTCACCTAATCTAAATAAATAAAACTCTTACGTTACTGACTGACTGATAATCAACGCGCAGCCTAAACTAATGGTCTTAGGAGTATGAAATTTGGAGGGTAGGTTCCTGGTGTAGAGTAGGGGTGCACTAAGAAAGGAATTCCCGAAACTCAACCCCTAAAGGTCTGCAGCGGGGGTTGAATTTGTATGGTAAAACCTTAACGCAAACGAAGTCGCGCGGGATTCCACTAGTACAACATAAACATGCTACACATGTACATTTTGTGCCGACCCCACATGAAGTGGGATAAAGGCTGGCCCTTATCCCACTAACAGCCCATAACACACAAGAAATCTCTTTCCTGAAGACAATTTCTTACTCACAAAAACTTCTACAGCAACGCATCTATTACATACCTACATTTATTATAATGCATAGTGATCGACCATTTCTTACCTGCGGATGAGATCAACTATGCTGTGTAGAGCTGAGGCCATTTCGGTTTGATCGAGAAAATCTCACGATGCAGGTGACGTCAATCTGACGTCACTTAAAACACGAAAACTTGTAACAACCAACTTACTTTAGTTGAGATTGACAGTCGAGTATAAAGCTCCTAGTATTTTCAAGTCAAATCGTAGTACAACAACTCTCCATAAATAGAGATATGATCGAGAATTTGCACGTGACGCTAAATAAACCAACTATGTACCATAGGAGGTAGGCAAAACATCTGTTTGCCTAGTGTAAAATACAATGCATTGACCAGAAACTCAGGTAGTAGAGCCAGTCCCTATGCTTCGCCAGAATCTAAAGAGTGTTGTTTAGGAAATGAAGAGAATTGCAACTTCTAAAGATTCCCTTGAGCTATAGTTTATTTACAATAAGTGTTATACCTAAATGCGCCTACATAATTTACCAATATACTCTGCTATCGCATTGATATTCGATCCCAGGAACAATAAGTAATACGGAGATAAAAATGAAGCGAAAATATTAGGACAATATTTTTTCCGAAAAACGAGTTTGACGCAGAAACGAGATAACCCTTGAACGACCTCGGGATGTTATACGTCTCGGCAAATAGAAGTAAGAAAGAAAAAACAAAGCACCTGCAAAGTCCTTTCTTCATCAATTCGAAAACTTGTACTTTTCATAACCTATTATTTTTCCATTATTATAGTTATTTCATTGTTAAGTGCTGAAAAGGCGTGGATGAGAATCGTTGAAGACCAAAAAGAGTTGCGTACATAATAAAGAGGAGGTCTATGTATACTCAGCAGTGGGAGAAAACGGGCTGAAATGATGAAATAGCCATTATTTATAGATGATAATAGTGAAAACATCTAATTTGTAATTAGTTTAAAGATATTTATAATTATAGATTGTAGAACTGATTGCTATCTAATCAAAATATTTATTTAAGGCAATAATATTGGGGTGGTTTGCATAAACTTTCTTCTTTTCTTTGATCTAAATTAGTTCATCGTAAATACTAAGCTGGATAAAATAATTATTAATAATTGAAAAATACTTGTTTTTTCAGCAGGCTAATTATTTTATCCAGTGCTAGTCGAACATATCCGATTTCAAAACCGTGATTGTTCTGAGCCTATGAAGACTAGAAAAGGTCAACTATAATTTGTTCATGAAGTCGGTTATTATTCGCTATTCTTCTAGATGGATAACTGTTTATTGATTACCATGGCGTAATTATATATAGGTACGTACGTACAGTGTTAAGCTAAAAATAAACAGTCACAGTAATACAAAAAGCTGCCCTATTTCTAACAAAGATCTCTACCAGACAACATTCTCTACTTTCTTTCTTTTTTATTTAGTTATTTACCGTAACAACGTCGCGAAAAAATAATGTTACATCATTATTTTTCTAACATTATTTTTCTTGTTTACAATCTCGAGTCCTTATGGATGTGGAGTATTTTATGGTGTTGTTTACTGCAAGAATGAATGATTAACTTGCAGAGAGCTGGCAGGGGGCAGGCTAAGCCCATTACTTTGGAATTTATGGGCAGAAAATGCGATAGTAAGCAACTTATCGGTAGAAAAGTTTAGAATTTGTGGTGTCGAAAACTGTAAAGATTCCCGTTGGTGCCTTTTGAGTGAAGATGTATTATGTTATGCTGATCAAAACATCGTGCCTTTGAATGTACATGTCACTTTACTTTGCATTTGATCTTCATTCCACATAAAACAAGCTATTAATTTTATGAGTAGGTAGAAACATATCTACAACAAAATGTTCTAGCCGAGACAAAGTGCTCCGTGGGCAAAAACCTCATAACTCGTAGATTAATTTTCCACGTAATTAATTGTGTGACGCCGTGCTGACGTAACTACGTAAGCGTGCAAGGCAGTGAAGTTTTTGGCAAACATCGTCATTGTCACAACGGCCGGGCTGTCAGAGCTACGACTGCAAAGCAGACGTACGCGAGTTCGAGCCCGGTCCAGCTATGAAGATTTTTGTTCGACATTTTAATGTTACCAGAAAATTCTAGTAGCGGCGAGTGCCTTCTTTAAGGAATTCAAATAAAGAACCGAAAGTTCTGGACTAAAACAAGAAATGATGTAAGAAGGAAAAGACGATCGGAATCCAACAGAAGAAAACGAAAAGACTAACGAAATTCAATAAATGACGATCGAAATCCAATAAATGACAATCGAAATTCCGGGTATATAAGGAGCTGCAAGCGCGTCTACGGGCAGTTCAGTGGAAAGTGATCTGAAGAAAGGAACAAGAAGGAAAAGTGAAAAAGTGGAAAAAGTGAACAGTGAAAGTGAATAGTGAAGTGAACAGTGAATAGTGAAGTGAAGTGCAAAGTGGTAAAGTGCTCCCAGTGGACTGTCAGTGTTCGGAGCACAGCGTTGGACCGTGTAACGCATAGTGCGCGGGGACAGAGTCGGACAGTGCTACGCGTTTCGTGCAGTGCTACGCGTTCAGTGCAGTGTTACGTGTTTGTAGAGCGAATAAATCGCTACTTTCGGTAAAACGTTCGTTTCCTTCCAATCCCTGTACCCACTTCCGTAACAATTGCTTTTATCCAAAGCAATCAGGTGCTTTGTGCTTAAATTTGAACCACAGAAAGCAATTTGATAGGCTGTGGTTTTGTTACCAGGAACTGAAGAGATTTTCCTTTATGAACAGTTCTAAACGCGGCCGCAACCAAAGACAATAAAATTTTCATGTTAATAAGAGAACTCCATTTGTTATGGCAATATTTTAGTTTTTCTTTCTTTGGTACCAATTAGCGGCAAAAATATGCTGGTTAGTAATTAACTAGCGCCCGCCCGCGGTTTTGGCCGCCCCGTTCCCGTTACGCCCCGTTCTCGTTACTTTTTGAGATAAAAAATATCAATCCTTCTCCTGAAGCTTCTCCTTTTAAGCTACCTCCCCACAAATTTTCAGCCAAACCTGTTCAGCCGTTCTTGAGTTATGATAGTGTATTAAATGTATTATATTATTATGTAGCTAACATGACTTTCTTCTATACGTATAGATTAAAAACAAATCCACCCCACGGAAACCATACATTTTAGCGAGATAAAAAGTACCCTATGCGCTATTCAAGAGTATAATCTATCTCGGTGTCATATTTCATCCAGATCTGTTCAGCCGTTCTTGAGTTATTGAGTAACAAACATCCATCCAAACTTTCACATTTATAATATTAGTGGTATTAGTGCGATGCCATAGCCATTATTATACTCTGATAATAAATAATGCGGACAATCCACACAACCCTATCTAGCCCCAAACTAAGCAGAGCTTGTTCTATGGGAACCAGATAGCTGATATAGTACTTAAATATTTTGTTTTTTTTTGTGAATACTTACATAGAATACAATATAACACCCAGACAGAGAACAAACATCTATGTTAACCAAACAAATATTTGTTCTTGGTGGGGATCGAAACCACGACCTACTGCGCAGAAGGCAGAGACTGAGCTGAGACTGAGCTTGAGCCAGTCAAGTCTGATGTCTTTGTAGCGCTGGTTGAGCTACTAATTAAGTCAACCGACTGATTAATCTTCGGTTGTCGTTATCCGTCGACAAGTGAGCAAACACTCGAGTGTTTAAAACACAAGCCTCGGTGCTCGACTAATATTCAAACATTCCATGGTTAGATTTTGTGAGCGAAAAATCCAATAAAGTGAAATACCTAGAGCACGATTCAATAAAAATACCTACCACAGCAGGTTTTTATGATTTTAAATGTGAGCCAATAAACAACTTACTATCTTCTTCTTATCGTGTCACTGATTCTTTCGAACCAAGTGTGGTGAAAGGATTTTAAGTGCGCCTCGAAGAGGCTCCTTTCGTGCACTTGACACATATTTTCAAACTTTTTAGGTTCTACGATATGCCGGTTTCCTCACGATGTTTTCCTTCACCGTTTGAGAGCACTGGCATAGTGTACATAAATTTTTGGGCAGAAAAACTCATTGGTACACGACTGGATTCGAACCCACGACCTTAGGATCGGAAGGCGGGGCCGCTACCACTAGGCCACCAGCGCTCTGAACTTACTATAGAAAACTATGATACCCGCAGAATCTCGGCTATCGCAAATTGAAAGTGGTTTTGTAAAATGAATTGAAATGTTTTTGCTGAAACAAGTTTCTGAAAATATATTTTCCTTTTGAACAAAAATCTATAAAACTCTAACGCTATTTCTTAGAGCATCAATGAAATGAAACCATTTTCCCAACTTTCAAACTCAACGTTCAAAGTTGAAAGATACAAGATACAAAGCTGAGAGTACTATTTCTTTTGAGGATAAAATAATAACATGAACTTTTCGAGGTATGAACTCAAATTTATGATTTTTTACTAACTTTTATTAAAATTTCAAGCATACATAACAATGATTAGGTTTTAAGAAACCCCCTCATGACAAACTGAACTGAGATACCTGTAAAGCTTTTCAGGTCAGTTCTGTTTGTAAAGAGGCTATAGCGTGTCGAGTAGAAGCAATAATAGTTTCTTCTTTTGGCACAAATTGAATGGCCGCGTAACTGATGGTTTTCTATAGGGGGTTTCTTAAAACCTAATCATTGTTATGTTTGCTTGAAATTTCATTTAAAGTTCTTGAGTAAAAAACCATAAATTTGAGCTTATCCTCAAAACAAATATAATCTGAGCTAAAATTGTATCTTGTATCAATAACAGTGTTTTCCAAACCTCCGTAAAACTCTAGTCTTGCAGTACGCTACATTGGCAGTCATCCCCAACTTTTGGTGACTCAAAGCTGCTGGGTTGGTGCGATGAAAATTATAGGTAGAAGAATTCTTACTTATTATTGTGAAACAACCAAACAATTTAGGAGTCAGATGTACTAGAGTAGAGGAAAATGAATATTCCGTACGCAGCTTATAGTCTTGATTTATAGTTTGATTCATTGCTAGATTTGGTCCCGTTTTGTCGCTAGAAAATCTGGAGGTCCACAGTCAGTTTGGCTATAAACACTAAAGATGGTTTGAAAGGTTTCAAGATTGTGGGCAAACAATTTTGAAACACATTAGTGGCAATCGATGTAAGCGCTCTGCAACTAGCGAACTTATGCCGTGCTCCCAACTTTGAGCCCAAAAGTTGGTGGATGTTTGTAATGACTTGAAACAGTTATGGCGGTTCAATTTGAGTAGGTAAATATGTTTTTAAGTAGACTCTGGGTGAAACTTTGGAAAGTTTAGCATTTATTTATAGAAACTATAGTCGTTTACGCCAAGCATAGTAATATTTTGTAAAGAGCAGGCCATTTTAAAACACAGGTAAAGTGCTTCTGAGCTTATTAGTCACATAAGCTAAACGTACATTTAGATCGCATGCGATGGCGATCAGTGTATCGATGTCGAATATCGCACTGTCAAATTTTGCGGCAGTGTGTGCGGATGCATGCAAAATCCTATGCTGAAACTGATTGTTATCGCCAGCACCATCGCAAATCGCTTGGATGGCTTTAAGGAATAATTCATTTTCACAGGCAGTTTTCTAATAATTTACATCTATTTTAAATGCCATGGTTGTCCGCATTAATTATTTCTATATGATACTAACAAAGAACAGCGATCACATATAATTTTTCAACCACATGCAATCTATATGTTGCCATACTAGCTTTACAAAACAAAGTTCCTATTCGCTGTCCCATGTTTACGAGTATTACGTCTACATTCAGTCTTGTTGCAATCGTTCCTTGTCAAAGATGGTCAAAGATAAGTTTTGTTTCAATTAGTTTTTTAGTGCAACCGAAGCTCAAAATAATGTCAAAACTGGCAGATGTGACTAGGCTTTGATTGCGATAAGAGATACGTGCCCAGATGAACTGACATGTACCTACATTATTTACTTTAAAAGAAATCGTCGATCACCAGAACAAAAACCTTGATAATAAACATCCAAACCAACTTGTCAAGTTGCCACCGAAATGAATATTGAGTAGGCAAATCCGCCAAAGACTATTGAAAAAAAAGACGGGTTGCACTCCGGGAGTGCCGGCAGAAGTGAAAACTTGATTATTAACGTTGAGCATGTTTGATATTTTGGAATGGTTAGGGGGGGCTTGTTTGTTATTTGGCACGCTGTAACATACACGAACATTCGCGCAAGCGCCCTGCGCTGCCTAAACGAAACAGTAGGCCCAGGCATACATTTTCGCCGTGCCGTAGAGAGGGGATAGCTGTCTACTCTCCATCCGTCTTACGCTTTTTCGATCAGGTCACGTGTCCTGACGCGCTGACGCGAGTTTAAGATTTTATACCCATTACAGAAAAAGTGCTCAACGCCGCTAAAGAAGTTTTCACTTCAAAAAACTTCGGCTTGAGGCCTATCAATCAGTACGAAAAGGAAACACGAGTGGTCTTTTTGTTTTATCCCCATTCTGATCCATCTTCAAATATAGATTGATCGTTTTTTTCCCGGGATCTTGAGAGACTACGTCTTGTCTACATTAGTTACTAATCGAATTTTAATTGCCTTCTTTAACCGATCTTCATTGTTTATACGAGTTGTGTTTTGTGCAAGTAATACAATTATAATACTTGGCATCATTTTAATATTGATAGTATTTTTGTTTGAATTCAGACTTTTACTCTGTAACAAGTCTAGCTGCTGGCCAAAGCAAATTCTTCTTTTTTCAAATCTTTTTTTTTATCTAATATAGACTTGCGTTAGACCGCAATCTCACCTGCTGTAAAATGATGATGCGGTTGACGGTATACCGTAGACGATAAACGGTTATCGTAGGTAGCAGGTAGCACGCTTAACTACGATAACCGTTTACCGTCTACAGCACGCTTACCTAGAAGATACCTGTTCACTCTACTCTTAAAAACATCCAAGTTATAAGTGTTTGGAAAAACTGACGCTGGTAAGGAATTCCATTCCTTGGCTGTCGCAACATAAAAGTTGAAGCAAAGCGCTTGGTGGTTTCTAAAACAGCAAGCTTTTTTAATATCAATTCATTATATCTCGTCTTCAGATGTTCAGCACTCATGTTAGACTGATTTTTAACCGACTTCCAATCAAAAAGGAAGAGGTTCTCAATTCGGTTTTTGAAGTGAAAACTTCTTTAGCGGCGTTGAGCACTTTTTCTGTAATGGGTATAAAATCTTAAACTCGCGTCAGCGCGTCAGGACACGTGACCTGATCGAAAAAGCGTAAGACGGATGGAGAGTAGACAGCTATCCCCTCTCTACGGCGCGGCGAAAATGTATGCCTGGGCCTACTGTTTCGTTTAGGCAGCGCAGGGCGCTTGCGCGAATGTTCGTGTATGTTACAGCGTGCCAAATAACAAACAAGCCCCCCCTAACCATTCCAAAATATCAAACATGCTCAACGTTAATAATCAAGTTTTCACTTCTGCCGGCACTCCCGGAGTGCAACCCGTATTTTTTTTTTTTATGTTTGTTACCGCATAACTTCGTAATTTGTGAGCCGATTTGAAAAATTATTGTTTTATCTGAAAGGTACTGCTTCCAGATTGGTCCCATTTTATAATTTTATTAAAATCGGTGATGCCATTTTTTTTTTTTTTAATGTTTGTAACTGCATGCCTCCGTCATTAACCGACTTCCAATCAAAAAGCAGGAGGTTCTCAATTCGGTTGTATTTTTTTTTATTTTTAATGTTTGTTACCGCATAACTTCGTCATTTGTGAGCCGATTTGAAAAATTATTTTTTTATCTGAAAGGTACTGCTTCCAGATTGGTCCCATTTTAATTTTATTAAAATCGGTGTTGCCATTTTTTTTTTTTTTTTAATGTTTGTAACTGCATGCCTCCGTCATTAACCGACTTCCAATCAAAAAGCAGGAGGTTCTCAATTCGGTTGTATTTTTTTTATTTTTTTTTTATTTTTAATGTTTGTTACCGCATAACTTCGTCGTTTGTGAGCCGATTTCAAAAATTATTTTTTTATCTGAAAGGTACTGCTTCCAGATTGGTCCCATTTTAATTTTATTAAAATTGGTGTTGCCATTTTTTTTTAAATATTTTTTTTAATGTTTGTAACTGCATGCCTCCGTCATTTATGAACCGATTTAGAAAATTATTTTTTTATTTGGAAGGTTATTTTTACGTCCAGATTGTCCCAAACAAATTTGATTAAAATCGGTTTAGCCGTTTGACAATGAAGTCGGTTTCTCAAGTTTTTTAAACTTATAATTATTTATGAACAGATTTAGAAAATTATTTTTTATTTGGAAGGTTATTCTTACGTCCAGATTGTCCTAAACAAATTTGGTTAAAATCGGTTTAGCCGTTTGACAATGAAGTCGGTTTCTCAAGTTTTTTAAACTTATAATTATATTATTATTCCATTGATATCTAGGATATTTGCTAGTTCTTGACAAACTTACAATTATGATTCTTATTACGTACGGAGTAAAGGCGAAAGTTTGTTCAACATTTTTGCTGATCTTTTCGAAACTGATAAGTTTCCTCAACTAGAAGCGAAATGCTGTTTGTTTAGACAGTTCTCTTTATTCCAGCTCGTTGGAGTCAATTTTATCCAGTTGACCTAGGTCATTTGACATGACAGTGAGTTCAAAGACCTAAATAGGAGTTTTATTTTAGGTAGAAATGCTTTATTTTGTTGAATCGTTGGTTTATAAAGCTATCTACTACACTCTTTAAATTACTACTTCTTATCGTGTCACTGTTTTTTTTTCTTCACTTTCACCACACTTATTTTAAATATTAAACGCTGATTGAATAATAATAATTAAATGAATATTGGGTGACAATGCAAACCAATGCCTCAAATTAGTTATATGTATATAACATTTGTGAAACGCATACTTTCCTAAAACTCTGTGAGTAATGTATGTAGATATTTTACTCATCCTCGCATTTTATACTGACAAGCGAGCATTTACACTGCCAATTTTCTAAATTAGATCTTGAGACTCCCAAAATCCCTTAAACCGAGCACAGTGGAGTTCTGGCTGTACCTAATTTAATTAATCTCACTCTGTGGTGGATTTGAGATAGCAAGCTAAGTTTAAGAATATAGAGCAAATCTGGGTTTAGGATTGGTTTAATTACTAGGAATCCGGATAAGTAATGAAAATAATACCTTTTCATCCCACCAGCTCTGAAAGTGTGTTTTTGTTGTTCAATATCTGACTGCAAAAGCCGTTTTTATCCGCTAGAGGATAAAGTAAATTTAAATTTAGAATATCGTGTTCACTAAGTTTGTGAATACACAACCTATTAGCTTCTACCTCCATGGTGCCGAATTTGTCATAAAACCTTTTTTAATTTGTAAAAAACTCATGCTCGGAACCTTTTTGGTGTGTTACTTTTAGTCGCGCCATGTTCTTTTTTGCATTTAGTCATTTCCTCGCTGAGATGGGATGAAAAGTTACGTGTTGCACTCGAGTGCAAAGATTTTTCACCTTGTGCTCTTTTGATTTCTTCGCCAACGCTTAGGATTCTAACTTTTAAACCACTCGCTACGCTCGTGGTTTAATATTAGAATCCTTCGCTTGCTCGGTCATCAAAATTGAGCACGCGGTTAAAAAGCAGCTTTGCACTCTTGTATAACAAATAACTATTGCTCAACAGTGGAATCCACATTTTAGCAGTGGCAGTCGCTTTCTGCTTAGGGAATACTAATTGTGTAAAAGTCGATGTACCGTTGACTACTAGTAAAGTGAAATAGGTGGAACCGCCTAGCTAACCTAACGATCCCTGTGACCCTCGTTAGCCAGTAACGAATTGGAACACCAATCAGATATAAATCAAGTTTCAAACCAAGTTTATTCCTCGATCTGAAAACCACGAGTTGGATATTTGTATTTGCCTTTATTTTGATTAGATTTACAATGTCAGCAAAATAATTATGATGCAATTTTTATGCAAAATTTACGGAACTATTTAAATGAGATTAACGAACATTAATATTTTATTTACTGACGCTCCATTTTTATCTGAATTTTTCTTTTTCTTTGCAGTTTTTTCTCAAACGGTGAAGGAAAACATTGTGAGGAAACTGACACGTCGTAGAACCTTAAAAGTTCGAAAGCATGTATCAAGTGCACGAATGGAGGCTCTTTGAGGCGTACCTTAAATTCTTTCACCACACTTGGTTTGAAGCGCCAATGCTGCTTCACAGCAGAAATAGACATGGCAATCCTTCAGATTCGATTTGCTTGCACTATGAACTATTCCACATACAAGTTGCTTCTGCAAGAGAGCTACGTTTAATCAACCCTAAGCCAATCTAGTCTTTAATCCGGTGAATATCCGGTAGCACCGATGGACCAGCTAACAGATTACCATATTAGTCTACCAGTAGACTCCGTAATCTAACAAGCTTCCGTTACTCTAATATTAATGATATTAGAAGAGACTAGATTAGATTGTTTCTCAGCTCAGTTAGTAGTAGCTCTGCTTTCTGTGCCATAGGTCGTGGGTTCGATCTCCACCGAGAACAAATATTTTTGTGCTGAACACGATACTGGTTCTCTGTCTGGTGATTCTAAGCATGTACATATTAACCAATTAACCAAAAAAAGTATATCAGCTATCTTGTTCTCATAGTACAAACTCCGCTTAGTTTGGGGCTAGATAGTGTTGTTTGGATTGTCCGTTATATTTATTAGAAATAATTTATTATTAGAGACTATAAAGTAATAGGTGTACATTTTGAATCAGCGTCATCTTATAGCTATGAATTATTTGTGTCAAGTGGAACAGAAATACTTGGAGAAGAAATGCGTCAATTTTGAAAAAACTGGAATAGGCTAGTTTGTTTTACAGTTTATAGGTTTGTGTTTGACCGCAATCTTACCTGCTGTTAAGTGATGATGCGGTCGACGGTGTAGTACGCTTACCTAGTAGATACTCATTCACTCTTGTCTTAATTTTCACGTAAAAATCATCCAGGTAATGGGTGTTCGGAGTTGCGATCTGAACCATAGGATTCTGATTCTGATTGAATGTCCCTTATAAATAAGAACAAGTTAATACACTCTAGTTTTCAAATTAATCAAAGTGTACATTCAAAATGATTTTGGGTTTTCAAATCTTACATTTTCAATTTCAAGTTGCAGCATTAAACGCTCCACTTACCAGTCAGCTCAAAGCCGGAGCCTTAATACTAATGACCTAACGTCCAACCGATCGTCTGCCAAAAGTCTAACTTGATTATTGGATGGGCCAGTTTGCAAAGTGGATGGATTTTGAAGCTTACTAGTTAGTTCAGCAGTTTCACTCCTGTTTGAGAACGAGTGGATTAGTCTTCGCTATATCCTGAATAATGAGGTTAGCAAACGTTTGTTTGCAAAGCTAAAGTGATCGTTTTGCTAATTAAAATTTGGAGTTCCTAACTATAATTGGAATTTGAAGTTTGAAAGCAAGATATATTTTCTGTGATGCTCTGATTTCGAGCGTAGTGTAATTTGGGCATACTTCTTCTTCTTCTTCCTGCCTTTATCCCACTAGGTGGGGTCGGCACAACATGTCTTCTTCTTCCATTCTCCTCAATCACTCGCCATCTCAGTACTCACTCCTTTCTTGGATATATCATCTCTCACACAATCCATCCATCTTTTCTTAGGCCTCTCTTTTCTTTCGTCACACTCTTTTCGTCACATGACATTCTTCTCTCCTCATAACATGTCCATACCACGCTAGCCGATTACTTCTCATTTTCTCCGTCACTGGCGCCACCTTAAAACTTCCTCTGATGAACTCGTTTCTTATTTTATCCATTCGTGTTACCCCGCACATCCATCTCAACATTCGCATCTCTGTCGCATGCACTCTTCTTTCATCAAATGTAATTTGGGCATACATGAACAACGAAATCGTCAATCTTCAGTTGTTCGCAATAAGGTATAATTTATAATTCCGAAGTAAGTATATAATCCGGGTTTTAGCCGGGTTCTTAGATTAGTAGGCTAATTTCTTAAAAGCGTTTGCTTTTTACAGTTATAATGGAAAAGCGGATTATTGTCTCCATCTTGGCATAATTTATGCGAGAGTTTTTCTTGGGTCGGATAATCTCAATGGAAAAAAATGTGTGCCAATAATAATAGAAGGAAAATTCTTTCAAGAACAGCTACATAGAGCATGTCGAGTTATGAATAATGAGGATCATTGTATGGAATATAAAAGGAGCGCTCGAATGTAATAAAGGTAATGATGGTGAATAAGTGGCTCAAGGTGATATAAAGTGTTGAAAATATCTTTGATATAATTTGGGTGTTGAATGATTTGTAATAATTCCATTAAAAGAGTCACTAATATAACTTTATTTATTTATCATACCAGTATTTATTCGCTAGGTACTTAGTTCGTATTGTGATATGTATATACACATTGCACAAGCTCTGGTTTATTTAAAGCTAGATAGTGTTGTTTAGATTGTCCACAATATTAAGTAATGAATTAGTAGTAATTATTTGTGTTTCTGCAGTATAGTGAAACTCACTAGCATGTATCTAAATTTTGGACCCTTTAAAGATGCGAGCTTTGATGCCATACAGATGCGCCCACGTATTGCAAGAGAAACTACACCCATTATATTTTAAATTTTTAGTGCTTGTGGCTTATACGTAGTATACTAGAAGAAAATACTTAAATTTGTAACCTCTTTAGATGCAACGAAGATTCCAATATTCCGATTTTATTAACGCCTACGTTCTGCAAGGAACATACGAGTAGATACGCTAACAATTTCAAGTCTTTAGGCCATTGCCGAGGTTTTGGTGTATGCATGTTTGTCAGAAATATTTGAATAATATAAGGTAGTAAATAATTTGGGAGATAGTTATAAAAAGCACTTTACTCAGATTGGCAATCCAGGCCGTCGCGCGACGGCTTATTTGCATGACGTGACGTCCCATAGCCACTTACCACCTCCGTAATTGGTTCCTCCAGTGCCGTCACCCAAGATGGATTTTAAAATTGAAATGGATTGGACATTTGTAGACTAAGATTAAAATATTATTTTCTGGATGTTTTACTTGTTATATAAAATTACTAAACATTTACAATTTATTTTAATTTTGGAAGTTACTTTGTCTGTATGTTATGTGCTTTTACGATTTTATAATATTTTTCAAGATCTTCAAGACATACCAGTTAGTTTAATACCAAGCTAAATAACTTCATTTTGAATTTATGACGAAAAGGAAAAACCGGGTGTATTTGATATTCCCTAGGGTTTAAATTCCAATGCCTTGACATGGTTGCATAATATATACCTCTATTGTCTTTGTTCAGTGCAAGATGTTTACCTCTGGCTAGTGCTAAGGCTAGTTTGGTTAGGTAAACTGTTTGCCCGCTCCTGCAACTCTCGGTAAAGTGATACTACAGAGACATTATAGTGTGGTGGTTGGTGTACTTTGACAGTTGCAAACAAAACCAGGATATCATTGCAAGAGGGATCTGTTTTGTGAGAAGATCTATGCTGAGAGTTCTACTTCTTCTTCTTAATGAATGGCATCTGTCCTTTTCGGATCAATTTTGCCAGTGTCGAGTAGTTTAATGAGAATGATGATAATATATTACATAGATAAAATACTTTTCCGTCAAGTCGTCAGTCGTCTGTCACAGGTTGGCCCTACCCTAATTGGCATTGGAAAAAAAGATGGCCGTTTTTCCCAAAACCATCTGAAACATTTTTGATCAAAACCGAATATCACATAATACACTTTAATTCCAACTGCTAACACTTTGAGCTAAAACCTCAAGTAATGTTGGTTAAAATCTCACCGAAATTACACAACAGAACTCAAAATAACACCAGAAAATCAATTAAAATCAAAAAGCTATGTGACTTCCCGAAATGACAGAAAGCGAATCATGCTGAGAGTTTCACTTCGTCGTAGAATCTGACATTAAAAAATCTGTAGAAGAATCATCATCAAACGTAGGCCGTATAATTAGCAAGTTCCAGTGGCAACGGGCACGCCAATAAGGTTTTTATTTTTTACAATTTATAGGCTAACGTTTGACCGCAATCAAATCAAATCAAATCAAAACAAAACATTTATTTGCAACCTTGTAAACTAAAATAGGTTACACATAACTTATAACTAAACATTAAATATAAACATAGTGAGTAGGTAGTTGCAAATTGGTCCCAACTCAGCATTAATGCAAGTTAGAAAAACTTACGCTGGTCTTCCGTTGGGGCCGTTGAGGAATAACACTTACAAGATACAGAAACAATCTCATTATGTTAAGCGATGATGCGGTCGACGGAGTAGCACGATTACCTAGAAGATACCTATTCACTTTGTTTTGGTAATAAAAACTGCTAGAAAAAGCGACCGCAAACAAAAGGATGAATTGTTCCTTATGCAATGTATTGGGAGGTATTATGTCCGGCAGTGAACTTTCTGATGGTAAATGGTAACTGCCTTAAGTTGGACTCAAATACACCAGATCTACTAAAATGCGTTTGGCTGATTGGTCACTTAAAATGACCTAATTAAAAATTTCTACGACTGCATTCAATCAATCGAGGGTAGTTTGCGCCTCAAAGCTAATCCAGCTAATTGGATCATTAATTGGGATGAAACTTGTGAAACTCCAGTTTCTGGGAAATGGCTGTTTGCGGAATACAAATGGATTCGGAATGCTTTGTGGTTTTGTAACAAGGTGTGCTTTCTTGTGTCTACGTTTAAGTCAGTGCGACCAAATGACTATTAAGCTAAAACGGCTGTCAGGTACTGCCTCTTCTCATAATATAAGTTTAAAAAACTTGAATAACTGACTTCATGGTCAAACTATTCAACCAATTTTGATCAAATTTGTATAAGACCAATCTGGATTTAACCTATCAGATAAAAAAAAAAGAAAATACTAAATCGGTTAATAAATGACGGTGGTATGCAGAAACAAAATTAAAACAAGATTTTTAATGAAATTTCTTTGGAAACAATGTGGAAATATTACTTTTCAGATGATTAAATAATTTTTCAAATGGGCTTATAAATGACGAAGCTATGCTATAGCAAAAATTAATAGAGATAATAAAAAAAATTAAAAAAATTCAACCGAATTGGTAAGACCTCCTCCTTTTTGATTTGAAGTCGGTTTAAAATCACATTTCAAAAGACCGCGCAAAATAACTTTGCGCGTGACAGCCTAGATGACAGAAAACGTAAAAAACTAAAAATTCCCACGCGGGCAACGCCAGTGGCGACTGTTTCTTAAACTTACTGGGTGTTATTAATAATCCTGGCCCAACGCTGGAGTAGTTAAATCGTGTTTTGTCACATTTGTCCGAGTTGACAATTGCATGTCAATGCAATAGACAAAACACGGATCAACTAGTCCAACGCTACGCTAGGATTATTAATAAGACCCACTAAGTACATACAGTTATTATAGATTAGACGAATTATGATAATCTTACCTGCAGATTGACGTAAGGTGCGTCTGCCATCACAGTCGGTACAATAAAGCCTCCTTCTCCCGTAGACATGTCGATATCCTGGCTGTAGATATCAGTTTTGTCGTCGTACAGCTTAACACGGACTCGAACCCGCTTTTCCGTGCTCATTGCTTCCACCTGAGAAGAAATGGCATTCGAATATAATTAAATTTAATATTGTGTATTCACTTAACACTATCTAGCCCCAAACTAAAAGAGCTTGCATGATAAAAACTAGATAGCCGAGTTTTTGACGTGACGACTTCTTATAATTCGATAGACCCGGCTGTACGCACGAAAAAACATGACTCATGCGGCGTTACCTCGCTCTGAGGCGTTCCATTTAAGGCTTGAAGTCCAAGCGAGAGCGCGGAACGAGCGACAAAGAGGCACAATCGGCCTCCGTGTTCGGCAGCGTTCGACATCTGCCTCTCTCCTACTTGAGTGAGCGATGCGGCCGCGTGGACAGCTGTATGACGTTGTCACGTTCAACTATCGTCAGTAAACCGACTTTACAGACAACCGATTTTTTTTGTATGTGTTCATACATACTCATAATACAACAAGCGGCCGCCCGCTGCTTCACTCTCCCCGTTTCCGTTACTTTTTCGAGATGAAAAGCATCGAATGTCCGTCTCCTGAATCTAAGCTATACCTCTTTCGAGACAATTTTCCGCCAAATCGTTTTCACTGAGGTAAAAATAGTGAAACTAACGCAACTTTTTTTATAATTAGATGGAAATAACACCCTAACAAAACACACACATATTTGTTTCTGGTGGGTACCAAGCTCACGCTCTCCACAGAAGGCACAGCTACTTTCACCACCCATATACCTATACCATAATACATATAGGCCGCCCATTGTATGAGGCAAATAGTTTTAAGTATTTTATGTACCTACCTGTTCTTTAATTATTTGTTGTGTGCAATAAAGTATTTTCTATCTTCTATCTATCTATCTATCACCTCAAGTGTGAGTGCTCTCAAAAAGAATGCCTACCTAGCTAGAAACTAAAATATACCTGAAAACGGGAAGTATTCAGCCGACTACGTAATTTAAAAAGCTTTCACAAACGTTACGAAATGAGCCAAGTAGATTCATCAGACTACCTGCAAAGTCCCGCTGAAACGATATTGTAGCGCAGACTTAACTCTTAATCAAGCCATTAAATTTGGCCCGGGCTGGCTTAATTCCAACCTGCTGACAGCGCCAATATGAAATATGGACTTTATTAACACAATAATTCATACTGGATGATAAATAATCGCAAATCCAACGGATTATCGTGGCGAGTGTTCATGCTGAAGTCTACTAAAGACTCTCTTTTATGGGCAGCGTTTATTTGCAAGTCACGTAAAATTAACATATTTATTTCTTCATTAGGCGGACACTTTTATCTCCATTTTGTAACGACGGTTCTAAGTACACTAAGCTTGGTTTCAAATTCAATTAATTGTTTTGAACTTATCTTTGAGTTTATGAATTTTTTTTTTTTTTTTTTTATAATAGATAGCTAAGCATTTGGCTGCCATCACACCTGTGTGGAAGTGGAAACCTGGAAAGTGTGGATTATTTTAGACCGATTTCTGTTTTTTATACAACTAACTGATGGAACAAGCATATGGCCCGCCTAAGCAGCATCCTAAGTGGTAACATCGCCTAATAACAAAGCATTGCCACGTAAATCACGTACATCAGGAACGTGCCCTACGATGTACTGCTGTTTAGCCTCTCGTGCCAGTAATTTAATGTGTAATACGACAGTGTTTCGTGCGTACAAAGTTAACAGTAAACTACTTTCACCACTACTGCTTTCTTTTTGCTTTGCTGGGTGGGTTTGGTATTGGGTACTCTAATAATGCAAAACTAAATTTGGATCTCTAATACTATCTTTATAAGTGTTCCTTGCAATGAAGACAATTCACAACGCAGTTCTAAGTCTTTATTTATAAATTCTCAAACTCAAAAATTTTTTATTCAGTACGATGCAAGAATCACTTTGAAACGTCTTAAAGCTTGGTGAGTCTAGGTGCCAGTTCCACGCGACCAAGCGTAGAAGAACAGGCAACAAACTATATACGTCTCGGTTCCTACCGTTTTTTTATATGATCCTTTTACAAATCAAAAATAGCTAATTCTAACATCATCATCTTCTTCCTGCCCTTATCCCACACTAAGTGGGGTCGGCACAACAGGTTTTCTTCTTCCACTCATCTCTATCATTCGTCATCTCAGTGCACACTCCTGCTCATGTCATCCCTGACGCATTCCATCCATCTTTTCTTTGGTCTACCTTTTATAAATTCTAACAAAATACCTAATTAATTTTCAGCTTGCAAATGAATTCCTTCGACCGTCGCAAATTGTACGAACCCACTGTGGCTTGCTGATTCAAAAGCTAAGGCCGGGATCTGAGGTACATTTTAATTAAGCTACGAATCCCTATCTCTTGTAGTATTAGTACTGCTGTTTTCAGTTCCGGTTTTTCTTTAAAATTGCTAGTGCACGACTGTTAGTATAGCTATTTACTTTCGCAAAGCTTGCTTTCGATTCGAATACTCTAGAACATGGTTTCAAAAAGACCATTCTCAAAGTAATCCTACTAGATTCCAGCGCCAGTGCCGTACAAACTAGCAGCATTAGACTGGAATTCCGCCGTGCGATGAGCTAACGATCCCCATTTGTTGTACTGAACACTGTGTAATGCTATTCTATGTACAGACAGCGACAAAAGCGTACAAACACCTGGAGCTTAGCTCCAGCTTAGTCCTGGAAAACAACTTAGCCCCTGGGAATTTAATGAAGCCAGTGAACGTTCTCCAACAAAATCAGAGACGTTCTCTCATGTTATCTAAGCAGAAAGCTCTAAGTTTCGGAATTATTTTATCTAAATATACTCTACAAACACTGTTTTCGTTTATTTAATAAGGGCTTGTTTACCTTCTGCGAGTAACATTACCCCTCAATTAAAAATAAAATCTATCTTTGTTTTAGACGGATCTAAAGTAGAGACGAAAATAAATTATCATTGAGCAGATGCTGAGATAAAGAAACAGATTGCTGGGAGTATTATTTTGTTTTTGTTTCTGGCAGTGCAAACAGTACTTAGAGGAGGAACTATCGACACAACTTGAACAACGGGTGGAATGAGCGAAATGACTTTAAATTATTGCGTTCGTTTCGAGCTAGTTCCGAGCGAAATCTAAAAGGAAACGATGGTTCATTTCTTACAATTGAAATGGCAAATTGCGAGCAATGATTTTTGATTGTAAAAGGTCTATTAAGTTCGGAAATAAACGTGATTTTGCAGGTACATTTGCACCTGGGTTTTATTACAAAAGAATCCTCGGAGCCATTCTATTCAAATTCATATTCAACAGAGTTTACTAACAATAAGAAGTTTTTTTTTGTACTATCTCTCTCATCGGTTTTTAGGTATTATTATACGAAGTTATGAACAAATTAAGCCAAGCTTGTACTGTGGGAACCAGATAGCTGGTAGAATACTTAAATGCATTTTTTGTAAATACAATGTTTCACCATACACAAAATAGATGTTCTTTGTGGGGATCGAACCCACGGCAGAAGGCAGAGCTACTACCGACTGACCTGGGAGGCCAGTCAAAATATATGGTACTAGCAGCCCGTCCCGGCTACGCACGGGGTAGACAATATTGTTGTACATTATTTTGTTCTATCGCTAATAATTTCGGCAGCGCATTCGACGAAAGACATTTTAAGACTCATTTTTCTACACCTTCGGTTACATTGTTCAAATTTTACCAAGGATCCCTAATTTTTTTCAATGAAATGTAGCCTATTTCAAATTGGAAGAATGTAGCATTCTATTGGTGAAATAATTTTTTAAATCGGCCCAGTACTTTTTGAGCCTATTCATTACAAACATACAAACATACAAAAATAGGTACAAATCTTTCCTCTTTATAATATTAGTATAGATAATGGTTATATTCTTTCTTAGTTATGAAGCATTACTAGTATACAAATATTTATGGCACGTTACCCTTTTAGTTAAAAAGAAAAAAAGTTGAAACTTACTCTCCCAACAAAAGGTAGGCCAGGCTTGTATCTCCTCCTCATGCTGTCAGCAAACTTCAGCTCCACATAATGCTGTTCCGCAGCCGGTGCTGCTGATGACGTGGGTCCCACTCCATTGCCAACTGTGACGTCGACACGAGCTGAACCGCCACCGCAGCGGGCCTCGATATGCCACGTGCCGGAACGAGCTCCGTTGGCGAGAATTGCGCTGAGCTTTCGTACCCCTGGGAAGTGTAAAACAGTTATACTAAGAATGGATGAATAATGAATTACTACGAGAATAATAATATCTTATCCAAGTACCCAAGGGCTAGCTAGTGGGTATCTGGGCCATCGCATTAGCCACGCTATAGATTAGTGCCAGAGATCAGTGGAGCTATCTCTAGATCGTTTGTGCAGATAGCTCAACTGTTTCTTGGGTATTTTGTACAATTTGTAAATATTTGTTAAATTTTAAACTGTAAATTGTTAAATTGAGTAAATAAATACATAATCATATAATTAAAAAAGAGAAATATTATCCTGCTTAAAAACGAATGCAAACGTTTAGATAGGTATTTTAATATTTGGGATTTTTGTGGCTCAATTTCACCGTAGCAATTGGCCAGATTTGGGTGGAACTTGAGATAACATTTATGGTATAAATATTGCTATTTTTGTCGCAAAAACTTTACAGAAACAATGTAAAAGAGCGAAAGTGCTCAAAAAAGAATAGCCTGGCTATTTTCAGTCTACCTGAAATGAAGTACAAACAAAACCGCAGGCAAAGCGTAATGAAAATATTATGTAACATAAAAAAAGCGATTATTCTGGTAGCTGAAGACATTTTCCACGGATTCATCAATTTACAACATGTAAAGGAAAATATTTTTATCTAAAAGATTGCTTCAGTGAAAATGAAATAGTAGTTTTACTGGAGCAATCTTTGTAAGCTTCGGATATATTAAAAAAATATGCATAAATATCAAGAGAGTTTATTCACATCGAGACTGTAGCGTTCCCAGACGGCTGTGAATATTTGATAAAAAATCTTTGAAATGTTATAAGCCTAGGCTTAGACGTTTTTTAAATAAAGATCCCGACGTCAAATAACTTAGCTACGGTGTTAAAAAGATAACATAAACAAACAAAACAAACTTTACTTTTGGTTAATGGACGTAACTAACTTATTTATAATTCCAAGTATTCATTCCATAGAAACCCAAAGGTCGTAGAAAACATATTAGTTTCAGCAGGATAAATGTATAAATCATAGGAAATGGGATCCCCACTATCCAGAAGGGTCCAAACTTTTTGTCGCTAGTTATGACATGTGAATTTAAAAGGGTCTGAGAATGTAATTAATCAAACTTGTGGATTCTGAACCCCACTCACCCTGACAGCGTTGCGCTAACTTTCTATGACAGTATTGCTATGCACGCCAGGAGCTGAGCGAACGAAAATTGGGCGTAATTTTTCCAGCAATTAATGTTTTTTTACGCCAGTGCATTTAAAACTTGGTTTAGAAATACTTTAATATACACACTTTCAAGGTTACGTTCTTTTTGTCTTCTTGTTGTGTAACAGTTCTTTCGAACCAGTAGCGTGTTGAAAGAATTTTTAGTGCGCCGCAAAGAGGCTTCTTTCGGGCACTTGACACATGATTTCGAATTTTTTAGGATCTTTGACATGCGGATGCAGAAAACATCTTAGGGAACGCCCTAAGATGTTTTCTGCCACCGTTTAAGAGGACTGTACATACATTTTTGGTCAGAAAATCTTATTGGTACACAACTGAATTTGAACCCACGAGGATCGGAAGGCCGCTCTCACTAGGCCACCAGTGCTCTCAAAGGTTGCGTCGATCGAGTTTATACTACTAGAAGTAGTGTGTGACTGTATCTGAGTATTTGAGCTTATAGTAGAGTAGCTACTCATTTGTTATTTTTAATCCATGGTGGGAAAAAAGCGTGGCATTGGTGGAAGTAGCCCGTTGTCCGTTGATATAAAAGTAGGTAGGTACATCACCATAAAAACCATAATGACATTTTTAATGATGGTTGATACAAATCCAATGTAATACCTTATCTGAAAGTTTTCCCCCTTGCCATTAAAATCATTTTAGAAGTTGAATGCAAAAATAGCAACTAAAACCCTAAAAGATTGCCAATTTCGCTTCTAAAATCTGCACTTTAAAGTTCAAAATGCTTGTTACATTTTTCACTAACAAAAGATGCAATGTAGCGAGATTTTTAAAAAGCGATTTGTCATATTCCTTCAAATCACCGTGATATTGATACCGGCTCTTTAGGGTACAAAATACAAGGGGTCGAATTCTAAGCTCTCATTTTACGAAGGTAAAAAATCTCTCATTAGATCCTTTTTTCAAAGGTAAACGTGTGTTTAAACAACAGGTTTTTTTTAATGAGCTAGAAACAGCAGTTTTATTTAACACAAAAAAAAAATCAACGTGAAACTTGTCATACAAAGGCTTTAGCATACTTACTATTACTTTCAAACGGTAAAGGAAAATATCGTGAGAAAACCGGCATATCGTGGAACCTAAAAACTTCGAAAACGTGCGTCAAGTGCACAAAAAGAGCCTCTTTGAGGCGTACCTAAAATCCTTTCACCACACTGATTCCAAAGAACCAGTGACACGATCAGAATATAAAGGTTTTGAGCCCCAAAAAGTCATCGAATCTTTGCATGATAAATGGATGTAGCCCTAACCATTGACGGGAGAACCGTGACCGTAATTTTGTTAGCAAACAGTTTATAACAATGTTTGGAGACGATTTGTTTTGTTTCGACCCGAAGGTTACACATTTTTCATCTAGATTTTCAATAAAATATGATGTTCATATTTTGGATTAAATTTGTTGCGTTTACTAACTACACGCTTTTTATTCGCTTCACCTGTGTGTTTGTATGTTTGTAACCGACTCTTTTGGGCGTGATTTTAACTCACTTTATACGGTCAGATTTCATTCAAAATTTGTAGATTTATCGAAGACTGATTGCAATACACAAATTTGATAATACTATTCATAGGCGTATTTTAGTTTTTAAACTATTTTTAATTTTGCTTATACTACTTTCAGAGCAAAATAAGTCAGAGGGAGAGGGAATTATCTTCTTTACAAAAAAAGACTGCTCCCGCCGCTCCATACAAAAAACTTACTCCTCAAATACATTATCTTTGAAACTAATTAAGCTTTTGCAAACTCGAGCTCCAATACGGTTAGAGTCGTGACAGAGAACTATTTTACTTGAAATAGTTACTTAAAGTTGCCAGCTCATTTGCGGCGAGCCAAAGTTAATGAACGCCTCCTTAATTAAGTTCGAGCTTTGATACGAATGGCGCAGAGCTTCTATGGTATCTGCAGTATTGTTAATAGCTATTTGTGTTAACTTAATAGTAGTTATTGGTGTAATATTTTAGTCTAGCTGTTGCCCGTGGCTTCGTTCATGCTGTCGTAGTAATTGTTGACATCAGTTTTTAGAAACTACAGGGCCTGTTTGTTAATTTACTTAGCCGTTATGCTATTCATGCTATAGACATAATTGTTTATCCAAATTACAAGAAGATGGATATATTTTATGTAGCTGCAACAAAATCGCAAATTTTTAAATAATAATGAATAAATTCAATTGAACCCTCGTAAAATTAATTATTTGCATTAAAATAGTATAATTTTACATAATGACGTTGCACACCCAAAATAATTTGTTTATTTGGTGATTACTTTCAATCATAATCATAAAAAACGATTAAAAAATAATCTGTGTTTTATATAGGTAGGTACTAGGTACTATTGCCACCTTTTTGCCAAATGGGTATGTTTAAAATTTAGTATCTTTCATACGAGTTCACATTATACGATGAGTTTCTTCAGTCAAGTCAGAAACTTCTTATTAATAAACGATTGATTCAGGCTCCCGGAAAGACAAACTTATATTAGATAATATCTTTGCAGTCCTCTCTGATTGCGATGTGACTTTTTTTATTGTTTAAGTGAGTTGGGAATTTTTGTTTTGATCTTTTTGTTAAACAAAGTTTTTATTTTATATTATGTACCTACGAGTAAAAGATAGAAAATCTTCCAAATAGTTGCCATTATATAAAATAGCTCCTTGATCCGAAAGAATTAAATGTCGACGTTTCCTTCTCAATCATAGATTGCTATCTTTATTTATTTCTTTTATTCCATTCTGTGCGCTATAGTGTTGCCCGTGCTTGTCTGCCCCTAGTGACGTCACCTCTTCCGAAAACTGTCTATCAGTCCGTATACAAGAATAATTAATTCCTCACATTAAAAAAAGTTTATATACAGATATGACAATAGTTTTATAGTTTTAGCATTATTTTTAAAGTCGTGAAAGATTATATTAATGTTGGCTATGCTGGTTATAACAGAGCATATAAGTACACCGTCATCCTTATAATTTTATCAAAGGGACTTTTTAAATGTATAAACCTTTTTTCAACCCTCAGGAAGGATGGCACTTTGTATCAGAATGTAAGGGCGCAGACTTGCGTATGATTTTAAAAGCATTAACCTTGCATTCAACAAAGTTACTCTGTATTGGCTGATTTATGAATACATGTGATCAGCACCTAAGGTTGCTTCATAAAAGCCATTCCATGTCATCTTCAATACAACCTCCGTCAAAGCTGATAGATTGGATTTACTCTGAATAGGTCGCTGACTAACTGGCGGATAGCTTGTGGAACTGGCAGGTTTGACGTGTAATGTGCTGCAATGTTTGTTTTTTATTTATACAGTTTTTTTTCAAGTTTTGTTTGGCGTACAGCAATCTTAGTATGCGTGACGGGATAATAAAGATGGTGATAGAACCCTACGTTATATCAGCCACACAAGGCCACATCAAACGGCAGAACAACGATGCCCTCAAACCAATAAACGATAAATTACCATCCATCTAGAGTCGCCGTAGTCGAAAACGGCTAAGACATCATCATGATTTTCAACTTTTTTTGTGTCTGTCTAAAATTTAGATAAACTTGGGGTTTTCCACAGTGTAAACATAGGCGTAAGATTATTTACCGATCATTGAAAGTTTCCACAGGAAATCGAATCTGTCACACGCCACTTGGAGGCAATCTGTGAAGTTACAAGAGAACGCTTTTACCCACCGATCACGCCCACTTACCCGTTGTTTATGTAATGTGTCCCTCAGGGCGGGCGGTTTAGTTTTTAGACGTTTTGTCGGGTAATTTAGGGTTTTTTCACGTTGCGTAAGGTCTATTTTTTTAAAGCGTTATGGGCGTAGTCTGGGCTTTAATCTCAGTTTGACGACGGTAAACTATTAAGTAAAGATAGTATTTTGATCGTTTCGTTGTTTTAAAAAAATATAATTACTAATTAGAGTTGATAGAATTGGTCATGATCTAACGTGGCCGGTCTGGAAGTCCATCAATCGACTCCGGACCCAAGTGGGCCGTTGCAGAGAGAACCTCTGCAAGTGAGGAATGAGAGACCCCTGCTTGACTGGCTGGGACTGTGAAGCTCAGATTCAGTCCATGTCGCATTTATTGACCCGTCCCTTGTGCCCAAACACCTGAACAAGAGACGATCTTATCAACGCCACGGGCCATGCAGTAGAGGTGGCAAAATACTATTTAAGAAAATGTCTAGTGTTCCATTGACACGATAAAATAAGAAGAAATAGAATTAAAGTTTAGTAAAATAACTCACCTTCGTCCATAGAAAGTTCTTCCCAGATCGCGACTTTAGTTCCGGCTGGGTCGCTGAGCGCAACGTATGCCAGCTCAGCCCTGACGAGACACAAATCGTGGTCCAGTGCCAGTATCCAGAATGTGACTGCAACAATGTTAAATGATTAGACTTGCCTCAAGCTAAATGATTTATTTTATTTAGACAATATGAACTTTGGGCTTACAGCTTGGCCAAGGCGCCCAAATGTTAATGAACATTTCATGGAAAACACAGTTTGCATAAAAATAAAAATTATAGGTATACAGAAGAGTGATGCAGGCTATGTCAGGCGTGCGTTGAAAACTCTGTCAAGAGTGAAGTGACTGAGAAGAAATAACACCTATACAAGGAAAAAAAGCAAGTACTACATTGGTATTATGGGTTCCAGACAAACAATAAAATCAATAAAATCACATTAGCTTTTATTGATTTAAATATCCATCATAGTCTAGTGATAGAAGATGTTTCGATAAGAGATAATAAACCATGTCAAGCAAGAAAAGGTGCCAAATTGACTATGAAATTGTTCGCTAGATTTACTTTTATTATCAGCTTCTAGTTCATTATTCAGAGTAAATGATAGAGCAAAATTCTCCGAACCAGTTAATTTCAAGATGAAAAATAAAGTAGCAGCCGCGGGGAATCTCAGTAAATTTAAAAAAAACCCTTGTTAAAAATGTTCAGCGTCCTCTCTCATTAAGCAACACGATTTTTGGCTTTAAAAGGTATCGACTAATTACTGTTGCCTAGCATTTTTAATCAACTTTTTGATGGAACAAAGGAAAAATAAGATCCCAAGCAATTTCGTAGAACATTAATTTGGGATCGCTTCATAAACAACTAAGCTGAGTTTAGGGTCATAGCAACATAAAACCGATCGTAAAAACAGCACAAAGTCCGCCCAGAATTAATGACTGAAACATAAAAACTGAGATATTCGATATATTTTAACGTGAAACATTTTATCTGACTGCGGCATTCGATTTTATTTTCAGTAAATTTACAACTTATTCTACAACAAAATGCCATAAGGCTTTTATATCTGCTTAGTTTGGGGCTAGATAGTGTTGTGTGGATTGTCTACATTATTTATTATTATTATTATATTTTAAATACCAGAGGTTTTATGAATACAAAGTATTAATTTAATTGATTTTGTACTTTTAACTCCGTGACCTAAATATCTGGGTATTTAATATCTGGGTGAGAACATCAGCTACAATCTTGTGGGGATGCTTTTGGGTGGTTGGATTTGGATCAGTTGAACTATTTTAGAACGTATATGTATAGTTTAGTAATATGAAATGTATGTTACCTAAAAAGGCCACCTATGCTTTTATGAAAACTGTGCCATAAAAGGCCGTTAGCATCAACACTGCTTTTTACAGTAAATAAATCATGACGCATTTCGGCTAACAGTGAGCCATAACGACTTTTATTTAGGACATTTTTTATATTTTTTGGCTGTAACTATTCAGTATAACATCATTAACGTGACTGTCTAAAGGGGTCCTTATTATTTTTGAATGCTGAACGCAAAACAACCGTGAACATATTTTGACCTATCTCGCTTGCATATTTTGATCCTTTGAACAAGGATTGGTATGGTTTATTATGCAAAAGAAACACAATATTTTTCTCTTACTCACAATATCTTTCATAACCATCGCTATCGTCACTTTAATACCTGCTTGTTTAGTTCGTTTGGCTTGTACCTACCAAGGGCCTAATTCTTGGGCCGATCTCGATCATTTTGCAATTTTATTTTATTACTTCTTTCGAAGATAGAATGGCAGATTTCCTTGAGTAATTCATCAACGACCTCATCGTAGAAGCCTTGACAGCTACGATATACGGAAAACGTAGAAAAAAAGCGGGGTTGTGCAATGCCAAAAATAAAATAATCGCTTAGAAAATCTCGGTCGGCCCGAGAATTAGGCCCCAGGCATAAGACGTAGTATTCCTCTATGCATAAGACACCTGCAGTGTTTCGGCAATTAATAACGAGAAACACCATCCTGGAGTTGTTGGACGAACAGCAAGTTTTGTTCTCACTACAGTTTTAAAGTAGTACGCATTTTAGCCGAAGGAGATCGATCTTTTTCACACCTCAAGCAATAGCCAACTATTAATATGTAAAACAAAATGGTTATTATTACCCCAATTTAAATATATATATTTGCCTGTTCTGTCTCATTTGAAACCGACTACAAATAAAAAAGGAGTTTTTTTTATTCTTGCAATCGCATTACTTCGTAATTTATCAACCGATTAGATTTTTTATTTGAAAGGTTATATAAATGATATCAAAATCGGTTCAGCACGGTTCAAACGTGCGCAACCGGCAACGCAGTGCTTTGCTATAGGCGATGGTTACCACTTAACATCAGGAGGGTCATAATTATGCTTGTTCGTAAAACTTGTTACGAAAGTGACAGGGGGCTAATTTTAGATAAAGTTTATTACAACATTTATGAGTATGAGAGCCTTATCCGTTTTATATTAAGCTTGAGTTAAGACAGATGCAAGTAAATGATGCAATTTAAGTGAACTGTTAAATGTGGGTACGCGTTTTATGCAATACGGTGGTTTATGAGCAATAACGTGAGACATAAAATTGTTAATGTAAAGAAAATGGAAGTCACGACTACCTTTTAATATGAGGTTATAACCTTTATTTTAGTTTACTCAGTCAGTCTATGTTTATGATCTGGTTTCTCATCTCAGTTGGAAGTAGCTCTGCCTTACGCGCCGTAGGACTTGGGTTCGATCCCCATCGAAAATAAACATTTGTGGGGTGAATGCAGATGTTTGTTTTCTGTCAGGGTGTTATATTATATTCTAATAAGGATAGAATTACAAAAAATAATGTATTATAATATCAGCTATATGGTTCTCATTGTACAAGTTTTGCTTAATTTGAGGATAGTGTTGTATAGATTGCAATAAAAATAAAATAAAATTGCCCTTTAAATATATTTATATTGATATATCTAAGTATTATAGTATTAATGTTACATAATTAAACTGTTTATCAAATATCGCATAGAATAGTAACTTGCCGTGTAGTGGAATTGTGTTCAATTCTTTTGATAAAGAGAGTAGAACTTTTTATATGGGTACCAACGTGCCTATATAAAAATTACACGTGTATTGTTATTGTGTTGCCTATAAAAAAACATCTCTAACTGTTACTTACTTGTTTCTCCAGGTCGGTAGTGGTGCCTCGCAGGGCGCACCACCACATCTCTCACCGGGCCCAGGAGTCGAATGACACTGTGACTCCTCGCTGTGCAGTCGTCGTTGCCAACGCAGCCTACCGTCGTGTGGAGGGTACAGTGGGTCGCAGGGGACGATGGAATCTTCAACGGGATAATGCCATAGCCTGTAACAAAAGAGATCGGGTTATAGCAAAATATACATGACGCGTTTAATATTTTACGATTTCCACACAAATTTAATTTTACCATTTAAAGGCGATGAGAGTCTAAATGTAGTACACTGAAATGAATTTTGGCTTTCATATTCGTCTTTATTTCCAGCAAACTTTAAAAAATTGAAGAAAATTGTAGTTTGTTTATGGCATAGCTGCAGAAATACAAATCAGAGCATTTTTTTTGTTTGCTGAAAATAAAAACCAATATGAAAGCCAGCTACACAGTTATTTCAAAACACAATGATGGGATAGAATTCTAAGTATTATAATGTAGGACGCAATTGCTATACTATACATAGATATACTAGTAGCCCCTTAGTGCATAATAGAAGACAATGTTTACTTTTGTCATAAAAAAACTTAAGATTATAAAAGCAGCAGGTGTTGATTATTTAGATTTACTTAGATAATCTGCAAATAAGTTTTGAGGCTTGGAACAGCTGCAGTTTTTTGTAACAATATTGAAAACAATGGTAATTTAGTCCTCAATGTTGTGGAAGTAATTAGAAGCTTCTTTCAAATGAAAACAGCCAGAGAAAAAACCAATAAAAACAAGAAAGGACACTCTCCATTTAAAGCTAACGGAGTGAAGAACCTTCAATACCTACAATAAAAGCTTGGATGCTCTCCAAATGGGAAGATGTCGAAGGAATTCTCGTTGCGTTCGCCAACCACTTAAAAGCCTTTATGGTTTTACTTTACAGCAACCGATACGATTATTATAATTTCAGCCGTTTTAATTATTCACTTGCTATGCTATATGGGAGGCCTACGCCAAGGAGGCGACTACTACTCTAGATTAAATTAGAAATAGAAGTATAATATTAAGTAAATAAGCAATAAAATAAACATATTATATAAGAAATAAGTAGTAAAAATTAAAAAGTGTTAAAAATTTAAGCATGTTTGTTTGTTGTATATAAAAAGTAGTAACAATAAAGGCTCAATTTATTTAGTTTATTTATGCTATATGACATTTTATTAATAGTTAGTACACAAACATAGTCTGTGATTATGTGTGAGTGTATACCTACTAGTAGATAAATAGTTCTATGTAATTTTATCGTGTTAGGGCCTACGCACATCGTTGGCGATGTCGGTCGTTGGCGTACAGCCGAAACGCTGTTAAATATCGCTGTCATATTTGACAGCGTTTCAGCTGATTGCCATCGCCCAGATGTGCGCAGGTTTTTACTAACCTCTATGGATCATGGTCTGAAATAAATATTTATTTATAAACAGTAACTTGTGAGGGACCGGAAAGCTGACATGAATGATTGAATGAATGATGAAACAGTGATGCGTTTGATTTTTTCGCCATTGGCTAAATTTTAACATTTGATTTATTATTACAATCGCCAAAATCCTAAATAAGAAAACTCACTGTTAAATTGTGACGTCAGAGTAATCCTATTCTTTCATTAAATATAACACGCACCCTATAACAAATTTAACACCAATTAATTTTCAAACTGGTGGACACCTACCTATACAATATTTTGGTTATTTAGTGGCATTTAAATATTTCGCATGCTTTAAGTAAAATTACCCCTACCACAAGGACATGAGAGCGAGCAGTGTATAGTCTGATGTGTATCCTTGTGTACACCATCCTTTTATTATAACCCGTATTTTGCAATTGTTTTGAATTGTAACGTACGTTACACAGGATAGTATAGAATCGTGTCGGTCACTTCAAATGCTAGAATCAACCAGACACTATTAAAAGGTAAGAGTTATTATATCGTCTCAAGTGCAAACGGTGGGAATGACTTCTATTATTTTAAGCCGAGTTCCAATGGTTAAATTGTTTTCTCTGCGAGTTATTATTACAACTTTGCCAGTGAAACATCAGAATAGTCTTACTCCGCGTTATTCATAACCATAAACATAACATAATGCCTTCAAGTATGTACATAAAGTGAATAAAAAAAATTGGTAGTTCTAAAATATAGCTGTTCAGCCTAAATAATAGCTGTTTTGTTGTTGTTCTGTTCATACATACAGAAGCCTATATACAGAAAAGAAAGTCGTGTTAGTTTGTAACACTATTTGTAACTCAAGAGCGGCTAAACCAATTTGGCTGAAAATTGATGAGAAGATAGCTTAAAACCGGGACACGGATATAGAATACTTTTAATTCCGAAAAAGTTATGGGAACGGGGTAAGCGAAGCCGCGGGCAGCTGCTTGTTAATTAAATGTATACAAACCACAGAGCATGACAAAAAAAACTATAATAGATACACAAAATGTTTATTCTCGATACACGAACCCACAACACACAGTCTAAAAGTAGTATAGTCTACTAAAAAGTGAAATATGAGGCCAGTCCGTAAAAAATTATAAAACCCTAAATTTAAATTCCAACAGTTTTGCGTAAACGAAACTTGAAACACTAGGATATAATTATGTTTTCAAAAAGCCCATTAATTATTTAAAGGTACAATCTTACATAACAAATTACTCCATTCCTTTTTTACGGCTTCTGAAGTAGTAAAATAACCCAACTTTATTATTTTTTATTCTGTCAGAGAGTTCACTCACTCAGACTAGAGGTATTGTTTCTGTAATTGCCATCTCTTTCTTATGCTTAATGATAAACAGTGACAGAATGAATGAATGAATGAATGAATGAATGAATGATTTATTTATTTTGTGAAACCAGAACTTACACTATTCTTAAACAACTAAAATTCTAATTACTAAATTTCTTCACACACAGGGCGTGTTATTCTTCTTCTTATTATAGAGCAATGCTCTTGTTGGCGTAAAGTATGCATTATTCTACAGGTATTTATTTTAAGGGTAATCTCCTTGATCACCTTATACGATATGACGGCGATTTTCGCTTTTATCTGGCTCATTTATCTTATCCTTGGTCTTCCCCTTCCTCTCTTTCCTTCTACCTTTCCTTCGACGATATTTCTTATAAAGCTGTCATAGAAGATGGCCAATCATCTTTCTACTTCTGTTCTCAACAAATTTTAGGAAAGCGAATTATGTAGTCAATGTTTTTATGCATAACGTTGTTTCTAGAAGTGAAAGTGCTGAGCTCCATTTTATTATTTTTTAATTTATGGTCATAGTAAAAAGATTGCCCGTGTACCAGTAAAGGAAGTATGAAGTAATTTCCAACTTCTCAGAATAGTTGGCAATAATAGCTTTTCAAGCTTCAGGTAGGAATTAACTTGTGTGAAGTTACCGTGGACCGTTGTGGTCGACGCCCGGAACTTCACAACTCAATCACTGCAACAATGTGAAGTTTTCTTTGGAAATGTAAATTGTTGCACGATCCAAACTGAACTGTCAAATGTACACTGTCAAAAAAAATAAGGTTACTTTAAAAGTAAACAGTTGAGGCTGACATAGTCTAGTCTAGAGGCTTATTATTTTGAATGTACATCAAAATTGCCACTGAAAACCAGCGCTGCAAGGCCAACCGTGCCCTTGTAGCTAATGCTGAGTGGTTTAGCTTTTTTGCCCTTAATTACATTTAAGTTGACGCAAAATACATTATTTCTATTTCTAAATTTTATTTCACTGATCACGTTTTTAAGATCAATGATTTTAAAATCAAGAGGATCTGGTGCGAAAAATATAACTAGTTTTTAAGTCGTTTCAAAGTTGCCGTCGTTTTATTACTAGGGAGTAACAGTCGTAAAAAAAAAAAATTGAGAGAGGTTATTAGTTAAATAAAAAAATACTTATATAACTTTACAAACTACGATACAGATGAAACAATTTTAGTTAAATCAAATTGGCATACCACCACGGAGATACCAGATACTACGACGAGTTAGATGTACGTCTACTAGACTGGCCACACAAAATAAAATAACACAGGGTGTATGCTCTAGTCCAGAGAGATAACACTTTTCGTAAATATGTAGTATATTTTGAGAATTGAATATACTCACAGATATGGTAGTGTACGGTGTATGATAAAAACAAGCCAGCAAAATACCAAACTTGCATGGCGGCTTGCCAAATAGATAAGCTGAGTATTTTTGGCCTTCGAACAAATAAAAGACAGCGTCAACACTTTGGGGGAAACCAAAACTATTTTTCATTAGCTAATATTATACAAACTTCAATCAGAATTCGTTACTTCTTTATCAATAGGAAGTAACAGGTAAAAACAAATATAATATCTAGCCACGGTTTTAGTAAATCCTAATAAACTTTTGAATTTGAAAAGTGTCGGTATTATTAGTTTTGGAATAAAAAAAAATGGTATCAAATAAAAGTAAAAAGTATTTTCTCATAATCCAACGCAACTTTATCTTCAAAGCGAGTACTCAAAGAGGTTTATAAAAGTGCATTTTACAAAAACCCTTTATTCAAAGTGAAATCTAACAATGAAAGTCGTTCAGAAAATCATATTTCACGGTGCTACGCCGTAGGTGAATACATGTTCTACGAACGGTGCTATGGAGCTACGAGACTCGCTACGGTATGTTCCGGTTGCGCTCCGTTGCATTTATCGCCTCCTTTGTTACCACACTTCGGTCATGATGTTATACTTTTAGTATAATTTTGAACCATTTTATAACCGACTTCAAACAACTAAAGATTTTTCTTTTATGTTTATTTTATTTAATATTCATCATTTTTTTTTCTGAATAGCATACTTCCAGATTAGTCTCATAGAAATTACATGAAAATCGGTTCAACAGTTTGGCTATGAAGTCGGTTTCTCAAGTTTTAAAACTTATAATTATTATTCATTTCAATGACAACCGTGATCAAGGGAAATTAAATTCTAAATTTTAATAACAATATTTATTGTTCATCAGATACGGAAGCTGTTCACAAAAACCAAAAGCATTTAATTTTGAATAACAAATAATTTAGCTTCCAACCAATAAGAGCTATATCCCATTACATAACTTCCTCCTTTCCATTATTTCTGTAATACTTTAATCATGTTTTGTACATTCAACAGGAAAACAAACGAAATAAAATAAATCTGGGAGTCGAAGGGCAGGGACTCGTTAAAACTCATAAAAGCAACTTTAAGGAAATAAACATGAGTTGTATGCGAAATTTATCTCGTTATTAGAATGTTAAATCTAATATGGAGTTGTGTTATATTAAATACATCACAAAACAGCACAATGTCTATGTCATCAATGGTTTTCTTTGTTCTTCATGCCTCACTTTTCTTTTTCTATCACAATTTATCCCTCAATTTATTTTGTAAGAATTTTAAGCGCACCTCAAAAATACAGATCGGCTTATATAAATCTATATTTATAAAAGAAAGTCGTGTTAGTTACACTATTTATAACTCAAGAACGGCGGAACCGATTTGGCAGAAAATTAGTGGCAACGGGAACGGGGTGTTACGGGAACGGGCGAGCGAAGCCGCGGGCGGCCACTAGTAAAGCTATAAAACCACAGCAAAAAATACTATTAAAACAAATCGAAGCCGTGGTTGGTCGCTAGTGCTATAATGTATTTATTTGAGTTAATAACTCTAGATCTAGAGGAGGATACAGACTATAATTATGCTAGAAAGTGGGTCAGCTCAGCTCCCAACGGGCTACTACTACTTTAATTATGAACTAAAATTCTGTTATAGCACAATAGCTCCGTGGCTGATAAAGCTTGTTAGCCCAATGAAATTAACATTATTATGTACTGAAAACGTGTTGAAACTGTATTCTTTTGTAACAAAAATGACAAAATCAACTACTTTTAAGATTCAATTTTGCATAATATTTTTTGGAAATACAGATTGATACCTTAATGGGTTCCACCAATCAATTTATGCTTTTTATTATTATTCATTATTATTATTCAGCCGTTTTTGTCCCACTGCAGGGCAAAGGCCTCCCTTCCCTCTTTCCACTCTTCGCGACTTAACGCAGAACTTAACTTATGCTTTTTATATGTTACTTAATTTGTTTAGTTAATTTATTACTTGCGTAATAAATTGTCCAAAAAAAATAATAAACACAAACAAAACCAAATTATCAGTAAACATGTTTGGCAAAGCATTCAAAGTCACCGAGGAAAGTGGAAATTAAAATATTAAAAACACAACGCACACCGAAGTTTATTATTGACATCGAGGGACTCAACGACCCTTTTTGTCTATAGTTAAATAATAAGAGGATACAAATTTTGGAAAATGAACTTCTGGTAACAAGTCGCAAACCTATCGCCACTTTTATTGTCATCATTACGCAGGCATATTTTTCTAATAAAAAACCATTGGCGCACATCAAGATTGGAACCCACGACCATAGAAACAGAAGGTGGAGCCGTCCTACCACTATTAGTACTCTCAATCAAACAAATAATCGTACCATTCCAATCTAAATTACACAGTCGAGCAAAACTCCGATTACAAGCAAGGTAACTCCTATTAGATATTCTCCATTATCTTCCCATTGCACCAACCGAAATTAAATTAAATTAAATTTTACAAATTAAATCATGATCCTGTATTGTAATCCTTCACGCCATTTTAACACAAAGTTGCTTAGATTAACTGGAGCATAAGATCGAGAGTCGCGTGCACATGAAGCGTGGCTAAGCCGATTCCTGGCGTCTTGACTTGATTCAGTGCAGCAAAAGATATCGTGCATCGTTTGAAAAGATTGAACCGATCAAAGCACAAAGCAAGAATAGGATAGAAGTTTCTGACTTTTACACAATTCATGCACATTTTTTACATCCACCCTTTAGAACCCACGACCTTAGGATCGGAAGGTGGAGTAACTACCTCTAGGCTACCAGTGCTCTTAATAAATTATAATAATATAATGTATTCTACTTTTGATGTTGGCTGCAATAAAAAATAACTACCATGTTGTGTTAACTTTCTGTTGCGATAAAAATCTACTAGATGGTCAAGCTGCTGCACCGATTTTAATGTTATTTCTTTAAGACGAATCTGTAAAACTTCCAGATAAAAAAAAAATCGTCTCATAAAAACGAAGTGATGCGATAACAAACATTAAACCTCCTCCTTTTTTACTATTAAAAGTAAATAATTTTTATTTTACTTTAGTGTATTTTATTTTTATTATTACTTTATTTTTTGAGTTGGTGTAATTAAAAGCGTATTTACGAGTATGTGTAGAACATGCTACGGTAATTCAATTACCAAGTTCTCAATGATTAGCATTCCGTTTCACCAAGCCCGCGGTGCTATTTATTAAACATTACACCATATCATCATGTTACAAAATACTGACTATTGCTGAGTAATGGCATCCGTTTATGTTAACATGATTTTCGTAATGTACGAGTACGTACCACTTACTACATACTCGTAATATAAAACAAAGTCGCTGGTGCTGTGAGGTTTCTAATGTGATGTCGTAAATAATCATCTCATTTTTTGCTCTTTTCTTCTGTAGTAGGTATGTATATTTCGTAACAGTATTGCACATTTGCACCCGTGCGAAGCCGGGCGGGTCGCTAGTTGACCATAAAAAACTATGACATTGCTTTACCCGTAATACCTACAGATGGAAAACCAAGTAAATTATTAATATTTCTTGTTCAATGTTCTTTTGAATGAAAGACATGGTCAGTAAGTGTAGAGTTAAATAAACCGCGGGTTTCCTCACGATGTTTTCTTTCACCGTTTGAGATTTCTGCTCCGTCAAACATTCTGTATAACCAATTGAAATGAAACACCATTAAGAAATTTGTTTAATTATACAACATTTCATTCTCCATGAGTTGATAATTATCAAAGAAGCATATAACTAATCTTTTGAATGAGCCAAGATAATTTCAATCAGGGAAGGTATCTTGCTCCTTTTGATATGAGACAGGGTTTACAAGAATTTTGGCCTAATACTAACTGAGATAAAGAACAGAATTGAGTAACATGGATTTGTTGTTGAGTGAGAGTTGATCTTTGGTATTTCGAAACGAAAGTCCAAACATTTCAATTTATTATTACATAATTCAAATTTTATTAAACATTAATATAGAAATAGCAATGAAAGAGTATTTTTTTCTGCTATTAGAACGAACCTAGTGGAAAGTTTTCATTTTTAATCATATCAATAAATTATTATAATATCCCTATTATTCATTCCTTTATTATTCCTACCTATCTAGACACCGACTTTCAAATACAGTGATCGTACTTTTATTTCGGATCCTATTCTACAATACCGCCGAAGAAGTATAATTACGGATTTATTTTTTACTCTCAATTCTTTCTTTCTTTTTGATCGTTAACAACCGTACGGAATTCCCATCTCAACTGAAACTACACTTTATTTATGTGCGGATAAGTATGAATTCGGTATAGCAGTCACATATTTAATTCCGGCTATTTCCCCCAGTGTTTGGTGAGTCTAACTTGGTGAGCTTGATTCGAGCACTCGGTTTGTTTAACAGATAAAATTGCCGTTGTTTTGTTGTGCCGCCATTGCTGCAGTTTGTTGGGCTGCATGCGACGAATTCTACGTCCTAAATGACATCCAGTAATGCTCCGGAACGCAATACAAGTGCAGCTGCGAACGCAGCTTAAACTAAATAGTTTTAAAGAAATGTACAAACATTTTCACGAAGAATTTTGGATTTAGGAAAATGTACCGTTTAAAATGCACCTGCTAAAACCGTTTAATATTTATTTAAGTCCTTAAAAAAATTATTTACACAAAGAAACTTACAATTAATCAAATATTTACAAAATGTACAAAATACACAAGAAACAGTTGAGCTATCTGCAGATCGCTACAAACGATCTAGAGATAGCTCAACTGATCTGATAGTCCTTAAAAATAATTTCTTGAAATCCTTAATCTCAAAAGTAGTATGGCGCTTTGTGAAGAGCTCATCCAGGCAAGTATCCAAGCATTGTTGTGTTTCGGTTTGAAGGGTGTGGGTGCCGGTGAAGTTACTGGCACGTGAGGAGAAAGATCTGCATGCCTCAAGTTGATGGTCGCAGAGCAGTGCTTCAAGAAGCACCTGACCTACATGGCATTAACATCAGGTGGGCCATATGCTTGTTCCATCAGCTAGTTGTATAAAAAAACTAAATTTGAAAGGTAGTGAATTTTTACTGTTGGGTATTGTGAATAATCAAAAGTAGAGAATCGCAGTCAAAATACAAACACTTCACTACAAAAATATTTCAGAATGCAGTAATGAAGTCATTGTTTACGGAAGAATGAGTGCTCGAGAGAATGGCATAGCAAATTAAGCATTTGAAGCCTGCACTTGTGGCGTTCCACAAAAAATAACAAACACAAACCTAACAAATTAACAATGGCTGCTTGATAACCCGGGACACTGTATCCCGGTGGCAGCGCGGCTTGGTTTTGACTACTGGCACGATATATACTAACACAAATACACAACATTATAAACAGTGTTAGTAGCCGGGCCGCAAGGCAGAAAGCCTTCGTTCGGTTCAGCATCAAATGTTTTATTTCATAAAAAAGAAACTATGCCAAAACTGCAACTCGATAACGAGAGTGTTTTTTTGTAAAGTCGTTAGAGATAGTGTTGTTTTATACTAAAACGGGTATGCGGAATTGAATCGGTTGAAATACGGTACAATTTTGTTGCAAAATATGCATGTACTGATACCGGTTAAAAATACAAATTGAAATTTTTTTGCTTCGCGGTCTGGTGTATCAATCATCCGATGTTTCGAACATGACGAGCTTTATTGACTACAGAAACACAATCGCCATTGTCGATTGGAAAACCAGCTGAAAATGAATCAATTGTTTTTTTCCGTATCTACGTCGGTGAATAATTTTACATAAAATGTTTGATAAACGTTATTTTAATTATTTTGCATGGTGAGCGGAAGGACGCAACAAACAAAATGAGAATGGCAAAGGGTTTTTCTTTTTTGATCAATGGATTGAATACCATGGATGTAGAAAATTATAAGTAAAAAAAATGTTATATCGATTGTATTGTCAGACTGCTTTTTGTTCAAAGACTCTTTGAAATACTTATTGCTAGTGTATAGTCTCACTGATAATGAAGAAAATAATCTAAAACATTAAAATTCAGAGAGAAAAGACAAGGTGTAAAATCACTGAACTTATTCATGCTGTGTCAGGTTTATCCACTTTTAGTATTGACATTGGACAGAAAAATATTGCTCAGTGCTTACAGGAAGCGTGCCAAGTTCCGAATGCATGGCAAATCTGTCTATGTCCCGGAAAATTGGAACCTTTTCCTCGCAATTTTATTTACTAGACTTGGTAGACAAATTTGTGAACGACGTGCTCAAAAAAGAGCAACTGTTTAATGAACATTGAGCTTCAAAATTGTTGATATCTCGTGAGGCAATTAGTGTTTTTACTGTTAAGAAATATCTTGTGAGTCCAATCCTTTTTGCTGGTTTCAATTATGTGCTATTTACTTTAGCCAAGCATTGTTCACGTGATACCCGGAAAAAGCCTATGCTTATTCCAGGTCATGAGCTATTCCAAGAATCATCCAAATATAAAAAATAAAGCATTTCATCTGCAATTCTCAATGGTACTGCACACAGTATACGAAAACTTTTAAAATGAGCTTATTATTTTTCCTTTGCAAAACAAAATTTCCATGAACACAAAGCAACAATGCACGATATTATTTTGTTGAGTATTTTGCTGAGAAATCTCCCTGAGATTGGCTTTGTTCGGACTCACAAACAAGCAGAGTTATTCAAAGGCGTTCGAACACAGGAAATTATTGAATCGGAATAATAAAAAGTTGTGGAAAGTTGTCGGGTCTTATGAGTTGCACATAATACAAACGGCTTTTTGTGTCCCATGCGGTGATACTTTCAGAAAAATATTAAGCTCGGTGCTCAATCATAATCACCACCTTGTAAATATTCATGCCTGGAAGAGACTTTCCATTATTTTATTTTCAGGAGTATTCCATTCAGATCTTCATTTGGGTATTTCTAACAAATTGTTGTCACTATTCGAGAACCTAATATTCCTTATCAGTCTTTGGTTCTATGATCTTGATAATTCTGATAGTGATGCTGGTGTCCTTGATTCTTTTATGGAATCCCTGTTAGTTTCTTTATTTAGTGATAGTTCGTTCATTAAGTTCATTAGTAGCTTGTAGGAAACGGCAGCAAGCAACCACGTCTTCATAAATGAATTCACCACTAAGCGCGCTCTGTTTATGATACGTTGGTAAACCTCAAATGGAATTCAATACTCTCCATTGCCACTCAAGTTACTCATTTCCAAGTTATTCATTTTCATTAAAAATATCCGTGTTTCGTCTCTGTGGCGTCCCTAGCGAGGCAGTCTATATGTTAATGTGGCTCTCCCCTGGTGTTTGGGAGTCAATCAACTCAGTACTGTGTGATCGGCAACGTAATTTGATCCAATGTTGTGCAAATTAACGCGGCGTATTTATAAAGGTTTGTAGCGAAATGTTTTGACTTCAGAATGTTCTTTTAAATAAATATTGTGAACAATCCACATAACACTATTATAGACCCAAATGAAGCAGAGTTTGTACTATGAGAACCAGATCACTGATATAATACTTGAATATTTTTTTAAATGCATACTTAGAATACAATATAACACTCAGATAGGAAAAAAAAAATCTGCGTTCACCACACAAATATTTGTTCTCAGTGGGAATTGAACACACGACCTACGGTGCAGAAGGCAGAGCTACTACCAACTGGGCTGAGAGGCCAGTCAGAGGACAATGTTAATAGATACTGTAGATTCTAGGTTTGTTGCAAGAAAAAATGGCCAACCCGTGTACATCTTAATTTTTTTTCGTTTAGATAATGTAATAATCATTAATCGCGTAGTATTGCACCTGATGTTGAGTGGGTACATCTACAAAAAGTAATCTTAATACATAGATTTTTATAATGTCCCAAAAGTTAACTGACTGACTGACTGAGCGGGACTTGAACCCGCGACCTTCCCCTTGGTACGGGGCTGCGCTGACCACTGCGCCATCGGATCCTATAATCACACTCGACGAATAACTCTAATAGGGACTGTTCGGTACTAACGCGACCGTGGCTCCATCTACACAACTTAATACATTGAACTGCAAACTCATCCCAGATTCTCTCTAAAATAATTGCTGGCAAAGTTTTACCCGACACTAAAGGATTTTTCGTTGCGTCAGATAAAATACGTAGATTTTACTACGCACCATGAAACCGGAAGCTTTTATCCCACTTCGAGTTTTCCTCCTCCCGACATATAAACACAAGCGTACACAAATTACCTCCATCGCAAACATTTGCCAGAACAACTATAACGTAGCATAACGAGCTCGTCTTCCATTTACGTATGAAGAGCAACGGTGGGGATAGAATGGACGAAAGGTATGGATATCAGTTTAGTGACACTCAAAGTCAAAGATTTTATTGCTTGAAATACATGTTGAAAAGATGTTTTATTACAATGAACCACTAAATCCAATAATGGACTCCAATACTCGCACCAACCAATACCCTGATCCAATACATTATATTTACTACTAAACACCCATATTTTGTTACTCCAAAAAAAATATGGACTATTTCAGCAAAAGCTACTTATTGATAAAAACACCGAACATCGAAGTTTTTTTCTGTGATTTTTTATTTTTACTCAAAATGGGGCCAATTTTATCGACTATACTAGCGGCCGGTCCCGGCTTCGCACGGGTGGACATTAATTTTGTGAACAAATAAATACAGCCTAATGTTATTCAGGGTGAATGTAGCTTTCTAATGGTGAAAGAGTCTTTGAAATCGGTACTGCAGTTTTTGAGTTTGATCATTACAAATACACACAAAAATAAAAAAAATCCTCTAAAAATATTAGTATAAGAACTGATAGAATACCTTGTACACTTTTCATGCATTAGCATCCTACGTTATGCTTCTCCTCGGGAGGTTAGAGCGAGATCTAATTTTTCCATCTGATCAGTTGAGACAGCTGACACCCAGTGCACGGTTCGTTAGCGCCTGCAGGCTGATTCTTTGAGATGGAATTAGCAATCACTTTGTACAGTTAGTGTTGAGTTCAACGGTGCTTATACTCGGTCTGGACAAATACGTCAGCTTTTCCGTGAATGTTTTGGTGCGATGAGCTAGTCAAAAGAACATTATGGCGCTTTTTCTTTGGATTAGGTTTTGCTGCTTTTTGGAGGTCTTATGATCATCAGCAAGAAAATCCACTACTGGACCGGCCTCCCCTTTTTTTAGGAAGCATGGTTCTGAGCTCTCTACCGGCGTCAATATTTCCGGAATGTTTCAATTTAGGAATTTTTCAGACAAGAGCGAACAGGTTATTATGGCTAATCATGCTTCATCTTAGGCTGCATCCTCACTGTCCATCAGGTGTGATAGCAGTCAAATGCTTAGCTATCAATATTAAAAAAAGAAACGATCTTACTTATTACATTTATTGGAAAAAATTTACAGACAGTAATCTAAGTAGCCTATATCCTGCGAGATCAAAATACCTATACTTATCACTTATGAGTGATTATGGCTCAGACTAACTACTCTCTGCTTTAGGTAATCAGTGTTACAGCTCATCTCATCTATCTACTACTATCTACGCAATCATTAATTAGTGCTGATATCTTTGAAGTGGGATTGGCAATCGCTTTGAGCTATTAACGGAGTGATTAACGATGTCCCACGCCGATAATTCTTTGTTAATGATCTGAAGGTAGGGATTGGAATTGTGTTGATTTCCTGAGGAATTTACCTACTTGTTCTTGTGACGGGGTGTACATACGTAACAACAAATTACTCTCTCACTTTAGCAAATATACTTCCATTACAGTGTTCCAAATGTAAAAGTTTAAAAAATTGAGATTTTTTTATTAAAACCTGCAAGGTATAAAACTTTTTAGTGATGGAAATAAATGTTTGTTCTGGATTGATAAGGATAGATGGCACTGTGTGTAATATCCACTAGTATTTATTTGTTAATAAAGCACTGATTGCATTAACCCACCCAACTCTTTAGTACTTTAAGTTTGAACACTTCACAAAAACTAACGCAAAAGGTATTCTGTTTGAGAAGTTATTACAGCTCAGGTTAAAATGAACCAACTATAAGTAAAACTAAGACTAAGTTGCTGCCACTAGGTGTTGCAAAATGAACTGAAATCAAGCCTTCCTTCGTTCTCAAAGACTATCTCAGCTCGAGAGCGCTGCAATAAAACTGTATTGGAGGGACGGCGGAGTTCCGACACTATCGCGACAGAGACGAATGCGACATCACAGTTCTTGTTACTTGCACTAGATCCCTTGTTTTATGGTAGGCTAGTTTTTATTCATGATATAGGATCGTAGACGTGACGTAATTACTGCTGCATTTCTAGAGAAACACTGTCGATGTGCGTGTATGGTTTATTTATAAAGTAATAAAAGCTTAGACCATTTATATCTAAAAAAAAATAGAAAAAAAATTGTCTAAGAATAAGGGTGATTAAAAAAAGGCAAGAACCAAGCCGTAGTTTGAGACTTGGTCACGTAGAACTGGTACCTAGACTGACCTAGCAAACTGACAAGATCAATCAATCCTTGTGATTCAACTGAATGAAGGAATTTTTGAATTTGAGTTGGAGTAAAAAAGGAAGTAATGTCTGGGTATATAATTTTTTCTATTGGTAAATTAGATTTGTATTTGTGTACCTCAGCTTATTTCAGTTGTACTTTTTTCTGTAAAAAGTAAACAATCACTATAATACTCTTGAAAACGACGAAATTTAAAGTCAGTTATGTTAAATTCTGCTAAATTACATATTGCGCGTCCACTAGCTTCAATCAATAAAATTTAACGTTGCAAGGAAAAAATGATACCCAAATCCTAAAAAAATAAACGATAATCAAGTTTCAAACCAAAATAAAGCTATAAAGCTTTTTTAAAGTAATAAAATTTCGGTTGAAGATTCAAAACATGCCAATATATTTTCACCGCAAAGTTCGAACGCCTACGAGCTAAGTTTTGCAGTTGTCGCAAAATGTCTTTATGGCTCCCAAAGATATTATAAATTGATATTTATTCAGATTCTGCCAACATCGCCTGTCACGCCAGACTTTTAGCAAATAATGTAAAAGTACTTGGTTTTAAAAGACGCCTATTTTGTATACAAAGTAAGACTCAAAATTGTTATCCTAGAAATCTATGGGGGCGGCATATCTAAAGTAGTTGAATTCTTTGGGCTTGATGATGATAAAGCTAGATAGCTTAGCTTAGCTTTAAGTTAGAATTTATAACGTTGGTAATCAAAAATACACTATAGCATCCAGCAATTAGGGCTTGAGTAGTCACCAGTTGCCCCTGACGCTATATAAATCATCTCTAATAGATGCAAAGGCCTGTTTACATACATATATCAAAAACATATTTTTAAGAAAATTGAGTCCTTGAAAATACCTACGTACATAGATTGAAGGGCAATCGAACGGTACTGCGTAGATTGTTAACAACTGTTTTGTTTTTTATTCCCAAAACTACAATAATTAAATTCTGCAATGGGAAGGATTTTGAGGTATCAGTCTACGTTACATGTTTTTGTATTTGTATTTTTAAAACGAACACTACTTTAAGTTACTATTACAACCTTATACTACTCTACACCTCCTTGCCAACACAACCCCATCACGAACACAATAACGCTTCGTACATAAGTACATGTTATATTGAGCAGTTTATTTCTATTTGGCAATAGACGGAGTTTCAATAGCGACGTCTGGACGGAATGAGATTTTTACTACGGCAGTAATAACTTTATAGAATCTGGGCCACGCTAGAATAGCCTCATTTCCGGCTTTTGAAGTACTTTACCGGCTTTTTGTACAAAAATGTGTGGAGCTACCACAGTTTGTTTTTTATGCATTTGATTTAAGTTTTGACTAAACAGTTTGCTTATCAAACAAGTACTACACTATTGGTGGACTATTAGTGGTTTTTAATGTATATAGTCATGGGTGTTCTGTGAGCTACTTTAATATATTTGGAGAGTTTGACATTAGGTTAGCCATCTGCTTGTTTAATCATAAAGATCATTGAAACATTTTGCTTCAACTAAATATTGATTTACCCTTATGATAATGCATTCTGTAAAAAGTTTTTTTTTATTATAGAGAGCTCAGCATGAGGCTACTTGCTGGCGCCTGCTGGAAAGTGAGGATGCAATCTACTGGAGCATAATCTACGATGGAGCATAATAAATATTTTGTTTGAAATAAATATTGATTTACCCATATGATAAGGCATTCTGTCAAACTTTGTTATTTTATAACATTTGGCTGCCATCACACTCGATGGTAAGTGAAGATTCAGTCTACTGGAGCATAATCTACCTGCTCAATCTTGTCTGTCAGTTGTTGTTAGAAAATCCTAGATTATAACATTCCGGTAATACTGACGCAGGTAGAGAGTTCCACTCTTCTGATTTTGATGTCAACTATTGCCATTTCTTAAATAATTTGAAACACTGGCAGACTTAACGCTAACGTATTTTCGATAGCATCCCTAGTATCTTTCAGTTAAGATAGAAAGCTTCCGAATCGTATTAGGAGGCGTTTCCACAATTTTATTATTAAAGTAACGGACCACTCCGATATGATGAGTTTTATTGAGTGAGCTTGTGTTGCTGGCTCAATCATAAAATGCTATTCCAAAATTGCTGAAAACAGATGCCCAAATTCTGTACAACTCTAAAGTTCATTCGAACCGTGTTAAGAGAATGCGCTTTTTTAAATAATTGAAATAGCATTAAATCTTTTAAGCTGCTGATGGAATCTGGAATTTTACAGGTCGATGATGATATGTGAATGTTCTATTTTCTATTTTTTTTTATACCGATGAGATATTATACACTTCTAGTCGTATATTCTATTTTGTTTTTCCAGTAAAATAACAACGATGCGTCCTGAATGCTTTGCTTCTCATTGTTACAAGAAAAAAGTAATTTTTATTAGCCAGCTCCTTGTTATTTTTACTATTTTCAAGATGCAACTCGAGAAAAAGCAGCAAGCAAAAAACCTTCGAGGATCAAGTCCGGAGCTAGACAATAAATCTTGGAAGTCTTTTTCGTTTTCAGGAAATACAATCCACTCGTTGAGAGAAATTTAAATATTTTTTTCAGGTGTTTTTACACGAATATTTTATTTTATTTGACACTAGCGGGCGCCCGCGGCTTCACTCGACCCGTTCCCGTTACTTTTTCGCAATAAAAAGTATTTTTTGACCATCTCCTGGTTTTAGGCTACCTCCCTACCAGTTTTTAGCCACATCAATCTAGCCCAGGGGGCTAATTCTCGGGCCGATCTCGATCATTTAAAAATTTTATTTTATTGCTTCTTTTCACAACGCCGCAATTTTTGTACGTTTTCCGTAAATCGTAGCTGTCGAGGCTTTTACGAAGAGGTCGTTTATGAATTACTCAAGGAAATTATCCATTCCCCCTTCGAAAAGAAGCAATAAAATAAAATTTCAAAATGATCGAGATTGGCCCGAGAATTAGCCCCCTGTACGCGTGATGGTGTAACCAAGTGAAATAGGGAATGGAAATAGCTAACACACTTGCGTCAAATAACGATTAGAAAGAAAAGAAAGAAAGAAAGAAACTTATTTATCTATGACGGCACACGGTAGATACGAAAAACACGAACATTTTAGATACAAGAACACATTTACATAATACAAGAAGTGGAGTGATAGAAGAAGAACACAGATACATTGAAATGGTGTCTCTCAGTCCCACGTGAAGACGTCACAAAATGGTATCCAACTCAGCTTGATGTTATGTTTAGTGTAGGCAACACAACGCTGATCTTCCGTTGAAACCGGGTGGGTACGTCACGACATTTTTTTTTTATGAACAATGCATTGTGAACATAAATATATATAACAAATATACAAATATTACAGTCAGAAGTGTACAGTCACAGAGTCATTTTCAAAACTATTGTACTGCGCTATTTCATAAACTTACCAGTGACCATCTGACTGGCAGTGGTTAGCAGTTTCACGTCATTGTCTTCATCCTGCGTCTCCAACCTGACGGTCACGTTGAGTGGGTCGAGTGGACCGTCTCTTCCATGCAAGGTGACCAGCACAGCCGTAGTCTTCCCGGGCACAGCCACCTCGGGAGCTACCACTGAGAAGCCTCTGCAACAAGGAATGACTGGTTTAGTATTCATAAACACATGTTTGTTCATACAGTGGTTTGGTGGATGCAGGGGTATAAAATCGTTTTCCTTGGTAAATAAATATGAGAGATCTTTGCCTACATTAGGAGTAGACTTCTTTAGTTTGATGTTACTTCCTTAGTTTTAGTATTTTCGTTAATTGTGTAATTTTAGATTTTTGTCGTGTATTATCTATGGTAATGATGAATAAATAATATTCCTGTATAGCATTGAAGATTTTGCCCTAATGATGAAAATATAACGTAAGTTATGTGAAAAAATCCAATACGATCTGAAATCAGGTAATAGACTTGCATTCCAGCGGCCGCGGTCGGCGGCAGCAAATGTAAATGGGTATTATTTCCATAAAACACAGATCCTATCCACAGTGAAAAACCAAACAGTAGTAAAACTCAAACATTCTGCTCAAACAGGAGTTCTGTATGCTGTGCGCACGTAGGAAAATACAATAATAGGTACGTGTTCACTCGATTTGTCGCACTGCAGTCGCCTGACCGTTTTCAATATTCGTCGACGATGTATTGTTATTTTACGATATTTGTTGTGCTGTTCGGGGTTTGTTTAGCTGTGGCATCATTTGATTTCCTCTTGGTTTTACTTATTTTTAAGCGCACAATTCATTTTCTCGTAATTATAACAAATGATTTATGTTGACAACAAAACTAATTCTAGTGTTTAAAACTTACTTAATTTTGTTTGAGAAATAAATGCATGCAACTTACCCTGGTGGCTTAATTAAAAAGTTAATACTTAAGTCAGCTAAAAATAAAAATTGGAATAGATATTTAAAAATAAAACTTCTTAAAATTAGTTTCTTCAAAAATAGAATTAAAAATAAAATGAGGTTTCTAACTTAAGTAGTAAGAAATATTTTCGCAGTCATTCAACTTGTAAGCCAAGTTGCTTACAAAAAATAAAACGTAAGAAAATCGAGACAAAATCACATTCTTTGACGAATAGGGATGTTACATCAGAATGTTTCTATTTACAAGGAATGGTCCATAACATCTTGACGAGGGTCTCGTACATCTATCGAAGGCTTTCGGAGCTTTTTATTTTTGCCTTGAACACGGACATTGCATTTGGCTAATCTTTATAGGGTCGGGGATATTCTTGAGCCTGTAGTAGCAATTCTGAACATTTTCTTCTAAAACATTCCGCACTAAAATGATTGGTATTTTTCTAATTTCCTGCTATTCGGTTTTGAAACTGGTTTTAACTGGTTATTTAAAAAATACTACTACTAGTTCAAAATAATGCATGTTCACTGAAGTCATTTTAGAACCTTCCTATTGGTTCTTTCAGTTTCAGACTTATAAATTTTTATTTTCTGATCGGTTGAGAAGGAGCATGACAAAGAATAATTTTGAAACTATTTAAGTATCAACCTCTGTGGTTTGCACACAAAAGCATTTGTTTATTTTATTCTGAACTGAGACATGTGAACTAAAGGAGTTTAAAACTAGAGGAAAGCATTTATATTTTAATGCCTTACTTTAGTTTTAAACTCAGGTACAGCTTAGGTTGAAAAAACAGGTGTTTACCGGGATTTTATATTAGTATATTACCTGTAGTTATTATACCTGTCTATGCACAAAATGAAAATTTGACTGTTGTTGTTTTTCATACTAAAAAACCTAGTAGTAAATGTAGGTGCTCGTGTTTGGGGAACCCATAAAATAATAATATGAATAGCCACCTAACTAACTTGATACTAGGATGGGAAGTGACAAGCCCGGAGATTTTATTTAAGCCATGACTAGCAGACCAGCAAACGGGCTACCTGATGAAAGGTGATCACAGTCACCCACAGACACCAACAACCAAGGTGCCTTAGAAAAGGCAAACCCACTTTATGATGGACAAACCATATCAATGTTTTGAAGGAACACCTTTTAGGGAGTTTATTCCCCCAATTATTGGTGCGTGGTAGAAATGACCAGGAAAAGTCTTTGGTCTTCCAGCCATTCAGAAAATGAGGATGGAATCTGGTTTTCTAGAGTTCCTAGGTATAATTATTTTGTTTAACAGAGTATCTTTATGCACAGATGATGATATGATTTTCATTCATTATAAAAAATATACCAGTAGCATGCGAGTATTAATTAATTCTAAATTTAATTCCATTTGCAGTATTTTCAACACTGTTGCAAACGAAAATAATCCTTAAAACATTGCAAACAAACTCGATATCTGCTTAATGGGTAGAAACCGCAAAAACAGAGTGTTACTGTGTGTATGTAATATTGGAACGAATTGAAATAACAAAAGCTACACAAAATAAATGGACATTTGCCAACGCCCGTCGACTCAATCGATACGAAACGTTTGAGAAAAGATCGAGTTGGGATGCCGTAATTCCACAAAAAGATTATTTTGACAGAGTATCAGGAATTTAAGTTTTTAGTTACGTTAAAAAAAAGCATTTCCAAGCAAAGCAAACAAGCTTTATAGTCAGTGGCTGGCCTCTCAGCTTAGTTTGCTCACCGCTATCTTCTGCGCCGTAGATCGTGGGTTCGATTTCCACCGAGAAAAAATATTTTTGAGGTGAACGCAGATGTTTGTTCTCTGTCTGGGTGTTATATTGTATTCTAAGTCTGTATTTCCAAAAAAAAATATGTTTATGTGTATTATATCATCTCTCCGGTTCCCATAGTACAAGCTCTGCTTAATTTGGGGCTAGATAGTGTTGTGTGGATTGTCCGCAATATTTATTTTATTTATATTTAGTTTCAAATGAAATGGAATGTATTTATATTCGCTTTCTTTTTGTATTCTAAGTCTGTATTTCCAAAAAAAAATTATATTTATGTGCATTATATAATCTCTCTGGTTCCCATTAGTAAAAGCTCTGCTTAATTTGGGGCTAGATAGTGTTGTGTGGATTGTCCGCAATATTTATTTTATTTATATTTAGTTTCAAATGAAGTGGAATGTAGGTATTTATTCGCTTTCTTTTTATAGCATCTACGAGTAGATATAATTTATTTACAGGAAAAGAAACTTGCCCAGAACCTCAGCCATCCTTCAAAAGTTGTCAGACAATGAACTGCAAACCTAAGAAACCTATCTAAAATCTGAACGTAGAGAATCTTGTCGTAGATCACTAGATTTTTCAGCGATTCGATATAGGCCAGGCATATCGAATCAATGCTGAATAGCTCTTTAATGATGCCTTCTCGAACAAGATAGAAGTTTTATTCTGTTCGGAACGATTTTAGTTCAAACTAAGCCGCGTATAAATCTAGGTTCTAAAGCGATGTTTCGATCAGAGCCAAGTAGGTCGGGTAGCTTGATTTATTTTCATTTGAGAGGAAAATGGCCAGGGTAAAAGATGAATTTGTACGTTTATAGTTCACAAAACGTTTCACAAGACTCGTCCTTTGCTTTCGAATATTTTTTATAGTAGGTAAGTATATTTACAAGTTCATGGGGTGATTATTTTCAATAGCAAAGCCTTAGATTTCAAAACCTGAAATTGGGTTAAGACTTGAGAAGAAGAAAAAATTGTAAACAGAAATTCAAATCATAGAACTTCTTCAGCAGTTATATTAATAAATACCCACCTTACCCTTTTCCATGGCAGTAAAGTATATCGAAATATCAACAGTACTAAGCCCATTTATCCGTTAATACCTAAGATATCGAATTCAGGGTACGGTATTTTGATATTTTTTACCCGGAGTAAAGTGGTGAAGCGTGACTCCATTGTAACGATACTTGGCATCCAGATACGAACTTAGGGCTTTTCTAAAGGGGTGCTATACTAAATTGTATGTATTTGTTCAAGTAATTTTCTTTGGTGAAACGATTGCAACCGATTGGTGAACGATTGTAAGGATGTGCTCTATTTTGGACGTGGTCGAAGACATCTTCAATGGAATTTATGTAAGTACCATCTGGGAGGTTTAATCTACCATAGCTGGGACTAAAATAGGCTTGCGATTGGTCGTGTACGGTGGAATTTACCAAATCTTTAGCGACTTCAAACAGATTTTGAGTAAGTGCTAGACATATTATATCAAAGGGGTGATGTTTAAGATGCCTAAGAATTAAATGTCGTGAGCATTTTTCATCAGGCTTTTTTTGGTTTTATCAGTCTATTCATATATTGCACCATGCCACCTTTCTCTTTTTTTTATTTTGCCCAAATTCTTCTTCCTATGGCTAATCCTGTAGCCACGAGACGCTTGACACGGGTTCAATCCAAATAAATATTCCCAATGGCTTACATCCGATCGCTCCGGAATTCAAATTCGTAATTACGGATTTTCCAATAAATTGTACTTTCAGTTTGTTGATGCTTTAACTGTGATCATTCTTGATGAGTATATTAAATTTAGTGGAATCTCACGTGACTTCGTTTGCGTGAAGTTATTTTCACATAAACATTTTGGCAACCTTTTTAAAATTTAAATAAAAAAAATACATTTTTACGTCCCTCAAAGATTGCTTACCAACATGTCTAAACCAAAACGAACTAAATACTGATTTTAGAAAATTTACAACTCAAGTCAAAAATATAGCTTTATACTCGTATTATTATGAGCGCCAAATTCCATATTACCTGACTATTTGAGTATAGAAAATATATTTTCTGTTATGTAGCTAGTTTTAAAAGTTAGAAAATACAGATTAAAAAGTTCTAACCACAATCCCTATTAAATACATATAGCTATTAGTAAAATAGTGTCTTTCCTTAATATTCTGACTTGACCCACTGTCGTAAAAAAGGAAAAAGTTCACAAGCACTATCACCTAAACTTCTAAAAGAGCTTCATTTCACACAAAAGTTCTCGTTCAACCAATCTTCACGACACTTTTTTGTGAAATCATTAAGGTCGGGCGTCGCTTTAGATTTTTCTCGGCTGAATACTGGCCCACGGCTCATTACGCTGTGTTGAATTATTCATAAACCTCCTCGGCGTAGTGTTGTTATGTTAATTAGAATAGCCGGAAATCGCGGTAGCCGGTTATTTGTTTTTTTTATACAACTAGCTGAAGTAACATACTTATGGCCCCCTGATGTTAAGTGGTAACCATCGCCTGTAACAAAGCATTGCCTCGTAACCTACCTGATGTAGTTTTTGTGAGAATAGACCTTGAGTCGTCTAAATATCCAAAGTTTGCATATATCAAAATAATTGAGCAAATTGTTAAACATTATCAAAGAACAGATAGACGGAAGGACTTATTGAAGACCGTTGCTCACCAGAAGAGCAAGATAAAATAAAATCAGTACCGATTTTGTTTGAAATATCCGGCTTTTTTGCCTTTAACCGGGCGTCTGACAACTCTATCTATAGAACCCAGTGACCTGAAGATGCTCCGGGTCTTCTGATTGAGCGCTATTGACGAGAATGGTGTTATTTTCATGTAAATAAAGAAGAAAGGATGCATTAAAAATTTAAATAAAACATGAATTGATTAGCTGTTCAACGGGTAACAGTTATATAACTCTGCAACAGCTGAGTTATTTAACAGGAGAGGTAAACTTTGGAAATAATATACAATACACCAGTTCTGGAATTCAATGAAACAAGACACAAACATGTGTTGTACATGTACACGTATGGCTATTGGCAATGTCGACGCTTATTGATACGCTGGGGACTGAATTAGTGGAACTGGATATGTCTGTAGCATAGTCGAAACGGCGATATGATATTATGGATATGACTATAAATGACAGTGGCCTTAGTTGGTGGCTGCTAGGACAAATTATTGCGTTCGGTACGATGAACTATGTTTATCCTTTTTAGAGTGACTTATAATTTAATGCGACATGAGCGAATGAGGCTGAAAGATAGACGATGAATAAAGAATTTGGTCTATTGGTAGTTTACCAACTACTAATTTTTATTGAACCAAGTGTGGTGAAAGGATTATCAGGTGCTCCTTTCGTGCGCTTGGCACACATGTTTTCAAATTTTTAAGGTTTTACGAAATGATTCGTTTTCTCAAGATGTTTTCCTTTACCAATTGAGAGCACCGGTTTATTCCACCAACATTTTTCAACCAAGATTTCAACCCACGACCTAAGGATTGGAGGGCGGAGTCGTTACCAGTTACCAGTGCTTATCTACTAGTAATAGGAATCTTTGCCTTGACTTACTAACTGCCTGACATAGCAGGCATAGCAGCCAAAGCCGTTGCCCGTAAATACTTGTTCCAGTCTCTTCTAAATACTCTAGGTCTTTGTAGTGAAAGAGACGGTTTCCACAATCTCCCGTGCTCACTGAGGCTTTGTTCCTCACTCACCCGAACATTCAATGGAGTGATTGTACCCGCCATACTTGTTAATTACTTCATACTTTAGAAAATTCAAATTAATCCTAATTTATTCATGTTAAAGTTTGTGTGGATTTTTGTTACTCAATCACGACGTAACTTTGGTATAAGTTCAAAGCCTGAAATAACACGAAAGCAACTAATTAAAACAAAACCTTTCAAGAAAATTCGCAAGAAAAAGTAAATGTTTATTTAGGGAATTAGCTAAGTTGAAAATTTACGAAAAATGTGAAGGTCACGCAAAACTTTGGAAATTATGCATATTTAATTTTATATATCAATAAAGTATATAAAATTGCAATACAATTACAAAAACAAATCAGAGGCCTTACGAACTAAAACAAGAAGCGACGGCTTTATATGATTTCCAATGAAGGAATAAAATCTAAGTTTGCATAACAAACGAAACAAGTTTTATATGAATATGTTAAAAAATAATTTATCTTCCTATTGAATAACAACAAGAAGCCTTCAATAACAAATCAAATCAAACCCGAAAAGCCCTAACAAAGTATGCAAATACTTTCCCATATTCATAGGGAGTGGAATATTTATTCGGCACGGAAAGTTTACAAGGTTTTCCAAAACCCCTGACAGCGCCCTTTCCCAAAGTTGAAACTTTCGTCAATTACACAGATGACTCTCGGAAACGGATCGAGTTTTGGAGCCGAAGTGACGTCAAGTAGTAAATTTTATTACGAAGTGTAAAGATGATTAATGGAATCTCGCGTGTTACAAGAGAAATGGCGACAAACAAAATTTATGGGATGATTCAGAACTTTTTTGACGAGGTTATACTAGTCATGCATTATGGTCGGTAAAGTCGGATTTTTAGGGTTCCGTAGCCAAATGGCAAAAACGGAACCCTTATAGATTCGTCATGTCTGTCTGTCTGTCTGTCCGTCCGTATGTCACAGCCATTTTTCTCCGAAACCGTAAGAGCTAGACTGATGAAACTTGGCGAGTAGATGTATTCTGTGAACCGCATTAAGATTTTTACACAAAAATAGAAAAAAAAACTATTAATTTTGGGGGTCCCCATACTTGAAACTGAAACTCAACATTTTTTTTTTCATCGAACCCATACGTGTGGGGTATCTATGAATAGGTCTTCAAAAATGATGGTGAGGTTTCTCATATCGTTTTTTTCTAAACTGAATAGTTTGCGCGAGAGACACTTCCAAAGTGGAAAAAAGTTGGTCCCCCTCCCTCTAACTTCTAAAATAAGAGAATGATAAATCTAAAAAAAATATATGATGTACATTACTATGTAAACTTCCAACGATATTTGGTTTAAACGATATCTAATAAGCAGTTTTTTTTTAATACGTCATTGATCGTAAACCGCAATGCACCTTTCGACGAACTATTAGAACTTCTATATTATATTACTTACTGCTACGGAACCCTTCATGGGCGAGTCCGACTCGCACTTGGCCGCTTTTTAAGGTTGATTTTTAGTGTCAAATATGTGTTAAGTGCACGAAAGGAACCTTTTGGTTCGAATGAATCAGTGACACAATAAGAAAAAGCATTTTCACTGAACATGATAAAAAAAGAACATTCTTTAAAGCTATTTAAGAACGATTTTTATATCTACATCATTGCCAGTCAAAAGAAGTCCATTGCGAGGCTTACCCATTGGACTTTGAAAAAATATATATTATGATCATTCTCTATTCACTGCAATTTTCACAATGACATCGGTCCATCAAAACTAAATAAAACGAATGTTTTTATACATCTAGCTGATGGAACAAGCACACGGGTCATCTGACCTGACTTTTACATCTTACATTTTTTTCAACACACGTATTGAAAAAGTACAATACAAAAATGTCGATAGGCATAGAAAATTTACAATGGAATTCCTAACATGCTCTAAAAACTATATTTAAACCAAGCTGATGAATATTACAAACCACTCTAGATCTAAGCCGAACAATAACCCACTTGGGAGTGTAATCTAAGTCTCGGATTTCCACTTTTAATTTAAATCGAGTTTCAGTTGAAGCCAATTTGAAGATGATTAAGAACTTCAATTAATATTAAAATTATTTACTTTCAAATAGGTTTAATTTCTCTTATCTCGTCATAGATTAATTTTGTTGTGATTTCATTTCATTTAATTAAACTTACTACTCACTTAATTAATGAATTTTGGTTCAGTTTGTACATTTTGATAATTTACAATTTGACTATAAATGAAATGGGGAATGAATGGAAAGAGGAATTTATAGGTTTGACATTAATTTTTCTGAATCAAAGTAAAAGTGCCAGTTCCACACAACCACTATTTAGATAAGGCCTTTGGATATGACTTAGTTATGAATAGTTTTAAATAAATCTAGGTCATGGACTTCAAACAAACTGTTCACAAGGCCATAGAAGTAATTATCTACAAAGCTGCTACGGTGTGCTACGTTTGAGCTGCGACTGTGCTACGACTGTGCTACGGCTGTGCTACGGCTGTGCTACGGCTGTGCTATGGCTGTGCTACTCAGTATACTACGTGTATCTACGGAGCCTGGCATAAAAAAATTCACTATATTCTGCGATAAAATAAAAGCATAACTCAAGATTTTTGAAAAGCGAACTAGCTCTATTGTCAAATTTCTTTATATAATTTATCTTATTTACCTGTGATAATAAAGTATAAAGACCGAATATCTATCTAATTTCTTTCTCGATTAACCCCAAGTCGTTTGGCTTCCCAAAATTACTGTTGAAGCATCATCAGTGACCCAATTATCTTGCGACAGCCTTCTATTTGCCATTATTTTCCTTTTCGTACACAATTGTCACAGTCAGCTTTCCTTGAAGGACGTCGCTAATGACAACGGGAGTTCTTTTTAGCTGTCATCTTATTATGATCCTGTCATGGATTATGAATGATCAGAGCCTGTTCAATGAGTGTCATGTTTCTACAGTAAATTGTTTTGTGAAGAGAGGTACAAAACGAAAGTGATGAGGGGCGGACAAGTGCACAAATTGGTATTGCTGGAATAAAGTAAAGGTATTATGTTTTTCTATATAACCATCAATTACAAGATATTTTTGACAGGCTTCGCAGCTCCGTTATTAGGCTCTCTTACCTACGCTATAGGTACGGGGTTCGGTTTCTTCCCAATAATTAGCTTGATGCTCGTATTTTGAGCTTTGCGTAAGATTGTTAAAACGTTATATTAAAAAAAAACCTCTGTTGAAAGCTTTTTCTTGGGGTTCTATCGTAACTAGATTTTGTGTAATTTTAAGAAAGTTTCTGGCTGTTAATATGCTACAGAAAGTAGCTAGTTAATGTAGAAATTAATCAAAAAATAGAAAAAAAGAAAGCATTTTCTTCTTTTAAGCTACGTAAAAGTGCATGCTCAACGGCTTTTGAAATTAATGAAAGCTACAAAAGTAAATATCCTCAATTTCAAATATTGAATACTCATAAAGCTCTACAGTTTCCATCATTATAAAATGGCCGTGTAATTTATTGAACAAGTGCTCCTGGTTAACTCAGTTCAATTAATAAAAACATTGCAAAACGGCCACGTTTGCAATTATTTACGCAAAAATTTGCAATTATTTTTGTATTGAAAATGGGATGTTGTTACGTGAACGTTATTAATTTGCTTTTGTTGTTTCATGTTTGGCAATTAGTATTGTTTTATTGTGTTAAATTTTTTTTCACAGTAGCTTTCACTTGGTTTATTGACAATTATCATGAAAGGAATGATTATAGGAAAAACAAAAGAAATGGCTTTGAATTTGTCAAGACAGTATAACTTAATTAATTGAAAACAGTCATGTAACAAATATAAGCAAAAAAAAAGAGATTGGCTTTGACTTTGAAAAGACAGTAGGCTTATAGCTACGAGTTTGAAAACATTTATGTATCAAATATTAACAAAACAAAAATTGGCTTGAATTTTGTCAAGACAGTAAATATTATAGTTTCTATAGCTAGTTTTTTTACAAAAACCAAGTAACAAATCAGCAAAAGAAAAAATCTTATATTTAAATTGTAGTTATTGCCTGAAATAATAAGGGTAATATCGTAAACAGAAAATAATAAATCCACAAACAATCTGCTAATAGCTCAATGCAAAACTTATTGGAATATTGTCTCTTTTAGACGACTTGCTACTTGCAAATCGTAGTAAAAAAAAATAATGTTCAAACTTTACTACTCATAATTAATTATTCTACTGCTCACTTGGGTCTCATCTCATCAGCAATCTCTTTCTTACGGTAAATTATAAAGCAGAGACGTGTCTATTAAACTATTAAAGTGAGAAAAGTTCTCGGTAGCAAGAACTTGGCGTGATGACACAGTTTTAGAAGTTGCGGTTTATGAGATAGTCATTTTCCAAGAGATAAAAAACTATGAGGTTTTTATGGAAAAAGTTTAATAACTGACTAAACTTCTAATCAAGTGCTTACACTCTTACATACATGACTTGTTATTATTTTAACTCAAATATTCTTTTATGGCTTCGCTCACATGGCTTCCAGATATGAAGTACCTCTTTATATCCGAAGGCTCTATGTATCGTAAGTAACTACGGGTTAAAAGCGACGGCAGTTTAGTACCAAAATTTTTCAATATAATAATATTTTACACACATAAAAGATGATTAGATTTTACATGGTTTAAACTTTTGGGATATTTTAAAACTCAGCTGGGATTTATAAAATGTTTGCAGGGCAAAGATTTCTCTCTTTTTTTTCCACACTCCTTGATATTTGGCTACAGTAGGCCAGTTATCATTTAAATAAAACGAAAATGTACCCGATTGTTTTGAAGAAAAACGCCTTTCTTCAATGCCATAAACGGCCGACTTGTCTATTGACTGACTTGACTAGACACAATTTATTTATGTGATATGATCCTCGATTGACAAAATTGATTGAATGAACAGATGCTATTAATAAGAAGAAAACTATTCCTTGTTTTGAATAATAGTACATTATTGCAAAGGCAGCGAAATAGGCAATTGCAGGTCGAGTATGAGTTTGAAGGCCGAGCCGCAGGCGAGGACTTCAATGATACGAGACAGGCAATTGCCATTTCGGTCGAGGCATATAATTATAGTGCTTTTCTTAAAAAAATGCAAGGAAATAAAAAAGAGACTTTTACATAATACATTTATTTTTTATTAACCAAATAACAACGAACTCCGCTTTACCGCCAATTTTTTTTTTTATGTTACAGTTTGTGCCGAAAGGTAAACGCATCTGTGGCTATACAGCCACGAGAACGCAATGTGTACGATAGATGAAAGAGTTCTAAATTCAAACACCACACCGTTTCATACAACATTGCCGGAGCGAGAACGCGCCGGGAAGTGATTTTGGTATTTCAGTCTACGTAAATATGGTACTTCGCGTGTTCTATATTCAAAAGTAATGACAATATTTCCGCGCATGTTTAAGAAATTTTTTTTATTTTTCACAATTTCTCTTTGATGCAGTTGAATACATAACTGTTTTCTTTGGTAGAAAATAAAGAATAACCCAGTCTTGTTAGCGTGCGGTATTTACGTCCCGTATAGCAATGGCGCTTGACACGTTTTACGTTTTTACTATTTCACTTTCGCCCCTCAGAGCTCCGGAGTCGAGTACTGCGAAATGTAAGGTCAGGAGACCCTTCATGCTTTTAATTTGAATGTCGTGGAAAGTGAGATTTTGTGGAGCCATGCAATTAATGGGAGCATAAACAGAGCAATGGTATAATGAGTGCATTCGTTCCAGAGTATATACCTGAGTGACTTAGAACACCCTCTTTTTGCTTAAAACATGCAAAAATAGAGACAAAAACTCTTGTTTTTTATTCTGGGATAATAAGTTTGTCGTCTAAATTAAACACCTGCCTCCTACCAAAATGAGTCGAAAGTCTAAATTGAGATGCAGAGTTTCTAGGCTCGAAATACCCGATAAATTTAAATTCTAATAACTCTGTGTAAGTGATATGTCCTACAGTGATATGTGCCTTGCGGACATCTAACCATTCTACGGTGGCGATCAGTGATACGCCGTCAAATATTGTCAAATATCATAATTATATTTGACAGAGAGAGACGTAGCGTGTGGCAGCAATATAGCTAAAGGTAAAGTACTGTGTCTGGGGAGAAATAAATGAATTTTCTTTGTTGTTTTACTTACGTATTGCATTTCCCAGCTGTAACGAGTGCTATTTGCAGCGCCAGCAGCGCTGTCCTCAGGGCCATGGTGATGGCCAGGTCACTACTTAGCCATTAGCGTTGAAGCTTCAATCTGAAACAACATTAAAAACTGTAAATTATATAAAAAATTGGCCATAAAGTATCCAGATAAATAGCAATTATTTTATATTGTAAAATAAAAAGGGTGATATAATAAATACTAAAATAATAAAAATCGTTTATTTCGGACCACATAAAATCCATAGCACACAGTTATAAAACACATTAAAATTGTAGTTTAAGTTGTGGGAGCCTCTTTAAGGCGCATTTAAAATCCTTTCACCACACTTGGTTCGAAAGAATGAGTGACACGATATGAAAAAGATAAAAAAAATTTCAAAGAATAAATAAAAAAGTTAATTTAAAAACTAAATACCCATGTAAACATTAAATAAAGCTTTAGGAATATTTTAGTGTCGCAGCTAAGACGAACAATACATGCACATTTGCTCATACCTACTAGTTTGATAGGTATAGTGACTTGAAACCGTTCAATTTCCTTATTCCCGCAGAGGGACTATACGTGCTTGTGGGCTTTGAATGCTTTATGAGCTTCCTCTTAGATAAACTTCCTTATTCAACCCTGCTAGCTAAAAGCCATAGCCGAAATATAAAGGGCACGTTCTGCTAAGTAAGCCTTTACGAGCTATTGTTTTCTAAAAAAACTTTCCGTCATAGCGATGATCGCAGTATTGTGGATATGTGACAGTGTTCGTTTTCAACATAATCTAAGGTCTTGAAAAATGGGCTTGATATGATATGATATTATTGAGCTCTCACTAGAATCAATCTTTCCTCATAGTACTTCAAGGGTACAATAAGAAAAAATATTACACCTAGGTATTTCTGTGGGAGCTACACTTTTCAGAAAAATGTGCAGTTGGTCGTAACATCATGTTGTTTATTTAAGGCAATCAGCTGCAACGCTGTCAAATATCGCTGTCATATTTGACAGAGTTTCAGCTGATTGCCATCGCAATCGCCTAGATGTGCACAAGCCTTCATAAACTCACTTGTCACGAATAGGTAATTTGAGTTTCATGAATGACTCGCGCACAAGCTGCGGGCTACACACCTTCAGTTTTATCTGTGCGATTTAACTGTGCAGTCGAACTGTACAGTTAAATCGTTAGGTGTGTAGAACAAACAGTTGAGCTGTACAGTTTTAACTGAATCTAATCAAAATATGAATAGATAAATCTGTACAGATAGAACTGTTCAGTTAAAACTGAGAGTGTGTAGTCGAAACTGCGCAGTTTTGTCAGTTTTGTCACAGCGAGCGTGAAGTGAACGATACGTGTTCACTTCACGCTCGCTGTGACAAAACTGACAAAACTGACAAAACCTTGCTATCTGCCTTTGCAAAAACTCATCGACCATAGCTCAACGCGAATGGCTGGAAGAGTTTATACTACTTTACCAATCGGAGCCTTCGTTATGGAAAATCAAGAGCAAGGATTATCATAATAGAGTAATAAAAGATTCAGCTTATGAAAAGCTTATTTTAAAACTACGCGAAATAGATTCTACGATCTACGATCGCTAAAGCGTCGTCTATGGAGGCCATGATGATAAAAACTGAAAGATCGTATATTTTTACTTGAACTTGTGTGGGCTGTAGGGACGTACGATCTAACTGTATAGTTAAACTGCACAAATTTATCGCACAGATAAAACTGAAGGTGTGTAGCCCGCTTTACGGTGGCGAAAAGTAAAACATTGTCAAATATGACATTGATATGTGACAGCGTTTCACTGAAGCCACTAGAACGCTTAGATTTATTGTTTATGGCTTAAATGAGGGAAAATGTATGTTACGTTATTCCAGGAAAATTGTTGTAACTGTCCAAAGTAGGATTATCACTAAAAGGGAAAACCATAAAATATTTCCCTCCATCGTTAAAATCATAGAATATAACGAGCTTTTCTTTATTCTCCAAGGTTTATCGCCTCCGTCCTTACAATTCACTGACCTCACATTATTTCGTACGAGAACCAAAACGTGAGGTGAGTACCGAACGTAATCATAGGTGAAGCCATTATTCAGCTAGTTCAAACCATGCAAAAGCCAAATAAATAAGCTGGTTTAACAAACGCAAAAGAGTAATGAAAAATATGGCACATCACGGAATTTATTCCCCATTTTAGTAGAGCTCTTTGTGAGGGGCTCGTCCGGGGATGTTCTACCACCATGCCTATTTCTGCCGTGAAGCATCATTGCTGTGTTTTGGTTTGACGGGTGACTGCCGGTGAAATTACTGATACGTGAGGCTAAACATTATAAGCCTCGAGTTGATGGACTCAGAGCAATGCATCGTAGTGCACGTTCATGACGTGCGTGACCTACGAGACAATGCTTTATAGGCAATGGTGGTCGTTTAATATTAGGTTAAGAATGTTCTGGATAAGAATGTTCTACCAGAAAGTTATATATAAAAAAATGGTGGTTCTTATGCGATAAGAATATTTTGTAATTAACAGCTTTTCTCTATGCGGTAAAGAAATAGCGCTCCACAGTCCAGCTGTAGTTCCCACGCATCCCAGACAATCCTAATTATATTATAAATGTGAATGTTTGGATGGATGAATGTTTGTAACTCAATAACGCAAAAACGGATCTGGATGAAATTTGGCTTTACGTGAACCGTGTTTTTATCCCATCCTGTTGTTTTTCTTTCTTTCTTTCTTTCTTTCTACAGGGGATGGAGGAAAAGAACATACTTTTTAATATCGGGTAACACCGTAGGGCTTAGCTAGAATAAAAAAAATGGTTGTCTGTAAAGCCGGTTTACTGACGATAGTTGAACGTGACAACGTCATAACTAATAATTCTCTCGACTCGGACTCCCTTACCCGGGCTCGGGCTCGGGCTCGACGGAACGACGGAACGGCGGAACGATGGTTGCGACGCATGAGTCATGTTTTTTCGTTCGTGCAGCCGGCTCCATCGATTTATAAGACGTTATCTCGTCAATAAACCATCCTTTTTGGAGTAGACCCCGACTGAACTAGCTGCCTTCAACGCAACGTGACACAACGTTGTAGAAATGCGTTGTCATACATAAAATATAGGTGGAAGCAATTTGCGGCAGTAGGCAGGTGCTCTAAGTCATTTGCGGATAGTAGTAAATACTTGTGGTACGTAAGCCGTTTGTGAGACATAGTGAGGAATAAGGTTTACGGTCCTTTTAGGCCATAAAATTTGATGTTTGAAATATATATTAGTGGAATGTTCCACTGATGAATAATTCAAAGGCAAACTCTACAAGTAACCTATAGATTCAAGACTTGCTAGTCCAAATTATAGGTATTTGTAAAAACAGACGTTGGCAACGAGTTTCACTCTTTTCAGACTATTTTTATATAATAGGAACAAAAACTTCTTGTAAAATTTAATTTAAACTTCAAGCACTATAAAAATAGGACAAAGAAAAACTTAAAGTGTGTTAGGTGTAAATGACCGGGAATGTAGTAAAGTACCGTAATTAAGGGGAAGCGGGGAGGGAACGGATGAACAATTACCGAGGAACAGATTAACCGAAATACCCGCTCTCATTAATGTAAAGGCTAATTAACAATTTCGATTCCCCGAATTTATAACTTTAAAATGTAATTGATAAAATACAGCTTTTGAAATTACCTTTTGTGATTTATTGTAACGCATTTATATTCCATTGATTGCGAAGTTGTTGTTTTTTTTAATACGCATATATTTTTTAAACTAGTTGATGGAGCGAACTGGCACATGTGATGTAAAGTGGTAACCATCGTCTATAACAAAGCATTGCCTCGTAGGTCACTTTCCTGCGTCCATCAACTTGAACAATCAACTCACGTGCCAGTAGCTTCAGCAGCACCCACACTCTTCAAACCAAAATATAGCAATGCTGCTTCACGGCAGAAATAGGCATAGGTAGGTATTATGGTGGTTAGCTCGAAGAACCGACAACCGTTGGGGAATAAAGGTTCTCGAACGGCGACCACGAACTCGGCGGCGTAAGACGAAGCGTAGGGCGCCCACCCACCAGATGGACCGACGACATTGTTAAGATCGCGGGAAGTCGATGGATGGAAAGGGCTCAGAACCGTTCTTCCTGGAAATGTGTAGGGGAGGCCTATGTCCAGCAGTGGACTTCTTCAGGCTGATGATGATGATGATGATGATTTATGGTGGTAGTTTTTCCCCAGACGAGCCCTACACAAAGACCTCTACTACTACTAAAACTACTACTACTAGCTACTGCTAAAACTATTCGAGTAAGAGATTTGCGCAATAAGAGCTGAACATCGAGCGCTAATATTAATTGTCCATACACTGAAACGATTGTTCGACTCAATGGTAGAGGATGCAATCATACCTAATTCCCTTGATGGTTACGGCTTAGTCGATTTCAAATTGCACTGTGTTTATTGTCATGGTACTCAATACTTAGCGAATACTCAATATTACGAATATTCATTATTCGCTAGTTTGTCAGAGTTTGTGTTAGGTACTACGTTTATTTTATGACCCTCAGCCATACTTATAAACGCAATTTAAATTAAATCATTGCTTAAAGATAGCTCCGTCCCTGTTTGTCATTAGCCAGTGGTAAGAGATGACAATAGTTTAAGCACTGTTTATCTTTTGACATATTTTTATAAGTAAGGTCACCTATTCATGCTTATTATCGTAAGCCAGCGGCCACCCGCGACTTGCTCACTCTTGTCGATTCTCGATTCATTCTAAATTAAGATAACTTGAAAAAGTTATAAAGAACAGACCATCAGCTGGCACTAACAGGAACCCTCACTTATACATTACGAAAAAAAACGATTTGAAACCGTATTAGATTGTGTACATACACAGAAATAAATGATTTTATTAACCATACACCCAAAGAGATCTTATGTCATAAATCTAGACTTAGCCTAAATGTTTCATTCTTCTTTTCATCGTGTCACTGGTTCTTTTAAACCAGTGCGGTGAAAGGATTTTAGGTGCGCCTTGGAACTTTTTGGGGCCTTTCATGCACTCGAAACATGTTTTCGAGTTTTTAGATTCTACGTCATGCCGCTTTCCTCGCGATGTCATTTAACCAATGTTCCTTTAAAATATGCATAAACAACATTGCACTAAATAGCGTAGATTCCTTAACTCTCTCTTCTGAGCTAGATTTTTGTAAAAGGAATTCGAGTGCACACTAGAGAAATTGAACGTAAACCTACTCCGCCCTCACAAAGGATCTGACCCTTTAGTAGAGGGCCCTTATGTAAACCCTAGTATACAGAGGTGCTAAACATTTGGGGGTGAACCTCTTGACTCTGTAAAGATTGGAGCACATTCACGTAAACAAGGCCGAGCGGAGTTGAAACATGATCATGGTTTATTTTGCGCTTAATCTTATTTTACTATCCTTACACACTGAAACAATAGTTTTTTTTATCTTTATTATTTGAGACTAGTTTTGTAGGTTGCATTCAGTGCAAATAATGTAAGCGTTTATTTGTTTGATTGTTGTTTGTTCAACACTCTATAGTCTTCCATTTTGTTCCACTGTAAAGAAGTAGGTACGTGTATTAAGTTTCTTTAAAAATACTGAACTGCTCAACAAGTTCTGCATAGCGATGTTCTTTGGAAGTCAGCGACATGACATGTTACAATAAACATAAAAAAATTAAAAATTGCCTCGTTACAAATCTAGAACATAAACTAAATTTAATTTAAAATAATAAGGGAACAAAGGATTTAAATTCAGCTATTGAACTGTATGACAGATCTTAATTCCTTCTATGCAACTGGTTACAAAACTCGGTTACGTCCAAGCACTAACGGGATAAATGTAGGTACGTCCAGGGGCTCAATTCTAGACCAGTGACTTTTTTGTCACGGTAGATATGTATCACAAGACATGTCAGTTTCTTTAGTGAATTTGACAGTTCTTATGATATATATCTAACGTGACAAAAAAGTCACTGGTCTAGAATTGAGCCCTAGCGCTGTCTTTATATTTAACTCTATTAGTTAGTTCAGTACAATTCATAGCTCGTGCGTAACGACCTTGGTCGCCTCTTACCACATCCATAGAAGGTATTTATTCTATACCGAGACCATGATGAGCATTCGTTTGTATTTACGTAGAGCAAAATAAAACCATCAACGTCTCTTAGGACTCATAGCACCAGTTTTCTTTATAACTCATTCACACAAGCTGCGTGCCGCCCTAATCCTTTGAATTAGGGGTCTACAGCTGCGCAGAATAGGTAAAAACATAAATAGTGGAGCCCTTTACACTTACAAAAGTGCCCTTCAGGCTAACGACGATAGAGGGCAACGTATCGTAATGAAAAACTTGTGTGTGTGGTTTGTGAAATATTTTACACGTTTTTACGTGACCCTTTCTTTATTAATGTAGAAAGAACTATTATAACTGTTTTAAAAAATGTCCAACACATCACATAAGTTGCTTAAAAAAATATATGGGTACGGTACGGATAATTGTCGAACGGAATGTAGGTATTGAATAAATTGAAGATAAACAAAATTACTTTCCTTTGTCCCACTCTTCAAAAGTGTTTATCTATAGTGGTATAAATAGTGAAAATGGTTAGTAATGTTGAATAGATGCTTACCTATGGAACGGGACAGTATTATTTTTGATTCACTCACAAAATTACTTAGATTTGCAAAATTTCTTGCCAAATTTTTCATTTACCAATTTAAGATTTCCTAACCGCTAAGCGAGACATAAAAAATGCTTTTGCCATCCCGCGTAGGACGCGCCGCAATTTATGTCGTAACTTTTTGCGTCACTTTTATTAATTAGGTAGAGCAAGTCTTCAGTCCTTTCTTACACAGATTCAGTAAACTGCTTTTACACTTTTGAATTTTAACAGAGTAAAGACAAATTTTGAATTAGGTTTATAAGAACGGTTACTCGATTTTTGCTATAGATAGATAGATAGATACATAACTCTTTATTGATTACTATGACACATATTGGAATACAGTATCTAACTTAAAAAATTAAATATCACAGTAAAACAATGGGTGGCCTTATCGCTAACAGTGATCTCTACCAGGAAACCTTGAGGCTCTACAAAAGCAAAGCCTGAGCACTGATTGATATGATAATATTGTATATAAAATTTATAAAAACTTACATACAAAATCTAAATTGTTTAGAAAAGCTATGAATATCAAAAACCTTACTTGAGGGTTCTTGTCGTATTTACAACAAGAACCCTCGACATAAATATTTTCTCATATTTTACTACGGTAATACCAACATCCTCCCTTATCCCACGGGAATAAAACTGGCATAATTTCGGTACCTATACCCTACTCGTCAGCCAGCGCTTGCTTTACGTCATTGAATAGTACATTGTTACCTGAGTGTTGAAAGTCACGTTTTTTGAGTCCCGAGACGGGTTTGGCGCCAGAGCGTAGCGAGGGCGCCAATGGAGCTTGAGGGACTTAAAAGACTTTCATCCGAGGTAAACACTGTGCTTTTCATTACGAATACAAGGAAAGTAAAAATATAAACATAAAAGAAAAATTAGTCAAAATGAAGATTGAATTGCCGCCTTCCCGGTTTTTTTTTTCTTTTTCTCTGGCGGGCCTTCGGTTACGGCTCGCCAGCATTATTCAGCCATTATTTTCATTTTCATAATTTAAAAAAATGGTAAATTGTTTGCTCAAATTTATGTTATTTTGAATAAATAGTTGAAGCTATATATTAATCAAGTAATTTAGAAGATATATTATTTATTTAATACTATCTTTATGTTATGAAAATTTAAATTTTACATTGCGCTTTATTTAAACTTTTTAAACTTCTTACCGTTGTAATGGGTTTCCAACCTACTTGCTGAATAAAAAGTTGGAATTTGGTTCAACGACCTCCTTGCAGTTAGAAAGACTTTAGAAAGTTGGAACATGGTTGAATAAAATAGAACTTTTTTTTTTATAATTTGACAGCTGTCAGTAGAAAGCGATTCTCCCTAGGGCTGAAAGTTTTACTTTCTATTAGGCCCCTCAGGCAACTTCAGACCTATTTTCAGAGTATGAGTAATGAAAACAATTTTACCATTATAAAGTCTCCCATAAACCAATCATCATTCATTCATTATCATCGTTCATGATCATGAAGGTTGTGGATAAGGAGAAAAAACGTTTACCCCGAAATTTGATAGAAGCCAGCCCTGTGAACGTGATGATGATGATTTATTTAGTTTCATCATCATCAGCATCCGCAGCCCAACTTAAGATGCCGGTGGAGGGCGAATTTTCATACTGTTCAGGAACCTAGATAAATACTATACAAATACAATAATTACAATAATATAGTGAAAATCTGCTTAATTAGTAATCATTTTGGTATGAAGTTTGGGTGAAAATTCGTCCTCCGCGGGCCTCTTACCCCACTGCTGGGCATAGGCCTCTCTGCTTTTGCCACTCACCACGATCTTGGGCTACCCTCATCTATCTACGGCCCACGACGCTGACAATGTCGTCAACTCATCGTGCTAATTGTTAACCAGTTTTGGGAATAGGACATCCCTATTCGGATCAAGCAAGAAGTTACATCTCTAGTGGAGAAAAAGAAGCGAAAGAAGGAGAAGATGGCGTCGATATGCGTATTGTTTGTGATTTATTTAAGTAAAACAGAATTGTAGCTACACAATTGCATCAGGCGAGCGTGAATGGAACTGCTGGAAGGGGAAGACCTAGGCGCATGTATCTCGATCAGATCGAAGACGTTTTAGAGAAAGGCCAGGTTAAGAGTACCCTAAACCGACGAGCATGTATGAAGAATGTTATGAGAGTAAATGAAGCGAAAGAGGTGTGTCAGGATCGTAGCAAGTGGAAATCCGTGATCTCTGCCTACCCCCATGGGGATAAGGCGTGATTTTATGTATGTATGTAGAATTGTAGCTATATTCTATGTAGAGTGTTCGTCTTATCATAATAGGTGGATGGATTTTTTAGTTTACTACAGATGAATTTAAAAATAAAGCTCTGTTGAAAATAAATGAACCAGCTGTCCTCTTTATCTAGCATCAGAGGGTGCTTGAGTTAATGGGTCTACTCGGAGTTAAAAATGGAAGCCAGTTTGTTGACTGATGTGGTTTCTTAGCAAAGGTCAAGGACAATGTTGTTTTAAGCTGATGACCATTAATTTAGCTGAAATATTTCAGTATTCAGTATATTTATTGCCCTATTATGTCTGTAAATTTAACAGTGGTATCTTAGAACTGGTTTTTGAATCAATACATAATTTACCCTGTAAGGGTGTTGCAATACTGTAGAAGCGGGCCGATATGATTATGATCACGCAGATTGTAAGCGGGTTTAGTATAAAATGATAAAAGAGTTATTTATAATTAACGTTATTCTTTTACATACTTTTGATACTTTTTTCTTAAGTAACTTGAAAGAAAGTTTATATTAGAGACCAAAAAAAATCTAATACTTGCGATTTATTGGAATTCGTGAAACATTTGAAATTTAGAACACTATCAGGGTACCTCTCACACTTTGTTTCATACCTGCTTTGGGGAAGATCCCAAGTATAATTTTAAAACAGGTATAAAAAGTCTGAATACATATTAAATAACATTCGGACTAAAAAGTAGCTTGCAACTGGACCCAAGGTAGCCATTTTGGTAATAGCGAAACGCTGTTACAACTCTCTAATGAGTGTTTATTTTAGATGGAGACGACGTGCTTGATTGCATTGTTTGTAGCTTTAGGTATTACTAAACTAAATTTTAGGTTTTAAGTAAGGTACCAAGATCCACGACGTTGGAAAACAAATAAAAATAATTTGTCTGAAATTTTAATAATTTGAATTTAATAGTTTGACTGGCTTCTTAGCCCAGTTGGTGCACCGTAGGTCATGGGTTCGATCCCCACTGAGAACAAATATTTGTGTGGTGAACACAGATGTTTGTTCTCTGTCTGGGTGTTGTATTGTATTCTAAGTATGTATTTACAAAAAAAAAGTATAACTATTATATCAGCTATCTGGTTCCCATAGTACAAGCTCTGCTTAGTTTGGGGCTAGATAGTGTTGTTTGAATTGTCTTAAATATTTATTTATTTATAGTGGAGCTCAAATAGAGTTAGGCAGGACACAGTGGTTTAAAAAAACCAATAACAACTGCGAATTGCAGAGGTGAAAACTGCTGTTACGTTTACGTTAGGTACGGTTACTTTCTACTAAAACTTGCGTATAACTGTTATTCCTACGTAGAATCTCATCAAAAACCCAAGTTACGTAGGGTTAAACACAAACGACTTCCTGAGACCCGTAACTTTTAAAAGTTTTTCACTCGAACAAAGTCCCTGGAGTGTCCACGAAAACTCACAACACGACGTGCGAATGTTGTGTAGCGCAACACAACTTCGAAGCTCCTTTGGTTTAGTTTACTTAGTAGGTAAGTAGTTGAAGCTCTAATGTTTTCTGTGCAATAAGTAGTTTTGCCCATTGGCAGTTAGGTAATTTGGTGGAAACACCAGTAATTGATGACAGGTGTGTTATATTTTTCGGGTGTGGATGCCGGTGAAATTGCTGGCACGTGAGGCTGAACATATGTAGGTAAGCCTCAAGTTGATGGACGCAGGGAAGTGCAACTAAGGGCACGGTCTCTGAAAATACATTTTCAGCCGTTATAATATGCCAGTCTTCGCTTTATTAGTTCTACCATGAAATTAATAGGATAAAAATTTGGACAGTTCTATGAAGTATAATAGTCCCATTAAACAAATGGAAGAACTCTTGATTGTGAGAAAGACCAAACAACCAAGTTTTGATGATAGTAAACAAAGCACTTAGACATTTTATATTTAGGCCGCACATGCCGTAATCGCTCTCATCCCAGCTTACGGCAACCGCGAGGTCGTTTGCAGAGAATTTTACACCCAGAGTGTGAGAAATAAGCTTTACATTTCCGAGATACAGTCGCCGTTATCATGACGTTGATAAAAACACTGGCGAGGTAAGCCTTGCGTACACACAAAAGCTGTCAAATAGGACAGCGTTTCACTGATCGCCACCACAGAACGCTTAGATGTACGCCATACTGTAAAGAGCAAATAAGATCTTACACAAAATATGCACTAAACCGATTCATCTCTTTTATCATTCTGCCTGTATGCCCCTTCTCCTTAGTATACGCCATTCTTTTTTTTTTTTATGTCATAGCTGGCAGACGAGCAGACGGGCCACCTGATGGAAAGTAGTCACCGTCGCCCATAGACACCTGCAACACCAGAGGTGGTGCTGATGCGCTGCCGGCCTTTCAAGAAGTGATACACCCGCCTTTTGAAGTACCCCATGTTGAAGCTCCGAGGGAAAACCGCAGAAGGCAGTTCATTCTCTTCGATCCTGTGACAATCTCCGCCATTGCTTCCAAACTTCTATTTGACCAAAGGGTGGGTGGCCAGCCCCGTGGTCGCTGTACGTCTCTTAATTCGTGGATAAAAAAATGTTCGTTAACGTTGAGAGTCGCGTTTATTGCCGTTATTTACGTTCAAAGATTTTTAGAAAATAATGGCTTAAGAGCACCGTGTAGGTGTACTCGTTTGAAAGTGGTGCTTATCCTCACAACAGACGTGGTGTCAGTAAAAATATACAGCGGCTTGGTTGGCATCTGTTATAAAAAGTATATACCCTTATGACTGGCCTCTCTGCTCAGTAGGTAGTAGCTCTTCCTTCTCCGCCGTAGATCATGGCTCTATCATTCGTCATCTCAGTGCTAACTCTTTCCTGATCATGTCATCTTTGACACAGTCCAACACAGTACAGTATTACACAACAAAAACACAGTACAGGGTTCGATCCCTACCGAGAACAATTATTTGTGTGGGGTGACACAGATGTTTGTTCTCTGTTTGGGTGTTAAACTGTATAATATAAAAGTATTAGTCGGTTCCCAAAATTCAGCTCTGGTTAATTTAGGGCTAGATAGTGTTGATTGTCTATAATATTTGTTTATTATTTATTTAAGAGCCTATATGAGGTGAAACCGAAAATGTTAAGTAGCATTTTTTAGACCAGGGTACAGCGCAGGCTTAAATGTTACAGAAAAATAAATATTTACAGATCATTGTCGCAGTTACTAAAACGTTGAAGTATAGGTGATGCTACCTGCATATTTTTCAGTAGTTTACTACCTACAGTGTTCCACGTTAAAAGCTTTAAACTTCTTCAGCATTAAATATCAAAATAATGACTTGGGTCTTCGTTCACACGAACATGCAAGTTCTTTTATCAAGTCTTTGCCTTAAAGTCACTAAGCACAGGCACTCAGTATTTTATTGCTCCTTACTTGGAAACGGAACTATAAATCTATTGTTACTAATAATTTATACAAGCTCAGTTGGAGGTATAATAGGTGGAGCAGTTTATGTAAAGTTTTGCTTGTCATTTCATGAATCATAAAGCAACAGTTCATGTAATGACAACCAAACCTACAGTTTAAGCATCAGAAAGCAGATTTTTTTTTCGAAAAATTATTTTGCGTTTATTGTCATGTGAACTTAGTCTCTGCAGCTTCTATCAGGCTTTTAAACTACTTGTATTTTCGATGCAAGTGGTAAAGTTTTGCGCCGTGACACGTCCGTATTACCACAACAGCACAGTCTCTAGTGTGCTAGCCTAGTTTTTTGACTCAAAGCTCCCTGCGTCGTGTGTGAAAAAAATATCTTAAATCTTGTCCGTCATGACCTTACAAGTAAAACAGAGACGTGGCATCATTTTAAACTGAATTCAAATGTCCGTTATGACCTTTACAGTTGAAGCAGAGATATGTCATCGTTTTTAACCGACTTCAATTAAAAAAGAGGAGGTTCTAAATTTGGCTGTATTTTTTAATGTTTTTTATCGTTTAACTTCACCATTTATGAACGGATATGACTTTAAATTTTATCAAAATCAAAGTTTTAAAAACTAATAACCCGTTTATTATTATATTTAATTAAACAACTGAAACTCACATTAAAAATCCAGTACCGAAGTATTATCTAACAAAATACCTAAGTAGTTCGAGAACAAAATACTTTTACTTACAAAAAGCTTAGCCCTATTATACCCCTTTAGCACACGAGTGAGCCTTCAAAGTCAGGCCAAGCTACAATCTGTCTCCCTACTGAAATTTTGCAGTAACCGCATCGGAAGTCGTCTCGCTAGATACCCGGAGAAATTTACGACCTGATAAAACATAGCCGGTCCACCGAGACCCCTGGAGATAGGTCATATTGTTCGTAAGAACTCACAGAGCGCTAACAATGGGGGGTGAGGAAGGTCTGCTGTAAATGGTCAATGTGTAAAACTTGTCTGCCAAATGGATTACCTCGATTAAGTATGAGCGACCCTTATTTTGACGCATGATTGTGTCCAAGCTTGGCTTGACGGGTTGGTGTTCTATAAAGTTGGATAAAACGTTATTGTATTTTACTTGACACTGTTTTGGTGGTGTTTTCACCAGGAGGATCCATATTCATATTCATTTATTCATTGTTTCATGGTCTTAGGGGGTAATTACGTCCAGAACATGAGCCCCGCTGTGGCATTACAATGGCTTTACAGTTAACTACAATTAAGAAAACCTAACCTAAAGGTAAACCTAGTTAACACAATGATATTCTTCATTATTAAACTTATATTATCGATGATCTAATAAACTTGCACGGCTTGGAAATGCTTATGTAAGTATATAAGGTTTAGTTTTATTATTCGTCTTCCATGAATTCTTTGATGCTGCAATAACATTTATTAATCCTATCAGCACACGTCTTTTTTATTGTCACCCATAAGCACAATACAAAGTCTCAAGATTTTAAGACATCTCTGGATGGTCGTGAGGATAATGATTCCTCCGATTTCGGAAATTCCCTTACGGAAAATCACTTCCTACTTTATTTTCTAATATCCTGCTACAGCTTATCATGCCATTTCCGAGCCCATTAGCAATCGTGAATTCTATGAACGGTCCCTTGTGATCCCTAAATTCCGCCCCAGATACAAAAATGATAAAAAATGTTGGACTATTGATACGAGGTCAGTCATTAATTTTGGCAGGAAAAAATGGTCTACAGGGCTACGTCAAGCGGGTGCGCATAAATTTTTCAGAGGGGCCATTTAGTCGGTAGGGTTTTGCATATCTGAATGTTTCCAATTACAGAAAGGGCTGCTTTGTTTCCGGGTCAAGTAATACGAGTCATGTCTATTGTGAATAACATAATACCCGTTTCTATTTACTGAGTTTCAGCAATATTCTGTGTTTTTTGTGTGTTTTCTCCAGTACTTATTTAATAAACTTTGCCCAAGCTACAATACAAAAATCGTCATCCAATGGTTGGCGCTGTAGTTTTCTGCCTGTTCTTTTAGGTTTGGTCGCGTGGAACTAGCACCTAGACACCACCAAAAACGTTTCAAATTGGTTCTTGTGATATTATTACTGAATAAGGAAGTTTTGAATTTACTTGAATTACTTGAATTAGATCTAGATCAGTTGAGCTATCTCTAGATCGTTTGCAACGGTCTGCAGGTAGCTCAACTGTTTCTTGTGTATTATGTACATTTTATAAATGATTGCTTAATTGTAAGAATCCTTGAACGAATTATTTTTTTTGAATTATTTGAATCTTTAGCCTGAATAAGTCAAACATTAAACCCCAAATTTTGAAAGAAAATACGCAATATTGATGTAATGTACTCATCAGACCCTGATGCTGATATCTACAGGAAGCGATGGACGGCTATAGAAAAGTATGTTTATTTCCTTGAATACCATCATTTAATTTTATTATATCGATAAGAATTTCCTAAATTTATTCAGACAGTTTTCAAACGCTCAGCTTCTGTGACTTGCACATAAATGTTGCGGTTTAATACTCGTAGTACCACGGGCTTATACCCTGGAGCTATTCGTGACAGTAACAGTGCTATATTATTCAAAACACGCACAAATAATAATTTCGTAATATTACTTACTGTCCAAAAAAAACGATGAACTATCATAGCTATTATTTATCAGATTCAAGCATGGAATCACATAAATGTTAATGCCAGTAGATTGAAGTTTTCAATTCAAATGATGATCTTGTAGAACATGCCTAACTTGCTCGATCGGAAGCTCGGCCAAGCATGCTATTCCACAAGCGTCTCGCACATGAATACGGGACGCTTCTATTGACAAGGTGTCTACAACTGCCAGATTGCTTTTCCCCATATAGTGACAGTCACGTGCTACCTTTCCTGTATAATATTGTCAACAGTAAAGGCCTGCGCACATCTAGGCGATAGCGATGGCGATTAGCTGAAATGCTGTCAAATATGACAGTGATATTTTCTTAAACCTGTCAAGCGTTAAGTAAACCATTAGGGCCTTATTAATAATCCTGGCGTAGCGTTGGACTAGTTAATCCGTGTTTTGTCTCTTGCATTGACATACAATTGTCAACTCGAACAAATGTGACAAAACACGGATTAACTAGTCCAACGCTACGCCAGGATTATTAATAAGGCCCTAGGGTGTTATTAATAATCCTGGCGCAACGCTGGAGTAGTTAAGTCGTGTTTTGTCACTTGCATGTCACTTGCATGACAATTGCATGTCAATGCAAGAGACAAAACACGGATTAACTAGTCCAACGCTACGCCAGGATTATTAATAACACCCCTTAGGTAGAACTTTATACCAACTCCACAGATCAATATTTAATTACCATTGGCCCTCAGCTTAACATAGTTTAGCAAATTGAATAAAACATTCGCAAGCCTAAGAAAGTTCACCAATTTGCAGTTAGAGTGGAAGACCTAATTCACCACGTAACTTAATAAAAGAGCTAGCCGGATCGATCTCAATTCGAACTAGTAAGAATAACAGAACTTTCCAAATTTTCCTGACGCCCGAACTCCGTAGGTGAACTAACCGAAAGTGGCGTAACCGTCAACACTTGTAATTTAATTTAGAACATCGGAGATTCGACATTAACTTCGAGACACAGAGAAAAAGCAACGCCAGAAGCATAAACTTCTACAACAGATCCGACGTTTTCTTCAACAAAAACATGTGTTAAATGCACACAGTTCAATTCAATACATCTATTGATTAACAATAATTAATGAATCGTATTTGAAATTAATCTCAAAACAAAAAAGTTATAATTCAATGAAAAGTCAGCGAATACAGAAAAAAAAAATAAGGAGAAAAAAGTAATATTAAATAAAAAGTATGAGAATAATACAGTAAAATATTAAAAATAAAGAGCCTCTTTGAGGCGCATGTAAATCCTTTCACCACAAAAGTTCAAAGAACTAGGGGCACGACGAGGAGAACACTCTCTTTTTCTTTCTTTCTCTAATTAATTAAGTAACAGTACAGCGTTTCTAAGGCTCCTTTTGAAAGAGATGGTCTGGGAAAGTTCTACCACCGCATGCAGTAATTTTTACTGCGACACTTTGCTTATTATCGAAATAACCAAAGATATAAAACAGAACTCTGTTTTCAAGTTGATATTAGTTTTATTTACTGTTGTGGTCGATGTGAATCCACATAAAAGTTACCCAAGTATCAAACTAAGTCAATTTGAGGAGCAAATACCATTTGTCTGGGTAGGCAACGCGGACTAATGCAATGTACTGGCCTTTCAAACATGGTTCCAGAATTCTGATTTCTGGCAGAACTGAACAAACGACTGTTTGCGGTGTTGCAAGGTTTGCTTTGATAGGTATGTGTAACAAAGTGATGTATGCCGACTACTGAAATAATGTCTCTAATGTACAACTCTCATGAAATTATGATCTTGAGAAAAAACTTCTAGAAATGTTATCTAGTCCACTAGTTATTCTAGTAGTTTACCTAGAGTGGTAAAACTTTTTCATTTAATTAAAGGTAGTTTTCAAAGTATGGTGTCTTGTTTGATAGAATGAATAATTAAATAACTAAATAAATAATAATAAATATTGTGGAAAATCCACACGACACTATCAGGCCCCAAACTAAGCAGAGCTTGTATTTAAGGGAACCAGAAAGCTGATGTGGTACTTAAATACTTTTTTTGTAAATATAAACTTAGAATACAAAACACTCAGACAGAGAACAAATATCTATGTTTACCACGCAAATATTTTTTCTCGGTGGGGATCGAACCCACGACCTACAGCGCAGGAGGCAGAGCTACTACCAACTGACCTGAGAGGCAAGTCACTTTAATGAAGTAATTAGTTAGCTTCGTTCAATTCTAATTTTGTTTTGATTCGTTTCAGATTTGATTTGATGCCGTTAATTCTCCATTCACAAGCTTTTCAACACAAAAGACAATTTAAGTTCAAAACGACAAACCCTTTAGATAAAAGCAGAGATTTACCACCTCGTAGGTAATAAGAGCTTTAGAGAATGCGATAGCGGATGCTAATATTACTTATCGGAGGCATGTTTACGACCACTCACCTGCGATGTAACGTAAGAGATAGAGTAGTACTAGGTATGTTGGTGGGTGTATCGATATTGATGATACTTTGTAACTTTAACTACAAGCTAAGAAAACACCAGAATAAATATAAATACAATCCTCACAACAATATCCTCTTTGCTTTTAACATGTTTGTTTTTGGCTTTGTACGTGTCCTCTATTCCTGTTTTTTTCCTGAGTTTTATATTGTGTGCAATAAAGAATTAAGAATATCCAGTCCCAAACTAAGTATATCTTGTACTATGGGAACCCGATAGCTGATATAGTATACCTACATTGTTTTTGTAAATACGAGTACATACTTACCACTTACCATCAGGTGGGCCGTAAGCCCGTTTGTCTATCATTTTAATATACAAATGAAACTCCATTTGGAATATAATGCTCTTTGTAAAAACAAATAAGATTGGTATTATTCGCTATTATTTGAAAGACCAGAACACACTTGTTAGATTTTCAATAACTTTACAGTTCAATTTACAAATGCCAAGTTTTACATTATTCAATCTTCTCTTATTATCTGAACTCAAGACAATGAATGTAGCCACACTCGAAACTTTTTCTTCTCTTATCTGAATTCAAGACAACTAATACACCCATGCTCGAAACTATTTTCTCTAAATATTAATTTCTTGTAATACCCCGATCAAAGATTTCTGTAAATATTAAGTTATCGAGATACCCCTTACACAACTCTAGAAACCACCCCTTCGGATGCGTTCCTAACGCGATTAGTCCTATTACCAGGAGTCACTCGCTTTGTTGCTTGCAAATGCTTTCTATACTGATTTGTCCTATTACTTACCGTTCATTAGGTATTTAAGGCATCTATAAATAAATATGTTTTCAAACGAAAAATGTGTTTTTTAATTCAAGGAATATGCTTTGGCCAACCGTCGTATAGTAAAGTCGGCAAAGCTTTTAGTGTGGGGGTAGATAACCGTTTTTTTTAGCTACATTTTTCCTCATTTTCCACGGTTTTCTGTTTAGTGAATTGGTTTTGCGTAAGTGTTTATTTTTCAACAATAATTATTTAAAGTGTTTTATCAACCACGCAAACATTAATCTTCCACACCCCAAATTAACTTGAATACCTCAGCGGGAATCCCCGGCATCTTTCCTAACGGGAGTAATCCATTAACAGAATGGTTTCTCTTATCAACTCATAAATCCAGTCGCTATCAGCCACGTCAGAGGTATAACGTATCAATGGCTTTGTTTTCGATTGGATACGGATTTGGAGGGTATGTTTGTACAAACGTTCCAATTACACACACAATTTGAACGGAAATTGTCAATCTCAAATCACTTTGGATTATGAGGTTGAGTTACAAGATTATCATTAGGACAAGAAATTGTAGAATCTTTTTTTTTTTTATAATAGATAGCTAAGCATTTGGTTGCTGCACACCTGATGGAAAGTGAGGATGCAGCCTAAGATCCATCTTAGGCTGCATCCTCACTTTCCATCAGGCAAAACCAGGCTAAGCATGCTCCAGCATGCTTAGCCATAATCCCCCTGTTCACTCTTCATATTTTATATTCCTTGCCTTAGATTACACTCTAATTGTACTTAGTAGACAGGCATATTGGTTGGGAACCTCGTTACGGAGTAAGAAAAAAGTCCCTTTTCGTAGCAGTTACGAATGTCTACCGTTTTGCAGCTCTTGGCTCTTTATGTCTCTTGTATGCATGTAAAGCGTGGATAGCTTCTAAATTGCTAAGCGCCTGCAAATAAATATTTTTTATTTCTTTCTTCCCTTTCTAAGAGTACCTGATGCATCTATTGCAGATAATTTTGAAATCATTGTCAAGCGGCCCTTTTTCACTTAAGACTATTAGGTGAGTGCTTGTGATCTTTACAGTTTAGTTGGCTTAATCCAACAGAAAAACATGGTCAACGTGTGTGTAATCGTTTTAAGGCAGGCAGGGTTACATACCTCTATTCCTTTCCCCCATCTTACACCCCACAGATCTAGTAAGTAAATATGTGATCTTTATAGTTTAGTAGGCCTAATAAACAGGAAAAGAATAGTCGATACGTGGTGTAATCGTTCTAAGGCAGGCAGGGTTACATACTTCTAATTCCTTTCCCCCATCTTACACCCCACAGATCTAGTAAGTAAATAAAACGATTGAAAGAGCAGTAACTGTACACGAGTGTGTACTCTGGCGAACCGGAGAATGGAGCATGCTGGTATACCTATTCATGAAGGTCTACCCTCTGACATTAATTCACTAATTAACATTTTGGCTCAAACACAATGCAAACGGGATTTCCTTACAACTGCCGGTTTTAGATGATAATATTGTTATTAGACGCGATCTTTGTATGGTATTATTTTGATGTAGGCTCTGTTTACATACACAGAAGATTATTATTATAAAGTTATACATTTTTAAAATTAAATTAAATTAAATGTTTTTTATTTCAGACATATATCCATACTTTGTTAGTAATAAAGTAACTTAAACTAATTTTTGAGCTATTCTTAATTCTTTATTGCACAAAGTTTAGAACCTAGGAAAAAGACAGAAATAGAGGGCATGTGCAAAGGACTATGTTCTCTTCCGTTCGGTACTTTACCTACTACTATGCTCATTATAAGCACCACGCCAATTCAAACGTTAATTATGTCATGTTGGACAAAATGTCCGGCCATTTCGCCATTCTGTGGGGTGATTGCGTATTTTTTGTTGCAATCAAAACCTAGTTGCATCTGTTGGTTTGGACATTATTTTGAGCTTAGATTCAATAAAAAATTAATTGAAACAAAACTTATCTTTGGCAAGGAAAGATTGCAACAAGACTGATTTTGATGATTGCTATGACCTTTTTCTCACAAAAATCAAGTCAAAAGTATTAATGAAAGTGAAATAAATTTTACTTTGAGCTTTATTAAATATCAGTAAATAAATAAGCAGTCAGTAAATTTCTTCTTCGGCTTTAAATACACTATAAATTTGTCATCAATAAAAAGCGCTCACTTCAAATTAACCCTTATCTCATCGGACAACAGTTTACAATCTATTGCACGTTGTAAACCGCTCTATGAGCTCTTACGATGTTTGATTAGTGCAATACACCCGTGTTTGTGTTTGTTCAGCCTCGGTTTCAGTGAGGTAGATAGTGTATCGTTATATTTTAACGTAGGACGGTAATTTGAACCGTAAAATAAATATGTTACGGCTTTAATTGGGCAAAGTGTGAGAAAATTGAATGCTTCAAGCTAACAAATAAAAAATAAAAAAAATGAGCTAAGGGAATAAAGTCTACACTAACGTCTCGGTCGAGGAGTATTTTGTGCATTCAATTCAAAAAAATATATTTATGTGACGGTCAATTTTTAACTAAAATGTCTAACTAAAGACAGAGAATGGACAAATAAAACAGTACATATTTACCACCAAAGTATTTGACTATTTGTGTGACTTCCACCGTTTTGAAATTTCAATCTATTCAAAAACAAATATTACTTTCTATATCAACAATTTATTTGCGACTGTTTCGTAATTAATTCTAAAACGCTAAAAAACATCCCCATCTAAATCACAGGACCGTAACGCTTCAATATAACCTTTACGGCCAGGGGTCAATGAATTACCGTAATTCCGGCTAGATCAATGCTACCCACATTAAGTCGGCATTGAGCCGTTACACCTGGCCGGTGTCGACAAACAATCGCCTCCTAACGAACCCCAATTAGCCGGCGCCGGCAAGGTTCCGTATGAAGCCATCAATTACACGCCGTGCGATTGATACTAATCCAACGTTTTAGATTAGGTCTTCAGGTCTAACTGCACTGAGATACAGGACACATACAGATCTACTGTGACTGAGGTCTCTGACGGCAGAGTCACAAGAGCGCTTGTTTCGCACTGAGGTCTCTGAAGGCAGAATCACAAGAAAGAGGTGCTTGTTTCTCAAATAAATACTTATTATTCGGTCTTATGCAATTACAAGCAATGTTTGTGTGCTGGCGGCACTGTCTTTACCTATAGGCCATGCTCCATCATCTAGGCAATTCGCTATGGTAATCAGTTTCAGCATAGTGTTTTGCATACATCCGCATACACTGCCGCAAACTTTGACAGCGATACACTGATCGCTATCGCAGGTGATCTACATTTATGCAAGGCTTTAGGGTCCTATCTCACAGGCTGCCAAACCATAGTGGTGCAACCATGGTATTCCTTACAAATTTAAAATTATACAAATTTTCACCGTTCCTCTGAATACATACAATTGAGACATCCCATTCTTCAGTAAAATGAAACCAATATGGTTTTCATACTTCCCATTACTCTCTTAATGGCTTTAAGTCGACAAGATTAGCTCCCTAATCCTTAACAAGACTACCAATTAAACAAAGATCAACTGAACCACAGCTTTACTGTGACAGTAGCTAATCCCGTAAGACAAGTCTGCTCAAACGGCTCTCTCGGGGACCAATCAGGTTGCAGCAAAGTTAGGAACTAACTCTCAGAGGATGTGCTTATTACGAGCTGGAGTTGTCCCGATAGTTCTACTGGCGACTTCGCTATTCTGTGGTGGTGATTGGATTCTACAGTTGGATAATTTGATCTCCGTTTGTTCTTAATTACGTGCTCCATAAAGCCTGCGCATATCGATGGAAATGGCGATCAACTGAAATACTGTCAAATATGACAGTTTTTTTGTCATTTGATTTACATTATTATTTGACAGCGTTGTAGCTGATCGCCATCGCCATCGCCTAGATTTGCGCAGGCCTTTATAGCCGCACGTATCATTTAAATCAGGTTTAGAAGTCTACCAACTTAACATTACATTTCCCATGGATTTTTCTGATTCGGATCGGCTTCCAGTGATTCATCTTTCATCTTTTACGTATTATGAATAGAATTGAAAATAAAGTAAGCACATAGAACGATGAGTGCAAGATATAGCGCGGCAGAGGAAGCATGGCATGGAACGCATTTCATTCACCCTAGTGAACACCCTCGGATAGGGTTGAAATAAACACAGACGCTAGAGAAAAAAAAACACAGTTGGCTCTGAAAAAAATAATAGAACGAAGTAAAAAGCAAAGCAAATATTATCCTAAGCAAAACTAGACTTAACTTAGTAATGTAAGCAAATGTGGACCCTCTGACATATTCATGTGTTTACAGAGCGTGTAATAACACGACTAAGTAATCTGATTCTGTACATTCAAAGGCCTTTGATAACATGAAACGTTCGCTGAACCTATGTTATTATTTACACGAAGCCTAAGAAAAGCTGAACTCGACATACAGTCTATAACAACTGTGTAGGTATAAGTGCACGAAAGGAGCCTTTTCGAGGCGCACTTAAAATCCTTTCACCACACTTGGTTCGAAAGAATCAGTGACACGATAAGAAGAAGAAGGTATAATTAATAGGAAGCCGTTTCTCGAACTCTCTGAAACTTAAGAGGCCGGCGGAGGGCGAATTTTCATACCAACGTAATACCAAAATTATTACTAGTTTAGGTAGATTTTCACTAAATAAATGAAAATCTACCTAAGATTTTCACTACGTAAATGCCAATTACCATTTTGCAATGAAAAAAGTATACAGTAATTTAAAATAAAAACTGTTCAGGAACTTAGATAAATACTATACAAATCCAGTTATTACAATAATATAGTGAAAATCTGCCTAAACTAGTAATAATTTTGGTATTACGTTTGTATAACGGAGGACACATTTCCTCCGCGGTCCTCTTAAGTTACGCGTACAATTTCAAATTACACGCGTAATATCGTCGAAATCAAAATCAAAACAACACCGCCACCACTGCCTTACGACCAAAACACAAGACGACGCAAGACCCAAAGTTTATTTGTTTGAGGTACTCCTGACATGGTCTTTCTCTAAAGATAATAAGGATAATGAAGCTTTTCATAGAATAGATAATGAAGTTTTCTTAACAATAAGGTTTGGTCGTGACCAATAGTAATCTAAAATCAATTGTTTATTGACACAATTACATAGGCTTTTTCGCTGAACTCGTAGAAATTTTCACGCTCGTGCAGACAGGGCATTTTACTAAAGGTGCCCGTCTACGCCCTATGTCTGACATTTAGTTTGAATCGCAATACTATTTGCAGTTAAATCGACTGATATGGGTAAGCTGCGAGAAAAGTCGGATTTACGATGTTAAAAATGTTTTGAGGTGAAGCATTCTAACTTAATGCCTGAGGATCGAAATTCAATATTTTACGGTTTCACAACTCGAACTCTTTTAACTCTCAAATCGAGACACCGCGCTCATTTTTCAAGTTTTTGAAATATAAATAAGATTTCATTTTACTTTATAAAATAAACCTTGGTAAAGCCATTCATTGCAGTTATATCTCAATAAAAGTGCTCGTCTTAGACTTCAAATCAAATTTCATCCTCAACTTATTAATATTTCATGAAAATCTCAGTCCCTTCATCCTTCAATCCAGGGCGAGCATCAAACACCTGTTTGCGTACATAATGCCGGAAACGTGTGAAAAGCACCTCATTCCGGCATATCTTGTCTCTCTTTGAAGTACGATAGGCTGTTATAATTGGCAATAGCTCGGAGCGAAATCTTCCCTTCTGAGAAGAGGGTCTACTTCTAGAGAGATGGCGATTAACTCCATATCAGATGGTCGGAAGTACTCGTGGATACTTGCTTAGAATTTGTGGCAGACCTTTTTTCTTCTTCTTTCTGCTCTTATCTCACTTTTAGTGCGGTCATTTCTTAACAATGCCATCTTTCACACTGTTAATTCATGTTTTCTTTGGCCTGCCTCTACCCATATATCCATCTAAATTCATACTCATAACTCTCCTAGTCTTACGACAAGATAAAAAAATATTCTTTACATTCGCAATTTGGTTGGATGACCGCTATTTTGTATTTGCATCTGAGCTCTTCCTTGCATCGGAGGCTATGTGATGACGAAGCCTTGGGGCGGCCCAAAAACTCTGCCACTTGATGATCAATAGCTCAAACTCAGAAGTATTTCCTGACTAAGAAATATTAGGATAAGTAGTTTGTAGAGTATTTGTGGGTATCGTTTTATAGGTTTTTGAGGGTGCTGATTGAGGATTTGCCCTTTATTTTTGAAACCAAGATGGCGGTTTCAGTTTTTTCTTAAATAGTTGATAATGGGTATCGTTTTATAAGTTTTTAGTTGCGCTGATTGAGAATTCACAATTCATTTTTTAATCTAAGATGTCGGATTCGATTTGTTCTTAAAAAAAAATGACATAGGTGTCGTTTTATAGGTTTTTGGGGGTGCTAATCAAAAATTTGCCATTCATTTTTGAAGCCAAGATGGTGGATTCATTTTTTTTCCTAAATCGTTGATATGGGATTGAACAGCCTCTCGTAACTTGCACCAGCAGTTTAGTTTACTCGACCCACAAAGGGCTGGTTTATGCCTCTGGTATCTTGGCAGGGACTATTTTTAGCGGATGCCTTCTTATCTTAATAACTTTGTTCAGCTCGTGACTATAATTGAGTCTTTTGTTGCTACTAGTTAAGGAGTACAAGTTTTGTTTGTTCTGTAAAACAGAGAAATAAAAAGTACAGGCTTTGAGAGAGGTTCTTTTGTAAAGTACCAATTAAAATAAACTACTCAAGATAAGCGGATTGGTTGAAATAAAAATATACATAATATATATTTTTTGAAGTTCGTTTTTTAGGAATACATAACTACAATGATTTGACTTGCTATAGGGGAATTTGTGTTTAAATTCAAATGTTGATTTGGAATATAATTTTTAACAATGTGCACTCAAAATAAAACCAAGCACGTATTAGCTCGATGAACTAAAGCCAGAGTAAGTTTTGTATCAAATCACCTAGAATCGGGTCCAAGTCAACCAATATATTTTTTTTCATTTAGCCTTTCACATTTTATTCATCCCCACAGATCGAATCTACAAAAGTAGTAGGTAAGTTCGTGGAATAATATGAAGTGTGCAGAGTGTGCAGTAAGACTAGTCAGCGTTCCTAGCGAATATTGGAAGGGCCAATATATATGATGAAACGGGAAATTGGACTGAGTTCAGCTTACTCGGCGTCCACCCGTGTCGTTATTACAATCAGTTTCCATTGCCGGCACCTTTCGCCAAAAAATCTTGATTTAGTGAAAATACAACCAAGGTTTATTTGACTTTGCACTTGAAAAAGGTCTCACACCATTTTGAAGCCTCAAAATCTCAAATTAGACTTTGAGGCTTCAAAATGCTGTGAGACCTTTTTCAATCGATTGCAGTGACGTCAATTTTTTCTGCTAGTCAATATGAATAGTGTGACTGCAGGTGATTCATGTAAACCTAAAAAAAGTTCGAAGCCATGTGTCAGTCATGACACACCTTCGACCTTCTTGAAGACGAACCTGAGATGCTTTCATCATAAGGTTCAAAAGAACAAGAAGATAATGGTATTGTGTTACTAAAATAGTGCAAAAGTCTCATCATCATAATCAGCCTTAAGTCTACTGCTGGACATAGGCCTTCCCCTATCATTTCCAGAAAGATCGATTCTGAGTTCTTCCTATCCACCAACTTTCCGCGATCATTGTCATCAGTCCATCGGTTGGGTGGGTATTCTACGTTTCGTTTTCATAAAATTCAGCAACCAAATCTAGACAACCGACAAAAATAAGCATAAGCAAGAGGTCACAGTACATCGTTCCAGGTGATGACCCACCTGTCCCAGTGTCCCGATACATACATATTTATCTCCCGCCCCCGGGACACCGATTGCCACTACTATATTATACGCGGTCGGAATAAACGAACAAAGCTTTTTGGCGGCCATAGTTGAAACGATATCGACAGGGAAAATGGAGCAAAAAATGTGCGTGTTCGAAATTGTAGACTACAGTTTTACGGACGGGGTGAATGATTGTTAGATTTTGAGGGTAAGACGGAAAAATATGTATATTAGGGACTAATTTATCAATAGGCTGAGCTCAGGTAACAGTGGAAGTTATAACAGAAAGCATGCAATTTTGTCGTGTCTGGTTTCTTATTGTTATAAAGACCACTATTTCAATCAATTACTGATCAAATATATTTAGGTTTGCAATGATACGAAGTCATCTCATTTTAAATCATATCAATTTAATACGTATAACTTAGGATCAATCGTGAAAACATCTAAACTAAACTCCTTACGACTCCCGTTCCTCAAAAGTGGCGGTCGTCCCAACCTACCTACCTGCATATTTTAATAAAATATCTGTATAATCTAAATAGCTGTCAATGTCAAATTGAAATCTTGTTCGAAATCTTAAATATTAAAACGGATTATTATAAACGAATTTAGGTTGTTAATATGTGTACTGAAATAATAATTTATAGCGAGCAAGTCATTTAAAAACCTTACAAACGACCTTCTTTCTTCTTGCTCTTGGAATTATAAGCTAGTGGGGCAAACTTAGACATTCATTATATGAACGCAGAAATTGCATAAATATGCAAATCACAGAATAGACGGTAGTGACAGCGACCTAAGAAGGCCAATTACTCGGAGGTGAAATGATTGTACAGAAGGGACTGAAGCGAGGGAATTCTTGTCTCTGAAAAGAAAATATTAAATGAACTCAACATAATTTGAGTTCAAAACACCCTCAATATTTTATGCAGTAAAATTCGCTGCTCAAAATAATAAATTATAATTCTGCGACAAAACAAAGAAAGCAGTAAAAATAGGGATTCATGTTTTATGGTACCTATTATAAAAACACTTTGAATTCATCACAGAACCCCATGACGAAATCAAAATGCGGAAGTGTTTTTTTACGGAAATTGTACAAAGAGACTAATGCCCCTAATGAAACCGTAAGACGACCCCTTGAGCAGCCCCGTCATTTGTCTTCCAATTAAATTTAAAAGTTTTTCTCGGGGTGGTGTTTGGCATAAATTATTTTCCATGATAAGAGGTTTTTTTATTTTAGACAGGCTATAAATGAATAAACATCGATTTTTATGTAACAACTTTGCTTATGCGACGAGCTATGCATAATTATGCCTCAAAAGAACAAAAAAATAAGAGGATAAATCTAAGGCTTGTTTCTTAGCAACAAATACCCATGTCTGCACATAATATAGAAAACGATGTGTAGGTTCATATTGACTTCTAAGCTATACACTGCGGCGCAACTCAAGTAACCTTTCACAATCGAGTGGTAACTGTCTCACATACCACGCAATGTAACTAAAAATGTCAATATAAATCTTCTAGTCTAGCAGCTCGCAACGCAACGTCAATCAATCAATCCATCAATCACTCAGTGTCTTCGACTCAGACCCGAGCTTAGAATGTGTTGGAGCTTTATTGAAAGGACAATGGCTGACTGTAGTATGTATGGCTTTGGTCTGAACTGTAGCTAAAGAGGCAAACGTTATAAAAGTTTGGTTGCTGCAAAAAAACAGCAACAATTATATTCATCTGCTCTAAAATTTTCTTCAGCTTTTGCTGATTTCTTGACAGTTTTTTGGCTTATTGTCGGTCAAGTCCCTGCATAACAATGAATAGATTGGAGCAGGATTGTGTAGCACTTTGCTCTTGCCTTTATAATACCTTCCCACAGAAAGTCAGTGTCAATTCTCAATACATCATACGTATCGGTACACCATCCACCAAGGGACCATTCGGAGTTACTGGACCTATGTCCAGTAACTCCGAATGGTCCCTTCTGATTTCATTTCCAAAAGGGCCGGCCATCTAAATCTGTACCTTCATATACATAATGGTCATATAACAGTCGTTTAGCTTATCAGACCAATTATCTCTGTGGGCATCTCCTGCTATCTCTATTTGTTGACATGAAGGTCTGTCACTTTCATGGCCGGAGATGGCAACAAAGCTATCGGTCTGCTGACCAAGATCACAAGAGGATTTTAGCGAACCGCTAAAAAGTGCCCGGCATTATGAATAAAAAAGATTTATTTGAATGAGTGAAAATGTTTAATGAAATAACTAGTTTTTGGGAGTTTAGAGGAAAATCTGAGGAGCTTTAAAATCGTATTTATGATGACAAGAATAAAAAGAACTTTTCAAACTAACAAGCACCAGTTTAAGTAAAGTACTGTTACGTGTATTTAAATGACTACTCGATCGGCTTAAAAAAAAAACATAGTTTGAACAAAAAATCCTGCAGCAAAAACGCGTTTTACTTAAACGCTTTTATCACGTGCCAGTAACAAATTCAAATGCGCGCCATTCGAGCTTTACATTTTAAACAACGTGCAAATCATTCCGATGCTCTGAAGATTCCAAAACGGTGCAAACCGGCCACTTCACCCCAAGTTTTTTTGTTTTTGGTTTACCGTATTGCAAGCACGCGACATTGGAGATTCCAAAACGGTGCAAACCGGCCACTTCACCCCAAGTTTTTTTGTTTTTGGTTTACCGTATTGCAAGCACGCGACATTGGAGATTCCAAAACGGTGCAAACCGGCCACTTCACCCCAAGTTTTTTTGTTTTTGGTTTACCGTATTGCAAGCACGCGACATTGGAGATTCCAAAACGGTGCAAACCGGCCACTTCACCCCAAGTTTTTTTGTTTTTGGTTTACCGTATTGCAAGCACGCGACATTGGAGATTCCAAAACGGTGCAAACTGGCCACTTCACCCCAAGTTTTTTTGTTTTGGTTTACCGTATTGCAAGCACGCGACATTGGAGATTCCAAAACGGTGCAAACCGGCCACTTCACCCCAAGATTTTTTGTTTTTGGTTTACCGTATTGCAAGCACGCGACATTGGAGATTCCAAAACGGTGCAAACCGGCCACTTCACCCCAAGTTTTTTTGTTTTTGGTTTACCGTATTGCAAGCACGCGACATTGGAGATTCCAAAACGGTGCAAACCGGCCACTTCACCCCAAGTTTTTTTGTTTTTGGTTTACCGTATTGCAAGCACGCGACATTGGAGATTCCAAAACGGTGCAAACCGGCCACTTCACCCCAAGTTTTTTTGTTTTTGGTTTACCGTATTACAAGCATGAGACATTGGAGATTCCAAAACGGTGCAAACTGGCCACTTCACCCCAAGTTTTTTTGTTTACCGTATTGCAAGCACGAGACATTGTGTTGTATTGAATAGCATGCCCAATAGGGGAACATATCTCGTCTCCATACAAACCTGCGGACTTATCAAACCTACGGCAATAAGAAAAAAAACTCAGACTTGGAAGTACACCTATAGTAGGTTCTGTGTAAAGGCAAATTGTTGTAGCTTTAAAATAAGAAAATATCTAATGGGTTTATTATTATAGCAGAAAAGCCCTGGGGAAAGAAAGGGTAATTTAGAAAAATATTGGTCACGGATTATTTTAAATAAGGAACAGTAAAGTTGTGCATTTAAAAAATAATGTATTAATCTTTACTGTTTCATCAGGTTTTCACGATATTTTATTAAATATAGAGACTTGGTTTTGAGACTACAGTACATAATTATGATTTATCTAATTTGCCCCCTCATTGTTTTCCCCATAATATTATGTTCCTAACTCAATTTTACAAAACGTAAAATATATTAAAAAATACAAGAAACAGTTGAGCTATCTGCGGACCGTTACAAACGACCTAGAGATATCTCAACTGATCCAAACCCAGATGGCATTGCGGTATTACCACGCTGAATAGCAATGTTAAAGCTATGCGCCAGATAATCACCACTCCTTGGGTCACGCGTCGCTTCGATCAGTCGCCTATGACAACATTTTGAAGACCCATCAAAGGCATCGGTTCCACATGAACCCAGAGTCTCAACCACAAGAGGAGAAAATAAGTAGGGTTTGTCTATTTACATGATAATAATATTTTAATAACAGTAACACACAGATTAGAACAGCTTTACTTAATAACTACATCCAAATTATGTATTTTGGCATAGTGCCCGTTGCGTTCGAAACAATACACTGCAGGCCAGATAAATGGTTATAAATTTGGATAATTTCCCTGCTTATTAAAATGCAGAGCTAATGTACCGTAGAGCAGAGTACGTTGCGATATTACACCAGTAAATTCTTTCAAATGGTGCCATTTTTCATGCGCGCCTGAACACTGCACGTCCAATAAATGTACCTATCTATTTCTTTAATATTATCACTAGACGGTGAGTTTGGTATTCCCTTTTTTGCAAAAGTTTTGTCTATCACTACGTATTATTTTTGACTGGTCTCTCAGCTCTATTAGTAATAGCTCTGCCTTTAGAACTGGAGGTCTTGGGTTCGATGCCCACCGAGACAAATAGTTGGGTCATGAAAATAGATGTTTGTTTTCTGTTTGGGTCATAAATTGTGTTCTATGTGTTTACAAAAAATCATATTACAAACAATTGTGCTTTTATCTTTTAGCTTTCAGTCTATACTAAGAAAATATTTATAATTGACAGATTTCAATAAGTACTTTATGTACTTTTTAAGGGTTAGTCTCAAACGGTGAAGGAAAACATCGTGAGGAAACCGGCATATCGTAGAACCTAAAAAGTTCGAAAAATATGTGTCAAGTGCACGAAAGGAGCCTCTTCGAGGCGCACTTAAAATCCTTTCACCACACTTGGTTCGAAAGAATCAGTGACACGATAAGAAGAAGAAGGGTTAGTTTTAATTAGTTTTAGTTTTTTTTTTAATATTATGAATTTTTATTTTGTTGTTTAAGTTATAGGTAGGTAGTTCAAATTAAACAAAGTAGTTGTGTTGGATTTCTAACGCAGTAGGCTTTCCATTAAACTGCGTGTACGCATTAAATGCACAAAATTTTATAATTAAACAAATAAGAACTTTATTTGGTTTTTAAGTGATCGAAAAAGTACATGGCCTACTTGATGTTGAGCAGTTATGACTTAATAATTTGAGTACATCATCTAATATGCTATAGTGTTGTTTAATTTTTAAAGCATACTCTAAAATAAAAATAAATAAAATGCACACATTTTACCGTGGCCTCAAGTGTATTCAAAACTAACGGGGAGCAATATGCTAAAGTAGAGTTACATCAGTAAATATGCTGGGAAAATGTACCGCTGCATACAATTTAATAACGAAATGAAAAGAAAATTGGACTCACCGACTCACACTAAAATGAGAGAGGTTTTCTTCTTGGAATTTTGAGGCTTACCTGTAAACAAAATGAAATGAGCACGTACGAATTTGCAAACTGATGTACATAAATTTTGTATTCACAAAGCCACTTGTTTACAGTGAAGAAACATAGTTAACTTATACTAAAATAATAATTAAGTCCAAAGGCTCTAAATTATCTCTAATTGTAGTCTAAAAACTGTATCAAACTTACCTTTTAGTGTAATGGTAAATAATTAAAGAATCTCATTTCCAAACCCACTAATCCCACTTCCCACTAATATTATAAATGTGAAAGTTTGGAAGGGTGGATGTTTGTTACTCAATCACGCCAGAACGGCTGAACGGTTCTGGTTGAAATTTGGTGATTTTAGTCTGCAATAGCACATAGGCTACTTTTTATTCCGGTAAAGTGTTCCTATGGTATAGGATACAAAACCCGTGTTTTTATTTGTTTTTTTTTGTGTTTATTATCCCACTAATATTATATTTCACTACTCAAACGATCTTGTTCAAGTTTAAACCTTCGCGCGCTTTATCATTTTTATATCGTGCCTACCCTATGTTATTTTTATGTGTTCGTCCCTCTTGCATCCTCCTGTCAAGTTTGGAGTAAACGTGTCTGTCGAAATTATTGTATTTTATTACCTAAAATAATACCTGGCCCCCTTCATGGTCCTGGATCTACGCCGGATATTCATACCAGTTCATAACAATATTGAGGAAGAAGTTTCCATCACATTTGAAGCAGTGGAGCGCAAATCAATGCTACGGGGATTGCGCGTCACCAGAGTGGTCGAGAGTTCAAAGTCTAAAAAGTGCAACGTGCAGGATAAAAGTGATTTATTTAGAACCCAACACTCTAATCAGGTATAATTAGGTATAATTCGACGTTAAAACAGGTTAGTAACAGTTCTTTCATATTAGTAATTCATTCAGTTGTGTAAAATCATAAAGTTTTGTTTGTCAGTTTTCAGTTTAACATTCACACTCAGATATATATATACTTACATTGTATTGTAATCAAACATCGTATAAATAGGTATCTTGATGTTATTTATCTTGTCATTGTAGTTTCTAGGTACTTTGTGTAATAGTCTAAGTACTTTAGTAAACCTGTTGCCTGTATCAGTTCCAGGTGGACCGTGCTGGTCTCCCAGAATGTCCGAGGATAAGGAGCTCATTAAAAAACGCGGCAGTATCAAAGGTCGTGTTACTGCGTTCGCGAATTGGCTGATGACGTTGAAGTCGCTGAGTGCCTCGGAAGCCAGGGAGTTACAATTACGTATCGGTAAGATGGAATCTTTATACGAACAATACGATGAGGTACAGTTAAAAATTGAGTGTAGTTCTGATAACAGTGATGCCCAGCTGTTGGAAAGAACTGATTTTGAAAATCATTATTATCGGATAATTGCCGATGCTCAGGGAATGTTAGATACCTATCAAAAGGATCAAGAAAAAACAGAAAGTGCGTTAAGTTCTCGTTCCAATAATAAGCTTGTTAAGTTGCCCACTATTCAGTTGCCGAAGTTTGGAGGTTCATACGAAAAATGGTTAGAGTTCCACGACACCTTCTCAAGTTTAATCGATAACAATGATCAGATAGACGAAATAAATAAATTTCACTACTTGAGGGCGTCATTAGAAGGTTCGGCTTCTGTAGTTATTCAATCTATTGAGTTTTCTGCTAATAACTATGCAGTGGCTTGGAAGCTCTTATGTGAACGGTTCGATAACAAACGTTTGTTAATACAAAATCATGTTTCAGCTTTATTCAACATCGAACCGGTCACAAAAGAATCATCCACTACTTTGAAGCGCGTAATAGATCAGTTAAATAAGAATTTACGTGCATTAGAATCATTAGGTCAACCCATTGAACACTGGGACACTCTTTTGATCTACCTTGTCACTCAGAAGTTAGATGCGAAGACATTTCGTGAGTGGGAAGAATGCAAAGGTACTTTATCTAAAGATAAGCCGATTAGTTTGGTAGCCTTTCTGGAATTTATGCGTAATCGCGCAGATTTAATTGAGACAATTGAGTTGTCACAAAATAATGCGACAAGTAGTAAACAGGCGTCAAAAATAAAAGCTATGGTTTCTTATCAGAGTAATGACATTAAAAATGATACGTCTTCGTCGTCAATGAAACCATGCCCTAATTGTAATGAAGAACATTATTTAAATAACTGTCCGAAGTTTCTCGCTCTAAGCAGTGATGCGCGATACAAGTTATTGCCTAATTATAAAATATGTTTTAATTGCTTCCGTAGTGGACACTACGCTAATTCGTGTAAACGGCCAGGTTGTAAATTGTGCAAGCGTAAACATCACTCACTCATCCACATGAACGAGTTTAGTGTATCAAAACAGCCGTCTAATTCTATGCCTACAGCTACAACAGCTGATTGCGATAGCAGCAGCCGTACGAGCAACTCGCTGCCCACTGTGACGAGTTCTCAGAGCGCGAATGTCACACTTACAGGAAGTATTGCTACTGCATGTGAGAAGTCAGGTCAGTGTGATGTTTTATTATCCACTGCATTAGTGAAATTATATGATTGCGACAATCGTGAGGTCATCGCCCGTGCGATTTTAGATAGCGGTAGCACTTCGTGTCTAATGACCGAGCGTTTACATAAACAATTGAACTTACCAGCTGATCGCACTGATAGGACCGTCGTAGGTATAAATAATAAAACATCGAAGATCAGTCAAATGTGTCGCTTGCCTATAAAGTCATTATGTGATAGTTTTTCAACTTACCTAAGTTGTTTTATTCTGCCGTCGATTACTGATAACGTTCCCGGGTGTCATATTGATGTTAGGAATTTAGACATTCCATCAGATATTTGTTTAGCGGACCCTCAGTTTTATTCGCCCTCCGCCATTGATTTAATCATTGGCGCTGATGTTTTTTGGGACATTTTAGGTTCGCAAAATATTAAATTAGGAGATGGTAAGCCGGTACTTTATGAAACTAGACTAGGTTGGATAGTTTCCGGTCCTGTTAACTGCGGCCGCGTACCTACGCTTTCACAAGTTAAATGTAATTTTACCAAAGTTGATTCTTTGACTTCCCACTGTTCTGATGATGACATCCAAAACCAATTAATGCGTTTTTGGCAGCTTGAAGAAGTTAGCCCTCAGTCATCTCATTATTTTCCAGAGGAGAAGCAATGTGAAGAACATTTTGTAAAAAATACTACTCGCCTCGCAGACGGTCGGTTTTGCGTTAGGATCCCATTAAAACAAACACCGAGCGTGTTAGGTGATTCTTATCAGCGAGCTAAACATTGTTTGCTTTCTTTAGAGCGCAGACTTAAAGGTAATGATTCATTTAGTAAAATGTATGTAGACTTTATGTCTGAATATGAATCGTTAGATCACATGACAGAGTGCGAACCGATTACATCGGTCCCTCATTATTTCATCCCTCATCATGGCGTGCTTCGTGAGAGTAGTACGACGACCAAACTACGGGTCGTCTTTAATGCAAGTAGTCCTACTACCTCCGGAGTGTCGTTCAATCAGATTCAAATGATTGGGCCTACAGTACAAGATGACCTATTGTCGATACTTTTAAGGTTTAGACAGCATAAATATGTTATAGTTGCGGACGTTGAAAAGATGTATAGATGTATCGTAGTACATCCCGATTCCAGACCGCTGCAACAAATAATTTGGCGTGATCAAACTCAACCCGATTCTTTTATCAAAAGTTATGTTTTGAACCGGGTGAGTTACGGAACGGCTAGTGCGCCGTATCTAGCTACTCGCTGCCTGAAACAAATAGGTTTAGATTGTAAGGACCCTAAAATATCTGAAATCATTCTTCACGATTTTTATGTTGACGATTTTTTGAGTGGAGGTGATGAGTTAAGTGAAGTTTTACATATACGCAACCAGGTTACCGCCGAGCTAGCCTCAGCGTGCATGCCTCTTAGGAAATGGAAGTCCAGTGAGCCTCAATTGTTGCCAGAAACTGATTTGTTATCATCGGAATTTAACATCGGAGATACCGAATGCAGTAAAACGTTAGGCCTCGGGTGGCACTCAGTGCAAGATCAGTTCTACTTTTCCATCAGTCCAACCATAGTAAAAGGGAACACAAAGCGTGATATTCTGTCAGTCATCGCTCAGATATTCGACCCCTTAGGGCTCATCTCACCTTGTGTTATCCTCATGAAAATTCTATTACAGAAACTGTGGCTACAACGACTGTCTTGGGATGATGAGTTGCCACCAGAGATCAACCAGGCGTGGGTCGAAGTGGTCGACAGCCTGCCAGGTCTGAACAGCTTACGCATACCGCGACGCGTCATCTGTGACTCATATTCCTCTTTGGAATTGCACATTTTCACAGATGCGTCCGAGCGTGCGTATGGCGCTTGTATTTATGTTCGGAGTGCTAACGATAAAGGTGAGGTCTCAGTTAACTTACTTATCTCTAAAAGCCGAGTTGCTCCCATCAAGCCCACAACGATACCAAGACTCGAGCTCTGCGGTGCTTTGATTGGCGCTCGTTTGTATGAAAAAGCCAGTACTGCATTGCGAGCTCAAATCAATCATGTTGTGTTCTGGACGGACTCCATGATTGTCCTAGGTTGGCTTAAAATGTTGCCTTCTCAGTTACAACCGTTTGTGCGTAATCGTATAGCTGAAATTTTAGAAACAACTGCCAGCTGTACTTGGAGACACGTTCCGACTGATGAGAACCCCGCGGATGTGATATCGCGCGGAACCAGTGTTAGTTCTCTCCAGTCTCTCACGTTATGGTGGTATGGACCAGATTATTTAAAACGCGATCCCTCGCACTGGCCTGCAACTCCAAGTACTGGTGACAAGTTGCCTGAAACTCGAACTGAAGTTTCATTAATTGTTAATAATTCAACCTCCTGCGAACTTATTGAGTTCAGTCGCTTCTCTAATTTTTCTAGGCTTCAACGGACCGTAGCTTATGTGCTAAGGTTCATTAACATTTTAAAGAAAGGGATTAAACATGAACATACATATTTAAATAGTGACGAGTTAGATAATGCGTTATGTTTAATAATTAAGCAGTCTCAAATTCAATCGTTCCCTGAATATAAATTGTTAGTAAAAAAGCAAGATTTGCCTTATAAAAGCCCACTGAATAAATTTAATGTTTATTTAGATAAAAATAGTTTAATTCGCGTAGGAGGTCGGTTAGATAATTCTAATTTTAAATTTGAGAAGAAGCACCCTATTTTATTACAGTCCACACATCAAGTTACAAAGTTATTATTTGAATTTGAACACAAAAGGTTAATGCATGCCGGCCCTCAACTTTTACTGGCTACAATAAGAGAAACTTATTGGCCGATAGGTGGTCGCAATTTAGCTAAGAAATGTTTCCGTCAATGCGTGCGCTGCAATCGCATGAAGGGTAAAACGTATAACCCGCTGATGGGTAATTTACCACAGCAGCGACTTGAACCAGGTGGATACCCATTCGAGAGTGTAGGCGTGGACTACGCGGGCCCAGTGGCTGTCGCTAGTCGCATAGGTCGAGGTTGTAGGCTCAGCAAGTCTTACATAGCTATTTTCGTATGCTTTACAACTAAGGCTGTACACCTGGAGTTAGTGGGTAATTTAACAAGCAATTACTACTTACTAGCATTACGCAGATTTATGTCACGCAGGGGAAAACCCACTCATATTTTTTCAGATAACGGTACCTCATTTGTTGGCGCGTATAATGACATTTCAAAGTTTTTAAAAGGTAATTGTGACACTCTGGCTGCTGAGACCGCTCGAGACAGCATCAATTTTCATTTCATTCCCGCGTACAGCCCTAATTTCGGAGGACTCTGGGAGGCTGGTGTCAAGTCGACAAAATATCATTTAAATAGAGTGCTGGGCAATTGTAATTTAACGTTCGAGGAGCTTACTACTACGTTGGTGCAAATCGAGGCGATACTTAACTCTCGGCCACTCTCTCCGTTGTCGTCGGATCCAGAAGACTTGACGCCGCTCACGCCGGGCCATTTTCTCATCGGCCGCCCTCTCACTGCCCTGCCAGAAAGGAACTACCACGACGATCCAGTCAATAGATTGACACGCTTCCAGCGCATTGCGCAGTTACGCCAGCATTTTTGGACAAGGTGGAGTAAGGAGTACATAGCTGAACTCCAACAGCGAACTAAATGGCGAAGTAACAAGTACTCCCTCCAGAATGGAACTTTGGTCCTACTCAAGGAAGATGGCATTCCTCCTTTAAAATGGAAGCTTGGACGTGTCGTAGCTGTGCATCCTGGTCCTACTGATGGCATATGTCGTGTTGCTGACATACGAGTCTCAAACGGCGTCGTGCGGCGAAGCTTCAGCAAGATTGTACCTCTCCTGCCAGAAGATGATGTCTCCCGTTGAAAGACGAGCTTTCAACGCGCGGGGGCATGTTCAAGTTTAAACCTTCGCGCGCTTTATCATTTTTATATCGTGCCTACCCTATGTTATTTTTATGTGTTCGTCCCTCTTGCATCCTCCTGTCAAGTTTGGAGTAAACGTGTCTGTCGAAATTATTGTATTTTATTACCTAAAATAATACCTGGCCCCCTTCAATCTTCATACAATTTTACGTGTAAGGGGTACAGAAAAGGACATAAACTAAAAGCACATACTTTTTAATCATAAGTAACACCGTGAGGCGCAGCTAGTCTATATATCTATCTCCATCTCTATATACATATATAAAATGTTATGTTGGTTTGTGTACGCTTTAAAAACTTAAAACGTTCTGCACCGATCGAGCTGAAATTTTACCATGATATTTTATCTATTTTTTGCGTCAGTCACATAATTGCCACACGGAAAAGCTAGTTACCTATAATTTTTAAAGCTCAAAGACAAAGTGAAAAAAATCCCTCACCATAGCTACTACCTAATCTCTGGCATAGTGAAAGTTCTGTAGTAACTTATATTTATTCTATGGTAGACGCTGTTGTTTCAAAATGCATGTGCAATCATCAGTCTGGGTGGCTTGTTACGTAGTTTCTAACTAGCTAGTACTACATTTACATTATGAGCATGTGGCAATCAAAGCCTTAATGACACTGTTTGCTATGAAACAATAAATTAATGTCTAACTACCGTGGGAATAGCAGACGCAGTCTATCACTATTTAATTTTATGAAAATTACTCACGTGAACCCAACGTTTGAAGTATTATAATTCTCGATGCGTAGAACATAAGAAAATGATTATAGCTTTTCGTAGAATACAAATCGCTTGACTTTCAATACATAACAATTTAATATTTCATGACGCAAATCGACAGAATGTATAATGTAATAGAAAAAAAAAGACGATCGAAACTATTTGATTTGATCGATTTGATTTTGGAACTTCTTTTTTTATGTTCTGAGAAACTTATAACAACAGCTGAGTTAGACAAAAAAACCTTACGACAAAGACTCGGTATGTAGGTATGCACGGTGTTTTATTTAAGCACGTCTCACAAAACATCCCTTACAGCCATTTACCACCCCAGTACTTTATTATAGCTGAAATGAATTTATTGGTTCCGTTAGAACCTTTAATTTTACGCTCGTAAAGTGGCAGATTTATATCCGTATAATAACGCTCTAATTACTACGTAGCTATGAAAATAATAAGCTTAGGTACAGTGTGCGGCGTTTTGTATGTGGCGTTTTTCATGTAACGTCACATTTTTCTAAAGAGGTTGGAAACTACGCAGCAAGTAGCAATATGAACTTCCTATTTTTATTTTTAGCTTCCTGTCTATAGATTTTACACAGTTTTAATTAAATCATGGTTTTCCTGCTTTTTCTATTTCTTTCAAACCAGTGACTGTGGTAAAAGAGTTTTAATTTGCGGTTTATTAAGCCTTGTGCACATCTATTGTGATCTGCGATGGCGATCAGTGAAACACTGTCAAATATGACAGCGATATTTGACAGAGTTTTATTGATCTCCATCGCCTAGATGTTCGCAGGCCTTAAAGGCCTTCTCTCTCTTCCTTCGCTGTTTGAGAGCATGGGGCTTAGCTTGCTTTTCTACAATTTTAAATGAAGAAGCTTTAAAGAAACGCAGAAAATATATTTTATCAAGGTAAACATTAATTGATGCATGACTAGATTCTAACGCACAAACTTATGATCAGAAGGCAAGGGGTAACCTCCTGTTAGACCACCGGTGCTTTGATTAACTTATTAATTTGAAAAAAAAAAAATAATGATAGCGGCAGAGTTTCGGGCCTTTCAATAATTGAATTCGGAACCACGTTTGTTTATCAATAATAAATAGAAAATATCTCCAAGTTTTTTACAAGTACTCTGATTTAATTCCACTCTCAACAAACTCCTTGTACAGAAACCTCTCGACTACCTTCTATTCAAATCACGGCATTCATAAAAATGAAAATAAGATGCCTATCTCCAATTCATTATTACCATCTTATTCGTAGAAAATTGCATTTATATCTTTATGACAAAGGAGCTGAGTTTAATTTACACCTGGCAAAGTTTCAAAGCAAAATATAAAGTGGAGTGTACAATGAAAACCGGAACACTTTTTGTTCTCGTCAAAAACGTGGCAATATCGGGGTGAATTTAAATTTTTCAGCGGATGAACAAACCTATATCGACAGGGCGAAGTTGGCGTCGATATAGATGAAATTTACTCGGAACAAAACACTCAAAGATTTAGGCACTTTTTTATTTTTTCTAACTTATTTTTTCAGTTTACTAAAAAACGTTCTTGTGTGTTTTATCTACCTAAAAGTCATTAGAATGGTCTCAGATTATACCAACGATAAGTGGCAATGGAAAAAACTGGCCCAACTAAAAAAAATGGAGTTTTTAGCAAACTTTACGTTCAATTTTATCGAATCCAGTGAACCCAACTCAAGAGTATTATATTATTTATTTATTTTTTTTACACTACGAGTATTTAAATGTCATATTTAATTAAACAGTTCAGCAGTTTTTTTTAACTTTATAACTGTCACCACCTAACATGTACCTGAGCGAAATGTACCGTTCTAGTTTTTGAGCAAAGTGAACAAAAAAATATACACAATACCTCCCCAAAACTCTCTCGAAATGCATTTACGAATACTTTTTATTTCTTTCTTAACGTTCCCAGAAACTGGTTACAGGAGGTGTTTACCTCGAAACCCATTCGTAGTTTACGACTAACAGTACAAGAGAAAAACGATAAAAACGTTTGAAAGGAAAACAGCTTCAAAGTAGCCTTGCTTGAGATGCAGAGACTGTTTTCGTGATAAAAATATATTACACTTTTTTGTGACAAAGAACCGATCAGCTGGCCTACCATGAGCTTCTTATGGTTATGGTTATGGCTGTCAAAATTGTGTCAACACATTCAAACCCAAGAAGAAAATGTATGTGTGGGTCAGCCTATACACAATTTGGCAGCCATAGCCATAACTTTATGGAGCTCGTGGTAGCCCTGCAGGCTAAGACTGTTCTAGAATTTTCTAGAACCAACGGGTGAAACTACAAAACAATAGACTACACATCAGCTGGGTGATTATGTTATTTTGTTGCAATCAAAAGTTTGATACTAACGAATATTATGATGCTAATTAAAGAACAGCGATCAAGTATCTTGTTGTCATCATTTATTGACCACTATACTGCCGTCCCTACGAAAAGTGCAATAACTAGGTCAAACCTGATTTCGAGAAAAACGCGGTAAAAGATTTTATTTTAGTTTTGATTGTATCTCCATCACTATACATGGTATCGGATTGAAACTTTCACTACATGATATATAACAATGTAGAGAATATCATGTGGTACTTAATGTTTGTTCCCGCATTGTATTCCCTATATAAAAACCAATAAATACAATAATGGTAAGTATTATTACTATGTAGAAATAATGTTTACTAGTCATAACCGCAACAAGTAACCTATTTATTGCACTAATGGTTAGGAAACCCAACATGATGCATTTTTGACTAGCAATTCTTTTTTTTTTACTGCTTCTTAACCATAAATGTGCATTAAGTTTCTTATTTATTGCGGTTTTCATAAGTAAGAGACAAGTTTAAAACGCCAAAGTCTTAACTTGTTACTATTACAAAAACAGAGATGTTACACTTTTATGTCAAATACCTATGAATAAACAGAGATATTCTACCTCTTACCGATTTAGCATGAAACTGTTTTCGGTAAAGTCAAGTCTACTCATGATATCTGCGTTCAGTTGTGTTTTTAAAATAATGTAAAATCGGTTATAATTTGATGAACAAAAAAATAATTTATCATATTAAATCTTTTTTATTTCTAACTAAAACAGTAAAATTCCAATGGGAATCACTTCGCTATTTTACTTATTAACTCTGCTATATTAGCCACCATTTAAAATTCAACGGTTACTACAATTAATTAACAAACATTTCAAAAATTTATTCATTTGTCAAAATGAATCTTAATAGTAGTTAAAGTACACAATCTTAGTTTACGAGTTGGGGCTGAGCTACAGGCTACCAACGGGGTCCACAGGGATAGTGGAACGGTCACCAGATATGGTGGCCACGAATACTCAATAAGCAGTCCCCGAACAAGCAGCGGCAGGGTCAACAGGAAGTAGTGGTAAATCTGTTGGGACAGGCTTGCTCAAAAAATGCTGCATTATCTTATGACGACACTGTGACATGGCGATCAAATGCCGTCATTAAATAAGCATTCCCCTGATACTGGGCAGCAGCTGTATCAGTACTGGCAGAAGGCCGAAGAATAGTTTTCTGGAAGGGCTTCTGACTGGACATTAAAGGGCGGTACACCGGCCTCTAAACTGCGGTACAGAAAGCAAGAGGAAACTACTGTACAATACCTCCCAACAAAAGTAATGATGCAAGTACACAAAAATGACAGTAACGTTCTTGACAACGGGCTTCTACGACGTAACATACCGTGGCGGTCTGAGTCCGGCAGGGGTAGGAACAAGGCTACCCAGGTCGTCATCCTGCGAAAGCCTTGTAAGGTAGGGACGTGGAATGTCCGGACCATGTTGGTGCCGGGGAAGATAGAAGAAGTTAAAGGGGAAATGTATAGATTGGGGCTCGACATATTAGGTTAAAGTGAAATAAGATGGGAAGGAAGTGGAGACTACTGGAGCGACGACTATAGAATTATTTATACTGGGGATAAACAAGGAAGTAATGGTACAGCAATAATTTTGAACAAGGAATGGGGAAACCAAGTAGAAAATACCATACATCATAGCGACAGAATCACAGCAGTTAAAGTAAAATCAGAACCAACAGATATATTTATAATACAAGTTTATATGCCAACGGGAAGCTATTCAGATGGAGATATAGAACAAATGTACGAAGAATTGGATTCCCTTATGGACCTAGTCAATGAAAAAGATAACCTGATTTTGATGGGGGATTTCAATGCAGTAGTAGTAGAAGGAATGCACGGAAATATAGTAGGCAAATACGGGTTATGTAACCGAAACGCAAGAGGAGATAGGCTAATTCAATTTTGTGGAGAGTATAGCCTAACTATACTAAACACAAACTTTGAACACCCTAAAAGGAGAAGATATACTTGAAAAATGCCAGGTAACTTAGGAAGATACCAACTTGACTACATAATTATGAAAGAAAAATTTAAAAGTATGGGTCTAATTGTAAAACGTACCCCGGAGCTGATCTTAATACTGACCATAATCTACTCGTCAGCAAATTTGAAATTAAAGTTAAAAAACAGAGAAGAAAACCAAAAACTAAAACTATTGATCTCAGTAAGCTAAGAAATGATAATAATTTTAAAGTGCAATACAATAATATAATAGATAGTAGAATCAAAATATATAAGGAAAATAATGTGATGGATAACGTTAATAACAAATTGTGCAATATTCGAGATATAATTAAAAGTAGTGCAGAAGATAGTTTGAAGAAAGAACAAATAAAACCTAGGAAAAAATGGCTTAATTCAGAAATAACCGATTTGATGTTGAAAAGAAGGTTGCTGCGTAACAAGAATGCTGATGAGAGTATAAAAGAATATAGGAAAATTACTAAAAAAATAACACTTAAATGTAGAGAATGTAAACTAAAAGATATTGAAAGAGACTGCGCTAATATAGATTATTATATGAATAAAGGCAAAATTGACGTAGCGTATAATATAATAAGAACTTTAAGTAAGAAACCAAAAATAAAATCAAGTGCAATATTAGACAAAAATAATAATTAGTGCTAGATAATATAAACTTAGTAGATAGATGGAAGAGATTTATATAAAGGTTCGTCAGAAATTGATATAGAAAATGAAAGTGAAGTAGAGGAAGATAACCTAGGTCCAGAAATAATAAAAGACGAATTTAACGCAGCTTTAAGAACCATAAAAAAATGGAAAAGCAGCTGGAAACGACGGAATATTTATGAAGTTAATTAAATATTTCAATAATGATCTCCTTATGGATGAAATTTACATACATACATACATACATAAAATCACGCCTTATTCCCATGGGGGTAGGCAGATACCACGGATTTACGAACTAACAAAATCCATATACAGCAGTGGGGAAATTCCCGAAGATTTCAAAACAACAAAAACCGTCACTCTACCTAAAAAAGCAAACACTTATAAATGCGAAGAACACAGAACACTTAGTTTAATTTCTCAAGCTTCAAAAATTATACTTAAAATCATACAGAATAGAATAAGAACAAAAATAGAAGAAAATTTAAGTGAAGACCAATATGGGTTCAGAAGAAATAAAGGGACTAGAGAAGCAATACTGGCCTTGAGACTTATTATAGATAGAAATATTTTACTCCCCTCGTACACCCCTCACCTCCTGGTGCTAGTTATAAACGCAATAAATAGTGAATTTATTGCAATTTATTTCGCGTAGGTATACTGTATTCTTTTAATCTTCCTACAAATAAATGCAATATATCTACTTACTAAATCAATTTTAGTATTCATCCCATAATTATTAATAAGGTCCCTTAAGATAACGGCAATAACTCAATCTTATTGTACTTATAACTAGTAAATGAGAATCACAAGAAACGAAATTTGGTAGTTATAAATGCAATAACTGTACTTATTGCACAAATAATAAGCACATTATTTAATACTGAAAATAAGGATCCGTATCATATCTGCAATAATTCAAACATATTGCACTTATAACTAGTCAATGAATATTCCAAAAGACGAACTATGCTAATTATAAATATAGTAACTATACTTATTGCAGATATAGTTAGTAAAATTACTAACTAGCGTAAGTAAGTTATTCCTATCTATAGTTATTTCGGTCTTGATATGAAAACCATAAAGCATCGACCTAGATATTGCAGTTAGACTTAGTATTAAAACCGGCTACGTCATAGATACGTAAAAAGTGTCTAAAAACAATATATAGATCTCGTTCTGCTAATTCCGAATATGTACTTATCTCAATTTGGGGCAAAACTTGAGTTATTGCACTTTTCGTAAGGACGGCAGTATAGCCACACTAGTCTTACAAAAGGAACTTCTTATTCGCTATCTCATGTTTATTACGTAGCATTCAATCTCACCTAACTTCTTAAAGTGAGTCTAGGTGCCAGTTCCACGCGACCAAGCCTACGTTTCAAAGTGATTCTTGCGATACAACTGAATTAATTAATTATTAATTTTATTAGAAGTAGGTAGTACACTATCTTAATCCTATGCTTACAGCTTAGTCAACCTAATCCAAACACCAAAATAATACATAAAACACTAGGCACATATAAATACGACATTTTCACAAGAAAGCTAAGATATAATGTAAGATTTTATTCATACGATATTATTCTTACGCAAGTCACAAACAAGAAGTAAGATAAGCTATCTACTTTTCCTCCGTAATCTTTTCCGTCAATTCATATTGCGTTTTGGCTCAACACGAGGAAGTTTCTTGCAGCCGTACTCAGAAACCTCAAATGTAACCTACCTGTTTAGGATAGTATATTTGATTGGTATTAGGTTTGATTTTGAACGGGTTTAAAGAGGCTTTGTTTCCGTACTAAAGAAGTGTGTTTTGTTTGGCGCCAACAACATTTCAAACAAATAAACTGTGTTTCTTTATAATTTTCAGTTGTTTGCAGGTCTTACAAGATAGATAAATACATTAATACTTTATTGTACTTAATATAATAAAAGAAACATTACAAATAATATATGTAGGTACAATGGGCGGCCAAATCGCTAAAAGCGATCTCTTCCAGACAATCTTTGAATGGAGAGAATATAAAAACCGAAAAACGGCGATGTAAAATATATACAAGGTGTATCTAAATATGTGTACTATGCGAAGGTGGGGGGTTTCAGACCACAATGGTGATCAGTTGTGGGGGGGAGAAAATTAAAAATTCCTATTTTCAGTTTCCCATACAAAAATATTTAATTTCATAATGCCTAAATAAATTGACAACCCTATCCTTGTAACCCCTTGACCCCTTGACCTACTACCTCTGTAGGTCTATTACTACTACCTACTACCTCTGTAGCTGAGTTTAGGGTTGTCACTTTGTATAAAGTCAGCTGTTCATGTTGAAACTTCGTTGCAGTTTTTTTCAGAGATACCAATCGAAGTTCGAAAAGTCGTTGAACAAAAGTTGTTCCCCGGGGGGTGGAAATTCACCCCCCTTCAGGATAGTACACATATTTTGGTACACGTTGTAGATAGGTGGCTTCAGAAATATATTGGAGGTGTTAGCAATGAGTTTCCAAAACAGGGTTTTCCACATTATATATTTTTCTATTTCTTTTACGTAAGTATGTACGTAATCTTTATGTCCACAACTTAAGAATTACCATTTTGATAAAGGATCTAAGTTAATAATGTTTGCATTCTAATAAAAAAAACTACTCAATGAATACTAAAGTTAAAGTGACGTCTCTTAGCATGGACGCTTAAGAATAATTTACATACGTAAGCTTTGTGAGATCGAGGACTTAGAATGGGTGCTACCTACGCCATCCTACGCAGTGCTAAGCATTTTTTAAATTGTTTATCGCGTTTACTTTCACGTAATTTTTTTTAAATTAATATTTATTTTTCACGGAAGTAAGATAATACAGATTGAAAAAGATCGCGAAAAGTCGAAGATGGATAGAGCTCAAAACTGGTATTCCCTGAAATTTAATATACTTATCCCACTTTATTTAGAGTCGGCACAAAATGTCTACCTCCTCCATTCCCCTCTGTCAGCCGTCATCTCTGCATTCACTCCTCTTTTATCCATGTCATCTTTCACACAGTTCATCTATGTTTTCCTTGGTCTACCTCTGCTCACAATATATCCATCCACATCCATACTCATCACCCTCCTAGTCGCATGACTTTCATCCTTCCTCATGACAAATATCCTAGAGATCTATATAACTACAGCAAAAGGGACAAGTATCAAATTTATAAACCAAACAATATAAATAAATGATTGACAAACAATCCTATTACTCTCAGTTCATCGCTCATAAAATAAAAACAATTCGTCTTACATCTAAGCCAATTTGACCCTTAACCCGTTGGAATAATGGAGAAAGTAACATAGGTCGTAAATTCACATTTTGTTAACATAAGAGGTGCGATCGAGGAGATTTAGCGGGTCTACTGAAACCTCATACGAGAGTATATTGTCTAAAAAACAATACAAAAATGTCCTAGATCAAAAAAGCGCCTTTTATTTACACTAAAACTGGGTCTACGATTCTGATATTTTTTTAGGGTAGTTACTTCTAAACTGCCAAATTTTCTACGCTTCAATCACAATGTCTTACCACCCCTGTTATTTCTATTATTAGAGCCCCGAAATTTTCTCAGGGGCTCAATAATTATGTCAGGCCAATATTTAGAAGCTAATAACAAAAATATTGGAGAAGGGTCTTCTCCACTTTGGAGGACCCTTTGTCCTTTTGAAATCGATAGGGTATTAAAACGAGCCACCCATAGATTTCGTGAAATTCTTTCTAATATTACAATGTATTGTATGAACGTATAGATGAAGAACGAGCAAAATGGTTCTGAGAAATGAAATTTTTAAGAAAAAAGAACAGGTACGTAATCTATCCAATAAGCTCTGTTAATAATTTTATTGGCAATCGAGGCGTACCAAGCAAATCTATCGGAAGAATTCCCCACATACACGACTGACCCAATTTCTTCTGAGCTGGATGATTGGTGCGCCAGAGAAGCGGGCGCGATTACGACGACTTAGGAGGAAATCGGGGAATAATTTCGATAAAGTGGAACAAACTGGGATTGGGTTTCTTAAATTACGAAGGCCATTATGTGACGCGATATTTCTAACTGATTATTTTATCAGCATAATTGATCGAGTGAGCGAAGCGAACGAAGATCTTCCAAACAACTTGGGCAATTTGGCATTTTATGTGCGTATGTATTTGTATATGTTTGTCCAACGATAACTTTCGAACCTTTGCCATTGATCTGATCTGCATGAAATTAGATAAGTCGATACTTACTTACTTTTTTTTGGTCGGTACTTGAGAAATTTACTGGTTTATTGTTTCCTTAGAAATTTCATCGAAACTGGTTCAGCAGGCATTATGGTGATTCATAGTTTTATAGTTTTTTTTTCGATTTCGATTGATTGAAAATCGCTCTCAGCCTATTCCCTGCCCCATTCGACACACTCGCCAAACGTTCTATCTGGTAGGACACAAATCCCTACAGGGTAGGCTTACTGCATTGTGCAGTCCTAGACGCGGTAAATCTATTGGAACTAACCGGGGTAGTTCACGCTTCGGTTACTTTACATAGAGCCGTGGAATCCAGCGTATTGTCTGAAGCATTTGGTAACGTACTAAGCTTATAGGAGCTCATTCAATTGCTCTGCATCTAGTTCATCTGATACTTGCACCCAAGAAATTGCTTTTATTTGTACACCTGATGGAACAAGAACGGTAATCATTGCTATAACAAAGCATTGCCTCGTAGGTCACGCACATCAGAAACGATGCATTGCCCTGCGTCCATCAACTTGAGGCGTACAGATGTTCAGCCTCACGTGTCAGTAATTTCCTCGGCACCCACACCCTTCAAACCGAAACACAGCAATGCTGCTTCAGAACAATGGCATGGTGGTAGTACTTCCCTGGACGAGCCCTTGACAAAGGGTTCTTTTACTACTAAATGTGTCCATCAGATGAAAACTGCGGATGAACTAATATTAAGTCTGAATGTTGTGGTCATCACTCATCACTCAGATGTCATCACCATACTTAGCTTGAAGTAGTACAAGAAGAATGTACTGCTCTTCGACTACCTGAGGTAAGTTATAATGTAGTCGACGTTAAGGTCACGACCAGCTGTCACCGAAACATGATGCTAAAATGAAAGGGTTCGCTCACGTCCACAACATGTTTTAAGCCAACTCCTACAATAAAGTTGATCCATCTATGAATGCGCGATAAACAGAGAACAATAGTGTACATAAGGTTTAAGCTAGGCCAATTTGTATTCAACAAACGAACGGAACCGTCGAGGGCACGACACTCCGACCACTTTTATTATTTACCTACCGCGCATACCTACAGAATATAAAGATTTTCAAACAAAGAACTTTATCTCGCTGATGAGACTGCTAGAATATTCTTATTGAATTTCATAAAAAGGTTTTACTTGAGTCACGTGTATCTGAAAGTCTGATGCTGGATTTGGTGGCTTTATACAGGTACCGTAGATAAGATTATATTTTGTGAGATGGCAGGGATTGTTTCTTTTGGCGAAATAACTGTTTTCTAGAAAATATCTTGCGTCTCTAGAAAATGCTTATAAGATTATTTTGAGTTATGCCACAAGTTATTATGCTGTGGAAAAAGTTTAAAAAACAACCAATAAACATTGTGGTTTTTGAAACAGAAAATCGGTTAATTATGTTGCTGCATTTATTCGGTAATTTTGTATTAAACATCTGATTATTCTCCTATCAAAATTGTACTACAATGCAAGAATCTACCATCATACATCGTCACAATATTCCATACGTCATCGTCATTGGTACAGTCATGTTCCAATGAGTTTGTTACTCTCAAACGGAGAAGAAAAAAATCGTGAGGAAACCGACTTGCTATAGAACCGAAAAAGTATGAAAACATGTGTCAATGCACGAAAGAATCTTCTTAGAGGGTTCAAAAGAACAGTAACACGATAATAAGAAGAAAACACAATACTTATCGTATAAGTACTATAAGTAATATTGAATCAGTTGTTTAGAAATGTAGCTAGAATGTTGAACAAATATGAGTTAACATGCAATTCCCACGTCTAATTAAACAATATTTACCCACCTTGTACACTCGTCCAGCGGGGAATTCCCAACTTGTTCAGCTAAAAGCTTTTTCCTGACCGTTTGAAGCCCCATCTACATAATTTATAGATGTACATACCACAAGGAACTCTAGAACCATCGTATTAAGTACAGTTAAATAATTCACACGCTTAACCAACGGGTTCAGAGCTAGTTTGCCTAATTTAGAGGCTGTGAATGAAAATTGGGTGCAACTTAGTTTAACAGATGCAACGGGATAAATTGAGAACTTTAAGTTTCGGGAGCTTGGTAGTCTAGTGTAACCTTTCTGATCGTAAGATCGTGGGTTCGGATCCGGTCGTCGATAGATCAAATGACTAATAGAATTGTATACTAGGTTTTTTATTATTTTTGATAAGTTGAAATCTCATCTGATCTTCATCTAACGCAGTGCAATAAGATCATAAGCGCCATTTGTTTTTACGAAACTCTAAATCTTAATGGGATTGCTATAAAGTACTCTTTGGTTTGCGAGTAATACATATTGTATATATATGTATATATATTTCAAACTATTTGAATTTAGTATTATGAGTAAAGTTTTTCTGATAGCATGGACAACTTTTTTATTCATTGGTTTCGATGATGAAAATGTGTGTTTGTTTGTTTATTAGGTGTTAATTTGATGAATAAAATAAACTAAAAGTATACGGTGTGAGCTGTAAACACAATTTTTCTTAAACCTAGCCGCCAGTTTTGCAATGCCCGTTTCAAAGGCCTTTTGTGAAGCGCGAACACTTTTTGCTTTTTATTTTATTGGGTGAATAAAATAAGCCAAATAAACAACACTCTGCAAGCTCTGTACTGAAACCCGATATAACCTTTCTGTCTAGACTGAGAATCCATTATTGTGCTACTATTGACGGTATTTGGAACAAAAGGTCTTAAAAATCTTAAAAAACTTTAAATTGTTGACAAATAATATTAAGACCCTTTGTGTCTCAGTGATTAATGCAATGCCAAGGCCTCGTGGCTTAGCTCTGCTTTGTGAGGTAAAATAATAATAATAATATCACTTATTTCAGACCACTATAAAATGCACATTACTAAAATTAAACACCTTAGATCATCATAATCATAGACAGAGCTAACCGGTCACCATCAGGTGCACTTCTGCTACATTTATCATTTTAAATTATTTACAAAAACTATTGTTATGAACTATCATGTGAATAAAATAAAACCTTAATTTTTAAAGATCAATGTCCTAAAGAAAAATGAACTATGTTTTCCATCTGTATTACGGGTCAAAAACAGAGTTCAGAAATTAATAATGGATTATATTTTCATTTTCCTATTAGAACTCGTTTCAAGAAGAAACAACACACTAAATATCAAAGTCTGAAGACTTGCATGTAAATCTAAATGGCGAAGAAATAACCATATTTTCATTCAGCGTTATGCGGGTAATACAAAACTTTCATACCCATTAGACTCTCAAGAATATCGCTAACTTCCTCAAAGTTCTGTTATGTAATGTGGTTGGTTAAGAGGAGTACCTATGTGCACTGTTCTCAAGCCTTATTAAGAGAAAATACCTTTATAAAAGAATACTTACCTTAAAAATGCTAAAACAAACTTAGCTACAGATATTTTATTATTTTTTTATTTTAGACTGGCCTCTAGCTCAGTTGGTAGTAGCTCTGCCTCCTGCGCCGTAGGTCGTGGGTTCGATCCCCACCGAGAACAAATATTTGTGTGGTGAACATAAATGTTTGTTCTCTGTCTGGGTGTTATATTGTATTCTAAGTATGTATTTACAAAAAAAAACGTATTCAAGTATTATATCAGCTATCTGGTTCCCATAGTACAAGCTCTGCTTAGTTTGGGGCTAGCTAGTGTTGTGTGGATTGTCTATAATATTTATTTATTTTTAACCGACTTCCAATCAAAAAGGAGGAGGTTCTCAATTCGGTTGTATGTTTTTTTTTTTTTTTTATTTTTTTTTTTAATGTTTGTTACCGCATAACTTCGTCATTTGTGAGCCGATTTGAAAAATTATTTTTTTATCTAAAAGGTACTGCTTCCAGATTGGTCCCATTTTAATTTTATTAAAATCGGTGTTGCCATTTTTTTTTAATAATTTTTTTAATGTTTGTAACTGCATGCCTCCGTCATTTATGAACCGATTTAGAAAATTATTTTTTTATTTGGAAGGTTATTCTTACGTCCAGATTGTCCCAAACAAATTTGATTAAAATCGGTTTAGCCGTTTGACAATGAAGTCGGTTTCTCAAGTTTTTTAAACTTAAATTATATTTTTAGAAAAGCTTGCAAGTTATCGATGGGATTAAGTAAAAGTAGAATTTTTGTAAATTTTGTTTTAGGTAACTTAGATCGTACAAAATTATGTAATATTTAGAATTTTTGGACTACAAAATAATAGGAATTCCATTAAATTTGCAAAGGTAAAGACAACCAAGCGACATCCATCTAAAAGGTCCAAAATAAAGTCTGGAAAATTTACTCCTAGCATAGCTACCAGCTTTTCAAATTTAATTTCGTAGTCATCAATACTGCATTTGACAGCCTACACAGAACATCCGCCAACCAATTCAAACGCTATTTGCCCATCAGCGCTTGGATGGTCAATTTCAGGCAGATAGATTGGTTTGGATAGAGCATTAAATTTTAATCTTTTAGAAAATTTTGTGAACAAGGTCCATAAGTCGAATAAAATAACGCTTGAAATAAAGAAAAACTGCTTTGCAAAACGACTCATATAAATACAAAGACAAGAAATAGTTTTTGAAACTATCATGGTTTACACCATTTCTAAGAAAAAACGGGATATTTACCATGATTAAATTTTTGTGAGTTTTGACTTCTGAAAATTGAATCATGGTAAATATCCCGTTGTTTCATAAAAATAAGTCAAGAAATGATGCAAACATAACAAACTATAGTTACGTCTGTACCAAACAAACCACGGGAACTAATATCTGAAGTGTAAGAATAAATGGAATTATCCTACTTAGTATGATGATTGGTACCTGTTTCATAAAACAATGCTACGATATTTTTTTTCTGATCAACAATATGTAAAAAAGCGAATTTCTGATAAAAAAATATCTCAATTTGTTACTTCCCCTAAAGCCACAATAAATTTAAAAGCAACCCTAACAAATTTCTTCTTGTACCCTTATCACACAGAATTGGCCATTTTGTTGAATGTGGTGCTGGTCCGCGCATCTGCACCCGGCCTAATGTAGCGTACTTGAATGTGTTTCTACATAAAAGTTCAACAGAGTGCTCGTGCAGCCACGGCATTAGATTATGTTTGGAAAAACACTCAATTTTAAATTGGAAAAGCTTGATGAATTTGGATTTTTTTAACCCTTTGAATTTGTTAGATTTTTTAAATAATGATCAATGAATGTTTTGAGAGGTTAAGGTATAATTTTCAAAAAGTAACATTTTCAAGAGATAAGTAAATTTCATAATTACCATAAAATATTTGGAAAACGATATACTACTTTATTATGGAATTTTATTACACATAAACAAAAACATTCTCGGATGCCTCGATACATTTTTTGTTTGCTGGAAAATATTTTTAAGTTTTATCTATATTGAGTCTTGCACAATGGATGTAGCATGGAGGTAACATGACAGGGTAAAAGTAACGTAATTTTTTTTCAAAGTAACATTCTGGCAACGCTGCTAAGACGCATAATGCCTCATGTGCCTATAATTGCATCGGCAGTGCGTCATCCAACTCTTCAAATCGGAAAACAGAAGTTAGAAAGCTAAAGGGAACAGTAAAAGAATATTCTTCGCTATTTCAACTCAAAATATGCGTACGATATGGTTTTATTTTCTGTAACTCTATGTATGTACAACGTTACTGAACTCTGACACAGCGCGAAAAGAATAGCTCGATCACATCTACTATGTACTATAATGACGGAGCGAAAAAAGAACTGATAGTTGGTAGTTGACGCATTATGTTTCAGTAGTGGCTGGCTATATTTATCATCATCATTGATGGTGGGGTCGTCACAACAGGTTTTCTTCTTCTACACCTCTATCATTCATCATCACAGTACTCACTCCTTTTTTGCTCGTGCCCTTGACGCAGTCCATCCATCTTTTCTTTGGTCTACCTTCCTAACCACCATCCACATCCATATCCAACACTTTCCTTGTAATGTGACCCTCATCACTCCGCATGGCTGGCTATACTATACTATAGATAGACCTTTAGAATTTTAGTTCATGAACTAAAATCATTTATCCCAATTTTGCAGCAAGCTAAGATAAAACTCCTACTCAGTGACTCAGCTAGGTTACATCAGCTGTGACTCGCATAAGCATGCCTTAGCCTCGAGATCCCTTGCCAAATGCAATGTAAGAATGCGAATTTTTAGTAGCTCCTTCCTATCTGCACCGGCTTTACGGATTCAGATCTTGCCATTTGGATCCTCCGTAATCTTGGACGGGTATATTTTGATTGATGAAAATGTTTTGCTGCGGAGTGGTATTTTGGCTTGCATTTTCATGAGTTCATTGTTTGTTTAGATTGAGCATAGCACATACAGCTTTGGTCACCCATTTTCAATACTCTTGGCGTAGCTTCATCTGTTGAGCGAGAGAACTTGGCCTTTTTTGTCTCTCCGCTAATTTAAATTCAAAACGTAAAGAACCTGAACTGAACTGAACAAATTGAACTGATTTTCTTGAATCTACCTCATAGTATACAGAACTAAAAACCCTTTCACCACACTGGCACTGGTTTGAAAGTACTAGTTACACGATCAGACTAAAGACAAAGTATCCAAAAAGCTGTTGTACATACGGTATTGGCGAAGAAGTTAGGTTCACTTTGATGAAATTCCCACAAACTTGTCCGTTACTCACTCAATATCGAATGATAAAACCCTCAACACTTGGGCTCAAACTTTCCGACCTTAAGTTACTTTCCGAGGCACAACATTAATTTAAGAGGTAAGGTGACGCAAACACAAACATGAAACTTGACGTCTCTTCTCAAAGTAGACGCAGTCCAAGACCACTCAAAGTAGGACCTCAGTAGAGATACGTATACGTGGAGAAATCAAGTAACACTAACAACCTGATTGCTAATCCAATCCAAGTGCTTCATAAATTTTGCAAGTTTGTAATAATTCCCGCTGCGCTCACCAGACTGCAGCCTAGCTTATTCATTGGCTACCTAATGGAAATATGAATAATTCTGATGTTCCAACTTACCCCTCCCTCGAGTAATGGAATAGTGGAAGTTTCCAGCACTTGTCATGACTCGTAGATCATGAAGTGCTGCGAATCAAACTTTGCTACTTACGTGACAGTTTGCTTGTTTCGTGGCGGAAGTTAAAATTGCGTCGGTCGAGAGCTCATTTGGGTAATGAGAATTTAACTAATGTCTATCAGCTATGGAATTATTATGTAACTTTGGAGAAAGTTACTTAAACTCGAGCTGGTAAATTGGCATAGCGCTAATGCTGTTTCGAAGCTTGGCTTATTCTGCTTGTTTGCTGTTTTCAGGCTTTTAGGGCAATAGAAAATACTAAACGAAGTAAAAAAAAAATCTGGAGGAATCAATCCTGTAAGTACAAGGTTTTTAAATAGAAAAGAGTAATACATTTTATATACGAGCCTTAAATCTATTATTGAACATGGCTCCCCCCATTTATTTCCAGTAAGAATGATTTGAGCCATCAGCACAGACTTTTCACGGCCATTACAAAAGTAGGCTATAAAGTTCGTCGCCGTCGAATCTACCTTACCTAAGCTAGTCGAAAAAGCTGAAAAAGTGACTCTTATTTTTTCTTTTCCGATATTCAGATAAACATACCAATAAATTGCTTCTTGCGTCCTTGAGAATTCTTTGTGTTGTGGTAAGCGACCTCGATAAATCTCTCATCCCTCGCTGAGGTCAACAAAGCCGTTTTTGTAAGTCGCAAGTTGGAAACTTCGACGACATGTTTTACCGTCATATAAAAGTAATATAAAAAAAATAAAATATCTTGGTCTTATCTCTAATATCTTGGTCAGGCTGTAATGTTTAAAGGCTGATAATGACTAAAGAGCTTGAACTTAAAAAATACATGCACACAGAAGGGTCAAAATGTTTTTTATGGTGCCGCCTATGGTCTGCCAAAACAGGTTTTTTTAAATTTACTATTAATATGTAGTAAAAAGATGTAGTTTAGAATTACGCATTTATAATATAAGTATAGGGGACACTTAAATAAAAAAAATACTATGGTATTAATAATATAATATTATGATGAAGGATATGTGGGAGGAGGCTCGAGAGAGATAAGTGAATGTCTTTAATTTGGAGCAGACCTTTGCCCAGCAGTGGAACAAAATGTCCTGGGCAAAGATCTTCTCCAAAGACATCCACTTATATCTACAAGTTAAATAAAAAAATATAAAAAGTATTAATAATTATGTTTTGTTTGTCTATGCCCCCAATCCATATTTAGTAGGAAAAAGTGAAAGTATTATTTTATCTGATCATTTTCTCAAATTTGAGGGTTTAGAAGGAATGTAGTTTCCAAATACAACTAACAACATACGACTAACTATTCAGCTTAGAAACTAAGGTCATCTGTGGTTTCGAGACAGCACATGTTCTAGTCTGAAATATGGGCCTGTCATGTTACGAAATGGGCTGGATTAAACCGCTACCTATGTCAGTAAATAACTAGACTAGCTGGTAAGTAGAATTATTGTGTCCTGGAACTTCTAATAGCCACGCTCATAATTCATTTTAGCTAGAACCTCCTAACATTATTATCTCTTGCGTAAGAAATCATATCCCTAGGTACTTTGCGATCATGAATAGATTTACAATTAAATTTTACTATGCTTCCAATAATATTTTTCAGAGATTAGTCAATTTCTAACAATCCATTAGAATTTTGGGCGTTTCCTTAGCAAAGCAAGAGACGTCGACGAGAGTCCCAATAATCATGTTTACTTACCGGAAAACAAACATCTGTGGTTTACCGCAAAAATATTTGTTCTCGGTGGTGGTCCCACGACGGCACAGAAAGCAGAACTACTACCAACTGAGCTAAGAGGTCAGTCCAATTAACTACGTACATAGTATATTAGTTAGTAGTAGCTCTGACTGTAAATCTCTAAGGATAACGTGACTAGCTGAACATGAAAAACCGGAGGTTAAAATTTCATTTCATTTCCGCACGGAAAGATAATTTTTCATGTCGCTCATTGACTTACCTTGCTCACGACTGATTGCTCAGTGTCGGATAAATAAAATACAATTTCGTAAGCGACGAGCTTACGAAATTGTCCTGATCCTTCAAAAAATTGCATAATTATGCCCTTACTTCTAAGCGTTACTAGTTGTGTGTGACACACTCTGCCACTGTTTATCATTACCGGTGGTAAGTGTTTGTTTTCTGTCTAGGTGTTATATTAATTTTAGTATTTATTAAAAAAAATGTATATCACTATTATATTAGCTATCTGGTTCCGATAGTACAAGCTTTGCTTAATTCAGGGTTACAAAGTGCTGTTTGGCTATGTGGATTTAACACAGAATTTATATTTACGAGTATGTAGGTATTTTGAAAAACGCTTGTATTGCGTATTTTAACTGCATGCCACTGTGGTATCATCAAACCATGTGGGGTAAAAAATTAGATACGCAATCACCAATTCATCAACGTTCAAATCACGAGAGAGGATTAAAAAAACTTTACCTCTGTAAAAAGGCTATCAGGGCTTAAACCCAGAGGCAAAACAACTACTACGGAAATTCAATCCCGTCCCGTCTCGTCCTTTTGCTATTGGCAGAGAAACTCGTCCACTATTTTCTGGTTGAGCTTGGATTTCATAATAAGGACTCAGATGGCAAAGTGGATGAATGACCAGCTGTGGTTTTGGCAGCGTTGGTTTGATTCGAAAATATATTGAGCTTTTGCTCGAGCATAAAAATAAGACAACGTTTAGGCATAGTTTGGTATTATCAGTATATTTAGTACCTATTATTTTTATAGTGACCCTAAAACCCTGCAGTATGGTGTATATCGACCAATTGAAAAATGTGTCCACCATATTTTTTCTAGACGAGATTTAAAACTAAAAATGGACGGTCAAAAAACGAAAATAACCTTTGCCCCATAAAATCGGCACGCCGTTATTTTTAAGCTTTTAGTCCATTAAACACGTAGGTCATCGAATAATTGATACGAAACTGTGACACCAAATAATCCGCGATCAATTTAATTATTGATACTGACCCGAGGGTGGCCATGCTTCTTTATTATTTAGGTATTACGTGAATGTACGAATCATTTTTATTTAAAAACTTTATAATTTCCGTTTATAAACAGAATAAACACTAAAAAAGCTCTTTTTATTTGAAAAGATGCTTGATATTTTTCTTTCTTATTACCGCTTTGGCCAATGGAATAAATAAACGAAGGAAATAGAAGAATACAATTTTATTATCATTTATGCATGCATTCAAACCGCCCGATATTTCTAATGTCTTATTTGCGTTTAACAGGCCTGATTACACTCTAAGAACTAATAAGTACCTGTTATTTTTTTGTAATATTTGAGTGCAATTGTTTATTGTAACAAAAACTATAATCGTCTCGCGTCTCTGTTAAATATTCTGCGCGGGAGTAGCAAGAGCATCCATAAGCGATTGATGAAAAACAAAATTTTCCTCTGTACAGAAACTCATCAAGAGGACTAAATCATTACTAATTAAAAGTTACTAACCTACGTTTTCTGTTTTTGTTACTAACACCATATACTTCATAGTTGTCTGAATAAAAATTTTAATTGTAATTATATTATTATAATATGGAGATGCGATGATGTTGATTATTGAAAAATTGAAAATAATCGGTTAAAAATCTACGGTGCTCGCGTTATTCCTATAAACATAGCTAGGATTTTCATAGCTCATAAAAAAAGACGGAAAATGACACAAAAGTCGGTTAACCACGTTCACTGACCTCAGCGCATTTCGGTGTTCCGTAGTAAAATAATTTATTACGTTAACCGACGCCCACAGAATACTTTGTCATGATGGATATTAGATTATCTGAAGAGCACTTACAGTGTGAGAGGAAAATTGCTCATATTGCTAAACGGTTACATTGACCGCCATTTTATTTGATGAAAAAGATACCTGCTACTTTAGAGAATCGATTCAAAGCGAGCAGTGTCGAAAAGAAAGTCTTTGAATAACAAAACTTAAATAATAATGTTTGTTCTCTGTTTGGGTGTTATGTTCTATTCTAATAGGTATTTATAAAAAACAAGCCATTTATGTTTTATATCATTTATCTATCTGGTTCCCATCGTACAAGCTCTGCTTAGTTTGGGGCTAGATGATGTTGCGTGGATTGTCAACAAAATAAGAAACATTTACCACCTTATGCATATACCCTGACACCGTATATTAACAGACATAAATATTCTTGTCACTGTTCTTTTCATGCCAACAAAAAGAAATGACAACCAATTTTGGTATTGGAGCGCCAATATAAATAAAAGGGTTCAATACCTAGCAATTATTTACAAAAAGAACCAAAAAAATATAAGTTTCAAGCAGGTCGAAAACTGCTTGAAACGGCAATGACTTGATATGGCTTTAGTCACAGGTTTTTCTTCAAGCTTAGATTTTGTAAAAAAATTTCATTTAAAACAATGGAACCTAAAAAAGGTTTCTTTCAATTTAATCCAAAGACAAATCTGGTATTCGCTCCACAATGTACGACAAGGGGCGCATTATCAGGCGAATCAGACTGAGATAGAAGCTCCTTCGAATTGCTATGCAAATGATCGCGAACGGAATGCTCCATTTTTCAGTTCAGAGCGCACCAGCATAGCAAATACTGATACTTGCTTACCTTTTTATATGCAAAGCTTTAGTTTTATTATATGCAAAGCTTTAGTTTTATTTAAATACTAGTGGCCGCCCGCGGCTTCGCTCGCCTGTTCGCATGACGCCCCGTTTCCGTTGCTTTTTCGGGATAAAAAGTATTATATGTCCTTTTCCCGGTTCTAAGCTACCTCCCCACTAGCAAAAACCAGGAGAATATAATTAACACAATATGCGAAAGGGTTCTACAGGCTAATTTATCTTGGCCTTACATCACAGAGACCTTCTTTTTGGTAATCAATTATGGTAGCTAGATAGGAAGGTTAGCGGATTTAACTGGAATAGGGTTGAAAATCTTTAAAAGATTGTCTTGAAAAAGCCGAATAACTTTTTTATTGTACACAAAAAGAGGGCAAAATTAGTATAATTATTAACTTTGGCATTAGTTTCAAAATAATTTATAGAAGTAAAATAAACTAACAAATTGTTTTATTTATTAGTTTTGAAATCCCGCCTTAGAATTGTGCCGTTTTTTTTTCTGCCCGCATTGAATAGGCTAAAGTCCAAAACCCATACCACCGCCGCTGCCGCTGTGCCAGGACGCAGCGCCTGGGCCTGTATTCGATAAGTAGCATTCCAAATTCAAATCAGTTTTCTATAATAGTGTGAGCCAAGTAGAGTTTTGATCACTGTATTTAAGCATCACTGTATTTAAGCTTAACTGGATTGATACATTAACGCAGTTCAATCGATATAATAGTAGCTACGCACATTTCCATCTCTTATAGCTCAGCTACGAAATTTGCTGAAATAAATGTAGCTTATTTAATCAATGTGTCGTTCCCACCATGACTTATGGTGCCGAGACATGGACGCTCACGCAGGAGGCTGTGTATAGAATGAGAGAGCCATGGAGCGTGCCATGCTCGGCATCAATCTTATAGATCGAGTTCCGAACTCTGGAGTTGGGCAGGACACATTGCTAGGCGTGGTGATGACAGGTGGAGTAGAACAACAACCGAATGGTGGCCAAGAACCGGCTACAGAAGCGTAGAGCGCCCTGCAGCAAGATCAATCAAATCAAAAAATCAAAAATATTTTTTATAAGATGGATGGACAACTTATGCAGGGTCGCGGGGCGGCAATGGTTTAGACTGGCACAGGATCGAGGTAGATGGCACAAACTATACCCAGCAGTGGGTGAAGTCGGGCTGTGGATGATGATGAAATGTAGCTTTGTTTGCCAAATTCGTGTTTCAGCCGGAAAAACGGAAAAGTCGGAAAGACCAGACTCCCAACTAAAATGAAAGGGACGAAACGAGGAATCCAATTAGTTGTCGACAGGTGCAAAAACGTGTTTAACATAAAAAGCACGTGGTGATTAAACCCTTTGAAGTCTGAAGATTCGCGCTTGAAGGTTTTGCTCAATCGGGGAGCTTACGCTTCAAGTCTGCCGTGAGGTTCTAGGAACGTGAGTATCAGTTTCTGACATTTTCAAGTTGCTTGTCAAGTTACTTGCGCTTGAACAATTACCATAGAGTTTGGAAGTGCTTTAGTAGGATTGTAATTTACTTTTATAAATACAATTTACTTTTAGTAATTATTGGCACGTGAGGCTGAACATCTATGCCTCAAGTTGATGGATGCAGGGTAGTGCATCGTAAGGCACGTTCCTAGCGTGCGTGACCTACGAGGCAATGCTTTGTTATAGGCGATGGTTACTACTTATCATCAGGTGGGCCATATGCTTGTTCCATCAGCTGGTCTAATTGTAAGTAATATTTATATAAGTAATATTTTTTTAAAACTTTTAAATAATAGAATTTAGATTATTATATTATGCGTGACCTGCAAGGCCCTATGCTGCATTGAGTGAAGTCAGGTTGTGTTGATGATCATGATTTTCCATTAGGATGTAGTAAAAGAATAAAAAATGCAATCTACTATTACCAGTCAAATAATTTAAGTAATGTTCTAAAGTCTTCTGAAAAAAAAGCTGACAGTAGTTTTGTTTGGGCTTGAAATATATTTTCTTGAAGGAGGAAGGAGGATTATTGGAGGGTAGCTATCAAAACCTTACCTCGATGTCAGATTAGGAAGCGCACGAGTACGAAGCACCTAATTATTTGTTATCTAGCTCTTTTGTTGCAAGACACGCTCGTGGCTCGTAGGCGGCCAGAGGTATAAGTGGCAGCGTATTACCTGAAAAAAAAAGAAATAAATGTCAGTAAAAAAGTAGCCAAAAAAGATAAATTAATTAATTAAAGATTCGACTCATAAGAGCACATAAGCCAAAAAAAATTCAGAATGACCAACTAAAAACGTTTCAGTTATGTCAACTTAGGTGACGTCAGAATAGTTTATGCACAGTGATGTAGCCCCAGTAAAGCTTTGCGCACATCTAGATCGCCTGCAATAGCTATCGAGTGTATTGCTGTCAAATCGCATTGTTGAAGTTCGCGGCGTGTGTGCGGATTGCAAAACCTATGCTGAAACTGGTCGCCATCGCAGATTGCCTAGATGTGCGCGAGGCTTAAGTGTTTTCTAATATGACTTTTTCTCTTATCTCCATCGCAAAACGCTTGCATGTGCGCAAGGCAAACACTGTTATGTAAAAAGATATTGGCAATTATTTTTCATACATTGTAGAATCATCAACTACTACAAACTGTCAATAATAGTGGTGACAGGACCGGACTCTTGTTAAAATAACTACAAATAAAAACAGTCTGTTTTAACGATGTATTTCTGTCCGTTCGGTTTTCAAGCCAGCTTCTGTATTTTTTTCCAAACACTTTTGAACTAAATCCAATTAGTTTAGCTACAAGATAAAAAATCCACGTTTGAGTCATTATGGAGGTCTTCATATTTATTTTTAAGTGACATAAATAAAAACCTAGCAATTTCTCGCCATTCTCTCTAAACTTGAAAGGGCAAACCGCAAAAAATGTAGTGCTTTCTATACGTAAAGGCCGTGGAAAATCGGTTTTTGTGCCAAAGCGGCCGAGCGTCGAGTCGACGGCGGGCGAGCCGATTTACTGAATATCGAGCTCCATTTGAGGTATTGTGGCTGTACATTTTAGTATCCCGAGCGTAAATTCAAAACATTTTGACCTAAAAGTGTCGAGAATGCTTCAGTTTTAATTTAATTTACAGTTTCACTAAAATATATTGATGACTCTTTTATATTAAGAGTCTATTTACACGTACCACAACCACACCACAACGATAGCACATGAGCGAAAGCAAACTTTTATAAAAATGAATAGTTACAAATATAATAGTACACACGTGTCCAGTGTCCACTGCTTGACCACTTTTTGTTGTTGCGATGTGGTGTGGTACAACCACACCACATCGCACATTCGAATCATTCACATCGAACGTGTGAATAGACCCTATGGAGATGGCTCCATAGGGTCTATTCACACGAGCTATGCCATGGGGCATGGCTTTATTCATAATGCTTCTGACACTATTTAGCGGCTCGCTAATTCGTTTTCTCGCTCTTGGGATTCGTTTTCTGTCATTTTGGGAAGTCACATAGATTTTTGATATTTTATCCAACATAACAACTTGAGCATTATTACCTTATTGGCATTACTTGAGGTCTTAGCAAAAAATGTGAGCAGTTGGAATGAGAGTGTATTATTTGTTATCCTGATTTGAACGAAGTGTTTCCGATAGTTTTGAAGAAAAACGCCATCTTTTCCTACAAAGCCAGTGACGACCGACTTGTCTATTGACTGACTTGACTAAAAACTATTTTAACTTTTTATATGATGCCATTAATTAAGAAGAAAAAGAAAAAACTGTTCACTGTCACTTACATGTCAGCAAATAAAAATGGCAGACTTATCGGTCTGCTACGCTAAATTACTATGTTAGGGCCATCATGAATTAAAATTTTTATAAAGATATAATTTTTATAAATAATATATTTTTTTTGTAAAGATTTTAATAAATGGAACACGCTAAAATTAGGTTTTACAAAATGTCTAAATTGTAATCCTTATTTTTCTGTATCCCATTTGCTCATACAAATTATATTGCCAACCCCATTTATGAAATTCAGAGCGGATATTTAAATTTCAGCTTTTAAATATACAGTGAGCCTTTTCATATTTATCCTATTTTAAGCACTTACGAAATGAGATAAGTAGTAAGATTTGTTTAGTCTGATATTTACGGAAATTTGAACTTGACTGAGTGAGCAGGTATCATTAAATAATATTTCAAACACTGAGAAAAAAAACCGTAATATTAATAAAGTAGTCGATAGTTTTAGAAACAAGATTCTACCAGCCACAAAGAAACCAAGTTTCGCAACAGAAAGCTACGGTTTCAGCAAAGACATTTTTCATTGTAGCCAAAATATATCAAACTTTTACAATATCGGGCCAACGGGAGAACGAAACGTAACAAATGTGACGCTTTTGTGCTTTCTTTGAATTGAGTTCGGGAAATGACATTTCTCATCTAAGTAGATAAGTAGCCAAAAACCACATTTGATGCTTACACGTCAAAAAACAAGGTCCCAGTCACTCAGCATGAGCTAGAAGCTAAGGCAGAGCCAATTTTTCGACCAATGATAATTTATGAGTGATTCTATTTTTGCTGTGAAAAACAATGTTTCGAAAGATAAAAGCGTTGCTTATAATGATACCACCACTCTTACATTGATACCACCACTCTTATATTGATACCACTCTTAAGGTGGGTCTACGATAGAGGAGCCGAGCACGAGCTGAGCACAAGCTGAGCCGTTCGCGATGTCAAGTATCATAATCAATGTTTTCAAACGTAACGAGTGCGATAAAAATCCCTTAGTGTTCGTCAAAAAACCACAAGTGGAGCACAGTTGACAACGCACCAAACGAGCAAAGCGCGCTCGAGTCATGAAGGTACGTCGCGTCATCGGTCCTCCTACGAATTTGTACTTGGCTCGTGCTTTGCTTAAGCTCTGCTCCTCTAGCGTAGACACACCTTTTTTGACAAAAATCATACAGAAAAAAATTAGAACTTGATTGCATCTTTTGTGTACCCATAATTACCTTCTCCTGATTTTTTTCCAATTAAATTAAACCTTAATTGGTACTCCTAAAGCTTAAACTCTCCGGTCATTGTACGAACATCAAGGTCATGCTCAAAGTTTAGCGACAGACTTATCTACAAACTTGCATAATATTGTGTATAACCTAAACTTTTGAAAACAACTCAGGAGTTTGTATAGTTAGGCAAATCTGATCTTTAGTTAAGCCAAGTCAAACGATTGGTGAATACTTGAAAATTTAGTACCTACTATTTGGAATCACATGAAAGCTATTTAGAAAAGGGAATAATTACATGAATAATATTCAAACAAAGCTAATGTCTAGCTCAACTAAATGTTTTGTTACGTGAAGAACCAAGTAGGTACTCTAAAACTGTTGGAGCACTAAAGCAAGATTTTATATCTAGGATTTTTATTTACGTTCTAGATAACTATTAACGCTCTCCTGGGGCATTATTCACAATCAAGTTTTTATATGCCTACTGACAGCTGATTCTTCAATCTACGGAATAAAGGCCTGCGCACATCTAGGCGACGGCGATAGGCCGGCGATAGGTATGGCGATCAGTGAAACGCTGTCAGATATGACAGCGTTTCACTGATCGCCATCGCCATCGCGTTAGATGTGCGCAGGCATTTACACTGGTATCTTTAGCCGTGTCAGAAAAAAAAACTGAAGTTTTCTCAATAAAAGAGGGCTGAGAATAATTAAAAATTAAAGTAATTTCCTGTTTTTTGGCCGTAAGGTGTAATTGATAAACAATCGCTACTGCCCACTTCCATTCACAAAGCTTTTCTTTATTTCCCTTTGTTTCCTCGTAGATAATTTTCCAGCAGCTTAAATCCTCTTTCGTACTAAATGTCCATGCACGGCCCGCTGGTTTTCTTTCCCGTCCCATTCATGTGATCCCAAAAGAAAATTAATTAAGTCCTATTGTTATTTGAAAAGCGTTATGTATGTAAAGGAAGCTTTGGATTATTTAGAAGCTAAAAAAAAAAATATTAGTATTATTTAATTCAGTAATATTCATCTGTTTTTTTATTTTCATAGACTAGGTTAGCAGGACAATAAAACTATCGTCGTCTCTTTCTAAAATGCGGACACAATTGAGACAACAATCGTTTTTATAGCGTTACCAAAAAAGGATAGCTTAGGATAACATTGATATGTCAATGTTATTGAAAATAGGTTTTTGGATAGAAGAAGTTTATATATGGGTTTTACTTATGTTAATACGTATAATAACCCAGTGCCCAGTTGGGGTGGTGATTTTTATAAACTTGCCACTAAAATCGTAGGTAGTTTTGACCCTAAGAAATAGCTCGGTACAATCTATAAACTTTTGGGAGTTTTCAAAGCATAACTTAAATATCTTCTTCTTCTTAGGGCGACTCTCCACTACTGAAGGTTGGCAGGCATCCTTTGAAACTTTCTTTTAAGTTGAATATACTTACATGAATTAACTAAAACTGTTTACAAATCCGGTGTAAGCAGATTTTTCTAAGTCGGCTTTGTTTTATGAATCAAGGGATGCTCTTAGATTGTATTAATTAAATTTCTGTTTCATGTCATATCAAACAATAAAAAGGTATGTTTAATCTTAATTTAGTTTGCAAGTAAATAGTTTAACAAAGTTTCATTAAACTCAAACCTCTTAAAAGTTTTACGAGAAATTCCATTGAAAGGATTTTCTTTCACTCTAAATGTCGAGCTCGTTTGAATCTTAACCTAAATGAAAAATCTCAGATAACGTATCAAATTCAGAGATCTTACCCTTCTAAACGCCTCACAACTTGATCACTTATCCCAAATTGTCTTAATTTAAATCGTAGCCGTTTCTACTAAACGACCTACGGTTATAATAAAATACCTTTTCGACCTACGAGTTTTATAGTCAGTAGTTAGTAAGGTACAACCTTAGAACGATAGAAACGACCGGCATTTTTCACATTCTGTCCGGAAAATCTATGTGTAGGCTCTCTTTTTTTACAAAACTATGGTTTTTAGTTTTATGCTAGCTTAAAAAAACAAATCAATCATCATCATCAGCCCGTTTGCAGTTGCACCCACTGCTGAGTATAGGCCTCCTCTTTATTGCGCCGTTCTTTCCGGTCCCTCGCGAGTTTCATCCACTCATTCCCAGCACTTGCAACAATGTCGTTTGACCAACGGGCGGGTGGTCTGCCTCTAGGTCTTTGAGCACCCCTTGGCCACCATTCTGTAGCCGCCTTCGTCCATCTCCCTTCTTGCTTTTGAGAAGGGTGGCAATGGCCAAGTCTGATACCACGACAAGTCAATTTATAAGAAATAAATAACTGGATATTCAAACCTTTACAAAAATATTTTTTTCTTCTCCATAGAGAAAGTAAAAAAATATTTTTTAGTTTCTCTATGGAGGTTGTTAAGATTGCGGGAAGTTGGTGGAAGGAAAGAGCTCAGAGTCATTCGTCCTGGAAATGTGTAGGGGCTGCCTTTGTCCAGCAGTGAACTTCTTTAGGCTGATGATGATGATGATACCATAAAACCGTCTTATTTTTTCTTCCACTCATATAATTCTGGGGCACAAAATCCGGCTTATGCGTTTTTTCATCAACCCCAACGTAGAACTTTATATTCATGGGGGTTTTGAATTTTTTACGCGCCGGCTTCCAGCTTCCGTCATGGTTGATGTGATCTAACTTTTGATAGCAGACGCCGTTTGAGGGCATAGGAAAACGTATAGGAAGTTAGGAAGTTTCAAGTGGTTTCAAGCTGTATTTCAGTAAAGTTTTGGTTATTTAGCCAAATAGTAGGAGGTGAAAGTTGGTGTTTAGTTCTGTCGTGGTCGTCTTGTTTGTTTTTCGTATGTTAAGAAATACTAGTTGGTAACCGAGCTTCGCTCGGATTTTTTTTCGTTAATTTGTATTTTTAAGAAATCATAATTAAGAAGCATATTATTATCTTTACTGGTTTATTCTTACTGTACAACGCCATCTACTGGACATGCTTGCAGTTAGTTGCTCACAATCGTCAATAGATGGCAGGAGCAGTCACATATTCAGTTTATGTTTTTAATTTTTTTTTAACGAACAGACTCATTTTCTGAAAATGAATCCTAGCTAGATCGATTTATCGCCCCCGAAACCCTCTGTATACTTAATTTCATGAAAATCGTTGGCTCAGTTTCCGAGATCCTAAATATATATATATATATATGTATATACAAGATTTTCTCGTTTAAAGGTATAAGATAAACCTAACTAGTCTGGTCAAGTTGAAGGTTTATGGTTATGAAAAAATGTACAAGGGTAAATTATTAAGTACTAATGAGAACCAAATAGGTGATATAATTACTTAAATACATTTTTATAAATACATACTTAGAATACAATATAGCACCTAGACAGAAAACAAGCTTCTGTTTCACAATGTAACACCAAATACAATAATATTATAGATACACTGTGGTAGTAGTGACTTTATTTGCAAGGATTTTGTAAAATACCCATATTATTAGATTAAAAACAGTGCAGCGAATGTAATAACGAACGAAAAACAAAAAAAAAGAAAGAACACAGGAACGAAGCTCAAAATAAAAGGTTCCTCCCGCAAAATGAAGCCACAACATGCACTTGTAATCATATATTTTTTTCTTATTCTACCCAGAGCCTTTACCGGTAGTTAAATATGCAAAAGCCTGAAAAGGTTCTACTGTTCATGTTGGAAGGTTTGACGCATTGAGTGCCGAGTTTATTTTACAGTTCACTTGTGATCTATGGTGTAGTTTGTTTGCCTTCTGCGCCGTAGGTCGTGGGTTCAATCCCCACCGAGAACAAATATTTGTGTGGTGAACACAGATGTTTGTTCTCTGTCTGGGTGTTATATTGTATTCTAATTATGTATTTACAAAAAAAAACGTAGTACAGGAATTGTATCAGCCATCTGGTTCCCATCATACAAGCTCTGCTTACTTTGGAGCTTGATAGTGTTGTGTGAATTGTCCACATTATTTATTTATTTAGTTTAATATTTCCCATACGAAACCGGGTCTGGTTGTTAGTTCTATTTTATACAGAAAGCCTTGCATACATCGTGGCGAATGACAACGATATTTTGACATGTGCGTGACCTAAATGGACTGTGAAATTACTATCGTATTGTGCGAAGAACAAGAGTGAACAAGTGAAGTTTAAAAAACTTGAGAAGCCGGCTTCATGGACAAACTGCTGAACTGATTTTGATATAAATACTTATTGAAAAACTTACAAACTCCTTAGTCACCCCTACGATTTTTGGAATGTCCCCCCGATTTCTCTGATGCCATCATCAAATCCTGATTTTATTATCATGGAACCACTTTTTAAATATGTTCTTTCCAACAAAAAAAGAATCATCAAAATCGGTTCTTAAATGACGAAGTTATCCGCGAACATAAAAAAGCATAAAATACGGTCGACTTGAGAAACCTCCTTTTTTGAAGTCGGTTAAAAATACATGGTCATCCATTTGCAAAGTTATTAGTATAGCCTGCGTGATTGCTACTATCTTTAATCAGCCTGAAAAAGGAGCCACTCTCCTCACGATCATATCTTCATTAAAACAGGGCTATACCTGAAAAATATTTACGCAGCAAAAGTTAAGTCGAAAAATTCCGGGAAGAAAACATTCTTCAGGCTTTGTATTTTTTTAATTAAGGGCTGTTTGTAAACATAACAGATGTTTCAATTTCGCTGAAGCAGAGTTTATTATTCTTTTCTCTTAGCAAAACCCAGAGAACCGATGGATTTTTCATTTGAATTTATGTGCGCAATAATAAATGTGAAAACATAACTGTAAGTTATATCATGCTTATCGTATAAGAAAACTTTTGACATTATGATTGCTCAAAGTGACAATGTCAGGCTGTCGTTGTTTAATTTGACTGCTTTCACAGCTCAGTAGGTTGAAGCTCTTTCTACGCTGGAGGGCGTGGGTTCGATCCCCAACGAGAATAAATATTTGTGTGGTGAACGCAGATGTTTGTTCTCTGCCTGGGTGTCATAATGTATTCTATGTAAATATTAAAAAAAAAAGTAATATATCAGGTTCCCATAGTACCTACAAGCTCTGCTTATACTTCTGCAGTCAGTATCGTTTACACTTGTTTTTGTATAACCTTGTACCTTGATTCCAAATAAATATATTTTGATTTTTGATTTTTTGATTTTTGAGTTTGGGCTTAGATAGTGCTGTGTGGATTGTCCGCATTATTTATTTACTATTATTTATAATAATGCCCACCATTGTCATCATCCTCAGCCCGAAAATCCACTCTATCCACCGCTATTCTATATTATATGACTGTATACTTTACTACATGTTATGTATAATTTTAGTATAGCCAGATACCTGATAGAATACATTTTGTACATTTATAGTTGTACAAAATGCATTAGATATAGATATCTGACTCTTATAAAACAAGTGTTGCGAGTCAGCGCTGGTATGAAATAGACTCTTTAGAATTCATTTATTGTGTGGCAAAGTATCATTTAATGCCAAGGATTATAAGAGCAAGCGATCGTGAGCAATCACATAAGATTAATTGATTTCTCGTCGCCATCATTAATCATTTCTTGGAGTTTGCTCCTTCAGCTTATTATGCCTGAAGATTTCTTATCTTCTGTTAAGTACAAACGCTAAGAAAATGAATGGTTTTTTCGTTATTTTTGTAACCTAATATAGCGTCAGTCTTTCAGCTTTGTCTGGGTCTCCAAAACCACTAATCAATTACTTAAAACTAACTCAAAGCTAAAGACATTATGTAAGACCTGTTACATAATTGTCTTTAGCTTTAAGTTAGTTTTTAGCAAAGGTCGTCTGGAAGAAATTGCCCCGAGCAATAAGACCGCCCATTGCAAGACAATGTATTGTTTTTCTTGAATGTACTAGTTTTTAAGCTACTCTAAGTTGTCAGCAATATATATTTTTTTTAAATTAATATTATCAATATAATATTGCAGCAACTGTGTGTACCCACCCACGTACATACAGGGTTTTCTCTATCACATCACCGCTAACCATAATTTACTCTCCGTTGTGGTGATAGCTATCCCTTGGGCTTCCGCTGTGAGTAAAGGAGTTTGGACGGACGGGATTGAAGTGGGATGCTGTGGGAGGCAATGAAAAAAAAAACTATCCTTTTCTATTACAGATTTTACCAAAATTTTCTAAAGAAGAATGCTCCTGAATGTTCTAGAATGTTCTATAACATTCTGGAATGATCAGGAATACTTCAATTTAATTAAAAGACTGTAAAATGATTTAAGAAGAAGATCTATTTAGGCTTGCTCTAGATAAAATAACGTTTAAAAAGATGACTGCCAACCTTCAGTAGCCTTCAGGCACCCTTAGAAGAAGAAAAAATTATTTAGAATAATCGGTCATTATCTGAAATGCTCCTGGACGGTCTAGAATGTTCATAACATTCTGGAATCAACTAGAAAAATCAAATTCAATTTAATGGTGCCGGAATCACTGCTAGCTTAGGATACTTTTAATAAGATACATTATCACGCCCCGCGATTACGACAATGTCGTGGTCCATTAGCTAAGGCAGCACCCTACACTTTGTTATTCATTACTTGTTCGCTCTTCGAAAACATATAAAAACTACAGCGGTTGTTGGTATTGTGTCTTAGGTATTGTAAATCACTTCTTGAAATTGCACAACATCCCGAAAAGTAATTTGAAAGACAGTGCGTGAACTGTGAAATACAGCACACGTACAGAAAAATATTTTCCTCCACAAAACAATAAATAAACTGCTCCCCTTTCGTACCAAATGTGACCTCTTTCTTACCCACATATTTTTCATACATCTGTTTTGTTTTATGTCTACCTCCGACGCAATATTGTATTTATTTAGGTCCTTTTTTCTGGCGTGATAATTTAGTTATATCGCTGGTTCTTTATGATGATTTACCTCGGTGCTACCTTTGTTTTTACAAGCTCGGACGACATACGTTGTTTTAGGATTAACGTAAATACAGAACGAATTAAGGGTTTCACTATCAAATCGACCACGCCATCGTTTTTGACGTGACAACGTCTTATAATTCGATGAAGCCGGCTACACGCACGAAAAAACATGACTCATGTGGCGTTACCCCGCTATGAGGCGTTCTATTTAAGGCTTGAAGTACAAGCGAGAGCGCGGAACGAGCGACAAAGAGGCACAATCAGCCTCCGCGTTCGGCAGCTGTTCTGTCTCTTTCCTACTTGAGTAAGCGATGCGTCCGCGTGGACAGCTGTATGACGTTGTCACGTTCAACTATCGTCAGTAAACCGACTTTACAGACAACGATTTTTTTACAACACGATAGAACGAGCATGTACATACAATACATTATGCATAGTAAAATCGTAGGGTTTGAATCCGATCACGCTTCATCATCATTAATCTATATCAGTCCACTACTGGACGTAGGTCTCACCCAAGACACACCACTGAGCCCGGTCTTCGGTTCTTCTCCTCACTTGCCAGCTACATTTCGCAGATCGACGCCCCACCTTGCCAGAGGGCGTCCTACACTACGCTTACCTAAACAAGATCTCTACTCTAGTATTCGTTTGCTCCAACAATCAAGTTTGAAGAGTGCAAAATACACGAACACTTTTCTGCAATGAACGGTGATGAAAAACGTTCTATACCTAGTTACCTAGTTTTAAGGCTGGGTTTAAATCGACCAATCAAATATTTGACAGTTGTTTATCTCAAAATTTGAATTAAACCAACGTCTTTACGATTTGGTCGGTTACCAATCCGTAAGCGCGGTCCTTAGTGGGCCCTAAATGTAATGACCACACGATCTGTGGACATACCGATAAGGCATAAGCACATCATCATCATCACCACCTTAGCCCAGCCTGATAGGCACATTATTGAGCAATTAAGGTTATTGAATTGTTTACACTGAAATTTACTTGTTTTAAAAATGAAAATTTAGTAATTAATGATTTTATCAAACGGTATAATTCAGCTGTAATCAGTAAACAATAAGTATTTTATGCGTTTGTTCAGTCCCCTCAGTGTCAACATCTGTTATGATTAAGAGATTAGAGCATGTCAGGACCATGGCGCACGCGTGGGATGGTTTAAAACAGCTGCAACACAAATTATGTTTTGAATTTTTATTGTTTTTACGTTACCTATACCTTTGACGTAACTAAGTGTTCTTGAAGACCCGATGGTTTAAATAAATGAATTGAAATGAATTAATAATAATTCATCATCATCGTCTAAAGGCCACTAGCGTGGCACACCTCAGAATGATCTGTAACATTCTGGAATGATCTAGAATACTTACTCCAATTTAATTCAAAGACTCTAAAATTATTAAGAATGGCGGTCATAATCCAGAATTAACTTAACGTTCTAGAATGTTCGTTAACATTCAAGAATTATCTATAATAATCAAATTGGTTCTAAAGGCATACTTTTAATATGATAAATTATCATCAGCTTGAACGTCCCGTGCTGGATAACTCCTAGAAGAACGTTTAATAAGCCAAAAAAAAACAGTTGTATCACAAGGAAAACTTTTATCAGTAGTACAAGTACAGCTTAATTTGGGGCTAGATAGTGTTATATGAATTTCTACAATATTAATTTTATTTAGCACTTTTTGGCCTCTTCTTTCACCAACTTCCAACGATAAGAAAAATGACGAGTAGCAAAAACGCAATACCTGTAAGTAATATCTGCTACTTTTTATGTTCGAAGATTAATTATTATGAGTCTGTAAATAATGTAGCTCTATAAAAAAATGGCGAGATTCCTGAAAAATAAAATGAAACAGGAATGTCGAAAAACAATCAGTAGAATAAATAGAAACTAGCCAAGTGCGAGTATAACGCACATAATTCTGTATAACAGTAGCATACTTAAAGAGTACGTTTTTTATATGGGTTTCTAGTGTGATCTTGGGTCTTAAGTAGGACCCATGTGGCTTTAATAAACCTGTCAAGGTTGGCTGGTAGATAATGCTATCTAGCATTAAGGTCTCTTACTCTACAAACTGTTTTTGATGCAATAAAAAATTAAAGGGGGGGGAAAGGGGAGCAGGGTTCTGTGAGGTAAGGATGTTGTGACTTTGCATCACAGGACTCTGTTACTAATTCCGAATCGCACCTCCAAGTGGTCCCCCCTGGTAACTGTGGTGAGAAGTGCAATAATAGTATTAAATTATTATACTTCTCACCACAGGCCAACGCGATCGGGAGAAAACTCGCCACGACGCACTGGCCAGCGCGGCGTTTTAAGGCTAAACCCCCATTAGTTATGACAAGTGCCAATATGCCTCGGCCCTCAGTCCCCAGCAGCTCCGCTATTCCTGACTTTGGCAGCGGTCACGGTTCCGGCGGGGCAGAGGGTGCTAAGAATCACTGGAAGTTTACCAGTTGCCACCATAATAACCAAACGACCCTGACCCTGGCGTGTTACAACGCCAGGACGTTGCAAACGGACGACCGATTATTAGAAATGCGATTAGGATTAGAACAAATTAATTGGGACATTGTAGGATTGTCGGAGATTAGAAGAATAGGAGAAGATTTAATCAAGTTATCCTCAGGAGACTTATTTTATTATAGAGGTCATGAGGATTCTACATATGGAGGAGTTGGATTCCTTATAAATTAAACCATTGCTCCCATGATGGTAGATATTAAGAGTATTTCCACTCGCGTTTGCTTTCTAATACTTAAGCTAAGCAACCGCTACTCTCTTAAGGTTATCCAAGTTTACGCCCCTACATCGCTCAGCACAGATGAGGAAGTAGAGGAGTTTTATGATGACATCGATAAAGCCCTCGACGATACGCCCTGTCATTATAACACCATTATTGGCGATTTTAACTCCAAAATAGGTAAACCTCTTTTGAACGAAAAATCAATAGGAAATTTTGGCCTAGGAGTGCGTAATAAGAGAGGACAAACTTTAGTCAACTACCTTGAACTGAAAAAACTATACGCTATGAACACTTTTTTCCAGAAAAGAGAGACACGAAAGTGGACTTGGGTAAGCCCAAACGGTATCACAAGAAACGAAATTGATTACATAATAAGTTCACACAAGTACGTAGTCAAAGACGTCTCAGTTCTCTCAAGTTTCAAAACTGGAAGTGACCATAGGTTGGTAAGAGCTACATTCAGGTTCGATCTTAAAAAAGAAAGGACGAAGATGATAACGATACCATCACAAAAGCGATACGAGAACCATGAAGTAGCTATTCTCCAGGATACTTTCCGTCTAGATCTTGGAAATCGATTCGAAGGGCTTGTAGAGTCGAATCTGGATGTAGATCATATCAATCAGCTATTGTGCAAGGCAGTCAATGAGGTTGCGAAAAAACATCTAGGCGTAACACGTAAGAAGAATAATAGGTTGTCCCAGGAAACACTAGATTTAATACAAAGTAGAAGTAAAATGCTGCAACAATCAGCTTCGGATAAAAAAGAAATAGACATAATGAATAAAACCATAAATAAATTAATAAGAAGAGATTTGAGAAAACATAATACTAACATAATATTAAATACAATTAAACAATACAGAGGTCCCAAAGTCTTTAGAAGGAAAACAAGTACGGGTATGAACCAAATAATTAAACTTAAGGACAAATTTGATAATGTAGTCACAGACCGAATCCAGATAGTTTCTATTGTTGAGAAATTTTACAAGAACTTATATGAATCAAATTCTTCAGAGCCAAAATCATCAGAAAATGACCCTCGAGCTCCACCAGTTGAACACCATAACACTGAGGTTCTGCCACCCATTTTGCCGAGCGAAGTTAGTAATGCTCTATCTAAAATGAAGGTAGAAAAATCTCCCGGTGAGGATGGGATCACGGTGGAACTGCTCCGTGCGGGCGGTCAACCCGTCATGGAGGTTCTTGTAAAGCTTTTTAACAAGGTTATGTGCGAAGTTCAAACTCCTGAACAGTGGAAAAATGCCTTAGTTACCATCATGCATAAAAAAGGAGATAAAACGAAACTAGCTAATTACCGCCCCATAAGTTTACTCTCGCAAATATATAAACTTTTTGCCAAAGTTCTTACCATCAGACTTACCCGCAAGCTCGATGAATGCCAACCCATCGAGCAGGCCGGCTTCCGGAGTGGATATTCGACCATTGATCATATTCACACGGTGAAGCAGCTGATGGAGAAGTGTCACGAGTTTAACCGGCCCCTTGTTATGGCCTTCATCGATTACGAGAAGGCCTTCGACAGTGTTGAACATTGGGCCGTGTTCCACGCACTCCATCGCTGTCACATCGATTCACGATACGTGGATGTGCTCCGGGAGCTTTATTCTTCAGCTACCCTACAGGTGCGAATTCATGCACTCACGAATCCTGTACCTATCCAGCGAGGTGTGAGACAAGGAGACACCATTTCCCCCAAGTTGTTTACGGCAGTTCTTGAGGACGTCATAAAAACAATAGACTGGGAAGAATACGGCATAAACATCAATGGTGTCAATTTGTCTCACTTGCGTTTTGCAGACGATCTTGTACTCTTCGCTGAAAGCTTTGATGATCTCCAAATAATGTTAAAACACCTTTACGATGCTTCTTTGAGTGTGGGACTAAGGATGAATATGTCTAAGACCAAGGTTATGTCGAATAAAAAATTAAATTAATTTAAATTATGAGAATCGTTCCTCTTTTTATTATTTGCCATGATAAAAACTATATAACTCGAATTGACTAGCTACATTATCTTTATTAAAATGGTACATCTCTAAACTAAACAGGTATGATAGACATACAGTGTAGTTTTAGTAAATAGTATTCCGTTGGCACCCTTTGGGCACGGAACCCTAAAAAGAGATTAACAGAAACAACAGATCAAGTAATAAAAAACATTGCGGATCTGGCTAACCCGTATAAAAAACAAGGTGCTGATTGAAACACACACCAAAAAAAATAGAAAAAGGTTAAAAGTAAATACTCACCTTCGATAGTACTCGGCGTGAACAAACAGCGAATGTCCACACACCAAACAAACACCACGAGTTCTAACCTAAAACCTAATTCATTTTACAGTTCAAAATCGCTCGTCAAATGCGGGTATCTTTGTATTTTCGCATGCAACGTGATTCGTAGAGTATTCGTAGCGGGGTGTGACAAGCGTGTCAAGGTCTCGCAAGGCTACGAGGGCTACGGCAGGCGTCCGCTCCGTAGCGGATCTCCCGTACAACAGATCCCACGTTCGCTGTTACCAACTGGGGCCCGGCGGTCGGCTAGATTCATCCCGGAATGTGGCAAGATTCGAGTTAAAATTCGCCAGAATTCAGCGGCTATGCAAAATATTTATCAAAAAATTAGCCGCGATGGTACGTAGTTGTTCAATCAGGAATAGTAATGTTACAACTACATTGTTTATATAGTTGATTAAGTGTAAATTGAATTGATTCTAAAAGAATAACATTATTGACGTGATAACGTCTTATAAATCGATGGAGCCGGCTGCACGCACGAAAAAACATGACTCATGCGTCGTTACGTCGTTTCGTCGTTCCATTTACCTGAGCCCGAGCCCGGGTCGGGTAATGGGTAAGGGTAAATGAGGGTAAGGGTAAATGAGGGTCCGGAGGGGGTCCGAGAGTTCGAGTCCGAGTCCGAGTCCGCGAGTCCGCGAGTATTTTCTTATGACGTTATCACGTTCAACTATCGTCAGTAAACCAACTTTACAGACAACCGATTTTTTATAAGCTATTTTTACTTCTTCTAATCGTATCACTGATGGTGTGGTGAACAAATTAAGTGCGCCTCAGAAAGGCTCCTTTCGTGCACTTGATACATTTTTTTTGATTTTAGGTTCTACGGCATGCCGGTTTTTTCACAAAGTTTTCCTTCGCCGTTTGCGAGTGCATACAAATTTTTACTATGAAACTATATTAAAAAAGTTTTTCGCTGAAAACTAATAATGAGTAACGGGTATTATGGTAAAAGTCTACCGTCAAGTTTTACCAAAACAGCTAAAACTAGCCAAAAAGCTGTAGCTGGCAACAGTGAACACGTTGCCACGCTACGAGAGCCCGTAGCCAATCGAAGTGAGGCTGCGCGGGACAGAGAATGCTCCACTCGGATTTTTGAGATAATTTCACGACGGATTGGATTAAGTGCCTCTGGATTTTTTTCCTTCCGCCATGACGACTTTCTTGTTGACTTAGTGAAATTGTTTTTGGAGATGTACCGCTGCCCTAAGTAAATTTCGACTGTAAAATAATCGCGCAGAAGAAAGTTTAGTAAATAATCTCAGCAATGCCTCAAATCTAAATATACCTGTATAAAACTCTTACGTTACTGACTGACTGACTGTCAGTCAGAGTATGTAATTTGGAGGGTAGATTCTTATTGAAGTGTAGGGATACATTAAGAAAAGGGATTCTCGAAACTCAACCCGGAGGAGTGTAGTGGGGGTTGAAGTCTACATGGAAAAAGCTTAACGCTAACAAAGTCACGCGGGATTCCACTAGTTTTAAATAAAATTTTAAGAATCTAAATAATGTGCTGAGTTTTGTAATACCTACAAGTGAAGTTTAAAAAACTTGAAATTCTGACTTTATAGCCAAACTGCTGAACCGATTTTAATGAAATTTCTGTAGGCCCATCTGCGAGAATATAAACCTTTTAGATAAAAATACAACCGAATCGAGAACTTGTTACTTTTTTATCGAATATAAATAAACTTTTTCTATTAGAACAATTGCGGTTTCGATCGGAAACTGAGCTTTCTTTCAAAAAGTGTTTAGAATCTGGTTCAAGATAACAGGAAGTGTTATGATCGAATACAAAGTTGCTTCACTGAAATAAATCGTCTGAAGACGAGCAACTTGCGATCAAAACAACTTGTGCACAGGAGATACCAGTAAAGTTAGCTCATTTTTGGACCCACGACAAAGTAAGACAAAGCTATTCAGCTCTTGTGAGCCAGAATGGGATAGAACTAGTGAAAGACGGAGACTTGCAAAAGTTTTTAGTGAGTTATTGCAATGGAGTTTTGTTTTCATCATCATCAGCCTGAAGAAGTCCACTGCTGGACATAGGCCTCCCCTACACATTTACAGGAAGAACAATTCTGAGCTCTTTCCATCCACCGACTTTCCGCGATTTTAACAATATCGACGGTCCGTCTGGTGGCTGGGTGCCCTACGTTTCGTGCGTGGTGAGTTTTGTTTTAGATAACATTAAATAATTGATATCACAGTAACTTTTAAACCCGTACCATACATAAACAAAAAGCTATTTTATTTTTATTTAAGTAAAATCATAAAGTTACCATTTCATTACTAAGCACGCCCACGAAAAAATAAACAATGCTTCAAAGAACGTAATCAGTAAAATTTTTATAAGTAGAAAACTTTGTTTCGCAGAAGATATTACACATTTTGCAAATGAAAATCAGTTGGAAGTTTGAAACAAGCTTAGCCTTGGTATCAAATATAAATAAGAATTTATTAATAGTTAGTTTTCATCCCAAATTGTATAATAAAGCATATCAAATTCTACTCATACTATGTTGAGCTCTCAAACTTGAGTAAAGGATTTGAAGTAATCTTATGATCCAAACCCTCTCTCAAGCCTTTTTTGGGTTCCGTAGCCAAATAGCAAAAACAGAACACTTATAGATTTTTGGCTGACTTCAGGTCTACCATGGGAAACGACTAGAGTTTTTGTATACTTATTAACATTTTGTTTTACACTGCGGGGTAAGTTCGTTACCGTTCTACAATCTAGCTGTCGCGCTACGCCTGCCGCGTAGTGTAACTCTAAATATCTATGCAAACGTTTTTCAGGGTAATTTGTGCATAAGTATCTCGTGGGGTATTCGTAGCGTTGAGTTTTTTCTCCCATCCCCATTAGGTTGCATGCATTACCTGTTTGTATTTAAGGTTCTAGTTTGTTTTTTTCTGTATTTGTGTTCATTCAATAAACTTTTTTCATTTCATTTCATTTTTCATTACTATTCCTTCTTTATGCCGAGTTCTTTATTCCAGTCATCTTCGGAAATTTAACTAATTTACAAGCTTTATTTTCACAAAGAATCTTACAATTAAACAAATATTTACAAAATACGCAAGAAACAGTTGAGTTATCTGCAGACCGACCAAACGATCTAAAGATAGCTAAACTGATCCAAATCAGTACCAGACGGAAGCGTCCCAAAGATGCTGGCGGTATTGCCACGCTGAATAGCAATGCTAACGCGCGGCACCAGCCGTTGAGTCACGCGTCGGTACAAATATAGTATTTTCGTTAGTTTCAACCAAGTAAATAAATCTGCTTAAAATTTCCGAACATGTTATAAAGTTACCTAATTTTCATAAGCCTTTGGACGGTACAAGTTTGAGCATGTTATTTTTTGGGATTAGTTAATGCGTCCAAAATTGAACAAGAGAGTTTTTAAATTGAATTTTTAGAGCTGGCTTAGTGAATTAGACAGGTTTTCATACGACAAAGCTTTTTTATATAAGTATCAGAGTTATTTTTTTTAATTGCGAGGGCTCTATTTACTTTTAATAGAACTGTTGGCATCGCATTTCAACATTTTCAGTCAAACCAAAAGACGAAGAGTGGAATGGCCGCCCAAGGAACCGACGACGTAATGAATTGCGGGAAATTGGTAGGTGAAGAAAGCTGAAAAGTGCCCTAGAAATAAGATTAAAGTTGCAATTAAAAGTGTATATGATGTGAAATAAATCCTACTAATTATTATAAACGCGAGTGTTTGTAAGTATGGATGGAGGTTTGTTACTCTTACAGTTAAAAAAACGATAAATAGATAATAGATAGTTAGTAAAAACAAAAAGCCCTGCGGAGGTAGCGGCCCCGCCTTCCGATCCTAAGGTCGTGAACCAATGAGTTTTTCTGCCTTAAAATTTACGTACACTACGCCAGTGCTCTCGAACGGCGAAGGAAAACATCGTGAGGCATATCGTAGCACCTTAAAAGTTCGAAAATATGTGCCAAGTGCACGAAAGGAGCCTCTTTGAGGCGCACTTAAAATCCTTTCACCACGCTTGGTTCCAAAGACTCAGTGACACGATAAGAAGAAGAAGTAAAAACAATAGCAAACTTTTGTATGCTGGCTTTTTAGATTGTCTGTCTATTTTATTTTTTCCAAGGAAAAGAGCATGACGTACCCTCAATTTTTCCTGCATATCTCCTTACAAAGAATTCGCTCAATAATGCACGTGACAGCACAGCTCCCCAAGGAAATGGTTTGAAGATGGAATTAAGGGGTTTGTCAGTACCCTGTCAGCCATCTGTACAAACCGATGAGTATGTTCGGTTTATGTTACGAGTACGTGTGTTTTGAACTTTTAACGCTCCTAGCGTCTTCCGAGTTATTTTAATGGTTTCGTATTTGCTGCAATCAACCATCATTCATTGCCGGCGTCTGTCTTTCCAAGCACCTACAACTTAGACGTTTTCAAGACAAAAGTGAATAGGTATATTCTATTTGACCGCATCATCACATAACAGCAGGTGAGATTACGGTCAAATGGAAGCCATCAAAATGAAAAAAAAAACAATTGAAATAGGTACATAAGGAGATACTTCAATTTCCAAAAGTTGCAGAAATCATGATTAAAATTTAGAATGCTTTTCCCGCAGCTGTGCTGTCGTAGTGATTCTTGCAGTTGTTTTGAATAATATTTTTTTAATTGAGTTGAGTTTATTGCGTTTACCTTTATTAATACCCCAAATAAAAAAAGTTATCGTGTTAGATAGGTACCCGTTTCTTCCAATCCGTTTCAATTTGTTAGTAAGTTTTATTAAGCTAAAACAAATAAATAAATACAACTATATACTTACCTATCTTTTTTTCATCCAAGAGCTAATAGCACTGAGCTAGAGCACTAGCTTTCTAAATAGGTATACTGAGACAAGAGACTGTAATGTATTGTTTCGTTTAGAGAAAATATAGGCATTTAAGACGCTAAAGTTCCTGTATTTATTTATTTGTTTTAGCTTTATAAAACTTACTAACAAATTCATCCAGTCTAGGTTATCAGGTAAGCCAATTAGCGTACCTCACGAATGGCTAGAGTAGTTGGTAGAATACACGCATTCCAAAAATAACTTTACCAATCCAAAGCTCCATCACAGCAGTAGCCCTACCACAAGCTCTGTCAGGCTCTGTCTCTGGCTCTGGTTTCGAGTCTGTGTGCGTGCTCACCAGTATTATACTGGGTGCGTGTGACGTTTCAACGTAGGATTTATTTAGTCAACACTCACACAGACTCAAAACCAGTGTCGACCGGGAACCAATCGTACACCAGCTGACGTGGATACGTCACCGTCTCGCAATCGCTATTCATGCTTCTTGAAGAATCCGCTAGGGGCGCTTTTGGTTGCTCCATACAAAATGGAGGCAGAGGTGGGCGATGCGATCGGCAATAGGCGTCAAGCACCGCACACCGATTTCATACGATTGGTTCCCGGTCGACCGACACACAGAGCCAGAGACAGACCCAGACAGAGCTAATGGTAGGCCTACAGATGGAAACCACATTCAGTATTTGCACGTCGACACAACAGTAACATACGAGCGTGATTCGCAAAATCAAAAAGCAAAACATTTTCACGGAACGAAATGTAATCAAATCAACTGGCTTTTATGCTTTCTGAATCTACCAAACTACAGTAACCTTGAAATTTATGGAAAATAGTCTCTATTTCGTTGAAATAAGAGCTTTAGCTATGTTAATAAATAGTAGTGGAAATGAAGAGTGGAACAATAGGCCACTCAAGTTTGAACACAGTGTTAATGTTCACATGAAGAGGGTTTTGTGGGAAACTATTGTTTAAATGGCGCCTTTAGGCATTGAAATATGATTTGTGAAAGCTCTTATTGTGTACTAAATTCATATAGTGTACGCAACGAACCACTATTTCTATAGGTCGTTACTAAATATTATATTTCACGTGCAAAGTCTGTCCCATCTTGTAGGATCAATCTACATAAAAAACAAAAAAATAAGGTTATGTACCTCATAGAACACATTCTATGAGGTATATTTTGAGAAAAAAGGGAATATAACTATCCTTTTGCACACTATAAAAAATCCTCGGAACCCTCGGAGCCTCGACATGGGGTCCTTCAAAAGGCGGGTCTATCTGTTCTTAAAAGGTCGGCAACGCATCAGCACCACCTCTGGTGTTGCAGGTGTCTATAGGCGACGGTGACTGCTCTCCATAAGGTGGCTCGTCTGCCAGCTACGATAATTATATAAAAAACTAATGATACGAAAATAAGATACGATTTTCTTTTTATCGTATCACTACGTTTTTCGATACTGTTCGTTCTCAATACCTATCTCAGTTGATATTATAAACTAAAAAATATGAAACAACTCAAAAAAAATAATGAGAGCAAATCTTCTTCAGGAAACAAGCTCAAGTTTGATATAAAGCAAAACTTTAAACAGCAGTAACTTTTCCTCAACTTCAAGAACTTCGTACAAGTAACCCGGCATAGTTATTTGTTGTTTAAACCATGTTTAATCAAAACAATCTCGCTAAACTATCCCGATTTCTAAAACATTTTAGCCTTTATATTGTGCCTTATGCACATGTAGATCGCCTGCGATGGCGATCAGTGTATTGCTGTCAAATTTCACGGCGGTGTGTGTGGATGTATGCTGAAACTGATCGCCATCACCATTGCTATCACATATTGTCTAGATAATGTGCACAAGGATTTACTCTCGTCTTGGTGTACTTCGATTACACGGCGCTACCAAATCTAAAATTTTACTAGAATGTGGTGATCAATTCGTCAAAAGTCCATAAGTATTAAATATTAGTTTCACGGGAACTATACCAACATTTATATTATTTATTTAGATAATTAATTTATGATTGCAAAAACTGACTTCTGAAAATTTTAAGTGCGCGACAATCAAAAAACAAACATGAGTGAAAGTGAAGGAAAGAAAAACAAAAAGGACTTGGCAAAAAGACTTTGGATCCAAGCCAGCACAAAATAAAAAAAAAATACCTATCTAAAAAATAAATAAAACGCCACCTAAATCATCTGCAATAGACGAAAAAGGCCATTAAAGATCTCGAGTTTATTTTATGATAATGCAAAGATAACTTATCAACTCCTTGTTGGAACAAGAAAAAACTCCTGTAATGATACTGCACATTTCCAGCTGAATAGGGTACAATTCTCACCGACGTTTGCGATACGATACCCTTCGTTTTACAACATCTCGCCTCGAAGCTTCGAGATAAAACTGATTGCCTCATATAACTCACAAGTGATAAATGAAAGCACCACCATGATTGCTCCTACCAGCTGCTGCCCGTGTGTAAAAATTTGCTTCAATCGTTACATTAATGAATCAAGTTAAAACGAGAATTTGTTTGGAGTTTTTGCGAATAAAATAATAAAAAAAAGAGGAAAGATTTGTATTTTTGTGTGTATGTTTGTAATGAATAAACTCAAAAACAATTGTGCCGATTTCAATAGTACCTACATTGTTACCTGAGTGTTGAAAGTCACGTTTTTTGAGTCCCGAGACGGGTTTGGCGCCAGAGCGTAGCGAGGGCGCCAATGGAGCTTGAGGGACTTAAAAGACTTTCATCCGAGGTAAACGCTGTGCTTTTCATTACGAATACAAGGAAAGTAAAAATAAAAACATGAAAGAAAAATTAGTGAAAATGAAGATTGAATTGCCGCCTTCCCGGTTTTTTTTTTCTTTTTCTCTGGCGGGCCTTCGGCTTCGGTTTGCCAGCATTATTCAGCCATTATTTTCATTTTCATAATTTAAAAATGGTAAATTGTTTGCTCAAATCTATGTTATTTTAAAGAAATAGTTGAACGTACGAGTACGAATATAATAATTAAGCCGTACCTATAAGGGATCAACACACGAGGATAGTAGGCAGTGCTCATTTTTATCATATTTTTTATAAATATTGTTGACATCGATGATATATTAATAAAGTAATTTAGAAGTTAAATTATTTATTTAATACTATCTTTATGTTATTTAAATTTAAATTTTACATTGCGCTCTAATTAGACTTTTTAAACTTCTTACCGTTGTAATGGGTTTCCAACCTACTTGCTGAATAAAAAGTTGGAATTTGGTTCAACGACCTCCTTGCAGTTAGAAAGACTTAAGAAAGTTGGAACAGGGTTCAATAAATAGAACTTGTTTTTTTTTTTATAATTTGACAGCTGTCAGTAGAAAGCGATTCTCCCTAGGGCTGAAAGTTTTACTTTCAATTAGGCCCCTCAGGCAACTTCAGACCTACTTTCAGAGTATGAGTAATGAAAAAATTCTTTCACCATTGGAAAGCTACTTCCACCTTGAGTAACATAGGCTATATTCATGTGTTTTAAAAATAAATGTCCACCCGTGAGAAGCCGGGACAGGCAGCTAGTATTAGGTATGTAAACTAGTTGCTCTCAAACGGTGAAGGAAAACATTGTGAAAAAACCCGAGGTTAGTCAACTCCCCGCGTATTGATCTCACATAATATGACTCATCATATATTTCTATACTGAGCGTTACATATTAAAAAACAAGCTAATTTTTCCTAATTTTTCTAAAGCTAATATCCTAGCTAAATTTCCACCCAAAAACAATGTAGCAATATAACTGAAACATTTTATGACCAAAGAAAATATGGATACAACATTGGAATAAAAGGTTACAATATTCGTTGTTCCGCAATCAATAAATATCCCGTCCAACACTTCTGAAGTTGTTCCGAGTTTCAAACTACTGGAAGTGAAAATAAAGCTTTGTTCCAGATAAACTTTTTTCGTCGCAAAAAGGGTGGACTAAGTTTTGCCTTTCCGCTTATTCATAATCACTCCAAAACATGAGGTGCTATTATATGGATTAATAATGAAATACTTTAATAACAAAACTATGAGGTCTATGAATGGTGTTGGTAAAAAAAATAGAAAAAGTAGGTAAGTAACTTAGCTAGTAATGATTTAGCATATATGACAATTTTGTTTTTGAGCAATAGTCTAAGCTGCTGTTGCTACTCCCGCGCAGGACTACATAGCAGAGACCCAGTTTTTTGCGGCTTTGCTATATGATTAAGTATATAAACAGGCCTTATTAACTATAGATTATTTCATTATAACGTGAGATATTTTTTATCACCCCTTAGAGACCCCCTGTAGTACCTTGGACATGGTTTTAGATGAATTTGGCGTACCTAGCATGGGTCAGTTCGTCGTCCGTCACATTTGTTCCGCACGTATTGACCTCGTCCTTTATGTGGAAAAGGGCAACTAGGCTAATAGGTATAGTGCTGAGTAAGCCACGGGTTTCGTCACGTTTTCACGAGTTTTTTCACCTCATAAAAGCACTGAAATACGGTTCAAAAGGAAAAAGATATTTAAAACAAACCCTTGGGGTGTCTATGGTGGTCAAGTGGTAGCTGCCCCGCCTTCTGGTTTCTAAGGTCGTGGGTTCAAATCCAGTCGTGTACCAATGAGTTTTCAGCCCAAAAATGTATGTACACTATGCTAGTGTAGTAAAATATGTGTCAAGTGCACGAAAGGAGCCTCTTTGAGGCGCACTTAAAATCCTTTCACCACATTTGGTTTGAAAGAATCAGTGACACGATAAGAAGAAGAATTAAAAACACGAAAAATTTCATTTTATGCAACTGCCCACATTTTGCACAGAAATATCACTTCCAGCATCTCAAACCCCACAATCAAAGGTCTTCGAAAGGGTTTGTATGTAATTAAAATTCAGTTCGGTTGTGGTTGTGCTGGCGGCATATAAATCAGTGCGGGTTGGTCCCCTCGCCTTTTCTCTCTTATTTAGACTGCGAGCGTTCTTGTATATGATAGCGGTATGCTGCATCCTTCGAAGTTTTTGCTTTCGTATTGCTTACTTCTCAGGTGCAGTGGTACCTTAATGAAACTTCACTGCTATTTTCATTTTGTTAAGGGATCGTACAAAAACCGAGCCTTATTTTGTTGCCTGCTCTTCTAGGCTTGGTTGCGCCTAGAACCTAGACTCACCTAGCTTTAAGAAGTTTCATAGTGATCCTTATGATACAACTGAATCAAGAAATTTTTGAATTTTAGTAGTACTAGGACTTTTTATTATACTTTTTATGGTGTGACAACGGCACCTTCCTACCGCTTTTAAATCAGACGGGACCGAGATACAGCCCTAAAAGATACTCGTGAACGATGTTTAAAAACATGATGATTAGTAGTCGTGTATAACACATTGATGTTGATTGTCATCAACACCTTTCTGCTCTTAGCCACCATTTAAAGAGACATTTCTCTCAAGTTCATTAATAGTCATCAACCGTGTAAATGCCACAGATAAAAAGTACACTGATATTTTATGCATACTTACAATATACAATATTATTATGCAAAAATATGTCATGTGCAAACCTAGTGTCTTACAGCGGCATAACGCAGGCACTGTCAACTTCATGTGCAAGCTGAGCGTTTGAACATTTTCTCTTATTTAGATTGTGCGTGTCACGAAATAATCTGAACAGTAATGTTCCCTGGAAGAACTCGCTGTGATGTGAGGGCGTGGATTTATCAATCAATAAGACGTGACTGGCAGCTGATTGGCCTAGTGGTAATAGCCGCCTTCGGATCCTAGGTCACGGGTTCGAATCCAGTCGTGTACTTATGGATTTTTCTGTTTAGAATACACAATGCTAGTGCTCTCAAACGGTGAAGGAAAACATCGTGAGGAAGCCCATGGCTTAGTCAGCTCTGCGTGTTGACCATGTCGTTCCTGTGGATTAGGCCTACTAAGCTGTCAGAGTGGTATAGATGCTGGGCAAACCCCATCCTAAATCCTGTCCCAGGCACTAAAGCGTCCTGCAAGTAGAGCTTGAGTAAGCACCAGTTACAGCATTCTGCGGTGACGATCAGTAAAATGACGCAAAATATTTAGCGTTTCACTGGTTTTTATTGATTTCAAAGAGTTATTACACTCAAGGAAATCACATTTTTTTATAATGTCTAAAAGTTAAGAACCAAGTGGTATTCGCTGTGACCTTCCCTTTGGTACGGGGCTGCGCTGACTGCTGCGCCATCGGACCCTAAAAACACTCGACGAATAACTCATAAAGACCGTTAAAACGGCACTAATGCAACCGTGGCTCCATCTACGTTTCAGTGATCACTACCGCAGAACGCTTATAACACATGTGCATGTGTAACTTATAAATAAAGCAAGGCTTAAAAATAAGTCTCCAAAATATAATGAGTTTTGCTAATATTTTTATTTCTACCAATCATCTTCGTCCAGTGATACTGCTTTGTCTCCTTCGGCGCCGAAGTATTTTGTGTACAAGTCTCTAAACTGAGCGTATGTATCAGTGATGTCAATTTTCTTATCCTCGCTGTGAGAATTGTACTTGTGACCGCAGTAGCAGTTGTGGTCCTTGCCGCAAAATGCTGGTTTTCCAAGCTTGAATACACAATAAGCACATATTAATCTGATTAATCATGGTATATTTTAGTATTTTACTTTGTGAAGGGCTCGTCTGGTCCGGGGAAGTACTACCATGCCTATTTCTGCCGTGAAGCAGCATTGCTGTGTTTTACTTTAAAGGGTTTGATTTAAATTATGTTGGACCAATCTAACCTTTCAGCTACAAAGTTAAACGGTACCTTACATAAAAAACTTCCGGATTAGAAACCTCCTTCTCTTTTTGGGAGTCTCTTTAAAAAAGAGCTCAAATAGTCCATAAAGGAGAGGCCTAATAGCCCCTTCCCACTGGTGCGTGATATCGCGCACCAGCCCGCACCAGCACGCACGACACACCATGGGAACGGTCTCGTGCGCCAAGGTGCGCGGTAGCACAGGAGCATTTTCTGTGTGCGTTGCCGTGCGTCGTCGTGCGCGGTGCGGGCTGGAGCGTGATATCACGCACCGTAGGAAGGCGGCATATGACTGACGGCTGACGGCTTCAAACTTATAATAACCCCCCTTAGACAATTAGGTTAAATTGTCTAAGTAACCCCCCCTAATGTTTTGAATGGGTGCTTAAGAAATACAATAGCTGAATTTTAAATGTTTGAGTACCTTCATGCACTTTTGAATGCACTTCCTAGCCACGTTAAGATCGCAAAAGTGGGCAATGTGGTGGCGAAGTGCCGGGCGTTTATCTTCTTTAATTTTCATATGAACTGATTGTCTTCTTAACACTTCTGTAAGATAAACATCATTACCAGCATAAAAAAAGCTTTCTATAACCTCCTATAAGGAGTTAAAGAACTAGTAGTCTCGCCTTCCGATCCTAAGTCATAGGTTCTAACCTAGTCGTGCACCAATGAGTTATTCTGGTCATAAATATATGCTTTAGGCGTATTACTCTCAAATGGTGAAGGAAAATATCATGAAGAAGAATCCCAGGCACGGTAGATATCCCTTCAGATCAATTAGTAAGGGCCAAGTATCTTATATTCACACCTACCATTATGATCTTGCAACGTACGATCGTGTTCGTATATCTGAATATTTGTGTTAGATGATGGTGATTTGGGTGAGTGTCCAGTTGTAACCCTGAGCTGGGCACTAATTTTTTTTATGACATCAATCGCAGGGACGGTAGATATCTCTTCCGATCATTTAGAAGGTGCCGAGTATTTTATATTCAAACTTACCAATGAGATCTTCGAAGTCACTAAACAGCATTTTTAACTCTTTCTTTGACGGCGGTAGGTTTTTTCCTTCTTTTAGTTTTGCTAAAACATATCAACAAAAAATACAACATAACAAAATAAATATTTTTTTATATTTTTTTGACGCTTAAGGGCGCTTGTACACGCTAAGAAAATTTGCCGTTCCTGCGGCAGACAAGACAAATTCTTCGTGTAGACGACAAGAATTTTGTCTTTTCCACACACGAAAACGCAACAACGTTCGCCGCGTCGTGTCTTGCGCAGATAAGATTTTTTTCGTGCACCGCTGCGAGCAGTGTACACAGTTATTTTCTAGTTACGACACGAATTCTTGGGTAGACCCGGCGTTATTCCAGGAATTAATAGGGAATTTATAGGGGAGGCATGTTGATGTGGACTTTGAGGCAGTTGTTGACGATATCATACAAGCATTTGTCTTCGGTGCGGATCGAACCTTGAAAGACTAAAGCAGGACTTACTCCCAACAGAATTTTAAGGCCAGTTTTTTTTATATTTGTTACCTGTAATTAGGTCGCGGTCCAGGCAAACGCATTTATTAGAAATGCATCCATAATTATTGGCCCCACACATCGTTCTACATTCTTGTTTGAGTGCGTCGCCTTTGCAAATCATGTGTTTCGGAGTGCGTAGCGAAGATTCGCCATAAAAATAGTCCATTGCTATTTCAGCTACAGGAAAAAAAAATAGTAGAAGAATTTTCAATAGTTACATAAATGCTGGCAGTAAAAGTTTGCTCACATCTAAGCGATGGCGAAAGCAGGGATGGCAGAAAAGGCAGAGATGGCAGATCAGTAAGCCTACTACAAGCTCTGTTTGGCTTTGTCTCTGGTTCTGGTTTTGATACTGTGTGAGTGTTGACTAAATAAATCCGTACGGAACTCACACAGACTCAGAACCAGAGCCAAAGACAGAGCCAGACAGAGTTTGTGGTTAGTCAAATATCACTGTCATATTTGACAACGTTTCAGCTGATCGTCATCGCCATCGCCTAGATGTGCGCAGGCCTCAATAGTTGTAGTTACTAAAACATCATTGTTAGTTGTCTAGTTGATGATAAATGATGATGATGAAATGCGATAAGTCTCACGCTAAGTGGAGTCGGCAGAACAGGTTTTCTTCTTCCACTCACCTCTATCATTCGTCATCTCAGTGCTCACTCCTTTCTTGCTCATATCTTTGATACAGTCCATTCCTTTAGTCTACCTCTTCTTTAAAACTTTCATCCACATCCATACCTAACACTTTTCTCGCAATATGACTTTCATCCCTCCGCATGACATGTTCATACCATGCTAACCTATTACTTCTCATCTTGTCATTCACAGACGCTACTTTCAAACTTCCTCTAAAATGTTATATACTAATGAAACCATCTAACAAACCAGCCAACTCATCAGTACCCGTAGTTTGAGTTTTACTCGATCAGTTTGAAAATTTCATTTCGTGTCTCTTTCTTTTGTATAGAGAAATAATGAGACAACAACTCGTTTCGATCGTTTCTACGTTACGTATTGTTGTTGTCTCATGTTTTTTCTATACAAAAGAGGGAGACGTAAGATAAACGAATTGTTTAAACTGATCGAGTAAAATTACGATTAGCCCTTCAGGGCCGAAGAAATTGAGTCACTTTTAGCGTGGATTAGAATCCTCGGTTCAATCATCATTACGTCATCAAATTATTGATGTTCTAGAAACAACACTGTTAGTGTCATGTTGTTCTCCAAACCTACCTGAATTTTGGTCAGACGCGGTTTTGCCTGGTTTCCAGTCACCGGTAAGAATGATGATTTGAGGTTCTTTCACCAGCTCACGTGAACCTTAATTTAAGGAACATAATAATAATATTATTTATTATCTTAAGGCATCCACTACCGATCAATAAGTGGCTTATTAATCTGACTTCCAAAAATATGAAAGTCAAGATGGCGGCTTGAACAATCTAATGTTTTTATTAGTTATCTGTCGATGATATAATGTGTATAATTTACCTGATGTATTTGATAGACACATAAAAACCCCGAACACAATAAAACTATATTTTATACGAGACATCTTTCTTACGATAAGGTACACCGAATATTTCGATGTTTCGAATCAATTCGATTCAACAATTGGCGTAAAATGAGATGCGTAATCGATTTTCACTTCATAACTCTTATCAAGTAAAGCCTTGCGTCCATCTAGCGCAATGGCGATTGGGATCAGTGAAACGCTGTCAAATATGACAGTGATATTATGTGTTTCACTGATCGCCATTGCCATCGCGCTATATGTGCGCAGGTTTTAAGAAAGGCGGGCAGTTAATTAAAATGTTAGTAGCGTGGAGTGGAGACTACGTAATCGAGTAGATAAATTGACTTCTCGAAGCTTCTCGATGACTTCCGGTCACGCGTTTAGCTCAAAACAAAAAACAGTTTAGTAGAATGAAAATGTTAGGATACCAAGCGTGAATCAAACCTATTAAAAGTCGTATAAATCAGGCTCAAGCAGTTCGGACAGTCAGCGTCATAAAATGCTGTTTTTTTGACCGAGAATAAATATTTGTGTGATGAACACACATTGTTTGTTCTCTCGAACACCAAGACGGTGTTTCGGATATTGAATTCGAAGCATGTATTTATTAAAAAAACATATGAAAGTATTATAAGCTATCTGTTTCTCCTAATACAAGCTCCGCTTAATTTGGGGCTAGATAGTGTATATTGTCTACAATATTGATTTATTATAAAGAATTCATAAATCTTCTTCTATCTATTTTCTATAAATAAAAAAATGTTAGGTTGGTTTGTGTACGCTTCAAAAACTCAAAAGTTCTGCACCGATCGAGCTGAATTTTTAGCTCGATTTTAGATATATGCATAACCCATATCAAGGATTGTTTTTATCGTTTTTTTTGGATCAGTCGCGTATGTGCTATTTAAGAATCACAGAATTTAACTTCTAAAATTTTTTAATTAATTTGCCTAATTCAAATGCTTGTTTTTGCTCACAAATCATAAATTCCCGTTGTTATTTTGCGGACCTTTATTTCTTGTGTTTATTTGGTTTTTTGTTTGTATACATGTTTTAATGAGAGAGAATGGTACATTTTCTCGCGCTGGCTGTACAGGAACGCTTCAAAACTGGCATCAAACAATGCCAGGGCGAGTCCAATTACAAAAGTCTAAACGACTCCCGAGTGAGTGGAACTTCATTTCCTTACTTACAGAGAGTATTTCTTCAACGAGGCGCAAGCAGCGAGCGAACACGACCAAACGATCGCGAACTACAATCTGGGCCTCTTCAAGGCAAGAGTGAATAGGTCTTCTAGACCATCCTGCTCCATCGTCGGCTACATCGTCACTTACCACCAGGTGAGATTGTAGCCAAAGGCTGGTCTATATCATGTAAAAAAAAAAAAAACTATATAAATTAGGTACGTTCTAATCAAAGCGAGATTTTCCCAAAAAATAACATAAAAAAACACTAAACTTCTTCTTCTTCTTCTTATCGTGTCACTGATTCTTTCAGACCAAGCGTGGTGAAAGGATTTTAAGTGAGCCTCGGAGAAGCTCCTTTCGTGCACACGTCACATGTTTTGAATTTTTAGATAATATAATCTAATCTGTCATGCATTGTCTAAGTTGTGAAACCTGTTTTAGAAGAGTCCCTCCCTTTGTGCTGTGATTGTATTACAATGCCTTTTAATTTAATCTAAGCTGTATTTATGTAATATTATATAAATAGTTAACCTATGAAATGTGTGAAAACGACGAGTGTATATAAATAAATGTTAGCATCGACATTTATTTTATTTTCCCCCGTGGTCAAAAAACAGACCGATAAGTTGGTGGCATAGTATGTATTGTACCACGAAATTGATGTAAGTCCTACAGTCGTAACTCAACTTGAGGCACCCGTCAAAGTAACGTCGCTCTTAATGAACTCCGTGTAAACCGTTTCCAGAAGTTCAAAACTAGTTCGCTAAAGTTTGGCATTCAAATTCTTCTTTTGCTGTAAAATATGGGCATGCGCATTACCATTCTCACCATTTTTAAATATGGTTTAAAGCTTTGCGCATATCTAGGCGTTCTGCGGTGGCGATCAGTAAGGCCCTGCGTGCTTCTAGGCCAGTGAAACGCTGTCAAATAAGACAGCGATATTCCATCGCAGATCGCTTAGATGTGCACAAGGTTCTTAACGTCAAATACCGTTGACATATTTGACAGCGTTTCACTGATCTCCACCGCAGAACGCTTAGATGTTGTATGAATCTATAATTATATACAGTTTGGCAAAAATATAAGTCTGCTCCTAACATGTTTTCCTACTTAAAAGTTATCCTTTAAAGCTACTTTAAAGTTCGGTGAACGTCATCATAAAATTTTATTTTTTTTATGCACGTAAGTTTTGCAAGTTCTTATGTACTTTTTTATTTTATCTTAAAGTAAGATACTGCAAAAGCATGGAAATTAAACAATTGTAGTTGAAGTTTTAGCAAACACAAACAACAAATTCTACGAAAGTAATTAAAACTGAGGCAATTTTGAAGTTTTCTTTACGACTGCCGTTTGTTTAGAAACGTTATTTGAGTGAAAAAACAATCTCCTGTAGATATAGTACAAGTATGCGTTTATGTCATAAATATTATTTGCACGACTATACTCTGTCCAGTAGGCCTACCATAAGCTCTATCTGGCTCTGGTTGTGAGTCTGTGTGGGTGTGTTGACTATAAATAAATCCTACGTCGAAACGTCACACACACAGTATAATACACTGGTGAGAACTCAGTCACAGAATCAAAACCAGAGCCAGAGACAGAGCCAGACAGAGCTCATGGTAGGCCTACTGGCCCCTGTTTAATAAAGCTGACAATTCACATAATTATATGTCAGAAGCGACAAAATTGTGGAATTGTCGCGCTTAGGCTATTAATAAAAGTGACAAATATGTCACAAAAGTGCGACAATTCCACAATTTTGTCGCATTTTGACATATAATTATGTCGAATTGTCAGCTTTATGAAACAGGGGCCTGTCTCTAAAGTCTGAGTTACCTTTATTATTTTTCAATTATTTTGATAATCCTCTCAATTTTGCTAAAAATTATTCCCAAAAATGGCTAATGCGAAACTACTCAGACCCAGTTTTGCTTCGGCGCATAAAAGTCATATCGTTCACGGTTTATGAAAACAATTTCTTAGGGAGACGACAATCTTAATAAGCTCCTTGGTTAAGGGGAGGCTTTCATTTTGCTCATTTACTTACTTTGGTGGAGCTGATTCCATTTTTTTTTAATAATTTATGGGGTTGTATCAAAACACGTAGAATTTATATAGGTATTTCGCAAACATGCTTGGAAATTTGAGCATTAGGTACTTTGACAACCTTCTTCGAGATAAATCAAAATTGCTGTTAGCCATGCTACCGGCAAAAGATGTATGAAAATACATTATTTTCGCGTTTAGCGGCCAGATAAATTACTTATTAAACTCATAATATATATCGTGTCATTTAAAAAAGAATGATCTTTTGCCCGGCAACCAAGGAGGTAACTTATCAAAAGTTTTTGTTTAAAATTTTGAACTGGCTTGTAAAGTTAGATGCTGTTTAGTGAAAAAAAAACAAATGAACACTTCAACGCGAGGAAAAATAGTGCTATTCGTTGTTTGTCGTAATTGTATTTCACAAAATGGGTTCGCGTAGTGATACTTAGTTTTAATTGGTTCGCATTATTCGAGAAAAGTACTATACAAGTCTTGGCCACAACTAAGCATTGATGGACTTACATTATGTGTTTAGTAGTACTAGAGCTCTTTGTGAAGGGCTCGTCCGGGGAAGTACTACCACCATGCCTATTTCTGCCGTGAAGCAGCATTGCTTCGGTTTGAAGGGTGTGGGTGCCAGTGTAATTACTGGCACGTGAGGCTGAATATCTGTACGCTTCCAGTTGATGGACGCAGGGCAGTGCATCGTAGGGCACGTTCCTGACGTGCGTGACCTACGAGGCATTGCTTTGTTATAGGAGATGGTTATCACTTAACATCAGGTGGGCCTATGCATGTTCGATCAGCTAATTACATAAAAAAAACATGTGGGCCTTGGCTTCGTCCATCAGGGCCTCTTTAGCTGATCGCAGAGAATTGAGGAGACTTTACCATGTAGACGTCCAGTCGTGAAACTATTTTCTTTTCTTTTCCTTTAGGAGTTCTTACCCTTAAATGTTCATTATTAAAAAAATAGGAGCAGCTTTGTGGCTTGTATAATAACTTCGTGACATTATCAACAGGTGCACTGACGGTCAATTTGCCAAAATATGCTATTTGTTTTTCTATTTTGTCCTTGCTCATATACGAATACCTTCGGGTACGATTTTATTTTCTTATTATAATGTCACTAGTTCTTATTAACCAGTGTGGTGGAAGGAAATTAAGTGTGCCCTGAATACACCTCTGGGGAAACCTATGTGCTAGCAAACCATGAGTTTTAAAAAGATTCCACCTTAGGCTGCATTTTCACTTTCCATCAGGTGTGATGGCAGTCAAACGTTTAGCTATTCGAAATAAAATAAAAATTAAAAGATAATGTTATTTTTTTTATATTATAGGAAAGTAAGTTTTATTATCTCAGAGCAGTGTTTTAACCTAAAGTGACAGATTAACATTGTTGTTGTTTTTCTTAAAATACCTAATAAAAATCTGAAAAGATATTGTATAGGTACTATAAAAATAGTTTTTAATGTAATTCCGGAAGGACGTATGTTTTCCTATTCTTGACGTACTCTTTAACTCCTGTTAATGTCGGGATCTCCTTCACTAGCGCTGATATTAGAGGGTAGTTCTTCTCGATGTTATCTTCGAGGAACAAGTTCGCGCACTCGATGAGACCAACGACGACGAAGTCGGCCCAGCTCAACTGAAAAACAAAAAAAAAACGTTTGTAAAAATATTATCAATTATACAATAATATCATCAAAAAGTAGTACATACCTAATCTTCTATTATATTTATAAAAGAAAGTCGTGTTAGTTACACTATTTATAACTCAAGAACGGCTGAACCGATTTGGCAGAAAATTAGTGGGGAGGTAGCTTAGAACCGGGAGAAGGACATAGGATACTTTTTATCCCGAAAAAGCAACGGGAACGGGGTGCTACGGGAACGGGCGAGCGAAGCTGCGGGCAGCCACTAGTTACAAATAAATAAAAAAAAATATTAAATATTTTTGCACTCTATTTTCTGCTGAGAAAGATCACGGGAAGTAAGATGCTTTCTAAGATCGCGGGAAGTCGGTGGATGGAACGAGCTCAGAATCGTTTTTCCTGAATATGTGTAGGGGAGGAATATGTGCAGCAGTGGACTTCTTCAGGACGATGATGACTGCTGAGCAAAAGCCTCCAAATCATCCCACCATCTAACGCTTTCTAGGCCAACCATGTCTGTCAGGAAAGTTCTCGAAGTTACATGTGTAGTGTAATTTGAAACTATACCAAGCGAAATAGCCAGCATAACTACCAAACCTTCATAAACATTTTAGTACCTTTTTACCAAAATGGCCATTATTTCCTTTCAACTGTTTTTCAAATCTTGAGAAGAAGAAATCTAAATGTTCAGCATACAATTTCTTTTTTAGCTCTTCCTTCTTCACTGGGTCCTTCTCGTGGATAAAATGACCTACATCTGTAACAAAAAAACAATGATTAGGTTTTAGTTCGTCACGTCATAGTTTAAATTATGCTTGTTTAACGGATTTCTCCTTTCCGTAAGGATTAAAAGAAAACAGAAACCTTCGGAATGCTTTGTGTTTCTTTTGTCCCATGCTTTTTACTTAAAAAAGTTTTCAAAGTAAACATTTAAACACTCATTTATACAGTGTTGTTTACTATAAGCATCGATGGCGATCAGTTTCAGCATAGAGTTTTGCATATATCCGCACCCACTGCAGCAAACTTTGACAGTGCGGTATTTGACAGCAATATACTGATCACCATATCAGGCGATATAGATGTGCCCCAAGTATTTTTACTACTTGGTGACAGTTTATTATTTAGTTACAGTGGCAATACTTTCACGGAGAAACATTTCACAAAGAGCTCTACATCCTTATCATTACGTACTTGGAGTATTAAGGAACACTCTAGAAACAAAGATAAGTACTTACGTGCATGAAAGTCATAGAAAGATAATACAGCAGCGTCCAAGACTGCTTGTTCCCAGGGATCAGAGGGGAGAAGCTCCGAGTTAGCGGCCACGTATCTTGCGATCGCGATGGACTGATGCAGAACTCGACCATTCTCTTCATAGACTGGAAACTGCGTGAATGGTAGATCTGGAAACCATCAAAGAAAACTTTGTATTTTCAGTACGTAACCCTGAAGATGAGAGTGCTATAACTTATGGAGCCATGTATTTTCAATTCAATTCATTTTTTCAGGCCATATTAATATCGAAAATACACAGTCCATAGTTTAGAGAGAAGGTACCTAGGTACGTATAAAACTAAAGATAAAAAATAACATCCCAAATGCACAACGTGTTCTTTCGTCCAATGCTTCATTAAATGAGTTCATTTTGTCCATTTTGCTGTGTCATTTTGCCAGTGCAGACTTAGATGTTGTTATTTTCGTGATGTCTACGTTTGATATAAGTTGGTGTAATGGTATTTATCAGATTTTATTTCTTACCTTAATAATTGATTAAAATTATTTTGATTCAACGTTTATTTTCCCTGCATTCAATAACTGCCTGCATTGGATGTTGTATTCAATTCACAAATTGAATACAACATCCAAAAAATATTCAACTTTAGTAATATCGTTTACTGTTTATAATAAGCATAAGAGTTTACGTGTTTTAAATAATAACCGGTTAAGAATCAGAAGAATTTAAGCAGGTACTTACTGTCCTTGATTTCTTTAACGGGCCAGTCTTTTAGTTGGATTCTCACATCTTCAAACTTCTGACCAGTGTAGTGAAGAATATACCGAATAGATTCCGCTATGCCGTTGAGGTCAAAATACGTCAGCTTTTTTGCCATTTTCCACTTCACAACTTACAACGTGCAGGTAATATTATCAACTGAACCGGTATGATGTTATTCACTGGTTTCGATAGTCTCCGATACGAAATAACAAGTCCCCCACACGGAGTATTATCACAGAACTAATAACAGTATCTACTATGATTGACGCAACCATTCAAAGTTTTTATATTCAATACAAATGAAATTGAGCTCTAATCAGGTAGACATAAAGATGACTCATGATTGTAGTGATCTTACATAGCAACCGATTATACGTTGCTATGTTAATTCACGTTGAACAGTTGGCTTCGTTCACACGGCATTGTCCTGCACGTTTTTTTGCAGTATACGTCTTAACGTATAAATAGTGACCATACAACGTACATATATCCATTCACACGTCGATTGTACTGCAAAAAAACGTGTACCGCTTATACGTTTAAACGCATACTCAACGGACTTGTCAAGCAAATCGAATGAACTTTAACGCGTGGATCCATCAGGGACGTCTACTCGCTGTGACAACTGTGTGAAGACTGCGGCTATTCGTCTTTTACACGAATGATAATTTACCGTGTGAAGACCCGGATGATTGTACGTTAAAAAAACGAATACGAAAAAAACGTGCAGGACAATGCCGTGTGAACGAAGCCTTGTGTTCGTTATTGTATGCCGGCTGTACCCACCTACCTAACTACCTATGTATATGTGCGTTTGTATATACACCAACTACGCCTTAGTTTATCTGTCTCGTTTCATTTTTATCATCATAGTCCTAATTTCAGCATAAAACGTCCATACTAACCATAATATGACCTCCTCCCATACATTTGTATAGTATATTATTATTATGTAATTTCTACCAAAAACCTCAGCAGAGACTTCATTCAACAAGCTCAATATTCGCGGGATAGGTAGCTCCTCTGGAATCAAACGCTGTGCGATCACCGTTTCTCCAAGGTTCTCCAAGGAGGATGAACTATAATGTTAGGATGCAAGCGCTGTGCTACCACCGTTTCTCCAAGGTTCTCCAAGGAGGATGAACTATGATATGAGGATGCAAACGCTGTGCTACCACCGTTTCTCCAAGGTTCTCCAAGGAGGATGAACTATGATATGAGGATGCAAACGCTGCGCTACCACCGTTTCTCCAAGGTTCTCCAAGGAGGATGAACTATGATATGAGGATGCAAACGCTGTGCTACCACCGTTTCTCCAAGGTTCTCCAAGGCGGATGAACTATGATATGAGGATGCAAAAGCTGCGCTACCACCGTTTCTCCAACGTTCTCCAAGGAGGATGGACTATGATACGACGATGCAAACGCTGTGCTACCACCGTTTCTCCAAGGTTCTCCAAGGAGGATGAACTATGATATGAGGATGCAAACGCTGTGTACCACCGTTTCTCCAAGGTTCTCCAAGGAGGATGAACTATCTGCTGGTGGTGGTGGTTAGATTGGATAGGAGATAAGAGGTGGACAGTGGTGGTGGATGTTTTGTAAAGCATCACGTATTGTTTTATGTTTCTACCATTGCCAAGGTTTTTACGATACCCACGTGACACATCCTTAAATTCAGCTTTTTTAGTAATAAAAACTAGGGGCGTGTAGCCTGTCTATCTATTTTCAATTTTCGTGCATTTCATCCAGTTAAATATTTACGTAAAACAAAATAAGGAATAACAAAGTTTAGTTAAAAATTAAAAATAAGCGCTCTATTTGAAAACTGGAATGACGTATGGCTTCCTGTCTCGAACGTACTCCTTAACTCCTGGCAATGTCGGGATCTTCTTCACTAGCGCTGACATTAGAGGGTAGTTCTTCTCGATGTTATCTTCGAGGAACAGGTTCGTGCGCTCGATGATACCTACGACGACGAAGTCAACCCAGCTCAACTGAAAAGCATAAAAAAAATCTGCAAAAATTGACTAATCAGATTAAACGTGTCCAAGCTGAGGTTCAAAAAAGGATTCTTCGTTTAACTTTGTCTTATCTATCAGTCTTAATTTCCAATGAAGGTTATTCCAGAATAACATAAAGTTCACCAAAATATTCTGCGTGAAATTTAATTTATCAGTTAAATGTAGTGTCGACCTTGACGCGATAAATATAATTTTAATTACCTTTTTACCAAAATGGCCATTATTTTCTTTCAGCTGTCTTTCAAACCTTGAGAAAAAGAAATCTAAGTATTCGTCTTTTATTTTTGTTTTTAACTCTTTCTTCTTTACTGGATCTTTCTCTTGGATGTAATTCAAAACATCTGCAAAAAAAACAATCGTTTTGTTAGTTTGTCTCACAAAAATTGTATCATTATTATAGTTTCTTTCCCGCTTTATACCTCAAACCAGCGGTGGATTCTTGCAGGATCAATCTGTTGTTCTTTAGTTTGTCTCATGCCTGGCCAGTCCGGCTAAATGTCTCGACTTTTTAATCATTTATAATTATAGAACTGATCTGTTTCCCATTAAGCAGGTTGTGGATGATTAGGGGCCACTTCAGTGCCTAAAGTAACCTTTTCTTTGCTTCGAAACGCTTTGGTGTTAAATTGATTGTGCTTGTTACTGCACCGACTTATACCGTAATAGATAAGTATTTTTTAAATCAGAACACAGAAGGACCCATACCCATGCAATGCACCGCACAGTGATGTTAGGCATCACTGTTTGGTGCATTGCATGGGTATGGGTACTCATGCCTGCCACCAAGTGGTAGTATTAGTGTTTATACCTAGTATTAGTAGTACATTCCCAAAAACAACGTTTAACAAACAAGCTCTACTAGGTTTTATGGAACAATCTAGAAGCATAACTGGGTGTAACTCACGTGCATCAAAGTCGTAATAAGTCAATACAGCAGCGTCTAAGACTGCTTGTTCCCAGGGATCGGAGGGTAGAAGCTCCGAGTTAGCGGCCACGTATCTTGCAATTGCGAGAGACTGGTGCAAAACTTTATCGCCCTCTTCATAAAGAGGAAACTGCTTGAATGGAAGCTCTGAAATACATCAAAGTAGTCTTTGATTAAATCCTCAAGTGTTGTAAAATAGCAGCTAGATGTATCTTTATGAAGAGACTCTAAGTTGATACTAGCATAGACTAAGGAACCTTAGTCTATGATACTAGTTTCTGTAAGACAGATGATAACTCTGGGATTTCAATTATTTTTCATAGTTTTATGTGCAGCTAGTTCTCATGGTATTTCTTATTCTGAGTACTAGGTTTGGAGTCTCTTATTATTTTTTTTATTTTATAATAATAAAAATATTTCAACTTTAATTTTCATACACTAAAAACTTTACTCAATATTTAAATCGATGTTTACAACGTTTAAATATAATTATATTAGGCAGATATTTTATAAACAGCAGTCGGTAAAAAGTACCATGTAAAATAATTATGTTTACTCACTATCTTTGATTTCTGGAATTGGCCAACCCTTAATTGGAATTCTCACATCTTCAAACTTCTGGCCAGTGTAGTGAAGAATATACCGAATAGATTCTGCTAAACCATTTAGGTCAAAATACGTCAATTTTTTTGCCATTTTTCACTTCAGAACCTGTTCACAACCTATGACGGGCCGTCTAGATTGTCGACTGAATGAATAACAAATAATTATGAAGATATGCAATGACCAACACGGTATCCGATAAGAAATAACCGGCGCCCCATGTAGCGTGTTGTCACACAAAAAATAAGTATAGCCAAAAATGTTTTTATATCAATGCAAATTAAATTGAGCCCTGAAGCATCTACATAAAGCTGATTTGTGGTTGTTGTATTCGAGGAATGATCTGTTGCTATGTTATTAGTCGTTTAGGAGTTTCCTTGTGTTGGTTGGGTTGTATCTGACGCTTGCATCTGTGTGCTTCCATGTGTTGACATTTTGTGTTTTATATCAGATGCTACTTTTTTACACTACTGTATTAAAAAATATTGCGTTGATGCTTTGCAGAATAATCTAGGTAAATAGGTGGATTCTCTACTTAGCACTCATGATTTGTGTTTTTGTCAGTCTCATGGCTGCTATATTCGTAGTTATAAATTGATGGACGGGCAGTGCATCGCAGGGCACGTTCTTGACGTGCGTGACTTACGAGGCAATGCTTTGTTTTAGGCGATGGTGACCACTTAACATGAGGCGGGTCGGTTCTTATGCTTGTTCCATCAGCTAGATTTATCAAAATAAAAACAATTAAACTTAGGGGCGTCTTTATATTAAAAATACGAGAACGTGTTTAAGGGCCTACATGAGGTGAAACTGAAAATGTAAAGTAGCATTTTTTTTCGTTGTATGGACGAATCCATTTAATTTTTTTGTAAAATATAACAATTAAATGGTGTAAAAAAATTATGTTCCGGCTAGAAATTCTCTTAAACTCCACGTACATTTGTAATACTTTTATTTATGAATTAAACATGAAGTTTGAATTAATGCAAAACCGGAATGACGTATGGTTTCCTATCCCGGACGTACTCCTTGACTCCTGGCAATGTCGGGATCTCTTTCACTATTGCTGACATTAGAGGGTAATTCTTCTCCATATTGTCTTCGAGGAACAAGTTCGCGCACTCGATAAGACCAACGACGACGAAGTCGACCCAGCTCAACTGAAAAATACAAAAATAACATCATTCACACGTCACAAATCAGTCAAACGGTAGAAATTGAATTTGATTTTGATTTTGAATAACATATTTTCAAAGTTTTTGTGATAATAATCTACAACTATTTTAAACATATTATTTATTAGGGACACAACTAACGCAATACATTATTTTTAGTAAAAACTAAAAATAATGTATTGTCACAACATCATGTGAATAGAATATTTTAACTGAATGGCGGCAGATGTGCAGGATGCTTTGAAACTGTTAACTTCCCATAAAGTTATTTCATTTAATAGTTCGCCAAAATATTCTGCGTGAATTTTAATTGCTCAGTTAAATGTTGTGTCGACCTAAAATGCGTCTGAACTTCTAAATAATTTCGGTGAGTTTTAAGTTTAATTTATTGTTGATTCACCAACACTATTATATTATTATTATATTCTTTAAAAAAGTTATTTTTATTTTCGTAAAATTAAAAATGCAATTCACGTTTTGGAGAAGCGACCATAGTGCCCAATCTAATATTCGTTTCCTTCAACGATTGTCTGTTCTTAGACGTAAATAACGTATAAACGTAATTTTATACTTTTCTACCATGCAGTAAATGCCTGGTATAAAAGTATAAAATTACGTTTATAGTTTTGAAATTGCATGCACCGTGATGGCTAGTTTAAAATCTTTATTACCTTTTTACCGAAATGGCCATTATTTTCTTTCAGCTGCCTTTCAAACCTTGAGAAGAAGAAATCTAAATGTTCGTCTTTCAGTTTTGTTCTTAGTTCTTCCTTCTTTATTGGATCGTTTTCATGGATGAAATTCTTAACATCTGCAATAGAAGAAACAATGGTTCTGTTACTCGTAGTTTGTCTCATTGTGGTTTAAGCCTAAGGTCTCATCAAGGTTTGGTAATTAGGTAGGTTCTACCCATATTGCTGTGGTCGCTATTCCTATATCTCAAAAAAACGAGATTGCGAAACCCTAACTTCACTTATTCACTCGGCATCCTTATTCACAACGCATTAATGGTATAAAGTTTGCATAAAAAATATACGTATCTGCCTACGAGGACACCACGTAATTTCTCGTCAAAACGGATGCCGTGTGAAAGCATTGCATTTTATGATCAATTTATAATTCTTTCAATCTATCCCAGATCATTGATCTTATCATCTAGGTGTACTCACGTGTATCAAAGTCGTAGAAAGTTAAAACAGCTGCGTCCAAGACTCCTTGTTCCCAGGGATCAGAAGGAAGAAGCTCTGTGTTAGAAGCCACATATCTTGCGATGGCGATGGACTGGTGCAGAACTCGATCGCCCTCTTGATATAGAGGAAGCTGCTTGAATGGAAGGTCTGAAATTAACCAAAGTTGTTTTTGTAACTTAGCAACCTCAAAAGTAAGGGCTGCTGTCATCAAATTAATTATAGTGTTTGAAGGAAAAAAATAATTCTGGGATTTGACCTATTTTTTGTATCGATATCAGTGCAGTCATTTTTACGTTCTGATTATAACTAGCTTTTAGACTGATTATGACTCTTCTCAATATTTCTATTGTCTAATTTATATACACACACAGTATTGTAAAGAATAATGTAGGTGGGTACTTACTGTCCTTAATTTCTGGAATAGGCCAATCTTTAATTTGAATTCTTACATCTTCAAACTTTTGGCCTGTGTAGTAAAGAATATACCGAATAGGTTCTGCCAAGCCATTTAGCTCAAAATACGTCAACTTCTTTGCCATTTTTCACTTCACAACCTACAACGTGCTATCAAGATTGTTTACTGAACAATTATGAAGAAATTCACTGACAAGCACGGTCGATAAATGATAAGAAACTACAAGTGCCCAATGCAGTGTATTGTCTCAGAACAAATAATATTACAATCAACTCTACAGTATGCAGTTGGAAATGTTCTAATATCAGTACAAGCTATATAAAGCTCTAACCACTTAGGCATAAAGATGATTCATGTTCGTTGTGTGAAGAATGGTATGTTGCTATGTTAATGCTCGTTTAGCAGTTTACTTGTGTTGGTTGAATGACGATTGCATCTGTGTGTTCGCACAATTTGCACATGAGGACTTCATAGCAAACTAATCTCATTCGCATTTTTAACACAACTGAGTTAGTAAGCTTCTATATTGTCGATGTTTAGCAGAATTATCTTAAAAAATCGTTGGATTTTGTGCCTTATTTTAAAAATCTATGTAAGATAATTGAAGCGCCGAGTAATAGGCAATTAGGCACCCTTCGACCAAAAATCAACATCAAAATACAAAATAACTTTATTGACATAGGCATCGTACAGTAAATATTACTGAATGCATAGGATCCCGAACTTGTAAATACTGTGTTTCAGGAACCAGTCATAAAGGTTGAACGAGAAGCCCTCTCACTTTAAAATACTTTTTCTGTAACCCATTCTGTCCCACTGCTGGGCAAAGGTCTCCCCCAAGACTGAGGCGAAACTACTGGTATTTATCATACCTGCCTATTTATATATTTTGTGCAAAGTGTTGAATAAAGAAACGTTTTTGAATTAAACTACTAAAGTATTCATTATCATTAAGTACCATTTCATATTTATATCTTCCTTTGTTTATACAAACTCTAACAACAACCGTTTGAGTGTTTTTTTTATTTCTTATCAATGAATACTGTCACTGTTTGTTATTAACCTTTGAAGATGACCATAGCTTATCTAAATGTTTCACCTCTCACCCTCCCCTGTTGTTTGTTGTCGTCAGCTACACGGGGGTCTTTTTTGATACCTGTACCTACTAGTATAGGCATAAAATGTTTCACCTCTCACCCTCCTCTGTTATTTGTTGTCGTCAGCTACACGGGGGTCTTTTTTGATACCTGTACCTACTAGTTTAGGCATGAGGGATAAAAATCATGTGACTATGGATGTGGATGGATATGTGAACAGAGGTAGACCAAAGAAAACATGGATGAACTGTGTGAAAGATGACATGGATAGGAGATGAGTGAATGCAGAGATGACGGCTGCGAATGGAGGAGGAAGACATGTTGTGCCGACCCCACATAAAGTGGGATAAGAGCAGGAAGAAGAACACCTAGGTACCGGTATAGTCTAGCCATCATCATCACAAAGACGAAATTTAGGACGGATGGGCAATTGTCACAAAATTGTCGCAAAATTTGGACTTCTTCAGAAACAAGCTCTAAGTTTAGAAAGCCAGTTTACTCACAAGTTTCGTTTATTATTTGATAGTTTAAAATTTCAGGTAGAATACTTTTTATACCTAGTATGTCTACTTATAGCCCTCAAATACGTATCTCTGATCTACAAACTCCTGGTAATGTAAATGAAGAATATGATACCGAATGGATTAAGTCTATTTTGTGAATTCTAACTGATTTGATTACCTATCTATTGAACGTTTTGGAGTTTATCACTCACTAGCGAATAACCGATAGCGAATAACAATATGCTCTTGTTTCTATGCAGAATGTGGACATAATAATATTGCATAATAAACAGAAATGTTTTTGTCGAACATACGACCAGAAAAAAACTTAAGTGATCTAAAAATTGATTGTAGTTTTGATGGATGGTTCATTGCTAAGTGTTGGTAAAAAAATATTCTAGAATAGGTACATACTCTAATATTAACTACTTGTTATTCTAGTTACATGCAAAAAAGCACCTCAAAATAAAACACAAAATAAAACTTAAAAAATACCTATGTTTATTACGCGGTTAGTTTGACCGCAACCCGAGTTGATGTTGTTCAAACCAGCTTGCGTGTTTCTAATGCCCACCAAAAACTATTTGAGATATATTTTACTATGGTCGGGTCTGAAGTACTCTGGCCTATCACGAATGTACTCCTTGACTCTTGGCAACGCCTGGATCTCTTTCACCAGAGCTGAAATTGAAGGGTAGTTCTTCTCAATGACGCGTTCCAGGTACAGGTTTTGAAACTCGATGAGGGATACAATGACGAAGTCCGCCCAGCTTAACTGAAAAACACAAGTTCGTATAAATTCTTATGTTAGTTTCTTTTGACTTCGAAATGAACATGCCGTAAGGCTGTTTAATTTAATAATAAATTTAAAATACAGTCCCAGAAAATATCATAGAATACTTTCATTAGAAGGTGCATATCCACGCAAGTGACATCCAAATAGTGACTTGAACGTACCATAAGACATGGGCAGTATTATTGAAGGGTAGCAATGTTTGGGGTCAATTAAATCATTATGCCTACCACAAGCTCTGTCTGGTTCTGTCTCTGGCTGTGGTTTCAGTCTGTGTGAGTGCTCACCAGTGTATTTAAACCACCACCACCTACTGTGTGTGCGACGTAAGGATTTATTTAATCAACACTCACACAGGCTCAAAACCGGAGCCAGAGACAGAGCCAGACAGAGCTTGTGGTAGGCCTACAGTTTTATGGTTTTCTACAAAAATACTTAATAAATTATGTGAAAGTGTTTACGCATTACCTTTTTACCAATATAGCCGTTATTTTTTTTCAGCTGCTTTTCAAATCTTGACAAGTAGAAATCTATATGTTCTTCATTGAGTTTCTTCCTCAGCTCCTCCCTCTTTACTAGATCTTTCTCATAAAAGAACTGGACAACAACTGCAACAATAAGAATATATATTTTAGGGTTCCATACCTTACCAACAGGATCACTGGATTCTTTTAGAAATAATAAAAAAAAATCAGAACCTGGGCTCTATGAACTTTAGCTCCATCTACTTTATGCGTGCAATTTAGTACAGTCAAAATTCTAAACATTTTATCTCCAAAAAAAGGCACTTTTGCTGTGCCCATCGAGATATAAGTACTACGTACTAGAGAAGCTACGTCAAATAACTGAATTGTCCTATTCTAGCGCTAGATTTGCTGCGGAAGTATATTTATTCTTGGCAAGGTCTTAAGCGCCATGTAAATCACGGCACTTACGCGCGAGCTAGAGAGCGGCTGAGTGAGGTGCGGCGCGATCGCCGCAGTTGAACGAGACAAAGTAGGAATTTACGGTGTCTTCTCTAGTACGTAGTACTTATATCTCGATGGCTGTGCCCAATTTTTTTTTTAATTTTGGTACATATCAGAAACAATGTTGGCAAGAAATTAGGTAGTACTCACGCTTATTTAGATCATAGTAAGTCAATACAGCAGCGTCCAAGACTGCTTGTTCCCAGGGATCAGAGGGGAGAAGCTCCGAGTTAGCGGCCACGTATCTTGCGATCGCGATGGACTGGTGCAAAACTCGATCGTCCTCTTCATAGACTGGAAGCTGGTTGAATGGAAGGTCTGAAATATACAAACACCTTGAAATGAAAATGTATTTATTTATGAAATGAAATGTATTTATTCGCTTGAAGTATGGTCAATTTTGAAAAACTTCTTATTAATAATAATGTAGTACCACATACTTCGGCGGAGACCGACATGCAAAAATTAATGTTAAATTGCTAACATAAAGCAAAACTAAATTTAAAAACAATAAACTACAAAGACAATTAAAAAAGTACTAGAAATTTAAAGACAATTTAGGTATACAGTACAAAAACATAGAACATGCTTAGAACAAAAATAAATAATTTACAGAATGCCGATAAATATAAAATTAAATGTCAGATTTAATTCAATTCAATTCATACCTACTTTTAAGTCTACAATACTAAAAAAACATTTATCCTTGTTCAAATAGTACACATAAATGTGACTGAGGATTCAATTTGTGCATTTGATATTTGTTTTACAGGATTTCTACGTAATCATGGATTCCAGAAAGTCCGGAAACAGTAATCTTGATTCGCTGCCGCTGGGTATTTTATTATAAAACATTGTTTATTTATTTTCAAACGTTATCTGTACTTATGTACACACTGCCATGATTAGCCTTAGCCAGGTCTTATTTTTTATCCTTTATTATTTTGGCCCAGGATACATCGAAAAATTTAATTCTTTGCCTTTCTGGAGTTTCTTTGAAGAAAACTCTTCCCGGAGGACACTGACTGACTTAATCTACATTATATCTATTACTACTTACTTCTAATATTATAAAATGGAAGATCTGTGTTTTTGAGTGTATGTTTGTAATGAATACTCAAAAACTACATGTGTTGATTTCTAAAATTCTTTCACCATTGGAAAGCCACATTCACCCTGAGTAACAAAGGCTATATGAATGTGTATAAAACATAAATGTCTACCCGTGCGAAGCCAGGACAGGCCGCTAGTTAGCAAATAAATCGAGTACAGCAGCCTTACTATGGAAACCAGTCAACTCTTCAAGTAACAAGTAGGTGTTATGCTAACAACAGTCGTTTAAAAATAGCAGAAAAACTGTGTACTCACTGTCCTTGATTTCTGGAACGGGCCAGTCTTTAACTTGAACCCTCACATCTTCATACTTCTGTCCAGTGTAGTGAAGAATATACCGAATAGATTCAGCTAATCCGTTTATATCAAAATACGTTAGTTTCTTTGCCATTTTGTGCGATTGAGCGATGGAGTGTTCACTGTTGGTATATGTTTAGACGTGTAACCGGTCGGATAGCTACTAACAAGATGTGACCATGCTGAGTGTAGGTTACTGGGCACCTTATTGGCGAGTTAATACATAAATTGCGTAACAACGTCGATGTTTATATCGAATCTAATAGCAGGATGAAGCTTATTGTTCTTAATAATAGAGGAGAATCGTTCATGATTGTATGGATAAATAGTTACTACTATTGCTACTATTATTTATTATGTCTATTAGTTATTTGACTGGCCTCTCAGCTCGGTTGGTGCCGTAGCTCGAGGGTTTGATCCCGACTGAGAACAAATATTTGTGTGGTGTGAACTCAGATGTTTGATCTCTGTCTGGGTGTTATATTGCATTCTAAGTATGTACCTATCTATCTATATATCTATCTATCTATTCAGCCTGTATGCACCCACTGCTGGGTGTAGGCCTCCTCCCTTATACGCCACTCTCTTCTGTCTTGTGTCTATATACAAAAAAAATGATAGCAACAAGATGCGTGATTGCTGTTCCTTGTTAGTATCATATATATATTTTTTTATATTTTTAGTAGGTACATATTACATTTTTTATAGCAGCAGAATTACACAATCATGCGGTAGATCCACGGGCGGTTGCTAGTATATGAGTATAACTAGTTGAATGGAGTAATGTGAGCCCCCAGCTGCAATAAACGGGTTTCTTGGACAGCGGACAACGAGACTGTAAATTACAAGGGTTCTGTCGTCGCTTTTTTACTGTGGGGTGCAGGTGTAAGCGGTTTTTTCAGTATTTATCATTTTAGTAATATTAGTAGGCAACAAATTAGGTTTTTTCAATATAATGACCACAGAAATCTACTGAATGAGTAACATTTTAGTGCACAAAAGAATTGCTTATTAAATTCAACAGATATAGGTTGGTAAAACGTAGAGGAACAATTTATTATATAAGTAAACAAATTTTTACAGTATGATGACCACAGAATCCCATCGAATGTGTAACATTTTATTGTACACACGGATTGCTTGTTCAATTCAACAGATAGAGCAACAATTTATTGAAGAAATAACAAGGATTAAAGCAATGAATTTCAGGCTTTTATGCCATTCACAATGAAAACTTGAAAAACCAACCTTACCAAATTACGGAGTTATAGGGTAAAAATCATTTAAAATCATCTTAAAAAGATCGTTCTATAGCGATAAGACCACCAGTTGTATGTATTTATATTTTGAAATTATTGTTACTTATTTCTTTAATGCTAAGGGCTTGTAAGGGGTATTCCATACTGTAAAGTCATATTTGAAACGCATTCTTTCTCTGAAGTTTTAACATACTTAGACCATGTGATGTTTGCTAAAACTTAACCGCCTGCAATACGACTAGCTCCTACATAAAGTGGCAAGGATCGTCTACTTTCTTCGTGACCTAACTGATACCTTTTCTAAGTAATTGTCAGTAATACAGTGACCTACCTGTGAATAATGGATGAACGGTCTAATTACATTAGCACTGTGAAACAGATTCGGCAATTGATCCGTGACCTACGTCCTACCGGTCAGCAGAGCTTTTAGCTAAGGACAAGCAATAGCGATCGCGTTAGACGAAAAAAGTTGGTGATTGTTGATTATGGAGGTTTTCATACAAATTTATTTTTAACATTTATGGGCGTTATGAGTGTGCTTTTTTTTTGCTAAACGGTGTGTTCAAGCAAGAACAATAAAATATAACTATTTAAAAAACAACAATTAATTCACAGCCATAGCTTGCACTTTTATGTAATAAGGTGTATCAGTGGGTTACGATAAATCTGTAAGTACTTATGGGAACTTTTAAGGGTCCCAGATCCTTAAATAAAAAAAAACTTATTTTTTGTGCATTCCCGCACAAAAAATAAGTTTTTTTTTTGCCAAATTCCTAAAAAGGTATAATAATAAGGAAAATAATAAGGATCTTTTTTAGGAATTTGGCTTTTAAAAGGCCAAAATAGGGTAAAATTTACAAGAAGTCGCATCCCAGCATACCATAATATAATAAATATTAATAGTATCAATTTTATACAAATTATTCACCATAATTCAAGTGGCAGTCAAAAAGGATATTCATTGCCTTAATGGTAGCCACTGAATCTAAACAACAAATAAATCGACCAAAACCCACTGTTATTTATTACAATAATAAATAGGTCGGTCTCGCCTTTTACTTCTTCAATCACGCGAAAATTCAATTTCAAGAAGCTACCCTATACCACAGAATATAAATAACTATGAACCACACTGTTTCAGCAAAATCAATTTCCCATTAAACCACAGACTGCGGACTACCCCACAAAACAGAGCCTTAGACGCCCCGGGGACCAAATCACTTTCATCAAAAATGATCAAATATGCACCCTAAGCTTTTCTATCACACACAGTCTGTATCCTAGCCACTGAAAACATTCAACTGCTTTTTTTAACGATCATTCCTATTAGCTTTATCTACATTGCTGCGTTTTAACTACGCACACGCAGAAAGGTCTAAGCAGAGCCTGCTATGGTTATCTGACATGGGGAAGGTCGGGCACAAAAGATTTATCGGTGTGAAAAGTGATGTGATGTTATCGATAATAATGCCTTCAACCGCAATGTGGGGTCTACAAAGACGTCACGATAGACTATAAACATGTTTTGTCAGCACGTGGAGGCAGTGATGTGTGGTAGATTTCAGTTAATAGGTTTCTTTTGACTTTTTTCTTTGTGTCTACGCGTATTGTTGAGCCTTTGGGTTTTGTTATGTCATAGAATTTCTACAATCTAACGTAATTTTTGGCTAATCCTATGACTTTAAAACGTGAACGAAAAGGTTACCACAGAATTAGTGTATTTCCTTTCTTTCTTTCTTCTTTCTTTCACTTACTGAGACGTCTAAATTGTTCATTTGTTTTCACCAGGGGTTTTCACCCTGAAACCAACTGTAAAACGTCTGCTTTATTTGACAGTTTGAAGATCTGCTTTAAGACGTCGCAGCAGGTATTCAGGCCTTCGTCTTATAATTCGATGGAGCCGGCTGCACGCACGAAAAAACATGCGGCGTTACCTCACTCTGAGGCGTTCCATTGAAGGCTTGAAGTGCAAGCGAGAGCACGGAACGAGCGACAAAGAGGCACAATCGGCCTTCGCGTTCGGCAGCGTTCGACATCTGTCTCTCTCCTACTTGAGTGAGCGATGCGTCCGCGTGGACAGCTGTATGACGTTGTCACGTTCAACTATCGTCAGTAAACCAACTTTACAGACAACCGATTTTTTTTTTATAGAGTCAGGGACCATTTAACGTTTGGGTTATTTACGAGACCAATGCTGTATAACGTTACAAAAGCTGGGTCAGCCATAACATGCTCTTGTGCCTCATAAATCATGAACTGACAAACGGAAAGCTTAACTTTACCTCTCCCAAAACCCCTAATTCAAAATTAATAAGGATTTACACTCAGCAGTTACAGAGCGGATGATAATCTTGGCCATTCGGGATTCTCGAAAGAGGTGGTATTGAACTGAAACTATCCTTAATTTTGAATCAAGTGGCTGTAGCCGTATCTCATACCTCTTCTTTATTATAAAAAAAACATTAGATATTGTATAAAATATCAACCAATTTTAGCAGCCATATCTCTAAAAAGTTGTTGCGTTTTGGTTCGAAAGGTGAGGGGAACGAGAGGATTAACCGTGTGCTTCAAATTAATTGATGGACACAAGACAAGGCAAGTTCAAGGCCATGGTTTGTTTTTATTGATGATTAAATGGGTCTGTTGCCATATTACTTTACGCTGAGATTTGAGTAAAAATGGACCAATCAATTTATTCATTCATAATTATTTATTTCGGTCAACATGGATCATTTTGTTAGTAAAACTTAAATCTATTGTTAGTAGTACTTAATTAACCTATACACATACATTTATATGGAGAGAACCCCGCAGCGTGTAACCTATCTAATTGTAGTTTTGCTTGTCATTAAATGAACCATATTGCAATGGTTCATGTAATGACAATCAAACCTACTGGCAAACACGCTCAGGATGGTGTTGGAGCTGGCCCGCACTCTGCGCACCAGGGACGTGCAGCGCTTGCGCATGCTCGCGTAGAAACAGTCTACTCGCGCTTCTGCAAACATCCCGGATGCGCTGCAGAAGCGAGGCAGCCCCACCAGCACCCTGAACGCGTTATTATATTGTACGCGAAGGGCACAGTACTTCTTTTGAGTATAGTTCGCCCACAGGCTGCTCGTGTAGAAACTAGTACAGTAGGCTCGGAAAAGTGTAATTTTTACATCAGTGGAGCAACGAGCAAACCTGCGGGCGATCATGTTCGCTCTAACAGACAGCGCCCTCCGTTCTCTCTCTATATCCACATCGTCTTTCAGGTCGGAGGTTACTAAATGTCCGAGATATCTAAATTGTTCCACTCTATTTAGCGGCGTTCCATACAATTTTATCGGTGGTATGTACGACGGACATTTTCCTCTGGCCTGAAAGACCATGCACTCACTCTTCTTCACATTATATTTAAGGCCATGGCTATGGGCGTAGCCCTCACAGATGCCTAAAAGCCTCCTCAGTCCACAGGCTGATGCACTCAGCAACACCATGTCATCTGCGTAGCTAATGTTATTGACACAGGTATCGTCAATGTGGCAGCCAACATAAGTGCTGCTGAGCTCATCTATCAATGCGTTAACGTACAGGTTAAAGAGCTTGGGAGAGGTCAACCCCCCCTGCCTCACCCCACACTCCAACCTGTACGGCTCAGAATAAGCTCCCGACCATCTCACTACATTGACCTGGTTTTTATACCAAAACTTAAAGATGTTATTTAATTCTGGTGGCAGGTCAATATCTTTTAGCTTCTGCCATAAGATGTCATAATTAACCAGGTCAAATGCCTTTGAGAGGTCGAGCAAACAGGCATAAACGGGCGTCCGCCGGTCTGTGTAGTACTTGACAGTCTGCTTTAAACTCAAAATAGCCATATCTGTAGAAAGCCCAGGCCTAAAACCGAATTGATTGTCATGTATTTCAAGATAACGGTCTAATTGAGTATTAAGCAAACTGTCCAGCACTTTCACAACAATAGTGGCCAGCGAGATAGGCCAATAATTAGACTTATCACTTATGTCACCGGTTTTGTTTTTCACAATTGGTACCACCACAGTCTTCATCATCTCGACAGGTAGGTATGAGTGCCCTAAGCATAGGGTATAGAACATCGCGAGTACTCTCGGTAAGTGAGGGCCTGCGTTCTTCAGATGTTCGATACTGAGTCCGTCGTGGCCAGGAGATTTGCCGAGTGACATAGATTTTATAGCTCTTTTGACATCTGCAGCTATAAATCTAGTACCCAACTCCTGAGCACTGGACCCATCATCGATTACAGACTGTGATGGACCCAATGGTGAACATACAGTAAAGTGTTCTTTGAACATGTCAGCTATATTCTTGTGGTCATTGATGCCAGCTACACTCACAGGAAGGCTAGACTTGCTATTTAGCTTATTTGTAGACTTCCAGAAGTTTTTAAAGTCCTGTTGAGCATGTTGTGACGTTAAGATGTCCATTTTAAGTTGATCGCTATGATTTTGACACCATCTTAAGCGTGACTTAAAAATCCGTCTGCTCTCATACATCTCGTTATAGAGACGCCCTGAAGTAGGCTTTCCATAATCTAGCCATAACTTGTACTTACACCTAGCCTCCCTGTGCGCATCGCCCACATGCCTATTCCAACCTACTATTGGTTTTCTCTTCGTCTTTCGACTTACACTTAAAACACGACTATCAGCGGCGGCACTGCTCAAAGCATTTATAATTGAAAAATACATCCTGTCAATAACATGTCTATGGTCAAAATTATTACATCTAAAGTCAGCACAGTATCTTAATTCACTAGGAAAATGTATATTTCTAAATTTTTCATGACATATTTTATTAAAGTGGGATATTTGTTCTGGGGTTATCTCTCTCCATAGTACATTATTAATTACATTATTTTGGTCAAGTATTACTGATTTAGGTTTAATTATGTCAAAGTTACATTCTAAAATTAATGGGTAGTGATCCGACCACATGACGTCATATTTAATTGAAATGTTCGAAATAGACTGAACAGCTGATTCGGTGAGCACACAGTGGTCTAGCCATCGTCTAGACCCGCTAGCTTCGCTTATAAAACTATACGTGTCGGAGTTCAGTCCCAATAACTCCACATCCGCACATAACCAGTTCTCCTCACAACAAAAACTTTTTAGTTCGTCAAAGAATTGTGTATTGGGGTGGGCATTAAAGTCACCAAGTATATAAACGCACTCAGTATTGTCATTTCTTATTATAGCACTCACCAAGCCGAGACAATCCGTAAACTCCGCCAGGTTAACCACTTTATCCGTGTATGGACCAATTATTATCAATAAAGAAAAAAACAAACGTTGGCTTGATTTTTTTGGAAGAAGCGCTAAATGAAGCGTGCCTTCATTTTACGGGAGCAACGACCGACCTTAAATACACAGCTGCTGGATCATTGTTAAAACCGAGCTCACCAATGTTTTCCCTCTGCTGTGGGTTTGCGTGAAGGTTTGTGGTTTTCTGCACGAGCCAGCTGTTCGCGGTGGGCATGCCGTTGCCAAATTAAATACACCAACGCTTTAAAACTAGCCCAGTGTTTCAAAATAAGCAGTCTTTTTTTTAATCTTTAAGTTATAGAGTATAAGGTAATGCAAGAAATAAAAGGCTTTTTTATTTTAAATTTAATTTTATAAACAAAAAATACATAATACGTACTATATTAGCTATCTGGTTCCCAGAGTAAGAGCCCTGCTTAATGGCGCTAGATAGTTTTGTGTATTGTCCACAATAAGCCCGCGACATCGCCCGCGTGGTAGTGTTTTCTCTATCCTGTTATTTTTGACGTGACAACGTCTTATAATTCGATGGAGCCGGCTGCACGCATGAAAAAACATGACTCATGTGGCGTTACCTTGCTCTGAGGCGTTCCATCTAAGGCTTGAAGTGCAAGCGAGAGCGCGGAACGAGCGACAAAGAGGCACAATCGGCCTCCGCGTTCGGCAGTGTTCGACATGTCTCTCTCGAACTTGAGTGAGCGATGCGTCCGCGTGGACAACTGTATGACGTTGTCACGTTCAACTTCCGTCAGTAAACCGACTTTACAGACAACCGATTTTTTTGAGGCAAAAAGTGGCTCATAAAATATGCTAAAACAGGTTGCATCCTATGCATATTTTCTTGAAAATTTCATCCAAATCGGTTTATGGGCGTGATTTAGCCACAAATATCCGTACATCTAAACATCGTCACTTTCGCAATCATAGACCCTGAAGATTTACGATATTAGAACGTTGTAAAGAATAGTAAACAAAATTATCATAATGCAAAAACTCACCTGAAAATTTCATAGCAATACAAGCTAAGTAAACCATGAAGCAAATTTTATCAAGCTACTTTATTATCCAATTCTTTACCTAAGCCTAATTTACATACTACACAAAAAAGAAAATTAGATAACCCGGCAGTATCTCGAATCTCTTTACAAAATAATCATAGCTTAAAGATGGAGCAGCTCGGACAACTCAAAACACTTGATTAATACTTTTGGGGAAAGCTGGCCAAAATACTTTATGAGTGGCTTTTGAACAGTATTATTATAAATATAATACTGTTCAATGGTAATACAGTAATAGTCATTCATTGATATTGTTAGTATTTATAAGTTATAACTCAATTGGGTGCATAAGATCATTGTACGATAATAATAAAACTAAGAAAATAAAAGTATAAAAGATAGAAAATCTGATTCACATCGTGAAAATTCAAAATTAACATGTCCTTCATCATTAAAATAAAACAAAATAATACAGTAATCGGCCTGGCAGAAGTCATGATTATTATTATTATTATTGAACAGAAGATTAAGTTTTTGATCATATTTTTCATAAATACAAAACTGTTCGCCCAACGCAAAACATCCACGATCAATCAGTTTTTTTTTAATGTTTGTTATCGCATAATTTCGTCATCTTGAGCCGATTTGAAAAAAATATGTTTTTTACCTAAAAGGTAGGTAATACTTTCAGATTGGTGATTGGTCCCATAGAAATTTGATCAAAACCGGTTCCGCCGTTTGGCCGTGAAGTTCTCAAGTTTTTCACACTTATATTAATAATGTTCCAAAAGACAGAGATAGGTGGGAAAAGGGCAAGGATGCTTTATAATATGTCTTACAATGGGACAATTAAATATTGTATGATAAAATGGTAGAGCCATAGCTATGGAGCTGTGGAACAACAATAGCAAGTAAAAACGCCTGAACGTTTTCCGTCCGCAAGATTTATAGCAAATTGCTCGTACCCACCTCCAGGCGTTGTTTTATTTCAAACATGGGAACATTCTCATAATGCGTATGGGAGCGGGCTAGGTAAAAAAATAACTAAAAAATGATAATTTTACAAAGAACAAAGGAAAAACTTGATTGCGTGGCCATGTTACAAGTGTTTCAAAGTAGATATTTTTATGCGTACAAACCTCTAATTAGCTTTCTAATTCTAGGGTAAAATGATACAACACTGCTTAGTTTTTTAATAAATAAATTTATCTTTCTAATGGGGTGACGTCTTTTTGAAACCCCAGTGATTCTTCTTCTTGACGTGTCATTGGTTCTTTCAAATGAATCAAAATATATGATGAACGAAATGAGATGGGCTACTAGTTTGTTCTGTCGGTATAATCTCCGAACAAAAGACATTTAAGAAGCCAATCAACGGTGTGGCTTGCCTCACTTCCAACCAGCATACCTCTATGTCGTCAAAAAGTTAGGATAAAAGAATAGAATAAAATAAAATTAAAATTAACAAAATAATAGCAACGAATAAATATAAAATAGATTACAACTGTATTGTACATCAAAGTATACAGAAAACAAAAAACAAAACAAGAATACTTCGAAAAAACTAAAGTTACCTACTTTTAAGTCATCTATAGTAAAAACTAAAATTCTATAAGCCGTAAAAAAATAATAGACGTATAACAAAAAACAAAACAAGAATACTTCGAAAAAGCTAAAGTTACCTTCTTTTAAGTCATATAAAGTAAAAACTAAAATTCTATAAGCTGTAAAAAAATAATAGAAGTATATCAACAGGAAAACCTGGGTCAAAACCCAAATAATAGAAATGTAATTTTGAACTTGGACACTTTGGACAGCTAAGGAAATAATCGTAAAGTAAAAGTTGATGATCCACGGCAACATGGAAGGTATAAAACTCGACTATGGTATAGTCAATTTAGCGAATCTTCGTAGTATCGAAAAAAAGGGTTCAGAAAAAAAGCTCCGCCTATAAAAAGGCCAGGAAGCGTGTCGTCCTAATATCGTGCCTTCCTATAATATAGGGACATTATGAAAACATAATAATGTCAATATTCTAAATCAAAACCATTACATAACAATGGAGTAAAGTACAATCTAGTTATTTGATGACAATGAGAGTATGACAACTTTGAAGCAGTGTTGAAATTACAAAGTATTTTTTATGGGGTTTCGTTTAAAAAAAACTTGAACCTCAGGATATTTTTAAATGGTCATGTTTTTGGAAACGTTTTTGAATTAATTTCAAAAATGCCAGCTTGTTTACTATGTCTCCGAGGTTCCACCCTCAGAGCAATAAAACCTAGGGTGTAAGAATTATATAAATCATCGGCCTTTCGTTGTAATAAATGAAAAAGCGAATTCAGTAAGTATTGGTTCACGGTCTCAAACATAAACTTGATCTTATTATGGCGAAATATTTTAGTAATTATCTATTACGGTTTATGGTATTTAATGTGTAGCATTTTACAATGAATAGTCTTCCCTTTGATTAAAAACTCACCTGTTGATAAGTAATGATTTGGCCTATGTGCAGCTTAACCAAGGCTTTTATAGTACTTACTTTTCTCAAATAATGCAAGGAAATTAAAACTAAGCAGTTACTTCTTTGTCAAATACAATGACAAACAACGAACAACACATTTTTTTCTCCCGTTGAAGTGTTCATCTGTTTTTTTTTTCAATAAATAGCACTTAATTTTTCGATCCTGTTCGAAATTTAAATAAAACCTATGTTACCTCCTTGTTTGCCAAGCTTCGGAGAAAAAGATCATTCCATTTTTAAATTAGACGACAGAATATGAGTTTAGTAATCTGGCCGCTAAACACGACTTTTATATTTGTTGATCATAATTAGAACATTTGCCAGCCGCTCTGCTCGCATATATTTGGCAAGTACCTACAGCAATCGATTTATCTCAAAGAGGTTTGTCAAAAAAATAGACAAATTTCCGAGCTGCTTATGAAAAAGACTTGCTTTAAAGAGATCAGATAGATGTAGTGGTCAGGAAAAACAGAGAATGGTGATTTCCACTTCTTAGCAGTTCATAAAAAGAAAGCATATACCCATTCTTGGAAGAAAATGCAGCGGAGCCATTACAATACAAGAGTAGAGACTTCATTTCAAGCAGACGATGATGATGTTGATACCTATCATAAGACTTCTTCTTCTTCTTCTTCTTTTATCGTGTCACTAGTTCTTTTTTGAACAAGTGTGGTGAAAGTATAAGACTTGGTAAGACGTGTGTGGTTTATTTTTATGAGGAACTTCAAAGACAGTATTATCTCAGTATAGCAATCTGAGCTCCCAATAAACCGAACAAGGACAATAATGATCAAAGGTTCGCTTCAGCACATAGCTTGCTCCTTCTTAAACAAACGAGGTCAATGGCTCAATGGGCAGTGGTGCCATGGGTAGGTAATTTGACATAAATCCGTAGAGAGCCATCGACACACCCGTTTCTTATGTATTGCCACTATCGAAGGAATTACTTGAGGATTTACGGCTGCTTTTGTTGGGGAAACCAGTTTGAGGGTGGGGCTTACACCTTAGTCTTGTAAATAACTTTGAAACAAGGTATAGTTTGTTTATTTAAACGTTTTTTTTAATTTGATTAAGTGTGTAAAATAAATAGATAATGTTTATACTATTCAAGATACTTCAAGTACTATTCAAGATCTTTGAAGATTTTTATAAGTTCAGAGCAACACGAATACATCAAAATCTTAGCACATGGCCACATCCACTTTATAAAACTGTATGTAAAGATTGTCTTGAACCCAAGTAATTTTTTTTTAAATAAAAAAGTCGGGTTTTTGGATCAATTTTGCTTTTCCTGACCTCAACTAAAAGTTGTAAAACTGGGAGATAACTACTTTTAATGGCATTTCTGTTGGGAATCAAAAAGTTCTTGGTCCCTTCTGAAGCGTTCTACTATAGATTGTGTCAAATTGTGTAATTGGATTTATACCTGCATTCTTCTTCTTCTTCTCATTATTTATGGAGTGTCTAAATCAAAAGCACAGATGAAATTGAACACAATAAGGAGGGAAAGACAAAGTTCAGTGGAAAAGCCAGGTTAAACTTTCATAATATAATAATTACTAGAAGTTGGTGCCCCTGTATACTTAATTTCATGAAAATTATTGACTTAATTTCCAACATCTTAAATATATATATATATACAAGATTTTCTCGTTAAAAGGTATAAGATAAGTTTAAAAAACTTGAGAAACCGACTTCAAGGTCAAACGGCTAAACCGATTTTAATCAAATTTGTTTGGGACAATCTGGACGTAAGAATAACCTTCCAAATAAAAAAATAATTTTCTAAATCGGTTCATAAATGACGGAGGCATGCAGTTACAGACATTAAAAAAATTATTTAAAAAAAAATGACATCACCGATTTTTATAAAATTAAAATGCGACTAATCTGGAAGCAGTACCTTTCAGATAAAAAATATTTTTTCAAATCCGCTCACAAATGACGAAGTTATGCGGTAACAAACATAAAAAAAAAAAATACGGGTTGCACTCCGGGAGTGCCGGCAGAAGTGAAAACTTGATTATTAACGTTGAGCATGTTTGATATTTTGGAATGGTTAGGGGGGGCTTGTTTGTTATTTGGCACGCTGTAACATACACGAACATTCGCGCAAGCGCCCTGCGCTGCCTAAACGAAACAGTAGGCCCAGGCATACATTTTCGCCGCGCCGTAGAGAGGGGATAGCTGTCTACTCTCCATCCGTCTTACGCTTTTTCGATCAGGTCACGTGTCCTGACGCGCTGACGCGAGTTTAAGATTTTATACCCATTACAGAAAAGTGCTCAACGCCGCTAAAGAAGTTTTCACTTCAAAAAAAAAAACAACCGAATTGAGAACCTCCTCCTTTTTGATTGGAAGTCGGTTAAAAATACAAATAAACCAAACAGGTACATGGATAGGACCTCGGGCTAGTAAGTATAAGTAGATTCAAAATCTCATGTTAACAATCGCTCATATAACTGAAGGTATCAGGGTTTCAGGCAGGTGTCTGTGGTTTGAGGTTTAAGCCAGGCATATGCAATTACCACTCTGCAAATTTCTTTCAAACCACTCCTATTCCCTACAAGCTACGGTTCAAAATCGAGTGTTTTAACTGCGTAACAAAGTTGTTAGAACTTTGAAACTTTCAACTGAAACTAGAAACCGTATGTGATCGTTATTGGCAAAAGCATAAAGTGGGATTTCGCTTGCTTGTTCAAATAATTTCATTATGATACTCGCATCCTAGCTAAAGTTTGCAGGCGACAAAAATGACTTGTTAGTACCGATATTTTAATGCAGAACTTCGTTGAATTGAATATTTATGCTCAAAGAAAGCTTTACGAGTGTTGAAAAACACCAAATAAAAACATTTACAACTTTGTTCTTTCCCCTTTTAATAAAAAGATATAAAAGTCGTCGTCTAGACAGGCAATGGGATTATGTTTTCCCACATGGTTTTTTTCAGGTTTTCAGCTTATTTTCTAAATATAATTCATAAAATCGCACTCTAAATCTACGAAAAAAACATTATTACTGCAGGATTTGTCCTAGGCCTGGTAAAGGGTTAATGTGGCGTAGAGTGTTCTTCTACAGTACAACAGTATCAAACATCACATATTACTGCCAATAGCAAAAACCTTAGGTCCAATTTCACCGTTAAACGCGTATAAAACTAAACTCGTTTATATGTACGTACACAAAAGAAATGCAACGACATTGACAGGTCTTTAGGCGCGTTTAGAGAAAAATGTACCAACTGAATGCTTAAACGAGTTTACACGTCAGTAGAACGCGTTCAATTTCAACGGTGAAATTGGACCTTAGACTAAGCGTGGTCGTTTAAAAATTAAATATTTTGGACATTCCACACAACACTATCTAGACCCAAACTAGGTAGAGCTTGTACTATGAGAACCAGATAGCTGATAATATCACAATTAGATATTTTTTTTGTAATCACACACCTAAATTACAATAATGACACCCAGACAAAGTTTGTGCTCTGTGTTTTCGGTATAAATAAATAAATATTGTGGACAATTCACACAACACTATCCAGCCCCAAACTAAGCAGAGCTTGTAATATGGGAACCGGATAGCTGATATAATACTTGAATACCTACATTTTTTTTTTGTAAATACATACTTAAAATACAATATAACACCCAGACAGAGAACAAACCCACGCCCTACAGCACAGAAGGCAGACCTACTACTAATAAAATAAACCAATCCCTTATTAAAGAATAAAATTTATCCATTATCAGTTTCAAAGGTCAAATTCACTTCATTCGGGTAGGGTCCATTGTGTAATACAAGCCAAGGTTGCTCTACCTAATCATTACTTTCAAAGCACACGAGATTAACCTAACGTTTTAATGACCCGTGTAATATCACTAGTCACGACAGCGATAAGACCTCCAATTTTACATTTATTACCTAAGCAGTTTTAAATTCTCTTTTTATTAGTTTGGAAGGTGTACATAAAGAGTTTTCTATCTACTTTGTAACAGTTACTTGTCTTAGTTTAAGTAATAAGTTTAAAAAGCTTGAAAACCGACTTCTTAGCCAAACTGCTGAGCTGGTTTTGATGAAATTTATATGAAACCAATCTAAAATATATACTTTCAGCAATAAAGAAAAACAACCATATCGGTTTAATGACGCAGTTGTGACAAACATTGAAAATAAAACTGCCAAATTGAGAAACGCTTTCATTTTTGTTCGGAGTCGGTTAAAAAGACGTTAGATGTGGTCACATACATTACAAATTTTTTTTTAATACATCCATACATACTGCACTGAGTCTACTCACGCTATTCAGCTGATTTTATAGATTCTAAAAACTTTATCTTCATCTACCTTTATCATTAGACCTACCACAAGCTCTGTCTCGCTCTGTCTCTGGCTTTGGTTTTGAGTCTATGTGAGTGTTGACTAAATAAATCCTACGTCAAAACGTCACACACACAGTTGAACCTCCTACCCGTGAGAACCTCTAATTGGCTCTCTAAATCGAATTTGTTGTGTATTCTTTAGTTATAAAGTTTTTGGTTCTCCAATAAATTCAAATAAAATCACTCACACATACTCAAAACCAGAGCCAGAGACAGAGCCAGACAGAGCTTGTGATAGGCTACATAGAACGCAAACTTTGTCAAATTGATTGGAAAATGTTAGAAGGGTTGGAAAAGTGAAGCGTCATGGTTGATAACAAGTCTCCAGAGTCATGACTCATGCATGGCTATGACTCTTATTTTTCTTACAAGTTTGTATTAGCCCTTAGAGTTATAATATTGTTCTCCTTCTCCTTCTCATCGTGTTACTGGTTCTTTCACACCAGTGCCAGTGTGGTGAAAGGATTTTTAAGTGCGCCTCATGCTGCCTTTCTACGGTGCGTGGTTCTGCAGATCATCACGCACAGCCGACGACAACGCACGGCAACGCACTCAGACAGGGCGATGTTTTCCTTCACCGTTATATTTAAAACTCTTGGGGATAGTCACTTCATTTTTTTTATGCTCTGAAAGTTATGAAATAACTGGGATTTTAGTCCTATAACTTACCATTTCACCAGCCAACTTTATTATTAAAAAATATCCTATTTTAATTACTTATCTCTTACAACCTTAAAACGTTTGGTAGCAATCAAAACCCTTTCATACAAATGAGGCCTTTATAACTTGCAATAAATTAACCCTAGAAGCCAGGCTGAATAACAAACGGTTGACATTCGAGATGGAGATACGGCTAAAGGTCGACGTACACCACTACGCGCCGTAGGAGTTATTTGGTAACACATTTTCTGAATCTTTAGCAATAGTGTGGGTATTGTATTGTCTTACGGCATGAGTTACCATCTGCTCCAACTTATTATGATGGGCAAGAGAGAAGTAGGTAGAAATTAACACCATGCCTTCGCAACATCCGAGAACGGACTGGAATCAAAATAGTAGAAGAATTATTTAGATCTAGATAAAAGAAAGTTTAAAAGGATGACTGCCAACGTTCAGAAGTGGAGAGGCACTCTAAGAATAAGAATAAGTACATCACCATCACGATCTTATCGGCACCGAACGTTCCAAACGCACCGAACGTTTCGAACACACCGTACCTCACGCGCTGAGTTGCATCCATTAGTTCTGTTCCTATTTGAACTGCATGTAGATGCCGTCAACCGCACTGCTCGCGCGTGCAGAGTCAAATTTGATGACGTTGTAGACAACGTACACAACGACGACTTGAGCGGTACGAGCGGTAGGTACGGGAGGAGCGGATGCAGACATCCGCTAAATTCTTTATACCTACCGTATTTTACGGAAATACAGCGCTTTCGACGTGGATTAGTGCGTGACTTTGCATACTTTTAAGTAAAATGTATGAAGTATATTTTTTTTTTATGTAAAAGATAGACAAACGAGCTTACGGCCCTTCTGATGGTAAGCGGTCACCGTCGCCCATAGACACCAACAACACCAAGGGTGCTGTCGTTGCGTTGCCTAGCCTGAAGGAATTTTTTAACGTTTTTCTTGAAGCTATTCATGTTGTAATTAAGAGGGAACACCTCTGGTGGTAGCTCATTCCACAGTTTATGGGTATGAGGAAGAAATGATCTCGAGAAGCGAGCTGTACGAGAAGTGCGATAATTTCGGCGTGTACGGCTCCGGCGACGTGGTTAGGTGTGCGTTCACCTTTACTTACATCCCTTTATCTTTAACACTTGACATGCAAATCAGTACGTGGCTTTAATTAGTGTGATTGCTACTTCGTATGGTTATTGTTCGTTATGGGCTCCATTTGTGTGCGATAAAGCGTTTTATGCCGACGTTACAAAGACACTTTCTGATGTTAGCAAAATAATAAGTACTATTGGCATGTTATGTGGAGGTACATATATTAATATGGAGGATGGCCATATAGCTCGAAGAACCGACAACCGTTGGGGAACAAAGGTTCTCGAATGGCAACCACGAACCGGATGACGAAGCGTAGGGCGCCCACCCACCAGATGGACCGACGACATTGTTAAGATCGGAGGAAGTCGATGGATGGAAAGGGCTCAGAATTGTTCTTCCTGAAAATGTGTAGGGGCCTATGTCCAGCAGACTTCTTCAGGCTGATGATGATGATGCGGAGGTAATAGTAGAGCTTATTGTGGAAGGCTAGTTCGAGGAAATACCACCATGGTATTTTATGCCGTGAAGCAGCAGCTGTGTTTCGGCCTGAAAGGTGTGGACGCCGGTGTAATTACTGGCACGTGAGGCTAAACATCTGTATGTTTCAAGTCGATGGATGCAGGGCACGTTCCTAACGTGCGTGGCCAACGAGACAATGCTTTGTTATAGGCGTTGCAGCTTCACGGAAGAAATAGGCATGGTGGTAGATTTACCCAGATATTCAAAATGTCGTCAGTCTAGGGAAAACCCTTTTTTCCCAACGCTTGACAGTTTTTTGCGCTATTATACCTAACGTACGAAATTATTTCACCTAAAATCTTGTCCCAGGCACTATAGCGTCCCGCAAGTAGGGGCATGACTAAAACACCTTGCCCCTGACGCTATCTATATCATCTACAGTAGATGCAAAGGCCTGTTTACTTTACTTTTTACGTACGAAATAATAAAGTCAAAGTCAAAGTGTTTATTGCATAAAATACATGTTGAAAAAGGTGGTAAATTTATAAATGTCCAATGTATTCTACTTAAAACTAAGCGTGCAATATTAAGGTTTACATAAACCGTTTCTTAACCTAAGTAGTAGGTATTGTTCGTAACTACATTTCTAAATACTTTTGAATTATGACACAGATTATCAGCTCGTGGCTTTATCTAAATTAAAATCCAAAATTAATGTTATGAGGAAGTACTTTCAAAAAGATCTACCGCATCCAGCTACGCCTTCCAACCAACTCGTAAATTTATTTAGTTATCACAGTGAAATATACCTATAATCTGTGTTTTTCAAGTCTGTAAATACTTACATAAGTTTACAAGGCCTATCACAAGCTCTGTCTGACTCTGTCTCTGGCTCTGGTTTTGAGTCTGTGTGAATGCTCACCAGTGTGTTACACTGTTAGTGTGTCGTAACGACGCAGGATTTATTTAGTCAAAACGACTTAAAACTAGAGCCAGAGACAGATGATTTTTAATGAAGCTCTATTTTGTACGTTTACTACAGCGCATGTCTGTACTGAACAAAAGTATCTTACTTATTAACTAGCGGCCTGTTCTGGCTTTGCACGGGTGTACATTTAGTTTTTGTACACCTTAATATAACCTATGTTACTCAAGGTGAATGTAGCTTTCCAATGGTGAAAGAATTTTTGAAATCGGCGCAGTAGAAACATGGGTAGAAATATATGTAGGGGAGGCCTATGTCCAGCAGTGGACTTCATCAGACTGATGATTATGACTCGTGAGTGCGCAAATGAGTACCACTTCTATGGCTTTCTGTTACTGATCTAATCAAATTAGGTTACCGTTACAGGCAAGACTACCGGTAGCCTTATGTGTGACCCCACTTTCTGTACATTAGTCACAGGCCTTAGTCAGGTCGAACATCAATTGATTCCTGTATTGGAAAAATGCTTATACACATGCTATTGCTCTCAAAATAGTAATAGATTATTGACATCGTCTTATTTGGATGGAGTCGGCATGACTCATGCGGCGTTACCTCGCTCAGGCGTTCTATTTAAGGCTTGAAGTGCAAGCGAGAGCGCGGAACGAGCGACAAAGAGGCACAATCGGCCTCCGCATTCGGCAGCGTTCGACATCTGTGTATTTTCTTATGACGTTGCCACGTTCAACTATCGTCAGTAAACCGACTTTACAGACAAAAGATTTTTTTCTGAAGTATTCCGGAGAAGAGACCGCCCATAATGACCATGTTTTTCTGGTGGATTAGAGCTGATTAAGCTTGTAGGAAGTGGGCGAGCCTATTCTTCCCAAGCCTAATTTTAGCCTAATCTTAAACCTCGTCCTAAGGATTACAGTGTCCTGTAAATAAGGGTCCGCTGATTTTGTTTTATTCAATTCAATTTATTTCATGTCAGTTAACGGGATCTATATTTATTAGTAGAATAATAATTTTATAAACCAAATTTAACCGCAAATCAAAATATAACTTGGTAAAAAAAGTATAAAATATTTGTAGATATATCAAACCTTTTAAATAAAAAAAGTTTTAAAAACAAACATAAACAAAACCGAATTGAGAACCTCCTCCTTTTTGATTTGAATTCGGTTAAAAACAAGGCTAAAAGTAGCAAAGATGCGCAGTTCAGAGAATGAAGAAAAAGAAAAATAAGCTAAATAACTTTTGTAATTAACATTTCACTGGCCAACTGGCGTGTTGAAAGAATAAAGCAAAAAAAAGTTTTTCTACCGAACAGGCACCGGCAATGAAGTTAATTCCCTGCAGATAAAGTCTGACTACAGTTATAATTACAATGACTGTTGTAAAATTTTCTTTTTACATACAATCTCGTCGTCTCTACAATGGGGAGTGTTCTGAGGAACTGTTCGGTCTGGTGCCCGTGGCTGATTATTATCATCGCACCACACGCCGCAGAACCAGATTCCATCCCCACCACCTGGATGGCTGGTTTTCCACAACTGCTCGTTTTTCGCGGTCCTTTTTGCCACGCACGAGCAAGTTGTGGAATGCCTTCTGCAGTTTTCCCTCGGAGCTTCGACATGGGGTCCTTCAACAGGCGGGTCTTTCAGTTCCTTAAAGGCCGGCAGCGCATCAGCACCACCTCACCAGGTGTCTATGGGCGACGGTGACTACTTTCCATCAGGTGGCCCATCTGCTCGTCTGCCAGCTATGCATAAAAAAAAAAACAATCTACGACAAAAATAGACTACCTACTATTTTTATGAAACAACGGGATATTTAACATGATTAAATTTTTGAGTTGACTTCCGATATTTAGGCACAGTTGTATGCACCATGATCACGGTTGAACTGAAGTCCACGAGTAAAAGAAAATGTTATGGGCAGACAAATCGATCTACCCTCTTTCGCACTCATTTATTTTGTAACCATTAATAGTCTTGAAACACTGTGCGTGTGACGTTTCGACGTAGGATTTATTTAGTACTCACACAGACTTAAAACCAGAGTCAGAGATAGAGCCAGACAGAGCTTATGGTAGGCCTACTGCAGTCAACATAGAACAACAAAATAGTCATGCCCTGCGTAACAATGTTCCATCACCGTACAACATAAACAACACTATAACATAACCATTTTAAAACGCGTAGTTAAATAAAGCTCTTGAAATATACGACCTCACTTTCTTGGCTTCCTGCACTGTAGATATTCCTCATAATTGCATTACGTACCTACTTACCTGGAAGCCTAGAATAAAATATGCTTCAGGTGTTTAAGTATGTAAAAGAAATGTTGGTATAATGTTTCTTTTTCGTAGAAAAGACTATCTAGATATTTTTGACCTTATCTCACTTCATGTGGGGTCAGGACAAGAGGTTTTCGTTCCTCATTCTCTTCTATTAGTCGTCATTACAGCAGTCACTCCTTTCTTACCCATGTCATCCTTCACACAATCCAGCCATCTGTTCTTTGGCCTACTTCTACTTCTATACATTCATATCTAGCACTCTTCTAACGAGAAGAGTGCTAGATATGAATGTATAGATTGCATTACATTTTTACTTCATCATTCCTTCATCGCACGTTTTTCGTTAAATAAATTCCTTCTAGCCCCAAATTAAGCAGAGTTTGTACCATGGAAACCACACGAGCTCCATATGGTTATGACTATGGCTGTCAAATTGTGTATAGATAGGCTGACCCACACATTCATTTTCTTCTTGGGATTGAATGTGTTGACACTGTTGACACAATTTTGACAGCCATAACCATAACCATAATGAAGCTCATGGTAGGCCAGCAGCTGATACTAAAATTCTTTTTTTTTGTAAATCTCTCTTCTGAAATTGAAGAGCCTTCGTTCTTGTCGATGTTTTGAAGCAGTTTTCTCCATCAATTGAGTCTTTCGAATGCGACCTCCTCGACTTCCTTATACGACATGACACCGACCTTTTCTTTTACGCTCACGTAACTTATTCTTGGCCTTCCTTTTCTCCGTTTTCCTCTAACCTTTCCTTCGATTATGTTCTTTGTGTAGCTGTCATATCGTCAAAGATGCCCAATTATTTTTCCTCTTCGGTTTTGCATCGTCTCAAGTAGGTATAACTCCCTTCTTCTTAAATTGATCTAATACCTCATTGAAGCCTACGTAACCTCTTTGGAAAAGATCGACAAAAGTCGGGGGGGCTGAGGAGGAGAGACACGAGGGGAATGGAAGAAGAGAAAACACTACCCCACATAAAGTGGAATGAGGGCAAGAAGAAGGAGTAAATCAATACAAAATTATAGGATAAGTTTGGTAAAGTAAAACAGGTGATCACTCGAGTAATCACAGGTCTATATGGATCCTCTGGTCGCGGGCTCGAATCCAGTTGTACCTATGGGGTTTTCTGTTCGGAAAATTCATGTACACAATGTTAGCACTCTCAAACGGTGAAGGAAAACATCGTGATGAAACCCATGGCTTGCACAGCTCTGCACTTATTGATCATGTCTTTCCTGTGGATTAGGCCGACTAAGCTGATGTCAGAATGGTATAGGTGCTGGGAAAGCCTATTCCTAAGTCTTGTTCCAGGCTCTATAGCGTCCCGCAAGTAGGGCTTGAGTAATCACTAGTTGCTTGACGGTATATAAATCATCTACAACAGATGCAAAGGCATGTTAACTTTTTTACTTCAGTTATAAGTTACTATTAGACCATTGAAGATCTGTTAACTATTCATGAGATAAACTCATCTGCTAACAGCATCTTTTTATCTACATGATCAATTACGAAATGATTTATAGATCCGATTAATCATTGTATGAACCACTTAATTCAATTTATCATTTTGAATGGATGTTGTTAACAATAAAAAGTTCAAAAATATGTGTCGAGTGCAAGAAAAGAACCTCTCTGAGGCGTACTTTAAATCCTTTCACCACACTGGTTTGAAAAAAGTTGTGACACTATAAGAAGAGAACCAATAATTGCGAATGACGAACATGTTTAATATTATACCAACGTTTATAAGCATTCAATAAATGTGTAAGAGTATGGTGAGTCAGCAAGAACCAAGTGAAAGCTAGGTACATCTATTAAGCTCACAGTTCAAGTGAAACCATGAAAGTATTCATGATGAATTGATGACCGATGACTTTGGATATGTAGGCGTCATCATTAACATAACAATCAGACGATGAACGTGAGTGTGCACATACGAGAGGCAATTCATACAATGTGAAGGAATAAACATAAAAGTATAATGTACAGGTAGGTATAATACAATAAGTAAAGAGATTTTCGAAAAGACTAGGTAGGTATTTATGATGAAATTTCTGTAGGACTAATCTGGGAACTTTAACATGATAAATATTTTTTCAAATCAGCTCATAAATGACAAATGTATGCGATAAAAACATTAAAAAAACAACCGAGGGAATCTTTTTTCCTGTTTCAACAATATTATAGCCAAACAAAAACTATGCTGTAGGCAGATAGGCTTTTTTCACGTTTCATTAGTATAATGGCAATGTTTAATAAATCGGCTAGACTATTCATCAAACGGTGGATTTTACTATTTGGCTGCGATACTGCCTTCATGCAATTTTTTTTATTTTTACATCTATACTAGTATGTCCAGTATCGTAATTATTTGTTGTGTAATTTTAATCTCACTTAACACAACATTTCATTCTCACCTCGCGGACGGAACTCGATATATTTTTCTTCTAGGGTTGCCTCTTAAGAGGCCGGCGGAGGGCGAATTTTCATACAAACGTAATACCAAAAATATTACTAGTTTAGGCAGATTTTCACTATATTATTGCAATAACTGTATTCGTATAGTATTTATCTAGGTTCCTAAACAGTTTTTATTTTAAATTACTTACCTCAAATGAAATAAGCACCAATCGCATTTTACACATTTTTTTCATTGCAAAATGTGTTTGGCGTTAATTTAATTAGAGGTAAGTAATTTAAAATAAAAACTGTTTAGGAACCTAGATAAATACTAAACAAATACAATTATTACAATAATATAGTGAAAATCTGCTTCAATTAGTAATCATTTTGGTATTACGTTTGTATGAAAATACGCCCTCCACCGGCCCCTTAAGCTACAATTATCGATTACATTTTATTGGATTTAATAAGGCAATAAATATACTGAAAATTTCCTTATGAATTTTTAAAAAAATTGCCGGATGGATGAAAATGGACGGATTTTTCGCTATAGAAACCTTATAATCTAGCTTACTAAATCAACTGGTAGACAAAGGTCTCCTCATTTTTGGAGGGGCCTCACCACTCACAGACAGCTTGGTAACCACGTTGATTGTACTCCTGAGATGATGCTGTTTTTTCTGATGCGTTTTCTTTGTCATTTCTTATGACATCCACAGATGATGGAGGGATCAACATTGATCTTACTGTTATTCCGAATAATTTTTAACTCTTAAATATTTGATCACAATATTTTAATAGCTCATAATTCCTTTACCTACTATTATAGCAAAATATTTTTGGTCGTAAGTAATTTTTCCTTTTTATTAGACAGTAGCATTTTAATAACTAATCTAGTTCTGTCCAATTATATTAGCCGTATTTTATGCGACACCCCTACCAAAATCTCTAAATTGCTCTCATTCACGAATCCATCTCGATCGCTTTTTGCATACGCCATGCTATCGCGTGCCGTGGCTTGTTCCGTCACGACCGATTAGCTACAATTATACAATAATTGCAACCCGATGGGAAAAGTCGAAACAATGCGTTTTTTATTGCAAGACATAAGATGACTTTGCGAAAATTCCCCTACTAGGGGAAACGAAATTGAAAACTTACTTTTTGATATGTAGATATTGTTGCCAAAGCACAACATATTTATACTATAGAAGGGTTTCCAACCATTGAAATCAAATATTTAATATTATTCGCTACAATTTTATGTAAAATCCTGGTGGCTGTAGATAGGCATAGTGGCAGTATGAAAATGTTCGTCAATTTTCAACTTGATTTGTTCAACGTATCACGATCACATACTACCTTTTGAAACTGATTAGACAGAATACACCGATAAGTTAACGTCACAAATTATGTCAAAATGTGTTCATGATCAAGGCACTGGTGCAAGCGAAAACCGACTCTAAGATGACGAACATTTTATGTCGTGTATTATATAATAGGCAATGGAAATGCGGTGTATTAATTATTAGGCACTAAGATATTCACTGTTTGTATCATTGATAATTATATTTTGAAAACTCAAAGTTTGTTTTTAAACTCCTCAATCAGATCGAAAACTGATAGTTAGTGCATTATTACTTCTGTATCTGTAAGTCTAATTACTTTGTCAAGTGAGCTGGATAATTCACTTTTACATTCACAGTTACATATTCCATAAAAAAATACATTCTACTCATAATTACAGTAATCATTGTTGTAGTTTTACGGTTACTGAGAAAAAATACATTCTATTATTTTGCATTTGGAATAGCCTATTTAAAAGGCAGTTTTACATGAAATCTGTTTTTATTACTTGTGTCTTCATACTTGGAACTTCAAGACAGAAGAACGTCGTTAAAAACCACGACGAAATGTATGTGTTACGAGAAAACTAATGACATTTATCGATCATTTTCAAGCATAAGACCCTTGATGCTCTGTTATTATAACTGATTTTTAACTTTTTTATTAATTTACTTCAAATTAAACCTACACCATAGCGAAGCCTAACAAAGTAATCGGCTTCTAAAATGTAAGACAATTATTTTTTATAAACCTTTTTTAATCCTCGTCGTAAGTCCTCAAAATTTTCGCTATGTAGGTTCACTTAGTATTCTTATTATTTATAGGTACCCAATATCACGACACAAAAAGCGTCACACTAACAAAAGTTCCGAACCCACAGCTTAGCCATTCAGAGACCTAGCTTTCTAGCCCATTCAGTTTCTAAGCCCCATTTGCTAAGCTCATTTCGATAAGCGGAACCACACTTACACTTTCAAAGAACCTGTAGATGCTTTCTCGCATACCAATAACGTTTGTATAGTTTTTTTCTTTAATTTCATTTGCGGCGTCGGCGTCGCTCTGTTGTACAGCTTCGACAGTCATTTGCGTTCTAACATGGTAGGACTCACTACGGTCGGCAGTGGCATAGTCGCGCAAGCACGCTGTACGGAAAGACATTCTACAAATAAATAAAGTGTTTTGTTAACGCAAACGCGAAGTTTTTGTTGATAAGGGGTTGCCATCCCGTTTTGTGACTGTGGATTTGTGAGAAAATGGAGTATCATTAACGTAAGAGGTAAGTTAAGGTGCTTTTTGTTTGGTATTAATAGCTGTTTTTGTTTGGTTCGAGAAAAATGCTGGCGCTAATGTCTTCTGAGAAAGTAAGATTATTCTTGGGATCTTTTTGCGTTTAGTTTATTGTTTTACTGGGTATTCAACATAAGTAGGTGGTTCTTATACCTACTTTGTAATAACTTTACGAATCTTACGATTTTATTCTTCGGTGAGTTTTGCACAATTAAAAAAATAAAAAGCACATAAAGAGGCAGTTACCGACACAATTTTATGCAATGTACCTACATTATGATAGCAAGACCAATAGCTACTAACCAAAAGAATTTTATGTGTTTAAATTTAAACAAGGTGCTACGGAAAATTCGATAAATATCAATTCATTCTTATACTACGAATACCTAACTAAATTCAATTGACTTTGTAAAAGACATTCATAAGGTATATTTCCATAACCGTCGTATTTTAATACTAGCTTACAAAAATAAAAAAATTGCTAAAAAAATATCGTAGCTTAACTTTTTTAGAACTAGTTTTTTACAACTAGCTGGTGGAAGAAATATATGGCCCACCTTATGTAAAGTGGTTACCACCATCGCCTACAACAGCATTGCCTCGTAGGTCACGCACGTAAAGGACGCCCTTTTACTTGAGGTATACAGATATTCAACATGTGCCAGTAATATCACCGAAAACCTTCAAACCGAAACACAGCGATGCTGCTTCACAAAGAACTCTACTACTCAAAAACAATTCACATAAATAATTCAAAACAAAGTTGAGAGTGTTGAAAGATAAAAACATTGTGTATTTTTAGTGTGTTTATCGGAACCGGTTTTCCAAACATTTGAACCAGCATCACTCATCTAATTGGTGTACCTTTTTGCTTGATAAGGTTATTTATTAGCTTAAAAGTCATGGATTTACATTGTGCCGACCCCACATAAAGTGGGATAAGGGCAGGAAGAAGATGATGATGTGGCGCCATGCCAATGTGGCAGAGTTGCGAATGTTGAGATGGAAGTGTGGAGTGACAAGAATCTATAGAATACGGAATGAGAATAACAGTAGAAGTTGGAAAGTAGCGCCAGTGGCAGAAAAGTTGAGGAGCATAGGCTGGCGTGGTACGGGCATGTCATGAGGGATGATAGTCATGTAGGAGAGTGATGAGTGATGAGGGATGTGGATGGATATGTGAGCAGAGGTAGACCAAAGAAAACATGGATGAACTGTGTAAAAGATGACAGGGATAACAGAGGAGTGAATGCAGAGATGACGGTTGACAGAGTGGAATGGAGGAGGAAGACATGTTGTGCCGTCCCCATATAAAGTGGGATCAGGGCAGGAAGAAGAAAACCATGTGGTGCCATAACAATGGTAATCATTTAATTTAATTGACATTGTGTTCATTTTGAAGGTTTTTTTTGCATGGTATTTTTAAGTATACCTAATTAATTAATGTATTTGGTATTATCACCGGTTTAATCAAATTAAAATGAATAAGTTTTAATGTGTTATTTTATCAATCCAAAATCAGTACTAACAAACTAAACGATAATACTAATGAGCAGAAACGTTATTAATTAAAAATGTATACACCTATTATATATACTACCTATACGCACTGTTTGTAATAATAGCATAAGTAAATCATTTATTTACACAAAGCATCTTTAGAAAAATATTTACAAAATGTACAAAATACAGAAGAAACGTTAAGCTATCTGCAGACCATTACGAACGATCTAGAGACTGTTTAGAGATAGATTAAACATACAGTAGAAACGTTACTGGAAGAATAAAACTTCGCAGTCCTGTATGTCGCGCACGAAACTGCGTAACAAGGAGTTTCTCTAGTCTTTGGGTCTCAGACATAGAGCAACGGCGGGCAGCATATATGAGTCCAGCAAAATTATGAGCTAAGCAAAAGCGTTCTACTTATCTGTGATTATGAGTGTCAGCATTCATAGAATACGTTTTGTCGGCACCGTATTTTCTGGCCATGACTAAAGAATGAACTCCCTTCTATGGTTTTCCCTCGAAGCTTCGACATGGGATTCTTCACAAGTTAGTTCTATATCATTTTAAACGGCCGGCAGCAGCATCGCCTCTGGTGTTTCGAGTATCTATGAGCGACGGTGACTGCTTTTCATCAGATGGTCCGCTTGCTCGTCTACCAGCTATGGCTAAAAAAAAGTTAAACCACTGGATAGCCCGCTGCAGAAGGACCTGTTTTCAATACAAACTAGCATTTACCTAATCAAAATTAGCTTCGTCTGAACTGTATTGACTCCAAGAGAAACTAGCCAATAGGTACAACTCAAATCGAGAAATGCAATCGTTTTTACCAGCTGTCCCAGATAACCTACTACAGTCCAGTAGGCCTACCATGAGCTCTGTCTGGCTCTGTCTCTGGCTCTGGTTTTGAGTCTTTAGTGCTCACCAATGCATTATACTGTGTGTTTTGACGTAGGAGTTATTTAGTCAACACTCACACAGACTCAAAACCAGAACCAGAGACATTACCAGACAGAGCTCATGGTAGGCCTACAGTAGACAACAAAAACTGTCTTAGTACAAGTTTCACCGATTTTACTAAGCGACCTGAAAAACTCTGATGATACTCATGTTTTTGTCTCAGTTTTAATGGTGCCTTGAAATGCTTGGTAAAACAAACCGAGATTTTGTGGGTGCTCGGAGTTTTTTCATAGGATTTTTCAACATCGCCGGCAAAGATTTTTTAGGCTTTTTTTTATTCAAATATCTTTAGCCTTGAGCCCAGTTTAGGTTGATTATGTTGCCAAGCAGTTAGACTGGCAGTACTGTTTGATTTGAAGGGCATTAGTGGAACATCCTCGTGACCTAGCTGCCTGTTATAACACTAGTAGGTTATTGAAAGGTTCAATGGGGGAAAATACAAAACTCAAAACATTTTTCAGGATTGCAGAATATTTCACAATCCACATTATTTATTAGCACTTAGCGCTATTTATAATAAACATGATTGCTACACAAACAAACTCAGACGTAGTAATTTTCACTTCAGTATGTAATTAGGACGTATCTATACGTGTATCTACTTGATTCAACAATCACGATAATCTTTATTTACTGTACCAGGAGTATGCAGAACACTTTCGGATCTTCACCACACTGGAACTTCACTGATTTTTTTAGATTTTTTTTTATTTTTAAAAGGATCTTATAAAAAAACAGTAGGAACTAGGAACCAAGCCGTAGTTCGTTGCCTGTTCTTCTAGGCTAGGTTGCGTGGAACTGGCACCTTTAAGCCACAGTACAAGCTCTGCCTGATTTGGGGCAAGTTATCACAATATTTTGTTATTATTTTTAAATTTAGTGTAGTTTGATAACGTTCCTAGTGCAGACGGCCTTTTGCACTCATAGCAATTTCATCATTTATGTATATTGGCAATATTTCACATAAGATTGTAAGCACTAACTCCGTCGCACCCAATGATCGAATTGTCGAAATCCCCGTTATTTACAGATAACGTGCACCGTTATGACGCCTGCATTTAGGGCAATTACACACCGGGCTACTTTCTGATAACTAGAGTTGAGCCGTTTGATTCTATTCGGCTTTCGGCTTATTTTAAAACATTTTAGTATGCATGTGAGGCTGAACATCTGTGTGCAAGTTGATGGACACAAGCAGCGCATCGTAGGGCACATTCTTGACGCGCGTGACCTACAAAGCAATGCTTTGTTATAGGCAATGGTCGCCACTTAACATCAGGTGGGCCATATGCTTGTTCCATCTAGTTGTATTGTAACGGTAGAAAACTGGATGCAGACAGGCAGACCGACTATTTCGGCTGCGTTGGCCCTGACTAGCTCAGTTGGGGTTCGATGTTCCTACCGCACAAAAGATTTTTATACTAAAATAAAATAAATGTTAGAAATCAGTTACACAGAGTTTTATTTAAACAACACATTCCTCTTACATGACATGTTCATTAGCTTAGGAGTGAAAAATTGAAACTGCACAGCTATGCTATCTTATATACTATATAATCCTAAAGTGATCCTTCATTTACATGACCTTAAAGTGAGCTCAAATAGCTACTTAACTACAAATTTATATGCTCAGCTATTAACCAGAATAGAGGTTATCCACATGCCAGACTATCTTTCTTACAAATGAACCTACTACTAATCAACAAGTTACAAATACATTGAACGCTACGTTCTCTGACATGGGATTGAACAAAGAAATTTAAAGGGACACCTTATACATATGAGAGGTTTAATGACCTCACGGGACAACAATATATTCCTTTACATAAAATGTAAGCAATGGCTATCATGGATACATGAGAGGTTCAATGACCTCGTGGAATACATAAAAATCAATAATGCTTATATTATTTACACGGGATGTTTAGTGACCATATGTTCAAACTTTATCCAAACCATAGCTCTCAAGCGAGCACAAATTTATTCAGGGAGAGGTTACTGCTTAGTGTGTCGGAGATGTGGATATTTGAATTTACCAATCCCAAGGCCCCGGATGACCCAATTAAATGAAACCCACAGAAAACTAACTTGTGAGTCACCCCTGGCGTCCGCCTCTAAAATAACCCAAGCGACCGTATTCTGACCGACAGGATGGTAAGATAGTAAAACGCACGACAAAAACGATGGCAATTACCACGTCAACGAAACCCTACCTATTGACAACAAAAATAGCACTCTCTACGGCAGCAAACAATCTCTTGGCAACAAACAACACTGACAATTATTGACAACAAACAACCTTTTGGCAACAAACAACAGACCAGGACTCCACGGAGAACTGTCCTGACGCGCCTACTCCTTCCGCATAAAAATAAATTGGCACTGGCCCACCTCAGAATCGCCGACGGGCGCTTATCGTTCACGTGCGACGTCACCCACGTGCCCTGCCGCCACGTGCCCTGCCGTGCAGTCGCCGACTGCCCCCGCCACGTGTCTCGCGCCCCCGCACAGGCGAAAGAAAAAGGAGGCGCCACGCAGACGGTGTCAGCAAACTGAAAAATACAAGACAACAGGTTAATCTTGGCAACGTGCGGACACAGCCCGCAGGATGCTGCGTCCCTAAAAATACAACTGATCCTCCCCTGTATGCCCCATGCTGTGTGATGCTTCTCAGATCCCCTACGTACCAGAAATGGGCGCTCGCCCAGCTTGCAGTCGGCTCGTATCGGCAGCGAGAATGCTGGCTTCGTGTGCTGGGGCTCGTCTCTGGGCACGCGGTGATGGTATTCGTTGGCGCAGCTTCGTCTGTAATACCCAAATCTGGTTAGCGAGGACTCCTCCACAAACCCAACGGTGCAAGGGTGCAGCTTTCGTACGTACCGGCGATTCTTCTAGGCTCGGCGTCTTTTCCGTGGAATGCCCCCGGCGGCTCCGCACGCGCCTTTTATCACCTCGGCTACCATATACCCCGCACCTCGAGCCACAAACTTCCGCCCAGAATATTCCAGAACACTTGCTCCAATAATCCACGGCATTTACGTCTCTCCGGCCAGCACTTTTAATGTCTGTAATTGCGAGCTCGCTTCACACATCGACCCAACCACATTATTTCTATTCACCCGCTAATATAGTTTATTTCTTAGTTAGTTACACTACTCGCCAATGGAGGCCCCTGCGTCTTGCTGATGGTGAAAACGTTGTCCTTTTCCAACACAAGCTAAACCCTATTTCTCTCCTTCTCCGACCCTATCGACATGCGACTACTTCGTAACAGATGTCACTAGTAGACACCGTTCGATACGAACATCGCTACCCACAAAAGTGTTGACATCTGTCAAATCCTGTATTTTGCGGCTACTACTTAACAGATGGCGCTCTTCGCCAGCCATCTGCCTAGCCATTTATAGTGTTTCTATTCGTTACCAGAGGTCGCCCTTACAACGTTTCAACAACTCACTCACCAACTTGCGTCTTGGCGCGTAAATTTAAATAGCTCTCCATTAGCTTTCGACTGATACGAAAAACTATTCTGCCAAAATAAATGAAATGCTACAATACCCCCCCGGCCGTTAAAAGTTTCACTACACTTAGTGAAACTGCGCTGCCCTCAGCGCTGGTACTGAAATGAAAAGCTTTATATCTATAACCATAATACCCTTTACAACTCAAAATAAACTTGTTGAACAAAAACTAAAAATATAAGAACAAACCAAACTCCTTATCACTGTAAAAAAAATTCGTACAATTCCTTATCTACTAAAACTAGCCTAAAACAAATTCTCCTGTAAAAAAAACTTTATACAATCCTTGTACATTCCCTCCACGCCCGGAGATCCCTTCTACCATGGCGTGGCCTCATAAAACTAGCGGTCTTCTCAAGTCGTCACTTGTGCAGCTGAAACTATCGTTTCGTCCTTGAACCGTAAAATACAAACAAAACTGGCACGACTTTATCGTGGGAGACCGGCTATCGGAGTGGACCCATCTGCGGCGACGTCGTTATACCTGTTCCTCTTGCCTCCCCTTTCTTATCGCCATCCATTCATCAATCTTGCATGCTTCATCTCTCATTATGCAAATGTCTAATCTACATACCCTTCTTTACAACCATCACCATTCACGCCTAGCGATACCCTACGTGGAACCGTGGGTACGCGACCTCTCGCCCGTACGTGTCCTACCCTTTGTGGTGGATACGCTCTGCTCATCCATTCTGCTCCTCACTGCAAGAAACCTAACTCCATCTCACGCCTGGTCCCATATGTAGTCCTTTCACCCGTCTGCCCTTTAGACATACAAACAAACATTTTCCAAAAAAGAACAAACCAAAATCTACAAGAAAAATGAGTTATCATATTTCCTACTGCCTTACAAACCAAAACCAAACCAAATATTTACCTACAGTTCACAACACCTACTGTGGTGTTGTGAAACCCTAAACCTTTAGGTCTTTCATGTGCCAAGACCCTAAAATCTTCCCGTCCATGTCCTCTAACTCGAAGACCAGTGGTGACAGTACCACTTTCACCCTGCATTTCTCGTACTTAGGACATAACTTCGCCATCTTGAACTTTGCCGCGTCGCTGAGCGGATGGGTTCTTTTCCAGACGATGTCCCCTACTTTCACTGTCGCTTCTCTTCTCCTGAGATTGTACGTTCTCGTGTTCGCCTGGCGTGCCTTGAGTATTATCTGCCAGGAGACCTAATTCTCCTGCAAACTTTTCCCTTGGTATTCCAGGCTGACATTTTGCGAAACAACAGGTGACTTCAAAAATATCCACAAAATATATACAAAATCTATACAAAAAAATATACCAAATCTACCGACAACACCAAAAACGGACGGTTCTACCTACTTAATTGTTAGAATCTTCCAGTTGTTGCCGAGGCCTGGTCTCCGTCCTTCCCCTACACTTAGGGCAACTCCTGACTGTGTAGCCTAATTCACCACAGTTATAGCACTTGACCTGCTGATTAAATCTTCCCTTCCTGCAATCCTTAGACCAATGTCCCATGCCGCCACACCTAAAACAATTAGATTGTGGTGTTCCATCTGATTCCTGCTGAGTGGCCACCGCCGCCAGCTGTGATCGCGGCTTGGAGCCCTTGTACGCCAGTGTTGGGTTCAACGTCCTAGTCGATATTCTAGATGGTTCTATGAAAAAATCTGATCGCTGCTTTGCTGCCTCTAGCCTCCTACACTTATCCTTTAGCGACTCAATTGATGTTATGTCTACTAACGCTAGTTGTTCTGTAAAAGATGGCCTAATATTGTGGAGCAGAATCTCTAATAACTCTTGTTCTGGCAGTGGATTCTTCAACCTAGCCACCAAGCAGTTCATAATCGAGAAGTAAATATGACTGGGCTCCTCCACTCCTTGTGTCCTCGCCCTTATTTCTCCTAATAACCTATAATCGTAGTCTATCGGACTAAACTCCTCTATCAACAATGACGACAGCTCGCTCCATGAAGAAACTTGGTCTTTGATGCCCCTGAACCAAAGCAAACCCTGGTCAGTAAAAAGCTCAGAAGCTGACTCAAATAGTTTTCCCTCTCTGGTACCGTTCGCTGCACTAAGTTCCTGCAACCTCTCTAAAAATGACCTGACATCTCCTACTCCATCAAACTTGACACCCCACTTCGCAATCGGAACCTTAGGACCCGCGCATTCTACGACAACCCGTTGATGGGTGCTATCCCTCACTGCTGGCAACACCTCGTTGGGACCTTCCGCCTGTACTGGGTCTTGAACTGGGTCCTTCGACAAACTGTGCACGTGGATCGCCGGATCTGTCATCTTGTCTACCTATAATCAAACCACGGTACCCAAAGACAAATGGGAAAACTACCAGAAGCAAACGATGTAAAAAAAACTTTTGAAACGAGCCTCCTTAAATAAAAATGTGCTATAACCATCAAACGTGAAAGCAATTCTTCCAAAAAAAACTCACAATAACGCAAAAAAAAATTAACTCTATACCCAAGGTAAACAGTAGAATGTAGGTCAAGGCAAAAAAAAATTTTTAAAGTTCCAAACGCCTCACCCTACCTCCCCAAAAAATAATCAAATGTTTACCCCTCAAAAAAAAAAAAAAAAAAAAAAAAAAGGTATTGTAGCATTTCATTTATTTTGGCAGAATAGTTTTTCGTATCAGTCGAAAGCTAATGGAGAGCTATTTAAATTTACGCGCCAAGACGCAAGTTGGTGAGTGAGTTGTTGAAACGTTGTAAGGGCGACCTCTGGTAACGAATAGAAACACTATAAATGGCTAGGCAGATGGCTGGCGAAGAGCGCCATCTGTTAAGTAGTAGCCGCAAAATACAGGATTTGACAGATGTCAACACTTTTGTGGGTAGCGATGTTCGTATCGAACGGTGTCTACTAGTGACATCTGTTACGAAGTAGTCGCATGTCGATAGGGTCGGAGAAGGAGAGAAATAGGGTTTAGCTTGTGTTGGAAAAGGACAACGTTTTCACCATCAGCAAGACGCAGGGGCCTCCATTGGCGAGTAGAGTAGAGTATTATACACCCTAAGAAAATACACACATGATACACAAAGAACCTAAAATTAACTTAAAATTAGCTGGACTGTTGTCTGTTGCCTTGTCAGTTGCTCTACTGTTTACCTTGGGTATAGAGTTAATTTTTTTTTGCGTCATTGTGTTTATTTTGATAGAATTGCTTTCACGTTTGATGGTTATAGCACGTTTTTAATTTAAGGAGGCTCGTTTCAAAACTTTTTTTTTACATCGTTTGCTTCTGGTAGTTTTTCCATTTGTCTTTGGGTACCGTGGTTTGATAATAGGTAGAGAAGATGACAGATCCGGCGATCCACGTGCACAGTTTGTCGAAGGACCCAGTTCAAGACCCAGTACAAGCGGAAGGTCCCATCGAGGTGTTGCCAGTGGAGAAGGATAGCACCCATCAACGGGTTGTCGTAGAATGCGCGGGTCCTAAGGTTCCGATTGCGAAGTGGGGTGGCAAGATTGATGGATGTATGGCGATAAGAAAGGGGAGGCAAGAAGAACAGGTATCGACGTCGCCGCAGATGGGTCCACTCCGATAGCCGGTCTCCCGCGACAAGACGTGCCAGTTTTGTTTGTATTTTACGGTTCAAGGACGAACCGATTGTTTCAGCTGCACAAGTGACGACTTGAGAAGACCGCTAGTTTTATGAGGCCACGCCATGGTAGAAGGGATCCCCGGGCGTGGAGGGAATGTACAAGGATTGTATAAAGTTTTTTTTACAGGAGAATTTGTTTTAGGCTAGTTTAGTAGATAAGGAATTGTACGTTTTTTTTACAGTGATAAGGAGTTTGGTTTGTTCTTATATTTTTTTTTGTTCGTCAAGTTTATTTTGAGTTGTAATATGTGCATATGGTTATAGTTAGATATAAAGCTTTTCATTTCAGTACCAGCGCTGAGGGCAGCGCAGTTTCACTAAGTGTAGTGAAACTTTTAACGGCCGGGGGGGTATTGTAGCATTTCATTTATTTTGGCAGAATAGTTTTTCGTATCAGTCGAAAGCTAATGGAGAGCTATTTAAATTTACGCGCCAAGACGCAAGTTGGTGAGTGAGTTGTTGAAACGTTGTAAGGGCGACCTCTGGTAACGAATAGAAACACTATAAATGGCTAGGCAGATGGCTGGCGAAGAGCGCCATCTGTTAAGTAGTAGCCGCAAAATACAGGATTTGACAGATGTCAACACTTTTGTGGGTAGCGATGTTCGTATCGAACGGTGTCTACTAGTGACATCTGTTACGAAGTAGTCGCATGTCGATAGGGTCGGAGAAGGAGAGAAATAGGGTTTAGCTTGTGTTGGAAAAGGACAACGTTTTCACCATCAGTAAGACGCGAGGGCCTCCATTGGCGAGTAGTGTAACTAACTAAGAAATAGACGATATTGGCGGGTGAATAGAAATAATTTGGTTGGGTCGATGTGTGAAGCGAGCTCGCAATTACAGACATTAAAAATGCTTGTCGGAGAGACGTAAATGCCGTGGATTATTGGAGCAAGTGTTCTGGAATATTCTGGGCGGAAGTTTGTGGTTCGAGGTGCGGGGTATGTGGTAGCAAAGGTGATAAAAGGCGCGTGCGGAGCCGCCGGGAGATTCCACGGAAAAGACGCCGAGCCTAGAAGAATCGCCGACGAAGCTGCGCCAGCCAATACCATCCCCGCGTGCCCAGAGACGAGCCCCAGCACACGAAGCCAGCATTCTCGCTGCCGATACGAGCCGACTGCAAGCTGGGCGAGCGCCCATTTCTGGTACGTAGGGGATCTGAGAAGCATCACACAGCATGGGGCATACAGGGGAGGATCAGTTGTATTTTTAGGGACGCAGCATCCTGCGGGCTGTGTCCGCACGTTGCCAAGATTAACCTGTTGTCTTGTATTTTTCAGTTTGCTGACACCGTCTGCGTGGCGCCTCCCTTTTCTTTCGCCTGTGCGGGGGCGCGAGACACGTGGCGGGGGCAGTCGGCGACTGCACGGCAGGGCACGTGGCGGCAGGGCACGTGGGTGACGTCGCACGTGAACGATAAGCGCCCGTCGGCGATTCTGAGGTGGGCCAGTGCCAATTTATTTTTATGCGGAAGGAGTAGGCGCGTCAGGACAGTTCTCCGTGGAGTCCTGGTCTGTTGTTTGTTGCCAAGAGATTGTTTGCTGCCGTAGAGAGTGCTATTTTTGTTGTCAATAGGTAGGGTTTCGTTGACGTGGTAATTGCCATCGTTTTTGTCGTGCGTTTTACTATCTTACCATCCTGTCGGTCAGAATACGGTCGCTTGGGTTATTTTAGAGGCGGACGCCAGGGGTGACTCACAAGTTAGTTTTCTGTGGGTTTCATTTAATTGGGTCATCCGGGGCCTTGGGATTGGTAAATTCAAATATCCACATCTCCGACACACTAAGCAGTAACCTCTCCCTGAATAAATTTGTGCTCGCTTGAGAGCTATGGTTTGGATAAAGTTTGAACATATGGTCACTAAACATCCCGTGTAAATAATATAAGCATTATTGATTTTTATGTATTCCACGAGGTCATTGAACCTCTCATGTATCCATGATAGCCATTGCTTACATTTTATGTAAAGGAATATATTGTTGTCCCGTGAGGTCATTAAACCTCTCATATGTATAAGGTGTCCCTTTAAATTTCTTTGTTCAATCCCATGTCAGAGAACGTAGCGTTCAATGTATTTGTAACTTGTTGATTAGTAGTAGGTTCATTTGTAAGAAAGATAGTCTGGCATGTGGATAACCTCTATTCTGGTTAATAGCTGAGCATATAAATTTGTAGTTAAGTAGCTATTTGAGCTCACTTTAAGGTCATGTAAATGAAGGATCACTTTAGGATTATATAGTATATAAGATAGCATAGCTGTGCAGTTTCAATTTTTCATTCCTAAGCTAATGTACATGTCATGTAAGAGGTATGTGTTCTTTAAATAAAACGCTGTAACTGATTTCTAACATTTATTTTATTTTAGAATAAAAATCTTTTGTGCGGTAGGAACATCGAACCCCAACTGAGCTAGTCAGGGCCAACGCAGCCGAAATAGTCGGTCTGCCTGTCTGCACCCAGTTTTCCACCGTTACAAAATTCGGCTGCGTTGGCCCTGACTAGCTCAGTTGGGGTTCGATGTTCCTACCGCACAAAAGATTTTTATTCTAAAATAAAATAAATGTTAGAAATCAGTTACAGCGTTTTATTTAAAGAACACATACCTCTTACATGACATGTACATTAGCTTAGGAATGAAAAATTGAAACTGCACAGCTATGCTATCTTATATACTATATAATCCTAAAGTGATCCTTCATTTACATGACCTTAAAGTGAGCTCAAATAGCTACTTAACTACAAATTTATATGCTCAGCTATTAACCAGAATAGAGGTTATCCACATGCCAGACTATCTTTCTTACAAATGAACCTACTACTAATCAACAAGTTACAAATACATTGAACGCTACGTTCTCTGACATGGGATTGAACAAAGTAATTTAAAGGGACACCTTATACATATGAGAGGTTTAATGACCTCACGGGACAACAATATATTCCTTTACATACTCCTTGATGTCCTTAAACATTCCTGGCCAGTAATAACGTAAACATATCCTCCTGTGTGTCTTGAAGACCCCTAAATGCGCTGCTGTTGGAGGTTCGTGGTTTTCCCTGATAATTTCTCTTCTTCTGTCAAGTGGAAGGACCTCCTTCCACTCGAATTCCTCCATCAAAGAGTATTTGGCCTTCGAAAATCGGTACAGCTTGTCTCCTTCTATCCGGTACGCTGGGTAGTGACTCGGGCTGTTCTGTACATTCTGCAGGATATTGTCATACCACGGATCTGGTGCCGTTCCCGCTGTGTCTCCTATGGCATCTATCCTGAGCAACCTCGAGAGAGCATCCGGAACCACGTTGTCTGAGCCCTTCCTGTGTTCTATGTGAAAATCGAACTGAGACAGCCTGCAGCCCCAGCGGACCAGTCTACCTGTAGGATTTTCGAGCCGCATGAACCATTTTAAAGATGCATGATCCGTTATTACTGTGAAATGCCTAGAACCCAAATACGCCTGAAACTTCTCTACTGCAAAAATTACAGCTAACGCTTCTCGCTCCGTAGCACTATAGTTGCGTTCCGCCTTCGAAAGTGATCGGCTGACGTACGCTATAGGGTGTTCTGCGTCATCGAGCTTCTGTGTCAACATGCCTCCTATGCCGAATGATGAAGCGTCACAATGCACGAAAAACGGCCTGTCAAAATCGGGACACGCCAACACTGGTGATGATACCAAAGCTTCCTTCAGCTTGGTAAATGCCCTCTCTGCTTCTTCATTCCACTTGAACGGCGGAGCCTTCTTGGAGGTTGATGTCAACGCATTCAACGGCGCGGCTATTGACGCAAAATCTCTAATAAACCTACGATACCATGAAGCCGTTCCTAAAAACATCTTCACCTCTTTTGCAGAATTTGGAATGGGAAAATCCAAAATGGCACGGACCTTTTCTGGGTCCGTCCGTAAACCATGCTCATCTACAATATACCCCAAATACTGCAAAGACTTCCTAAAAAACTGACACTTTTCGTAGTTGACGGTTAGGTTCGCGAACTTCAACTTTTCTAGAACCCTCTCGAGCAATACCAAATGTGCCTTCAAATCGGAACTGACTATTATGATATCGTCTACATAAACATACACTAGGCCCTCCAAAATGTCACTGGCAAAACCGTTGTCAAATAAGAGGTCCATTAGGCGCTGCTGCCGTGCACTCGCACCACAAAGCCCGAAGGGCATCACCTCAAACTTGAAAAGGCCTTTTCCGGGCACTGTGAAGCTTGTTTTCTCCTTTGATGCTTCCTCTAATGGGATCTGCCAGAAGGAAGACGCTAAATCTATCGAAGACAGAAACCTTGCTTCCTTCAGACTATCTAAAATTTGTGGAATATACGGCATTGCATATGCATCTCCTTTTGAGACCGCGTTCAGTTTCCTGCAATCTAAACAAAACCGCCAGTCGCCGTTTGCTTTTGGCACCAGGAGCGCTGGATTGTTCCAAGGGCTTTCACTTGGTGATACTACGCCTAGTTGTAACATCTTGTCCAGTTCTTTATGCAAGGCTGCCCTTTTCTCCGGTGAGAGTGGATATTGTTTTGTTTTGATTGGCTGAGCGTCCCCCGTATCGATAGTGTGCTTCATCAGATGCGTCCTTCCTAAGCCTACCTTGGCGGAAGAGATGTCATGAAACCTTTTCACTACCGCGTCCGCTTCTACCTTTTCTGATGGCGAGAGCGACTGGTAAGTGTGAATAGACCTAAATGGGCCATCTGAAACACTACCTACACAACACGTTGGCCTGTGTTCTACCGCATTCCTCCTATTTATAACATCTGGTGCTAGATTGAAAGCCCGCCAGAAATCTATGCCAAATACTACATCAGAATTTATTTCTGGAATTACATAAAATTTAATAACCCTAGTAGCGTCTTCAAACGTCAGTGGAAGCAACATGTACCCTATTGCCTTGATGCGGTCCCCGTTCCCGACAAATACGGACCTATCTACCTCATGAAGCGTATAACCTATTCTCTCTAAAATATGTAGTGCTCTATTGCCTAAAATTGATAGACTTGCACCAGAGTCTAACAAACCATAAAATGCTAGATCTACCAACGTAACCTTCAAATATGGACGTGAATCCTTATGACATGGTGAAAATAGAACCGACACAGCTGATTCACGGGTTTGATCCCACCTCCCTTTTACGGGATGGGTGGTGTGACCGTCCCGGTTCTTCCTAACAAATTTTTCCGAATGCCCCGATCGACGTTGAAGCTTGGCCACCATCCTTCCCCTACACTTCGGGCAACTCCTGACTGTGTAGCCTACTTCCCCACAGTTATAGCACTTGACCTGCTGATTAAATCTTCCTTTCCTGCAATCCTTAGACCAATGTCCCATGCCGCCACACCTAAAACAATTAGATTGTGGTGTTCCATCTGATTCCTGCTGAGTGGCCACCGCCGCCAGCTGTGATCGCGGCTTGGAGCCCTTGTACGCCAGTGTTGGGTTCAACGTCCTAGTCGATATTCTAGATGGTTCTATGAAAAAATCTGATCGCTGCTTTGCTGCCTCTAGCCTCCTACACTTATCCTTTAGCGACTCAATTGATGTTATGTCTACTAACGCTAGTTGTTCTGTAAAAGATGGCCTAATATTGTGGAGCAGAATCTCTAATAACTCTTGTTCTGGCAGTGGATTCTTCAACCTAGCCACCAAGCAGTTCATAATCGAGAAGTAAATATGACTGGGCTCCTCCACTCCTTGTGTCCTCGCCCTTATTTCTCCTAATAACCTATAATCGTAGTCTATCGGACTAAACTCCTCTATCAACAATGACGACAGCTCGCTCCATGAAGAAACTTGGTCTTTGATGCCCCTGAACCAAAGCAAACCCTGGTCAGTAAAAAGCTCAGAAGCTGACTCAAATAGTTTTCCCTCTCTGGTACCGTTCGCTGCACTAAGTTCCTGCAACCTCTCTAAAAATGACCTGACATCTCCTACTCCATCAAACTTGACACCCCACTTCGCAATCGGAACCTTAGGACCCGCGCATTCTACGACAACTCGTTGATGGGTGCTATCCTTCACTGCTGGCAACACCTCGTTGGGACCTTCCGCCTGTACTGGGTCCCTTCCGTTGATCTAAACCAAACGGCCAACAAGCACAACAAACAACAACAAGACAAGTTACGGCGTTGTTTCTAGTTTTTCTAGTTGTCATTCCACGGAAAAGACGCCGAGCCTAGAAGAATCGCCGACGAAGCTGCGCCAACGAATACCATCACCGCGTGCCCAGAGACGAGCCCCAGCACACGAAGCCAGCATTCTCGCTGCCGATACGAGCCGACTGCAAGCGGGGCGAGCGCCCATTTCTGTTTGCTGACACCGTCTGCGTGGCGCCTCCCTTTTCTTTCGCCTGTGCGGGGGCGCGAGACACGTGGCGGGGGCAGTCGGCGACTGCACGGCAGGGCACGTGGCGGCAGGGCACGTGGGTGACGTCGCACGTGAACGATAAGCGCCCGTCGGCGATTCTGAGGTGGGCCAGTGCCAATTTATTTTTATGCGGAAGGAGTAGGCGCGTCAGGACAGTTCTCCGTGGAGTCCTGGTCTGTTGTTTGTTGCCAAGAGATTGTTTGCTGCCGTAGAGAGTGCTATTTTTGTTGTCAATAATTGTCAGTAATTGTTTGTTGCCAAGAGATTGTTTGCTGCCGTAGAGAGTGCTATTTTTGTTGTCAATAGGTAGGGTTTCGTTGACGTGGTAATTGCCATCGTTTTTGTCGTGCGTTTTACTATCTTACCATCCTGTCGGTCAGAATACGGTCGCTTGGGTTATTTTAGAGGCGGACGCCAGGGGTGACTCACAAGTTAGTTTTCTGTGGGTTTCATTTAATTGGGTCATCCGGGGCCTTGGGATTGGTAAATTCAAATATCCACATCTCCGACACACTAAGCAGTAACCTCTCCCTGAATAAATTTGTGCTCGCTTGAGAGCTATGGTTTGGATAAAGTTTGAACATAATGGTCACTAAACATCCCGTGTAAATAATATAAGCATTATTGATTTTTATGTATTCCACGAGGTCATTGAACCTCTCATGTATCCATGATAGCCATTGCTTACATTTTATGTAAAGGAATATATTGTTGTCCCGTGAGGTCATTAAACCTCTCATATGTATAAGGTGTCCCTTTAAATTACTTTGTTCAATCCCATGTCAGAGAACGTAGCGTTCAATGTATTTGTAACTTGTTGATTAGTAGTAGGTTCATTTGTAAGAAAGATAGTCTGGCATGTGGATAACCTCTATTCTGGTTAATAGCTGAGCATATAAATTTGTAGTTAAGTAGCTATTTGAGCTCACTTTAAGGTCATGTAAATGAAGGATCACTTTAGGATTATATAGTATATAAGATAGCATAGCTGTGCAGTTTCAATTTTTCATTCCTAAGCTAATGTACATGTCATGTAAGAGGTATGTGTTCTTTAAATAAAACGCTGTAACTGATTTCTAACATTTATTTTATTTTAGAATAAAAATCTTTTGTGCGGTAGGAACATCGAACCCCAACTGAGCTAGTCAGGGCCAACGCAGCCGAAATAGTCGGTCTGCCTGTCTGCACCCAGTTTTCCACCGTTACAAAATGGCAAACAAACATCCCGTGTAAATAATATAAGCATTATTGATTTTTATGTATTCCACGAGGTCATTGAACCTCTCATGTATCCATGATAGCCATTGCTTACATTTTATGTAAAGGAATATATTGTTGTCCCGTGAGGTCATTAAACCTCTCATATGTATAAGGTGTCCCTTTAAATTACTTTGTTCAATCCCATGTCAGAGAACGTAGCGTTCAATGTATTTGTAACTTGTTGATTAGTAGTAGGTTCATTTGTAAGAAAGATAGTCTGGCATGTGGATAACCTCTATTCTGGTTAATAGCTGAGCATATAAATTTGTAGTTAAGTAGCTATTTGAGCTCACTTTAAGGTCATGTAAATGCCTTCTTCTTCTATTCTTTCTTGTATTTTTCAGTTTGCTGACACCGTCTGCGTGGCGCCTCCCTTTTCTTTCGCCTGTGCGGGGGCGCGAGACACGTGGCGGGGGCAGTCGGCGACTGCACGGCAGGGCACGTGGCGGCAGGGCACGTGGGTGACGTCGCACGTGAACGATAAGCGCCCGTCGGCGATTCTGAGGTGGGCCAGTGCCAATTTATTTTAATGCGGAAGGAGTAGGCGCGTCAGGACAGTTCTCCGTGGAGTCCTGGTCTGTTGTTTGTTGTCAATAATTGTTTGTTGCCAAAGGATTGTTTGTTGCCAAAAGGGTTGTTTGTTGCCAAGATAAAAAGATTTTGTAACGGTAGAAAACTGGATGCAGACAGGCAGACCGACTATTTCGGCTGCGTTGGCCCTGACTAGCTCAGTTGGGGTTCGATGTTCCTACCGCACAAAAGATTTTTATACTAAAATAAAATAAATGTTAGAAATCAGTTACACAGAGTTTTATTTAAACAACACATTCCTCTTACATGACATGTTCATTAGCTTAGGAGTGAAAAATTGAAACTGCACAGCTATGCTATCTTATATACTATATAATCCTAAAGTGATCCTTCATTTACATGACCTTAAAGTGAGCTCAAATAGCTACTTAACTACAAATTTATATGCTCAGCTATTAACCAGAATAGAGGTTATCCACATGCCAGACTATCTTTCTTACAAATGAACCTACTACTAATCAACAAGTTACAAATACATTGAACGCTACGTTCTCTGACATGGGATTGAACAAAGAAATTTAAAGGGACACCTTATACATATGAGAGGTTTAATGACCTCACGGGACAACAATATATTCCTTTACATAAAATGTAAGCAATGGCTATCATGGATACATGAGAGGTTCAATGACCTCGTGGAATACATAAAAATCAATAATGCTTATATTATTTACACGGGATGTTTAGTGACCATATGTTCAAACTTTATCCAAACCATAGCTCTCAAGCGAGCACAAATTTATTCAGGGAGAGGTTACTGCTTAGTGTGTCGGAGATGTGGATATTTGAATTTACCAATCCCAAGGCCCCGGATGACCCAATTAAATGAAACCCACAGAAAACTAACTTGTGAGTCACCCCTGGCGTCCGCCTCTAAAATAACCCAAGCGACCGTATTCTGACCGACAGGATGGTAAGATAGTAAAACGCACGACAAAAACGATGGCAATTACCACGTCAACGAAACCCTACCTATTGACAACAAAAATAGCACTCTCTACGGCAGCAAACAATCTCTTGGCAACAAACAACACTGACAATTATTGACAACAAACAACCTTTTGGCAACAAACAACAGACCAGGACTCCACGGAGAACTGTCCTGACGCGCCTACTCCTTCCGCATAAAAATAAATTGGCACTGGCCCACCTCAGAATCGCCGACGGGCGCTTATCGTTCACGTGCGACGTCACCCACGTGCCCTGCCGCCACGTGCCCTGCCGTGCAGTCGCCGACTGCCCCCGCCACGTGTCTCGCGCCCCCGCACAGGCGAAAGAAAAAGGAGGCGCCACGCAGACGGTGTCAGCAAACTGAAAAATACAAGACAACAGGTTAATCTTGGCAACGTGCGGACACAGCCCGCAGGATGCTGCGTCCCTAAAAATACAACTGATCCTCCCCTGTATGCCCCATGCTGTGTGATGCTTCTCAGATCCCCTACGTACCAGAAATGGGCGCTCGCCCAGCTTGCAGTCGGCTCGTATCGGCAGCGAGAATGCTGGCTTCGTGTGCTGGGGCTCGTCTCTGGGCACGCGGTGATGGTATTCGTTGGCGCAGCTTCGTCTGTAATACCCAAATCTGGTTAGCGAGGACTCCTCCACAAACCCAACGGTGCAAGGGTGCAGCTTTCGTACGTACCGGCGATTCTTCTAGGCTCGGCGTCTTTTCCGTGGAATGCCCCCGGCGGCTCCGCACGCGCCTTTTATCACCTCGGCTACCATATACCCCGCACCTCGAGCCACAAACTTCCGCCCAGAATATTCCAGAACACTTGCTCCAATAATCCACGGCATTTACGTCTCTCCGGCCAGCACTTTTAATGTCTGTAATTGCGAGCTCGCTTCACACATCGACCCAACCACATTATTTCTATTCACCCGCTAATATAGTTTATTTCTTAGTTAGTTACACTACTCGCCAATGGAGGCCCCTGCGTCTTGCTGATGGTGAAAACGTTGTCCTTTTCCAACACAAGCTAAACCCTATTTCTCTCCTTCTCCGACCCTATCGACATGCGACTACTTCGTAACAGATGTCACTAGTAGACACCGTTCGATACGAACATCGCTACCCACAAAAGTGTTGACATCTGTCAAATCCTGTATTTTGCGGCTACTACTTAACAGATGGCGCTCTTCGCCAGCCATCTGCCTAGCCATTTATAGTGTTTCTATTCGTTACCAGAGGTCGCCCTTACAACGTTTCAACAACTCACTCACCAACTTGCGTCTTGGCGCGTAAATTTAAATAGCTCTCCATTAGCTTTCGACTGATACGAAAAACTATTCTGCCAAAATAAATGAAATGCTACAATACCCATTCTGCAGGATATTGTCATACCACGGATCTGGTGCCGTTCCCGCTGTGTCTCCTATGGCATCTACCCTGAGCAACCTCGAGAGAGCATCCGGAACCACGTTGTCTGAGCCCTTCCTGTGTTCTATGTGAAAATCGAACTGAGACAGCCTGCAGCCCCAGCGGACCAGTCTACCTGTAGGATTTTCGAGCCGCATGAACCATTTTAAAGATGCATGCGGCTCGAAACAAACAACATGAACAAACAAAATGGCGCCCAACTTCTAATTTTGTTTTTTTTTGAAAATTTTTTGAAATATTTTTTTTTTTAAATTTTGTTTTTTGAAAATTTTTTTGAATTTTTTTTTTAGAAATTTTTTTTTGCGTTTAGTGACCACTGTAGGTAGGCGTTATTGTAACATTTTAGAGCAACTGACAAGGCAACAGACAACAGTCCAGCTAATTTTAAGTTATTTTTAGGTTCTTTGTGTATCATGTGTGTATTTTCTTAGGGTGTATAGTTTTATTGTATGTGCTTTTCTACCGATGTATACTCTCACCCGTGTATTTTTCTGCTGGTGTGTATTTTTGTAAGAGTGTATTCCTGTCCTGGTGTAAAATTTTTTTTGGGCACTTCCTTCCTTTCATGTTAGGGAGATAGTCTTGCAAAGTGCTACTGTGGTTATGTTTTTTTTGTATGCTGCGATCAGCATAGAGTTTATTTTGAATGTATATTGCAAGACTAATATTTGTTAAAGTTTTGCAACGGATTAGGAACTATAATACACTTCTGTGGTTAGCGACCAGCTGTTGAAACTTATAACAGTTTAATTTTTTTTACGAGTCTTCTCGTACACACACACACACACACACACACACACACACACACTTGGGCATTTTCGAAACTTTTTAGGGGTAAACATTAGATTTTTTTTGGGGAGGTAGGGTTAGGCGTTTGGAACTTTAAAATTTTTTTTTTGCCTTGACCTACATTCTACTGTTTACCTTGGGTATAGAGTTAATTTTTTTTTTGCGTCATTGTGTTTATTTTGATAGAATTGCTTTCACGTTTGATGGTTATAGCACATTTTTTATTTAAGGAGGCTCGTTTCAAAAGTTTTTTTTTACATCGTTTGCTTCTGGTAGTTTTTCCATTTGTCTTTGGGTACCGTGGTTTTATTATAGGTAGACAAGATGACAGATCCGGCGATCCACGTGCACAGTTTGTCGAAGGACCCAGTTCAAGACCCAGTACAAGCGGCAGGTCCCAACGAGGTGTTGCCAGCAGTGAAGGATAGCACCCATCAACGAGTTGTCGTAGAATGCGCGGGTCCTAAGGTTCCGATTGCGAAGTGGGGTGTCAAGTTTGATGGAGTAGGAGATGTCAGGTCATTTTTAGAGAGGTTGCAGGAACTTAGTGCAGCGAACGATACCAGAGAGGGAAAACTATTTGAGTCAGCTTCTGAGCTTTTTACTGACCAGGGTTTGCTTTGGTTCAGGGGCATCAAAGACCAAGTTTCTTCGTGGAGCGAGCTGTCGTCATTGTTGATAGAGGAGTTTAGCCCGATAGACTACGATTATAGGTTATTAGGAGAAATAAGGGCGAGGACACAAGGAGTGGAGGAGCCCAGTCATATTTACTTCTCGATTATGAACTGCTTGGTTGCTAGGCTGAAGAATCCACTGCCAGAACAAGAGTTGTTAGAGATTCTGCTCCACAATATTAGGCCATCTTTTACAGAACAACTAGCGTTAGTAGACATAACATCAATTGAGTCGCTAAAGGGTAAGTGTAGGAGGCTAGAGGCAGCAAAGCAGCGATCAGGTTTTTTCATAGAACCATCTAGAATATCGACTAGGACATTAAACCCAACACTGGCGTATAAAGGCTCCAAGCCGCGATCACAGCTGGCGGCGGTGTCCACTCAGCAGGAATCAGATGGAACACCACAATCTAATTGTTTTAGGTGTGGCGGCATGGGACATTGGTCTAAGGATTGCAGGAAGGGAAGATTTAATCAGCAGGTCAAGTGCTATAACTGTGGTGAATTAGGCTACACAGTCAGGAGTTGCCCTAAGTGTAGGGGAAGGACGGAGACCAGGCCTCGGCAACAACTGGAAGATTCTAACAATTAAGTAGGTAGAACCGTCCGTTTTTGGTGTTGTCGGTAGATTTGGTATATTTTTTTGTATAGATTTTGTATATATTTTGTGGATATTTTTGAAGTCACCTGTTGTTTCGCAAAATGTCAGCCTGGAATACCAAGGGAAAAGTTTGCAGGAGAATTAGGTCTCCTGGCAGATAATACTCAAGGCACACCAGGCGAACACGAGAACGTACAATCTCAGGAGAAGAGAAGCGACAGTGAAAGTAGGGGACATCGTCTGGAAAAGAACCCATCCGCTCAGCGACGCGGCAAAGTTCAAGATGGCGAAGTTATGTCCTAAGTACGAGAAATGCAGGGTGAAAGTGGTACTGTCACCACTGGTCTTCGAGTTAGAGGACATGGACGGGAAGATTTTAGGGTCTTGGCACATGAAAGACCTAAAGGTTTAGGGTTTCACAACACCACAGTAGGTGTTGTGAACTGTAGGTAAATATTTGGTTTGGTTTTGGTTTGTAAGGCAGTAGGAAATATGATAACTCATTTTTCTTGTAGATTTTGGTTTGTTCTTTTTTGGAAAATGTTTCGTTGTATGTCTAAAGGGCAGACGGGTGAAAGGACTACATAGGACCAGGCGTGAGATGGAGTTAGGTTTCTTGCAGGGAGGAGCAGAATGGATGAGCAGAGCGTACCCACCACAAAGGGTAGGGTACGTACGGGCGAGAGGACGCGTACCCACGGTTCCACGTAGGGTATCGCTAGGCGTGAATGGTGATGTTTGCAAAGAAGGGTATGTAGATTAGACATGTGCATAATGAGAGATGAAGCATGCAAGATTGATGGATGTATGGCGATAAGAAAGGGGAGGCAAGAGGAACAGGTATAACGACGTCGCCGCAGATGGGTCCACTCCGATAGCCGGTCTCCCGCGACAAGACGTGCCAGTTTTGTTTGTATTTTTCGGTTCAAGGACGAACCGATTGTTTCAGCTGTACAAGTGACGACTTGAGAAGACCGCTAATTTTATGAGGCCACGCCATGGTAGAAGGGATCTCCGGGCGTGGAGGGAATGTACAAGGATTGTATAAAGTTTTTTTTACAGGAGAATTTGTTTTAGGCTAGTTTAGTAGATAAGGAATTGTACGTTTTTTTTACAGTGATAAGGAGTTTGGTTTGTTCTTATATTTTTTTTTGTTCGTCAAGTTTATTTTGAGTTGTAATATGTGCATAGGGTTATAGTTAGATATAAAGCTTTTCATTTCAGTACCAGCGCTGAGGGCAGCGCAGTTTCACTAAGTGTAGTGAAACTTTTAACGGCCGGGGGGGTATTGTAGCATTTCATTTATTTTGGCAGAATAGTTTTTCGTATCAGTCGAAAGCTAATGGAGAGCTATTTAAATTTACGCGCCAAGACGCAAGTTGGTGAGTGAGTTGTTGAAACGTTGTAAGGGCGACCTCTGGTAACGAATAGAAACACTATAAATGGCTAGGCAGATGGCTGGCGAAGAGCGCCATCTGTTAAGTAGTAGCCGCAAAATACAGGATTTGACAGATGTCAACACTTTTGTGGGTAGCGATGTTCGTATCGAACGGTGTCTACTAGTGACATCTGTTACGAAGTAGTCGCATGTCGATAGGGTCGGAGAAGGAGAGAAATAGGGTTTAGCTTGTGTTGGAAAAGGACAACGTTTTCACCATCAGTAAGACGCGAGGGCCTCCATTGGCGAGTAGTGTAACTAACTAAGAAATAATCGATATTAGCGGGTGAATAGAAATATTGTGGTTGGGTCGATGTGTGAAGCGAGCTCGCAATTACAGACATTAAAAATGTGGCCGGAGAGACGAATATGCCGTGGATTATTGGAGCAAGTGTTCTGGAATATTCTGGGCGGAAGTTTGTGGCTCGAGGTGCGGGGATGTGGTAGCAAAGGTGATAAAAGGCGCGTGCGGAGCCGCCGGGGGCATTCCACGGAAAAGACGCCGAGCCTAGAAGAATCGCCGGTACGTACGAAAGCTGCACCCTGGCACCGTTGGGTTTGTGGAGGAGTCCTCGCTAACCAGATTTGGGTATTACAGACGAAGCTGCGCCAGCCAATACCATCCCCGCGTGCCCAGAGACGAGCCCCAGCACACGAAGCCAGCATTCTCGCTGCCGATACGAGCCGACTGCAAGCTGGGCGAGAGCCCATTTCTGGTACGTAGGGGATTTGAGAAGCATCGCACAGCATGGGGCATACAAGGGAGGATCAGTTGTATTTTTAGGGACGCAGCATCCTGCGGGCTGTGTCCGCACGTTGCCAAGATTAACCTGTTGTCTTGTAATTTTCAGTTTGCTGACACCGTCTGCGTGGCGCCTCCCTTTTCTTTCGCCTGTGCGGGGGCGCGAGACACGTGGCGGGGGCAGTCGGCGACTGCACGGCAGGGCACGTGGCGGCAGGGCACGTGGGTGACGTCGCACGTGAACGATAAGCGCCCGTCGGCGATTCTGAGGTGGGCCAGTGCCAATTTATTTTTATGCGGAAGGAGTAGGCGCGTCAGGACAGTTCTCCGTGGAGTCCTGGGCTGTTGTTTGTTGCCAAGAGATTGTTTGCTGCCGTAGAGAGTGCTATTTTTGTTGTCAATAATTGTCAGTAATTGATTGTTGCCAAGAGATTGTTTGCTGCCGTAGAGAGTGCTATTTTTGTTGTCAATAATTGTCAGTAATTGTTTGTTGCCAAGAGATTGTTTGCTGCCGTAGAGAGTGCTATTTTTGTTGTCAATAGGTAGGGTTTCGTTGACGTGGTAATTGCCATCGTTTTTGTCGTGCGTTTTACTATCTTACCATCCTGTCGGTCAGAATACGGTCGCTTGGGTTATTTTAGAGGCGGACGCCAGGGGTGACTCACAAGTTAGTTTTCTGTGGGTTTCATTTAATTGGGTCATCCGGGGCCTTGGGATTGGTAAATTCAAATATCCACATCTCCGACACACTAAGCAGTAACCTCTCCCTGAATAAATTTGTGCTCGCTTGAGAGCTATGGTTTGGATAAAGTTTGAACATATGGTCACTAAACATCCCGTGTAAATAATATAAGCATTATTGATTTTTATGTATTCCACGAGGTCATTGAACCTCTCATGTATCCATGATAGCCATTGCTTACATTTTATGTAAAGGAATATATTGTTGTCCCGTGAGGTCATTAAACCTCTCATATGTATAAGGTGTCCCTTTAAATTTCTTTGTTCAATCCCATGTCGGAGAACGTAGCGTTCAATGTATTTGTAACTTGTTGATTAGTAGTAGGTTCATTTGTAAGAAAGATAGTCTGGCATGTGGATAACCTCTATTCTGGTTAATAGCTGAGCATATAAATTTGTAGTTAAGTAGCTATTTGAGCTCACTTTAAGGTCATGTAAATGAAGGATCACTTTAGGATTATATAGTATATAAGATAGCATAGCTGTGCAGTTTCAATTTTTCATTCCTAAGCTAATGTACATGTCATGTAAGAGGTATGTGTTCTTTAAATAAAACGCTGTAACTGATTTCTAACATTTATTTTATTTTAGAATAAAAATCTTTTGTGCGGTAGGAACATCGAACCCCAACTGAGCTAGTCAGGGCCAACGCAGCCGAAATAGTCGGTCTGCCTGTCTGCACCCAGTTTTCCACCGTTACAAAATGGCGCCCAACGTGGGATTTTTTGGGGAGGTAGGGTGAGGCGTTTGGAACTTTAAAAATTTTTTTTTGCCTTGACCTACATTCTACTGTTTACCTTGGGTATAGAGTTAATTTTTTTTTGCGTTATTGTGAGTTTTTTTTGGAAGAATTGCTTTCACGTTTGATGGTTATAGCACATTTTTATTTAAGGAGGCTCGTTTCAAAAGTTTTTTTTACATCGTTCGCTGCACTAAGTTCCTGCAACCTCTCTAAAAATGACCTGACATCTCCTACTCCATCAAACTTGACACCCCACTTCGCAATCGGAACCTTAGGACCCGCGCATTCTACGACAACCCGTTGATGGGTGCTATCCCTCACTGCTGGCAACACCTCGTTGGGACCTTCCGCCTGTACTGGGTCTTGAACTGGGTCCTTCGACAAACTGTGCACGTGGATCGCCGGATCTGTCATCTTGTCTACCTATAATCAAACCACGGTACCCAAAGACAAATGGGAAAACTACCAGAAGCAAACGATGTAAAAAAAACTTTTGAAACGAGCCTCCTTAAATAAAAATGTGCTATAACCATCAAACGTGAAAGCAATTCTTCCAAAAAAAACTCACAATAACGCAAAAAAAAATTAACTCTATACCCAAGGTAAACAGTAGAATGTAGGTCAAGGCAAAAAAAAATTTTTAAAGTTCCAAACGCCTCACCCTACCTCCCCAAAAAATAATCAAATGTTTACCCCTCAAAAGTTTCGAAAATCCCAGGTTTGTGTGTGTGTGTGTGTGTGTGTGTGTGTGTGTGTGTACGAGAGGACTCGTAAATAAAATTAAACTGTTATAAGTTTCAACAGCTGGTCGCTAACCACAGAAGTGTATTATGGTTCCTAATCCGTTGCAAAACTCTAACAAATATTAGTCTTGCAATGTACATTCAAAAAAACTCTATGCTGATCGCAGCATACAAAAAAACATAACCACAGTAGCACTTTGCAAGGCTATCTCCCTAACATGAAAGGAAGTGCCAAAAAAAAAAATTTTACATCAGGACAGGAATACACTTTTACAAAAATATACACCAGCAGAAAAATACACAAGTGAAAGCATACATCGGTAGAAAAGCATACACAATAAAATTATACACCCTAAGAAAATACACACATGATACACAAAGAACCTAAAAATAACTTAAAATTAGCTGGACTGTTGTCTGTTGCCTTGTCAGTTGCTCTAAAATTATTTCAATAACGCCTACCTACAGTGGTCACTAAACGCAAAAAAAAAAATTCTAAAAAAAAACAAAAAAATTTCAAAAAAAAAAATTTTTTCAAAAAAAAAATTCAAAAAATTTCAAAAAACAAATTTTCAAAAAAATTAAAACTAGACGTTGGGCGCCATTTTGTAACGGTGGAAAACTGGATGCAGACAGGCAGACCGACTATTTCGGCTGCGTTGGCCCTGACTAGCTCAGTTGGGGTTCGATGTTCCTACCGCACAAAAGATTTTTATACTAAAATAAAATAAATGTTAGAAATCAGTTACACAGAGTTTTATTTAAACAACACATTCCTCTTACATGACATGTTCATTAGCTTAGGAGTGAAAAATTGAAACTGCACAGCTATGCTATCTTATATACTATATAATCCTAAAGTGATCCTTCATTTACATGACCTTAAAGTGAGCTCAAATAGCTACTTAACTACAAATTTATATGCTCAGCTATTAACCAGAATAGAGGTTATCCACATGCCAGACTATCTTTCTTACAAATGAACCTACTACTAATCAACAAGTTACAAATACATTGAACGCTACGTTCTCTGACATGGGATTGAACAAAGAAATTTAAAGGGACACCTTATACATATGAGAGGTTTAATGACCTCACGGGACAACAATATATTCCTTTACATAAAATGTAAGCAATGGCTATCATGGATACATGAGAGGTTCAATGACCTCGTGGAATACATAAAAATCAATAATGCTTATATTATTTACACGGGATGTTTAGTGACCATATGTTCAAACTTTATCCAAACCATAGCTCTCAAGCGAGCACAAATTTATTCAGGGAGAGGTTACTGCTTAGTGTGTCGGAGATGTGGATATTTGAATTTACCAATCCCAAGGCCCCGGATGACCCAATTAAATGAAACCCACAGAAAACTAACTTGTGAGTCACCCCTGGCGTCCGCCTCTAAAATAACCCAAGCGACCGTATTCTGACCGACAGGATGGTAAGATAGTAAAACGCACGACAAAAACGATGGCAATTACCACGTCAACGAAACCCTACCTATTGACAACAAAAATAGCACTCTCTACGGCAGCAAACAATCTCTTGGCAACAAACAACACTGACAATTATTGACAACAAACAACCTTTTGGCAACAAACAACAGACCAGGACTCCACGGAGAACTGTCCTGACGCGCCTACTCCTTCCGCATAAAAATAAATTGGCACTGGCCCACCTCAGAATCGCCGACGGGCGCTTATCGTTCACGTGCGACGTCACCCACGTGCCCTGCCGCCACGTGCCCTGCCGTGCAGTCGCCGACTGCCCCCGCCACGTGTCTCGCGCCCCCGCACAGGCGAAAGAAAAAGGAGGCGCCACGCAGACGGTGTCAGCAAACTGAAAAATACAAGACAACAGGTTAATCTTGGCAACGTGCGGACACAGCCCGCAGGATGCTGCGTCCCTAAAAATACAACTGATCCTCCCCTGTATGCCCCATGCTGTGTGATGCTTCTCAGATCCCCTACGTACCAGAAATGGGCGCTCGCCCAGCTTGCAGTCGGCTCGTATCGGCAGCGAGAATGCTGGCTTCGTGTGCTGGGGCTCGTCTCTGGGCACGCGGTGATGGTATTCGTTGGCGCAGCTTCGTCTGTAATACCCAAATCTGGTTAGCGAGGACTCCTCCACAAACCCAACGGTGCAAGGGTGCAGCTTTCGTACGTACCGGCGATTCTTCTAGGCTCGGCGTCTTTTCCGTGGAATGCCCCCGGCGGCTCCGCACGCGCCTTTTATCACCTCGGCTACCATATACCCCGCACCTCGAGCCACAAACTTCCGCCCAGAATATTCCAGAACACTTGCTCCAATAATCCACGGCATTTACGTCTCTCCGGCCAGCACTTTTAATGTCTGTAATTGCGAGCTCGCTTCACACATCGACCCAACCACATTATTTCTATTCACCCGCTAATATAGTTTATTTCTTAGTTAGTTACACTACTCGCCAATGGAGGCCCCTGCGTCTTGCTGATGGTGAAAACGTTGTCCTTTTCCAACACAAGCTAAACCCTATTTCTCTCCTTCTCCGACCCTATCGACATGCGACTACTTCGTAACAGATGTCACTAGTAGACACCGTTCGATACGAACATCGCTACCCACAAAAGTGTTGACATCTGTCAAATCCTGTATTTTGCGGCTACTACTTAACAGATGGCGCTCTTCGCCAGCCATCTGCCTAGCCATTTATAGTGTTTCTATTCGTTACCAGAGGTCGCCCTTACAACGTTTCAACAACTCACTCACCAACTTGCGTCTTGGCGCGTAAATTTAAATAGCTCTCCATTAGCTTTCGACTGATACGAAAAACTATTCTGCCAAAATAAATGAAATGCTACAGTATAAAACTAGCAGGTTATACTGAAACTGGTAGTGAAATCTAGGTCGTGGTTTTCGTCATTGCACATTATTAGGTATTAGGTACTTTAGGGGTTTCTTGTGGTTATCATGCTTGGTTTGGTTACGATGAGATAATATTCAACAAAATATAACTTGAGAAAGCACTAGAAGATGGAAAGTTTGTACACATATCAGGATCACTTCAGATCAACCGACCGGGCTGTGACCGCGCACTCTCTGCCCTCTATCTCGAAAACGGTTCACCGTATGAAAAATGTTTTTAAACAAAAAATGTGTAGAATTTTGTATTATACAATATTGGTATTAAATACAAATAGCAAAAAAACCCATAGAAAATGATTCTATTACAAAAAAAATTTTTTGACCTTGAAACTGAATACCTCTAGTTGCGCACACCCTACCATATGCAGGGTTTGAGACAACTTTAAGGGTGTCAATACACAAGTATTTACAGACTTACAGCTGGGTATCTCGAATTCCGAGATTCTTACCTAATTTAACCAGCCTAATGGGCCGACGGATCGCGGGAAGTCGGTGGATGGAAAAGGTTCATAATCGTTCTTCGTAGAAATGTGTAGAGGAGGCTTATTTCAAACTCTAAAGTAAAACAAAACAAACAGGCCTTTGCATCTACTGATGATTTATATAGCGTTAGGGGCAACTGGTGTTAAGTCATAAGTCCTTACTTACGGAACGCTATGCCTGGGACAGGATTAAATCTAAACAACGAAGATATTCCAACTTTTCGGCTACGGCTAACGGCTTTTCGGCTAGTTTTGCCGGACTCTAGCTACTGTGACAACTCTAGCGATGTCGAGCTCCAATGCAGCAGAAAGTGAAACGACGCCTTCGAGATGCGATAGAGATTACCATTTTGTTTATACTTTTTGCGAAGCATTCTATTTTATTTATCGTGTCTTTGAACAGGTACTTTGGGCAGGAACTAATGAAAATAAACTCGAATAAACTTTCCAGATAACTGTTAGTGGAAATGTTTTAGTGATACACGAGCCGGTATGACCGAGCTTCGCTCGGGTTAAAAAAAAAATAGTATTACTATTTGCCAATAGATGTCAGGAAGAGTCGTATCTTTATTGGCTTATTTTATTTAACAACGCCTTCTAGCTTGCAGTTAGTTGCTCACAATCGCCAATAGATGGCAGGAACAGTCGTATATTGAGTTTATGTTTGATTATTGCAAACCACCAACTTCTCGTCATTTTCTAAAAATGAATCCTAGCTAGATCGATTTATCGCCCCCGAAAACCCCTGTATACTAAATTTCGTGAAAATTGTTGGCGCAGTTTCCGGGATCCTAAATATATATACAAGATTTTCTCGTTTAAAGGTATAAGATAAATTATCGCTTACCACGAAACTATAACTAAATACTTCCGAATGAAACTGACACTTTGTAAGTACAATAGCTAAAAAGCAGCCAAGTGCGAGTCGGACTCGCCCATGAAGGGTTCCGTAGCATTAAGTAACATAATATAAAGGTTCTTGTAGTTCGTTGAACGGTAAATTGCGGTTTACGATTTATGACGTATAAAAAAAACTACTGGCTAGATCTCGTTCAAACCAAATATCGTCGAAAGTTTGCATAATAATGTACAACATATATTTTTTTTAGTTTTATCATTCTCTTATTTTAGAAGTTAGAGGGGGGGGGACCAACTTTTTTCCACTTTGGAAGTGTCTCTCGCGCAAGCTATTCAGTTTAGAAAAAAACGATATTAGAAACCTCAACATCATTTTTGAAGACCTATTCATAGACCCCACACGTATGGGTTCGATGAAATAAATTTTCATCGAACAGACAGACAGACAGCGGATTTCCGCTTGCTACGATCCTGACACACCTCTTTCGCTTCATTCACTCTCATAACATTCAACTAGTAGTATAAAAAAAAGATGAATTTTACAAGAGCTTGAGTATTATGGCAGACGATGTGGTGAACATCGCCGACAAGACTTGGATGAGATTAGCACAAGACTGGCAACAGTGGCACATACAGAGAGAGACCTATACCAAGCAGTGGGTGAAGTAGGCTGTGGATGATGATGATTGTGTACTATCTGTTTTACGCGTCGGCATTATAAAATTCATTTGCTTAATTATAATGTTTATATTTTTATTATGAACACAATAAATCCGACATTAATATCTTGCGGTACTCGCGGAAATGGGAATGCATTTTATAGTTGATCTGGTAAATTTTATAGTTATTTTACGTGCATAACTGTTAAATTGTGATTGGAACCGTTTCAATGAAAACTGACTGTGAAAGTTGGTTATTAAACACCGCGGAAAATAACTCTGCTCGAGACAGATGGCAGTAAATGCAAAAAAACAGACTTGAAATAATATCATAATAACAAATATAGATTCAATGCATGTTCAATGCAATGCAAGTTCGATTTTCCCATTCATGGTTGTGATCAGAAGACCATTTTTCGACAACTGACACGCGCAAAGCTATCTTGCTTGGACTCTAACAAGAAAGTGACAGCTAATGGATAACATAATAAACTATATCGTCTGGTACTGATATGGATCAGTTGAGCTATCACTAGATCGTTTGTAACGGTCTGCAGATAGCTCAACTGTTTCTTATGTATTTTGTACGTTTTCTAAATATTTGGTTAATTGTAAGTTTATTTTTGTTAATAAATGTATTTAATCGTACTCAACAAATGGTTAAAAGATGTTCAAAGATTGCAGAAAGTCTGTACATAGAGAAAATGAGAACCGAATTTTTTTGAGGAAATTTTTTGTCTTGTGTAGAAATTATTCAGGCTTGTTCAGGCGATAAGAAGTATAAATAATGAGCAATCATTATCTTCCAACGAACAAAAAGATGTCTTATCTTATAAGGTTTAGTTAGTACTTAAGTATTAGACACGAATTAATCTACAAGTACGAATATAGTCGAAAAACTACTGCATTTTCAATGGATAAAATAACAAAATCAGATCTTTTTCAGCACTTTAACAACGACAACCGTCAATGTACTTCTCGCTCGTACACTTTAAAGCTGCACATCAAGGCGATGGCGATAAAGGAAAAGCTGTCATATTTGACAGCGTTTCACAGGCTTTAACCTTATGAAAGATATAAAAACACTGAACTTATTTATCGATGAATAAGTAATTTCACGGTTTTCATCGTCTTAATTCTTGATGATCACAAAGTCTAGAAGAAAGTTTGATTAATGATAGGAGAGAAATGAGAATATAAAGGTGCATCACCTTTATTACCTATAACTCAAGTTTTCCTTATTAGTTATTGTCAATCAGCTGTCGAGTTGTCGACGACCATTATATGATGTGTCAAATACAGGTACATTTAATACTATAGATAGCACTTTATTGTATAGTGGCGGAATGAAAATGTTCGTCGATAATAAACTTGATTCGTTCCAACGTTTCACGATCAAATACTACCTTTTGAAACTGAATATACAGAATACACCGATAAGTTAACGTCACAAATTATGTCAAAATGTGTTCATGATCAAGGCACTGGTGCAAGCGAAAACCGACTCTAAAGTGACGAACATTTTCATACCGCGACTAATCACAAGGATTATTACATGTCTATTTCTGTCGTGAAGAAGCATTGCTGTGTTTCGGTTTAAGGGTGTGGGTGCCGGTGAAATTACTGGCACGGAGGCCACCTCTGTACTTAAAGTCCTCCTGACTTGCGTGACCTACGAGGCAATGCTTTGTTTGGTGATGGTTACCACTTAACATCAGGTGGGCCATATGTTTGTTCCGCTAGTAGTAGTAGTAACAGCTAGTTGTAAAAAATACACTCAACTGCTACTGAAATTGCGCCCCTAAAAACCAACGCTATGCAAGCCTTTGCGCTTTTATGGCAAATGCTGAGTGGAAGCCTTTTTTCGTCAATAAATTAAAAATAAATCAAATCAAATGATATTATTTTTTTTGGCATTTATTGCTTGTTGTTATATTTTTTGTCTATCGTATTCTATGGCGATTTTTTTTTCTATGCCTATCAGGTACTATTATTTTAAAATATAGAACTTAGAATGCGTATCTAATAGTTATTCTTATATAACATAAAACTAATTCCTAAACTTACTTATAGACCTTGGCCATTGACAAGTAGAGAAAGGCAATAATATGCGTGTGCGTGTGGGAAATATGCGTGGTTTTATGTATATGTATGTAAGTTTATTTTAAGGTCGTACAAAGGTTTTAACAATGAAATCGTCTTTGTTAGCATGAAAGTTTAAAATAATACGTTAAACAGGTTATTTTTACATAAATAAATCAGGTTGAAAAAAATAAATTAACTAAAACCTAAGCTCATATTTATATCAGCATTAATAATTATTAATTATTATTATTATTTAATATTTATTAATATTTAAATCTTGCATTTAAATATTAATAAATATTAAATAATAATAATTAATATTAAATAAACTGAACTGAACGATCTGAACTCTGTTTTCTACCTGTAATACCTACAGGTGGAAAACAGAGTTCATATAAAATTTTCTAGTTTCTTATAAAATGTAATTTTTATTTTTTCTTTTTAATTAGGTATTTCATGTTGTTTAGTAATAGTTTTTGTAAATAATGTATATTCTATTATTATTTAATACTAATTTTTTATATTAAATAATAAAAATTAATATGAATTGAACCGTTGCATGGCCAAACGAATAGATTTTTATGAAATTTCTATGGGACCAAACTTTTAATTTTCACCATTCAAATAAATATAATATTTAAAATTGGGTCATAAATGACGAAGTTTTAACACTCAAAGCAACCGAATTACTTCCTTCTTTTTTATTTGAAATCGGTTTAAACGTATTTTACTCAATTCTAAAACTATTAGGCGACATTGCAAAAGCACTTAAATTGGAAGGAAACGATTACTCAAAACCAATAATGACACAATAAAATGTCTGAATCTGAATGTAACAAATATGTGGGTGAATCAACTTTTAAGACACTCCTTTGACGACATTATGAAAAGATAAAATTAAAAAATAAATTTTCGAAATATGATGAAATCATTAGTGTTACATTTGCACAATTTTATCTATTTTTAGGTTTTGGAGCGGGGCACGAAATCTAAGCTAATTTAAACGAGTTTTGTTAGAATAAGTGACGAGTGTGGCTCTAAAATATCCATTGCGTTACTTTTTTGTAAACACCATAACATGAAATAAACGAAAAATAATGAAAAAACAACGATGTTAATCATTTATTCATACTTTAATTCAGTATTTCCAACTTATTCATAATATTTTTTAAAACTAACGCATGAAATACAGACCATTATTGGTCCATTGCGTTACTGTGCAAAATTTTCAATGCTTAACTTTAGGATAAATATCAAAACAGCATAATCAGACACACTATTCTTATTCCTGCAATACACATGAGTCTTGGAGACTTTAAATTAAATACTTTTTGAAAACAAAATCAATGACTATGAGAGTTATCTTCAAAAGACATTAGAAAAATTAAGGGACATTTGAGTAACGCCAGAGAAAAATAGTAACGCCTGAGAATTTTAAATCTTCAAAGTTGTGAAATTGTGATTTTTGAAAGCTGCAAGGTCATTTTCAAAAATGTAAATGTGTATTTAGTTTAGTCTTCTTTCACATTTTTTATAGCTTTCATGTTTTTTCCATCTTATAAACATTTATGTATTGTTCTTTTCTAACCCATTCTGTCCAAGTGGTTGTATACTTTACATTTTCCTTACAATACTGATAACATTTGCCGTACATGCAATCTTTCAAGTTCGCATTGCAAACAGTTGACTCAATGAGGATGTTTAGGTCATCAGTGCCAGTTAAATTATTTTTTTTCAGTGCTTTTGTTTTTGCTTTATGAATAAAGTTCGTGTGTCTTTTGCAAAGACACATGTCTCTAGCGTCGACAGAAGCATTTTTGACATAAAAATGCTTGTTTCTCGTAAAATAAAAGTAAGAGCAACGAAGTTCAGGATTCTCTTTTACAAAGTTTTTGAACAGATTTTTCATCTAATCCAGCATAAACCTTTTTTGTTCCTTCACTCCTGTTATTGTGAGCGTTTCTTTTTGCCAGCTGGTGCACGTGAAATGTCATCTCTTAGATGAAATCTTTTATTTTCTTCCTTAAAATAGTATTTTTATAGTATTTTTTTCTAAGAATTTTGTCAATACCTAATGTCTTCATAAGTATCTTTTTCTTCATTCGTGAATCTTTTATTTCTACAGTTGAGAAAATATTCTTTATTACCTCTTGTTCTTTTCTAGATTTTGTTTTTTTTTAATGTTTTATTTATAGCACTGCTCAGAACTTTGTGCCTCAGATCTTCCATTTTTTCAGTATCGTTAATTTCGCAGTCAATTCGTCTTTGATTATCTTTTCTTAAATTTCTCATACTTTTGTCTCAAATTCTCATTATCTTGCTTAAGTTTTGTGTTTTCCCTACTCACCCGTGACCTGTTCGTTTTAACTTTCTTCCGCCCTGCTTCTGCTTAAGATATGTGGAGTGGAAGAGCACTAGCCCTTGGTGGCGTAGCTAGTACTCGTGGTTGTGTATCTGTTGCACAAGGTGGTAGGTCTTTTGATTTTGGTGGTGGGTCTCTTGATCGCGATGATAAGGTCGCGGTGCTTGGTAGCTTGATTTTGGTGATGGGTCTCTTGACCGTGCCGTTGTGTTTCTTGATCGCAGTGGTGGGTATCTTGCTTGCAGTGACGTATCCTTAGCTCGTGGAGGATCTCGCGGATTCAATTCAATTCTTCCAAATTATCTAATCTGGAGTCTGTTTTAGGCGAGTCAGGGGGTGTTTGTTGCAACAATCTCGAGTGTCGTTTTCGTAGCTTCCATATCACATTCGCATTATGTTTTTCATTAGGAGTTAAATCTCTTTGTTTTATGGTTCCAAACTCGGTGTTTTTTCTTCCCTTCTTCATACTTTTCTCTATTTTTTTTTAGTCTTTCTATATAGCGTTTTTCTTCTGCACTTAGTGGCATTTTGAATTATGTTGCACAAACCTTGAACAATTAAACTAATTATTAATAATATCTTAGAAACTCAAGTTAGACGCAGATTAATATCCACACCATCCATCCATCCACTATCCACATTAATGCCAACTCGCAATGTTAATTTGCCTTACATTCTCTGGCGTTACCGGTAACTCAAGAGAAAATTTATCCGGCGTTATCAGTAACGCTAGGGAAAATGTCAATAAAAATTATCATAATTAATTCCACAACCAAAAATCACCAAATCTTTTGTCATGACCTTGAAATCAGACATCATAGGCAGCATACTGACCTAATAAAATTCAAATCTTTTAAAAACTTACCAAGATTCCCGCCGTAACGTTGTAGAACGACAATAAACCCACGCACACCAGCTGAGAGCTTACCGCAGACTCAGGGGCGGGTAATGTGTGGTAGGGCTTATCGGATCATACCAATAAAATATTAGACAATAATCGCTTTAGATGACACCAAGCTAGGCGCCATCTCTTGATAACGGTCATGAATTTTTATCAGTAACTCTGTGGAGCTGATGTTTTGATCAAAGTTCAGGACAAAAGTTTAGGTGCATGTAAAATATATAATTTAAGGCAAACTTTTATAAATGTTAACTTTATATGTAAGTGTATCTCATTGTGAATTACAATATTGTGTGAAAATCCTGTGCATTCATACAATTTTTTTAAGAAAAGTCTTTCATTGCATTGACACCTAGGCGTGGGGACACATATTTTTTGTATGGATAGTGCATAAGCTCTGCTGAGTTACCATAAAAATATCATTATTTTTTCTTAAACCTTTATAAAACGATTAAACTAGCGTGTTAGCAAAGGATCTAAGTTTATGTTAACATAAAAATAACCTTATTTTAAAATGAAATACAGATTTAATTGCAATTTCAATGCCAGGGACACAAAAGGAGTGCCTTAAAAGTTGATTCACCCATGTAACAGTTGCAGAGAATTCGTGACTGTGATTCAATAAATATCGGAATTCAATGCTCGGTGCATTTCAGACACAACTTACAAAAAGTCTTGCAAGCGTGGTTCAGTCACTTTTTAACCGACTTCCAATCAAAAAGGAGGAGGTTCTCAATTCGGTTGTATTTTTTTTTTATCTGAAAGGTTCCAGATTGGTCCCATTTTAATTTTATTAAAATCGGAGTTGCCATTTTTTTAAATAATTTTTTTAATGTTTGTAACTGCATGCCTCCATCATTTATGAACCGATTTAGAAAATTATTTTTTTATTTGGAAGGTTATTCTTACGTCCAGATTGTCCCAAACAAATTTCATTAAAATCGGTTTAGCCGTTTAGCAATGAAGTCGGTTTCTCAAGTAATTTAAACTTATAATTATTCTTAAAACAAATTGTAAGCTTTTAACTTTCTCATAACTATTTGTATTACCTATGTTTATTTTAATCTTATATAATTTAATATAAAACGTTTATAATTTTACTAGCGGTCGCCCGCGGCTTCACTCGCCCAGTTCCCGTTACTTATATCCGTTCTCCGTTACAATATCTTTATAAATTGTAGCCTATGAGTTATTCTGATAAACATGCTATATTATTGCAAATTTCCATTAACACTATTTTTTCAGTTTACGTGAAAGAGTAACAAACATCCATCTTACTTAAAAGCTTTCGAGTTTTGGATGCCATTTAGGTAGAATTACGTTGATTCAACCACAATTTTCAACATTTTTACTGAATGTAGGTAATATAGCAAATAAATATACTTGACTATGAGCATCTGAAATTATCTGAATGTAGATTTGTGGAGCATCTAGTCACTCGTTCCACTATTCGATCTCAATTTGAAACCTGATAGCGGCTATGCTTCAATAATTCTATAGAGCTTTATGACCTCGCTACGATTCCACCTATGATTGGTGGGCAAAATACTATTCGATCACCTACTACAATAACAATATTATTTTAAAAGTATGTGTAACCCGAACATATCCAAAAATAACATTTAAAACATTATGTATCTAAAACATTATGTCGTTCAATTTGGTTAGATCATATTTTACAACTTTTTCTGTGCAAAGTGCTTTTTGTGAAAAGCACTAAACGAAAACTGCTTGTCATTGTAAGTTTGTTTAGAGGCTTTTTTAGTTAAGTATTTTATTTTATTTTGTTTTATTCTAAAATTAAATAAATGTTTTAACTAAATAAGTTTGCGTTTAAAGGCATGTCGTATAAACGCCCATATATTATATTTAGTGGATACTAATATTAATTGTTTAATGAACCTGAACAGTTTATGCCAAGAGAGAGATAAAAAGTACTCGCACTACTGTATTTCGATTAGAAAACTACAGGTATCAAATTTTGACATTTCAAATTCATTACAGTACCTACAGGTTTAGCTTTTTGTCTCAAAAGTGATTCTAAGCAAATGTTACCAATTACAATCAAATAATCAAATAATAACTATGTGTATTGTTATCGACAAAGGTAACCGATCAACATCAGGTGAATCAGCCATGTCCGTTGGTGTCTTAAAACACATACATCTCACCGCGCAGTGTGTATAAATACTAGTCTTATATAAATACCATAACTGCCACGAGAGCCAATTATATGCCAAACAAATAGCACTCATAGCTCAATTTCATTATCATTATTACAATAGGTAATGATCAAAAACTGTACCAATTTCAACCATAATGCAATCGTAAAACTCGTATAACCCTGTCATGTAAAAACCATATTGATAATGTTAGGAGTTGTACCATAAAATGATGTAAGAATGTAATATCATCTCGGGCGTCTGTATGGTACCCATTTCATCATTTTGGGGCCCGTGTTTGGGAGGCCACTTTTAACGTATCAGACGGTCTTGTTATTTCGTCCAGAGAAATATCAGCCAGTTTACTCGTATTTATTTTTGACATCAACGAACATTATACAGGGTTATTCATAATTAGCTGCAAATACTCAGGAATTAGGTTCAAGAAATAAAATAAAAAATATTTATGAAATGATTTTTTTAACTTTTGTTATGAAAATCCCGAGAAAATTGATAAAGAATATCCTTTGGAATCATTGGCGCCTGACCTAATCCGCGCCCGCGCGCCGTGAGCGACACTCTACGTTCAGTCACCGCCTGGGTGGGTCATTGTCCTGTTCTCCGTGGCAATAATTATGCAATAGCCGTAAAGAAATTAATGAAAATAAAATTTTGATACAAAAACTTAAATCAGTTTAAGAATTAAATTGATTCGGCCAAACCAATATTCACGACCCAAAAATTAGGCCCTGTCAGTTTGTGTAGCTAATAATGAATAACCCTGTATATGCTGGTATTTATTTTTGATATTAAGTAAGACAAAAAACAAAACAGTAAAAAATAAGAAAAAATTAAAAAAGAGTAGTAGAGCTCTTTGTGAAGGGCTCGTCCGGGGAAGTACTACCACCATGCCTATTTCTGCCGTGAAGCAGCATTGCTGTGTTTTGGTTTGAAGGGTGTGAATGCTGGTGAAATTACCGGCACGTAAGGTTGAATATCTGTATGCCTCAAGTTGATATGCTTGACTTACGAGACAATGTTTTGTCATAGGCAATGGTTATCACTTGTTATAGTTATAAAAAAACCTAATAGACAAGCTTGATGAACCATAGAAACCATCGATATTTTGTGGTATGATTGAAATCTTCTCGGCGCATGGCTTAGCATAACTTTGTAGAGCGTTCCACTCTATGTTTGCGTAGTCGGTTTCTGCACTTCAAACTTGTTCACCCACGGTTCACCCCTGTAGGTCTACCACAAGCTCTGTCTGGCTCTGTCTCTAGTCCTGGTTTTGAGTCTTTTTCTTATCGTATGACACTGATAAGAAAAAGATTTTTTCGAACCAAATGTGGTGAAAAGAATTAAAGTGAGCCTCAACGAGGCTCCTTTCGTGCACTTGACACATATTTTCGAACTTTTTAGGTTCTACAACATGCCGGTTTCCTCACGATGTTTTCCTTCACCGTTTGAGAACGCTAGCATAGTGTACATACAACTTTTGGGCAGAAAAAATCATTTGTACACGACGGATTTGAACCCACGACCTTAGGATCGGAAGGCGGGGCCACTACAAATAGGCCATCAGCACTCTCTCTTGAGTCTGTGTGAGTGCTGACTAAATAAATCCGACGTCGAAACGCAGACACACACAGTAGAAAACACTGGTGAGCACACACACACACTCAAAACTAGAGCCAAAGACAGAGCCAGACAGAGCTTGAGGTTCACCCCTGTTTTCGGATCTTCGGTACACATAAACCTCTCGATATGTAAGTAGATGTGGGCAGGGAAAGTAAAATCCGTTATTTAGCTAGTCCTAAAAGAGATTTCATATATTTGTTTTATATTTGTCTATGTTTTATTTCGAACCCCTGTCCGAATAGAAGGGTTCTAAAAGTTTCAGGGTGTTTTCCACCTTTTGTAGAAATCCGAGAAACAGCTGTTTCCACGTTCTAATTGTCATTTTTAGCCGACTTCAAATAAAAAAGGAGGCTCTCAATTCGGTTGTTTTTATTTATCTTATCGCATCATTCGTCATTTATTTATGAGCCATGTTTGAGCCGTTCTATTTTCTTATTGGTCCCCTCAAATTTCATCAAAATCGGTTTAGCCGTATTTTTTTGAAGTTTGTTACAGCATACCTTCTTCATTTAGGAACCGATTTAGTAAATTATTTTTTATCTGTAAGGTACTTATCTTAAAGGTACTTTACAAAAAGAATTGGCCCCATCAAAATTGTTTTAATGGTTTGATGAAGTCAGCTTCTCAAGTTTTTTAAACTTATATATTGTAAATATACTTTGCTTTGTTTCCTTCATAAATTCTTGGATCCCAAAATATTTTCCATGATGATCTAAGTCGTGATACTATGTAAAGAAAGTAAATACATTGTCACAACTTTTATTTTCTAGCGAAGTCGTAAACCCGTAATCACCGCGTCATGGTAGATCTGTCATGGAATCCACCTACTTATACTTATACATACAAACTAATCTTACTTTAAAGACATCTTTGTATGGAATACTCATAAATAATCCTTTAGTCAGTCTAGGGGATTAGTTGTAGAGGAAAGTGTAGGTGATATTTTGGGTTATGACCCGTCTTTGTAATTTTTATTGCAATCAACCGGTAAAAAAAATCACTTTAGTACTTTTTCATAAGTAAACGAGTTTCATAACCAGCTACGTCCAATATTTTTTTTTTACCGGTTACAAAAAAAGAAAAGAGTCATTCAAATCTTAGTTCTTAATCCGGTCATGAACTAAAAAAAAGTTCTGTCATACATTTCTTAGTTCGTAACCGGGTTACAAAGCAAGACAAGAATCACGTGTATCATGTCCTCATTCACCACTAGTTTCGAACAAGGAAACTCATGTGCTGAATTCACTAGGTACCGATCTAAGTGATAACCGACCTATAATGCCCGGGATACACGAGTACTAAAGTGTAGAGTATAGTGATAGTAAGCTTGCTTATCTATCTATCCTGGCTTGAAAACCTAGCCTCGTGTATCCCGGGCATAAGGCAAACTTGCTATAGCATTCTAAAACCTCACTTCAATTGAACATATAGGGTGTTATTGATAATCCTGGCGCAACGCTGGAGTAGTTAAATCGTGTTTTGTCACATTTGTTCGAGTTGACAATTGCATGTCAATGCAAGAGACAAAACACGGATCAACTAGTCCAACGTTACGCTAAAAAAGACCCATAAGATATGGATCTCATATTATAACAGTACGAACACAAGCTCTGTCTGGCTCTCTCTCTGGCTCTAGTTTTGAGTTTATGTGCGTGTTGATTAAATAAATCCTATGTCGAAACGTAGACACCACAATATACACTATATACACACACAATATACACTGATGAGCACTCACACAGACTCAAAACCAGAGTCAGAGACAGAGCCAGATAGAGCTTGTGGTAGGCTTGCAGGCTGTCAGTTTCTTATCAAGCCTAGAAGAATACTTCTAAACTTGGTTGCGTGAAACTGGCGCCTAGATTCTTAGTCGATTCATGCTATTTAATTACTATCTACCTTCATCTACAAGGAAACAGGTTTTTAGCCAAGCGTGAATTTATGGGCGTTGTTCATTCATAGTAACAGATACATTCATTATAATGTCCATTTTAAGTATTTCTTAGCACGCTTGTAGTTACCGGCTTAAAGCGTGGCAGCAAGAGTTTCAAGAAAAGTTAAATTTAAATTCAAATTCATTTCCGGAATAAAATATTTTTCCTATTTTTAAAACCAACACTAAATAATATCTGCTATACATTTTCAAGTTCGTAAAAATGCAAAATAATTTTATGTTCCAATTGATAATGTTCCAATGATAATAATATATTATGATTTTTAACAAATAACAATAGTAACAAATTTATATTTTTTAATGTTTTTATTTCCTAGGTCTTGACGAGATCTTTTGGCAATTAATCAATTATTTAATAAGGTTTAAAAAAAATACCACGATTTTATTTGTGTGCCATAGCAATAGCCGAAAACTATATTATCTAGTTTATCGCCCCTTTCAACGCATTAAATAGATTTCCTATGATGCAACAATCGATCAACCGACTCGAATATTTATAAACTTTACCGATTAGTGAATAAATCGTAATATTTTATTAAGAGGGAAAGTATCATTTTTAGAGATTCAGAAAACATCGTGAGGAAACCGGCATATCGTAGAACCTAAATAGTTCGCAAATATTGTGTCAGTGCACGAAAGAAGCCTCTTTGAGGCGCACTTAAAATCCTTTCACCACACTTGGTTCGAAAGAATCAGTGACACGATAAGAAGAAGAAGAGATTTGAAATTGCCAAATCAAAACAGTCTATAATCCGTACATATTAAGACGCTGAAAACTGTGAAATTATTTCTCGCTCCCACACTTTGATCATTTGAAAGATATAAAAACGCTGAATTAATTTTTAAAAAATAAATTTACCCTTTCCTACATAAAAGTTTACCCAAGTACGAAAACCTGTCCCTCCTTCTTCTTCTTCCTGTCCTTATCCCACTAGGTGGGGTCAGCACAACATGTCGTTTTCTTCCATTCTCCCTTAACACTCGCCATCTCAGTTTGAGTTCCTTTCTTGGACATATCACTCAATCCATTCATCTTTTCTTAGGCCTACCTCTACTTTTATGTCCATCTACATTCATGCCTAACACTCTTTTCGTCACAAACTAAATAAGTTCAAACATAAAAATGTCCGCCCTTTTTAACCGACTTCCAATCAAAAAGGAGAAGGTTCTCAATTCAGTTGTTTTTTTTTTTTTGTGTGTTTGTAATGTTTGTTACCGCATAACTTCGTCATTTGTGAGCCGATTTGAAAAAGTATTTTTTTATCTGAAAGTTTATATTACTGCTTATATATATTACTGCTTCCAGATTGGTCCCATTTTAATTTTATTAAAATCGGTGTTGCCATTTTTCTTTAATTTAGAAAATAATTTTTTATTTGGAAGGTTATTCTTACGTCCAGATTGTCCCAAACAAATTCCATTAAAATCGGTTTAGCGATTTGGCAATGAAGTCTGTTTCTCTAGTTTTTTAAACTTATAATTATTATGCTAACTGTACTTACCTTGAGTACTATTTTACGAACACGATTTATTACAAAAGATTCATTAATAATCTTCATTCAAGCAACTGCGTGCCCTAGAACCTGCAAGTGCCATCAAATTTGACCTTCTTACGTACCAACCAGCAATCTTGAAATCCTCTAGAAACCTTCACAAATTTGTGTCTTGTTGAATAGAGATAAAGTGCATTTTTGATTGTAGGTTTGGGATATTGAATATCTGAGGTAGGTATATGAATTGATCAAGCGTGCCTCGAGACTTTGGTGTGGTATTCGATACCTTTGAGTTATCTTGCAAGTACCTAACAGATATCGAAACGTTAGATAGGTACCTCTCTACGTCTATCAGGAAAGACAAAGATATTATTCTAATTTATCATATTGTATTATGGTGAGAGTTTGATTTGTAATTTTTTTCTGACAGTACTATTCGTTCATTACGCACGCACGTGAGGCACGTGAGGCTGAATATCTGTATGCCACCAGTTGATGGACGCAGGGCAGTGCATCGTAGGGCGCGTTCCTGACGTGCGTGACCTGCGAGGCATTGCTTTGTTATAGGCGATGGTTACCACTTAACATCAGGTGGGCCATATGCTTGTTCCATCAGCTAGTAACATAAAAAAAACTCATCTGAAAAAGTCTGAGGTTGCCTATAGAGTGGGTTGAAAGTAATACTTTTCAGCTCTAGGTAGAATCGTTTTCAATTGACAGCTGTCAAATTATAAAAAAAAACAGTTCATTATTCTCATTTCTATTGAACCATGTCCCAACTTTCTATGCAGCTACTCGATTACAAAAGGAATAATGATGATGATGATGACTCGATTACAGCGGGACTAAATAAATTACTTTCCGTAAAATAAAGATAAACAGAGTTTTAACTGCATTCAATGGATAAAGATCACCCTATCAGTAAGTACCTACTGATAAGAAAAAAAACTCTTCACTGAATATAACTACAACTTTGGTTTTACTTTTATTACACGGCAAATAATACCACTCCGCAAGACGCCATCTTCCTTCCTCTCCTTTTTTCCCTACTCTAGGGATGTGTCACGCTGCTTGATCCGATTAGGGGTGTCCTATCCCAAAACCGGTTAACAGTACCTATTTTTCCATTGGCACAAACTCGACTGAAGACTTAGCTTAAAACTTTTATTATCAGCCAGCATTTTGCTTGCGCAATTTAATAAGAATTGCATATCTAGGTAGTGTAAAACAGGAGTACAACATTCTTAAATCTAAGATCTTAACAAATTCTGGTACAATTTCTCGCTAGCCAACGTCCGCGTTTGTAACACTCTTATTACAGATAACCCAGCTTAGCTATTACCCGAGTAAGCCCGCCGTTAACCAACACATTAACCGGTTGATACAGATTCATAAATAAAATAAAACAAAAAACAAACAAATAATAAAAATACACTAGTGGCCACCCGCGGCTTCGCTCGCCCCGTTCCAGTTACTTACATCCGTTCTCCGTTACGATATCTTTATAATGTGTCTTTCTGATGTTAAGCTATGTTATTGTAAAGTTTCTTATGTTCTAAGTTTAAGGCCAGGACTCTCAGAATCGACCTATTTTTGATTCAACATTAAACAATCAAATATTATTTGTTTTGATCTGATAAAAATACATGTTGTAGTTTAGTAAATATTCTTGATTATTCTATGGTTCAAAACACGATATTGTCAACTTTACTCGATCAAAAAAAATCGCGAAAACTCCCTGTTTCGCGAATTTTTGATCGTTTTTTTAAGTCGTACTTGAAGTAGACCCAACGTTTACTCCCGAAAAACATGTCAAAAAATAAACAATGAAATTACGAAGAATATTCTACGGTTCATTTTTCTCAAAACAGTTTTTTATTGTTTTAACAAGATATTATATAGTAATGCGACCCGCGCGCTTCGTTTCAGTAGCCGGCCAGGCGTCTTTGAGGTAGGACCTGTGTCGCTGTTGCTAGCTCGCTACGTTCCCCGCAAAATATACCATAAATTATTATTGTTGTTTGCCGTCACAGTATAAAATTGTAACAGTAAGTACAATTAACTTTGTTTTACGGAATTCATGTTAATGTTTCGGGTGTTTATTTTTAGGGAAATACCAGTCACCTTATATAAGTAATAATAAATAACTAGCCCCGCGACTTCGTACGCGTGGACTATTACCTAGTTATAAAACATAGCCTATGTGATAGGTGAAAATTAAAGCTACAGAATACCGAAATTCTCATCCAAATCCCTCCAGTAGTTTTCTAATCAAACAAAAATTACAAAAACCGCATCGGAAAGCGTAGTGCGGAAGCGCTGTAACAGTCATGAAAGAAAAGGAGACAGTGTTAGTGACATTAAAAAAAACAATTGTAGGTAGGTAATAAAATAAATAGTGTTGCTTACTTATATTTCCCTAAAAATAAACACCAGAAACATTAACATGAATTCCGTAAAACAAAGTTAATTGTACTTACTGTTACAATTTTATACTGTGACGCAAAATTTTTGCACAGCGGGGTCACCGAGTTCATTTGAACAGCGTTTTCGCGCGACTGGCTCGCGGCGATTGAGGTAGCGCTAAATGCCTGCTGCGCTCGAATATCCTGGCCTTAAGTTCTAAGTTTCTATTAAAATCCATTCAGTAGTTTTTACGTGAAGGAGTAACATCCATACATCCACCCATCCATACTTAAAAACTTTTGTTTTTAATATTTGTAGGATATTACTTTTAAGGAATGCTCAGAAAGTTGGGCGATGTAGAGAGAATGGACAAAATGAGATTAACATCAGAACAGGTGAATCAGGCGAGTGTGAATAGAACTGCTGGAAGGGGGGAAGACCTCGACACATCAGATAGCAGACGTTTTAGAGAAAGGCCTCAAGAGTACCCTAAACCGACGAGCATGAAGAATGTAATGCGAGTGAAGAAAGAGGTATGTAAGGATCGTAGCAAGAAGAAATCTGTGATCTTCCCCCAACCCCCATGTGAATGAGGCCCCATTATGTAATAGTTATGTAATATTTTTAAGAGAAAAAGTATGTAAACTGCAAATAAAGGCATGAGGGAACCGATTCATCTGACGCTGCATAAATCAACACCACATTAGATGCAAAGGCCTGAATATTTAATAAGGTATAGATATACTCATACAACATCAACCTCATAGCCGTTTTACAGGAGCTTATTGTTATGTTCTTTTCATCGAAGCTCTTCTTCTTCTTAATTAGATCACATCTGTCCATTTTGGATCAATTTGGTCAGTGTCAAGTATGAATAGATAACATAAATAAAATAGTTTTTAGTCAAGTCAGCCAATGAACATGTCGGCTGTCACTCCATAGCTTCAACGCGAAATGTCAAAAATGACCTTGAAACTTGAAACAACAAATGAAAAAAAAGTTGATGTTGTTGTTATCCTACACCTTACCAACCCTAAACCAAAACACACAACAGGTTTTTACCAAAGTACGAAAACCTGGCATACTAAATAAGTGAATGTGGTATATCTTTCAATGGGCAAATGACAGCCTTCAATTATTATTCTACCGGTGTATTGGTACAGGATGCTGTAACCATTGGTTAAGCATCGGTGAACCTAGGTTCCAACACGGTACACTGACCGAAGAACGGCCACAGCACGTTTTTAGATCATAACTGTTGCTTGAAGTGTTTTGATCACAGTTTTATGTAAGACATTTCAGTTAACTCGGTTTTAAGACTACTTATATATTATCTCTATCCTCGTCATTTGTGAAAAGCTTTGTTTTTTTAATCATCCATCAAAATCGGAATCTTAATTTCAGAACTCTCAATTTTGTAGTTTCTGAGATTTCATTCTATTTTCTACAAAAGTAACTCTGAATAATGTTACAATGTTACGTCAATTACTAAATAATAATGTAAGCAAACATAGTCATTACAGTAATACCGAATAATGTCCAATGTTTTTGCGGAGCACGCGATCGAAAGAAAGCGCTCACGGGATAATAAACCTTATTTACTTGGTAATAAGGCCAGAAAAACCAGGACCAATAAACCTGAAGTAATTAGAGTGAATGTACCATAGAGTAATATTTTGTTGGGGAATCTGTTAGTTAGTCTGTATATTTAAAACGAGCGATTAAATCTACAGATAAACTTGGCTTCCTTCTTGTTAAATGAAACCCAGTCATCCAAACCAATCTATACATCCAAAACTGTTGGTATAACATGTTCGTATCGTACTCACGGCTAAGCAACTGAAGTAATCGAGATGATCATAGAAATTGTATTCTGGAGATGGAATTAGGCATTTTTTATGAAATTACTAGCTTAGTTTTTCAGGTCCTAAGTAAGTCATAGGTAATGGTTGATGGTCCAGCTGTCCGCACCAAGCGCTTTGCTTCAAATTTTATGTTGCGGACAGTCAAGGAGTGGAATTCCTTGCCGGCGACTGTCTTTCTGAGCACCTACATCTTGGACGTTTTCAAGTCAAGAGTGAATAGGTATCTTCTAGATAAGCGTGCTACACCTTCGACCGCATGAGATAGCAGTCAAATGCAAACCTTTAAATTGTAAAATAATAATAATGATGATAATAATTATGAGAAACATGAGAAAAATACGACGGGGTAAAATACAATAGGCAGTATAAATCTAGATTTCGTTCCTGATACATAACAATTATACAACCACCAACCTTCGAAAATTTCGCCATCGATTTTAAACTTTTCACCACGTTTGTTAAAAAAAAACTAGTGACGCAACAGAAGATCAAAGTATATTGTTATTATTATTTTCAGCCAGTGTCATGAGGGTTGATTAGTTAGGAGGTTAGTAAGATATACTAAAATCCTCACACTTTGTGTGTTCAGGCAAAGCCGCAGACGATTACTAACCATATTGCTTATTAATTGAATTAGTTTATTAGATTAAGTCGAGCCTAAGTGGATTAATTAATAGAGATTAATAATTACTCGATTGACTTTTAGATGATGGATTATCGATCGTAGAACATGGCTATAATAACATGATATTCGGGCTCATTTGTACATATTTTTGTTTTCAGTAAGGTAAACTACCTATTACTGTCTTCTAAAAGTGTTGGTATATTATAATTATAATATTCTGCTCAATCGCAGACAATCGTTGGACCAAACGAATACTAGAGCGGATACCGCGTTTAGGTAAGCGTAGTGTAGGACGCCCTCCGGCAAGGTGGGGCGACGATCTGCGAAATGTATCTGGCAAGCACTGGAGCAGAAGAGCCGAAGACCGGGCTCAGTGGCACGTCTTGGGAGAGACCTACGTCCAGCAGTGGTAACTAAGTGAAACATCTCACTAAACCTACAGAAAAACACAGACATTGACACTTTACCTACAAGTAATCAACTTTCTGACTTCTCACAAACGGTGAAGGAAAACATTGTGAAGAAAACAGCATGTCATGGAACCTAAAAAAACGAAAAAATAAATTTGTAGGTTTTTTTGCATGACGTGTGTTAATCCTTTTTCTGAGAAAAAATATTACCCTGGTGGACGAACGGATTCAAACTCAAACCCAGGACCTTCAAACGACGATCAGAAGGCTCTCCCCATAAACTAGTTTTCGGTAGAAGTCTTTTAACACCGTATAGGCTATTAAGACGACCTTCCGAAGAATGATGTCGTTCACTAACAAAGGAACATAACTTTAGTTTTACTCCACAATGCGGTTTACACTGAAGTCCCCTTATTTACAAGCGCTACTTAGGTGTGAGATATTGCTTAAAGTTAGCCCTGACACTGTTTGTCATTTACCTAGTAGTAGAGTCCGCGTAAGATAGCTCTGCGCGTGAAAACAAGAAAAAAGTGAACTGGAAATTATATAATATATTATATTTCGCTCACAAACCTGTTTTTTTTTTATATCAGTATACCCCTAATCTGTGTTTTACGTCGCGTAAAAACGATCGAAAGGAGTTGTTGTCTCATCATTTCTCCAAACAAAAGAGAGAGACACGTAGGCGAATCAAATTAATCAAATTGATCGAGAAAATCTACGACTTGCCCTTCAGGTATCTGGTTCCCATAGTACAAACTCTGCTTAATTTAGACTTAAACCAAAAAAGTGTTGTGTGAATTGTCCAAAATATTTATTTATTTATTTAATGCAAGTTCATTTTTGTGAGTGGGAGATTATTTCCGTTTTTATTACATTTTATCTGCTAGGCCACTCTAACAGATGGCAGTTGCTCAAACACTGATTATCTTTTTAGAAACGCTTGTAAGTGAGGGGTTAATCTCTCACGCATTCAGTTGTATAAGCGGACAAGGAAAGTATGAATTTTTTTATCCCTATTATCTATGGGACGGATCTGAATAATTTAGAATGCAAAGGCATAAATAATACTGGGTAATGCAATGTTTTTAACAAGACTAGTAAAAACACGGTCATACCTAATTTATACTAATTTATACTTAGATATAAATAGTCGGGACAATAGTAAATAGGTATTGGACTAGTGCGTTATAAAAACGATTTTAAAACTTAGTCAATGGTTGAAAAGGGATACAAAAAATATTATCGGACTGCATCAATGAAAATCAGTTATGACGTGACCGCTTATGGTTATTTAAATATTCCCTTGCATACTTTTTTATGTCAATTAAATTTTCTGCATTTTTTTCACGACTATAGTTTGCCAAGTTGCTAATCTGTCCAGCTGCAAATCTATCCAGTTGCTCCGGAGACGTCAAAGTTTGTATTGTATGAAAAAGTATCACGTAAACGAAGTCACGCATTTTTCAAGAAAGCATTTTTCAAAACAGTTACACTATGGTATCTACTGTGTTACTTATTATGGCACTCGTAGTAAGATACTTAGTTTCTAATGTGTATGTCACAGGGGTAGTGTAAAGTCATGAACTTGGCGTATATGAGACTGTTGGGCACTGTAAAAACTCGACTTGCTGTCGACTCGGACAAAATATATTTGGATAGGTCGTGATCGTCAGGAACGTGCCCTATGATGCACTGCCTTGCGTCCATCAACTTGAGGCATACATAGATGTGCACACACACCCTTCAAATTGAAACAGAGCAATGCTGCTTCACGGTAGAAATAGGCATGGTGGTAGTACTTTCCCGGACGAACCACACACAAAGAGCTCTAAGCAATTATATTTTAAGCAATTAATTTGTCCAGCAGTGTATTAGCGGTGCCTGGTTTAACTACACCGTATTGTGAGCGCCGTGGGCACGTGAGCACGTCTGGCACTGACACGTCAATTATCTGCACGTATTTCAGTGCATATTCACTGTGCTGCACTGTACCCTCATTCACTATTGTTTGCTCATATTAAAACTATGAAAATCAAAGTTTGTTTTTGACAAATACATTTAGTTGTTCTTTTTGTAAAATAGTTTACAAACCCAGATTTAATTTGGAAATAGAAAAAGAAACTAAATTTCTTTAAGTGCTTGTATTGAACTGGATTCCGTCTACCTCAAGCTCTGTTTGGCTCTGGTTTTGAGACTGTGTGAGTACATACTGACTAAATAAATCCTACGTCGAAACGTCACACAGACAGTATAATTATACTGGTGATCACTCACACAGTCTCATAACCAGAGCCAGAGACAGAGCCAGACCGAGCTTGTGGTAGGCCTACAGCTACGTGGAAGGATTTATTCTTAGTTCATAACCGGGTTATCAACTAATAAAAAGTTCTGTCATTCAGTTCTTAGTTCAAAACTCTCACCACTTGGCCCTTTGGACAAACGCTACACTAAAACCTTTCCAATAGTCTCAACTATGAACAACCAAAAAAATTTGCTCATTTTTTTTCTTGTTGGTCCCCGTGGGTGTTGAGATGTAGGGCAAATTACCTAATAATAAAGGGATTACCCCGCTAATATTAGTTTTTATTACGAAGATCATAAGCACCTGGACAAGAGACGCGCAGGATAAAGGAGGCTGGCAGAAGATGAAGGAGGCCTATACTATACCCAGCAGTGGGTGATACAGGGCTGAGACGATGGTAATGATGATAACGAAGATGTAGAAATTCCGCCATAGCAACAAGTGGAAAACAGTTGCAGAATTGCGGTCGAAACAATAAATTCTGTGGTTATGCATAGGTCTAGAGTCTAGATTATGTGATCGTAAGCACTAGAATAATTTGTTACGCACGAATGCGCATGTACCTACTAAGATTACAGTAACTTTACCTGGGTCTTATGATTATGAACGAGAATTTTAGAATCAGCTGTAATAAATAAATATCATAGAAAATCCACACAACACCATCTAGCCCCAAACTAAACAGAGCTTGTTTTATGGAAACCAGACAGCTGGTATAATAATTTTTTTTGTAAACTGTGTAGTTTGTACTTCACACAGCATCACTGTGAAATTGCAGTCAAACGCAAGCCAAAAAAAAAAAATTAGAATACAATATAACACCCCGACAGAGAAAAAACATTTATGTTTACCACACAAATATTTGTTCTCGGTGGGATCAAACCCACGACCAACGGCGCATGAGGCAGGGTTACTAACAATTGACCCGTTGCGCCTGTCAAATGTGTTTCATCACCACCACACCACCATGGTCATCATTATCCATCCACTGCTGGACTTAGGTCTACCAAAATGCGCTACTGAGCACAGTCTTCAAATCTGAAGTTTTTAACAAAATATTGAACTTAAAATTGGAGAATAAGTTAAATGTTCAAAGATCGTAAAACCTTGATACATTTTCAAGTGTCCTAGAAAAAAGTAGGGTTCTCCAAACAAACCAAAAGGTTCACAGAAAGAGTTACTCACAGAATTTTAATCTTAGTTTTCACGGTGGCGCGCCGACAATACCCAGTTGAAAGTTACTGGCCTACAAAAATTATAATTTTCTACAGTTGCCTCATATAATTCATGTTATAATTACTGGGCTTTATCTGATACATGGTATCTACGCACAAAGAATGTAACTATGATTAAGCAACGCTTAAAAGTGTTGGTTGTATGAACGTAATTTCATCTTGAATCATCAAAAAAAAACCTTCCAAATTCACCCGTGCTAATCTTTATTATAGAAAAGAATACATATATAAATAAATATTGTAGACAATCCACACAACACTATCTAACCCCAAACTAAGCAGAGCTTGTACTATGGGAAATAGATAGCTGATATAATACTTGTATACATTTTAACTTTGTAAATACATATTTAGAATACAATATATCACCCAGACAGAGAACAAACATCTGTGTTTACCACACAAGTATTTGTTCTCGGTGGAGATCGAACCAACGACCTACGGCGCTGAAGGTAAGGACTACCAACTGAGCTGAGAGGCCAGTCATAATACAAATTCTCAAACTTACTAGCTTGACGGAGTAGCCAGTAACGTAGAAAATGAGAAGTAATCGGCTAGCGCATATGGACATTATGTTATGAGGAGAGAATTGAAGAAAAATACATGTTGTGCCGACCCCACCTAGTGGGACAAGGGCAGGAAGAAAAAGTTTTCCCTTTTAGGTAGGTACATTAAATTTACCTAAACATTTAATAAAAACCCTTCCTCAATGGTTTTACATAATAGTAACTTGAACAAGAACAGTGTCAAAAGCCTCCAAGTTAAACTTGAGTAATAAAAACAGGTGGGTAAATATAGGTAGATACATACAAATAAATCATCAGATTTAAAAAGAACCACGATACGGAACCCTCCGGAAAGAATTAACCAAACACCTGATAAAAAGATTGATAAGTTAACTTTGAAATTTATCACTAGTACTTATCTACCTACAGCGGACGCGTAACGTGTAAAAATTTTCACTCACCTTCGTAGAATAAAATCTTACTAAGAATTTAATTTGCATACTTATCATACTATTTTGGTCTTTGCATAACCGAATGAGGAAGTTTGTGTTATGATTTGAATATTATGTAGTTATTCAAAAATTGTGAAAGTATTAGCATACATTCAAAACAGTGCTAACAATGTTCCGCGTGTTATGTAAAAAATGTGCGTGCAGTTGAATGCTGTGTTTGAGCTACTGAGACGTGGGTTATGGTTTAAGATTATTACAAAACTAAACAATAGGTATAGGTTAGTAGTAGATGAGATCACCTACTACTTAAATTTAAAATGTAAGGTAGCTGTTATTCTCGTAAAATAGTAGGTAGATATAGTCTTCTTACATTGAGATAAAATAGTAGGTATAGGGGGTTTATTTAATTTTAATCGACTTCAAATAAAATGGAAGAAGGAAGTTCCCAATTAGGTTGTTTTGTTTTTGTTTGTGCATTTATGCTGAAAATTCTTTATTTATCTGAAAGGTACTTCCAGATTGGATTGAAATTTAATCAAAATCGGTTTAGCCGTTTTGTTTTAATTGTTTTTTTATGCTTGTTATCGCCTAATTTCGTCATTTATGAGCCGATTTGAAATTGTTTTATTTTATCTGTAAGGTAAAGGTCTTCCAAATTTGTTTCATAGAAATTCCATCAAAATCGGATGAAGTCGGTTTTGTCAATTTTTTTAAACTTAGGTAGGTATATGATTACTAAACAGTCAACATAGCTAACAATGGTCGACAATTAACCCTAGTTTTAGGAGTGTACGAATTCAAGTAAATTAATGTTTATTATTTGTTACCTAAACATTACAAAGTTGTTGAATGTTGCCAGCGGTTTATTATCAACATTAAACATTTAATCGACTTTAGAAGGAGCCATCGTATTAATGTTACTTTGTATTTCTAAAGCTGTTAAACAAAACACTAGCGCAATATAATAGTACCTATAGTGGTAGACGAGATATCGCCTTTTCGTTCTTAGATTGGGGATTTGAACCTGAATAGTCTCTCGACTATAAATCTTCCGGAACGGTAATGTCTTGAGATTTTGTTGTTATATCTAAATCCAAGAGGTAGGTTCGTTCCAAAATAAGGTTTATTGGTCACTGTCCATTGATTCGTTCATAATATGACAAGTTATCCATAACCACTGCTAGAAAGCTAACTGGTTTTGTCCATGCATGGAAGAAAGATATCTAATTCATTTCTAATCGCTATAATATGTACATCATCATGTTAAATGTGCTCTAAATCAGTGAAGAATACACGGCTCTGTTCGTCATGACTCCATCTTCCCATTTTTCAATGATTTATTAATTCTATATTGTAAAAGGATCATACAAAAAAACGGTAGGAACCAAGCCGTAGTTTGTTGCCTGTTCATCTAGGCCTTCTAGGCTTGGTCGCGTGGAACTGGCACCTAGACTCACCTAGCTTTAAAACGTTTCAAAGTGATCCTTGTCCATTAAATAAAGACATATTTGGCAGATAAGTATAGATTTTTCAATGAGTCTGACCTAGATCTGGGTGACGAGATATTCAGTTTTTTTGGTAGGTCACGTGAGATGTTTAAAAACATGTGATTTAAAACAAAAGTAGAGCTGATTATAAGAAGATCATTCATCTTTTGACATTATCAATATCGTTTTCAAGTGTTCAGCTGTCAAGAGGCATACAATTTATGAATTTGATGGTATAAAGGAAACTTGCTATTTTTTCTGTTATTCTAAAAAAATTGCTAGTAATCACAAATATTTATTGTAGGTAATCTGTTGTACAAAAAGATCTTATAATAATAATTAAGGCAGGTACAGCTTTTAACATCCATTATCCATTAAGCATGCCTTGAAATAAATATTTTGGCATTTTTACATTTTACATTCCGGACGTACAACATACAGGGAATTGCACTCAATAACCATTTCATTTTTAGGTATAGGTACCTACTTAGGTTAGTTATTTCAATACACCTACCTAGTTAGAAATCTAATAATCGTTCTTAAAATACCAAGACTAAGTAGGTGGGTATGCCAGTTATGTCAAGGAATTTTAATATTGTACATTAACATTACCGTTTTGAGTGGGAAGATATAATCTTCTAACTTTGCCTTACAATCTTACCTGTCCTTGATCCAAAATTCTACTTTCTCGTCTCGGAACAAAACAACAATTCTGAGAAATTCTTCCACTTCACAAAAAATTCTAAATAACTTCACGAATACTTATAAAGATGAGAGTCTATTTATGAAATTTTAACTATGATTTTGTGATACTAAAGTTAGAAATACATTATCAAAGTCAAATTATGTCTTTATTCAATGGTATAACTTTGAAACGTCTTAAAGCTAGGCGAGTCTAGGTGCCAGTTCCACGCGACCAAGCCTAGACGAACAGGAAACAAACTACGGCTTGGTTCCTACCATTTTTGTTTGAACTTTTTACAAAACCAAAATAATAATAGCAGTGAAGTTTCAGTGTAGTGCCACTCCAGTTTGGTGTAGGTGCTACTCTAAACTGGGCGGCTTTGTGACTCAAAAATATTTGTCATTCAATTTTGTGATCCATTGGTTAGGGATAACAAAGGTCTCGATAGATCTTTATGTTTTTTATTAATAAAGCCATGAGTCTCTCATTTTAGTGACTTTATGAGGCGTAGAAGTGTTTGTTTATAGGCGTGGACAGGAATAGTTGATTAATGAATTTCATTTAATCTTATCTTAGGAATTTATCAGTATGTAAACGACAGACGGCTAATACCAAAGATAGGAAAGAGATTAGGTATTTTTTATACCCATTCTCATAAAATACACTCAAGTTTATTACTACCTCTACCTAATGTGAACCGGTTTGGAATTTGGGGAAAAAGACATCCCTAACCTTTGAGACCGGGCGATGAAACACGTCACTAGTCGGGATTGTAAAAATGGCGTCGGAACGCGTTTAAGATAGTTTTCCGAGTATTAAAAAAAAAGCAGCCAAGTGCGAGTCGGACTCGCCCATGAAGGGTTCCGTAGGATTAAGTAACATAATATAAAGGTTCTTGTAGTTCGTCGAAAGGTAAATTGCGGTTTACGATTTATGACGTATAAAAAAAAACTACTGGCTAGATCTCGTTCAAACCAAATATCGTTGAAAGTTTGCATAGTAATGTACAACATATATTTTTTTTAGTTTCATCATTCTCTTATTTTAGAAGATAGAGGGGGGGGGACCAACTTTTTTCAACTTTGGAAGTGTCTCTCGCGCAAACTATTCAGTTTAGAAAAAAAAGCGGTCAAGTGCGAGTCGGACTCGCCCATTAAGGGTTCCGTAGTAACAAGTAACATAATAAAAAGGTTCTTGTAGTTCGTCGAAAGGTAAATTGCGGTTAACGATTTATGACGTATAAAAAAAAACTACTGGTTAGATCTCGTTCAAACCAAATATCGTTGAAAGTTTGCATAGTAATGTACAACATATATTTTTTTAAGTTTTATCATTCTCTTATTTTAGAAGTTAGGGGGGGGGACCAACTTTTTTCCACTTTGGAAGTGTCTCTCGCGCAAACTATTAAGTTTAGAAAAAAACTATAGTAGAAATCTCAACATCATTTTTGAAGACCTATTCATAGATACCCCACACGAATGGGTTCGATGAAAAAAAAAATTTTTGAGTTTCAGTTTCAAGTATGGACCCCCAAAATTTATAGTTTTTTTTCTATTTCTGTGTAAAAATCTGAATGCGGTTTACAAAATACATCTAATCGCCAAGTTTCATCAGTCTAGCTCTTACGGATTCGGAGAAAAATGGCTGTGACATACGGACGGACAGACAGACAGACAGACAGACAGACATGACGAATTTATAAGGGTTCCGTTTTTGCCATTTGGCTACGGAAACCTAAAAACTATATTAGAAACCTCAACATCATTTTTGAAGACCTATTCATAGATAACCCACACGTATGGGTTCGTTGAAAAAATTTTTTTTGAGTTTCAGTTTCAAGTATGGGGTCGCTGTCATGTCGTATAAGAAATTCAAGTATAGGCATTCGAAAGACACTGCATCAAAACCCCAACAAGAGCTAAGCTTTTAAATTTAAGAAGAAGAGGTACTTGTTTAATATAAGTTAAATGATTCATGCATAGCTGCATGCGAATACTACAACACACAAAGTAATGTTTATTATCAAAAACATTGATAGATTAGTAAACAATTGTGTAAACTGCTTATAATAACTACGTAATCATTCACTTTATTGTTGATGAGTTGTACCTGATCAAATCTAGAGTAATCGATTGTTCATTAATAGTAAACACAAGTACTTTTGATAAACAAATTGATAACTAATGGCTGTGATTAATACCAAATTGTAAAATGCGTAACTTTTTTTATTCTCGTTGTTCCTCCCGCCCGACCGAACTCAATACACTGGTGGGGACATCTTGAAATGATTAAATAGTACATTGTTACCTGAGTGTTGAAAGTCACGTTTTTTGAGTCCCGAGACGGGTTTGGCGCCAGAGCGTAAGCGAGGGCGCCAATGGAGCTTGAGGGACTTAAAAGACTTTCACCCGAGGTAAACACTGTGCTTTTCATTACGAATACAAGGAAAGTAAAAATAAAAACATGAAAGAAAAATTAGTGAAAATGAAGATTGAATTGCCGCCTTCCCGGTTTTTTTTTTCTTTTTCTCTGGCGGGCCTTCGGCTACGGCTCGCCAGCATTATTCAGCCATTATTTTCATAGTCATAATTTAAAAAAGCAGCCAAGTGCGAGTCGGACTCGCCCATGAAGGGTTCCGTAGCACGACGAACTACAAGAACCTTTATATATGTTACTTGATGTAACATAATAAGGTTCTTGTAGTTCGTCGAAAGGTAAATTGCGGTTTACGGTTTATGACGTATAAAAAAAAAACTGCTGACTAGATCTCGTTCAAACTAAATATCGTTGGAAGTTTACATAGTAATGTACAACATATTTTTTTTTTAGTATTATCATTCTCTTACTTTAGAAGTTAGAGGGGGGGGGGCAACTTTTTTCCACTTTGGAAGTGTCTCTCGCGCAAACTATTCAGTTTAGAAAAAAACTATATTAGAAACCTCAACATAATTTTTGAAGACCTATTCATAGATACCTCACACGTAAGGGTTCGATGAAAAAAATTTTTTTGAGTTTCAGTTTTAAGTATGGGGACCCCCGAAATTTATAGTTTATTTTTTATTTTTATGTAAAAATCTTAATGCGGTTCACAGAATACATCTACTCGCCAAGTTTCATCAGTCTAGCTCTTACGGTTTTGGAGAAAAATGGCTGTGACATACGGACGGACAGACAGACAGACAGACAGACAGACATGACGAATCTATAAGGGTTCCGTTTTTGCCATTTGGCTACGGAACCCTAAAAATGGAAAATTGTATGCTCAAATCTATGTTATTTTAAATAAATAGTTGAAGCTATATATTAAACAAGTAATTTAGAAGATATATTATTTATTTAATACTATCTTTATGTTATTTAATTTTTACATTGCGCTCTAATTAGACTTTTTAAACTTCATACCGTTGTAATGGGTTTCCAACCTACTTGCTGAATAAAAAGTTGGAATTTGGTTGAACAACCTCCTTGCAGTTAGAAAGACTTTAGAAAGTTGGAACATGGTTGAATAAAATAGAACTTGTTTTTTTTTATAATTTGACAGCTGTCAGTAGAAAGCGATTCTCCCTAGGGCTGAAAGTTTTACTTTCAATTAGGCCCCTCAGGCAACTTCAGACCTACTTTCAGAGTATGAGTAATGAAAAAACTATAACTTTACTAAGGGAGAAGAAATTTAATTGAAGAATTTTTGTAGAAAAGATCGACTTTATTTAGAAGCGTAGGTACCTTCAAACTAATGACATCGTTTCTATTTTAAGCAGACTTCAAATAAAAAAGGTTTTCAATTCGGTTGTATTTTTTTAGTGTTATCGCTTAACTTTTATCTAAAAGGTGATCTTCACTCCTAGAAAAAGTGCTGAACCGATTGTGATATCTTTTTTTTTAATCAAAATCGAATTTATGATAAATATTTAATTAATATCGGTTCTGCAGTTTGGCCATGAAGTCGGTTTCTCAAGTTTTAAAACTTCACTTGTCATCACAATTCTCAATAGTGTCTTTTTGTCTTTATCTACCAGCTAATATTGATAGTCCTGAACGGATTTTACGCCGGTTTTCACTAACGTATAGTTTGACTTGCGGAGAAGGTATAACTGTAATTAAACCGTAAATTAAATCCAACCGGGGCGAGTTTGCTAGTATTTTATCAAAGTTTTAATGACTCAAGCCCTAATGGTTTCACGCCTCTGTTTGCCAACGTGAAATCTTTATAAGTGTTTACAGCCTTTTCAATGAGTCAATGATAAAGTCGACGTCATCTGATTATCTGAGTAAATAATGAGACGCTAGAGGCAAATCGGGTTTATTGTTTCAAATATTTTTTTCCTGAACTAACAGCCGCTTTCGGCTTCGCTCGCCCCGTTCCAGATCCCGTTAAAAAATGATTTTATTTAATTCTGAGTATTTTCATATTTATTCATTCCACAAATAATTAACTTCCACAAATAATTCAAGACCAAAATTAACTAAATCGGTCCAGTTGTTCTTAAGTTTTAGTGAGAGTAACGAACAGTTTTTATACGAATTTTAATATATAAGATTTCTTGGAGGAAAAATTTAAATGACGACAACGGTTAAATCCGTTGTCGGTGTTAAATTTTTATTCAAATTCGATTTTTATTTTAAAGCAGATCACTTTTTTTTCTTTACTCTCTCTTTTTCAAAGTTAGGTTTCAGTATCAGCTCGCCATAGGCAGAGGGCTCATCCACATACCTTGGAGCCGGCATGGTCGCGCACCGTCCGTTTTCAGAGAAACTTCCTTCCGCGCACTCTAAGGTTGTGGACTACTCTTCCTGCTGAGGTTTTCCCTAGAGACTACATTATAGGGATCTTCAAAAAGGGCGTTTTAAAATATTTGAAGGTCAGCAACGCGCGAGTGATGCCTCTGGTGTTGCAAGCGTCCATAGGCTGCGGTAATTGCTTTCTATTAGGTGGGCCGTATGCTTGTTTTCTAACTTAGTTGTATAAAAAAAAGTATAGTGTTGTTAGTTTAAACTAAAAAATCAACAAAACGATGCTGTATTTTTTAAGTTAGGCTAGTTAATAGGTAAATAACGCCCTTCTTCTTCTATCGTGTCAATGGTACACACTAGAGTATTTTGCCACCTCTACTGCATTGCCGGTGGCGTTGCGTTGGTTAGATCGTCCCTTGTGCAGAATAACGCAGTTCCAAATAAAAAGTAAAAAAAACAATTTCGAATCTTCTGGTCAGAGTATAGGACAACAGCTAGGTGAACACATAGGTGATAACATAGATAAGCGTTGTTTGTGGAGATTTGTCATAGTTAGTTGGGTGGTTGCCGTCAGTATCGGAGGTTTTTTATTGGGAATTAAAATTGTAACAAAATCTGCGTAGAAGTTTATAATCAATGGAATAGTGGTAAAACGATTGTGAGTGCAATATTTATAGGAGATTTACTAAAGAGAAGAGTAAGTTAAAACTATTTTATCCTATTGTTTTTAAAACCAGGCATTTTTTTAATTTCTTAATCTGAGGCAGTATCTACAGGTTTATCTAATTCATAGCCAAATTGAGGTTTTTCAAAACTTACTTACTTTACTTACTTCTTTTGTAGAGGTGCCTTATAATTACCTAGGTACCTCTTAAGCATAGGGCTTTTTTTGTAGAGGTGCCTCAGAGTACATATTATAATGCCTAGTTAACTTCTTAAGCATGGTAGGTACTTACTTGTGAGACACTTTCACAGCTTTTGTGTTTGTTTTATGCAAAGACCAAAATAATAATAACTCTCGTTAGGTACGTCTAGCAATAACAAAATGAAAGTATTATTTTACCTACGTAGTTACCAGAATTAATTTAGTGAATGCATGCCGGACCATCGTCATGTCCTACATAGTTATAGTACCCTGTTACGGACAATAAGCTAGAACGATCTTCTGATCAAGGAAATCGCTTAAATTGTAGAGATTTCGAATACCTCCTATTGCTTACGCCATCCGAATGAATCACGATAAGACGGTGATTTTTTACCATCTTATCAACTGAAGTCTTATCTTGCAACTATTCTCGCTTCTTTTTTTCTTTTTGCCAAAATTGATCTCTCCAAGTTTTCCGCCATTTCACTCCCATTTACATAGCCGATCTTTATTAGATAAAACTGTCTGTGTTCTGTTGAATTGTTTTTTCAAATAACTTTGAATTATGCACGGATTAAGGGCGGTTTTACCAATCCAGTAGCGCTTTTGCGTCAGATTATTTTCTCCGTCTTTGTTTTCGGCAAGGCTAAAGAAGAGGCACAAATATTTTTGTCTGACAGTGTTTCTTTGGCTTGTTTGTACCCAACATAAATCGTTTGTTTATTAGGTATTCAATCTACAAAATCCCCAAGTCTGATCGAAATGTGATTGAAACTGATGAACGCCTCTCCCTAGTTTCGAATCCCATTAGTCGGTCAATGCATATCATTTCCATGGTCAATGAGGGGTAGAAAATCAACACATTACAGAGAACGTAAGGCATATAGATGTATAACTTACTTAGGTGATTTTATAGTTACTTCAGTAGTGAGTAAAGCTGGGTCGTATGGTCCAATGTGATTTGTTAACATTCTTTCAAACGATTAAAAAAGTGTTGAGGTAGCATAAGCGCTGTTTAAAAGTGTTACTTTGCGTTACATAGGCTTTGTAGAATACGCGAAAACACAGAATATAAATGAATAGGCGCGGAGTAACACCCAAATCTCGTACAAGATAACACTTTATCAAATTCCTAAGTCTTGTTGAAGGTGAGTGAAATCTAGGGTCAGTCTCCGAGAAGATCAGTGTGAAACCAATATCGAAATGGCGATTGGAAATTAATAATATGTCGGACAACGTAGAAGAGCTGGCAAGGCGATACGAGGAGGATATTCTTTCGCGATACCCGCGAAGTATTGGTTTGTATTTTTAACATTATGGAAGATAGATGAGTATACAGGGTTATTCATTATTAACTGCAAATACTCAGGAATTAGGTTCAACAAATAGAATAAAAAATATTTATGAAATTATTTTTTTAAAATTTGATCAAAAATTTTTTCTAGTTTTTGTATCAAAATTTTATTTTTACTAATTTCTTTACGGCTATTGCATAATGATTGCCACGGAGAACAGGACGATGACCCACCCAGGCGGTGACTGAACGCAGAGTGTCACTCACGGCGCGCGGGCGCGGATCAAAGGTCAAAATAGGTCAGGCGCCAATGATTCCTTTATTGATTTTCTCGGGATTTTCATAACAAAACTTAAAAAACATCATTTCATAAATATTTTTTATTTTATTAGTTGAACCTAATTCCTGAGTATTTGCAGCTAATAATGAATAACCCTGTATAGAGATGCCGAAGAGTGGAAAGAAACCCTTGTGTTTTAGGTCATAAAACAATGGACCTTCCCAATGCCACCTAATACTTTAGAGTATTTTGTTGGAACTAGCTAACAAAACATTGAAATGGGCGGCAGCAAACATTCCAGACGCACTGCAGAATTAGGCAGCCTCGCCCACTTAGCGTGGGATTAAGGGAGAAAAAATAAGTACGACTTAGAATCTAGAAAATCCTTCACGTCCTAGGTAGTTAGTCAAACCAGAATCACAGAATAGGAACGTTCGCCATCCTTATTGGAGTAAGGTAGGTGTAACTTAAACTCAGACGTGAAACTTAGCCCTCCCGTAGGCAAGTATAAAGTTACGCGAGAAAAGATGAAAAAACTTCGCTAACGATGACGATTCCTGCCGTAACAAGTTGAAAGTGCTTCTAAATTACCTCTATAAATCGATAGGGAACTTGGAAACAGGATATTAAATTTTCAGTTCGTGAAATTTATCCTCGGCAAAGACTTAATTGATTAACTAATGTACCTACTTAAATTTATTCTTTCGGTAAAAAATATTGATACCTTTTTCACTCTTGGTTCTGAATGATTTTCAGTAAAATAAAACAGGTTTATTATTTTCAATTTGTCCTTTAGCAGCGCCAGGTTTCCATAACTCAATTAGTTGTTCCCTAATAAGTAAAACCGATACATTTTAGCGATACGATACAACACATAAAAAACAATAACAGGAGAAGCTTTGCTTAATACTTACAATATCAGTTTTCAAGGCTTTTACTTCTAGCACTTACCTACCTATAGATGAAATGTAAAAGACCTGTTCTCCATTGGTTCCAGGGTTGTTCCCTATCCCCGAGTATCCCGAGCTGGAGGAGGAGCGAGGCATGTGGTCAGCAGCGTTGGAAGCCCTGCTGACGACGCTGCGGTATCTGGCACCGGCGACGCTGCTAACACTGTTCTGGGGCCAGCAGAGTTTCTTTTTCACGCTGATCAAGCATATCGACAGCGCTTTCAGAGCTAGTAAGTTCATGTCTACTTATTTTGTGTTATCAGTCTTTAGCCTTCTTGAGCCAGCTCCTAGGAAGATTTAGAAAACTCCTTTGCTTGACTGATGAAGCCTTGAGAGACTTTTCTAATAAATGAAACATGACAGTTATTAAATCTTTGCAAATACTGAGGTTGGCCTTGAGTGTCAAATGGATACAGTTATGCATAGTGAGTCCAAGCGCCATTTTCAGTTTTTTGGGAAACTACATAAACGCGTTTTTATTGGTAGAAGATTTGCATTTGCATCGTCAGAAAGTAAATCTATGTACATCGAAGCTTATATTTGTAATTTAACATGTTACAAGAAAAAAACACAAAATAAGTTTTTATTTTGGAATATATCGTTAAAAATGCACTTGGACTCCCAATAAATATGATGTTCTCATTTTGCAAAACGAGTCCAAGAGACAAAATAATTATTTATTCTGGAAGATTAGCTTTAAGTGCACGTGGAAACGAATTAATATGATGTACTCATTTTGCAAAATGAGTATAAGTATAACATAAAAATGTTTCCTGGACTATTTTCCTATAGTTTAATATAAAAAACCTTGAATTTCCGTATTTACTCATCATCTTATATTAGATGTTACAGAGGATTGATAAAAATAAATAAAAAACTATTAAAATAGGACTGATATTATGTCCAGAAAATAAAACAATATATCTTAATTTAATAAACAATCATAATTTAAAACAAGATAAGGACTATCTCAGATATATCTCCAGCTTTCAGACAGACAGAAAAATGATTGATGATATTATTGGTCAACACCAACCCCAACCCCAGAACATATCGGGCAGGATGTAGGATGGAGTAGGTAAATAATATATAAATCTACTCTTCTTCAATATGTTCCGGATCAAAAATCTAAATGGCCATCACCTTTTAGTTTTTTCTCTGAAACATTTTGTCCTTTCCTACCCTTTCTTCTCTTAACATCAATTTCTAAGCTTCCTTCCTCTTCTACCGCTCCTGCCTTGACATAATGAAGCAATGGATGATTTTAGGTTTCCTTTATCTGGTTTATTCTTAACCAATTATTATTGACCTTCTCGCCCACTGTTATCTTTTTTCTGTTGACAATAGCTTTTTCCTTTTCTTCGGTATTTGTGATTCTTTGTTCTGCAGCTTGCCATAACTTTCTTGTAGTCTTGTGGAGTATAAAGTATTAATTGCAGTTTCAGAAATATAGGGTGCTTTTCGAGGAGAGATCATCAGGTCTTTTTTTATACTTTTTAGCTATATTGTACGCCCGAAATGGGTAAGCTGTTGGAACATAATTACTTTTAAGATCTTTTGTACACAGTTTTACAGTAAAACATTTTTATAAATTTTTTTTATTCTGTTCTCCGCAACAATTAAGTTGACCAAAGAATTAAGTTTTTGACTTTGGTAAACTAGTACAATATGTGCTTCCGTAAACATGACTTGGGTTCTTCTGCCAGCCTCTCCTTCTACCCAAACAAAGATTACGTTCAGAAGTTACAAACAAGTCGCGTTGCTGAAAAAGCACATTTCCATTATACATTACTAGTCCAAACGACGTAGTGTTACGCATCAGTAGACTACTGATGCGTAACACTACGTCGTTTGGACTAGTAATGTATAATGGAAATGTGCTTTTCCATCATAAAATTTGGTTGTTAGTTTTCAATTGGTTGTTGGACTTGTATTGCATTTCAAAATACTTCGTTTGCTATAGAAGGCGCTTGGACTGGGTATCAAAAAATACCACTTAGAGTGAAGTTGGCTGCAAGAGTGTTTTTTCTATGGCTTAATTATGCCCTAGTGATAACGAAAATGCGAAAAAATCAAAAAATGAAATTTGGCGCTTGGACTCCTTATGCATAACTGTATCCAAATATGAAATGGTGCTTATAAGATACAAAAATATAATGGTCAGTTTGAGAAATGAAATTGGGTAACTCACACGAAGTACCTAAGACAATGGCTATTGTTGATACGGAGATCCGACTTGAAAACAATAGTTGAAATTTTTTCCCACATTGCTTATCAAGACGAGTTATAATCTAGATCTGTTTTTGAGACTTTTGAATGGGCTGAAATATAGGCCACTGCCAAGCAAAACAAAATACATAGATATGAGATCGATCATAAATAATCAACACCTAGCTATATTCGTACCTAATTTAACTATTGGAAATTTGAAAAAAACTGGTTTTATCATCATCATCATCATCTCAGCCCGTTTGCACCAAACCAGCGCTGGCACACGGGGAGGATAGGTTGTCTTTCCACCGTTTTTATCTACTTGACAGTAGAAATAATTCTCCTATCCACCTTACATAGCACGGCAACAGGGATAAAATGTTTCCACTTGACATTTATCGTGGACATTATGTATTGCTATTCCCGCTTCATAGCATGGACTAGGGAAAACGTGGATAAAATTCTCTCCGTTTGACGTAACACAGAGAATAACTATCACCTAACTTTGAAGGTGGGTATAAAGTGTATTTCCTCGTTTACAATATGTCGCGAGCATTTTATAATTTTCGTTTGTCCCAGCAAATGGAAAAACATCAAAGAAAATTACATAGGAGGGCTCTAAGAGATGCTAGTAATCCTACATAGGTGCACTACCTACTAGGTATAACGCTGGTCCGTGACGCCGGAGTACAAACAAAGGCAGCCACTGCGGTGAACAGCACCATAATTTTTCAAGTGAATTAAAACAACAAACAACAACAACAATATAACAACATACAACATTTCCACAACATAGAATAATAGTCATAAAAAGAACGAATAATATTGATGGTTGATGCGACAATAATGATTAATTTCTTATAATGCAACAATAAAATAGGAAACCTTCGAAACGCTATTCCCACCGCCTTTCCCCGTGGATACGCTATCCACTGGCGAGGTCAGCCTGTCGATTCCAGCAACACGGCTCAATTGAGTGATCCGCGTTCCATTTTCAAATTTTTCAAACAAAAATTTACAACTCGCATTGATTTACGCGATTTGTGTTGCTAGAATCGACGCCCAGCTCAGAGGTCGGATAAAACTGACAGCGGGGAAAAAGTTTTTATCCTTTCCCCAGGGATAACTTGTCCTCCCCGTGTGCTAGCCAGGCTGCTGGGTATAGCCTCCTCTTAATAACGTGTCATAAGATATTTTTTTTTGTTCTTGACTTCTTTAAGCTTGAAGTCTCTTGGTCAGTCATTCGCCGATCTAGAAGGGCAACCAGTTACCCTACCACGCGAAAAACAATAGAGTAATTTGTGTTAGGTATACTTACTGCAAAGCAGTTCAGCAACTGTTCCTCAATTCTCCATCGAGTTGTTACCTACTACCCTAAATGCCGAACAGTGTAAGCACGCTGTCCGCTAAATCTAGCCTACTGTAGGTACTATGTTAAACTGTGAGCGTTTGTCCTACTTTTCATTCATAACCTGACCTTTGTCACAATCTGCAATCTCATCATATCACGAAGCGTGTTTATAATACTTACACTGTTCCACTTGCTATTACCTAAATTTTTATTTTTTTTAAGGTTTGGCGTTAAATTGCATTTCCAACGTATTATTAAAACTGATTGCATTTCTCTCAAAGTAATTAAACAGGCCGTAAAATTTTAAAAGTTTCAATTTTTCCTTAGGTTTTTGATGTTTCGAAGTTTCGACATTCTAAGCTTATAGCATTCGGAGCGTGAAAAGAAAGCATTGACAGTGAAGGTACCTTTTTCGAAAATCGTTGCAATAAAACAACACATTTCTTCATCAACGTGAAGAAGTCTACTACAAGACAATTATGACATCGTCTACATTTCCAGAAATAACGATTTTAACTCATCTTTATCCCCTTCCCACGGTCTTTACATCAACGGTAGCTCTGGTCTGGGCGTCACACCCTTCATCTTCCACAAATTCTTCTCAACTAACCAGATTTTCTGTAAATTTCCAGTCGTATTCTCAAGCGAAGAGCAAAAGAAGGAGGTTCTGCAATGGCTAGCTACAGCTGGGCCGATGTCAGTAGAACATCTGGACACCGTGTGGCATCATGGCTGGATTCTATGCAGCGTGCTGGATGGGGCTCTACCTGGAGCATGCGCTGGACATCCGCCTACGATCCTATCGCTGCAGCATGCACAGACTATAGCCGACCACTATCTTGGTGTTGAACCAGTGAGTACTTTCCTGTTATTGACTTACTCCAAGACCTTTGACCTTTGTCAACGGGGATGGCCAGAGCCATTTTAAATGGAACATTTGTGAAGGCTTCCGTATTTCTGTGCGTCACTTTTAGATACTAATATTCTTCCCAGATCGAACGAAATGTCAAGAGTCATTCCATCTATGCTGCTCCGAGGATTAGTCGAGAGGCAATTGTTTACGTTTTGTTTACTCTTTTTTAATCCAAATACAAGACGGAAAATGCCTAAAGTCTTTATGGCTCTTCATATAATATGACCAAAATAATACTAAGAATTTAGATAGAGGTTGCACGGCCTCGATAAAATTAAAAGGTCGATGTAAATTTTGAAGTAGAATTGGTGGTTTTAAGATCATGTAAATGGTAGCCAGATTGGTATTGTATTGCGCAAGTCAGACTGCTTATGATGGGAAAAACGTTTACATGAGGAACGTGATGCGTAGACATTTAGAAGCAATTATCATCCGAGACAATAGCAGTTCAATTAACTTGCAATTAAACTGATCTGCACTTTGGATCCGGAATCATTGATACTTAAAGACAAATGAGAATTTAATCACAGTCCAGGATATTATACAATCTTTATACTGTTTCAGGTCTTCTCCCGCCAAGAGCTGGAGTCAAACGACTCACTTAGTCGACACCAAGAGTGGAAACTCGCAACTTACCTCGACAGAATTCGGATAGCGCTTTCGAAGATAACTCCAGCTGTCTCCAGACCATCATCACAAAGAACTTCCCCAGAAACCACCCAATTCACCTTCGACTACGTAGCGAAAGGCTCAGGTCTAACTGTAACTCAGATCAACCATAAAACGTCTTTCAAAGTATACCCTACTTCTCAACAAGCACTCGACCCTGGAGAAGTAACGATATTAATAAAAGGCCCGAAAGACAGTTATGGTATGACTGTAATTCCACCGGTATTGGGTAAGGCACAGAAGATAAGGCAGAAACTACTTGGGTTACACTCGAAACAGAGCTATACAGAAAACGCTCTCCCAATAACTCAAGGAGCTATGTATTTACGGGCGTATGGAAAAAACGACATGAACAAAACATATTTTATTCCAAAAGCTAAATACGATGTAGAAATAGAGGTTGAAAAACGACAGGATTACGCTAAAGTTTGGTACACGGTGATGCGAGAAGGAAAATACGAAATCTCGATCACAAGTAGGGGACAGAATATTGTCGGATCACCATTTTTGGTTACTGCTACTAGAAACATCATCGGAATACTAGAAAAAGAAAACTTCTGTCTAGAAGACGGCGAAGAAATTGACATAGTAGATGTTAAAACCGATCGAAAAGTAGTACTAAGAATAGTTGACTTTGTAACTGAGAAAATGTTACTTCGAGAAAATGGAACCTTAGAAAAAATAAGCGAAGCTGAAGCAAAGATCTTGATGACAACTGACGTGGAAAACGAAAGGTCTTCTTCTGTTACTGAAATAGATGATCATAATTACAAATCACATAACTTTAACGAGGTGGCACAGAGAATTTTGAAAATGAATCGTGTATGCAAAATATTAAATGGTCTTATGGAAGAAAAACGTACTCAGTCATCGAATAATGAGAAAGAAAATGATAAAAAAAATCTATTTACCTGTAGTAGAAGTCAAACTGATGTTCCAGATATAATCAATTCAACGTTTGGTGATGCTGGTAAAAATCCTTTCATTTTGTCTGAAAATAAATACATAGTGCCTGAAAATATTTCGGTGTCAATACGAACAGAGAAAGCTACACCTTTTCATATTGAAGATTTACCAGCAAAAGTATTCAAAGATTTATCAACAAACGAGCACGTGTTTATCAGGTCTCCTCTTAATCCTGACAGTTTGGATGACAAATTATCAACAGAAGACGAAGCAGAAAACGACGATATAACATCTGTGGACAGACTCACGCCTCTTAGTAACAATCCCTTTTTATCAGAAGTTTGTGAAGATTTTGCAGTTGAAAAGAAACTGGGCACGTTTGTAAAGAGCGAATATGAGACTAACAATTCTCAAAACGAGGAGACGCGAGACAGTACGATAAAGATAGTAGTAGTAGAAAATAACACGCCATCCCCGATAGAAACGAACCCATTTGCTTACACGGACGTAAGACTATTAGAAAGACCAAAAACCCCTGTTCTCAAAATAATAACGGGTGATCTTTCTAATCGAGCTGACTCTCCGTACCTAGATCCAAAGAATGTACTTTTGCCCGATGACATGCTGAGTAACGAATTTGTAAATCCTTTTTTTGTGCATCAACTACAGTCAACTTCTCACTACGATAAGCTACCTACGACAGATTTCATTATTGGCGCTCCTGTATCTTTACCGCCAACATTAAGAGTTCCTTCTCCAGAGCCAGATATGGTTCGCGGCACATGTGGAATCAAATCAGAAGACGATGAAACAATACTTGTAAAACAGAGTGGTAATACATCTTTAGAAGAGGATATCTCACCATCAATATTTTCAACTCCACTACACACCAAAATCGAGAAACCAAAAGATCAATCTGCTTTATTATCTTCTACGTTTCATAGTTTAGACTCCGATTTAACAGACACTATTGATATTTCTAATGCTTCAACGTCCAGTGAAAATCAAATCGAGCCTTATAGAGTTGAAAGTTCCCAAAGTAACTTCTCTCCTAGAAAGGACCTTTGGGACTCTGCGTATGTAAGTATAGATGATAGTAACAGCTCCCCAGATAGCAACAACAATGAAAACAATACTATTCCTGAGGTATTGAGTAAGCATAAGTTTTCTCCTAGCGAAGAAACTTTTCATGTGAGAGACGAAGAATTGTTGAATATGGGTCCAGCTGAAAGGGAACTATGGACAACCTGTTCTGCACTTAATGACGCGAACAAAACACACGATGATGTTAAACCATACAGATGGGAAATAAAGCGACCGATGTTCACTCCCATAATAGAAGAAAGCGATAAGAGTATTTCATCCGGATTAAAAGACATTTCTTTAAAATCTAATGAAGCTGATTCTATAACTGTGGCATTTGCTGAGATAAACGACATATACCAAGAATACTTTCCTAATTACGAAAAAGATTCATCTATAACTTCAGAAGATGATCACAACACTGAAGTGAAACCAACGATCGAAACAAACAACACTGGTGTCGAATCTGCATCTGAAACGTTCTCAGATGTGATAAGACACCAGATTGGACAAGAAGGAAAGATTTCTGAGGTTCAGGCAAATGTCACTGAATCAGTTTCAGTAAGTCAAAACCTTCATGACGAATTACATGAACAATCTTACACGCATTCTGATATAAACCAGATACAGTTTGGAGATAAAGCTCACAGTAATATAGTTCTTGAGAAGAAAAAGTATTGGGATGATAAAATACGTCAGATCGAAGTGAATAACGAAGAATCTATTAAACATTTAAAGAAAAAACGAATTCCAGCAAAGCAGCTCAAGCACGATTCTTTAAGCAAAAGAAAAGGTAAGCAAATCCTCAAAAACTACTTACATGCAGGAAATCAGCAAGCTAAATTTATGAGACAAAACAGCCTAAATAAAGAAGAAATTCAAACAGATGTCGTAGATACAACTCAATTAAGAGCTGAAGAAAAGCTCGTCGACAAATGGAAAAAATTTTGGGACGAAAAATTAGAAACAGAGCATGAAGACGTTCAAAACGTCAGATCTGTTTCTAAATCACCGGTCGGTATGATATGCTCTATTACGCCAGAACAAACTATCACATCCATTGAAAGAACACCTTCCCTGCAAGTTAAACCAGAATTGCCTGAAGAAGAAGTTTTTAAGGCATTTGAAACTAGTCCAAAACGGTTTTTCGGAACATCGAGAAAGCGTATATTGAATAAAATAGATACTTTTTTGGGTAAACCAGTCGACGCTGTTGTAAATACTACTATTGAACAGAACAAAGTTAGTCCCGACAGTGGTTTAGTTTCCAGTCGCATAACTCTATTTCATAGCATGTCAAACACAGACCCTTTGGCAGACCTAAGAAGCAGAAGTCTATCCTTACATAATATTCACTCAAGCAAAGATATTGAGAATAGGCTTTCATCAGTAGATAAGCTGGAAATAGAAGATTACCAAAAATCTCAAAACGCTGATGTAGGAAAAAAGGTAACGAGAGCAATTCATGAAAGTAATTTGGAAAAAAATACGACAGCAATACAAGATAAAAGAGCTCGGATGTCAAACATATCTTTTAAAGCAAGTTTCGACGAAATTGACAACAATACGCATATTCTGCAAAAACCTGAAAGAGAACATCGAATAAGTCACATAGACAAGTACAAGAAATCACCAGTAGCACTTAGAAAAACCTCTATAAGTAAGTCGGAGATGGATATATTCAACAAAGTTCCTGTTGAAGCTGACAATGGACTAGACAAACACAAATCGTACGATGAACTGCCGAAAATCAACGTAAAAAGTTTTATATCCTTGTATGAGCATGTCTCAAAAAGTTCTGTGGACCAGAAGCCAGTCAGAAGAGTTTATATACCTACTTCTATAGACTCGCAAACTCCATCGCCACCTATCAGTTTAACTTCAGGTAAGATAAACCAACAAAGAAAACATACATAACTTATTTTTCATAGGTTGTAATAACAAAATTGTAACAAGTGTAATATTACAGATGCTGAGAAGAAACACGACGTAGCAAGCCACAAGAAACTTGGAACAACCATTTCTCATTCTGTTACACGAGAAACTATTCCATCAAAGCAAACACGACGATTTAGACCAAGACTATCATCAACAGCTACAAGTATTGAAAGCGACGACATGAAGACCGAAAGCGAATCAATCGATATGGAAGAAACAAATCAAAACAAAGAAACAACGACGTACCTCAGTCTTTCTGATATAGAATTAGAAATAGTTGAGAGCAACCTTGACAAATCAAGCGAGTCATCACCGGAGAGAACAGGCCAGCCACATGTAGATTATAAAAACCGTTTCAAAAAAGCTAAGCAATACTTCCAATCTTTAGAGGAGCTTCGAGAAATTAAGAAGCCCAAAAAGTTAAACGAATGTCAATTGTTATTACTGAACAAATCAACCGAATCTCTAGAAAACGATCAACCGCAAAAACGCGTAAAGAAGAAGGTAAAGTCACATTCGATGCCCTCGTCAGAAATAGCAAAATACTGGAATGAAATGCAGGAGAAAGAAAAACAGTCGGAAACGAAACTGGTAAAGATATCAGAAAAGTTTCATGTAGATGATCTATTCAGCGACGTGATGGAAGGGAAATTGAGCAGGCAGGGCAGTTTAAGAGGTATCCCACACAAGAAAGCTGTTCTTGAAGCTTTCAGGTCTATGGAGAATATTTCAGATAGCAAGATAAGTCCGTACGAAATGTCTACTTCACATTTTACTGATTTCACAAGCGAGAATAGAGTGACCAGTGCTCAGACATACCTGAACGAATACCCTTACTTACCTACAACTGATCCTTCTAAGTATCATTCTAGGTTAGATGCTAAAGCGTCTGGGCTCATCACATTTAAGGAACTGCTGGAGAAGAAACATAGAAGGAACAGTGTGCCAGATTTGAGATTGCTACCTAGATTCTCGGCGGACCTTTAGATATTTTATCCTCCATTTCTGATATTTAGGGCTGTATATTAGTATTTGCTAGTACCTTGAATCCGTTGGCACTCAAGCTATCGGAAAATCTGTATGAATATTTTTAAAATGATTGACTATAAGTCAATCTCTTTCTCTCGTCTTACCAAATTGACTTTACATCGAATATTTTACTTACCTCCTTAATTAATTGCTTCAGTATTTTAAGAAAATTAGTTATTATTTTTGTACAATGTTGTACAGATTATGAATCTAATTATTAAGTTTTAAAATTTTATTGTATTACTATTTATTCTATAAATAAACGAATAACAATCTAAAGGTTTTCATTTCAATAAAGAAAAGTTAATATGTTTATGCACGATTTTTTTATTAAATTAGGCAGGTACTGGATATAAAATATTTACAATTGATCTTCACCTTTGCTTAATTATAATATTTTGTCATGATGCTATATTTTGGGTATCTACAAATCCGTAACATGATAAAATGAACCTTATCTAACTAGTAATACAGTTCATAAACTAGAATTACACAAGTCAGTCAATGCCTAAAAATATTTTGATCTTACAGACAACCTGACAACATTTTACGAAACGCAGAGACGGGAGTCTTTTAGCATTGAAAAAAAATATCAACGCCATCTATTTTGTATCCCATGAACTAAGTTTGCGTTCCCTCGTTTTTTGTACGGACTCAAGAGTTCTTCTCTTGAGCAATAAAATTGTGTTCTGTGCTTTCATGACAATGAATAGAGAGATGGCCACAGATTTAGCTAAATGAATGATAATGTAGATACCATTATGAATATGAACCCTATAAACTGCACTCACTACTCGGTTCACTTCTTCTTATCGTGTCACTGGTTCTTCCAAACCAGTGTGTTGAAAGGATGTCACGGTTCACTTGATATGTATTTGTACGTAAGACGAAGTAGCGTTCGCCCGTCGCCATTTCAACCACTCGGCAACTTTGGGGTCGTTCCGATCCCCTCTCGCTTCTAACTGCTGGTAGTACGCTTCTCGGATTATTCGGAAGGCATCTACGCTTCGGTAGGGGAGCTTCGTGATTGGGTCTATGTAGCGAGCTGGTCTCCTAGAAAAAAAAAATATTTTTAACTTTTGAGACTATCCTGGTTTATAACACTATTTTTATGAAAACCATGCATGCATGGGAAGTCAAAACTCAAAATTTAATCATGGTTATAATCCCGTTGTTTCATAAAAATAGTGTAAAAATACTTTTATTTAACGATGCCTTCGAGGGGGGATGGTGGGAAGTGGCTCAGAATAGAGGGAACTGGAGAGAGCACTGGTGGTCTAGTGGTAGTGGCCCCGCCTTCCGATCCGAAGGTCGTGGGTTCAAATCCACTCGTGTACCAATGAGTTTTTCTGTCGAAAAATTTATGTGCACTATGCCAGTACTCTCAAAACGGTGAAGGAAAACATCGTGAGGAAACCGGCGTGTTGTAGAACCTAAAAAAGTTCGAGCAACACGCGTCAAGGGTCACGCAAAAAGGGCTCATCAGCGGCCTACTTGCGGAAAAACCTGCCCGCACATCAAGTGCGAATCAAAACTTGCCGAACTTAGAGGGAACTGGAAGTATTTGGGGGGAGGCTTTTGCCCAGCAGTAGGATTATAAATAAAAAAATTAAAATTAGTCGACAATCTGCCAGTATTTAGAATTCATGGTGGCATTTTCTTTTGAGAGCTTCAGTTTTTTGGAGAAAAAGCGAAGAATAGCAACGGTTGGAGGGATTTGAGGGAGATCTTTGCTCAGCAGTGGGACGATATGGACTGTATTAGAAGCTCTTTGTGAAGGGCTCGTCCGGGGAAGTACTACCACCATGCCTATTTCTGCCATAAAGCAGCTGTGTTTCGGTTTGAAAGGTGTCTGGTGCCGGTAAAAAATCTGTTAAGTTGATGGACGCAGGGCAGATCGTAGGGCACGTTCATGACGTGCGTGACCTACGAGGCAATGTTTTTTACAGGCGATAGTTACCATACGCTTGTTCCATTAGTTATTTGTAGAAAAAAAAACATACTTAGTGACAGCACACAGCATTTCCCGCCTCCTGCGCGGTTGCGACTTTGGGAAGCAAGCGTTGAAAGCCTCATCGTTAATGTCGTTCTCGAATGATATTATCGTGCGTTCGTAGAAATTGTTGTTCTGCGGCCGCCGCTTCTTGTATATTTTCTTTTCTTTGCTGTAATACAACAAAGAGAGATTTAAATAACTTGAGAAACCGGCTTCAATGCTGCTGAACTAAATTTTTGGTGAAATTTCTATGGGACCAATCTGGAACCTCAGACCTTCAGATAAAAAAGGAATTTATAAAATCGGTTTATAAATAACGAAGTTAAGGAGTAAATCAACATTTAAAAAAAAAGCAACCAAATTGAGAACCTCCTCCATATTTTTGGAAATCGGTTTAAAATGGAATACTATCAAAACATTAGTGCTAGTGGAATTCCACGCGACTTCGTTCGCGCATTTTTTTTAATATAAACTTCAATGCCTTCAATTTATAGGGTACCTACACTTTTCATAAAAACACCTTTCAAATTTCAAGTCGCTACGACTAACTCTCAGCAAAGTTGGTAGTAGATCTGCCTTCTGCGCCGTAGGTCGTGGGTTCGAAGTAGTTCGAACCCCACCGAGAATTTGTGTGGTTAACCCAGATTTTTGTTCTCTGTCTGGGTGTTATAGTGTATTCTAAGTATGTATTTATAAACACACGCCCTTCATCCCACTAGCCGCCCTCAGGTACTTTATTTATGACTTCTGCGCAATAACGGTCAGCGCTAAAGTTATGTGCCGCTACCTATACACAAACTTACATAGTGACATCCTCTACTTTTATTTCTTCGTCGACGCCGATTATATCTATCTTCATGAGAGGATGCATGTATTTTGTAGCCGAATCTTCTGTCTCTGTCTTTGGTTCTGTCATTTCAACGTCACCTTGCCCTTGAAAAAAAATGTAAAAGATAATATAGAATGTACTAAATTCTGAGGTCGTAATGGTGACTATTTCTTACACTATAACAGTACTATCAAACAGTGAATGAAAACATCGTGAGAAAACCAGCAAGCCGTGTCGGTAACGTGACAGTGAAATGGTGACGGTGACGCGAGTTCATTGGTTTTTTCCCACCTCAAAAAATGCTACTTTTAAAAGTATATGTAAGTAGTAGGTACATGTATGAATTATAATAACATTTATTCTTGTTAAATATGCCGTACATACCTTCTTCATTTTTTAATATATCACTCAAATTGAGATCTTCTAACGGTGACATGCTGTCTTCTTTCTCGTCATCATCATCATCAACCACTTTCTTGCCAAATGGAATCGCAAAGGAGTGGTACCTGGAGAAAGGAAACATTGGCTAATGTCAGATTGTTTTATTCTACAATCATCCATTAAGTAAAGGAGTACATATTTTGACATCTTCTACGACATGACAGCTACTTATCTATACTATTACTATAAAGCAGAAGAGTCTGTTTGGTTGAACGCGCTAATCTTGGGATTTGCTGGTCCAAATTGAAAAAATATTTTTGTGTTGGATAGTTCATTTATCGAGGAAGGCTATATAAAATCCCGCTACGACTAATGTAGATAATGCAATTCACGAAGACGCGAATCACGAGGGTGCGGGGAGTTTGCTCCGAGCGGCAGTCGTGAACCGTAGTCTATTCATTGTAGTGTGCGTGTGCTCTCATAGGTAATTATAATTACCGATAACACTCAAACATTGACGGAAGCTTGCACACATATACTATAAACGGTTAGGAGGAATAGTGGGGCGCGCCTTCGTGGATTGCACTATCTATAGGAATAGCTCAATGCAAAAAGTTGTAAAAATCTATGACTATCCTTTTCTAACACGTAGCGTAGGGTCTATGACTTTTCGAAAAATTCTCAATTTTGATAAGAATAGAATGCTTAAGCGTTCTTGAATGTTCTTTATCATTCTGGAATACCCGGGCAACGCCAGGACTTGCGGCTAGTAGAACAAAATTGAAGAATAGGTTGAACAAAGCGTGGAAGAGGAAGGCCAAGAATAAGTTTGTGAGCTGGCTCATAAAAGAGAGAATTATTTGCTTACTTGATTACAGGTCCAGTAAAAGTTTTCTTTATTGGTCGAATATTCTTTCTTTCTAGTTCAATTTGTTCATATCTCTCTGAAAATAAATGTTTTTTTTTAATTATAATAAATTATTTTATTTGTTGAACCTAATTCCTGAGTATTTGCAGCTAATAATGAATAACCCTGTATATCTATTTCGACAGGAAGCCTATAAGATGTCTGGATTGACTGGCTTTACAGCTCAGTTGTTTAGTAGTGCCGCTTTCAGCCCTGTAAGTTGTCGGTTCAATACCCGCCCAGGACAGGTCATAAAACGTAACTAGATTGTTTATTGCATCAAAAAACTGATTCCTATAGGGCCTCCTCGGAATTTGCACATGGATTAAATGCTGGGGACTACATTTACCAATACTTGTTTTATGAAACTAATATTTTATTATTACCTAAGCTCTTCAGATTCTCCTGTTCAGTGATTACTGCCTCTGCTAACAACTCTTCCTGCGTCAACATCTTCTCTTCAACTTTCTTGGGTTTCTTCTTCTTCAGCTCTGATCGTATCTTGATCCTTTGCTGTGTTTCTAACGATTTTACTGCTGTACTCTGTCTTATGGATTTTCTCTCTGGAATTATAAAATGATGGGTTGGTGGTTTCTGTTAGGAATGATAAGCATGAAGGGTATTTTTTACTTTTTCTATACATATACATTTTGCTGATGGTAGGCGTCGCCTATAACAAAGCATTGCCTCGCAGGTCACGCATGCCAGGAACGTGCCCTATGATGCACTGCCTTACGTCCATCAATACAGATTTTAAGCCCTATGTGCTAATGATTTAATTTGAGCACTGGTGGTCTAGTGGTAGCTGCCCCGCCTTCCGATCCGAAGGTCGTGGGTTCAAATCCAGTCGTGTACCAATGAGTTTTTCTGACGAAAAATTTATGTGCACTATGCCAGTACTCTCAAAACGGTGAAGGAAAACACCGTGAGGAAACCGGCGTGTCGTAGAAAACCTAAAAAAGTTCGAGCAACACATGTCAAGGGTCACGCAAAAAAGGCCCGCCAGCGGCCTACTTGCGGAAAAACCTGCCCGCACATCAAGTGCGCATGATAAACTTGGCGAACTTAGGCATGGTGGTAGTGCTACCTCGGACAAGCCCTTGACAAAGAGCTCTATTACTATTTATTTATTTATTTATTATACAGAAAGTTAGGTACATTTAACATCGAACAGTGGTTTAAAGCCTAAGTAAGGTTTGTCCATAGGGTACATTAGTATATTATATACTGCTTTATGTTGGTAAAGGCAAATAGACATACCAAAAGATGAGTCAATAAGTGATCGGTCAAACTTCTCAGATTTTTCTTTTTTTGGTTTTTGTTCCTTTGTCTTCTTTATGATGGGTTTTTTTGGTTTATCTTCTGTACTGGCAGCTGCAGGAGCACTGCGTCTCTTATTTCTATTTGGATCCTGGAAAAAAGACGGTGGAATTCAGTGAAATCTGTCATAATAATTTTTCAAGAACATGTTGGAACAAGCACAAGGTTGAGAAGGCACATGGCTTAGTATTTCCTATAATAATACCACCAGTGAGCAATAGCGTCTATAGCGTCCCACAAGTAGGGCATGAGTAATCACCAGTTGCTCCTGACGATAAATCATCTAAGTATAATAGATGACCTGTAAGTTTACTTTTAGTGAGCAGTATTTAGTTTTAGTTGACTGGCCCCTCAGCTCAGTTGGTAGTAGCTCTGCCTTCTGCGCCGCAGGTCGTGGGTTCGATCCCCACCGAGAACAAATATTTGTGTGGTGAACTCAGATGTTTGTTCTCTGTCTGGGTGTTGTATTGTATTCTAAGTATGTATTAACAAAAAAAATGTATGTAGGTATGTTTTATATCAGCTATCTAGTTCCCATAGTACAAGCTCTGCTTAATTTGGGGCTAAATAGTGTTATGTGAATTGTCCACAATATTTTATTTATTTATTTATTTAGTATGAATTTGAATTTACAAACTAAAATGGTCTACCTAGATATTTTGTTTGTGATATTTTGATTCTTGTGTTTTACAAAATCGAGATTGACTGTATACAGGGTGTTAGTGCCAACAAAGCTTTGCCCCGCAGGTCACGCATATAAGGAACATGCCCTTCAATCAAAGAGAAAGACTCGAAGAACCTTACCTTGTATGCCTTAGTCCCAACTTGTCTTTTAGCCTTATCTTCCACTTCAGGATCTGACGCAGGTTCATCATTCTCATCAATATCAAAATCGGAGTCCACTAAATCATCTGCTTCTTTTTCTGCTCTGTAACAAATTGTGAAATGTGAAAGTACCTAAACAATTTATAGTATATAAACAATTCACTTTATCACCTTTTTCTTGTTCTTATGGGTTGAGCCAGATCTGACCAAAAGTGCCACACCTTTTAACAGCTCGCTTAAAGTGCCACTGTCACTTTCAAGTCAATAACCACTGGAACGGCCAGTGCTATCAGGGAATCAGGCAACTCGTTCCAGTAAAGATGGCAACAGACTTATCGGTCTGCTAAGATATATGACTATTAGAGGACAATTATGAATATACCTGTATCTTTTTACAAACCCATTCTTTATTAGATACTTATGTGGCCAGTTAATTCAATAAAATGGTATTGAACCCATCATCTGAGCCGGTATCACCCTGGTTATGGGTCTCTATCATTTTCTACCACTCTGTCCTGTGCGTCTTTTGTCCAGGTGTTTCCTGCGACTTTATTTACAAAGCTATAACTATGTATGTACTGGTGAACGCCAATCTTTCAGCATTCAACAACATTTATATTCCCTATTCGAATGTCTGTTCGTGAAAGTGAGACTGACTGAAGCTTGAAGGATAACATAAGTACGTACACATAATCATTGTCTTCTTCAGCTTCCAGGAACCCACCGTACGTGGTTTTGTAGAAATCGTCTTCTTCTTCCTCATCTAACAACTTCGCCATGCGATTACCAGCATTGGAACGGCGTTCTCTTTGCGACATTGTAGTTATTTCGAAGTCCTGAGGGCTAATCAAGGGTGGACTAGCTGATTGAACTTATTATTAGCAAAACAACTGTCACTGGTAGTGAATAAATTGTAAACGAGAGCTTTTTCAAACAAATATCTTCTTGGAGTTCTTGTCCATTCCATGTACTTTTTCCGTGTTGTGTTTGTTTTTATTTTCTTCTTCGTCTTTTTTGAATTTATTTTGTTGGCTCTCTTGTCCTCCAAGTGTTGGCTTGATAAAGTGATGGTGTTGCCACCTTACTTTTTAGAAGACGCTGCTTCGTCGCCTGCTTCTAGTAGGTTAGGTAGGTACCTACTAAGGTGCCCTATCTAACTACGTTCTAAGTGTAACTATGAAATAGTTTTTTTAGAGATTACAGAGTTGATTTTGGTAAACGGTAAAAACAAGTTATTAATTCTTTCAATGAGGGTAAGGGTAAATGAGGGTAAGGGTAAATGAGGGTAAGGGTAAGGGTTCGGTCGGGTTCCGGGTCCGGGTCCGAGAGTTCGAGTCCGAGTCCGAGTCCGAGTCCGCGAGTCCGCGAGTATTTTCTTATGACGTTATCACGTTCAACTATCGTCAGTAAACCGATTTTACAGACAACCGATTTTTTTTACATCTGATCTAGGTTCAGATAAATTAATCTACCCAATAATACCTAAGTACTATCCATTAAATACCTACGTTTTAAACTTGTCAAAAACAAGGACTAACATTTTATCATTCGACGACTAAAGGTATTCCTTAAACATACCTACTTTGTAAAAATCACACCTAACTTTAACCTTTTTTTCGCTATAAGACAAATTTACCTATCTAGTCATTATAATTATTTACCTAGGTTTAAAAAATTACCAACTCGCACTTCGTAGTAGATAGGGATTAACAGTTTTATTTTATACTAGCTGACACCCGCGACTTCGTCCGTGTGGTTAGTATAAAGTCATAGTTTGAGTTCGTTTAAAAGGAACTATTTTATGGTGGAAAGCGGACAACTATTGATATGTTTTCACTGTTTTTTGCTTATATTTTGAGAGTTATTTTTCGTGAATTTGCCTTAGTGGCTAAGTTGGGTTATGTATGCGTTGGTTTTACATGACCAAGTTCTGGTTACCTTAGTTTTGAGTTTGCATTCAAAACTATTTATAGTGTGTTCGAAAGATGGTAACTGCTGTTGTAGCCGATTTTTTTCAGCTGTGTTTAGTTTTGGTATGATAGGTGCTTCCCGCGATTTTGTCTTGGTGGTTATCATCGGTTTTTTTGTAAACATTTGTGTGTATTAAAACCTGGTGACAAATACTGCGGTAGCCGATTTTTTTTAATGTTTTTTTGCGTATTTTGTAAAGCTCTTTTTCGTGATTTTGTTTTAGTGGCTAATTTGGGCTATCGTATTCGTTGGTGTATAATTGAATCTTGTTTTTTTAGTTTGACATGATCAAATGCAAGTTACCATCGTTTTGAGCTTGTACTTTAGAGTGTATTTGAATTTGAAGGTGAGTGCTGTTGTAGCCGTTTTTTTTCAGCGGTGTTTAGTTTAAGTATGATAGATGATTCCCGCGATTTTGTCTTGGTGGTTATCATCGGTTTTTTTGTAAACCTTTGTGTGTATTCAAACCTGGTGACAGATGCTGCGGTAGCTGAAAATTTTTTAATGTTTTTTTTTGCGTATTTTGTAAAGCAATTTTTTGTGATTTTATGTTGTGTTAGTGGCTAATTTAGGGTTTCATATGCGTGTTGGTGTATAATCGAATCAGATTTTTTTAATTTGACATGACCAGCTGGTTACCATAGTTTTGAGCATGTTCATTAGCCATTTTTTGAAGCGGTGCGGTGTTTAGTTTCGGTATGATAGGTGTTTTCCGCGATTTTGTCTTAGTGGTTACGGTGGGGTTTATGTAAACTTTTGTGTGTATTCAAATTTGGTGACAGAAGCTGCAGTAGCAGATTTTTTTTTACTGTTTTTTTGCGTATTTTGTAAAGAATTTTTTTGTGATTTTTCTTTAAACTATTTTTCCCTTTTTTCTTCTTTTAGGGAAATAATTTTCCTATTTTCTTTCTTAATGCACCTTTGCTCTATAAGAGGAACACATCTTCCAAGTTTCATGCTTCTAGGACTAATGGTTTAGGCTGTGTGTTGATTTTTCTTTAAACCTTTTTTCCCCTTTTTCTCCTCTTCGGGAAAGAATTTTCCAATTTCCTTTCTTAATACACCTCTACGCTATAAGAGGAACATACCCTCCAAGTTTCATGTTTCTAGGACTAACGGTTTAGGCTGTGCGTTGATTGTCAGTCAGTCAGTGAGTCAGTCAGTCAGTCAGTCAGTAACGAAAGAGTTTTATATATTTAGATTAATGTTATCGCATACCTACCTAGGTAGGTACATTTAAATCAGCTCTGTGCCTCGACTAACTATGCTCATCGGTACGTAATTATGTAACTGTAATGCGTGACCAAAGTAACTAAACTACATAGATACAAAATAAAACAAAGCAAGTATTTTGTGCAGTTTATTTAATTTTTTAACAGTTATAATTTTATAAGATTTTACCTCAGTCATCTTTAGTTGTTAAATGATAAAACCTTTGTCAAAATGTAAGTAGATTATTTCATACTTATGTTGGTTGGTAAGGTAGGTACCTACGTCAATACTAACTTATATTATATTATTCTACATATTTTATAACAGTTTGTTCTATGGAGTCCAGACTAAGGAATAATTTTAGATGAATTTACGTAATTCAAATTTATTTAAGTACTTACCTCACCTACCATCTCAGTAAGTCGACGACAAGCAAAACTTAACAATATTAAAAGTATTAATAAGTCACACATTTTTTAAACAAAAGCAAAAATCCATTATCTACCTAGAAACACTTAATTAAATTAAGTAAATTAGTCCTAGTCTATATAAAATTCACAATTGAAATAACGAAATGGAATGTTAGTGATCACAATGTGTCTGTGATTATAATGTTATCTATTTATTTTAACCATAATAGTAGGTATAATTATTAAATAATTGTTATAACTATCATTATTATTCTAGGAGATATAATAATCAACACTCAAACTCAACAGAGTAGCACTTGAAATATTTTTTTTTAGTAAGAGCTCATTTAATTGGTAATGTGAAACTATATAAAATTAAATAAAAACGCGGTTTTTTTGCATTGCATCAACTTTTTTCGCATCATACCTAGGTATAATGAAGAAGATAAAATGTCTTATTCTGTGGCTTGGGTAAGTAGCTGACGGATAACTAAATAAGTAGGTAGTAGGTATCTCCCTAGGTAAGTGGATATTTTATACTTTCCTACATGATATTAAATATTTTTGTTGGACAGAAACAACGTATCCAGGTTCTATCTACTGAACATAATAATTATGATAGAAAATATTGTATAAGATATAATTAATAATAACAAAACAATTACCTGCGTTCCTATCTTGCTTCTATAATAATTTGTAAACATTTAATTAAATCAGTAAATTTTTCTACTTAGGTTATAGGTATTGACAAATTTTGTACAACTTAGACGTTCAAAGTGTTTTCAATAAAATTTCAAATAATCTATGCAACGATAAGATTGAATTGTAACATTATTAGATAATGCTTTTAAACATTTAAAAAACATGCAACGTTGAAATATATGTCTATTTAAAAGTGCTACTCGCACGCCATTACTTTTCAATACTTTCCACTTAAATTACTTAACTACAATATTATGACTGTATCATATAAATTCAATGTACGATTTATTTATCTACTGTGTAATTTATTAGGTTATTAACAATTTACATAATAACAAATTAAATAACTTGGTAGGTATACTAATCTAACAACATAATTATTGAAAACATCAAATATTAAACAAAACAATTGATTTAGATAATAATATTCAAATGTAACAAAATATAGTGTTATAGTTTACTTAATTTTGATTGATAAGAGAATATCAAGAAAACATTTCCTGTTTTATTACATAAAACCAAACAAATTTTAGTACTTAAGTCAAAATAAGTTCATAAATTTTTGTGACAAGAAATTTAAATAAATACCTTCTACAACAAATCTACTTATCTTAATATAATAGTTTTTTTGTCATATTAAAAGTAGTGAAACAGTGAGTTAATAGTAAAATTTCTCTACTCGTATAATTTATAATTACTTATGTACAGGAATGTGATAGTGCATGAGAATATTAAAACTAAATGTACTAACCTGATTCCATTGATAACTTAATAAGAAAATAATCTTACCGTTATAAAATTCGAATATCATACAAAGAATTCGTTATATTAATGCTTGATAAAATTACATTATAAATATTTCTAAATTTACTTTGTAGAAATTAATCAAAGACAATGCTAATAAGAGAATGAAAATAAGATTGTGATTATCTGTAAGACCAACAAGTTAAATTTATAATAAGTTGTTTTTTTAAATAAATCTGATCGATACCACCCTGTGATTCTAATTCTGTGATAATGTCAATAGACAGTAATTGTCATTATCCATCTAAAGAATCTGTATTTATCTAAATTAACTGTTTTACTGTAACTGTTCAAAGCAAAAATGATAGTTTTCATCGAAGTATATGTAGGTATTATTTATTTAATAGACAAACACAGTTTCTTCAACTGAATAAAGACAAGATTTTCTAACATAGTCATTAATGTGGAATATTAATTGTTAAGTAATTAATTATAGATAGTAGAAGTAGATAAGTAAACATTTGAGCTACACATTTCTAAGGAATTATTTAGTTTCGTTTATATAATATTATCCTAAATGTATAATTCTTTATGTACATTGTTCCAAAAATCTTGTGTGATAGCGTGCTGTTGTTGTGTACTTTTTTAAGATACAGAAAATCTACCTTGTCGTTTGGCACAAATTTGTGGAATTGAGCTTCATTGCACCAACAATAAAAATGCAAGCTTTTCAAGACTTTTCGTTAAGCAAGTAATAATTGGCAGGCTTGTAAATTACTGCGGTCTTATAACTTGAACTGAAGATGAATTAGTAAGCTACTACAGTCACGATTAAATTCAAGTTGATGTGCTGTAAGCAAGTAATGTAACATTTAACAACAAATAAAATACTACACCAGGATACCTACAAAGGTGCCTGGTAAAGTTCCTGTAGTTTAAGTACAAAAATGAAAAAGAAGGTGCCTGAATTTCATTAAGCAATAAATCACTATTGAAGTTTCACAATGACTTTTACTTCGATTTTTAAGTTTTTATGCCATTATAAACCTACATTTAATTTTGTCTACTTACTTTGATTTTTAGTCTAGGTAATTTCCTGAATCAGCAGTATCCGAATTTGTTTTTAACATTACAAGACCATTATAAGTCATGCAAGTAAGTTCTTAGAATGTCGGCAGTAAATAAAAACTATCTCTCACTCGCACGGAGATCTTAGTGAAGGAGCGGGATGTAAATAGTCACGCTTTTTTAGTTGCATGGTAAACTCGATACCTTCAAGTTTACCACCGTATTTGTACCGAGACCCGATCGACTTATGGCAATTTTTAAAATGGGAAGTAGGTACTGCTTTTTGTACTTAGATAAGGTACCTAGTCGAATAATTATTAGTTAATTGCATGTTCCAGCTCTTTTCAATCGTACTAAAAAACTAAATACTTACGTGAATAGTAAGTACCTACCTCCTTAGTTTTTATAATAACATTTCGATGACAACACTCATTTTTCCTCAAAAACTTTCAGTGATTTAATATCCTCAAAAATGTGACATGGAGAAGTTATTTGACGGTTGTTTGCCCTGGGGCATAATTCTCGGGCTGATCTCGACCATTTTGCATTTTTATTTTATTGCTTCTTTTCCTAACCCCGCACTTTTTCTACGTTTTCCGTGTATCGTAGCTGTCAAGGCTTCTAAGATGATGTCGTTGATATATTACTCAAGGAAATCTGCCATTATCTCTTCGAAAAGAAGCAATAAGACAAAATTGCAAAATGATCGAGATCGGCCCGAGAATTAGGCCCCTGATTATTAATTGTTTTTGGCATACAAGATAAGATAAAAAATAAGCTGATAATAATATGATTAAGCCCCAGGTCAAAGATGATTATTATTATTATTTTATCGAATTTATTATTGAACTTCCAGAATCGTACCCCATGCTCGGCTGCAAAAAGTATACCATTATAGGTCGGTATCTGTGGTTTGAAAACTTTGAAATGGGTTAGAAACTTTGAAACTCTTTGTTGCGGTCAGAAAAATCGTAGTTCCAGTGACGAAATCGAAAGTTTTCTAGGCATTGTCCTTATTTTTTATTTTCTGTAAGTGAAGTAACTTCTGAATGTTTATATTTTGGTTCTATGGCATAGCCTTGTTTTCAAGTGTGTTTATGTAGGTATCTTAATTTCTAGATTCATCGCATTAGACTCTGTATCTGTCATGTTATTTCTTTGAGAATAAATGATTTGTAATTTGAGTTCTTTCAGTTTTTTTTGAGGTGGAACACGCAAAACTTTTGTAGATGGCAGCACCATGTGCAACCGACTGTTATGTTAATAAATTTGACAGAAGTAGCCACGTTTGTTTCAATGAGTCTGGAACAAGGATGTTATTGTGATTACTCTTCCCTGGTCTGGAAACTACGTAGCAAGGAGTTTGTAAATTGATTTGGATAGCTGTTAATCGGTTGCACGCATGCGCGGTTGCCGACCGGCGTTGCGTGCGGCGCGTCAGTCAGAAGGCTAACGTCCCATACATACACTGTATACCTACTGGTGATGCCAATAGTGCAGACCACGCGGGTTATCTCTCTCTGTCTACCCCATGCTAAATGAGAGGGACAGTCAGCGTCGCAACACACGGGTCTGTTGTAATGAAAATCCGGCATCAAGTGAGCAAGCGGCAGTACCTATTCAAGTCCATTGTTCAAAAATGGACCCTAACAAATCGCCATAAAGTCCATCAAGTCTAGTTACAGATAATCGTCCTCATGTCAGTAGACCCACGACACCGGCACCCATTGCGGAGTGGAGCGCAGGCGAACCAGCGCTGCCTCGAGCTGGTTCAATGTGTCGTCGATATCGTTGTTGACTATGTTTATGTCGAAGTTGTGGCCGTATGTGCGCCGGAGTTGTTCTGACTCGCGGACCAGGACTTCCAAGGAGCCGTCATACTGGAAAAAAATAACAAGGTCATAAATGATTGGCCATCTTGTATCATCGAAGGAAAGGTAGAAGTTTTTTGTAATAGGGTTAAACTTAAATTGAAGAGAGCTATTGCTATCTGCAAACTAGTAAGTATAATACCTATACCTATAGACGTTCTGTAAGATAATCTAAAAAGGCATTGACGAGGTCGTGTAACAATGAGTTTTTCTGTCCAAAAATGTATGTGCCCTATGCCAGTACTCTCAAAACAGTGAAGGAAAACATTGTTAAGAAACCGGCGTCTCGTAGAACCTAAAAAGTTTGAGCAACACGCGTCAAGCCGCAAGCGTCACGCAAAAAGGGCCGGCCAGCGGCCTACGCTTGCGAAAACCAGTCCGCACATCAAATGCAGATTTATTTGCCGAAAGATCACTTTGAAACGTCTTGAAGCTAGGTTCACTCACATCAGAAACATTGTTGAGAGGAGGAGCGGCTATGAAGACCACGTAGGGTGCAAACTCAGCAGTGCGGAGTATCTTCAACGCTTGGGGTTCCACATCCAGGATCGCGATACGTCGCTCTGCATGGATACGACGGATCGTCTCTAGTTTGGTTCCGTACATTGCGTCTTCGTGCGTTCCTGGAAATAAATAAATAAATATTAAGTACGGACAATCTAGCCTCACACTAAGCAGAGCTTGAAATGATTTTTATTTTTAATTCGACTGGCCCCTCAGCTCTAGTGACGTAGCCTTCTGCGCCGTAGGTCGTGGGTTCGACCCTCACCGAGAACAAACTATTAATTGTGTGGTGAACGCAGATGTTTATTCTCTGTCTTGGTGTTATATTGTATTCTAAGGCTAGTATTCAGAAACAATGGCGGCTAAACTCAGACAACATTATTTCTGAATACCTATGGTACCTCTGTACAGAAAAAAAAATAGGAATAGGTATTACCGTTATCAGTTATTTGGTTCCCATAGTACAAGCTCTGCTTATCGAATTATAAGAACGCGATTTGGCGACAGAAATAAGCAAGGTAGTAAGTAGTAATTCCTTGGAAGAATTTCTTTACAAAGTGCTCTATTGCTACTCCAGAAGGAAAATGTTTTCCCTTACCGTATTCCAAATATTCGTTAGCAGCAATATCAGCCATCATCTCTTCATGGGTCACGAAGTAGTAGTGTCTTCCATTTTCTTCGTCGGATCTCGGTTGCCGGGTAGTGTCTGTAAAGTCTATACTATTATTTTAAGAATCAAAGTCCTGACTAACTACAAAACATACAGTTTAAACTAATGAGGGCTAATTTTTTTATTTTTTATTATGTGTGTTTTTATAAAATTTGAGAAATGTGTGTTTACAATACATTAGGACAGTGAAAAAGGGGAGAAAATTGTGTAGTATTCAAGCCTTGTTAATTGGGATAAAATGATAAGCTTAGAGTCGAATGTAGAGTGTCATTTACATTTCATAATAAGTATCCATATTTTTTGGTCTACCTGGTATGCTACTGGTGGTAGAGCTCTGAGACTGATTCTCTGTTTATGAGACCAGAGTGAGTCTTCTATTGTACTTACGTGGAATAGGATAGGCGTATTGGTCGGGGTGGCGAGCAATCAGAGTGTTTTTGATATGCCGACGACCAACTCCGTGAGCGCCGAGCAGAACTATTGTTTTCCTTTGGAACGCTAAAACAAAACAATGTTTTCGAAAACGTGTGGTGCCATTATACGCTGGGAGGTAATAAAATAATCAAGAATACTCTCACCTGGAAGCTTGACCACCTCTTCATAAGTGACGACGTCCAACTGATCGAAGACTGCGTTATGTTTGGCCAAGTATTTGTCTTTTGTCTGCTTCTTCTTGCGGCCGAAGATTGAGCAATTCACTAGAACAAGGTACAAACTCATAAATAGAAGGTTTTCAGTGCAGGAGACACTGCCAACCAAGAAACCTTCAGAAAAGGCCGTTATATACAATATTTTTGGCAGGTAACTAAAAAAATAAAGCAGAGTGCTGCAATAAGAAATTGTATTAACCTACTCTTATGTTTATAAAAGTTATTCAAAAAAACATTATGTGCGTTCAAAGCACAACCAATAACAAAGGTGATGTGATTCAGTACTTTTACAGTGCCACACAATATTTTTAATAGAAGCAAAATTAGACACTATAGTAATAATAACATCGTTAAATTACCTAAACAATAACAAAAAGATACAAAGCTTGAATTCACTGGAACAAAATAAGCACCTATATTTGATACCGATAAAGCCATTGATATTAAAATGCGTTGATAATATCTACCAACCACATGCGGAAACATCAAATCTAATCAAACTAACATAGAAACTAACATATTGGCCGAGAAAAAGCTTATACCCCGATAAGTTTCTGAAATAAAATTATATTCTAAGTATTCGTCGTAAGAATTTTAGTTGCTGACGACTGACGAAAAGAATTTCAGGGGTATAAATTTACTCGAACCAAGAGTGATGAAATTACCTGTATTCTCGCAACCGTCCGTATGCGACACACATCCCTCTGTCCAGCGGCACAACATTGTTACAACATTTCATGCATCAGGTATGGATCACACTCTACTTATGTTTGGGTAATGATAGGAGATATTTGATCAACAACTTTGTTTCACATGCTGGGGTCTATTACATTCATCAAAGATCACATCAAATCAAATTTAAACAAATACGAAATTTAGAAAGACCAGTACGACATGGATTGATTTTTAGTGATCTATCTGATGTTGGTAGATATTAGATACCCCTCATAAGGTAGGTAAGGCACCTACAGAATTTCAATCGGTACCTACGTAAAGTTTGTAAGGCTCAATTATAGGAACAGTTATGTAGATTTTGTACGTTAGTTTGGTATAGAATTACATTTCGTACTATCGAATTAAACTAGTTCTTATGTTTTTGTATAATATGATTGGAGTCCACAGAATTATATGCAAATCACCAGATGAAATACACAAAGTAGGTAATTAACAGTGGACGTGCAACAGTTTTACTAGATTTCACGATCAGAGGAAAAGGATATTTTGTTGGTTATTAATAAAAACAAATAGGTGTTTCTATGACAGAAATGTATCACTAGTTTTACATACCAACGGCTGCATCCAAAGAAAGTTATGTTTGAAAGAAAAACACGAATGGTTAATGTGGATAAGGAAATTAAACAGCTTCATAGACGACAACATCAAAGCAATAATGTCTAATGTAACACAAAGACAATCATGTTCAACGATAATGATCCTGCTAACGATTCCATTACAAAACAATATAAGGGAAATGTAAATTTAGGAAATGTAGAACTATCACTTAACATCAATGCTAGTACAACATCGATCACAACTCAAAATAATAGAAATAAAATTGCACACTTAACAAAAACCATCGAAACAAGAATGGAGATGTATGGAATCCAGTCCTAAAATCATCTAGTTTAGGCATAACCAAAAGGCAATGGAACAACAGGTTTTCAATTACCATACATAAATCTTTACGTATAGTTTTTTATTGGCAAAGAGAATCTGCTGTCTAAAAATTTTGCCTCAGTTTTGGTTTTGCCAAAGATGCACACCATTCCAGATGGATATAAGGATGTACCTTGATCAGTGTTTGAACGTTCAGCTGCTGCACAGGCAGCTCGCCACTCCTGCAGCTCAGGACTTGGAATCAGACCTGCAGAACCACCCGATGCATCCTTGCGAGCTTGCCACCAATGAGAATCATCTTTGCTAATTATCTGAAACATGAGAAAGTAAAAATCTAAGTTATAATGTAGGTCATTAAATCAAAAGGTACATAAATACTGAAACAATACCAAATGGTTGAAACGGTTGGTTTCCAAGAATACCAAATTGGCCACATTATCTCAAATTGGTTTATTTCTCAGTACCTATTAAATATAAAGGACGCACCTGAAGAATGTCACCAGTGTTGAAAGCAATCCCGGCTTGAGCACAAGGAATAATCTCATCCTCCAATGGGTCGTAATCGAACTGAGCTCTCACGAATATCTGCAAATTGTTTCACATTTATTCAAAAATGTGCAAACTTCCAGAATAATACAGCTGACAAAAGTTCCAGTTTCAAAGTTGACGAACGAAAATACGAGATGGGGATAAATACGGAACACAAAATGAGAAATGGAAATGAAAATTGAAACTGAACTTTTATCGACTAATGAAAATGTGTCTTGGGTGTCTGATGTCATGGTTGTAGGTACATACTGTCAATGAAATATGATTCCAATTCATATTTGGCAAGGTTCATGTGAACTAATTAAGCGAGTTGAGATATGGAGTGGGAAGTGAACGTGAAGTGAACTGTTGTGAAGCAATGATAAAAGAACAACAAGCGCACAGAAAGTTGGAGATCGCGGGGACGCGTAGCCATGCCCAGGTGACAATACGAGTAATATACAAACAAAACATAACAAAACAACACAACATAAAGTTACATAAAGTAGCAAAGGGTCTGGTTTCGCTACTTACTAGCACGGGCGAAGGCTTTATCCGGAAAAGCTAGTTAGAACAAAAATACCAAAATTTAATTTTTCTTTTTAATACCAATCAGTTTATGCTTCAAGACAAAGCATTCAGTCATATTAATTTGTGTGCGCTTGTCGACTTTCGATGTCAAAAGTTTAATCGTGTGCAAGAACAAGCGTTAATCACACTACTTGCTATTTATTTGTATTGTTATTAACTACTTCAATCAAAACGTTAGTTCAAAAAGTGTTACCCAAACTAGCATTAGGTATCTCGAAGTGTTATTCTACTTCTACTGTTATCAAACTTCACAAAGTTGGTTATTTATCAGGCATTCTGGCAACTCATCATTATCTGTTGAAAGTAAGCAAGATTTTACCTCGCAGGGTGGCGGTGCTGATCGGTATGAAGGGACAATTTTGAACGTGACTGAACCACGTGCCTCGCGCTGTAAATTGAAATTCATATTAAATTAATGTAGACGTTTTCGCTGTTTATTGCTTTTCACTTTCATCAGAATTTGTAGGCGAAATAAAATGTATTTTCTTCTTTCAGGATAATTTCGTTGAATAAATCAAAGGAGTACTTAAATTCAGTTAGCTTTCAATTTCGTTTATTGGTTTCTCGTCTTCCAACAAACATAATTTGGATGCTTTACACTGCTTTGGATTTCTAGTTACTTGAATTAAATTGCTAGATAACAAAGTTCGTACTTGTGCTAACTTCTTGGCAGGAAAACTGTGTTTGGATCAAAAATTACTTTTTGTTGAACTGTGTGAAACATACCTTTGTTGATTTTTCATATTAAAGTTCAGTGATTTCAAACATACCAGCATTCTCTGCAACTGCGCGACTGATTGGTTCACGACCGGTGTGCCGTTTATCTCTTTGATCTCGTCGCCAACATGCAGGGTCGCTTGACGGTGGATCATGCCACCGTGCATAATCCGGGCTACGATGCATCTGCCATCGTCCGCCAGTTTAAGGGTTATACCCTGAAAATATTACGTAATATGCTTTAAAACAATAGATAGTAGTAGATTTTAGTGTGTATATTTTTTGTGTGACCTTAGATAATTTATTTATGCATAGCTATGCAACTAAATATTTAACTACTGAATAAAAAAAAGATCCAGGAAGATACTTATATACTTTTATCTCTTCAGAAAGCATAATATCTATTATTCAACTGGAATTGAGTTGAGATTCAAGATCACGGACTGTAATAATTGTTATCATAAATATTAACTCTGTGTTTCACATTGTATACAAACAGGTTTGGAATACTGAATACAAATTTCTCAAATGCCATTTGTCTCTATTTCACTCGGACACAGAATTCAAAGCTCTTAGCTGAACACAATTGAATTAGCCATCGCTCTTTGAGGATTTCACTTGTAGACAGAGATACTATAACACCCTTTGAGCGCAAACTAAATCATGACAAACGTAGGGATCTAAGTTTAGGTAGAAAATCAATCAACAAAGGGAATTGTACTTGAAACTAAATCGCAAATACATATTGGCGCAAAATTAATTCCCTATCAGCACTAAGCTTAACGTGCTTAAGTACATTTGTTTTAAATTTCAAGGCTCCAAATTCATGACCAAACATTTGATCTGAAATTTTTATCTGAAAAAGCAAGAGCTATTTAACTACTTTTAGACGTACTCGCTGAAGCGTGTGTGTAACACCTCTTCTTAAGAAAGCATAGCTTTACTAAACAATGGTATTTGGGACGCACATTGACGGACTTCATAATGTCCCTTTCATTTGGAATTGGTACAATGGCATTGTTGTTCACCCTTATCATCTAAGCTAAGCCATAAAACATGAAACCATTAATTCAAACTATTATCGGCAGTATCGAGCAGTTACGCTTACATTCTATTGTCGTCTAGGTCGTCTGTAATCTATTGACAGTTACGGATATCGGGTATCGGTGTGTTGGTTGATTTTGCGGTCTCTAAAATTAATTTTGGGTTTGGTAATTGCATTGTTGCGAAGGCAATCTTCTTTGAGGTTAACTGGAATGTTCGTCGAGGGCTTTTACACTTCAACAATTTAATAATTAGCTAAGTTTATATAAATAAATATTAAACGAATACTTTCTATTGCCTTAAAATATTTTCTTTTATTTCTAATTTAATTATGTTAAAATCTCTTTGATTTTCCTTTTATTACTCGAGATTCCTTTTATTATCTAGATAAACCTAATTATGTTTTATAAATCTTAGGCCCGTATTCTGAAACAGTGCTTAGGTCTGAGTCGAGCCTCAAGCACAGATTTTTGACACTTTTCAATGGAGAACTGTCATAAAATCTATGCTTGAGGCTCGACTCAGACTCAAGCGCTGTTTCGGAATACGGGCCTTAGTTTGGTTTAATCTCTCAGTAAACTTTACCCACAAGAATAACGTGGCCTACACTTGCGGGACTAAGTTGCGTGTTTAGTCCTCATCACAATGTTAATTTTTACTTTTGATAATAAACTTGTCAAAAACTGTTCTCTTGTGTTGCCATTCTATAGATGTGACTTACCATCGGCTCATCGGTGTTCTTTTGGAACTGCACGAGCCGAACCCTGGTCACGTTCTCGAACTCCGGTTCGGTATCTTCTTCGTCTTCCGGCGGAGGAGCGGTGGTGCGTCCATTGACGGGCGGTGGAGACGCCCTGAGGGATTCCTCGCCATAAACCTCGCGGGCGACCACGTCATGGGCTTGGAGTAGAGCCTGCAACAATACAAAACAACATATTATTTAGAATTAGTAGCGAGAGATATCGTTTAAGATTACCTATACAAGACACAAAATATAACACAATCAAGTACCTACTCAAAATACAAGAACATAAAGACAAAATGTACAAAATCACACACACACGAAACAGCTGAGCTACTGAGAGACGCGATACGATTTATTATATTTCACTTGAAATAAAAAGAAAGCCCGCGACCACCACTCATTTAGTTTAATTTATTTTTTACCTTTTTCTGATTGGTCAGTCTTATACCTCTTACCAATATCATACACACTGATTAAATTATGCATCTGACAAATTTAATCGCAGTCCATGAACCGAATAAACATTAACTCAATTAGCTGAAGATAATTGAAAAATCGTCGAATTTCGAACCCATTTTCACGTCTCAGTGAATTATCCGTGAGAATTTGTGTATAACCACTGCCAACGGCAGCGTAAGCTTTTGAATGTGTTGGGTAAAAACGAGGCCGTATCTAGGATTTATCTAGAGTACCCGACACAAAAAACAGCTAGAGTTTGGGATGATTTTGGGGTGCTTGCTCATGACATCGAGAGCGCAGCGAATGGCCGTGTAGAATTTTTATTGAAAGAAAAAAAGAAGTAAATACGTATATTTGAAAATAAAAAACGGCTATTAAAATATTTCTATTGATTTTCCTGCAAGCTCGTCGTACCGAAAACCAAATGTAAGCAAAACGAAGACGTACATTGCTGTGACCACAACTGACCTAGCTCGTATCTTCTAAGGCCTGAATATTCATCCCCCCCCTCCCTTCCTTGCCTGGTTCCGTAACTGCGTGTGCATAAGCCTCCCAACGCGCCGCTGACCGCAACAGATCTCTGGCCATTTCCATAGGGATTATCGGGACGCCATGCTCCGAACCAATTGAATGATATCGCAGGCACTTTGAGATTTACAGAACAATATTGATGATGGAGCAATGGTGACTCTATGACTCGTGAATTATAATATAATATATTAGAACAAAATATCATAATAATATGTAAGAACAGGTGCCAGCTTTTAGCTACTCTTATGTTCAAAGTATGGTCATAAAAACAAAGACAGTCGTGGCAGAGCACACAATTGCACTTTATAACTTTCTCTCCCACGTTCTACCATTAAACCGTACAGTGTGAACATAGCTTTACGCTGCTAATTGAAGAACGAAGTGTCATTAACATTATACTTGGTAATGTTTGCCGCAAGCCCTTTTAACTAATACTTACTCACAGATTCAGTAAAGACGTCGTCGGTAGGAACGTAATGTTCATAGACTGCGTTAGTTTCCGAATAAACGGAGGCCATGTTTTAACGCTCGTTACTTTTTGACAGCTTTCACAGCTCAGTTGGTAGTAGATCTACCTTTTGTGCAGGTTTTATCCCCACCGCGAACAAATAAATGTTTGTGTGCTGAACATAGATGATTGTTCTCTGTCTGAGTGTTATATAGAAGTATGTAATTTAAAAAAAAAATTGTATATCAGCTATCTGGTTCCCATAGCTTTGCTTAGTTTGGAACTAAGCAAAGCTATGGGATATGGGAAGCCAAAATGTTTATTTATTTTGAGTAGGAACAAATTTTACGCGTCTTAAATGTTCGCACAAGTAATCATGGAAAATAGACCTACTTCATATCAGTAAAACTTATGGACCGCCCCTGCAGAAAGTCGAAATCTTAGATCCATAATAAAATTCTAGTAAGAACGTAATCCGGCGATTACTGACTTACAGCGTCCTTCACAAATAATGTTGTCAATTTATCGGGCGTAGAAGGGAAGAGAAAACGTTCATGTTGTAATGACGTACATATAAACGACCGTTATGGTGACGGTCGTTATGTTGGGAAACCGTTGCTAAAATAACTAAATATGTGAAAATTTACATGAATATTGATGTGCACGTGTGGAATATCAAATTAATTGACTTAAAGCCTCTGCATTTAAGTGTCGCTTATATAAATCGATATGACAAAGGTGTTTTATAAAACATTTGTGGCTGATTTCCAAATGTTCGATGTAACATAATGTTTAGAAGTAAATGGTAGCATTACTACTGTCATACTAGCTCCTCATTATTGTCATCATTAGAACTGATTTAGAATGTTCAATTATTGTAGAATGTGTAACTGTAAAATTTTATTCAATTTTAAATGGTCGGTTTCTAATTCCAATGGCTGTTTGATTTTGTACGAAACTGGTTTTAATATTCGTTCGGTTCTGTTAGCAATAGGAATAAAAGTTTAATTTGTTCCACTGAATTTGTTTTTAATTATTGTCATCACAATTACAATACTAAAAGAGCTTAAGAAGTGACTGAAACACAACGCACATCTTATACGTCGTGGCGACTAGAAATTTGGAGGGTGTGTTCTCTATGAAAATTATGAGTACACTAAGAAAGGGCAGCAAGGGTTGAAGTTTGTTTGGAAAAAACGGAATGCGAACGAAGTCGTGCGGGAATCTACTAAGAAAGAAAGTAAGAAAAAATATTTATTTTTAAGCGACCAAAACTCACACTTACAATAATTTGACTCTCATCTTGAAGAGACCCAGATTTGATGTCAACGAAAATCAGACTACAGTAATGTGTCTCAAACAATCCTTGGCTACTCAGCTTAATATATTCAGATACGAACTATACAAGAATCAACAAAAGTGAATAATAAATATATACGAACAGAAAGCCTAAGAGGTTTAGGTCATAAACTAGATTCTAAGAAATCCCAGAGCTTTGCATATCTCCTATTCACGGGTCCATTTCTATGTTTGTTTATGTCCTTTATAGATTAAGTTAAAAGGTCGGGAAAGAGGGGTATCTGCTATTTGATCTGTTTAGGTCGGAAAAGATTTTCAAGATTTCAAATACATAATAGAAAATATAGCTTTACAACATGCGCCTGAAGAAGTCCAATACTCGACACATAAAATAATAAAAAATTCTATAAACTAACCTTAATTTCTAGGAACAATACACAAGGTACTTAGGTAATAAGAATAGTGTACAACATTATTAAGGTAGGTAAGTTTGAATTGAACAAACTTAGCTTTTTTGAATAAAAGCTATGGTGACATATAAGTGAACCTGTTTTGCGAGAGATTGGTGCTTGAAATAAATTTTCATGAAACCTGTGCTACAGGAAACAACTCCGTTGACTACTTATTTAGGATACTTATCCAAAAGGTATCTGAAGCTTATACTTTAGTAAGCACCTACTTAAGTACTTCAATTACTTCGACATACCTCGCTATTTCTAGGAAGAACATTTTTAAGCCTTTCTAAAGCCTCATCATGAATAAGCTAGTGCTGGTTATATACGTAGCTTCAACGAAACAGGAAAAAGCGTGCAGAAACAATGAAGTATTCATATTTGAATGCAAAAACCCGTATTCAAAACGCAATAGAACATCGACAGCCATATTGGAACCCCACCAATTGAAAGCCTCGACCTCGCCACAGACTAAGCCGAAAATTTTACACCCACGATATCAATATTGCTGAGCCCTGAAGAGATAATACGCACAACCGACATGGATCTAAATAATACTACTCCAGTGCCATAGACTTGTTCGACAACAGCTGGTGAAATACAAACTAACTAAAGTTTATTTGTGGTAGAACTTTATGTTAACCATACACCGAATGTGTCACTGAAATGAAAATATGAGGTATAAATCTTTTCATTGCAGTGAACTCCCAACTTCTTGTTCAATAGTTCAGTCTACTTCACTTGCTCAGCAGCAACAAAATCTTTTTGTCTTTTTATTTCACTATTTCATCAAGAGATATTGAACACGTAACCGAACCAGTGGGTGAGTGTAACAGACAATCACTTCAGTACCTACAACAGAGCGTGACAGCATAATCTATCTTAGGAGTTACTGAACTAACTAGAGAGTGAAGGACGGTTCACAACTGAAGTAGGTAGTCCATTTGAAGGATTCATTCGTGATCTGCACATAGAGTCTATGTGCAGGGCTCGTCCGGGGAAGTACTAACACTATACCTCTTTTTGCCGTGAAGCAGCATTGCTGTGTTTCAGTTTGAAGGGTGTGGATGCCTGTGAAATTACTGGTATGTGAGGCTTTAGTTGACTTATAATAACTTATCGTAATAAATATATATATAACGTCATCTTGAGTCCACAATTTTGAACCAAGCCATCTTCTAAAATCACAATGATACAAATCTATGGCTGTAAACTTGACCTAGCTTTTCTCAAAATCTGTGTCAACTCGCAAATATTAATGTTTTGCGCGACTGAACCCAACTGAAACCAATATGAAACATTTCCAATACAAATGACGATACGATAGCCTCTTAAATTGTGCTTCAGATCGACGATGGTAAAAAATACCAAAGATTTTGTATCAAAATCTCGAGTTCGCACTCTCGATGTTTTTAGCCGTTCTTGAAGATGCTTTCAGAAAAATTTAAGAGTCGTTATGTTGGACTCAAGCTATGTACGCACAAGAAGTCTGATATATAATTGGTAAAAAGAAATTTATAGACAAGTGCTTTTTCATTACTCATAAGTACACGGAAAGTGGATCTGAAGTTGCCGGAGGTTTTTCAGCCCTAGTCTCGTTTTCAACTGACAGCTGTCAAATTATAAAAAAAAACTAGTTCCATTTTCACATTTTTATTGAACCATGTTCCAACTTGGTTGCAGGGATACCTACCACCAAGTAGGATGTTGTTCTGCAATAGCTCACTTACTGCCCTTGTGTAACAACGTACCAATAACTCTTTTTAATTATGACATCAACCATGGTTTTTTTCGGTGATTTGCTTTGTATATTATTAAGTTATTTATGTAAGTTAGATTTTATAAATTAAGAATTTTGTTACCTAGGTTTATCTAATTTAATTAGCCGTAATGCCCCCCGTTATTACCCCCATAGACCTACAAAACACATGAAGGAAGCAATGAATAAATGAATATGAAACTTTTTCATTTGAATATTTTTTTTCTATTTGTAAATTTTGATAGCTTAGAGCGTATTGCAGAAAACGTGTACTGTTATTACGACCGCTATAAAACTGAAGCCGCTTTTCAAAAGCCACTTGATTAAACTTAGTTAATTGACACATACCATGTGCTGCGGTTGTATGTACAAGTTCATATACTTATGTACTTATATACATGTAACGTAACGTACGTCAGCCATTTCCCATTTCAGATTATCCGGCGTACTTTCGAGTACCAACTGCTTTAGTCAATTGATTTCTGGTTCCCTGAACTGGCTAGTTACTAATAAATTGGATTAGTAACGAACTGGCCATTGGTAACTCTGCCTTCTGAGTCGTAGGTCGTAGGTTCGATCCCTACCGAGAATAAATATTTTTGTATTTATATTTATTGTATTCTAAGTATCAAATACAAAAAAAAAGTATAGGTGTAAGTATTATATCAGCTATCTGGTTTCCTAAGCTCTGCTTAGTTTGGGGCTAGATAGTGTTGTGTGGATTGTCTATAATACTTATTTTATTGTATTTATTGGAATATTTCAAGTGTTTCATGATATCCAACCAACCATAAGTACCAATTCAAAGTTCTTGTTTTAATAAAAGCCACTGAATTTATTTTTACTTAATTATAACTAGCAGCAAAAACTAATTTGAAAAAAAAACGCATTCCTATTTCAGTTGACGTAATAAATTCAAATAGGTTCCGTGCGGTGAAATGAGCAAAGTTTGCCTTACCACATTTCTTTGACTTTTTAATGGATTTGCTTTATGTTTGTGGTAGCTTTTTAAAGAAAGCAATTTGTTTATTATGTAAGTGAAAAGCAAGGCTTGTGTACATCGGTTCACCATTGCAAGATAAATCTTTTGAATTGACCGATTGACTACATGAACTCTTCCATAATATACTCACATACCATAGAATGCTCCTACCATAGATTGCTCCTACAAGCATAAATTAAAATTAAAATTATTTTTATTTATTATGACTTAGTATCAGGGAGATTGCGAAACGTACCTAATTCTATAAATTGCATAAAAAGCAGCTGCACTACGGTAGAAGTGAAACTTGAACAACTTTGTATGAGTAATAGTGTATATCTGACTGCCTGCGGGCGAACATCGGATAAGCGCCGACTTTTGGCGAAGTTTGACGATCTTTGCCGAAGAAGTGTCGGTTGTCAGTGGCGCGGTGAAAATGACGCGAGTTCATTGGTTTTTTTCCCACCCCAAAAAATTCTCAAACCCACCTAAAGAAAGTTTCCACTTCAAAAATTACAACAAAATAGGCCTGTGTCAAATTGACCATATAGAGACCCCCAAGGCGTTGCAACAGACCAAGAAGGAAAAGGCGGGAAATTGCGGGCTCGAATATCAAGAAGCTTTAGTACTGACGGATAATTTGGGTACGAGTAGGTACTTACAAACTTAGACCATTATAAAGATGAAACAATACTAGATATAAAACTTATTTGAGTCATCAAAAAGTATAACAATAAACGCGCTATAAACAACAAATAAAATAAGAACAGTCAAACAAACTCGAAACGTCCGGCGTTGTATCCGTTATGTTGAAGATAGGTAGGTATGGAAGGTAATAAATAGCACAAACTCTGTAAAATAATAAAAGGCAGACTGCTCATTGATCGTTCTGTTACGGAAAATCCTCAAGAATTTATCTAAAACAAGACACGTTTGTATGTTTGTTACTTCTCCTAGAACAATACTGCCTAAATGTTATTGCCTCCTTAGGCCGGCATCATATGGCGGGTTTTGACATAAGGGGCATCGATTCCATACGCACAACGGTGCTGTCTCACGGAAACCGAGCGTGAGATGGTACAAAAAACTATATTTTTGGTACTTTCGGCCAAATTTCACTACTTTTCTTTCCTGATGGATTCAGAATCAGCATTATTGATACAATACAGTTATAATATTACTGATAATTTTGTGTCGAGTGCACGAAAAGAGCCTCTCTGAGGTGCACTTAAAATCCTCTCTACACAATGGTTCGAAAGAACCAGTGACACGTTAAGAAGAAGAAAAAAAGAAGCATTACTTTGTAGTTCTGCTGCCATAGATCTCCCTTTGTTATCAAGTCATTATGGACACAACAATTATCACGCTAGACTTATAAAGAGCATTCTGTCATTCATCTGTCATAATAAAACTTTCTTTTTGTTTCTCCTAGCGTTAGCGGTTGTAAGAAGACAGCTTAGCTAAGCCCTTTGTGAATAAATTCCACAACTAAAATTGCAGAAAGTAGAGTCACTGAGCTAGTGACACCAGTCATAATAATAAATCCTTTTAAAGCAATGCAGTCAGAGTCATGACGGCCGACGACAGCGTAATACCTTGCAAGCGAACTGTTTCATGTTTATGTATGTCAGTTCATTTATAGGAGATTAAGGAAGTCTATTGTTTGAGAATGTTTATGATGAGAATTGCAAAGTTATTGCGTTGTTTTGTAGTCTGTACATGTTAACTTTTTGACAGCTCGTCTGTAGCTTTTGAATTTCGAAGCATCAAACAAATGAGCGTCGGCGTAAATTCATTTATTGTTTTAGCTAGGTATACTTTACTAAGGTATCGCAATTATTTAGCGATACCTATAGTTAATCAATGAGCTCGTAAGTACCTTTAAGATCATGAAGTCTACGATACACTGGTAGGAAAACACTGGTAGAGAAAAAGTATTGACTCGCAGGTCACGCATGTCAGGAACGTACCCTACGATGCACTGTTCGACATCCATCAACTTGAGGCATATAGGTGTTCAGCCACACGTGCTAGTAATTTCACCGGCACCCACGCATTCAAATCGAAAGAACAATGCTGCTTCACGGCAGAAATAGGCATGGTTGTAGTACTTCCCCGGGCGAGTCCTTCACAAAGAGCTCTATTACTAGGTTTTTTTAAATGAAATATAGCTTAGTTTTGACTTTCAAACCTATTAGGTCCGTTATGCCCGGGGTACACAAGGCTAGTAAGCATAATAGCACGAAGCTAGCAAGCTAGCAGTTCTAGCATCGTGTAAACAGAACAAGCTTAATTTTTCATATAGCATTTCTGTTTACACGAATCTAGAACTGCTAGCTTGCTATTATTTTCACTACCTTGCTATCCAGGCTTGAAAAACTAGCCTCGTGTATCCCGGGCATTAGGAAAAGTATACCTAAGTATTGTTTGGTCTAGTCTGTCCGTTACGTCACAAAGGGGTGTAGGCAAATTCAAATGCCATTGTTGTGGTGTGTACCTACTTGATGCTAAAATTCTGGGTTTTTTGCAAGAGAAATGTCTGCAAAGTTTCCCTTCTAGACAATTTATGAAGCTTTTTACATGCGGCTTTTGTTTCTGAGTTCTTTTTACTGGTTTGGCGTTTATAAAACTTTCACACGCAAATATTTTTTCTTCAAGGTTCATTTCTCGAATACTAAAAGGGTGGGGAATCTGTGAATAACTAAAATCTAGCTTTTTGAAATTATGACCCAGAACCATTCGTCAATTTTTTTTTATTATCAATCTTAATTGAATAACGGGCATTGGTTTTATTCCTCTTAATAAAAATCGGATGTTTTTCAAAGAAGAGTGACAAAAAATGTTTAAACTTAATCGCGCAAAATCTTTCCTCCCATTATCACTTACTATTTTTACTACCATTTGACTAAAATGACACATTATTAAAAATCTTGACTCTAATTTGTCAGCACAGACAAGTAATTCTAAGTCCCGTACTCAGAAACAGTACTTGAGTCTGAGTCAAACTTCAAGCACTCTCAAGGATAGATTTTGTGACAGTTCTTCATTGAAAAATTTCAAAAACCCATGCTTGAGGCTCGAATCAGACTCAAGCACTGTTTCTAAATACGGGCTTAATTAACTAAATAAGCACATAAGTCTAAGTAACTTATAAACGAAAAGTCCTCGCCATTTTCCCGGCTTTTATAATTTGGCAGCGCACATCCTTATTCACGAATAATAAATGAAGTTGTTTTCATACGGAGTGGCACCAGAGATATCTATAAACATTCAGGTTTATTCGATCAGTAAACAGCTTGCCTATAAATCCTGGCTGCTCGGTTTGGTTCGAGCAACAGCTTATTGGAGGGCATCCAGGTACCTTAGCTATAGAAACATTTTTACGACTTTGATATTCCTCTAGGCCCTGGGAGGATACCAGTGTTGCATTGAGTGGGGTGACCTACACGGTGCACAAGATACTGAGCCGGGACCTAATTGACCTTTAGTTGTTATATTAATACTATCTTCTGCTTCATAACGTGTCATTGATTCTCTGGAACCAGTGTGATGAAAGGATTTCAAGTGCGCCTCAGAGAGGCTCTTTTCGTGCACTCCACACCTGTTTTCGAACTTTTTAGATTATACGACATGCTGTTTTCCGCACGATGTTTTCCTTCGCCGTTTGAGATAATACTATTATTTTTATGAATACCATTGTATGGCACCTGCCTACCTGTCTCCCGTCTTATTTTATGTGAATTTTTATTTCTAAGGTAGGTATTTTTATGTTATAGACCTTCATGTTAATCCTTTAGGGGATAACTTGAAGATAGGAATATTTAGCGCCGTGTTGTGAAGTTAAAGCTATGGATCCTGATTTTCCCATAAAATTTTCCTCAAAAACTCGTCACCCACTGCATAGATCAGACGATAAGGTCTATTAATTTTGGATCCTTTTAAAGCGACGGTAAGCACCAACAACATGTTTTAAACATTCATAAAATCAACCTTGCTTCAAGGAGTAGGCAGAGGCCACAGATTTTCTCTAGCTACGATACAAAACAACACGTGTCTCTGCAATTTTACTTGGGCATCATTTTCGAGGTGGATATGAGAATAACAGTAGTTTCAGATGATGTAGTGTTCCAGCTGATCCGTTCAGCTGTGGCATAGTAGCCACATTCGGCCTACGTGAGCAATCCCATCCAAAACCGTAGTTACAAAGCAATTTCAGATGAAGCGACAATTGCAGGATTAACCTACGTTTAAACTAAAGATTCTATGAGTTATTAGCACTTATAAAACAAAATAACAAAAGCTTATTTCATACCACGTATTTATGCTGTAGGAAAACAGAAAAATAACACGAAATTTTCGCTGAATTTCCATGAATTTTCTTAGAAGTCGCTTGCTAGAAAGTGCAAACTATTTATAACATTTGTTTTCTTTCAAAACTAAAATAGAGAGCCATGCAAAATTTATGAAATATGGTGGCCAAGAATAAACTTAGGTACGCGTTGGTAGACTGAGAAAAGTTTAGTCTTTAGATAACTATTAACAGCATGAGTTATGACAATGACAAGTTGCCCAGAAGGAACGCTCTCAGGGATGAGACCGCCCAATTCACAATGACTTATCCATACTAACCAAGACCTTAATCTATTATATGAAGTAAATAATGTGTAATAAAAGTGTTTTCTTCTATGTTATTGATGAAAGCGTAATTTTATCAGAGCAACGAAAATATTTAAGAGCACCTTTCATCATTCATCAAGGGAGAGTGCCTCTTACAAGTAATATAACGCAATATTTTATATCGTATTGTATCGAATCGTACCTACTTTGTCGATTTTTAGCAACATATTATTATCTATCTTAGGGTTATTTTTACCATCTACAAAAAAAATATTATAGCCGTCAAATAAAATTCTATCTCTTATTAAGGCTTATCAAAAACAAGGACTGACATTTATACCGAAGATGAAAAAATCTACCCTTAGAAAAAGACACAATAAACACATCAATTTGTAGTAGTCACAAAGCGCTCACATTACTAATAGATTATGAAAATCCTTAAAAATCAATATTAATATTGTGGATCATTTAGCCCCAAACTAAGCAGAGCTACGACAGGAACCAGATAGCTTAAAGTGTCGCTACCAGAGCCACTCATCATGGGATTTAGACAAAGATAGAAAATGTAAGTAGGTACCTAATTGTTAAGCATTTACGGGAGGTAAAACTTTGCGTGATTCTGGATAGCCAGCAAAGCAGGTAAGCTGTAAGGCTTTGCCGCTGCAAGAGGGGAGCGACCGGCTTCGGTGTAGCAGAACATAAATACGATATCGTTGTACACAAGGATACGCATCAGACTATACACTGCTAGCCTATAAATCCTTGCAGTAAGCGTAATTTTTCTTTGTTTTTAGAACTTGTACAAATTACTTTACAAATTAGGAATTGTACGAACTGCCTAGGAACGCGTAGTAGTCATATTATGTCAGTGACGTACGGATATGTACAAAAGGTTATAAAGATCTGTCAAAAAAAACTATTGAGTATGCGACATAAATAATCAAAAGCGAAGCTTCTAGAAAATGACTTATCTATATAAGTCATTTTCTAGAAGTACTTTGCAGTCTCCGATGATCCTCTTGATGACACAAGGCACGTCCACCAAGAACGTGCCCTCTGTGGCATTGCACTGTGCTTATCACTCTAAAACGGATGTTGTTTTGTTCCTCATTTAAACTCTCTGGTAGTATCTTTCCTAGAAGAACTCTTTTAGAAAGAGCTCTTCGCTCGCCGCTTGCCGCTCCGCTTGTGAACACACCCTGCTCCCAATCCTAAGCTCTAAGCTTTAGTATGCGTGAACCTCGTTGAAGTGTTACCATAAATTGTGGATACACTCAAGATAAGTAGCAGCTACCCGCGAAGCGGAGACATCGGCCGTTTGTTACTTTTAAATATGCTTTAAAAAGCTGAAAAAAAGAGGTTGTCAACTTCATGTAACGTTATATTATTTAATCGCTCATGTTTCTACCGTCAAACAATTTCTCGGTAGCGTTTTTCACCTTTGAAAATAATATCGCAAGCAAACCAACTCAGTTTCGGAGAATATAAAATTTCAAAATCCAAACCAGGGTTTCGATCTAAAATTTGTTTTGTCTAGCTCTTGTTTGTCCTTAAAAAATATAGGTAAGTAGGTACATATATGTATTTTATAAGGTTTTGTATTTTTTTCTGTTTTCCTACATTATTAGTTTTAGTGATTTTTACAAATGTTTTTTTTTAGATTTTGTTGTGATTATAAACAAGTGAACAAGTTACTGATCGACGCGTGCGTGACCCAAAAGCTGGTACCAACCAGCTTTTGGGTCACGCACGCGTCGACCACCAGGGTACGAGGCGCAGCATTGCTATTCAGCGTGGCAAGACGCTACCGTTTGGCACAGATCTTGATCAGTTGAGTTATCTCTAGATCATTTGTAACGGTCTGCAGATAGCTCAACTGTTTCTTGTGTATTTTGTACATTCTGTAAATATTTGTTTAATTGTAAGTTTCTTTGCGTAAATAAATGTTTTAACAAATAAAAGTCAAGTAGAGCTTTAAATAGAGAGCCGTGTGTAATGTGTTTGAGTTCAACGCGTGCATTATTTACCTCTTTTCCGAGAAATCCTCATTCCATTGGATATTGCGAGAGAGATATATGCAGAAATGAATGTTTCCGGCTAAAAACTTGCGAACATCTGTATATTCTGTATATACGTGTAGTATAGGATCCCTAGAAGAAGGACCTTCACCGAGCTGGTTATTTAATGAAACGTATTTTATATTTAATTAAACATGCCAATAAATATATTCTATATGGGTTGCCTATCAAATTTCAGTCCAGGATATGATGAATTAATAATTAAAAAAAATTAATGTTTTTTTAACTTTCCACCGGTTTGTTTATTAGACAAATTCTATACCAATCGAAAGTATAGACCCCATAGAATATGCAAACGTTAGGTTGCCTATTTTTTTCCGGTCACAACTCTCGGGTAGCCAGGTATAAACAGGAAAATCGATACTAGCATTTTGCACCGGTATGTTTATTGAATAAAAATACTGGGGTCTATACTTTCGATTGGTATAGAATTTGTTTAATAAACAAACCAGTGGAAAGTTTAAATTTTTTTTTTTTTAATTATTAATTAATCATAATTATCCTGGACTGAAATTTGATAGGCAACCCATATAGAATATATTTATTGGCATGTTTAATTATATATAAAATACGTTTCATTAAATAACCAGCTCGGTGAAGGTCCTTCTTCTAGGGATCTTAGACTAGTGTGTTTGTTCTATAAGCCAGCGATATTTGACAGCGTTTCACTGATCACCACCGCAAAACACAAAAAAATGCTTTTATAATTATGTTTTCTTCATATGACTCACTGAGAAGCCAGAAATATCAACGGACAATGTTATTACCTTGTATAAGTAGCAATTTTCTTTTAAAATCAACAAATATAACATGATAAGATCAACATTCTAGCATTATATTAGACGTATGCTACAACTTCTTTTCATTTTCAATTTCATTTTAATTCTATGTGGTCTCCTTCGTCCATCTCTCGTCGTCCTTTCTTGCCAAGTGCCTTGCTCACCTCCAGCTCAGTTTCGCAATAAGCGTACCCACACAACATAGATGTTTGCTCTCTGTCTGGGTGTTATATTGTATTCTTAGTATTGTATTTACAAAAAACATGTGAGCACTATATTATCATCTATCTGGTTCCCGTATAGTAAAACCTCTAGATACCTGCTTAATTTGGGGCGAGATAATGTTGTATGAATTATCCACAATATTTATTAAAGTGTTTCAATAAATTGGCTGACGTTATATCAAATAATCGTTGAGAGGTTAATATTGAAAAATGCGTATAGAATAAAAGATCTCCATTACCTTTATATTGTCCATAAATTACCTTAAGAATGGGCATTTTTTCGGCGACCCTTTATTGGAAAAGGTCTTCACATTTATCAAAAGTTACAGGTCGCTGATTAAAAAAGGCTCGAACAATGAATAACAAACACTTGAGTGAGGCAATGTGTGATATTTTTACTGTTTTTCAAAGCTCTTTACTCACAGTCCCATAAAACAAATGGGAACTAAAGATGACTGTCGCCAATGCAAGGTTTTCATAATAATATGGAAGAAACTGGTATTTATCGAGATTACTTTTATTATTTTCCGACGTTTCGACCGTGTTACAACAGCCGTTGTCGCGGGCAGACTGGAGTTCATTGGAGTTACTGTCGAGAAGCGGAGGCAGTCGCAGTTGCAACTACCCTCACTTGGTCTTCAGAATTACAAATTTTATTTTACGGGTTTCAGTCTGTCAGTCTGATATTTATGGTCTTCTAGTTTGGACTCATTTAGTATAATCGTGAGTTTTGCCTTTCTTCACAATTTTGTTTTTGTGTGGATCCTACTTACCTTAATCTTATTGATAAGAAAAATCAAGATAGCAAAACGAATTACCCCCGGAGAATAGCCTAAGGCTGCGCTATTCGGTAGATTTATGATTGTGTTTGCGTGTGAAGGGCTTGTGCCTCGTTTATTACAACAATGGAAACAATTTCCTTACCTCCCAGACCTCCCATAATGATGGAGCCGATGTGGACATATCACAATTCTTGTCTATGTTTTTAGTTTTGGTCGGCCTGGCGCCTATTCGCCTAGTTTTAGGACGATGAAACCATAAAACGCTCGTACATAATTAGAGACCTTTTGTAAGAAGAACATAACTTTTATAAGACTTTTTTTTAATAAGAAAATGTGATAGGATCAAAATATTTTTTTTTAACAAAGATGCTTGCGATTTTCAATAAATAAGTTAGATTTACAAAACGTTAAAGCCCGTCACACACGTAGCTATAATACATATTAATATAAATTATAGCAAGGCATTTTACGATGTATTTTCAATACAAATGTTCAAGTGACCGCACACGTAGGTCACTTGAACATTTGTAGCTATAATATATATTTCTATGATGTCACCAACGTAACCTAGTCCGTTATTTATATTATTGCATATTAATATAAATTCTTCATAGAAATAGATATCATAGCTACGTGTGTAACGAGCGTATAGTGATAAGGTCAGCGATCTGCCCGATGAGATGTTTCAAAGTGATTCTTGAACTTTATTGAATGAATATTCTTTGGCTGTGGTTTGAGATGTGCAGCTTGATTAATTGGGATCAAGTTTATCGGTAGCACTAAGCAAACTAAGTTTCTGTATAGACTGACGAATCGCCTTTACCGAAACTATTTGATTGGCAGAGTTATGATTTGACTTTAGAACCAAGGAGGTCCAAGACCGGCAAGTGGCTTCTGAGCGAGGAGGTTTATGCCCAGTGGCTTAATACGAGCTGTCTATGACGAGGATTCTTCTCATATTGTACTTATCTCAAATAATGCGAAAACATTAAAACTAAAGTACTACTTGAACATATAATTTTGTCAAATACAATCGGGACAAATAACGAACAACACGATTTTTTTTTGCGGTAAAGTGTTCATTTGTTTTTTTAATAAACATCCTTTAATTTTGCAAGCCAGTTCGAAATGTAAATAAAACCTTTGATATGTTCCCTCATTGGTTACTTCAAAGTGAGATATCGTTCCATTTTTAAATTACATGACAGATATGAGTTTACTTTGTAATTTATCTGGCTGGAAAACACGACAGTAATGAGTTTTCATACAACTTTGGCCAGCCGCTGTTCGCATGTATTTAGCCAGTACAATACAATACAATAACAATTTCGATTTATCTCGACGAAGGTTGTCAAAACATGCTCAAATTTCCGAGGAAGTTTGAGAAAAAAATATATTTACGTTACAAAAAGGTTAAAGCCATGGCTTGCTAAAAACATAAAAAGGATTGCTTTTAAACATCCACAGTAAACAAGTTTGTCATTATCTTTCAAAAATCATATGCATATTAGAACTTTTACCAGTAAAAATGTCCTGCTGAAAGTTTCTGCATGAATAGATTATGGTAATGAGAATTATAGAAGTTGTGAATATGTTGGGGTTGCTTTGTCCTACCTTTACTAAATTTATAGTCAACTATAAATAAAGTCCCTTTCGTTTGGTTCAAAGGGATGCGTGCGGCTTCGTAAACTTTGTTTTTTCCCTTATATTTGTGTTCCTTTGTCGCGCAAACACGTTAATATATGAATTAATGCTGTTTGTATCTGTTTTAATTTACACAATCTCGTGTTGCCACAGCTCAAAGAGAACTGTCTGTGTGGTTTAACCCTTTTAGCATCATAACTTTAAATGTAGGTGTGTAACCTACAATAGTTACATTCAAAAACCGTTTGTTCCCAGTAGTTCGGTTGAACAGTTCTGTTGATCGAACTACTAGGTTCTTTTCCATAGAGGATGGTTACCAAGAGTAGTTTTAAATAACCATCTGCTTCACCATTCTTTAATTCTTTAATGTACACAGAAATATTTACAAAAAAGTAATAACAAAGGACATGTACATAGGCGAGCTTAACCCTAAAAGAGTTTTCTTCCAGCAAACCTTAGGTGCTAAGAGAAAGCTAATATTGTGTTCAATTCAACTTTTTTAAAAAGGAACAGTTTTTTTTCTAAGACATACGTTACGTATATAATTTTTTTTATTTTTTTATAAGACAGGTACCACATACCCATACCAAGTCTAAGGGCCCGGCCACATCAAGGTGATACCACAGCGATGTGTTATCGCAGACATCGCGATTACATGATACAAGCAACGCTATCATGCTGCGATAACACCGCGATAGCATGATAGCGTTGTGTTATCGCTTTGATGAGGCCGGGCCAAAAAGAACTGACTAAAACAGTCCCCATTTTTTTTAATATGATCCTTGATTAATGTTGCCATTTTATTTCGGAGAGGCTTTTAGGCAAAAGAAAAATATAAATGACTAAGCTAAGTAGCCAATTACAAACACAAAATCCTGAAAACCTGCGTTTATGTCTTTTAATAAGTGGTAGCAAGGAACATTACGAAACACCCAACACTCTAAAAAGGACGACAAGCTGAAATTTATTCCAGTAATACCTCTACCCTTGAGGCTGTTAGGGTAATGCCTTCACTTCACGGCATCTTCGAGCACACCTTTGGGAGAGAAAAGGTATGCAATTATAAAAGTTTTTTATAAGATCTCATTGTAACTTACAAACAAACGTGAAATGAAAAAGAAATGTTTATTTTCAAAAAGTATTTTGATTAGAAAAATAACAACAAAAATCTCATAAACGCAAAAGATACTTCTGTTTGTATTAAGGCTATATAAAATAAGGTAATATACGCGATAAATACCCGTGTAAAGTATAAATATGTATTAAGGCTGTCAAAAAGAACGATATAAAGTGTGAAAATTTGAGTTCTAAAAGTTTCTGACTGCATAAACTATGAGAATACTCTCTACAAATATTCGTGCGATTATTATAGAAGACAGTTGCGACGCGAGCCATTATAAGTGTAAAGCACCAAGTACTTCCATCGCACTTTGGTTTCTTGTTGTGAGCTCGTTTCGCTTAAGAGCGGGTCTAGAATCCCCGCGAACCAAAAGCCTAGGACGCACCTGAGGGACTACGTAAATGTGAGGAGTTTAATATTCTATTCTAAAAGGATAAGAATGAGCTTAATACAAAAATGAATTTGAAAGTATGATATCAGCTTTTTGTCCCATAGTATTAAAGTTTTGGGTCCGCAATATGTGAAAATTTCTACGATTATTTATTATTAATTTATTATTATGTAAAACATGCTCTATTATTATGTTGAGAACAGAAGTTGTTTACTTACCTAAAACCATGGACGAATTATATAAATTCGTCCATGCTAAAACCTAACTCACGTTTCTCACCAAAAGTGGATTCGCACAAAAATACGTACATAAAGAAGGCTACGAAAAACTCCGGAATGAAAGAACCCAGTCTATAACTCATGCAAATTCAGAAGTACCTATATAAACGACTCTGTCAGAACTTGCAGGATAGTTTTATTAGTTTTCTGATATTCTACTTTTGAAGGCCTAAATCTTATGTTTGAGACTATTCTAAAAATCAAGCTGTGTCAAAAATAAATTATTAGGAGTCTAATCGTGTTTTTCTCTGGTTTTGTAACTATATTTTGTATAATTATAAGGCTGCTGAAAATATAATTGATTTCCTTCTCTGTTCTTCCTGCCCTTATCCAGTAGGATAAGGTAAGGTAGAAAAAGACATGTTTGCCACACATGTCTTTTTCTTAAATTTTTCCTTATCATACTCACGAGCCAGTATGACCGAGCTTCGCTCGGGTTTAAAAAAAAATAGTATTATTATTTGCCAATAGATTTCAGGAAGAGTCGTATCTTTATTGGCTTATTTTTAATTAACAACGCCTTCTAGCTTGCAGTTAGTTGCTCACAATCGCCAATAGATGGCAGGAAAAGTCGTATATTGAGTTTATGTTTGATTATTGCAAAACACCAACTTCTCGTCATTTTCTAAAAATGAATCCTAGCTAGATCGATTTATCGCCCCCGAAAACCCCTGTATAGTAAATTTCGTGAAAATTGTTGGTGCTGTTTCCGAGATCCTAAATATATATATATATATATATATATATACAAGATTTTCTCGTTTAAAGGTATAAGATTTCAGTACTCACCTTCGAGTTCTTTTTTTGATATTTTCTTAGCCCTACCTACCTACCTTACCCAATACTCATCTACTGCTAACTGATTAATAAATAATAAATATTATAGATTTCTAATAAATAATATAAAAATATTATAGAGTCCTGCTTTTCTCTCAATACTATTTCCAACACGTGCCCTCAGCCTAACAGCTCATCACAGCTTAGAATTGGCCTACCCATAAGTATGTAGTATGTAATAAGGGTGTGATTGGAGTAATAACCGGACCGAAAGAGTCTGATTAGCCTCATGTCAAGACTTGGAAGCAGGGGTTACTTTTGTGACGTGACATGGTTGCAGAGCATGGAAATGGAATGGTTCCGATAAGGCCGCCAGTTTTTCACTTTCACTTTTCACATAGTATTTTTAACTTCAAAGAAGAAATTTATAGGTTTCTTGAACCATTACTATTTATGTGAAGTGTGAGTTGAAATTTGAAGACTTCGAACTGTACTTATAAGTTTTATTTTGAGGCAAATCCTAGGTTTTTTTGTTTACGTGCCTATAATTGTATACTAGCCGCGATTCCCGGCGTTGTCCGGGTATTCCCGAATGTTAAAAAACATTCAAGAACGCTTAGGAGCATTCTATTCTTATCAAAATTAAGATACTCCCTGACGTGATAGAGAAGGATAGACATAGATTTTTGCTACATTTTGCATCGATGCTGTTCCCATTAGTCGTAACGTGATGTTTAATAGCCTAAAGCTTTCCTTGGTAAATTGGTTAGGTACCCAACACAAAAATATTTGTTCAGTTCAGACCAGTGTGAACGTCGAGGCCATCCAGCTCCTCGACAACACGGACATAGTGAGAAGACTTAAAAGAACGAAACCGTTTGAACTAGTGTAGTATAAAGTAATTAGAAAGTGTTAGTGGACACATTCTTAGTTGTAGATTACTTTAGAAATTTAGGTCAAAGACAAATTACTTATTAGCCGGAATTTTGGCTAGATTGTAATATGCTAGGTTTTTTGGCTAGGTTATGAAACATAGCGTACACTATTTCTAAAAAAAAAAAAAAAAAGTTCAGACCAGCAGTACCCGAGATTAGCGCGTTCAACCAAACTCTTCAGCTTTATAATATTAGCATAGATGAAACTTTGAAATATATGTTTGTGATTGCTTATGAATCTCTAAAACCTAATTACGGAAATTCTATAGTATAGCAACGTTTCAAAGTGACCCTTGTTGTAGTATTAAATAATACCCCTTAAACTTTGATTTATTACTTAATTTTCACCCCAATCTCAATTATACACAGCCTGGCAGATGAGTTAGGCCAAGAGATCTATATCAACCCTTACTTATTTATACAGCAAACATCCCTTAGAATGAGGATAGTAAACTAAGTAAATACCCTGTACTTAGCAACCAAAACATGTTTTCCTACAGCCCCGAACAATCATGGGTTTATAGCTGCCATAGGTCTACTAAACAGCTGGTTCACTGTAAATAATTATATACGCAAGTGTAAGGCCGTTTCTCTTTTAATCTGGAATTCGTTGGTTGTTTAAAATAGAGAAAGTATCACATGCAAATCATGTTTTTTTATTGTTTTCTAGCGGCCTCTCTTGGCACTTCGCACGGGTGAATATTTATTTTTTAAACATACAATTATAGCCTATGTTACTCAGGGTTAATGTAGCTGTCCTATGGTGAAAGAATTTTTGAAATCGGCACAGTAGTTTTTGTATTTATTAATTACAAACATACAAAAATACAAATCTTTTCTCTTTATAATATTAGATCACCAGCCTAATGTTTTATCAAAGGCATAAGATAACTCGAAATATGATAGAAATGAAAGACTCGACAAAAACTCTTGGACTTTTTATTGCCAAATTTCGTTAGTAAAACCTAGGCAAGAATCAAAGCGTCATAAAAACACTAGTACACATGAAAGAGTTACACACGCATGAGATTAATTTAGTTCCTTTATAAAGGAAATTTAATGAAAACTAACAAGTATTTACAAACGTATAAAATACACATGAAGCTGTTAACCACACATATTATCAAGGAACGAGAATCCTTTGATATATCAAAGCTGAAAACCGACGATCCTTTTCGTCAAACGACATTACCACAGTGGGTAATGATTACGATAAATAAATACACTATATAGATAGATAGATAGATAGATAGAAAATGCTTTATTGCACACAACAAATTATAAAAGTACAGGTACATAAAAATACTTAAAACTATTTGCCTCATACAATGGGCGGTCTTATCGCTAAACGAGCGATCTCTACCAGACAACCTTTGGATGGAATGGACTGAAGGTATTTACAAGGGGACTGTGTGCAAAGAAAGAATAAATAAAGAAGTGCCTTAAAATTTTTGATGTGTAGCTAGCTACATACACACAAAAGAAAGTTAATACATAAGGAGTCTGAAAATACTTATATTATCCATAGAATATTATATTACATACTATACAATTTCACATATACCTACCAATAAATACATACCTATTTAAATACATAAACACATATATACTATATATATATATATACATATATACTATATATATTATAACAGAAAGAACCAAGAAAGAAAGTTTAGTTACAACAGGATAGATAGTGTTCCTTGACCATAGATTTGAAAATATTTAGTGATTTAGCTCGCCTGATAGCAACCGGCAAGGCGTTCCATAGTCGGACAGCCTGCACCGTAAAGGAGTCTTTAAAATAAGAGGAGGAGTGTACAGGAGTCATAAGTTGGAGAGTTTCGGAAGAGCGAAGAGATCGGGAGTGGGATTGATAAAGGAATTGGAAACGTTCTTTAAGATATGGAGGGGAAATTGGACTGAATAGGATATTGTACAACAGATTTAAGATGTGAGTATTCCGGCGAAGTCGTATAGGTAACCACTTTAGCTTACTGCGAAACTCGGAGACGTGGTCATATTTACGTAACCCAAATATGAAACGTATTCCGAAGTTTTGCAGGCGCTCAAGTTTACTGAGTTGCTGTTCAGTAAGGTCCAAATAGCAAACATCAGCATAGTCAAGAATCGGAAGTAGTAGTGTTTGTGCAAGCGCAATTTTGGTGGCAATGGGTAGAAAGTTTCGCAGTCTTCTGAGTGAGCCTGCAGATGCGAACATTCTACGGCTAACTTCAGCAAGCTGTGGTCCCCATGACAGTTGCCTGTCGATAAGAACCCCTAATTTTTTTACTGTCTCGCTCTGTTTTATGTGCGTGCCATCAAATGTTACTTGCGGAAGGGTATCCCAGACAATCTTTGACACCATCCGAGAGCCCCCAATAACAATAACCTGCGTCTTTTGTGGATTGACATTGAGACCGTACGCTTGACTCCAATCCAGAATGCGCCCTAGATCACAGTTAATGGCATGAATAGCACTAGGGAGCTGCTCAATAGTGGCCTGCGTGTAAATCTGAAGATCGTCTGCATAGAGGTGGTACGATGAAGTCAGTTGTTGAGAAATAGTATTAATGAAAATTGCAAAAAGGAGAGGTGATAAAACGCCGCCCTGGGGTACACCGGCAGATATATAGCACCATGATGAGTAAGAATCATCAATACGAATACGCTGCCGACGCCCGTACAGGTAACTATGAAACCAATCAATCACTATTGGAGATATGTTAAGAGAGCGTAGGATGCTAAGGAGGATATCAAAGTCATAGTGCTAAGGAGGATATATAGCCCCTAACTCAGCTGACTGGCCTCTAGCTCAGTTGGTACTAGCTCTGCCTTCTGCGCCGTAGGTCGTGGATTCGATCCCCACCGAGAACAAATATTTGTGTGGTGAACATAAATGTTTGTTCTCTGTCTGGGTGTTATATTGTATTCTAAGTATGTATTAAAAAAAAAAAAAAGTATTCAAGTATTCAATATTAGCTATCTGGTTCCCATATTACAAGCTCTGCTTAGTTTGGGGCTGGGTAGTGTTGTGTGAATTGTCCAGAATATTTATTTATTATTGATAAAAAAAAAAAAAAAAAACTACAAGGCAATGCTTGTTATAGACGATGGTTACAAGTTAACATCAGGTGAACCTTTTGCTTGTTCCATCAGCTACGTCTAAAAAAAAACATTTTTTTGTAAATTAGACTAAAATACAATAGACTAAAATACAATATAACACCCAAACAGAGAACAAACACCTGTGTTCATCTGACAAATACACCAGAAAAATGTTGAAAAAAAAAAATCTGTATCAATAAATTAAACTTTTAAAGAGACGGTGAGTCGCAGTTGCTGCGTCGTGTCGCACTCTACTGGTGTCACGGAAGACCAGCGTTAGAGTGGCACTCGCTACTATAGCATATAATTATGCTGAGTGACGATCAATTTTTATGCCATTTTTACTTGTAATCATCTTTGTGTAATACTGTAGGCCTACCACAAGCTCTGTCTGGCTCTGTCTCTGGGTCTAGTTTCGAGTCTGTGTGAGTGCATGGTCACCAGTGTATTATACTGTGTGTGTGACGTTTCGATGTAGAATTTATTTAGTCCACACTCACACAGACTCAAAAGCATAGCCAGAGACAGAGCCAGGCAGAGCTTGTGGTAGGTCTACTGCTCTTGTTGTATGGCATAAAATATATAACTTTTGGTTTGATTTTGATTTGAAATATTATTTTCGGTGGGGAGAAGGGAGAAGGCGAAGGCGAATGAGAATATGTTAATAACCAGCTTCTTTCATAAGTGGGAAACATTGTTTTTTCACTTTTCCGACTATGCAAAGGTTCCACACAATAGGAACACTTAAGGCGCTCTAAGATTGTTCCAGCAAGCTAGTGAGGCTCGTATGCTTCCAAGCCTACCTTTTGAAGCACTTAGGGATAGCCCTCACTGTACTATATTAATTCGCTTTTATCTTTCTATACAAAAGAAGCCTTTTTAGAATAAAATTGATAAGAAAATTTGGGACGGAGCACCGGTGGAATCACGCGCAGTCTTGAAAAGTAAAATTCTTCCAAAAAATAGGTAAGTATACCTTTTAAAAAGATTTATGTTGTAGGCCAATTAAAAAGAAAAAGAGGCGACACTAAGAGCCTGTCCAGATGAGGCGTTTTACGCGCGAGTGCCCTCGCGCGTTTCAATTTATATTGCGTCCAGATGCCGCGTTTTACACGCGCTCCTACGCGCGATGTATTTGGGAGGGACCCAGGGACAGTTATAAACATGGAGCCAGACAAAGCAGTCGTGTTGTGGCTTGCATACCGCAGAAGGAAACGTCGTAAACAAAGAGAAAGTCGATGATTTAATGTGCATCCAATTCTACGTGACAGAATGACACATAGTATGTTTATAACATTATACCCAAAGCTCAGAGAACATAACGAAAAGTTTTTAACTACTTTTGGATGTCAGTAACATCGTTTGATGATTTACTAGAAATTATCAAAATTATCAGGGCGCTTGTACACGCTAAGAAAAAACGCCGGGCCTACCCAAGAATTCGTGTCGTAACAAGAAAATTACTGTGTACACGGCTCGCAGCGGTGCACGAAAAAAATCTTATCTGCGCAAGACAAGAATTTTGTCTTTTCCACACACGAAAACGCAACAACGTTCGCCGCGTTGTGTCTTGCGCAGATAAGATTTTTTTCGTGCACCGCTGCGAGCAGTGTACACAGTTATTTTCTAGTTACGACAAGAATTCTTGGGTAGACCCGGCATTTTTTCTTAGCGTGTACAAGCGCCCTCACTCTCTATTTTCGTTCCAAATACGTCCACTCGCGTCGGACTCGCGCGCACCACTGGACGCAGCAATGGCACCAGAGTATCTCGACTCGCGCGGCGCTCGCGCGTAACACGTGCGAGTCGAGAGTCCAGCGAGTTGCTCGCGTTTTACGCGCGATTGAGGAATCGCACGGCAGCGTCTGGACGGGATGTATAGCGCTCTAGTATCTGGAGAACGCGCGAATGTTTACGCGCGAGTGCCCTCGCGCGTTTCAATTTATATTGCGTCCAGATGCCGCGTTTTACGCGCGCTCCTACCAAATAGTTGCTCGCGTTTTACGCGCGATTGAGGAATCGCGCGTAAAACGCGCGTAAAACGCCCCATCTGGACAGGCTCTAAAAGTACGGCCACATCTGGGCGATAAGCTGCGATATTTGACAATGATTCAATAGGCCTACCATAAACTCTGTCTCTGGCTCTGAGTCTGTGTGAGTGCTGACTAAATGAATTCTACGTCGGTATCACACACATAGTATAACAAACTCGTCAGAACTCACACAGACTTAAAACCAGAGACAGAGCCACACAGAGCTTGTGGTAGGTCTACAGGTACCGCTGTTTTATTCGTGGGTCGTAAGCATGTAACCTTGTTTGACGATTGCATACGGATATGTGTAATCAAAGCCTTGAAATGTAGGCTTTGAGAAGTTTTAAAGTAGAATCGCCCGGACCGTAATTTCAGCAAACAACTGAACTGAAACTTGGATCTAATTGTGTAATGGCGTGCATTTAACTAATAGGGCTTTAAATGGAGATTAATTTTCACGCACTTAGAAGTTCGTTGGATGCGCTTTAAAACAATCTAGATTCTAGATCTTTGGGAAACATGAAGGGAGTAAAGCTCTTCTTCTTCTTATCGAGTCAAGACTCTAACTAAACCCTCCTCGACCAATATGTCGCCACCTCAATAGCTCCACTCGATGCCACAAGTAAAGCTCTAAAGCAACATTAACCCGTTGTTATTTGTGTGACGTTTCGACGTAGGATTTATTTAGTCAACACTCACACAGACTCAAACCCAGAGCCAGAGACAGAGCCAGACAGAGCTTGGGGTAAGCCTACCGGTAGTCCCAGTTAAAACGGAAGCAATTTTTTGTGGCACCTATTTATTTATAAACGTAAACAAAACTACTGTATATATACATAAACAAAAGTTCTTCGCAACAAAAAGTAGTGGCACGTAAGGACTAACTCATACAAAGAATAATGGACAAATAAATTACAAGCGATTACATTTGTGATAAATTTTATTAGCTTGCAAGTAAAAGTCTTCGTATTTTAATCAACATAGGTATTGAATCGGTTGCAATCATCTAAAAGCATTCTACATTTTGTCACGTTCTAGTAAATTTTCTGTTTTCCCCGGCTCCAAAACGAAAATTACAAGGATTTATATATATTTCAGGAGAAAGAATAACAAACATCTCGACATAATTTTCTTAAAAATCCTGTCCCAGGCACTATAGCGTCCCGTAAGTAGGGGCATGAGTGATCACCAGTTGCCCCTGACGCTATATAAATCATCTACAATAGATGCAAAGGCCTGTTTACTTACTTTATTGTTAGTTTTAAGGTGTGCAACAAAGAATTTTCAATTCTATTCTATTCCATTGCATTAAAAAAAATCCATCATACTTATGCGAACTTAAACTAGAGAGCATTTTCTTCCAGTTAATAGTTAACGATTAACTAAACTCGTTTATATGTACGTACACAAAAGAAATGCAACGACATTGACAGGTCTTTAAGCGCGTTTAGAGAAAAATGTACCATCTGAATGCTTTTCTCTAAACGCGTTTAAAGACCTGTCAATGTCGTTGCATTTCTTTTGAAAATGGATACGTGTGTACCCGCTTTATGAATGCGTTTACATATAAACGAGTTTAGTTAAACGCGTTTAGCGGTGAAATCCCCCCTTAGTTATGTATTCAAGAATTTTGTAATTGGCAACAAGTTAAGATCATGTTCCAGGGAATAATATCTAACTAGCTACGAAATATCTTAACGACTCTCATGAATCAGCTTGTTATTATTAATGACTTATTTCCTTCCCAGGCGCTAATCTTCAACATCGCACAAAACGCTTTGCTTCCACTTTTTTAGTGCAAACTAAGAAGTGGAACACTTTACCGTCGTCAATATTTCCGGAGCATTACAACCTTGGAATCTTTAAGTCAAGAGTGAACAAGTGGATAATAGCTAAGCGTGCTCCACCTTAGGCTGCATTTTCTCTTATCATTCGTGTGATGGCAGTCAAAAATTTAGCTATCAACAATAAAAAAAATCTTACTATTATTTCAAAAAATGTTTAGAATATTCAACATAGTTGATGATTTTTTCAGCATTTCGAATTGTGATCTAACATTAAATCATATTATGTATTATTTTTAAGTTACAAATTTTACTAAGCAAGAATTTTCGAGGTCGGGGTTGGCCAAGAAAGCGTTGGAGGGACGATCACGACGCTTTCGAGGGAGAATGGTGGGATATAGCAATGGATAGAGAGAGTTTGAAGGATTTGGGGGAGACCTTTGCCCAGCAGTGGGACGATATAGGTTAGAAAAAAAAAACAAAAGAATTTTCGAAAAATATAAAAATTGCTAGTTTTCTATCGAAAAATATTTTTAAAACTTTGTTAGATCATTGCTTAATTTTAAACTGAAATTATGTGTAAAGTTGTGTTAATACGTATTTCATCAGTTTTTTCGTTTTTCGAGGGGTGAAAGAGCTTCGTGTGAATTTCTGACAATGTAACCGTGGTGTTTGCTACAGTTAATATCATTCAGAATAATTTAGAAGGGAATCAAAAGGATTACCATAGAAACAGAGAGATAACAAGGACAGAAAACACAAAGTTCCACGAAAACAGGCACAAATATTTTGTACGCACATCTTATCATGAATCTAAAAAGGACATTATACACATTTTTTGTAAATACATACTTAGAATACAATGAACAACACCCAGACAAGGAACAAGCATGATATCCAATATCTGTCGTGAAATAATTATGTGTCCGCTTTTCACCCTTAAACTATGCACCCCTTACTTGATGGGGGCTGAAAATCTGCGGTCGGTAGTGGAATTATGAGCCTGCAATGTTGTGACGCACGGCATTCTACTGTCATTAATCTTTTGATATTGCAGCTATAGTTCCTGAGAACAATGACCCAAATTACATTTTGAATGCGCCATTGACATTATGGGCCTACATTGTGGACGTTATTAGATGTCGGATAAAAGCTTTGCATCGTTGTGGGCTGGGTACGAGAACTAAGTTGAAAATAATGTTGTCTAGTTGCTAATATAAAACAAACTGTAAACAGATAAGTACTTTAGAGGTTAATAATAATCGTAATTATATGATGATCAGCGTCATTTAGAAAATATACATGATAATAATATAGCTACAAATAAAACTATCATTTCATTGAACGGCGTTCTATGATAACTTGGAAAACTAATCCTAATCTTATGATGGCGATCAGTTTAAGAATAGGATTTTGCATACATCCACACATACATCCGCGAACTTTGACAGCGATACACTGATCACCATCGCAGGCGATCTAAATGTGCGCAAAGCTTAAGAAATTTAGACAGATAATCAAATTCCATTTAATATAATGAAATTGAAACGAGGAATGTTTAAACGATATAATGTTACCTGATCCTTCAAGTGTAATAATACCTGTGAACAAACGAAAACAATATTAACGAAACAGCGAGACAAAGAAAATAAATAACAAAACACAATTCCTGTAACTCAAATAAACAACAAATCAAAAGACGCTTTAATAATTATGTTCTATCAACTACCATTTAAGTAATATGAAGATAAATTCATTTTTTCTTATAAAGGCAAAGTCATTGCGCACTTGAACTATAGATAATTCAAATTATATTTTTTTTCATTTATGAAAATTCCTATAAAAAATTACTAAGAGTTTTTCGAAACGTCTTAAAGCTGTGTGAGTCTGGGTGCCAGTTCCACGATACCAAACCTAGAAGAACAGGCAGCAAACTACGGCTTGGTTTCTACTTTTCACCGACCGTTTCTTTTCCTATCGATGATTCTGATGTACCCTTAATTGAAAAGATTAGAAATCTATCTGGATCAAACATTACTAGGACATATTTGATGTTGCCATTATAGAGCCTAGAGATAACTTGCCTACTATTCTGACAAGGCCTCTTTACAGCCGCTAATTTTTGTTTATAATTCTCTGATTATTCACTTTTTATTTAACTTTCCTACTATTCTGACAAGGCCTATGTACAGCCGCTAAAGTACAATGTAATTACAAAACCAAGTGTTCCTTGTGTTCCAAATGGTGAATAAATAATATGACTATGAAGTAAACAGGCTTTTACATCTATTATAATATAAATGATTTATATAGCGTCAGGGGCAACTGGTGATTACTCAAGCCCTACTTGGGGGACGATATAGTGCCTGGGACAGGATTTTTTTGATGGAATAGGCTTGCCCAGCACGTATACCATCCTGACAGCTTAGTCGGCTTCACAGTAGATTTAAAAATAATCCTATTAGTTCAGTTTTACACTTGCATTTCGCATTATTCGTTGCTTACAGCTGCATGTAGTTCGGTTACTTCGTATTGGCTTGGCTGGCTTCCAAAAGCTTCCGAATGAAATCTCGAAACGCCCTAACTTTTGGATATTTATGCACATGCACGCGTATGTGAAGGTATTTTCACTTGCCAATGTTACTGCATTCAAAGCGATAGATTAAAACAGGTAAAACATACGCATAGGTACAAGTTTTATAACGTGAAATTTTTAAAAGTTGTTTTAAGGAGTGTCTATTTTATTCGATACATATGTCTTTTATACATTTTAAAACATTTCAAAGACGTCATTACTGAAGTATTTTTCATTGAGTAGTATTATTATAATCGATTTTTTGGTAAAATAAGATACAAAGTAAAATACAATGAAGCTATTACAAAACTTCACAAACGAAATAAATAAATGCTAATAGATTCAGGTGGGCTATGAATGAGAAAAAAAGAAAAATGTGACCATTTGCAATTCAGACAGAGAAATAACTCAATTGGAAGAGGTCGACGTAGTCTTCGCAGGTGTTCAAATATTTTGTTTTTATTTTATAAACTTTCGTTCAACGATGTAGTCGCACAAAAAACCTAGAGTGATTTACTTACTCTGTTAAACTTTGTTTTTAAATAGCTTTTAAAGTTGTTGCAATTTTATGCAAAAACAGAATCGTTTCTCATTTCGAAGCGTATAAATATTTAGTTTTCCTTGATTAATGAAAATGCGGTTTCAATTAAAACCACATTTTAACTAGCGCTATTCTAGATATATAATACATTTATCTTTTCTTTCAACAGAAAAAAGATTCATTACCGAAAGCAAATATGGTGAAATATATTTTATAGTGTAAGGAAGTGAATTTAGTTTATCCCTCAAGCTACCAACTCACTCTCAAGATGTGAGGTTGCTGCTTAAACTTGCAACAGATAATTCCCTGAGCGCGCCAAGTGCTTGCGGAGACGAACTTGCATATTTTATAGAGAGAAAACAACAGCCAGAAAATACAAATCACATTCAACCATAACTATTCGAAGCGCTGAGAAAGTTTAAGGATAATGCAGCTATGCAACAGTTATGAGCGGGAAAATTCCAATTTTAAAATATAAATGCTACTGCAATAGAACACGCAGCAGAACAATACTACTTAATCGTAGGGATAACCAGAGAAAATGCTCAACTTTGTAAAATTTCAGATTTGAATTTCGAGCTTATTTTTGTTTTGCACACTGTATGGAAATTATACTACTGCAACAAACAAAAATGTAAATGATAGACAAACTTGAAAATTTAAGGTGGACATTGTTTGAAAACACGAATATCGTACTAAAAAAAAGCACAATGGTTATAAAGATTCTGGCATAGACCGGGAATAGGCAACGATAACAAACAATGCAGTACAGGACAGGTGTGTGACGTGATACACGATGTGAACGTGGTTGTAGATTTACACTGCAATAACACCTAGTTCAAGGTATACCTACTGTAGACGTATGTTGATGGACAGATAGAAAATACTGCACTCTATATCCAGCATTTTGAGCTTGGAGCAAACAAGAAGAGAAAGGGCTGTGAGGATAATTAATTAATAGCCACAAAACCTACAAAAGAAATACATAAAACTCTAAAACAGGCACAATGCTCAATCAAATCGCTAAACAGTATCTTCTTCAGACAAGAATAAAGTAATTTTCAATATACAAAACCTACGTGTCTTGAAAAGGGAACTAACCAGCTAAACAATCTACACACGTAGGCAGTGTATGTAGATTGGAGAGAAGAAATTGATCTTTGTTTACGAAATCATTTCGATAAGTGAAAGCGCAAAGAAAATAGAGTACGTGACGTGAACCTTTTTGCTGCTTTTTGTGTTTGTATTTTATCATAATAATGTTACTGTTTCGGCAAACATTGCCTGTACGTCAATTTGTTGGATCTCTGATTTTCGACATCTAATTATAATCCGAAGTCGCAATTCACCCACCGTGCTTCTCATAGTTTGCCATCTACCACGATCCTATGTCAGTTGGGTAATTTCTGCCCCGCGACTTTGACGATGTTGTCCATCCATATTGCTACAGGCCGTGACGTCCTAGCCGTTCTTGGCCGCCATTTTGTTTTTATCCTACTCCTGTCATGACCACATCTCTCATTTTCCTGAATAGAAAAACATTAAAATAACTCACGATTGTAATTTTTTTTGCATATCATTTTGGTAGGTACTTGATCTCTGGATTCTTTAATATGGTGACTTAAGGGGTGGTCAGATCCACGTCTCAAATACACAATAGATATTGCTTAAAATTGAATAAAATTTCATTCATGGCAAGCCGCACATTATGATATTTTGACAGGCGTCATGGCTCAGTTGGTAGTAGCCCTGCTTTCTGCGCCATAGGCCGTGGGTTCGATCCCCATCGAGAATACGTCTTTGTGTGGTGAACGTAAATGTTTCCAATTTTATTGATATAGGGAGAAATAACCGTTGAATATCAGTTGGATCATCTGCATGAGCTTTTGCAATAAAAAAAAATGGTGCCATAAGTTTTATGCATTGAATTATTCCAATGCATAAAATTTGCTACAAATGTTTTTTTGCAGCCAGTCAAATCGGGTTTGTTAAAATACGTTATATTCATATTCAAAATATTCAAAAACGGCATGTGTTGTATTTTTATTCGGAATGCAAAGTCATGTTTGCAATCCCATAGTTCAGGAGATTTCATGGATATGTTCTGTCGTAATAAAAACTATTGTAAACATATCCTACAACGTTTTATTTTAACTGAAAACTCGTATAAACGAAAGAGTTATCACATAAAAGTAAATGTTTACCTAAATGGTAATTTATGCCGAACAAAATGCAGTTTTCTTATTCCGAGAACGTTGTGTCGCATGAAAGTTAATTTCTGTTTAAAACTTTGAACGCTATGATTCTATTTATTAAAAAAACACCAGATTTTAAACATTGCGCACAAACGATTTTGCATATTTGCTGCGTATTCAGTATTATGAAATACATAGAAAAAAGATGCAAAATATTAGCTGGCAAGTTTCAATAGCACCTCAATACAGTACGATTTTCCTAGATAAGGGCGTTTGAAGAACATATTTAGCGTTTGAACTCAACGCGCGAGTGATGCCTCTGGTGTTGCAAGCGTCCATAGGCTACGGTAACCCATTTCCATCAGGTGGGCCTAACTTACTTTGTTTGCTAACTTAGTTGTATTAATAAATGTAACCAAGTCACGTTGCTGATGATAACCCATTACCTATAGGATACCTGTAGCCGAAGATTTCTAAATAAAATTACTTTACAAATGAACTAGCGGCCTGTCCCGGATTCGCACGGGTGGACATTTATTTTTCAAACACATAGATATAGCCTATGTTACTCAGGGTGAAAGTAGGTTTCCAATAGCGAAAGCATTTCTGAAATCGGTAAATTAATTTTAAGTTTATTCATTACAAACACAAAAATACAAATCTTTCCTCCTTATAATATTAGTGTATAGAAGTATAGATATGATATGATAAGGTTCTTTGTTTTATTCATCTCAATTAATGGGTTCCTGAAAATTGCTGCATAGTTTTGTTTCGTCTTACCCTAGAGTTATACGTTTCAAGAATTTATTTTTAACAATAAAGGTTAAATCTGAATACGTTCCATATTCAGAGAGGAGGAAGGGACGATAAGAACAATTCCAAAGCATTTCCAAATAAATTATATTTCATGGAAAATTGCGACTCTTGGTTCCATAGTATTTATTATTTTGCAGTTCCAATTTCTTTTAATGACTAGATCAATTTTTATATTTCCATTCACATTCAGCCATGGAATAAAATAAAATAATGAAACGTTACTCAACGTAGTTTATTTTTGTTGAAAATGATAGAAGTTTAAAAAGCTTGAGAAACCGACTTCATGCCAATCTGCTGAACCGATTTTGATTATATTATTTTATTTGATTGAATTTCTATGGGACCTACCTGGAACTATCGTCAGTAAACCGACTTTACAGACAACCGTCTATATAGTCGGTTTACTGACGATAGTTGAACGTGACAACGTCATACAGCTGTCCACGCGGACGCATCGCTCACTCAACTAGGAGAGAGACAGATGTCGAACGCTGCCGAACGCGGAGGCCGATTGTGCCTCTTTGTCGCTCTCGCTTGCACTTCAAGCCTTAAATGGAACGCCTCAGAGTGAGGTAACGTCGAATGAGTCATGTTTTTCGTGCGTGCAGCCAGCTCCATCGAATTATAAGACGTTGTCACGTCAAAAAAAAGAATTTCACATTACGATAAACTGTAAGTAAACAGTTTCAGGCACAATTATTTTAGTATCATCATCGTGAAAAAGCATAACAGTTTCAACTAAAAAGCATAAAAGTAATTAGAACTTTGGCTAAAGGTGTAGCAAATCAATTAATATTAGTTCACCAGTTGTTTTTAGGTTATTAGTTAGTTGAGCTAATTACTGAAAAGTTAGCGTGAGCCAACAGCAATACAGTTGGGGCTTATTACATATTTTCACTTTTAGTTAAACAAAATGCGTTTCTATAAGTTTTACTATATTATTGATGACTATAGAACAGAATAAATATAGTACTAAGACTAAAAATATATGATTAAGGAAGCTATCGAAACCTTCTTAGCGAAGTTTCCTTAGCGTTATTTATAATAAATAGAATTTATATTTTAATAAACTAAATAAATTTTAAAAAAGTCACGCCTCAAAATTTTAAAACATGCGTTTTTGCGTTGAGATTAGTATTAGGGTGAATCAACTTTTAAGGCACTCCTTTTGTGTCCCTGGCATTGAAATAGCAATAAAATCTGTATTTCATTTTAGAATTTGGTTATTTTTATGCCAACATAAACTTAGATCCTTTGCTAACACGCTAGTTTAATCGTTTTATAAAGATTTAAGAAAAAAAAATGATATTTTTATGGTAACTCAGCAGAGCTTATGCACTATCCATACAAAAAATATGTGTCCCCACGCCTAGGCGTCAATACAATGAAAGACGTTTCTTAAAAAAATTGTATGAATGCACAGGATTTTCACACAATATTATAATTCACAATGAATTAAACTTACATTTAAAGTTAACATTTATAAAAGTTTGGCTTAAATTATATATTTTACATGAACCTAAACTTTTGTCCTGAACTTTGATTAAAACATCAGCTCCACAGAGTTACTGATAAAAATTCATGACTGTTATCAAGAGATGGCGCCTAGCTTGGTGTCATCTAAGGCGATTATTGTCTAATATTTTATTGGTATGATCCGCTAAGCCCTACCACACATTACCCGCCCCTGAGTCTGCGATAAGCTCTCAGCTGGTGTGCGTGGGTTTATTGTCGCTCTACAGCGTTACGGCGGGAATCTTGGTAAGTTTTTAAAAGATTTGAATTTTATTAGGTCAGTATGCTGCCTATGATGTCTGATTTCAAGGTCATGACAAAAGATTTGGTGATTTTTGGTTGTGGAATTAATTGTGATATTTTTTATTGAAATTTTCCCTAGCGTTACTGATAACGCCGGATAAATTTTCTCTTGAGTTACCGGTAACACCAGAGAATGTAAGGCAAATTAACATTGTGAGTTGGCATTAATGTGGATAGTGTGGATGTTAATCTGCGTCTAACTTGGGTTTCTAAGATCTTATTAATATAGTTTAATTGTTCAAGGTTTGTGCAACATAATTCAAAATGCCACTAAGTGCAGCAGAAAAACAGAAGCGCTATGTAGAAAGACTAAAAATTAATAGAGAAAAGTATGAAGAAGGGAAGAAAAAACACCGAGTTTGGAACCATAAAACAAAGAGATTTAACTCCTAAAGAAAAACATAATGCGAAAACGACACTCGAGATTGTTGCAACAAACACCCCCTGACTCGCCTAGAACAGACTCCAGATTAGATAATTTGGAAGAATTGAATGGAACTCCACCAGCGACGCCTCCGTGAGATCCTCCACGAGCTAAGGATACGTCACTGCAAGCAAGATACCCTCCACTGCGATCAAGAAACCTAACGGCACGGTCAAGAGACCCATCACCAAATCAAGCAACCGACCACCACGATCAAAAACCTTATCATCGCGATCAAGAGACCCACCACCAAAATCAAAAGACCTACCACCTCGTGCAACAGATACACAACCACAAGTACTAGCTACGCCACCAAGGGCTAGTGCTCTTCCACTCCACATATCTTAAGCAGAAGCAGGGCGGAAGAAAGTTAAAACGAACAGGCCACGGGTGAGTAAGGAGCCTCTTTGAGGCGCACTTAAAATCCTTTCACTACACTTGGTTCGAAAGAATCAGTGACACGATAAGAAGAAGAAGAAGAGAGAAAACGAAAAACTTAAGCAAGCTCTCATTAGCTTGAGCTTAGCAATTTGAGACGAAAGTATGAAAAATTTAAGAAAAGATAATCAAAGACGAATTGACTGCGAAATTAACGATACTGAAAAAACGGAAGATCTGAGGCACAAAGTTCTGAGCAGTGCTATAAATAAAACATAAAAAAAAACAAAATCTAGAAAAGAACGAGAGGTAATAAAGAAGATTTTTTCAACTGTAGAAATAAAAGATTCACGAATGAAGAAAAAGATACTTATGGAGACATTAGGCATTGACAAAATTCTTAGAAGAAAAGACTATACAAATAAAAACACTATTTTAAGGAAGAAAATAAAAGATTTTTATCAAAGAGATGACATTTCACGTGCTACAGAAAGAAAGTGCAGCTGGCAGAAAATAAACGCTCACAAAAACAGAAGTGAAGGAGCAAAAAAGGTTTATGTTGGATACGATGAAAAATCTGTTCAAAAACTTTGTAAAAGAGAATCCTGAACTTCGATGCTCTTACTTTTATTTTACGAGAAACAAGCATTTTTATGTCAAAAATGCTTCTGTCAACGCTAGAGACACGTGTCTTGCAAAACACACACGAACTTTATTCATAAAGCAAAAACAAAAGCAGTGAACAAAAATAATGTAACTGGCACTGATGACCTAAACATCCTCATTGAGTTAACTGTTTGCAATGCGAACTTGAAAGATTGCATGTACGGCAAATGTAATCAGTGTGAGGCACACTGATTACATTTGCACAAAACAAATTGTTATTGTAAGGAAAATGTAAAGTATACAACCACTTGGACAGAATGGGTTAGAAAATAACAATATATAAATATATAAAAGATGGAAAAAACATGAAAGCTATAAAAAATGTGATAGAAGACTAAACTGAAGAAACATTTACATTTTTGAAAATGACTTGAATGAATGAATGAGCTTTCAAAAAGCATGTGTTTAATATATATAGTCACAATTTCACAACTTTGAAGATTTAAAATTCTCAGGCGTTACTATTTTTCTCTGGCGTTACTCAAATGTCCCTTAATTTTTCTAATGTATTTTGAAGATAACTCTCATAGTCATTGATTTTGATTACAAAAAGCGTTTAACTAAAAGTCTCCAAGACTCATGTGTATTGTAGGAATAAGAATAGTGTGTCTGATTATGCTGTTTTGATATTTATCCTAAAGTTAAGCATTGAAAATTTTGCACAGTAACGCAATGGACCAATAATGTTCTCTATTTCATGTGTTAGTAATAAAAAACATTATGAATAAGTTGAAAATACTGAATTAATGTATGAATAAAAAGTTGACATAGTTGTTTTTTCATTTTTTTTCGTTTATTTCATGATATTGTATTTACAAAAAAGTAACGCAATGGATATTTTAGAGCCACACTCGTCACTTATTCTAAAAAAACTCGTTTAAATTAGCTTAGATTTCGTGCCCCGCTCCAAAACCTAAAAATAGATAAAATTGTGCAAATGTAACACTAATGATTTCATCATATTTCGAAAATTTATTTTTTAATTTTATCTTTTCAAAATGTCGTCAAAGGAGTGTCTTAAAAGTTGATTCACCCATTAAACTCTTCAAATGTAGGTTCAAAATCATTTAAGACCGAATCAGACTTTGTTAAGCCTTCAGGGCTTGTGTCGTTTCTGATAAGATGACGTCACATTTCACTCCAGAGTTTTGTTTTTAACCTTTAGCTAATTAGTTACCGCAACTTTCTCAAAGTTTAAATTGCGTAATGACTGTTTACTAACTTTGAGAGGCCTAAGTCTCGGTTTGGATGACGCAAATTTTGATGTAGACACCGAATGCCTAATTTTATGAAGACTCGCTAAGTAGGGTAATCTCAACAAACACATTGTCATTTCAAGTAGAAAATATGGGCACATCATCATCAGGGTAAATTAACCCATACTATGGGGTATAAGCTTTTCATATCGATGTTTGTTCTCTGTCTGGGTGTATATCGTAAATATGTACTAACAAAAAAAATATTTGAGTATTATATCAGCTATCTGGTTCCCATAGTACAAGCTCTGCTTAGTTTGGGGCTGTACAGTATTGTGTGGATTGTCCACAATATTTATTTATTTAAATTCGGGATGTTTGCTACCGTATGTCACCACTTGGAAAGCAGATAAGTAACCGCTGTACCTACTTATATCAACTTTTTCAAAATAAATATAATAAAGTAAAGTATTCATACGATTTAAAATAAATTAAAATCATTGTTTTCATTTTGATGTTTCCACAATTATTTTTTTTAAGGTATTTTTATCTTCTGGTTCCCATAGTACAAGCTCTGCTTAATTTGGGGCTAGATAGTGTTGCGTGGATTGTCTATAATATTTATTTATCTTTATTCAAATTCAGCTCATTATGAAATATTAAATGGTTTCTAAATTATAGACCGAGGTATAGTAATTTAGACTCAAACCTCTATGTTTTCTCGAGGGTGCTGACCTTGTATTTTCTTGGACTTGTCCTAAAAAGTCTGCTATCTGATCGAGATAATATATCTTATACCTTTAAACGAGAAAATCTTGAAAAATATATATATATATTTAGGATCTCGGAAACTGAGCCAACGATTTTCATGAAATTAAGTATACAGGGGTTTTCGGGGACGATAAAACGATCTAGCTAGGATTCATTTTTAGAAAATGTCCCCTTAATCGTAAAGTAAATAATCAACTTTATCATAAAATCATAACTCCTAGCGACATCTGTTGATTAAGTCATGAGTTAGTGGGACAGAGAACGCCATCTATTGACGAGTAGTGGAGTTTATTATTATGTCGGTAAGATCGATAAATATTAATATTTAATCAGTATGTAAGTAATTCGTATTTAAAAATAATTCACAACAACAGTTTACCCAAAAAAAAATACCGAGCGAAGCTCGGGCACCAACTGCTAGTAATATATATACTTGTGTTCGCCAAGGTCTTCTCTTATATTTTATGCTCGTCTCTTTTCTTCTATATATTTTCATTAATTATCTGTAGGCTACCACAGGCTTTGTCTCTGGCTCTGGATTTGAGTCTGTCTGATGGTTGACTAAATAAATCCTACGTCGAAACGTCACACAAACACAGCATAATACACTGGTGAGCACTCACACAGCACACACACTCAAAATCAGAACCAAAGACAGAGCCAGTCAGAGCTTGTGTAGGCCTACTGTTTATTGTGTTCATTGAATTATAATATTATAAACGATATTAAATTATGCTCCAAATATAATATACATTTTCTTAAGCGTACCTAATGCTTCTCAAATTTCTCTTAGAATACGTTGATTTAATTAGCGAAACAAATTTGGAATTCCACGAATATCAAAACAAAAGAACTGAAAGCCGTGATTTATGTGACATTAATTAACTTTCCTAACAAGATAGACTGTCATAATTTTGGATGGTAGACGTTTACGAGCACAAGTTACCTACAATAGGCATGAAGACAGTAATCAAGTATCGCCAAAATATTTATCTGATCTGATAAAAAAGATTTCAAAGCTTTTAAAAAATGTATTTATTCTCTTATTAATGTCGAGATTAATAATTTATTTGTTAAAATAAATCTACAAAATACAACAATCAAAGCAAAGTTGTCAACGACTTTTGTGTTTATGCACGGTAGGATTTCTCATCATAATCCACGGCCCGAGTCCACCCACTGCTGGGTTAGGCGTCTTTTAGTTTGTGCCATCTACCTCGATCCTGTGCCAGTCTAACCCATTTCCGACATGCTACTTTGACTATGTCATCTAAATCTAGGAATTCTAGATGTAAATAATGCCAAGCTGTATGAAGTGAAATTCCATATTGCTGACGTTTCATGAACAGTATCAAAATTGTTCAGTGATACTGTGTATTTGACTGTCATCCAATATTGACAGGTTGGGATTAGCTTATGCAAGATGGTAGGAGGTGGTGAATATATTGAATCCAATCAGCTTACCGGGATAACCATATGAACGAATACCATAATCTATTGAATATAAAAGAAAGTCGTGTTAGTTACACTATTTATAACTCAAGAACGGCTGAACCGATTTGGCTGAAAGTTATTATAGGGAGGTAGCTTAGAATCAGGAGACGGGCATGCATAAAATACTTTTTATTCCGAAAAGGTATCGGGAACGGGACGAGCGAAGCCGCGGGTGGCCGCTAGTAATACATATAAAACGGTAAAATGCAAAACATAATGTACAAAACCAAAAACGTACAATTAACAAATATTCTTCTGCACTCCACTACTTCTTATTGTTTCTGTATTCTTAAGCACTAGCTTGTTGAATTGTACTTGTTACGTGTTTATTATGTTAGTGATCAATAAATAAAATAAATACAGAAACAAAATTGAGAATGTACGAAACAGTATTAGTAGCTTATTCCAACTCTATAAAATATAATTTATTTACAACAGAATATACATTATTTACAAAAACTATTATTATAAAACATGAAATAATTAAAAAAAAAAAACATTAACTACCTTTTAGATTAGCAATGACATGATTCCATCGAAAAAGGTAAACAGAATCTTCACAGTTGCACCGTAAAAAATGTTTCAGTCCAAATGAGAAGGGGTTGAACGCTTTTTCCATCCCCAATTTGACGGTTTGGTGGGCGAACTGCTCAAGGACGAAATTAGAATAAGTGAACCAGCAAACCCGATAGTGTTATCGGATGATCTGCTATATTTTAGCTGATTAAGTTTTGGAATTGAAAATGTAACGTTCAGTCTTGTAAGAGGAAACGGATATGAGGCAGTGGAACTGGCACCAAGACTTATGATACAACTGAATAAACATATTTTGACTTTGACTGATGTAGGTAGACGATACTATGTGAGAAAAAAAAAATCGAATTCGATGTGTACTTAGTAAATAATTCAAATAAATAAATTTAGCAAGCAGAATTTTGAGATAAACAGCAAGCATTTCAACAGCTGTCAAATATTTGATCGGTCGATTAGTAATCCGAGTTATCAACCCTTAGTACACCAGACATAGTTAACAGCACAGTTAAAGAATTTCGGATAAAGTAGTGTATGACAAAAACGGCAAAAAAGGCTAATAGCTATAAGAACCGTAATTCCACAAACACAAATAGACCTACAGAAAAAGACGCCAAGCCTCATAAACCGACCAAATAAAACGCTCATGACCACGATCCATTATCCCCTCTATTTTATAGTAATGATCCATCCGAGGAGACCATTCACGCAGAAATGTTTTGAGATGAAATCATGAGGATAAACGTGTAGAAATATCTGTCGAGCTGAGTAATAAATCAAGGAAACCATAACCCGCCTTCAACTGAGCGGAATGAAGAAATTATTTACAAATTATACAAAATATACAGGAAATGGCAATGATACGACACAATTTCATTTAAATTCACATCAGTTTTACTGCACAAATATAAATTTAAAAGAGATGTTTCATGGAACTATAGATTTTCATGGAACTACAGACTATTTAAAATATTTTTTGGAGTAATGAATAAGATATAATAGTATACGTTACTCGTCTAAAAGATTGTCTCTATTGGACACGTGAAAATTAATTATATTTTCCACAATTTTATGCACACCAAAATACTTTGATTCGAGCAAAAATGAATAGTGAGTTGGGAATGTGCCAATCTTTTGATAAATCTTGAAGAAAATCGGAATACTGTAAGCTGTCCACAACATAAATTTAGAATAAACACAATAAATATTGCTCTGAGTTATATCTGCGTACTTGATCATCTGAAAAACTCCACTGATAGCTCGATAGACTTTGATAGTTTGACTTTACTTTTGTATTGGGGTAAAGGAAGGGTCATACTTATTTATCTGCCTTGGGGTCCAGAAAAAAAACGATATCACTCCCACTAATGAACGATATAACAAGGAAGATTTCCTACCCTTAAAATGATGAAAAGTTGGAGCTTGATTTCCCTACAAAAGCAGAAATTACAATGCACTTACAAAACAATTCACGAAAAATGTAATCCCAAATCCTTTGGAAGTAAAAAATACTAAATACTTTTAAAATTTTCATATATCGATAAAAGTCAGCAAGTATATTTTGAAACCATTTCCTGCGTCTTTTTTCCTTAGTGGAACGCTTCCGTATTTTTATCCTCATTCGCTGATTCCCATACATAAGTAAAGTTGGGTTAATCTCGCAAAGTACTAAACTAAATTTACTCTATTTTTTACTAATGGATAGCTTCGTTTCCGTGGAACGTTTTAGTGAATAATTTAAATGTGGAATTTATGACCTAGGCCAACTCTAGTGATTTGTATTTATTTATTTTGTTTTATTAAAACGGCTAACACAAATTACAATAGCTAAAGATACAGGCAGAAAAAAAAAAAGTTTTTGGTTAAATGTTTAGCCATGCATAAAGGAAAAATTCAGAATCATCTACACATTACGCCATGATGGAGTTTTTAAGCTGCCCCAAGGTATATGAATGTATATATATATATACACATACACAGTTTTTTTATAAATACTAGCAGTTGGTGCCCGAGCTTCGCTCGGTATTTTTTTTTGGTAAACTGTTGTTGTGAATTATATTTAAATACGAATTACTTACATACTGATTAAATATTAATATTTTTCGATCTTACCGACATAATAATAAACTCCACTACTCGTCAATAGATGGCGTTCTCTGTCCCACTAACTCATGTCTTAATCAACAGATGGCGCTAGGAGTTATGATTTTATGATAAAGTAGATTATTTACTTTACGATTACGGGGACATTTTCTAAAAATTAATCCTAGCCAGATCGATTTATCGTCCCCGAAAACCCCTGTATACTTAATTTCATGAAAATCGTTGGCTCAGTTTCCGAGATCCTAAATATATATATATATATATATACAAGATTTTCTCGTTTAAAGGTATGAGATATACACACATAGTATTTATATAAATATACATACATAGTATATATATACATACATAGGTAATACAAATTAGTGTTGAGTGCATTTTAATGGAAATTATATTCTGGCATGTTTCTTAAATTAGCCATAACAAACAGTTTGTGAGCGAAAATTGCCTGAAATACGAAGATTTATTATGTTTACATATTCAACAATGTAAGGAAGACTGGCTGTACTTTAGGTTTTTTTTTAAACTTTCACTAAGCGTGGTTTTATAACGTGGCGTTGCGAACGGTCATATCCGGTACAAGAATAAAACTCTGTGTTTTCATTTAATGTTCTTGTTTCTTAAACTGTAGATTATTAGGATTTCATTTTGATCTTAAAATTATAATTTTTACTATCTCCTTAGTGAGTGATATAATGTTATTACTTTATTATAGTGATAATAATTATTTAGATTGTGAATATTTTCAGTAGTGCCATTGTATAAATAATCATAGACAATTATCGCATCAAAAACATATCTTGACTTGATTCGGATAAGTGTTTTGTAAAAAGGTTCAAATGAAGTCCAAATGCTCAAACAAAACTATCTCTCTAATAATATTTTTATGAATTTCCTTTCATTACACACTCCCAAAAAAACCCCGCTCAAATCTCGCTCGGCTCTTATTTTCTGGAACGTTATAAATCTTCCTTTTATTTTTACATTAGATAGACCATTCTTTGGCTACAATCTCACCTGATGGTAAGCAACGATATAGCCGACGATGAAGCAGAATGGCCCACCTACTGATATGTCGGTATAACTACGTCTATATACTAAAATATTTGCCAGTAGCCAGAAATTAACGCCACGCTATAAAACTATTTGTCAATGGCCCCAAAAACATGAACCTAATCTAATCATCATAAAGCCACATCAACAAGACCATGGAATACAGAAGAGAAGTTAGAAAGGGATGGTTCTCCGATAGTATGGGAACCGTTAAAAGTCAAAGTATATTTTATTACTTACTGAAACATGGCATGTCGTAGAACCTAGAGTTCGAAAACATGTGTCAAGTGCACGAATGGAGCCTTATTAAGGCATACTTAAAATCCTTTCACCACACTTGGTTCGAAAGAACCAGTGACGCGATAAGAAGAAGATTACTTGAAATACATGTTGAAAAGATGATTAATTATAGTAGGTAATGTCCAATGTCTTCTGCTTCTAGCTATTCTCGCCAGTATTATCTAAATTATCATTAACAAGTGGAATTCTACGCGACATCGTTCGCGTTAAGTTTTTTTTATAAAAATCTAATCAACCAATAATCTTCACCCTTTGAGGGTTTGAAATTTCAAAAATCCTTTCTTAGTGCCTTAAATAACATTGTGATGTGATTGTGAATTATAAGGGTTCTAACACTTACCGTTAGTAAGAAAACCTTCGTTTGCTAAAACTACCCATCTTATCGCGTTCTTTCTTGCTCTGCGCGTTATTTTTAGTTTCCGACTATACCGAATATTTGTTACAGGCGCATTTGCTTAGGTTGTGAGCGACACTTTTCCGACCACATGGCCATTCTACCTATTCTGAATTCTGTGCACCAGACCATATACTTGAAAGATCCAAGTCCCATTTGCGTGAACGACTAAGAATACATATTTACTTCGCGCTGTAACATCCATCACGCATGACAACACCCCAACTTGTTGTAGCCTACATCAGCTCACTGAATTTTTCTCTATAAATAGACGGACTTAGAAAATGGGGCCAACTTTATGTATCACTTGTGTCCACGTCTGTCGTTCGTTTGATGTTATTTTTAAGCCTTCTGCAACCTGCCTACAGGTTTACAAAAAAACGGTACGAACAAAGCCGTAGTTTGTTGCCTGTTCTTCTAGGCTTGGTCACGTGGAACTGTCACCTAGACTCACTTAGCTTGAAGACGTTTCAAAATTATGCTTATATAACTGAATAAATACATTTTTAATTTGAATTAGATTTTTAACAGTTGGGACCTTTATGTATCAGAACAATTAGAAATTTTTTATTTATTCTATCATAATTTTTATTGACACTTAGATATTTTTAATACAAAATGATATGGTCCTTATATGAGGCCTTTGTTATCCCCCACTACCATAGGAAGATAGTATCAATACTCCAAGGATTTTAGCTAAGGCTTGCGTGCGTTCAAAGTCAGGTAGCTAATGGCATCAAACATGTAACCTGTCAAAGAAGTTCAAAGCTTCAAAGACGAATAATTGAGCAATAACTTGAGGCTTCTAAAATACTAATCATGACTTCCTAATAGCTCCATTTGGAACGATAATAAATAGCCATGGAATTATATTTACTCAGAGCACGTGAGACCCGTTTTACCGATTTCGACGAGCAGGAGGCATACAGGATGGAATTTAATCAATCAAGAAAAAGAAAAGGAGAAAGAGCTGTGTTACGTTAGTTGTCAAAATGACATTTATTCGACTTATCGTCATGTCATGGTCAGCCCGCCATATTTTTGGTGCGTTTTGTTGCTCTCGTTGGTCAAGAAAATCACTATGTACAGTCGCGGTATGAAAATATTCGTCACCTTAGAGTCAATTTTCGCTTGCACCAGTGCCTTGATCACACATTTTGACATAATTTGTGACATTAACTTATCGGTGTATTCTGTCTATTCAGTTTCAAAAGGTAGTATGTGATCGAGATACATTCAACAAATCAAGTTGAAAATCGACGAACATTTTAATTCCGCCACTGTACAAGTAAACAAAGTAAAGTGAAAGATACAATATTAAAAAGCTGTATTTACGATTGATAAACAACTGGCGAAGGCTCTTATAGATTCATGAAACATATCCTTTGAGAACCAAATAATAGTGTGCAAAGACCTTTGCTAGTCTGTTGCGTGTCATGTTGTATCGTTGCTAACGTTGAAAGCATCATTTCTCTCCCTCCCCCCTGCTCTCTGAGTACGTTCTATATATCTCCGGTTTCGCTTCGGTAAATCAGATGTTATCCATTATGTTGTCTCCTGCGATAAAGTTTATAAACGTCGTCACGAGTTGTGTTTATTTTGTGGTGTTAATATACGCTGTAGGGAAATATGCCATATATTACTTGGGTTTAATATCTTACTCTAGATATAAGTACGCTTCGTGGAAATAAACCATTTTCTGACTTAGTAGCATGCTCGAGGGATTGAAATAAATTGGCTACTTTTATTCATCAATCCAGCCCAACTCCTTAAAGCAGCGGAGTTGGACCTTGAGTTGATGGAAACAATATTCTGCCATCATAATTATTAGTTTTTATCAGAAAAATCTACTTCAAGAATATTTCAAAGGAAAAAGTATATAAACAATTGTTGTTTCTAGTTATAAGAAACTTGACTAACAAATTATTCTTAGGTTGTGTACAATAACAAACAAACAAAATTTATATTTATAAGTTTTGAAGGCACCGGAGGTAGTGATCCCAACCTAAGTGATCTAAAACGTAAAGGGAACTCAACCAAAGCCAAAGAGTACATAAAGGAATACATACCTTTTAGAAACACGCAAATGCCTAAAAGCCTCGCCACATAAAGAGCCTTGGGACTCTGGGACCCTCCGAGGGAATATACAGCCCAGAGCATTCAGGCGAAAGAAATTCTTTTCTTCTGCGTTGACAGAAGATAACACAGATCTTTCATTTAGACGCTAAAAACAGTGAAAAAACTTCTCGCTTCACTTTTTACGTTTGAAAAATATAAAAACACTGAACTACTTATTTTTTTTTGCTAAAACACTTAAATTAACACAATCGTTATGCATAATTGACCACGATCACGGCTGTTGTAACACGGTCGAAACGTCCGGAAATAATATAGGTAATTGCGATAAATATCCGTTTCTTCCATTATAAATATTATACTGCTTGCGAACGGATTGCACACAAGAATTTTGCTCGCGATTTTCTATAAATAAGTTTATATCTTTCAAAGGTCAAAATTGCGAGCGAGAATTAAATCAACAGTTGTCCTAACCTTAAAAAAATAACACATTTTTTAATGAAAGTAAACTTGAAGGAATGTAAGATACACTCAACAGATCTACAGTTTACGTGCTTAGTTAAACTGATCAATAAATTAGAGTTCTTGTTTTCTCCTATATAAACGTAACACCGAAACGGGTAGATATCACGCAAAATCACAGATTGGCCAATTTAAATGTCGGTGAGTAGGCTAAATAATAGCTTGCAGATCCAACAACCGCTGGTAACATAGATTCTTAAATGTCAACCACGAACCTTAGGACCCAGTGAAAGAGCCCCGATTTATGACCGAAATTGTGGCGACTTGAGGTTAGTGGTTAGAGGAATCCATGGAATACTTCACATTTTAGGGTTTAGGGGAACGACCGAAATATCCCAAAGGATGTGAGGAATTAGGGCCCATGGTGGTGGTTAACGCATCACCCGTGTAAAGGTGACATTCGTGAATTTTTTTAAATATTATTATTTGTTCCTTTCCGCCTTTCGATTTTGCCTTTCATGGCTCTAGAAAGGACAAGAATTCACAGTTTTAGAGGTAGCATTAGGTTTATGAATACTTGGTTGGCCAAGACTACATACAGAATTAAAATAAAAACTATAATATTTTTGAAACCTTGACTTGGAACCGCGTGTGATCTTTCGCGTGAATTTATTTGGCATACAAAATTCTTACCCCACTTTTAGAGGTTGAATTTGAAACACTCTTCTACGCATTCAAGAAAAATAGCCCATTCAATGTCAAATTATGTAAGCCATTCATGACTTTTTTTACTGATATAGATTTTAATGATTAGACAAAGCATAAAAAAACGAGGCACAATTACCCCTGTGGTGACGCGTAACACGTTATGGTGACGAGACAAAAATGCTCCCCAAAAACCCACCTAAAAATGTATTATAAATTTTAACTTTATTAATTAAAAGTGATTCCTTTGATTCTGACTGAGCCATCTCCTTTAAGCTACGCAAAGGATGCTCTATAGTTGAATGTAAAACCTCTTTGATTTATAGCATGAATTTGGATCCCGATCGGATTTATTTTGTCCCTTGGCTCTTGGACTTTATTTATAAGCGGTTTTAGATTACATTGATGGATCGACTTAATGGACGAAGAGGCCAACACTATTGGGTTTCAGTAAAGCTTTTGCACACGACGAATTTTCGACGTGCGTTCGTAGGAAAGATTTCAAAGTCTATAGTTTGTAGCGAAACAAACGCGTGGTTGGATCGAGGGAAAAGTAGTTCTGCTGTTTTCAGATGAGCCCTTTGTCGAACTATATGAGTGTGCCACGTTTGCGTGCTCTACTTACGCCGTATCATGTGCCAGAAATGTGAACATACTTGCGTGGAAAAGTCGATGTATTCATACACTTTTGTGCTGACACAAAATACCCTACTTGATAACGTATTTGAAATCCCTTCGATCTGTTATTTTGTTTTTCTAGGTTCGATCGAGTGGAACTGGCGCCATGATTATCAAATTTAATAGGGCGTCAAAGTGACCCTTGGCATTTTAGTGAAAGATACTCTTCTGATCTTGTTACGTCTATCAAGAGTTTTCTTTTTTTATAACTTTGTAAATAAAATAATTGGGGCTGGCTGTGTATTTTATTCCAAAAACGTTGATCTAAAATTATTAGGGTCCCAATTTTACTCGTCGTGTTTGATAAAAACATTTTCACTGAAGCTTCATTACATCGTTAATTAGGTTTGATATTCTGAACGGTCTTAATGAGGTTTACATAGTCCTTCAAGCTTTTTAAGCATAACATTAGAGATATTTATTAATTTTAACGTTATTTACATGCATGACTACAACATGAAAAACGTTAAATAACTCCTCCAGGGTAGGCAACGCAACGACAGCACCTTTGGTGTTGTTGGTGTCTATAGGCGACGGTGATCGCTTACCATCAGGTGGGCTGTAAGCTCGTTTATCTATCTATTACATAAAAATGAATTTTAATTTTATATGTTTTATTTTACCTACCGGTCCAGCAGTGGCCTGATATAGGTTGATGATGATTTTATTTTAAAGCTACCATTCAATAAATTAGCACCAGTTGTTTGCTACATTTGCTGTTCACTGATTTATAAATATTTGCAACTAATTCAATTTAAATTTACCTCATAATGTAATTAAACTACCAAATAAACACATAACATGGAGATATGACCATTTTCACGCACATTTTATGCGATTCATTACGTTGAAAGCATTTTCGTGTACGTAGCAATGTAGATAATATTTTTTGGAGTCAGCACTGTAGGCCAACCACAAGCTCTGTCTGGCTCTGTCTCTGGTTTTGAGTCTGTGTGAGTGTTGACTAAATAAATTCTACGTCGAAACGTCACACACACAGTATAATACACTGGTGAGCACTCACACAGACTCAAAACCAGAGCCAGAGAGAGCTCATGGTAGGCCTACAGCACTGAGTAATGTAATTTGGTTACACATTTTTATCTCTCTTCCTCCACACGCATCGAAGTTAATAAAAACGCTGGCTATGTTATTTAAGTGGCCAAAAAGTTCTTATTCACCTGATAAGTTAACTAGGTTAACTAAATAGGTCAAAGACTTATGGTAGGTCGTGGGTACGATTTCCACCGAGAACAAATAATTTGTGTGGTGAACGCAGACGTTTGTTCTCTGTCTGGGTGTTATATTGTATTCTAAGTAGTTATATATTTATAAAAAAGCAGCCAAGTGCGAGTCGGACTCGCCCATGAAGGGTTCCGTAGCACGACGAACTACAAGAACCTTTATATTATGTTACTTGATGTAACATAATAAGGTTCTTGTAGTTCGTCGAAAGGTAAATTGCGGTTTACGGTTTAAGACGTATATAAAAAAAACTACTGACTAGATCTCGTTCAAACCAAATATCGTTGGAAGTTTACATAGTAATGTACAACATATATTTTTTTTAGTATTATCATTCTCTTACTTTAGAAGTTAGAGGGGGGGGGACCAACTTTTTTCCACTTTGGAAGTGTCTCTCGCGCAAACTATTCAGTTTAGAAAAAAACGATATTAGAAACCTCAACATCATTTTTGAAGACCTATTCATAGGTACCCCACACGTATGGGTTTGATGAAAAAAAAAATTTTGAGTTTCAGTTTCAAGTATGGAGACCCCCGAAATTTATATTTTTTTTTTTATTTTTATGTAAAAATCTTAATGCGGTTCACAGAATACATCTACTCGCCAAGTTTCATCAGTCTAGCTCTTACGGTTTCGGAGAAAAATGGCTGTGACATACGGACGGACAGACAGACAGACAGACAGACAGACAGACAGACAGACAGACAGACAGACATGACGAATCTATAAGGGTTCCGTTTTTGCCATTTGGCTACGGAACCCTAAAAACAATCCGTTGTCTGTAAAGTCGGTTTACTGACGATAGTTGTACGTGACAACGTCAAACAACTGTCCACGTGAACGCATCGCTCACTCAAGTAGGAGAGAGACAGATGTCGAACGCTGCCGAACGCGGAGGCCGATTGTGCCTCTTTGCCGCTCGTTCCGCGCTCTCGCTTGCACTTCAAGCCCTCAGAGCGAGGTAACGCCGCATGAGTAATGTCTTTTCGTGCGTGCAGCCGGCTCCATCGAATTATAAGTCGTCACGTCAAAAAAATGTATTTAAGTATTATATCAGCTATCTGATTCCCATGGTACAAGTGAGCTGAAGATTTTCTTGAACGACTTAGAATACCGTTTTATAATAATTATTTATTGTTATATTTGCACTCAGCACCCTAGGGGCTAAAGTTTTCGTTTGGGATTCTACGAACTGACTTGGTGTTCTCGGGATTGTAAAGTAATACAGCGAACTTTGACCCGGGAATAGACCGGGCTGGTTGAACAAGAACCAGTGGTGAAGTTTCCATCTTTGATCCCCTACTCCCGTTATTACCAGGAAATATATACATAATCGATAGTGAACGATGCAGTTCGACGTGGATTTAATTTGAACTTTTAGGCCTAAAACATACACAAGACGTAAGGCAGCAGGCGTGGAACAGGCGTGGCGCAGGCGTGCGCCGCTTCAAAACGATTTCATACAAAATGTATGCAGGCGACGTTTTTGAATTATATTGAAGCGACGCGGCGCAGACCGCAGACATGCCGTTTCGTTGCCTGCGCCGCGTCGCTTCAGTATGTTATAATACCTGTTCCACGCCTGCTGCCTTACGTCGCTTGTGTGTGTTTTAGGCCTTAGAGAATTGCCGTTTTACACCTCAGAATCGTCATTCGTTTAAATAAATTCACTTTTGGACATAGGCCTCTTCTATAGACATAGAAAATCATTTATTTGCTTCATAGCCCATATCATGCAAAACATAAATGGGTGAAAAACAGAACAAACATCTTTCTTTCTTTTTTGGTCGCGTGGAACTGGCACCTAGTTTCAAGATGTTTCAAAGTGATTCTTGCAATTTTATTGAATAATTTTTTTTTATTGAGTTTGAGTTTTCTTCATTTTATAAATAAGTACCTTCTATAACTGTTTTTCACTTTCATTTCCAGTAAAATTTTGTTGAACGTACATTGGTTTCCGGGGACTTTACTAACTAATTATATAGTTCTACGGCAACCGAAGTTTTTTGTCTTTGTCGTAAACACGAAGTTTTATACTAGATCGAAAGAAACAAGACACTCAAGGCTCCAAAGCAAATCAAATCCCACAGACAGTAACATCAGGATACATTAAACGGTAACTTCAGAAACAATTTAAACTGAGATTTATCCTGCTAAAACTTTAGCAATTAATTTAAACTGATAACGCGTCTTCAGTCAGCCAAAAGCAATTACAGCTGAAAAAACTTAGTCAAGGTATAACAACGAAAAAAGAGTTCAAACAATGCTATTTATTTTGAACCCGATAGATCGCAACAGAAAGAGTAACGAACGTAGAGGTATTAAGTGGAGACGACGAGGAAAGAGCCCTCATAGGTTGTTGAGAACAAAAGAGGAAAGATAATTTAGCCATCTTGTACGACATGACAGCTTTATCAGAAATATAATCGAAGGAAAGTTTCAAATTCTAACCAAGTTTACTCATTAACAAGCAAAACTTGCCAAAGCTCAATATAGACCGGAATAACGATTTAAAAGTAACGTCCGGACAAACAAACAAACAAACATACAAATATTACCTCCGTCCGTCAACTCAAGAGATCAATCTTTCAAACTTGAGCGAATCGTTTATTGAGCAATTGCTCACTTGTAGCTCGCTCAACCAATCAAAAGGTTTCGAGTATTAGCCAGAATTAACAAGACTAGGCTTTGACTTGCAAAACAACTTCCCTTTTAAACTTAAACAGGATCAAGTGAAACTTCTGTCTTTAAGATTTTAATCTAAGAAGTCCAGTGGCGTAGCTAGGTAACCAACTACCTAAATCTACTATTTAAAATTGTTTGTTCCTTATTCGTCATGTTCCGAATTCTACTACATGATTTTTCTTTCATTCCCCTTCCCCTGCATTCTTATAAATAAGTTTACATTATTATAGACGCGTTACTGTAATCTTGTTTATCTATATTCTTAATGTCGGAGCAATTTTCACTATCCAATTTATAGTTTGTAAGTCAAAGTTCGAGGGGCCCCCTGGGCTTGGGGGTCCCGGGGCAGTGCCCCTTCTAGCCCTCCGGTAGGTACGCCACTAAGGAAGTTTAAAAAGGATTAGTAAAGAGATGTCTTCAACTGGTAAGAAACAATGTTCCTCCAATGCAATTTTAATTTCAGTAACTTATTTGAAAAACGCAAAACATTTCGGAAACGCGCAAATCAGTATAAAAAACAACTAATTTGTTGTTCAATATACCTCGTGTGTTCTTAAGTCTTGAGACACAGTAAAACTAAAATATTTTTGGAGCTAAGTTGAGTATTCATTTATTGGATATAAAAATTAAAACTACTGACATCTAGATATGTATTTAAAAATAAATCATTCAAAATGGCCGCCTTTGCATTCAATGCAGGCCTTCAAACGCGTGCGCCATTCATCTATGGCGGCACGAATCTTTTCAATGGGAATTCGTTTCGATTCTTTAATAAGGGCTCGCTTGAGAGAATCCAGGTTTGGGTGAGACTTTCTGCATGCCCTCAGCTCCAATTCCATCCATAAAGAATAATCCAAAGGATTCAAGTCAGGGCTTGACGAGGGCCAATCTTCGCTCCGAATGAAGCCTGGCAAATTGGCCTCCAGCCAACGTTGGCTAGTCTTAGCTTTATGGGAGGGAGCAGAGTCCTGTTGGAAAACCCAGTATTTTCCAGCGAATAGCGTATCATTTAATGGTTTAACCACCGCTTCCAATATGTCGGTTTGGTAATTTTGTGCCTTCACCTTGACGCCTTGCTGGCAAAAATGAAGCGAAGTGACCCCCTCGTAGGAAACACCCCACCAAACCATCACACTTGCTGGATAATGAGTACGCTGGACATTGCGTACAGATGGCTGGACGTCCTTTGAACTTCTGGCGTAAACCTTATTGTTCTGCCGGTTAAACTTTTCTTCCACCGTGAAGATCTTTTCATCGGTAAACAGGATATTTTTTGGATCGTGTCTCTTCAATAGGTTCCGACATCGTTCCAGTCGCAATTTACGAAGACGCTCGTTTAAATAATGCACTTTCCTTCGACTGTAGGCCTTTAGCTTAAGATCATATTTAAGTATCCTGTTCACCGATATTCGCGAAATGTTGGTCTGCAGAGCTAATTTATTTTGAGTCCGGCAAGGGTTGCGACGAATTCGCTCTCTGATTACTTTGATGTTGGCGGGCGTCCTTACAGACCGCGGGCGGCCACATCTTCCACGGTCTTCTAAAGAGCCGGTCTCCTTGTACCTCTTTATGGTATAATACACAAAGTTCCGACTACATCCCAAACTTTGGATTTCACTAAAAACTTGCATTGGTTTTTTTCCTGCTTGAAATAGTGAAATTACAGTCGCACGCACATCTTTTGTTGGCGCCATTTTAACGGAGAATGAAACAAATATTCAAATGTATATTTTTTCTGATTCAAAACATTCGAAATTAAAAATTTTAAAAGTTTAAAAAAGGTTGCATGAATTACTTTCTTTTTAAATTAATTAAATAAGTTCGTCTCAAAACTTATGAACACACGAGGTATATAGGATTATCAGTCGTTTGCGCAGTCTCCAAAACTCATTAGATAGTAGTACCATACCGAACTCACTAATTACTAACATTTAAATACATTGAACTTCGGGTTAGTCCACATTGATACTCATCCAACCACCATTGCCACCATTGGCTTAGCTCTAACCATAGCTATATAAACATTTATTCAAAACATGCCGATCATAGTCGACATGGAATCTAGATTTGTTTAAGGCGGTTGGAAAATTTTGCATGATGAAACAACTATTAAAATTCAAAAACCCTGAAACCACAAAAGTTGAAGTGGTTCCTTGGAAGATTATGCAGCTTCCAATCCAGAGTAGGCACTATTAATGAATTTGTCTAAATTTTTTTCACACAACTCAATCATATTACTAAATGGAAGCCGCAAAACGCGACTGTGCGATCTAGAATAGTAACAAATTTAGGGGTGCCATCTAGTCCTGAATGATCTAAGTCAAAATATTAAAATTACAGAGATACATGAAGGCCTCAAACTTATAGCACTTTTTGCCCTAACGAAAATAAACTACTTTTTACTTCACTCTAAAGGGGATGGGGGTTGATAAAGCAAAGAGTTATTGCATACGGGCACATGGAAGTAGAACTACATCAGTATTCGGTTCAGATCGTTTAATTCGAAACATCATTTGTCAGACGAGGGGTGAGTTCTAGCGTTTATTTATACGTCTCTCGTCTCATGGTGGCCATTCACGGAAATGTGTTGCTTAACTGCCGATTGCTGAGTGCTATATGTAACAACTCACACTCAAATTGACTGACAGACAGACAAAGACATTTATTTACTACAGAAGCACAAACCAATAGAAAACAATGACACCAAAAGAAGAAAGACACTAAAAGATACATCGATACTGGAGAAGTGCGTTGTGTTTCTGTGTGCTACAGCAGCAAAGGGTCTTAACTCACAAGCATTGTTTAGCATACAACTAAATGGCATTATAAATAAATAAATAAAAAATATTGTGGACAATCTACACTTGTACTAAGGGAACCAGATTGCTGATATAATACCTAAGTGCGTTTTTTTGTAAATACATACATATTTACAATACAATATAACACCCAGACAGAGAACAAACATCTGCGAACAAACACTACACAGATATTTGTTCTCGGTAGGGATCGAACACATGACAAACGGCGCATAAAGCAGAGCTACTACCAACTAAGTTGAAAGGCCAGTTATTATTGCATGAAAAAGACCACAAAACCAGATAAAATAATTCCAACAAAGATGAATTTAGTAGACTACGGATAGTGTAAAAAGCCTTTAAACGAGTCCGTGCGACAAACAATAAATTGAGAACCGGGCAGGGATTAGCATCCTGAAAGATAGTGGATCCATTAACCGATAGGCAGAACCGGGTTTTGCACGTGTTTTTTGTTTACTGACAACAACAAAGGAGGCTTTAATCCAGTAGTGGGACAGAACAAGCACGGGTTTCAAAAAGCTTATACTTCCAAGTTGTAATTTTGTTGGACCATTAACAAAAACATTTGCGTGGACATTGAGTATTTTTATAATAAACCTAAAAAAATACTGAGTATTCTATCTATATCAGATATATTATATCTAGTTTCCAGAGTAATATAACATTTACCTAGTTTAGGGGTAATACCTATAATCATTTATAATTTAGACACGGATGCGGTTAGACGAAAATGGTCTGCTAAAAGGTGACCCGGCAGAATTTTAAACACTCAATTAAGCAAATTATTTTGTAAAAAGATCCAAGCCGTAAGGTTGTCTGTTCTTAATTCAAATTCAGTTATTTCTTTATTCAATGGCAAGGATCACTTTGAAACGTCTTAAAGCTAATAGGTGAGTCTAGGAGCCAGTTCCACGCGACCTAGCCTAGAAGAAGCAAGAGCGACCACGGGCTTGGTAACGTGGAAATTAGCTATAAAACGTTCCAAAGTGATCTTTGAAATTTAATTATGACTTTGACTTTGGTTAGTGACATTTAAGAGTAGTCAAGTAATGGTTCGGCTACATATAGGCGGGTAATTCATTTTCTGTCATTTTGGGAAGTCACATAGCTTTTTTATTTTAATTGATTTATGGTGTTATTTTGAGTTTTGTTGTGTAAATTCAGTGATATTTTAAGTTTCGAGCAATTGGAATGAAAGTGTATTATGTGATAGTCTGATATGTTCGAAAATGGTTGTGATGGTTTTGAAAATAAACGACCATCATTTGTTTTCAAAGCCAAGTAGCCGACTTGTCTATGACTGACTTGACTTGAAAAACAGTATTTTAACTATGTAATATATCCTTATATCACTCGACACTGGCAAAATTTATCCAAATGGACAGATGCCATTCAATAAGAAGAAGAATACATCTAGGCATTAAGCAGCGATATTTTAAAGCTATACCTGTATCACAAGTAGGTATGTGTCATAAGTAGGTATTTATTATAATTATATATTGATGTTTTATTTTATTAATTCTATGCTATAATAGGTAGTTTAAATTTTAGGTACATCAGGTTTTACTTTTGTACACCGCCGTTCTTCTAATTTTTGTTAATCCTCTCCATCCAAAGGTTGTCTGGAAGAGATCGCTCTTAGCGATAAGGCCGCCCATTGTACCTTTATTTGTAATGTTTCTTTTAAATGTATTCTTTTGTGTACAATAAAGTATTAATCTATCTATCTATCTATCTATCACTGTCAAATATCGGTCACAAGTCTTTCAAGCTGCTGTTAAAAAAGCTATAACGATATTTTTTTTAAATAGAATGTAAAATGTCAACAGCTCCTCATTTGAATGTTCATAAAATACGCGTGTGTACTTCAATATTTATGTCCGTACAACGTTTTGCTAACAAATAAATCAGGCAAAGCTCATAAGATTGGGATCCGGTTTGTGTTCCTGTTTTGTGGGATTACGTTTGCGCTGTAACAGATAAAAGCCTTTATTGGTTTCGAAGTCAAGTTGAACAGAGGGTCAGCAGTCGTACACGGTGCAATATAAATACTCCCTGAAACCACATTATATTTTTTAAATAATAGGTTTGCGTTTGACGCTATCTCACCTGCCGTTAAGTGATGATGCGGTCGACGATGAAGCACAATTACCTAGAAGATATCTATTCTAAGTATGTATTAAAAAAAAAAAAAAAAACAAGTATTATATCAGCTATCTGGTTCCCATATTACAAACTCTGCTTAGTTTGGGGCTGGGTAGTGTTGTGTGAATTGTCCAGAATATTTATTTATTTATTTTATTTATTCACTCTTGTCTTGAAATTATCCAATTTGTAGGTGCTCGGAAAGACAAACGCCGGCAGGGAATTCCATTCTTTGGCTGTCCACATGCACACAAACTGCAATGCTGATTTTTAAAGAAAAGTTATTTTTTATATTACAGAAGCTGCGTTGCTATTTAGCGGTGAAATAACTGGCCCGGCCTCAAATTGGTGGACGTATGGTAGTACATTGTAAGGCACGTTCCTGACGTGCGTACACCTCAGAGGCAATGTTTTGTTAAAGTTTTGTTATTAATCGAGGGCATGACTTTTCCCTAACTCTCGTGGTTTTGGATTTGGCAATCAGCGTCCGTCTGAAAAAACCTTCCTGTATATTATTTTAAACACCATAATAATTACAGGTAAAAGTAACATTAAACACCAAACTGGACCAATCACAGCCCAATACGCAACCCAATTTAATATAATCTCCCACATTCGACCAATCACGAAAGAGCTTCAAACTTCGAGAGCGCCCTGTCCAAACAAAACAAAGTTCAAGTACCTAAAAGGACTTGATAAGTCTATACGGAATTGTTGTTGTTCTTTTGCCAAAGCCCTTATATTATGCTAGGCGGTAAAATAAATATACAGGTTTTTTGAACACGTTCAAGTAATGAGAAAATCTTTTGTTCGTGTATTAACTTGTTTATGGCGAGTTGTATAGGAAATCTTCTGGTATAAAGCACCGGCAATGGGGTTGCAAATAATAGTACCTACTTGAAATACTACTGTCGAATAAGGAGTGACATTTTTTTTTGTTTCGATGACTACCCGTTTAGGCAGCTTGAAATTTAGAAGATAAATCAAAACAAAATGATCTCGCAAGGTGACAATCGTACCTGAGGCATGCGTCTATTTGACTTTATTGCAAGTAAGTAGGTACGTACATTTCAGATAAATAAATAAATAAAATAAATAAATATTGTGGACAATTCACACAACACTACCCAGCCCCAAACTAAGCAGAGCTTGTAATATGGGAACCGGATAGCTGATATAATACTTGAATACATTTTTTTTTTGTAAATACATACTTAGAATACAATATAACACCCAGACAGAGAACAAACATTTATGTTAACCACACAAATATTTGTTCTCGGTGGGGATCGAACCCACGACCTACGGCGCAGAAGGCAGAGCTACTACCAACTGAGCTAGAGGCCAGTCAAGTGATGGTTTGATAGCGTTTGTAATAATGTTACAAAATAATTTATTTTTACGAGCTTGAGCCCCAGAGCTTGGGCTGAACCTTTGTTCCATCGGCTAGATATTAAAATTAAATAAAATCTATTAAATTAGTAAAAGACTTTACTGCACCACTTTATATCTAGAACAAGATGAATGAGAAGCTTATTAAAGGCTGGGCTGCGTCAAACAAAGACATTTTTTATTACGAGATTATTATTAAAGAAGCTTAATTCGGAATTAGGTCTTTGTTCGGGAATACTGACGACTGAAAAGAATTCTCTCTAAAACAGGTGGAATTTGGAGATAAAACGAGTTTGGAATACAAATGACATTCTCTTATAGAAATGGAATGTTAAAACAATTGTATTGTCAAGTATAAAATTTTATCCCTTTTACACAATACCTACTATCTAGCCCCAAACTAAGCAGAGCTACGGGAACCAGATAGCTGATAAAATTACTTAAGTATATACTTTTTTTGTAAATACATGTTTAAAATACAATATAACACCCAGACAGAGAACAAACATCTACGTTCACCACACACACATTTGTTCTCGGTGGGGATCGAACCCACGATCTACGGCGCAGAAGGCAGAACTACTACCAACTGAGCTGAGAGTCTAGTCAAATAAAATGTATGTTCATGACTGGTTATCTACGGTAGGCATGCTATACATTCCGTAGGACCTAGATCGATGAGGATATCAAAGGGTGCGTTTCTGATGACAAGTAACAAGATGAAGAGCCAGTAAAAACGCACCTCTAAGGGTCAGGACAGACAGAGAGGAGCGCAGCGGAGAGTGTTTTAATAAGGCACTCACTCATTTTTAGCCGACTTCAAATAACAAAAGGAAAAGTTCTCAATTCGGTTGGATTTTTTTTCCGCTTTATCTTGGCATTAATAAGCCGATTTGAAAAATAATTTTATTATCTGGAAGGTTTTACTTCTTGATAAGTGTTATAGAAATTTCATCAGATTGGTTATGCAGTTCGGACATGAAGTTGGGTTTTCAAGTTTTTACAAAAAATATAAACCTAAATCAGTTGTTTAATATTTTTTTTTACAACGGTGACGGTAATGCCGCGAAATCTCGTGAATCTATCTTGGAATACAATCCCTAAAACAATTAGGAGAAAAAAGTCGGACTTGAGGTTAGTTGTTCCCTCAAATGTCTTCCACTGGAGAAGGTTTCAATAAATCCATTCTATTTTGTTCGCCCTGCACGTCTGACGGAAGCTGCGCTTTTGGCAAAGTACCCGGCCGCAGATATATTATTTGTGCAGCATTTGCCAGCGGTTGCAGTATTGCTGCTTTTATTCCAAGGTGACAGAATATTCTTCTAATTTCAGCTCTTGTCGGCGTAATTATGCATTTTATTTTATTTTATTATATATTTTATTAAAGGTATTTTTATTGAAGGCAACTTTCTTGACCTGCATATACCCACGTCATGATTGATCTGGAAATATTCCCTTTGAGATTCAAAAAAATCTAATCGGTTTATAAATGACGATGTTGCACGAAAACAAAAAATAATAAAAAAACCTACCAAATTGAGAACCTCCTCCATTTTTATTTCAAGTCGGTTAATAAAAACTAATATTGAGTTCATAAAGGCAGAGTTTACGAACAAATATAATTATAAGAGAATACACCCAGTGCCTTCTTCCTACTTTATGCCTCCACGTTCACGAAAGCAAAATTAAATTTCCGCAGAGACGCGTGGACATTTATTATTATACTTTACTTCCGCACGTGCCACGCTCACGTTATTAACATAACCACTTCTTCTTCTTCTTGACGTGTCACTAGATCTTTTTAACTCCTCCCCTTCAAAAAACAAATAATTACTAATTATGTCTCGATCAGATCGCAGACGTTTTAGAGAAAGGCCAGGTTAAGAATACGCTAAGCCGACAAGCATGTATGAAGAATGTTATGCGAGTGAATGAAGCAAAAGAGGTGTTTCAGGATCGTAGGAAATCCGTGATCTCTACCTACCCCCATGGGAATGTGGCATGATTATGTCTAATATTTTATCTTTTATGTTGAAAAGGTATCTATAAGGTAAACGTGCTACAGCGTCACCACTTAACAGCAGGTGAGATTGCGGTCAAATGCTAACACATAAATTAAAAAAAAAGACACTTGTGTGTACTTAAAAGCGCTACTTAAATTTACACAATGTTTTAAAATTTATTATCATACGTTTTTCTCAAGCTATCCAACAGCTTAGTACAGTCACACATTAAAAAAAGTAGAAAATGTATTATGACATAATACTTAGACTGTTTCTTGTTTGGATGAAGCTTTTTATTTGATAAAGTTGTCGCACGGATAAGTTAATAAAATATACTTTAGCGTGAATTAAGAGATAATATAAATTGTTAGTTTTTAAAACACTGAAGAACGAGAAAATAATATCGCCGGTTTTATTCCCCAACAAAGGAATCTTGAACTGGAAAAATAATGATCAGGTATTTAATAGAAAACCCGGTCTCGGAAAGAACCAGAAGCAGCAGAGCTCTTTGTGTTAGAAGTTCGGAGAAGTTACTACAGTCGCATTTGTAGTGATGATCGTATTTCTGTGTTCCGATTTGAAGGGTGTGCGTGCCGGTGTAATTACAGGAACACAGGACTTTACACTTTTAGCTACGTCACACTACTGCTAATTTTATGAAAATAATACGAGTTATAATGAACCCATCATTTTGAAAAACGCATGAAAATATATACCGTTTTCACAGGGAATATGTAAAACACTTCAATATAATTTATAAAGTGGCACCAAAGATTAATTACGACTCGTACCCTTTTCGAAATGATAGGTTTTGTATTTTTTGATTTACTTCAATAAAAACGGTAAACACCAATAAGAGTTATTGAAGAATAACGACAGTAAGGCGGGTAGCACTGCCTCTAGTGTTGCCGATGTCTGGCAACTGTGACTGGTCTATATAAAAAAAAAAAAAAAAAATTGGACAAAATTTAGGTCAACACAAACATGTCAGTAGTAAAATATTTAAAAAAATAATTTATATTTACGCATGAAATCTAAAAACCCAGTTGCCTAAAAATAAACCATTTTAACGCCTCCCACGAATGGTAACTAGAGAAAACCTCTCCAAATTTGAACAGTCTCTGTCCAATAATATCAGACTGTTGATGATGATTACCATGAAAGCCTTTGTCACGGAAATTTTATTCAAATATGAGAGGTTAATGACCTAAAACGACAGAGTTTCTTGCTCAGTTATAATTAATGGTCTTTTATGAAATGAAGTTATCTTACATAGCACAGCATCTCTGAAGTCACATCTATTTATCTTCGTAAAATACCCATTGAAATTTCCATTTATACCACTTTCAATTCACTAGGTCTAGTATAAACTAAAGTTCAAAATATGATATTATTAGTTCACATTATTTACTGTTTACATACAAAACAACAAAATCTCACAACTAAACAAGAGTCCACAGGAATTAAGTATGTATATTTTCTAGGATAACAATGTTTTTTTTATTATCTACCAAAACTTTTGTACCGAATCGCGTAACTTTCAGTGAGTACTCGATTTGCGCGTATCGCCAGGACACGGCCGCTTGGCGAGGCGTCCATAGACCGACTGACTGAACAAACTGAAACACCGGCTGAAAACATACGCTCCAAATTCTTCAGACATTTAAACAGCTTAAAACAACTCGGCCAATACTTATATTGGTACCTGTTTTTTTAGGCTTGGTCGCGTGGAACTAACACCTAACGTGCCTAATTTGCGTGACCTGCGAGGCAATGCTTTGCTAGCTATGATTACCATTTAACATCAGGTGAGCCATAAGTTTGTTTCAGCAACTAGTAACATTAAAAAACTTGCAGTGGTTCTTACAGTTTATTTTATCTTTAGACTTAAACTTATAAATAGACCTAAAAACATTTAAAAATTGGTGCCTATATTCTAGCTATTTCGCTCGACATTTTAAAGTCTTTGCGATTTATTTGACCTTTATACTTTAACTTATAAATAGACCTTTAAAACATTACGTAAAATTTGACTTATGACTTAGACTTTGACTTATTCAAATAACTTGAAACCGTTGCTTAAAAGTTTCCTGAACATTATTTGAAAAGACTAATGACCCGAACACACCTAGTTCGCTGGCGGTAGCGATCAGTGAAACGGTGTCAAATATCGCTGTCAGATCTGAGATTTGACAGCGAATATTTGACAGCGTTTCACTGTTCGCTACCGCCAGCGAACTAGGTGTGCGCAGGCCTTTAGTAAAACGGAAATAATTAATAATATAAATTATTTTTCTTAAATTTATGAGCTACGCTCTTGTTGGGATTTTGATGCAGTTTTCTTTCAATTGCGGCCTCCTTGACTTCCTTATACGACATGACAGCGACACTGACAGCGACGAACATAAATTAATAATATTTATAATTTTTATGTTTTATTTCTCTTTTGACAGATTTTTATAAGTAACGCCGTAAGGAAGCAGACCTTTGCAACGATTGTAGATGATTTATACAGCGCCAGGGGCAACTTTTTCTATCACACTCATATTTTATGGGACCCTATAGTTTCTGGGACATGATTTAGATGGAGTAGACTGCCCCCAGTAATATTTCTACCATCTTTTAGTTTAGTCGGCCTCTAAGAAAATAGAATCCAATGATAAATGAACCTGACTAAGTCACATAATTTTTTTCTTCATCTTTATGCCCTGCGTTCATTAACTTGAGGCACGCAAATGTTCATCCTCACGTGCCAGTAATTTAGAATAGAATAGAATAATTATTTATTTGCGAAACAAGCACTTACACTTATTTAATAATAACCTAAAAAAGAAATCCTAATTTGCGAACAGTTTCAGCGGACACCCTAACACAGTAATGCTGCTTCACGGCAGAAATTGGCATGGTAGTACTTCCCCGAATGAGCCTTTCACAATGAGGTCTACCAAAATTATTAATGATTACCTACCTCTTAAATTCATATAAGCTACAATACGCGTATAAGCCACAATACAGTGATTTATACGGACAGAAATACGAAGGAAAGTTGGTCGTTTCGGCTTAAATTTTACCACAAAATACACAATTGCAAACATTATTATCAACTTTCAGTTGGCTTCGTAACGGAAGTATCTGTGCTCATGTTGCAGTCTGTGTGGAATACGAGAACATTGTTAGCATTACTCGTTTGTACCATAGTAAACTGAAAACTTACTGGTTTTAACACGACTGAAACTGACTGAAATAATATAAATAAAAAAATTGAGAAACCGACTTCATAGCCAAACTGTTGAACATAATATTGATGACCTTTGTGTGGGACCAATTTTTAAATAAAAATTTCGCGAGGTAGTGTAGATAAAAACATTTTTTCTAATTGGCTCGCAAATGACGCGAAATTGAAGACCTCCTCTATTTTTAATTGAAGTCGGTTAAAAAGAGGAAATTAGGACTCCATCACTGATAGACAAGAATGAGAAAACCGATTTTATTAAATGAAACTAAAATGTTTATTTATAACTATGAGTTTATTTTTAAAACAAGAGGTTCCTATTAAATTTATAACGAAAACGCAAAAATAGGCCGTGGGTTTAATCCCCACCGAGAAAAAAAAAATTGTGTGGTGGACGGCGTCTCTCTCGTCTCTCTGGTCTGTTAAACCTATTGTACTCTAAGTTTGTGTTTACAAAAATGTATACAAGTATAATATCAGCTATTAGGTTCCCATTTAGCCCTGCTTAGTGTGTGGGCTAGATAATGTTTTATAGATTGTCCACAAAATGTTTTTATTTTTTATCACAACATCAGTATTTCCGGAACGTTACAATTTAGAGACTTTGAAGACAACCCTGAGAACAGGTGGATTATGGCTAAGCATGCTCCATCTTAGGCTGCATCCTCACTTTCCATCAGGTGTGATGGCAGCCAAATGCTTATAACATACGAGTATAAATAAAATAAAAGTCCATTTGGACTAGCCACATTTTCCGACATTAGCTGCAACACCTACATTAAACCCATCTTTGTGAAACAGGACGTCCCGACGCGTTCAACGAGCTACGTTCCACTGCTCTCCTCATCCTCACTACGCTATTCTGAGAACCGGCGACCGCTGAACGACGACTGTGATAAAGCGGACAAATGAAAATCATCATAATTACACCGTGTTTATTGGGTATTACATTGTGGAAAGACATAAGTACATACGTCCGGAACAATATAGTCCCTGTGCCTTTTTTAACCGACTTCCAATCAAAAAGGAGGAGGTTCTCAATTCGGTTGTATTTTATTTTTTTTGTGTTTTTTTTTATTTTTTTTTTATTTAAAAAAAAAAAAAAACATTTATTTACCAAAGAACATAATATTACAGTCTTATTTACTGGTGGTCCCCGCACTAGGACAAGCCTGTATCGCGGGAGGCCAAAGTACTAGAATAAGATTTCTAAAATGTGAAACAAAAGCAGACAACACAGAAACAAGGCAAGACACGAGAGAAAGAAAACTAATACAACTAAGAAACAAATTAATAATATGTAGGTAAGCAAACTAAAGAACACGACATGATAAACACCAGTTTTGAGAGTGTGTGTGGGGTGTGTAGGGGGTGTATGGGGTGTGTAGGGGATAGTGTAATGAGGGGAAGGGAAAACCGTAGAAACCACGACGAGAGAATCAGACCAGGATTTTTAGGATGCTTTCCGTAGCGTCGTAGTCCAACGTGAGAAGCCACTTTCTTATTCTTTCTTTTGCGCCGAAAAGAGAACAATTCAGGTCGCAATGCTTACAAACACGTCGGTATATGTATGGGAAAGAAAAGTATTTGAAACGCCTAGCAAAAGAGGTTTTCACTGCAGGCACTTTTATCTTAATCCGCCGATTTTCTGCGGAGAGATTGCTGGAAACCGAACGGAACAATCTATGGTACATCTGTGCAACCCGCAGCAGATAGAGCTGCCGCTTTTAATGTTTGTTACCGCATAACTTCGTCATTTGTGAGCCGATTTGAAAAAATATTTTTTTATCTGAAAGGTACTGCTTCCAGATTGGTCCCATTTTAATTTTATTATAATCGGTGTCACGTTAGAGGGTGGCAAATAAAAGATTTAAGTAAGTAAGAAAAGTTATAATATTAAAATTAACAGTTAAACAAGTAGTAGGTCTAAATAAGAGGTCGTGAGGTAAGTACCTAAGCCTAGTCTTGGTCTGACGTAGAAATAGTCCTATTAGTTTTAGGTAAATCACTCCCCTTGCGTTGCGTTAAGTGAGCCCGGGCAGATAAGGCTGAGGTAGTCCGCAGGTACTAGAGTAGCCCAGAGATAGCTGGTGCGTAGATAACCCGTAGGTAGCTGGGGTGTAGATAGCCCGTAGGTAGCTGAGGCGTAGGTAGCCCGTAGGTAGCTGAGGCGTAGGTAGCTCGGAGGTAGCTAAGGCGTAGGTAGCTGGTGCTTGAGTAGCCCGGCGTCTGTAGCCCGGAGGTAGCTGTTGAGTAGCCCGGAGGTAGCTCTTAAGTAGCCCGGAGGTAGCTCCTGGAATGGGCCAAGATTGCCCGTCTTAGTAATGGTAGGTAGGTCAGCTGACCCGGACTGCATCTCATGGTAAGGCAAGGGAGTGATGAGAGAATTTACAAATTGGCAAGCTGATGATGATGATGATGCAGTCCAGGTACAATGTAGCAGGGTAGAGAAGAGTTGCATCTCGTGAGCGATACCAATTGCAAAGAAAGTAAAATAATAAAAATAATTATTTAGAAAAATAATTATTTGGAAGCAAAACCGGGAGCATAGCGTAGTATTAGCCGTCGTCACAAGATGCAAGCTTCTCACAATAAAAGTAAGCATTCGAAAAAAGTGATACAAATGAAGAATAAAAAATAGCGTGCAGAACAACCAGGCATGAATATTCACTGTAGCAATATACTAATATGCAGGGTGACAAACCAAGATCCAGCAAGGGGACTGGCGATACTGGGCCGTTATTCGCTATTGCCAAACCACGCGCGTTACGTGAACACGTTAAGACCTCGGTTTAGCAATCGTCGGATTTTGAACGAATCATGTGAAATAACCAAAACATCAAACGTGGGGCATAGACAACTAGTCTTGTGGCATACAGAATACCATTTTTCGATTCCGCACCAAGGCGCGTTTGCGTTTAGATCACGTTGTGAAGTCACACGTTTTGGGCACGGAATCTCCAATGTAATAGCGAATAAGGCCCCTGTGCATATCTTTTAAGTAATTTTAGGAATATTCATGCCTAGGCTATAGCTAGCAGTATTGTGGAATAGAGTAAATGATAAAAATTGGGTAACTACGAACTTAGGATAAATTTTGCAACTTAATTTTAAGATTAAAATAAATATTTATAAAATGAGTAAGGCTATTGAATGCGTTATAAGATGAGTTTTGATTAAGCTTAGCTAGGCTGGCAAGTGAATTTACAAATGGATAAGAAAATATTTTATAAGTAAAATATTTTTGCAAAAGTCTAAAGCATGATAATAAGATAACAAGGAATGCATTTAAGTAATATTATAGTAACAAGGTTCAATCTACAAGTAGCCAAACTAAATCTAGATGTGAGGAAAAGAAACAAAGAAAAGGTCGTAGCAAGGTGACATTCAAAAGTTCGTTAGTGACGAGTGCAAAAGGTACGTATTTGTTCTTAAAAACTGTGCATAACTTACCCAGTATGGGACGAAACACTAATTGAACAACTTTAATAGTTTTATAAAGAAAGATAGTTATCGGTAAAGTATTACTTTAAAAAATCCGTTAAACTGGAACAATACAACAAGTTAAGTACTAGTCTTTGTGCATCGGCAGAGCGAATGGCTGTCGCAGCGCACTGAGCGAACGCATGCAGCGGGCGAGCCTCGCTCCTAGCCGGTTCTATTCAAGGTCGCGCGCAACACACAGATATTGACGCGCCAGTAATTTAAATTTTAGTATAAGAATAGTTAAACCTAGGTTTGATGAAATAAGTGTTTTATTAAGTAAGATCCTAATAAAAAAATATTTGAGATACATGAGCGTCATTCATAATAAATCTTTAACGTATAACGTTACATCGGTGTTGCCATTTTTTTTTAAATATTTTTTTTAATGTTTGTAACTGCATGCCTCCGTCATTTATGAACCGATTTAGAAAATTATTTTTTTATTTGGAAGGCTATTTTTACGTCCAGATTGTCCCAAACAAATTTGATTAAAATCGGTTTAGCCGTTTGACAATGAAGTCGGTTTCTCAAGTTTTTTAAACTTATAATTATGTGGCACCAAGTAGTAATTATTGTGCCATTGAAAAGGTATGGTTGCCGATGTGAAAGAGCTTACGCAAAATCTCTCGTGACTCCTCATTTATAGAGATTTCTTTGTTTATTATACTGCTATGTTGCTTATGATAATGCTCCCGTGCAAGTTTTGAAAGTGCAGCGAAGCGTAAGTGACTATGCATCGATCTTTGTTTAGAGCTACTAGTGTTTGCCAAAATATACATTATGCCTTAGCTAAAATCACTATAGTCTAAGATCCCGCTATACGACGACGCGTCATCAAGCTGTTTATGGATGAAATCTATTTTATGCTCAATTTTTTTTAAATATAGATAGCTAAGCATTTGGCTGCCATCACACCTGATGGAAAGTGAGGATGCAGCCTAAGATGGAGCATGCTTAGCCATAATCCACCTGTTCACTCTTGTATATAATAATTGTAAATTAATGATATTTATTCGGGACTTAATTTTTTTAGACAACCCATTTACAATATATTTATTGACATATTTAATTTAATAGAAAATACTTTTCATCCATTATACAGCTCAGTGAAGGTCGTTGTACAGCTACCGCTAGGATACCTCCTGTAGGTACTACTATAAAAAGTAGACACAATGGGTACATGTGGCATCGGAATTATTCTGAATTATTCTGAATCTGAAAGGAGACAGAACGGGGACAGAAAAATTGAGAAGCAACAGGCCGGCGTGGTACGAGCATGTCATGAGGAGGCATGAAAGTCATGTGTCTAGAGAGTATTAGTATGAATATAGATGGGATAATGTAGATATTATTTATTAATACAAGTCAAAGTAGGTATAAAATCACGAAAAATCAGTACCTAAATCAATTCGAAATGGAAAATCCCCAGACAATGTTGATGTGTGTACGTTGACGATGACTCTCAAATCCGTTATAAACATGCTTGTTGATTAAGGATGCTCTTGAAATTTCCCACCATAGACAAATTCAATGTTGAGCACAAAACAATTTGAGAAGCTTGTCTACCATGTCTTAGTAAAATTATAAAAATTAAAGTGTCAGCTATAATTAGAACAGTTTAAAAATAATTTAATTATCATATTTTACGATGCTTAAAACTTCCCAAATAATGTAGAAAATAAAAGTACATCTTCACTTTATTTACGAACAAACTTAAACATTAAAAACTTTCCACGTACAGTTCCAACGCCGCATACTACAATAAAACAATGCGATGAGTAGCTGTTGTGAAATAGGTCAACAATCCGTATTTATAATATGTGTTTTGGAAAAACAAATAGTGAGCATTATATCTCAAGGTAATAAAAAAAAATGTCAGGTTATTTCACACAGCGCCATCTATTGTATAATTAGGTAAAGCTTGTATTTTGCAAGATTACTAATCGACAATGTATTATGAAAGTACACATGCTTAATTTTGTACTGTAAACAAGTTCAGATTGCTCAGAAGGCTCAACCACAGCCCAACTAAGGATACAAGAAACTACGACGTTGAATTTTTACGACATGTCTACGAAAACATCTACGCCGTAGCAGCTGCTACGAATATCGTATGTGCCTTGCTAGAAAATGGATTTACATAATAATTATGAATATTTCGTGACATTGATTATCAGTTATACTTCAGGGTCTCGTCCGAAGACCATTTATTACTTGCAGCATTACGAGTTGTGGTGCTGTCTCTGTCACACTTCAGATCCAAGTTATAAAAATACTAAACCCATCTCTCTCACTCTCATGCTCCAGCGCAGGCCGGCGCGGCCGGCGGCTAGCAGGGTATGTGCCTGCAACTTGTCATTACGTGTTTTTGTGTTACCTAGGTCACACAAAAAGTTTTACATTTTCTCAAATATAGGTGTTTTTAGTGAATTTACCATGGGAAAGCGTAAGCGTTCACATCTAGATGATGACGATTATAAGTGTATCAAAAAGAAATCCTAATAATATAACGTGAAGATCTCTCATTTCAGAAAAATAATGGTATGGATTTACACACAGATATTGCTGCCCGCTGGTCACATACTTTAATGAACAGGTTGCCTAAAGAAGCAAAATCAGACCTGCGAATCTATTTACCAGCTGAGAATTATTGTAGTATGAAGGCACCAACACTTAATTTAGAAATCAAACGGCATTATCACGGTTAAAGATATCGTCAGCTAAAGCTTTCAAGCGACACTGGACGGTTACTCTATGGCAGTCCCTATTGAGAATCACAATCAAGACGATATGCTATAATAAACAGTTTAAAATGTTATTTTGTGAAGAATACAAAGCTTGATGAGCTTTATTTGACGCTAGCCTTGCGGAGCATCTCTTAAATCATCTGAAGCTATATCCCAGTCGGGAGCAGAGATGAAATATAACGCGGTGCAGCGCGCCGCTTATAAGCCTCCGCCATCTGCAAGAAAACCTCAGCGAGGTTGCTTTAAACTCGAGGGTGATGTCATGACCAGTAGTCGGCGAGCCGCGTCAGTACCCTAGTTACCGGAAACCGGCAGCAGCACAGCGGGACCACCGTCGAGATACGAGTACGTATCGCCGGAGCCACTCGACGCGCCTGAGGACATCGAGACGCTCTTCTTCACCATTGCAGGTACCCATTGCAGGGAGGCTGCAATACTTCTATTACCAATGGTGCTCCATAACTGATGATTCTGTAGTATGGTCCTGGGTTCGAGGATGTAGTATACTCTTCAAAAGCGAGCCTTTGCAAATATCTATTTGTCGAAATTCACCTAAATTGATACCTGAAATCAAAATAACTGATCAATTTTTAGAAGATTCCCTGCAATCTGACTTTATTCCAATTTGTGAACCGTGTGAAGGTCAATCTTTGTCTTTCATATTCACGGTACCCAGCAAGCTTAATGGCCAGCATCGCTTCATTTTCAAACCTGAAACATCTAAATAAGTTTGTTCAGCTGGAACATTTTAAAATGGAAGTATTTAGAAAGGCGTTGTAAACATTGGATTTAAAGATGCCTGATTTATTATGTCCATTGATGAACAACATAGAAAAAAGATATGCTTCAAGTGGAAGTCACCATTTTATGAATTTAATGTTTTATGCTCTGACCTGTGTGCAACGCCTTTAGTGTTTACTAAACTGATGAACCTGTTTTACAGTATTTACGTTCACAAGGCCTTATTTCAGTCAATTATTTAGTGTATAATTGTAAATTTGTTGACTTTACTTAATAATAACAATATGAATCTACCTTCCTGAAGAAAAAACAAATTTTTCAAAACATAAAAGATGTATTATAAAATACTCTGCCGAATTTTTTGGTCTATTGATATCTGCTTGTCCTACCGTTAGATATGGGTGGATGTATAAAAAATTAGTAGAAAGACAAAAATGCTTAGCCTTGGCACCACTGATGACTAATAATAAGGAAATGGTGTTAAAGCTTATTGAAACAAGACTTGACCAGACAATGGTGGTATCATAATATTCTACGTTCAAAGAGGCCTATTTTTCCTAGTAGTTACTGTATAAAAATATATATACAATGCATAAACTACAGGTTGGGCTGCAGCGTAAGCTGCAGCTGTAAGTTCCCACGGTAACTGGATACAATCAAAACTTACCTCACATATCAATACTTTAGAATAAAAGCTGTATTTTACGGTCTAAGATTTTAGATTTTTGCTACTAAACATTGCGATTGCAACAGGTTAAATAACACCACCGCTATCTGTTATATAGATTGCATTGGTAGAACCACACGCAAATGCGTGTGTTGTACGACTTAGCGCGTACTATTTGGCAATGTTGTAAGTTAAGAAATATTAATATAATTATTTGCATCATATATAAAATCTTCATTGCAAAAATTATAATAGATACAGAGTGGGAACTTGAAGAGTATGCTTTTACAGAAATAACCAATTGCTTTGACAAACTGACCTTGATTTTTTGCAAGTTCCCAAAATTATAAATCTTTAAGATATACATCATGGGAACTTGATTCTTATTCTGAAGCAGTAGACGCATTTAAATTTAACTGGGAACATCTAAATTGTTATGCCTTTTAGTTATGATAACCAAAACTTTACAAAAGATTATTTTAGATGAAGTGGAGCGTATTTTAGTAGAACCTCTCTGGCGATCACAGCCTTGGTACCCTAAGCTCAAAGTCTCTAATAAAATATACTTTGGACCTGATAAATAATTGTTATACTCACCTTTCAAAACTTGTACCCCGCTTCACGCAAACCTTGTCCGGGTGGTGGTGAAATTATCAGGCAGGCGATGATGGGCCGAGGTATTCCAGAGGCATCGTTAGATATTTAAATGGCATCTTTCGTTTTTACGTTTAATTAGTATAGTTCATCCCCTAAACCATGGGAGTTTATTGTGAAAATAACAGTCATAATATTTTCAATGAGTCAAGTACTCAAGAGATTTTTCTTTTTATTATCCATGAAATTCGAAAAAAGAGCTGGTTCTATAGAAGGTATTTTAAATACACATCTCTATCGACTATTTTAGGATAAAAAATATCATTAGATGATAGCATTCATAGATTTTTAAGAGGTGTGTATAGATTTAAAACCACAAAAACCATAATGCGCTGTCACTTGGGTTCCTTATGATGTATTAAGTTATGTATCAAATTATTATCCTTACACTGGTATTACATTTGAAAATTTATCTTATAAAACAATATCTTTAATCGCAATAGCCTCTGCACAGAATGCAGACGTTAAGTATGATAAAAAATAAAAATATTTGTATGACAAATGATACGATTGTAATTAAAATCAGATCTTATTAAAACATTGAGGCCTGGGGCCCTTCAGCCACTAATCAGGCTACCTTTCATTAAAAAATAATAATAAAATAAAATAAAATAAAAAATAATAATAATAATCCATTGATATGTCCTGCGACAGTATTGCAAGCGTATATTCAAAAAACTTTGACCATGCGCCGTGACAATGCTAACGATTATCAACTGTTGATACTTATGAGCTCATAAGCTTGAGGAAACTTCATAAAAATGTTTGTTCACAAACTCTTAGCCACTGGGTAAAGAAAGCCTGGGCAGATAGTGGTATCGGCATAATATTGATGTTCGAAGCGCACATCACTCGCCATGCTTCGACATTAGCCGCACATTGGCTGGGTGTTAACCTGGAAGTGGTTCGAAAGGCTTCAAGTTGGTCTTAGACCTCTAATATATTTTTAAAATACTATAACAAGGAAGTTTATGATTCAGTTCACAAAGATTTTTATGAAGTTATTATAATAATTTATAACTTATTGATTAGTTTTGTTCAAATTGAATAAATATATCATGACGAGTCACGGTCATGCTAAAAATAAGTATAGGTATTTAAAATTGTTTGCTAAGTACCCATTTCATTTATTTTTGCTATACATGATATAAGTATTACTCGTATAATATTATATCAATTATGTACAAAGTCTATGTATTTTCCTTTTGTCAGGATTATGACTAGTACTTACTCTAAACATCTGCAAGTAATAAATGGTCTTCGGACGAGACCCTGAAGTATAATTAAGAATCAAACGAACTTACCTAGTGCTGTTTGATTCCAATTATGCGAAGGTCTCGTCCGAAGACCATTAGGATCCCGCCCATCCCAATAGCTAACCCGTTGTCGTGGAAAAGTAAAATACAAATAACTGAGACAGGGTGTAACAGGGTGTTCTCTGAAAATAATGACAAGTTGCAGGCACATACCCTGCTAGCCGCCGGCCGCGCCGGCCTGCGCTGGAGCATGAGAGTGAGAGAGATGGGTTTAGTATTTTTATAACTTGGATCTGAAGTGTGACAGAGACAGCACCACAACTCGTAATGCTGCAAGTAATAAATGGTCTTCGGACGAGACCTTCGCATAATTGGAATCAAACAGCACTAGGTAAGTTCGTTTGATTCTTAATTATCAAGCCTGATATGAAAAGTGAACTTGCTAGTGCATTGAAAAAGTAATAAAATCTGTTTTGATTTCAAAGAAACATTATAACTTTACACAAGTAACTGAAGTTTGCTGTTCGACAGAACATCTAATACCTACATGGTCTGTTAGTTTCTGGTTTACAGTGCGCTGTTTATTGGTGCTACTGTGATAGCTTAAAAAAATAACATATTTTTGTGTGTGAGAAAATGGCCAGGAACCAGCAGTGTGGTTTTAGAACAAGCAGTGTGGTTTTATCAAACTTGGCAGCAAAATGCGTAAATAGGATTTGTGAAAAATGACTTTGCACAAGTTGAATTTTATAAAAGTTAAAATATTGAGCCTTTAATTTCTTCAGCTGACAGAACTTCGTTCAACGATTTGGCTAGATTAATTATTTTTAATAAATCAGTACCAATACTAACAGAATTGCTCAAATATTAAACAATAACTATTTTTTTGGTATATTCGATGGTTACCACTTGACATCAGGTGGTGGTGCTTGTTCCATCAAATAGTTGTTTAAAAATAATCAAAATTCTAAATGAATCTTCATTGCTGGCACAAAAATAAAAACATGAGTTTCCAATCAACCAAGCAATTTAAATATTATGCTAACAACGGTAATCAACCAGACATAAAAAACCCTTTTTACCTCTAGGCACTAAGATGAGCGAAAACCAGCGGAGCAAAAGTTTTATGAAAAAATACCAAAAATAATCCATTCCTTTTCAAAACTTTTCAAGTAAAAGCTAACGGCAATGAAACGTGCCATGTCAGGAATTTACCTCGTGGATTGTATTGTAAACCAAACATTCACCGTCGAGGTATATGAGTTGCAACGTAAAGTTGAGATTGGCAGGATTTTTGGCTAGCCAGGGTGACTGATATAATTATAATTATTATAGCTAATAAAAAAATAAATATTAGTAGGTATTATATCAGCTATCTGGTTCCCAAAGTACAAGCTCTGCTTTGGGGTTAAATAGTGTTGTGTGGGTTGTCTACAATATTTTTTTAGTATAATTATTTATTAACCGACTTCCAATCAAAAAAGAGGAGGTTCTCAATTCGGTTGTATTTTTTTGTAATGTTTGTTACCGCATAACTTCGTCATTTGTGAGCCGATTTGAAAAATTATTTTTTTATCTGAAAGGTACTGCTTTCAGATTGGCCCCATTTTAATTTGATTAAAATCGGTGTTGCCATTTCTTTTTAAATATTTTTTTTAATGTTTGTAACTGCATGCCTCCGTCATTTATAAACCGATTTAGAAATTTTTTTTTTATTTGGAAGGTTATTCTTATGTCCAGATTGTCCCAAACAAATTTCATTAAAATCGGTTTAGCCGCTTGGCAATGAAGTCGGTTTCTCAAGTTTTTTAAACTTATAATTATTTTATTTAATATACAATACAACACCCAGACAAAGAACAAGCCTCGGAAGTTCACCTCACAAATACAAATATTTGTTCTTGGTGGGGATTGAACCTACGGTCTACGGCATAGATTGCCTTCTATGCCGTAGACCGTAGGTTAGGGCCACCAACTGAGCCGTGCTGCCTTTAAAAAAATCTAACTAATGGATGATGCTAATAGGTCGTGTTTCAGAGTAGCGCTCGATGTTCCCTTTACCGTTGTACAAGCAGGCTTTAATCTCGCCTTGCAGTCTGTTACCCGCCGTGTGACGTCACGTAACACATCCCGATTGGTTTCAGAAGCTTTCTAGTTCTCGAAGGAAACGTGTCTTTGTATCGTGCTCAAATAGAAGAGAAAATGCCGCTAAGAATGTAATATAGTGTTTTTTTTAACAACAGTCTAGCCATAGTATTTCAAGCCGGCAGGGTAAGAATATTATCAGGGCAGGGGTTGAAATACTATGACAGAGTATATTTTTTTTAAATACTACACATAATTTTTGTTACTTTGGGTACGTATCCAAGAAAAGCTGGCCAAATCGCCATGTGGCCTGATGAGTTTTGCAGTAGTCGAGATACACCTCAGTATTCCTTACAAGTTCAGATCCTTCCAAAAACAGCTCGACCATTTATAACCAACTGAGTGGATACGTGGAACCGTCAGCAGCTAGGAGACAGTGCTATATTGCATTCCGGATACTTCCGAGTGTAACGAGCTGAAGAGAACAGCTGGTCCACTGAAATTTATGATTCGCATCCTAGAATATTGATTAAAAAAAATCTGTTGATCCTTTTCAATTGATCCGTTTCAGGTGGTCAGTTTAGTATGGTTTGATAAAAAAATACATTATTACACAAAACACTAGTACATTGGCGAACTTAATGCTAATTAGGAATTTGTTCCCGTTGACCATTGTGGTGGGTGGTAGTGTTTTTGAGACAAAAGAAGAGAGAACCCACTGCTGGGCATTGGTCTCTCTTAGCTCTTGCCATTCACCACGATCTTGGGCTACCCTCATCCATCTGCGGCCCACGACGCTGACAATGTCGTTAACCCATCGTGCTAATGGACGTCCAACACCTCTCTTTTTACTTAACTTCAAAACATTTATAATAATAAATGACTGGCACGTGAGGCTGAACATCTGTATATGCCTCAAGTTGATGGACGCAGAGAAGTGCATCGTAGGGCACGTTCCTGACGTGCGTGACCTAAGAGGCAAGGCTTTGATATAGGTGATGGTTACCAATTAACATCAGGACCCTGTTTACAATACAAGCGACAATATTGTGGAATTGTCGCGCTTAAGTTATTAATAAAAGTGACAAAGATGTCACTTTTATTAATAACTTAATAACGTCAGGTAGGCCTACTACAACCTCTGTATGGCTCTGTCTCTGGCTCTAGTTTTGAGTCTGTGTGAGTGCTCATCAGTGTATTATGCTATGTGTGTGACGTTTCAACGTAGGATTTATTTAGAGAGCACTCACACAGACTCAAAACCAAAGACAGAGACATAGCCAGACAGAGCTTGTGGTAGGCCTACAGGTGGGCCATATGCTAGTTCCATCAGCTAGTTGTATAAAAAAAATATAGTTTAGTTGGTTGGGTAGTGAACTAGCTCTAAGCTTTAGAGTTAGAAACTACGCAACAGTAATATCATTTGTCATAACGTCGGTGTGTTCTGAAACCGGGAATACTGGGATACCAACTACTTTATGAAAATGTCTGAAATACGCTTATACTTGGAGTGTACTGGCACTACAGACATTGAAGTGGTCACCATCACCAAATGTTGCCTTGCACACTTTTCTTGATTTATTTTTAGTAAATCTATAATAGACCCGACGAAATTATTAAGATCGCGGGAAGTCGAAGGATGGAAAGGGCTCAGAATCGTTCTTCCTGGAAATGTGTAGGGGAGGCCTATGTCCAGCAGTGGACTCTTTCAGGCTGATGATGATGATGATAGAGCTCTGTTGGTAGGTATAGTGATAGTAGCTCTGCCTACCGATCCTTAGCTTGTGGTTTCAAATCATTGTTCAAAATATTTTTCGAATCGGTTTAATGACGAAGTAATACGATAACAAACATTAATTAATCCGCCGAATTGAAAACCTTCTTTTTGTATTTGAAGTCAAAAACGCAAAACTTGAAGGTCTTAAACCTTGAACTACAGTACTAGTTATGTATAGTACAGTATAATACCAAGTATTATATTCTGTTGAGTGTTTTGCAAAGTTTTAGAGCCTTGTGCTTTATAAAGTCCGCTGAAATAGAATGGTAGATTTAACTTCGAGGACGGAGGGAATGATAAATTAGGAGACTGTAATAATTCACTGTGACAACTTGGGTAACTTAAAAAGACAGGATTCTTGTTGAAAGCGTGTTTTAGGAGTTGCGTTCAAGGTTTCTATAAGAAAGACTAAGTTTATTTTTTATTTTTTTCGTTCAATATTTTAGTCCGGGGGATGTGGAGCAATAAAAACAGATATTTTCTTCAACTGCTTTGTTTTATTTGATAAAAAATCCAGAGTACAAAATGTAAGCGTGGCACACAGTTCGAGTTCCCAGTAAGAACAGATGTTCATTCCCACTCTTATTAATTAAAATATTCATCCGTTCGTTCCATTCACTCTCATTCAGCCGTTCACGCTACGTTCCATTTCACGCTTTACTTCTCACTTACGTTTCGTTACCATGTTTTATATCCTCACATTCTCAGATCCTACACTATGCTTATCTTCTAATCTAAACAGAAAAAAATGGATGAATAGTGTGAATGATGACATGGATAAGAAAGAAGTGAATACAGAGACGACGGCTGATAGAGGAGAACATGTTGTGCCGACCCCACATAAAGTGGGATAAGGACAGAAAGAATTATCTTCCAAACATAATTAGCCGTAAAATAACATTATATAGCTTTCAGCGATAAGGCCGCCCATTGTACTTTATTTTATTACGATGTTACTTGTGGTGTATCCTTGTGTACAATAAAGTGTTATCTATCTATCTCTATCTATTATCATCATCACTGCTGGACAAAGGCCTCCCCTACACATTTCCAGGAAGAACGATTCTGAGCCCTTTCCATACGTCCAACAAATTTGTACTAAATAAGTGCATAGCTATTGCAATATTTTACCAAAAGATAATGAAGAATAGCGTGTCCGGAGTAGTTTTAACCTATATATCAAATACTTTTAAGTTTCATCTTATATAAAACATTGCAAGCGACAACCAATTACAAAAGTAACCCGTCAGATAATTTCATATTTTAATCACAATTTCCAAAGTTTACAACAATCTCAAAGTTAGAAGCAAGTTGAACAATAGGAAACCACATAGGAATAGATAGACAAAGTTCAATGCTCACTTGTTAATAATATTACGTAACTTTGTTCAAAAATTGTAGTTTTGCTGGACTAAAGGGAGTTTACAAGGAAAACTTAAACATCGATGCTCTAGGGACTCGTCTCGTTAGCATTCGCTTATCTTTTTATGGACCAGTGTTGGAAACAACCCGTAGGTTTCTTTGTGTGGTGAATATCTACACACTAGACACTTATAATACATATATAGCTTTAGCATATATAGCTTTTATCTACCTTAGTATCTAAACTCATTATAAGTGGACTGAGAAGTCTGTATGAGTTATAAATAAAGTTCTATAAACCGATATTGCTGAATAGAGCCATATACGAGTAGCTGTAGAACCGATAACTGCTGGGAACTGTAGCTCGAAACAACACGAACCGGAAGACGAAATGTAAGATGTCATCCTAAAGATAAAACTAGTAGAACCGATAACCACTGATGGGAACAGACCCTCGCAAAACAAGCAAGGACCGGAAAACGAAATGTAGGATGCCGACGATATTGTGTATGTGGGATCACGCGAAGCCAGTGAAAATAAAGAACCCTAAATCGCTTGCCGTGAAAATGCATGTAGGACGGCAGTTTTTTCTACAACTTCCTGATGGAACAATCATATGTCTGCCTGATGTTTAGTGGTAACCATCGTCCAAAAGAACCAAGGGCCAAGAAAAAACAAAACGACAGAAGGTCAGGGTTCTATCAAAGGGCATAAACACTTTACGAATATACATAGGTCACGACTAAACGAGCACTTTAGCACGTATTCGATAACCTTACCGCTCGGATCGACACTTTGTATCGAAAGCCCTAGAACTAGCTGCGTCAGTTTGGGACCATCTGATTCGGTGAACTGAGTCAAAGTCAAAAACCATTTAGGGCCAATTTCAAAATTATAAGTAGCGCTACCACCAGAGGTCTCTTCAGCTATAGCATGAATAGGGTCAAGAAAAATGTAAAGATAAACTTTTTCCAAGGGTGCAGTGCAAATCCATGGTGTTGTTGGTGTCTACGGTGACCTCTTACCATAAGGTGGGCCCGTTTGACTATCATTTTCATAAATAAAAAAAAGAAATCGTGAAATCGTCCTAAAATGCTATTAGCAAAATTTTGCCTTTTAGTTATAGGCTAACGTTTGACCGCAATTTTATCAGATGTTAAGTAATGATGCCGTCGACAATGTTGAAAAACAATTTAATATAACATTATTCTACAGTAGATTTGGAAGTTGCCGAATCAGGTAGTCTTCGATCACGATAAAACCAGATCGAAACATCGAGAGATTTTAAAGGCCACGATCATGCCTTGATATAAGAGTCTTAACAGTTGACTAGCTTTTGCCCAAGGCTTTACTTGACTAACAAACTTTAAATCAGATTAGGAAATTCTATCGACAAGTTTTGTGAAAACAAATAAAAACTTTGCTCGCCTTATAAGTTGTAAAACCGCTTCGATAACCGCAAATAGGTAAGCGTCGAAAAGCCTAAAAGTAATCGAACTTTATGCAGGTTTCAGAAAGTTCTAGAAAGGGAAGCAATACGCCAAACTTCTGCTTCTTGTTCATGACGTGTGTTACCACCGAATTATTAGTTCTGTTAGTACTTAGATTATGTACTGAGGCCAGGACGTTGAGGTTTGGAAGTACATATACCTACCACCGATACATTTTTTGAGTAAAAACCTCTATAGCAGGCCTGTGCAATTTTTAAATGGGAAAAACCAATGTATTCATCACGCGTCACATCTTCGGCAAAGATCGACAAACTTAGCCAAAAGTCAAAGGGAAGGGGGTAGGGGCAGGTCAAAAGGGGGGCATACGCTCTTAGTTTGTGCCAGCGCTCTATGTTAGTGTTGTACCTCGATCCTGTGCCAGCCCAATGCAGTTCCGTCACATTTACCTAATATACGGTTCATATATTATTATGTATTATTTGTAGGCTATAATAGTGAATCTGTGGTTGTCCCAATGCAGGGGTCTGCAGGGGTATTAAAGAACCACAACACAACATTCCCACATAAAATATTGAACGTTTTACTCTGCGATAGAAAAACTTTTATTGGTGTCGAACCCCCTGGGAGCGAACATGCCATATACAGTGTTTTGTACGGAAGTGTGGTCGGTAAACAGAATAATTTAGCAGGTAAGTTTTCAAACGGTTGGTCGCACCTAAGAGAATGAATAAGTTATTTGAAAATGGAACTAAGTTCTTTTCCAGCCAGCATCACCTTGCCACAAAAAGAATTGTAGTTTCCAAACAAATTTAAAAATCGATTATGTACCATTTTTTTAGGTGTCCACTTTTGAAAATCGTATACCCAATAATTTGATGCCACCATTAGGTTTTATTCTATTCCATCAATAACGACACCCATTGAGTGTCCTTTTTAGGGCAAAACTTTTTCAGTTTTTGAACAGAATATCAAATTTCAAGCCTTTTATTTTATTGTTTGTGTACACCAGCTCCCTCTATCCGAAAGCCATGCAAGCATTTTGCAAACCGTGTCTATAATCTAGGTAGGGGTAGCGTAAACAGTTAAGTTGGATTCTAAGAGATGGCGCTACTGTGCTGGCTTCAGTTTGAAGCTGTCTCAGAGGGCGCTAGTAGCAAGGTTTGGAATAATTTAAATACAGTGAACCACCAATAGATGGCGTGCTCACATTATTATTTTTTTTGCATACGTAGAATAGAGATGTACAAAACATTAAATACATAATGATAATTATGTATGATACTCTAAAATTATTTTAGATGATACAGATGATGCCCTACTGATGATGATTACAGATAAAAAATTAAAATATCATAGTTGAATATGAATTCCTAACTTAGTATGCAATAACCAAACCGCAGACAAGTAAAGCAAACAAAGCTTTTATTTGCATACCACGCTTTGCTAACCCTAGGTAGCTTAGAAGTCTTCATTTGTATACTTGAGCGGTGCTTCATGACAAAGGCGACAACAGCCACAGTTGCTTTGAAAATTTCATGACACCCATATTCAGTGGTGTAGTTTGCAAAATTACCTTAACAAAAAACCCGTCACAAAGGCCGGATCAAGCTATTTCATTAAAGGTTAAAGACTATAAATGAACGAATTTCCTCAGAAGAGCCGCAACTATACCTCTATAACTTACCGGGTACCTAGTAGGTACTTTCATAAGTACCTATACCACACACACCTACGCATAGGCTGATTGAAAAAGTTTGGGTAAGTAATAATCTTAAAAAGTAGTAGGTCCCTTTATCGCGAGTCGATCGTACGCTTTTTGACAGAGTGTGGCACCAAACTAAACTTAAAATAGGCACCACAGTGTTCACTCAATTTTTATATGGAGACAAAAAGTTTTGTATGTGTCGGCTAGGGGCACTTTTCATTTTTCCATACAAAAAGGTAGCAGACGTGGCGATCAGCGTCAGTCGATAGGCGTCAGGCGTGCTACACAGTAGAAATCGACACGGTGCGCGGTGGTAGTACTTCTTCCCTGGACGAGCACTTCACAAAGAGCTCTACTCAAATTTTAATAGTAGGTAGGTACCCTAAACATCAAAGACTGTGGTCGCGTCTTTCTCCACTTAAAAATAAAATAATGTGCCCTAACATATTTTTGTGGGAGTCAACACAATTATTTTCTAATTGAATCGGAGTAAAAGCAATTACGCTGTTATCTATTTAAGTTGACAAGGCTCTTTGAGCGAATTCCGAGAAGATTCTGAATATTTTTTTTCGTTTGGGAAGTAATTAATAAATGACCTTCCGGTTTTTGTCCGTGACCTCCCAGTTTTGTAGAATCTACATTTTGCCCTTGATTTTTATGGTGAATATCAAACAATTTATATTTGAACCATTTATTTGTGGGGTGATTGCGAATCTTTTGTTGCAATTAAAACCTATACAAGGTGTATCTAAATATGTGTACTATGCGAAGGTGGGGGGTTTCAGACCACAATGGTGATCAGTTGTGGGGGGGAGAAAATTAAAAATTCCTATTTTCAGTTTCCCATACAAAAATATTTAATTTCATAATGCCTAAATAAATTGACAACCCTATCCTTGTAACCCCTTGACCCCTTGACCTACTACCTCTGTAGGTCTACTACTACTACCTACTACCTCTGTAGCTGAGTTTAGGGTTGTCACTTTGTATAAAGTCAGCTGTTCATGTTGAAACTTCGTTGCAGTTTTTTTCAGAGATACCAATCGAAGTTCGAAAAGTCGTTGAACAAAAGTTGTTCCCCGGGGGGTGGAAATTCACCCCCCTTCGGGATAGTACACATATTTTGATACACGTTGTATAGTCGCATCTGACAGTCGACATTATTTTGAACTACGATTGCAATAAAAAACCTTTTGGAACAAACTTATCTTTGTAAAGGAACAAGATTGCAACAAGACTGAATGTTGACGTAATAAACATGATATAGCAAATAGCAACTTTGCTTTGTGGAAGTAGGATGGCAACAGATAGAATAGTGGTCGAAAAATTATGGTAAAGACATTATAATGACCGCTGTTCTTTATTAGTCAATCGCCCAGCTGTTCCCTATAGTAAGAATTATTTATTTGCCATCGATGATAATATTTTATGTAGATTTAATTTTTGTTTTCCCCAAAAATTATTGCTACTTACTGAAACACGCGTTATTGGTTGATTACCTGAAAAAAAAAACAACTTGTTAGACTCAAACATTTTAATACTCATGCTATAAACCTATATGAAAAAATTTTAACACCACAAAATATGAAATAATTCATAATTCATAATTCATAATAACTTTATTGCGAACATAGGTGTGGATACAGATGTCAGGGTTTTGAGTAAGGTCTTCCATATTCAGCTAATAATAGCATGCAATAACATAAACATAGGTACAATTAAATAGAATGGAATGTCAAAAAATAAAAAGAAATACACATTAAAAGTCAATATCTACAGATTAATAAAATAATACAAAATGTCTATTAGTAAAAAAAAAATTAAATTAAACAATAAAATTACAGATACAAATAACAAACAAAAAAATAAGGATTTTATTCTAAATTATTGTCACTAAGGTAATCTTTCACACTGTAGTATGTCTTTTCGTAAAGCAGTTTTTTCACATTATTTTTAAATATGTTGTCAGAAGGTGAGGCCAGCGCAGAATTAGGCAGATTATTATAAATTCTAGTTATCATACAAAATATGCTATTATTAAGTTTAGAAGTTTTATTTTTAGGACAACAAAGTTTATGCATAAGGCGAGTGCTTTTAAAATTTTCAAACAGGTGCATATTTTTTCTAGCGAATAAAACAGCTTCAAGAATATAAATACAAGGTAAAGTTAAAATTTTTAGTTTGCAGAAATATTCCTTGCAGCTGTCAGTCTGCTGTAACTTGCATATGGCCCGCACGCATCTCTTTTGTGCCCTAAATAGTACCTCTTTGTCAGTTGAGTTGCCCCAGAACAAAACACCATACCTAAGAAGGGATGCAACATATCCGTGATATGCAGTTAGCAAAGTAGACTCACTAGCAGTCCTTGACAACACATGTAGAGCATAGGAGAAACGAGATAATCTGATGCATACATTCTCCACATGAGATTTCCAATTCAAAGTACAGTCAATATTAAGTCCTAAAAATTTCGTTACATCTATCTGTTCAATTCTTTGACCATCGTAATTGATGTCTATGCTATCTATTTTTACCGTCCTATTTCTAAATATCATAAAATTTGTCTTAGTTAAATTAATTTTTAAGTTGTTTAATGTCAGCCAATTTATTACCTTACCCAATGTATCATTCATGTCACGTTCAAGTGCCATTTTGTTGGTACCAGTAAATAAGATGGTACTGTCGTCAGCAAACAATGTCATATGATGATTAGTAATTTTAGGAATGTCATTAATATAAATTATAAATAGTAAGGGCCCTAGTACATTCCCTTGAGGTACACCGTATCTAACAGTTTTAAATGGAGAGGTGTATTTAACCTGTTTTTTTTCGGTGGGGCATATTCTTGTTATCTCAGTTGCTTGCATTCTGCTGGTAAGATAGGATTCAACTAAGCTTAGTATATTACCTCGAATTCCGTATGACTCCAGCTTATGCAGAAGTATCCGATGGTCTACGTGGTCGAATGCTTTTGTGAGGTCCATAAAAAGCGCACAAGCCGTAATTTTTCGATCGAGATGATCCATAACATTATTTAAAAAATTAAAAATAGACATGTTAATCGATTTCTTTTTTCGAAACCCTGCTTGCTCTTCAGCAAACATATCATGTTTTTCAAAGAATTGGTAAATACTATCGTACATGAATCTTTCAAAGACTTTAGACAGTACAGGAACAAGTGCAATGGGGCGATAACAATTCATGTCACTTTTGTCATTCTTTTTAAAAAGTGGTTTGATAATAGTGCGCTTAAGTTTGTCAGGAAAGATTCCATCAGTGATACAAATATTAGAGATATAACTAAGGGGTTCAGATATCTTTCGTGAAACTAACTTCAGTATCTTAGTAGATATATCATCATATCCTGTACTGTCAGTATTTTTTAATTTCATTATTATTTTTTCTATGTCTATCGGCATGATGGGTTTCATAAATAGAGAGGCTAGTTTGTTTGGGATCGAGCTCGATTGTGCAGAGGGATCCGGTTTGATCTGGTCAATGAAAAAGTTATTGAATGAATCTGCTATATCTTGGGGACATCTTAAAGTTCGGCTATTGTGTTTAATTTCAAGGATCTCTTCTTTTATTACACTTGCCTTATGTCTATTAATGATATTCCAAGTGGCTTTACACTTGTTATCTGCATTATTAATATAGTTGTCATTTTGCGACTTTTGGGTTAGTTTAATGATACGGTTTAATCGAGTGGATAGATCCTTAAATTTATTTTTATTACTTTCATTTCGTTTTTTTCGGTATTGCCAAAGTAATTGACGTTTACGTTTACAGCAGTTTTTTATGCCGTTGGATATCCATTTAGGTCTTTTTTGCGCGGAGATTCTAATTTGTACTAATGGAAAACATAAATAATAAAATAAAGAGAATAAATCATAGAACATGTCAAATGCATCATTAGGGTTAATGCAATCAAACACTTCACTAAATGTCAGAGAGTTAATGCATTCTATAAATTTGTCAATGTTTTCTTGACTATAGTCGCGTCGTTCTATATACCAATGGTTTATGGTAAGACTTGGTTTTACTGGACATGTTAAAAGTTGGGCAGTATGGTCGGAGAGCGCAAACTCATATACTTTGCCTTTACTTCCCCTAACATTGTGTATGAGATGGTCTATGCATTTGCCACTTCTCGGTCTAGTAGGTTCCTTAATAGCAAATTTAAGATTAAAAGCTGACACTAACTCCATGAATTCATTGGACTCCTTAGATGACTGTAGTGTATTAATGTTGAAGTCACCACAAATTACAATTTTTTTCTTACCGTTACAGTATTTACTCAATATGGAGTTAAATGATGCAAAAAACCTGGCTAAGTCGTCTAGATTGTTCTTTGGAGGTCTGTAAATGCAGACAACTATTATATTATGGCCTAATAGCTCTACTCCAGTACATTCAATAACACTAATAGTACCAATTTTATTAATTTCATCGATTTGTTTAAATTTAAGCGTGTTTCGAATAAGAATACAAGCTCCACCGTGACGAGTTTTTCGAGAAAAAATTGCCGCAAGAGTGAAATTTTGAAAATGTAATGTACCAGAATCGCTAGCTAACATGTTATGTTCCGTAATACACAAAACATCGACTTTTATATTATTTTCTTTTTGTAAGTCGTCAAGTGCAACTGTTAGCAAGTCTGACTTTGAAAGAAGACCGTCTATGTTTTGGTGTATAATGTTTATGTGTTTATACACGAAAAAGCCCCTGCGACGGATTTGTAGCATCACCAACGATAGGCACTATGTCCGTCTGTACACTCACATCAATCATAAGCTTAGCCTCACCTACTGTGGTCTGGGTGGCCTGTTCTCCAGTAGATGGCTTACTTTTCTGTTTCCTAGCATTAATCACATTGTTTACATAGTTTGCATATTTAGCCCTGTAGTCTACGCGTAGAATCTGTTGAAGCAGTATGCGGCATCGATGTGAAACCATGGAAACACTTCCAGATTCGTACGAAAGCAAGTTCATGTTGACAAAGTCAGCATTTACAAATTTAGAGCATATGCGTTTCAATTCGTAGTTAAGTTTACTTTCATTTAAATACAGATTATAGGGTATTTCCGAGACAATAATATTTGTGTTATCTACATTTAGGAGAAAATTTCTAATCCAGTACTGGAATTCATCAGGATATCTATCATTTGTTCCACCTAATACAATTACAAAGTCGTTTTTATTCAATTTAGTTATTTCTTCTTTTTCCGATGCTAGTACATGTTGAAGAGACGCTCCTGGTTTAGAACAACAGAAGACAGAGAAATCCTCTCCAACCAGTTTTTGTAAGCATCGCTGGATACCCCGCCCTTGGTTGTCCGCAATAATTCTTATTTGTCTCTTCATAATTTTCGGAGTGGTTTTAGTTTCACTGCGACTGTTTTGGTTGATGAGACTGGATTTCGTCCCAAGCGTTTCATCTCCGTTTATATTGTCGTTAACTTCCAGCTTACTCGTGTGCGTAGACGGTGGATTGGCTCCAGTTATTCTACGATGATCTAATACATTCTCCATTTCCAAATACTCTTGTTCCATTACCTCCGGGGTTTCATTAGTATTTGCTATGGAACTCATTGGTGTACTAAATACATTTTCGCTCTCGCTTTCAGGCTCTTGTGCGTTTGCTTCGCACTTTCTCTCGGCATCATACATTTTCTGTCGTTTTCCTTTTCTTTTATTTACTGTTGCAGGTGTTGAGCATTTTGGGCTATATAGTTCATTTTTCAGGCGCCGATTTTCAGCCTCTAAGTTTACAATTTTCTTGGACGCCGATTGTAACTCTCCCTTTAAGTTTGTTAACTCCAATTTCAAATTATTAAGTACGTGTCGTTCTTCTATCGAGTTATTAGGAGGACTGAGAATAGTGGTATTGAATAAGCAGGAGGCGTCGCTTGAGTTGCTTAAGTCACTCATTGAACTTGATCTATGTCCTTGTAAAAGTCTCTCTTTTTGCCGAGCAATCTTCGTTTTATTTACGGACTGTACAGACTGTGTTGTTTCCGAATCATCATTTATCTGCTGTGCATGTTGTGCTCGATGCTTTCTAGTCAACATCTTTTTTGAAAAAAGCTACCAATTTGTTGTATTATTTTCTACACTGGTATCCCTGTATCAGACTACCGTAGTACCCAGTTGAAATTATACTGTTTCCGAACGAATCGCAATTCTCTGTATGTCAGTTGTCACTATGACATGTCAACAAGTACGTCACCGCATCAGCTGTTGTTTATTCCAATTTCAGCTTTATTCGCATATTATTGTATTTCGTAAAGAAAACAATGGTACTCACAGTTTTTGGGGATTTTTGAGTTTTAAATTAATGACTCACTGGTGGTGTTCGTTATAAAATTTCTCTCCAAATGTTTGAGCTCAGTTTTTGGATAAAATCTCGTCAGAATGCGCAATTAAACTTGTTTCCTGGGTGTGTTTGTTGGTTATGCCACTGTATTACTAAGTTTTACGACCGGAAAAGCTTGAAAAACAGTAACCAAATAGGTACATATTATATCTATTTTTTATTAGAATGTTTGTGTCGACTGACCGTATGTTTTGTATTTATTTGTGTTTCATTTTCATTGGTATAGTTGCAAAAGAAATTGAAAGGGAAACAAATGAAGTTTAAAAAGCTAGAGAAACCGACTTCATGGCCGAACTGCACACTGAACTGAACAGATTTTGATTTCTATGGGAAAAATCTGGAACTATCTCTCAGATAAAAATAATTTTTCAAATCGGTTCATTAATTACGAAGTTATGCGATAACATCAAACATAAAAAAAAATACAACCGAATTGAGAAACTCCTCCTTTTGTATTTGAAGTCGGTTAAAATCTATCATTTTAGCCAAACGCCAACGCAAGCTGCAAATTTTATCGAAAAACAAACATGGCTGGCATAAATTGATTATGAGTAATAACGGTAATATGAACCAAGCTGGAATATTGAATCAAGAATATTGGCAAGGCTCCAAAAAAGATAGTAGCACAAAAATTAAATTCCTACTGATTTTTTGAATAATTTCATGTCTACGAAATGACGTCAGCTTTTGATTTACGCTAGGATTTCTACCGCCATCGCATCGCACCAAAACGGATAAAAGTTATTGCTTTGCTAACTACTATTTTGAACCGATTTCAAATAAAAAAGGAGGAGGTTCTCAATTCAGTTGTATTTTTTTACTTTGTCATTTATGAGCCGATTGGAAAATATCTTTTGTTTGTCACTAAAATATATTTAAAGCTATTTCGGTGTCGAATTTCATTTCGATCGGTTTAGTGGCTAAGCCTTGAAAACGTAACAACCAGATATATTTTTGCATTTAAAAATTGGTTTAGTTACCTACCTGAAGTTTGGTTATCATATTACCGCATATTGCTTTGTTTTTCACAAAAACCTTTCCCCGTTCCAAGCTGTTTGCGGCTCGCCAGTTTCTTTGTTTCTTTCAACGTTATCCTCAGTTTATTCCTGCCCTTTATCCACTTTATGGGCAATTTGTCACAAAACGTTTTCCGCAGCAGATAACAAATAAGTGGGTGCTTTATGAACTCTTTGATTATAAAAGTTTGAGACTCTTTGGGTATTAGCTGTTCCATTTTCAAACAAGATTGTTTACTACATTTTTCTTTTTTTTACAATTTATAGGCTAAAGCTTGACCGCGCTCACCTAAGAAGATACTTATTTGCTCTTTTGTTGAACATCAAAATTAGTATTAAAGGTAGGTTTTGAGCAATGAGGTAAAATCCATTAGCAAGGAGTTCTTATAAATCTATGGTTTTAGTAGTTTATTTTAGCAGGCTGAGAATATGAGAGACGTGTTGTAAACTTTTGGCAATGTAGAAAAAATTGTAAAACAAACTTTTGGCTTAAGTATATATTTTTCCGAAGAAAAAATATTCAGAACAGCTTAAGCTTGGATCAATGAACCACGCATCAGCTGAACACTGAAGCCCAGGCTACGTGACTAAGAGCCTTTTCGAAGCCCGATCGTGAGCAATTTGGAACACACTCGCAACTACAAGTGGTTTGGTAGACCAGAAAACTCAAGACGTCTTTCATAGACATTTATTTACTGATGTTTATTTCAACTACTCGATTTCAGTGAAGTGAGTTGACGGACACTTAACCAGCTGACCTTCCAAAAGTGGAACTAGTGACGTAATCTAACCACACAATCCGACTTAATATGAATTATGAAAAGGCTATTTATTTTATTTTATTAAGATTAAAAAAATTGTGGTTGTACCATGCATACCTATCATGTATTGTGATAAAATGATATCATAGGTCTGAGTTTTGTTTTGTTTTCCTGCCAGAACTGTCAAAAGATAGGTAATCAAGTTCTAAATTCAAACCAAATTGGCTGATGTAAGCTTTCAGAAGCGAAAAAGAAGAACAATGCAGACACTTCGCATTATCGGCAAATAAAAGTGCAAAGCTGCTACACTGAATGGCTCTCGATCCATCCAAAATGCAGCATCTAGCAAACTGCTAGATAACCTCTTAGTCACGTAGCTGTCTGGTTTGGGAATCAATCGGCCGTTGATCCACGGGCTGAAAGTTCGGCCAAGCGTTTACCCTCATGTGGGACCTTTCAACAACTTCTAAAATGGTTTAGGATCTAAATTTGGCGGTCTTTTTACTCCTGACTGGGCTTACTTAAATTATTTACCTTGTTGCGTAAGTTATATGAAATTGTAAAACTTAGGTAGAGTTGATCTGTGGTTGGAAAAATTAATTAAGTTCAGACGTTACGTAAATCAATTTTATTTTCAACCAACACATCTTAGGAGAAACTAAAGCCGCAAGGCTCCGATGGCTCGGGCACGTACTCCGTATGGGAGAGGATCGTGCAGTCAGGCGCGCGTACACAGGCAGGCCGAACGGACGTAGGCCCGTTGGTCGTCCCAGGTACCGGTGGGGCATCGAAGTCTAAAGGACCTCCAAGTACTCGGAGCCAGCAACTACGCGGAAGTCTGTATGGACAGAGAAGCCTGGCGGACTCTGGTGTCGGAGGCCAAGATCCACTTTGGGTCGTTACGCCACAGCAGTAAGTAAGTAACACGCAACATCGAAATATCGAGTTTCTGGCTGTGAAAATGTTAAATATTATTGCTTTTTAGAATTCTTCCAGTTTTTAATAATATCGATTGCTATTATTTTTGTACAAAAAGATCTGGTATAACCATGCGTGGGTTTTTTAAGACCATTGTATTATTGTGTATAAATGATTGAAAATTTACAGACTATTTTGAACTGATGTTAGCTCATAAATTTCAATACCGAAGTCCATTCATCATTGGCCGTAAAGGTTGTTCTCATAAAACGTCCACCCACGTTATTTCGTGATCACAGATAAAGCATACCGAAATTTTGTATAAATACTGATCCATCAAATTAGTCAATATGCCATCATTATCGGCTTGAAGAAGTCTGGACGTAGGCCTCCCCTACACATTTCCAGGAAGAATGATTATGAGCCCTTTCCATCCACCGACTTCCCGCAATCTTAAAAATGTAGTCAGTCCATCTGGGAAGTGGCGCCCTATGTCTCCTGGTTCGTGGTCCCCATTCGAGAACCTTTATTCTCGAATGGTTGTCGGTTCTTCGAGCTTATATGACCTGCCCAGTTCCACTTCAATTTACTAACCATACCATGCTTTGAAAATCTAAGGGACCATAAACCTTGGAAAGTTATCATTCTCTTTCTGGTCCTTGAGATAACCTCAGGAAGGAAAGAGATGAAAGATTATTTTAAGTATAAATTCATGTTTGTGTTCGCGAATAAGATATAGCTGGATGAAAAACTCATTTGTCAGAAACCGCTGTGGTAAAATAAAGCTCGACTTAAAATGTGGGTAAATGTTAGCAAGGAAACAAATGATAGCACTTTGTGAGCGCGTTAGTGTAGTTTGACCTTAATTTAATTTATTAGTGACCGTGTAGCTACAGAAAGAGTTTGAAGAAAAAAACTGTCATACTATATTTTTTATTCGGTTTTAGACGCACTGACTGAGGTCGTAACAGGATGCTGCGTTCAATTACTAGATATGTCGACGTGGGAAGAAAAACGGCCCAGCCCAAGTTGGACTGGGCAGGTCGAACCTGGATGAACCTGGTAACTCCTTGGCAACCAGAGGGAAGGCGAGGTCAAGGTCGGCCAAGACAGCGTTCGAGGGGCGATCGCAACGCTTTCGAGCGAGGATGGTGGAATGAAGCAATGGGTAAAGACGGTTGGCATTTGGGAAAGTTGGGGAAAGACCTTTGCCCAGCTGTGGGACGATGTGGGAAACTATATTTATTTACTCGTCGTATATACAGGCCACTAAGATCATACCATCACAACTAATGAAAATTACCAGCTCTGCCTTTACCAATTAACTGGGAACCTTACACACTAACGAAGCCTTTTGTGAAAGCGAGCGTGGTGAAATTAATTCGAGCGTTGATTGAATCTTCAATGTTTTCAGGATTTTTTTTTTGTCTCGTGGAATACGGTATTCCAAAATAAGGTGCGTATTTTAACTAACTCCTTTAGTTGGTAGTACTAAGCTACCTCTGGACTCATTTTCTGGCAAATCGGTTCAGTTGTTCTTGACTTACCAACTTTATTTTTATTTTTAATGGCTTATTTTTATTTGAAATTTGTATGTGAATTTCTTTGTTTATTTTTATTTGAAAATTCTCTAAATTTGATCTGAATTTGTATAATGTGACTTTTCCGAGTGTACAAAATGGAATAAATTTTATTGAACTTGAACTTGACTTTTAAGTTAAGTTTTAAGAAAGTCGTGTAACTAGCACAACTTTCATTTACATAATATAGATCTATGATTTGTGCATCAACAATGGCCCTTATTCTTTTGAACCAGAGTGTAGCGATAGGGTCTTAAGATACTGCTTTCGTGCACTGTGTGAATGAAAAAAATGCAATGCAAAATGTATAATAAATTAATTTAAACAAAAGATTTAACCTGATTTATAAGCGGATTAATTTTCCATTTAATTCCACTTATCTTTCGTTAGCAGACAAAGTTTCGTTCCGAATGAGTAGAAAGGAAAATGAGAGATTTCTTCCGTAATTAATCCGTTCGGAAATGTTTTGGTACAATTGCGGCGGTAAGATAAGTTCTGGTTTTTAATTAATAACAGTGATTGTTTTTTAATTCAATTATTAATACTTGACTATGCTGCGTGTTATATTATGTTACTAGTGGAATCTCTCGCGACTTGGTTTGCATGTTTATACATTATCTAAAATCCGGTTGCATTAGAAAGTTCTTCATTAGAAAATTCCAACAAACGAGAGCTCTTCTAATGGTATTCCAATAATTAACTGATAACATTTAGGTAGCGTTTGTCAAAAACTTGATAACATTTAGGTAAAGTTTTGAAATCATTAACAAAGCTTTCATAAATTACAAAATTAACCTTTTCAATAGAATCCCATAGAAAATCTCAAAATTGAATCTTAAATAATATTCTCGTTTATACTGATCTAGTCCTTATTCCCAATCATCATAGTAAACCTTTGCCAGAGATATGAAGCCTCCTGACGGTAGAATCCTGCGAAGATTACTTGATCCCGGCTTAAGGAATCCATTGAGCAAGGCTTAGAGGTGTGCTTTGTAAAGCCTTCGTCTCCTAAATACGGTGACCGCCATTACGGTATAATTCCGTATGTCACAAATAAGAGGGCGCCACCATCGGAAATTGTGTAACAAAAGATGACGATAAAACGAAATGAAACGGAGATCCATTTTGACGTGATAACGTCTTATAAATCGATGGAGCCAGCTGCACGCACGAAAAAACATGACTCATGCGTCGTTACGTCGTTTCGTCGTTCCATTTACCTGAGCCCGAGCCCGGGTCGGGTAATGGGTAAGGGTAAATGAGGGTAAGGGTAAGGGTTCGGTCGGGTTCCGGGTCCGGGTCCGAGAGTTCGAGTCCGAGTCCGAGTCCGAGTCCGAGTCCGAGTCCGAGTCCGAGTCCGAGTCCGAGTCCGAGTCCGAGTCCGAGTCCGAGTCCGAGTCCGAGTCCGAGTCCGAGTCCGCGAGTCCGCGAGTCCGCGAGTCCGCGAGTATTTTCTTATGACGTTATCACGTTCAACTATCGTCAGTAAACCGACTTTACAGACAACCGATTTTTTATTAAAATATGTGATTGTATACCATGTGTTTGTATATAATTATGTATTTTATATTTAAATATTTTAATTACGCTTTACGGAGTTGGATGTAGAAAACCATTCATTACAAATCCTTAAAATTGCAGCTACTTTACTTATTGAACCAATTAAAACCTTCTTTGACGTTTGATATTTTAAATTAAGAACGTTGGAACGCTGTTGTTTTTTTATTTTTGACGTCTTTTTTTAGTATTAGGAGACTCTTTGAGGCGCACTTAAATTCCTTTCACCGCACTTGGTTCGAAAGAATCAGTGACACGATAAGAAGAGATTATTTATATTTGAAATTATATTCTTACCTTGTTTGTACATATTTTGATAGATGAGATCAGTATGAGATTAATTTAGCACGTCTTCCAGTTCCAGTCACAAAACGGTTTCGTTTTTTTAGGAAACAAACACTTTAGGGAGTTATGTCTAGCTAGAGTGGTCTGTGGAGATTAAAGTCAGACTTTTATTCATAAAAGACTGATCCTTGGTTTCAATGAATAATTTCGAAGATAGCTTGGTGCTGCTGCTGTCCTAGGGTGCTGCCAACCGTTTTTATTCGTGTATTATTTTGACTGTATCGTTTTCAGACCCAGTAGGTAGATTTATTATTGTGTTTCTGACAGATGTGTTTGGGCAGATGAAGAGCCTTTTATTTAGAAGTTTCATTCCATCAACTCGAAGTGGGGAATGAGGGAACCGTCCTTAGCTGGCTGCGATGGAGCTCAAATTCAGTTCTGCCCTTGAGCTCCGAACATCTGCACAAGGTACGATTTTGCCAACGCTACGGACAATACCGTAGAAGTGGCAAAATGTAACATAAAAAACTGTCCAGTGTGTACCATTGACAACATAGAAGAAAAATCTAAATTACATATTATTTATGCTTATATTATATACATATTTTTATCGCCAAGATGTTGCTGGTTGCTATTGTTGAACAAAAATTACGGAACAATAAATAAATGTGTCTGTCTTCTGTGACAATGTCACAACAATTTGAAATTCAAAACGTACAAACGTTCTTAATTTAAAAAACTAAAAGTCAAATAAGGTTATAATTGATGTTATGGGTAAAGGAGCAACGATTTAAAGGCTGTGCGTGTTGAATTTGGGATATTTATAGCCTAGTTGCGGCTTGCTAGATTTGGCACCCAATGCGGATAAGGATTTATCGTGGATCCGTACTGAGTTGAACATGGCCTTAACAAGCCTATCGCGTCGATAGAGACGTTCTGTGAGCATGTTTACTTATTCACCGTGTATACTAGTTTGCCAAACGGAATATCTATGTATTTATAAATACCTGGCTACGCGACTTCATTTGCTGTTCACTCCTTTTGTTCCGGAAAATAAATAATGTGTTTAACCCTGGTAACGTATAAGTTTAAAAAAACTTGAGAATACGACTTCATGGCTGCACCAATTTAGATGAAATTTCTATGGGACCAATCTGGAAGTAGTAAAATATTTTTCAAATGGGCTCATAAATGACGAAGTTATGCGATACCAACCATAACATACTGTTTATTTGAAGTCAGTTAAAAAAATAAAAAACGTAGGATACATAATTTTATCTAGCATACGTATACCTACTAGGCTTGGGTGCGTGGAACTGGCACCTAGACTCACCTAGCTTTAAGACGTTTCAAAATGATTCTTGTAATCCTACTGAATAAATACACTTTTGATTATGATTTTCTGTTTAATTTTATTTGTGGATTTATACACTCAATGAGTTCATGACATGTACATTTGTACAACGCTATTTGGGTACAATGTGTTTTCGAATGATCCTCGGTTTAGGTATGGCGAATTATTGAGCCTACCTAATCACTTAGGTCTAGTTGCCGCGTTATCCATAAGCTTAGGGCAAGCTTTAGCATGTCAGAGCAACGCTATTCTATGTATAATAATACTAGCGGACCCGACAGACGTTGTTCTGCATGATATTTCAAGCGATTAGGATATTAAAGAAAGTATGAAATGAAAGACAAATAATACATTTGATGAATTTAAACCTTTCAGGGTACCACCCAAACGCAGACAAAAAAACATTCAAATCGATCCAGCCGTTTAGGAGGAGTTCAGTGACATACACACTTACATTAGAATTATAAATATAAAGAAGATTATAAAGAGGAAAGGCTTGTATTTTTGTGTATACGTTTGTAATGAATAAACTCAAAAACTACACTGTTGTGTTCTAAATTTTTTTACCCATTAGATAGCTACATTCACCCTGAGTAACATAGGCTATATTTATGTGTTTAAAAAATAAATGTCTAGCCAAGCAAAGCCAGGACAGGCCGCTAGTCTTAATAATTATAACTCTGCCTAGGTTTCATTAATCTAAGGCAGAGACGGGAGCATTTGAAGGATAGCGTTTCTCAAAAATAAAGCCCGCACACATTGCAAATTTTTAGAGACATTCTGGGAAACATAATTTTGTTGGCAGCCTGTTTCTGAAAGCTAGATTAACATCTGACATATCTCTGATCAGCTAACAGCACAGAACAATACTACTCTTACGAGGCTAACAGACCTGTTTGATTGGTTTGCAGAAAGAGCAATCATACAACAGACGATTGGGTAACATGCTATTTGACAGTGCCTTAGCATGGTATTCAAACCTTTTTTCTTGGTACCTTTTTAGTGATTTAACATCACATAATGTCAATTTTGACATCACGTAATGTCAATTCGGCTTTTGTCTTTATTCTGAGTCAATTGATCAGAGATTACAAATGGCGTTACTGCAACTCATTTTCGAGTTGACAAAAGATTTGACACATGCTAAGTTCATTTTGATTTGATTGTGCATTTAGAAACCGGCCGTTAAACTCGCAAAAATATACTTCATATTTCAGGTAAGTATAACTAGTCAAATAATGATTTCAGAAACGCAACTGTGCATAATTCATCACTGTCAAGAAATACGCACAATTATTATTCTCAAAAATACGAGAATCGGGAAGTAAATTAACGATGCTCACAAACTGCTAAGACAAAGCAGATAAATGCGAGGTCGGGAGTGGATAACAATAAAACTGTTCACAAAGGAACTGAAGTGGCATAGAATACTGTTGATACAGCTAGGTAACTCAAAATTAGCGCTATGGTTACGGCCGCACTGACTGGCTTACTAGGTGCATAGGACCTAGGGAGTGCGCACATGACGCCACTCGAGAGCGCCAAGCACGCAGTGCGGCCGGTGGCGAAGATTCTTGAACGTTCGTTTTACAAAGCTATTTGCTAGGTGACTTGCAATCGCTCTAGGCGCTAAACAAGCCCTTGTCAGTGCGTTCATAGCATAAGGGATAAAGCAAAACTAATAGTAACTTCAATTTGAAACTTACTATAAATTATCTAATGGGAAAACACGAACGTTATAAGGTACATACGGCAAATTGTTCGATCACCAATGCAGGACATTTTCATCACTGTTTCCACCTTGCGAAACGTATTTTTGAGAGATCAACACAGATACACAAATGTTTTTTTAGACGTGAATTAATAGTACATTGTTACCTGAGTGTTGAAAGTCACGTTTTTTGAGTACCGAGACGGCAATTGAGCTTGAGGGACTTAAAAGACTTTCACCCGAAGTAAACACTGTGCTTTTCATTACGAATACAAGGAAAGTAAAAATAAAAACATGAAAGAAAAATTAGTGAAAATGAAGATTGAATTGCCGCCTTCCCGTTTTTTTTCTTTTTCTCTGGCGGGCCTTCGGCTTTGGCTCGCCAGCATTATTCAGCCATTATTTTCATTCTCATAATTTAAAAAATGGTAAACTGTTTGCTCAAATCTATGTTATTTTAAATAAATAGTTGAAGCTATTTATTAATCAAGTAATTTAGAAGATATCCTAGCTAACATTAGAATACCGGATAGCTGCAAACCTTACTTTCAAAAGTTTAAAATTCTTACGCTGACCTCAATATACATATTGGAAATAAGTAAATTTGTTAGGAAGTACCCAAACTTATACAAGAAACTGAGCGATCTTCCCAGACGGCATGCCCTGCGAGCAGGAAGAGACAAATTAATCGCACCACCGTCAAAGCTCGCTATGCATAGTAATGGTCTTTTCAAAATGTCCATTAAAATTTATAATAAGTTACCAGATGACATTACAATATCGCAAACTGACTCCATATTTATAAAAAAATTAAAATCATATTTAATTGACAAGTGCTATTAAAAATTAAATGAATTTTTGACATAGATAATAATTTTATACCCACTCGTACATATACTTAACTTACCAAATTAATTAAATCCAATGTATCCCTACTACCTATTAGGTACTATTAATAAAACGACACGTAATTAAAACTAATATAAATATTACACAAAAAAAAAAACCTCGGTCTGCCAACCTCTTACTATTGTAGTGTCCTAAAGGGGCTCACATGTGCTACTTACCACTGTTTGTAAAATTTACACCTCACTTACCATGTGTTTACAATAAATCTATTGAGTATTGAGTATACAGGGTGTCCCATAAGTCAACGTCCAGCCGAAAACGGGTGACGCGCCAAGTCATGACAGTTATCAGAAAAAATAAAAAAAAATATTTGTTTTGTAACTTTCGAGTTATGAGTATTTTAAAAAAACAGGAAAAACTGACACCCTGTGATGATCTTTTAAGTCCTGTGACTACAAATATTAACTTTTTTTGAAACTTTTTTCTGCAACGTAAGCAAGAATAACCCTTCTGTAAATTACAATTCAAAATTAAGCCATAACTGCCTCAGTTTTCAATGAAATCGTGGAGTTTTGGCCAACATTTCATTTCAGATAATAACATCACCCAACTTTAACTGTCTGTACCGCAAAAAAAATGTACTACACTATCATGGCATGTAACTTTAAAAATTGGCGCATTTATCCAGGATTCCAAAATGGTATAATACTTGCTAGAGTACTTTTTAGGTTTGGAAATAAAAAATGTTTTTTCAACTAAACCGGATTTCCAATCAATTTTATTTCATTAGATAAAATGTTTGTACCCTTTAAATCATGGGTTTAAAATGCCTACGCTGCGTTTTTAAGTGACTCATAATTCACAGGTACAAGTAAATACCATTTCGACGATGCAAATAAACAGTTAGAGCCACCATCTTGTCGAAAGAGTAATAACTGTGGCTTTTCAAGTAATTTGTTAGTTTTAGGTGAAAGTTTGGTATAACATTCAATCATAGGATTACTTCAATCGTGATTTTAATCTAAAGTTTGCCTTCGCCCGTCGCCGGTCTTATTACATGGTTATTGACGTGACAACGTCTTATAATTCGATGGAGCCGGCTGCACGCACGAAAAAACATGACTCATGTGGCGTTACCTCGCTCTGAGGCGTTCCATTTAATACTTGATGTGCAGTCCTACATGAATCTAATAATCCTATTGAATTTTATTTCATACTTTCACCTAAAACTAACAAATTAATTGAAAACCCATGGTTATTACTCTTTCGACAAGATGGTGGCTCTATCTGTTTACTTGCATTGTAGAAATGGTATTTACTTGTACCTGTGAATTGTGAGTGACTTAAAAACGCAGCGTAGGCATTTTAAGTTCATAATTTAAAGGGTACAAACATTTTATCTCATGAAATAAAATTGATTGGAAATCCGGTTTAGTTGAAAAAGCATTTTTTATTTCCAAAACTAAGGAGTACTCTAGCAAGTATTATACCATTTTGGAATCCTGGATAAATGCGCCAATTTTTAAAGTTACATGCCATGATAGTGTAGTACATTTTTTTGCGGTACAGACAGTTAAAGTTGGGTGATGTAATTATCTGAAATGAAATGTTGGCCAAAACTCCACGATTTCATTGAAAACTGAGGCAGTTATGGCTTAATTTTGAATTGTAATTTACAGAAGGGTTATTCTTGCTTACGTTGCAGAAAAAAGTTTCAAAAAAAGTTAATATTTGTAGTCACAGGACTTAAAAGATCATCACAGGGTGTCAGTTTTTCCTGTTTTTTTAAAATACTCATAACTCGAAAGTAACAAAACAAATATTTTTTTTTATATTTTTCTGATAACTGTCATGACTTGGCGCGTCACCCGTTTTCGGCTGGACGTTGACTTATGGGACACCCTGTATATTATTTATTGAATACTATCTTTATGTTATTTAAATTTAAATTTTACATTGCGCTCTAATTAGACTTTTTAAACTTCTTACCGTTGTAATGGGTTTCCAACCTACTGAATGAAACAAAGAAACTTTGCTGAATAAAAAGTTGGAATTTGGTTCAACAACCTCCTTGCAGTTAGAAAGACTTTAGAAAGTTGGAACATGGTTGAATAAAATAGAACTTGTTTTTTTAATAATTTGACAGCTGTCAGTAGAAAGCGATTCTCCCTAGGGCTGAAAGTTTTACTTTCAATTAGGCCCCTCAGGCAACTTCAGACCTACTTTCAGAGTATGAGCAATGAAAAAATTAGTAAAAACAATACTAATTTTTAATTCACGCCTAAAAAAACATTTTAACAGGCACTGTGACTGTCATGCTCTCCATATTATGTGCTATTCATCGAAAGCGATAAATAGCACATAATTATGCATAAGCATTATTTTCATTAGCAAGAGTTATCTTTAAGCAAGTGAGTGAGCGTTTAAGCTTATGAGCTGTGGTTGGGAATATCGATATCTGGATGGAGACAGCGCTAATATATTATCTACGCCAACTGCGTTGATGTCGAACTTCTCCTTTAGTTAATGTATTTCGCACCTTTCCCACGTATTTTCAGACAGGTGAGACTAATTTAGTGGAATCCTCAGGATTTCTACCGATAAAAGATTCAGATTCGTTATTATTGAGGCCTATCTAAAGCTGTTGACACAATCAATGTAAGACTGGCGTAAAATTAGATTAATAAATATTAATTTCTAATACTTTATTCATCTCTAAATCTCAAGCTCGTATCAAAAAAGCTAGAAAGGAAGAGAAAAAAATAGATAAATCAATCTATAAATTATCCTGACTTACGTCTCAAAATAACAGGACTGGTCTCAGAATTATCTTATGCTTGCTCAGTCAACCTAGCCAGAAAAAGAGGGGAAAAAATCCCCAAGACGCTGTGTTGTAACGTGAGTAATGAGGGGAAATTACCATAAAAATAGCGCCATAATTTTCATGCATAAACTCTCATTACGATTCCACCATATAGACATGTTACGAATAGCTGACAGCCTTCAAAGCTATGTTGGTAAAAGCTCTGCTTCCTGCACTGGAGGGCGTGGGTTCGATTCCTACTGAGCACACATTTTCGTGCAGTAAACATTGATCTTTACTGCACTGGGCTTAAACCAACTAACAACTATGGACCAAGTTATCTGAAATAAAAAAATATTTCATTTTTTTATTTAATTTTAAAACTTGAGTGTAGTAAAATAGGCTCATAGCTGCAATTTCCAGTCAAGGTAGTCACCTCATAATTACTTAAATTATTTAATAGTAACCGGTTATAAAGGCAATATCTCAAGTGCAGTTACTATCCATGCCACTCCGAGTTATTAGAAGTAACTTTAAGCTCATTTGTCTAACTGAGCAGCATGAGAATATTGCTTGACTAATAACCTTATTCCAGAGATTTATCGCTCAAAGAACCTTGCGAAGCTTCTCTTAAGTATCGAGCAGTTTTTGCAAGCTATTACTGAAAGTGGAATGAAAAGTTATTTTTCCCGATTCAAAAAAGGAGGTAAAAACGTCCATTCATTCAGCTACATTTTACAGAAAAAAATATTTCACTTCACTGGTTTTTAAGTGACAAGAACTTTACGGAGAGAGATTGAAGCCTTTGTTCTGAAATGGGACAATAACGACTGAATTAAAAAAGAAATCGAGTGATTTTTCAATGGCTTTATTTTTACATCACGAAGTATTAAGCAAATAAATTATAGTTTAAAAAACTAAAAAAAAACGCTTTTATAACTAATTGAACTAAAAAGTTAAAAATAAAACTGTAATAATCAATTGAAAAATTTATATTAATGTACAAAAAAATCGGTTGTCTGTAAAGTCGGTTTACTGACGATAGTTGAACGTGATAACGTCATAAGAAAATACTCGCGGACTCGGACTCGGACTCGGACTCGGACACGGACTCGGACTAGGACTCGGACTCGAACTCTCGGACCCGGACCCGGAACCCGACCGAACCCTTGCCCTTACCCTCATTTCCCTTACCCTCATTTACCCTTACCCATTACCCATTACCCGACCCGGGCTCGGGCTCAGGTAAATGGAACGACGAAGCGACGTAACGACGCATGAGTCATGTTTTTTCGTGCGTGCAGCCGGCTCCATCGATTTATAAGACGTTTTCACGTCAAAAGAGTGGGGTGCTTTTTATAATAACTTCAGATATAATAAACTATTAATAAATTATTTACAACAATCAAAATCAAGCACCTCACGCTTTTTTGTACAATAATATAATTTTTTCAATTGATTATTACAGTTTTCTTTTTAACTTTTTAGTTCAATTAGTTATATAAGCGTTTTTTTTAGTTTTTTAAACTATAACTTTTTTTTTACTTTTTACTTTTTTTTTCATTTTTTTTTTTCATATTATTGCATTGTCATCAACCTTTGACAGGTGTGCAAAGTTTGAATCAAATCTGATCGTTCAAAGTAGGACAAAATCGAGCTCAAAGGGGTCGGTTACATACAAACTTACATACCTACAAACTTACATACAGGTGAAGCTAATAAAAGCGTTATAAAAACAAAATTTTTCTTGAGCTGTTTTCGTTTGAATGAAATCAGATTCAATTAATTTATTCCGTCGTGGTCAGCAATATTGATTATGCGTTAATCGTGATTGTAATAGGTACTGACGCTGATCTCTGAAACAAAGCACCTTAAAAAACAACTCTAAACCATACAAAAGTAACCGTTGTATTCTGAAAAGTAACCCAAAGAGTAAATACAAAACCAAAGTGTTTTAAAATGGTGAAAAACGAGAACGTTTAAACCAATTCCTTTTAAATCCAAGCACATCCAGGATATAAATATCTAGCGGTATGAAAACTCAAGTCGGAATAAAGTGGTGAGATTGTGTTATAAAGTGGCGCCGGTGAACTAAGATTAGTTTCTGTACTATTATGCGAAGTGGGAGAGACAAAGGTAAGAGATGAAGGAAATGAAATGAAGAATACTCTTAGCTTAGAATCATTTTTTGACACTATCAAAACTGTGGTGCACATAACGGCTCAGATACAACGTGCACTTCTCGTAGCATGACTAATTCTTGCATGTTTTACTAGCGGCCTGTCCCGGCGTCGCACGGGTAGATTTATGTTTTCAACACATAAATATGACCTACTAGCTGACACCCGCGACTTCGTCCACGTGGTTAGTTTAAAGTCATAGTTTGAGTTCGTTTAAAAGAAACTATTTTATGGTGGAAAGCGGACAACTATTGATATGTTTTCACTGTTTTTTGCTTATATTTTGAGAGTTATTTTTCGTGAATTTGCCTTAGTGCCTAAGTTGGGTTATGTATGCGTTGGTTTTACATGACCAAGTTCTGGTTACCTTAGTTTTGAGTTTGCATTCAAAACTATATAAAGTGTGTTTGAAAGATGGTAACTGCTGTTGTAGCCGATTTTTTTCAGCTGTGTTTAGTTTTGGTATGATAGGTGCTTCCCGCGATTTTGTCTTGGTGGTTATCATCAGTTTTTTTGTAAACATTTGTGTGTATTAAAACCTGGTGACAAATGCTGCGGTAGCTGAATTTTTTTAAATGTTTTTTTGCGTATTTTGTAAAGCTCTTTTTCGTGATTTTGTTTAAGTGGCTAATTTGGGCTATCGTATTCGTTGGTGTATAATTGAATCTTGTTTTTTTAGTTTGATATGATCAAATGCAAGTTACCATCGTTTTGAGCTTGTACTTTAGAGTGTATTTGAATTTGAAGGTGAGTGCTGTTGCAGCCGTTTTTTTTCAGCGGTGCTTAGTTTAAGTATTATAGATGATTCCCGCGATTTTGTCTTGGTGGTTATCATCGGTTTTTGAGTAAACATTTGTGTGTATTAAAACCTGGTGACAAATGCTGCGGTAGCTGAAAATTTTTTAATGTTTTTTTTTGCGTATTTTGTAAAGCTATTTTTTGTGATTTTATGTTATATTAGTGGCTTATTTGGGGTTTCGTATGCATGTTGGTGTATAATCGAATCTGAATTTTTAATTTGACATGACCAACTGCTGGTTACCATAGTTTTGAGCATGCACTTTAGAGTGTATTTGAATTTGAAGGCGAGTTCTGTTGTAGCTGTTTTTTTTCAGCGGTGTTTAGTTTAAGTATGATAGATGATTCCCGCAATTTTGTCTTGGTGGTTATCATCGGTTTTTTTGTAAACATTTGTGTGTATTAAAACCTGGTGACAAATGCTGCGGTAGCTGAAATTTTTTTAATGTTTTTTTTTGCGTATTTTGTAAAGCTATTTTTTGTGATTTTATGTTATATTAGTGGCTAATTTGGGGTTTCGTATGCGTGTTGGTGTATAATCAAATCAGATTTTTAATTTGACATGACCAACTGCTGGTTACCATAGTTTTGAGCATGTACTTTAGAGTGTATTTGAATTTGAAGACAGGTGCTGTTGTACCCGATTTTTTTCAGCGGTGTTTAGTTTAAGTATGATAGATGATTCCCGCAATTTTGTCTAAGTGGTTATCATTGGTTTTTTTGTAAACCTTTGTGTGTATTCAAACCTGGTGACAGATGCTGCGGTAGCTGAAAATTTTTTAATGGTTTTTTTTGCGTATTTTGTAAAGCAATTTCTTGTGATTTTATGTTATATTAGTGGCTAATTTAGGGTTTCGTCTGCGTGTTGGTGTATAATCGAATCAGATTTTTTTAATTTGACATGACCAGCTGGTTACCATAGTTTTGAGCATGTACTTTAGCCGTTTTTTGAAGCGGTGCGGTGTTTAGTTTCGGTACGATAGGTGTTTTCCGCGATTTTGTCTTAGTGGTTACGGTGGGGTTAATGTAAACTTTTGTGTGTATTCAAATTTGGTGACAAATGCTGCGGTAGCAGATTTTTTTTTTAACTGTTTTTTTGCGTATTTTGTAAAGCAATTTTTTGTGAATTTTCATGAAACTTTTTTCCATTTTTTTCTTCTTTTAGGTAAATAATTTTCCAATTTTCTTTCTTAATGCACCTTTGCTCTATAAGAGCAACACATCTTCCAAGTTTCATGCTTCTAGGACTAATGGTTTAGGCTGTGCGTTGATTTTTCTTTAAACCATTTTTCCCCTTTTTCTCCTCTTCGGGAAATAATTTTCCGATTTCCTTTCTTAGTACATCTCTACGTTATAAGAGGAACATACCCTCCAAGTTTCATGCTTCTAGGACTAACGGTTTAGGCTGTGCGTTGATTGTCAGTCAGTCAGTCAGTCAGTCAGTCAGTCAGTCAGTCAGTCAGTAACGAAAGAGTTTTATATATTTAGATGTTGTTCAAGGTGAATGTAGGTTCCCATGTTGAAATAATTTTTGAAATCGGCACAGTAGTTTTTGAGTTTATTCATTACAAACATGCAAAAATACAATTCCTCTTCATAATATTAGTATAGAGTATAGATAAATATGTAATGCCTTCAGGCGGAAAGTGCCGAAAATGTATGTTATCTAGTTCTTAAGGTCAATAAAATGTTTTACATCATACATGCTCAGTAAATAGGATTTACTTTAACGCAAAGAGGCTGTGTAAGTAGGCGTGTGCAGCCCAGTGCATTGTAAATGCGTTCCATTTTCAAATCACTTTTACCGTCACACTATGCTTGATACGTAATGGTTCATTACAGTTCAAGAGCTATGCAAACCTCCTTGGTGAAACAATCTCTTTTCTTACAAAATGATATGAAAACTTTTTACTGAAAAGATATAAGTAATATTATTGTAAGTTTATTATTCTCAAATTAAAATTACATTTTGTCATACCCGTATAAATGTTGTGTTATTGTTGTATTGTAAGCCTATTTCTGCCGAAAAGCAGCATTGCTGTTTCGAGTTGAAGGGTAATATGGGTGCCGGTGAAATCACTGACACGTGAGGCTGAACATCGTATGCCTCAAGTTGATGGTCGTAGGGCAGTGCATTGTAGGGCACGTTCCTGACGTGCTTGACCTACGAGGCAATGCTTTGCTATAGGCAATGGTTACCACTTAACATCAGGTGGGCCATATGTTTGTTCCATCAGCTAGTTAAAAATTTACCTCGCATGAATGATGTAAAGTAGAATGCTTACCTCGGTCATAAGTAGCTATTGCACCCTCGAACTATATTTGCCCTCGCTCGCTTTGCTCGCTTGGGAATCTAAATATCTCGGGTACACTCGATCCATTAGCGCCCTTTGCGAGCTGCGCTCGCACGGGCGCCAAAAAGGATCTTGTTCTGCAAAAGCTCACTTACTGCCCTTGTATAACAATCTACTATTTCTTTCTTTATTACCACTATTACGTTTGAGAATTGTGATACCTACTATGACATTTTGTTAGTCTCTCAATAAGGAATGTTAGTAAATTCCTTGTATTGGGGTTATCAGTCATTTACAGAGAGGGATTAGGATGTAGGGATGAAATGTTACGTTATACATTGCAGCTCAATTAGTAATATTATGAAGAGGCTGTCGTCAAACTTAATCCTCAAAGATAAGCCGCTTATTCCTAACTTATCATCATAAATGCCTTTTGTGATAGGGTATAGAATAGTTCATTTAGACTTTATTAGCTTTAATATACGCCCTGAATAGATACTTAGCTGGGATTCGTTTTCTGTCATTTTGGGAAGTCACATAACTTTTCCATTTTAATTGTTTTTCTAGTGCTATTTTGAGTTCTGTTGTGTAATTTCGGTGGTATTTTAACCAACGTTACTTGAGGTCTTAGCTCAAAGTGTTAGCAGTTGGAATGAAAGTGTATTATGTGATATTCTGATGGTTTTGAAAACGAACGACCGTCATATTGTTTTCAAAGTCAAGTAGGGCCGACTTGTCTAAGACTGACTTGACTTGACGAAAAAGTATTTTATCTATGTCTGTAATATATTCTCATTGCTAGACACTGATAAAATTGATCCAAAATGGACAGATACCATTCATTAAGAAGAAGAAAAAGATACCCAGCTGTCTCATTATGTAGTGTCTAGCGGAAATTCCAGAAGTGGAATAGGTACCTGAACTAATTGAGATCCTTATAAATATATCAACGCACGCAAATAACTAATTGATCCGTCCAGAACCTTCAGTTTCGCAGAATCGGTTTATTCGTTCCAAAGATAACGCTTCAGAAGGGCAAGTCGCAGTTTTACTAGATCACGTTGATTATCTCTCTCTTTTGTATTAATAAAAGATGAGACAACAACAATACGTTACGTAGAAACGATCGAAAAGAGTTTTATCATCATTTCTACATACAAAAGAGAGAGTACGTAAGCAAAACGATTTGTTAAAACTGATCGAGTAGAATTCAGACTAGGGGTACATAATATTATACAAAAATACTACCTTCGCCATCGAATACACGAGTAAGGATTACCTATGTAAGAATATCAAACAAAGGCCAATGGATTAAATTCCCACTTCCCCAAAATTTGATGAATTAATACGCAAAACCTTCACCAAAGTAAGAATGAAAGAAAATAGTTTTTATGAATACACCTACATACACAGTACGAACAGATCAATGTGTAACAATGAGACGGAACCTAAACATTCAATGAAGCAAAACAGAAGATAAGACCACAGGAAAATGAAGGTAACAGAAGATTTCAAGGTCCTCGGTTTAATTAAAACTTCTGCAAAGTTACATAATTTACCAGTTAATTAGTTGTGCAAAGTTTAATTAGGTTGTGTACAAGGACCGACTAATTCAGTTTGTCGAGGTGTTCGCAAAAATTGACAAAAAAGTGTTTAGAAATGGCGAAACAAAAACAAAAACAGAACAATTTTGTCTAGAAAATATTAAAATATTTATGCACGTTGCAAGGTTATTTTAAAATACAACAATGGAATACAAGGTTATTTATTCTACACAAGTGAATTTAAAAATTCAAGGACCGTATAATTTTATAAATTCTTTTAATTTTTAGGTTATAATTATCAATTATTGTTGGCATGCGGCTTTGCTCGCCTCGTTCCAAGCCTCGTTCCCGTTACGCCCCGTCACGTTACAATATCTTTAGAAATTGTAGCCTTTGTGTTATTCTGATGTTTAGGCTATATTATTGTAAAGTTTAATTTATATCCATTTAGTAGTTTATACATGAAAGAGTAGCAAAGATCCATCCTTTCATTCATACTTACAAACTTTCACGTCATATAATATTAGTAGGATATAGCAATCAATAAATGCACAAAGATGAAAAACAAATATTCAACAATGGACGTCTAACAGTTAAGCATTATTAAGATACTGATGATCGGTGCCACTTATCGTAGCACTAGCAAATTTGTAGATTTTTAAAGGTCGTATCGTTTCAGAATCTATTATCAACGATCAATTGGGTACTCTCTAGCGCTGGGCTTAAAACCAGGACAAACGTATCTTTCGCCATCCTCAAATATACTAGGAACCTGTACTGAGGCCGCTATTGTTATGTTATCGGCACACGTCAGACGTTGAGTGAATATATACACAGCTTATCAATGTAACAGCTGAGGTACTCTATCGTTTTTATATCATCAAAGTCAGTCCGCAGAAGTAGGTATTACTCTTCTTCTTCATTCCCACTTTATAGATAGTGCAATCCACGAAGGCGCGCCCCACTATTCCTCCTAACCGTTTATAGTATATGTGTGCAAGCTTCCGTCAATGTTTGAGTGTTATCGGTACACACTAATGACCTATGAGTGCACACGCACACTACAATGAATAGACTACGGTTCGCGACTGCCGCTCGGAGCAGACTCCCCGTACCCCGCGAGGGGCGCGTCTTCGTGAATTGCATTATCTATATGTGGGGTTGGCACAACACGTTCTCCTCTTCCATTCTTCCCTATCAGCCGTCATTTCTGTATTCACTTCTTTCTTATCCATGTCATCTTTCACACTGTCCTGGTAGGTATTATTACCGTACATAATGTCAGCAGTCAAGCAGTGATGTTCATTTTCCTGTGTTTTATATTTATACCTCATACACTTTTACATTTATGCCTCAGATGGATGCAGTGTGAACAACAGTAATTCTTGAGAAAATTGCACTCAGACCAAGATGATTCAACGCTGATTCACTGCTTACCTAGCTGTTTGTTAGTAACTGTGACATGCCAAAACTGACCCACATCAGACAATCAAGAGGAATTGAATGGGCGTCTTAAATTTATTGTCCAGTTTCTTTGACAACACGTGGGGGATGTTTTATCGGGATCAGGATTTGTGAGAATTTATGTCTGTGGTTTGGTCAACACAAGTAAATATAAAAAACATTTTTATATTTGTATCATAGGTAATGGTAATTTAGCTTAGTAGGTCGCTAAGTTTGTTGCCATCTATTTGTTTACATGAAATTGACAATAACAAGAAACAATAAGCGAGCCGCAAAAAAAATCAGGCATTATGAATGAAGGGGAAACAGTTAAAAATTTGAAAAAAAGAAATGCAGGACTTTACATAAGAGGCTGTAATTTTTCAAGTGTTCAAAAGTGATCCGTTTGATTTATAGGTAATAGAGGTATTGGTGTGCGTTATTTAATGGATGTAAGGAGATTATCAAAACAGGTACATCAGGAGAGCGTGAATGGAACTGCTGGAACCCTTTCACACACCATTCACACTTCCATTCACACTTCTTCCCACGCAAGACCCAAGACCTCGGCGCGTGTATTTCGATCAGATAGCAGACGTTTTAGAGAAATACCAGGTCAGGAGTACCCTTAACCGACGGGTATGTATGAATAATGTTATGAAAGTGAATGAAGCGAAAAAAGTAAGCCCAGATCGTAGCGAGTAGAAATCCGTGATCTCTGCCTACCCCCATAGGAATGAGGCGTGGTTTTATGCATTGTATGTATTTTAAAATAACGAAGTTAATAAAAACACGTTACGCGGTGTTTTATCAACAAAGTTACATTACTATTTTACACCAAGAATACTTCATAGAATTCGATTAAAAGAACTGTAAACTGTTTACGATGATGTCTGCAACTAATGCACAACGTGGAATAAGATTCAATAACAATTCCGAATGGCGACGTAAACGATGGTACGCCACCATTTTCTCTTATCTGAAGCCATTTGCTGCAAGAATTTATGGCGCATCTCACGATAGAAGTAAATGTCAACTTTCTAAAATACTTTTCCGTTATGGTTGAAATAAATCGAATCTTGCTTACAAAGATTTGGGGCTGGTTTTTCGAACACGTATAATTTCATATAGAAGGTTATTGATCTATTATTCACAGTCAAAAATCATCTATCTTATTGTATTATAAGGATCACTTTGGAACGTCTAGAAATAGGTTAGTTTGGGTACTAGTTCAACAACATTACTAAACCTAGAAGAACAGACTAAGAACTTCGGACACATGTTTTTTCGGATGGTCTAGGAGACGCTCATGCTTTGCAAGTTGGTGCATTTTGTATTATAAAATACCAATCTATCTCAACAGAGTGCAGTAATCGAGTGTTAAAATTTGAAAAATTGTGAAGAAACTCGCGTTTTCTCACATACTTTTCTCTAAATTTCATTGGCAGTGCGCTACATTATATTCATTCACTGCATTGCAGTTCACCTACATTCTTTCCATTCAGAACGTCGAAGATTGATTGATTCTCAATTGTATTCCGTTTTCAAGTATTGGAAAGATTTAAATGATGTTTGAAAATAATATTTCAAAGACAAAATGAGAAAAACGTTAGTTTCTTAGTGACCCACACTGGAATTTCGCTACTATTTTTATTTTTGTTTTGTAGAAGGATCATACAAAGTTAAGGTAGTAGTTTTTTGCCTATTCATCTAGGCATGGTCGGGTGGAACTGGCACCTAGACTTACTTGACTTTAAGACGTTTTAAATTGATCATTTTTATACAACTGAATAAATACATTTTGAATTTGAATACCACATACTATGGCATATCCTCGGTGGACATTTTCTATGAAGCAATGTAGTTATTATTGCAATATCCACGCAACAAATGAGCGCAATAAGCTGTGGCGCCATTTCCCTCTAAAAAACGTCAAAACACATCTAAAAGTTAAAAAACAATGACGCGAAGTAAAAACAACGCGAAAAAGTGTGCCACTGACATGGAAAAACTTTTTGATCAAATCCTGTTGGAATTCTAATATACATTTCGGAGCTTTCGGATTCATGACAGGGTATGCTGCCTGTAAAGGTGGATTTACATCAAACGAACACAGAGCTAGAGCTAGAACAAGAGCATTCGTTCGTGGTCTTTTAGTGTAAACGAAAACTTGTATTCAGCGTTTACACCAAACGAACAAAGAGCTAGCTCTTTGTTCTAGCTCTTGTTCTAGCTCTAGAGCTAGAACAAGAGCTAGAACACAAGAACGCTTTGAAGAGACCGCTCAGTGGCGCGAGCACGTCCGAACACGCTAGAACGCTCTAAGCAACTGTTCGTGCGCTCTTGCGCCGTTTACATCAAGCGAGCGAGCATTCTTAGAATATTCCATAGAATCTTTGCGAACGCACTAAGAACAACGAAGGAATGCTCTACGCCTGTTTACACTAGAAGAATTAGCTGTAGTGGGGATAGAATGAGCATTCGCTCGTTTGATGTAAATCGACCTTCAAAACAGCTCATAAAAACGTGCACACGGTTGAAACTAAATAACTTCCTTCTTCCTATCCGTATCCCACTTTAAGGGTCGGCATATCAAGTTCTGTTCTTCTATTCCCCCTTTTTTGACGTGTGGAAAATCTGCTACCAGACCGTCCAACTACGCTGAAAGAGCGTAGGGATGTGTGGGGATGTCGAACTCCGACGACCCACTAAAATCACCCACACAGGTGATTTTTAGTGGGTCGATTTTTAGTGGTCTGTTTTTAGTGGCCTTCATGCATGTCAAGGGGTTCCGGGATCTCCTTAAGGAACGCACCGGCACCCTTCTCGCTTTTACCACGAGCACTGTCCGTATCAACCGTCATTTACGTATTCATTATAATAATTATCACGAAAGGATGGTCTGATGGTTGCAGGAATCAGTTCTATCATCGGCCTATTTAATCGGTACCGCCGACATAATCGGATTTGATCCAATTTGAGCGAGCCATGCCAAGCTAATCAAATCTCGTCGGTCGGACACCCCAGGCTGGTCTATTTAAGAAACCCTACAGAAATCCTTGATTACTTGTCTTACATTTTCGTTATTACCACCCATTCAGTGAGTAGACTACCGAATTCAGTAGGCTCTATCTGACTCTGTCTCTGGCTCTGCTGTTGGGTCTATATGAGTGCTGTTTATATAAATCATAAGCTGAAACGTCATACACACAGTATAATACACTGGTGAGAACTCACACAGACTCAAAACCAGACCCAGAGACAGAGCCAGACAGAGCTGTGGTAGGCCTACAGAACGGAGGCTGTTAGCCGTTATTTTGCCGTCAAATTTCGTCAATTTCGTTAAATGACTCGATTTTTTTCCTAAAGTTTGGGCATAAAACTGGGAGGAAAAGTAACAACATATCAATCACAGTATAAGTTTATTATTATAAAACTATTAAGTGGATATGTAGATTTATTAACATTTCAACTAAATGCGGGTTTGCGACGATTTTTTGGTATTCACGGAAAATAAGCCTAACGCGATAGCGATGGCGATCAGTGAAACGCTGTCAAATATTGCTATCATATTTGACAGCTTTTCACTGATGTGTGCAAGGCTTCAATAAACAATTTTGTTCTTCTTCACAATAAAACCTCATAGAGGAGCGTTGCCGTGACAATCTGGATGACTTCGAAAGGAGATGGTGTCTCGGGATAGGGAAAACTGTCTTTGGGGGACGCCTATGCCCAGCAGTGGGACGATATAGGCTGAAAATAAATAAATAAATGGTAGCCTGTTAGCAAAAAAAATCTTAATTTCTGAACCCATTGTCACATTTAATAGTACAAATAAATAATCTCCAAGGAAGCTTTAATTTATGACCATCTAGCGCCGACGACTAGCCAAGTACCGAAAAATTGTCTCGTATACAAAGAAATAAAAGGCTGAAAGTTAAGCAATAAAACACACCCTATCCCATCACGCTTCCCTCGTGAAATATTTTTGTACATGAGTGAAATTTTAACTAATTTTAGGGTAAAATTTACCCTATCTGAACTGTCCTAGTAATTAATTCGTGCTCACCAGTGTACTATACTGTGTGTGTGACGTTTCGGCGTAGGAATTATTTAGACAACACTCACACAGACTCAAAACCAGAGCCAGAAACAGAGCCAGACAGAGTTTGTGGTAGAACTACTATCCTAGTATTATTACTTCGCCGGTACCCAGCGCATTATCGCCAAAATATAACGTAACATAGAAATTAGGACAAGGGATTCGAATAAAAGCCTTTATTGTAGCTCATTCATCACTCATCATTTTTTAACCGACTTCCAATCAAAAAGGAGGAGGTTCTCAATTCGGTTGTATGGTTTTTTTTAATTTTTTTTTTATTTTTTTTTTATGTTTGTTACCGCATAACTTCGTCATTTGTGAGTCGATTTGAAAAATTATTTTTTTATCTGAAAGGTACTGCTTCCAGATTGGTCCCATTTTAATTTTATTAAAATCGGTGTTGCCATTTTTTTTAAATAATTTTTTTAATGTTTGTAACTGCATGCCTCCGTCATTTATGAACCGATTTAGAAAATTATTTTTTTTATTTGGTTATTCTTACGTCCAGATTGTCCCAAACAAATTTGATTAAAATTGGTTTAGCCGTTTGACAATGAAGTCGGTTTCTCAATTTTTTTAACTTATAATTATTTAAATACCTAAACAATTTAAGGAACATTGGAAATTGATTTTTTTATTTGTTTTTTTTTTAATTAAAATGTTGAAAAATTAAATGAACTCAATAATTAGACCAACAACCATGGAAATAAAGCCCATAAGCCATTTATTATCATCAAAACTCCAAGATTGGTGAAACCATTGGTAACTGAAGTTTGTTTCAATGTTATAAGACAATTTATCTAAAACTCTCATTGAAAACTTTGCATTATTAATTTTGGCAGCCCCATGTAGCTCAAGTTCTGTTTGAAATGAAACCTCAAGATTTGTATAAATATAGACGTATAACTTATTTCATATACCTACCTAAAATCTCGTTCCAGGCACTTAGCGTCCCGTAAGTAGGGGCCTGAGTAATCACCAGTTGCCCCTGATGCTATATTAATCATCTACAGTAGATGCAAAGGTCAGTTTACTTTTATATCTAGCTAAATGTTATGTACGCAAATGGTGAACGCGCAGAATGTTGCGTATCTTACTCGATCTGCAAGGATGAACAATTAATGATGATATTGATGATAATGATGATAATCATAATCATAATCATAAATTTATTTCACCAAAATTAGTTGCTAGGTACCTAAAATACGAACATTTCTAGAATATGTATCTCTAGTACCTATGTTTAGCGCCTAACCTAAAATATTATACAATAATAATAAAATAGTTGAACAAATTAAGTGTATATAGTTTTAGGTGGCTACTTATTTAATGATGATGATGATGATAATGATGATGATGATGATGATAGCCCCAGGCCAGGGGCCAACGACATGTTAAGATTGAAGTCGGTGGATGGAGAGGACTCAGGAATCGTTATTGCTGGAAATGTATAGGGGAGGTCTAAGTCTATAATGGTGTTTTTCTGACTTGCAGGTCATGATGATAAAGTATGAACTTCTGCAGGTACGGAAGTCTGATTTCCATTCGAAACTGAGATTCTTCGCTCGCTTTGCTCACTCGGTCAATTACTTTTTTACAAATTATATTTCAACGTGGGCGGAAAACCTGATGTCAATTTACTAAGCCGCGTTATTTTTAAAGTGGTTTTTCGTGAACACGGTCTATTTAGCCCGGGTCTATCAATAAAAACTGGGTTTTATTGAATAGGCACGCACGAATTTTTATTCACTTTAAGTACTTAGTTGTACACTTACTTCACTTAGTACGAAAACGTGGGTTTTAGTGCCAACTTTTGGATTTGTCGGAAAATCTATCTAAATTAAAAAAAAGGTAGACCAGGGTTTTGCTAAGCTTTCGAATTGGACCTGGCAATTTACAAAGCAGTAAGAGGCTGTATACTTTGGAAACTTTTTTTGGATTTTTTTTGTATACCTTCTTTTAAAATTACTCGCACATGAGGCTGAGCACCTGAATGCCTCAAGTTGATGGACGCAGATCAGTGCATCGTAGGGCTCGTTCTTAAAGTGCGTAACCTACGAGGCAATGCTTTGTTCTAGCTGATGGTTACCACTTAACATCAGGTGGGCCATATTGCTTGTTCCATCTACTAGTTCTATAAATAAACACGTCTCGCGGCGGGACACTGACTTGATTGAGCGCCTTTTGGTTCAGGGACAAGTGGAAGATTCTAGACCACGTGGAAGAGCACCTATGCGCTGGACTGATTAGATCAACTCGGCGGTGGGCGGAAATCTACAAGAACGCTCCCAGATGACTGCATGTAGAGAGAAGTGGCGAGATATCGTGAGGTGTGACACAGCCCCTTTAAAAGAGAAATCATAAGATATTAATGACGATCACGACCGCTTTGATAAGAGTGAAGGGACTGAGAAGAAGTGGCTGTAATGTAGGACTAAAACAAGCACATCCAATGCGATTGGTTCTATTTCTATTTTGAAAACAACGTAGTAAAATGTACCTATCTAACAATGTGTCTAAAATGTTTGTTCAAAGTCTGCGAAGGACGCCTCTAAAAAACAATAGGTTGAGCATTTTCCCGACATTCTATAAAAGTTAACGATAATTGTATTAAAAATCACAGTGTACTGAAAGTTTTTTTATCATGGGCATGGTTTCCTCTCTTTCCATACTATAATGTTATACTACACGCTAGGAGTACTTACATGAGAGTGCTTATGTCTGATGTTTGAGTTTCCATGGTTTAACACAGATACTTCGTGTTTTTTTATAATATTAATTTATTAATATTTATTATTAATAATTATTATTAATTAATATTAATTGTTTTGTTAATATTATGAATTTTTATTTTGTTGCTTAAATTATAGTTCAAATAAATATTAAAAAAAAAAAAACACGGTATTAAAATGTTCGTAGAGTCGGTTTTCGCTTGCACCAGTGCCTTGATCATGAACACATTTTGTCATAATTTGTGACGTTAACTTATCGGTGTATTCTGTCTATTCAGTTTCAAAAGGTAGTATGTGATCGTGATCGTTGAACAACTTAACTCAACTTAAAAATACATATTTTAATTTTTTAACCTTATTTGTACACCCAAAAATAATCTCCACTATATTCTACTAATATATTATTATTACTACACTTTATTATTTTCAGTACCTACTTACCCCAAAAGGGTGCCACGAAAATTTTAACGTCATCTCAATTTTCTTACCTGAAACAAAGCAACCAAGCCAATCAATATAACGGAACATTAATGAAAGCTTAAAATGAATAACGACGTACTATAACTAATAAATAAGGAAAGGCGTAAGTTTAATGGCCGCTATTCATCGTTGCAGCGGCACTGAAGCTTATAAAATTAATTTATTATTAAAAATATTATTAAGTGGATGAAAGTGTTCAAACTTTTGCTATTGCGTCGATGTAAAAATCCGCCAGAATTCATTGCCGTTGTATGTTTTTACTGATCATCATCATCATTAAAAGTCCTCTGCTGGATATAGAACCTATAAATTTCCACTAATAGGTATAATTTATATTTATTTTAGCCCTAGTTCAAACATGGCGGAATCCCTTCTTGGGCATCCCTTCTAGGCGTTCACCACCGGTGCGGATCATAGTATACGTGCTTAAAATAATTAATAAATAAATATTATAGACAATCAACGCAACACTATCAACTCCCAAACTAAGCAGAGCTTGTACTATGGGAACAGATAGCTGATTAATACTCATATACGTTTTTTTTGTAAATGAATACATAGAATACAATATAACACCCAGACAGAGAACAAACATCTGCGTTCACCACACTTTGTTCTCGGTGGGGATGGAACCGACGACCAATGGCTCAGAAGGCAGAGCTACTACCAACTAAGCTGAGTGGCCAGTCAAACAACGCGCTTTGAAACGCGCGGATAACGCCTTGTCTGAACAAACTCTTTAACTTTAAAATTAAGCAGCAAACATTTTTTTAAACTTGCCGCGGAAAAGTTGCTTGTTACGCAATAAAGGGGTTATTGCGACAGGCCAACTTGCACTTGGCCAAATTTCAACAAAGGATTTTCGGCAGCTCTGAACAATCATAATTGACAAAGGCTGTCATTTTGAAATTTGGATGAGTTATTGAGATTTTTAATTAAAAATATTTTGGTAGGTACATTGATAAATTAAATTAGAAGCTTGGAAGTGGAAAAATAATAGGATCAAATCTGAAAAAATATTACGAGCATTTGCATAGCGTACATTGTTAGGGTTTGTTTTTGGTTAGAGTAATTGATAATGAATAAACTTGCATAAACATACTTCTGCGAAACGGAAGACAAAAAGTATAGGGCGCCCACCCACCAGATGGAACGACGACATTGTTAAGATCGCGGGAGGTCGGTGGATGGAACGAGCTCAGAATTGTTCTTCCTGGAAATATGTAGGGGAGGCCTATGTCCAGCAGTGGACTTCTTCAGGCTGATGATGATGATGATGATGAAACATATTTCTGACGATCTAATTAGCATAATCACGTCACTCCTAGTGTTTTTCGAAACATAAGTATATTATTAAAATTCTGCGTGCCATCCAATAGACTGCAAAATTCAATAACCATCTCTTTTCCCATCAAACTTGAATCTTGATACCTTAGATATAAGGTCTAGAATTGCTAGTTTGGAGTGCCTACTACAAATTCAGAGCACGCGGCTAGCCCCTGACATTCGCGAAGTGGTTCTGTCGTGGTTTCGCCTACATATTTTGTATTTGGACCGTAAAAATATTAAAGCGATTTTAAATCGACACAATTGGACCTGGCAGTTGACGGCAGATATTCGAAGATTTATTCCCGCGGAAATGCCAGTGCTTTCAAGGAAGGAAAACATCTTGAGGAAATTTGTTTGTACTCACAGTTGCGATTGACTTTTTTACGTATGAAATACCAACTACTTATTGAAAAATGTAGGTAGGGTTAGCCGGTTTTGGGAATAGGACATCCCTACTGAGACCGGGCGACGAGACACGTCACTAGTCGGGAGAAAAAAAAGATGGCGTCGGGATGCGTAGATTATTGTTTGCCGTGTTATAGAAATAAATAGAGTTCTAGCTATATTCTAAGGATATGTTTCGTTTGAATAGTATGTAGGTAAGTTCCAAATGCAATATTTATACTTACTTCTGACTACTCTTTCTCAGACATTCTGAAAAAAATTTGAGTTACCACTTGGTACCAAGATATCTAAGAGGTAGATAAACGAATGTTTTAATAAAAAAAAGAAAACGGATTTTATTCAGTAGAATCACTTTGAAACGTCTTAAAAACTAAGTAAAACTAATCGCCAGTTCCTCGTCACCAAACCCTTAAAGAACAGCATACGTAAGAATAATACTTGAACCCAAGAAAACAGGTAGATTCATTTGTTCAAACAAGTTAGAAGATAAAACCGAAGAAACTTCAAGTGGAATAACTTGTTCACTTCAAAGCTCAATAAACTTTATTGGGATTCAACACGTGCAAACAAAGAAGCTAGTCCATTGATTACAGGAAGTAATATCTCTGAAAGTCGAACTGCTTTCCTGTCTTAGCTTGGTTTTATAGAGCGAAATCGTTTTTAATATGGGTCACATGATATCGTGGTCGAAATTTGGTAAAAACGATAACGACATAGGTTTAAAGAAAGCGAGGAAGCAAAAGACCCAAAAAAGGTTATGTGTCCCAGATAAATGAGAAGGTTGCTGTCACTCTCTGCCTATACCACCCTCTCTCTCTCCCTGACTCTCAGCTCATACCTGCCTTCTGCCTTCTGCGCCATAGGTTGTGGGTTCGATCCTCAACGAGAACAAATATTTGTGTGGTGAACGCAGATGTTTAATCTCTGACTGGGTGTGAGTATTCTAAGTAAGTATTTACAAATAATAATAATTTAAGTATTATATCAGCGATCTGGTTCCCATAGTACAACCTCGGCTTAATTTGGGGTTAGATAGTGTTGTGTGGATGTCTACAATATTTATTTATTTGTATGGCAAGCAGTGTGATGGTAGAATGAGGCTGTTTGCATAATGTCAAACAGTTCTTCAGAACATACCCCAATTATACAAGTACAACACGCACGTCATATCGATTTATTGGATTATACGATTGGAATAGCATAGTATCGAGTGAGATATTACTTACAGTTGATTGGACAAGCTATTTTATTCCGGTTGATCGCAAACGAATTTACACATTCAATTTGCACTTTCCAAAATAAAGGGGAATTATTTTCGCGTAAATCGCTTGGTTTAAGCTTTGGTTGGGAATTGCTAATTCCAATATCGGATTTAATGGTTTAAAATGAAGGCATTTCTTAGTCGCCTTGAGGCCTGCACTCATCTAGGCGATGGCAATGGCGATCAGCTGAAACGTTGTCAAACATCACTGTCATATTTGACAGCATTTCAGCTGATCGCCATCGCCATCACCTTAAATGTTCTCAGGCCTTTAGAGGTACTTTTAGAATCGAGGTTAAGTCGTAGGTTTTTCTACAAAATCTACAATAGAGGATTTGGCTGTATATTTGTAGTTTTTGAAGAGCAGCGACTCCTTTGGTTTTTAAAATTGCATGTGTGAGCCTTTTTAAGGCCTTTATTCAAAGTCTTGTTAGACTATTGATTCAAAGTCTTGTTAGTCTATTGAGCAGAACTTTTTTACAGGAGAGCAGTAGCTTTTCAGGAAAATTGATTCTGAGCCCCCTAATATTTGATTATTTTGTTATTTCTTTTACAGTCTCATTAGTCTATCATCAGTTAGGGAAGTGTTCTATTTAAACTTTTATTACGTTGTTGCCTTAAAAAAACCTTTAAAAAATCAAGATCAACATGATTTTTTTACGGATCCTCATTTACATTTTATTTCACCGCATCAAACAAAAGACCTGATAAATAATTGCTTTTTACAAGATTAACTTTTGAAGTGCTGGAAGTTCTTCGATTTTGAGATATCAAGGTATTCAAATAAGGAGCTAATTGTTTTTCTGCGTCGAAAAATAAAGTTAAAAGTTGACAGCATTTTATATCACAACACTTTGCACTTCACAGGAAAAATCACAAAGGCAGATTTGCAAGAGCTTGTAGTATACTTCTACGCCTGTCATAGAGGCGATATAAGATAGGTTACATAAAAGTATCACCACGGTTCTCCTAGGGGCGGTTATGTAGAACTTGGTTTTTTACCTAGTTGTTGTATCATCATCAAAGTTGATATCTGTAATTTAATTTATTACAGGTACTACCGCCTTTGTTGCCATTATGACTTTCTGGTATTCAACCGAACATTTTTTGTTTTATGTTAGAACACGCAAATGTGGATATTTTGTTGACGATAAAAAATATTTTAACAAAAAGTGGGCACAGACTTCAGTCATATAAAGTTTCAATTGTGGTTTCGTGTTTGGGGCTTTTTAATCCACACAACCCTTTTGTAAATGACTTTTTGAGCCACCAGTTAGTTATAATACCTATACAAAGCACGTAGGTCTTTTTTTTAGAATGTTTCTCATCTGTTTTAAGCAATAGATTTATCGAAAGCTAAAACACCTCTATTAAAGCTAAAAAATCCATATTCTGTGGAAAGTGTTAGATTTGTCTCGAAAAAAAGAAACACTCTTCCGTCAAAGAGGTTTTAAGAGTTCGCGAAGTTCTTGTTACGTTGTGCACAAAAGAATTCTCATATTTTTATTTTTTTACACGAACGGACGCTTTTAGCGTTTTTCGAGGCTCGAAACAAGCAATCGATCTGGTTCAGTAATATCTGAGGGTTCAAAGGAAAACGCTTTTAATAGACTTTAAAAAGAAATCATTTTCAATTTGATTCAGGGTGCTTTTGTTCTTGAAATTATTTGATGTTTAAACTGGATGGCTATGGAATCTTAGGCCCGTATGCAGAAACAAGGATTCTGAGGGCCCTCCTTAAGCATAAAATTTTTGACAGTACCATTAAAGGCTGCGCAATAGCGATCAATGAAACGCTGTCAAATATCGCTGTTAAATTTGACAGCGTTTCACTGACTCCATCGCCAGCAACCTAGGTGTGCGCAGGCCTTAAAAAGTGTCAAAATAGCATAGATTTTTAATACTTTTCAAAGGATAACTGACAAAAAATCTTTGCTTCGACTCAGACTTAAGCACTGTTTCTGAATTCAGAAATATGCTCGAAGGATTTTGAGTAGACACTGTGTTTTACTACTTTTTGACGTGACAACGTCTTATTATTCGATGGAGTTGATGGCTGCACGCACGAAAAAACATGACTCATGACGCGTTACCTCGCTCTGAGGCGTTCCATTTAAGGCTTTAAGTGCAAGCGAGAGCGCGGAACGAGCGACAAAGAGGCACAATCGGCCTACGCGTTCGGCAGCGTTCGACATCTGTCTCTCTCCTAACTTGAGTGAGCGATGCGTGCGCGTGGCCAGCTGTATGACGTTGTCACGTTCAACTATCGTTAGTAAGCCGACTTTACAGACAACCGATTTTTTGAAATAATTTTTAATAGTTGTAGGAATCTATCTGCCCTGGGCCCTGGGGATAAAAGCTCCGAGCTTTTATTTATAATTTAAAAAAAAATTAAGTTTTAGACCTCACTCACTGCAAAACCTTAACTATCCTATTTATGAAAGTTTTCAAATCTCTTTCCTAATTTCTCTCAGTTCTTGGCCGTAAATTTTAATATTTATGTTGGAAACAAGACTGGGGTAGGTCCATCGTAAGTTGCGCCAGCAAGGTACCGCGTGTGGTCTGAATACAAAACTACATTATTAGGAAGCAAAAAGCTATTTTACAAACTTGTTCAAAACTGAATTACAAGTTAGCGTAAACTGTTATGGGTCAGGGTTGGCGAAGCTATTTTGTAATTGAAGGTAATATCTGCTGCTACACGAAAGTTTTAATAAGGTTAAGTGACCTCCAAACAACGACTACCTATGTTATACAAAACTTTCCTCTTTATCATCATCTGCCCGCGATCTTAACAATGTCGTCGGTCCATCTGGTGGGTGGGCGTTCTACGTTTCGTCTTCCGGTTCGTGGTCGCCATTCTAAGATCTTTATTCCCCAACGGTTGTCGGTTCTTCGAGCTATATAACCTGCCCATTGCCACTTCAACTTACTAATTGTACGACTTATGTCGTACTTTGCTCTTACTATTAATATAAATACATTTTTTAAATGTATTTCGCACACCAGATTAAGATGAAAGGAACCAATATAGCTTATAACCTGGATTATCATATAAGCTACTTTTATCCCGAAAAAAAAAACGAGGATGGGAAAAAATTCACACGCGGGTAAAGCTGTCGGCTTTTAGTAGTTTTTTAAAAAGAAACAACTACACATGTTTAAATGCGGATTAAACATACCATAACTTGCATAAAACACGAGTTTTTAATACACTTTTACAGGTTTTATACACTCATTATTTTATTTCAGTAAGCTACAAGAGTACAATTCATAAACGTAACCCGAAATTCCCCAACTAAACAGTAAAATGCCTCTTTTACGCGAATTGAGGAATTACTGGCTTCTAGCCGACTTTAAAAAGGCATTATTCAGAATCCGCATTGCGCCTGGAACCATCCACTGTACTGCACAGTCTATAGACACTCGCCAAATGTGTGGTGATGCGTGGCTTGACCGCACATGCATGCCATGGTTTGAAACATCGAGATATTGATGCTGTGGACTGTCACTGTTGATACATAGAAACAAATAAATAAATATTGTGGACAAGCCACACAACGCTATCTAGCCCCAAATTAAGCAGAGTACTATGGGAACCAGCAGGGCTACCACGAGCTCCATATGGTTATGGCTATGGCTGTCAAAACTGTGTCAACAGTGTCAACACATTCAAACACAAGAAGAAAATGAATGTGTGGGTCAGCCGATCTATACACAATTTGACAGCCATAACCATAACCATATGGAGCTCGTGGTAGCCCTGCAGATAGCTGAATACAATACTACTACTTATACATATTTTTTTGTAAATACATTCTTAGATAGACTAATTGTACACAAAAGAATACATTAAAAAGAAACATTACAAATAAAGGTAAAATGAGCGGCCTTATCGCTAAGAGCGATCTCTTCCAGACTACCCTTGGATGGAGAAGATTAACTAGATACTCAATACTCAATACATTTATTGCTTTACACATGGTTTAGTTTGTACATACATAGTTTTTAAGTGTAAGTAGGTATCACATGGACCCTGCACAGGGTATAGATAAGAAAAACGGCGGTGTACAATACTTAGAATACAATATAACACCCAGACAAAGAACAAACAAGGATTCGTCCAAGAAATAGTATTTAAGAACCGAATAAATACATCCATTAACGTTCCGGCCAATGCAAATTAAAAAATAGTTTCACAAAAACATGACAATTTTTCTGTGAAACTATTATTTAATTTGCAAAGCACTAATTTCTAGTAACAAATCAAACGTCGCACGGACTTGCACGTCAAATGAAATAGTTCCAAACGTTCCAATAATGGAACTCCTGAGTGCCCTATTTCGTAGGTTGGCCCAGTGCCACTTCCGTTTCCGTCAGTAGTCTGCGCATACGAAATTAAATTGAATAGAAACTATTCTTCTTGCTACAAATCTTTGTCAAGCATTCAAATGGAATTTTGAAAATGTTTGTAACATTATTCTTTCCCAATACCAAGGGGATGTCGCCAAAGATCGTGACAGTTGGAAGATTTTGGGTGAGACCTTCAGTGGGACAGTGCAGGTTTAAAAAAATGCTACCAATATCAGAAAAGTGAAAGTAGATTTCGTCTCGTGCGCCGAGGTGCGCGGTAGCACAGGAGCCCTTTCTGTGTGCGTTGCCGTGCGTCGTCATCGGCTGTGCGTGATGACCTGCAGAACCACGCACCGTAGGAAGGCAGCATTAGAAACGTAAAAGTGTTGATGTTTAGATGACTATTTGTTTAATAAAGGTTTTCGGATAGATATAGTTACCACAAACCGGAAGACGAAACATAGAACCCCAGATAGGCCAAAACATTGTGACGCGCGGGAAGTTGGCGTTCAGAGAGCGCTCAGAACCATTTTTCCTGGAAATGAATAGGGCTGCCTATGTCCAGCGTTGAGCATAAAGGCTGATGATGATAAACCCTAAAGCGAGTTATCTTGTATTTGACCCCTTAAACTTTATCTTTCAGAGAATTGAAAAATTCCCCAATAGGTTTTCAACTTCCTTTTATTCGGCAATGATTTGTTTTTAAAGAAAGTCCATCGTTGCATGCTTTATCTTCAGATAAAAGGCGCTGAAGAGCTGAAAACAAATGGAACTGAGATTCAGCGCCGCTTCAAGTTTACTTAAATTAAATCCTATTGAGAACGATAGCATTTTCAACAGTTTGTTCCCGTTTATTTAAACTCACAGCTCAGTCTGCAATTTGCAAACGATTGCGCTGATTTTTTTTTCTACAAACAAAAAATAACAAAGTTAAGAGGCATTTTCAGTTATAAGAGCTATTACTACATAACTGTTAGTGTAACTATTAGTACTTACTAGTTACGCAATACGCAAGGATCAGTTTAAAACATCTTAAAAATAAATGAAACAAAAAACATAAAAATTTAAAAAGAACTAAGGTCAGGTCAGATTTAGGACATTTTTGTTTACGTTTATTGATATAAGTTAAGGCCTTTTTTGAACGATACGAGTATAAGAAAAACTTTCACGCTAGGGGGTTCGCTCTAACACTGTTGTTGAATACCTACATATAGCGTTTCAGCTCATAACCATCGCCATCGTCTAGATCTAGAATTACTGATGTGCGCAGGCCTTAAGGGGATACCTGCTGTGGGGGTGAAGGTCGTGACCCTGTTTGATTTTTATTTTGCCTTTTTTCTTAAGTTGAAAATGACACAATCCGATGCCTATATCCCTACATGCCAGAGTGAGTTCCCATTACCAGTTGTTACATCCCCATTCATAATCAGTCTGGTTCGACATCCGCACGGTTTGTAATCAAGCTAATTAGTTTCTCTTGTAGTTTATGAAACTGGAAAATAAAGAAAAATATGACAACGGTCTATTGTAATGAGTAGGGATTGTTTTATAGAAAATTAATGAGTGCATCTATTAAAAGAAAAATATGCTTGCAACTGGTTTTCAGGGCAGGTTATTGAGGTATGTCAGTTGGTCTACAACAAGCTCTATCTGACTCTGTCTCTGGTTCTAATTTCCAGTCTGTGTGAGTGCTCACTAGTGTATTATACTGCGTGCGTGACGTTTCCACGTAGGATTTATTTAGTTAAAACTCACACAGACTCAGATAGCAATTAAGCAAGTGGAAATCCGTGATCTCTGCCTACCACTATGGGACAGAGGAGTGATTTTATGCATGTACATAGTTATGTATCTTTACGACGTCGGAGACAGGACGGTAAATCTCAAGTGGAGTTGGGCAGGACACCGTGCCAGACGTGGTGCTGGTTGGTGGAGTTAAAGCCTTGACCAAATGGTGGCCGAAATCAAGTCGAAGAAATCTAGGCCACCCGAAAGCGCAATGGGTCGACGACATCGTTAAGATCACAGGAAATTGACTGGCCTCTCAACTCAGTTGGTAGTAGCTCTGTCTTCTGCGCCGTAGGTCGTGGGTTCGATCCCCACCGAAAGAAGTATTTGTGTGGTGAATGCAGATGTTTGTTCTCTGTCGGGGTGTTATATTGTATTCTATTTACAAAAAAAAAAAATACATGTGTATCAGCTATCTGGTTCCCATAGCACAAGCTCTGCTTAATTTGGGTGATGTGTGGATTGTCTTTAATATTTATTTATTATTTAAACACTTGGACAAGAGACGCGCAGGACAGAGGAGGCTGGCAGAAGATGAAAAAGGCCTATACCCAGCAGTGGGTGATCTCTCTCACTCTTATCGTGTCACCGATTCCCGATGAAGTGTGGTGAAAGGATTTGCGCAAAGGTGCACCTTAAAGAGTCTCACTTAAAATCCTTTCACCTCACCAGAAGAAGAGAGAGAGAGTGGGTGATAACGGGCCGAGATGATGATGTATCTATGGCCACTTTAGTTCAAGCAAAGCTCTTAACATTTCTATCACGATTTGAGTATGTGGTGCGTATGTGTTATACTCTAGCCTTGTAGCGCATTCACGCGCGATAGAGAATAATCCGCCTAAGCCTTAAGGAGCCGAGATAATACCCAGTATTACCCAGCCATTAGCGTTCTGTGAGAAAGAATAAGACTATTCCGACTCTTATTGTTATTTTTTAAGTTTTGGAGTCAAATAGATGAATAAGAGATTATAGATAGATTGACTTTTTACTGTTCACCACACAAAAATACAGTATAGGACATAAAATTAAACAATTAGGTAATACAATGGCGACCTTATCGCTGAGAGCGATCTCTTCCCGGCAACCTTGGCATGGAAAGAAATAACGAATTGAAAGGCGGTGTAGTCACATACGGAAGCAATGGAGGATGAGCTTATTAAAGTTAAACCTATATTTTACTTCTCTTAATTTTTTATTTTAAATAGCTGACAATGACTGTTATTGCACTCACATTACTAAACTATATTAAAAAGCTTGGCGTGAGAGACTGATAAACAACGCACAACCTAAACTGTTATATGTAGCGACTTGAAATTTTCAGAGTGTGTTCTTCATGAAAAGTATAAGTACAGTAAGGAACGATTTATTAAAGCACAACCTTCCTAAAGGGTTGCAGCGGGGATTGAAGTTTCTATGGAAAAAGCTTAACGCTGGCGAAATCGCGCGGGGATTCTACTAGTTCATTTAAATGAGAAATAATTTGTTTTAGTATTGTGCTATTATTATAGTATTTTTATGAAACGACGGGATATTTACCATGATTAAATTTTCTGAGACAGTAGCATGCACCATAAACCATGAGAGTTTCAAAAGATACATTATTATAGTTACAAAATTGTTAATTATTACGAATTTTCACAAATAACTTTAGGGCTGAGGTCAAGACTAAGGTTGCCGAGTTCAAAGTACACTGAATGCACCATAAACCATGAGAGTTTCAAAAGATACATTATTATAGTTACAAAATTGTTAATTATTACGAATTTTCACAAATAACTTTAGGGCTGAGGTCAAGACTAAGGTTGCCGAGTTCAAAGTACACTGAATGCGAGGTCAATAAAAGGATTAGTTAGAAAGTTAAAGACACAATAATTATTAACTAGAACTTTACGGTACGGTGCGTTAACCTTCAGGGAACTTTTCATTAGAGAATTTTATTTTATTACAAATAAAGCAAGGTTTTTCGTGAAATTTAAATAAAAAATATTTAACAGTACAACAAACCTAATTAGTGGTTGTTTTGTTGGAATAAGCAATCCAATGTGAGTATTATCAAACGGTGAAGAAAAAAATCGTGAGAAAACTGGAATGTCATAGAACCTAAAAGGTTCCAAGTGCTCGAAAGGAGCCTCTTTGAGGCGCACTTAAAACTCTTTCACCATGTTATTTTTCTTCCCTATTTCTTTCAACCTACTCAACTAAGTCTTTCGAATGTTTGAAAGAAATAGTGAAACAAGAAGAAGACTCAATCTAAAGACACGATTTTGCGTGATCGGACGGCACGTGATCAGAATTGCCTGACTACTTCCTTATTACAACTTCATTTAGACCCAAATACTGCTGAATGTAACTATTTATACAAATAAATAAATAAATAAATAAATAACAAACTTCTGTGTTCACTGCACAAATATTAGTTTTCGGTTAGGTTCGAACTCACGCCCTCCAGCGTAGAAGGCAGAGCTACTACCAACTGAGCTGTGGAAGAAGTCTAGATGGAAAGAAAGAAAGAAAATATAATTATTTTAGACACACAACACACATAAACACAGCACGAACAGAGTAACAATAAAACAGACATTTAGGAAGTACCTACAACGTAGATCGACGGTGATGTATCTACTTAGCCGCATGTACAAACAAACAGTTTCGTTTAGCTGGAACTGATTGACGGGATGATTGAAACACGTATACTTGTACTTACACGTACATACACGTTTATTTGTACTTATTTGTGAGCGGAACTTATTTTCAATACCAAGATTGATTCAAATGAAATAAAAAGTGTATTTATTCAGTAGGATTGCAAGGATCACTTTGAGACGTCTTAAAGCTAGGTGTGAATATATATGTAGGTGCCAGTTTTACGCGACCAAGCCAGGCACCAAACCAGCCTGAAAACCAGCGTTGCTTGACATGGTTGCTACTACCATATCAAGCAACAAAAAGCTGAGTCAGGGCCTATTTGACATAATAATCTCTTTATCCATTCAGCACAGGAGGGGACTGGTTGGGACCCAGTTTTCTTGTTATTGTGAGCGTAATAGTGTGTTCCGTGCCCAGTTTTGTATGTTTTATTACCTTCTTAGGTAGCCTGCCTGCTTTCAGTTGTCCGTTCTGTGTGTTCTGTTTGCTTCATTTGTCTTACTTATGTAAAATAAATGTATTTTCTTATTTTCTTTCTTTCTTTCAAACCAGGCAACAAACTAAGGCTTGGTTCCTATACCGATGATTGTATCATAACGGGCTATTAAGGTCTATTTCCATACATCCGTGGTGTGTCAGGGACGGGGCCGGGCCGTGGCGGTGCCGTCAATTGAATCTGAACCCTATATCTGTGCAAATTGAGTGAAATTCTCGTATTTGGCTCCGAACCGGCCAGAGCTCGGCTGACGGAATATTGTCTTATATAAATTCAACTCATTGTGTGGAAAGTTAGGGTTCAAATTCAATCGACGGCTCTGCAACGGCCCTGCCTCGTCTTTGACACGCCACGAATGTTTGGGATTAGACCTTTATGGAGGGAGGGAAAGAGAAAATCTGAACAATCAAGGTCAACGATATTAGCAAGTTGAATAAGCCATATAACTCGTAGAGACAACTTGGGTAATAAAAGTTTCCAAATGGTGACCAAGAACAGGAAAACAAGCGGAGGATATTTCAATATCCGATGGACCAATAACATTGTGAAGTTTGTGGTAAAATGGGGGAAAGTGAAGGCTCAAAACCATTTTTCCTTGAAATGTATAGGGAAGAGGGATTTAATGATTAGGCATGGACTTCTTAATTATTCTGATAAAGCCAATATTTTTGGAGTATATAGTCAAGGAGTGCAAATTGGCGTATCTTTGAGAAACACGTCAGTAATGTAGAGATTGATCAGTCAGTTAAACTAAATTGTTCTTTACCACTTACATAACAAGGATCATTTTGAAATACTTTGCTGTGAGTCAACGTCGAGAAAACATTCATGGCAGAGAAGGCTTCATTTTTAGACTGGTTTATACTACTGGTGTACTATACTATAATACAATATACTACTATAATATAGACCAGTAGTATAGACTAGTAGTATAGGTTAGTGATGTTTCTTATAACATTCAAGTTCACGTGGCAAGTAAACCGTTTTACATTCAACAAATCGTAGTCAAAATCCAAACTTAACAGATATTGGAAAAAGCTTGTCTGCTGCGAACATAAAATTGGGACCGAGACAAGTAAAACCTGTGTTGCATGAATAAAATATGATTAATTTTCTTGCCCTAAAAGGGTCGGGATATGAACGGGATATTGAACCGATCAATACCCCGTTCATATCAAACCTCATCCGTTATTAGAATTATGAACATGATTCTAATAACGGATGAGGTTTGCTTGATAGCTTTCTTATATTTTGCAAATGTGCTTTTTTATGTGAACTATGGCAGATTGCTCAGAGACAACCCTTTTTTATGACGTATCTTGTACCAGTGTGGTGAAAGAATTTTAAATAATTTAATTAATTAAATCACAAGGATCAATTCGCATAAAATATAACATGTAAAAAAGTGGTTAGTTAAATTATGCGTAAAGTTCAAGTAAGTCTAAGTAAGTCCTAAGACGTGCGAAGTTTAAATTTATATAATTAGTCATGAATTATTTTAATGAACTTATAAACAAAATAAAATATTATGAAATCTATAAAAAATATTATGAGTCTTAAAATTAGGTTAATTCTTTATTTTAATAGCAAAAGTTGAAGGATTTACGGCAATGTTTCAAGTTTTTTTTATACAAAAAGTATTACTGAAAAATTTAAACAATTTGTATAAAAAGTACATACCTTACTTTCCAAAAAAGGCTTATTTCCACTTGTAAATTAAGTAGCAATTAGTTCATTTCCTCCGAGGGTAGTTAAACATTTTAAAGATTTAAATAACGATCCCCATGAAAGTTTGAATGTCATAAAAAGCAACTTTCCAAGTATTTTTTGCAACAAAAGCTCTTCATAACTCACGAACACAGGTTCCGCCACGCCAAGGACTTTTATGTCCTTCTTAAAGAGCATAAAAAATTCTTCTAAGAGGACATCAAATTAATTAACAGCTGTAAACAGAGATAGCGCGTGAAATCGTTTTACTTTTTAAAACACCAATCTTCGTAAATTGTTTTTTGTAGAGATATGTAGAGCAGGAAAAAGTAATTCTCATTAGTCGACAAGCTGAAAATGTTCTAAGAACTAGACTGATGACATCGTGAAGGTCGTGAGAAGTAGGTAAATGAATGAGGCTCAAAATCGTTTGTCCTGGAATTATGAAGCCTAGGTACTTCTAACAGAAGTATTTTGGCTGATAAAGTTTTTTTAACATGCACAATAAATCGAATATATAGCTCGCCCAAGCAAAGTTTGCACCACGCATCGATTACAAAAAATCGTCGGTCTGCAAAAATGGATTTGCCATGACTTTTGGCCAATTAAATAACAATATCACTACAACTGTATTTCCTATATGCACAGTAGACATTTTACAGCTTTGGATTCTCAAGATTTTGTGATGATGTCAGTGCATGGACTCCTCTTTTCATTGATGAAGCTGGATTTCATCTAAGATGGCTCGTCATCTTACCTCCGTCTGCTAAAATATTTAGCGAAATTGCTACGACCCTCATTAAGTTAAAATCGGCTATAACCCTCTCTCGTTACGTGGGCAAATTCAATAGTACCTCCTAATGCCTACTGCATTGAGTAGAACTTACTATAAAATGTTTATTACTGTTTTCTCTGCAGCTCTTAAAATTTGGAAATTCTGGTTTATGACACCCCAATTATGTTGTTAAAATTGTATAACATAAAATTGAAATTACCGCCTCTATTTCAGAAACATAAAACTATTTTCATATTAGATCATGGCTACAGCCTAGCCTAGTTCAATGCTGTCAAATATGACAGCGATATTTGACAGCGTTTCAGCTGATCGCTATCGCCTAAATGTGCGCAGACCTTAAGCTAGTAACTGAGGTCATAAGTCGATAAAAGGCCTGTGATGTTTAACTGTTATATAGGTACTTATTTCTATCTTACGGTTACGGACTGACTCCTTAACATTATTTACTATCATTATTTACTTATTATATAGGATAGATATAATAGTTACTCTTTACCCTAATAACGTTCCGACCCATGATCATAATAACAATATAGCTGCGATTTTGGATACCTTTGAACGATATACCAAATAAAACCATTGATGATAGGCCACTGTATATATAATAATATCTTCCTGTCCTTATCCCGCTTTATGTGCAATGGGGTCGTCACAACATGTCTTTCTTCTCCATTCCCCTCTGTCAGACCTCACCTCTGCATTCACTCATTTCTTATCCATGTCATTTTTCGCATCCATATTTTCTTTGGTCTATACCTCTGCTCACATATCCATCCATATCCATCACTCTCCTAGTCGCATGACTTTCATCCCTCCTCATGAAATGTCTGCATGTAACATGCCAGCCTAGTATAATATATTTCGCTATATATTTCGTTGCCACTAATCTATCAAAACGATAGCAAAACAAAATCCGTTTGAATGCCAAAGCCGTCTATTTGGACTAATTGACCTACCAGTCTGTCTGCCCAGTAGGCCTACCACAAGTTCTGTCTGGCTCTGTCTCTGGCTTCGGTCTGTGTGAGTGCTTACCAGTGTATTATACTGTGTGTTTGACGTTTCAACGTAAGATTTATTTAGGCAACACTTTGTGTGATATGAGTTTCAAACAGTTTATCGGACAAAATGTAGGCCGGCTCAAAACCAGAGCCAGAAACAGAGCCAGACAGAGCTTGTGGTAGGCCTACATTTTGTCCGATAAACTGTTTGAAACTGGCATGATTGGGACCGAGGCATGTCGAAAAAGCAATTATATTGATTCATATTGCCCTGCGTATATCAACCTCATGTGTCTGTAAATATGTGTCAAGTGCACGAAAGGACCCTCTTTGAGGCGTACTGTAAACATTTCACAACACTTGGTTTGAAGGAATCATTGACACGATTAGAAGAAGAAAAATTGTGTCTGAAATTTCACTGGCACTCGCATTCTAACAATCCGAAAGACCCCAACGCTGCTTGACGGCCAAAATAAACGGTGGACTTCCAAAAACCATAGCTCTTCAAGAGCCTTATTTCAAAAGCAATTTAAAAAATGTACTCATCATTTTTAACCTGCGTTGTCCCCTTTTGGGCAAAGGCAAGACGTAGCTCAAGACGTATACATAGCCCTAATCTACTCCACAAGCGCTTTAAACAGCAATCAACTCTCGTTTCTCTCCTACATAACAAACTTACAGACTCCATCACAATATTGAAACAGTTTTTCTCGTGCACGGAAAACACGAAGATTACGAGTTGAAAACTTCTTGTAACACTCCCGCTGGAGTTTGGTCTCGTTTTGCATCTTTTACAAGTTGTCGCGTGTTAAATTTGGTCCCGGTCTTAGTGGAGAGCGGAGTGGACGGGACTTTTCAAGTAACTACCGTTTCACATGCATGTGGCTGCCACTATTGTTTAAAAAGTGGTTAAAGTCTATCTTACTATATATAAAAACGAAAAAATCAGTCACTGACTGTCTGACTCAAGCTTTGAGCACGTCTATGCGATCTTACGGCGATAGCAATCAGTTTCAGAATAGAGTTTTACACACACCTTTGATAGCGGCAAACTGATCGTAATCAAGAGAATTTTCGCATTGCATTCTTTTAACGGTGTAGGCGAAACTTTATACGATTTTATAATGTTTGCACCTATTGCGTAAAAAGTAATACCTACGGAATTTCACTAGTTTAGTCAATTAATCAAAAATACCACTTTCAAGCTTCTTATAAACTGAGAAGTATCAACACACAAGTTCCAAACAACGGCTTAGAACTAGCAAGACAAGAAAATATAATGGCGTAGTAGTTTTGACGTGACAACGTCTTATAATTCGATGGAGCCGGCTGCACGCACGAAAAAACATGACTCATGTGGTGTTACCTCGCTCTGAGGCGTTCCATTTAAGGCTTGAAATGCAAGCGAGAGCGCGCAACAAGCGACAAAGAGGCACAATCGGGCTCCGCGTTCGGCAGCGTGCGACATCTGTCTCTCTCCTACTTGAGTGAGCGATGCGTCCGCGTGGACAGCTGTATGACGTTGTCACGTTCAACTGTCGTCAGTAAACCGACTTTAAATACAACCGATTTTTTTATTAACAAAGTGCGGTTGTCTGGACTAAAACCGAGTGAATGTATAAAGGCACTAAGTCCTCGTGACAGAATCGATTTTAAACTTGCATTTTACATGACCATTAATCTACTTTCAGGGGTAGTTCAGACTAGGAAATTGATTTCAGTTAGTAAAGAGAAAAGTTTGTTGAAAATTGGCCAACACTTTCACAGGCTACTTCTACTTTTAGGTTATACTTAGAAAGGAAAACTTTAGCGTGCTATCAAAGTCAAAATTAAATATGTATTTATTCAATAGTCATTCATTAAATATGTATTTATGACAAAGATCACTTTGAAACGTCTTAAAGCTAGGTGAGTCTAGGTGCCAGTTCCACGCGACCAAGCTTAGCAGAACCAACAAACCACGGCTGTATGTAAGTATGTGTAGTATTTTTAGGAATACCTAATCTACCATCCCTTTCTTTAATATCATTATTTTGAAAAATTAATCATCCAATAAACGGTGGGCACCATGCAATAACTTTTTACTTGTTTTCGAGGTTCTTGCTTAGTACTTATTTATCAAATCCAATATGTATTTATTCAATAGTATCACAGGTTACTTTGAAAAGTCTTAAAGCTTAGGTGAGTCTAGGTGCCAGTTTAACGCGAACAAGCCTAGATAAACAGGCATTTACTAATTAGCACTTCATTTTTTTTTATAAATTACTAGCAGCTGCTCGCGGCTGCATAAGTACTATGTTTATTCTAAGTTTCATCCAAACTGATTTTCTGATTTAGACAGAATTGAGCCACAAGCTTCTAAACATCGTAAGAAGAAAATGAAGATATTACAGACTTCCCTTAGGTACAACTTTTACCGGATAATATCGATACCAGGCTACGATAACCAAGGCTCTATTTCGCAGATTCGATTAATTAAATACAAAACGAGTCTCCTTTTACTGTTTTATCCGAAAGGCTGCTCTCCACTGAAGCGACTTACAATGTGTTGTTTTGTTTGAAAAATCTACGATTTTATAAATGGAACACGAAGTCTATATCGAGATATTGTCTATTTAATGAAACTGTGAGAACAACAATTTATTTGGATGATGATGGTAGTAAATATTTGTGTGGTTAACTTTTCAGATCAATGGATTACGGCAAACAGTAAAAGGGCTTTATTATAAGTAGTAGTGTAGTAGTTGATATTTTATATTTACGGATAAGTGGACACTGGCCTTTATAAGGAAACTATTCTGTTGGCTCCCTTTATGGAACTAATGATGCCATTCAAACTAACTCTTGGGGATCTTAATACGATGAAAACAGAAAAAGCAACGGGAAACATCGTTCTGTCATGGATGAGAGAATCCGGATGGAAGGTCGAGTATGTTACTATTATGAAGTGCCTAGAAGAAAGATAAGATGTTTAGATATTTGGATGTTGTTGGTCAATCACGCGCTCATTAAAGAACCAATTTGGTTAGAACTTTGAATAAATATAGTTGCAGCGGTGATTATAACACAAAATGCAAAAACGTACAATTATTTTCTTAAACATGCGCGGAAATATTGTCATTACTTATGAATATAGAACACGCGAAGTATCATATTTACGTAGACTGAAAAACCAAAATCACTTCCCGGCGCGTTCTCGCTCCGGCAATGTTGTATGAAACGGTGTGCTGTTTGAATTTAGAACTCTTTCATCTATCGTACACATTGCGTTCTCGTGGCTGTATAGCCACAGATGCGTTTACCTTTCGGCACAAACTGTAAAATAAATAAAAAATTGGCGGTAAAGCGGAGTTCGTTGTTATTTGGTTAATAGAAAATAAATTTATTATGTAAAAGACCCTTTTTTATTTCCTTGCATTTTTTTAAGAAAAGCACTATATAATGCCTCGGCCGAAATGGCAATTGCCTCGCTGCCTTTGCAATAATGTACTATTAATAACTAATACATTATTTTCATGAATAAACTTAAGTTTGACTGTGCGGTAATACAAATACAAAATAAATTTATTGACATAAGCGAAACTTTCGCGACAAGAACTTTCGAACCAGCGCAGCGTGGTGAAAAAATTTTAAGTGTGCCAAAGAGGGTATTTTTGTGCACTTGACTTATGATTTGGGTTTTTTTATATTCGACTATTATGCTGGTTGCCTCGCGATGTTTTCTTTCACCGTTTAAGAGTAGATACTGGTAAAGTGCACTAAGATAGATAGATAGAAAATACTTCATAGCTCGCAAAAACTTAGAAACAGAACCCGAAGTGGGAGTTTTGCTACCACATTTCGTTAACAAATGATGTTGTTTTCGTTTCGCCTTTTTGTCTCTCTCTATTGCATGGAGAAAATATGAGACGGCAAAAATACGTTACGTAGTTAGAGTTAGAGTAGTTAGAGTCCATACAATAGACAGAGACAAAAATAGGCGATACGAAACAACATTTGGTAACGAAATGTTGTAAATGCACTGGGACTTTGGGTACAGGCAATCATGTTGATATAAGACTACATAGAAACTCAGTGTTCCTTCTAAACAATATTATTCCTAGTACATTTTACACCAACTGCCAGATTTATTTAGCACTTCAATTGCAATATTACGAGCATAAATACTATGAAAGAGGCCTAAGTAAACTGAGACGTGTGGTACCTAAATAATTATTAGGCTCGATTCGTGCTTTTATTTATTTAGGTCTTGAAATTGACTTGTTGCTTTATTTACTACATTAAGAAAGAATACTGTGAGACTGGATATTTAATCTTTAAAGTTTCGCAATCTTTGAGGTCAAGATCAATCGTCTTAATTCCGAAGATAAAGTCTGATGCTGATGATATAAAATAAATCAAAACTAAAATGAAATAGTGAAGAAATTATACATATAATTAAACGGTCTGCAGATAGCTCAACTTTTTCTTGTTTATTTTGTAAATTTTGTACATATTTAGCCGATTTTGTTTTATTTTATTTTTTATTTTTTTTAGCCGAAAGGGAAAATAAATAAAATAAGGTAATATACGCGATAAATACCCGTTTAATAGTATAAATTTGTACATATTTGTTTAATTGTAAGTTTCTAAATGAGATTAGAAAATCTACAAAATACACTTTTACTTACGCGTCAAACTTTCTTTCGTTTGCTTTGTTGTCTGTTCCATTCGTCCACTGTAGTGAACTATCGGGATATGTAAATCTGTTTTTCCATTCGCTTACTGAAGTTTTTCATTACAAAACCTTTGTGCGTTTTGTTGAATATTTTTACAGCAGTATTTTATTTTCACGTGAAAATGGTATAAAAATATCCTACGAATTTTTGTGTGATTTTTTTATTGAAAACGCAGTTTTTGGTAACGAGCAATACCATGGATTTTAACCTGGATATTTCATATCTGTGAAATTGTATTACCTTCATGATGGAATAATAGGTCCGTGATTTGACAACGTAAGCTGTCGGTATTGGCTACAAGGATTTGTAAGCTAGCTTTGATTGGCCTCACAGCTCAATTGGTATTAGTTCTGTCTTTTGCATTGTTTTGGGGATTTCAAGTTCAACAATTATTAGTGTGATCAATAATAGTGCATGTTTCGCCTGGATATTTTAATATTCTTGAGTAGGTTGGTGGTTCATATAGTAAAAGTTTGGTTTAGTTTGGAAGCTCGAACAGTTCGACAGTTTTGCTTTGCACTAAACAGCTTTGCTAGTAAGGTAGTCCATACAACACTATCTAGCCCGAAAACTAAGCAAAGCTTGTACTATGGGAACCAGATAGCTGATATAATAATTATATATATATTTTTTTGTAAATACATAGGTACATAGAATACAATATAACACCCAGACAGAGAACAAACATCTGCATTCACCAACAAATAACTGTTCTCGGTGGGGATCGAACCCACGACCAACGGCGCAGAAAGCAGAGCTACTGCCAACTGAGCTGAGAGGCCAGCCTAGCGACAAGATCGAATGATCCGTACGTAGCAAACCAAAACACAAGTTACGTAGAATATTCATTGAGTTTTGCTGTTCCATCAATCAAAGTCCAATTCTCGCTAATATTGACTCGACTTCCATATCCAGTGGACCGAAACCAACACTGGCCTTGTGTTTCCATCAGGCATATGGACACGATCGCTTTGGAATGAGTTCGTTATCACTAATTCTGAACCATTGAAATTACAGCGTAACAAGGACTTTGTTGGATAATTTGAGCTGTAACTGTGTTAATTTTAGTCATCGTTAGCCTGAAAATATCCACTGTTGGCCATATAGGGCTCCCCTCTACATTTCTAAGAAAGACGACTCTAAAAGTATATCCCCACACATCCGTGGCGTCTTAGGGACGGGGCAGGGCCGTCGCGACGATTGAATTTGAACCCTATCTGTCCATACACAATGAGTTGAATTTATAAACTACAATATCCCGACGGCCGAGGTCTGGCCGGATCGGAGCCAAATACAAGAATTCCACTCAATTTGCACAGATATAAGGTTCAAATTCAATCGAGGGCACCGCACCGCCACGGCCCGGCCCCATCCTTGACACGCCATGGATGTGTAGGGATAGACGTTAAGCCTTTTTCTTTCCCCGACTTCCCGTGATCTAACCTGACGCTCGTCAGGAACGTGCCCTACGATGGACTGCTTAGCGTCCATCAACTTGAGGCACACAAATATCCAGTCTCACGTGCCAGTAGTCTCCCGAGAAAACGATCCACGTTTAGTATGTAATGAACTACGAATTTGTGCTAAAACATTTACGGTCGTCCAGAAACAATTAAAATAAAACTCACGTACCCGACTCGACTTTAGTAATTTGAATTCCCACAGAACTAGACCCTTTTAATTGTAATGTGTTTGGTCCAACAATTAACGGGCCAACGCCTCTATCTATCCATTTGACCCCAAAACCGAAAGGGACTTACTAAAATGCGGATTAGGTGGAATCGTTAAATTATTTTATGATTCGTTTATTAGGTTTTTATTATACAACTAGCTAATCGAACAAACATAATTGGCCCATCTGATGTTAAATGATAACTATCTCATAGGTCACGCACATCAGGAACGTTCCCTGCACTGCCCTGCGTCCATCAACTTGAGGCATACAGATGTTCAGCCTTACGTGCCAGAAATTTCACCCTTCACATCACACCGAAACACAGCAATGCTGCTTCACGGCAGAATAGGCATGGTTGGCGTACTTCCCCGGACGAAGCGTACTCGCCCTTCGAAGGTTTTAAAAAGTCGTAAAAAGTCGTTGACAAGTCTTTTTTGATAGTTAGGATTTATTATGGGATTGATATTTATCTTTTGATCGCTTTCAACAGTCTACAGATAGCTGTTTTGTGTGTCTTTTGGTAATTGTAAACGCTATACACCAAACACCTACCTAATTTAATACCTACATTATACAGGGTTATTCATTATTAGCTGCAAATACTCAGGAATTAGGTTGAACAAATAGAATAAAAAATATTTATGAAATTATTTTTTTTAAATTTGATCAAAAAAATTTTCAAGTTTTTGTATCAAAATTTTATTTTTATTAATTTCTTTACAGCTATTGCATAATGATTGCCGTGGAGAATAGGACGATGACCCACCCAGGCGGTGACTGAACGCAGAGTGTCACTCACTGCGCGCGGGCGCGGATCAAAGGTCAAAATAGGTCAGGCGCCAATGATTTTTTTATCGATTTTCTCGGGATTTTCATAACAAAACTTAAAAAAAATCATTTCATAAATATTTTTTATTTTATTTGTTGAACCTAATTCCTGAGTATTTGCAGCTAATAATGAATAACCCTGTATAGGTACACCAGAAAGAGCAAAAGTTGTTTCTATTGACTTTGCATTCGAAAAATGTATGCAAGTGCTCTCAAACGATGAAGTCAAACATTGAGAAGATTTAGTCAGCTCCACACGATGACCTTGTTTTACATGTGGAAAAGGTCAAAAGTGTGTGAGGATGGTTAAAAGTGCTGGGCAAGCCAGTTCCATCTAAAATCCTGTACCAGAGCGTCTAGCAAATGTTGGGTATATTTACAGGGCAGGGATAAAGTTGTCGCTAACGTTGTATAAATCATCTACAATGCCTATGCAAAGCCTGTTTACTTATACAACAAGAGCCTCATTTACAAGTTTATCTGTTGAAACTCGAAACAAACTCATGCTGAGCAGCATCGAGGTAATAGAGAACCAAATACGAACCCAAACTGTCTCGTTTGCTGGATGGGAACAACACTCGTCTCGCCCGCGCTTGGCAAGCCCGTGTACAATCACAGTATTCTGTGATATATTTGTTCACGACCAAAACGTCGCAAGCGCCATGAAATTCTGGGCACACGCATTTCACTTATCAGCTAAACACGACCACATATTGTAAAAGTACTCTGTGGCCGAAGCCACACTAAAGTGCGTGTGCGTTCAAGAGTCAACAGTCAATTTTCGGACCGTAAAATCTAGGGCGTAGTACACAAATATCGTTGGTTGAAGCCCGAAACTTATGCTAAGCAGTAACTAAATTTCGTTGCTTGTCAATACGAGTCGAGGGTAAGGGTAATCAATATTACCCCTAACCTTGGTTACCCCTAAACTTGCCCGACCGTTTGCATTACGTACGTGGTTTGGCAGACGAGACGTTTTATGTCTGTAGGTAGGTACATACGAGGTAAGAAAAAAGATTTTTAAAAAGAGTAATACTATTTTTAAGGACCGGTTTCAAGGATGTCTAATCGACCAATCAAATATTTAACAGTTTTTTGACTAAAATTTATGATTATGTCTTACAAATTTTTTTAGTTATGGGTGAGGGTTTAATAGGTTCGTTCTTTCTGAATTTTTTTAGGAGGCATGTGTCTCGCAGTAGATTTTCAGGATGATGATGATGACGTGAAACTATATGAATATAAGTAATGCAAATTTTCAAAATTTGTATCTAATGGTATTTGTGCCCAATTAAAGGTAGTCTGTATCTACTAAAACAAATTCATTTTAACTATGATTTGTTTTCTTGTTGCTGAGGAATTTTACTTGAATAGTAAAATAATTAATAAATTGAAACAACATGAAAATTTCACCTACAATTTTCAGTGTTATTTAAATGAAATTGTATTTGGATCTTTGAAACTGACAGAACCGCTTTGGGTAACCGATCTCGTCCGTTGTTTTCCTTTTGTTTCGAACAAACCAGAACAGCGCTTTAATTAAGAGCTTGTTTTAATCAAACGGGCGACTATCCCCGGGTGTTTGAAAAACAACAGGTATACATTAAACTGTAATTTTACTTACTTCATTTAAGGACACCCTTAAAATACACTTCAGGAAGTAAATTCTTCTTTTTCTTAATTATGGCATCTGTCCATTTTCGGATCAATTTTGCCAGTGTCGAGTGAGGATATTATATTGCTTGCGTCAAGTCATGTCAGTCAATAGACAAGTCGGCCCTTATTTTTTTTAGAAAACAAATGGTGATCGTTTTTTTTTTCATATCACAAACATTTTCGATCAAATCAGAATATACAAGGTGTATCTAAATATGTGTACTATGCGAAGGTGGGGGGTTTCAGACCACAATGGTGATCAGTTGTGGGGGGGAGATAATTAAAAATTCCTATTTTCAGTTTCCCATACAAAAATATTTAATTTCATAATGCCTAAATAAATTGACAACCCTATCCTTGGAACCCCTTGACCCCTTGACCTACTACCTCTGTAGGTCTACTACTACTACCTACTACCTCTGTAGCTGAGTTTAGGGTTGTCACTTTGTATAAAGTCAGCTGTTCATGTAGAAACTTCGTTGCAGTTTTTTTCAGAGATACCAATCGAAGTTCGAAAAGTCGTTGAACAAAAGTTGTTCCCCGGGGGGTGGAAATTCACCCCCCTTCAGGATAGTACACATATTTTGATACACGTTGTATAATACATTTTCATTCCAACTGCTAACTTTGAGCTAAGACCTCAAATAATGTTGGTTAGAATACCACAGCAGAACTCAAAGTAACACCAGAAAAATAATTAAAATGAAAGAGCTATGTAATTACTTCTCAAAATGACTGAAAACGAATACTCGGGAAGTAAACTAACAGGATAGACAGACAGGCACTCGATCAGTCGAAAATGACAAATCTGACAGAACATGTCCAAATGACAGAAGACGTCAAAATGACAGAAATTTCCAGCTGCTGAGTAAGACATGACTGATTAATTACCCCTCCACTGAAAAGCCATACATAAAAGAAGAAGAAGAATACTGATTATTTTATTGATTCAGGCGTGTCTTTGCGGAATCCTGTTGTTAAACATAGAACTAGTAAGTTATGACTGATTAACTACGCGTTTTTGCGTGTGTTTGTTTTTTTCTCTTTCTTTTCCATAAAACAAGAGCAGGAAAAACTATGATGACAGGTAACATAATCAACCCAGGCACATTATTCTCCTACGTGAACGCGGTATTTGAAACACATCGCATGTATAATACCATTCACACCTTTATTAGTTTAGAACTACTGATCCCGGAGTCACTTAAAATTACTGCAATGCAAAAAATGTTTTATGACGTAGAATTTAAGATACAATATATCCCTACGTCGTTCAACAACTTTGTAAAATAGAAAATGATCTTTCAGACCCTAAACATAAGCTTCAATATCGCATGTATATTTCTACCTTTGGTTTTGAGTGAAGGTTCAGCAGTATAGTACTGAGGTCCCTGAGTTGGCAACTCATAATTACGGGATTACTCACACTATAGTGTAAGGCACTTAATTAGAACACTGGTGGCCTGGTGGTAACATCCCCGCCTTCCGATCCTAAGGTCGTGGATTCAAAGTAGTGGTGCACCAATGAGTTTTCGGTTAAAAATGTGCACAATACACAGTAGGTACTCTCAAACGGTGAAGGAAAACATCGTGAGGAAACTGGCATGTCGTAGAACCTACAAAGTTTGGTAACATGGTGTTCCGTCTGGCACTGATTTAGGTCAGTTGAGCTATCTAAAGATCGTTTGTAACGGACTGCAGATAGCTAAACTGTTTCTCGTGTATTTTGTAAATATTTGTTTAATAGTAAGTTTCTTTGAGTTAATGAATTTTATTTTATTATCTACTATACTAAAACGGAATTAATCAAACGAATAACGGCATCAAATTACTTATAAACTCTGAAATCGAGAAACAAAGGGTGGGGAAATCCCCAAGACAAATAGCTAATCTCGACAGACTCATACATTGTGGTATCTGCGGTAAATCCCTGAATCCTTTATCTTTGTGTTCAATAGAAACTAATATGATATTCGTATCTAACTAGCAGTTTCTTGGGATAAGTCCCAAGACACCACACACACAGGATACAGGTCAGGACAGGTACAGGATTACTGCCTTGTGTCCTAAGGGGCGCAGGACAGTTATCCTGTAGCTTGTGTGTGAGCTATTCATAAAAAATAGGCCAAGTATGAGTCAGACTCGCCCATGAAGGGTTCCGTAGCAACAAGTAACATAATTTAAAATTTCTTGTAGTTCGTCGAAAGGTACATTGCAGTTTACGATTAATGACGTATTAAAAAAAAACTACTTACTAGATTTCGTTCAAACCAAATATCGTTGGAAGTTTACATAGTAATGTACCTACATCATGTATATTTTTTAGATTTATCATTCTCTTATATCGTTGTACCGCATTAAGATTTTTTCACAAACATGGAAAAAAACCAATAAATTTTAAGGGTCGGTCCGAGTACCTAACGGTCCGAGTCGACGGAAGCCTCCCCATACTTAGAACTGAAATTCAAAAAACTTTTTTTCATCAAACCCATACGTGTCTATTAATGGGTCTTTAAAAATGATGTTGAGGTTTCTTATATCGTTTTTTTCTAAACTTAATAGTTTTTGCGAGAGATTGTGTCTCTCGCAAAAACTATTAAGTTTGCTTGCTGTTGTTGTATTAAGATGAAAAAAAGTTTTTTGAATTCCAGTTCTAAGTATGGGGACCCTTAAAATTTATTGTTTTTTTTCCATGTTTGTGAAAAAATCTTAATGCGGTTCACAGAATACATCTGCTTACCAAGTTTCATCAGTGTAGCTCTTGCAGTTTCGGAGAAACATGTCTGTGCAATACGGACGGACAGACAGACAGACATGATGAATCTAGGGTTCCGTTTTTGCCATTTGGTTACGGAACCATAAAAAGGTGGTCAGCAAAGGCAAAAGTCCCACCTGGGGTGGGGTTTACGCGTGGACATCAATAAATACGCCTTATTTTAGATAGATCATTAATCTTCATTATACCTACAACCGGCTGTCATACAGCAAAATTGAATAGAAATCCGATTATCCTTTCAACCCAAGCCACAGGTAATAAAAATAACAGCTAGTTTACTCACACTTTTTCCCATATTTTTTTAATAACTTAATACACTACATCGTTTATTTGGTTTAGGCGCAAAAAATACATTTTAGTCGTAACTAAACTACTATGTTGTTTCAATAAATGAATATTGGAAACAATCCATACAACACTATCTAACTAGGGTTTTAGTTATAACCTAATTATTTTTTCGTAGTAAAATATAAAAGTAGGTATAGTTTTTTGTTTGTGTTTGTTTAGCTGCATTTTATCAAGGCTAATCTGTACTAGCCATACGCCCTATTTGTTTTTTTTTTTATAGATAGCTAAGCATTTGGCTGCCATCACACCTGATGGAAGATGAGGATTTAAAATTGGGGATGTCATAATCTACTAGACGTGAATGATGATGGTTTCCTAGTCGTTTTCGGCTACGGCGACTGTAAATGGATGCACATATCATTGTTTATTGTTTGAGGGCTTCGTTGTTCTGCCTTCTGATTTGCCCTAGTGTTGCTATTAAGACGTTAATACAAAAGTGATAGCAACGTTTTGATGATAAGAAACAAAAACCATGATTAGTCATCCGTGAAATTGACCTTTAGTGTTTTATAGTAACTGTACCAGTTATTTCCGATAAGCTGTCGCTGGTTCGCCCCTACCGACGAATTCCATTATTCATTGAATTCAATATGAACATTTAGTTTAGGAAATATTCATTAGAACGGTTAGAGTGATTTCAGTGAGTGGATGTAACGTTATTACTTGTTTGTTGTATCTACTTTGCTTAGTTCGGGGCTAGATGGCACTGTTCGCAATGGTCATGAATAGGAAGGTTTTTATTAATTTATATTTGTTTTTGAATGAAGATAAAAATATACAGGTAGGTATAAATATTATATTGGTAAGTAATATTCGTAGGTCAAATTACATGTCAAAGAAAAAGTAAAGGCCTGCACACATCTAGGCGATGGCGATCAGCTGAAACGCTGTCAAATTTGACAGCGATATTTGACAGCGTTTCACTGATCGCTACCACCAGCGGCCTAGGTGTGTTCGGGCCTATAAACGTTGAAAATAATCTGGCGCCTTCTTAACGGTAGATAATTCTTTGAATTCATCAAAGCTATAGAATGTATTTTGTCTGTTGTTTGTTTTTAGGAACACAACAATGTTATAATTAGACAAATATTTTAAAACTTACATAAAGAAAGAAGAAAGAAAATACATTTATTTTGGACACACAACACACATAAACACAGCACAAACAGAGTACTTAACACAAAAAGAAAGAAAACAGAATAGTAAACAGAACAAAGAGTAAATACAAATATAATTGTAAGTGGAGCACAAATCCGTCTGTGCGCGTGTCCTTATGCGCGTGAGCCAAAACCGGTCCCATCTCAGCTATATGCCACCCACTACAAGCGTAGTGAGTGACGCTGGTTTTCAGATGAAACCGAAAGTGACCTCACGGCGGCCACCGAGGGCCAACTGAACTATATCAATTTAAATTAAAAAATAAATACCAAATAAATATACCTACTATTATTTACATAAACATAAATAGATATCTGTTGTTATTACATACAAAAAATAGGAGGCGGGATAGGTAAGGACTAGACATTGTGTAATATTCTTCATAGTCTTCTGAAAATGCTAGTGTGTACATAATAAAAGAAACTTGCTAGAATCTCTTTCTTTTTTGCTGCTAATTACCAAGATGCGAACTATATCTTCCGAACTTTATTGAATCACTTTGTCCTTTACAAAACTGGAACGCTACCAACTTAAAAACAAATTAAGGTCATTGTGGGTGCTGTAGGGTAATGCAGCATTGAAGAAATCGAGGTGCAGATGCAAAAAATAAACGCAAAATTGCAATTGCAAAATAAACTTTATTCCAAAGACCTAAGATACTATATAAATGTTCATGAGAAAAATAATGAAGCTTTTGCTGAAAATTTATTAATGTCTTTTTATTTTCAACAAAAACTATTTTCAAATATAAAAACGTCCTTTACAGCTGTTTTAAAAACAAAACCTTAGATGCTAATGTCAAATCACGCCTTGAAAATACTTTGGTATTTGGTAGGATTACGAAAACCGCGGCGGTCGCAAGCGACATGATAGAGTACGTGTAATTTTGAACCCTAATTCAACTACATTACGTGTGTAATTAGAAATTCCACCCGTAGTAATCTGAGGGCACCAACCACCAACACGTTTGTTTTATGCCGGTTGTACACTCTCGACGAGACACCCCGAGACAGGCCGAGAACGAGAATGTACATGGGGCTCTCGTCGTGTCTCGCTCTCTCGCGCCTTGCCTCGGTCGGTCTCGGTCGCTTGTCGGTTTTTTGTGCCCGAGTCAAAGGATCTCGTTGGGTCTCGCGAGGAAAACGAGAGCGTGCATGTACACACTCGTCATTTAGTTGTTCGTTGACTGTGTTTGTGTGAAGACGCGTTTTTAAATACACAGAATTAATAATACTCTAGCTAGGTATACATATACAATACACACATCAACTGACTGTTGTTCAATTTGAAGTAGGTACCTGTTTCTATTGCGGTGCATAGTAACCATCCACCATCTTCTTCTTCGCCATGGCTTTTTAATTTTCTTTTTGTGGTAAATTTTTATCAAATTATAATAGCTCACAGCACAAAGACAAACAGCAGCAGCAATTTCTACGTCCATTACTGCGAGAATCTACAGTACTAATGAAAAACGAGAGTGTACAGGTATGCTCTCGTCGAGAACCTCACCGGCCGAGGCTCTCGGGGAGACTCTCTCGCCGAGAGTGTACAACCGGCATTACATAATGGATTCAGGGTTCACATTAGTAATCAAGTCTAGACGTATGTGCTACGGGAATGCTACGCAGTTACGAGCTACGAGCTACGTGCTACGAGTCTACGAAACCAAGTCATCGAAGTTCTCGTTGGTCAGCTGAATGGCTATTCACTTTGTCCCGTGTACGCCGACCACTAGCTCTGTCTGGCTCTGTCTCTGGCTCTAGTTTTGAGTCTGTGCGAGTGTTACTATAAAAATCCTACGTTGAAACGTCACACACACAGTATTTGAGCACTCACACACCATTGAGCACTCACACATGCTCAAACTAGAGCCAGAGACAGATTCAGACAGAGCTTGTGGATGGCATACTGTTCGGACAAAATTGGATAAAACTAACTTACTACAAAAACTCTGAAACTAGAGGTCTAGAGGTTTGAAATTTGGCAAACTCTTTGAATAGGCGCTAACCGATAAGTAATTATTCCGATATTAATATATTACAAGCATTCATCATCATCATCATCAGCCTAAAGAAGTCCACTGCTAAACGTAGGCAGGACACATTTCCAGGAAGAACGATTCTGAGCTCTTTCCATCCACCGACTTCCCGCGATCTTGACAATGTCGTCGGTCTATCTGGTGGGTGGGCGCCCTACGTTTCGTCTTCCGGTTCGTGGTCACCCTTCGAATACTTTTATTCCCCAACATAAATATAAGCATCAATTTATTATTATTAATATCGATTCATCGCAAATATATGAAATCGTTCCATCGACACACAGATGAAATTTTGCTCAATAGGTTCTGTCTAAACGTGGTTAATGTACACAATTTACTATCAATATTTGGCGCAAACCCAACCGCCTCTAGGACAAGCCGATCTTGGGATATTGAGATGGTCTCACTGCATTATCTATTACTTAGACAAAATACGGTTCAAGACAAGACCAATGTTGCTGTAATTGAAAACAATCCAAAATATCATGAGATGTTCTCACTGCATTATCTAAATTTCGAAAAAAAATATTCAAGACAAGGCCCATCTGTCACTATAATCGAAAACAACCGCAAATATCATCATCTATCATCACTATCCCATCGTCCCATCCCATCCCATCATTACTATCAAAATTTTGACATATTGGTACAGCTGACAACAAATCTAGCTAAAATAATCTATGTTTAAAAAACTTGACAAACCGACTTCATGGCCAATCTGGAAGTATTCAAAATAAAAAAGAATTTACTTAATCGGTTTTTAAACTACGAAGTTATCCGCGAACAAAAATAAAAAAACATATACGATCGAATTGAGAAACCTCCTTCTTTTTGAAGTCGGTTAAAAAGGGCGTGGGTTCGATTCTATAACGGGACAGATATTTAAATAATCTGCAAACAGTATTCCGACTAATTATAGTAAGGTTGTCATGACTAGGTAAAAAACCCTACACAATAGTTGAATTTAATAATACAATTAAGTCCACAGACTAGTAATCTACTACAAGAGGGTCGACGGACTTAACATACGGTAATATTAGCACAAGTTTTTGACGATTTCGAACCGTGTATCATAGACGCTAGTCATAGAAGCTAGGTTTGTTTCAACCACAGAACATGAAATTATACTACGCATAGAAGGGGCATTGTAGTTCGCACTAATTCGGGCTTACGCACCTCATCGTCGTTTCAAATCTTCCGGTTAAACCCACGACCGACGAGTCACACGCATTGTATTTTACCATTGATTGAGAATGAGATATTCTTGTGCTGCTTACAGCTGTTTGTTGACTGTTTGTGTGACTACACATACACAATTACGGGTATACAAAAACTACAGATGTGTGTGTGTGTGTGTGTCTGTTTAGTAGGTAGTTATGCCGTGGTTTTTGCAAGGGATTTGGCCGAGTATTTCGAGTGATGTAGGTATCAGCGTGCCATATGCCACTGCGTTATTTGACAGACACAACACACTGATTAGCTTCCTTGAACTAGCCCTATAATTAATTTCTAACTGACATTTTCGTTTCTACGCACTGTTTTATTCTAGTGTAAGGAGTAAAAAAAATCTTTAGACAGATTTACTAGTGCTAAGGGCACGGAATGCAATATGTAAATCAAGACCGCAAGCACTCGAATGGCATGTGAGTCTCTTGTTCTGTTCTCTTTGTTGAATATAACATTCTCATTTCTCAAGTTTGACTATACAATATGCCACTAACTTGTATGTTCAGCAGAGGGGCACCACCATCGAAAATAGAGGAACAAAAGATAGGTTGTAAGCTTCAACTAACTTGAAATTACAGGCAAATAGGTTTTAAGTTGATGATTAAGACACAGGACAGTGCATCGAGAACACTGGTGGCCTAGTGGTACTAAGGCTATGGGTTCAAATCCAGGCGTGTTGTATTTCTGTCAAAAAAATTATACATGCGTATTAACAGTCCTTATAGGAGTTATTCGCCGAGTGTGATTAGGATCCGATGGCGCAGCGGTCAGCTTAGTCCAGTACCAAGAGAAAGGTCGCGGGTTTAAATCCCTTTCAGCTATTTTGGGACATTATAAAAAATGATTTAAGTGAATAATCATTTATTTGACTGGCCTCTCAGCTCAGTTGGTAGTAGCTCGGCCTTCTGCGCCGTAGCTCGTGGCTTCGATCCCCACTGAGAACAAATATTTTGTGTGGTGAACACAGATGTTTGTTCTCTGTCTGGGTGTTACATTGTAATCTAAGAATATATTTACAAAAAAAATATTCAAGCAAGTATTATATCAGCTATCTGGTTCCCATAGTACAAGCTCTGCTTAGTTTGGGGCTAGATAGTGTTGTGTGAATTGTCCATGATATTTGTTTATTTATTAATTTGTACTTCATTTTTATTTATTCAAATAATTTATTTCAAATTTTTTGCAAATTTTCAAATTCAAAGTCACACATTTTTATCAGAAATCAATAGCCAACAAAGATGGGATGATAGAGTGGTGAAATGGCACGCCCGGGGAAAGGTTACGAACGTAAGGGCACTTTATAAGGGTAGAATTTACGTTAATAGTTATTGCCGAATGAACGAGCAAAGGAGAGATTTGCAACAATGGTATGTGACCTAGCTTTAAGGAGGCACAATTTAATAGGGTACTTAGAAAAAAAGTAGTTTTAAAACGATAAAAATGCTGTAGAAAATAGGCACAATAGACACAACATGCTACATTTACTTTTGACTGGCCTCTAGGTCGTGGGTTCGATCTCCACCGAGATAAAATATTTGTGTGGTGAATACACATGTTTGATCTCTGTCTGGGTGTTATATTGTATTCTAAACATGTGTTTACAAAAAATAATATTCAAGTATTATATCAGCTAGTATCTAGTTCCCATAGTAAAATCTTTGTTGTGTGGATTATAGAATGTTGCTTTGTAGGTCAAAAGACTACTTGTTAATTTATATCGAAAATGAAACCTCGAAATATTATACACAATAATTTACCCATTGCAATCTCACGCTGGTAGATAGTGTCACCGGTGAAGGAAAACATCGTGTGGAAACCTCTTCAAGGCACACTAAAAATCTTTTCACCACACTGCACCGGTCCGAAATAACCGGTGACACGACAAGAAGAGTCATGACACTTAATAAATATCTAAGATAGAGCTGGCGACATTTTTGAAACGAGATGCAATAAAGTATGATTGTTGGATGTCTGGCGATTTTCATATTCGAATATTTTTATGTTCTGTAAACCAATTCGCATTTTCAACTCGAGTAAAGATATTTTCTCTGCTCTTTGTGATATGAGACAACACGTTTGAGATTTACGAGTTTTATCTTTGAACGTCATACCTTTGCAGCCATACCTTGCTGTTAGAATGTTCTAGACTAGAAAGTATTGACCTGCCATAAAAGGTCTGTGTTGAGAAATTATAATGTTCAAAGTGTGTACAACGGGATATTTACCATGATTAAATTTTGATGAGTTGACTTCCGATATTTCGGTTCAACCGTGATCATGGTGCATGCAACTGTGCCGAAATATCGGAAGTCAACTCATCAAAATTTAATCATGGTAAATATCCCGTTGTTTCATAAAAAATCGGTTGTCTGTAAAGTCGGTTTACTGACGATAGTTGAACGTGATAACGTCATAAGAAAATACTGATGGAATGGTTGCATTTTTCAAAAGAAAATTTTAGTTTTACTGAATTGAATTGAATTTGAATGAAACTGAATGATACTGAATGAAACTGAATGGAACTGAATGAAACTGAATGAAAATCCGGACCCGGACCCGGACCCAGACTGAACCCCCTCACCCTTACCCTCATTTACCCTTTCCCTCATTTACCCTTACCCATTACCCGACCCGGGCTCGGGCTCAGGTAAATGGAACGACGAAACGACGTAACGACGCATGAGTCATGTTTTTTCGTGCGTGCAGCCGGCTCCATCGATTTATAAGACGTTATCACGTCAAAATAGAACTAGACTACTTTTCTAGATCGCGGTTACGAAAACGCACGGTCAGCGTATGACCTTAGGTTATATTTTTTTTGCGGCTTAGTCAGCTCCTCACGTATTTACGATGTCTTTCCTGTGGATTAGGCCGACTGCTTAGTCGGATGTACACTTGTACAGCTGTCAGGATGGTATAGGTGCTGGGCAAGCCTATTTCATCTAAAAAACCCTGTCCCAGGCACTATAGAATAATTATATCATTTATTAGTTAGTATTAATTTTCTGATTGCAACAGAATTACACAATCACCCAGCTGTAATATAATCAAATCAATTTGTTGCTTATTACCACTACAGTAACCACAAAGCAGATAGGCATTTTATCGAATACAATAGCATTATCAAGCCACACCATTCCGATTTATTGAGTTTGGTAATTTTGGGTTTTAACTGCTTATTACCGATAGCTGTCTGTTTGTTTGTTATATTTTCACAAATAGCAGCGATCGTGATAAATTTGACATAACGATAGATTGAATTCGAGAGACTGGCATTGGCTACTTTTTAACCGATGAAAATCGGAAAAGGATCTCAAGTCGGCGCTTGTATTTTTTTTATGTATGCCATTTTAGAGTGTTCTTTGATTTTGATCATTCTTTTTTCTATGGGTGTTAGAAAGTAGTTTTTCCATAAACCTTCAAACACCATGCCTTTTGTGCTACAGTTTCACGTTTTTTTAAAGTGATTTTTTGATGTTGACAGTAATTTGAACAGTATGGTAGGTCCATTGGTAATATTATTATCAACGTTGTGAAATAACTCAAAGATACAGTAAATTCAGGGCTACAGTAAAGTCCGAGGGTATTTTCAGACGGTTGCACTTTGACAGAGAAGCGTAAAAATGAAAAGGGTAGCATTTATCAGTGTTATCTGTAGAATAAGTGGCTACGTGACGGTTGGGGCTGGAATCCTTGCCAATAAAAAGTGATCGAAGAACGATAGGCGTGACACCTGTCGGGTGTCAACCCTGGCGTTACCTGCAATTTTCGTGAAGCTGAAATTCTTAGGGTTGGCACTTTTACGTGAATGGAGGCCCGCGATTTTCCTTTTTAAGTATTTAAACTTTCTATTGCTAGTTTTACAAGTCGACTTTTGGGAATGTATTTCTTAGTACAGTACAATTTTTCATTATAAATGGAAAATATTGGCCAAGATCTATGACAGTAATCTTAAGCAGTGTTTTAAGATACCTACGTACAATATTATTTACTGTGGATAGATTCATGTAGCGGAGAAACCAAAGACAACAAAAGATAGACAGGATTTGTGAAAAATGACATGGGTAAGAAAGGATTGCCATTCCCCAGCCAGCGTAGGTGAGGCATAAACATCAAAATGTATAAGCATTTGGGACTTGTGGTATTAGTATAGGTGTACCTAAGGCTATTATAAAACATACTGTACCTACTTTTACTTATTTCTTAGATGAGCAGGAAGAAGAAACCCCACTCTATGTGGGCTCGGCATAACATAACATTCCTCCTGCATTCTATTCTGTCGGTCGATAGCTCTGCATTCAATTTTCTCTTAAATTGTTAATTAAATTTAATTAATAGCAATTATCAATTTTGCTCATTTTTAAAAACTATCATATCTATACGGTGAAACTTTTTATGCACCGCCGTCTATCTAATTTTTAACTAACCTTTCCATCCAAAGGTTGTCTGGAAGAGATTTCTTTTAGCGATGAGGCCGCCCATTGTAATCATTATTTTTGTTATAGTTTCTGTATTTATTTCTTTGTGTACAATAAAGAGTTAATCAATCTATCTACGGTTCTTGATCTAGCACTTAATTATTGCGAGGGAAGTGGACGCAAATGTGGAAGCTAGATTTCATTACCCAGTAAAACCCACACATGAATTTCACTTACAAATGTAAAGTTCTACCCGAGGCGGCCACAGAGGAGATTTGAGGTGGGTTTGATCGAGATATAAAATTTGCACATTATTCAAAGCGCCCACGAATGGGCGTTCAACCTCGAGCTATAATATGCTCGAATTTCATTTCATTTATGGTGGATTGAACTTGTTAAATACCCACCTGTGTGTGTCTTATTAACAAAAACTGTTTTTTTTTGCATATTAACAAATACTGAAGTATTTTTTAATAATTTGATCATCATCAACATATTTTGATTACAAAGATTTTTATAATGTCCCAAAAGTTAAGAGTCGAGCTGGATTTGAACCTGCAACCTTTCATACTGCAACCTTTAAATCTTTGTGGTTTCTTTATGTGTAGTTGACACTCTAAAATCAATAAAATTATATTTCAGATATTGTAACATGTAAATCTGAAATCTCTAAAATGTACTTTCAATTCAATACCTATTTCAAACAAAGCAACGGTTTAGAACCCAGGGCCTTTGCTTTAAAACAACTACCGTGTAGTACATAATATAAACCGCTGCACCATCAGCAGCTTATTCCCTGCGAATAAATCTTGCAAACTAATTTGCACGGCACCTAAATCGACCGTAGTATTTGTGATTTCCCTAAACGTAAGCACTTTAGCGAATAAAAATAACTTTCCCTGGCCGAGCTGTATGCTTTATCACTGTGACAACGGTTCAGAAATCTCGGCAAAAACCGGGACATTTGGTAAAAGACTTTTGCTTATTTACAGGGAAACCGGAATAATTTGCACCTTGACCCACATATAGATGGATTTAGGAGATAACGGGCCGGGGCCGAGGTTTGGTTCTGTCAATCGAGTTTAAACCTTATGCGGTTGAGCAATAAGTTGAATGTATGCAATGTCCGTAGTTAAATCCGTAATTTGACTGATGTCCGACTCCAAAATTTTAGGTCTTTAGCTACGTTTAATGAGAATTGATTGCCAATCGACCACAAAAATATTTCACAGATCTTTTCTTCTTCTTCCTGCCCCTAGCTCACTTTATGTGGGGTCGGCACAACATCTTTTCATTTTTCTCCTCTATCAGCCAAAATATCAGCAGTAAAATATTTGGACGATGTTTAACTCAAATATTTGCTTACAAAACTTGAGATAAAAAAACTGACAAACATTTTATTGATCTATTAGCAATCCGTGAAACCTGCAGCCCAGTTTTTAAGGGTGGTTTATACTAACTAGTTTTTACATAGTAAAACACTTATAGATATTATGGCTAAATAATTAGCTTCCACTGTTTTGTTTCCGTTCATTGTTTTTGTTTCTCGAGGCTGGCTATTTTTTCTTTATAATTACCTTTATAGATAGTTCAGCATTTGCCTGCCATCACACCTGATGGAACGTGAGGATGCAGCCAAAAACCTGTTCACTCTTGTCTTGAAAATTCCTATATTGAAACGTTTCTGAAATACTGACACCGGTAGAGAATCACTCTTTGGCAGTTGGTACTATTAAAGTGGAGTCATTACATTTTTACCAATATTGAGCTATATCCTCGTACAAATAAAGTTTAAATTCAACACGGCCCGGCCTCGGCCCGGTGTGATGTGAATCCGCTATGTGCCCACTTTACTGCGGAAATAATTCAGTAGGACGTCACCTTTCAAGGTACAGAAAGAGATTCAATTACTAAGGTTTTACGGGTGTTTTATTAGTGTGGTTTAGTATCTTTTCGGACGATGAATGGAACATGTTATGTGGGTCCGGTCGCTTGTTTTATTACATCAAGGAACTTGGATATATTGACGAATCCAAAGATCTTGATACCTTCTTCTTCTTCTTCTTCTTCCTGCCCTTATCCCACTTTATGCGGGGTCGGCACAACATGTTATTCTCTTCCATTCTCCTCTATCAGCCGTCATCTCTGAATTCACTTCCTTCTTATCCATATCATCCTTCACACTGTCCATCCATCTTTTCTTTGGCCTACCTCTACCCAAACATCCATCCACATTCATACTCATCACTCGCCTAGTCACATGACTTTCATCCCTTTTCATGACATGCCCGTACCACGCCATACGATAAGATCTTGATACCTACGATAGAAAAATCCACTTATAGAAAGAAAGCCTTTTTATACAACAAGCTGATGGAACAAGCATATGGCCCACCTGGTGTTAAGTGGTAACCTTCGCCTATAACAAAACATTGTCTCGTAGGTTACGCATGTTAGGAACGTGGCCTATGATGCACTGCACTGCGTCACAGTTGTTGGTCCATAACAAATTATCAAAAAAAAATCTTAGGTATAATAATATCAAATTTATAAAAAATTAACAACCTTCCTACCTAATCAATTCTAGTAATAATGTACATTAGTTGGTGGTTAACTTAGACCATGGTAGTTAATTAAAAATAACAAGCCTAACTAAAGCATCAGTGATTAGAAAGTGTAATAAATTAATATTGTGGATATTACAACACAACATTATCTAGCCCCAAATTAAGAAGAGCTTGCACTATGGGAAGCAGATTGGTGATATAATACAAGCATATTGTTATGAAGTTTTCTGTAAATAAATAAATAATAAATAAATAAATATTGTGGACAATTCACACAACACTACCCAGCCCCAAACTAAGCAGAGCTTGTAATATGGGAACCGGATAGCTGATATAATACTTGAATACATTTTTTTTTTTTGTAAATACATACTTAGAATACAATATAACACCCAGACAGAGAACAAACATTTATGTTCACCACACAAATATTTGTTCTCGGTGGGGATCAAACCCACGACCTGCGGCGCAGAAGGCAGAGCTACTACCAACTGAGCTAGAGGCCAGTCTAAATACATACTGAGAATACAATATAACAACCAGACAGAGGACAAACATCTGCGTACATCACAGAAATATTTGTTCTCAGTGAGGATTGAGCCCACGACCTACAGCGCAGAAGGCAGAGTTTCTTTTTGTTTACTGATGACTTCCTTTTAAATACATTTTCTTGTCACAGTTTCAGACCTGAAGATTTACGGTCCAGGAAACGTCTTGTGACTTCCCAAACTATTTTAAACAGAATTCTCAACAAACTAGTAGACCTTCAACAATTCGCATGCAAACATCCAAACTCCAGTTGCAGACGCGAAATTCCACAATTGCACTGCAAGCATTGTAACGATGTACCTACAGTCACGGTATGAAAATGTTCGTCACCTTATAGTCGGTTTTCGCTTGCACCAGTGCCCTGATCATGAACACATTTTGAAATAATTTGTGACGTTAACTTATCGGTGTATTCTATCTATTCAGTTTCAAAAGGTAGTATGTGATCGTGATACGTTGAACAAATCAAGTTGTAAATCGACGAACATTTTCATTCCGCCACTATACCAAACGCATCAGACTATACACTGCTAGCTCTTATGTCGTTGCAGTAAGCGTCATTTTTCTTTGGTTTTAGGTAACTTGAGCCTACTGTACACGCGAAGTTAAAACTACTGTCAGGACCAACCGAGGAGGAAGAGGTAGGTACTGTAGGAGTTAAAAGTGCTGCATAGTTTTCGAGTACATCATCAGATGCATAATTATGTTGCTGTAACTAGCTTTAACACGCACGTTCTATGCAAATATGTCTATTGAATACTTAGATCTGGTAAAAAAACAAGTGTTTTATTTAACACCTGTGCTGTTTTAATGATTAAAACCGGGATTATCAGTGCCGGTCAGCGTTGTCCGTCAAGGCCTCCACGAAAGTAAAACCGAAAATCCGTTAGAGGGGGCCGGGCGGTCAACGCGTCACCCTTGCACCCCGGGCAAAGACCCAACAACCCCTATCTATGTGCAGAATGTTTTAGATAGATAGATAACTCTTTAATCTTTAATAGATAGAATGTGTCATAGTAATCTATACTATGACACATATAGAAACACAGTATTTAGCTCAAAAATAAAAATTCACAGTAAAACAATGGGCGGCCTTATCTCTAACAGGCAACCTTGGGATGGACAGTTTTATTAGGATTTATTAAATAATCCCTTTATTTGAACGTTTTCTAGTAATAATATTGTGTGTTGAGTAGTAGGGTTGTGTGGATTGTCCACAATACTTAGGCATATTTATTTTATTTATTCTAGATTTGCTATTAGTATTATGTTCCCTGACATGTTATTGCTGCCCTACAAAATTTTAACGTCACTGTCAAATTCATGTGAAAAGAGATAGCAACACACTTAGCGGCAGTTATCTTCTTCTTCTTCTTAATGAATGGCATCTATCCATTTTGGATTAATTTTGCCAGTGTCGAGAAGTGAGGATAATATATTACATAAATAAAATACTTTTTAGTCAAGTCGATTCAGTCATAGACAAATCGGCCCTAATTGGCTTTGAAAAAACATGAAGGCCGGTTTTTTCAAAACCATCAGAAACGTTTTCGATCAAATCAGGATATTACATATCACTTTCATTCCAACTGCCTACACTTTAAGCTAAGACCTCTAGTAATAATTTTAAATACCACCGAAATTACACAACATAACTCAAAATAACACCAGAAAAACAAAAATGAAATTGCTATGTTATGTGACTTCACAAAATGTCAGAAAACGAATCCTAGCGGCAGTTTTAGTTATATCAACGCTTAGCCACCAATAGGAATAAGGGCTTATAGCAGGTAGTAAACGCTCTGTCAAAGTTGTATGTAAATCCTACAGGGATTTACAGGATACATTTCAAGTTAAGCTGTAGTAGGTATATAGTTTGCAATTCCCCTGAAACTGTTTCCCTAAAATAAGATTAACTAATCTGTTCGTTTAGTTTGTAATACCTACAATTTACGTATCAATAGACAACCCTATTGGTTCTTTTTGAGAAGAGGAAAGAATATAATGACGTCACTGTCGTATAAAAAAAAAAATAGAAAATATGTCACACTTAAATTTATTGACTTTATCCATTTTACCAATGGATAAAGTGACGAGGTTTTTACATGCATACATACATAATATTATTACCTATTATTTATTAATGAGCTAGAACAATCGCATATTAATTATAATTCGACTAAGTAGATAACAGCTTTGTATCTGCGGGGTATTTACTCAGGTACCTACCTTTTTTACGTAAATATTGTTTTATTTAATACAGCGAAACTTTAAACGAACAAGGCTAGCATGGATAATATTATTAATACCTCCAATTAATTTAATTTAATTTAATGACTCAATTTGCGAACCCTATCTGTGCTTTTAAGCATAATCAAATTAAGTATCAAAAGCTGCCAAAAGATGACACTACTGTAGCGTAAACAGCCCTTCAGAATTCTCCGTCCTTTTTGCTCTTGAGCGACTACACATGCAGCTGTCTTTATCCCTTTTAAACAAAATGTTCCTAAATCTTGGTTTTTGGTTTTAAAATAAGTTTTGTCATCGCATATAACTACATAAATACTACAAATAAATTTTGCATGACAAAAACTTAGAAATTGTATAGAATAAAGTAGTTATGACGTAATTATGTAATTGATTTCTAGATCGCGCTAACGTTATTTTTCTCCCCTGAAGAATACATTAAACTTTTTGTAACAAGTTCCTGGGGAGTCCGTGTCTACACAGTGAAGCAGCTGTGAAAGGCGAGCTGTTCTAAATCGCCTTTCATCTTGCACGAAAGGAGCCCCTAACAGGGCGCAAGTTATCTAACAATCCTTTCACCCCCTATGCAAACACATACCAGCAACTATCTAAACACTTATACCTAAGCATTACGACCACAGTCTCTGTGGTTGTGTGGTAACTACCAATTCAAGAATTTGTTCTAGAATTCTCACTGATGAAGACGATTCGACTCTCTTATTTTTGTTCCATATCCTATACTGAAAAAAAGTTCTTAATTCAATAGTTTTTTTTATTTAAATGTTTGTAACCTCAGAATTCCGTCATTTATAAACCAATATTTTTTGTCAAAACTTTTATTTGAAATCGGGTTTCAAGTTTTATGAACTTTTACTAACGCTTTTCTTTTATGGACGTTAATGACCTATGACCCCAGTAGTTATCAAGCCTAGCTGTCTATTAGCGCGGCCTAATTTCTCGAAAAATTAGAATTTTAATTTACCATTTAGCAGGTATCCCAAACTTAGTTCGAAGACAGCGATTACCGAGAAATATGCATGTAAGTGGGCCCCAAGGAACACTACCGCACTTTGGAACACTTTAACTGCTTTTTGGAGGACAATTGGGAAATTCCGGAACTTTTGTGAAATTACGCCTTTGCACTCGTGTTTTATGGCGAGTAATAAGATTATAACGACGACGTTTTAAGGAGTTTCTCATATATAACTATCCATTTATGTAGGTAGGTACCTACCTAAGTAATTAAGTTTGTGACTGAGTTTTGGAACCTATTTGAATCGCAGATGATTTCTTGAAATATGTTTTAGCTACCAACCTCAGCAACCTACATAAACCCACTATATTATTTGAATTAATTAAAGTAGAACTGATATTTTGTATTTAATTTTATTTTTAACTATTATGTATATTATTTTATAAGTAGGTATAGGTATTAATTACCTACCTGCTACATTAAAATAATTATTTTAATAAGTAGGTATGTCTAGTTGTACATTTTGCGCGCGCTGTGGTGTCTTTTAATTAACGAAACACAACACACTGATTACTTTAAATGATTATTTATTTATGTATGATTTATCTGTTGGATGCCCTAGTAGATAAATAAAGTAAAATAAAGATGTGTCCAAAAAAAAAGACTCCGTCAATTCCAACTTTTAGGTATACACCCTCAAAATTCACCAAGAATTGCTTTGTCCAACGTTTATCTACCAGAACGGCGAATTGAGTCAAAATGAATTATTTCCTTAAGGCCTTCTCGCTTGGTGAGGCTAATTAGAGGTGGCAAACCAACAAAGCAACCCCCTCCTTAAGGGGCAGACTAAGCGCATGAAAGGAATCTCTTTGAGGCGTACTTATAATCCTTTCACCACACGGTTTCGAAGGAACACGATAAAGAAAAGAAGAGTACCGGTAAACCATTTCCCGCTCGCATATTTTATAATTTTGAAAGCTATAAAATTACTGATCTTATTTATCTATGTAATGAAAAATCGCAAGAAACATAGTTTCGTGCAATCAAACTCACAGTTTTGTAAAAAAAAAAAAAAACAAACAAGTTTTATTGCTTACCAAAAAGTTTGAGTGCTAAGAAAACTTTTTGGATTAAAATTATACTAAACGTTGGCGTTGCAACGTTGTTGTATTGCTATTTTTCTAAGTCCAGTGATTCTTAATCTCAAAATATTAAATATGCGACCGAGAAGTTGCTTGACGGTTGTCAGCCCCTTAAAGGGGAGTGGAACTGAGAAATGGCAGGCTGTAAATGAGTGGGCGACTGACGAAAGCGCATCATAATAGTGGCCCTGAGGACCGTTTCCACTTTTTATGTATAAAAAAACCGGTCCATAGATTTTTAATATACCTACATTGGATGTGGTATGATTTATATTATATATATTTAATATATTTATTTAATAAACAGAAAGTTACAATTAACAGTGAACAGTGGTTTAAAGCCTAAGTAAGGTTAAAGTAATAAAGTAATAAAGGATTATTCGAGTATTCTATTCTTTATTTATTTCTATTTTTTATTTATTTATTGTGATTTTATGTACATGACGTGAAGTCATATTTTATTTCAGAAATGAAAAAAACGAGCTTCGTGTCAATCTTGCAATTTACTTTTCTTAGAATTATATTTACAAAAGGAAATATTTCTTTCTAAATCGTTGAGGCAATAAGGAAAAATAAAATGTAAATTTTGACTCATTCCGTAATCACGCTTAATATGCTTCAGCCTCAGCATCTGGTGTTAATTTTGAAAATGAGAAACAAATTTTCATTTTCTCTTTTGCTGAAATTGCGTGAAAAAGTTTTTGTTGACTCATCTCGACTCAACAAGCTGGGATAAAATGTGAAAGATATTCAGACTAAGGCCTTGCGCACATCTATTAAACGATCTGCGGTGGCGATCAGTGAAACACTGTCAAATATGACAGCGATATTGGGCAGCGTTTCACTGATCGCCAACGCAGCGATCCATTAGCCGGGTCCACACCAGGCGCATGAGCTCGCGTGCCACATTCGGGCGAGCGATTCGGCCGATGCTGGCTCGCGAGGCAGTCTCGTAGTTTACCGGAAACATCGAGGCGGGGCTCGCCAGGCAAACCGAGCCATCCCGAGCCATCAGTTCCTAATATACAGTAGCCAAACGCACAACCGTCCCCACCAAACGCACTGTGCACGCTGAGGCACCTTTGAGCGCGTCAAGTTTACCGACAACAGATGGCTCGGGGCCGAGCCATGCTCAGCTGAGCAAACGCGTGCCCGAGGCAGCCAGAGGCACGTCCTCACCGCAGCCGAGACATTTGGCTTGCGAGGCTGCTGCGCGAGCCTGTGTGCTAGGTGGGTGCGCGGCTATTGGCGAGCCAAAATCGACGAGCCTGCGAGATAAAGGTATAAACCGCCAACGGAGCACCTACAAAACCGCGGTCTTTTAGGTGCTCCATCTTTCTTTCTTTCTTTATACCTTTGGCTCGCAGGCTTGTCGGTTTTAGCACACCAATGGATCACCCACTTCAGATGTACGCAAAGCTTTACTAGACTATACCAGTACCAGCTTTGAATTTCCATTTCAGACTTCAAGTGCCATTCTTTGCCTATAATTTTTCTTGAATACATTGTGTCACGGCGCGCCGGCTGGCAGATGGCCAACGATACGGAACCGACACGACATGGCTGTGACTGCACCTAGCCAACTGCAATGGCGCAGTGTACTGCATTAGGCTTGACCCCAAAACCACGCATGCTATCACCTTTTGTACGATGAAGCGTTTGACACATAATCCTTCACTAACTAAAGTCCTAGCCCAAAATGCTTGTCAATACGTTTAGGTACTTGTCTACATTTAACCTACGTGACTTAACTTGGTGGAGGCTAGTTGGTAGATCATGACTGTTATCTATAACAATAAGCTGGCTTGTGTACAGTACTGTTAGTTATAAAAGTATATTTTTTATATCGTAATAAAACAAAATCTTTGTACGATCGACAAAATTCGTCAAAATTTCAGGGGAGGGGAGATTTATTGAAGTAAAAACTTCTTTAGCTATACACGTACGTATCACGTCATCTGTCACGTAACCGACACTTCTTCAGCAAAGATCGACAAGCTTCGAAAAAAATTGGGGATTAATATTTTTATTTTTTCAATTTTTTCACTTCTGTCGTTGGTAATAGGTATGTACACGTATCTGAAATACTAACTATCACTGAAACAACACTGCTTCGTAAGTCACGAACGATAGGAACGTGTTCTACGATGCACAGCGCAACCATGCACCAACTTAATTTCAAAGCAAATGCAACATCATTTTATGAGTTCATCAAACAATAGGCCCCATCTCTCAAAGGCCAAAGTGGACTGCTTTAAGCGGTATGCTAAGCGGTATTGACAAAACTGGCGGTTGGCGCCACTCCATGTGCCGTTGTTTTTATTGGTTCCTAGCAATACCAGTGAGTATACACAGAGTTTGGTAAACAGCTGGAACAGTTATTCATCCTGTTACTTTAACACGACCCGACCGCTTGCGAAATATGTTAGCTCATCACAGATGTTTATTCTCTGTCTGGGTGGTATTATTGTATTCTACGTTTACACAAAAAAAATGTTAAATATTAAATCAGCTATCTGGATCCCATAGTACAAGCTCTGCTTAGTTTGGGGCTAGATAGTGTTGTGTGGATTGTTTACAATAAGTATTTATTACTATTATTATCATCAACCCAAACAAATCCAATGCTGACTGTTGCACATAGAACTTCCAAGACGGACTTTTTGGTGCCCTTTCTATCCACCAAATTTTAGTAATCTTTACAATATTAACGTCCATCGGTGTTGGTTGTATCTTAAAATATAATAAAATAAAGAAGCCTTTTTATTTTTAACTAAAATTTACATTGCATGAATATTTAAAAATTTAGGTTCCCTCTCGGGTTTCAGCCTCCTCCAGATTTTTCCAGCTTGATCGAGCCAATTTGCTGTTTTGATCCTTTGTATGTAGTGTCTAACCATCCCTTTTGTATATTTTTTTAATTAAATTAAATTTAAACAAAGAACTTACAATTTACATTATACATAGTTTAGTTTATGTACATACATAGTTCTTAGTTTAAAGTCAATATCTTACTAAGAAGTTTACTTATTTACGGAATCTAGTTAAGCAGTGTAGGATAAAACTTAAAAACAGTGCAGAGAGTAAACAACAAGTGAACTGAATTACTGTAAATCGCATTAGTTAATTTCGTCTGCCCGTCTAGAATTTGATCTACCCGGTCGGTATCTATCCCGGTTGTCTTGCTTCGTTTTATTATATTAATTAACAAGCAACGTTCAAAAACACGTTTCCAGTGAGTAAAAAGAGCGTAAGTATGAAAACCAGCGGTTTTAGTAACTCTGTGGTGGTACTGGTCTTATTAGAATTCTGCGTACGAAGCCACCGCAGCAGTTCTTGTTATTGGAATAGTTATTTTGTATCGAAACTGGCCTTTATATTTTGTCTATACTTCTAAGATTAATAATAAATCTTGAATAAATTCTCTGTTTTATGCATATCAACGCATCTCTGCGTTGACGATCAGTGTAACGCTGTCAAATATCGCTGTCATATTTAACAGCGTTTCACTGATCGCCATCGCAGATCGCTTAGATGTGCGCAAGGCTTATTATACTATGAGTAAGTTAATGTGTTGAAAATTACAACAGCTTTATGTAGTAGGTATCGTTGAGACCAATGTCATTATAGGTTGTGGTAGTGTCCAGGTAATAAAGGATCTGCCTGATGTTCTGAGGACTAAAGTCGTGTGGCTGTTTCTTTTTGTTTTTCAATCCATAAAAAATAATAGTGCTGGACATGCATGTCCATTAAAACTCATGTCCCAACCACTACACGGGTGAAAAGTTGCCCCAAACACGGTATAAATTATTTACAATGTCGAAAGTCTGTAAATGTAAAAAAATACTGTAGAAACAGTAACTACAGTATGTTTGCAGTAAAACAAACGTTCGGGTATAATAAACGGACATACAAGCAGTTAAAAGTTTAAGTGTTTCAATGTTACAAAGAATGTTTCGATAAAATGAAAAATGTTTACGAGATGCACTTTGCGAATTTTAACGAACCTAAAATACAAGGAAGGAAAATACATAGAAACTACCTGAAACAGGTACAAAGTAAGATATTATTAATTAAAAGTAATACACAAAGGCAACTCAATTGTATTTATCATCGTCCCAGTTTGTTCTTGTGAAACGAGCCGAAATGGAACACTGAATATTATTTAACTTAAACAAAATATAATGGAACTGGGATAGTCTTCATAGCTCAAATCAAATCATGACAACTGGTAGTAGGTCTGCCTTCTGCCTTGGAGGGTATGTTTTGATCCCCCGAGAATAAATATTTGTGTTATGAGCATAGGTGTTTGTTCTCTGTCTGAGTTGTTAGAAGTATTTAAAAATAAAATATGTATTGTATCTGATATCTGGTTCCCATAGTACAAGCTCTGCTTAGTTTGGGGCTTGATAGTGTTGTGTGGATTGTCCAGAATATTTTATTCATGATTTTTGGTATCTTTAACTAAATTCCATTTATACACGCGCACACTATTTTTAAAGGTGGTGTGGTAAATTAATCCATCAAAATACAGTTGTATCCGTTCCTTCAAGCTTTTTGGCAATTCTTCTGCTTGTTGTGACTTTCTTTACAACCAACATTTTTGGCAAGTAAGCTACCTATCTTCCTATTTTTGGTCCTACCCAAGTTGTGAAACTTGGTTGCATGGTTGGCAGCCGTAAATGAAAATTAGGTCGAATTAATTTGCCTCGTATTCATGCAGTTTGATAATGTGATTTGGCTTAATACTGCATCCGAAAGTTATAAGTTTATTAAACACCGGCAAATAATAAGCTGAAGTTTAGTAGAGTTTTCTAACAATTTGCAGAGTTTATATTAGTATATTCGACTGCTCAAAAATAAATACATTTTTTAACTTTCATGGCGCAGTATGGCAGCGTTGCATTTGTTTACAGGGAACTCAATAAGCGAACTTAAGGTTCTTGTGTTTTTGACATTATTGTAATGCAGCGACACTAACTTGTTACGAATTCATTATAGTGGAGTATGTATACAATTTGTAACTTTCATGGGACAGTATGACAGCGTTGCAATATTTACAGGGAACTCAATAAGTGAACTTATCAAGTGATTTTAGGTCCTTGAGTTTTTGCTTTTGCAATGCTTCGACATAAACTACACATACATACATAGAATCACGCCTCATTCCACGGATATCGTTTAAATATAGCAGACGTCTTAGAAGAAGGCCAGGTCAGGAGTACCCTAAACCGACGTGCATGTATGAAGAATGCTATGAGAGTGAATGCAGTGAAAGAGGTATGTTAGGATCATAACAAATGGAAATCTAGTGGGAGGAAAGATAACCAAGTAGTTTCGTACAAGCGTCTAAGGTTTTTTAGACACAGAAGTGTGTCACAGAATAGCGGGGAAAAAATCGAGGAGTTCGGTCAACAGAACTGTTCAACCGAATTATCGGGAAGAATCTTCGAGGCTATAGCTAGAAAGCATGATGTGGCTGTTATCGTAGTAGCTTCTTTATACATCAAGCTATAACGGTATACACACCCTGTGGGATTAGTACCGTTACTCGTAAATGGTCTAACGGAGTCTGAAGAATATTCCTGGAGCTAAAATTCTTTGTTCTCAACATAGGCAAAGTGACGTTGTATTTTATGTTCTGTGACACAGCCTAAATCACTGGACGTAGAGACTAATTGTGAGGCTGTCTATATTATGTTTAGGTTCCGTAGAGAGGAACTTTATTTCCCCCCATGGGGAGTAAAAGGGTTGAAAAGTTTCGCCTAAGCCGCTGGACGTAGAGACTAATTGTGATGTGCATGTCTCCAGCTTCCTCATATGGAAATTGCGAATTCTGAAAACGCCAACATTTAAAGCATAATTGGAGCAATCATTGATTTGAAGGAAAATTTAGCAGCAAAAAAAACAACGACTCTATGAGACTTTATAGGTGTGTTAGCTGGAGAGCGGCTCCACAGCTTCCTCATTCAGTGTGGGCAAACGGCTAACGATAGAGCTATATAGTAAACGCCAAATTTTAGAGCATAATTAGAGCACCCGGCATAAAAAAAATCAAGTCTCTAGCTCGAAAACTCTTTGAGTTAGAAGACTATAACAACGTGTTTGCTGGGAAGCCATTTCTCCAGCTAACACATGTGGATCTCAGGAATGGCTATAGCTAGAAAGTTGCTTGATATCTCCAAATTTAGAGCAAAAAATATCATGGATGCTCCAAATATTTCAAGTGTCTAGGTTCAAAACTCACCGAGTTAGAAGCTTTGATGACTGTGTTAGCTGGAGACACGTTTGTCTGGCACGCACATGCTACATCTGAGGATCTACAATAGCTACAGATTTGGTTGACGTGTCCAAACCGAGCTATGAATTAGAGCACTCGGCTCCAAAATTTTGGACTCTCTAGGACAAGTAGTTTCCTAGTAATCAACAAAAGAACATTTTGCCGCCAGAATTTTCAAATATTATGTTCGCACCCGTAAAAATGCGGCGTTGCCGCTCTGAAAGTATGGTATCAGCGTAGGAATTTGAACGTTAGTCGGATGGAGTTGTGTGTTGCCCGTGCCTGGTAAATAGTTACCCTAGGATTCATGTCTTAAACACTCATTACGTAGCTCAAGAAGCGGAATATAGGTTAAAATGAAACAAAAAAACACCAAAGAAAAGTTTTATAATGGTTAGTTTAAGTTTAAATATGTATTTATTAAGAAACCTGACTTCAGATTTTTTATTTTTAGTTTTAAATATCATGAAATTATATCTCTAAGTCTCTCAACTAACCAACAATGTTTTCAAATCATGAGTTACCTACTCTTGTCACACTAGGTGTAAATGGCATCGTGCGAAACTATCATTGTGTCTGTGAGTACGTACATAACTATAGATAGTGCAATTCACGAAGACGCGCCCCTCGCGGGGTGCGGGGAGTTTGCTCCGAGCGGCAGTCGCCAACCGTAGTCTATTAATTGTAGTGTGCGTGTGCACTCATAGGTAATTAGTGTGTACCGATAACACTCAAACATTGACGGAAGCTTGCACACATATATACTATAAACGGTTTGGAGGAATAGTGGGGCGCGACTTCGTGGGTTGCACTATCTATAGCGAGCTGCAGTAAATACTCACGGGAAAGCAAAAGGAAATATTATAAATATAATAATTATGAAGAAAAGTGGGGGGTGGCTCTATTCCGGAAAACGTTTTATTTTTTTTCTTCAAAAGTTGTTAACGTAGATACCTATTGTTCTAAAGGTTTTTAGGGCTCTAATTGTGAATTTGACATTCATTTTTGAATTCAAGATGGTGGCTTCATTTTTTTGATATGGGTATCGTTTAATAGGTTTTTGGGGGCTCTGATTGTGAATTCAACATTAATTTTTGAATCCAAGATGGTGGCTTCATTTTTTTCTCAAAAAATGGATATGGGTATCGTTTAATAGGTTTTTGGGGGCTCTGATTGTGAATTCAACATTAATTTTTGAATCCAAGATGGTGGCTTCATTTTTTTCTCAAAAAATGGATATGGATATCGTTTAATAGGTTTTTGGGGGCTATGATTGTGAATTCAACATTAATTTTTGAATCCAAGATGGTGGCTTCATATTTTTCTCAAAAAATGGATATGGGTATCGTTTAATAGGTTTTTGGGGGCTCTGATTGTGAATTCAACATTAATTTTTTAATTCAAGATGGCAGCTTCATTTTTTTCCTTGAAAAATGGGTATGGGTATCGTTTAATAGGTTTTTGGGGGCTCTGATTGTGAATTCCACAATATTTTTTCAATCCAAGATGGCGGCTTAATTTTTTTTCACAATATATTGATATGGGTGTCGTTTAATAGGTTTTTGGGGGCTCGGATTATAAATTCGACATTGTTTTTTGAATCCAAGATGGCGGCTTCATTTTTTTCCTTAAAAAATGGGTATGGGTATCGTTTAATAGGTTTTTGGGGGCTCTGTTTGTTAATTTGACATTATTTTTTGAATCCAAAATGGCTGCTACATTTTTTTCCTTAAGAAATGGGTATGGGTATCGTTTAATAGGTTTTTGGGGGCTCTGATTGTGAATTCGACAATATTTTTTCAATCCAAGATGGCAGCTTAATTTTTTTTCACAATATATTGATATGGGTATCGTTTAATAGGTTTTTGGGGGCTCGGATTACAAATTCGACATTATTTTTTGAATCCAAGATGGCGGCTTCATTTTTTTCCTTAAAAATGGGTATGGGTATCGTTTAATAGGTTTTTGGGGGCTCTGATTGTGAATTTGACATTATTTTTTGAATCCAAAATGGCTGCTACATTTTTTTCTCAAAAAATGGATATGGATATCGTTTAATAGGTTTTTGGGGGCTCTGATTGTGAATTCAACATTATTTTTTGAATCCAAGATGGCTGCTTCATTTTTTTTCTTAAAAAATGGATATGGGCATCGTTTAATAGGTTTTTGAGGGCTCTGATTGTGAATTCGACATTGTTTTTTGAATCAAAGATGGCAGCTTCATTTTTTTTCTACAAAAATGGTTAAGGGTATCATTTAATAGGTTTTTGGGGGCTCGAATTATAAATTCGACATTATTTTTTTGAATCCAAGATGGCAGCTTCATTTTTTTTCTTAAAAAATGGGTATGGGTATCGTTTAATAGGTTTTTGGGGGCTCTGATTGTGAATTCGACATTATTTTTTGAATCCAAAATGGCTGCTTCATTTTTTTTCTCAAAAAATGGATATGGGTATCGTTTAATAGGTTTTTGAGGGCTCTGATTGTGAATTCGACATTATTTTTTGAATCCAAGATGGCTGCTTAATTTTTTTTCTCAAAAAATGGATATGGGTATCGTTTAATAGGTTTTTGAGGGCTCTGACTGTGAATTCGACATTGTTTTTTTAATCAAAGATGGCAGCTTCATTTTTTTCTTAAAAAATGGTTATGGATATCGTTTAATAGGTTTTTGGGGGCTCTGATTCTGAATTCGACATTATTTTTTGAATCCAAGATGTGGGCTTCATTTTTTTTTTCTTAAACAATGGATATAGATATAATTTATATCTTATAGTCTTATAATTCAATAGAGCCAAATGCACGCAATGCAAACGAGAGCGTGGAAAGAGTGCCAAAGAAGCACAATCGGCCTCAGCGTTCGGCAGTGTTCGACATCTGTTTCTCCTTTTTGAGTGAGCGATGCGTTCGCGTGGACAGCTGTATGACGTTGTCTCGTTCAACTATCGTAAGTAAACCAACTATACAGAAAACCGTTTTTTTAAGAAAAAAAATGTAGCCGCCATGTTGGATTAAAAAATTAATGTCGAATTCACAATCAGAGCCCCCAAAAACATATAGAAAGATACCCATATCCATTTTTTGAGAAAAAAAATGATGCCGCCATCTTGGATTCAAAAAATAATGTCGAATTCACAATCAGGGCCCCCAAAAACCTATTAAACGATACCCATGTTCATTTTTAAAGAAAAAAATGAAGCCGCCATCTTGGATTCAAAAAATAATGTCGAATTCATAATCAGAGCCATCAAAAACCTATTAAACGATACCCATATCCATTATTTGAGAAAAAAAAGCAACCATCTTGGATTCAAAAAATAATGTTGAATTCACAATCAGAGCCCCCAAAAACCTATTAAACTATATCCATATCCATTTTTTAAGAAATAAAATGAAACTACCATCTTGGATTCAAAAATTAATGTTGAATTCACAATCAGAGCCCCCAAAAACTTATTAAATGATACCCATATCCATTATTAAAGAAAAAAACTGAAGCCGCCATCTTTGATAAAAAAATAATGTCGAATTCATAATCAGAGCCATCAAAAACCTATTAAACGATACCCATATCCATTATTTGAGAAAAAAAAGCAACCATCTTGGATTCAAAAAATAATGTTGAATTCACAATCAGAGCCCCCAGAAACCTATTAAACGATATCCATAGGTATCCATTTTTTAAGAAATAAAATGAAACCACCATCTTGGATTCGAAAATTAATGTTGAATTTACAATCAGAGCCCCCAAAAACTTATTAAACGATACCCATATCCATTATTTGAGAAAAAAACTGAAGCCGCCATCTTTGATAAAAAAATAATGTCAAATTCACAATCAGAGCCCTCAAAGACCTATTAAACGATACCCATATCCATTTTTTGAGAAAAAAAATGATGCCACCATCTTGGATACAAAAAATAATGTCGAATTCACAATCAGAGCCATTTAAAACCTATAAAACGATACCAATATCCATTTTTTAAGAAAAAAAATGAAGCCACCATCTTAGATTCAAAAAATATTGTCGAATTCACAACCAGAGCCCCCAAAAACCTATTTAACGATACCCATATCCATTTTTTGAGAAAAAAATGAAGCCGCCATCTTGGATACAAAAAATAATGACGAATTCACAATCAGAGCCCCCAAAAACCTTTTAAACGATACCCATATCCATTTTAAAGGAAAAAAATGAAGCCGCCATCTTGGATTCAAAAAAGAATGTCGAATTCATTATTAGAGCCCACAAAAACCTATTAAACGATACCCATAATCAATTTTTTGAGAAAAAAAATGAAGCAGCCATTTTGGATTCAAAAAATAATGTCGTATTCATTATCAGAGCCCCCAAAAACCTATTAAACGATACCCATATCCATTTTTTTAGAAAAAAAATGAAGCTGCCATCTTGGAGTCAAAAAATAATGTCGAATTCACAACCAGAGCCCCCAAAAACCTATTAAACTATACTAATATCCATTTTTTGGGTAAAAAAATAAAGCCGCCATCTTGGATTTAAAAAATAATGTCGAATTCACAATTGTAGCCCCCAAAAACCTATTAAACGATACCCATATCAATTTTTTGAGAAAAAAAAGGAAGCAGCCATTTTGGATTCAAAAAATAATGTCGTATTCACAATCAGAGCCCCCAAAAACCTATTAAACGATACCCATATCCATTTTTTAAGGAAAAAAATGAAGCCACCATCTTGGATTCAAAAAATAATGTCGTATTCACAATCAGAGCCCCCAAAAACCTATTAAACGATACCCATATCCATTTTTTAAGAAAAAAAATGAAGCTGCCATCTTGGATTCAAAAAATAATGTCGAATTCACAACCAGAGCCCCCAAAAACCTATTAAACGATACTAATATCCATTTTTTGAGAAAAAAAATGAAGCCGCCATCTTGGATTCATAAAATAATGTCGAATTCACAATTAGAGCCCCCAAAAACCTATTAAACGATACCCATATCCATTTTTTAAGAAAAAAAATGAAGCCGCCATCTTGGATTCAAAAATTATTGTCGAATTCACAACCAGAACCCCCAAAAACCTATTAAACGATACCCATATCCATTTTTTAAGAAAAAAAATGAAGCCGCCATCTTGGATTCAAAAACTTATGTCCAATTCACAATATAGGAATATATTTGAAAATGAAACAAAAAACCCCAAAAAGTGCTTTTTCTTCTTCCTGCCCTTACCCACCAGGTGGGGTCGGCACAACATGGTGAGATGCCCCCCCTATCACTTGCCATCTGGTGAGATGGCAAGTGATAGGGGGCAAGTGTGCGTGAGTACGCACACAACTAGCAAGCCGCAGTAAATACCTATTTTCCGTCCGCCTGGTTTACTCGATACGCTCATAAAAACCTGACTGAATACAGTAAAACACAGAGAACAGACGGCTAACAACAGGCAGAGTAGGTAGAATCATCAACACTGGCCTAGCAGGTACCTATTTACAGAACCAAATAAAGTTTTTTTTTCTAAGAATACCTAAAAGACACGCATTACTAAAGAAACTTTAAAACGAACAAGAACGGGCAACACACAATTCTCATATAGATAGAGAGAAAGCTCTCAACCTAACAAAAAGAGAAAATATGAGTTTGAGGTTTCAGAAATCAAAACCGCTAAGCGCATACGAAAATGACTCGTATCGCGATCTAAAATAAACCGAATAACGTTCAAATTCCTACGCTGATACCAAACTTTCAGAGCGGCAACGCCGCATTTTTACGGGTGCGAACATACATTTGAAAATTCTGGCGGCAAAATGTTCTTTTGTTCATTACTAGGAAACTACTTGTCCTAGAGAGTCCAAAATTTTGGAGCCGAGTGCTCTAATTCATAGCTCGGTTTGGACACGTCAACCGAATCTGTAGCTATTGTAGATCCTCAGATGTAGCATGTGCGTGCCAGACAAACGTGTCTCCAGCTAACACAGTCATCAAAGCTTCTAACTCGGTGAGTTTTGAACCTAGACACTTGAAATATTTGGAGCATCCATGATATTTTTTGCTCTAAATTTGGAGATATCAAGCAACTTTCTAGCTATAGCCATTCCTGAGATCCACATGTGTTAGCTGGAGAAATGGCTTCCCAGCAAACACGTTGTTATAGTCTTCTAACTCAAAGAGTTTTCGAGCTAGAGACTTGATTTTTTTTATGCCGGGTGCTCTAATTATGCTCTAAAATTTGGCGTTTACTATATAGCTCTATCGTTAGCCGTTTGCCCACACTGAATGAGGAAGCTGTGGAGCCGCTCTCCAGCTAACACACCTATAAAGTCTCATAGAGTCGTTGTTTTTTTTGCTGCTAAATTTTCCTTCAAATCAATGATTGCTCCAATTATGCTTTAAATGTTGGCGTTTTCAGAATTCGCAATTTCCATATGAGGAAGCTGGAGAAATGCACATTAATTGTGAGGCTGTCTATAAATGTTTAGGTTCCTAGGTTCCGTAGAGAGGAACTTTATTTCCCCACTTAGGGTGAATAAGGGATAAAAAATTTCGTATGTAAATCATTTAAGGTAACTTGAAACTTGTTTAATAATTTTTTTATTATTTTTGAGGTGGTCAATTTCTAACTTCTGTATGTTGAAAGTGTTCATGAAAAAAGAATAAATACGACGTCGTATTTATAAAAATCTAAATAAAGTATGTTCTAAAACCATTTTTTCGACACGTCAATCAGACTTCTTCATGCTATTCTGAGCAAGGTATGATTCCTATAAAATATTTCTTAGAAACAATTTATAAAACGAAAAAGATTTTACCTTCACGAAGACACCACTTAAAAAGATTCACTCCAAATGTGTGCCGTAATCCAAATTGAAAGGGATGGCACAAAAGAGTATTGTGTATTGGGAACCGAAGTTATAAGATACTGGTGTCACTCAAACAGCTTTCAACGTAAAAAGAGCTTAATATCGCTGGTATTAGATTCAATTTGGCTCAACTTGCTCATGGTCGTTGTTAGGGCATCTACTCACTCACTGATACGAGATTTACAGATAGATTAGTTTTTTTACAGAAAACTATCATATTTTTTCATTTATATCTTATGGTAGACAGAAACCAAGCTCTTTCATTATGATATTTTGACACAATAACGATATTAAAACGCAAACAAGGATCAGATTTTCGTGGTCTATTCAATTAATGTGTAACTGGCTACATTATTTTTCTTCTTAACGTGTCACTGGTTCTTTCAAATCACTGTGGTGAAAGGATTATGTAATGAAAAAGTCTAAAGATTTAAGATAAGATAGATAAAATAAGATAATTGGAGAAAAACGTGTCTTAATAAATTCAAATAGACAAACGTAATAGTTCTACTAAGAACGAAATTGCTTATCCCGGAACCTTTCTCTTTTTAATAGCAATTATTGTTATTTTGTAACAAACAAGTTCCTAGCTTGAAAGTGACATATTTAGTGAAAGGAATAGGGACTTGTTACTTAAATAAACGAGACACAAAAGCTCTCAAAGAGTCTCAAGTTTCTTGAAGGGGGAGAGAATGATCTGTTATTTTGTAAATTGAGTATTCGGCGTACCTGTGTCAGCTATTTTGTACGGGAATCATAAAATATTATCTTTTATGAGAAAACGTGATGGTAGGAAAAATGCAATATCATTAAAAAAATATAGACTCAAGACTGTTATCACTTGAAGCTTCTTATCGTGTCACTGGATCTTTCGATCGGTGAAAGGATTTGATTTGTGCCTCAGAGGGGATCTTTCCGTGGACTTGACCCGTCATGTTTTTAAATTTTGCCGGTTAACATGCCGGTTTCCTCACGACGCTTACCTTCGCTTGAGAGTACTGGGGTAGTGTAGTGCATAATTATACATTTAAGAAAAAAAAAATTGTTGGTGCAAGACTGGATTTGAACGCACGACCAGAGAAACGGAAAGCCGTCCACCACTTTTATCACTGGGCACGGCAGACAGCTCATTGGTCTTCGTTAAACAATAAAAAATATCAAATTTGTGTCGTCTGCTTCAAAGTTATAAAAATGCCGGGAAATAAAGATATGTTTTTCTTATAGTCTAAGATCCCGCTATAGAAGGACCTTCACCGAGCTGGTTATTTAATGAAACGTATTTTATATTTAATTAAGCATGCCAATAAATATATTCTATATGGGTTGCCTATCAAATTTCAGTCCAGGATAATTATGATTAATTAATAATTAAAAAAAAAAAAAAAACTTTCCACTGGTTAGTTTATTAAACAAATTCTATACCAATCGAAAGTATAGACCCCAGTATTTTTATTCAATAAACATACCGGTGCAAAATGCTTAGTATCGATTTACCTGTTTATACCTGTGGCTACCGAGAGCTGTGACCGGAAAAAAATAGGCAACCTAACGTTTGCATATTCTATGGGGTCTATACTTTCGATTGGTATAGAATTTTTCTAATAAACAAACCGGTGGAAAGTTAAAAAAACATTTTTTTTTTAAATTATTCATTAATCATATCCTGGACTGAAATTTGATAGGCAACCCATATAGAATTATTTATTGGCATGTTTAATTAAATATAAAATACGTTTCATTGAATAATCATTATCCATGTCCTTTTTCACACTGTTCATCCATATTTGCTAAAAATAAATGCGCAATATAAATGTGCGAATACAGAAAATTATAAATATAAAATCCCAGTGGAAACTTAATAAGCATTGCTGCACTGCATAATTTGCAGGAAATAAAATCACAAGTTTATTGCGAGGGAAGTTTTATCACAGTTCGAGTGAAAAATGCGAAAACAATGGATGCTGCGAAAACAATTTATATTTTCTCCGTGGAACACTACATTTAAGCGATATTTAACACTTTCTTTCTGGTTGACGATCAGTCGGGCACTCGCAAAAACTTAAACCTAGATTTAAAACGTAGACACAGTTTCGAAAACTTTGTGGAGTTGGAAATAAATTGCGAAAGTTTCATTGACCAGTTTCTGAGTTTTATAGAATGGCAGAAATTGCAGCAATTTTTGTTATCGCAAACTGGTCGGATGCACCGAGGTTAAACTTATAAGAAGGTAAAGAAAGTTTAATATTAACTAAAGATACCGTAAAAACATTTTTGTTTAATAAAGTTTTTTTTTAATTTTTATTTTCAGATTGCTTTCGTCAATCTACATACACTAGCAGAGTTCGGAAACTTATAAAAAGGTAAATCTCACTAAGCACACGTTCACATGAGTGCAATTTTTCAGCGCGATACCGCGAGCGAGTCCCGGAAGTGCCACTTGCTCCTGCGAAACGGACAGGAGCGAAGGCGACACGCGGACGCTGCACTTGTTAGACTGGTGTTCATAGTTATTTTTATTTAAAGCATATACTACATAGGTAAAGAAAAATACATTGTATTTAGTACAGTGGGATACACCTCAAGTTACCTAAAAACAAAGAAAAATGACGCTTACTGCAAGGACATAAGAGCTAGCAGTGTATAGTCTGATGCGTATCCTTGTGTACAACCATTCAAACAATAAGTTAATTAACATTTGAAATTTAATAAATTTATTAATCCTCTAAAAACACTGCTCATTAAGCCAATTTTGCCTACTTTGGAAGGATTGTGTTGAAGTGCGAAGCGTTTTCTATTCAGGCACTGAGCGTGCGCTCGTAAAGATATGAACTTTATGTGACCGATACAAACTGTGAATTCAAAAGCTTCTGTGGAGTAAGTGGCGCTTTAGTGCCTCGCGTTGGAATCTCGCTCGTGTGAACGTGCCCTGACAATCATCTGTTTTATTTTATCATGCGCTTATGTACGCACACAGAACACTCTTCGTAAAAGTAACGTATAAATTTATTTACACGGAAAAACAACAAAGTTAAGCCTCTCTTGAGCTTTATTGATTTCGATGTTTTTGCCTATCCCGAAAGGTTGATTCATCCGAAAGAAACGGTTAGAAGCCCTGCTGCAAAAAAAAGTTCATCACATATATGTGCCAGTTTTCTCTTTTCTACAAAAGTGTTCAGTGATTCAGTGCCGTTCGCTTCAAAAATGCTTTTATTCGAACGTTGAAACGTACTGTGTGATAGCAACATAAGTACGTATGAAAGCCGTAGCGTAGCTTGCCTGATAAATTTTAACAGATTTTTCCTCATGCAAATTGCAATACGTAGCTCTGTTACTTTTTGTCATTACTAGTAACAAGGCGAAAACTGTCCATTGTAAACAGTTAGAACGATGTTTCTCATTCTGGCATTCCCACGCCATTTTCGTATTTAGTGATGTGTCTCGTTGCCCGGTCACAGTAGTGATGTACTATTCGCAAAACCGGCTAACACTAGTTATCGGAAAACAGGGTGTAATTTGCTGGCAATAGCTGTCAACAAACACAAGAGATATCACTAGTATGGATAAGACCACAAGTCCCGGGATTTCAAAAAACATTGAACATTTTTAAACTATTGCTCTGAGTTAGATCACAATAGATAGAAATAGTTTAAGAAATGTTCATAATTTTGATAAATTTTCAATCAGAAAAGGAATTAAAATTGTCTGTATGAATAATTTTATGAGAGTGAATGAAGCGAAAGAGTAATGTCAGGATCTGTAATCTCCACTTACCCTCATGGGAAAGAGGCGTTATTTTATGAATGTATATATGTATGAAAGAACAAAAACGAATCAAAGTTGTTCACTTCCAACTTGTTTTGCCGGAATTTTTTAACACTCTTTTCGTCTCACAGTCGGATAAAAGTGAGGTATTTGCAGTGGGATTTAAATGATGTCTCTAGCAGACATTATGCAGTGCAAAGTGCTTCAGAGCTAACCGAATTATGCAAAGTAATAACTGCGACCGTGAGGACCCCGTGTTTGTTTTAATTTAATACAAGCTTTGAGCGTAAAAAGCTTGCTTAAAATAACGGGAAAAAAGCTGACATTACAAACCGCAGACAATTATGTACTTTGTTCCTAGCGGTGGTACAGTTGCATACACAAAACGTTTTTTTTGTGCAACTCGCTGATGAAACAAGCATATGGCCCACCTGATGTTATGTGTCTCTGGTAGATGCACGCAAGGCTGGACATTGTAAGGCACGTGACCTATATAACAATGGTTTGTTATAGGTGATTATTTCTACCTAATAGTTGGCCCAGTTTCTTGTTCCATCAGCATTCAGTTTGACTTCTTCGAGGAGCTTATAAATCTTTTCACCATAGTACGAGAGAACTAGTAACACGATAAAACGAAGCAACCAAAAAAAAACTTCACTAATCTTAGTAATCTTACTTTAATAATCTTAGTAACTATAGTACTTTTTAAACTTTCGCGATCATCCTACTTTCTACTAATATTATAAACGCAAAAGTTTGTAAGAATGGATGGATGGATGGATATAAGGATGTTTGTTACTCTTTCACGTAGAACCAGACTGGGTACGCGCTATATACCCATGCACTATATAGTTTCAATAAATCTTATTATACTTCAAACAAGTCTAGTGCTATCCCGGACCTATGAAGTTAGCTATGGTTCGTCCTTATTTCCCTTTCTATAGTCCCTGTAACCTATTCCGGTCCCCTATGCAAACCGTGCCGTGTGAGTGGAGCAACGTGGTGTAAAACGAGGACATCGCCGAATTATTAATAAGCTAGCCTGACTTGAGACCTAAGCAGGAGTTTCTAACGTCCTAACTTGAACCTTTCAGACCAGATTTTGAATTAAGAACAATGTTGGGTCGTAATAACTTTAAGTTATTATTATGTCAAATATCGTGGATTGTATCAGCGTATTACGCTGATAATAATCTACGATATTTGACACTAGATAACAGTCAAATATCGCAGATTATCGCAAAGATGTGGCCGTACCTTTACAAAATAATATATGTTACTCTTGTTTTAATAATTTCGTATCATATTGTAACCTGACCTGTACAAAATATGTCATAAATAATTAAATGACTATCACCACATAAAAAAAATTAACTAAAACAAAAAAGTTTGCGTATTTATGTAATATTGTGGATACTCCAATATTTGTATACTGCCCAAAGTCCAAACCCAGCTAAAATGCATAAAACTAGCATTGCTTTCTATTTAATAACTACTCTCTCCTGACTTACTGAAGTGTATACTGAACATGACGATGTTGTGACGAACGTGAACGTCCAGTAACCTCTGAAACTTGTGCTATGGGCACAGATTATTAAATGGTGCAACGGTAACTACAGTTTAAGTTTCGGGTTAAGTTTTAGTTAAGTACTCAAGTTGCTTCGGGGATGTGTTTGAGATGGGCGGCAATCTTGACGAGGTTAGTATTTTAGTAATTTGAAAATCAGAGGTTATATTTAAGACGATAAGACAACTTCAGGTTCAACATTCTCTCTCTACTCCATCCCGGTAAAGGGGAGTTCAAAGTGTGCTAAGTCATTCTGTCGTCTTGTAGTATAATACTGATTTCAATCCAGTTAATATAAGAAATCTGATAATTAGGAACTAGTAAATAGCTAAATAATGAGATATAGAACTCTTTACTTAGTTTAGTATTGCTTAAAAATAGATAAAAGTTTTAATTTTGTTAACCGGGTAGTTACAAATATTACTCAGACAAAACCTCAACTGCCTACCAATTTAGAAAGCTCCTAAAGCTTCACAATAGCCTAAATCCCGCAAATAAAATGAGTAAACACACATTATTTACCCGTTCCGCCGGAAATTAAACCAATACGCACATAAATCACCTTGTACTGTACATGCGCCATTACCTGAAACAAACAAAACGTTGTTATTTTTCGTGGTTTTTCTTTCAAGTCTATAAATCATGGGAATGGTATAGAGATACAACTCATCATCATCTTCCTGCTCTTAACCCATGCTAAGTGAGGTCAGTAGAACAGGTTTTCTTCTTCTACTTCTTTCGTCACCTCAGTGCTCACTCCTTTCTTGCTCATGTCATCTTCGGCACAGTCCATCCATCTTTTCTTTGGTCTATCTCTTCTTCTATAACCACCATCTACATCTAACACTTTTCTCGTAGTATGACTTTTATCCCTACATGACATGTCCATAACATGCTTTCCTATACTCCTCATCTTGCGAGAGAACTGATGGTCTAGTGCTAGCGACCCCCGCTTCCGATCCTAAGGTCGTGGGTTCACTGTCATGTACCAATAATGGCAAGGTGCACATAAATTTGCAGTACTCTCAAACGGGGAAGAAAAACATCATGAGGAAACCAGCGCGGCGTGTCGTAGAATTTTAAAGCTACACGTGTAAACGTCACGCAAAAAGGGCCCACCAGCGGCCACCTTGGGGAAACCAGTCCACACACAAAAACTCCTCACCCTATCCATCAGCGGCGCTACTATAGACTACTAGGTATAAATAGAGATACAACTAAGTACACCGCAAAAAACAGGTTCGGTTCTTTTGAACCAGTGACACGAAGAAGAATCAGCTGGCGTTTTCAGGTTGATGATGATGACGAACTCGTTAGCAACTTGGTAGTTGAACAAACAGCTGTCTACGCCATCTAAACTAGTTCAACTGTAAATATCGATCCGCAAATTCATACGGCACGACGCGACGTAATTACGATACTCAATAAAGTTTTTATGAACCACAATACAGAAGTGCTGGAATAACCAATATAACAAACTGGGTTATATAAAACCATATCGATTTTAAGCCGCTACATTTATATGAACAACGAGATATTTACCATGATTTTATTTGAGTTTTGACGTTCGATTAGATATAGATAGAATACAGAAAGAGGCTAGATCGATTTGTCTGCCAATAACATTTCTTTTACTCGTGGGCTTCAGTATAACCCGTGATCATGGTGCATGCAACTGTGCCCAAATATCCGGAGTCGAAACTAAACAAATTTAAATCATGGTAAATATCCCGTTGTTCATAAAAATAGTGGTCAAAACTATCATTGTTTTCAAATGTAGGTATATTAGATTTATAAAAAAACGATTATTTTTGCTGGATTTCACATTCAGAGTAAAGACAGTCCATTCTGCGGAAGATGCCTATCCAAAGAAGAATCAGCTCGTAGTCCTGGAATACGAGGGTGTAGCAACTCAAGCATATGAAACCCTGGGCATCCCCAACCTCCAAGTCTGCTAACCCCTCAGGAAGCTTCTGCGCTTTTGGGAGTTTGGCTAGATATAGCTATAGCCAGTACATCCTAAGGCATAATGCCTTTGAGTCTAAATGCGGACACAGGGCGTCCTTAAACAAGATACCAGACTCCTATTCTCTTTGAAAAAATACATATTGCTTCACAATCTTAAAAATATATTTCAAGAAAGTACTCCGCGATTTGGCTTCAGATATTCTAGTTTTAAAGTTGAAAACACATGAAGCTACAGGTACCTAAAGAAGCCTAGTGCATAAGTAGGCATGATTACATAATGTGAAGTGGAACGAGGAAAAGCTTAGGACGGCTGGTAGCTGAATTCAAGTGAAAATTCTATTCATTTTTGCAAGATAAGTTTTGAAACTTCGTGTGCTTACAAGCTGTTGCAACCATTTTTAGGGTTCTGAAGTCCGACGAAGAACCTATACTTTAGCCAAATTTGTGGTAGAATGTTTATAAGCAAATATGAACCTAAATATCACCTTGTTGTCTTTGTTTTTTTTTTTAGATCTTGCACATAATTTTACTTGTAGGTTTGATATCTTATCTTTTTTAGTACATAAGGTCAGACTATTAATTTGTTGTTCCTTTTTGCCTTTCATTCGGCACCTTTCACTCAAAATGAAACGTATGAACAGCGAATGAAATAATAGTGCCTAATAAATTCATTAATGGTTCATTCGGAATGCGAGTGAAATATGTCGAATGAAAATATCCAACATTGTTGGATCGGTTAATTAAAGAATTCATTCGGCACTATTCTTTCATTCGGTGTTCACACGTTTCATTTCGAATGAAGGTGCCGAATGTAAGGCAAAAATGAACAAAAATTAATCGTCTTAATGTCACCGAGCCCCAAGTTTTGTCAGCACGAAAGACTTCGTTATTTGAGTGACATTTATAGAAGCAGAAAGCAGCCTCGTGCATGTGCTAAGGCATTAAATGTAAAGTACCTACCACAATCCAATATCTCTTTGCACGCGAAATCGCACCAAGAACAAATATTAGGTTTATCTAATGGAAACTTGTTTCCTTGTTAGTTCTTCCGGGGTTGAGTGAGTCTAGTATTTACTCGTAGTAGTGGGGTGCTTTGGGAATGGCTCGATCGTGCCTCGATTCTTATCTCTCCCGGTTTTTTTTATGCCGTAGCTAGCAGACGAATAGACAGGCCACCTGATGGAAAGTGGTCGCCCATTGACACCTTAAACACTAGAAGTGCTAATGATGTGCTGTCCACTTTGGTAAAGGCAAACCCGCCTTCTGAAGGACTCCATATCCAGGCTAGCCCTAGGAGCCGGAGCCATATCTAGATATGAAGTCCCCCTATGTAGACCCTAGGGTCTAGGGCTTTCACTGGCTCCTACACCCTTCAAACAGAAACATAGCAATGCAGCACTGTTTAAATTTCTACTTATGTATAGTTCAGTTTTATAAATCAGTGTTCATGATGAACGTAGTTTAATTTATGTAATCTTATCGTTCGAGGATATCTACACCCTATGTAAATGTATGGAAAATCGATTATCTACGGCGCTGGGTTCACGTAATGTTTGAAATTAATGGAGGTAAAACAGATAAGGCAACTTAATGCCTACATCCTTACTTGTCTCGTAAAATACGACATTAGAATCTATAAAAGAAAGCCGTGTTAGTGACTATTTATAACTCAAGATCGGCTGAACTTATTTGGCTGAAAATTGGTTGGGAGGTAGCTAAGAACCAGGAGACGGACATAGGATACTTTTTATTCCGAAAAAAAGTCGGGAACGGGACGTAACGGGAACGGGGTGAGCGATGCCGCAGGCGGCCACTCAAGAATAATAACCATCAATAAATTGATGTATTACAAAAAAAAACAAACCGTGGTGGGGTCATTGGGACAAAAACAAACCAAGCACTTTTCCTAATAAATTTGACTAGTCAAATTGTGATAAAACTAATATCTGCATGAACTTAAGCGCAGTTTAAACCACTGCGAAGGAAGTTATATCATATTTGCCTACCTATGCTTGTGAACTGGTTAACTGATGTCAAACAGCCACAAACTTCTCAAAGGATATCTAAATTGAATCTTACGAGTATGTGGGAAAGTTAATCTAAGAAACGGGTACCTAAATTGCCATTGCTTCTTAGCGTAGACTGCAACTACCTTATATTTGCCTTATTCTTAATGTCCTTTGCAACTATTATAGATGATTTATAAAGTGTCGCGTGATTATTCATGCGCCTGCATACGGGACACTATGGTACCTGGGACAGGATTTTAGATGGAATAGGCTTGCCTACCAATTATATCATCCTGACAGCTTAGGGCGCTTTCACATATAATGTCCGTTTTTACAGGATCCTTTTTAACGGATCCGTCGCTACTGGAGATAGTATTCACACAGCATTTACAGGATCTTTTTTAACGGATCCGTCGCTACTGGAGATAGTATTCACACAGCATTTACAGGATCTTTTTTAACGGATCCGTCGCTACTGGAGATAGTATTCACACAGCATTTACAGGATCTTTTTAAACGGATCCGTCGCTACTGGAGATACGCTGTTGCACTTTCGTTCTTCAGTGTTCGCCTACTTTCAACGAGGATGGACGTTGTTGTGTAGTATTGGTACTATCGTCGCCTGCGTTTGAGGAAGCCCCGGCGTTATTGGATACATCCATTAAATGGCCGCAAATGGCGGCTGTGTGCAGCACCCCACACCCCGCGCACCCCCGCGTGCCAAGCCTCGCGCGGTTTCGATCCGATAAACGGATCAGTATACTGGATCCGGAATACTGTATTATGGTGTGAACTGGCTCATACAACTACATACGCTAATAACACATACGTTTAAACGGACCTGTAAAACGGATTGTTGATTATTTTAGCGGATCGATATTTTTTACTGGATCCGGAATACTGTATTCTGTGTGAACTCGCTCAAACAACTACACACGCCAATAATACATACGTTTAAACGGACCTGTAAAACGGACGTTATATGTGAACGCGCCCTTAGTCCGCCTAATCCACAGGAGAGACATGGACGTCCTGAGCTGACTAAGCCGCGAGTTTCCTCCACCGTTTGAGAGCATTAGCACTAGCTAATGCTCTCAAACGGTGGAGGAAACTCGCCGATTACCGGATAGGTACCTGACAATTACCGGATGCAATGCACTAGCATTGCATCCGGTAATTCCGGTATGTCTTTCAGTAAGTCATAAATAAATACACCAAATTAAATCCTTCTTTTTCTTTCACAATGCAATCTACACTCGTTAATACTATCAAATCTATTCAAATTGCCACCACAGCCGGAGTAGAACATCGGCATGCATCGACGTCGCACCATGTCGAAGAAGTACACCATGTATTTCCGGTCACAAGGACCTTTCGCGGGCACCTGATAACAGTAGTAGGGGGTGTTCTTGAAGCTTGAAGGGAACGGGCCTTGAAGAGCACCTTAAATTAATAAAAACATTATTTTTTATTGATTTTCTATAGTGTTTACTACACATAAGAAAATCATCCACTCGGCTTTTGGGACTTTGGCACATTATTATTATTTTTCTTATTTTGAATACTATTACTGGAAAGAGAAAGATAGAAATATAAAGAGAAGAGTGGAAGAAATAATTTTCTTTGTTTCCAAACCTGCAGAAAATCTTTTTTTTTTTTTTTTTTATACAACTAAGTTGACAAACAAGCATACGGCCCACCTGATGGGAAGCGGTTACCGTAGCCTATGGACACCTGCAATACCAGAGGCATCACAAGCGCGTTGCCGACCCTTTAAAACTTTTAAAATCTATATTATAAAAGAAATTCGTGTTAGTAACACTATTTAAAACTCAAAAGTGGCCGAACCAATTTGACAAAAAATTGGTGAGGCAGCAGCTTAGAACTAGAAGGACAAAAGATAGTTTTATCCCGAAAAAGTAACGGGAACTGGGCGAGTGAAGCCGCGGTTGAACGCTATGTACATATATTATTTTTACAACGATTAGTACTAGTTTAATGAAATAATTACTATCTAATAAACTATGTATGTACAAATTAAACCATGTGTAAAGCAATAAATGTATTGATTGAGTATTGAAATATTCTGTTGTCTATACGAAAAATACCAAAGGCCTCACCAAAAATTCAGTTTATAAGTTTACTCATATTTTTAGCATGAGCCCTGTAAATGTCAATAGCAATGCATTTCGTAATGTATTGCTTTGAAAGTTATGAAATGTATACGATGTCGTGCAGCCCCTAATAAAAAAGTAAATAAATATTGTGGACAATCCACACAACTTGGCCCCATTCAAATTGCTGATATAATACTTATATAGGTTTTTTGAAGTGAAAACTTCTTTAGCGGCGTTGAGCACTTTTTCTGTAATGGGTATAAAATCTTAAACTCGCGTCAGCGCGTCAGGACACGTGACGTGATCGAAAAAGCGTAAGACGGATGGAGAGTAGACAGCTATCCCCTCTCTACGGCGCGGCGAAAATGTATGCCTGGGCCTACTGTTTCGTTTAGGCAGCGCAGGGCGCTTGCGCGAATGTTCGTGTATGTTACAGCGTGCCAAATAACAAACAAGCCCCCCCTAACCATTCCAAAATATCAAACATGCTCAACGTTAATAATCAAGTTTTCACTTCTGCCGGCACTCCCGGAGTGCAACCCGTATTTTTATTTTTGTAAATCTTTATACCTTTAAACGAGAAAATCTTGTATATATATGTATGTATATTTAGGATCTCGGAAACTGCACCAACGATTTTCACGAAATTTAGTATACAGGGGTTTTCGGTGGCGATAAATTTGATCTAGCTAGGATTCATTTAAAGAAAATGATTATTTCTTTCAGAGTTCAATAATTAAACATAAACTGAATATGTGACTGCTCCTGCCATCTATTGACGATTGTGAGCAACTAACTGCAAGCATGTCCACCAGATGGCGTTGTTCAGAAAGAATAAACCAGTAAAGATGATAATAATTATGACTCTTATGATTTCTTTAAAACAAAAATTAACGAAAAAAAATCCGAGCGAAGCTCGGTTACCAACTGCTAGTAAATACTAAGAATACCATATACCACCCAAACAGAGAACAAACATCTGCGTTCACACTAATATTTGTTCTCAGTGGGGATCGAACCCACGAGCTACAGTTACAGCGCAGAAGACAGAGAGAGACTGAGCTGAGAGGCCAATCTGATAATCCAAATGTTGATACATACGTCCATCCTTCACGTAATCGTGTATATAGCCAAGGTTTACTGATTTCACTAACACAAACGCAGCTAAGCAACACAGGGTACAAAGCAATGTTTGCGTCGGATTTGATTTCATGCTGGCCTGCGGTTTGATTCGACTTGAGTGATGCAATCAGCTAGAGATGTATCGAACTTGCTGATTATGAAGTTCGATTATGTAGCTGTATTTTTTTTAGTTATTCCGGAACGTTTCCTGTGATGATGTTCGTGGTGTGGTATACTCGTATCAACGCATTTTTTTTGGTACTAAAGTGATGTTTATAACATTGACTTTTTTTTCTTTAAAAAAAAAATATTTTATAGTTTTGCACCTAATTTACGCCAATCATTATCACCGCGAAAGTTTGTAAGCATGGATGGATGGATGGATGGATGGATGGATGTTTGTTACTCCTCGGTCTCTCACTTATGCCCGAAATACATGAGGCTAGTTTTTCAAGTTCCACCTTAGGGTGCATTTTCACTTCCCATCAGGTGTGATGGCAGTCAAACGTTTATAATTCAAAAAAAAACTAGCCTCGCGTATCCCGAGCATTAAGGCTGGTTTACACTTTGATTAGTGCGAGTACAAGTGTGTAGTGCGAGTGTCTTTGGTCGACTTTACCAATTTTTACAACAACAAGCGTCCGACGCTACACACTAAACGCTAAACACTCCTGTCCAGACGTGTTTAGTGGCAGGCACGCTGCGAGTGAGGGGGAAGGGAGGGCGCGCGGGATGGCTACTCGCAGTTTACTCGCAAAAAAATAGAACACGCTTCTATTCACTTTACTACACAGCCAACTAATCACTTGCACTAATCAGTCGCTGTCCACACCTAGTCACTAAGCACCTGCACTAATCACCTGCACTCGCACTAATCAAAGTGTAAACCAGCCTTTAGATAGACAGATAGAATCGTCACAATATCAATTGTTTCCAGAAATTTGCAATCATATCGATATTTTCCAACATCACTATATTCCAATCAGGCTCAATCAAGCGTAATATCGATGTGCCTTTTATTGCTTCTCCGAATTAATTTTAGCGCAACACAGATTGCTTATTTACTACGTTGGTTTCCTATGCAAACGGTGCCGTCAACTGACGGCCGTTTCCATGGATCTGCCAAACGCATTATTAGCAATAGCTATTGCGCATTATTAGCAATCTAATGACATTTAGATTGCTAACATTCTATTTTTTTTTTTGCCGCAGGTCGTGGGTTCGATCCCCACCGAGAACAAATATTTGTGTAGTGGACATAACATGTTTGTTCTCTGTCTGGGTGTTACATTGTATTCTAAGTATGTATTTACAAAAAAAATGTATTCAAGTATTATATCAGCTATCCGGTTCCCATAATACAAGCTCTGCTTAGTTTGGGGCTGGGTAGTGTTGTGTGAATTGTCCACAATATTTATTATTATTATTATTATTTACTCGTCTTGCCTGTTCAGACGGACTCCTCCGCGTTCCATTTTCAAATTTTTCAAACAAATATTGACAACTCACATCAATTTACGCGGTCGCTTGAGTGATTTGTGTTGCTGGAATCGACGCCCTGACACTGGCAGCGAGTAAAAAATATTCTCCCAGTTGAAAACACTTTCCAAATGATTTTATTTATGCCATAGCTGGCAGACGGGCCACCTGATGGAGAGCAGCACCGTCGTCCATAGACACTTGCAGCCATAAATACTAGAGGTAGTGCTGATGCGCTGCCGGCTTTTAAAGAACAGATAGAACCGCCTTTTGAAGGATTATTGTATCTAATTTAAAAAAATATTGAAAAAATACCTGGACTCATCATCATCAGCCTAAAGAAGTCCACTGCTGGACATAGGGATCCCCTACATACATTTCCAGAAATAACAATTCTATGCATCGGGTCCATCGGGTGAGTGGGAGACCTAGTACGTTCTGGCCGCCATTCGAGTCTTTTATTTCTTGAATATTCTCTAATATTTTGGCCAAAGTCAAATTTGCACTGCTCTAAGACATAATAATACGGACCGTTTGCCTATATTAGCTGTCAGCAAGCTTGTTACAAGATTATTATATTTGTAGGACTTCAGTTACATTATTGTGTTCGGCAGGCCGTTAAGACGGTACTTATGTTACATGATTGTTATGCATGGTGTGATTCTCCAAAGGTCGGGTATTATTGCTTTGGCAGACGAAAGTGAACTGGGCATTTGGACATTTGGGTTTTCATAATGGGGTTGCATTGTTCTGACCGGTATTTCAAGAGACCCACGTCTATTTGCCAAACGCACACATATACAAATGCCTGTAAGATGTGTTCCAAATTTAAAATTACGTCGTATGTTTTTTTTATACAATGATGGAACAAGCCCACCTGATGTTAAGTGGTAACCATCGCCTATAACAAAGCATTGCCTATGATTAATACACTTCAGATACAGATGTTCAACTTCAGGTACCAGTAACATTACCGGCACCCACACCCTTCAAACCGAAACACATCAATGCTGCTTTACGGCAGAAATAGGCATGGTGGTAGTACTTCTCCGGCCGACCCCTTCACAAAGAGCTCTACTACTAATATCAGAAATACTTTAGTAGCACACACATAGGCTTGAAAACCTGCAAACGAGCCTCTAATAGGTAAGTCCGTGAGTTTAAAAACAGGTTACTCCTACGAATGCTCTTGTCATTTGTGGGAGTTACCATATTCCCATCAAATTCCCCTCAGATAAAAAAAAATTATCTTGTCCCCAATGAATGGTACCCTTCAGTTTTTGAACCTTCAGTTTTTGAAGCCAGCTAAATACAAATCTCGGTTTTTTCGTTGAGAAAATCTAAAAAGACTTGGGATTTCGTTTGCCAATAAAGATTAGCTCGCTTTATATGGGTCATGTATGGGCTTGTAAGGGAAGTAATCCACGAGATAGAAAACCAAAGAGTAATTTATTAAGGGTGAACTATAGGTCTATTAATCAACGAGACGGGAGAAGGTGCCCTGTCGTCATGACAGCGGCTAAAAAAGATTGTACGAATTAATTTGGACGAACAGAATTAAATGTAGCCAAAAATCATTATTAGGAAAAATGTCCTTGAGTTCTTGCTCTTCTAAGCTTAGCCAAGGGAAATTAGAAGATGTGAAGTCAAAAATTACTGATTAATTTTGTATTACAAGAAATATTCTGATACGTTCTAAACCTGGGTGAGTCTAGATGCCAGTTCAACGTGGCCAAGCCTAGAAGAACAACCGTAACGCCTAGTCTAAAAGACATTTCAGTATAAGAAGTCTACCATTATTTATAAAGCTACTATTATCGTGATACTGAACCATGGAGATGACTCCTAAGCCGATGGTTCTCCTCAATATTCTTTTTATCGTATTACTGGTTCTTTCGAACCAAGTATGGTGAAAGGGTTTAAGTGCGTTTCAAAGAGGCTCCTTTCGTGCATTTGACACATATTTTCGAACTTTTTAGGTTCTTCGATATGCCGGTTTCCTCACAATGTTTTCTTTCACCGTTTGAGAGCATTGGAACTCATTGGTACACGACTGGTTTTGAACCCAGGACCTGAGGGTCAGAAGGCGGGCCACTACCACTAAGCCTCTAGCGTTCTCCTTGTTATGGAACAGACATAAATATGGTGGTAGAACTTCCTCGACGCACTCCTTCACAAAGAGATCTACTTCAAAAACATTTGAAAAACAACTTACTAAAATGGTTTATTTAAGAAATTCAACCCTCAGTTCATCTTAAGCATTCAAAGTTGGTTGCAAAGTTGCAAAGCATCACGCACAAGTAATTAAAAGTCATAAAAAGTTTCTTCTTCAGCATCACAGAATTGATGTTCATTAGAGTCTTTGAAGCTTTTAGAAGCTCATGTTTGAAGTAATAAGTAAAGGCCACAGTCCACAGATAAAATAACCGGCTGTACAACAGTAGTTTAAGCTAAGCGATATTTTTTCTGAGTTCTTATTAGGGTACACCAGCTATTAAGAAGTTCGATAGAGTTCAATCGCTAAAAACGCAAAAAATCCTTTTGCTTTTTCTAATTATGATTTTTGCGTAAACTTATGAATATGTTCGATCGCGAGAAATCATACAACTTTTGTAAAATTAGGAAAAGAAGAGTCAAACTTCTTAAGCATTTTGCTCGAAATATAATTAGCATTGGGTCTGAATCCAACTCTGTATAATCGATGTAGGTCCATGAGCGCTGTCTGGCTTTGTCTCTGGTTCTTGATTTGAGTCTGTGTGAGTGTTGACTAAATAAATCCTACGTCACACACACCGTATAATGCACTGGTGAGCACTCACACAGACTCAAAACCAGAGCCAGAGACAGAGCCAGACAGAGCTCATGGTAGTCCTGCTGGTTGGCATGTAGATATACCTTGTCAATATAACATCTTGCTAGTGTGAGCCTTTTGATCGTCCCTTCGAGCCCTTTATGAGATTGAAGACCGTTGTCACCCAATAGCTAGAACCACATTCGTTTTAATTATTATGGTTATGAGGGTAGATAGTCAATATGCCGTTGTGAAGGAATTAAATTATTGCTTTAGATACGGTTCAAATAGCTTGCTATCGGTCACGTTCATCAGTCTATCTGGTAATAAGAAGCAATAAATAAGGAATATTGCCAGACATCTTCTTATATGTATAATAGAGCTCTTTGTGAGAGGCTCGTTTGGGAAGTAACCACAATGCTCATTTCTCCCGTGAAGCAACATTGCTTATTTTGAGGTGTAGGTATTAGTAGGTATACATATTGTACTCAATAGTCTGTAGTGCATACAAATGTGACTGGTACCTGTACTATGTAGTTTTGATACCCACGACACAGGGAATCCTAGTGTGGGGTCAAGACTACGAGTATGTATATGGGTGCCAGTTATTATTTGTTATCATAGATTTTGTGACCAATGTATTCTAGTCTCTGCCTTCAGTGTCTACACCTTAGTTTATATTACAAGTACTATGTATTCAGCCTTAATTTTACTTGTATGTTATTTGTTTACAAATAAATAAATAAATTAAAATAAAATAAACTGCTGTGTATCAGTTTGAGGGGCCAAAAATACCGCTGAACTGAGAACCTCCTTCTTTATTTGAAGTCGGTTATAAAGAACATGGCCGATGAGAACCTGTCTGTGGCTGTGTGACTGTCTTTTTTTTTATACAACTATCTGATGAAACAAGCATATGGCCCACCTGATGTTAAGTGGTAACCATCGTCTATAGCAAAATATTGACTCGTAAGTTACGCACATCAGGAACGTGCCCTACGATGCACTTCCCTGCGTCCATCAACTTGAGTCAAACAGATGTAGCAGTAATTTCAGAAGCATTTTTCAGTAATGTATATTTGCTTCAAGAAAATACATTAAGAGCAGATCAAATGTTGTAGGCACTTGACCTTGTCAAGAGAATACACTCCATTTCTAAGAAGGCAGCCTCCTTGACCCCGTAAATACGACATGACAGCCACTTTCCTTTATATTTGTCCTACGGACCTTATCCGTCACCTTTCTCCCTACAGTTTCACCTTTACTTTTCTAACAAAAAGATAATTCTTTTCAAAACATGAAAGTAATAAACGAAATGTGAAATGACTGGCACGTGAGGCTGAACAGGGAACATTGCCTGCCTGCCATTGCATGCCTCAGGGAACATTTCTGACGTGTGTGACCTACGAGGCAATGCTTTGTTATAGGCGATTATAGGCGACAGTTTCTCTTCTCGCCATGTGCTTTTTAACTGACTTCAAATAAAAAAGCAGGCACTCAATTCAGTTGTATTTTTTTAAATCTTCTTCCGTGGCACTGATTCTTTCGAACCAAGTGTGGTGAAAGGATTTTAAGTACGCCACAAAGAGGCTCCTTTCGTACACTTAACATCAGGTGGGCCATTATACTTGTTTCATCAGCTAGTTGTATAAAAAATAGGAGACCTTGAAATTACCAGTGCCTCAAGTTGATAGACACGATATGGTAGTACAACGTAGGGCACGTTCGCAACGTGCATGCCCTACGACGTAATGCGTTGACGGCAACGAATACCACCATGCAAGTTTTATAAAAAAAACGTTTGCTTTAAAGTAACCTTATATAGTTTATAATTGTTTATTAATTTTATAGTGTTTACTACACTTAAGGAAATCACAAAGATTTCCCACGGTCGCGTTAGTGCCGAACAGTCCCTAAGAGTTATTCGTCGAGTGTGATTAGGATCCGATGGCGCAGTGGTCAGCGCAGCCCCGTACCGAGGGGAAGGTCGCGGGTTCAAATCCCGCTCGGCTCTTAACTTTTGGGACATTATAAAAATCTTATATAGTTTACTTTTACGCAATCTAAGTGAAACTTGTACTCTTGTACTAATATCTCTTCTACGTCTTAAGTTAAGGGTTAAGAAACAAGAGCTGAAGCTGAAAAATGAGGGGGAGTAGACGGGACTAATTATAACAGCACTCGGGTGTTTGTCTTGTTGGCAGCACTGGCTGTTGTTACAAGTGTAATTTATGTTGGTATGGTAACTTTTACTTCAAATTCTTCTTCTTCTTATCAAGCCACTGGCTTTTCAAACGAGTGTGGTGAAAGGATTTCAAGTGCACTTCAGAGAGGTTCATTACGTGCACTTATTAGGTTCTACGACATGCCGGTTTCCTCAGAATGTTTACCTGCACCGTTTGAAAGATACAAATATGTATAGTTGATATCTCATGGCTTAATTTTACTTACATATCAATCAAATTATTCTTTATTCAAAAGGTATCAGAAGGATCACTTTAAAACGTTTTAAAGCTAGGATGAGTCTAGGGCCCAGATTCATAGACCGCAATTTGACTTTACTTTGATGGAAAGTTCTACTTTCAACCAAAAATATATTTCATAGTTCTGTCAAGCTCCTTCTTTATTCAAAATGTTGAAGGTAAACTTCGATAAACAAAGCTTACTTTGCGAAGACTCCTTTGCTGTAAAGCAAAGTCACGTCTATGAATCTTGGCCTAGGTGCCAGTTATACGCGACCAAGCCAAGAAGGACAGGCAAAAAAACTACGGCTTGGTTCCTACCGATTTTTTTACGATTCTTTTACAAAACTAAAATAATTGACTATAGCAACGTTCTGCGTGGTCATTTGGATGGGTGACCGCTGCTGCCATTTACATCTGACTACATGGCTCAAAGGGCGCGATAAGAAACTTTCGTATTCCGTATACGAGCTCGTATTTTTATTATACGTCATTATATTAGTTATTTATTTTTTATTTTCAGAATATTTAATAAGTAAACTGTGTATAAAATAGAAGCGAATACACTTGCTTAATTAAAACGTTTTAATTATTCCTGCTAATCATAATAAGAAAGAGTACTTTGAATAATAAATGCGCAACTAAAATTAAATATGCAAGCTTGAACATAATATTGTAGAAAAGGTTCATTACTGAACTAATTAAAATATGTCTGTTTAGATAACCAACAAAAACTAGTCACGAATAAATTTCAAAATTTGTTAATACAATTCAAACTCAAACTCAATAAAATTTTATTCAGTACAATTGCAAGAATCACTTTTATTTGAAACGTCTTAAAGCTAGGTGAGTCTAGGTGCCAGTTCCATAGCCCACCATGGGACTTAGATGCGGAAGTTCTTGCGGAACGCTACTGGCAAGGTGTAGCAGCGCTCGAAGACGGCCTGCGTCCACACCCACGTGAAGTTGCTCAGTGGAGAGACGAGGCTCGTAATAAACTCTTTCGGAGGTGGAAAGAGCGTTTAGAGATCCCCGGAGCTAGCCGGGAACTGGTTGAGGCAGTTCGGCCTATTCTCAGGGAATGGGTTGAACGCAAACATGGCGTACTTTCATACCACCTGACACAGGTGTTGACTGGGCACGGGTGCTTTGGTGAGTACCTGTGTCAGGTGGTTGGACGAGAGCCAACTACAGAGTGCCATCACTGCGGAGGAGGAATCGCAGACACGGCGAAGAGTGTCCTTCCTGGGCGGAGCCTCGCGCTGCCTTGTCTGCGGTTATTGGGCAGGACCTGTCTTTGCCAGCCTTGGTGAATGCCATGGTCGTCAGCGAAGACAGTTGGAGTGCAGTGCAGACTTTCTGCACAACGATAATGCAGCTAAAAGAAGCAGCAGAGCGGGAGCGTGAGCAAGATCCAAGCTCACTCCCGATCCGCCGCAAGAGGCCCGGCCAGCGGCGTCGTGCCTATCTGGCACGGATGCCGCCATAGAGGGACCCGCAGGTAACAGATCGGGGAATCTGTAGGAATCTGCATATTCATTAGTCACTCTTAAAATAAAAGAATCTGTTTGAAAACTATACAATAAAATAAAAGAAAAGAAATCACCATGTCGTAGAACTCAAAAAGTTCCAAAATATGTGTAAAGTGCACGAAAGGAGCCTCTTTGAGGCGCATTTAAAATCCTTTCACCACTCTTGGTCTGAAAGATAATTGAAGAAGTTTAAAAAATTCAAAAAGACCTTCTTTGAGGTACATTTAAAAACCGTTCACCTCCCCCCGTTCACGTTCCTCTGGTTCGAAAAAACTAGTGTTAAGAAGTCCATAGGCGTCTCGCTTGTCTACCAATACCAATAAAAAAACTCGGTCAAGGAGCTGTGGTTCCAGGTACCACCCATAAATATCTCTATAAAAGGTTATAAAAGGTTTACTATCAGGGTGAAATAAGTATCATTTAAAAGCCTTCGATGTCGTAACCGTTTTGCTTTTATGACGTCATATTTCAACAGAAATTTTGGCACACATTTCATAATAGTTTCCACTGACTCTTAAATTTCTTTTGTCTGCCGTTTGGCATCACTTTTAGATTTCTTATATCTTATCGTAGTTATAAGCAATTTTACTCAAACTTTTATTATTTTTTGACGTTTCGACCGTGTTACAAAAACCGTGGTCGCGATAAATACCTGTTTCTTCCATATGATTATGATGCTGATGATTTAAAACTACCTTCAGTTTGTTCACTGAAACAACTGTTAATTGAAAAAAGTACAAAAACACCTTTTCGTCCGCTGAAAATTATTTCGAGCTGTAGATTTTTACGATTATGTGAAGCCATGAAATTTAATAAAATACACAAGAACAACGTAGCACAAATTTTCCCGAACCAAAAATAAACAAAGCTCATAAAAGTTAATCATGAATCCCTTGTCACTTCTGTAATTTAAAGGATTATCAACGATCTTGATGCGACATTTTGTGGAGCGATTGTGAATTTAAATTAGCTTAGGAAGTTTTTGAATTAATTGATGGATAGAAAATTATTTATTAACTAACAAAAAGAGAATTGAACACATGTAAAATGGGCCGTCTTATCGATAAAGCGATTATTTCTAAGAAATTTAATACATTTTTGAACCACAAATAGCGATACTATATTTTTTATCATTATCCTTTGCTCCCAACAGCTGTCATTTCTAAGCTATACGTTGTATGGTCACCCTTTTGCTACTCGAACTTGCTTAGCGAACGATAGGACCGCTCTGCCAATTTTAAAGCCATTTTTAGCAGGTTTTTTAGCGTTGCCTAGTTTATATAAAAAGCTTAGAAACCACTCTCTAAAATTGAAACTCTTGACCACAATGCTCTAACACAAATCAAGACAAAAGGCTTGCTGTAAAAGATTGAATCTTGCAAGACTGTAGGTCTAAGCGACGACTGGCGATTCGGTGAAATAAATTAAATCGCTTTAATTTAATACGGGATGCTTGTATAAGATACATTTATTATTACCTATTTCCTAGCTGACCAACTTCCAATGCACAAAATTACTGTGAGTGATAAATAACTTCCTACTGTTTTACCCAATTCACGGCAAAAATACTGAAAGATTTATTATTCCTTTTACTTCTTTATTGTTTCAATTACACCTTGAGTGATTCAACGCTGTGCGTCCCCTAACATATTATAAAAAGCAATTTCGGTTTCAAAGGACCCGGCGACGTCAGACGCACGCAAAAATTCACCAAAATGAAAGGGTATTTGGCTTGATAGGGAAGTAAGTTTTTACGAGCCTCGCGGAAGTGGAATTTAATTGAAATCTGCCTTTGTTAATGCCTACTTCATTTCGTGATTTGACTAGAAATTCTGAATAAAATGAAATTTAACTTATTGAACGAGTAACACGAATGGCACTGTAGTGTTTACTAAATGGTGCCTGAAATTTGCTTGACGAATATGTGTGCTGCAGCAAAACAGAGTAGTTTTACCTTCTGCGTGACCTAGGGTCTCAACTCTTCATTATCATCATCATCCACAGCCCGACTTCACCCACTGCTGGGTAAAGGCCTCCCTTAGTTTGTGCCATCTACCTCGATCCTGTAATTTTTCGATTTTGCAATATCGTTTATCCAAGTAATCTACGAAAGAGGCTTACGTCCAACAACTGTCTGGCTGATGATGATGTAAATTTATTAAACATTTTTTTTTAAAAGCAATCTGGTTCTTCTGAAGCTGCGTGCTCAGTAGCAGAACGAAACTTGGAAGCAGTGAGCGAATTCTCACAAAGAGCACCAGTCTACCGAACAACATCGAATACAATACATCCGTATTTCCAAGCTCTACAAAAGCTCCATGCCCAATGACTTTTCCACATCAATCTTGCCATTAGGTATTATGGAGTGGGATACCATCAATCAGTAGCATCTGGTGTGCGAATGGCGGTTATTAACGCTGTCGTGGCTAATAAAAACTGGTGAGTTTATGAAGACTTTATTCGATTACTGTACACTCCCGTTTTTCCCAATTTAAAAAAAAAAATTTTTTTGAGCATGTTTACTAATAAAATAAAACATGTACCTAATATTATATCAGTAGTTTCTTTTTTCAAAATTAGAACATGTGCTTCTGTGTTTCTGTATGTGTTCAATGTTTATTGTTTCTTTTTTTATTTCTTGTGTAGCCGTAGGACTTTCTTCGATGTTTTTCTTTCTCTGTTGTTTTGTTTTCTCTTGATAGGTGGTGCTATACCTTTGTGTCTTTGAGCCAAATAAAAAGTCATTTTTCTATCAATCTAGTTTGGGAATAGTTTGCGTGTGTGAAACCAGAAAAATGTATTCAATTGTTTATTTTTGCAAACCAGTCTATTTGCGTATGAACAAAATTGGATTTTTTAAATTGGATTTTACGTGCACATTCTGCTATTTATAAATTGTGTATCTGTTTTATTATTTTTCATATTGTTCGTCTCTTTTAGCGTCGTCATTTCATCATCATCAATTCATTATCCACAGCCGACTTAATCCACTACTGCCTTTACTTCTGCACTTATCTTGACTGTGTTATTTTTAATTTTAAACCTTTTCTTTACTTACTTTACTCTTTTACCTTTACTTTTAAATATCCCTGTCATATTCGACTGCATTTCACTGATCGCCACCGCAGAACGCTTAGATGTGCGCAAGGCACTACGTTTATGAGCTGTCATATTTAAAATCTTTTTTTTTCATAAAAGAAAAAGAGGATATCAACGTATTTCACAGGTGTCTCAGCATCGAATATTAAAGCGAAGGACAAACTCGTATGAGCATGAGCTGTTTCATAAATCTTTTCTAGCATGTTCACGTCACGTCCACAGCTTCTACCGTTTTCATAAATTTTACTTATCCCTAAGGTGCGAGCACGATAGCAGGTTCAGTTATTATTATGTCGCAAAGGTTTTCTATTTATAATTCTTTATTTTATACGAATCCTCAGAAAAAAATGCTAGACACAAAGCTATATTTTTGTCTGTTTCTTTTAATTTGGGCACGTGTAACATGAGTTGTCTGTTTGTAAAATAGTACAGAGGGTCAGGACAACAAAAGATACTTTGATGTCTATTTTTTGGAGTGGTTGAAGACATTTTATTGATCTTTACCTTATTGAGATGTGTTTTGATGTTACCATGTAAAGAGTACAGCAGATAAAAGTCTAGAGTGTGGCTCCTCTAGTTCTGTAAACGTTTGACTATACTATGATAACCTTTTTCATCAGACGTGCTGAATACGCTTATATTCTTACTTAGTAGCAGGATTGATGATGAGTCACCGTGACCCTTGCAGGCATCTATCAAAGCCGCAATCACAAGTCATTTTGACCTCAAACAAACCTGTGAATGTGCCGCGCAGTACTCCGGCGTGGGCTGCCTGAAGGGGCTATGCACAGGGCACGAGGCAGCGTGCTGGTGTGGCACGTGATGTGTATGCGTGTGATGTGTGTGGTGGGGATGTCTCGGCAGCGGGCGGTGGCGTGCGCACAGGTGCGGCGCCGACCCGTGATGCTCCTGCAGCGACAGCGTCGAACACGACGGCCGCCAGTACCCGCCTTCCTCCATGTCAGCGGGCGCGGGCGCGGGCGCGGGCGCGGGCGGGGGGGCACATCGCGCCGCGCCGCAGCACGCGCAGCGCCGCGCGCACGTCAGCGCGTGCGCCGAGTGCCCGCACCACGAATCCCGCTCCCGCCCCGACACTTTGAGACGCGCTCAGCGCTAGCCGCGCCGGCACTCACGCATCTTCGCATCCAATCACTGCACTCTCATTTGTCCCAATCACTACCCCAACTACACTTTCATCTGTCCCGATCACTGCACCAACTACACTCTCATCTGTCACTTAACTACGCATATCCAGATTCAATAAAAGTGCTTTCACAATCGCTTCTATGCTCGTACGCACAAAACTTCATCACTTGTATGAACTAATAAACGAGCGGATCGGCCTTCCCGAAAACTTCAAACAAAAGCGTTCAAACGATCGCTGGCGATGTGCGCCACGAATTGCTCTGGAAGTAATAACCGCATTCCGGTAATGCTCACAATGGTCCAAGTTTGTCTTTTCACCGAGGAAGTACCCGTTCCGAATCGACGGCAAATAGTGCTAGCGACGGAATCTAAGTTCTGTAGAACACTGAACAGACGACCGCATTCAAGTTCGATATTAGAATGCAAGTTCAACAAGGAACTTGTAACTGGTATGGACAAAAGCCCGCTAACCGAATCGAAGTTCTGCGTATTCTGTGTTTTCGCTGATATTGGACACCGTTATTAAAGTAAGTGAGCGTTTATTTTTATTGAGAACGAAAGAGCCTTAACTTATCTCTGAAGATAAAAATTATTTGATGGTTGGTGATACTGCTAAGGATTCAGAACTTCGTAACTTACAAGATTTAATTATATTTATCATAATATCTTTAATGATCACGGAATGTAAAGGCTCGTGAAACTGAGCGAGAGATTGAGAAACTGTGACATGGTAGACGATACACCCAATAAGAATGAAAAACACGTCCGGCTTTCAGCTGGTACTCGTATATGTGATACGAGTACAAGTCACGACTTCGCGAAACTGGAACGAGATACGCTAACAAACTATTTTGTGAATTCTCGTGGAATTTAAGTCGAAATGAGCACATTTTTGTTAAAATTCAACAGCACCAGGTTTATCTGGCCTTTGAAAAAGTTTCGGACAAAATGAAATCCTAAATTCACAATTCTAACAATGCTTCACATGGGAAGTACCCGAAGCCTGGGGAGTAATTTCATATTACCCGTATAAAGCTTATACCCGCGATAAAGTTACCTCCCAAATCTGAACTACAAAACGTAGATTTTACGACACACCTTTACGCCTTTAAATATGCAATGAGCCCACGTCGCCCTTAAAAATTCATCGTTGTGAGAAAAAGATAGCTCAGCACGTTGTTCACGCACGAAGAGTGTTGTTACATCAGGGTTCGGTCAATAAATAAGGTTCTCACGTACGGGAAATCGTGGAATAATAGCGTAGGGTAACAGGAGTCCCCAGAGCACTTGGCTCGGTAGCGGTAAGCCACAGTTTAGACCTGAGCGCTGCCGCCGCATGAATCCAATTCCCTTTCCGATTGTAGCCTCCAAGGTGAGGTGCCTTTGCAAATACAATCCTCAGTTCCTCTGCCAATTGTCCGATTCATTTAATTCGAAGAACTCTCAATCTGAAAGAAACGCAAGAGCGTTCTCAATTCATTGAACAAGATACCTTTTGTGTACGAAGTAACGAGTGTTCTCTCTTTAAAAATAAAACTGCATAAAGCCCGCACTAATAGCGCGGCTAATAGGGCGCTAAGTAAAAATCGTATCTTTGAAATATTAATGAACCGCTGGCTGTGGAGGGAAATCTTAAGCACAATAGCATAGTAGTGCATGCCCAACATTAATTTCCCACGGGCTGCAAGCATAAAATATTCAAGTCGTGGACCAGCTTAAGAATTTGCTGGCAGTGCAGGTTTTAATTGAAAAACGCAAAATTTTAAAGCCGTGCCTACGGGGGCGTAGACTCAGCCAGCTTATCGATTTGCTCAAAGTCTGTGAAGTAAATGAGCATTCGGGGAAATAATTCTACGGTTCTGAAAGGCAATACTACGGTTATTGGTGGAGCCGATAAAACTATTAATTAAATATGTGCTGCACTCGACCCACATAGTCACAAACAAAACACCACGGAGAAAAACTAGGATATATTTTCCAGGCGCGCGTGCCTACTGTGATGTGGTTAGCAGAACCGCTCTGGCTAAATTGTTGCATATTCAAACAGAATCATCGCTGTCTCTTTACTCAAAGCCTTGACCTAAATGTGACTCATTAAATTCTGCTGGCGCGCTTATTGCTTGAAGGGCCATTTAATGGATCCTTGGCTGTTATGAAGGGGCGAAAACATTTTTTGTATCCTCGTACTCCTTTTTACGATGTCTTCAAATACAAATTTTGCTGAGAGAACAAATATGCCATCGCAAATAATATTGTTATGGTAACCTAATAGAACAGAAATCTATAAAATATGCAATAATAAAAGATCGACATAATATTTTAGTAGGTAATCTTATCAAAGTATAAAAAACGGATATACAAACCTCCATCTAACCATACTATAACTGAAGTAATTTTTCGAAGCTCACAGCTACTCGATCTATCATAAAAATACGACTCAACATCTAATACAAGAATGAATAGGTTCAGATAACACAACAGTGTACACTGTACCTTCCTTAAATATTATTGATTTCCCTATAGACTAACCTTATATATCAGCAAGTGAGCTGAGATAGGTTAGTTACAAAACAATCATAACAAGTTACATAGAGGTGAAATGTACCGCATCGGTTTCGTTAAGAACCGTAGAATATGAATATGGATGGCGTGGCCAGGAATCACTGCCAGAAATCGCAACAAATAGCAGGGCATTGCTGGCTGCTGCAGTCCAGAAATGGGTCAGTGGGTCATCAGTTGGCAGACTGTCATACAGTGAGATATCAATGCGGAGTTGGAACTCACATCCGAATTCTGAGAAACCGGAACTGTGAATGAAATCAACGAATAATGCGGGGGTGGTTTATTAATCTCAGGCATTGTGGTGAAAATATTGATTGCGGCACAGCTGGGCGCGATAACGAAAATGAATTAGGCAGCCGTGCCTCCGCATTTGAAGTACCGAAATGTGATTCCTGCCGACTGGTGGCAGGAACTCGTTGCTTTTCTCCTCAAGGGTTTAAGTCAACAAGGTCTAATGGAAACATAATACTGAGTCGAGGAAAACCTCTTTTTCTGGGTCACGAAACAGAAATGATGCGGGAGAGCTATTGTTTATCCTGTATTGGTTTTAGCCTTGAATGCCGGGTTCAGCGTTTCACTCCGTTCGCAATTTTCAATGCCAGAATGGTAATGGAACGGTTACGTAATACTTAAATATACTACTCGTATTTGCGAAGGTAAAACCCAGGTACAACAAAAATGTTTTGTGTGATTGTTTGAACAAAACCAGATTAAATTATGAATATATTTTTTGAGTACTCGTAGCAAGGGAAATGTAAAGATGAAATTTTATATTTGCTTAAAAATTTAAACAGCTCAAGTTTCTTTTGGGACCGACGATATTGTGAAGGTCGCGAAAAGTTGATAAATGGTTGCATAAGAACTATAACTGAAAGAGATCTCCATTAGCGATAAGGTCGCCCATTGTTTTGCCTACGTGTTAAGTTTTATGTCCTGTACTGTATTTTTGTGTGGTGAAAAATAAAGAGTAATCTATCTATAACTACATTAAGGAAGCCTTTAGCGTGTATGTCTGCTTGCAACGTTATAGCATATTTCTTTTCGGTCGGGTGTATTTCATTTCATATAATATTTTATCCGCAGGATGTATTGAAAGCCACAGCGACACGTCCCGAGATATAGGTCATGGTCTCCCGTTTATCGGGACTTGTGCGGTGAGCGGAAAGTGAGGGTGGAAGTCAGCGGTTAACTTACAGGTGAGCTATTTTACACCAGCCGCCATGTTACCTTTTTAATGGAAACAAATAATTCTATTGAGAGAACTTCTCTTTTTCTGAGAGATTTTAAACGACTTTTATCTCCAGGTGATCCGCTGGTTCTCCGAGGTGTTTTATTTAAATTTATTTATATGAGGTATCTCGCTAAGAAAGTATTTTTTATCCGTAAAAATAATGAGAATTCTGAAATAAAAGGAATTAAAACCTTGGCATTATATTTTTTTTTGTGCACTACAAAAAAAAACAAACATTTACTGAAAGATAATGCTTTCTAGCATTAAGTTCGCCTTTATCTAATGCAATTTTTGTTTTAGTGCAATAAATAATTTTCTATCTTCATTCTATTCGTATTTAAAATATCGATATAAAACCCATTTCAGAGAAATCTCTCAATCATTATAATTGGCACGTCAGCATTATCCGAGATTAGAATGATTTCTTTATTCTCAACAAAATAAGCCAATCTAATCCAACAAACGGAATCACTCACGCAACGAAAAGCCTTTTCAATTCCTCCGACGCTTTTAACTGAGCCCTTTGGCTGGATTAAACAAATGTATAGATAGATATAAAGAATATAATAATTGATACAGCATAAGGATTTTTATACAAATAAATTTAATGAAATACATTGTAGGGACGTATCGCTCAAAGCAGTCTCATTCAGACAATTTATAGAAGAGAGTGGATTTGACATGAACAATTGTGGACAATTTGATGAGTGAAAAGGGAGGGAGGCTTTTGCTTAGTATTGAGACAGAACAGACTGAGATTGAGACAGAAAAAAGTCTGAATAAAAAAACGAGGACGATGATGTAGAAATCAAAGTATCAAATTAGGTAGGTATGTGTAAAAATTCTAACGAGAAAATTCCTTAACTATAGAGTACTCTATGTTTGAGGTCTGATAAAGATGGGATTTATGAAAAATCAGGAAAACGGATAAATCTGGGCATAGCAAACGACCACATTGCCGAGAAGATTCGATTCGGGAAATTACTTGAGTTGGATGCGGACCAAATTCTATTTCACGAAGCTCGAGGGATCAAGAAAAAACCAGCCAAGTACGAGTCCGACATCGAAATAGATATTCTGCGAAAATTTCTACTGTCATTTCAAATTTCTGCATGAAAATATCTTAAACATCTCTGTAGAGCTATTCTGAGTACTCTTCATCTACCAACTGGTCGCAATCTTTGGCTTCGTACGGTTCCTTCTGGGTTCATCTGGGAACATATTTCATTGAGTTGTTAATTTGTTATACTAAGTTACTGTAACCTGACAGGTAGATAGCCAGTTAGACGGCGGCGTAGGCGTAATGCTCTCATTTCAGAGAACCCTAAAAAGCCCATCAAAATCTAAAGAGGCTTGACATTCAAAAGCTCCCACACTATATTATATTTCACTGAACATTTGAACCCAAATGCGAAAAGATCAAAAGACATGAAACTTGAACTACTTTTATTCATTGAACGCTTATCTAACGCTGGTTCATTGCTACCAAAACCAAGGAAACTTGGACGTGAAGATGTCATTCGAACTGAACTTGGATACTACCCAGTAAAAAGGTGGAATAATGAACGGAATGAGCCTTTTTGAGGCACAATAATTCCTTTCACCACAACGCTTTCGAAAAACTAGTGGCATCAGAAAAAGAAGTTGGTACATAGAGGTCTCGCTTGTCTCGCAATACCAATAAAAAAACTCGGCCAAGGAGATTTGGTTTCCAGGTACCACCCACAAATAACTCTGGTTATCAAAGATTTACTATCTCCTGATTTCACCCTTGAAATAAGTATGTTCTGAACTAGTGACTCTATAAGAAGAAGAATAGGAAGACTTTACCTTTGTGTATAAAACTATTTTAATATACCCTGAGCTACAAAGGACATGAAGATATTGAACCTCCTTGACTTGCTACGACTTGCTACGAGAATGCGGGAAGCGTAGTCGACAACGCCACTTGAAATTGCAACATTTCTGTACCGTTGGACCCTAAGAAAACGTGGATGTTATATTAGTACCGCTAAGCTGCAAAGTGCCAATCTGTTGCTGCTGTCAAAGTGACAATGTGATGTAGTCCGCTTGCTTGATTATCGCGCAGAATTTTACCCTAGGGATAAAACAGTTTAACCACCTACGTGACACGAATGCTATTCATTTAGATGTGGTGGAAATGTCAAATTCAAATAAAAATAAGAATTTTACCAAGAAAAGATGAATACCAAGTGGATTTTGACATAAGACTGTGAAGCTAATAAAATACCTTAATTTCTGTTAGACCTCATGTAGCTAAAGAAGATACTGTTACTAAGATTAAAGTGATCTTTGAAAATTAAATGATATATATTTATTTGCAAGAAGTAAGTAAGTTAGTTAGTTAGTACAATTAGGTCATAAGGTATGTAAAAAAAACTGACTCACATACTTTGCAATTTTTATGATATTAAAACATTTGAATTATTGAAAACGTAGCACTTTCTTTAAAACAGGGTTAGCTTGGCTGTTTTACTAAAGTTAGCCTCCCCTGTATTTACTGTGTTTTATAGTTTGAATTTTACCACTTTACATTGGAAATATGGTCCAAGAAAAACATATACCTTTAAATAACGGAGAAGAACAGCGGCTTATGACGGTATCCGCTTTGAAAAGATCTGGTATATCTGTCATGTTGGTCACGCCTCAAGAAAGGGACAATAGGACAATCAGGAGTTTGAAAACTTTGAACGGGGTTGGTTAAGCTGCTTTTAGACGTACTTTGACGTCATTCTGTTTTGAAAGCTATTATACTTTTGCTTGATATAACGTCAGCAAAAATACTTTTCGTTATTCTTTATGGTGTATGATAACGAGCTGGTTTCGTGGCTTATTGCTGCAATTTTAATATTTATATAGCTGTTTTGCTTTAATATTAATTGTAGTGTTAACATTATTTCTCATTGCAAACCGTCATACAAAATATAGTAAAACTTTTTTAATCAAATTATTATACCTAGTTCCAAACGTAAATGTTGGGTGCTTGAGAAATTAATTACTTAACTTATGAAAGTAGGTAAGTACACTAAATTAGGGACAATGGAACATGGCAAGTTCGCAATACGGAAAAACAAATACCAAAAATTCAATAGATACTTGTAGTACTAAAGCTACGAACATGTGATGAACTGTGTGAAAGATGACATGGATAAAAGAAGAGTGAATGCAGAGATGACGGCTGACAGAGTGGAATGGAGGAGAAAGACATGTTGTGACGACCCTACATAAAGTGGGAATAAGGCAGGAATAGAAGAGGTACTAAAGCTACGACACCTAGACTGGAATAGACATTGCAAATTATGCAAACATATCCCACCGCGGAAGTTAAAGATAAGATGAAATTAAGGTGAGCAAACGTCTGCTTAAACCTTCATCTGCGCCACTCTGCCATTTTGAATAATTTTATAGGCAAAAGCAGAGATTTGTCGAGCGCAACACACTGTGGCCTCGCCCACAGAATAAATATTATTTTGCTGACTTTTCTCACAAGCAACGCTGAGTTACACACGACACTACATTGTTAAGATCGCGGGAAGTCGATGGATGGAAAGGGCTCAGAATCGTTCTTCCTGGAAATGTGTAGGGGAGGCCTATGTCCAGCAGTGGACTTCTTCAGGCTGATAATGATGATGATGATGATGATGAACGCTGAGTTTAAATTAAAAAGAAAGCTAAAACCATAACAAATACGTGGAACTGGCACCTAAACTTTTCAAAGTTATTCTTGAGATTTTATTGAATAAAACATTTTTGGCTTTGACTTTGCCTTTGAACCGCTATAAAGGCTCAATAGGGACCTATCATAGTTTTATTGTTTTTATTTAGTACAATAAACGATTGCACTCACATATTACAAAAAACTAGAAGGTAGGTACTAGGCAGTTCTTAGAGTGTAAATGAGACCTAGTGCGAGGAACAGTACTAATCTATGTAGACCATTACCTATAACTGTGTCCTATAATGTGTAAATTGATTTTGTTAATACCTACCTCTGTACTTTGTAACTTTGTTAAATAAACTTTTGCTTTAATTTAACCTTGATGAAACATTTTTAGGTAGGGATCGCTCGTTTTAATTTCTGGGAATAGGTTTTTTTAATTAGTAGTTTTCCGTTTGAAGGCCGCTGAGAAAAACATAACAAACAAATTCCTCTATGTCAAGGATTTTAGTGCTAAATTACACACATTTTCTGACCGAAAGGGATTAAAGAAAAGCCTTATCATTTTATGGATACACCTAGCATGAAATGAAGCCCAGAAATGAAAGGGTCAGTTTCAGATTATACCACGTAACAAGGAAAGCCTTCGTGAAGAGGGTACCTACTTGCAAAATGAGGTTATACCTCGTATACGTTTCAGAGTTGAAATTAAGCGCGAGGAATTTTAATTTAAGATGTTCATAAAACTCATTTCAATCTATGTTATTTAGGGCGGAATTAACTTTTACAACTTCGTGGAATTTCACAATCATTGGGCTTGAATTATTGAAAAGGTTGATCAATTATGGAAAGTTACGTTTGATGGCCTTGAAAAGAGACGGGTTACGTTATGTGCTTGTGAACGTCTACAGTCTACACCTATGTATATTACGTCAAATAAATGTATTTTCTTTCTTTCTTACGTTCGAACCCCATCGCACAGCAAAATATTTATGTGTTTTGAGGCAGAAGTAGCAGAAGTTGATAGCTTTCCGTAATTTACAATTAAATATTTGTGTGATAAACATTGATGTATCGTCTCTGTCTGGGTGTTTATTGTATTCGAAATTATGTAATAACATCATTTAGAATTATTTATGTATTTATTTTATATGGAAGCTTCCGTCTGGTACTGATTATGATCAGTTGAGCTATCTCTAGATCGTTTGTAACTGTCTGCAGATAGCTCAACTGTTTCTTGTCTATTTTGTACATTTTGTAAATATTTTTTTAATTGTAAGTTTCTTTGTGTCAATAAATTAGATATTTAGTGTATTTACATAAAAAATGTGGATACGTATTATATCAGTTACCAGTCCCCATCGTACAAGCTCTGCTTAATTTGGGGCTAGATAGTGTTGTGTGGAATATCCACAATATTTATTTATTTACTTTTAGTACTCATATTGACTGAAGGTTACTTTCTGATACTGAAATCGCAAATTACACTAAAACGTATTTGACTTTGGTCCGTTAAGGTCAATTAGCTAACAGACGACTTTATTACGACCTATTTTCGTTATTCAGCTTTTATTAATCACGTCGTGCCTCGATCACGTTTAATCGTGTCACAGAATAAGTTATAGTACTATGTACTTGGGCAGAGATTTGCAAATACTCGACTGTATATTGCGTGCCAAAAAACGTTCTCACAAAGAAATAAATTTGCTTCTAAAATTCATCATTCTCTTTGTAACGCTTTTTATAACGTCAATTACGTGAAAATTGGGGCGTAATGAGACAGTAATTTTACACATTTTTCATTACACAGATTCGATTCAGACGCAATTTCGTTGTACAGTTTTATATATTTATAGCTATTATTATTTAGTTCCACAATACGCAGAATCAATTCTCGACAAACGATATAAATTGCTCTCTGCTAACACTCTCGGATTTCGTTTATGTCTTGATAGCAGAAGCTACAAGTAGTGTTGGCATTTTGTATACTCATCTCAAAGGGCAAAGGTGTTTGGATAGCTAACTGGCCTGACTGAGACCTAGGTATAACTATATATAGGTAGATAATAATAGGTTCACACCGCCAAGCCAAGCAACACATCGACAATATTGACTAAAGGCTCAGTCTCGTAGCATTGGACGTAGAAAATTGTTTAGTCTACTCTCTCAGTTGTCAAATTCAATTAAAGGACTCCATCAAAGACACGTGATTTGCACTCATTTGAACCGAATCGGCCCAGATACGACCTCCAGACATCGCAGGTGACAAAACCTGAATTTTTCTAATAAATTTAGTCACAAAAACATTGATTAGAAAGGTTTCGGGCAGGTCGTCACACATCCATCACATAACTTACACGTGTTTTTTTTTATTAGGATACCTAGCACACTTGTTTTTTTTTGACCGGGTGCGTCAGTTTTGCCGCTCGTCGCGTTGTGGACTGACGGGTTGGGACCACGGAGGCTGCGCAATACCTCCCCCTTCATTCATTCCACACTCTGCCACCCCTGTGCGACTCCTGTCCTGTTTTCTGGCAAAATGCGCCTAATGGTTTTGATTTTAGATTCTATATTGCGGAAAATTGCATGGCTGAATTTTAAATCATAATTGGTGATGATTTCAAATAAATTGAATTAAACGATCTATTTGGAATCGATTTAGAAGTCGGTTGGATAAAATTTGCCGAATTCAGTGTTGCTCGGAAGCCACACATTTTTGCGTCTTCATTAAAAAGTGATTGATAAACCATTCGTTCTGAAAATTAATATGCATATCGGGCCTATATATAATAGCAGCGGACTTCTACAATCTGTAGGCCCTACCATGAGCTCTGTTTGACTCTGTCTCTGGCTCTGGTTTTGAGTCTGTGTGAGTGCTTATACCAGTGCATTATACTGTGTGTGTGACGTTTTGAAGTAGGATTTATTTAGTCAACACTCACACAGACTCAAAACCAGAACCAGAGACAGAGCCAGACAAAGCTCATGGTAGTTGAGGTGAATTGAACAAGATATATTTTTCTCTCAAAGATAAATCGAAATTACTGTACCAGCCAAATACATGCGAGTAGAACAAAAAATGTATGAAAATCCATTACTGTCATGTTTAGCAGCCTAATAAATTGCACAGTAAACTCATATCTATTATCATACTTATTATCTCAGCTATCTGGTTCCCATAGTACAAGCTCTGCTTAGTTTGGGGCTAGATAGTGTTGTGTGGATTGTCTAAAAGTTTAGTTCTACTTTACTCAATAATTATGCAGTGTAAATAACTATTCAGCTTCCGTAGCCAAAATTAAATTTGTTGAGCCAGGTAGAACTCAAGTTCTCTGTAGAGTTAAATCGACTTACCCGAATCTAATTTCCTGACTTGCGAGCAGGAGGAAAGTAAATGAATTTTGCTGTTATTGACATAGAAGATGCTTATTTCAAAGCTGGTTATTGATAACTTCATGATAGAGAATTTTCTCGTAGCAAAAACATTTTGTACAACACGCAAGACATAACAGCAAAATCAAAATGGTACTGCTACTCACAGAACAGGCGAATACGCTTTCGGTTCATTATTTTGTGCTGCTACGTATTTTCTCGTAGCAAAACATGTTGTACAACACGCAAGACAAAAAAGCAAAATCAAAATGGTACTACTACTCATAGAACAGGCGAATACACTTTTGGTTCATTATTTTGTGCTGCAACGTATTTTGTCGTAGCAAAACATGTTGTAGGTACAACACGCAAGACAAAACAGCAAAATCAAAATGGTACTGCTACTCACAGAACAGGCAAATCCGCTTTTGGTTCATTATTTTGTGCTGCTACGTATTTTCTCGTAGCAAAACATGTTGTACAACACGCAAGACAAAACAGCAAAATCAAAATGGTACTGCTACTCACAGAACAGGCGAATACGCTTTTGATTAATTATTCTGTGCTGCTACTCATTACACCTCTCTCTCTCGCACACTATGGCACAGAACAATAATTGAATGCTATTTGTCTCATTTTTATCAGATTTCAACTCGTTTCTTTATTGGCGCACGCTTGTTTATTCAAATAAAACGTTCGTAGAGGCTCTACGAGGTTTGTAGATTCTACGACGTAGAACTACACTTCGAGGCCTAAAAATAATAATGTTTCTACCTGGATTTAACACTAATAAATCACTATGACTAAACTAGCTTAGAAGAGTAGTCTGTTTTGTTAAATAAGTGTATGTAAATAAATAAAAAATCGTGATGGACTTGACCATAATCTTAAAAAAGTGAAATTGAGCACACTTATTAATTACTAACTAAAACTAAAACTAGGGCAAATGGAAGAATCTGGAGAAGGCCTATACTCGAGAGGGGTCCTAAATAAATATTTTTTTATTTAAGGTGTCAAACATAAATTTGTATTTAGTTATTTAGGAATTAAAAAGGCTTTTTTTTTATTTTATTTTTTTAACTAAAACAATGAATATGTCGGGTAGAGATTGATGTTTAGCGTTAAAACCGCTCATTGCATGAGGAGTTTTAAGTTTTTCTATGTATACTTTTATAATTAGCAGTGTGCAATTAGGTATTTTCTATCTATCTAATGAATTGCTCTAAAATAGTTTTATTCCCTACTACAATATCAGTTCATGAACCACGATGAATGTTTAATTTTAATCAATCTATCATAAACTAATGTAAGCAAATACTCCCCCAACTAATATTGTTTTGTACTCAACTAATGTCGATAGCAGGCAGCGATAAGATCTGACATAAGGTTAATGATAGTAACTTTGAATTCAAAGTATTGCAAAGTAGTATAAGTATTGCATACTAATAGCAAATCTGAACTAAACAAAATCCTTATCTTAACCACATCCACGCATCGAAAAATCTACGCAAAACTTTCAACGTCAATTCTCGATCGATCGAGTTAATTTTCAATTCTAATGCCATAAAAACTATTAAGATAATTGAATCAAAATAGACCTGCTGATCAAATAATGGCACAAACTTTTTGAATCTTGTTTTTTTTGTAGTTCATGGAACAATCTTTGACTCGCCTGATGTTAAGTGGTAACCATCGCCTATAACAAAGCATTGCCTCGTAGGTCTCGCACGTCGGGATCGTGCCTTAGGACGTACTGCCCTGCGTCCATCAACTTGAGGCATAGCATATATACAGCCTGACGTGCAAGTAATTTCAATCATAATCAGAGAATACCAGCAGGAATCGGCCCCTAGGAGTAAAGGCCTGCGCACACCTAGGCCGATGGCGTCGGCGATCAGTGAAACGCTGTCAAATTTGACAGAGATTTTTGTCAGAATTTCACTGATCGCTACCGCCAGTGAACTAGGTGTGCGCAGGCCTTAAGTACTTTTTGTACCTCCCATTATAAAACACAGATATTTATTATTCATGTAAAACGCTTTTGTTTTGCACCTATGTATATGTAGATCTTGGAAAACAAACGCGTCATCACAATCGTTAAATTTTATAGCCAAGCACTCAAACAAATCATCAAAATACGGGGAAATCCGTACACTCAATTGAATAGTCAATCACTCTAGCTGCCTGAGGGATAACGCTTTACAGGATGTAAAACATAAGGTTCAAATTTAGAAGGTACAAGCATATAAATAAATAAATAATGCGGACAATCCACACAACATAATATATACTATATATTCTTACAAAGAAACGGTAGGAACCAAAGAGGTAAGCTTGTTGCTTGCTCTTCTAGTCTTGGTCACGTGGAACTAGATCTAGATTAACCGATATTACTTAGAATCTAAGTTATATTGGTTAATCTAGATGCTAATTGAGCTAAGTGATCTAAGTCTTAGATCACCTAGCTTTAGGACATTTCAAAGTGATAATTATATAATGAAATAAACGCGTTTTTATTACGATTAATTAAAAAAATGGTAAATTCATATAATTACGAGCGCGTTAATTTAAAAGTGCTGTTTCAGAGTGATCTTCGTGATTTATCAATATCTCTATAATTGTGGATGCAAAGAATAGTTCGAAATAAGAGTACCGTTTATAAGGCAATGCTTTGGTTATTTATAGGCAATAGTTACTACTTAACATCCGGTGGGTCCTATGATTGTTCTATCCACGAATTGTAGATATTAAAAAAAAGAAGTTGTTATTTTTTTACACCTTGTATAATAGTGAAAGTGGTTTTCATAGTTTATTCAAAGGTATGAATAAACTTATGCAAAAAAACTCCTACAAATTTCAGTAAAAGAGCTTTCTAATACACCAAGGACTCTGAAAATTGTTTACAAAACTCAACCCCTAGGGATGAATCGGTTGGTTGTGAGTTTGTGAGCAAATAAACTAACGTAGACGAAGCCGCGAGCATTTAACTAGTTTAATACGAAAGATAAACAAACAATTAAACAACACAGGTAATAATTAAACTACAGAAACTGTTTAACTTTTAGCTTCAATTACCACAATTTTTTCAATAGTTCCAGAAATAACATTTCCACAATGTTGAAATTATTTACCACGTGAATGTTTTGGAAATAAAGAATAAAAACCGGTTTCATACCTCACTTTGTTTGATCAACAAAATGTTGACGACAACAACTAATACAAAAAAATAATTTAAAAATATAGTGGACAATCTACACAAGACTATCTAGCCGTGCGTGTAATATAGGAACGAGATAGCTTTTACAATACTTATACACATAGTTAGAATACAATATAACACCCACGCAGTAAAAAAAATACGGGTTGCACTCCGGGAGTGCCGGCAGAAGTGAAAACTTGATTATTAACGTTGAGCATGTTTGATATTTTGGAATGGTTAGGGGGGGCTTGTTTGTTATTTGGCACGCTGTAACATACACGAACATTCGCGCAAGCGCCCTGCGCTGCCTAAACGAAACAGTAGGCCCAGGCATACATTTTCGCCGCGCCGTAGAGAGGGGATAGCTGTCTACTCTCCATCCGTCTTACGCTTTTTCGATCAGGTCACGTGTCCTGACGCGCTGACGCGAGTTTAAGATTTTATACCCATTACAGAAAAAGTGCTCAACGCCGCTAAAGAAGTTTTCACTTCAAAAACATCTGCGTTTACCCCACAAATATTTGTTCTCCGTAGGGATCGAACTCAAGATCTACGGCGCAGAAAGCTGAGCTACTACCTGATCTGAGAGGCCAGTCAAATAATAATAATGAATGAATGATTGAAAACAACAAGACAGATAACAATAAAGAAAAATGGCCGTATCACTCGGATCTCTTCCATGCAGATAAGTGATGAAAATTCAAGTGTCACGCTGAATCGTCTGAAATTCACAAGATGATAAATTAAGTTCCCAATAGCAGACGGCTACCAAAAACAGTAGAAACATAACAAAAACATGACAGACAACAGCTGCTAGGCCGAAACAAAGAGAAATAAAGCCTTCCCGCCAGCTGAACGGACTATAAACATACCTGTATCACTTTGAAATTACTGCACAGAAAGTTGAACTTTATGGCGTTTGGTCTAGATCTCAAATGACCTGCTTTATAAACTAAGTTTTAGGATCAATTTGAAAAACCTGACAGTTGAAGAGAAAAAGGAGGTCGCTGTCATGTTGTATAAGAAAGTCAAGGAGGCCGCATTCGAAAGACTCAGCTGAAGGAAACTTTAGCAGAACTCCGATAAAAGCTGAACTCTTAAATTTCAGAGGAAGGTGGCTGTTATGGGCTCACGTTTGCGTCATCAGTATGTGTTTTGTTCTTACTAGTAACAGATAAGCCCTGGACAGACTAACAACGCCTTAACTTCCTCCACCTTGAATGACAGCATCTGTCAAAAAACTAGTAACTAGCGCGAACGCTACCGGTTGAACACGTAGTTTTCCCTTCACGAATTTCGCTGAATTAAAACAGAATTATGTTGAAGTGAAACTTCATCACTGTGTAGTTCTGTGCCCCAAAAACAAAAGAAAAATAATGGCAAACAAAAAGTGCGACGAAACACTCCCTGAAGTTTTATGCCTGAATAAATCAAAGGGGACTCGCAGGATGAATGGTTTGCTGTATTGATAAAAACTGAAGTTCAGGGTTATAATTTATAGCTTTGTCTTGGACGTTATAACTTGGGATTTATGACGGGAATACCCGGAATTCAAGGCTGTTTCGAGTCATCAAATTATGAGAACCATTTCTTTTTAAAAGGTTTGTATCATGAGGCATTGCGTTATGACGAGATGGCAAAGTAGAGAAGGGAAAAATATAAAGCTTTAGAGTTGCATCGCCTAATAAGGTGAATCCTGCGTGGATGCGCTGACTCAGGGGGTTGGAAGATATGGTAAAGCCTCCAGTAGCTAACTGGATTCGATTGTGGTGTTTCAAAGTGTTCCGTGTATAGGTACTACTGAATAAATATGTATATTTGACTTTGACTTTGCACGATTAGAAAAATATACATGCTGCGAAAAGGCCTACCCTCACTGGTTTCCGTTTTTTCCGTACTCGTATAATTAGCGTCGAAAACCACGTGTGCCACAAAAAAGGGTTGATTCCATTACATGACCAAAGCACATCTATGCAAATTGGAGCCACATTGGGTCGAGCCACAGTTTAATGGTACAGTGCGAGGCCAGGTGGAAATAATTCAATTTTAGGACCATTCACACGGATGGGTTTCCCAACCTGTCCTACCTGCATAAAAGGCGTTTATTTTTCAGATTTCGTACAAAATAACGTCTTCTATCTATCTATCTTGCTATGAAAATACTGCAGATTCCTACAATTAACGCATAGTATCAGGTGTACTATAAAAATATATATATTTCGTATGTATTTATTTAACCATTGCGTTACAGTACTAAATATAACATTGGTTAGTCAATTTTGCACAATAAAGTCATTTGAATACACACTTACATAATATATTTCTTTACGTTTGCAAATCAGAGAATGAACAGCTCAAATATTCATTTAAACGTTTCATTCATTAACTCATTCATAAAATGGTTCGAAAAACGTTCTAAATTGGATTTTAAATTCGTTTATTGAAAGATTTGTCTCTTCTAAAGGGAATTTATTATACATAGCAAGTTTTAGACAGAGACCTTGTTTATATGTCTTTACAAGTCTGGTTCTTGGGACTATATTACAATCTAGTATGTAACAATGTCTATTCGCGTGAGATGACAGCCACAAACAGCACCAAGGTACGATGTAAGGCCACCGCTAAGCCCACCTTGACCTACTTCAGTGACCGCACGTCGACCTACTGTGACTGCGCTGCGTTTGATGTGAGACTAGAAGGAGACATTTTGAGGATAATGTTCAGTCAGACAGTGCACTTACTTTCTGTGAAAGACATTTGAGTGTCTCTCGATCTGTTGCCATCTCTTTTTGTTGACATGAAAATAACAGTGACAAGAATACTTAATAAAGCCTTTCTAACGACCTGACTCATACATGAGTAAACTTATCCTGCCAAAGCTGACTAAGAATAGATACTTTCAGTACCAGTGTCTAAACTATCTATACCCGTCCCAAGTTCTACAGTGTTTCTTAAATAATGAAATTTCATCCAGCAGATAGCTCTATAGCTTGACCCCATAAAACCAAAGCACCAAATGAATATTTCTTTCCGTTCGCAAGGGTAATGGCGGTTAGATGTCGGGTGCAGTTTCCCTGCCAGTTTCCTGCCAGCTTTGGTCTGATATGCCAGTTGTAACGTAACGTAGCTTCAAATGGACAAGATTGATCCGGTTAAGGTCCTACAAGGTCGTTGTGCTGGGTTTTATGATGCCAGATCCAGAATCTGAAGTAGGAGTTTTGCTACCACATTTCGTCTACCAAATGCTGTTTTCGTGTGAGCACGTGTCTCGCTCTTTTGTATGGAAAATTGATGAGACAGCTCGTTTCGATCGTTTCTACGTAACGTTTTTTGGCGTCTCATCATTTCTCCATACAATAGAGTGAGACAAAGAGGCGAAACGAAATGAAGTGGGACTTGCCCTTCTGATATTCCATCCGAGTCAAAAAATGTGGTGTGGCTTTGTTATGGACACCGCCGTTTGTTGTATGTGAATACGTCGCGTAACTTTGGGGCTTCCCCATCCGCCGCGCGTGATGTGTTGCAGTCTTTCTTTAGCGTAATAAATTATTTAATTCTTTAAGCCTTGGTGTAATTGAAATTTAGATGCGAATATTAGGTATGTAGCTGCAACACTAAACTGTATCCCCGATTTTGTTATCATTATTTTTTTTTGAATTGCGACCCTATGGAAGCAATTTTTAGGATGTACTCACGTGTAAAAATTGTTGGCTTGCCTAAAGCTTGTTTGCCGAGCTAGTTGGCTATATTCCTTCATTTACAAGGAGAAGCTAAATTCTAATATCCACTTCTAGTTTAAGCGCTACGAAGTACATAAACCTCTGAAACCCTGCTTCTGAAAGTTAATACTACGTATCTTAAGTTTAAACCTAATTTTAGTAGACTCGGTTTAAACTTGGCTTATTAAGTTACGTGTGGAAACTACAACTAAATTTAGAATTGTGACAATATAAACATCAAAGATAAAGTTGTTTTGACGTAAAAATAAAACAAAACCATCGTTTTTACTCAATTACTATTATGACAGGTTACACCAAACGAATAGTTAGTCCTCAAGTTAGAAGAGACAGTTTCACGGTTGACTAATCGACAATTCTAATAACATCTATCAAACTTTGATTGATGGATTAGTCATCTGGTAAACCGGCCATAAAAAAACATGTTTTAGGTAAAAAAGTATTAAAAGTTCTATGACGTCACAGTCCTATAGAACAAACTAATGGGAGTTACCGATTTTTAGGAAAGCACTTTTTTTTAGAGAGCAATCTACCTAGGTAAAGAGAATCTTTTACCACAATACGCATTAAATAATGAAACTACGAAAGCCAGAAGAAACGAATTCTTATCTCTAATCTTTTCTCGTTATGTGTGTAACGTTTGGCAACATTCCACTTGGTATAACTATTCCATATAAAACGTTAGAACAAAACAAAATGCAAATTGGGAAGTTTACTTTCTTATCTTGTGATCGTGGTAAATAATATGGCATTTCAAAATCAATATAAAGCTAAAATGTACTATTATTATCTGCTCTAGCTATTAGGGTGTTGGTGAAATTACTGACACGTGAGGCTGCCTGTCAGGTAACATCTGTAGGTATGCCTCAAGTTGATGGACGCAGGGCAGTGCGTCCTAGGGCACATTCATGACGTGCGTGACCGACAAGGCAATGCTTTGTTAAGATAAGGAGCCTTTTTGAGGCGCATTTAAAATCCTTTCTCCACACTTGGTTTAATAGAATCAGAGATACGATAAGAAGAAGACCACTTTACATCAGGTGGGCCATATGCTTGTTCCATCAGCTAGTTACATTAAAATAACAATGATAATCGTCGGACAATTAATTGTCCGACGAAGGTTTAAATTCAATTTACTTATACAGGAGGAATACGATATTTTAAAATATAATTGTCCAATTTACTAATAGTCCAGCCGTCTCCCAACCAAGGCCAGATAAATGTCTCCCACGTTCTAGTTGGCACTTACCAGACTTAAGTTTAAGGTTTATCGCTGATCTGTCCTTCCAAATTGCAGTTTCGAAGTCGAGAGCGCCCCTCATATTTCCATACAGATGGTCGTGGCAATTTCACCAGGTTCTATACAAAGTTTCCATACAAAAGCTGCCGCAAAGAAAATGGAAGTTTCCGCTACATGGCAAGTGATTTATTTTAACGGTCTTACTTGGTGACTGTCGTTTGCTGTTCATTCATATTTTTATACAAGTTCTCAGGTAAAATTGATAAATTATAAATTTATTTACACAAAGAAACTTACAATTAAACAAAATATTTACAAAATGTACAAAATACACAAGAAACAGTTGAGCTATCTGCAGATCGTTACAAACGATCTAGAGATAGCTCAACTGATCCAAATCAGTTCTCAGGTTGCATTTCAGATAGTCTCGAAACCGGTAACCGTATACTTCTGGACGTAGATTAAACGTCACGTTTATGGGGTAAAAAGTTATGTTAATCAAAAGTGATCCTTATTACGTTTGTCGTAGATCGGGCGTGAGCTACGTAGTACGTACGTATTTTATTCTAGTCTATTCTATCCAGCTTTTCTAAACTTAGGTAAGTAAGTAGCATCCAGTTTTTGCAAATTATTATTTGGCTGGCCTCTCCGCTCAGGTGGTAGTAGCTCTGCCTTCTGCGCCGTAGGTCATGGGTTCGATCCCCACCGAGAATAAATATTTGTGTGGTGAACACAGATGTTTGTTTTCTATCTAGGTATGAGTGTATTTAAAAAAAAAAAAAGTACTGTATCAGCTATCTGGTTTCGTCATACAAGCTCTGCTTAGTATGGGGCTAGACTGCGTTGTCCACCATCGCCTATCAAATTATTGCCTCGTAGGTCACGCACAGCAGGAACGAATTTATTTATAAGGTCATAACATGACTTAATTTTTTATTGTCACGGATCTTAAAATTGGTAACAAGAGATTGATAAAAGCATATACTTTGACTCTGACATAGTATCACTCTTGGTATTAAATATCTCGAACTCATTAGCCTGACCTACGAGAACAACTCTTCAACGTCATGGAATAACTAACTAATCTAAGCCTTCGCTTAAAAACTATTAAATAAATTAGTAAAGTTGTATGATGAATTGTGGTAAAAGCTGACGTCATAAAGATTGATAGGGGTTCTACACACAAGGGTCGTTTTCCGTTTTCAAACAATGAGAATTCATTTGTTATTCACGAAAATTATTGTTACAGAATATTTCGGTTCAAATATTTGTAAACGTGTTATAAGCGTTGTACAGTATAATTCATACACACACGTGGCCAAGGCTTATTATAATACTTTGCACAAAAAATGCGAGGAAATTAAAACTATAAAGTACTAATTTTGTCAAATACAAATGACACAAATTTTTCTCGCGTCGAGTGTTTATTTGTTTTTTTTTTCAATGAACTGCATTTAATTTTGCAAGCCAGTTCTAAATTCAAATAAATCTTTTGATAAGTTACCAAGGAGGTAACTTATCAAAAGATTTATTTTAATTAAAGCCACGTTACGGAGCCATGTTACGGAGTAAAAGATCGTTCCATTTTTAAATTACGCGAAAGATGATATGAGTTTACTCTGTAATTTATCTGGCCGCTAAACGAGCCAGGAGTAGATCGTTCCATTTTTAAATCACACGAAAGATGATAATGAGGAGTTTACTTTGTAATTTATCCGGCCGGCCGCTGAACACGACAGTAATAGATTTTCATAGAACTTTTTGTTGAGAGCGGTGGTGGCCTAGTGGTAGCGGCCCCACCTTCCGATTCTAAGGTCGTGAGTTCAAATCCAGTCGCGTTTCTACACAAAAAAAAGGTAAGTTTTTCTGCACAAAAATCTATGTACACTATGCCAGTGCTCTCAAACGGTGAAGGAAAACATCGTGAGAAAACCGGCATATCGTCATCATCATCATCATCATCCACAAGTCGACTTCACCCACTGCTGGGTATAGGCCTCCCTTAGTTTGTGCCATCTACCTCGATCCTGTGCCAGTCTAAACCATTGCCGCCCCGCGACCCTGTCTATGTCGTTCATCCATCTTGCTGCAGGGCGCTCTACGCTTCTGTAGCCGGTTCTTGGCCACCGGCATATCGTAGAACCTAAAAAGTTCGAAAATATGTGCCAAGTGCACGAAAGGAGCCTCTTTGAGGCGCACTTAAAATCCTTTACCAAAACTTGGTTCGAAAGAAGATAGAACTTTTGCTGGACGCTGATGTAATGAACTATTTCTACCAAGCGTCTTGGACACAGAAAGTAATATACAAGTAATATGTGTAGTATTTTAGAAATGCAAAAATATGATGCATCGTAAGAAAACATTTCAATGGAGAACAAGCATTAAAATGGAGGTGGGCGGGCCATTTGATTCGGACCGAAGATGACAGATGGACCCGAACAACAACCATTTGGAACGGTCCAGCTGGCAAGAGGAGACAAGGGAGACCGCAGGAAAGATGGCAAGATGACATATCTGAATTAGCAGGAAAAGACTGGACAAAGAAAGCGAAGGAGAGGAAAGAATGGAGACTTTTGGAGGAGGCCTATACCCGTCGAGGGGTCCTTAGTTAGTTTTTCATAAAAAATATAGATATAAGTTATTTAAAAATTGTTAATTAGGGAATAATAAAGGCTTTTTTATTTTATTTATTTATTTTAAGAAAACATTTCAACCTAAGCCTAGCCTAGCACTGTGATTGTAATATTTTTTTATGACTAATATATTTTTTTCACTTTCTTTTCATGACTGTTCTTTGTCCATTTGCTAATTTATCGAGCTGCTAATTGGTACAGGTTTTTTTTAGGCGTCACATTGAGCTCCAAGCTTTAACGTTTTCTGGATTAAAGAAAAATATTTTTTGTCAAAGCCAAAATACAATATCCTTTGTAAGTCGATTTCCATTCTATTTACTCCATCATGTAGAAGAAACTTTTTGCTAAGTACACATTATTATTTATTATTCGCCCGTAAAACGGTATTATTAAGGTCGTAGAAAGTGAGATGTGGGATTATGATGGACTTAAATAGATATTATTTCTTATAACTGGGATAAAATGACGGTCGTTAGTATTCACAGCATTTTTGGTATAATCAAAAAAAACTGTTGCTACGTGATGTCACAAAAGTATTATCACCTAGTTTGAGCCTTCTTCTTAGTCGCTTCACTCTTGCCAGAGCAGTCGTGTTTTTTTATTGCTGATAGCTAAACGTTTGACTGCCATCAAACCTCATGGAAAGTGAAATTGCAGTCTAAAGTGGAGCACGCTTAACACTATAAACAAATCGGTTGTCTGTAAAGTCGGTTTACTGACGATAGTTGAACGTGACAACGTCATACAGCTGTCCACGCGGACGCATCGCTCACTCAAGTAGGACTGAGACAGATGTCGAACGCTGCCGAACGCGGAGGCCGATTGTGCCTCTTTGTCGCTCGTTCCGCGCTCTCGCTTGCACTTCAAGTCTTAAATGGAACGCCCCAGAGCGAGGTAACGCCGCATGAGTCATGTTTTTTCGTGCGTGCAGCCGGCTCCATCGAATTATAGGACGTGGTCACGTCAATAACCTACTTGGTGTTTCCTTTCCCAAAGATGTTTAATAGTGCCGTATTAACAGTCCCTAAGAGTTATTCGTGGAGTGTGATTAGAATCTGATAGCGCAGCCACGGCAAGAGGAAAGTCACGGGTTCAAATCCCGCTAGGTTCTTAACTTTTGGGACATTATATAATTTTTTTCTAATCCACTTGTTCACTCTTGACTTGAAAATGCTACTTTAAGAAAGTAGGAAGAACAAGGGTGTCTTAGTGCGACGACCGTACCTAGTTTTTTAACATTGTGACATGAATTTCAGTGAAAATGTCAGATGAAAACTCTATACTTCAGTAATAGGATGAAATATGAAACTTTTCAGTTTCCTGAAGCATTGTGTACAACTTCACTACAGAGGTAGTGCTCCAACTTTTTGAAAGTTCGAACGCGCGTCTCCAAAATCTATTTTCAAGTAGTTCTATAATATACTTTTGTGTGCGCTTTTTTCAAAAAATACAAACTCTAAGCATGGTTTTTTGAAATTAAGGTATGACTTATGGTATTAAAAACTGAAATTTACTACAGCAGATTTAAACCCACAACCTTGAATCAGGAGCCGGAAATGTTCTCACTAGACCACCAGTTCCGATCATCAACTATTTCTAACATAATGGTAGTTTCGGCGTATCCACAATCGTGCCTTTGTGATGTCCTGTTTCCGGTACCCACGTCATCGTGTCACTTGTGGCGGATGTAGCGTGACGTCACATATTACTCGGTGTGGATTCGCATTTATAAATAGACAGTACTCATAGTACTAGTTCATAGTAGTAGTTATAAATAGACTGTATTCATGGTTAGTGGATAAGTGTTTTTATAGGGTAAATGATTTATTTATTAATTGAATTCAATACAATCTCTTATTATTTATGTTAATTTGACATTTAATTTTAGTTATAATTATAATATACCTATCATATTGTATTAAATAATTTAGTTTATTTTTTTATGTACTTTTTTATGTAGGTACTTTTTTATGTTTGCATGCTGGGTTTTTCTGGCGAAGTGTGTGATTCTATATTATTATTTGCCTATTAGGTATAAGATCTAAAATGTACTTACCATACTTCAAGCAAATAAATTATTTCATTTCATTTCATTTCATTTCATTTCAGTATTTTTACTGAAATAAGAAATTGAGTATAGAGAAAATGAACTATGAAATTGGCTTTCAAATTGGTTGTCAGTGAAAATATATTATGGTAGATATGTAATATCTTGACTAGAAGAAAAATCTTTATCAGAAACTATATTCGCCTATAATTTATCATTCTTTGCCCACTATCTATCCCTCATGATTGAATCTTATAAACATAAAAATAAACAATTTTTCCCTGCTACTGTGTATGTAAGTGAGTTTATGCTAGGTTAGATTATAAGTATTGCGTATTTTTTAGTTTTAATTTGCTATGCAGGAATTTCCTGATTATGTGTATTAGTCATGATAGTTGTCGCATAACTGTGTGTCTATTTTTAGTTTAGTATTTACATAAGCCCTCATCTTATATGTGCACTACCCAACCTATCTCCCTATTACCCAAAGGTTAGCTGGTAGATAATGCTATCTAGCATTAAGTTCGCCTGTGTACAGTAATTTTTAATTTTGTGCAATAAAGAATTTTCTATCTATCTATCTATTCTTCGTCGTTCGCCTGCAATGGTGACATAGACTTTTTAATCTCCTTACTGTAGGAAAAGTTGGGCGTAACACACTTTTGACCGTGCCGCGCATGCTGGAACGTAGTGTCAAAACCAAAATGCTCCCTTCCTACGGTGCCTGGTTCTGCAGATCATCACGCACAGCTGACGACGACGCACGGCAACGCACACAGACAGGGCTCCTGTGCTACCACGCACCTCAGTGCACCAGACCGTTCCCATGGTGTGTCGTGAGAGCTGATCCGCCCCTCCGTGAGCGATATCACAGACCGTGGGAAGGGGCTATAAGAAAGATAGAAAGTGCTGGAACTTTGGGTCAAAAACCTATGAACCACCGAATAAATTTGTCACGCGCGTATCCGGTCAAACCAATGTCATTTCCTGTCCATGTTAATGGGTTTCTAGCCTCCTTGAATGCCGATCAGTGTTTCGCTGTCCAATATCGCACTGTCAAAGTTAGCGGCAGTGTATGCAGATGTATGCAAAACCTTTTGATCCCTCTTCCCAGGCAAAACTCGAAGCTGAAATTTGACCGCTATCGCCTTCGCAAATCGCTAATCGCTTTGATGGTCAAGGTTTATGAAGTTTTTTTTTTTTTATGTATCTAGCTGATGGAACAAGCATATGGCCCACCTGATGTTAAGTGGTACCGTCGCCTATAACAAAGCAATGCCTCGCAGGTCACGCACGTCAGGAACGCGCCCTACGATGCACAGCCCTGCAGCCATCAACTGGAGGCATACAGATATTCAACCTCACGTGCCAGTAATTTCACCGGCACGCACACCCTTCAAACTGAAACACAGCAATGCTGCTTCACGGCAGAAATAGGCATGGTGGTAGTACTTCCCCAGACGAGCCCATCACAAAGAGCTCTACTATTACCAAATTAAATCGTTGAAATAACATACAGAAGCCACATGAACATAGAAGAATAATTAACAGTTCCTTTCTAGAAGTAGGTACTTTGCTAAAAGCATAAATAGAATAAAAGTTCCTTCCTTTCAAGAACCCAACTTCCTAATAGGATGAATATAAGCTTGTGTGTAGACCAACCACTCGTTCCAACTTACTAATAAACTTCCTCAACCAGTAAGCCTACCACAAGCTCTGTCTGGCTCTGTCACTGGCTCTGGTTTTGAGTCTGTGTGAGCGCTGTCTACATAAATCCCACGTCGAAACGTCACACACACAGTAAGAGCACTGGTGGTCTAGGTAGCGGCTCCGCCTTCCGATCCGAAGGTCGTGGGTTCAAATCCAGTCGTGTACCAATAGGTTTTTCTGTCGAAAATTTTATGTGCACTATGCCAGTACTCTCAAAACGGTAAAGGAAAACATCGTGAGGAAACCGGCGTGTCGTAGAACCTAAAAAAGTTGGAGCAACACGTTTCAAGGGTCACGCAAAAAGGGCCCGCCAGCGGAAAAACCAGCCCGCACATAAATAAATAAATATTGTGGACAATTCACACAACACTACCCAGCCCCAAACTAAGCAGAGCTTGTAATATGGGAACCGGATAGCTGATATAATACTTGAATACTTTTTTTTTGTAAATACATACTTTGAATACAATATACCCCGACAGAGAACAAACATTTATGTTCACCACAAAAATATTTGTTCTCGGTGGGGATCGAACCCACGACCTACGGCGCAGAAGGCAGAGCTACTACCAACTGAGCTAGAGGCCAGTCAAGTGCGGATGATAAAATTTGCCAAATTTGCCACACACAGTATAATACACTGGTGAGCACTCACCCAGACTCAAAACCAGAGCCAGAGACAGAGCCAGACAGAGCTTGTGAGCTACAGTATTCATATCCCGCTACAAACTGAGCTAATTTATTCATGGTCTAACTTCTCTGACCCTTTACTAATAGGACGTGGTTGCATACAGCGTCAATAAATCTAGCGCTTTGATACCGGTTTGATATATTGCTATTGATTTATTGGAGCGAATAACATCAATCTGAGTAGAGCTTTTTGAAAAGAGGTTTTTCATAATGCGCTAGATCTATGTTATTACATTTGTATGAAAATTGAGGTTAATAATGAATATTACCACAAAAATATTAGACTCACTTTATAAACAACCACATTGTACAGTCGCGGTATGAAAATGTTCGTCACCTTAGAGTCGGTTCTCGCTTGCACCAGTTTCTTGATCATGAACACATTTTGACATAATTTGTGACGTTAACTTATCGGTGTATTCTGTCTATTCAGTTTCAAAAGGTAGTATGTGATCGTGGTACGTTGAACAAATCAAGTTGAAAACAGACGAACATTTTCATTCCGCCACTATACAAAAATGTTCACTGATGGTTGATGTTTTGTAATAGTAAATACTAAAAGAAGCCGCGACAGTTTTACCGCAGTCACTGGCACAAAGAAGTGTCAGTGTCACGCCATTTGACAGCTATCTCATTTTCATCAAAGTTATGTGAACTTTGTATTAAATAACGAATTCTAGAAATTGCCAGAACCTTCAAAGGAAGATAAAATTAATTCGCAAATAAATTTCAGCGCTATTACTTTAACTTAGAGAGCAATATTGCTAACTGGATATAAGCTAAAGTAATTTTCCAACCTAACACCTTTTGATCCGTAATAAACGTGGCACTTTAGTGTACTCAAAGTAGATAAATATAGCCAGCCAAGTGCGTGTCGGAGTTACACACCAGGTTCAATGTTACAAACGTTTTATTTGAATAAAAAATCTGCATACTCCTAAAAAACACAAATAATTATTATGTAGGTATGATGATTTGTTTTTTAAAGGCACAAGTAACCGCTCATCATGAGGTGGATAATCTGCTTGCCCTATAACATTTTCGCTCACGTAGTAGTTAACAAAGTGCAACGCCTCGTAGGGCACAAGCCATAGTCTACTAAATATTTTTATCTGTATCTTTATTAGCAAAGGCAGAGCTACTACCAACTGAGCTGAGAGGCCAGTTAAATATAATTAGAAATTAAGTCAGAATAAGAAAGATTGCCCATTTAGGACCTGCGCACAACAAGACGATTGCAATGGCGATCAGTCGGAACGCTGTGAAATATTGCTGTCAAATTTGACAGCGTTTCACTGATCGCCGACGCTAGCGGCCTAGGTGCATGTGCGCAGGCCCTAAGACCTGCACACAACGCTGTCAAATATCGCTGTCAAATTTGACAGCGTTTCAATCCTCCTATAGAGACTCCTAGATGTGCGCCAGCTTTAAAGGCTACGTTTCACATTTCTACGGCAGAACTCAATAAACATGGCGGAATCAAAATTCCGATGAAACGATTGAATGTTAATCGAACACTCACGGTAATCGAACACCATTTCAGTTATAGGATATGATTGCTGACTACGCCCATCGCTCTTATTAGAACGAACAGTAAGCCTACCATAAGCTCTGTTTGGCTCTGTCTCTGGCTCTGGTTTTGAGTCTGTGTGCATGAGTGCTCACCAGTTTAATATACTGTGTGTGTGACGTTTCGACGTAGAATTTATTTAGTCAACACTCATACAGACTTGTGGTACTGGCCCTCGTAGAGAGTATTATATTCCTTGTACTGGCCTATTGATGGAACCAGCATAATGGCACAGACTCAAAACCAGAGACAGAACCAGAAAGAGCTTGGGGTAGGCCTACAGTGCTGAAGTTCAGCATGTCAATCGCAGTATATAGTTAAAGGTCAACGTGGTATTGAACGCAGTAACATATCAGGAATAAATAAACCATGATAAGATAGACTTTTATTTCGGCAATTTTTTGAAGAGAAAACTTCTATAGGTCCTATAGAGGGCTTGAGCATTTTTGAAAGTGGGAAAAAACCCCGATGAACTCGCGTCACCGTCACCGTGGAATTGCTACCGACACCTCTTTGGCAAAGAGCGACAAACATCGACAAAATTGGGGCAGAAGGGAGGGGGAATTAAATACGTTCACCTGAAATCCTTTCACCACACTTAGTTCAAAAGAACCATTAGTGTCACGATAAGAAAAAGATTTTGGATCCTCCGAAAACATGAAATACAAAAGCGTCAAACTCCTTCTAATTCCAGTGCATTATATAATAAATAAATAAATAAATAATAAGTGACACGACTAGTGACACGACCATAGTAATGCACTTTCTGGACTATAATTTCTTTCTCATTTTAATATTTAAGCTATCAATAAAACAATTTAAGTTTTCAATAATATATACATGAACGAAACGAATGAAACTTTAGTTCACAGAACTAATACTGGGGAATATATCTCGAATAGTGACCGAAAACCGAAGACAAACGACGGCATTGCGCTAACAATACCTATTCCAGTCCACAAACCAAATGGAGACAGAGTATAACGTCAAAGCGGAGTCCGGGACATTCTTTACAGTTTAGGAGATTATCTGAGTTTACTTGTGTGGTTCGTAGTTTTGATGTATTTTATAAAATGTATAGCCCGATGTTTTAGGGGTTTATTTTTTTATGCCATAGCTGGCAGACGAGCAGACGGGCCACCTGATGGAAAGTAGTCACCGTCACCCATAGACACCTGCAACACCAGAGGTGGTGCTGATGCACTGCCGGCCTTTAAGGAACTGAAAGACCCACGTTTTGAAGGACCCCATGTCGAAGCTCCGAGGGAAAACTGCAGAAGGCAGTTCATTCCACAACTTGCACAACTTGTTGGGTTAGAAGGTTTTTTTAATAAAACTTGCTGATGGAACAAGCATAATAATATGGCCCTCCAACACCTATAACAAACATTGTCTCGTATGACACACGCATTTCCAGGAAGAACGATTCTGAGCTCTTTCCATCCACCGACTTCCCGTGATCCGGTCCATCTGGTGGGTGGGCGCCCTACATTTCGTCTTACGGTTCATGGTCGCCATTCGAGAACCTTTCCCCAACGGTTGTTGGTTCTTCGAGCTAGGTGACTTCATCAACTTGTCTGAAATATTTGTGAAATTCATTTGTTATGAATTTGATAAAAACCTGACTCCAACCAACGTGATTATGTACGGATGTGTATATAATTTGAAGGCAAAGAAGATAAATTACTTTTAAGTCTAAGCCGGTTTATCCGTATCCGCTGCATTCATTAATCCCGTGGTTATAACTCAACTAAACCCCGGATAACTCTGCTACACCTGGGATATTCGCAGAAGATTCAATGCAACTTGAACTCTATTCCATTAAGTTTAGACTTATGTTAATGCGCATAAACAATATCTATATTATCTATATTATGAAGTGAAAACTTCTTCAGGCGGGCTTGAATCTACATTATCTATATCAATATCTATAATATCGCAGCGTCGAGCGCCCATCCACCAGATGGACCAACGACATTGTTAAGATCGCGGGAAGTCGATGGATGGAAAGGGCTCAGAATCGTTCTTCCTGGAAATGTGTAGGGGAGGCCTATGTCCAGCAGTGGACTTCTTCAGGCTGATGATGATGATGATGATCTATAATATTAATATATTATGAAGTGAAAACTTCTTCAGGTGGGCTTCAGCAATTTTTGAAGTGGGAAAAACCAAAAACGTCACCGTCATGTGACCGACACCTCTCTGGCAAAGATCGTCAAGCTTCGCCAAAAGACAGAGGGGGTTAGTTGTTTTTAGAAAATTACCAGGATAATATTTGAAATAGTAGCTAATCAACAACTAAGAAATTGATTTGCAAAGGTCTAACAAGTAGATACTAGGTATACCTATATAGGTATACCTATAGGTATTTATATAGGTATACTACTGTAATACGAATTATTTTATCCCGAACTGCGTATAATCCATTATAAATCATTCCGAAGACACCTATCTATTGATAAGGTAATGGAGAAATGGGTATCCGACTTCGTATTTTTGCAGGCGCTGAGATGTGAAATGAGAAAATAATTTGTTCGTAAGCATAGCTTAGAACTTTAGATTGAAACTAGACACGAATTTCTGAGACAAAATTTCGTAAACATTTCAATAAATCACTCAGGTTTTATAGAAAGTCTAAGAGTCTGAAATTTTTAGACTGTGTAATCCGTAAAATTACTTTTTCACTATAATTTTTTTTTATAACAGTGCTTTGGTAGTGCTTTTCAGCTAATTTGAGCCTCTGTCGCATGAATTATCAGCTGAAAGTGGACAATATCAAATATAATATTTCATAGTACTTCTGACTCTTTAACAGAAGTAAATGGGGAAAACCTTGAGTCTAAATATCCCTTTCACAAAAATCGTAACAAATCTGACCCACATTTTACGCGAATTCACGAGTATCGTAATAGGTACTACGTAAGTACAGCAACGTAAGGTTCGGCGCAAATGGGCCACGGATCACAGCCAGCGGTGGCCAAAGACAAGCAGTTCATACTGTTTCAGGGACTCGTCGTAGATGCGTGGGCTGGCGGCGACCACTTGCAGTGCCTGTGACTCATCACCCGTCGCCCCCGCCACCACGAGTCACACGAAACGCTGACAATGGTCACCCTCCCGCGTTTTTCAAGTTTTACTATAAATTATAGATAGCTTTTTATTTGGCTCACAACAGAAAAAGAAGAATAACTAATACATACGGCTACACAAAAATTAAAACAGTAAAAACATTGAACACAAGAATAACAGAGACGAAAAGTTATGCTAATATTCAGCTTCAGTTTATTTATTAATAAAACAATTAATAACTGTATTCGAAATATCGTATTCGTATCGTATTGTTTTTTAAGTGGTGCATCGTGGATTTTAATCCCTGTCAGCTCACGAATTTTGGAATAATATAAAATGGTTTTATAACTTAGCAAGCCCATTTTCCGTGAGCGTGTTATACATTTTAGGCTTTCAACAGTCGGTGGCTGTTGTTACTGCTGCAAATGTGGCTGTGATTGGTGACTCGTTTGCGTCGACCCTTAGTAGCCACGTAAGTACGTTCAAAAGGCGTACGTATTTCACTCATTACTTACAGCGAGATGGAAAATAAAGTGAATGCATTAGGAACAGTAAATTCAACAATAAAGTGGCACAACTTTTTTCATTTAGGTAGTGTGTAGTACCAGGCTGTTAATACGGCACATTGCAGACTGAAAATGTTTAAAAACTTGAAAACCTGTAGGCCTACCATGACCTCTGTCTGGCTATGTCTCTGGTTCTGGTTTTGAGTCTGTGTGAGTGTTCACCATTGTATTATACTGGTGGGGCTGACGTTTTGACGTTGGATTTATTTAGTCAAGATTCACACAGACTCAAAACCAGAACCAGAGACATAGCCAGACAGAGGTCATGGTAGGCCTACTGACTACATAATTTTATTCAAAACATGCAGTGAACTGAAAGTATTAATAACCGTTTTATTTTTTGGTTAGTCTGTTTAAAACCTCGAAAACTTTTAAGTTCTACAAGGAGAGTAAACTATGGACAGTAGAAAACATTTTTGCCAGTTGAGTAAGAATTTTATTTAGGTAAGGTCTTGCCTGAAAAGTGCCATAGTTAAAGCTGAGAACTGTAATGAAATGCACCGCAACAAAATATAAGAGATAGGTAAATTGCATCTGAAGTTTTTACATTTGATATTTGAGATTGCACAGTGTACATAAATATTTGGACAGAAAAACTCATTGGTACACAACAGGATTTCCGATCCTAAGGTCGTGGTTCGTTTGGTTCATAACCCACGACCTTAGGATCGGAAGGCGGGGCCGCTACAACTAAGCCACCAGTGCTCTGCAGTCCCATTGCCATCTTAGCCATTACTATCTAATGAGACTATAACTTTAAAGGCCTGCGCACATCAAAGGCGATGACTATCAGCTGAAACGCTGCCAAATATCGCTGTCATATTTGACAGCGTTTCAGCTGATCGCCATCGCTATCGCCTAGATGTGCGCAGGCATTAAGTGACGCTTTTGAGCGTCGTCGTTATTGAAAACGTTGCTTATTATTTTAAGGCATTGATTCCCAACGTGGTGCAGGTAGACCCCAGGGGTCCACGGCAGACTTGACGGGGGTCTGCGATGGCGTGACATTAAAATGAGAGTTCACAATTTGAAAGTCCACGAAAACTTATCTGATTTCGATAGTGAAGAACTAGAATGTTGGCTTCGCCTATCAATTAAATAATTACCTATCAATTCTTACTTTTTTGAAAACTGATAACTCAGCCGTAACGCAAATGTCCATAGTTTAGATCTTATCTCCATATTTTTTTTGTCAAAATTTTGAAAGTGGTCTATGAAAAAAAAAGGTTGGGAATCTCTGCTCTAAGGGAACTCAACATATGCCAAGCAATTGGATTTAGTTGCCATGCTATTACCGACTTTATTACCTTGGCGTTACGGTATTAATAGGTGATTGAGCGATCGATGTCAGTCAATTTGGCTGAGTTTATAAAGATTAATCATGAGGTTTAGGAGTCAATATGTGCATTAATGTTCCAAAAAATACAGACAAGGCTTTTTTTATACAATTTGCTGATGGAACAAGCATATGGCCCACCTGATGTTAACTGTTCCACTTCTGGTTCACGTGCAATTAATGAAGCCACCTAAATCATTTGCAATAGATGTTACGACCAATGATGATGATGATGATAAGTGTTAAGCATCGCCTATAACAAAACATTCTCTCGTAGGTCACGTTAGGAACGCCCAACGAATGATGATGATGATGATAAGTGGTAACCATCGCCTATAACAAAGCATTGTCTCCTAGGTGAAGCGCATCAGGAACGCCCTATGATGCACTGCCATGCGCCCATCAACTTGAGGCATACCTACAGATGTTCAGCCTCACGTGCCAGTAATTTCACCAGCACCTACACCCTTCAAACCGAAACACAGCGGTTCTGCTTCACGGCAGACAAAGGCATAGTGGCAGCAGACACAAAATTGCTACTAAAACCACCGGTTAAATTTCACTAGCTTTTTGAAGGCTCTGTATGGCTTTGAGGTGACCTAAAAACTCTCTCCACAGTTGACGACTAGTTCATACCATGAAGCAGCATTGCTGTTTCAGTTTGAAGAGTGTTAGTGTCAGTGAAATTACTGGCACGTGAGGCTGAACACCTGTATGCCTCAAGTTGATGGACGCGGGCATTGTAGGGCAAGTTCCTGACGTGCGTGACCTAAGAGGCAATGCGTTGTTACAGGCGATGGTAACCACTCAACAAAAGGTGAGCCTAAGCTTGTACCATCAGCTAAAAAAAATGCAAACTCTTCTTCTTCTTAGCGTGTCACTGATTCTTTTCGAACCAAGTGTGGTGAAAGGATTTTAAGTGCGCCTCAAAGAGGCTCCTTTCGTGCACTTGACACATATTTTCGAATGCAAACTTACTTTTTACCACTTGGTGAGAATAAAATATATTGCGTCCTAAAAATGTCGTTTGCACAGCCAAGCCCAAAATGCACTAAGAGGAATAGTTTCAAGAAATAAACAAGCATGCACTAGGCCACAGAGACATTTCAAAGAGCTGTATGAAATATGGCCCCGGGCTAGGCTTACGTTCGCCGCTTGTAAAGCTTTGGTCCCTAAAGAAACGTCATCCGTCATCCTAACGCCGTTTTACATCGTTCAACTGAGCTGTCAACAAAAATAAAAACATACAAGGCACGGTCTCTATTCATTATACTATGTTGCTTGTACAATTACGAATGGTGATGGTACAGTTCAATCTCTAGTGCTATGGGGCAAGGGCCAGTTTTAGTTTTAATAGTTCTACTAATTAAAATGACAAAAAAGTTTGAAAAGTTGGACAACCATTTTTAAAAAGTTTATGAAATTTACCAAGTAAGTACTATAAGTTATAAAGAACAAAAGGGCTAGTTTTAGTTTTATTAGTTCTGCCATGGAACCAATAGGTTTAAAAGTTTTGGCAGTTCTATGACGTTACAGTCTAATAGAACAAATGGAAGTTACCAAATTTGCCAGTAATCATAAAGAAAGTAAGGTAATATCTAGAGTTAACTTAAAAACAAGTAAGTTTGCTATTTTTTTCAAGCTTTTGATGTTTTTACTCGTGATGGTAACCACCATAAAAGTCTGTCATACTAGTAGTTCTTGCGTATACAAGGTGTATCTAAATATGTGTACTATGCGAAGGTGGGGGGTTTCAGACCACAATGGTGATCAGTTGTGGGGGGGAGATAATTAAAAATTCCTATTTTCAGTTTCCCATACAAAAATATTTAATTTCATAATGCATAAATAAATTGACAACCCTATCCTTGTAACCCCTTGACCCACTACCTCTGTAGGTCTACTACTACTACCTACTACCTCTGTAGCTGAGTTTAGGGTTGTCACTTTGTATAAAGTCAGCTGTTCATGTTGAAACTTCGTTGCAGTTTTTTTCAGAGATACCAATCGAAGTTCGAAAAGTCGTTGAACAAAAGTTGTTCCCCGGGGGGTGGAAATTCACCCCCCTTCAGGATAGTACACATATTTTGATACACGTTGTATAGCGTCATCAGAAGAGTACTCGTGACGGCAATCAACTCCTAGGAACAGAAGAAAGTTTTACAGTAGGTAGCTGCTTGTGTTTTGTTTTCGGATTTTATAATATCCGTATATTTTAAAACCTTGAATACTTACTTGTTTTAAAAAGTTCACAAATAGACTCTTCAACAAGCTGTGTGATTTTGATGTTTTAGAAATTCAAAGAAGATACTAAAAGGATACAAGTTATTAAATTAAAATTGTAAGTTAGTAAGTTAGCGTATAAGTATGTCGGCTATTTTTAATAATTGTTAAATAGTACACAGCTGTAACTTTGATTTAGCTGCCAATAAAAAAAACCTTATGTTTAACTAAAGCAAAGAGCTAGATTTGTGTAAAGACTTAGGCACGCTGTCAAATATGACAGCAATATTTGACAGTTTCACTGATCGCCACCAACTAAAGCCTTTCGCACATCTTAACAATCTGCGATGGCGATCAGTGAAACGCAGTCAAATATGACAGCGATTCAATGATTGCCATCGCCATCGCTTAGATGTGCGTAATCGTGTTCACCACACATCATATTTGTTCTCGTTGGGGATCGAATCCACGACTTATGGCGCAGAAGGAAGAGCTACTATCAACTGAGCTGAAATTCAGTTGCTCTGAAATGTGCGCAAGGCTTAAATAAGCTTAGATTATTTTACAAAATACCTACGTTGATAAGTTTATTATAGTAGTGGTACACCACTAGCTCTGTCTGGCTCTGGTTTTCAGTCTGTGTGATGTACTACACACAGTAGTGTGTTTGACGTTTCGACGTAGAATTTATTTAGTCAACACTCACAGAGACTCAAAACCAGAGCCAGACAGAGCTTGTGGTAAACCTACAGGTCTCTATAAACTTGAGCATTACATTATTAAATTTAATACACTCACTGGAATGTAGGAATGCATCAACATTTCGAAGCGAGCGATGGAATTATATGCCACTATTATATTTTAACATAAGGTATTCACGGCTTAGGCTGCCAATGAAACTTTCATGATAATATTTGTGTAACTCAAATAAATACTATATTACCTATCTATACTGATTTTGACTGGCCTCTCAGCTCAGTTGGTAGTAGATCTGCCTTCTGAGCTGAAGGTCGTGGGTTCGATCCCCACCCAGAAAAAAATGTTGTATGTATTTACAAAAAAAATAATTAATTATATGTATAAGTATTATATCCGCTATCTGGTTCCCATAGTACAAGCTCTGCTTAGTTTGGGGCTAGATACTGTTGTGCGGATTGTCTAAAATATTTATTTTATTTATTATTAAAATATTTATACTATCTATACTTCTATACCAATATTATAAAGAGAAAAGATTTTATTTATTTTTATGTGTATGTTTGTAATGAATAAACTCAAAAACTGTGCCGATTTCAAAAATTCTTTCACCATTGGAAAGCTACATTCACCCTGAGTAACATAGGTTATAATTATTAATGTGTAAAAAATAAATGCCAACCCGTGCGACGCCTGGACAGGCCGCTATATAGTAATGTATAAATGCTTAGAATAGAATAGAATATAACTTCATTGTACACCATAGTGAAAGATTACGTATTACAAAATAAGAATACTTAAAAAACATCAATAAATTAAAAAAAAAAAAAAACAATGGGAAATTGAGGTACAATGGGCAGTCTTCCTGCTAAGAGTGATCTCTTCCAGGCATAGGCTTAGCATAGGATCAGGTACGTACATATCTCTGATTGCTAGCTTATACTCAAAGCTTATAGACAACTAGCGGAATCCCGCGCGACTTCGTTCGCGTTAAGCTTTTTCTATTTTAATTTCATCCCCCTCTGAAACCATTTAGTGCACCATCATCATCAGCCTGAAGAAGTCCTCTGCTGGACACAGGCCTCCACCACACATTTCCGGGAAGAACGAATCTGAGACCTTTCCATTTTTGTGTGTCGTAGCTGGATACCAAGAATCTACCCTCCAAATTCCATAGGATTTCCTAGGACCATTAGTTTAGGGCATGCGTTGATTGTCAGTCAGTCAGTCAGTCAGTCAAGGTTTTATATATTTAGATTACTATTATATTTAAAGCAACATCGCTCGATGGCTTTAAGCCAGCTTAAGCGGAACTTTGATCGATTCTGTTTGCTCTTATAAGCGGATGAAGGGTATCGTGACATGCAGAACCCTTATAATCAAGTCACGCCAACTTTGTTAGGGTAACGTGGATAAACGGTTTGAGAACGAACAGTCTGGCGTGACGCCAGACGGTATACTTAAGTAAGCACTCGGCGTAGAAAACTATTACACCTATTTATTACAACTCCTACAAAAGGAGGTTATAAATTTTGTCTTTTAATTAATCATCTCTATCATCAACACCTACTTTGAAATACGGAGCTGGCGGAAATTACGCGCGGCGCCGGCGGTTGCCTGGTAGAGATCGCTTTAAGCGATAAGGCCGCCCATTGTATTACTGTGACTTATATGTGTGTGATTTTTAAGCTAAAAACTGTATTCTACTTACCTTGTGTGTCATTGTAATCAATAAATATAGTTATTTATCTATCTATCTATATCAATCTATTACTTCGAATCCTATGGACGGCACATCGCACCAACGCATCAATCCTCAAAGAGCTCAACATAGAAACAAGACTTTCTACCACCTGTCTTTGCAGAGTCTTCAAACTTTTCGGTTACATTGCCAGTTAGTAAGGGAAAAGCTGGTGGTCACTGGCAAAGTGGAGGGAAAGAGGCCGCGAGGACGGAGCCCAATGCGTTGGAGCGCAGCAATCAGGTGCGCTCACCAACTGATTCCTCCGTGAGCGATACCATCCATGCCGCAGATGACACAACCCGATGGAGAAATATTGTGCAGACTAGGGTCCTGCATAAAGGTCGCGACCATTGAGGTTATCGACGGAGGAGGGAAGAAGGTATTTTTGTTTCAGTATCAGTTTCTTGCTAATAACGATTTTTGTTCCAAAAATATCTAACCAGCGCACAGGTACATACCTACATCTTTTTATATAACACCGGATTAAGATTGCCGTGTCGATAACAACTCTGCAAATATGTAGTATCGTATTTCATACAGCCTAAAAACCATTTTTTCGATAGATTCGCATAGAAATGAGGTTTGAATAGTCTAGCCTAGTGTAGCACTATTCAGGAGCTATTCAAGTCCCTGAAGGCTGTATGCCTGTATCGATATTCTGGCGAGAAGGATCTCACAAAATGAGTCCTTTGTCTAAGGAAACCATTGTTCGCGCTGTTCCGAGCGTGCTTCGCTACGGCTTAAGCCCGGGTCTACTTAATACTGGCCGTTATGTTGCATTCATCATCATCTTTGGACTGGCCTCTAGCTCAGTTTGACTGGCCTCTAGCTCAGTGACTGGCCTCTAGCTCAGTTGGTAGTAGCTCTGCCTTCTGCGCCGTAGGTCGTGGGTTCGATCCCCACCGAGAACAAATATTTGTGTGGTGAACATAAATGTTTGTTCTCTGTCTGGGTGTTATATTGTATTCTAAGTATGTATTTACAAAAAAAAAAAAAAAGTATTCAAGTATTATATCAGCTATCTGGTTCCCATATTACAAGCTCTGCTTAGTTTGGGGCTGGGTAGTGTTGTGTGAATTGTCCAGAATTAAAAAAAAAAAAAAAAAAAAAATCTTAGGCAGCTCATAGCTCGTACTATTCTACTGCTGGGCATAAACCTCCCTCAGACGCCACTCTTGTCAGTTTTGGGGTTTTTGCATCCAGATCTTTCCCAGTTTGAGAAAACGTGAATCAAAAGGCTCAAAGACAACTAAAAAGCCGTCATTGCTTAGTGACTGATACAACCGTAGTAGACCATGTTCTTTCATCAATAAAAATGCCTCTTCGCAGATAAATAATGTGTATACGAGTATACCCAAGCAACACAACACGATCTTCAGCACGCACAGGCATTAAAGTGGGCGGGCCATTTGATTCGGACCGAAGATGACAGATGGACCCAAACAACAACCATTTGGAACGGCCCAGCTGGCAAAAGGAGACGAGGAACACCGCAGGAAAGATGGCAGGATGACATATCTGAATTAGCAGGAACAGACTGGACAAAGAAAGCGAAAGAGACCTGTCGAGGGGTCCTTAGTTAGTTTTTATAAAAATATAGATATACGTTTTTTTATTTTGTTATTTATTTTTATTTATACCCAAGCAAATGGTGAACGCGCGAAGTTTTTGAAGAATAAGAGCTGCTTCATGGCTTAGCGAATGCCACAGAGCAAGGTAGTTTGAATAGCATTCACCGCTTTATTACGGTTATCACGACGGTCACAGTCTATGGCAAACCTTTTCTGTAGCCCTGTGCTTATAATAATCGTAACTTTCTATGTTTGTCGTGATACAGGAAGGGTATGATGGCAGTAAGTAGCTTATAGTATTTCGGTTGTGGTTATCCACTTGTGACATTGAAAACCAAGTAGAATATTAGCAATTACGTGAAATGTACTAAAGGTACGATTATCAAAATAAATAAAAATAACATATAATTTTTTACAAATAAAAAAAACGAAGAATCTTTCTTCCTGGAAATGTGTAGGGGAGGCCTATGTCCAGCAGTGGAAGTCCACTGCTGGACATAGGCTGAAAAAGTTTTCAGGGTTATAATGATGATGATGATGATTATTTAAATTATTGTCTCTGCTTGGGGTTGAGACTTTGGGTCCGAACCGAGACCTTACAGGTTTTCAAAATCTTTTTTCCACCTCAAAAATGCTCAAGTCTGCCTTCTGAGACTTCTTGAGAATTATTTTTCTTATCGTGTCACTTTTCGAACCAATGCAACGTGGAGAAAATGTTAAAGTGCGCCGCAAAGAGGCTCCTTACTGGAAGAGAATGCTCTCTAGCATTAAGTTCGCCTATGTAAAATGCAATTTTTGTTTTAGTGCAATAAAGAATTTTCTATCTATCTATCCTTTCATTTTAAACATGTTTTTCGAACTTTACAGGCTGCTGATGTAAATGAACTGAAGGACCCCAAAACTAACAAGCAAAATGTTAGTAACAGTAAGCACGAGGACAGAATAAATTAGCAGACTAATAATTATTCCGAATTCGGTACAGGCTGGTACATTTTTCACACCCAATAATTAGAATGAATAATTCATAAGTAGAAAAGGGTAGGAAACAAATTAACCCGTAATTAGATACCCATACAAAGTAATGTACATTTCATTACACGGCGACCTCGGTTTTAATTGCAAATTTGCTAAGATAGCTAGTTCACTCAATAAATAAGGTAAGTTAATGGCTTAGGGGTAGGTTGCTGATTTTCTAAGTTGCAGAACATCAGTTGAGAAAATTACCAGTCAAGTACTAAAAATCTGTTGGTTAAAAAAACACAATGGACGAGAAATAACCAAAATAACTAAAGTAACTGTTTAATTTATAAGTACCTAAACAACAAAACTTGCCGAGACCACTGATTACGGTTGTAGGCAATAAATATTGCACATTGGCTATCTCTTTCTGACGCACACTACGCTTTATAAAGCAGAAATTAGCCGATGTGCAATACTTGTTGCCTGATACTGTACCTGGTTTTTCTGTAACGAAAAAGGTGATTATGTGTGTGTTGTGCATCATTTTTCATGATAAACTAGTTACTAATTGATCTAAAAACAGGGTGGTCAAAAAGTAAACGCACTTTTGAAAGCTCGCTATAGAAAAAAGCTTTCTATTTTTGAAAGCATATTTATTGATCATAACTTATAGGTCCAGAATTGTATTTTTTTTTTTAAATAAAGTACTTATGATTTCCTTGCCGGTTAAGGAACCATTCTGACGTAATTTTTTTCTTAGATTTTCAAACATTAGTTGGTACCCAAAGTATTGCAGAAGCCAGAACGACGGACCAAAAGTAGTGATGTTGTTTTTTCTATCATCGTAAAATAAGAAGAATTGCTTTACAGAAGAAGACTAGCCAACAACAGAGCTGTCTACCACCAACCTGCCTAAATAATTACCATATTATTAGATTTCCAACCTATTTGCTTTAAACACTTTAAAGCCATGAAACCCATTATTTTGAACAGCACCATAAATATTCATTAATTCCATTATTCCTTGCGATGTCATAAACATGATTTTACTTTGTCTTTGTTAATGCGAAGCCAATTAAAATAAGGAGAGATTTATCTTTCGAACCATACCTCCAGAAAGACACAGGTTCTTAAATTTGTTTTAAAACCGTAATAAGATTGCAGTGTCGATAAAAAACCTCGGTTTAGTTTCGCATTTCATATAATTTTAGCTCGTTTACTCGTCTTTATACCGATGCTTTGTCTACCAGTTAAACTCTGCTAATTATGATCAAAAGCCTTCATTCTCCATTGGTTGTCAATTCTACATGCTAATGCTGCCTTCCTACGGTGCGTGGTTCTGCAGATCATCACGCACCGCGCACAACGACGCACGGCAACACACACAGAAAAGACTCCTGTGCTACCGCGCACCTCGGCGCACGAGACCGTTCCCATGGTGTGTCGTGCGAGTTGGTGCGGGCTGGTGCTCGATATCACGCACCGGTGGCGGTGGGAAGGGGCTATAAGCCTGAAGTTAAACTATGGGGTATAAAGGTTCTCTATTGGGACTGAATGTTATCTATAAAATGCCCATGGGTCCATGGTCTCACGACAAACACATTATTTTTTTAATTTTGTCCGAATTTTAGGTGCATTGCTTACGGATACGACGTTGTAAATATCACAGGAAATAAATAAAGCAACTTCTGATTTGTTTTCGGTAATAGTAAGTACAACAAAAAAGTTACTGTTACCCATCGAGATATAAGTACTACGTACTAGAGAAGCTACGTCAAATAACTGAATTGTCCTATTCTTCGTAATTTGTTCTCGGCAAAAAGGTCTTAAGCGCCATGTAAATCACGGCACTTACGCATTTTCGATAGAGAGCGACTGAGGCGTCAAATAACTGAATTGTCCTATTCTTCGTAATTTGTTCTCGGCAAAAAGGTCTTAAGCGCCATGTAAATCACGGCACTTACGCATTTTCGAGAGAGAGCGACTGAGACGACTGAGTGAGGTGCGGCGCGATCGCCGCAGTTGAACGGGACAAAGTAGGAATTTACGGTGTCTTCTCTAGTACGTAGTACTTATATCTCGATGCTGTTACCTTACTTTGTTTCTTAAAACTATCTTACCTTGTTCAGAAGTTCCACAAGTAGCCGGACTTCGGGACGTATAGTTTGCGACTTACCTGAAACAAAGAGGGAACTCGTTAGGAATTCTACTGACGTGAGTACTTACAAAAAAAACTGTTTAAATATTCTATCAGTTACGCAGGGGATTTCTGAAATAAGCTACACATAACCACAGTGCACGTAAAGCTTTGATTAAATTGGAAAGAGATAGCATTTTTTATTGTTTTTATAATGTTTACTACACGGAAAAAATCTAGATAGCATTGTTTAAAATGACACTTCAATGAGTCAATTAGATTTTAGTCTTAAAATCGGTTTCTCAAGTTTTTTAAACATATGTTATAGCTTTTTCTTCCCTTTTCAATCACAGAGCACATGAAAACCCGTTGCACGTCTTTTCCAGTGGTTGCCAACAAAGGGTTTGTCTAAATTCTACTCTCAAAGGATCGTGTCAGGAACGTGGTCTGGTAGAATAAAATATTAAAATTATTGCAGTGGCAAAGTTCTTTGAGAAGTGTTTTAAAACGTTTTGCTCAATGAAAAAGTAATATCACTTTGCAACAGAAGCACAGAATGGAATAAAGTGCTGCGTACAGAAGGCATGATTTGGTTATACTTGAAAGTTCCAAATTAAGTTTCGAAACTAGAAACACTCACCTACATAGTTTCGCCATGTCTGTTTGCTTGTCTGTTTGTCCTAAGTATTACTACGACAAGTCTGACAATCTTAAAGTGATTGCATGACAAAACAATAGTCGTTTCTTCAACAACTAAGCTGGAGAGCACTGGTGGTCTAGCGGTAGAAGCCCCGCCTGTCGATCCAAGGTCGTGGTTCCAAATCCAGACGTGCACCAATTATTTTTTTCTCTCTGAAAATGTATGTGCACGTGCCAGTATTCTCAATCGGTGGAAGAAAACATCGTGAGGAAATCGGCATGAAACTATAAAAAGTTCGAAAACATGTAGGTACCTATTGTGTCAAACGTCACGCAAAAAGGGCCCGCCAGCGGCCTAATTGCGGCTTTCTTCTAGGCTTGGTCGCGTGGAACTGGCCCCTAGACTCACCTAGCTTTAAGACGTTTCAAAATGATCCTTTTGATACTACTGAATAATTATATATTAGACTTTGACTTTGAAACCAGTCTACTCTCCAAGTGCGGATCAAACAATTTGTCAATAATTTTTTGCCGCAACTAAGCTGCCTGATTGGGAATTTATAAATACATGTAATTCATTTATAAATATGTTACACGTAAAAAGTGTTGAGTACAGGTTGTTATAAGAGTTTCAGCCTGATCCACTGATATTAATTAGATTTTTAAGACAGTTTCCATGGGTAGTGTAGGTTTGCTTTGGTTTTCAAGCAAATTCTGAGAATGACTGTCCTTACTAAGAGTTTATTGTTTGTTCTGTGGCTATACTCCAATTAGGGTACAATAGCGATTCCAATGTTGAATCGGAAAATCTACAGAACACTCGCTGAATGGGAGAGAAATCAGAGACAATTTTCTGAAAAAGCTTTTCAAGAACGTTTTACTTAGTCTTATCTGTTCCTACTTCTATCGCTTCCGTTGTAAAAGATTATTACGCGTTCTCTCTCTCTCTCTCTTGCACAGACTTATAACTTATGTGAGTACGGTTATATTTAGAAGTTGAATGAAATGAAAATGTACAAAAAACGTACGACACAATTTAGCTATCTGATTTTTGCAAACGATCTAGATATTGCTCAACTGATTCAAATTATTTCAATGCTTCACACGTAATTGACCTGGATAAAATAACATGGCCATTCTTATAACATTTCATACCTCCATCTTCATAGAAATCGGTCAAGTAATTAATTACATTTTTGAAGAGTTTTGTGCTAGTATATCATGTTCAAATTAAATATAATTATAAGTTTAAAAAACTTGAGAAACCGACTTCATTGTCAAACGGCTAAACCGATTTTAATCAAATTTGTTTGGGACAATCTGGACGTAAGAATAACCAAATAAAAAAAAAAAAATCTAAATCGGTTCATAAATGACGGAGGCATGCAGTTACAAACATAAAAAAAAATATTTTAAAAAAATGGCAACACCGATTTTTATAAAATTAAAATGGGACCAATCTGGAAGCAGTACCTTTCAGATAAAAAAATAATTTTTCAAATCGGCTCACAAATGACGAAGTTATGCGGTAACAAACATTAAAAAAAAAAAAAAAAAAAAAACATACAACCGAATTGAGAACCTCCTCCTTTTTGATTGGAAGTCGGTTAAAAATGAACCGATACTTTATTGAGTAAAGGGTCACATTTTTGCGGGTCAAAGGGATCGTTTCATTTTTCCTATAAATAAAGCATGAGAGCTCACATGTAATATTTGACCAGCCCTATTACTATGTCAAAGGACGGTCCACTGATAGAGGCGTCAAACGTGATATTGGTAAAGACAGAATTGCAACTAGTTCTTGGCAATAGGGGCAAAATAAATACAGCTCAACTTTGAGTGGATAAACTCGGGAACCAGGTTCGCAAACACTAAACGAAAAGATAGACTCGCCCCTATTTTTCTCCCTTTATTTCCCATTTCTATTATTTTATTTACTAGATCGGCCTCTCAGATCAATTTGGTTCTGAATCAGTGGTCTCTCAGTTCGCATTGACTGGTCTCTCAGCTCAGTTGGTAGTATCCTCTGCATTCTGCGCCGTAGGTCGTGGGTTTGATCCCCACCGAGAACAAATATTTAACAGATATTTGTTATTGGAACAATAGGTATGTTAATATGAGCACTAACAAATTCTATATTGCTGAGATTACGTCTTCACCACATAGTATAAAACGAAGTCGTTTCCCTCCGTCTGTCTCTATATATATGCTTAAATCTTTCAAACTGCGCAACGGATTTTGAAGCGGTTTTTTTAATATATAGAGTGATTCAAGAGGAAGGTTTTTATGTATAATTCATGCATAATATTGTAGAGAAACACTCAAAAATTTAGAGGAACAGGAACAGGGCCTAGCCGGAACGGGCGAGCGAAGCCGTGGGCGGCCTCTAGTTCTTTATAACTACGAGTAAACAGTGCCTTGGGGCTAGCCCCAGCTACGCAGCCTTGCTTCCTTCCTGCATAGAGGCATGTTTTACCATAATATCCAATATTTCGCGTCCGGAGTCAGCCTTTGACTCCGTCTTTTGGGATGGGAAATTTCTTGCGTGGAAATTTTAATTAGAATTCGAAATTTTTGTGCACAATAATGGAATTTGTGGAGCCAACTTTGTGTGAGACTTAATGAATTCACATAAGGTCAATTGCAAAATAAGGTCAATTGTGTTATTCCGAGTACGGTAAAATAAATCAAGCCTCAGTTCTATTGTGCCGGTAATGAATAGAACGTGTTTAGTTAATTGCTCATTAGAATCGATTCGACTCGATTGGCCCAGGAATATAAACACAAAACAGAACTTTACGTATATGCCTAATCAACTTTTTGACGCTAATTTGTGACCTTTTCATGGCAGTATCTACGGATCCCTAAACTTTTTAAATTACACGTAATTAGGTTGCCAGCTAGTTAAACCCCCATCGCTGTAGTGTTTTCTTCGTAATTCTCTCTGTGTAAATGATATGTGTGCCGTCTGCCACCCTGATTGGCACCCTGACCCAGCGAGAAGGCGACGCGGCAGGCAGATCAAAATGTCTGGAGGGGAAAAAGGCCTTTGCCCAGCAGTGGGAGTTGGAGGGCAAATAATTTGATTGACTAGATATGTGCCCTCCAGATTGATTTTGATTTGGTGTGCAGTAATAAAGTAATTTGATATCAGTCTACGTTCTACGACTATGTTTTGTGGTAGTAGTGAAATCACTCGTAGAGTTTGTTGTGTACTTTCAGATTTTTTAATATATCTCGATGCCTACTATAACTAGATAAGTAAGAAGCGTAAATTGTAGAACATTATTTTATCGATATTGAATCAAGAGCTAGAGAAGTGGATACCTCCTCCATTCCTTTTCCATTTAGGAATAAAAACACCTTATCGTGTTTCTGTTCTCTTTGATCAAGCATGAAAATAATATGACAAAATGTATAAAACAGTCATGATATTGCCTTTCCCAAGAATTTTGTACCTCTGGATAATTTCCATGAGTAAATATCGCGAACGAAATAAGTATTTTAATTTATTGGCTCAATATTTAAGACGATCGGTATTTTATTTCGTAATAAATTTCATATTTGCTGGACGGCAATGGCAATAAGGATTTTGTGTCCTTTATTGAAAGTGAAAAGAAAACAAATTCAAAATAGGCAAACAAGCACAGGCCTGATTTAAAAAGGCTTCAGAATCTTGAACGCTTGCAACCAAAAGGCATCCACAGTCCACACATGCGTTACCGATGCTTTTATAAATGAAAACTATTTTTTTAAGAAACCTTATGTAGCATGATCGCCATGGAAATACTTGAAAAACACAGTTCTCTAAAAAAACTAACTCTCAATGTAGATTATGTAGTTAATTAAAATATAACTCAAATTTCAAGCGACAGTACCTACCATAAAACCGTACAAAGTGAGTCTGATAGTTGACGAAGCCACTTCAATGCGTAAAGTACCTACTGAGTAAAAATAACAAGCATGGAATTAACCTTTTGAGTCTCACTTGTGACATTTGCGCTCATATTTATGTGACATTGACGCGATAATTGGTTGAGACTCTATGGTCAATGGGGGATCGAGGCGTTGCGGTCTTTGAAATTTTGTCTAGGCGACTGATTAAAGCGGTGAGTGTCATTCATCATTTTCTTGTCCTTGTGTTGTTTCTTTTCTTGTCCCCACTTCACGTGGGGTCGGCACAACGGGTTTTCGTTCTCCACTCTCTTCTACAAGCCGTCACTTCAGCAGTCACTCCTTTCTTATCCATGTCAACTTTCGCACAATCCATCCATCTTTTTTTTGGCCTACCACTACTTCTATACCCATCCACATTCATAAGTATTTAGCACTCTTCTCATTTCATTCTGCCCTTCGCATGACATACCCGTACCACGCTCACCTATTGCTCCTAATCATTTCAGTCAGTAGCGCCACTTTCAAACTACCTCTAATATACTCATTCCTTATCTTATCCATTCTAGTCACTCTACATATCCATCTCAACATTCGCATTTCCGCTGCATGCACTCTTCTTTCATCAGTACCTTTGGTGGCCCAACACTCAGGCCCAGACAAAACAACAGGTCTTATAACTGTCTTGTAAATCTTCGTCTTTAGTTTAAGGGGCATTCGCGGACGTTGTTCCTGTCGCCATTTCATCCTTCCTGCACTTATCCTGCTCTTTACATCCCTGTCAATCTCACCATCAACAAATAGAACTGCCTTTCGTCGTCTTAAGTTGTCAGACAGAAACTACGCACACATCAGAGAATCAAACAGAAATGCACAGATAAATAGTTTACTTTTTCCTCGGCAACAGAGTTCGCAACAGAGTTCGTTTTGTCTATGTCTATGTCTAGTGGCAGAGTCCGTGACATCGCCGAACCGGCTCTGTCGGAATACCAGCGTTGGTTGTTAGCCAATCAACATATGCTGAGCCAGAGTCCGTTTTGCGACGCACAAATTCACCTCTTTAGTCATAAGTTGTTAAGTTTATTATTATTGTAAATGTGAGTTTTGCTTCGCAAACAAATATTTTTCTTTCTTTCTTTTCTTCTTTTCAACAACCACTGCTGATGTAGTTAGACGCTTAGCCGCGCGCCAACTCCATCAACCGAGCACAGGTGGTTAGCTGAAAAATTGCATTCACTTCGACCCAATTCTCATAGTTGTAGGGGCTGGATGAAGGAGCAATAAAAAGTATACTTTCTACTGGCTCACACGTCACGACACTAAAGTCCTTATTGAAATTGGTTCTCTAGAACTCAATCAGCTTAGCAGGCTGCTGAGTTAGTTGCCATCTCTATTTGTTGACATGAAAGTGACAGAGACAACAATATTTTAGCAAGTCGCTAATGAGAGGGCAAATGAGGGGGTAACATTATACACCCTAAAAAGACGAAGTATCTTGACGACAGCAAAAGCTAAAACTCAGTTCAAATTGAACACTGTAAACCACTCACAGTCTCTGATAGAATTTACTTTTCTGATAGCATGACTATTAAAAGCAAAAAGGCTTGTTCCAAAAGTTATCCTAGGTAAATAGATTCAATACAGTATCAGGGAAAACCTTTAACTATACGCTGTGTAGTGGAATATGTTAAGATGGATTAGGCTTTTCGTTGCCAAGCACAATACCTACTATACTGTCAGTCCAATCAGCATTATCTAGACAAGAGAAGATCAATGTGCGGAGATGACTAAGCCTAGTAAGCATGAGAGGGGACACTAAAAAATATTTGAAACTATCTTGGCACCCAGGCTCTTCGATTACGCAAGTATGACTTGCACCTTAGCCCAATTTATTTATTCTAGTCTGAACTAAACTGAACCAAACTGAGCAGTGTTTAGGATCTCGTGAGTAAATCACTTATATTATGACTCCATTTCTTGGATGTTTGATTGGAGGATTTGTCAAATTTACTTAACTTTATATATTTAACTACACATAAAATTCATATTTTTGAAACGGAATAATTGTAAAATACGTTCAGTCTAGTACTTTATGCATAGTTTTCTATTCATTATTGCAAGTATATTCAAAATATCTACTTAACCGTGACTATTGTTTTGAACTATTTCGCTCGGCACCCCCTTAAGAGTAGAGTGAGCAGGTATCTACTAGGTAAGCGTGCTACACCGTCGACCGCATTCATTATTTAACAGCAGGTGAGATTGCGGTCAAACGCAAGTCTATAATATTTTAAAAAAGCTGAGTCCTGCATCCATGCCCTACTCCATGAGGTGCCACTAATCAACAGTTGATTCGTTTAACAGTCTCGTTGTTGTCTAGCGCTGTGGATTTATCATGGGGAACCTAGTTAGTGTCTCGTTGAGTTAACAAAGCCGCCATCGGCGCTAACAATATTAAACACGAGTTTGTCTGTTTGTTACTCCTTAACGGCTGCTGAATTGATTTCAATGAAAAGCACAAACATAGTATGAAACTGAGTATTATCATCATGCCTGTTTCTGACGTGAAGCAGCATTGCTATGTTTCTGTTTAAAGAGTGTAAGTGCCGGTGAAATTACTGGCACGTGAGGCTGAACATCTGTGTTGATGGACGCAGGGCAGTGCATCGTAGGGTACGTTCTTGACGTGCGTGGCCTACGAGATGGTTACATGTGCTTGTTCCATCACCTAGTTGTCTAAAAAAACTAAAATGTATCGACGAAGCGTGATAATATGTCTAACGGTGGTGTGGACGTCTGCAGGCAGATAATGTTGAATCTAGCGAATATCCAGTAATTATCTTCAACAGTAATACTTGGAAAGTTTTGGACATTTCCCAACTAACTGAGAATAATGGTGATGAAAGTGAGCACATCATTATTAAGCCTAAAACAAGCGACAAGAAGATTGTCACTCCCAGACATTCTTGTTTTATGCAAAGACAACGACAGTTTTATGCAAACTTCATCACCACACTCTCTTAAATTTAAAGCCAATTTTAATAAGGAATTTTACAGTCTTGGTCAGAATGAATAATTATGAAGATTTGTGTTTCGGTCTTCACTATGTAGACGCCGTAGATTTAGTACACCTGGGGTAATTCACCTAGGTGAATTAAGTATACTATTTCAAAGACCTTAATGCTCATAGGTGACTTGAGGGGAATTAAGTACACTTAGTTGTAGACTTGAATACCCGGGCTAGGTCCTAGCTAGATTTTTCAGCATTCATGACATTTCAGAACTATGAAATTGTTTGTTGCTTTGAAATTTTTTGACAATCTCTAAGAACGACAATTATGGCTATTTTCATTCCAATACGAGAAAAAAACATTTTTGGTGAAAATAAAGTGTAGAAACTAGATTCTTGTCGAGTTATTCTCTCAAGTTTCAAGAAGTTTTGGAAGACTGACAAGAAATAAAACCATGATGCATGAACTCGATTATGTCTTGCGGTTATTCAAGCTAGCTGCCAACGAGTCTTGTTTGAGAGAAGTGGGTCATAAATCAACACTGACTACCTGTAAAATTTAAACCTTTATTGAAAATTCTCAAGTTACTTACGAACTCCATAGCACGGATTACGCGAATGTAAAATGTAAACCAGTAAATTGGTAAATGAGGGACAAACCTATAGAAATACTTGAATAAATCAAATCTATAAAATATCTAAGCCGTAATCAATCATTGCCTCGAATAGAACTGTCACAAACTTTTCCAATCTCCTCCCAAGAAACGGTCAGCTACCTCTTGCATTTGCCAAGTCGAGGTAACAGGAATTTTTGCGTAACTTCTTTTCTCTATCGTCTGTTTTATGCTTACCTATGATCTATGAGGTTCATTGATAGTTCCAATTCCATCTTGTGTTTGTAGGCGTAAACGTCATATCCATTATAGGTACCTACAACTACATAATGTACGTCTTCTTCATCTTCCTGCCCTTATCCCACTAGGTGGGGTCGGCACAACCCGTATTTTTCTTCCATTCTCCCCTATCACTTCAGTACTCATTCCTATCTTATGCTGCCTTCCTACGGTGCGTGGTTCTGCAGATCATCACGCACCGCGCACGACGACGCACGGCAACGCACACAGAAAAGACTCCTGTGCTACCGCGCACCTCGGCGGACGAGACCGTTCCCATGGTGTGTCGTGCGAGCTGATGCGGGCTGGTGCGCGATATCACGCACCGGTGGGAAGGGGCTATTAGACATTATATCTCTTACAGAATCCATGCATTTTTTCTTAATCCTACCTCTTCCTTTGTAACCATCTACATTCATGCCTAAAACTCTTCGTTACATGACATTCTTCTCTGCTCATGACATGTCTGTATCACGCTAGCCGATTACTTCTCATTTTCTACGTCACTGGCGCTACTTTTGTTTGTTGTTATTGATAAGAGTTCAATTAGACTTCTTTTTCTTCTTATCATGTCACTGCTTCTTTCGATCCAAGTGCGCCTCAAAGAGGCTAGTTTTGTGCACTTCACACATTTAACTGACTATAATGTGAAAGTTTCCTTATTTTTATGGGCGTAACAAATGGCGAAAATATAAAAAGGTCTGCTAAATTTATCTCGGCGAATGCAGCGTCCAGATCAAATTCAGCTGATTCAAAATAACCACATCCTCGGCCTCGTTAGCGTGATTAATGGCCACCTAAGGGAATGTAAGCTACCAGTTTTCCTGGAATGCTGTGACCGTTGTTAAGTGGCTAAGCATGCTCCATCTTAGACTGCATCCTCAATTTCCATCAGGTGTGATGGCAGTCAAATGCTAAGCCATCTATATAAAAAAAAATAAGAGGCAGTTGTTACCCTGAAAGCGAGTCGGTCAGTTGAAATCTTATAATAAAATTTATTTTGTTTTTAAAAAATTAACGGCCATTTTGAAAAAATTGGGCTGAGAAAAAATGTATAACTCTGTATAGGGCGTATCATGATACGTCTCATGATAGATAACGTCTATGCTACTTTTTTTATTAGAGAAGGCTAAGGATTTGGCTGCCATCACACTTGATGGAAAGTAAGGACCTGTGGCTGTAAAGTGGGGAAGTGTGGCCTGAGGCTGAGATTACAGTGGGTCGTAGAGAGAGATAAATAGAGACCAATTTAGTAACCTATCCACCAATGGACTGCAATAGATTGATATTGATAAAGTAGGTACCTATACCTACTATAGGAAAAAATACAACCCTTGGAAGTAATAATTTGTTTACCGTGTATTCGCTGAACAGCAGCCGTAATGACGGCCACCGCATTTTATAGACGTGCTAATTTAGCAAAAACCCCTATCAGGGTAGCCAAAGCGCACAAAAAATCCTCATTCTTTTTTTACAAAGTTTACAATAGAAAGTTCAGAATTCTAAGCTTAATTTACGTAGTTGGAGAGTGTGGGCGGAATAAAAAATAGTTTGGGTTAATTTTAGCGAACAATTTATGCCAGTCAGCAAAGCACTCCTGCAACTTTGAGTGTTTTAATTTTTATAATGTTTGGAGCTGGTTAATTACCTAGCAGATTTTAGCATAAAAGGCGATTTTATAGCGATCTTAAAAACGTAGGTACCTGCTCATGCAGTGCTCATTTCGTCTCTTGATGGCGAAAAATCATAGCGGTCTTAAAATAAGAACATTGAAAATGTTAAAAGAAAATCGTGAAGTAAAAAATTGAGTTCTGGTGAGATTGTGAGACAATTGGTTCGTCAGCGAAAGGATCTTTTACACACAAAGCAGGATAATAAATAAGATAAAGGGAGGTACGATTTATAAAATAAAACTCAAATGAAAGGTTTCTGAAAGCGAAACTCAGATATAGGTAGGTACTTAGATATATTTACATAGAAATATAATATATATTGGTCCAAGTTGGTAGGTTGACTTGTAAAGTGTGTAGGTATTTTACATTATAGGTACATACTGTGTCCCGTTTTTGGCTAAAAACTATAAAAATATACAAAAACAATGTCAAAAAAAAACTGACACCATGGCCTGCTGAAACAGTCGTAAATTTTATTCTGGTAAAGGTTTTTATAATGTCCCAAAAGTTAAAAGCCGAGCGGGATTTGAACCCGCGACCTTCCCCTCGGTACGGGGCTGCGCTGACCACTGCGCCATCGGATCCTAATCACACTCGACGAATAACTCTTACTTACTCTTTCTTGGTTTTGTTTATTCTGGTAGTTACATACAAAGTAGAGCTAGATTAAAAGATATGATTTTTTCTTTTTGCTTGTGAGAGTTTGTTCTAATAGAAAAATAAGTGAGTAGGTACATTGTACCGACCTACATAATCGTATAACACCCGAAGGAAAAATTCAAAGAGATGTCGGCATCTGCGAATTTCAACATTTGAGCTCAATTTCCCTCTCTCAGACGGGACAAAGTTCACATCGACTCTGAATGCAAAGTAAGTTTCTGTGTTTTTGTTTTTTATAGCTGTTGTCGTGGGATTTGTATAAATTCACATAATATATGCCCAATCTTTGTTTCTTTGACTTTGTTTGACTCAAAAAAGAGTTTTGAATTATGGCGAATTTGGCGGTCGAAAGCTAAGACCTTTTTTTATTGAATGCAGATTGGTGCGTTATGTTGGTGTTCAATACATATATTCATCAATTCAAAAATATAATTTTAACTGCTTAACTGCTAAAATTACTGGCACATGAGGCTGTAATCTGTATGCCTCAAGTTGATGGACGCAGGGCAGTGAATCGTAGCGCACGTTCCTGGCGTGCGTTACCTACAAGGCAATGCTTTGTTATAGGCTATGGTTACCACCATCAGGTGAGCCATATGATGGTTCCATCGCGTAGTTGAATTTAAAAAAAAACTGGACCTTCAGTAAATGCATGCGCCACATTTTAAATGAAAAGCCAACGCTTGCTGTGGTTGGTTTTACGAGAGCAAAAGTTGAACGTGCCCTTTGCTTTGCTGCACTGCACGTTACGTGTATGCTATGTAATCATTATTTCCATTTGCAGCACCTCGTGTAGTTATTTACCTACTAGCCTTTCAATTGTAGTATTGTGAACGCGGTGACAAAGCAAACAAGCTATGCCTACTTGCTTCAATGCAGGTTCAAAACAGCTAGGTCAGTGAGCCTTTGCAGTGCCAAACGGTTTAGAAATTCAAAGAACCTTTGATTTTTACAGGTGATGGTTACCATTTAATATCAAAGCATGTATACCTACCTACCTATGCAAAAGTATAAAATAGGTATTTAGTCTCGATGCAGCCTTCGTATAGGAGTAAGTAACCGTGCATAAACCTTTGGCTTTCGTAAACGAAAAAGAAGAGGAATTTCAAACTGAAAAAGAAGCCAATGAACTCTCTGTGTGCCCACCTACCTAGGTACTTGTGCGGTGTTCTAGACAGCGGACAAAAGCAAAACAATAGGCTGAACAGAGCAGGAGCTCACAGACTATTGCCTAGCTATTACTCGGTACCAAATAGTACCAATAGGTAGGCATTGTATAGTGGGTAGATAAAGCCTAATAAGTAAGCACAAACATAATTTTTAAGCTAAGGAGCCTCTTTGAGGCGCACTTAAAATCCTTTCACCAAACTTGGTTCGAAAGAATCAGTGACACCATAAGAAGAAGAAGGGCAGAAGGTTTCAAAAAGGAGGAGGTTCGCAATTCGGTTGTGTAAACATAGTATATTTTTTTATGCTTGTTTTGTATAATACAAAATGCATAGCTTCGTCGTATTTGAAAAAATATAATTTTATCTGAAAGGTAATATACTTCCAGATAGGTACCTACCATATATCGTTTCATCTAAATCTGTTCAGCAGTTTGGCCAAGAAGTCAGTTTCTCAAGTTTTTTAAACTCATATCTACCTAATGGTATAATGGGCCCAATTAAAAGTATTAAGGGCGCTCCACATTCTCGCGAGAATCTCGCGAGAACGCGAGAAAACCGCGAGAACGCGAGAGTGGAGCCTTGCTTCTCGCCTGTTTCTCGCGGTGTTTCTCGCGTTCTCACGAGATTCTCGCGAGAATGTGGAGCGCCCTTTACATGAATCTTCTATGACTTAAATAACGATATAAATAGTTTTACCTAAAAAAACTTGTCGAAATCTTGTTTTTTTATGAAATTATATCTTTATCCTTAAAACCAAACAACAGCAGGTAGCCTGGGCAGCAAATAAACATGGGTCACCATTTTCTTTCAGTATTCAGGTGAAGCCCCAAACCGTACACATTTGTGTCTCAAACAACCACGATGTTTAAAATATCTGGACTCCCAAAACAGGGCTATTGAATAACTTAAATCACAGGCGTGTGGATTGCTTTTAGGACCGACATTCGGAACTAAAATGGTGACCTAGGTACTAAAACTGAAACATGTAGGTACCTATCTACCATGAAGAGAAAATGACGAGCTAGGATTTTAAAATATTTACGTTGGCGAGTTCTGGTAGGTATTACGCTGGTGACCTAATGGTAGCGGCCCCACATTCCAATCTTAAGGTCGTGGGTTCAAATCCAATCGTGTAGGTACCAATGGGATTTTTTGCCCAAAAAATTATGTAGGTACTTACCTACACTATGCCAGTGCTCCTAAACGGTGAAGGAAAACATCGTGAGGAAACCGGCGTGTCGTAGATCCTAGGTACATTTCTATGAGGCGCACTTAAAATCCTTTCACCACGCTTGGTTCGAAAGAATCAGTGACACGATAAGAAGAAAGGGAATACCTACCTACATTATTGCTTTTTATTTCTGTAAGGATCTCAAATCTTTGTATTTCTTGCATCTTCGAAATGGCTACACGAATCTCCATAAAACATGGCTACCTTACTAAAAAAGGCTACGTGGCCAGAAACTTGATGGGAACATCCTGAAGGTATTTAGCAACATAGGGCTTCATTCAAACTTATAGAAAAAAACGACGTTCATCGCAACCACCTACACCTTTTTTCAATTTTTTTTTCTTTATTTTTTAGCAACTGAACGATCTTTGATAAGGCGATGTTATTACTTAACATAAGGTGGGCCATTAAAAAAAAATCTAGACGCCAATAGGGTCGCCCCGATATACCTAGTTGTGAGTACCTACTCATTTTTTTCCAGAAGGTAAGTAAGCAATTCTCAAATAACAGAAGCATAATTTTGTCTCGTATCGTATTTCATTGCAAATAAATATACTTTTTATTCAACAGAATGGATAGGAATAAGATGCCTACGCCCCTAGCTACGAGTATGAGCGGCGTTCGCGATATTATTGAATTTAGACTGAAGGGGGAAAATATTGAAGCTTTCAGAAATGAACCTAAAGAACCGGCCTCATTCTCCATAGACCTTCATTCTTGAGGATCGTGACTCCAGCCGATAAAGTTCACCTTCGTAATTTGTCTTACGTAGATACAAAATAATTTAAAGAAACGGTACCTACACTACATAGGTACAACCTAAAAACCCGCAGAAAAAACACTACGTTTCGGAAGATTACTACCTATCCTTTTCTTAAAATCGACAGGACTCATTATTAATTTTCAATCTCTCTTATAATAAAAAGGTACCTACGCATATGTTATGTTCCTATCTTGATAGTATAGGATCCCGAGAAGAAGGACCTTCACCGAGCTGCTTATTTAATGAAACGTATTTTATATTTAATTAAACATGCCAATAAATATATTCTATATGGGTTGCCTATCAAATTTCAGTCCAGGATATGATTAATTAATAATTTAAAAAAAAATAATGTTTTTTAAACTTTCCACCGGTTTGTTTATTAGACAAATTCTATACCAATCGAAAGTATAGACCCCATAGAATATGCAAACGTGAAACGTTAGGTTGCCTATTTTTTTCCGGTCACAACTCTCGGGTAGCCAGGTATAAACAGGAAAATCGATACTAGCATTTTGCACCGGTATGTTTATTGAATAAAAATACTGGGGTCTATACTTTCGATTGGTATAGAATTTGTTTAATAAACAAACCAGTGGAAAGGTTAATTTTTTTTTTTTTAATATTAATTAATCATATTTATCCTGGACTGAAATTTGATAGGCAACCCATATAGAATATATTTATTGGCATGTTTAATTATATATAAAATACGCTTCATTAAATAACCAGCTCGGTGAAGGTCCTTCTTCTAGGGATCTTAGACTATGATTAACCCACCCAATGCGGCCAAAAAACCGGCACTAAGTGACTGGAAGAACACCGTATGAAGACAGGTATGTCTAGTCAACCCAAATCGTATTTCCCCAATACGAGATCCAATTTCAAATTCAATACACGTCGGTCAAACTTCTGGAAGAATGATGTATGTTGTAAACAGGCGCAGCATCGGTTTTGTGAAATTCCAGCTTGAAATTGAGATAATAAATGAGATTTGTGGGTTTTGTTTGCCGGCCGTGGTTGAATTCCTTTCCTATTTCTCATGTTTATCCGTGATTTGATAGTAGAAAACGATGGTAAAGAAATACACGAGATAGGTATATTTTAAAATGCTGCCACGTAGATTATTTGAAGTCTGGGAATGGTTGTTGCAATGTTTTCGTCGTAATAAAGTGCTGTAACCTAGCCTTTACAAATAAATGAGTGCACTAGTGGTAGTAATCCCGCCTTCCGATCCTAAGGTCTCGGGAATTGGAGCTTGCCAGTGTTGAGCAAGAGTAAACCGGGCATTACAAATTTAGCAGTATAGAAGTACTCATAAACGGTGAAGGAAAACATGGTAAGGAAACCAGCGTGACTTAAAACCTAAAAAAAACGAAAACTAAGTGTCAAGTGTACGAAGGGAGCCTCTTTAAGATGCACTTAAAATCCTTTCGCCACACTCTCACTCAAGAAGAAGTGGTAAAAAATTACAGGAAATGAATGGTTGTTGTAATGAGTTGAACGATAACTAAAACTTATGCAAAAAAAAGGCACATACAGAGGCTTTTGCCCAGCAGTGGGTGATGATGATGATGAATAAAATGTGTAAACAAAATGTCTGTGATAAAATAATTTAATAAAAAACGAATAACAAAAGTACAACAAATAAAACATGAGTTCTGTGTGTGAATGTCTTCAGCCGTGATGTATGGAAGGGCAGGACGGGACAGGAACGGGAGGATCTGAAAATAATGCAAACTAGAATCAGTAAGGATAGATGAATGTGAGTTTGTGTGTGCTCTTTGTGAAGGGAAGTAGTACCACGTTTCTGTTTTAGTACGGTAGGCAATAAATATTGCACATCGGCTTTTCAGCTTTGTAGAGCTATCTCTTTCTGACTCACACTATGCCCTATGAAGCCGAAATTAGCCGATGTGCACTACCGTAGTGGGTTATTTGTGAAGTAAAGAACTCGTTGCACGATGTCTATTTTTGCCGCCAAGCAGCGTTGCTGTGTATCAGTTTGAAGGGTGTGGTTGTCGCTGAAAACTACAGTCCATCACCACAGAATACCTTATGATTTAAGCATGTCATCAAAAAAACACAAAATTACTTTGGTAGTTTAATTAAAGTAGGTATATATTTTACGATAAGTTAGCGCATCAAATGAGAGAGTTTGCTAGACGAATAGAAGTGATAATAAAAACGAAAGCAAATTTTTATGTCATTACCAATGCAGCGCCATCTATTTGAAAAAGCTGGAACTAAAATAACCGTGTTAAAATCTCAACGCTAACAAGAGGGCGATGTGATTTCGGTATTAGCGGAGAGATGGCGCTGTTACGTAGTACTCGAGCTCATAGTTCACCGATTTATAGTTAGGTCACCTAATACCTATTTATTTTCTTTTTGCTAAGAGTCCTGTTACCCAAATTATACCGTGTTTGTTGAAGAGAGCGTAAAAGTTATTTTTTTTTTGAAAAAAGTGTAAAAACCGGTTTCCACTGCGAGCGGAACGGACCCATTAATGACTCCGTTGAACTCGCAAACGCAAACTGCATACTTGTATTTCCACCAACAAATAGTCGGAAGGAAAGAGCCGAGCGTGTAGAAAGAGTAGAAATGAGAAATGAGTCATTAATGGGTCCGTTCCGCTCGCAGTGGAAACCAGGCTTATTGTGGCATCAAATGACTCCGTCGGTATTTGAACGTACAATTCGCGCACAACTCACGACAAGGGAACTCCATGTTCCGTAGTGGTGTAGTAGGGTGTGGTGCTGGAGACGACTGCTTGGACTATCGTGGACTGAATTTCGCACCAACAATGTTTCGATACTCCAAGAACTAAACATCAAACAGCGTCTGTCCAGCTCAGTACAATGTCGAATTCTAAAGTACTTCGGACACGTCTCGCGGCGGGACACTGACTCGATTGAGCGCCTCGTGGTTCAGGGACAAGTAGAGGGTACAAGACCACGTGGAAGATCTTCTATGCGCTGGACTGATCAGGTCAAATCAGCAGTGGGTGGAACCCTACAAGAGTGCTCCCGGAGGACGACATGTAGGGAAAAGTGGCGAGATATCGTGAGGTGTGCCAGAGCTCCTGATAAAAAGAAATCACAAGATATTCATGATGACCACGACCGCTCTGACAAAAGTGAAGCGACTGAGAAGAAGATTGTAAGGTACCTTAACATGCGGCAACGCCAGCAGACGGCGCAGCTCGTGGATAGCGGCGGCAGTGGCGGGCGCGGCGGCGGGCGGCGCGGCGCCGGCGTGACGCAGGCGTGACGCGGCCTCTAACGCGTGCCGGCCGCGCTGTCTACCCTCAGCGGCCGGCGCGCGACCGCTCGTCACTACCACGGTGGAGGCTATGCGATCGTACACCTGCAAACACGTGGCTGTTAGAATTCGAAATTCAAAATTCTGTATCGATTCAAAAACCCTAAGATCTGACAACGTTCAGTGGCCGGCGCGCGACCGCTCGTCACTACCACGGTGGAGGCTATGCGATCGTATACCTGCAAACGCTTAGCTGTTAGAATTCGGAATTCGAAATTCTGTATCAATTCAAAAACCTACATAGTCCTAAGATCTGACAACGTTCAGCGGCCGGCGCGCGACCGCTCGTCACTACCACGGTGGAGGCTATGCGATCGTATACCTGCAAACGCTTAGCTGTTAGAATTCGGAATTCGAAATTCTGTATCAATTCAAAAACCTACATAGTCCTAAGATCTGACAACGTTCAGCGGCCGGCGCGCGACCGCTAGTCACTACTACGGTGGAGGCTATGCGATCGTACACCTGCAAACACGTGGCTGTTACAATTCGGAATTCGAAATTCTGTATCGATTCAAAAACCTACATAGTCCTAAGATCTGACAACGTTCAGCGGCCGGCGCGCGACCGCTAGTCACTACTACGGTGGAAGCTATGCGATCGTACACCTGCAAACACGTGGCTGTTACAATTCGGAATTCGAAATTCTGTATCGATTCAAAAACCTACATAGTCCTAAGATCTGACAACGTTCAGCGGCCGGCGCGCGACCGCTAGTCACTACTACGATAGAGGCTATGCGATCGTACACCTGCAAACACGTGGCTGTTACAATTCGGAATTCGAAATTCTGTATCGATTCAAAAACCTACATAGTCCTAAGATCTGACAACGTTCAGCGGCCGGCGCGCGACCGCTCGTCACTACCACGGTAGAGGCTATGCGATCGTATACGTGCAAACACGTGGCTGTTAGAATTTCGGAATGTGTAATTATGTATTAATTCAAATAACTAGTCGTAAGATAACTTATAACTTGGATGTTTTTAAGAGTAGAGTGAACAGGTATCTTCTAGGTAAGCGTGCTACACCGTCAACCGTGTTTTTTGGAGACAAAAAAATAAAATATCTACATCAAACCTCCAATAATTTTATTGCATGGACTTTTTTGTACCCATGCAGTATATGCATATTTTCTTTCTTTCTTTCTTATTCAATAGTACCGAAAATATGTGTCAAGAGCACGAAAGGAGCCTCTTTGAGGCGCACTTAAAATCTTTTCACCACACTTGGTTCGAAAGAATCAGTTCGATAAGAGAGAATACTTAGTACCAACCTCTAAAAGGGCTCGTAATTGCAGATCGTCCAAAACACTGTGGAAGAGATCAGGGTCCATGAACAACGGCCCATCTTGCAGCACCGCGACATCGTCTAACGACTCCACCACGAGATTCACGGCTGAAACAATTTTATAACAAATGAGGGTACTTTCAAATATAGCCAGTATTTCGTCCTTAGCCCAGATTTCGCAATGTCCAATACTACTTGAACTGCGAGGTCTTACAAACTAAATTTACTAAATTTGAGCTCACGCAATATTTGTTTTTAAATTTTAGTTTTCTCTCTGTTGGAGTATGATGTTGATGATGATTAGCCGTTTAAGGATACGGCGGCAGTAAATGGATGGACATTATTTAACTGTTTATTGTTTGAGGGGTTCATTGTTCTGCCCTATGATGTGCCTTAGTGTGGGTGGTGTACCCAATTTTACGCACAAGCCGAGCACGTCAGTACCCCGCCAACGTAAATATAGGAGACTAGCGGCCGCCCGCGGCTTCACTCGCGCCGTTCCCGTGGATTCGCCGTCTCCACTCCGTATCCACCCAGAGGGCTAAATCTTGCATCACTTACTTCATGGTGTCTTTTCAGAACGTCCATTTTAGATGCTGGCCACAAGCGTTTTTGCGAGTTGCAATATAGCTTTACTGCGGATAACAATACAGTGGATAGTTACCTGCCGCGTTGGCCTCTTCCGTTGTCCCCGGTGTGCATCGCTTCATGTGTCTTTTCAGAACGTCCTTGTTTCTTAGATACTGGCCACAAGCGTTTTTGCGTGTTGCAGTATAGCTTTACTGCGGATGGCAATAGAGTGGATAGTTACCTGCCGCATTGGCCTCTTCCGTTGTCCCCGGTGTGCATCGCTTCATGTGTCTTTTCGGAACTTCCTTGAATCTTACTGGCCACCGCGTGTTTGCGTGTTGCAGTATAGCTTTACTGCGGAAGGCAATAGAGTGGATAGTTACGTGCCGCGTTGGCCTCTTCCGTTGTTCCCGTTGTGCATCGCTTCATGTGTCTTTTCAGAACGTCCTTGCATCTTAGATGCTGGCAACGAGCCTTTTTGCGAGTTGGAGTATACCTTAACTGCGGATAGTAAGAGTGGATAGTTACCTGCCGCGTTGGCCTCTTCCGTTGTTCCCGGTGTGCATCGCTTCATGTGTCTTTTCAGAACGTCCTTGTATCTTACTGGCCACTGCGTGTTTGCGTGTTGCAGTATAGCTTTACTGCGGATGGCAATAATAGAGTGGATAGTTACCTGCCGCGTTGGCCTCTTCCGTTGTTCCCGGTGTGCATCGCTTCATGTGTCTTTTCAGAACGTCCTTGTATCTTACTGGCCACCACGTGTTTGCATGTTGCAGTATAGCTTTACTACGGATGGCAATAGAGTGGATAGTTACCTGCCGCATTGGCCTCTTCCAGCAGCGCCTGTTTCCTCGGCACACTGTCCTCTTCGTCCTCGTCATCAGCAGCGGCGGCGCCGAGCGTGGCGGCGCGGAGGCGACGACGACTGTTGAACTTCTTCAGTTCGTCGACTGTACCGGCGAGGTGGACGCGGTTTTGCTTGTCGCGATCCTGTATTATTAACAGGTACATAAGTAACAACATTATACACGAGTTTCTCTGTTTGTTACTACTTATCGGCTGCTGAATTGATTTCAGTGATAAGCATAGACATAATTTGATACCGAGTTAGTACTTGGTATCAATTTATGTCTATGCTTATCACTATACTTATTACTGCCGTGAAGCAGCATTGCTGAAATTACTGACACGTGAGGCTGAACATCTGTATGCCTCAAGTTGATGGACGCAGGGCAGTGCATCGTAGGGCACGTTCCTGACGTGCGTAGGTTACGCACGTCAGGAACGTGCCCTAACAAAGCATTGCCTCGTGGCAATGCTTTGTTTGACGATGGTAACCACTTAACATCAGGTGAGCCATATGACTGTGTGTTTAGAATAACTTCATATTACAAAAATGACAAAACTATAACAAAATAACAAATAACCTCAGAATGTGGAAACGGTGGTATTAATGTCTACCAAGCATGGCTCGAAACTATCACAGAGCAATAATATGACAGGGCGTCATAAAGCTAGGAGAGTCTAGATGTCAGTTCAGGCTACATGATAATATAGATATGGTACATATTTAAGAATGTCATAAAAGTCAATAGAGCCAATGAAGAATGCCAGGATCGTAGCAAGTGGAAATTCGTCATCTCTGCCTACCCCTATGAGAAAGAGGTGTGTTTTTATGTACTAGCTGTGCCCGTGGAATAGTGTCTTTAAGTAACAGTTGCGTTGACTTCAGTTTCACATTTTGTAATGACTTCCGTAAATGTGACATCAGAATAGCTCTAATATTTTGTCTCTAGTCGTAATATTAGTACATAGTATGTATGAAGATACTTACTCGTATCCACCTATGGTTCAGCACCTCTTGAATGTTGATACGTTGCGTATGGTCGACAGTCAACATTCGTTGAACTAGATCTTTGGCAGCATCGCCAATGTCATCCCATGGGGGGGCGTCGAACTGGAAATAGGCAATCACACTAATATTAGAAATGTGAAAGTTTGTATGGATGTTTGTTACACAATAACTCTTAAACGACTGAACGGATTTGGATGAAATTTGGCACAGATATAGATTATGGTCTGGAATATCACATAGACTACTTTTAATCCCTAAAAATTTACGGAAACGGGATGAGCGAAGCCGCGAGCGGCCACTAGTAAATAAATAAATCCACCCAACACTATCTAGCTCGAAACTAAACAGAGCTTGTACTATGGGAACCAGATAGCTGATGTAATACTTATACACATTATTATTATAAATTCATATACTTAGAATACAACATAACACCCAGACAGAGAACAAACATCTGCGTTCACCACACAAATATTTATTCTCAGTGGGAATCGAACCCACGACATACGGCCCAGAAGGCAAGGCTACTGTCTAACCCTAAACTAAGCAAATCTTATGCTTATATTATAAACTAGCGGCCGCCTTCGGCTTCGCCCGCGTTTTAGCTATTTTACTGCGTTCCTAGTGATGTTTCGTGATAAAAACTAGCATATATTGTTTATGCTGGTGACTATTGTTTATAGTATTGTAAGTATAGATAAACCAGTCTAAAAATGCACGCCCCTCCACCACGTTTTCTTGACGTTGACACACAGCAAAGTAGTTAAAAATGATCCTTGTAGATAAGTGATAAAGAACAATTTACTTTGACTGACTGGAGTAGCGGGACGTGCATTTTAAGCTTGGACGATCTCTACCTAGCTATGCCACGGACTGAAAATAGTCTTCATAATAAAACCCTTACCCGCAGTCTTCCACGGCAAATAGCTTCGAAGAGGCGCTCCCTGGTGCCAGTAAAGGGTAGATACCCCACCAATAAGACATGCAGCAGTATCCCCGCAGCCCATACATCCACTGGCTTGCCGTACAGCTGGCTGGATACCACCTCTGGAGCCATGTAGTGGGGAGTTCCGATACGGCCTGATGGAGAAGATACAGTGATTTTGGTGGTAGTTTTATGGAATAGGATAAAGAAAACTGTAATTATAACGCAATCTAGTCCCAAACTAAGCAAAGCTTGTATGGTAACTAAAAGACTCGAGAATACAAGATATCTATTCTTTAAAAAAAAATTAAAAAGTTTACCTAATAACTTTTTTTTTTTTAAAGAATAGATTAGGTACATAACTTTTACCTCCTTAGAATACAAACAAACATGGAAAGGTACTGGCCAATTTTTTTTTACTTTTTCAGTTTACAAAACAGATGTAGTAGTAGATTATTTCACATATAAAAAATATTCACACAAATAATGTAGTAGTACCTATTTAAATAAGTGCTCTAGAAAAAAATGTGATTTCAAACATTTTAATACACAAGGCAGTTTAGGATGAATATTGGATATTTAGCTTTATTACAATTTACAACGCAAGTATGAATCTTATGAAGAACAAACCAGTGTGGTTCAGGGATTCCGTGCGGATCTTTCGATACACCATTATTTGGAGTCAAAGCATTACACAGATATGAAATTAATGTACCTAAATCAACTTATAAGGAGGCTGTTTTACATATATCAAACAAATCAACATTTTTATAGATGGTTGTTCTCTTTCTGGGTGTTATATTGTATCATAAGTATGTATTTACAAAAAAAAAGTATTAAATCAGCTATCTGGTTCCCATAGTACAAGCTCTGCTTGATTTGGGGCTAGATAGTGTTGTGTGGATTGTATATACATAAAAATTAATTATTTAATATGTTCAAAAAAATTGCATATACAACACGAATCACAGGATTTATGAATGATTTGAATGAACACGTGTTATATGGGTAGTGCCTTATCTGCCTGCCGCAAAAGACAGTTCAGTGAGTGCTGGTGAATTTGCACTTTATTTCCATGCAGTTAGGGCACATTTTCGACACGTTCTTACCATACTCATCTGATTTGAGATAGGCTTGACCTAAGGGGCCCATAAGCGGTCGGTTGTCCATCACCAATTCTGTGCAAGATAACCTAATATTGTAATCATTTGGTTTTAGACTACCCTCAACACGTAAGGAAGCTACACGACAGTGAAAACTAAATATCTTCTGTACCTAAAGATTTCATTTTCTAAAAGTAAGTTTGAGGCACATTATATTTTTTATTGCTAAAACAATTTTGTGGCCCACCTGATGTTAAGTGGTAACCATCGCCGCCTATACAAAGCATTGCCTCGTAGGTCACACACGACAGGAACGTGCCTTGCACTGCCTTGCGTCCATTAACTTGAGGCATACAGATGTTAAATCTTACGGTGAATAAACCGAAACACAGCTGCTTGACGGCAGAAAAAAGCATGGCGGTAGTATTTTCCCGGACGAACCCTTCACAATGAGCTATACTCAGGGCCGGATCATCCTTAAGGCGGATTAGGCAATTGCGTAAGGGCCCCGCACTTAGAAAGAAAAAACGTTTCATTCGTGACATTCCCCATTATTAACATCCGGTATAGGTAACTCTAGCGCTGACCTCTTATTGCGCAGAAGTCAAAAATAAGGTTCCTGAGGGGGGCTAGCGCGAAGAAGGGCGGGCGTGCGTAGCGCTGATTGGCTCTCCAGTCGCACTCCGCTCTCTGTACCAATAAGACACTCTGCACACATCCACAGATACAGTGTGCGCGACATGCGCACACTACGACGCATGCGCAGCTATCCCCTCCGCGTATCGCTCAGCGCTAAAGTGTATATATGCCGCTAGTTATAATGTAGATCCGGTAACATATTTTAAAAAGTATGGAAAGGGGCTCCTAGAATTGCATTCTCTAAGGGCCCCCGATAGGGTTAATCCGGCCCTGGCTCTACTACTATACATACCCGGCGGGGCCCTATGCGCGGTGGGGGTGGGTAGTTGGGCCGCTACCCCGAAGCCCCCCAGTTTGACGGGCGCGCAGTTGTCTCTGCCGGCTAGAAGCACGCAGTGGGGACGCACATCGCGGTGGACTATGTCGTTCTCGTGGCAGTAGCGCAGCGCTTCTAGAATTTGACGCATGTAGTGGCTGGAAGAAGAAATTTGCAGATTAAATTTAGAAAAAAGAACGCTAAAAAATGTGTGAAATACAATTATTATGGAATTATAAGTTCCCGCCCGTGGCTTTACACACGTGGTCGTAGTGATTGTAAATATCAATTAAAGGGGTTTTAAAACAATATTGGTTGGGGGATAAAAATATGCTCGTCCAGGCTACAGACTAATTCATCCCGAGCCAAGCCAACTGTGAAACTGGCACCAAAATTCACGTATTTTATAGGTTGTATCAAAATGTTTCTTTTGACTTCATTGAATGAATTCCCTCTAGTATACATACCAAGCAACCGCCTCGCTATAGACAAATCCAGCTGAAGCTCGACGCACCACCTCAAAACAGAGATCAGACCCATCCATACTGGAAAAACAAGCAGTATTTTAGAAAATGTACGTAAAGTTATGTCGCCATCTCTTACGGATTGGTAATGAAAAAGAGTGACAAGACTAATTGTATGCATCGTTTATATTGGAACAGCTGTCATCATCATCAAGATAAGTCCACTGCTAGACGTAGGTCTCTCCCAAGACACGCCACTGAGCCCGGTCTTCGGCTCTTCTCCTCCAGTGCTTGCCAGTTATATTTTCCAGATCGTCGTCCCACCTTGCCAGAATTGAAAGATACCTTCTGCCAAAAGGTATCGTATCCTTCACTACGTTTACGTATCTGTATTTATGTGCAATGATTGCAAAAACGAAGTGAGTTTATTCTCTACAGAAATAAACACGCGATGTCTTTGAAACTTTCAATAATAATTATAAGTTTAAAAAACTTGAGAAACCGACTTCATTGCCAAACGGCTAAACCGATTTTAATGAAATTTGTTTGGGACAGTCTGGACGTAAAAATAACCTTCCAAATAAAAAAATAATTTTCTAAATCGGTTCATAAATGACGAAGGCATGCAGTTTTTCATCATTCATGACTTTTTCAATGATACACTGCCTGCGTTATAATACTAATTGAATTGACTTCATAATATAAAAATAACAAATAGCTTTTAATTTATCTATTTTTTCAGACTTCGGCCCGCTTCCACTCCAGATATTGCTATGCCCTGAACATTAGGGCCTATTATGTATTTACTATTTTTAACTTTAAGACCTCATCATGTAACATAATAATTGCAATAAATAATATGAGTATGAGTATGAGTTACAAACATTTAAAAAATTATTTAAAAAAAAATGGCAACACCGATTTTAATAAAATTAAAATGGGACCAATCTGGAAGCAGTATCCTTCAGATAAAAAAATAATTTTTCAAATCGGCTCACAAATGACGAAGTTATGAGGTAACAAACATAAAAAAAAAAAAAAAAAAAAACATACAACCGAATCGAGAACCTCTTCCTTTTTGATTGGAAGTCGGTTAAAAAGGGCGTGACAAGCACGAATGGCCATTCGTTTTCAAGGTCCAAATAATGACGCTTTATGAGTCATTTAGCTTAGCAGACCGATTAGTCTGTTGCCATCTCTATTTTTTAACATGAAAGTGACAGTGACAAGACACTTTTAGCGAGTGCCCGCCATTATGAATGAGGGATTATGTTTCTCTCTTAATCCGAAGAAGTAAGAAATACACATTAAAACACTTAATGGGTATATAAAGCTTAGTTTAACTGCTATTCTTAAAACCCATTGAAAATCTTGATTTCTATTATATAATTTAATTACCAACATAAATGTTCCGCTTTACCAAAACTTACACTTTTGGGAACGCGAAATAACATAACGTAAATGAACGGGCCCCTCTCGCAGTCAAAAGGGCCCGTTCATTTACGTTAAATTTTTGAAATTTTTCGAAGGTCCCTCTGAAACCCCCCTTGAAAAGGTTGACATTTATTTGAAGGTCCATCAAATAACTTTTCTTCCTTTTGTTTCTTGCATACATTTTTATACTATAAACCCTTTTTTTTTTTTTTCGTACACATGCCCATTTATTAAAATCAGCTTTTGTCAATTTCCTGTAGCATGTATGCTTTGAATAAGTATTCAAATCCATACAATATGACCGAATTGGCTATTAAGTACAATACTAGCGTGTCTGTACCCAAGTCACGTATTTCCGAGACGCTTTCTTTGGTAATGAACGAAGTTATAATACTTCGAACTAAGTCTACCTTACAGACACGCATACGGAAATTAATAATTATAAGTTTAAAAAACTTGAGAAACCGACTTCATTGTCAAACGGCTAAACCGATTTTAATCAAATTTGTTTGGGACAATCTGGACGTAAGAATAACCAAATAAAAAAAATCATTTTCTAAATCGGTTCATAAATGACGGAGGCATGCAGTTACAAACATTAAAAAAATTATTAAAAAAAAATGGCAACACCGATTTTAATAAAATTAAAATGGGACCAATCTGGAAGCAGTACCTTTCAGATAAAAAAATAATTTTTCAAATCGGCTCACAAATGACGAAGTTATGCGGTAACAAACATTAAAAAAAAAAAAAAAAAACATACAACCGAATTGAGAACCTCCTCCTTTTTGATTGGAAGTCGGTTAAAAAGTTCCAAGTCGTGTAATTTGCAGGTGTAACGTAAATACTTTGAAGCAGAGTTAATGAACCCCTAGGCAACTGTTTATACCTAATCAGTGTGTTGTAAGAGGGATGGTATAGCTCGATGAACCGAGAACCAGGAACAAAGATTCTCAAATATGTACAGGGTTATTCATTATTAGCTACACAAACTGACAGGGCCTAATTTTTGGGTCGTGAATATTGGTTTGGCCGAATCAATTTAATTTCTAAACTGATTTAAGTTTTTGTATCAAAATTTTATTTATATTAATTTCTTTACGGCTATGGCATAATGATTGCCACTGAGAACAGGACAGTGACCCACACAGGCGGTGACTGAACGTAGAGTGTCGCTCAAGGCGCGCGGGCGCGGATCAAAGGTTAAAATAGGAAAGGAGGTTCTTTATCGATTTTCTCGTGATTGTCATAACAAAACTTTAAAAAATCATTTCATAAATAGTTTTATTTTATTTGTTGAACCTAATTACTGAGTATTTGCTGCTAATAATGAATAGCCCTGTATAGCGACTACGAACCGGAACACGATGCCCTACTATCAATGATACTATAAATTCTGGCAGCAGGCTGGAAGAACTTATTAACATGCTGTTGTGGACTGTACTTGAGTATTTGTACTTGTTGTGGAGTAGCAACTCATTTGTTTTTCAAAATCCGCAGCAGTGAGTGGGAAAAAGCGTGGCACTGGTGGGATTAACCCAAAAGATCGCTGCAGTCGGATATAGAAGACTGAAAATCGTTCTTCTTGAATTGTATAAAGGCGAATGTCTAGCAGTGGACTTCTTTAATTTGCTTAGAAGCATTGTTCAGAAACGGCCAACAAATAATATTGGCAATCCTAACTGTCTCTGAGCGGGCATAATCGTGCAGATCAGTAAAGTGTGTCTCGCCTTTCTTATATTTTTTATTGGTCCCTTGACTGTTGTTACATATTTCTTAATACCTGAAATAACTGGCTTAATATACTTACTACTCGAAGACCATGTACAGCATTCCTTCTGAGCTGTATGTCTCGAGGAGCTCCACGATGTGCGGATGTTTGAGCATATGGCATATCGTCGCCTCGCGTTTCAAATCTGAAAAAACAACCATAAAAGTTAATCGAAAAGCCCTTTCCAAACATTTTTGTCTAGTTTGAGCACTGACACGATCAGAAAAATCTATAGGTGAAAGACGTATCGTACGGCAAACTCCCGAAGCTTGCCGTGCGCGTGCGACAAGTCTTTCAAGTCTCGTCTACTTCTTTCCTATATTATCTTTATCCTTCCAAACTATTTTGTCTAGTATGATCACTGACACGAGCAGAAAAAATTATAGGTGACGTATAGTACGGCAAGCTCCCGTAGCTTGCCGTACGATACGATTTCAACTCTCGTCTACTTCCTTCCTACCATTAGACTCTCAAAACACGGATTAACTAGTCCAACGCTAAGCCAGGATTATTAATAACACCCTTAGGGATAAATAAGGGGGGGGATTAATAATCCTGGCACAACGCTGGAGTAGTTAAATCGTGTTTTGTCACATTTGTTCGAGTTGACAATTGCATGTCAATGCAAGAGACAAAACACGGATCAACTAGTCCAACGCTACGCTAGGATTATTAATAAGACCCTTAGGTTATCGGTGAAAACCTACAAACCACAAAAATACATGGAAAAGACTCAAACCTACGACAAAAGCAAAGGTAATCCGGGAAACTCTCAGTGCTTTTGTGGGATTACGTGAATGTTTAAGTTTTATTATTAGCACCGAAAATTGGCACAAAGTCATGTCAGTCAGCTAGACAGTTAGGTCAGAATTTCAGAGGCTGGAACCCAACGTTTGAATACTTTATAACCTAGGTAGCTTTTGGTACGAGGGCAACGGCTGTGGATCTTTTTGAAAAATAATTCGTTTATTTGGGACCCCAAAAATCTATAGTACACTACTTATTTCAAACAGTAAACACTTAAAAACTTTGTAGACGATCAATGGGAGAAATAAATTCCATTTATCGTCCTCAGCACAAGGCATTTCCACGTCAGGGGAGACGTCCTTTTTGAAAATACACCAACCGTGTCCACATAATATTAGGTAAATATTGATTTGAGAAAAAGTTACGTTTACGACCGTGCTTCGTGAATAGGCAGAGATGTTACAAAAAGACTGACGTATGAAAATGGGTAACCAACGCAATATCGACACGACGAAGAAGAACGCAATATTAATCAACATCTTCCCTTAGCCTTTGCCCCACTTTAAGTGTTAATATATCCCACTGCAAGTGGTAATCTAGTTGAATAATGTAATATCTACGATTATGACGGAAATGGGTCCACGATACTATCCCGCAACTCTACTACCGACAGACAGTTTTCGGTAATAAGTTTGAGTGTATTTTCAATTCGCTAAAATACTGAACATATTTATTTTCATTTTTAACTACAGTTCAAAAGCAAGCTCGTTTAAGCTAGCAGCTAAATCTCAAATATCACGTATATAGGTACTACCTACCTAGTGTTTTACATAGAGAAACATATCGGTAGATTAGGTAGGTACTTCTTACCGAGCCATTGTAGCGTACGTACTCGTAAGTCAACACAGCCTCATGAATAAAGATAGCTTTCATACCGGTACACACGTAATTATGAATGAAGAGAGAACAACATGACATAAAGCGTATAATTTTATGAGTAGAAACAAAATATAACATCACAACAAACATGTTTTTTTAACAGAACTGGCTGATGGCCCACCTTTTTTTTCATACAACTAAGTAGTTGATAAATAAATAAATAATGCAGACAATCCACACAGCACTATCTAGCCCCAAACTAAGCGGAGCTTGTACTATGGGAACCAGATAGCTGATATATTACATAAATACTTTTTTTTTGTAAATACATAGGTTACATAGAATACAATAATGACACCCAGACAGAGAACAAACATCTATGTTCACCATACAAATATTTGTTCTCGGTGGGGATCGAACCCACGCCCTCCAGCGCAGAAAGCAGAGCTACAACCAACTGAGCTGTGAAGGCAGTGATATAGCCAGCAAATAGCCCACCTGATGTTAAGTGGTAACCATCGCCTAGAACAAAGCGTTACCTGTACATGTGGGTAAATTTTATTTATTTATAGGTGTATTATGGTATTCTGTTGAGTACAGCAGCAATAGTTTCTTATTCAGTAGAATAGGAACCTATTGCTCAAATTTCTACATCATACCAAACCAAACTAGAATATTGACTTGGACCATTATCAATGTATAATAGACTGGTATATCATGGTGCAGTGTCCACTCACCTGCAGTGCTCAGTCCAGGGCTGGCAGTAAACCTAGCTACATCCACAATCTTCACGGCGAACTGCTGGCCCGTCTGCCGATGCACACAGCGGCGCACCAGGCTGAACGGACCCCTGGAATAATATCATTGATGTAGGTTCCAGTACACCAAGTATATTTACTTGGTGTACTGGAACCATACCGTAAAGTACTACTTGGTGCTCAAACCAGTGGAAATGCCCCAGACATTTGACCCTCTCGTCAATCACGTCCCTCAGTAGCCTTACCACCAAGTTTAGTAAAGGTCACTGAGCAGAGACAGCTCCTCTAAATGAGGGTGGAGAGTAGAGCACTAGTGGTCTAGTAGTAGTGGCGCCGCCTTCCGATCCGAAGGTCGTGGGTTCAAATCCACTCATGTAACAATGAGTTTTTCTGTCGAAAAATTTATGTGCACTATGCCAGTACTCTCAAAACGGTGAAGGAAAACATCGTGAGGAAACCGGCGTGTTGTAGAACCTAAAAAAGTTCAAGCAACACGTGTCACGCAAAAAGGGCCCACCAGCGGCCTACTTGCGGAAAAACCTGCCCGCACAAAAAGTGCGCATGATAAACTTGCCGAAACTTGCTGAGGGTGGAGAGTCAAGCGACGCAGCGAGGCGAGGAGGCGAGGATTTATAGGAGTAGGCAGTTTTGATCCTTATGTAATATAATTATGTGTAATTGTGTGGCATAAAATAAATAATTTGAATTTGAACTTTTTATAATCTACATGCAGCCTAATCTAGGAAAAAAATGGTCAGTATGTGCAGAGCTAATTGAGCCATGGGTTTTCTTCTAATTAGAAGAAAACCCATGGCTCAATTAGCTCTGCATATGCTTAACTATGCATAATTATAATAAAACATAGTGTGTTGTAGCAGAATCTCTTTTAACATAAACCCACACAGTGTAATAGATGTGACGTCAATGACCAAGCCTGTTGCATTTTACTTTATAGTGATTTTGTTTAATACTATTCAAAATAATTGACAATATCATTCCTATCGGTATGTAGAATGTAAGTTATATTTTTACAAGGATGGTAGGTCCTACAAATTAAGTAAATGAAACAAATATTGATACACTCTTCTGATTTCCAAGCACTGCGGACATCATTTCAGATCTTTGAAATAGCTTATGAAAGACATTTTTAGAATAATTCCGAGTGTTGAGAAGAAGCATGATTTTGTATGGAATGGCAGTACAACACTAAGTAGGTCAAATATTTTAGTTTGACCCATATCCAATTGGCAAGGCTAGGTGGAGGAAAAAATTAAAAGTCTCTGTCAAGGAGGCCACACTCAAAAGACTTAATTGGAGAAAACTGCATGGAAAACTCGACAAGAGCTAAGGTCTTAAATGAAAGAAGAGGTGGCAGAATAGCTAAGAAGATAGCATTCAAGAACTGGATACAGAGCCCTTGGTCATCTAGTAAATGGACAGACATTGATGAAACTTTGAAACCAGCTAAGTAATTTTGACTAATGAAACTCCAGCATAGTGTCAACTATAAATACATAGTGAGGCTTGTGGTTGAAAAAATTTTTAAAGGTATTTGAAAAAGTATACCTAAGCCTGTAAGCCAAGCCCATGCCAGGCCTTATATTGCATTGATATTGTTTGTATACTGTCTACTTAGCATACCATGTGATTGAAACTACTAACAGGCACAAACACAGTGCTTAGGTATCTAAAAAGACCTTACTCTCAGCTGTTCTGACAGCCTGGTAGTAACCATCAGTTTTATCATCAACCATGTACTTACTTGCCGATGATTTCGCATAGTTCATACACATCGTCGAAGAGTACTTCGTCCTCTGCCATTTTTCACTCATACACAGTTCACTACGTTTCAGTAATAAGCACTAAAATAACATTATTCACAGCCAGGAACCCAGACGTAAGGGTGGTTACGCCCTTATGTCACGAAGGATTTATGGTGTTCTATGAAGACAACAACGGCACATGGAGTGTAAATCCTACACTCTAGGTAAAGTAGACGCGAAATATTAGCTTCGAAAAGGAATTAGTGCATTTTATGCAGGTAAAAATATCGTAGAGAAAACGTTCACTATTTTTGTGTAAACATCACTAAGAACAGGAACAGGAAACAAATCATATGAATATTAAACCAGATAATTTCTGAGCGGTTCAATCTCGAACGTAACCGTAAAAGTTAGCAAAAACTATAGCAATAAACTAGAAATTTTTCGTCTAAAATATTTTTTATTTACTTTTGACATTACGATGGTTTGCAATGTTTGAGTAGACTGAAGTTAGCCACACAGGATTCGCCCGTCAAACTTGACAGGCGCGAACAATGTCTTTTAGCCTCGACTTTTTTTGTGTTGCTACAATAAAAAATTACTACCGCTATCTAATAGTTTCCATCTGGTTTCCATCCATAGCCTTATCCATTCTCTGCTAGTATTAAAAAATGCGAAAGTTACTCTTTCAGTCTCACTTTCCTACGTATTGCCTAGGTAGGTCTCATTAAGTGAAGCAGCACCAGACTGGAACTTCACTGCTGTTGTTAAGTATTATTTTTGATTTGTAAAAGAGGCATACAAAAAAACGGTAGGAACCAAGCCGTAATTTGTATCCTATTTTTCAAGGCTTAGCTGAGCTAACAATGAGCTTTCTATAAATTGACTGGACTTTTATTTATATAATAAACGTCTAGCATTAATTTATACTTTGGTAGGACCATATTGCCTAAGTTACGAAATACTACTATGAAAGGTGAGGAATGAGAAAAAAACAATATTGTGTAAGTAGAAACCTACTCTGTGTTTCGTATGGTTCATAAGTTACATAATAAGATCATTAAAAAAAATTGCTTATACTTGTACTTATTTATTAGAGAACTTGTTACTTATACCATGGACTAACTTATACTAAGAGGTTATTAATATAAAATAATTTATAAAGTGATTCATAATTAAATGAGTACCTAACTAATCATGTATCACAATTTACGGCTGTTGAATTAATTTTTTTCTTGAAGTATTCGCATCCTGGAACTTTTATTTGCAATTCAGATTCTGGAACTTTGGGCTTGGAGTACATGTTGACATTGACAACATAGTTGCAGTGGTATTCCAGCTCGTAGATCTCGAATGTAGTTTGCTGTAAAAGCAAAAAAGTATATTATTATTATGAATCGCATTCCAGTCTACGTGAATCTTACACCAACAATAGCAAATTGTTTTAAAAAAACAATCATATACATGTTTACCAGCACTCTCTTTGATGTGGCATGTTTCTGGTCTATGGCAACACTGCAAGATGAAAGAAATAGGACTTGGCAAAATAAATGGTATCCAGCGCCAGAACTAGATAAAAAAGTAAAAACGAGAGAAGGGCTAGGGGGGGGGATAGGGATAGGTACGTGATAGGGAGTAGCTCCGAATGAAATGTAGCTATATTCGGATTAATTCGGATAATAAATGTCTATAGCGGGTAGCGATGCGCATTTTCGAATGAAAACTGCGTTCGAAAGATCTTTCGGTACTAATTTTTCTGTTCGAATATGAAATTAGTCCATGAATGACTTCCGCTTTCGAATGATTCGAGAGATTTTTCGAGAGACGAATGGGGCGGGGCTTAGTTTGGTTGATTCATTTTCGCTCACGCAATGTTCGTTCGCCTAAAGTACCGTTCAAGGGCTAGGGATGTGTCATGTGACTTTCATTGCAAAAAGTTATTTTGATAATAATCCTTTTTTTGTTTTTAATTACATAATAATAATAATAAATATATAGGCAACGACTAAAATTTCATTTGATAAAATGTCTATGTTGAAAACGCTGGCTGTGGCGGTCGTCTGTCTATGGCTCTATCTCTCTATCTTTCAGTTTTTTGGAACTGATTGTTCATGTGCCATGGAAGGAATTATAAGTAGGTCATCATCATTATGATCATAAGTCTGAAGAAGTCTACTGCTGGACATAAGCCTTCCCTCTATATTTCGATGAAGAACGATTCTGATTTTTTTCCATCCACTGACTTCCCGCAATCTTAATAATGTCATCGGTCTATCGAGTGAGTGGGCGTCCTATGTTTCATCATCCGGTTCGTAGCGGCTTTTCGAGAACTTTTATTCCCCAACAGTTATTGATTTTTCGAGCTATATGACCTGCACTTTGCCACTTCAACTTACTAATTCTTAGGCAATTTGTTTTTTATTTTTGCCTAAGTATATCATTGTTAATCCTTTGGTGGGTAACTAATACTCGTTTTGATCCAAGATTACTGAGGTTTTATTATGATGCTTCCCGTCCCTATCATAATTCTATCGTTTGTTTCGTTCGACTAAGCGGCAGGCATTCATTCGTTCGATGTTGTTGTCTGTTTATTCATTTCATTCACCACTCGAACGCTTGATTGATATTTATTACCTGTTAGTGAATGTTAATATCATTCAATAACAGTGTCTTTCTTGATTCGTTTCGTTAGTCGTTCGTTAGTCGTTCGTTAGTATACATACTCATTCTTTCGTTTCATACAGTCAGGCTTGCTCACAGAACACTTTTATCCTTATGCTACTTTTAGCTAGATTAGTTTATTAGTATCAGCGTTTTTCGAATAGTTCGAGAGATATGAGTTTTCGAAACATTAGTATTAGTATCTCTCGGATTCGCCCATCGCTAATAGCGGGAGCAAATCAAAATGTATAATAGTATGTATGTAGGTGGTTACGGGTAGGATATACTATAAAGGCTTCTAAAGTATCTCTAGGTAGAAAAATGACTTGCATTGCATCGGATTAGGTAGGTACTTGCCTCTGTAGTGGCTGATAAATTTTTCTTCAAATATTTTGGATTCTGGCATTTAATTGTCCTCCAGTTCACGTAATATCTGAAATAATTAAAAGCTTGTAGCTTGTAAAGCAGACCTACTGATTGATAGGTATCTAAGCAGATGGATACTAAATATCTGGTGTTGCAGGTGTCTATGGGCGGTGATGACTACTTTCCATCAGGTGGCCCGCTTGCTCGTCTGCTAGCTATGGCATAAACAAATACTATTCCTTAGCCCACTAATAATGGTACCATATCGCTCATTAAATTCAAAAGGGCCACATTCCGAAAAAAATCAAAATCGTTTTTATTGCATAAAACATATCAAAATTGTCCAAATTTTTATATTCGAAAGAGACACCCATTGCTTTAGAGTTTAAAATGGTCCAATCACACAACTGCCCGTGGTCCATTTTGTCGTGTTGACGACTAACTTCAGAGCAAAACGGCCATATTGTTAATTGCGACCCGGCAGTCTGCGTAAGCGCACGTCAATTTTATTAAAAAGGGCCATATTCCGGAAAGTAACTGGTGTTGAAGTGTTATTACATAGTGAAAAGTGCCATATTTTGAAATGTGACCGTCTTTAATTAAAGAAAACACGTGAGTACAATATTATTTAATAAGGAAGCATGTCATATTTCAGAATGCGTTTCTTTTATGTTTAAATACTGCAAGTTTGATAATAATTTTATTGAAACAAAAGTGCAGTACATGGAATATGTCTGTTTTGCGTATAAAATTACCTTGATTTTGATTAGAATTTTTTGAGCTTTTTGTTTCATGGCTGTTTTGATGTTCGTGAGATATAACAGTATTTTTATTAAACGATTTCTTTACTGCTAGTTGATCCGACAGACGTCCTGTTAATATTTCAATTTGCTGGCCTGCACTGTAATATGAAAATTTCGAATGATGATGTACCTCAACATGAAATTATGACAATATGAATATTAGATCTAATAAATGGTATTTGCCTATTTGTGGTGCTATTTAGGTAACTTGCTGAAGTTACTTTTGGGGTTCAAGTACCTACAGCGACTCACATCTTTTTTTTTGTTCATAGAATGCTCAGTCGCGCACATCGGATTTGGAACATGGTCAGAACAAAAAATGAAGATCTTCAAACATCAACACACAATAACACAAACTTTGACTCAACTTCCAACTTCGCCGATCAAAGATTGCTGTCCCCGTCATTCTTGTCTGATAGTTCTTGTGATAAAAATTCAATAGCAGGCAGCCAAAATAACCTTCATCTGTCAATACTTGATGAAAGTACTGCATCTGATGTGAGAACTCCAGAAAAAAAGAGCTGATTTCGTTGTTGAGGAAAGTACAGAAAATACAGTGTTCTGTACTTTCCTCAACAACGAAATCAGCTCTTTTTTTCTATGATATACTTCCGGAAAATGCAACTAAGCTTCCTATTCGGAAGTTTAAAGCCTATGTTAAGAGTAATTTAATAAAGAAAGCGTACTATACTCTAGATAGCTATATGAATGATAAAACTGCGTGGCCCGATGTCCCGGTCACTCTACCCATAGGAAGCTAACATGTCAATTTGCAATGTCTGTACCTACTATTAACCTATCTATTTATTATTATTTTATCTTATTTTTATATCTGTGTAGATACTTTATTATAACTTTGAAGCGTAGCGTGTGCTAAGTCTAACGTCTGACTAAGTGAAGTGGCACCACACTGGAACTTTACTGCTATTATTTTAGACTATCTTTGATTTGTAAACGGATCATTATAAAAAAACGGTAGGAACCGAGCCGTAGTTTGTTGCCTGTTCTTCTAGGCTTGGTCGCGTGGAACTGGCACCTAGACTCACCTAGCTTTAAGACGTTTATTGAATTTGACAGAATGTAAATCAGATAGCGACTCAGATGAATCTTCATCTACGTTGTTTTTTTTCAATTAAACCATTTTTTGTAATTAATTTTGCAAGTTTTTATGTTTTTTGGTTCTAACACAAGTGCGTGATTCTTTATTTTAGTTTTTTTTAAGCATTTAACAAAACTGCGACGTAAAATTTGAAATTAAACTTATTTTTTGTATGATTTGTGGCCTTTCATTTAATAAATTCATATAATATTTTGAACATTTTTATATACAATAGGGACTTATTTGACTCTGTACGTTTCTGGGTGAAAGTTACAGTAAAAATTATACTATAGGTAAATAACGGTTTAAAATACGCATTGAATGATATATCCCACATGTATATACGAAATATGATTTACAAAATAATACGAAAAAACGACGCCCAAAACTTCAAAACGCTCTCCTGAAAAAAATGAAGTTTTTGGAATGTGGCACTTTTGAATTTAATGAGCGATATGTAAATTAATCACCAACCTTCCAGGGTGTTCATGAACGCTTGGCATTGGTTCCCACGAGATCCTGGCTTTCAGTTTGTGGTTGTACCAAACGATCTTGTGTAGCTTCAGGCCTCGAATTTTATTTTCCTTCCTCTCTAAGAACTCTGGGGGGACTTCTGAAATTAGAAATTTTATTCTGAAATGAATCGACAACCGTCAGGGAATAAAGAATCTCGAATGGCGACCACGAACCGGAAGGCGAAACGTAGGACGCCCACCCACCCCATGGACTGACGACATCGGGATGCCGGTGGATGGAGTGAGCTCAGAATAGTTCTTCCTGGAAATGTGCGTATAGATAGGGTAGACCTAAGTCCAGCAGAGGACTTCTTCAGGCTGATTATAATGGCGTAAAAGCGCGTGACTTCCCATCATAACACTAGCAGTAGGTAAGTAGGGGGCGCTTTAGCTATGTGATTCATTGATTCAAGATATAATAAAAATATATCTGAAGGATAAAATCCGGAACGAGGTCATCCGACAGAGAACCAAGGTAGTCGATATAGCTCAAAGGATTAACAAGCTGAAGTGGCAGTGGGCCGGTCATGTTTGCCGTAGAACAGACAATCGTTGGAGCAAACGAATACTATAGAGTGGAGACCGCGTTTAGGTAAGCGTAGTGTAGGACGCCCTCCGGCAAGGTGGGGTGACGACCTGCGAAATGTAGCTGGCAAGCACTGGAGGAGAAGAGCCGAAGATCGGGCTCAGTGGCACGTCTTGGTAGAGACCTACGTCTAGCAGTGGACTAATATTGGTTGATGATGAACCAAGTTTGTAGGTACCTACTTAAAAACTTACCATGTCTATCAGTTCCTGTAGTGTTGTAAAATATTTCAGCTTTGTCGCTTCTCAGTTTCCCCAAACCGAACTGACTGATGGTTTGCACCTGCAGGAAATACATGGAGTTCGGCTGCAGGTCTTTAATTTCGATTTGATTTTCTGTCTGTTGAAAAAGAAGGAATACTTACATGCTTTAAAATAAACTTTATAGGGGAATCCGTAGAAAACCCCTTAGCGTTGAGATATAGTACCTACCTCCTTAGAATAGTGCCAATAAGCAGCCGATAGAAAAAAAATAGAATAGAACGTAATATGGCCCATATTCGTAAACAGTATTCGTAGAATTTTTTTCACTTTTCTATGGAGAACTGTCAAAAAATCTATGCTTGCTTGAAGCTCGACTCAGACACAAGCATTGTTTCTGAATCAAGTCAAGCCTTTTTGCTACTTCTGAATGAAGTCTAAGTACCTAGGTACTATTACTTATTCTGTGGTAGAAAGAGACTGATGGACTGGCTTAGGGACGTTCGGTGGATAGAGAAGGCTGAAAATTAGCAGCAAGGTAATGGCTTGGTTAAAAAAGCTCTAGTTCTTAGAAGTGGTACCAACCTTAGCAACATTCTGATGGTTGACAAGTACCGAGTCCAGCTCCCCTCCGATTCCTCGCGCTCTTCTGCTCCAGAACACTTTGTACCGCAGTATTGGCAGGTCTGACTGCGGCTCTTTCCACTCCAGCTTCACTGTCACTGTGCCTGGAAAGAAGAGCAATACTTCATGCATAAAAGCATCTACAAACTGAATTTTAGAACATTTATAAAGTAACGACAGTAAAGGAATCTGCTGGATTTTCAATATTTTTAAGCCTTCATTATAGGAAGATTCCACGACTTGCCGGTTTCTTCAAGATGTTTTCCTTCGCCGTTCGAGAGTACTGGCTTAGTTACATACGTTTTTGTATAAGAAAACTCATTGGTACCCGACTGGATTTAAACCCACGACCTTAGGATCGGAATGCGAGGCTGCTACCACTAGACCACCAGTGCTCTATCTGAACAATTATTATTCTGAATTCGTTTCATGCAATCATAGCAAGCAAACGCGGTAGGTGTTATTTGCCCTAGATTTGTAGTTATTCATGCGTTCAATACAGTGATTGCTCAATAACGTGTAAGTTATGTAGATACCGTAGTCTATTTTCATTTACCTAAGTTTTATCATTTTACATAATAGGTATACCTACTTTCCGAAATTGTTTGAATAGAAAAACATATTTTTGTTATCCAAGCCACGGATAGCCACTCAACATAAAAAAAGGAGGTTCTCAATTCAATTATACTTTTTTAATGTTGTCGCATAACTTCGTCAATTATGAGCCAATTTGAAAAACTTTTTTATCTGACAGGTAATAAATACTTTCAGATTAGTTTGCCCATGAAGTTGGTTTCTCCAGTTTTTTTAACTTATATTATTAATAAAACCTCGCGATGCCATAATAAGTTACATGCCTTAGCCCCTGCAAACCGAACTTATTGACGGCAACAATCATAGTTGGTACAGTACTTCCCCGTACAAGCCCTTCAACAAAGAGAACGAAGAGCTCCACTGCTCCTAAAATTATGCAAGCATTACCATTTTCCATCTTCACAGGGCGAACCTTCAGCTTCTTAGGTTTGGGAGGTGGCCTAGGACCGCGCCTCGGTGTGAAAGGCGGGCTTGGTTTGGAGAACCCGCGTGTGCCAGACGCGCTGACTGCTGCTACCCTGAAGCGGTACCACCTTCCTGGCTTCAGCACTTCTCGTAATGAGATTTTGGTTCTAGAAGACGAAATCAACCACCACACAACAATTGAATTTTATATTGTCTTTCTTGTGTTCTTGTTATAATTATAACGTGTTGATGCTGATTAGCTATCTTATAATTATAATGTCTTTCTTGCGTGAAATCCATAATAACGTTCACCAGTTTAATTATTATGTAAGTATCTTATGCTTGTGAAATTGCTTATTATTTTAAACCAACTTCTGACACGAAACAAGTAACAAGCATTGAAAAAAGTTCTAAGAAGTTATTTCTTTTGGGAAAAAAAAATCTTCTTCACTTCTTTCTTATCCATTTCATCTTTAACACTGTTCATCCATCTTGGGCTACCTCTATCTAAATATCCATGTATACTCATTACTCTCCTAGTCACATGACATTCATCCTTCTTATAAGAAAACTCAATTGTAGCATCTTGTACCGTAGATTTAGTTACCGAATTTTCAGTTGCGTTAGTTTCATTAACGTATCAGTTTATTTTATTTTAATTTAAATAGTAACTGACCTAGCGTTTTGTCGCAGACACTTCTATTTTTATTAGCCTACTCAGTGCAAGGTCCTCGTAAGTACCCACTACTCCTGTTCAATATTCATTGCACATAATGTTTTATGAGAAGGCTCATTCTTTGACAATGCAATATCAAAATCATCACTACGTACGTACCCACTACGTAACATAATAGGAACATTATTATACCACGTACCTACAGTGTAACTTGCTTTCTATTATATTATGATGTTTGTGGATTACGTATTAGTGACTCTACTAGTTGAATCATTATTACGTCTAGCGATAAATTGAGCAATTTTACGCATGGGCTAATTTTTAACTTATTTCTTTCTATCCAACTATACCTATCTAAGCAAATTTATGTTTTTCTTACTGTATTTTCTTTTTAGTTTTAAGTTGGTGTGTGGGTAAAATAAATAAGTTTTCTTTTTTTCTTCGTTCTTATCATCAGAACTGTATCTTTAGAATTGATAATTGCCATCGAAAATCTGAAATGATGTTATAGTATAGGACCCCTAGAAGAAGGACCTTCACCGAGCTGGTTATTTAATGAAACGTATTTTATATTTAATTAAACATGCCAATAAATATATTCTATATAGGTTGCCTATCAAATTTCAGTCCAGGATATGATTAATTAATAATTAAAAAAAAAAAATGTTTTTTTAACTTTCCACCGGTTTGTTTATTAGACAAATTCTATACCAATCGAAAGTATAGACCCCATAGAATATGCAAACGTTAGGTTGCCTATTTTTTTCCGGTCACAACTCTCGGGTAGCCAGGTATAAACAGGTAAATCGATACTAGCATTTTGCACCGGTATGTTTATTGAATAAACATACTGGGGTCTATACTTTCGATTGGTATAGAATTTGTTTAATAAACAAACCAGTGGAAAGTTTTTTTTTTTTTTTTAAATTATTAATTAATCATAATTATCCTGGACTGAAATTTGATAGGCAACCCATATAGAATATATTTATTGGCATGTTTAATTATATATAAAATACGCTTCATTAAATAACCAGCTCGGTGAAGGTCCTTCTTCTAGGGATCTTAGACTATTACAGATATTCGAAAATAAGAAAACCACGAGCCACGAGAAAGACACAAATCAAAATTTTGATTTGGGTTAAAGGGAAAGGGACTCACTTATTCGTCCTAAGCAGCATGCTCCACTCTCCAAGCCTCATCTCCTCATACTTCGGTCCTAAGTGATGCTGTTCTTCCACCACGTATAAGATCCGGCCTGGAACTGCTCTGGCCAGATCACCCACTCCATCAGACCATCGGAGCTGGACTTTACCACGGCGTTTTTCTTTAGCTTCTTCCATTACAGGCATGGCTGGTAGCCCTGGGGATAATTATTTAGGTTCGTATCCTGGAATAATGTCTTAATCTAAATCAATCCTCTGATATCATGACTATTTAGATTCACTTCGAGTCAAGAGTACATTTTTCAAGGACAGCTTAGGGCAGTTTTTCAAGTGACTTGCGCACATCTAGATCACTTAGTTATGCGAATTGATTTCATGGAGAATGGACTCTATCGATGCAGTTTGCTCCCAATGTGAATCAGTCTTACGATGATGATGATTTAGCTGTGTTTACATAATCAGGTAGGAACATTGTTGGGTGTGCATTGATCAAGAATGGACTGCTTGTTTTTGGTTCGTGTTTATTTGGGCAGCCGGGTGGAGTATGTTATTGTTACCGATCCTGTTATTGTTTATTTGGGTACGATTATTTGCTGTTCAGATAACTGAAGTTTGGCAATATTATATTGTAAAGTGAAAGCTCAAACCATCACCATCATAAGTCTGAAGATGTTCATTGCTTTAAATAATTGGCTTCCTGTATTTTTAAGTAAGAACTAATTTGTCCACACAATCTTTACATTATCATTGGTTTGTGGGAAGATCTACTTCTTTTTTAGTATTTTTGATTAAATTAGCTTTCTCTACAGAACATCGTGACTATCACATAGGATCTTATTTCTTCTATAATAAGACTTCATTTCACCTGGCAAAGTTAACAGATCCGTAGGCTCGCTGCAAGATGCTCCACATCCTTGATGGCAGCACCTTTGTGTGCTATCGCACTGAGAGTCTGAGTTGCAGGCTTCTACGCAGGCTGCGGCCCATTTAGGACTGTCCTGGATGGGACATGTGCCAGGTTTTTGCTCTTGGGATCTGCATTGCTGGCGGCATTGTTGTATCTGGAGAAAAAATCGAATGAAATACGACGCGATTGCTTCTTTATCTTATCGTTTCACGGATTCTTTCGAATCTAATGTGGTGACCTTAACGAAGCTCCTTACATGCACTTGACATATATTATCGAACTTAAAACCAACGATCAAACTTATTCGACGCGATTGCTGATAAAAATATTTTACTATAATATAGCCAAAAATATGGCAAAAATACTTCTGATTTAGTTTTTAGCATGTGTGCAATTATATGCACATCAATCTTGTTATGCTTGAGTAGAGAGGTTCCTTTGTATTCAAATACTTGTCTGAAACAAAGCACCTTACCCAACCTATCAAGCCTTGTTCTACTACAAGACGTTCTTCAGCAAAGTTCCGTTTTGCAGTGTCTTCACTAACATAATTAGCGTATATTTGTGCTTTAGCTAAAAGTTGAAGAGTACTTACCACTTCATGACTCATTTATTTTACTGATTCATGCAACGCAAGTAATGGTGTGCTATGACTGGCCTCTCAGCTCAGTTGGTAGTAGCTCTGCCTTCTGCGTTTTTTTGTGCTTCTTGTGCTTGTTGCTCTGTTTTCTGGGGTCGTGGGTTCGATCCCCACTGAGAATAAATATTTGTGTGGTGAACGCAAATGTTTGTTCTCTGTCTGGTTGTTATACTGTATTCTAAGTATGTATTAACAAAAAAAATAATTAAGTATTATATCAGCTATCTGGTTCCCATAGGCTTTGCTTCATTTGTAGAAAGTGTTGTCCACAATATTTATTTATTTATTTATATGCTATGTATTTAGTTTATCCGTTGGTAGGTACTTTTCTACCAAACAAAAAAATACAGTTTTTTATAGAACCTTGTTTTCTGGATCAGTGGCATCAAAGAAACTGCCATCATCACAAAAATCACCTCTTATTTTTTTTCTTGAACTACGAGGTTGAGTCCGAGTTCAAACTCACCTTAGCCTTACTCGCCCGACTGGTCTCAAAGCAGGTGAGGTCACAACGCGCCCTCGAGAGGCTGTTCGTCTGATTCCTGGAGAACCTCCTCGTCTTCGAGAGGACCAGCGGCATCAGGGATACCGCCACCACCAAGACAAACACGCGAACGTACATTTTTACTTTCATTGGCACTTAAACTCACACTATTGTATAAACATCTGGAAAAAATGTACATGTAAAATATCGATAAGTATAGATAGAATATATATATCACCTATTCGTGCTTTTAAAATTCATCTAACGTAATATACAAATACAAATACAAAAATATTTATTCGAGAAAACAGTTTTACAAAAGTCCCAATACAATGGACCCCGCACTAGGACTAGCCTGTATCGCGGGAGACCTAAAAGAGTTTACAAATGTGTTAAATGGCAAACAAAAAGACGTGATTTGAAAGGGTTAGGATTAGTTAACCAATATGTAAACCCGAATATAAAAAATGAGAACATGTATGCTTGTGGTCTTTTTCGGGCATTTTCATTCAAAATTAGCGCCGAATAGAATAGAATTTCTTTATTTGCTGAAATAGGCCACACACAAATCAAGATAAATAACATATAAAAATAAATTTAAATATTATTTTTCTGAGATTGCTATAAATTTAAGAAAAACAATAAAAATTGACTTTAGGAAAACAATTTGGTTAAGCTTAATTGCACGCACCTCAAATACGGTTTGGATCTGGTCATTTGAGGCAATATGATTTAGCAATTGGCCACACACAAATCAATATAAACATATTAAAATAAATTGAAATACTATTTTTCTGAGTCGGTATTAAGCTCTGGATATCAATAAAAATTGTCATTAAGAAAACAATAAAATCCTTAATTAGAATGCACAATCGTATAAATTGGTTACGCTTAACTGCACACACCTCAAAAACGGGGATTAACCAATTCCATTTTTAAAAATCCATCATCGTATGCACGTGTCATTGACCCAAGCTTTGCCAGATGAAAACAAAACATTGACGAAGGCAACGACTGAAAACGCGCGTGTCGTACAAAATGCGCCGCGGGACTGCGGTAAGATGCGCTTGCGCAAAGAAACGAAGTGATTCGTGTCTCTAGTTCATTATACCGCCGAATGCTTCCCTTCGAATGACGGAAGACCGCTTTTACCGAGCCGGTTTTCTGTTTCAAAAGTCGTCTTCCTGCTTGGTTTGCCATTGTGGTACTTTTTTGTTCGTTTAAGCGACAAGTAGAAAGGTAACTGTCACGCAATGCTGCGGGAGTTAAAAATTAGGTAGGTACTCTAAATGTTGGTGGGATAAGTAATTCCGCTTATTGGTTCGCCCTGCTGAGGCTTTCCATAGAGTAGTTATTCACGGGGTTAATCAAAGAAAAGGACACATAAACATTATTAGACAATTTTAAAAAATAGAATGAAAAATAGATTATTTTAGTGTTTTCGTTAAAAGTGCAATGACCTATTTTTGTGGTGTGCATTAAAGTGTTATCTATCTATGGTATTCACCAAATTTTTGTCCAAAAATGATAATATATTTTTTTTAATTTTATAATTAAGTAGAATATTTCTTTATCAAAGTATTTCTTTTATTATTGTAATTGGTGCAAACAGTTTTATTTAAAGTTAACAAATAAATAATAAATAATGCGGACAATCCACACAACACTATCTAGTCCCAAACTAAGCAGAGCTTGTACTATGGGAACCAGATAGCTGATATAATACTTAAATACTTTTTTTTTTTTTTTTGTAAATACATACATAGAATACATTATAACACCCAGACAGAGAACAAACATCTGTGTTCACCACACAAATATTTGCTCTCGGTGGGGATCGAACCCACGCCCTCCAGCGCAGAAGGCAGAGCTACTACCAACTGAGCTGTGAAGGCAGTCAAAATAACAATATGCTCTCAAGATTTCAACAATAGAATAGGTACTATAAGTGCAGGTTGCATGTCTCTAGAAGTCAAGACTTTCCATGATCTCTACACTGTCGTTTTGGTCTATTGCGAACATAATAAAGTAGGCAAGTAAGTAAGTACCTACTTAATTAATTTCCTAGGTAGATACACTTTATTAAATTTTCGAATAAAAGTAATGAGTGCTCGTTTTTAAAACGCCAGTCAGTTCAAATTAATTAAGCTCTTGAAGGGCATCCGGCAAGCAAGATCTGCACCGCAGAGCGACGAAAAAACTCTCACAGCACGAAGAGACGCCTTTTTAATGAGAAAAAGGTAATAGATTAATTATTATCTGGTTCAGGCGTCTTCATTCAGATTAGCCATCTGAGATGTGATCCTAAAAATAATTAATACATGAAAATATTAATTTTTGTAATTCTGCCGGTCATGTCAAAGTTTTTGGAAAGTTTTCTATTATATTATCTTTCCAAAGATCCCCAGTTTACGACGAGGGTGAAGAAAACTCGTGGTTTAGTAGTTGCCGCACGTACAGAGTCTAAACAACAGATGGCAGATACTAATGTCAGGATAATACCCCTGTTTACCCTTTCTGTTTTCATGAACAGTAATGAATCTTTAACCTTCTGAATATTTAGTATTTTATGTAAGCGCTGCGAAGTCGGCAACGAGCGCAGGGCAATTTTAAATTATTTGAAAACTAAAAGGTTTTAAGGTAAAATTCTAAAACGTAATCCTTATGACTTTGATAAGGATTTCGTTTTAGAATTTTACCTTAAAAAAATACCTCGCCATTTGAAACTTTTACGCTAATTTACACGACTTGAAAAAAATGCAAGAAATTCATGATTTTCAGTCGACAGTCATGAATCCCAGACCAAACTGCTACCTCTAATGAATCGTTGCAATTTTTCGTTACTCTGTGGATCTCTCAATCAACCGGTCGTTGCATCCATCTCTTTGCATCGTTATTTTTGCGACGGCTTATTACTATGGTATTTATTAATAGGACTGACTTGTTTCATCACTTTCAAAGGTACTTATAAAGTCGCCACTATAACATTTATGTTGAGTGGCAACCAATTTTGATGTTATTGTTACTTGTTAAAGATTCTTTATATCACTTGTGGCATAAAATAAATATTTTTTGTCTTTGATTTTGATTTTGGAAAACCGTATAATCATCAGTCTGACTAATGTCCACAGCATATAAGGCCTTTCTATTATACTACTAATGCATTTCCTGGAAAATCGATTATGAGCCTTTTTCATCCACTGGTTTCACATATTTCTTATTTCTCGTGTTTTACTCTCTCTCACTCTCTCTCATCGAGCCTAATTCGTTTGTCTAAAAGTGGTGAAAATATTTTAAGTGAGGCCTCAAAGAGACACTTCGGCCGAGACTCTTTGGCCTTCCTTGCACTTGACATAATTATGTCATATTTTCGAACTTTATTTCGAAATTTATTTTATATTTTTTAATTTTTACAGCGTGCCGGTTTTCTCACGTCATTTTTCTTCACCGTTTGAAAGTACTGGCATAGTGCATATACTTACATTTTAAGACAAAAAAACGGATTGGTACACGACTGGATTTGAACCCAGACCACCAAAGCGTTTTTGGACAGAAAAACTCTACTCAGGGTTAAGCTCGCCTTTGTCTTTCTGTTCTTTTCCTATGTTTTGTATTGTGTGCATTGAAAGATTAAGAATTAAGAAAAACTCTTTGGTGCACAACTGTGCTTGAACCCACCACCTCACGATCGGAAGCCACGGGATCAAATAAATTACACCAAGGGCACGATCGATTAGGTTAGGTTCCCAAACGTGTCATTCCAGTGTTTTTGTGGTCTATAACGCCGCTTAGCTCTGCTTAAAGGCCTGCGCACACCTAGGTCGCTGGCGATGGCCATCAGTGAAACGCTGTCAAATATCGCTGTCAAATTTGACAGAGTTTCACTGATCACCATCGCCAGCGACCTAGGTGTGCGCAGGCCTTTAGGGGGAGTCGGGGAATCACTTTAAACCTACGTCAGAGTAAAACGAGCTGTAATGTTTTATGGCTTCTTATTTTGGAATTAAAAGTTATTTTTTCAATGGAACTGCGTGTACCACATACGTCATAGTCAAATCAATAAAACAAGCCTAATCAAATCAAAGTGTGTGTATGTCAAGTTACACTCTTGTCATATTTGACAGCGTTTCACTAATCGCCACCGTAGAACGCTTAGATATGCGGCTTTATAGTTTTGCCTTGTAGACTTTCAGTAGGCCTACCACAAGCTCGGTCTGGCTCCATCTCTGGCTCTGGTTTTGAGTCTGTGTGAGTGCTCACCGGTGTATTATACTGTGTGTGTGACGTGTCGACGTAGGATTTATTTATTCAACACTCACACAGACTCAAAACCAGAACCAGAGACAGAGCCAGACAGAGCTTTTGGTAGGCCTGCAGGTCGTTATCTCAGAGGGACCGATTGATGGATCGTCGGCATCGAGAATAAGCTGATTCATTTTCCTTGTCCATTGTTATAAGTAAGCACTTCACATTTTATCTATTAAGCTTTGATTCTAAGGTAAGTTATGAATATTAAATCAGTCTCCGTATAGGAAGATCATCATTCATCACTTTTTAGGGTTCCGTAGCCAAATGGCAAAAACAGAACCCTTATAGATTCGTCATGTCTGTCTGTCTGGCTGTCTGTCCGTCCGTATGTCACAGCCATTTTTCTCCGAAACCCTAGGAGCTAGACTGATGAAACTTGGCGAGTAGATGTATTCTGTGAACCGCATTAAGATTTTTACACAAAAATAGAAAAAAAACTATCTAATTTGGGGGTCCCCATACTTGAAACTGAAATTCAAAAATTTTTTTTTCACTGAACCCATACTTGTGCGGTATCTATGAATAGGTGTCTTCAAAAATGATGTTGAGGTTTCTAATATTGTTTTTTTCTAAACTTAATAGTATGCGCGAGAGACACTTCCAAAGTGGAAAAAAGTTGGTCCCCCCCCCCTCTAACTTCTAAAATATGAGAAAGATAAAACTAAAAAAAATATATGTTGTACATTACTATGCAAACTTTCAACGATATTTGGTTTGAACGAGATCTAGTCAGTAGTTTTTTTTTATACGTCATAAATCGTAAACCGCAATTTACCTTTCGACGAACTACAATAAATAACCTTTATATTATGTTACTTGATGCTACGGAACCCTTCATGGGTGAGTCCGACTCGCACTTGGCTGTTTTTTTAATGTAGTGAGGAGAACTACCAGAATAATTAAGAACAAATTATACTATTATATCATGTTCCTGAATCCAGTTGTATAGTATCTTCTGAGTGAATCAGTGCTTTCTGGAAATATACACCACTATTTTGTAACTACCAAAAAAAAATAGGGTAAGTAATGTAGTAGGGGTAGAACATTATGAATGTGCAATCAGAATTTTTAGTTTCGATAAAATGACAAAGTTATTTAATGTTAAAATTTTCAGAAGTCCTGCATAAAATTATGGACTTATTAGTTACGTAGTACTAGAGAGAAAAAAAAATACGCTGTTCGGTTCCGCTTGGTATTTAGCGTTTATGAATGAAATGATTTTTGCTTGTTGAATAATTTTTCAATATTTGACTAAAAATTGTGGTTATTTAAAAATATTTTTTTTATGTCTCATTTTTAGGGTTCCGTAGCCAAATGGCAAAAACGGAACCCTTATAGATTCGTCATGTCTGTCTGTCTGTCTGTCTGTCCGACCGTGTCACAGCCATTTTTCTCCAAAACCATAAGAGCTACACTGATGAAACTTGATGAGTAGATGTATTCTGTAAACCGCATTAAGATTTTTACACAAAAATAGAAAAAAAACTATAAATTTTGGGGTCCCCATACTTCAAACTGCAACTCAAAAAAAAATTTTTCGTCGAACCCATACGTGTGGGGTATCTATGAATAGGTCTTCAAAAATGATGTTGAGGTTTCTAATATTGTTTTTTTCTAAACTGAATAGTTTGCGCGAGAGACACTTCCAAAGTGGAAAAAAGTTGGTCCCCCCGCCTCTAACTTCTAAAATAAGGGAATGATAAAACTAAAAAAAATATATGTTGTACATTACTATGCAAACTTTCAACGATATTTGGTTTGAACGAGATCTAGCCAGTAGTTTTTTTTTTATACCTCATAAATCGTAAGCCGCAATTTACCTTACGACGAACTACAAGAACCTGTTTCCTGTTTATTTTCTGTATATTATGTTACTTGATGCTACGGAACCCTTCATGGGCGAGTCCGACTCGCACTTGGCTGCTTTTTTTTTTGTGAATTTGTTCAGTATCAGCGGCCAATATCGGCATATTTTTTTTGGTTTTTACAAAATAGTGGTGTATAGTAAAGTAAGGAGACGATTTCACTCTAAAACAGCTATTATCCAGCTACCACAGAGTATCTATAGAAACTTGTGTTCCAGGATGGACTTCTTTAAGCTGTGAGTTAACTTACGATGACCAACCGACATTATCTTGCTTATCTATATAATATAAATAATGACTGGCCTCTCAGCTCAGTTGGTAGTAGCTCTGCCTTCTGCGCCGCAGGTCGTGGGTTCGATCCCCACCGAGAACAAATATTTGTGTGGTGAACGCAGATGTTTGTTCTCCGTCTGGGTGTTGTATTGTATTCTAAGTATGTATTTACAAAAAAAAAAATATATGTATGTATTATATCAGCTATCTATAGTTCATGCATTTCACGAAGACGCATCCAGTGATTTTTATCTGGTTGTAATAAGAGCCAAAATGCTCTAATTGACGCGTCGTCGTGAAATGCATGAACTATAGTTCCCATAGTACAAGCTCTGCTTAATTTGGGGCTAAATAGTGTTGTGTGAATTGTCCACAATATTTATTTATTTATTTTATCCAAAGAAATTCGAACTAAGAACTTAAGAAAGGGGCAATACCCGATGCGGATGCTTTAAGGATATAAATAAATCTTTGTGTCATTGTTCTGAAGAGTTTAAAAATAGATGAGTACCTCTCAAAAAACCCATGAGATAAGACTCCCATTGAAATGAACAGTCAAGTGCCGAGTGTACTTTTTATCGACTTGATACACAAGCACTTAGGCACAAAAATATCCCACTGTGAGCTGGTTAGACTACATATAGAAACATGCATTCGTATTGCGTTACGTTTGTCTCTAGTAGGTATGAAATGAATGAAGAATTATGAACATAGCTCTCATCTCAACATGTTTTTTGCCAGAAGTCAGTTTTCGGGGGAAGTGATCCACCAGACCATAGACTACCGCAGATACCTGTTGGCATAACTCACCGCAACTACTTTTTTAGGGTTCCGTAGTGCAACTAGTTTTGTTAGGCAACGGAACCCTTATAGAATTTACGCGTGTAGATATATGGGTAGGTTATGTATTGTGTGTATTTATTGTACTTTGTAGTATGTATGTGTAAGTAGTTTATTTATTAGTATATGAGTTTCTCTTGTTCCATATATAACTTCAATTTGGTACACATTACTACCATTCTACTTTTAGCTCTCTCTTAGCCCCAAAGGTTTGCTGGAAGAAAACTCTTATTAGGGTTAAGCTCGCCTATGTACATGTCCTGTGTTATCACTTATTTGTAAATGTCTCTGTGTGCAATAAAGAATTATGAATTATGAGAATCGTCATGTCTGTCTGTCTGTCTGTCTGTCTATGTTACTTGTTGCTACGGAACCCTTCATGGGCGAGTCCGACTCTTACTTGGCCGCTTTTTAATTCATTCGTTACTCTATGTCTGCTAGAGGGTGCCACATTCAATTGAATGTAACGACACAAAGCCAGCGAACAATCCAGACGCTTCTATCACGACCTCATTTGTCGAATTCTATTAAGCAGTTAGTACCTCATATGTCAAATTCTGATAAGCAGTTTACAAGTTATGAGGGAACAGAATGGTCTTACTTACATAGCGGTCAAAGTCATAACCCTTCTTTTGGCTTCACCGTAGAATAGTAAATGAAGGTTCTCTATAATCTACTCTATACTTTAAGTAACTTTATCACTAGTCTTGAGCGAAGTGAGTATCTACAAAGACATCATTCGAAATTCTCATTTCATTCTCATATCAAATCAAATCATAACTCTTCTTTTGGCTTCGCCGTAGAATAGTAAATGAAGGTTCTCTATAATCTACTCTATACTTTAAGTAACTATAGCACTGGTCTCGAGTGAAGCGAGTGTCTACAAAGACATCATTAAAAGTTATCATTTCATTCTCATATCATAACCCTCCGTTTGGCTTCACCGTAGAATAGTAAATGAAGGTACTCTATAATCTACTCTATACTTTATAAGTAACTATATCACTGGTCTTGAGTGAAGTGAGTGTCTACAAAGACATCATTAAAAAATCACATTTCATTCTCATATCATATCAAATCATAACCCTCCTTTTGGCTTCGCCGTAGATTAGTAAATTAAGGTACTCTATAATCTACTCTAAATATTTTAAATAACTATAGCACTGGTCTCGAATGAAGCAAGTGTCTACAAAGCCTCATCATTAAAAACTCATATCATTTAATAGAGATTCAAATGTTCATATTTTCTAAGAACTATAAGTGTGATCCCGAATAGTCTGAATGGTGTCTAGTTTTTATGAATCTATCTGAACAGATTATGCATCAATACTCACGGATATGGAAACAATAGGCTGTGTCTCTGACAGCCATGTCGAATTGAGCCAAGCGTGATAATAAAGACGCCCCCGCTTCGTACGCACGTAAGCTTACGTGCGTCATTACAGCAGCAAAAAAGCTTTTCTTTCTTTCAACAGGCACACGTTTTTACTGGTTCTATCTTAGAAAGAACCACAATGTGGCAGCTAAGGTACTAAGCCACAGGAATCGGGCTGACGCGTATATGATTTTGATGTCCGTCGCCACTCGTCTCCTCACATTGTGCGAACATGTAGGAATGGTGCAAATAAAAGAAGTATATGGTACATGAGTTCGCTGCTGCATTATCCTCCAGAAAGTAGATTATGAAATTAGGGGTAGCATTTCTCCTACAACCCCTAAATTGGTGACCCCGGCATGTACAAAACTTTTGAATTTGGAGTAGTTCGCTGCTGGAAAGAGGCTTCGCCATCGACCAGGAACAACGCCTTCTTCATAAAAATTATAAAACCCCTGACCACGGTGATGTACTCATCACCAGAACATGCCCAGAACATTGCTGCATGACTGATTTCTACCAAACGTCTCTTAAATAACAGCTTTCTAGCATAAAACTCGCATTTAATCGGAACATTCGTTTAAAGGCATTACGCGATGTATTTATACACTAATGAAAAACGGCCAGAGAAATAAAAGCACAAAATAAAATGTATACGTGTCATCTTAATTAAGTTTAGTAAGATCCAACCTAATTATAATTTTGTAGATCTAACCACACCTAACGCAGACGCAGGGCCTCAAACTTACATAAAACACCCCTCATTTCGGAGAGGGGTAAAAAACGAGATAAAAATCACGAATGCTTAACGGTTTTATCAATATCTCAAAAGTTCACTTCAAATAACAAGATATCTTTCTTTCACCATCATCATCCACAGCCTGACTTCACCCACTGCTGGGTATAGGCCTCTCTCGTTGACGGTCTTGTGCTAATCTCATCCAGGTCTTGCCCGCGATGTTCGCCATATCTTTCTTTAGCCCTTATCAACACATACAAAAAAGAAAAAATAATCAAAACGTTACTTCTAAAAAATAAATTATATTTTGAGAGCCGCACCGAACAGAGTAAGTTATTACTTACAAAGTTTATTTAAATATTTTTCTTCTTATCGGCTCTTTGTTACGGGCTCTGGGGAATTTAATTTAATAAGTAAAGTTCAGTAGGTCTACCACTAGCTCTGTCTGGCTCTGTCTCTGGCTTTGAGTCTGTGTGAGTGCTCACCAGTGTATTATACTGTGTGTGTGACGTTTCGACGTAGGATTTATTTTGTCAACACTCACGCAGATTCAAAACCAGAGTCAGAGATAGAGCCAGACGGAGCTTGTGGTAGGCTGTAGGCTTTATGTAAAGCGACTCTTCATTTGTGGGCAGACGGGTCCGGAATACTGATTCGAGGTTCTGGGACCGCGGAGGGGAAATTAAAAAATAAACACAAATCTTTAGTCGTACCAAATACGGAACCATTTTCTTTTTTGTAGACTTTTTGATCGTTTTTAAGTTTTTCTAACCCATGGCAGAACAGTGAAGAGAAAAAATATATATGTTTTCCTACTTTTAGTTTTAGTTTTTTATGATGCATGAAAAGTCAGGTTAGCACCATAATTGTAACTTTGTTGTCTAGACATGAAATGCATACATTGCCATATAAATCGCTTATTTATTACCAATTCGACTTGGGTTATCACTTCCACACCCAAAACCAGTGTATTATGATTTCTAGCATGTTTGCTTCAAACAGGAACTTATTTTTTATAATTAAGCTACATTTACACAGAAAGCGGGCGCATGTGTTCTCTCTCTCTCTCTCTCTCGATGCTTATTATATCGGTAGTAAAATTGAATTGTAATTTCCTGCTTGTGCACTTTGGCAGAGCTTTGTTGTTCAGAGGGCATAAACAAATGATTCGATAGGTACTAGAGATATCCCCACAATGTAATCAATGCTACAAAATACAGGGTTTCACCAGGGTAGGTACCTACCTACCTAATATTATTTGTCTAGTTACACGAATAGATTACTACTACTACTAGAATAAATAAATAAATAAATAATGCTGGACAATTCACACAGCATTATCTAGCCCCAAGCTAAGCAGAGCTTGTGTTATGGGTGCTGGATAACTGATATACATAATACAATACATTACATGTATAGTTTTTTATTTTATTTTATATAGCATGTCCTTCTAGGCTTGGAACTGGTAAATAAACACACCAAGCTATATGACAATTAATTCTAAGCTGTCATGCTTTTTGAAAGGCATCGTTCTGTGTTCTTCTTGTCGTGTCATTGTGTCTACGGCGTTTGCATTGTCGGCGCCGATAGCCAGCCTGCTTTCGAACATCAGCTTCAACCTGGATTCTTTGTAAATGTGGCCTAAAATTATGATAATCACAGTAACATCGGCTCGCGTGCATAATAATTATGATTAAAATTCATATTACGTTTTCACACACACATGTAACACCCGGGTGACTGACGCGGTGCAATGCCTCACAGATGGCCACCAAATCAGGTGGGGCATAATACTGCTTGTTCACTCATCTTGTTGTATAAGAAAAGTCATATTTAGACCTAAATCTGCAAAATATATAATAAATTATATCATATCTACACTTTGCTGATGCTGTGAGTTTCACTATGTGATATAATCAGAAATGAGGATATTCGTAGAAGAACCAAGGTCACCGACATAGCTCGTAGAGTTAGTAAGTTGAAGTGGCAATGGGCAGGCCGTTGGGGAATAAAGGTTCTCGAATGGCGACCACGAACCGGAAGACGAAGCGTAGGGCGCCCACCCACCAGATGCACCAACGACATTGTTAGAATCGCGGGAAGTCGATGGATGGAAAGGGCTCAGAATCGTTCTTCCTGGAAATGTGTAGGGGAGGCCTATGGCTATGCTGGACATATCCAGCAGTAGACTTATTCAGGCTGATAATGATGATGATGATCTACACTTTAATAATTTTGTTAAGAAACTGCGACTTTTGAAAAAGCCATAAGTAAACATATTTTATTTTATAATTATTATAATAATTTGGCTGTTTGGTGGTGATCGATCTATAAACCCTAAATTTCGAACGAATGTAGTTTTTCAGGAAAAACCGTTCATTCCCGATAAACCTACTTTAGTGTGCACAGATGTTTGTTTTCTATGTTATATTGCATTCTAAGTGTGTATTTACAAAAAAAAAAACATAGTATATAAGCACTATAACAGCTATCTGGTTCTCTATTAAATCTGCTTCATTTGGGACTAGATAGTTTTTTATAGATTGTCCACGATATTATATTAGTAATTACAGGCGCTTGTTTATAGCTATGAGGTGTTTGCTCGTTTAGTTAGCGCAGGCTGTATACAAAGTTAGAATCCTCATATTATTTAGATATTGTATTATGTAGGTATATACGTTTAAGTAAGTTATATTTTGAAAACATAGTACTATCTTTGTAAAGTGTAATTTAGCACATCAAACTCCCCCCCTCTCTTGTTTATGTTCAGTTCTGTCCATCCCAAGGTTGCCTGGTAGAGATCGCTGTTAGCGATAACGCGAGTGTGATTTTTAAGCTATAACTGTATCCTATTAGGTACTTTCCTTGTGTGTCATTGTAATCAACAAAGAGTTATCTATCTATCTATCTATTATTTCCACGAAGTTCCTGACGTGCCTGACCCACAATGCTTTGGTATTAAAAGAAATGTGGAATATTTTTCTAGTTCCGTCCGCAATACGCATAATAAAATTGGTAGATAAAAAATAAACACTACACCCCTCAAACCAAAGCACAGCAATGCCGTTGAAGACTTTTCTGTACATGCCCACTCTATAATTTTTATTTATCATCTGTATGTGTGTACAATAAAGAATAAAGAGGAATAAAAGTTCTCGAATGGCACCCATGAACCGAAAGAAGAAACCTAGGACGCCCACCCACCCGATGGACCGACGGCCTTTGGGAAGTCAGCGGATGGAAAGGGCTCAGAATCGTTCTTCCTGGAAATGTCACAGGAAAGACATCCAGTGAACTTCTTCATGATGATGATGATGATGATGTCGTGCAATATGAAACCCTGAGCACTGACCAAGTCCCAAGTTTTCGTTACGCTCCGTGAAAGGTAATCCAGTTATACAACAATGTAGGAAATTACTTAGCAACTGTTACATACGCACACACAAAGGTGGTATACTTAGATAGAAGTAGCAGAGCTCTTTGTCAAGGGCTCATTCACGGCAGAAATATGCATAGTGGTAGGACTTCCTACCACTATGCATATTTCTGCCGTGAAGCAGCATTGCTGTGTTTTGGCTTGTTGGCAGCTAGTAAAAAAAATAGCCGTCTAGTGGCCAAAATAAATATTATTAGTACTTACTCATCACACCTGGCAGCTAGTAAAAAAAATAGCCGTCTAGTGGCCAAACAAATATTATTAGTACTTACCTTACTATGCACACACCTTATTATGCACTAAAACAGCACTGGCCAAAGTTACTCGAAGCGGTTTGCATGTTGTACGTTCACAAAAATATAAGAAATTACAATATGCAACGAGTCAGTAGCCAATATAAAAGTACGTTTTAGCCTTGCGCACATCTAAGGCTCCGTACTCACATACGGTTTTGCTCGATCGAGCTATTATGTTGAGTAAAATCCAAGGCATGGGCTTTCGTCCACATATTCCACATTATTATATTCATTCATTTATTCATTAGCAATTAATTAATCGCATTAGAAATAATCTTAAAACTAACACAAAAGAAATATTGAACAAAAGATCAGGGAAAAAAGTATTATCTATCGAGTGACGCGAAATTGATTATATTTAATTACATCGAGCCGGCTCGATGCGAGCCTTCTCGCTGTGAGTTTTGCGGTCCACACGTTAATATTTACTCGTTTCAAAACCACATGTGATTATGGCATTTTATCTTGGCTACTGACATTTTGCATATTGTTACTCCTATGTGCGATGGCGATCAGTGAAACGCTGTTTAATATTGCAGTCATATTTGACAGCGTTTCACTGATCGCCATCGCCACCGCCTAGATGTACGCAGGTCTTTACGCACTCTAGCTAATTTAAAAACAATTAGTTAATTGGATACCGACGATACCGTTATATTTAACACACCGAGGCGTGTCAGCTAACAATATCCTTTAGTTTTCAGGATCCGAATGAGAATTGCGTATAACTAATGATTCACAATTTCCTGAACAAGTAGGCAAATGACCTTAATTTATTGGATTGGAATATTACATCAGCTATAGAAACATAATAATAAATGAGCCTTGCGAGAGTGGGCCTAGCGGTAGCGGCGTCGCCTTCCGATCCTAATACGACATTAGTAGATTTTTTTTTTAATTGATATTTATTTATTTATATTTATTTATTTATATATTTAAAAACGGAGGTTTACAAACTTACAATTAATTATACTATGCATAAAACTTAAATAATTGGAAGTATAGAAAAGTAAATACCCACTTAACTTAATTGATAGTACACATAATCTTAAGCTTAAACTTTGAGCAGGTATTTACAAGTGTGAGGCATAAATACACTAAACTATTGCTTTGCAGAAAAAAAATAAGGTAAGTCGGTAAACAAAGTCACTGTCCAGTCAAGTGTCACCCTCCGTACTAGTTTGCACTGTATGACGGTAGGATGTTGTTGCTCTTCCAAACTGGGCTCTGTGCTAACAACATACAGGCTAAATTGATTTATGGTAGTTAGAGTAGTCGGTCTCATTGTTAGCCGAATAGTGTTGTACACGCGTATGTTGTTTGATGGCTCGCTGCAATGAAAAGTTTTATAGAAAAGTTTATGATATTTTAAATTATAGGTTATTGTAAATTTTAATTAAATATTTTATTTTTGTTGTTTTTATGATGAGAAGAGTATTAAGTTTTATTAGACATTTTCACTGTCTTATAGTTTTTATAACCTACTTTGTTTTAATTTTAGATTAGTTATAATTATGATCCTTAGCAGAAATGATAGCAATATTTGAATGATGTATGAATGTGTGTGTGTGTGTGAATGTGTTGTGTATATAATGAATATGCAATTTGGTTGATGCAGTTTGTAAATGGTATTTTTATTCTTATTCTATTCTTATTCTAGCAAGGTTTATCTAAATATTTTATAGTCTATAACATACATATTAAGGTGATAAAATGATAGTTGGTTTGAGTTTGCTTTATATGTATATTCACATAAATTACGTATAATGTTTATGAAACAATAGTCATGAGCTTTTCTGTGTCATCATAATTCAAAAGTTTCAGATAGCTATTTATCTTTTGTTTAAATGTATATGTTGTCATATTTGCAATATTTATGTATTTATTTATTTTATTATAAACGAGAGGTCCCAAAAAGAAAGAGAATCTGTGCGTGAACATGGTCCTACATTTGGGAGTGTTGTAAATAATTTATCATAACGTCGCTTCTCTGTTCTGTTGGAGTTGCTTGGTTGTTTATGTTGGTATGTCATTATGGTTGATATAAATAACTGACGGACTGTCATGGTTTTGCAATCTTGGTACAATGTTGTAGTTGGGTACAGGTAGGGTTTGAACAGCATGACTTTTATAACCGCTCTTTGGGCCCGCTCCAACTCCAGCATGCGGGTTTTCCCTGCTCCACCCCACGCAATTATTCCATAAGAGATAACTGATTGGCATAAACAATAATAGACGTTCTTTATAATTTTTTCGTCACCGATATGTCGCAGATTTTTAAATACATATATTAGTTTACGAGTTCGTCCCGTCAATGTTTTAATATGTTCGTCCCAATTGAGGTTTTGGTCAATGATTACACCAAGATATCTAATACTAGACGTTTTGCTAATGGTATAGCAGTTACAGCATGTGTTTTCGCGTTTGCATGAATGTGCTTTAATAGTAAACGTGTTAGAGTCTGGTTGGTCATTGTGTCTCATACTAAACGCTACATATTTCGTTTTACTTAAGTTTAGAGTTAATAGGTTATTATCCAGCCATTCTACAATTTTAGACAAACCGTCCTCTGCATGATTTTGGGTTTCTTTCCACGATTTGCCGTGGAATACAATAACTGTGTCATCGGCAAACGTTATAATTTTCGCGTTTTTGAGTTCTGTTTTACACAGGGTGTCAATATAAATGAGAAACAGATTAGGCTCGGAAGGCAAGGGTTCAAATCCAGTCGTGTACTAATGAGTTTTTCTGCCCAAAAATATATGGGCATTGGTAGGTACTCTCAAATGGCCGCGGCTGGTACCGTGGCTTTACTTTACTTCAAGTAAAGCCAAGGTACCAGCCGCCGCAGTGCCAAATAATGTTTTTTTTTTCAATACTTACCCTCAAAGGGGTTGCTCCCTTTAGGACAAAAACCCATCGCTAGATAAAAAAAGTAATAATCGAAATATTTAGCTGCTACAGTGTACGTGGAAACAAGGTGGGTTCATTTTAACTGGCTGTACATTAACCGAACCCTAATAATTGACAGTTTGCTGCCAGTTTGCAGATCTATACTTCCCGGTAGATACCCAAGAATGACTTTAACTTTCATTTCGTGATTTGATTTAATATGAAAAAGGTTCCTAACATTTTACAAAGCTAAAAGGAAAACTTATAACTCCCCTAAAACTAGCGGCGATCATAAGCCGAGTATGGCAGCAAAGCCATAAAACACCATTAAAAAGATGTCACTTCTTGCAAACTCTTAGCCAGCAGCAGTGGTTGCAGCAGTTGTAGCTGCTGGAACTGCTGGCGGTGCTGGCGGTGCTGGTGGTGCTGGTGGTGCTGGTGCGGCTGCTGGTGCAGGCGTCGCTGGACTGGCCATGCCTGGTGCTGGAGTCATGGCTCCAGGTGGCATATTCCATTGCACCATCAGCCCGTTTTGTTGCATTGTGACGTTCATACCGTTCGCGTTGTTGGCTGAAAGATAATTTCTGATTAAACTAGAGTTTTAGATTCTTAGATGCTGCATAAATTCGTAAGGAGTATGATGGAAGATGCTTACTTTTTCAAGAGTCTGAACGGATTAGGTTTACCACGAATCCAAATGAAAAAAAAAAACTTTTGTGATGCTAATTTAAAAAGCTAGGTATACTTCTGCCCTAATATCTTTTAGATTCACCGAAATTTCGAGAACTGAAGTTCAGCTTATGGAAGGGATCAACCAAAGGCAAAACGTCTGGCATTTCCGTTACAGAAAAAGCTCCTCTATCACCTCCCGTGGATATTGGTTAGAGGCGGCTAAGGGAACGCACCCGAGCTGGGCAGCAGCATCTCTTTAAATATTAGATTCTTCCTCAGAGGATTCGACAAATCCTGGAGCTTCTAGATATAAGTATCCCAAATATTGGATGCTTTTGCCAAGCAGATTTTGATGGAGAATGTGATTGATGGTGAAAAAAATGATTGACACTGATGAATTCTTATAAAAAAAAACTGAGTCTTTCAAACCTTGGTTAGGATTAAGACCGTCTTTTTGTAAACTTAGCACTACGTTTTCGTATAAGGATGTTAAAACATGCTTACGTATAAGAAAGCTCATCCCCGGATTAAACATGTTGGGCCTGGCAGTTGTGGTGCGCCGTCTTCTGGGAGGACAGTCGCAGTCATCGTAATCACTTGCACTGGTGGTCGTGGACACCTCATCACCATCGCAAAACAAATAGCAGTAAATGTCATCGAAGAACAAGGGCTGGAAAATGAAGGAAAATTGAAATTAGATAGATGAGAAAATTCTTGACTTGAAAGGCCCTTTCAAACTAACCAAAATACATAAATATTATTCAATAAATGTACAATGGGCGGTCTTATCGCTTTATAGCTGATGATAAAATGTTTGATTTGAGTTTATTAGTGCTTTGGTTTCCTAATGAGAACCAGTCATTTTGGGTTTCAGTTTGGTATAGGTATATAGTTTTTTACTACCTTGCGCATAACTTAACGTTCTGCGGTAGCGACCATTGAAAGATTGTCAAATATGACAGCGATATTTGACAACGTTTCACTGATCGCCATCGCAAGGTTTAAGACCCTGGTCAAACTGTGGCAAATGTTTTCCTTCCTTCTCTCTAGCAGTTCTATTTTGTGCTAAAGTATTCATTAATGATCAACTTATGATCAATCCCTTTTTATATGAAGTTATTATAATAATAAAGTAGGTGACATATGGAGCACGTTCCTAATTTTTTTTAAAGTTATGATTTTAAATTAACCGACTTAAAAAATGTATTCCGTTTGTTTTAAAATATTTTCCTATACATTTTATGCACCGACTCTTATCTGTGATGTCTATGTGAGGTCGTAATATTTAAAGAATTGTTAAAATTTATATTATTATATCATAAGCTTTAAACAATACCAACCTTCGCTGAAATACGGTCCACACACAAAAACAACACGAAAATACAACACAAGCGTACCACAGTCATGTTTCTGAATGTCATGAAAAACGCGCGGTCGGTTCCTTTCATACTTATAACCAAGGTTTTTGCGCAACGACTGAATAAGTAATGTTCGCCAAAGATTATGCACGTGGAAAATCCTTTGGACGTAAGGGTTTTAGCCTTATTTTAGAACCAGCCTGTACTCGCTATTCACTTACCGCCGCATTCATGTATGGTCGCATGGAACTGGCACCTAGACTCACCTAGCTTTATGATGTTTCAAAGTGATCCTTGAGATTCTTTTTTTTTATAATTGATAGACTATCCTTTGGCCACGGTCTCACCTATGTAAGGTAAGCGACGATGTAGCAGGACAGTCTAAAAGACACCTATTCACTCTAAGCCTTAAAGAGGCCCAGATTGTATTTGTCAGGAAAAACAGACGACGGCAGTGAGTTCCACTCGTAGTCGTTATAGCAGTCATTTAGCTTAGCAGGCCTTGAATGCCTGCGCACACCTAGTTCGCTGGCGGTAGCGATCAGTGAAACGCTGTCAAATATCGCTGTCAAATCTCAAATCTGACAGCGATATTTGACAGCGTTTCACTGATCGCTACCGCCAGCGAACTAGGTGTGCGCAGGCCTTGAGCAGGCCACATAGTCTGTTGCCATCTCTATCTATCTATTTATTGGCATGAAAGTGACAGTGATCAAACAAGGAAATGGACTGCAAGTTTAAGCCATACCCTGATCTCAACCTTCAAGACTTTAATTTCATCATCACCATCATCATCTTCATCAGTCCACTGCTGGACGTAGGTCTCTACCAAAACGCGTCACTGAGGTATGTCCTTGGCTCTTCTGCTCCAATGCTTTCCAATTCTATGTGTGCTGTAGGCCTACCACGAGCTCTGTCTGTCTCTGGCTCTGGTTTTGAGTCTGGGTGAGTGTTGACTTAAAAGACAGAACCAGACAGAGCTTGTGGTAGGCCACTGTAATGTGATGAGTGATTTGTAGTAAATAATAAAACATTGCAGAGAAAATGCCGGTTCATTTCATTTAACGTCCTTATATACGTATACATATAAAATACGTGGATAAGAAAGCCTTGAAGCGGTAATAACATACGGGCTGTGGAAAGGATTTAAGGGATTTAGTTAAGCAGGTAATGCGGGAAGCTCAGCCATTCTTCCCGTTCCTTTTGGCGGGAGCGCTACAAATAGAATTCTTACACAATATTTAGCGAGAAAAAATTGAGAAAAAGTCCGCCATTTTCATATCAGTAACAATACTGTCGCTTCAAAAATCAATGACAAATGACAGCAGAATGAGGCATACGAATTTCTTACAGCTTCTCTGGCATTTTTCTTGATTTTTATCATTGAACAAGAACATGGATAAAATTACGTTTCTCACATGTTATTTCAAGCCAATATCTATATTTTAAGTAATATCTCTAAATCTTTTTCTTTCTTTCTTTTATTCCAAATTTCACCCAAATTGGTACTGCCCCTATATAAGGCGTAATTGTGTCACAAACAGAAAAAATATAGTTTTCTAAGACTCGAGCAACTTGTCTATAAAAAAACTCAAAGGGTATATCTATTCATTTAAACTTACATAATCTATGAAAAACATCACCTTCAGTTATTGAAGTTTAACTTAAATGTTCCACATAAGTTCAGAACTCCAATTTCGCTCGGTATTTGTTCTCTTTGGACACGGTCAAGTTTGTATTCATCGATTCTTCTTATCGTGTCATTGGTTTGTACGAACCAGTGCGGTGAAAGGATTTCAAGTGCGCCTTAGAGTGGGTCTTTTCGTGCACTCGACACATGTTTTCGAACTTTTTGATTTTTACGACATTCTGATTTTCTCACGATGTTTTCCAATATTATTTGATATCTATCTATACATTTATATGATTGTTGGTTGCTTATTTACGTATTACGTAAAAATCGGATATCAGCGATCACGACCCGGAAGACGAGAACCCTCGAATCACAAGGATATCTTTGAAATATCTAAATAAGTGAGTCTACGTGCTAGTTCCACGCGACTAAGCTTAGAAGATAAAATATTCTGGGAAATATATTATTATACACCTCGTTGTTATTTACCTCGGCACTGGAGGATATTTTCAAGCTCGTGTCCTGGACAAGGTATGGCATCAACATCAACGGCGAATTCATCACTCACCTTCTATTTGCCGACGACATAGTCATAATGGCGGAGTCACTGGAAGACTTAGGCACAATGCTCAGAGACCTCAATATTGTCTCCCAACAGGTGGGTCTCAACATGAACATGAGCAAGACAAAAATCATGTCTAATGCTCATGTCACACCCGCGCCGGTACATGTTGGGAGCGATATCATCGAAGTTGTGGACCACTATGTTTATTTGGGTCAAACGATCCAATTAGGTAGAGCCAACTTCGACAAAGAGGTCAGCCGACGAATCCAACTCGGATGGGCAGCGTTCGGGAAACTGCGTCACATCTTCTCGTCGCAGATACCACAGAGCCTCAAGACAAAAGTCTTTAATCAGTGCGTGTTGCCAGTGATGACATACGGAACTGAGACGTGGTCGCTAACTATAGGCCTCCTGCACAAGCTCAAAGTCGCGCAACGAGCTATGGAGAGAGCTATGCTGGGAGTTTCACTACGTGATAGAATCAGAAATGAGGATATCCGTAGAAGAACCAAGGTCACCGACATAGCTCGTAGAGTTAGTAAGTTGAAGTGGCAATGGGCAGGCCATATAGCTCGAAGAACCGACAACCGTTGGGGAATAAAGGTTCTCAAATGGCGACCACGAACCGGAAGACGAAGCGTTGGGCGCCCACCCACCAGATGGACCGACGACATTGTTAAGATCGCGGGAAGTCGATGGATGGAAAGGGCTCAGAATCGTTCTTCCTGGAAACGAGTAGGGGAGGCCTATGTCCAGCAGTGGACTTCTTCAGGCTGATAATGATGATGATGATGATATTATTATGGCCAATTCATCTCTTTTTTGCGAGCTATGTCGGTGAGCTAAATATTTAATAACGTTCAAAGAACACTTTAATTTTTCTGAGTGGCTCGATCCCTCACATCCTCGCCCTGACGAAATGGATTGGAGTATTCAGAATAGTACATTGTTACCTGAGTGTTGAAAGTCACGTTTTTTGAGTCCCGAGACGGGTTTGGCGCCAGAGCGTAGCGAGGGCGCCAAACCCGTTCATCCGAGGTAAACACTGTGCTTTTCATTACGAATACAAGGAAAGTAAAAATAAAAACATGAAAGAAAAATTATAGTGAAAATGAAGATTGAATTGCCGCCTTCCCGGTTTTTTTTTCTTTTTCTCTGGTGGGCCTTCGGCTACGGCTTGCCAGCATTATTCAGCCATTATATTCATTTTCATAATTTAAAAAATGGTAATTTGTTTGCTCAAATCTATGTTATTTTAAATAAATAGTTGAAGCTATATATTAATCAAGTAATTTAGAAGATATATTATTTATTTATTACTATCTTTATGTTATTAAAATTCAAATTTTACATTGCGCTCTAATTAGACTTTTTAAACTTCTTACCGTTGTAATGGGTTTCCAACCTACTTGCTGAATAAAAAGTTGGAATTTGGTTCAACAACCTCTTTGCAGTTAGAAAGACTTTAGAAAGTTGGAACATGGTTGAATAAAATAGAACTTGTTTTTTTTATAATTTGACAGCTGTCAGTAGAAAGCGATTCTCCCTAGGGCTGAAAGTATTACTTTCAATTGGGCCCCTCAGGCAACTTCAGACCTACTTTCAGAGTATGAGCAATGAAAAGTTATATGATGTATACCTTTTCCGAATTTTATTCAAGTAACGATCTTAAAATATTTCAAACTGAAAGAGAAAATACTTTGTTAGTACCTACTTAGATTTATATTTAACTTCCACATCAGTGAGGATATCAAAGTAATAGTAAGTAAGGTTAGGTATAGTAAGGTTGCCTGGAAGAGATTGCTCAAAGCGATAAGGTCTCCCACAGTTTTGCCAAAAATCTTCATAAATCCTGTATTATAATTCTGTGTGGTGAACAATAAAGAGTTATATATCTATCTATCTATCTCTATATCGCTAGGAGGGGGAGGAGGGGAAAATAATACTCAAGACCCTAATTTGTTACTTATTTATTAATCAAATAATAGGAGTACAGTGATTTAAACATAGTTTATCTTGAAATACAGTTAACAAGACGGAGATCAATGATCTATAAAGCTGAAAGAAATATGTAAAATGTACACACCTTCAGGTAAAAAAATATTTAAATGTAAATTTACGTATTTTGTTAAGAGGCAACTATCAAAAAAATCTCGCCGTTTGTTTTTTTAGGATCGCTTGTTTTTTGTTTTAAGCTAAAGTGTGTAATAATAATAAACCCTACATAAAGTGAGAAAGGGGCCAGAAGAAGATTTTTTTTAGTTTTGTATTATATTCTTTTTTTTTACGGTTGTCAGCCTCTTAACCATGAGCTCAGAAGGGCAAGTCCCACTTCATTTCGTCTACGAAATGTTGTTTTCGTTTTGCACATTTGTCTCTCTCTATTGTAGGAGAAAAGATGAGAGATTCCATACAAAAGAGAGAGACAGTGCTAATATGAAAACAAGATTAGGTAGACGAAATGAGTATTACAGGAGAGAGTTATTGTCCGAACGCGACTTTGTAGCTAACGCCAGGTCTCTTCGGGACCTTGCTTCCGACTTCCACCAGGATGGGTGAGTAATCCGTGCTGAGTTTCTTAGTAGAACAGTCTTTATGGGAGATAGGAAAAACGTAGTTTACATCCACTTCAAATCTGTAAACAAGGTACAAAGGTATTTATTGCTTAAATAGTTTCATCATTATCAAAATCTAAAACCGTTTCTTCACATAAATCAAAAGACTTGAGACCCAATCAATGTTGAACGTGACGTTGGCACGTGAGGCTGAATATCTGTATGCCTACAGTTGATGGACGCAGGGCAGTGCATCGTAGGGCACGTCCCTGACGTGCATGTCCTACGAAGCATTGCTTTGTTATAGGCGATGGTTACCACTTGGCATCAGGTGGGGGACATATGCTTGTTCCATCAGCTAGTTACAAAAAAAAAAAAAAACAAGAACTGACTAGTAACCAAGAAGTATCTAAAGCCTAGGTGAGTCTAGGCACAGTAAGGTGCAGTTCTACTTGACCAAGCCAGAAGCGGAGGCAAGAAAATAGGGTTCTTTACAAAATAAAAATAACAATGAATCTCCGCTTTATCGTAGACCTTGCTACGAGTGTGCTACATAAATGAGATATTTCAGTAAAATGTTCCGTCTACAATATTTAAGGTACTTTCCCTCTATGTGATATATCCGTGGGACGCCCTGTATTTGTGTGTTGTTGTGATACTCTTTGTTTGTCCAAAAAAGGGGAAAAAAGAGGGTAAATGTTGGAATAGTAGTGAAAATAAAGGACATAGCTGTGACTACTCCTTTAGTCATTATTAAGGATTAAGTTATCAAGTAGGTACCTGGTGATTTGAGAGCATGTGTACCACGCCTGAGATGTTTTTCTTTACAGATAAGCTTTCCAATTTATAATATGTTCTGTAGCAGTCGTTTTGTAAGTTTTACCCAGTGTTTAGTTAGCTATCGCCTATACTTTGTTCCTGTTTTTAGGTCAACAGAATAATGTCAGTGTTTCCCAAGAACATTTATCTGTAGTGAGCGTTCATTGTTAGAACTTACAGCTCACTGAATATATATTATCAACTATATTGCCAAAAGGGTTTACCAGTTTCTCATCACCATCATCATCATCAGTTTCTACAGTGATGTATTTTTTAGCCACCAGTGATTATATAATTGACTTTTGGTTTCCTCACAAAACACAAAGAATCTCTCTTTAGTGCAATATAAACAAATCGGAAAATATCACATCGCAATCAAATTTAAAGAAAAGTTTTTTACCCTAAGTAGCGATGTCATTAAGAAACGATTTAGTATTTTTTTATCTAAAACATATAGATGCTACAGATGGATTGGTCCCATAGAAATTTCATCTAAATCAGTTTAATAGTTTGGCCATGAAGTCGATTTTTCAAGTTTTTTAAACTTAAGTATATCTACAGCTGTAACAAAGCAGTAAGCACTGGAATGACGAATGATAGCGGTGAGTGAAAGTAAAACCCCAGTTGTACCGACAGGATGATGATGATGATAATTATATTAAATATTCCATTTTAGAATGAAATTTCCGTTTTCATGCAGAGACCTAGCAAGAAAACTTGAGGAATTCTTTCACATATTTTTTAACTAAATTCTACGAAATCGATTGTTTTTTATTTAACAGCTGCAGTCTCTAGGTAACTGAATAAACATTTCAATACGCGACGGTCATTCATATGCAAAACGATGACGAGCACAAGGACACCGTTCCACTATTAATTTTGTCTCGGTACAGTCATACCTTGCTTCTTTACGTCCACTTGAATGAAAATATTACGTACCTACAAACTATACACCTATAAATCACCTAGACTAGAATATTCTCGAATAGTGAATCCGGAAGACAAAACGTAGGACGCCTGATAGAACGCATGATAGACCAAAGTCAAATATATGTCTTTATTCCATGGTATCACAAGGACACTTTGAGGTCATAAAGCTAGGTGAGTCTAGATGCCAGTTCCACGCGACCAAGCCTAGAAGAACAGGCAACAAACTACGGCTTGGTTCCTACAGTTTTTAGTGTGATCCTTTCCAAAACAAAAATAATAAGAACAGTGAAGTTCCAGTGTAGTGCCACTCCAACTTATCCGACCGATGACATTGTTAAGATCGCGGGAAGTCGGTAGATGGAAAGGCCTATGTCCAGCAGAGGACTTCTTCAGGATGATGATGATACACTTACTTTGTATAGACATACCACAACGCGAGGGTTGATCACGAGGCAGACCAGACAAAGGAAAAGTGGTGGACATGACAGGAAATAGATAAAAGATTTACCCTTCTGATAACTTATAAAAGCTATCCATTTTGTAGAAGAATACAATGAGTAGGTAATATAATATTACAATTTAAATATGACAAATCATAATAAGATAAGTATGAAGCATTGGATAAGATAATTTTGGATTTTAATGAACTGACTACATAATGATGAACTGAATACATACATAATTGTAATCTATATATATAAATCTTTCGTGTCACAATTTGGAACGCGATAAACTCCGAAACTACCGAACGGATTTCGATAAAATTTTGCAACTGCCTAAAATATGGTCGGACTTAAAAGATAGGATAGTTTATATTCAATATTTAGGTGTTATTAATTTATAAGGGGCAAAAGTTTCGAAATCTATGTCTATCCCTTTCTATCACGTAGGGACTTAAATATATGTCTATCCCTTTCTATCGCTTAGGGATTTTTCTGAAAATTCTCGACTTTGACGAGAACAGAATGCACATAGACGCTCTAGAATGATCTGGAATAATCAAATTTAAAGTCGGTTAGCATCGGGAATGCTCCCACCCAAACGTTAGTAATCCAGAATTATCTAGAATACTCAAATTTACCCATGCAAACGGTTCTGAATTCTAGATTTGGACAAAATGTTCTAGAAAATAGTGCTCCTAAACGTTACAGAATGTTCTTTCATCATCATCATCAATTGATATCAGTCAACTGATGGACGTATAGGTTCACCTTGAGTAACATAGGCTATATTTATGTGTTTAAAAAATAAATGTCCACCCGTGCGAAGCCGGGACAGGCAGCTAGTTATATTATATGTATTAGGTACATACTCGTATAAACACTATAAAGTTGACATGTAATATAGAGGCGAGCCCTATGAAGAGTTTTCGACCAGCAAACCTTGGAGGGTATCTAAAGACAGACAGACAGACATGACGAATCTATAAGGAATCCGTTTTTGCCATTTGGCTATGGAACCCTAAAAAGGGATAGCTACATGTTTTTGCTTTTTTAAATTAGAAATGAAACAACAGATTTGCCACCATAACCTTCTTCTTTCTTTTTCTTACCTTGGCAGCTTGTCCCTTAGATAAGCCATGACATTCTTCGGCAGAGAAGTTGTCCGTGACATCACGAAAGCGGTCAGGTATCGCGTGTCTTCTGCCTGTTCTGCACAATGCAGCAATAGAGCCCAGGTCTTGTACTCCGTGTCTATGACGTATGTGTTGTAGATTCCATCGTCTAAGGAAAAGAAACGAAACACTGTGAGCAGTCATTTCCACAAAGAGCTGACATACCCTCAGCTCTCTTGTTACCTAAGATCACTGATGATGTTAAATGATGTTAAGAGGAAATTCATAGATGTACAGATCAGCACGATAAATTTTATGAGAGATTAAATTTAATGTTAGAAAGAAGTAAAAAAAGACAAATAAATAACTTCATCATGGACACGAACATTCAAAATGAACTCTACTCTCCGAAATATTGTGATAGTAGAATTATTCCTAGCTCGATTCGTAACAGGGACATTTACGTGGGAAGAACTGGTCAGTGGTCATAACCACGGCATTCAGAACAAGATTAACATTATTAACAGCCAGGCAATCACGCCACGCAACTCATGATTTCCTTTAAATAGTCTCGTTCCCCTATTTTATTTATTTATTTGTAACCTGTTTTGTCCCACTGCAAAGCAAAAGGTTTCCTACGCTCCTGCTTTCTCGGTCCATTGCTAGACCCAATCTAGCTATGGCAGATATATTTCCCCTTTGAAAAATATAACTTACAAGTGCTTTCAGCATGCGTCCAGTGAGCTGGTTCATTCAGGTCCACTTTCCACGTGATGTTTCCTTGCAGTGTCTCCCCGAGCGGATCGTCGGCGAAGCGGTACGTGAAGTTCATGGTCACGCCTGGTGTCCATTCTACTGTTCCATCTGTTAGAGAGAATAAAAGCATAACTGGGACTGGGAGGCGAAAAGATATTTTCTTTTCTTGGGTTTTCCAATTAGTATCGAGTGGCGTGTTTTCCTTGGTGCTACATCTCAAATGTCCTGAATTAGATCATCAAAGGGTAGGAGACAATTATGTCGGTATTGTTGCCTTAAATTGTATTAATCGTTAGTTTTTCTTTCAGAGATGATTAAAGCAGAACTGAAAGATTAAAAACAAATTTTCTTGGGAACTATATCTTTTTTCATGATTTCTTCGTTGCAGCAGCTGAACTAGGATTACTTAGATGCTCAAAATAAGATAGGCTGAAGACAACTCCCTCTTAGGTATTGCTATTTTTAATCTGAATATCTAACTTGTTTGACACTATACTAATTTATGAGCTAATTGCCCACGAGTTTTGAGGTCTTCAGAAGATCTAAAAAGAATCTCTTTTAGGAATTCAACCTACAATCATGCTATGACAAGGACCTGCTTTAGCCATTCACCGCAAGAAAGATAAGGTAAGTTATACATACCGGCAGCAGGCACGTGGTCATCCTCAGTGAACACAGATCTCATGCAACTGTACGAGAGAGCTTCTTCTGCGCTCGCGTAGTATTCCACCACGTACCAATCTCCTAGCATCTGTAAAGAAATTGCTACTTACTATGACTGCCTGCCTTACCATGCCTGAAGACGAGACTAAGTTACATGAGTCAGATAAAAGAAAGTCATCCAAGCCTCACGTCCTCGCTGAAGCCGCATTTAACAGATCCAATGGGGGAAACTGCATCAGAACCCCAACAAAAATTGAGCTAAAAGGCCTGTAGGATTTGAATTTAGCAAAAATGCTCTGCTAAAAATTTAAAGATTTCATGCTAGGTTTATATTTGATGGCCTTTTCTGTAATAATATCGTATGAAAACAGTAACTCCTTTAATTTTGTTAGCTGCAAAGTGATTTGATTGCTTTAAGATGTTGGAAGGCGTTGTAAGATAGAGCTACAAACTTTACAGATCAGTTTTTCAAACAATGCCTGTTTTAAAGAATATAAGTTGTAGGTAGGTACTTCCTTCTACTATAGACTTAGTACTATATCTACACACAGAAAAAAATGGGTCAACAAAGTCACAATAAATGCATTGTCAGAAATTTCCTGTCGGAGCAACTAAATACTTTGTTACTTTAGCAGAAAGAGCTTTGTTGAGTTCAGCAACTTTTTTATTGTCCGCTGATTTTCCTTCGATTAATGTGCAAGGAACAATTTAGCTTTGTCCTTACATCAAAATTAATAAAAACATTGATTATATAACAATAAAACGTTTTAGGTGTGTCAATGTGAACATTGTTAATAAATCTAACAAAGTAACTATAGTCGTAGCATTTAACTACCATTTGATATGCAATAGATACGTTGCTGTAGTGAAAATGGAACGTTGCTAGCGTGTCAATGTGAACTTTGTTAAAAAACGTAGCAAAATAACTATAGTTGTGGCATTTGAGTACTTTTTGTCATACAATAAGTATGTTGCTGAGATGAAAATGGAACTGGCATGTGTGTCAATGCGAACATTTTTAATAAATCTAACAAGACAATAAGACCTATAGTCGGAGCATGTGACTACTCAAACTCATACTCATATTCTTTATTGCAATTATTATGTTACATGGTGAAGTTTTAAAGTTAAAAGTGGTGAATACATAATAAGCCCTTAAGTTTAGGGCATAGCAATACAATGACAATGGATCGTTGCAAATGTGTAAATGTAAACATTGTAAATAAATTTCACAAAATAACTAAAGCGTAAAGTTCAACTACGTTTTGTCATGCAATAAGTAAGTCGTTGTGGTGACAATAGAACGTTGCTATTGTATCAATGTGAACATTGTAAAACAACCTAGCAAAATAACTATAGTCGTAGTATTCAACTACCTTTTGTCATATAATAAATATGTCGCTGAGGTGACAATGGAACGTTGCAAGTGTGTCAATGTGAACATTGTTAGTAAAGTAAACTAACAAAAAAGCTGCTTACTAAATTTAGAACTAGATGGCGTGACTAAAATTGTAACGATCCTAGAACGCGCTGACGAAAACGCACGGCGTTTCCTTATATTGTAGAAGTGGTTTTATGAAATTGTATTCAACGGATTAATGAATCCGTTGAAGATTTGAGATGACTGGAGTTGATCCGGATCAACTTCGGTCTTATCAAATCTTCTTTTTTACCCCTCATACTTGGGGTCTTTCGTACCTACTAGTTGTAAATTTTTAGTCCTTCGTTTTCGAAATTAGTTCCGCTGACAAAAGATACATTGTTGTAGTATCAAAACACGCCTTATTGATAAAATAGAAACATTGTTGCAATGACAAATTAATTCTTGACAACAGAAACATTGTTGCAATGACAATTTACTTCTTGACAATAGAAATATTGTTGTACTGACAACTTGATCCGTGACAATAAAAACATTGACGCACGGACTATACACCATTGTGGGCTCTCCCCTGTTAAAGTTTTATTGTTGGAACCAACAATATTTTTTTCTGAGTGTATATTTATTAAAGAAAGTCGTGTTAGTTACACTATTTATAACTCAAGAACGGCGGAACCGATTTGGCAGAAAATTAGTGGGGAGGTAGCTTAGAACCGGGAGAAGGATATATGATACTTTTTATCCCGAAAAAGCAACGGGAACGGGGTGTTACGGGAACGGGCGAGCGAAGCCGCGGGCGGCCACTAGTTATTTATAAACTAACGCCACTATTTTGCCGCATCATTGATCTATCGGTGCAAGTTTTATTTTGAGGTAATTATGTACCTACTTAACTAATTTAGGATGTTGAGTCCACTTTTATTTTTATAAAATAAATGACTAATACTATGTAGTTATTAACATTCTGATCTAGTCTATCAGATCCTGTTAACTAGAAAGTGAATTACAATGGCATGATTTGTATCTATCCACGATTATTGAGTCATTGGTCAAATAACATGAACTTTCATTGAGTTGTAACGACTTTGTTAACAAGGAATCTGCTAGGATTTAAATAACTTAGGATTACAGTAGAGTTTGAAATTAAAACAATCGTAGAACAAAATTGACCGACATCATCATCATCAACAGCCTGAAGTAGGATACAGTTTTTAGCTTAAAAATAAACAGTCACAGTAACACAATCAGTAACACAAGCTTTATAAGTAACAGCAATTTCTACCAGACAACCTTGAAATTGAATTAAAAAATTAACTTGGTGGTGTGAAGAGTTCAAAATTATCTGCCTACGAATCAGTGGAAAAAAATTGCTAGTCAGCTGTACATGTCGTTCAGAATTATTTAAGTTGGTATACACTTTCTGTTATCGGCCAGTGGTGGCGTCCGGTCAACTCCTACGCATCATGTTGGTGGGCACTACTACTTTAGCCTAATACCTAAAATTGTCAATAGCAGTTCATATCTTTTAACTAAATATATTCAGGGGATCTCTATAATTTTTACAAAAAATATGCTTGATTTTAGCAAAAAATGTAATTGATATAATATTTTAAAGCATAATATTTAATCCACAAAAGTTGTAGTGAAGTAGATTTTTCATATTATAAAATTTACTATTTTCATAGATACCTAAGTAGGTACTTGTATTGCGTCAGCGCTATGTAAAATCATCTTTCATTTCAGTTTTCTTCTCAGTTTTGATGTAATTTGAGAAAATCATAAAAACATTAATTCACTAACTAAAAGAAACGCCTATAGCCTCGTGACCTACCTTAGAAGACTTCTACCGAAATTGAGCAGTAAATCACAGTTGACATGCCTATATTTTATACTTTATCTCAAACCCATTATTTTTGTTCAATTAATTGAATTTGTATCGACTGACCTGCGATAGATCAAAATGAGGTACCGCCCTCACTTCGGGACATTTGTATTTATTCACAATTCTTCCATGAGACACAGCCACGAATATTACCAACACCATTGTGCAGATTATATGCAATTTCACCATCATTAAAAATTATTTCACTGATTTTCAAACCACGAATTTCTCAAACTCTTTTGTTTGGATCAGCTGCGATTTGAATTTAGAATCATTTAAAAATTTCTTTTTCTCAATACTTTGCCTCGGAACTTTTTGAATTTGGAATGGCTTATTTTACTTTTTTTACAATCAAAGAGTTATAATACCTAATAGCGTATAGGTTTTACAAGCAGTGGTGTCGAACTGACAAAAAGGAATTTGTTATCAATTTGTATGGAACATTGGTTAATGGACGGGACGCTGTCGGCATACCATTATCAGGTAGCGTGACTCATTTTGTACCCAGTGGTCTAATGCCCTTTGTAGGATGTTGACAAATAAATATCCATGATGTGGCTAATGATAATTTTAGTAGGCCCTATTAGTAGTACCCACGGAATACTTGATAAATTGTACTGCAGGTATTGACTTTTTGGCCTTCTCTTAGCTGCACAATAATCAGCAGAGCTTTTTAGTATTTATTTGCATGAGATTTGGACTAATACAAGTTTATGATGAGTTTTATAAAATCAAGTCTTGCTCTAGATTAAAAATAATTCACAGATGCTGAGTTTCACTTTTTTTCGAAGCGGTTTTAGATTTTGCTAAAATCTAAGCTAACGCGGCCATTACTTTTATTTTCATCGAATTTACGATGACAGCTAGATGTTTAAATTCGTTAAATGATAAAATTAATGATTTTGATGTTTATCATGCTCTATTATACCTACTTATTAATTTACCTACTACGAGATATAATTTATCTACAGACTTCCTGCACATGCAAAGCCATGTTAGGTTCTATTGCTTTTTAAGTCTTTTTTAGGGTTCCGTAGCCAAATGGCAAAAACGGAACCCTTATAGATTCGTCATGTCTGTCTGTCTGTCTGTCTGTCTGTCTGTCTGTCCGTCCGTGTCACAGCCATTTTTCTCCGAAACCATAAGAGCTATACTGATGAAACTTGGCGAGTAGATGTATTCTGTAAACCGCATTAAGATTTTTACACAAAAATAGAAAAAAAACTGTAAATTTTGGGGGTCCCCATACTTCAAACTGAAACTCAAAAAAATTTTTTTCGTCGAACCCATACGTGTGGGGTATCTATGAATAGGTCTTCAAAAATGATGTTGAGGTTTCTAACATCGTTTTTTTCTAAACTTAATAGTTTGCGCGAGAGACACTTCCAAAGTTGAAAAAAGTTGGTCCCCCCCCCTCTAACTTCTAAAATAAGGGAATGATAAAACTAAAAAAAATATATGTTGTACATTACTATGTAAACTTTCAACGATATTTGGTTTGAACGAGATCTAGCCAGTAGTTTTTTTTTTATACGTCATAAATCGTAAACCGCAATTTACCTTTCGACGAACTACAAGAACCTGTTTTCTGTTTATTTTCTGTATATTATGTTACTTGATGCTACGGAACCCTTCATGGGCGAGTCCGACTCGCACTTGGCTGCTTTTTTTTCATGATATTATGATAACAGTAAATGTGTTACCTATATTGATGAGATAAAACTTTTAGGTGTGTTAGGGTAAGACGTATGATGTACTCGTAGTATGATTTTGTATTAGGGTGAGTACGAACGATAAGCAATAAATAACTTTGAACAAAAGGCTGTCTTCATTATTATTATCTGATTCGAAAACGAAGTAGGTAGGTTGTTGTACGAGCTGATCTTGGGCAAATATGTTTTTTTATAAAGAAACAAGTAGTAGGTACTAATTTGGTCGAACAAATAGAGGTTACCTGGAAAGTTTTCCGGGAGTTTTGAATATTGGCAATTTTATAGATTTTGATATCCTCTTTCCAAATTTCAAATGTTCGTGGCATTTATCAAAAAACTTTATAGGCGCCATTTTTACAATATGGCGGCGCGAGCGGCAAACATACGAGGTGGCAAAGTTGAAATTTGGAAAGAACATATCGAAATCTATAAAATTACCAATTTTCAAAACTCCCGGAAAACTTTCCAAGTAAATATACTAAATAACTGGACTAAAGTTTTAAGGTAAAAAAAAAGAAAGAACGTATAGTAAGCGAGTGATGCAGTGATGAACATTTTATGCAGCACGTTTCAGTCACAAAAAATATTGGTAGTTCTAAAAAGAGGGTCTTTTTCTAATTTAAGATATCGCATTTCGCATTAACCTCATCAAAGTAAATATATTCATTCCAATAAGTGGGTCATAGAAACTTGTATAACGGCCCAAATTTTGCTGAGCCAAACGGAACTAGTTGGTCACACCTGCTGGCATGCGGCCGTCCAAACATGTTTGTTAAACTTGATCATCGTTTTTTTTAATAGAAAACTTTTCTGTTTATAGATTTCCTATAGCTCATTGGTACAGAGGTCTAACTGATAAAAAACTGGTTGAACCAGTACAATTTGAACCCTACCCCTACCAAATGGACCACTGAATGGAGTGTGTTGGAGCAACAATTTGTCTTGTGAATGAAATTTCTGTAGAAAACATCTACACTTTGGTATTTCAAAGTGCTGATTGTGTTTATACTTAGTTGTATTGTATTACAAGCTTCAGTCGGCACGTACTAATGGAATGCTGGAAGGCTAGCACCAGTTTGGTCAATTAAACTGGTCGATTTTATTGTGAATGTTTAGATGCCCCCATGCCCTAGCTTTCTTGACGGTTCTTAACCGATGTAACGTCTTATAGCCCCTTCCCACCGGTGCGTGATATCGCGCACCAGCCCACACCAGCTCGCACGACACACCATGGGAACGGTCTCGTGCACCGAGGTGCGCGGTAACACAGGAGCCTTTTCTGTGCGCGGTGCGTGATGATCTGCAGAACCACGCACCGTAGGAAGGCAGCATTAGCGGTTCATTTGCGTGGGTGACCAATAATGACGTTAACTAAGGTGCTTTTTTAAGAACTCTAGAGGTCTTTAAGCCATGAGAGAGGCCAAGCTCGGACAATCCTAATTAGTATCGCAGTATTGCTCATAAAAAAGATACCTACTCGTAGATTACAAATTGTGCACCGAAGAAAACTTAAAATCCTTTCACTTTCAAGGTTTGAAAGAACTAGTAACATCAAGAAAAAAAATCGCACAAATAATAAACAATAGAACTGGTGTTAGAAGCAGTTTTGAAGTGAGAGCACCGCTTGATTGTGATTCCTGGCGCGCAAACTAATTTAGATTCGCGGGAGATTCTACTATGGAGATCGGAGTTTGTAATTGTGGAACTGGCAAGGCACTACCTTCATACAAAAAGTAAGTACATAGTAGTTATTTCTTACTTTTTTGTTAAGACCGCCTAGTGTACTTTTAAGTTTTTTAATGGACCTACCTATACTTTTATCATTTGCTATGTGCAAAATTTTCTATTATACTTATGGACTGATCTCGGCTACTCACAAGTTATACAAAGCTGGTCACTGTCAAAATTAAATAAAAAATTATCCTATATTCTTTTACGGCAAGCTGCGATGGCAAGAAACTATAATGACTTGGGTACAAATGCTAGCTTTCATTTGGTTAGCTGGTATTCTTCATCATCATCTTCTTGTTGGACGTAGGGGTCTCCCAAGACGTGCCACTCAGCCGGTCTTCAACTCCTGCAGACAGTGCAATGATTATGTTTTTTTTACTTTTCTGTGTCCAGTGCTTGTCGTTCCATCATATTTTCTAATGCGATTATAAAAAGAGATCCCATTTTTAAATCCGTCGATTTATATCTGAAAAAAAAGATTCCTTTTTAAATATTGAATTTTTTTGTCTCTAATTTTCTTATTTTAATAACCAAATGCCAGTTCTACAAACGAGTGTGTCTACTAAAGCTCAGGTATTCCATTTTCAAAATTCGTCGATTGTCATGATTGTGGTAAAAAGAGATTCTTTATTCAAAATCTTTAGTTTTTTTCTTCTAATTTTCAGTAGGTAAATGCCAGTTCTATAAGCGAGTGCCTCTACTAGTCTCAAGCTCGTACCGATTGCGGCTCGTCTACGCATATAAAGCGCGGGCTCCTGACCGCCTTGAGATAAGGACGAATCGGTGAAAACGTGTACATTGACCGAGAAAAGTAAAAACACTTTCTGCGTGTTAGATGTCCCGGATGGATCGCGTCCGGATTCTTTAGTTTTTTTTAATAATGAGAATAGAGATGCAGATAGAGAAAGAAAGTATGTGGGTTAAGTATAAAGTACCTACATACTTTACCTTTGATGTTACTAGATCGCGGGCTGTCAAATGGTAAAGAAGAGAGATCTCAAAATCGTTCTTCCTGGATGTGTATTAAGACCGTGTGTATGAAGATATGTATGGCAGAGGACATCTACAGGTTGATATTGATAATGATGTTATAACTTACCAGCGAACGAGTCATTGAGAGCATACTTCTAGGATTATGTCGTAGCAATCAACTAAAGAGCCCTTAAGCTGTAGGGAGTAGTTGTTAGAAACGGGCAGAAAAAAGATGTCATGACGATTATGTGAATTTTTCAGTTGACTTCTACCTCCATTATTTACAAAGGACATATCTATAGAGTTGTAGAGTTAAATCCATAATCCCCCTTAAAGTGTGCGGAGGCGATAAAATCAATTAGACTATGTCAGTATCAATTTTCTTTATGTTAAAACCGCGACTGATTTTTCAGTGGATCAGCCATTTTCTAAAGACATTTTTTTTATACCCATCGTACGCGTATGAAAGCAGCTTTAAAGTCACTGAATTAAGTATACCTTACGCAAAATTAATCAATTAATCAAATCGCTACAACTTCAAGTGATTTTTCATACCTAGAGGCGACAAGTGACCGGCCATTCAAGAGTGGATCCGGGCAGTCTACCAGTATTCAGGTTAAGGTAACAACCAGAAAAGCCAGAACCCTACACATTCCCACTTTTAGTATAAAACTGCTCAGGGAGCTCTGGTTTGAGAGGTGCACTTATAATGGTTATTTCCATTGATTTTATGTTAACGGCTAAGGTCTGTGGAAGTAGTAGAACCATAAAAATTAGATGTATACCAACACATTGATATTCTGTGGTGGTCTACCTAATGGTGATGAAATTCTTTGAAGTTGTCTTAAAATATTTTGCTAAAAACATAAATCTTCGGCCTAATAATCAGGCAAACTAGTTAATGATCTAGTTATCGCTAATCGATCAACATTCATCAACATTAAGATCTGTCAATATTTCAATGTGTTTTAAGTTTGCGAAAGTAGAACTCGGGATAGTTTATTTATTTTATTTTATTAATTTTCAGCCTATCTTGTCCCACTGCAGGGCAAAAGCCTCCCTACCTTTTCTCCAGTTTTCTCGATCCATTGCTAGATTGGACCATCTACCAGAGATGTACATCTAGCTCGTCGCGCCATCTCCGTGGTGGTCTGCCGCGTGGACGTCTTGCATTGGGCACCCAATCAGTTGTGGTTTTAGCCCATAGATCGTCAGACATCCGGCAGACGTGGCCAGCCCAATCCCATTTGAGCTGTGCAGATTTCTTACTAACGTCACAAACTTGGGTCCGTGCTCGCAGTGTGGAGTTTCTGACTCTATCAGATAAACGAACTCCTAAGAGACTGCGTTCTATACCTCGCTGGCAAACCTCGAGTTCGGACTGTTGCTGAAGTGTCAGAGACCAAGTCTGTGCACCGTATAGTTTATATAGAGGTAGATAGTTTGTATCCAAAAAAAGTTCCTAAGAATGCTATCATATTTTATTTATTTTTATCACACTTCTTCACAATACCTGAGAGGCAATGCTTTGGCATAGTATATGGTATTTGTGAAGGGCTCGTCTGGGGCAGTACTACCACCATTCCAATGTCTGTCGTCAAGCAGCATTGCTGTGTTTTGGTTTGAAGGGTGTGGCTGCCGGTGAAATTACTGGCACGTGAGGCTGAACATCTGTGTGCCTCAAGTTGATGGACGTAGGGCAGTGCATCATAGAACACGTTCCGGACGTGTGTGACCTACGAGGCAATGCTCTGTTATAAGCGATGGTTACCTACCACTTATCATCAAATGGGCAACTAATTGCATAAAAAAACTATTCAAAAGAGCTTGGTGACTGAATGACATACAACGCATAGCTTAAACCTTTAGTCGTAGCGACTTAAAATTGAGAGGGTTTGATTTTTATGATTAACGCTAAGGAAGGGTTTTTCAAAAGTCAAACCCTGAAGGGATACAGCTAGGTATAGAAGCTTAACGCGATCGAAGTCGCGGTATTTCATAGTTATGTAAAGTAGAACGAAGTCGTGAGGGATTTCATTAGCTATGTATATTCCAAAACTAAACTTAAAACAAATTAGGTAATATATTTGTTACGGCTAATACCCTAAGTGCGGGTACACTTAGTTTTAGCCGGTTAGAACTAGGTGTAGTGCTCCTCGCGAGTGTTCTGGCTGAGCCATTGCAGATTCAAACACGGGCACCCGGACTTAAGTCACAAAAGTAACAGTAGGTTGTTAGGTTTTTTTTTTATACCTACTTAATTTCAAGAAAAGTACCCGAAAACAATCGGCTCGTACTAGGTTTAACCAAGAGTAAGTGGCTACACCTAATTCTAACCGGCTAAAACTAGGTGTAGCCGCACTTCGGGTATTAGCCGTAACATATTCATCACGTTAGCGAAGCAAAATGTTTCCTTTCTATAGTACGTGTACTACATATTTTTTTCCAGCTCAGCTTTTCGTAAAATCTTTTCATTTTCTTTTAGCAAGGTCTGCTGGTTCATGGCACAATAATCTGCTCATTCAACTGTACAACATGAGGACGTATTAGTAACGATGCTAGTACCTACTGCCTATATTTATTCTGCGGCCGGGACGCCCACCGTGGGGTGCTTTCCTTTAAAGGGGTCAAGGTTAATGGCTCAAGGGGCTTTTAAGGGATCAAAAAGATCGATGAACATAATAAAGGCTTTGGCAACCAACAGGCTCGATCGCAAATCCAAGTGAAAATTGGTTCAAACCAATATTTGATCTTTGTTGAAACTCAAGTGAGTAAATCAGCGGGAAATCTTCATTTTTTTTGAAAACGTTTCTATGTTTTCGGATGTATTTAAAATAGTTAAATCACATTTTAAATGCTCTCGCTGGATTAAGCTCTTTGAGATGATTTTTAATTTAATTTACTTTAATTTACTTTAATTTATTTAATTAATTAGAACGGTCTTGGAACCAATTACATGAATTTACAGGTAAATTACATTGATGATGCAAATTGAAAGTAAAAACTACTGCTCTACATCAGGTTGGCCAGGATAATTCCTCCCTGTTTTTCATGAGAGCACTGGTGGTCTAGTAGTAGCGGCCCCGCCTTCTGATCCGAAGGTCGTGAGTTCAAATCCAGTCGTGTACCAATGAGTTTTTCTGTCGAAAAATGTATGTGCACTATGCCAGTACTCTCAAAATGGTGAAGGAAAACATCGTCAAGAAACCGAAGTGTCGTAGAACCTAAAAAAGTTCGAGCACCACGTGTCAAGAGTCACGCAAAAAGGGCCCGCCAGCGGCCTACTTGCGGAAAAACCAGCCCGCACATCAAGTGCGGATGATAAAAATTTGCCGAATTTTGCCCTGTTTTTCATAAAACGCGTTTGAAATGTGGTACCATAAAATTTTGCCACAAAATTATGGCGTATTTCATCTCATAATACTTTAGCAGCGGACTTTTATGTCGGCAATCAAATAATTGAGCGCTATAAGAGTAATCCATTATTTTACGACATAATTTACGTATAGAAAGGAGATTACAACCCCTGGAAGGACACTAATATTATAAAGTGTTTGTATGACATAAATTCAAAAAGTATAGGACATATTCAAAAATTCTTTCACTATTATAAAGCTGCATTATTGCGGCATAATAAATGTAATTTAATTGACCCGCCCGGCTTTGCACGGGTGTCATTATTCCACCCGAAGCTGGGGCAGATCGCTAGTAGTAAATAAGTGGGTCGTAGTAAGTTAATATTTCTGTAGTTCGTATAATATTATGAGATAGTGTAAGAAACAGATGGATAAGGGAGCTTTTAGGACACTTCAATGCCTCCGATAACAAACTATGGTATTCTTCTTCTTCTTTTTCTTATCATGTCACTGATTCTTTCAAACCAAGTGTGGTGAAAGGATTTTAAGTGCGCCTCAAAGAGTCTCCTATGGTACCTACTATGGTATTGACTGGTTAGTGAAACATTTTTACAATAATTTAGCTCTTTGTGAAGGTCTCGTCCGGGGAAGTACTACCACCACGTCTATTTCAGCCGTCAAGCAGCATTGCGGTGTTTCGGTTTGAAGGGCGTGGCAGGTTGAGTGTCGGTCAAATTACAAGGACTTGAGGTATAAGGCCTCAAGTTGATGGACGCAGAGCACTGAGGTCACGTTCTTGAAGTGCTTAATCTGCGGCAACGCTTTTTTATAGGCGATAGTACTATTTAACACCAGGTGGGCCGTTATGCTCGTGCCGCCAGCCAATTTGTACAAAACAATTATATAGGTTGTAAAAAATACATGTTTGTACGGAAACGTGACTCCAATAAGCGTTGGTAAAAGAAAAAATACAAAGTAATGTCATTTTCTTTGGCAATTTTATTCCAAAATTGCGTAAAAGAAAGTGTGTGGTGGGTGTTGCACAGTTTATACTTATTTAATTAACGATGTCAATGGGACACAAAAGAACATGACCAACTGCTTGCGTCAAGTATTTTTGTACACTGCATGGCCAAGAAAAGGTATCGATACAAAACGGCCATTGAAACCCCATTAATCATTGTCCCGACTGCGTCCCATAGACTATCTTGTGAATAACCTTTGTACCACTACTTACACAGATCAGAGTGACTGGATTTTCTGTCAAAACTCCGTCAAAATTGGGAGTTTAGAAAATCGAGTTCTGTTGTAACCCCTCAGAAACAATAGCGTCTTAGAAACTTATTACATTATAGAAACCTAGCATTTGGGGTAATTTTATCAATTAAGCGATTTGTATCTTTATCGTAGCTTGAGGCTTTGTATTGTAAACAGGCGTGATTAGTCTTTTTATTACACTATTAGCTAACGTTATAGAAATGAATGAATGGACCTCAGCGTAAAATTGATGTGTGACTACACGTGCTAGTACTAACTAGCACGTGTAGTCACACATCAATTTTACGCTCGTACTAACCAGCGTTTGCTTATAAGTATTTTGTTCTCCACGAAATGGAATGTATAGAACGCTTAGGAAATATAAATCAGTAACAAAATGTCGGAATCAAATATAATAAATATTATGTCAGAGTTTACCACACACAAGTTATTTGAGTTCGATTATATGCTCCTCAAGTGTACAAGTGAAAAACTCGATTGACAAAGGGCGAAGTACGTGACATTAATTCACATTCTTCGAAGAACAGTAATTAAGCATTGGGTAGTGTAAAACACTTACAGAGAATTAAGCCATACCGTCTTACAGATAAGGAGTAAAGTTGCATGGAAGTAATTGTTTTAACAATGAGCTTTTCTAACTTTTGCTTTTGAATAATGGAGTCCACTAACTGAAATTTGTATTTTGAAAATGTATACAGTTGACAAGTTGAATTTTAAAACCTTGAAGTACGTACTAACTTTGAGCATAGACTTGCACATTTTTTGACTTGCCTCTCAGCTCAGTTGGTAGTAGCTCGGCCTTCTGCACCTTAGGTCGTGGGTTCGATCCTCACCGAGAACAAATATTGCGGTAAACACAGTGTTTGTTCTCTGTGCGGGTGTTGTATTGTATTCTAAGTATGTATTAACAAAAAAAATGTCTAATAAGTAAATCATATCAGCTATCTGGTTCCTATAGTACAAGCTCTGCTTAATTTAGGGATAGATAGTGTTGTGTGGATTGTCCACTATATTTATTATTTATTATATTACTAGCTGTGCCCGCGACTTCGTCCGCGTGGTATAGTGTCTATGGGTAGCATTTTTAATTTGCAGCGGAAGAAAACAGTAATTAAATAACAACGTCATATTCGCGTGCACGTGACACAGTCGTCTGCCCTCTTACTAAACTTAGACATATGGCGTCGTACTACGCCACACTTTCATCCCCCCCGCATTCCTCTCCGAACTCCCCCCACACTCCCCCCTGTACTCCCCTCCCTCTACCCCCCCAGCACAAACTTTGAATGTCATATTTTTTTATATCAAATCAACAGACTAAAAAATAAGTTTTATGTTTCTAGCTCTAAAAATGACGATACTTCCATACAACTTTCAACCCCTATTTTCAACCCCTTACAACCTTAAACTTTTTTCGCGATAAAAAGTAGCCTATGTCCTTCCTTAGGCCCTCAACTATCTGTGTACCAAATTTCATTTCAATCGGTTCAGTAGTTTTGGCGTGAAAGCCACACAGACAGACAGAGTTACAAACGCATTTATAATATTAGTATGGATAAACTAGAGTTCTGTCCTATTTTATTCCGAAGGTTCCAGTCCTTTGACCCTTAAAACTGGAGCGCAGTTAAATATTCATTTGAAACAAAGTGAATTTGTAGTCAACCTCATTTACGTTCTATGTCTGTTTCATAAAGCCTTCCTCCTTTGTATTTTGAAATGCGGTGACCGTTATATGCTGAAAAACGCGAGCGCTAAATTGTAAAAGTACCACCTTAGGGTGACAAACCAACATCGAGCTATGCTGCGCTGTACTGCGCTGTGCTATGTTTGGTCAGTTCGCTCGTCTAATATTTTAATGGGGATGCAAACAAACCATGTTGTGCTGCGCTGTGTGAGGCTACGCTCTGTTTAAAAACGCAGCAGTCTCAAGCGAGGCGCGCTACCCGCCGTTCTGAGCCGCGCTGTGCCGAACTGTACTGTTTTATATGGAGATAAACGACTACACGAGCAGCTGATTACTTTTATACTGAGCTAAGCAAAACGTAGCATAGCTTGATGTTGATTGTTAAAAAAACGTAGCTTAAGAAACACAGCAGAGCACAGCGCAGTACAGCGCAGCATAGCTCGATGTTGATTTGTCACCCTTATTTATAGTTGTACTTGGACCTAGTGACTAGGTCCTAGGTGACTAGACCAATACTAGACCCGCAGTGTCACAATTAGAAGTCCCAAGTGTACACTGGATTGAGCACTGGTGGCTTAGTGGTAGCGGCCTCGCCTTCCGATCCTTCAGGTCTTGGGTTAAAATCCAGTCATGTACCAATGATTTTTTATATCCAAATATTTATGTGCATTATGCCAGTCCTCTCAAACGGTGAAGGGAAATCGTGAGGAAACCGAACTAAGTTCGGTAAAAAGATTTGAAGTACCCTCAAAGAAGTTCCTTTCTTGCACTTGATAATACATGTTTTCGAACTTTTAAGGTTTTTTAAAAACAATTTTGTAGCCTACACGCATGCCAAGCGTGGAAAGCAGTGTGTCCGTCACCTACCTAAGGCCGTCATTCGTTCATACTTTGCAGAAAGCCGTAGAGCGCTCCAAAACGCCTTAATTATTCCCCTTCATTCATACCGACCGATGTACTTGCAACAAATAATGAGCTTATGGTATTTTTAAATCTGTTGTGGTGGACATTTACGTTCATGGGCTGACCTAGTATTTTAACTGCATATTTTTGAAAAAGTGAAAACGCTGTGTTCCCATGGCATTCTTCTGGCAAAATCTGAAGATTCCGTCAGGAGCGTAAATTCTGTGATATTTTTATACAATTTTGACCCCTAATTACAGTCCACTGCTAGACATAACTTTTGAGGGAAAACATTTGAGGCCCTCAAATATTTTTAAGAATATTAGTAAAGCTCTCTCCAGCTCTCTTGGTTTTTTTTATACAACTAGCTGATAGAGACCCGCCTGTTGTTAACTGGTAGCCAACGCCTATAACAAAGCATTGCCTTGTAGGTCAATGCACGTCAGGAACGAGCCTTACGATGCACTGCCTGCGTCGTTCGACTTGAGACATGCAGATGTTCAGCCTCACGTGCCAGTAATTTCACCGGCACCCACACCCTTCAAACCAAAACAAAGCAATGCTGCTCCATGGTAGTAATAGGCATGGTGGTAGTACTTCCTCAGACGAGGCCGTCACAAAGACTAAAGAATTAATACTAAAATTATTGAACTAAAATACTATCTTTACAATGTTACAAAATTAACAAACAAAAATATTAAAAACATAGCCTGCAATATTTTCAGCTTCGCTAAAATATATACATATGTATATTATTAACAACAGATTCTACATTTTATTTACAAAAACGATTACTAGAAAACATTAAATTAATTAAATAAAAAACTGCATTTGAAAAGAACAAAGGCCTAGAAAATTTAATAATGAACTATGTTTTTCACCTATAGGTATTACAGGTAGGAAAATAAAATAATTATAAAGATTATTATAAGCTTCGCTTAGGTCCTATTAGTCTAGAGTTTCTATGCTATTGACCATGTGCCAATACAACATAATGAGGCATATCGTACTTAGAAATAAATATGTTGTATTATTCTATACAACATATTTATTAAGCCAGCAATAAAAACCTCCACAGATAGTTTTAAGCGAATAGCAAATATTGTTTCTACGTCTTCACCATCGCAACCTACTTGATTACCATTTATTTGTAGTTAGAAATTAAAACAAACTTGAAAACTGGTAGTTAACCACACAGCGATAGAAAGTATTTGTGGTACTGGTACATTTTTAATTGGTAGAGAAATGGCTTTGGGAAAGATGCAGTTTTATTTTTGCTATTGTATTGTATTTAATTAACAAAATGCAGTACACGATTTTATATAATTTGCATCGAGAAATTTTTAGTATAGATGTACTAGTAGTAGAGCGATTTTTAGAATCAGACTGAATTTTGAATGTGTGTTTAAAAAAAAATCTTACAAATATTTTTTTTATCTATTCTGCATGGTTCAGCATCAGAGTCAACTTTTCACTCATGCCCCTATTTACGGGACGCCATAGAAGTATAGTATTTAATGTGTGTCCAATTGGGACCTTGAGTTGCTATTGACGGAATAGACACTAAATAATTGATCTACGAAACGTTTAATACATCAACATAATTACTAGTTACCGACAAAATATTTCTATGTACAGTCGTCTATAATAAGATGGTTTATAATTTCTAATTACATAGTTTGAAGTTCACGTTTGTCATTATTTTGTAAGCAGAGTGCCGTGAAACCGAAACGGCGCCAGCGAATTAAAAGCATTATTGCAAATTTTTACATTCTTAGCAGCATATGTATAAATCGTTTTAACCATACAAAATATCGTCAATATTTTTTTCATTTGAATACAAAAGTTACGGCAAAATCTGCCAAAGGCAAATAAAGTAATGAAGTAGTTTAGTTTAGTAGTTCGTTTTGAAAATTATGAATCATCTTAGTGCAGACGACTGTACTCCTAGAGAGAAAGTGAATGATTTTATTGCGAATGCCTTCAGTAAACAGGTTCTGTTATTTTAATGGGATCGATATTTTTATAGCGTAAATGTTCCATCGATTTATTGATTACTATACTTACAGAGCTTAAGAAGATTAGCTGCTTAGACATGCAATTATGATGTTTAGAGCTTTCAAGTTAGAGATGATATTCGCGTGGATGTTTTTGCATAGGTTTCTTCATTAGTGTCTTTTATTGGATGATGGTGTTGAAGCCTATTATAATTTGTGAATTTATAATAGACTTCATTGCCTATGTGTAATTTTGAAAACTTTCTTTCATGTATCAATAGGTTCTTAAACTTTTTATTTTGTCCAACCTAAATAATTAAACATTAAATTGTATACCTATCTACAGTCTGTTTCACATAAGATAATTTTAGGATAGGAGGAGCGAGAAGTACATCGACGGGTGTCTTCGCTTTTATGTTCAGCACTTTTGACGAAGACCTGCGCACACCTAGTTCGCTGGCGGTAGCGATCAGTGAAACGCTGTCAAATATTCGCTGTCAAATCTCAAATCTGACAGCGATATTTGACAGCGTTTCACTGATCGCTACCGCCAGCGAACTAGGTGTGTTCGGGCCATTATTTTATAAGTGAATAAATTGAAATTGATATTGAAATTGACTAAAGATGATTATTTTCAAAATTCTTAGTAAACATGCCTTTGCATCCATTGTAGATGATTTATATAGTCAGGGGTAACTGGAGTTTACTCATGCCTCTAATTATAGGACGCTATAGTGCCTGTGACAGGAATTTAGAAGGAATAGGTTTGCCCAGCACCTATACCATCCTGACAGCTTAGTTGGCCTAATCCACAGAAAAGGCATGGTCAAAACGTGCGGAACTGACTAAGCCAGCGCGGGATTCCACACGATATTTTCCTTCACCGTTCGAGAGCACTAGCATTGTATTTATTTTTCGAACAGAAAAATCCTTATTTTTAAAATGCCAACATATTGCATACACAGTTGATTGCATACGTCTGCTAAGATGTAGTCACGCCGACCACCGCGGTGTATCATTTCACTAAAGCACCGACAAGCTATAAACATAAAAAAATAATTCTGCAATTTAACGGTGTATTTTACAAATTAAAAACAAAGAAGACGTATGGCTATCTGAAATTAAATCGGTGAACTAAGAGCAGAGATAAAAATTAACAACCTTAATTGACATTTAAAATCGAGAGCTGCGTGTGCCAGAACAGAATGTATTCGGGGAAATATTGAGATCGGACTGAAAAAATCTCACCAACCGACCATCGCCATATCTGTAAGGGCCTACTTTCCGGAAATAAAAGGGAAATTCATCATTAAAACTATCGAGCCTTGGTTCTGTCAGACTTTGCAGTCATTAAGATTTTTAAGAATGTCCCAAAAGAGCGGAATTTGACCCTTCCCCTTGGTACGGGGCTGCGCTGATCGCTGCGCCATCGGATCCTAGACACACTTGACGAATAAAAGAAAGAAAGAAAGAAAACATATTTATTCACCGACACTTAGCAATTTAAAGTACGATATCTACGCTATACTTACATACATACAAGAAATAAAAATAGCCAAGAGCTGCAAAACGGTCCCTGACTCAGCGTGAAGTTAGTTGGCTATCAACTAACTTCACTATAACTGTAAGGGAATAACTGTGAGGGACTGTTAATACGGCACTAACATACTCGTACACATACAGATAAAAAGACTTATCAGTTAAAAAAAAAATATTAAAAAAAATGATGTGAACAATTCACACAGCACTGTCTAGCCCCAAACTAAGCAGAGCTTGTAATATGGGAAACAGACCGCTGATACAGTACTTAAATATTTATTTTATTACATTACTAGCGGCCGCCCACGGCTTCGCTCGCCCCGGAGCCGTTACGTCCCGTTGATTTTTCTTTTATAGTTTTTCCTCTTTTTCTCCGCTTAGGGAAATAGTTTTCCAATTTCCTTTCTTAGTGCACTCCTATGCTATAAAACGAACATACCCTCCAAGTTTCATGCTTCTAGGACATACGGTTTAGGCTGTGCGTTGATTGTCAGTCAGTCAGTCAATCAGTAACGTAAGAGTTTTATATATTTAGATCACAAGAAACCACGTGTTGTCAAAAACAAGGTAAAAATTGCATAAAAAAATTACAAAATTATTTGCTAGGTGAGAATTTGTGGAATGTGTCGGTGAAATCAAGTCTCTAGTATTAGTTGAGAGGTTTCCGTCCTCAACCATATCATCACTTTCTTTATTATGAAATGGCGGTCGCTTGTCTAGGTAGGTAAACGAGTATTTAAATAACTACCTGATGGAACAATTTTAGTATCCACCTGATGCTAAGTGGTAACCATCGCCGATAACAAAGCCTCGTAGGACACACACGTCAGGAACTTGACGCACGATGCACTGCCCTGTGTCTATCTTTTGTTCTATTTTTTAGGTTCCACATTCGGTTGCCGTTTTTCTAATATAACATCTATATTATAATATTACATGGTTATTTATCGCATATTTTTACTTCCTGTGTCAGCAATTTATCCCGTTCCTGATATGATCGTTTTATTAAAAATGTGTGTCATGATCGTGATTGTAATATATGTTTAATTCAGTTTAGACAAGGTTGAAATTATAATGGAAATTATTATGACTCTTACATTGATAATGCACCATCAACATCCATCTTCTTTTATTCATAAACTAATATTGGTGTAAGCTTTAAATTTGATATCAAAAAACCAGCGATATATACACTATAATACTAGTAGGTAACTCTAAAATAAATTTCCTATTTAAAATGATAAAACAAACCTTTATGAAGTCAATTATGTAAATGATAAAAGCGGTAAGATTATCTAGCAATAAACACCTACCATAATTCAATTTGATAACTCATCAACGAACAGCCTAAACACCAAAGTTTTTTACTTCAAATAATTCGTAGAAAAGATATTGAACTTGAACAAGGTCATAGTCTACCTATCACTAGGTAGATCTTTAACTTTCCCTTTTCACAGGTACTACGTATATTGAAACAACTCGTGTCATTATAACCTTACCTCTTCTAGTAAAATGACCAAAGAAGTAAAGCAAATAAAGCATAGGTTTCGGCCACAGATAGCGAAAGCTCTATTGACACGTTCGAAAGTCAAACTTTGAATTTTTAACTCGAGTCCAATCAAATAGAGCGTCTATTACGAAGGCATAGAGTTCAACAGTATAGATAGAAGCTGTGGGTGGGATTATCATCAGCACGTACACAAGTTGAGTGGATCTTGTGAATTTAAAACTGAAATTTCATTCAGATCATCTTGAAATTGAAACCTCTAGATTATAAAAAAAACATATTCAATATTGTTTTTGTAATTATTTGGGTACTTACATTATTACTTTTTGGGAAAAAAATAAACAAAATGGTAGAAATCAGAATGCCCTAAGCCTAGCACCTCTAAGCGTCTTGCGGTGGCGATGAGTGAAACGCTGTCAAATATGACAGCGTTTCATCGCCTTACGATGCATGTGCGCATGGCTTTAGTCCTTTAGTCATAACTCATAACATAATTGGAGCAGAATGTAACAGTGAACCTTAGCTTACTGAATTCTAAAAGAAAATTAAAAAAAAAAGAATCAGCGGGAAACAGTGCCGAGCGGAGTGAAGGGTTCAACAAACAAGAAAGTCTAAACGTCAAAGAAACGAAACTTTAGCCAAACATCCGTAGCAACAAGTCTCCAACATCACAAGCACGTGGGAAACAGTATTTCTAAGCAAATAACCATCTCATAACTATTTTTTTCAGAATTCGTAGTTCGCAAACTCAGCAAGTAGGGTAAGTAGTTACCTACTTACTGCTGATCTAAAATCAATGTAGTATTTGAAAATTTTTGAAACAGGTTTTCAAAGGATAAGAATAGCATGCAAATAAATTATTATAATGTACCTAAGTATATATAATTCAATATTTATACAAAAAAAAACAAATTTAAATAAGAAACCCACTTTTAGCGACTGGGCTACACCAGGTATATTCATAAGTCGAAATAAAATGTATTCCTTATACGAAAAAAAAAAACTATAATAAAGATAATAAAGTATTTTTGGATTACGTTATACAGTACTCAAAGGTTTTCAAGAAAGCATGTGAAGGAGCAAAGGCTATTTACATAAGACATAAAATTGTTAACTCACAAAATAAAATTAAAACTGTCTGGAATATAATAAATACAGAAACGGGTAGACACAAAACAATTAATAAACCTAAAATGCTCAAAATTAAAGATAACGTTATAATAGATACACTAGAAGTGGCAAATGCCTTTGAAAGTTTTTTCATTAACGTTACGTTAGATACGACAAAATCGTTGAGTGCCGCACCAGAGAATGCTATTTTACTCTTTAACCAAAGCATAGATCCTACATTACCTACTCTTTCCTTTCAACACATTTCTGCCATTTCAATTATAAAAACTTTTAATACCCTTTAAATTAAAAAAACAGAAGATCTATGGGGCATCTCTCTTAAAGTTCTAAAGCTTACTATTTTAAAATTAGCTCCGTATTTAGCTGCGCTGTTTAACCTATGTGTTGACAAGGGTGTATTCCCTGAGCAAATGAAGTCCAGCAAAGTAGTGCCACTATATAAAACGGGGAGTATGATGGACCCATCAAATTTTAGGCCCGTTTCAGTGCTTCCAGGTCTAAGCAAAGTATTTGAAAAAATCCTGCTTAGCCAACTCACTATTCATTTTAATAAATATAATTTATTACATAGCCACCAATTCGGATTCACGAAGGGTAAATCAACAATTGATGCTGGTTCGAAATTGATGGAATTCGTAATAGAAGCATGGGAAGAAAGATGTGATGTCATAGGCGTCTTCTGCGATTTGTCTAAGGCATTTGACTGCGTATGCCATAGAACACTTGTTGGTAAACTTAAACAGTATGGCTTATCGGACATTATCCTTGCGATTGATTTCATCATACCTTGCAAACAGGCAAATGAGAGTGGAAATAAATGGAATTAAATCAGATGGTTCAATTATTAAGACAGGCGTACCCCAAGGTTCTATATTGGGTCCGTTTTTGTTCCTAATTTACACAAATGATCTACCTTTTATGATAAAAAAGCAAACTGGAACTGAAATAGTCATGTTTGCAGACGATACGTCCATATTATTCAAAGTTGGACGAAAACAGACAGATCTTCATATTATTCTTAAAACCTTAGAATCCATTGGTAAATGGTTTGAAACTAATAACCTCCTACTCAATCCAAATAAAACAAAATACGTAAAATTTTCCCCGCCTAATGTAAAAGATACTTGTCCCACAGTAAAAATTGGTGATGTGATCCTCGAACCAATTCACTCCACAAAGTTTTTGGGAATTACTATCGATTCAAAACTACAGTGGGACCCACATCTCAAGGTCTTAAGTGCCAAACTTAGCTCTGCTGTTCATGCGGTAAGACAAATCAGAAAGCTAACGGATGTGTCCAATGCTAGGCTAGTATACTATGGATATTTCCACAGCCTCATGTCTTATGGGATTCTGTTATGGGGTGCAGCAGCAGGTATCCAAACTATTTTTGTTCTTCAAAAAAGAGCCGCTAGAGCAATTTACTCTCTAAATTCAAGAACCTCTCTCAGAAGTTTTTTCCAAGAAGTCAATATAATAACCCTGCCCTCGTTATACATATATGAGTGCATAATGTTCAAGCGTAAAAATATACATGCTTTTCAAAGAAAATGCGACTCACATAAAATAAACACAAGAAACCAAAATAAACTCCTATTTCCAAAATGTAGACTACAAAAAAGTAATAAGTCATTTCTTAGAAACTGCATACGTTTTTACAATAAGATTCCAAATGAGATATTAGAACTAAATGAGAGAAAATTCAAAAAAATTATCAAGACTAACTTAACAAGATGTGCATACTACGAGTACAAGTGCAGTGACTACACTAGTGATCAGAATGCTTGGAAGATGTCCGTGTCCGTGCTAGCAAAACACGAATTTTAAAGAATTTACCACCAACTTGACATATAAAATGTATTATTTAATGTTATTATATTTTATTTAAATTAACTCTGTTTGACAAGGCCTCTTTACAGCCGCAATTTTTTTTATAAATCTCTTATTATTTACTTTTTACTCAACTTTCCTACTATTCTGACAAGGCCTATGTACAGCCGCTAAAGTACAATGTAATTACAAAACCAAGTGTTCCTTGTGTTCCAAATGGTGAATAAATAATATGACTATGACTATGACTATGACTATAGTATTCGGGTACCACTTTTCTACGGGTCTGCTCAATGCAAATAAGCCTAATAGATTTTATTCGTTATAGTCTTTAGTTTATTTGGGGTTTCTGAAATATTTATGAATATTTTTTTTTTTAATCTACTTTTGTCGCTGAACATGAAAGGTTTGAAATATTGAAGGTAATTTGGGAAGGTAAGGTAGTTTGTTAGAAATGTGTGTTACCTTTCATAATACATTACAGCGATGTGTTGTGTAGTCCACATTCTTTTATTGCACGATACATACTTCTCATGTTAAATTCTACCAGTCTTTATCCCCATTAGGTTTCAGACAAGGCCTGAAATTCATGTGTTACTGCAGTATTTATTCATATGTAAAATAATTTACACCAGCAAATCCTCAAGACTGTGAACCGAAATCAAACTAAACAAGGTCAAAAACCAAACAAGTCTAGGATGGATGTTTTTTGCGCGCACGCGTAGAGGAAGTGAAATCTCGGGGCGCATGTCGGCCGCAAGGTCGCCAGTAGGATGCGTGCAAGTGGGCTGTCATTGGCTGTGCGTATGTCTTGCGCGTACGCACATTTGTGGTGCGGGCAGCGTTGCCAGAATGTTACTTTTGTAACATTTTACGTTTAGTAGCGGCCCCGCCGTCCGATCCAAAAAAGATTATAATTCCAAAGTCGTTGTTTATGTTAATGTTTTGCTCCAAAATATTTATCGATGCCATATTTTACTTTTCAGTTGTGGTCTAGCATCAATGCTTTATTAACACGTCTGACTATTTTGCTGCATTATTTTAAACATAAACTCTTTTTCGGACCCAGAAGCTAAATCAAATGAACTTATTGAATTTGAACATAAGAACTTTCACATTTTTACTAAAAAAGCTTTTATTTATTTGTTTAACTATTTATTGCAGAAAAGTAAAAATTATCTGTACAAAAGGTGGGTTTATTGTTGAGAGCATTTTCAACCTGCCATCCTTAGGGGCAGAGAATGGTGTTGGCGTGCTAATATAAAAGAAAAACTTAATAAGGTATTTAAATTAATAACATATACCTACTTATCTGTTATCGTCCGATGAGATCTGCTTCAGGAAATACTCAAAAAATTTACTGGGACTCTGGGAGCCTTTTTGATGTCAATAGGGAGTGCATTCCAAAGACCTATGGCTTACGGTAACCGAGGCTACATTATCATTATCATCATCATTAGCCTGAAGTCACAGAAGAACATTATCATAGTCATCCCCTATACGTTTCCAGGAAGATCGATTAATAGCCATTTTCATCCACCGGCTTCCCGCGATCGCAATATTATCATAATTATCATTAACATTGGTTCAAAATAGATGTCGTACTGTTATCAATCGAGCGCACAGTACCAGTACAGCGCGTGTACAGAGTCGCGTGCCTGTCGCCCCGGATGCGACAAATGCGTTTCTAGGAGAGCTGTCCTATGTCATATAATTCTAACACAACTAGGTACGATCCTATGCAGAATAATATAAAAAAACTGATAATATTTTGACACCTTAGACAGAAAACAGTCATTTACTCGCATTATTCATCACACAAACATTGAGGGGTACCGCAGCTCGATTCCAATTCTAATCTTGATTAGATCGGAATTTTGAACTGAAGAGTGGGATTGGAATTGAGTGTTATAGTAACCCTGCAGAACTGTGATGACTGTCAATGATTAACATTGACAGTGACCATCGTCCGGCTTCTGAAAGAACAATCAAATTAAAATGACATAATAAGTGTTAAATTTATGGTCAACTAAAAAAATGTGTTACAGGAACGCCGTCCTTTCGTTTTCTGTCATTTCGGGAGGGAAACATAGCTTTTTGATTTTAATTGTTTTTCTGGTGTTATTTCGAGTTCTGTTGTGTAATTTCGGTGGTAACCAACATTACTTGAGGTCTTAGCAATTAGAATTAATGTGTATTAAGTGATATTCTGATTTGATCGAAAATGTTTCAGATGATTTTGGGAAGAAACGGCCATCTTTCTTCCTATGCCAAGTAGCGCCACTTTGACAGAAGACTGACGAATTGACGGGAAAGTATTTTATCTATGTAATAATATATTATCATCATTCTCATAAAACTACTCGACACTGGCAAAATTGATCCGAAAAAGACAGATGCCATTCATTAAGAAGAAGAAGAAGAAGGAACACCGTCAACAGCAAAATTTATATTCTCTGTTATGTGTACATGATGTCATGTCAAATCACTTTTTTCAAAGAGTTCCAAAACTCTTACAGCAAGGAGTTTGAAAGTTATTGCTGTTTTTGGGTCCACCAACTTCCCGCAATCTTAACAATGTTGTCGGTCCATCGGCTGGGTAAAACCAGACGTAAGTGTGTGATATTTTGCTAATCCACGCGTCAAGTTAGTAATCAATTGGCACCCTATAAAAAATATACAAAATGAGGTTAAGTATTCTTCTCATTTTGGTACATTATGGAAATGTATGTAAATATGCCAATAGCATCGATCTTATGCCAATCGTAACTATTTAACAGCGCTCTCATTTGTCTCTTGAGAGTGATAGCACGATTTGATTTATGGGCGCGTTAAGTTTTAGTGGCACATTCTAAAACGTAGTCAGCGAGCGTTTATGAAGACTGAGGATGACACTGAATTATGAATATTGATAATCCTGTGGAGTATCTTCTCTTCTTATTATCCTTCTCTGAGTAATCATAAGATCTCGGTCGGAACCGAGCTTTAGTTTGTTGCCTGTTCTTCTATAGGCTTGGTCGCGTGGAACTGGCTCCTAGACTCACCTAGCTTTAAGACGTTTCAAAGTGATTCTTGCAATTGTATTGAATATCTACATTTTTATTGAGTTTGAGATCTTCTTCGTCGTGTCGATGGTTCCCATGATAATATTTTTGCTATATGTGTTTTGTCCAGACATGGGCCTCATTAATTGCGTTTTCCGTGGCGTCAGTAAATTTTTTCAGCGTGCGCGTTAGGGCACTTAGGTCAAGACAGCAAATGAGGCACAGACTATGGGGCTATACTTATTATACAATATAACACCCAGTCAGAGAACAAACATCTGTGATCATCACACAAATAATTATTCTCGGTGGGGATCAAATCCACGACCTACGGCACAGAAGGCAGAGTACCAACTAAGCTGAGAGGCCAGTCAAATCATCAGCATATCGTTTAGATGTGGCCGTAACTTTAGCATAGTAACACGTATAGTATTATCTTATCTGTGGTAACACCTTATTAATTACCCAAACGAATGTGGTACTAATTATGAATCTTTGTTCATAGCCGAGCTATCAATATTAGAAAGGCCATGGTCTTACGGTGTGCTGACGAAGACAGATGTTATCTAGGCCGGCAGACCACCCGTTGGCAGATGAAATATGTGCAAACTGGTACGCAGATTACACGTAGTAATACACACCTACATTATAAGGTCTCGGTATTGTAAATGATTTTAACCACATTGAGTCCATTTTTTTTATAACACTACCAGCTGAAAAAAGCATTAAGACCTACTTGAAACAATCGCGCCCCCTTTACACGTAAAAAAAAAATGCCTCATGTGCCAGCACGCTTCTTGACAGCAGGAATAAACATGTTGGTAGTACTTCCCCGGATGAGCCCTTCACAAAATAAAAATCAAAAGTGTTTTTATTCAGTAGGATTGCAAGGATCACTTTGAAATGTCTTATAGCTAGGTGAGTCTAGGCGCCATCCAGTTCCACGGGACCAAGCTTAGAAGAACAGGCAACAAACTACGGCTTGGTTCCTACCGTTTTTTTATATGAAAAAGAGATCGACTACTGCTAAAGCTTTTTCCGAATGCCTAGTAATTTGGAAGTTTTCAAAAGAAGAGTGAATTGTCTATATTTCAAGTAAACTACAAGTACACGTAACAAGTATCTATAAAGCCTTGCTCACATCTAGACGTTTTGCGGTTGAAATCAGTGAAACGTTGTCAAATATGACAGTGATATTTGTAAGCGTTTAACTGATCACCACCGCAATACGCTTAGATGTGCTTAAGCTTAACTCGTATTAAAAAGATTAAATTATATTTATACTGACCCATATGTAAAAATATAATTTCATGTTTTGCTTGGATGTTTTCGGGATACCAGTGGGGTGATTGCGTATCTTTTGTTTTTAAATTTCGAACCTCGATTGCCATGCTCAAAGTCCCATCTTTGACAAGTAACGATTGCAACAAAATGTAATGTTGACGTAATAACCATGAAATAGTGAATAGGAATTTCACGTTGTAAAACTAGTTTAATAAAGCTTGTCCCTCCACATCCACATCTGAGTCACCATTGGGTCATCTAGAACTTTGCCGCCACCAAAGTCCTACTCCGCTATTTTAAGGAGTTGGGCTGGCTGGGGTAAGGTTTAGCAGGGGGACAATGCACAATACCTACACCCCATCGCGGGACGTCAGTGCAGATCTTATTCCCTCAACTCAATAAGAATTAGAATTAGTATAGCACCAAATTAATGGACAGCGGTCGAAAAATTATAGCAACAAGATACATGATTGCTGTTCCTTTTTAACCGACTTCCAATCAAAAAGGAGGTTCTCAATTCGGTTGTATTTTTTTTAACCGACTTCCAATCAAAAAGGAGGAGGTTCTCAATTCAGTTGTATTTTATTTTTTAATTTTTGTTACCGCATAACTTCGTCGTTTGAGAGACGATTTGAAAAATTATTTTTTTAGTTGAAAGGTACTGCTTCCAGATTGGTCCCAATTATTAAAATCGGTATTGGCATTTTTTTTTTAATATTTTTTTTATGTTTGTAACTGCATGCCTCCGTCATTTATGAACCGATTTAGATTTTTTTTTTTATTTGGAAGGATAATCTTACGTCCAGATTGTCCCAAACAAAGGACAATGCTCACAATGTATAGGAAAAAAACCCAAGCCCGGCGCTAAAGAAATGTAACTCAGATTTTTCGTATTTATATGTGACAACATATTAAGTGTGTGGCGTTGTCAAAATCCATTTCCTAGTTGTTTTTTTAGTTTAGTTGGTTCCACGAACGAGGTATTCCGCGGTCGTTTTTCTGTGTTATCTTTTTATTCGTAGCTCTATTTCATGTCTTATTCTTATTACAGTTATTACTACTGCAACGACTTATACCGTAACTACGGTTACGGTGTGAGTTGCTTTATGCGATTTTAACAATTAATCGATTTGGGTGCTAGGATGGTACAAAATGGCTTTTATATTATCGCCTTGTTTTTATTCCACTAAAGAACTTTTCGATTGTAAAAAGTATATGTTTTATTTATTATTAATAATTCAATTCCATGACGATACATTATAAAAAAAAAAAGATTTGCACACCTGCATAACGGTGGAATTTTGTAGGTACATAGCATTTAAAGACTGTAATTAATAAAAAAAATAAGTAAATGCCTGTTCTATTCTATAGGAAATAACTATAAAATCTAAAGAAGAAAGAATAATTAGAAAAAAATAAGAATTATGCCTGTTATAAAAGAATTAGTAAAATCTTAATTTTCTTATCGAATTTTGGCTATGTTTTTTATTTAGTATTAAATTACTATTTGTTTATAAAAATATGAGATATGTTCCGTTATCGCCGGGCCTGGGTTTTTTTGAGCATTGTCCTTTCATTAAAATTGGTTTAGCCGTTTGGCAATGAAGTCGGTTTCTCTAGTTTATACTTATAATTATTAGTAACTAAGTATTATTTATTTGTTGGTATGAAACTTTTGATAAGACAATCACCCAGCAGCAAGATTTCAAGTATCGAACTTCAGATAATAAGTCATTTTTCACGCATGACAAAGACTGACAAATGAAATATTAAAACAGAATTGCCGACGGGAGATACAATCTGTAAGTTCCCGCAGTCCGAAGATCAACGATTGCATTTCACAGTCATATTATCCGTATCTGATTCCGATGATGGATCGCTGCTTTGTGTTGCGGATGGATTGAAATCGCGTGAGTAGCTGACGGTTCATTGTGTAGTGATAAGTTTATTTGATTGGATTCACAGCTGTTAGTAGCACAGCCTATCATAATTTATTTGCTGTGGTACCTGGTAGTAATTTGTTTTCTGAGCTTGAGGGTTTGATCCTTAACGAGGCCAAATGTCTGAACAATTATTCTGATTTATTTTTACTAGGCCAAGTCATCCAAGTCGTGTACCTATGAATTTTTCTGTTCGGATAATGTACACAATGCTCTCAAACGGTGAAGGAAAACATGGTGAGGAAACCCATGGCTTAGTCAGCTCTGCACGTGTTGAACATGTTTTTCCTGAGGATTGGGCCGACTAAGCTGTCAGGATGGTATAGGTGCTGGGCATGCCTACTCCATCTAAAATATTCTCCCAGGCACTATAGCGTCCGGTAAGCTAGGCTTGAGTAATCACCATTTGCCCCTGATACTATAAAAATCATTTACAATATATGCTAAAGCCTATTTAACTTATTCTTAAATAATTATAGCTACTCTAGATGATCACACCTTTAACAGTGTCTACATAGTACAATTTTCATTTCGGTTATAAGTATTAAAATGATGAGATAACAAAATGCAGACCAGTTTTGCTTTTCTTTAAACTTTGTAGTTCCTAAAAATATATCTCAAAGCTGTTAGAATCAGGTCATATGGAGCATAACGTACTTTTAAAAGAACTGCAGAGCTAAGATTAAAAATATCAATAAACTTTTTAATGATGACTTGTAGTCGTGGACACAAATTCATTGATCGGTTATGATAGAAATGACTCATCAAGCTACGCTTCGATCAAGTTAGTATTGTAAATATTCATCATAGTATCACAAACGACATTGTTAAGATCGCAGGAAGTCGGTAAATGGAAAGGGCTCAGAATCGTTCTTCCTGGAAATGTGTAGGGGAGGCCTATGTTCAGCAGTGGACTTCTTCAAGCCGATGACGACGTAAGGCGCTAATTAGTCTATAAGTCAACACTTATAGACTAATTAGCACCCTATACGTTTGTGGTTGCCATTCGAGAACCTTTAATCCCCAACGGTTGTCGGTTCTTCGAGCTATATGACCTGCTCAGTTCAGGCTGATGATGATGATGACCATAATAACTCATGGTTTCGGTAACTGCAAACGCCGCTTGCGCAACCCTCCATCCTCGCGACCTATCGCAACAAAGCCGCCGACATTCCTGCCCCTTCATTCATCATCCCACACCACGCACCCGACTCAATCAGTTCGGAAATTTGGTATGTATGTAGGCAGACTTTCTCCCAGTGAAATGGTGTAGGGGGGGCGACCTTGTTGGGAGGCTGGCACCTGCGCCGGCGCACCAAGCCACTTGTCACTTACTCCGGCGCGAGCACGGCCGCGCTTATACCATACTAACTCTTGTGTGTACACGTGCTTCTGACATTTACAGACTTGTGGGACTTTGTGAGAACTGTGTTGTGGACCGTTTTGCTGTGACCTTTTTTGTTTGGAGACTTGACGGTATGTTTGTTTACGTTATTTTAAATTTTCTATCTAGGTTCAAGAATTATGCTGATCTGAAGGACTACCACAAGCTCTGTCTGACTCTGGTTTTGAGTCAATGTGAGTGCTCACCAGTGTATTATAGGTACTGTGTGTGACGTTTCGTCGTAGGATTTATTTAGTTCAAACTCACACAAATTCAAAACCAGAGCCAGAGCCAGACAGAGCTTGTGGTAGGCCTCCTGGTCTGGAATCTGGAGACCAAGGAAATGATTACGATATTTTAAGTTTTGTGAATAGGTTCAAGATACATCTAGGTCTAGTCTGAATCTAGTCCAAGGACATAATTACGCAATAATGTTTATAGTATCTCAAAAGATTTGAACCGAGTGGGATTCGAATCTATGACCCCAAGGTGTTGGGATGTGTGTGTAAAAACATCTAAGTTGTTTCCTTACCATATACTTAGTACGAGTAAGTAAACACTATGTAGGTAACCAATTATTAGGCATTAGGATTAGACCCAGAAAAAAAGATAACAACGTAGTTGAGATGTATCATCATCATCATCATTTGCCATAGGTGCAGTACACGCTTGGCATGTGCAATGTGCATTGAGATTTAGAGAACGAGAAATATTTTTTATTAAACACTTGCACAATATTTCAAATAATGCTTATCAATTACGCAAATTTACAAAATCTTAACTATTTTAACAAAAGTTTGTTTTATAGCTTGAAGTTCCTGAATCGATAAATTGAATACAGATATAGATATAAGACTCTTTATTGATTACCGTACAATAAGTTACACAATAGGCAGACTTATCGCTATCAGTGATATCTACCCAGCAACTTTCTTTATCTTAACTAACCTTAACTTTGGTAATGTAAAAATCAGTTTCATAATTGATCTGTTACTGCTTAAATTGAACTTACAGAATTGACCTTTGACCTTGCCAAAATCACCATGAAATTGACTTTTTTACACGTCATAGACCACACCTTAGCTGCTATAAAAAAGAGAGCGAAAACATACACGAGCTTTCATTCAAAAAACCTTAAAACCCAAATAACAAAATCTACATTTCAAATCTAATCCATTAGCATAAGATCGGAACTTTCCGGATTTCGGATTCCGGATGGCGTCCGTATCCGTAATCATGTGTGTTTTATTCAGAGCGGGTCTTAGGATGTGTGTCAGTCTGTCAGTGAGGCGCAGAGAGAGGCAAGCTAATATAAGCCTTATGTGCACACCATAAGGTGCAAGCGGAGAGAGGCTGATTCCTAGTATTGTACCGCCCGCCCTAGCTGGAAAACTTCCGTTGGAAACTTGTTTTTATGGTTCGTTGGAAAAGTTCATGCCTTTCGTATACTCATGTTTTGATAAACAACAACAAATGAGTAATAAAGTTTAGTAATCGATTGAAGAGATAATTTATTTATTATGTAATTAATTTTCATCATCATGATTATCAGACTTACAACTTACTACTATAGACCTCCTCCATACATTTCTAGGAAGACCATTGACCATTCCCACGTCCACTGTTTGAAAATGGACCTATACATTTCCAGGAAGGAATTTCAGAACCCGTTGTTTCTCCACTAAGAGGAGAAAATATTTTCTTAGCTTTGATGCTTGCTGTTCTTATCCACGCTCGTGACGTCGAAACTAATTAAACATTTGAAAAAGGAAGGTTCAAATACGTCATGGCATTGGCTGGGACTAAAATGTATGAACATTTTGATTACGCATTTGTATGGCCGTGGCATTCGTGGGACTAACCCTTTTCATCCACCGATTTCGCGCGTTTTTAACAATGTCATCGGTCCATTGGGTGGATGAGCGTCCTACGTTTCGTCTTATAGTTCGTGAATGTGCCAGTGAAAATTAGTAATGGTGAATTGTGAAAATCAGTCGGAACTAAATATCGCGTAACGAGATGATACGCCGCGCGCGGATTACGTAAATGAAGCGATACTAAAGCATTGACCATGCTCAATACCTTTGACATTGACAATCCAATCGGTGACTGGCCTCTCAGCTCAGTTGGCAGTAGCTCTGCCTTCTGCGATGTAGATCGTGGGTTCGATCCCCGAGAACAAATATTTGTGTGGTGAACGTAGATGTTTTTTCTCTGTCTGGGTGGTATATTGTATTTATGTATTTACAAAAAAAATGTCTGTATGTATTATATCAGCTATATTATTATATCGTTAAATGTACAAATTTTAATAAAGACCACTTGATGTTAAGTGGTAACAATAGTCATAACAAAGCACTGCTTCGCAGGTTCGTCCATCAACTTGAGGCATACATGGTAAGCCTCACGTGCCAGTAATTTCACCGGCACCTACACATTCATTGTCAACATGTATCAACATTTTCCACATTATTTATTTATCATTACATATTCATTCATTGTAAAAATTGCAAATTTTAGTTTGTTATTCAAATCAATGAATATTATGAATAACTCATTATATTACATAGTTTTTCATCCAACAAAAACTCTCTCCACTCGCTTCGTTATACCGTTTAACTTATTTCAAAGTGTTCCTTGTGATTACTTTATTTGACGTTATTTAACAGCGGTATACAGTAAAAATAGTACATTATTGCAAAGGCAGCGAAATAGGCAATTGCAGGTCGAGTATGAGTTTGAAGGCCGAGCCGCTTCAATGATACGAGACAGGCAATTGCCATTTCGGCCGAGGCATATAGAGTGCATTTCTTAAAAAAATGCAAGGAAATAAAAAAGGGTCTTTTACATAATACATTTATTTTTTATTAACCAAATAACAACGAACTCCGCTTTACCGCCAATTATTTTTTTTATTTTACAGTTTGTGCCGAAAGGTAAACGCATCTGTGGCTATACAGCCACGAGAACGCAATGTGTACGATAGATGAAAGAGTTCTAAATTCAAACAGCACACCGTTTCATACAACATTGCCGGAGCGAGAACGCGCCGGGAAGTGATTTTGGTTTTTCCGTCTACGTAAATATGATACTTCGCGTGTTCTATATTCAAAAGTAATGACAATATTTCCGCGCATGTTTAAGAAAAAATATTTATTTGGAAACAAGGTACAAGGTTATACAAAAACAAGTGTAAACGATACTGACTGCAGAAGTATAAACTGTGCAGTAACGCCACAGTGCGTCGATTTCAACAACACGGCTCGATTGAGTGATCGCTGAATCCACGTTACATTTTCAAATTCAAACTAAAATTGACAACTCACATCGATTTACGCGATCGCTTGAGTTATTTGTGTTCCACAAACAACAAATTGCGGCGAGATTATCACCTAGTCGATTCGCGCTCATTTCGACCATGAGCTTCACCTCACACAAGTTCACACACACACCATAAACGGCATCGCCCTCGCAGGCGATCTTGATGCGCGCAAGGCTTTATGGTAATTACTATGTAAGTACATTAAGGTATTTCAAATCACATAAATAGTGTTTTCTAATTAGATAGCGTTACAAATTGTTTTAATTCAGCAACAATTAATGAAATAATGAGCTATACAACGTGTATCAAAATATGTGACTATCCTGAAGGGGGGTGAATTTCCACCCCCCGGGGAACAACTTTTGTTCAACGACTTTTCGAACTTCGATTGGTATCTCTGAAAAAAACTGCAACGAAGTTTCAACATTAACAGCTGACTTTATACAAAGTGACAACCCTAAACTCAGCTACAGAGGTAGTAGGTAGTAGTAGTAGACCTACAGAGGTAGTAGGTCAAGGGGTCAAGGGGTTACAAGGATAGGGTTGACAATTTATTTAGGCATTAGGAAATTAAATCTTTTTGTATGGGAAACTGAAAATAGGAATTTTTAATTATCTCCCCCCCACAACTGATCACCATTGTGGTCTGAAACCCCCCACCTTCGCATAGTACACATATTTAGATACACCTTGTATACAAGGTGTATACAAGGTGTATCTAAATATGTGTGTGATACACCTTGTATATATATTATACAGACCTTGACTTAGTTAAGGTATTGAGATGGAGTCCCCATAGAGCCGTACCGTACTCTACCCATAGTCCCCGTAGTTTGTAGGATAAGTACCTATCATATTCTGATGTATCGAGGCCGTAAGACAGGCCAAGTGGCTGCTCTCTAGATCTAATTTTCTCTTTGTCTTTAGCTTAAGTGAGATAAATAAATTAATGAAATAAATACAAAGTATAAATCGCGATTATTTATTATTTATTTAATTTTTAATTTCTTAGAATAACTCTGAAAATTGGATACAAAAAGAGGATGGCTAATTAAAAGTTTCCACTTATAGTTACTTGATTGACTAAAACAATAAACGTTACACAAGTTTTTTTGTATAATTCTCTACGTTTCAACCGTGTTACAACTGCCGTGATCGCGGGTAGACTACATAAAAAGTAATCACGATAAAGGTAACATCGCGTTAATTTAAAAAGACCTAAGTCACTTTCATATTGACACGGGTATTTATCGCGTATTACCTACCTTTTTTTTCCTGACGTTTTTATTTATTTATTTAAAACTTTAAACACAAAATTATGTGCTAGGAGGACTTAATGCTAACAGCATTTTCTACCAGTCTTCCTGGGTTAACGTTTCAGTTATTGAGGGACTTAGCCGTTCTCAATAAGCTAAGCGTGAACAAAATCGATCTTAGTTCGTCGGTCGGGGAATAGATTGATCCATTCCTATTCAAAACATTTAACAATTAGTGACGGTAGGGGCTTTAGCTTTACTTCACCTTCGACGCAGGAGAAAGTTTGAGAGCAAACGTACAAAATGTTTTAAAAGCGAATCGTGAAGAGAAAGGACCAGAGGTTAAAGGAACTCACTGCCCTTTGGAAATGAATTTAATATTGTAATTACAATCAAGATATCAAAATTAAAACGAATTAAACCAGACATGCAGCGTTGCAAGGTTTTGGACACATTGCTTGTCGGTGATCTGAACTTTGTCGTGTTATATTTTTTGTATTGGTGTAACAATAAAAATTAATGTCGTGGGCAATTCACAACATACCTATTCTAGCTCCAAACTAAGCAGAGCTTGTACGACGGGAACCAGATAGCTGATACTTGAGTACATTTTTTTTGTTTCTAAATACATACTTAGAATATTATAACACGCAGACAGAGAATAGATATATTTGCTCACTACACAAATATTTGTTTTCGATGGGGATCGAACCCACGGCCGTAAAAAGGCAGTGACGTGGTACCTACGAGCTAATGCCATTGAGACTATAATGACTATTATTATATACTTAGGTAAACAACTATATTTTTTTTACAAGTAAACAGGAAATATTGGACCCATGCTTACTGAGCAAATAGTCATTAAGTGAAATAGATAGACCTATACACTATGGTTCATCTATCTGTGTTCATCCGTACTTTCTCCACTTAAGCATTAATTTCCTAAGGATCGGCCGCCGTTAAATTACAGCCATACACATAAAAATAGTGGCCATAGGTATAGGTGTTTATATTCATATGGTCGCTATTTTTATATGTAGGATTTTAAATTATTATTAAAAGAAATACTTCATTGAAAATAATTTTATTTTTATTGAGATCTAAGGGACTAAATGAATTCCTTATTTAATTTCCGTTTTCTTCTCCATGTTATTCTCCGTTACGGCTTAGCAACTGCTCGAGTCAATACCGACAGCACTCCAGAACACACATCCAGAACCAAGAGCTTAAGATGTAATTACTGCTTACTAGTGCTCACCCATCCAAATGGTCAACGCGTAGAACATGTCTTATCTTAGTTAATAGTTTAAGAATTACCAAGCAAGCAACACCACGAGTGCTTTCAGAAACCAATTTGTCCTAATAGCATAAACTTTACTAAGTTTAAATAGCGGTCACCGCTTTTATGAAACCCCAAGCTATAGAATAAGATAAATGGTAGATGATTTATTCGGATTACTTTATTCCTTGTCTTTAGGAGGATGTATTTATTTAATTAATGATGTACATACAAAAGGTCTGGGACCAAGACGTTAAAATAAGCTTATGCAAAAAGTAACTTGAAAATATTTGAGTATAATCCTAGCTTTGATAGAAAGATAGATAGAAACCACTTTATTATGCACCACATAAAATTAACAAAGGAATACAGAAAAACATCAAAGTGAAATACAATGTGCGGTCATATCACTAAAAGCGATCCCTTTCATAAACCCTTGGGATGGACTAGACTTGAAAAGAACGATAGAGGATGATGGTGTAGAAAAAACATGAGAATAATGCAATAAGAATAAAGCAAACATGCAATTTGCACGTCTGATTAATTTCTGCGATCCTTACAATGTGGTTGGTCTTTTGGTGATAAGGCCGTCTGACGCTTCGTTGTCCAGTTCGTGGTTCGAGAACCTGCCTGCCACAAGCTCTGTCTAGCTCAAGCTCTGTCTGGCTCTGTCTTTGGCTCTGGTTTTGTGTCTGTGTGAGTTGTTGACTAAATAAATCCTACGTCGGCGTCAAAACGTCACACACACATTATAATTCACTCACACCGACTCGAAACCAGAACCAGAGACAGAGCCAGACAGAGCTTGTGGTAGGTCTACAGAGTTCTATAACGGTTCTACGAAATGACCTGCCAATTGGTTCCTTAACTCGCATAAAAGTAAACCTAATCAATATAAAACAATAGAAGCTTGCAGAACCTCTGACAATTGTAATCTTATAACGTATTATACAATTCTTATACTTAAGACTATATTACTCACTGGCTGACTGACTGACAATCAGCGCAATGCCTAAAACGGTTGGTTAAGGAGTATGAAGGCAATTGTGTTATTTTATGTTTTATTACTATGGACCCAAAGTGTTTCATTTTTGTAATGTGTGCATTTTATGTTGTCTGAAATAAACATTATTATTATTATTATAATTCTGTTGCAATCAAAAGTTTGACATTAACATATAAATGATACTAACAAGGAACAACGATCACATCTCTTGTTGACATAATTTTTCGACCTCTATCTATCTGTTGTTATACTAGTTTTACAAAGCGAAGTTACAATTCGCTATGTCATGTTTATTACGTCAACATACTTTCTTGTTGCAATCGTTAAGGTAATTTTTGATTCAATTCGATTTTCATTGCAATCGAAGCTCAAAATAATGTCAAAACTGACAGATGCGACTAGGTTATAATTGCAACTAAAGAAACGTCATCAACCCAACTGGTGTAGTGAGGGTCATTATTATGAAAATGTTCATTTCAGTTTATTTATTTACCACATTATTACAATTGACTGTAATACTAGGCATGTCACTTTATTTATTATTAGTTACTAAAATCGATTTAATTAAGATATACTTTCCGAAACCTTACTTTCCTTTTTACGAAAAGAGTGTTAGGAATGAATGTTGATGGATATAAAAGTAGAGGTAGGCCTAAGAAAAGATGGATGGATTGTGTGAAAGATGATATGTCCAAGAAAGGAGTGAGTACTGAGATGGCGAGTGATAGGGGAGAATGGAAGAAAAAGACATGTTGTGCCGACCCCACCTATAGGGATAAGGGCAAGAAGAAGAAGAAGATACTTTCCAAAACCCTAGAGCTGGGTAGAGTTTTATGGAAAACTTGAAGCGAACGAAGTTGCGTGGAATTTCACTATGGTTTGTAAATAGTAAAAGTTTCTCATCAGCTGGGTTAACAGAGTTTTCTTTCGCTACCACGTGGGAAACAGATTTAGCTAATTAATATTAAAATGTTGGGAGCTACTTTTGTTTAGGTGTAGTTTTTGAGACCATAAAAGGGAAAGTTGTTGAACAAGTATTCTGTATCTAGGCAGGTCCGTTCGCATACGTTTTGTTTAACATGCTTGATTTCATTTTTATTGACATTTGGTATAGTTTTTTTTATACTTGTGTGCACATGGCACTAAATACAACTAGTCATTACAATCTTCGACCTTAGGCTGAGATTCATAGACCGCACTTTGCAGCAGTCTTCGCAAAGTAAGCTTTGTTTATCGAAGTTTCCTATCAATATTTTGAATAAAGAATGGCCCGAACACACCTAGTTCGCTGGCGGTAGCGATCAGTGAAACGCTGTCAAATATTCGCTGTCAAATCTCAAATCTGACAGCGATATTTGACAGCGTTTCACTGATCGCTACCGCCAGCGAACTAGGTGTGTTCGGGCCAGAAGAGCTTGACAGAACTATGAAATATAAGTTTGGTTGAAAGTTGAACTTTCCATCAAAGTAAAGTTAAAGTTCGGTCTATGAATCTCGGCCTTAGTGTACGGGCCCGCCCACAACATTTTGGTTTTATACATTGCCACTATTAATAATATTATTGAAATGAAATATGAAATATAAATTTATTTGCAAGAAGTATAAAATGGCTCTAATACAAAAAAAAATATGACTTTGTAGTTCTAAGGTTTGCAAATGTTTTTTATAGATATCTCTGAGTTTTATTATGTCTGAAAAATAATTTTGGCTTAGTCGTGAAAACGTCACAAACAAAGAGACTTTAATTTGGATACGTTGACACAGATCATTTTAGGATTATTTTATCGAACAAACGGGTATTAATCGCGATTACCTTTATTAATTCCCGAAGTTAATTTATGCATAACGATCGCGTTAATTTTAAAAGTGTCATTGTAAGATAATCATAAATTTCTATCAAAACTTGAGGAACCATAAACATTGCAAGGTCCGACACGTGCTTGACCAGTTGTAAAGTTACACAGTAATTAAAATAATGGACATGATTGGTTCGATTTCACATTAGAGTTTCTTGGAATTACTGTCAAGACGGGTACTTGCTAACTGGATTCCGTATTAGTTGAGAGATGTTTGGTATGTCTGGATGTTCTTAACATACCTATCAATTAAGTTAAGCTTTTTCATTTTTAGTAGGTATATGTAGTTGTAGTAAGACTTTTGTAATATTGATGTATTGATACCAAAAATAAATCTTTATAAACTTTCAACACGTAATAACGAAGTTGTGTGTAGTTCTGATAACGATCATAAAAAAAATATTGTTAGTCAAGTTCGAAAACAAGTGAAGTTAAAAAAGATTGGAAATCGACTTGATTGCCTAACTGCTGAACCGATTTTGGTAAAATGTCTATTAGACTAATCTTGAAACCATCCATATAAAATAAATCTAATGGGTTCATAAATAACGAAACGAAAGTTACTGATAACAATCATAAAAAAATGATGTAATATATTTTATTTACAACAGAATATACATTATTTACAAAAACTATTACCAAACAACATGAAATACCTAATTAAAAAGAAAAAATAAAAATTACATTTTATAAGAAACTAGAAAATTTTATATAAAAAAAAGTTAAAAATATAAAAATAAAAATCATAAAAAAAAGTTCACAAATAACGAAGTTGTGTGTAGTTCTGATAACGATCATAAAAAAAAATACAACCGACTCGAGAACCTATGTTTTATTTGAAATCAGTTAAAGAGTTGATGATCATGATGTGCGAAGAACACAATCAATCAAATCATCGCTCCAAAAAAAACAATAAACATCGGTTCATTAGTTTGGGAGCCACGTACGTAACCCAGGTACAAAAACCAGTTGGAAAAACTTTAAGGTAAGAAAATTTGTCAAAATTTTGCAATTGGATTGCACACTTCACGATTATGAAATAAGTTCTGTGGTTTTATATCTTTTAAAGGGTATATGCGAGCGAGATTTCGGTTGTCTTTGCCTTACAATATTTTTGAAACGTCAAACTAGATTTGAATTTAGAATTTTGGCAACAGTTCCCTACGACCAGCTTACGATAGACATTTAACAGCCAGAAAACTCGGTTGTTTTCTGTTATACATTTTGTACGATCCTGAAAAACAATATCCATTCTTGAAGCTTCAGTAAAGGCTAAAGCAATCAAGAAGAAACAATTCGCGTCGTTAAGTCGTTTTCGTGTAGTTTTGTCTACCTAAGGCATTTTTTTATTTATTAGAAAGATTTATTACTTAGATGGTGGGAGGAGGTTCGGGATAGGGAAAACTGAAAGTCTTTGGCCAACAGTGGGACGACATAGGCTAAAAAAAAAAGAAAGATGGCTTAAATTCTTACAATATCAGCAGTTAAAAGAGGCAAAGGTTAAAATATTTTACTAAAAATGACACTTGAAACGTTCATACCAGAAACTGGTAGAGAAAGTCTACGGCTAGGCGGGTCAGACAGACTATTCGTAAGCAATTTATTGGTGTTAATAGACTATAACTTCACAGTGATGTGATGAGACTTTGATTAATTTAAGCATGAGAAAACGTATATTTCAATCACCATCCTCATAAGTTTTCATCGGAGTAATTCAAGACTGAATTGATGAATTGAATTTGAATTGATGAAATGAAAACTGAACCTAACTTATTTAGATTTGCCTTGCCCACATCTAACCGTTCTGAGGTGGCAATCAGTAGAACGCTGTCAAATATCACTGTCATATTTGACAACGTTTTACTGATTGAGACCGTAGAACGTAACGTAAACCAATATTACAACAGAACGCATATAGGGCGTTCTGTTGTCATATTGGTTATATTGTGGGAGCATACAATTTTAGAATGATAAAAAATGATTTTTAAGTTCATCTCGAAAGTACTTACTTTAGCCTTACCTATGTATAGTAAGTATAGTATATTTTAGTAAGCTGTATATAAGTTCCTATATTTTAGTAAACTGTAGCAGTCCAAATATCTTAACAGAAAAAGCTAGTTAAAAATGATAACAGGTTTTCTTTAACTATTTAAGTACTCTACAATGGCAATGCTTTTTGGCGAGGCTACTTATGATCAGGTGGAAAATAAGCTTGGTCCATCAGATAGATAATTGTATAAAAAAATCTTTGAACATATTTTATTGGGCGCTTGCATCACAATTTCTGACCTAAAGTAGCTGACAGATGTCAGCAATTGTAGGTCAAAAAATTGTGTCACATTTTGCTTGTCTAAGTGACATAGACAAGCCAAATATGTTTAATCAATGGCAGTAATGAAATACCTTCTTATAGCAAACGGGCAACAATCTAGTCATCGTTCCATTCCAATTATCATGGTTGACGTCTAAACTCATTGACATTGACATCTATTAGGGTTGCCAACTTCTTACCACCGAATATGTGTTTAAAAAGTCATCACGGCGACCAGAACACAATTTGTAAAACTAAGTAATACCAAAATTTGGATGGATGGATGTTTGTTACATAATAACAAAAGAACGGCTGAACGGATCTGGATGAAATTTAACACAGAGATAGATAATAGTCTCTTTTTATCCCGAATTAGTAACAGGAACAGGGTGAGCGAAACCGTGGGCGGCCGCTAGTAGTGTATAAACTGAAATTATGTGTGTAAATAATAAGTAAAACATATTAATAACTTCATAAGGTAAAAACTCGTAGTGTATAGCTTGCGAGTATATGATAGCAAAGTAATCAAGCTCTTAAATAAAAGAAAAATTTATTCCAAAATCTTCTTGCGTAGAAATAATTTACCTACTAATAATCTTTATCTAAAGTAAATTCCTAATTAGATTCCCTAATGACATAGTAATGAGAAAATAATGATATGGCATAACTTATCGATAGATGTATAGAACATATAAAATACTTTGTTGCTCATAAAAGCTTAGGTACAGACATAAAAACTCTTTGCAGAAACAATAGGCGGTCTTATTGATACTCAGCGATCTCCACCATCCAACTGAGGGATGTTAGCTACGAGGGGTTTTTGGGGATATTAGGGGACTTTAAACTTTACGCTCAGATTTAAGTTCTTGGCAACCCTACTTTGACGTTGACATTACTTGTAAAAATCTTTGTAACTGTACATGCACATTTGATGGCCTTTCTTTATATTTGAATGCCGCGGGCTAACTTCTGTACATAATTACTTTATTCTTTCCGCTTTATGAATTTTGATGTCAATGGTTTTGCTTTTGTTTGAAATATTGCTGTGTAACGATGATTTTAAATGAAAATTAATAAAAAATGCTATTATGTCTGTTGCTAAAAATAGAACCAGAGTGTGGTGATAACGTGGTAGCGTCCTCAATTTATTATTATAATTATTTTTTATTTTTTGTGGTCAATTTACACAATATAACACCCAGTCAGAACAAACGTCACCGCACAAATATTTGTTCTCGGTTGAGATATAGAATTCACGCCTTCCAGCGTAGAAGACAGAGGTACTACCATTTTAGCTATGAAAACTGTCATCAAATTTAACATGTGCATGTCTCCAGCTTCCTCATATGGAAATTGCGAATTCTGAAAACGCCAACATTTAAAGCATAATTGGAGCAATCATTGATTTGAAGGAAAATTTAGCAGCAAAAAAAACAACGACTCTATGAGACTTTATAGGTGTGTTAGCTGGAGAGCGGCTCCACAGCTTCCTCATTCAGTGTGGGCAAACGGCTAACGATAGAGCTATATAGTAAACGCCAAATTTTAGAGCATAATTAGAGCACCCGGCATAAAAAAAATCAAGTCTCTAGCTCGAAAACTCTTTGAGTTAGAAGACTATAACAACGTGTTTGCTGGGAAGCCATTTCTCCAGCTAACACATGTGGATCTCAGGAATGGCTATAGCTAGAAAGTTGTTTGATATCTCCAAATTTAGAGCAAAAAATATCATGGATGCTCCAAATATTTCAAGTGTCTAGGTTCAAAACTCACCGAGTTAGAAGCTTTGATGACTGTGTTAGCTGGAGACACGTTTGTCTGGCACGCACATGCTACATCTGAGGATCTACAATAGCTACAGATTCGGTTGACGTGTCCAAACCGAGCTATGAATTAGAGCACTCGGCTCCAAAATTTTGGACTCTCTAGGACAAGTAGTTTCCTAGTAATCAACAAAAGAACATTTTGCCGCCAGAATTTTCAAATATTATGTTCGCACCCGTAAATATGCGGCGTTGCCGCTCTGAAAGTATGGTATCAGCGTAGGAATTTGAACGTTAGTCGGATGGAGTTGTGTGTTGCCCGTGCCTGGTAAATAGTTACCCTAGGATTCATGTCTTAAACACTCATTACGTAGCTCAAGAAGCGGAATATAGGTTAAAATGAAACAAAAAAACACCAAAGAAAAGTTTTATAATGGTTAGTTTAAGTTTAAATATGTATTTATTAAGAAACCTGACTTCAGATTTTTTATTTTTAGTTTTAAATATCATGAAATTATATCTCTAAGTCTCTCAACTAACCAACAATGTTTTCAAATCATGAGTTACCTACTCTTGTCACACTAGGTGTAAATGGCATCATGCGAAACTATCATTGTGTCTGTGAATACGTACATAACTAGCGAGCTGCAGTAAATACTCACGGGAAAGCGAAAGGAAATATTATAAAAATAATAATTATGAAGAAAAGTGGGGGGGCTCTATTCCGGAAAACGTTTTATTTTTTTTCTTCAAAAGTTGTTAACGTAGATACCTATTGTTCTAAAGGTTTTTAGGGCTCTAATTGTGAATTTGACATTCATTTTTGAATTCAAGATGGTGGCTTCATTTTTTTTCTTAAATAATGGATATGGGTATCGTTTAATAGGTTTTTGGGGGCTCTGATTGTGAATTCAACATTAATTTTTGAATCCAAGATGGTGGCTTCATTTTTTTCTCAAAAAATGGATATGGGTATCGTTTAATAGGTTTTTGGGGGCTCTGATTGTGAATTCAACATTAATTTTTGAATCCAAGATGGTGGCTTCATTTTTTCTCAAAAAATGGATATGGGTATCGTTTAATAGGTTTTTGGGGGCTATGATTGTGAATTCAACATTAATTTTTGTATCCAAGATGGTGGCTTCATATTTTTCTCAAAAAATGGATATGGGTATCGTTTAATAGGTTTTTGGGGGCTCTGATTGTGAATTCAACATTAATTTTTTAATTCAAGATGGCAGCTTCATTTTTTTCCTTAAAAAATGGGTATGGGTATCGTTTAATAGGTTTTTGGGGGCTCTGATTGTGAATTCCACAATATTTTTTCAATCCAAGATGGCGGCTTAATTTTTTTTCACAATATATTGATATGGGTGTCGTTTAATAGGTTTTTGAGGGCTCGGATTATAAATTCGACATTGTTTTTTGAATCCAAGATGGCGGCTTCATTTTTTTCCTTAAAAAATGGGTATGGGTATCGTTTAATAGGTTTTTGGGGGCTCTGATTGTGAATTTGACATTATTTTTTGAATCCAAGATGTGGGCTTCATTTTTTTCCTTAAGAAATGGGTATGGGTATCGTTTAATAGGTTTTTGGGGGCTCTGATTGTGAATTCGACAATATTTTTTCAATCCAAGATGGCAGCTTAATTTTTTTTCACAATATATTGATATGGGTATCGTTTGATAGGTTTTTGGGGGCTCGGATTACAAATTCGACATTATTTTTTGAATCCAAGATGGCGGCTTCATTTTTTTCCTTAAAAATGGGTATGGGTATCGTTTAATAGGTTTTTGGGGGCTCTGATTGTGAATTTGACATTATTTTTTGAATCCAAAATGGCTGCTACATTTTTTTTCTCAAAAAATGGATATGGATATCGTTTAATAGGTTTTTGGGGGCTCTGATTGTGAATTCGACATTATTTTTTGAATCCTTTTGGATTCAAAAAAAGGCTGCTTCATTTTTTTGACGTGATAACGTCTTATAAATCGATGGAGCCGGCTGCACGCACGAAAAAACATGACTCATGCGTCGTTACGTCGTTTCGTCGTTCCATTTACCTGAGCCCGAGCCCGGGTCGGGTAATGGGTAAGGGTAAATGAGGGTAAGGGTAAGGGTTCAGTCTGGGTCCGGGTCCGGGTCCGGATTTTCATTCAGTTTCATTCAGTTCCATTCAGTTTCATTCAGTTTCATTCAGTTTCATTCAGTATCATTCACATTCAATTCAATTCAGTAAAACTAAAATTTTCTTTTGAAAAATGCAACCATTCCATCAGTATTTTCTTATGACGTTATCACGTTCAACTATCGTCAGTAAACCGACTTTACAGACAACCGATTTTTTTTCTCAAAAAATGGATATGGGTATCGTTTAATAGGTTTTTGAGGGCTTTGATTGTGAATTCGACATTGTTTTTTTGAATCCAAGATGGCTGCTTCATTAACATGGAACTGAGCTAGACTGGCCTCTAGCTCAGTTGGTAGTAGCTCTGCCTTCTGCGCCGTAGGTCGTGGGTTCGATCCCCACCGAGAACAAATATTTGTGTGGCAAACATAAATATTTGTTCTCTGTCTGGGTGTTGTATTGTATTCTAAGTATGTATTTACAAAAAAAAAATGTATTCAAGTATTATATCAGCTATCTGGTTCCCATATTACAAGCTCTGCTTAGTTTGGGGCTGGGTAGTGTTGTGTGAATTGTCCACAATATTTATTTATTTATTTATTTTAATTCATTATTAGAGCCCTCAAAAACCTATTAAACGATACCCATAATCAATTTTTTGAGAAAAAAAATGAAGCAGCCATTTTGGATTAAAAAATAATGTCGTATTCATTATCAGAGCCCCCAAAAACCTATTAAACGATACCCATATCCATTTTTTTAGAAAAAAAATGAAGCTGCCATCTTGGAGTCAAAAAATAATGTCGAATTCACAACCAGAGCCCCCAAAAACCTATTAAACGATACTAATATCCATTTTTTGGGAAAAAAAATGAAGCCGCCATCTTGGATTCAAAAAGTAATGTCGAATTCACAATTGTAGCCCCCAAAAACCTATTAAACGATACCCATATCAATTTTTTGAGAAAAAAAAGGAAGCAGCCATTTTGGATTCAAAAAATAATGTCGTATTCACAATCAGAGCCCCCAAAAACCTATTAAACGATACCCATATCCATTTTTTAAGGAAAAAAATGAAGCCACCATCTTGGATTCAAAAAATAATGTCGTATTCTTAATCAGAGCCCCCAAAAACCTATTAAACGATACCCATATCCATTTTTTAAGAAAAAAAATGAAGCTGCCATCTTGGATTCAAAAAATAATGTCGAATTCACAACCAGAGCCCCCAAAAACCTATTAAACGATACTAATATCCATTTTTTGGGAAAAAAAATGAAGCCGCCATCTTGGATTCAAAAAGTAATGTCGAATTCACAATTGTAGCCCCCAAAAACCTATTAAACGATACCCATATCAATTTTTTGAGAAAAAAAAGGAAGCAGCCATTTTGGATTCAAAAAATAATGTCGTATTCACAATCAGAGCCCCCAAAAACCTATTAAACGATACCCATATCCATTTTTTAAGGAAAAAAATGAAGCCACCATCTTGGATTCAAAAAATAATGTCGTATTCTTAATCAGAGCCCCCAAAAACCTATTAAACGATACCCATATCCATTTTGAAGGAAAAAAATGAAGCCGCCATCTTGGATTCAAAAAAGAATGTCGAATTCATTATTAGAGCCCTCAAAAACCTATTAAACGATACCCATAATCAATTTTTTGAGAAAAAAAATGAAGCAGCCATTTTGGATTCAAAAAATAATGTCGTATTCATTATCAGAGCCCCCAAAAACCTATTAAACGATACCCATATCCATTTTTTTAGAAAAAAAATGAAGCTGCCATTTTGGATTCAAAAAATAATGTCGTATTCATTATCAGAGCCCCCAAAAACCTATTAAACGATACCCATATCCATTTTTTTAGAAAAAAAATGAAGCTGCCATCTTGGAGTCAAAAAATAATGTCGAATTCACAACCAGAGCCCCCAAAAACCTATTAAACGATACCCATATCAATTTTTTGAGAAAAAAAAGGAAGCAGCCATTTTGGATTCAAAAAATAATGTCGTATTCACAATCAGAGCCCCCAAAAACCTATTAAACGATACCCATATCCATTTTTTAAGGAAAAAAATGAAGCCACCATCTTGGATTCAAAAAATAATGTCGTATTCTTAATCAGAGCCCCCAAAAACCTATTAAACGATACCCATATCCATTTTTTAAGAAAAAAAATGAAGCTGCCATCTTGGATTCAAAAAATAATGTCGAATTCACAACCAGAGCCCCCAAAAACCTATTAAACGATACTAATATCCATTTTTTGAGAAAAAAAATGAAGCCGCCATCTTGGATTCAAAAAATAATGTCGAATTCACAATTAGAGCCCCCAAAAACCTATTAAACGATACCCATATCCATTTTTTAAGAAAAAAAAATGAAGCCACCATCTTGGATTCAAAAATTATTGTCGAATTCACAACCAGAGCCCCCAAAAACCTATTAAACGATACCCATATCCATTTTTTAAGAAAAAAAATGAAGCCGCCATCTTGGATTCAAAAACTTATGTCCAATTCACAATATAGGAATATAGTTGAAAATGAAACAAAAAACCCCAAAAAGTGCTTTTTCTTCTTCCTGCCCTTACCCACCAGGTGGGGTCGGCACAACATGGTGAGATGCCCCCCCTATCACTTGCCATCTGGTGAGATGGCAAGTGATAGGGGGCAAGTGTGCGTGAGTACGCACACAACTAGCAAGCCGCAGTAAATACCTATTTTCCGTCCGCCTGGTTTACTCGATACGCTCATAAAAACCTGACTGAATACAGTAAAACACAGAGAACAGACGGCTAACAACAGGCAGAGTAGGTAGAATCATCAACACTGGCCTAGCAGGTACCTATTTACAGAACCAAATAAAGTTTTTTTTCTAAGAATACCTAAAAGACACGCATTACTAAAGAAACTATAAAACGAACAAGAACGGGCAACACACAATTCTCATATAGATAGAGAGAAAGCTCTCAACCTAACAAAAAGAGAAAATATGAGTTTGAGGTTTCAGAAATCAAAACCGCTAAGCGCATACGAAAATGACTCGTATCGCGATCTAAAATAAACCGAATAACGTTCAAATTCCTACGCTGATACCAAACTTTCAGAGCGGCAACGCCGCATTTTTACGGGTGCGAACATACATTTGAAAATTCTGGCGGCAAAATGTTCTTTTGTTCATTACTAGGAAACTACTTGTCCTAGAGAGTCCAAAATTTTGGAGCCGAGTGCTCTAATTCATAGCTCGGTTTGGACACGACAACCGAATCTGTAGCTATTGTAGATCCTCAGATGTAGCATGTGCGTGCCAGACAAACGTGTCTCCAGCTAACACAGTCATCAAAGCTTCTAACTCGGTGAGTTTTGAACCTAGACACTTGAAATATTTGGAGCATCCATGATATTTTTTGCTCTAAATTTGGAGATATCAAGCAACTTTCTAGCTATAGCCATTCCTGAGATCCACATGTGTTAGCTGGAGAAATGGCTTCCCAGCAAACACGTTGTTATAGTCTTCTAACTCAAAGAGTTTTCGAGCTAGAGACTTGATTTTTTTTATGCCGGGAGCTCTAATTATGCTCTAAAATTTGGCGTTTACTATATAGCTCTATCGTTAGCCGTTTGCCCACACTGAATGAGGAAGCTGTGGAGCCGCTCTCCAGCTAACACACCTATAAAGTCTCATAGAGTCGTTGTTTTTTTTGCTGCTAAATTTTCCTTCAAATCAATGATTGCTCCAATTATGCTTTAAATGTTGGCGTTTTCAGAATTCGCAATTTCCATATGAGGAAGCTGGAGAAATGCACATAATTTAACAGCCTTACCCCCGAATACTGAAACGCAACTCAGATTTAAGCACGTCTCAAGCGACGAATATTTGACAGTTTTCAATGAAAATCTGTCAAATATGAGACGTGCTTAAATCTGAGTTGCGTTTCAGTATTCGGGGGTTTGTCACATAGGTGTTTTATTCACGGATGATGCTAGGCTCAATCATCTCCCGTGGGTGTCGAAAGATGTGGATATCGATCTGGTGATTATAGGATCATCAGGTTGAAGAAATCTTCTGCTAGACTCCTATAAATCATTTCCAAGAAGAACAATTCTGAGCCTTCCCATACTTCAACTTCCCGCGTTTTGACGTGATAACGTCTTATAATTCGATGGAGCCGGCGGCTGCACGCACGAAAAAACATGACGTCATGTGGCGTTACCTCGCTCTGAGGCGTTCCATTTAAGGCTTGCAGTGCAAGCGAGAGCGCGGAACGAGCGACAAAGAGGCACAATCGGCCTCCGCGTTCGGCAGCGTTCGACATCTGTCTCTCTCCTACTTGAGTGAGGACAGCTGTATGACGTTGTCACGTCCAACTATCGTCAGTAAACCGATTTTACAAACAACCGATTTTTTTACAATGTCGTCAGTCCATCAGGTGGGGAACGTCCAACGTCTCGTTTTCCGGTTTTGATAACTAAAAGCGGTTCCTGTGATAGCGTTACTTCCGCACGATTCAGTTTCATTTGGTCACGAGCCGAAAACTGGTTCAGCGGATTACGGTGTAAACGACGGCGAAAGTGTTTGGACTCCCATTTCGGCGTACGCTGGGTCCCGTTTATTGAACCTTTTCGCACGCCGCTGTGTGTAATAGCTTGTTACAGTCACGCTCGTCTTATGGATTTTAATTGTGGGGGCGCATTGAGCGTTTGTTGATGCACTCAACAAACGCATTTAAAAAAACTTAACTTGTCAATGTCTATTAATTTGCTCGCGTTGCAACTGAATACTGTTTTTAATCTCAGGCTATTAATATCTTATACCTTTAAACGAGAAAATCTTGTATATATATATATATAATATATTTAGGATCTCAGAAACTGAGCCAACGACTTTCATGAAATAAAGTATACAGAGGGTTTTGGGGGCGATAAATCGATCTAGCTAGGATTCATTTTCAGAAAATGAGTCTGTTTGTTAAAAAAAACTAAAAACATAAACTGAATATTATGTGACTGCTCCTGCCATCTATTGACGATTGTGAGCAACTAACTGCAAGCATGACCAGCAGATGGCGTTGTTCAGTAAGAATAAACCAGTAAAGATAATAATTATGACTCTTATGATTTCTTAAAAATACAAATTAACGAAAAAAATTCCGAGCGAAGCTCGGTTACCAACTAGTAGGGATAAAATAGAAGATGCTACTGGCGATGTTAAAATAAAATAATCTACTATAGACCTATTTTTCTCACCACCGTGATTGTCATCATCATAGATGATAAATAGAAAAAGCCTTTATTAGTCTTAATCATAAGCACACACGTTTTATACAAACATAAATAGGTATATGTAAAAATAACAAGGATAATTGAATAAATGCATAATTTATAGCTACAAGACAAACTAAAAAATGCCGTGTGTGCGATGTTGCAGCTAGACTAAAGCTCAGAGCTAAGCTCGGTGCACTCCCTTAGTCATTTTTTACGTCATCCTACGACAGAGGATGGAAAGTCCAAATTCCATGGGACCACACAGTTACAGTGACCAGTATAATAAATGTCTATCGACATAGGAAGTGACATATGAGCAATAAGCTACATACCTTTAGGGAAAGCTGATCGTGTCCGTCCAATCTTAAGACTCTAATTGACATTACAAACGAACTTTTGTCTCAACGTGACGGTCACTCTGGTGATAGGTTATTGACCTGTGATTGAGATTGATCACGTGTTAGACAATTGATCTTTGACCATTGTTCACAGTAAATATCTCCTCTAATCTATCTTAGTAGGTGAGTACTTATGTCATCCAAATACTTACCAACGCACACCTTATCACATCTAAGCGTTCTGCGGTGGCGATCAGTGCAACGCTGTCAAATATGACAGCAATATTTGGCAGTGATTCACTGATTGTCACCGCAGAACGCTTAGATGTGCGCAAGGGTCGTAGGGTTAAGGATAATAAATCGTGATTTGGGTAATTAATCTACCTAATCAAACTTTCTGGAGATTTGAGTATACTGTGCCTAGGAGTACGTTATTACACAATTAGTTATTTTCTCAATGTTTTAGTATTTATTATATCCTTCATAGTAGAATATTGTAGAGTCACCGTACCCATACCCACCCCATCGATTACTGACACCCACTTGTGCACACGCATGAACGGAGCGGGCGGTGTCTTTGCTAGGGATGTAGCTGGAACATCTAGACTTATCGATATATTCATGATATTTTTAAGTAATACTAACAATTTTAGAAAAAATCCTAGTTATGGTTAACGTCGGATATTTGCAATTTTATTTCAAAGTTTTTAAAATTATAACAATATTTACAGATTCGTTTATATAGACAACCGGTAAAGTCATCATAATCCCTGTCACATTTTAGCGGCTCGCTAAAATATGCTTGTCTTTGTCACGTTTTTTTTTTTTTTTTGACTGGCCTCTAGCTCAGTTGGTAGTAGCTCTGCCTTCTGCGCCGTAGGTCGTGGGTTCGATCCCCACCGAGAACAAATATTTGTGTGGTGAACATAAATGTTTGTTCTCTGTCTGGGTGTTATATTGTATTCTAAGTATGTATTTACAAAAAAAATATGTATTCAAGTATTATATCAGCTATCTGGTTCCCATATTACAAGCTCTGCTAAGTTTGGGGCTGGTTAGTGTTGTGTGAATTGTCCACAATATTTATTTATTTATTTATTTATTTATTACTTTCATATCAAAAAATAGAGATGGTAACAGAACTAGCAGCCATTGTAGCGAGTGCTTGTGAGTAAAAGCCATTAGTTCCTATTGCCTTGGTCATACTAATAAAGTTGTATGCAATTTGCAAGTAAATCAACGGCGAGCTTTGATAGGGACTATAAATTTGTGCGTTATAATTATCAGGTATACATTGAGAAAGTCGGTGTTATTACAAAAATAATGATGTAAAAGCGAGTACTATGGCGCTTTGTGGAGGACTCTCTCATATTAGTAGGTTTTCCCAACTTGGGAAAAATCTGCTTACTTCTGCCGTTAAGCAGCGCACTGTATTTTGGTTTAAAGGGTACTATTTATTGGTGTACATGACATGCTAGCATTAAACAAATGAATTATGAAATTACAGAAACATGAGACTAATATACCTTTACACCTCAATACAAGTTCATGGACATGATTTTGTAAGTTGTAGGACACGTGGCAATGGTTTGGTAATAGGAGATGGTTACCACTCAACATCAAATAAACCATCTGTTTTTTCTATGGACAAGTAAGTAGTATGAAAATCACTTTTTTTTTATAAGAATACAATCTCACTTCATTTTATTTCATTTTTAACAAGGAGTCGCGGCAGACCAAGAACAAGATGGCGAGACGAGCTCGATAAGCACAGACCACAGTGGAACATCTCAGCACAGGACCGCACAGAGTGGAGGGGATTAGGGGTGGCCTTTGCCCATCAGTGGGGCATAGAAGGCTCATAATAATAATGTTTTGGGAAAGCTAACAACTGTTTTTAGGGTTCCGTAGCCAAATGGCAAAAACGGAACCCTTATAGATTCGTCATGTCTGTCTGTCTGTCTGTCTGTCCGTCCGTATGTCACAGCCATTTTTCTCCGAAACTGTAAAAGCTAGACTGACGAAACTTGGCAAGTAGATGTATTCTGTGAACCGCATTAAGATTTTTACACAAAAATAGAAAAAAAACTAAAAATTTTGGGGGTCCCCATACCTAAATCTGAAACTCAAAAATTTTTTTTTCATCGAACCCATACGTGTCTATGGGTAGGTCTTTAAAAATGATATTGAGGTTTCTAATATTGTTTTTTTCTAAACTGAATAGTTTGCGCGAGAGACGCTTCCAAAGTGGAAAAAAGTTGGTCACCCCCCCTCTAACTTCTAAAATAAGTGACCGATAAAGCTAAAAAAAATATATGTTGTACATTACTATGGAAACTTCCAACGATATTTAGTTTGAACGAGATCTTGTCTGTAGTTTTTTTTTTATACGTCATAAATCGTAAACCGCAATTTACCTTTCGACGAACTACTAGAACTTCTAGATTTCTATGTTATATTACTTACTGCTACGGAACCCTTCATGGGCGAGTCCGACTCGCACTTGGCCGCTTTTTTATTTTATACAATTATTTAGTTTTTAATCAGCATCGAAAACTACAAATATACGTTACGAAAAAAATCTGTTCACCCAGTCAATAGGCAAGTACGATCATCGACATTCAAACATCGATATCGACAAGTAAACATCGATATCGACAAGTATAGTATCGATATGTAAACATCGCTAATTAGTCTGACGGAGAAAGCTACCGACCGACTGACCAAAATCGGAGCCGAAGTTTCGGTGTCGATTTTAGATCAATTCTACTTTCGTTTTTGACTACTCTTACTTACCACTCGCTGCGTCCGCTGATTTATTTTGTTACATTTGCATACGACAGTTCTCCACACCTATATGATCATCATAATCATACAGGGGCCCAAACCCGTTATTTTCAACTCAACGTTTTTATTTGCTACCGTTATATGAGTAGTACAGAATTAAATGTTTTAACGCAATGATCTCCACACTTCTTGTGTATAAGATAAGCGTAGGTATACCCCTTAGGCCTTAACTGCTCCGTCACGGACCAACCACTCCGTAGAATGATAGACAAGTCATAATCTGATACGATGCCGGCGTAGTAAATACTCTGTTAGAGAACCGCTCACCCAGATAGAGCAGATAGAGAAGAACAAGACAAAAACCTGAGGAAGAATATTAATAGGTACAATTTTTTATTGATTTTAGATAGATAGTAGATAGATAGTGTCTATATTCTACACATAAGGAAATCACAAGAAATTTTATAATTCCTCAAATGTTATAATTCCTCAGGTCCATACCAAGGGGAAGGTTTGGGAAATTTTACATTTGCGCCATCGGATCCTCACACTCGACGAATAACTCTTACGCGACCGTGGTTCCATCTCCAGGCTTGACGTTAAGGTCAACTGCTTTTAGGTACTATCTGAAAAAAATCTTGTAACAAAACAGGTGATAGGTTGCAAGCCCATCGTCGCCAATGGCTCACTTCAGCAAGTAATTATAGTAATTATATCCATTCCATTCTCATAGTGTACTAAGAAGCAGCTGTATTCCGTTAATTGTTACAGAAAGACAATACTGTCACTGGGAACAAGGTGTCGTAAACCCAGATAGCAGACCTGTTAGCACAGATGCACTGGAATTTATTAGGTTCCAACATGTATTGTACTGTTTTTATTAGGTACGAAGTTTGTATGAGCATTAAGCCAACGGGGATGTATAAGTTTTAGGCCACCTAAGGCCTCCACCTAGACTCGATATCGACAACCTACCAAGTCCGAACAAGAATTAAAGTGTTCAGATGTTTAAGCCTCTAGCAATCACCTATCAAACCAAAAGTGACCATGAACTATTTTAAGAAGGGAGAGAGAGAGAGAGGGGACTAATTAAAACCTCTACCTATATTAGTTAAGTATAAAAAATCAGCATGCCCAAGCAAAAAAAGACACAAAAAGACTTCTCACATTTCCTAGCTCTACCTCTATATTGTGCCTATAACATTTTCAATGTCGTAATGGAATATACATTATTTACAAAAACTATTATTATACAACATGAAATACCTAATTAAAAAGAAAAAATAAATAATAAATAATGTCGTAATTGAATACATGCAAAGGTAAAATAAAAATTCGATTACACGATATTACAATTAGTTCAGTAAAAGTATAAGCGAAAGCAAAAGTTTTATCACGAGTGTCATTGACCGTCGTCACGAGATTTGACCGCCAAAAAGTAAAGTGAATTGGCCACTGTGTCTCTTTTTCCCGCGTAATCAACGTCGATCAACTGTCTCCTTCACGCGTTACGCATGACACATTGCGCTCAATTCGACAGGTTGACATGACGTGACACTCAACAGATAGATCCTCAAAATCCTAGAAGTGACAGTCGCAGAGAAAGTGTAAACAAACGAAAACTTTCGTCTGGGCGCGTTCAGTTTGCTTAAGAAATCAATTCAGTTTGGTTTTCTATTATGGAGATGGGCATGTTCATATTGATATTAGCTTTTCTATGGGAGTTAAATGTTTGGGAATTGGTTGCTTAAGTAGTGTTTAACAGCCATACTTTTTAAAACGTTATTTAAATTTAATCATTGCTTTAAGTTAGCCCTGTCACTGTCATTAACTCATTAGCCAGTGGTAAGAGATGGCAGTTTACTTTTGACAGATTTTAAGGCCATTTATCGTTATAGGGCGTTATGCAAGTGATGAAATTGTCTTCTTCTCTTGCTTTCTTTATTCTTCTTCCTTTCCAAAATCAAATAAACAATCTATCATAACGATTAGTTTATAAAAAAGGAAGTAAGTATGTTTCCTCATAATAAAAATAAACAGTAATAAAGTACACATGCATTGTCACATTTTACTTTCGTTTTCTCAGAGCCGGTGCGAGGTCGACGCTCTGCAGATCTAGTTTAATGGTAGGCCTTACCTTAGTCATTGATATTGTTTACATTTACATGGAGTCTAGACCGAGGCTAGACTCACGATTGATTGGAGGCTGGGATATGCTAATTTAGTTTTATTATGTTTGTCTCATGATTGAATGAATAACAATTAAACATTGGAGAATACAATCGTAAACCCGTTCCATTTAAGCCATTTCCTTTCTTTAGAAAATAGTTTTGAAATAGGAACAACTGCGAAAAATATCGATTCTATTTTTTTTATACCTTTGTTGGTCTTCTTATCATGCCACTGAAAGTTGGTTAAAGAATTTTAAGTTCGCGCCTCAAAGAAGCTTCTTTCTTTGTTCATAGTCTATCTTATGGCTATAAAAGCTATTTTCATTATTTTTTGGGGGGTTGAAGTGCATCTGAAAACTATTTAGATAAAAAAACATGGGCCCTTGATCCATACTGCGGCGTACGTAGATCCTTATAAAATGTTATTACACTATGATTACATAATTCACTACATTTTAGAACGTATTTTTTTTTATTAAAAATTCTGGTTCTTATACTTTCTTTCGTGGTTGTACTTTTCGCAGTGATTTTTGTAGGTTTTTCTATAAAACAGTAAAAATTAACGTCTACATTTCATTGTCTATTCATCAATCAGATCGCTACTTCTCACAAATCATACAGATAATAAATTTCATTGAAGGGCCTTCTAAGTGTGCCAAGCAGTGAAAGTACACGCACCTCGAATTGGATGCTGTGTTTCACAAGATAATTATAATAAACCTTATGTAATGGTGTTAGAAGCTATTATATACTTAGGCTTATTGCAATGTGGGTGATGTTTTAATGAGTAGCAAATTGAAATGGCTGTGTCGATTCCGTTGATGGATTAGATTTTTTATTGGTTGCTAGAGTTTTTTGTTGTTTCGACGATTGATGTACCTACTCATTTACTTGCATAAAGTATTATGTAAGTTTGTAGGAAAGAACCTAGCCTAAAAACACATAAAAAATACACATATGATATATACCACTCTCTACAACAGCTTCTTTTTCTTATCGTGTCATTAGTTCTTTTGAGCCAAGTGCATGTGGTGAAGGGATTTTAAGTGCCCTTAAAGAATTTTTCATTTTCGAACTTTCTAGGTTCTACGACAAGTCGGTGTCCTAACGATGTTTTCCTTCACCGTTTAAGACTACTGCCATAGGGTACTCGTAGGTTATTCATTATTAGCTGCAAATACTCAGGAATTAGGTTCAACAAATAAAACAAAAAATATTTATGAAATTATTTTTTTTAAGTTTTGATTTAAGTTTTTGTATCAAAATTTCATTTTTTTTAATTTATTTACGTCTATTGCATAATGATTGCCATGGAGAACAGGACGATGTCCCACCCAGGCGGTGACTGAACGCAGAGTGTCGCTCACGGCGCGCGGGCGCGGATCAAAGGTCAAAATAGGCGCCAATGATTCCAAAGGATATTCTTTATCGATTTTCTCGGGATTTTCATAGCAAAACTTAAAAAAATCATTTCATAAATATTTTTTATTTTATTTGTCGAACCTAATTCCTGAGTATTTGCAGTTAATTATGAATAACCCTGTATACATTATTGGACTAAAAAACTCATTGGTACAGTAGGATACAGCTCAAGTTACCTAAAAACAAAGAAAAATGACGCTTACTGCAAGGACATTAGAGCTAGCAGTGTTTAGTCTGATGCGTATCCTTGTGTACACGACTGGATTTGAACCTGTGACAGGATCGGTAGACTGGGCCCCTACCACAAGGCCACTGCTGCTGCAGCTCTCTACAGCTGCATTTCTAAATCATTCTAACCAATCTCGTCTTGTGTATTTCTTGATGTAATCATCTCCTATAAACATTACTTAAATTTAAACATTGATTAAAACTCGCTATATCATAATTTCTCACCCATTTGCAAGAAATATTAATCTTCCAACAGCTCTTGATGTAATAACAGTTTATCAATTGCTTTTTGGAGCTATAATCAAAATTAAACTTTATGGCTACCATAACATTCAAGGCGTGACTACAATTGGCTACGCTCATCCAGCGCTCGTAAGCGTAATGAAGCATTTTATGGCTTGTTCAAATTTGCAAACCATTGGCCTCCGGGGAATATAAAAATGCCAGTCATCGGAACTGCATATTCGAATGGGGGCAGTTGATTGGGCACTGATCAAACCTTTAGCTGCTGAATTGTAATTCTGTTTTTTTTATTCCTCCCTTATTATCAGCCTGAATACGTTCTGTATAATATAAAAAGAATAAATAATAAAAAATATACGTAATAAAGTCTATTACTTATTATATAGATCACATTTGAGGGCTCTTGTCGTTGTTTTTGTAGTTTAGGGTCATTTTGTCTCTACTTTAGATACCGCATAGACAAAATATGTCAATGTCAGGTGGAGCTGTCATGTCACTTGCTTAATGCATAGATTTTTAATCTCTGTCTGAGTGTTATATTGAATTCGAAGCATGTATTAACAAAAAAAATGTATATAAGTGTTATATCAGTTATCTGGTTCCCATAGTATAAGCTCTTGTTAGTTTCAGGCTAGATAGTTGTGTGTGGATTGTCTATAATATTTATTATTATTATTATATCCAGGTGTATTTTTTTCTTTTATAATAAAATATGGACTACTACCTAGTAGTTTTAATTCAAAACCCTAGCAGTCGTTTCCTGACAGGACAAATAAATACAGTAGTCCCCACACTTTACAGGCGGATTTGCAACCGCAGTGTTGATGCTGCGATGCTCTCAGTCTGCGAGATCTGTTCCGGTTATCATAAAAATCAATTTAAGCAACCGCATCGGTCGACCTCGAATCACAAAACAGGTGTGAGCACCGCGCCCTTTAATTACACCGACAATGAACCACCGCCCGCATACTTGAAGGCGAAAACATCACAAAAACAGAGACCAAAGTTCCGGTGCATTCCGGCGATCGACGTACAGAAGTCTGTACTTTCTCCCGGTGGTCCCACGACCGACTTCACTGACTGCACCCGTCAGACAGGAACGCCCAAAATATTCGGTGATTAAAGCCGGTGTTTCTGTCTTTACTTTCGAACTCCTGCCAATTAAAGACAACAGCGATGGATGGAGCGGGTCTTTGTTGATGTGCTAAATGAGATGTTATTTTGAAAGGCAGTTTGCGGCGTGTTCTGCTAGTGACCTTTTGGTTTGGGGTAAGGAACATGTTTCTGCAGAGCCACCTTCGTTTTACTACGGTGGGACTGGCCTCATGGCTCAGTTAGCAGCTGTAGGGGTCGTCCTATTTGGCCATCGATCGCGCGATGGTGCGATGTAATTTCATCGTACGTATGCGTTAACGTACGATGACTTCAACCTTCAATTTAGGACACTCTAAAGAAATGTGTGGGTTTAATCGCGTCGTGCGACGAAAACGCATCGTTTGATCGTACGATATTGGCCAATTAGGACAATCCCATATGCTTCAAATTATCCCAAGACTGTGCAACGTAGGGCACATTCCTAACAAGCGCAATCTACAAGGCTAGGCTTTGTTAATAGGTAAGATAACATTACATTGCAAAAAATTGTCCGCATTTAAATCAATCATAACAAGCAAAATAGCCTATCCATTTTTAAATTGTCTCTTCTTCTTCTTAGGGTGTCTTGGAGTAGTGGACGACTGAAGGTTGGCAGTCATCTTTTTAACTTTATTCTAACTAGGGCAAGCCTAAATTCTTCTACTTTCTTGATCCCAGTCCATTCTCTGATGTTTCAAGGCCATGGTGGTCTTCTCCTACCTACTCCTCTCTTGCTCAACAACTTGCCCATAGTGAGTTAAGTTACTCAAAGTAACTCAAAAACGAAATTTAACCCGTATGAAATCGCATCGCATCGCAAACATCGTCGCAAGCGCATCTTTTAGCATGAACAACATCAGACTGTCTTCTTAACCATGATTGTAGCACATCAGTAACTGGTTTGCGTCTCCAGCCAGCACATTGTTAGATGTAGGGTTTCAACCAACACAAGTATTTGATACGCTGAATAATTTCACTTTCGTGAAGGGAACCCTCACGACCCAGTCACCCTTGAACCCGGGTTTCTAACGAGGCGCTCCATTGGATAACCAGCGAGTTGAAAGGAAAGCAGATAATATGTTACATCTACTATAAGTTCTACTACTTAATATAAATTCTATCTACATAATATAATTATATGAAATAATAAGTATAAGAATTTATAGGGGTGGACCGGGTAAATGCCTGTTAAGGAGATTTTTTGTTTAAACGACTATAATTATGTGCTGTTTCGGTAATGTTGCTAATTTACCGAGGTCTCTCGGTGCTTGTGACGACAAGACACCGGAACACGAACCCAATTCGTTTTAATTATGAGAAAATTATAACAAAAGCGAATTTACTATCCTATACTAATAGCACCAGAGTATTACACCTACTTACTCGATGAGAAAATTTCCTATTTGAACCCATTTTACTATTGTGTATATCTTTGGTCAAACCGTTTATGTGAGTTTTAGGTCCAGTAGAATACAGCTCAGGTTCCCTAAAAAACAAAGATAAATTACGCTTACAAGGACATAAGAGCTAGCAGTGTGTAGTCTGATGAGTATTCTTGTGTACCTTTTATTTTCTTCAATCCACACATTCACACAATGATATATCCTACTAATAAAAAAAATCGTCAGCCTATGCATTTGACGAGTTTTGCTCGTGCTTTCGACTCTTGCAAAAATTCATCCACACGATTGTGTCACTACAAACGCTGTGGGTACATGAGTTTCTCAAATGCCGAAAAGGGTGTTTTAAAAGTTTTAAAAGGTTGACAGCGCGCTTGTACACCTCAGGTTACTACTTTGTTGTATAAAAAAATGTGGAAAACTTTTCGCGTTCTCTTTAGAACGCGAAAAGTGCGCTAGGCTTTCCTAGCGCACATCTGCGGTTAGTGAAAAGCTGTCAAATAACGCCACCGCAATGTGTGCGAGGCTAAAGGCTCTAAATCTTAGTTACTAAACTGCCACCAAGCTTTTACAAGGGAAAACTGGTAACCACTAATAATGACATGTTCCTAAACCGCACAAGTGATAGGACAAACTTAACGAACATGACCATGAAAGTGACAGCCTTTCTACAAAGCTGTGCTAAGTCTACAATAGAGGCAGTAGAGTCTATGGCACCATCACTAACTTAATTTGACAGCACTATTGAATATTGATCTTTTTCTAGCTGTCAAATTAAGATATTATTATCATCATGACAATAAACCTAACGAGATGTTATAAAACAAACGAACAATCAACAAATCATCGTATTATATCGTTGGCTTATTTGCTTCCCATAGTACAAGTTCTGCTTATTTTGGGGCTAGATAGTGTTGTGTGGGTTGTCTATAATATTTATTTATTTATTATTTGTTTTTTTATCTCTTTGTCTCAAGAGACAAACCAACCTACTAAATTCAAACGATGTTTAACCAGGTCAAACATCGTTTAAACTCGTCTTATTATTGCATTTATCAGTAAAAAAGATCGTATGTGTAACAGCGCGGCGTATACAACCATCAAGAAGACCCCCTTTTCTAGAGACTTGTAATAGAAGTCTCTAAAAACAAAAAACTTTCAAACAACGTTCAAATGTTTACCTTGAAAGTGACAATAGCTTATTTGTCCCCAGATGCGGCAGAGACGAGGGATTGCCATAGGAGTGCTTCTCATATTACACATGGTGAGATTTGAATACTTTCACAATATTACATTTCAGAGGTACCTACTCAACATAAAAGTATAGAGAGAGCTTGGAGTCTCACTACGTGATGATCCACTAAGGAAATATATGTCATTCTCTGATGTCTAAAATTTTAGTTTTCTATGCTGACCTGTGAGCTGATTGTGTATGCAACCACAGTTGCACACACAACTTTTTGTGGTTTGTACTGGTTGCAACCAAAACCTAGTCGCATTTATCAGTTCTGACATTATTTTGAGCTTCGACTGCATTAGAAAACGAATTGAAATAAATCTTATCCTTGAAAAAACTATTGCAACAGGACTTAGTGTTGACGTAATAAACAGAGATAGCGAATAGAAACATCGCTTTGTAAAACTAGTATGGCAACAGATAGATAATGGCCAAAAAATGATGGCAACAAGATATGTGATCGCTGTTCCTTGTTAGTATCATTTATTTGTTAGCATCAAACTTTTGACTGCAACACAGTTACACAATACGAAATAAGAACTGTAAGACAGGACTTTTTTATTAGGTCACAACCGGATTATGAACTAAGAACTTAATGACAGATTTTTTTATTAGTAATAAAAATTGAAAACTCACTCGGATTCAGCGATCACTTGAACAAGTTGTGTTTCAGAAATATACCCGCTGATGTGGAAGCCGTTTCGTAGTAGTGACATAAATGAACAAAGAATGAGTAACCTTACATAATGAACTATAACAAGTTTCGCATTTAATTAGAATTAAAATCACGATCGATAAGTTACGATGATTTGGTCGATAAAACCGGAAGTAGGGTACATAACAATAATAACAACCAATAAAGTAGCCGTATAGAACATGATCACGAATCAATTCCACCAATAGAAAGGTTGAATAGCTTGCCTATTAGGTTTGAAAACACGTGACTAACTTATATAAGTAAACAGACTTTTGTATTTTTGTAAGTAACACGAGCTTTTGCACGAGGTTTAGCTCGTTTAGTATCTGGAAAAAATAAGCTGCAATTCCAGACCATGAAATATATGAATTTTTACTTTCATCCACATTTCAAGCTTCATCCAAATTGTTGTGATTAGTTGCGACACGATTGAGTAAGAAAAATTACAATTTTCAAGAATAAAACTAAAAATACATACATACAATTATTATTGAGCAGATGCAACTCAAAGCTACGATACTTCTAACTGACTGATTGAATGTTAAACGCAGCCAATAAAGAAAAAGAAAATATAACTAGAGACCCTTAGAGGAGTGCCGCTATCTGAGCTACTTTTGGAAACCCATCATGAGTAATAAGTTGAACTATGAAGAAGAAAGTCTCTCGAATGCTATTTCCAAAACTCAAACGTATAGGTCTATATTTACCAAAGCAATAATAGGAGTCCATCAGATAATGTCAGTACCCAGCCCAGTCTAGTTATCGAATTGATCTTTGAAGTCCATTTCGCTAGCTGTTTAGAGCTGGATATCTGGCGCATGTGGTTTGTAAAATTGTAAACAGCATCCGCGTTGCAACTTGTAAGTATTACAATTTAATACACTTTCTTGATTGTTAGTGCTCAGTCGTATCTGAATTACAAAAGTGGCTAACTAGCCCGTCTGATATATCTAGATAATGATGCTTGCTATCTATGTTCTCGTCAAAAGTGGACCGAAATACATTTTCTATTGATTTCTACTTCGTTTCTACATAAAGTAAGTATCGTTTTTGTTTATGTTTGCTTTTTTGACAATCTTAGTTTGTTGACCACTAAAGGTCTATAAAAAAATCCTTTGTCTATCCCCACACATCCGTGGCGAATCAGGGACGGGGCAGGGCCGTGGTGGAACCGTCGATTGAATTTGAACCTTATCAGTCCACACAATGATTTGAATTTATATAATGATAGTATCCGGCTGAGTTCTGACCAGATCGGAGCCAAATACGAGAATTCCACTCAATTTGCACAGATATAGGGTTCAAATTCAATCGACGGCAACGCCACGGCCCGGTCCCGTCCCTGACATGCCATGGATGTGTGGATCGTCAGTCAGAAAAACTCTTGAAATGTATTGTGAATTTTATTGCTTAAGAATTTCAAATTAATTATCGAATGCAGATTAAAAGATCATAAAGAGCTTGTTAAAAGCAACACTGAAGCTCGTGTATTTATTCAATCTGTTATATTACAAGAACTCAAACAAGTAACAAAAGTTAGTGCTTTTTGACGTTATTTTACGTAATTTTACTTGTACCTGATGAAAAGTGGTTTACAATGCTTTCGATAGGAATTAGTAAAATCTTATTAAGCAGCTCATATTTCAAAAAATCACCATCGAGTCGGTATTTGCAACAAAACATTAAACTAAATGGTACTCCAACCGTAGCCCGCATCTAGACCGACTGTGTGCGTAAAATACTCGAAAGTTTAATGATTTTTAATCGACCACTCATGGCCATATATCTCCAACAGACCGCCAAGAAATCAACATGATTTAAGTAAATTACTCATCTTGTCTCACAGTAAATCATGGTCAATTTCATTTTCTTCTAAACACTTATAATGTTAGCGCAAATCTCTTTCACTCTCCAAGTGTTCCAAATTGATATCTTCAAATGAACAAGGAAAATAGAGTTTGTCACAGATTTTGTCTTACTGTCTAGTTGCAGTTATTAAATTATGTACTAGGTTTGTTACTTCTTTAAACTACCTACCATCCTCGAGTGTCAGTTTAACGGTATGATTATTCTAATCGATAGTTTGTTTACTTATACGATCCTCTTTTTTCGTACCCACGACCTACGGTGCAGAAGACAGAGCTACTACCAACTGAGCTGTAAGGCCAGTCAAAACATGAATGGATATTCCAACTAGTCATACTTATCCTACAGCCATTATACTAACTAGGGGTATAAGTAGACCGACGGCGCTTGAAAGTTGATGATTTTTAATCGTCGCTCGCACATCACTAGCGCCCGCCAAGTGATCGGCATCTAGACCTGTTTCTAAATTACTGTGATCTATTAAACTAAGTTTTGCCTAATGCACATGTTTCTATCGACTGTTTCTCTTCGTTTCCACTTTTCCGGAAAGTGTCTGCTTAGCACAATAATTAAGTTAAGTGACTCTTTCGATCGCGGACATGGACGTTCATGTACGGATTGAGTTAGATTCCACGCCGACTTTAGAATTTTTCTTCGGTATTATAAGAATATTGTCGAAGGCGTTTTAATATTTTTGACTCAAAGTTGTGTTTCAATATAATAAAATTATCATTTTCATTAGAACCTACTTACCAACATCATTCATGCCCACAATTTTCATTCAGCCATACGTAGTTCTATAATTTATTCTGAGCATCAAGTCTTTTTGAGACTAAACACTACAAAAACTAGTAGCCAGACGTATTGATTGAAAGAAGCGAACTGAGATATAAAATCTAACACGACCATCGTACAGAACGGCCAAATATGGCCACAATATGTCGACCCACTGACGGACATGGCTAGTTCCGCCTACGTGTTTACCTGTTTACCCTACTGTGGAAAGTAAGAAGGGTTAGGTTACCGCCTAAGCTTCAGCTACTTGAAATCGCATGGAGCCACACTTTTATCAACCTATTCTTTATAACTCAAAATGCTTGCGGTGTAGATATTATCATTGTATTGATTGTGTATGATTGCGTCTGTTTTTGATTGTGTTCCAAATATAACCAGGTAAAGGTGGCTGAAGTCATCACCACTGCCATCAGTAAGCATACCACAAACTCTGTTTAGCTCTGTCTGTGGCTTTGGTTTTGAGTCTGTGTGAGTGTTGACTAAATTAATCCTACGTCGAAACGTCACACACACAGTATAAAACACTAGTGAGCACTCACACAGATTCAAAATCAGAGCCAGAGACAGAGCCAGACCGAGCTTGTGGTAGGCGTACAGTTTTCTGAAGAAGTCCACGATGGGTGTAGATACATTTTCATCTTCAGAAATAATATTTCTCCGCAAAATAAGTTACGCTAATATGATGTGAGGGTGCGATCTAGTGGGGTTATAAACCTTTTTTATATCTTCATAATAGGGCCGATGTAAATCGTGATTTAATACGGGTATGTAGGTACTGGTCAAGCTACCCAGTAAACATTGTAACGACGGAAACGCGTCGGTAGACTTATTTCTCTGAATGGAAGTATCTTAGTTGATTTCACAAAATGTTTTCTTGAAGATACGTATAAATCAAGTTGTCAGAGCGTAATCTCTTTAGCTTTTTTGGATTCGTTTTTAAGATTACAGGGATTGTAAAGAGCATTTACTGATAAAAGAGATTTACTTGATTTTGTTCTTTTTGTTGAGGATAGACGTTAATGTGGGTTTATCTTTGTTGGAAAGTTTTTTTATCTTACGGGGTTACGGGGGTCATTTAACGTATAAGGTTTATAATATCAGGGGGGTGCCCCATGTCCTAAGCTGTTCGGGCATAAGAAGAAGTCAAAATAATTAAGAACACTCAAAACAATTATTGGTCTATTTTAAAAATGGAATCCCATTTTTAACCTGACTCTTCACCATCACTGGTGGAATGACCACTGCTAAACATATCACAGACTACCAAGGTAAATCTTCTGTATTCTGCTACCCTGCCTTTTATATACAGGGTGTAATCGTTAAGTGTGCACAGGCGATTATTCCGTAACTATTGCAGATATCAAAAAACTTTAAACTGATATCGAAAGTACTTTACCTAATGAGTAAAATGACATTAATAACTTTTTAAAAATAAAACGAGAAATATCCAAAAAAATTACATTAATCACTCCCATACATTTTATTTCTTAGTAAGTACAAAATTTTGTGTTCAAAGCATATGTTCGAAGTGACGTCCTCCTTGTGCAATACAGTGACGAGCTCAATTTAACGCAAATTGAAAAATACAATAAATTGGCGGGAACGAGAACCCGCGATAAAGAAATTGAATTTAGAACGAACACCAAAGAGTATCTTTCTTTTTGTTTTTATTTAGTATGTTGCTTTTCAGCTAGTTCAAATCAATACAATATTGAAACAAGGTTTATTATAAATTTGAAGTGGTAAGATAATTAATCTACACGTGTATCTACTTGAAATTCATTAATACCTTCATATCGTACATAATTATAAAATGACAAGGGTAAAATGAGTAGGTACTATTCCACTTAAAATAAGGAAACTAAAACCTTTCTACTATCTCATACTAAATGTATGGGAGTGATTAATGTAATTTTTTTGGATATTTCTCGTTTTATTTTTAAAAAGTTATTAATGTCATTTTACTCATTAGGTAAAGTACTTTCGATATCAGTTTAAAGTTTTTTGATATCTGCAATAGTTACGGAATAATCGCCTGTGCACACTTAACGATTACACCCTGTATACACGGAAGAAAACGACGAAATAAATAAGAGCACAAAACAAAGAGTCGTATGTGATCCACTCCAAATATTGCTATGCCCTAAACTTAAGGTCCTGTTGTGTTTTCACCATTGACCTTACATTTAACATAATAAATTGCAATAAATAATATGAGCATGAGTATGAGGTAGATATGACTATCTGTTTGGTGCTCGGCAAACACTCAATCGAGAGCATAAATTAACGCAGTCATAAAACGTGTCTTGCTTTATTTACGAGGTGCGTGTACCGATTTGCGGCCTGTCATGAAATTGACCAACAGATGGCAATTTACGACAATGGCTGGTGTAAAGAGTAAAAGCGGCTTTCCCGACGGCTGGCGGTCACATAGCGACCTACAGCGACGACATACATCGCAGAAATCCTGCTCGTATTTACGACCAGCTCACAATCTGTTTGCTTACCCTATTTTTAAGAGGCTATTTCCTGGTGGCTTGTGGTAGCCCTGCCTTACGATCCTAAGTTCCTAAGGTCGTGAAATTCAAATACAGTAAAGCACCAATGAGTTTTTTAGTCCCAAAACGTATGACCACAGTCCCAGCAAAAGGTAAAGGAAAACATCGTGCGGAAACCGACATGCGATATGTCCTAGAACCTAAACAGTTCGAAAACATTGTGTCAAGTGCACGAAAGGAGCCTCTTGGAGACACACTTAAGATCCTTTCACCACACTGGTTCAAAAGAGCTAGTGACACGATAGAAAAAAGATGAGGCCATCTCATAAGATATTATGATTCAATCATGTGGACGGACTTCCTTACGACGTATAATAATGAATTTCCAAAGATACATTTTTAAAGATAAAATAATAAAAATTGAGGAGAAGGTGGTGAGACGATCTCAATTTGTCTTATGAACGACTGGCCCACTGTAGCCAAAGATCGAGAAGTGTTGAAGAAGGGAAGGCAGGCCTTTGCCCTGCAACGGACGACCCAGGCTAAAAAAATAAGTCATATTTATTTATTAAAATTATCATGTCACATGGAGAGGTTTTAACGATATTAATGGTGAATACAGAGGTAATAGGCTTAGGGCATAGCATTATTTGACATTTTACGTAGAAATTCGAAAAAGTAAATAAAAAGCTGGCTGTTGGTGATGTATTGGGAATTAAATTAAATATTAACTTAATGAAATATTGAAAAACTACGCCTGGATTATGACAAACAGTGCCAATAAATTTTATGCTACGGTTGGCCTGGGTTAAGTAGGTCTTCAGTAAACTAGTTAAATCTTCTGCTTATCCCACTTTATGTAGGGTCGGCACAACATGTCTTCCTCCTCCATTCCCCTCTGTAAGCCGTCATCTCTGCATTCGCTCCTCTCTTAACCATGTCATCTTTCACACAGTTCACCCATGTTTTTGGTGTTTCAGTAAGTTAGTTAAATACTTTGTAAAATATTACCCCAAGCAATATCCCACGCGCAAACAAAAGGCCATATTCTGTTCATAATTCACAATTCGGAAACAATCTCGATCGTGACAACGCGAAACATCCTCATCCATAGAACGAAAGTAAAATCTAGTCCAAGTGCAACGACCTCAGTGTGACACACTGCACCAGCAGCCGCACCTTGGATGCCTTTTAGAATAAACACGCTCACCATTTTGAGCTGTATCTGTAAAGCCTTAAGCGTTGAATTCTCTTGGCTGCGTGCGCGGATCTTGTTTCTCGTATGAGGTGTGTGGACGACTCGCTTTTTCTTAGATTCTCTCTTACCACAGAATAGGGCCATGTTTACCAGTTTTTTGTGTTATTGAAAATCTCTAGCAATCTCCACTCTCCACCATAAAAATTAGTTTATCACCAAGAGATCCGAGGTTTATGACGTCATAAATCACTGATCCCTCAGTGGTAAAACCATTTTTCCTAGTTTCCCAGCGTAGGATGAACAATAATGTTTACTGTAGCCATAACTTTTGATAAGGCGTTGTTAAAAAGCCACTCGTTTCAAAGAACGAAATTCTCAAGTTTATCACATCATTGTCGGATGTGTTATGGGCTAAATCTACTTGAGATTGGACGTCTTAAAACGGAAAACGACTTTGCGGCAGACCACGGTTAAGATGGAGGGACTAAATTGATGCCTACCCAATCAATAAGTCCACAATAGCCCAAACAAGAAACAAATGAAGAGAAGGAAGGGAGGCCTTTGCCTTGCAGAGAGACACAATCATCATCATTCATTGGCCTGTTACATCTATTGCAGATGATTTAGGTACGATTATGATTTAGGTATGATTTAGGTATGATTTAGGACTTGCAGAGAGACACAATGGGCTCATAATAATAAATAATAATAGTCCCATCATTGTAGTTGAAGCAGTACGCTTTCAATTCACCTAAACTTAACATACGTCTTGCTACAGTTATTTTTAAAACGTGGTGTGTCTTGCAGCGATTTTGAAACGAGACGAGAGAAACACTAAGATTATGATATCTTTACGATGTCTGACTAACTGAACAACAGAACTACTGAATGACGATGGCTGCATGGATATCAACAACTGGCATGACGAAGCACAAACCAAAAAAGCACTTGCTACACCACACCATTCTTTCACATCAAATTGAAATCTCAAAGGCATCTCAGTAAAAGTAATTCCAAGAAAAATGCTAAAAGTGACAGGTAAAACTGATTGCTAATTTCTTATTATGAAGAGAATAAAAGCTAATAAACACTTCCTACAGCTCAAAGTTTTATATTTATAAAGCTCGTATGAAGTGTCAGCGATCAAAACTGAAATACCACACAATCATCGACAAGTCGAACCGCTTCGCCTCGGGCACTGAAATTAGAAAGTGTACAATCTTTTTATTTTTCGATAAAAGATTTACGAGTGGGCTCCATGTACTTGGTCAGTAATAGAAGTAGGTGGTAATTATTGAGGCAAACGCACTGGGATAAAATATTACGGGTATAGAAAGTTATGTAAGAGAAAGTGCGTCATTTTAATTGGCTCTCGAATTCAAGGTAGGATGATTTGGAGAATTGAAAGGGATGGGTGAAATGTCTTGTTAATTTGGAAAATATTATAGAACTTGGGTGTTTCGGTATGAAACGTCACGCACCTGGCATCATTATTAGAAAATAAAATCAATTAAACCTGTTTCAAATACATATAATAAATTCCAGAGCGGATACATGAATGACGATTAGGCGATTTTATCAGAATGAGACCATAAACAACTTTCTCGGCTTCTTTCTAATTTTAGGAACCAGTAATTTTGGAACCGAAATAGAGAAAAAGCTTGTATCTATGTCACAATGGAAGATAACTTAACTTCTCGTTATCCAATCCAAAAAATACGAATGCCTATTTGGTACCGCTGACGAAAGGTAGTAAGATAATATCAAGTCCAGTCCATCAAGTTGGTTCTTTTCAAGTCCAGTTCATCCCAAGGTTGTCTGGAAGAGATCGCTTTTAGTGATAAGACCGCCCATTGTATTCCACTTTGATGTTTTTATGTATTCCCTTGTTAATTTTATGTGGTGTGCAATAAAGTATTTTCTATCTATCTATCCAATGTGGTGACTCTTGGCCTTGCATGGACATTCCTTTTCAGTACGACTATATCCTTGAACGTCTGAATCTAAAACCTCCGTCTGCACTCAGATAACAAGATCTGTTTAAATTTCAGAGCGGCACACTCAGCGAGTCGTCGAATGACAGCGGCGGGAGCAACAACCCAGCAGAATCCCCAGTGGTAGAACCGTCACCAGACCAGATGGCCATGGAGTCCCAGGAGCGAGAGACCCCGAGTCATGCGTACAACGGGCCTCCTCCACCAGCACCGCCACCTCACACGCGGAGACAGAACCCACCGCATCATCAGCCGCACCATCCTATTGGTAAGATCATTCTAGAAACCAAGTTTCATTGGCCTATCCTTTAATTTTTCAGTGTGATCTGTGTAGGTTTATTAAAACTTTAGGAACTTACATAGGTACCTGTGCGCCTGCAAATATTTATCATCTAAATAAAGTTTTTTTTAATAAAGCTTTGGGCCACTAGCAAAATAAATTAAAATAGCTGCAGGAGTGTAGGTATGTACCTATTTAGCTTTACTGCAAAGTTAAAAAAAAACGTCAGAGGTTCACATCTTGGACGTACTAAGAAGTTTGAAAGGGTGTTCTTTTAAGTCAGCACGTCTCATACGATCATTCTTTAATTTTCAGGCATGCCCAGAATAACGAACCATCATCAGATCCACGCAAAGCCTTTCGCCCATGGACCTCCAGTTAACCATCACAAGAACGAGATCAACCCTGGCTTCCGCGGCCCGCCGCCTCAGCCAGCTGCGCCTCCTGCCGATGTTCAGACATCCGCTAGTGACAAAGTCTACAGCGGAGCCGGAGATGTCTGGCCAGCACCCGCACCAGACATGCCCAAGATTGTCTCACTTGACGTCAAGTGTGAAAAGAATGCCATGCGTGTCTTCCTGAGCTTCGATAAACCTTTCTTCGGGATCGTCTTCTCCAAAGGACACTACTCCAACCATCAGTGCGTGCACCTCCCGCCAAATCTAGGAAGAGCTTCTGCTTCCTTTGAAATTGGCGCTCACGCTTGCGGCACGGCTGGTAGTGGAGATCCGAGGTACAGAGGAGACGTAGCAGCCGCGGGTACTTACTTTGAAAATGTCATCGTAATCCAATACGACCCGCAAGTCCAGGAAGTCTGGGACCAGGCACGTAAACTGCGCTGTACGTGGCACGATCAGTACGAAAAAGCTGTTACATTCAGGCCATTCCCCGTCGACATGCTAGACGTCGTCAGAGCTGACTTCGCCGGAGATAACGTCGGCTGCTGGATGCAGATCCAAGTCGGTAAAGGACCCTGGGCTTCTGAGGTATCTGGACTTGTGAAGATTGGACAAACGATGACAATGGTACTCGCTATCAAGGACGATGATGCGAAATTCGATATGCTCGTAAGAGATTGCGTAGCACATGACGGCCAGCGAGCTCCGATTCAACTAGTCGATAGACGAGGCTGCGTTACGCGACCAAAACTCATGTCAAGATTCACAAAGATCAAGAACTTTGGAGCTAGTGCCAGCGTATTGTCATACGCACACTTCCAAGCTTTCAAATTCCCCGACTCAATGGAAGTTCATTTCCAATGTACAATCCAAATCTGCCGATACCGTTGCCCGGAGCAGTGTTCAGAAGGTGGCCCTAATGTGATCGCTCCTCATTCGGAATACGGACCTCCTCAGATTGGAGTTGAGTCATACCCAGTGGGAGTTGAAGTGAGAAGGGACGGCAGAGTGAGGAGGCAACGACGAGCAACGTCACCAGAAAAGGAGGTTGGCGTGAACAGAGTTATCCGTGTTGTGTCCGCTGGCGATTTGAACATGGACAATTCAGCGGACAATGCTGCTCCAAAGATAACTCCTACGGCTGGGCTAGTGTGTATGACAACTCCTGGCTTTGCCGCCACGCTTGGCGCTCTACTAGCCACGCTCCTGTGCTCATGCGCTGTCTCTGCTATTTTGTTCTTGAAACTGCGGCCGATCACGACACTGAGGAAGAAGACCGCGGCAATAACAACGATACCACGGCCACATCCGACAGCGCATATCATCTCAAAAAGCCAGTTCTACTCGTAACGACGCGTTATAACATAATTTGTACATATTAGTGTGATGAGACTGAAGTTAGACATGCCAATATATTTGCGTGACAGTGTGCTCAATGAGTATAGTAGTAACAATTTATGCATTTAATTAAATAGTAAATAATAGTTATTTAGTATTGATTATAATGACAAATGCCGTATTTAATGAAGCTTCAGTTAAATCTTTTTATTTCCTATTGAAATATTTGAATTTTTATTTACACAGTTTCATATTGAGAGTGGAGTTAATACAAATTATTTTAAACAAAACGTAGTATTAAAATATGATAAGTACAATCTTCTGTTACCTCTTTTCGAATAGTTAGTTTGGAATAGGGGCAACGGAAAATAACGTGGTAATTAACGTGAACCGCTAGCATTTATAATTTTAAAATAACTTGTCATTAGTTATAGTTTTATTTATTTTAGTTAAGATAACGATGTAGTCATTGCTACGTGTAATTTATTATTTGTTTTTATACCACCTGAGTACCTCTTCTTATTTTTATTATATTATTATTATCTGTTGTTTCTCTCCATGTTAAGTACAATAAAGTTTATGAACGTTGTTAATAGCTGTATTACATTGTTTTGTATTGTTGCCAGCATGTAACTGAATTTGGAAAATTAAAGTTATACAGTAAACGTGTTTCCTTTTTATTACCCCGAAATAGTTTTTGAAAACAGTCCAAAATTGCTTATTACCCAAAGCTCAATTTGAAATCAATAAAGCCTTGTCCACATCTAAGTGTTCTGCGTCGACGGCGATGCTAAGTGAAACGCGTTACACTTTTAACGCGTGAAACTATGGCCCGTATTCAAAACTAGTGCTCAGTCTGAGTCGAGCCTCAACCACTCCAGCCATATTAGTAAACGCAATTTAAATTTAGTCATTGTTTAAAGTTAGCCCTGTCACTTTTTGTCATTACCCAGTGTTAAGAGATGGCAATAGTTGAGGCACAGCTTATCTTTGACATATCTTATACCTTTAAACGAGAAAATCTTGTACTTAAACGAGAAGATCTCGGAAACTGAACCAACGATTTTCATGAAATTATGTATACAGGGGTTTTCGGGGACGATAAAACGATCTAGCTAGGATTCATTTTGAGGAAAGACGTAGGAGATAAGTTATTAAAATAATTAAAAATTTTAGCGCCATCTATTGTTGAGTAGTCAAAATCAAGCGTTATCTCTCGTAGAGAGTATTATAATTTCTTTGCGAGTTAGTGTCACGGAAAACGCCATCTGTTGAGCTTCAACGTAAACACTCGAGACAAAAGTTCCGGAGTTGTTAGTAAGATCGAAAAATATTGTTCATATTTCACCATTTTTATCAGTACCTATGTAACTCGTATTTAAATATTATCATTTCTAAAAACACAAATTACAAAAAAAATACCGAGCAAAGCTCGGTCATACCGGCTCGTTTTTATTAATAGGGACGTTAGAGCAGAGATTTTTTGACAGTTGAATAATGAAAAAATCTATGGTTGAGGCTCCACTCAGACTCACAAGCACTGTTTCTGAATAGGGGCCTATTAGTATGAGTACCGTTGAAAATAAAAGTGATAATATTCGAGTAAATCCTCAAACAAAATACTAATATTTGTTTATGTCAAAAAGTTTGAGTCCACACGCATCCTTTTAGTCATAGATTCTAACAAACGAGTAAGTATTATTAAGTTGTCCTGACACTGATGTGGAGATGGACAGGACAGGACATTTAGCAAGGGATAACAGTAGATGGACAAAGATATCTACAAAAAAGTAGATAAGGGAAAACTAAAGTGTAAGGGGCTGTTGGTCATACGACATTGTTGTGAGTATTGGAAATCAAGAGAAAACCACGTCCATGTGATCAGACTTAAAGACTTGCTTACTTACTTACTTTTCCATAAGACTCGCAAGGGACCGAATAGAGTGACAATATACAGAGGAGTTCTATACTCGGCAGTGATTGATTATCATGATGATGATTATACTCGTATATCGACGTCATTCAGAGTAAAGATGGAAAATGCCGCACCAACAACAAATGGCGACCAGTTTCAGCATAAGATTTTGCGTACATCCACAAACACTGCCGCGAACTTTGACAGTGCGATATTTGGCAGCGATTCAATAATCGCCATCGCAGACGATCTGGATGTGCGCAAGGCTTTACCCAAAATGTCAATCTGATAAAAATATGTCTTCATAAAATAACTAGCGGGCACCCGTGGCTTCGCTCGCCCCGTTCTCTTTACAAGTTAAAAGTATCCTATGTCCGTTTTCTGGTTCTAAACTGCCTCCCAACAATCTTCAGTCAAATCGGTTAAGCCGCGCTTGAGTTCTAATAGATTGTGAAACTAACACGAGTTTCTTTTATATCTCTTTCTAGTCAGTCGGGTAAAAAGGCATCTGTACAGTCGCGGTATGAAAAATGTTCGTCACCTTAGAGTCAGTTTTCGCTTGCACCAGTGCCTTGATCATGAACACATTTTGACATAATTTCTGACGTTAACTTATCTGTGTATTCTGTCTATTCAGTTTCAAAAGGTAGTATGTGATCGTGATACGTTAAACAAATCAAGTTGAAAATCGACGAACATTTTCATACCGCCACTAAAAATAATTATGAAAGACATTACCTATTATAAAATAAAGAGGCATTTTAATAATAGCTATAACATTTTCAACATAAATTTATTCCATTAAACAAAATGAACAGGTGCTTACGCGTTAAAACATTTACCGCATCCTTACATAAACTTAAAATAAATAAAAAACTAGAATTAATTATTATAATCCCCAGAATATTCATAAATACATATTCGTAAAATACAAGTTAAAAGTACCGCAACCTAATGGACTGGAATGTTTTTGTTTAAACAATAAAATTGCACTCAGAAAGTCCGATTTCTAACTTTTACGAAATATAACTTACTTTAATAGTTTTTTTAGTAAATGCAAGATTTTTGGGTGGCGTGTCGTATTTTATAGGGATTGAGCTAACAATATTTATTATTTAATACAAACTAAACTAATTTCGTGATTTGATCGTAAAAAAAGATGCAAAATACGTAAATTTTACAAATATTTGTGTGGTGAATATAGATATTTGTTCTGTTTTGTCTGGTTGCGTTATTGTATTCCATGTTTGTATTTACAAAAACAAAAAGAATACAAGTATTATTTAATCTAATATGGTTCTCATAGTACAAGCTCTTCTTAGTTGTCCGCATTATTGATGCTATTTTTTTTTATATATTCAAGTAAATTAATGTAAATACCGTGTAAGTTTGGATAAACTCTAAAAGTTTTGTCGTTTATCAAAATGTGTATTTATTTAACAAAAAAAAAATTAATGTCTTAAAAATAGAATTGTCCTCCCAATCCCATGATCTAACTTATAATTAACTTAATCTAATCATAGCTGCATTAAACTCAATATACGTCTAACTTTGAGCAATAAATTAGTAGATAAATGCTAAAATTTATTATTATAAGAAAGAAAGTTCTATCATAGCTTTCATTGGTGTTTTACTACTTATTTAATATACAAAATATTTAGCTTAAAATAAAATTATTTTATACTACTTACGACATTGTAATAAAAAATTGAGCCAAAAAAAAACATTTTTAGAAATTATAGTCGAAAAAAGATTTTACAGTTTATATTTTGAAATACGTATTTTTTATAATTTATAACATTTACAACACACCCAAATAAAAAATATACATATATTTTTAGACCGAGCAAGTTGGTGAGCTAAGACTCAAAATATTTTTTTACTTATCCTAATGGCATGACTCGACACTTATCCTTATTTAAAAATACATCTAAATAATAGTGTCTATGTCTACATTTTCAGTTACTAATGTATTGTAAATTTTACTTAAATTCGGCGTTTTATTTTCTTTTAATTCTTATTTTTTGACACCTATAGTTATCGCTTTACGATTTCAGTTTTTTTCTTTTTTCAGAAGTTTTCTTTTTTTTAAGTTATTATGCAAAGCGTTTATAGAAGTAACAAAATTGTAATGTTGGTAATTTTATATCCAAAACTAAATTCGCTAGCGTACTATAAACGATAAATTACTTCATATTACGTTGACAGAGGCACAATCATTACTGGATAAACATTTTAATAGACATAAGTTAGTAATGTATCAAAAATAGAAATATCTGTACAAAAATTACTTCACATTTCGTTGACAGAGATACAATTGTTATTGGATAAACATTTAATAGACATAAGTTAGTAATGTATCAAAAATAGAAATATCTGTACAAAATTTATTACAAAATATTTTTCACAGAAGTGAAATATTTAAATATCAGGTTCTTGGACTTAGTCCGTAGCACGACCTAGCACCAAAACATTACTTTAGAACCGGTGTCATCTTAAATTATATTTATTTACTAAAATTAAAATATTAATATATTAAAATGATAATTTTATAAATAATATTAAAATATAGAAACAATATAATTACTAACATTTTTGATCAACAAGCCACTTTTTACCATTACAAAATCATTAAAAAACCAAAATATAAGTATACCTTCAAAACTCCAAAATATTTTAGTAGCCTTTATATTTTTTGACTGTTCAATGGTACAATTTTTTTTTCTTTTCTATATTAATTTAGCTACAATTATTATAGCTATTAAATACTACAAAATTAACTACTTAAGATACTACAAGAAAAATGATATTTTATACAGTCTTAGGTTAATTTTACTACAGAAAAATCGGTTTTAGCCAACAAGTTTTAATTACATTCTGAATCATTTAAATTTCTTCGTGAATTGAGAATGAAACTTATCTGAAGCTTTTATTTGCCTTACAAATCCTATTTAAAAATATGATTGACAGAAAACCAACAGAATTTTCTTTATTCGATCTGAATGAAGGTATTCCCTTTGCAATCAAGTAAATTCTGCAGTCATGCTTATCAAAGACTTTTAATTTATCAGTTCAGCAAGTCTAAACTTCTAAAGGTGCAAAGCTTTTCTAGAGAGATGAGGTGAGCTTAGCAGTCTAAGCTTTCAGTTAAGCTATCGATGCGATCGTCTCGATTAAACTGACAGCTAGCTTAATTTTATGGAACAAACGGGTATTTATCGCGATTACCTTTATTTTTTCCGATGTTACGATCGTGTCAACAGCCGTGGTCGCGGGCAGTAACACGGTCGAAACGTCGAGAAATAATAAAGGTAATCGCGATAAATACCCGTTTGTTCCAAATAATTATGGATAACGATCGCGTTAATTTAAAAAGTGACAGCTAGCCATTTAACTAAAAGACAATTCAAAGTTCAAATTCAAAGTTCAAAAACGTAGCTAGTGGAGGTCTATGAAATTGACAGCTAGCTACAAACTAAGAGACAGTTATGCTTATCCCTCGCGTGTATGTGGATTATGAGGTGAGCCCAGCAGTCTAAGTGCCATCCACGCAGCCAATGAGTTTGTGGCCGGAGTGGTTAATCCAACGCGTTGCCCTATCGTTCTAGAACGCAACTAGTGGAGGTCTATGAAATTGACAGCTAGCTACAAACTAAGAGACAGTTATGCTTATCCCTCGCGTGTATGTGGATTATGAGGTGAGCCCAGCAGTCTAAGTGCCATCCACGCAGCCAATGAGTTTGCAGCCGGAGCGGGATTAACGGCGTTGCGCTATCGTTCTAGAACGCAACTAGTGGAGGTCTATGAAATTGACAGCTAGCTACAAACTAAGAGACAGTTATGCTTATCCCTCGCGTGTATGTGGATTATGAGGTGAGCCCAGCAGTCTAAGTGCCATCCACGCAGCCAATGAGTTTGTGGCCGGAGTGGTTAATCCAACGCGTTGCCCTATCGTTCTAGAACGCAACTAGTGGAGGTCTATGAAATTGACAGCTAGCTACAAACTAAGAGACAGTTATGCTTATCCCTCGCGTGTATGTGGATTATGAGGTGAGCCCAGCAGTCTAAGTGCCATCCACGCAGCCAATGAGTTTGCAGCCGGAGCGGGATTAACGGCGTTGCGCTATCGTTCTAGAACGCAACTAGTGGAGGTCTATGAAATTGACAGCTAGCTACAAACTAAGAGACAGTTATGCTTATCCCTCGCGTGTATGTGGATTATGAGGTGAGCCCAGCAGTCTAAGTGCCATCCACGCAGCCAATGAGTTTGCAGCCGGAGCGGGATTAACGGCGTTGCGCTATCGTTCTAGAACGCAACTAGTGGAGGTCTATGAAATTGACAGCTAGCTACAAACTAAGAGACAGTTATGCTTATCCCTCGCGTGTATGTGGATTATGAGGTGAGCCCAGCAGTCTAAGTGCCATCCACGCAGCCAATGAGTTTGCAGCCGGAGCGGGATTAACGGCGTTGCGCTATCGTTCTAGAACGCAACTAGTGGAGGTCTATGAAATTGACAGCTAGCTACAAACTAAGAGACAGTTATGCTTATCCCTCGCGTGTATGTGGATTATGAGGTGAGCCCAGCAGTCTAAGTGCCATCCACGCAGCCAATGAGTGAGCGGCCGGAGCGGGAACATTCACGGCACATTGAGCGATCGTTTTTGAACGAAGCTTGTGGAGTAGTAATGCTGCGACTAGTGCTGCGCCCGCGGCTGCACCCGCTGCCGATGCGAAGAGAGCTCCGAATGATACGGCGCCCATGCAGATGCCGTAAACAACCTGCAAATTGAAATGAAATCGTTTAAAATGATCAATATTATTGGTTTGGGACCATAATACCAAAATAAAATGGAGTTTGGCTGTGTTATGGACACGACCGTTTGTTGTACGTAAATACGTCTCGTAACTTCAGAGCTTCCCCCTCCGCCACGCGCGATTTTTTACAGTCCTTACTCACTGTAATAAATGCTTTGATTCTTTAGCTATCCAGTATTTTCATTGAAATTTGGATGGGGATGATAAAGGATGATTGTAGCTGCAACACTAATCTGCATCCACCGATTTTGTTATCATTCGTTATTTTTAATTGCGTCCATAGGGAAGCAATTTTCAAGGCGTAATAAGAAGTACATAATCCCCCGCCATTCATTTGCTTAATATTTATTGTTGTGTGCTTTTAAGTTACTGTTATACTACTTTTATCTGTGTACTATTTTGTCTATCTTTGGTCACACTTAATTGGTTTTCCACGTCCGCTTTTTTCAAAGAGAGGTGTTGAGCATAATATATTAGAGAACCTAAAAAGGTGTTTACCTCTTCTCGTATCCTGCCGCTGAAAACGGTGACAGGTTCCCTGGTCGAAGGTTCTGAAGGTCCGAAGTCAAGGTCCGCTTCGGAGACCACCTCGTATATCCCTGAGACGCCCACGTCTGCTGAGCGAGCGTCGCGGACTGAACGACGTTTTCGCAACGATCTGGAAAATTTAATATTTTTGTGCTAAAATCCTTTCACCACACAACATAAACAACATTTTTGACATAGTAAGTCATCATCATCATCATCCACAGCCCGACTTCTCCCACTGCTGGGTATAGGCCTCTCTCTGTATGTGCCACTGTTGCCGGTCTTGTGCCAATCTCATCCAGGTCTTGCCTGCGATGTTCACCACATCGTCTGCCCATCTTGCCGCAATACAAGCTACATCTGTATACAATTTGAATTTTCTTCTTCTACTTACTATGTTGAAGAATATAACCTCGCCTATATATTCTTCAACATAGTAAGTAGTAGTAGTAGTAGTAGTAAGTATTCTGGCAACGAATGCCATGTTATTTTTATTTACATCGAATCGGTAGATTCTTAATAAAGTTGAACTAAAACACACCCAGTCTCACTGCAGAGCAAATCTCCCTGAAACCCCTTCAACCTGAACCGTTGGTTCTTTCTACGTATTTCCATCGGTATGGTATGAGCGTGATTTGAACTGGCGACCTTCCCTAGGTACGCCCCTTGGGACATAATAAAATCTTTGGTATGGTATTTTGTTTTGCATAACGTTGGAAAGATGATTTTTACTCTTTCGAGAGATCATAAAAGCTGTTATTCTTTTTTTCCTTTTTAAGTTAATTTTACCTTGGTCCAGCCACAGCTGGTCCTGATGCCTTAGCCGACACCTCAGTTTCCATCTTCACGTTGTCTGGCAGATTGCGGGGCCCGTACGGGAACCGTTCGCGTTCTATATCAGTAGGACGATCCTGGAATAATAGTATTTTCTTAGTATGAATTAAGAAGCAAAACCTGTTTCACGACTTCCTTCCTCAGGCAGAAGATTTGTTTATACTAAAAGCTGATGGACAAGCATATGGCCCACCTGATGTAAAGTGGGAACCAACGCCTATAACAAAGCATTGCCTCGTAGGTCACGCACGTCAGGAACGTGCCCTACGATGCACTACCCTGCGTCCATCAACTTGAGGGATCCATTAAGCCATACGTGCTAGTAATTTCACCAGCACACCCTTCAAGCCGAAACACAGCAATGCTTCTTCACGGTAGAAATAGGCATGGTGGTAGTACCCCGGACGAGCCACACACAAAGAGCTATACATCTATATTAAGTTAAACTACATATATAAATAAAACCACTCTCTTCGGGGTTTTTTTTTTTATGTGGTTTACAATGGTTTTTATCGTCGTTGGATAGAAACTGCTCGTAGCCGTTATGGCTAGTTCTGTCCCCTTCAATTGCGCCATTTTGTAAGTTTGATTGAAAACATTTGCAACACCAAAGCACGGATGTTCTCCTAGTATGTCATTCAACGTCAACAGTCTAGGCTCTACAGAAGATTGGTCTTCAATAGTCTCGTAAATACTCACAGTGAAGGGTCTAGTAAGAGCTTGCACCAGTTCATCCACAGAATGGTCAGCTTCAGCCTCCACCACCGGGGCTGGCGAGCGTTGCTTCAGAGGCGCGGGCGCTTCCACAATGTCACCGGACACAGCATCGCCGAAACTCTCGTCTAACAGCGGCTCGTTCTCCATCGATGACTCCATGTCATCGCCGGTAGGGTCACTGGAATATAAAAATAACAAATTTAAATAAACTTCTTGGAAAATAGGTGTCGAATACGAAATCGTAGCAAATGGAAATCCGTGATCTCTATGCCTACCCTCATGGGAATGTAGCGTGATTTTATGTATGTATTGTTAACCGGTTTTGGGAATAGGACATCCCTAATTCGGACCGAGCAACGAGTCACATCACTAATGGAGAGAGATAAGACGGCGTCTTGCGTAGTTGTGATTGTTTGCTGTGTAATAAAGTAACACAGAGTTGTAGCTATTATCAAAGAAGAGCTTTCGCTCTATTAGTTATATAAAAAGTAGCCTTTAATGGTTCCAAATTATATTAAAGTTGTCCAGTTAAAGCGTGGAACTGGCACTTGACTCACCTAGCTTTATGACGTTTTAAACTTCCTTGTGATACTCTGAATAAAAACATATTAGACTTTGAATTTTAAAGCGTAATTGAGCCACAAACATCCAAGCATCGTTATTTTGTATTTAGATATAGTAAGGTCGCCCTTTAAAACTCTGGCCCAATCAGAGTCACGCCTGTCAAAGTCACTTTTGCCTCGAACAGTAAGCTTACTCACCTAAGATCGTTGTGGTCCTGATGGGTCCTATCATCCTTCCTATCCAAGGCCCCTGGTCCATGCGGAGTCACGCCGGCCAGTTGACAATGGTCCAGACACCCATGCCGGCAGATTTCCACCTTACACCGGATATGCACGCTCAAAGCATCAGGGAATTTGAACGCGTGGAAGAAGGCGTAAGTTATCACTGTCGCCCGCTCATCTGCTGCTTTCGCTTTGAGGAATCTGGAATTTAATTTGATTCTTGAATTTGCATGCTTGAAAAAAACACTGTATCATTCCTGTAAGGAGTGTGCACGATTCATTTACATTAAAATGTTAGGAGTGACTTACACGCTATATGAAACTCTGCGAAACTATGAAACATTTTCAATTTTGGAAAGACTAAACAAATTAGTGACACCATTTTTATAAACAACGGGATATTTTCTTTGTTTTGCCCGCGAACATGGTGCATGCAACTGTGTCCCAAAATATTGGGAGTCAAAACTTACAAACCATGGATATCCAACGAGATATTCACCATAAAACAAGCTATGATAGTTTCAAAAGTTCAGTTGGTTTCAGCTCTTTTCTGTAGCCTTTGGACTGTTTGGCCCCAAGACTAGGCATGTGTTCTTACCTGGATATCATCTTGGGTCGCAGCACACATCCGTATTCATCTGACAGCTGGATCAAATGCTCAGACCCGTCTGATGCAGCACAGGACTTCACCCTCATGTCAAACTCTCCTGAAAACAATCATACATTTTTTTAATGATTTCGTTAAAGCAGTTACTACATACTTACTACTATACAATGTTTAACTACTCGTATCAATAGTTATTTTATTGCATTCAAATCATAGACTTGGGAAACTCTTTGCTGCACGGGGTTTCCAAACTTTTTGATTCAAAAAGAGTAATAAATTAATATAAAGACAAGTCGAGAAGAAACTAATAAATGTATTCTATAGCCGCGGTGTGGCTTCGGCTTAAAAGGCATTTTAAATAGGCTTTTTATGTTGTGTTAAAAGCTTTACTTTTCTAATTTCAATTCACACCTGTCAGCTTATCTTGATAATCAATGATCAATAGTAATTCGATGATATACTTAAATACGAATACCACTAAATAGAGGATGCAAAACACTCGCCTTTTAAAATAAAAATAAATATTTGTTGTGGATAATCTATTTCTAAACCCTTTTAAAAGTGCCAACACACAGAGGCGTATTTAAAGATTTAACGCCCCGGGCCTAAAATGTATGCCGCCCCATAGATTTTCGGAAAAAAAAAATTTATTTACGTACTACCTAAATAGGTTCGCGTTTAAAGTAAAGTAAAAAAAAAGTAAAGTTTTTATTTGCGCCGATTGGCTCTCCGCTTGAATTCTCCTCCCCGCACCGATACCACACCCCGTGCACATCCAGTGTACAGTCGCGTTCTCAATTGTAATGTTATTGACAGATAATGTTTTTCTTTTTCTACTCCCCATAAACTTGTCAAACGTTATGTTTTAGGTACCTACTATAAATGTTTGGACATTTAAAAAAAAAACATGTCATTATCATTATTTAGCTAATTAGTCCATTGAAGGACCGAAGATTGCACAGGATCGAGGTAGATGGCAAAAACTAAGGGAGGCCTATGCCCAGCAGTGGGTGAAGTCGGGCTGTAGATGATGATGATGTAAAGTAAAAAAAGGCGCACGAATCTGAACGAGGGGCGGCTTGCGCCGCCCCTCGCAGCCTGCCGCCCCGGGCCATGGCCCTCTTGGCCTAAGGGTAAATACGCCCCTGCCAACACAAGGTAAATTACAAATAGACACAAACAACGTGTTCTATAGATAGATATACGTGCCTACTTAAGTAAACACACAGCCCATTAAACAAAAGATAAGAATAAAATAAACAAGGTAGGCAAACAAAGATCGTTTAGCTAAGTATGTAAGCCAAACAACAGAAACAGGAAAACAAATATTCCATTATCGAAGAAAGCCGTCGAAACAAAAGTAACTATGAGAGGTTGGAAATGAAGATAACTACAAAGTGCTTAAAATGTATTGTATTCGACTGAAAAAAAAAACAAATTATAAACTTTTTTATTCAGTTGTATCACAAGGATCTCTTTGGAACGTCTTAAAACTAGGTTCCATGCAACCAAGCTTAGAAGCACAGGCAATAAGCTACGGCTTTTAACTATTTATGAGTTTAAGAACATTGCTGAGAAGGGCCAAAACAATCAATCATTCAGAATCGTGTAAAACAAGATGGATGTTTTAGTTTATTAGTTATTTAGGTACTATTAGCTTTTCATCCCACCTCAGCGAGGAAATTACTAAATGCAGAAAAGAAATAGCGAGCGTAATGCAATTTAAAAAAAAATATACACCAAGAAGTTTCTCGTCTGAGTTTTGAACAAATTAAAAAGGTTGTATGATACATTCAGGCACCATGGAGGTAGAAGTAAATCGGTTTATTGATGTTTTGCATTCACAATCTTAGTTTAAAAATTTATTTAAAAAAATCAACAAGATCCATAATTACGAGATGTTACTGTTATGCTTGGGACATAATTTTTAAATAACGGCGAATTACGTCGAAATTCAAAAGTGGAACTCGAGGAGTGTTTTTCCTTCGGTAGACTATTTTCTATGGAGCTATCAGCCTACATCATCAATGATCACCTGGAACAACGATAAGAGATCTAACAAAATAATCTACCAGCTACCTTTATAGTTGGCTGCGCGATTGGTAATGCATTCGCACGACCAGACATCGTCAATGGGCGCTGTCAGTTGTTATAACTTGCGATTTGTTTACGGTATCCTAATCTGTGATGGTAAACCACAGATCGAATCTTTGTGTTTTTATGTATGAGCTAGTGGTGAAGGATGATTTGACGATCCTTTAGGGAGATAGCGCTATTCTTAAACGGTTACATTTCGCTGTATCTAGAGTTTTACCTGACAAGAGATAAAATAAACAAAAAATTACAAAAAGTCCAAAGACAACATTCAAATAAAAGATGAGAAATGCTTAAACACGATATTTACAAGTGTTTAGAAGGTTATAAAAAAATAAAAAGACCTGATGAATAATGAACCCGACTTAATTATTTACTTTATTTTATTCTTTACTGCAAATGCAAGTTTGTGCATTAGGAGAGCTTAATGTTAAACAGCATTTTCTTCCAGCCTACCTTGGCAGCAACATTTTATTCGATTTAGACAATTATTTTCCAGTTATTGGTTAAAACTGAGAGCAGCTGTAGTTTTTACAAATTAAAACCATTTTAGCTCACTTCTGCTTATGGAGAGACAAGAGCCTTTGCATAAAAACAGTTAGTGAGTCCGTTTGTTTACAGAAACGCCCACTTATAGTTTTTATCAACCAGTTGGACCGGAATTACGAATTCTGAATGCATCTTTAATCTCATGCCATCTAGGAATATATTGTGCTCTCACGTTTAGACCCCATGCTTAGACAGCGGACTTTTAAATATTATAGCGGCAGCGGATATGCAGTTTGCTATGGGGCAAGCAGCCGTCGATGGCCTTATCACTCGCGCACTTTGGCAAAAAATAATTTTGAGCCTAGCACGTTTTTTGATTTAAAAGTTTTCCCAATTGGTTTTCGTACATAAGTAAACTTTGTAAGAAAAGCATTGTTAGGAACAAATTTTTTTTTTTTGCATAACTGTGTGCATAATTGAGTTGCACACAGTTACAAGGTTTTGGTTAAGTACAAGTTTGGTGATTTTATAAGTGAAGGAGCGAGATGTTGTTTTACAGATTTCATCCCCGATAACGTAGCTACAAATCAGATTGACTATGTCCCGTATCCGTAAGAATGATATTCTGATGTTGATTTTGTGAAATTACTCCGGCGTTTTTTTTTGGTATGCTAGTCTCAGTCGTAGAATAATCAAGAGGCAAGAGTTTTAAAAACTGAGACTAAACAGGTCAGTATAAACAAAGTTCTAAAGTAATTACGTATGAGTGTAAGGTTATAATAAATTTCAATGGATGGACAATGAATAGACCTATCACTTTATTCTAATATTTGAAAAAAAAACTGTTTTGATGTAGTGTAGTTATTACATTTTAAGTGTAGGGTCAATATTTCCAAAGTCAAGGATTCAAAAAAGAGTTTACTTGAATGGTAAAAGTCAATCAGCGAACGGCATAATCCGCTGTGTAGTTTTAGTTAAGGTATGTCCGCTTGATGTGTAGAGCTTTAGGTACAACAGTTTTCATCAGCGTATCCCACATATTTACACGTTTTTATCAGATATCTGCTAAATGATACCAGTTCTCAGGTTATAAAAATAAATTTACACTATTTAGCAGACTATTACTTATTAACAGGTTAGCTGTCCCGAAGCAAGTTTCGATCTTCTTTGTACACGTCCTCGTAGTAAATAATGACAGCTAACGCTCATGAAGTTTCGTATTAAGTTACGTCATTCTCTTCAAGTATTTTATGATACTTTATGTGTCCTAGTGATTGAAATTAATTATATCGATAATTGCTAATGTTTGCTAATTATCGATAGATCGATTGCATTATCTACATCATTGGCCATGAGGCACATATGCCTCATGGACGTACCAGTGCAATCACCCATGAGGCACATGTGCCTCATCGGACAGCTAACCTGTTAAGTTTGTATCTCTTTCTTAGAGCTTTTATTCAGGTGTCTTTTTTATGTTTTTTTTTCAAACCCATGCCATTTTATTTCTACAAAACTTGTGCTTACAGAGATTTTAGGACTGGTTTTATAAAAACCTATTATCCTAAAGCTCCAAAATGTTTTCGAATGGCTTAAATGCTGATGATTGTCTGTCGATTTTTACAGCGCTACCGGACATTACAAGCCCCAAAGTTACGTTCCCAACATTTTATCTCAAGTTGTCTTTCCGAAGTACATTTTTTCCGATTACAAAATCGTTTCATAAATCATTCTTGCTCCGTCGTCGTCCTGCCATCGCGGCCGGCCCGTTAAGCAAACCCATTCGCTCATATTTGTCCAGTTTACTTTTTACTATTTCACCGTATACCGTTAACGCGTGTTTGCGGGCCATTATTGCCGGGCATTTTACCAGTTTCGGTATGGGATGCTATGTGTACTGCAAACATGTCATTGCAGACGAGACGACTTTGAATGCAATGTGTTAGACTATTCCACCATTGGTGTTGGCTCTTGTTGCACCACAGTTGGTATTAATTCTGTTGTCATGCAATGTGTTGGACTATTCCATCACTGGTTATTTCTTTTTTTCTTCTTGTGTTGTAAAATATAGAATTCCATTAAAAACAACAACTGCGATGTGTTGGACTATTCCATCATTGGCTGACTGGCTTCTTAGCTCAGTTGGTAGTAGCTCTGCCTTCTGCGCCGTAGGTCGTGGGTTCGATCCTCACCGAGAACAGCTCTGATTAGTTTGGAGTTAGATAGTGTTGTGTGGATTGTCTATAATATATTTAATATTTATTATTTTATTATTGGTTTTGGTTCTTGTTGCACCACAGATGGTAACAATACTGTTGTCAAATTTAGAATACCATCTAAAAAGCAACTTCACAGTTTTTCTTACAGTTTCATTGTTATAATAGGATCGACACCATTACCCGCTATGGTACATTTAAAGGATTCCGAAGACTAACAGGATTGATTCACTAAATAAGAATTTCTCAACCACAGAGCCCAGATACGCGTGCAGACTTGCGAGAGAAAATCGTTGTCAACATACATGCTGTGAGGACGGTAAAGGTGCTAGGCAAGCCTTTTTTTACGGGGAAAATGCCCAACTAAAATCCTGTCCCAGGCACTGTAGCGTCCCGTAAGTATGGGCATGAGTTGTCCAATCACCAGTTGGCCTACCATGAGCTTCATATGGTTATGGTTATGGCTGTCAAAATTGTGTCAACAGTGTCAACACATTCAAATCCAAGAAGAAAATGAATGTGTGGGTCAGCCTATCTACACACAATTTGATAGCCATAGCCATATGGAGCTCGTGGTAGCCCTGCAGTTGCCCCTGACGCCATATTAAATAATCATCTACAATAGATGCAATTGTTTACTTTTTTACAATTTGAATATGAATATCAGTGCCTATATAATCATGTTTAAGCACGTGGGACGTACAGGAAGTTAATTTAGACTTGTTTGAAGTAACATTGTCATTAAAAATTTTATGTTTCCTCTCTCTATGACTCTTTAGCGGCTAGTTTTCACTTTGTGATAATCACAGTAGTTCTGTGTACCTCGTGGCTTTAATAATAGTTTGTTATTTATTTATAACGACATAAGGCGGAAATGTGAGCCTGCATTTAATATCACATCAGTATAACCTGATATTATAACGAATAACAGTCATGTTATTTTTAGTTTTTAATTGGAAAACGGTAGCCACGACCTTAGCAGTTAATATTTTTATTTTTAATTTTATATTTCGTTCATAAAGATATAAAACTCGGTTTATGAGGAAAACCTTGCGCACATCTAAGAGTTTTGCGGTGGCGATCAGTAAAAGACTGTCAAAAGGCGATATTTGACAGCGTTTCACTGATTGCCCCCTCAGAATGCGCAAGGCAAAATAATATTTGTCATCAACGAAATAAAAACAGACTAATAAAAGTAATATTTTATTAGTCTCCCTCTTTTTATATCCCTCCTTATCTGCTGGATAAAGTTAAGTAAATCTAGGTATCAGTTCGACGCGAGCAAATCTAGAAGAACATTCAACAAACTTGCAACCAACTTGGCTTCGGCTTGGTTACTACCATTTTTTTGTATGATCTTTGTTACAAAATGCTATAAATAACATGTATAATAATAAAGCTCCAGTGGTGCCTATCGAACTGAGAAAACTAAGACAAACCCGAGCTAAGTACAAAATTTTCAAAATAACTTAATTTTACGACAATAAAAGCAATTTATGTGCCGCCAACTGTGTCAAAAAGCGTGACACGTGACATGAAAGGCAAGTCCGACTTTAAATTACTGTGACTGTCTTACTGTGTTGCAATTTATACATTTTAAGGGCCCATAAAGTCACGCCTTTTTGGTAGGTTAGGTATACCAAGAAGCCCTACAAAATAATGAAACTAAGGTGGACCTTGAAAGGATCATATAAAAAACCAAGCCGTAGTTTGTTGCCTGTTCTTCTAGGCGGCGTGGAACTGACACCTAGACTCACCTAGCTTTAAGACGTTTCAAAGTCCTTGTGATACAACTGAATAAATGTATTTTTAAATTTGAATTAATGTGAGCCAGAAAATTACTGTATCAGATAAGTTGAATTAAGTTGTCATACATTTAAAACATAGAAAAATTTGATACTTATTAAAATATCAAAGGTTGTCTGGAAGAGATCGCTCTTAGCGATAAAACCGCCCGTTGCACCTTTTGTTGATTTTTTTTAGTATTCTTGTTTTATTTTTTGTAATCTTTCACTCCGATGTACAAAAAAGTTATAATATTCTGTTCTATCAGGTATTTTTTTCTATAAATACTAAGCTAAGTTTAATATTATCCATACCGATATTCCTATTGGAACATTGTAAAATATTACAAAATTGCCATAAGTACCACCACTTTAGTGAGAGTAGTAAGCGCCTTAGTAACTGTTTCTGCATCTCTGATGTGGGTTAGTAATAGAACTGCAGTAATAGAGACCTTTCCGACTATGCATTGTCCATTGTTACCAAGGTTAAAGTTATAGCTTTTAAATAGCGACGTATCTTATTGTACACGCTGTGACCTACGACAGATGGGTAATAAAGATACTTGGACTTAAGAACCGGAAGCGGCCTACTCAAGTACTTTATTTATTAGTTCAGTTCTGTCCATACCAAGGTTGTCTGGTAGAGATTGCTGCTAGCGATAAAGCCCATTGTTTTACTATAACTGTCTATTTTTAAGTTAAAAACTGTACTTATCCTAATTAATTGGTATCGGCAGAAATATGTATGATGGTAGTACTTCCCCGGACGAGACCTTAATAAAGAGCAAGAGCTCTACTAGGACTAAAACTAAACTGCTAAGCGCACGAATATGCAAATAAATATGTTTTCGTTCTTTCTTAGTCTAAGATCCCGCTATAGAAAGACCTTCACCGAGCTGGTTATTTAATGAAACGTATTTTATATTTAATTAAACATACCAATAAATATATTCTATATGGGTTGCTTATCAAATTTCAGTCCAGGATAATTATGATTAAATAATCATTTAAAAAAAAACTTTAAACTTTCCACTGGTTTGTTTATTAGACAAATTATATTTTATAAGTAATTTTATTTTATTTTATTTTATGTATGTTAGTCTCTAAGGTATTTATTAACTATGGACCTAAGGTGTTTCATTTTTGTAATGTACATTTTATAGTTGTCTGAAATAAAATATATTATTATTAAGTGATCAAACTAACTTACCAAGTAAGTGACGTTCGATCATAATTGTCCCAACTTTGACGAAGAGATTGAATACATTCACTTGTAGTAGCTCCGCCTACGCTTCAACTCACTCGCACATAGTTCAGCTCCATAAGAAAGAAAGAGATAGCATATGCCATGCCACCGGCTCCAAGCTTCATTTAGTTCAGAGAATAAGCACGTACAGGGTCTCCAACATTGCACATTGGGGTATCCTAAGGGATGGGAGGGACCTTCAATCTCTTCGTCAAAGTTGGGACAATTATGATCGAACGTCACTTACTTGGTAAGTTAGTTTGATCACTTAATTGTCCCAACTTTGACTTCAAGATTGAATACATTCACTTGTAGGATGTTCAGAGAAAATGAAAAAATGTTGGAGAAAAATAAATCAAATAAAATGTAAAATGTTATGAAAAAATTGATATCTTTTAAATCTAGTGTTGATTAGAAAAAAACAAATAATTAAAATAGTTCGTTCAAAAACAAAACAATTGTTATTAAGACTTTTTTTTTTTTTGCTTTTCTTTTTTTTTTTTTTTTTTAAGTAGATAAAAATAAAATTAATCAAAGTAAATTTAGTTTGTTAAGTTAGAATCAAATTCATAGTTAATGATCTGCTAATGAAATGAGCAGTAGCAGTAGTTTAGTATTTTTATAATAACATCTACTCGGGCGCCTTCTGTTCGTTGTGCAGCAGAAGTATTTGTGTAACGAGCATTATGCGCACTAAACACACTGATAGCGTGATGAGGCATCGACTTGCTAGCATTTCTTTTATTCAACCGCCTAAAGTTTGTGATCAAGCAGGATGGTTGTATCTTGCTTGGAGGTTTTTTTTTTTTTTTTTTTTTTACCGTCAATGTGGCCTGCATTGTTACTTGATCTATCGAGATCATAGCTATGCATAAAGGATACTATGCATAGTGTACTTACAGGACGAATGCAAGGGCGCCATAGTTAAAGATCAGCTTCGGTTGAGCTTACCTAAACACTACGCATATACTTACATACATTACAATTATTCTTCCACTATCCTAATATTATGTTTCATTCTAGTCAATGATAATGGTTGGCATCTTTGACCAAACAAAACCACGGAACAGCCAACAAAACGACTAGGTTTTTCGTGAGTCAGGGAACTCAAGGAGTTACAACAACAAGTTTGAGTCTAAGTTGGCCTGGTAATCAGCACATCACTTGTGTTACAGGTGGAATCATTGTCATGAAAGCTGATGGGTTTAATTTTGAAGGAACTCATTCATAGGAAACATCCGCTATCTGGTTTCCATAATACTAGCTCTGCTTAATTTGGGGCAAGATAGTGTTGTGGGGCTATTCACAAAATGTATTATACCTATTGGGGATTTTTCATTATTTATTTTTTTTTTATTCTAACTACTCGGTGTCTGAAAAATAAACAACAGTGTTAACTGAAGTACACAACACTAAGCTAAGTGCAACTCATGGAAGAGCTCAGCAGATTTCCCTTTTTTTTTTGGTAAATCTAAATAAGACAAGCATAGAAACAGCTGTTTTGGAATGACACTGGCTGACGAAAGTACTATTGGAATTACTAAAACTTTTTGCAAGCGCCACAAACGTTTGAACTCGTTCATGTTGTACTACTTCATTTCAGTAAATAAGGGATAAAGTGGAAAAACTTTATTTATTGACCCATACGAAGATCCCTTCCGTAAAAACTGCTAGGAAGTTAAGTAAGTCACAATACCCTGATATAGTACCCTGATATGGTATGAACCTATGGTTTAAAGCTAGAATAGTATATTGAGACTTAGTATGTACTATTGAACAAAGATGCAAGAGTCGTAATAATTGCTGTATAAGGAATTGTTGTCTGGCTAAGGCTTGCTGGGTAACACCATCGGCACCAGGGAAAGGTGTCGGTGAAGAGGGTAGAACATTATAGACAATCGAAAAAATAAAACCATCAGGTGGAATGAGATCAGATAAGAAGCATGAAGGAACAAGACTATTTCAGTAACCTGATTAGATAAAACATAATTATGTAACACCCTTAATTTTGCGTATACATGGAAAAAGCATATATATAAAAAACGAAAAAATACAGGTCCCTTGACTGTAAATGCATACACGTTGTACACAGTAGGATCTCTTTTTCAAAAGATTACTATTACTACTGCCATAGTAATAAAAGCAAATTTTTAAATACTTGTAAATTAGCTATGTCACTGTTTGTCATCATTCATTTGTAAGATGGCAATAGTTTAGGCATTGTTTATCCTTTGACAGATTTGAATATACATATTAAGGACTTTGTGTTTATTGTTATTAAAGCTTTAATGCATTGCATTCAAAATCAAAATTTGTAGAAAAGCAACGAACAAATAAATGTTACGTAATCTTTCGAGTTATAATTTTATCACTAAGGCAAGGCAGTAGGTGCTGTACTGCTGATATATGTATGCGCCAGCAACTGCAGTTGTAGTGCTGTTACAGCTGCCAGAAGTTCCAAAAAGACGTGTTATAGATATTCGATAAAGATTTTTTCTCTTTTACAAGTTGCACTTTGGGCAATAGAATAAAATCGGTATATTTCAAGATCGAAATCGATAGGAATAGCAAAATTAATTTAATTTCTGTAAGAATAATCTGTTGTCAGAATATTATTTACCGACGACAAAAATACCATAGTGTATACAAAATGGTAACGTTTATTTTTGAATCGTAACACTCAATACTCAATAATATTATATTTATTGCATACACATGGATTAGTTTAGTTTTGGTAATAAAGGTATGTAATAAAGCAAAGCGCTACACAAACGCACTTCAAGGATGTTGTGTAAGCCCAGCCTTGACAACAGCAGAACAGTCTGCAGTTAAAATGCTCAAAATGGACAAAGTTTTTTTTTTTTTTTTTTACTCAGTGAGCTTAAAAAAATTTCTAAAAATAATTTCTGCTTTAAACATGCTCTGAGCAATCTTTGTAAGTATTACATAAAAACAACTTTCATCTTTAGGCATAAGATTTATAATAATACCTTATCGTAATACCATAAAACCATAAGGCGCAGCTTAGGCCACCACCGTTACTTTTGCCCCCTTTGGCTCCCCAACGGTTTTCATAGGGATAGCCTAAAGAAGGTATATAATAGAGCTATTTCTTTTTAATTAAAATAATAAACATCATTTTTTGAAGACGAAGATCTCAAAATAAAATGTTGAGTCTTAAATAAGAAATTTCTTAACAAGAAATTTTCTCATCAGATAATTATGGGTACTTCTAGAAAAAACTAGAAAATATTTCATGTGACTGCATGTACCTGCGAGGTTACTGCTTTTGCTTCGATATCCCCGACTGTTTGTACCGATGCGTCGTTGTTGGTGATGGCGCCGACGCTTGCTGCCCACGGGTGGATAAAGGCCGGTATGCAATCGGTCGGCGACAATACGGCACCAGCGGGGCGCACCGCCCTGCCGCCGGCCGCCGTCACCGCGTGGTTCCAGTGTCATGAACCACGGTTACTCAACAATTGGCCGACAGGCGCTTTTGGAGTTTGAATTACTTGCAGAAGAAACTCACGAAAGTATATAAGTTTTCATATCTTCTGTTTACTACGCAGACTTAATGAGATAGCTCAGTTGGTCATCAATCAATGAAAACATGTTCTAACTTTTGTTGCATCGAAAAAGTATCAAAAGCATTTATCAAGCACAGCAAGCAGGCTTAATAGCCAATTTTGCTTTTTGAGGATTTTTGAGGCTCATGGGATTTTTGAGCAGACTCTTTAACATCAATCGTTAACATTGAGTTTATTTCTCAAAAGGCAGTTTTCGTGAAATAGGTATTCCTTGAATAAATGTTCTTTTACCTCTTTTTGAGTCCATCCCGTAGGAGGTTCCCTCATAAGGTTCATCGTTTCCAGGTTATCATAGGTGTAAGGACCCCACTCGTTCGTCTAGACCGCAAAGGTCTTGAAGGCAAGCGAAAGCTCTGACAAAGCAAAAGGCAAAGCATTAGCCTCTTAGGCTACTACCGTCACTGTATTTGTCGCACTGGGCGCCGGGCATCTGGTTGAATTAGACTTGTCACCACAGGTGGTGTTGTCGTGGCCAGACGGATCGTGTTTGGGCTTCCAAAGGAATGCACGTTGTTTTCATGACAGGTGCTAGCGATCGTGCCGGTGGTGACGGGAGCCAGGATAATAAAAAAAAGAAGGGTTAATATCCCGTATTAACTCATTTCATAAATAACTATTGGTCAATATCTCGTATTAACTCATTTCATAAATAGCTATTGGTCAATATCTCGTATTGACTCGAAGCATTCAAAATTCTACGGTCTAATATCACGTATTAGATCTGAGAAAATACAATTCCGTTCAGGGCCGTTATTCGCTATTGCCAAACCACGCGCGTTACGTGAACACGTTAAGACATCGGTTTAGCAATCGTCGGATTTTGAACGAATCATGTGAAATAACCAAAACATCAAACGTGGGGCATAGACAACTAGTCTTGTGGCATACACAATACCATTTTTCGATTCCGCACCAAGGCGCGTTTGCGTTTAGATCACGTTGTGAAGTCACACGTTTTGGGCACGGAATCTCCAATGTAATAGCGAATAAGGCCCCAGGCGGGTACATCTTGAGAAAATCCGTTGAATTCACTTAACTTCACATGTCACACCTTTTTACGACACCTTTCTTCTTTATCACTAACTGTATTCCATCTAGACATGACTATGAAAATCATAAGTAGATACGGAGTATATTATATATATTTACATCATACATGCTCAGTAAATAGGATTTACTTTAGCGCAAAGAGGCGGTGTAAGTAGGCGTGTGCAGCCCAGTGCATTGTAAATGCGTTCCATTTTCAAATCACTTTTACCGTCACACTATGCTTGATACGTAATGGTTCATTACAGTTCAAGAGCTATGCAAACCTCCTTGGTGATGGTTCATTACAGTTCAAGAGCTATGCAAACCTCCTTGGTGAAACAATCTCTTTTCTTACAAAATGATATGAAAACTTTTTACTGAAAAGATATAGTAGCTCACAGATGTGTGCATAAGTGTGCGTCTACTACTGTTTTAGCAGATACCTACTGGTACAAATAATTATAATAATACTTATATTATTATTGTAATTTTATTTTTCTCAAATTAAAATTACATTTTGTCATACCTACCCGTATAAATGTTGTGTTATTGTTGTATTGTAAGCCTATTTCTGCCGAAAAGCAGCTTTGCTGTGTTTCGAGTTGACGGGTATGGGTGCCGGTGAAATCACTGACACGTGTGGCTGAACATCCGTATGCTTCAAGTTGATGGTCGTAGGGCAGTGCATTGTAGGGCACGTTCCTGACGTGCTTGATCTACGAGGCAATGCTTTGCTATAGGCAATGGTATTACCACTAAACATCAGGTGGGCCAAATGTTTGTTCCATCAGCTAGTTAAAAATTTACCTCGCATGAATGATGTAAAGTAGAATGCTTACCTCGGTCATAAGTAGCTATTGCACCCTCGAACTATATTTGCCCTCGCTCGCTTTGCTCGCTCGGGCATCTAAATATCTCGGGTACACTCGATCCATTAGCGCCCTTTGCGAGCTGCGCTCGCACGGGCGCCAAAAAGGATCTTGTTCTGCAAAAGCTCACTTACTGCCCTTGTATAACAATCTACTATTTTAGTCACTACGTGCGGTAGTCGTGCGCGCACGAAAACGAATGAAGCTTGGAGCCGGTGGCATGGCATATGCTATCTCTTTCTTTCTTATGGAGCTGAACTATGTGCGAGTGAGTTGAAGCGTAGGCGGAGCTACTACAAGTGAATGTATTCAATCTTGAAGTCAAAGTTGGGACAATTATTATTATTATTATACTATTATATAGCGCTTTTTTGTAATGAGCACCAATAAACCACTTTGCAAACTTGGCTTTGTGCGGTCGCATTTTCCATTAGTTAGGAACCACACGGTTAATTTAACCATAGCAGTTAACAGAACTCATTACGAAGCTTGGTGGTCTATGCAAGTTGGTTTATGTTGCCACCCAAAGCGTGAGGAAGCTTTTTCAAATGGATTTAACGTAGACGTCTCTTTATTGAAGTTACCTACAAACTATACAGAGTGTTCTTTTTACCTTGAGGTTTACAGACTGTTAAAACGCTAGGACCTAAAGAAAATTTAAACGAGCCCTTATCAGACTACTCTTAAAATTATAGCTAACAAATTATTTTTCGATCATTTTGGTGCATAAGGGCTGTTTTTTCCATCTATATATAGGTATCTATATCTATGGAATAACGATATTACGAATAAAAAATGTCAGTTCTTGTAAACACAAAAAGTTGCCTGTGTTGGCGAGTGTGTTGTCAAATATTCAAACACTGTCAAAGCTGTGTCTACTTGAACGCACTGTCAATATTCGCAGCAGTGTGTGTGGATGTATGCTGAAATTGATCGCCATCGCAGGTTGCCTAGATGTGTGCAAGTCTTAAGTAAATGGGTTTGCGTAAGTATGAATGAAGATAACACGCGATTTATTTCCTACGCCAATAAAATAAAAAATTACGAAAACATTTAACTGCCCTAAGACAATGGTCAATTTCGAGCCCAAGTTGAGCGTAATTGCTTACAGGTTTTCTTATAAAACAATAAAAAAATTAAGCGTGTGAAATAAAAACTAGACTTTTCAAACAAACGTAACGACGAATGCAAAGGTCGATGACACGAGGCTAGTGGGTAAGGTTTACTGACCTATATAAATAAATAAATATATTGAGATTCACACAACACTATCTAGCCCATAAGACCTAAATTGATTAGCCTCTCCGCTCAATTTGTAGAAGCTCTGCCTTCTGCGCCATAGGTCGTGGGTTTGATCCCCACCGAGATCATCTGCGTTCGCCACACAAATACACACATCAAAATTGTCTAGGGATATTCAACATTTTGTTGATTTTTACAAAAACTAAAAATAATTTCTTTAGAAAACTAGGTATGGCAAGAACATTTATTTTGTGTTGTTTATAAATAATTATAAAATACAACTGTTTGATATTAATTTTTTAATAAAAATTTAAGTTAGAAGAAAATCTCGAAAAATCAGAAAATTTACAAGGTTCGGTAAATTGTGTTAAAACTATGTTAACGTTTCCAAGACTTTCTAAAATTACTTTTTTACAATTTAATAATCGTTGTTGCTTCCCCTGACGTTGATAACACATCTGCACCGGTTATTCATACCTTAAATTAGGGTGTCAAAGTCTCGCTGGGGTATGCGATCCCATGTTCTTTTTAAATGGCAAAAAAGTTGGTCTTCTGTGGTCAAATTTGATGGCAAATTGCTGAAAGCCCTTTGCTGCAACATAGCCGAAGCGTGTTCAATTGGGTTTAAGCCGGGTGACTGTGCAGGCCAGTCCAAAACCACAAAATCATGTTCCTGAAGGGCAGCTGACACCAATCGTGCCGTGTGTGGGGGGGAATTATCATGCAAGAGCTGAAATTCCTGGCCAATTTGAATTCTGTGAGGGATGATCACAGGTTCTACAACCTCGTTCCGGTATTTTAGTGCAGTCATGCTGCTTCTTATCCAAATGAGCTCGTTTCGCGCGCCAATACGAATTTCCGCCCAAACCATGATTTTCCCACCTCGGTACGAATGGTCCTCTTGTGGATGCTGGAGGTGATTTTGTCTGCCTGGGACTCTGCAAACACGAGTTTTTCGTGAATCGCGGTGGAATCCAAACCGAGAATCATCATTAAAGAGAACCATTGTCCATTGGCCCTTGTTCCATAACAAATGTTCCTGAGCCCAAAGAAGTCGCGTTCCGCGATTGGCTCGTCGTAGAGCTGGCGCACGAAGTGGCCTACGAGAATGAAGATCAACTTCTTGCAGCCTTCTTCTGACGGTTTGGTCACTATCTGACAGCTGATGGTCTAACTGAAGCCTTTGCACTAGCTGCTTAGCTGTGATATTGGGATCCCTCCTGGCGGAATTTTGGAAAAAACGATCCTGTTTAGGGGTGGGTACTCGAATTTTGCCAGTGTGGCGCTCTCTTACATCCCCAGAAATACGATTACATTACCACAATCGAGAAATTACGTTTTGATTGGTGTTTAGGGTATCGGCAACCACGCGTTGGATAGCACCGGCTTGCAACATGCCTATCGCTCTTATCATTTCTTCTTTGCTTAAATGTCGACGTTCCATGACATAACAAATATCACAAGATCCATTAAAATTAAAAATAAGTTAGATATCACTTACTGATAACTAAATAAAAGTTAATTTATCTTAGACAAAATTAACGTTGTTTAATTTAAATCGGAGTCTCCAATAAATCTTTTGTCTATTGTGTTCGATTTTTAATTATTTTTCAAATTTGGAAAGGGGAATAAAAGATGTTTAATTCCATATATAAACTTTTTCTAAAAAGCAAATGGTTTGTAAGAAAATCATTTCGAAATAAAATATCCCTAGACAAATTTGATGTGTGTATGTGTAGGTATATTTGTGTGGCGAACGCAGATGTTTGTTCTCTGTCTGGGTGTTATACTGTATTCTAAGTATGTATTTATAGTACAAGCTTTTGGGGCTAGATTGTGTTGTGTTTGTTGACAAAAAAATTACAAGTAAAAAAAAATAGCAGAGTTTGTAAAAATATACTTTAAATACAATTGAACCTATAACAATATGATTTTATAAATTGCGTATAAATAAAAATCATAAAAATTTTAGGATATTAAAGAAGCTTATCTTATTTAAAAAACTAAGATAACAATATAAATTGTAGACAAAGTACAAAGCAAAGGAAAATAGAACAGAACAAGAAACAAACACATTAGCAGCAAACAAATCAGTAGAGGCACGACCACTCGGGCTACTAACGAGAGAATAGGTGGTGTTTACTATTTATTAGCCAATAAAAAAGTCCCTACCACCTCACGTTAAGACGATGAAGACCGTGAAACAACTTCTCGCTGGCTCACTTTGATCTTCAGAAAGATATAATCAACTGAATTTGTTTCTCGATAATCGCGAGCAAATCAAATCAGATCAAAAGTGTATTTATTGTAGGATACAAGAATCAGTTTGAAACGTCGTATAGCTAGGTGAGTCTAGGTGCCAGTTCCGCGCGACCAAGCCTTGAAGAACAGGCAACAAACTACGTCTCGGTTCCTACCGTTTTTTTATATGATTTTATTTGACAAATCATAAATAATCTAAAATAATAGCAGTGAAGTTCCAGTGTGGTGCCACTTCACTCTTCTCAAAAGGTCAGAGTATGCGAGTGATATGGTCATCCACGTCGGTCTGTCCCTTAAGAAAAGTTATAATCGTGGAAAGTAGGTACCTAAATTCGGAATTTAATGAAAATTGTGGAAGGAAACACAGAAAAATATGTATTCAAGTAAAGAGTAGGTAAGTATTATATCAGATATTTGGTTCCCATAGTAAGTACATACTCGTACAAGCTCTGCTTAAATTGGGGCTTGATAGTGTTGGTAGGGTTGTCTACAATATTTATTTATTTATTCAGGGACCTGTTCTGCTCTATTCGCTATTTAGCTTTTGACCCTATTGTTAAAACGTCACTCTGCAAAAACCTCTCAAGAATGTATTTAACACCTTTTAAAGACTTTCTGGGCTTATCCAGGCCACCACAGTTTGAGCTTACCTCTATAGTCGTTGATGGCCACGACGAGAGTAAGCGTGGATCCTAATGGAACGATGCCGGAGACAGGCGCCGCCCAAGGACCCTTGCCAGCCTGGATCTCCATCCAACAGTCCACGTTGTCCCCTGGAATATAAACTCACATTCAGCTCACACAAGCAATATAAGCAAGCAAGCAAGATAGGTATCTTGCCTACTTCTAATCTTATTCAAAAAAGCATTTCTCCAATTTTTTGGGACGGTACTTATGAGAAAAACTTGGGAGGCAAAAAATATTGTAACCACCTGTAGGTAATCATACAACATGGCTCTTTTAGTTTGGGATGCCGAGATATGTCTTAAAGAGGACAGTGAGCAATTAAATAACAAAACACAGTCGACAGACTGTGGATCAGACGGTCTACCCTTGAACGCGATTCCGATCCCAATCTTAAGTTTTGACGGAATTTTGACAGAAATCGTATGGGTTTTCTGTCAGAACTCCGTCAAAACTTAAAATTGAGATCGGAATCGCGTTCAAGATTCCGGCAGATCAACAAAATTATAAGAACTCACCCAAAATAAGAAATCTAGTTTAATCAAAACTGACCTCTAAAGTCCAGCTGGACAACATCCAGATCAGCAATAACCATGGGCGGCTTGGAAGCAGTTTTCTCGTAGTCGTTGAACCACTCGCAACGAAGTCTCTTCGCCTCGTCCCATACTTCGAGCAAGTCTTTGTCGTACTGGACCACAACCGTGTTCTCATAGAACTGACCATGGAGATCTGAAAACCCAGTGCTATAGTCATTTTGGGAAAGGAATCCTATAAATTGATTTGCTCGTTTTAGACCCTGTACAATTTTAGAAAGGGACATAACGGGAGTTTCAAGAAACGGAAATTTTATTTCACAAATCCTTATTATTGCTAAGGCTTTACCTACGCGGATGTACTCGCGCAAAAAGTGGAAGTTGTTCAAAGAACGCGGATCGAGCCAGCAGTCTCGGGTCGAGATCTCACAAGCGAAATTGACCCCTAAGAGCTAGCTAACACCCTTCCATCGCCGTCAACCATTAGGACATTAATCTTCAGAGTTTGATCGCGTTTGACGTATTCAGACCCGTATCTTACGGTTTAAAATCGCGTTGAATGGAAAATCACGTCAGATCGGTGGCACTTAGAGTTGCGAATAGTGCGGGGTCTTGGGAAGGAAATGCGTTTGGATGTGTGGATTGAGGGATGGCGGCGTCATGGTCATGGGCCAGTATTGATATGGGAAAATGAGCTTTGTATGCCTTGCTATGCCGTCGGGCGAGCAGCGGTTCCGAGAAACAATGCGCGCGCAAGCTTCGTAGAAGGAGCGGGATGTATGCGCCGTCCGTTATACCTACACACACGTACTGGACACAACTAGGAATTGCAATGAGAAAAACTCACTGACTTTGTTGAAATGGGACCAACGTGCCGTAAAACTCGATCCGACGCGATTTATTGCTAAATTGTTACGAATTACCGATAGTTGCTAGGAATCGAGCGAAATGGACGACACTTTGTACGAACGTTCTACATCGCACTAAACTGAGACCACCATTTTAGGTTTTCATTTTCGTTAGAAAGGGTAAACAGTTTCCTATTAATTTTCTACTTGTTATTTATGGTTTAATGGGACAATATTTTACTAGATATCCGCAAAGCTTTTAACAGATTTTCGCTAAACTTCACAGCTCTGACATTCACGATAACCTTTGCTCCTTCGATTGCTGATGGTGCTAAAATATGAATGAGTGTGTCATCAGCATCACTGATGATATCATACATTCGAAAGGTCTGACAATTACTAAAAGCAACTATGACACAACACTTTCTTTTAGTATTATCATCATCATCAACCACTGCTGGATGCAGGTCTCTCCCAAGAAGAGCCATTGAGCTCAGTCTTTGACTCTTCTTCATATACACAATTTTGCAGTTTTACTAATAACCCAAAAACTTTGACCTCAATTTCGATTTGTTAAAGACTGTTTTCTTGTGTACAAGAAACAAGAAACACATACACCCACTTTTCAATTCAGAAGCCAGCCCAGTGGTAAAAAATCCAGTGGCGTTTTAGTCCTTGTTGATATCACTGTTACCCATGCTCAGTCAGTCTTCGATAGGTAGGATAGGGATATATTGGAAGATAATAAAATGATCCCAAATAAAATAAACCTTATGATTCAGTAAATACAAAATCTATCTGGGTAATGACCTTGTTAAGATATGAAGCGAGTCTTGGATCTCAAACCTATGTTAATACCACATTGTAGTGTCATAAAGCCACATAAAACAAGAATAGCCCGTGTAACATCATTTACTTTCTATCGTTTGAAAATTAAGCTGGTTTTAGTGGAACTAGAATGTAATCTGTTGAGTACAGACTGCACAGTCATTGGAGAGGTAAGGCATACCATAAGGTTGCATTGCATGAAGGTGCACAATAAAGTCAATGATAGTATTGATAAACAATGCAAATATTTGTATAATGTCCCAAAAGCTATATAAGCCGAGCAGAATTTAGAACTAAAAAATGTTGACTGAAGCATTGTTATATCATACGTCATACGGCCCTAATCTTAAGGAGCTTAGTGACAAGACCCAAGAGATTTGAAACTTATAGGTACACACTATAGTTCGGCCGTTCAGAGAATGCGTTCCTGACAGGTCGCGATTGAACTGACGACGTAACTTTGTAATGGCGTTGCAGTTACGATAAAAATATTTTTGCTGGTTGTTTACCGTTTTAAGAATTGATGAGCATTAAAACAACATTATTATATCAATAATCAATGAATTTTATAATTTTGTGCCAAACTGAGTGTCAAATAACTTGTTATACAATATTTTTCTAAATCTATACTGCGCTATTACAAGGTTATGTCAGCGCTTTATATTTGTAGTGCTGTACTAACTATGTGACTAACTGTGAATAACTGATCAAACTGTCAAACGCATTCTCTGAACGGCCGAACTATAACTACTCATACTATAAGTTATACATTAAGAAAAAGAATTCCACGAAGACACCATACCAAACAAAGCTACCATTAAAATAAACACCAATAAAATCTAGCTCTCGTTTTGTAAGTCGGTCAATCAGAGGTTCCGTTAATTATTCTTGTGTGTGTGTAAAAGAATGAATGAATTCACAGTTCACACTGACTAACGTCATCAGAACAATCGAAATCATTCGAATGTATTTATTGATTTCACGCCGGTCTCGGTCTATTAACGTTTGGACCGGAACGGAATCGGTTAAGACGTTTAGAGCTTTGAATTCACATGATTTGTGAAGGAATTGCAATAAAAGAGAATAAAGTATTCCAAAGAATTTAGTAACTTAGGCTCGTATTCAGAAACAGTGCTTGAGTCTACGTCAAAGCTCAAGCAAAAATCTATTTTTGAAATTTTTCAATGGAGAACCGTCAAAAATCTATGCTTGAGTCAAAAATCAAAATCAAAAGTATATTTATTCAGTAGAATCGCAAGGATCACTTTGAAACGTCTTAAAGCTAGGTAAGTTTAGGTGCTTCGACTCTAGTCTCGCCTCAGACTGAAGCACTGATTCTGAATACGAGCCTAAAACTAAGAGAGAAAGAAGGTTTATTTAATGGTAAGAGATGATACTTAGCAGTATTAACCAGTGTTTATTTTGTTAAGTAAGTACAGTTGGCTGCACTAGAATGAATTCAATTCGTAAATTTCAAGGTCGTTATTCAAATATCACAAAAAAGGTAAGTTCAATTATTTTTTCAGCATTTGCCATGTGAATCTTTTGTAGTGCTGTCACACTAACTCAAAGGTTAAGTATTGTATACATCCTGGTAGAGCTGATTGTACCTGAGATCATAAGATAGTACACAAGGATACGCAGGTCTTATGTCCTTGCAGTAAGAGACATTTTTCTTTGTTTTTAGGTAACTTGAACTGTACATACCTGGTTTGGTGCCACATTTTGCGTACGCGATCCTGAAGGAGAAGTAGGTCTGGCCTGTTGATGGGGGTACGTACACACATCTTGGATCGCCATGCTGACCTGCAGACAAGAGGCCAGGCCCCTGTTTAATAAAGCTGACAATTCGACTTATATTCATATTCATATTCATATTCATTTATTCATTGTTTCATGTGTATTATAGGTCTTTGGGGGTAATAACGTCCAGAACATGAGCCCCGCTGGGGCATTACAATGGCCTTACGGCAAAATTAAATTAAATTAGGTAAATCTTAGATGTCAAAAAGCGACAAAATTGTGGAATTGTCCCGCTTTTGTGACATATTTGTCACTTTTATTAATAGTAATAGCGCGACAATTCCACAATTTTGTCGCTTTGTGACATATATGTCGAATTGTCAGCTTTATTAAACAGGGCCCAGATGGTATTGGATCTCTTCAATTCTTTATTATAATTGTACACGCTTATAAAGTTACAATGTTGTGATTATTATCTATTTTTTCTATTATCGGAAACTGTTTAGCTTTCATTGTTTTAAAGTACCATTATGTTTCTAGTTAATTAAGCTGTTTGTTTTCCAAGAAAAAAAAAAAAATTATAAAAGGCGTTTACCCTACTTAGAGTTTTTCTCCAGCAACCATTTGAGGCTAAAAGAATGGTTAATCTGAAATGGTAACAATGTGTATTTTAGCATACTACATTAATAATAGCTAAAATTAACTTTAATTAAGAATTTCCTTTCAAATTTCAAAAAATCAACTGTTAATCTTTACCGTACACATAACTGGGGCATGTCAGTATTAATAATTCAGTTACCATCATAATTGTTAGTGAAACCTTAGCAATTACCGCACAATTAGTAGCGCTCTGAATACGACTAAGTGAGACTTGCGCCGGTGAAATATCGAGGATTGAAGCACTTCTTCTTCTTCTAACTAAGCTATGCTTAGTTTAGGACTAGATAGTGTTGTGTGGATTGTCCATAATAGTATTTATTGTTATTATTCTGTATCCAGATGTCTTAAATCGCTAAATATAGGACTGCCTTCTATAATTTTGTTTTGTTATTTATATTTTTATGCATAATATTAGCTAGTTTATGTTCATTTGCTTTATATAAATAGTTAGTTACTTCTTCTTATCGTGTCACTGGTTTTTTCGAGCTCTGGTGGCCTAGTGGTAGCGGCCCCGCCTTCCGATCCTAAGGTCGTGGGTCCAAATCCAGACTTGTACCATTGAATTTTTCTGTCCAAAAAGTTATACGCTATGCCAGTGCAGTGCTCTCCAACGGTGAAGGAAAACATAGTGAGGAAACCGGCATATCTTGAGCCTAAAAAAGTTCAAAAATATGTGTCAAGTGCACGAAAGGAGCCTCTTTGAAACGCACTTAAAATCCTTTCACCACACTTGGTTCGAAAGAATCAGTGACACGATAAGAAGAAGACTGGTTCTTTTAAATCTCTGCTCTCCCTTCCCCTTTTGTGCACATGCCAGTTTCCTTGCGCTGTTTTCCTTCACCGTTTGAGAGTACTGAAATACACATACATTTTCGGTCAGAAAAACTCATTAAAGTCAGAAATAAAAGACATAAAGTAAGAAGACCACTGCTTTACCAATAGCCAATAGTTTGCCGGAAGAATGACCGTGTTGCGTAAGCGATAGTGATTCATTTAGTAATTACAAATATAGACCCACTAACAGACAAAATACAGTGAAACTTGGTTCATTAAGATCTTAAGGGACTAAGGATTTTGTACCATAAAGAGGTTTTCATTTATCCAGTTTTCTTATTCGACAGGTTTAAAATTATTTGTCTCAATTACAGAAGCCTACGTTTATAGAGGTCGAAATGTACCGTTATTCCATTTATAAAGGTGAAAATGTTAATGAAAATGCGTATTTTTAGTGTGTAGGTTAGTAGGTATGTATTTATTATTTAAAAAAACAATACAACACTGTAAAGCTTATGACTTAAAGTACTCGGTTATGTTTGTTTGCATTGCTAGCTGCATGGACCTGTTTTTCGATAGAATAAATTTGATCAAAAACACTAGGATTATGAAAATTTGACATCTCAAAATACTTGTGTAAAGTATCTAAAGCTTCACAGGGTTGACTTTGGTATCTTATACTCCGAACACAGTTGATCACGCGTCTTTCCACAATCATAATCTGATAGAAGCTTTAATTTATCAGATGCTGGTAATGTGATAAATTTACGTTTGGACATTTTGAGAAAGTTTATACTCTTGTTTGTCGGTCAAAATTTGAGATAGTACTAACATAGCACGTGCGAAAGAAATTCAAATGCTTGTGAACAATTGTGTCAAAACCTGATCCAACCTGATAAATTGTCTCACTTATAAAGGGAATTGAGCTCCAGAGAGTTAAACATGGAAAAAATCCTAGAAATCAAAACGGAGGTAATTCGATGAAAAGGTACCGGGACCTCATTGAAGTTTCTCAATAATAGAGGTTTCTCACTTATCTTAACCAGGTTTCACTGTAGTAAAACTTATTAAAAAAACTAACGAGGAACTGGATATTAACAAGCGTTATTCTGAGCTAAGAAGGACGAAATAGTTTTTTCACATTTCTGAATTTTCACCAATGAACTGCGCGCGTCTCTGTGTAAGCGACTCTCAATTTGAAGGCAACATCTATGCGACCGTGTGGCCTAATGGATAAGGCGTCGGACTTCGGATCCGAAGATTGCAGGTTCGAGTCCTGTCACGGTCGAAAATATTTTTGCGGTTTTAATTTACTTAAAAATTTTAGCATGCATCTCTAGATAAAGAGCAAAATTCAAGGATTTTTCTGCATCATCACAGTTTTGTTTATTTTTAGAACTATTATTAGATATACTATTATTAGAACAATTCGATACTATTATTAGATACTATTAATTAATTATAGATTACTATTATTTCATATTATTAGATACTATTACTAGAACAATTCAATTTATTTTGTTTGAAAAATATGTTTGTTATTATTAAATTTACTTTAGAAAATCACGAGACTAATGAGGTTTCGACACAAAAGTTCCTTTAACAAAGGTCACGTCACTAAGGTCAAATATCTCGAACGACTGAACACGAAATGTCTCTTGAATACCTTCAAACTCGTAGACAGAGTATCTATTTAAGTAAATATGTATATATTAATGTACAGGGTGTCCCATAAGTCAACGTCCAGCCGAAAACGGGTGATGTGCCATGTCATGGCAGTTATCAGAAAAATATAAAAAAATATATTTGTTAGGTAACTTTCGAGTTATGAGTATTTAAAAAAAACAGAAAAAACTGACACCCTGTGATGATCTTTTAAGTCCTGTGACTACAAATATTAACTTTTCATGAAACTTTTTTCTGCAACGTAAGCATGAATAACCCTTCTGTAAATTACAATTCAAAATTAAGCCATAACTGCCTCAGTTTTTAATGAAATCGTGGAGTTTTGGCCAACGTTTCATTTCAGATAATTACATCACCCAACTTTAACCGTCTGTACCGCAAAAAAAATGTACTACACTATCATGGCATGTAACTTTAAAAATTGGCGCGTTTATCCAGGATTCCAAAATGGTATAAAACTTGCTAGAGTACTCTTTAGTTTTGGAAATAAAACATGTTTTTTCAACTAAACCGGATTTCCAATCAATTTTATTTCAATAGATAAAATGTTTGTACCCTTTAAACGATGGACTTAAAATGCCTACGCTGTGTTTTTATGTGACTCACAATTCACAGGTACAAGTAAATACCATTTCAACAATGCAAGTAAACAGATAGATCCACCATCTTGTCGAAAGAGTAATAACCATGGGTTTTCAAGTAATTTGTTAGTTTTAGGTAAAAGTTTGAAATAAAATTCAATCATAACATTACTTCAATCGTGATTTTAATCTAAAGTTTGCCTTCGCCCGTCGCCGGTCTTATTACATGGTTTTTGACGTGACAACGTCTTATAATTCGATGGAGCCGGGCGGCTGCTCATACGAAAAAACATGACTCATGCGGCGTTACCTCGCTCTGAGGCGTTCCATTTAATACTTGATGTGCAAGTGAGAGCGCGGAACGAGCGACAAAGAGGCACAATCGGCCTCCGCATTCGGCAGCGTTCGACATCGGTCTCTCTCTTACTTGAGTGAGCGATGCGTCCGCGTGGACAGCTGTATGACGTTGTCACGTTCAACTGTCGTCAGTTAACTGACTTTACAGACAGCTGATTTTTTTTAAGGAAATGTAGAGCTGGCATTACTGCTGAAGGCTAACAGTTTGAACATTTGCTGTAAATCCTTGATGTAGTTAAATTAAAATCACGATTGAAGAAATCCTATGATTGAATTTTATTTCAAACTTTCACCTAAAACTAACAAATTACTTGAACACCCATGGTTATTACTCTTTCGACAAGATGGTGGCTCTATCTGTTTACTTGCATTGTCGAAATGGTATTTACTTGTACCTGTAAATTGTGAACGATTTAAAAACGCAGCGTAGGCATTTTAAGTCCATAATTTAAAGGGTACAAACATTTTATCTATTGAAATAAAATTGATTGGAAATCCGGTTTAGTTAAAAACATTTTTTATTTCCAAAACTAAGGAGTACTCTAGCAAGTATTATACCATTTTGGAATCCTGGATAAATGCGCCAATTTTTAAAGTTACATGCCATGATAGTGTAGTACATTTTTTTTGCGGTACAGATGGTTAAAGTTGGGTGATGTAATTATCTGAAATGAAACGTTGGCCAAAACTCCACGATTTCATTGAAAACTGAGGCAGTTATGGCTTAATTTTGAATTGTAATTTACAGAAGGGTTATTCATGCTTACGTTGCAGAAAAAAGTTTTATGAAAAGTTAATATTTGTAGTCACAGGACTTAAAAGATCTTCACAGGGTGTCAGTTTTTCCTGTTTTTTTAAAATACTCATAACTCGAAAGTTACTTAGCAAATATTTTTTTTTATATTTTTCTGATAACTGTCATGACTTGGCGCATCACACGTTTTCGGCTGGACGTTGACTTATGGGACACCCTGTATGTATGTAGTCTATATTAATTTACTTAGTATGTAAATATCCTTTTTTATTGTTCTTTACTGTTATTTTTAGTGCACCCTAGCCAACCATCTTATTATTCGATTCTCTCCATCCAAAGGTTGTCTGGAAGAGATCGCTCTTCAGCGATAAGACCGCCCATTGTACATTTGTATGTTTTAAATTATTGTTACTTGTTTTATCATTGTTAGTTTTAAGGTGTGCAATAAAGAATTTTCTATTCTATTCTATTCTATTCTAAACCTCTGTCTACTTTCAAACTGTATTTATGTAGATGCGCGCGCTCTCCCCCGCCCATTGATTGAAGGTTTCACTGTGTGATGGTGTGGCTTATTGGATAAGGCGTCGGATTTCGGATCCGAAGATTAAAAGGTTCGAGTCCTGTCACGGTCGGATATAGATTCCTGTTTTATGATATTAAAATTATTTTTGACATAACGCACATGGATTTTTATAATATCCCAAAAGTTAAGATTAAGTGACCTCATAATCATAGATTATGAGGTTTGCTTTTTTTTAATGCGAGAAAAACTGTGCTTATTTGCTATGTTACGGCGAAAACTCTCCATTGATTATAGCTACATATCTGTTTTACTTTATTACCCGGCAAACAATACAAACTACGCATTATGACCCATCTTCCTCTTATTTTTTCTACCATATAGGGATCTGTCCCGTTGCTTGATCCGATTAGGGATGCCCAATTCCCAAAACCGGTTACAAGCTGTGAAGAGAAAGAAAGAAGAAGGAGAAAAAAATACCTTTAGATGAAACGATGCCTTCGAATGGATGTGAGAAGGTCAAATGCACGTCCATATGGTCCTTCCCGCACATCACTTCTAATGACTGGATGACTGGCATGCCGTCTGGCCGCTCCGTGGGCCATAGCTCCCCTGCTTTCGTTCTCGTCTGGAATACAGATATTTTTTATTAACCAGAGCATTTATATAGATAGATAGATACTTCGATAAAACATTATTGTTCACCACACAGAAACATAATACAGGATTTATGAAGATTTTTGGGAAAACAATGGGCGACCTTATCGCTGAGAGCGATCTCTTCCAGGCAACATTTTTGCCAGCATTTAGTAAAACATTTATTTTATTCACCAGCATTTATATCATAATCATAATCTTTCTTTTTCTTTTGACATTTACACGCGCTCAGATACGTCAAATAATCAACATAAAAATAATTCAAATGAACACATACAGTAAATTAGGAAATATTAAAAATGAATAAAAATAAAACATAAAAAAAAAACAAAATATAATATAAAAAATAATTCAAATAAACACATTACATTAAATTATGAAATAAAAAATACCTACGATAAAAATAAAACAATTAAGTACTAATATTTATTTAGTATTAATATTTATTTAGTACTTATATTACTAATGCAGCCTAAAAACTCCGTTATTTCAGCTTACTCATCAGATCTTATTTAAAACGTTCAAAATACATTACAACTACAAAATTGTAATTAAAACCTAAATATTTAAATTTTGAGCTTGATTGTATCGTAAACATTAAACATACAAATAAGTACCATAAACATTAAACATACAAATAAATAGTAATGATATACGTACGAGTAATGCCTTGCGCACATTATGCGTTCTGCGGTGGCGATCAGTTAAACGCTGTCAAATATGACAGCGATTTTACTGATTGCCACCGCACAACGCTTTAGAAGATCCGTAGTTCTTGCAATAAAACGTCGAAGGAACATTAATAAAATAATTATCAGGTAGCAATAACTGTTACCGTAAAAAATAATATAATCATTATCCATTATTTACTTACTCTTCCACCATTACTTTTTTATGAGTTTTCAAATGCACAAAGCAATATTAATCTCAGACGTGTTGTGGGGTCTATACCTACCTTTACTATAAATTTACCGGCACATACCCCCTCCCCCTACCCCCATCTAGGATACCGTCTTACCTCGTATTCTCTGTGGTTGTATCCACTACTTTTTATTTTTGACGTGACAACGTCTTATAATTCGATGGAGCCGGCTGCACGCACGTAAAATCATGACTAATGCGGCGTTACCTTGCTCTGAGGCGTTCCATTTCGCTTGAAGTGCAAGCGAGAGCGCAGAACGAGCGACAAAGAGGCACGATCGGCCTCCGCGTTCGGCAGAGTTCGACATCTGTCTCTTTCCTACTTGAGTGAGCGATGCGTCGGCGTGGACAGCTGTATGACGTTGTCACGTTCAACTATCGTCAGTAAACCGACTTTACAGACAACCGATTTTTGAATGACAAAACTGCGTGGTCCGATGTCCCGGTCACCCATTGGACTCTACCCATTGGAAGCTAACAAGTAAATTTGCAATGTGTGCAGTCTGTATCTACTATTTTCGTATCTTATTTTCATAGTCCTATATTATTACTTTGAAGCATTGCGTGTGTTGTCTTTGAAACTGTTGCTTTTGTATTGCCTACGTCTCACTAAGTTTAAGTGGCACCACATTGGAACTTTAATACTATTTTTATCATACAAAAACAATAGATAGGAACCAAGCCGTAGTTGGTTGCCTGTTCTTCTAGGCTTGGTCGCGTGGAACTGGCACCTTGACTCACCTAGCTTTAAGACGTTTCAAAGTGATCATTTACGAAATAAGTCGGTAAACTTGAAAACTGGACCATAACGGAACACTGTAAGAGTTTATTGTTATGGTGTGAAATTCATCATACTATTATGAAAGTTATGAAATGTTAGCCTGAGCTTTGTGAGAAAAACGAAAACTCCCTATACGGCATAGAATTATGCTTAGAAATACTCGTATTGTATCACTGTTTCCGAACTCCATAGTCTTAATAGCTAAATATCACACTAGCCGGATAATTTCACCGACAGCACAAACAGTGGAGAACAAAACAATATAACACTGACTTGCAGAGTTGTAAAATAACTATTGTTGAAGGCTTGTGAACGAACTATTCTGTTCAATTACAACTTGTCAGCGTGGTATTAAAATGAGTTTAATAGCCGTGGTAAATATACATTCTCACGTGGCATAACTTGGTTATCTCTTGTCTTGATCAACTAAGTTGGCCAAAGCTTTGCGCGGTCAGCATTTTGATAAAAGAAAGAAATAAAATATGTTCACTGACCACAAAAACAAAATAAATCAAAATAGTCTCTGGCTCAGTATTTAACGCACCGTGTAGATCACAATATGACGTCACGCCACACAGCGCAACCCTAGTATTCTGCCAAGATCTAGAGCGATGGACACGTATTAGTTTACAATTCTGGTTCTTGCAAAAATGGGAAAATGCTTTAAGCATGCCTCCTTCTTCTTCTTATTTAAGAGCAACGCTCTTGTGCATGCCTCCTACTCGAGGTAAACATAGGAGAGGATGTCGGATGCAGCATGCTAACTAAAAACCCACCGTTGATCCTTCACACACCTCTAGGCGATAGGCTACAGGTGATGAAGGGTGCATCATCGAACCATTATCACCTGACGAATGGTCTGACGTTGCACCGGAACTTGATAGAGTCACGGGGTCCCGATTGGATTCTACCGCGGCGGAAGACCTGGTTCAGTTTGCCTGCCTGCTTCGTTTGCCAGTAATTTTATCAGGCACCTTTCAAACAGAAATAGCGATGCTGCTTCACGGCAGAAATACGCAGACTTCACTTCATTTCTCATGTTGCCTGCTATAAGATTAATGATTAGCGGCTTCACATTTCAACGAATCTATTCACAACGTTCACAATCAACTTTGTATAATTAAAATCAATAATAGCATTCTCGAAAGCTTCTAATTACTCGCTTCTGTGATCTTCGCAACACAATACACATACTCCGCATAAGGGAACGAATACAAACATTTTCCACCAGTAATTAAAGAGCTTTTCGTATCATTTTTATATCAACGAACGTAACAGTATCTTGGTTGGTATTCGATTAGTTCTTATAAGTAGAGCACGCTTTTATAACGCCAAGTCAAAAATAATGGGGACTATGCGCACAACAAGAAATCTTCTTCATACAAAATGTTAAGACTCTAAACTCTAAACGCCGAAATGCAGGAAATTAAGGGTTTAATAACCCTTAATTTACAAACCCGACTGGATTGTCCCATCCAAGACAGATGGATGAAAATTACGATGGGCTTAGATATAATTTAATGGAATATCACTAATTTAATTTTAATTTTATTTAACATTTGTGACATTTTATGTCATTGAATTGTATTTGAATTGAATTGTATTTATTATTTGTATGAATTTATGTTAATGTAATATATCTAGTAAGTTAAGTATGGATTGGTCTATCTGAAATAAATGCATTAATAATAATAATAATAAATGTATAGACCATCAATAGGCTAATGTCCATTTTTTTTTTTTGAAGTTAAAAAATTAATTGTAAAACATAATTATAATATAGGTATTCACTTTTCGATAAGATTCAAAATAAAAATTCCGAAGGGTTTAATATTGGTTCCATGTACTTTCCAACAAGCTGTGGACATGGTAACATGGCGTTTCCGAGAATGAAAACAGTGTAAACAAATTTAATGGCGTAAGAATAATAATTTGGGCATGGAGCGTTTACGCTAAAATTGGATGATTGGCGGGTCCGGAAAGGCAAAGATTAAATGGAGAGAAATGACAAATTGAGAGTACACCGAGAATTGTGTGAAGCTTTTTTTGGCAGCGGGCTGTTTTAATTTTGAAAATTTTACACTGTTTTTACTATTTTTGAAGTCTTAAATTAAGCAAATTTCGTACTATGGGTACCAGATATCTCTTATTATTATTTATTGTAAACACGTAATTTCATTAGTATACTATTCCTACATGAAATGTTATCACACTAATTTTGGTGAAATTTCTAGGGGACCAATACGGAAGAATAATCTTATAGGAAAAAAATAATTAATATCGGTTCATAAATGACAAAGTTCTGCGATAACAAATATAAAAAAAAATACAGCCGAATTGAGAACCTCCTTTTTTATTTGAAGTCGATTAATAAAGTAAACTAAGTATGCATATGAGATATTTTGAAACACTTCCTTCCTTATCTGCTCTTTGTTACAAGCGATTTGATGAATTGCAAGAGCCCGTTCCTGGAACGAGGCGCAAGCGCATTTCGTTCCCACGCGCCAAAGAACAATTCGCGAACTGTAACATACCCGTATTACGAAACTTTCAACGTGCGCGAGGGAGACAACTATATTCCTCCATAATTTGCAATTTTACGAAAGCCCTTCCAAATTTCAACTTTGCACGCCCGAAATTTTTATACCTTGTGAGAATTTGGTTTGAACTTCTTATTGCTGTGTTTTTAGTTAGTTGGTTACAGTGGTTTTACGCTTTGTGGATTATGCAAAGAGGTATTGAAATCTTAATCTGGTAGTGAAAGTGACATTCCATGTCACTCAGCTGTCAGCGTGTTTATGACGTGTCATTGGTGTTAACAACATTCAGTGCATAGTGCGTGCGACTTGACGGTAGCTAAGGAATTAAGAAAAACATCAGAGAATAATCAAAACCACCTACATTTTAAAAAGCAAATATATTTTTTTTAAATAAAAGAAAATGAAAAATTGCAGAAAATGAAAGACCGATACCGGGCTGAGAGATGATGATGATATAAAAATAAATAAATGTTGTGGACAATCCATACAATCTAGCCCCAAATTAAGCAAAGCTTGTACGCTGCGCCAATTAAACCCTTTAAAAAATGTTCACATTACGAGCAAGATAGAGAATTAGTAGCATTCGTGTCGAATGCTTACAACACAACACCAAAAAAATTAACAAATAATACGCTGCACAAAGTTGTTATTTTCAATGATTTGAGAGTATATCATATCAAACTAATCAAACTAATATCAAAGAAATAATTTATATTTCCTAAGTTGTCATGTTCTATGTTTTTATATTTACGCTCTAAGTTAGTAATTTAACATTAAATCTTTCCAAGTCGGTCTCCGACGAAGTGCATAAAAAACATTACCGCGGACAACATCCGAGGGAAAAGACAGTGTCCTGCAATGGGCGGTCTTATCGCTCGAAGCAATTTCATTTCAGACTGATTTCTAAGACAGCACTGAATAAAACACAAATAATCATAATATACATCGCTATAAACAGCGAATTCGAATTGTTAAAGTAATGCCTAACGGTATAGATTTACACCACTCAGAGAGAGAATATAATGGGATCAAATAGTATGACTTTAATAGCAGCTAAGGGAAGCATTATAATCCTTCCAAATACATCAGTGAAGAGATAGAGACGAGGCTTGATGGCGTTCAAATCATCAAATCAAATACATTATAAAAATACACTAGCAGTGGTTTTTTTTCGTTAATTTGTAATTTTAAGAAATAATAAGAGTCATATTATCATCTTTTCTGGTTTATTCTTACTGAACAACGCCTGCTGCTGGACATGCTTGCAGTTAGTTGCTCACAATCGTCAATAGATGACAGGAGCAGTCACATATTCAGTTTATGTTTAATTATTGCACTCGGAAAGAAATAATCATTTTCTTAAAATGAATCCTAGCTAGATCAATTTATCGCCCCCGAAAACCCCTGTATACTAAATTTCGTTAAAATTGTTGGTGCAGTTTCCGAGATCCTAAATATATACAAGATTTTCTCGTTTAAAGGTATAAGATAAGATAAGATTATACCTATTTCATTTATCTTTGATTCTTGTAATGAGATCTATTTTCATCAATGTAGGCCGAAGAAGTCCATAAACCCGAACGAGACCATTAGGCCTAGCCTACCACAAGCTCTGACTGGCTCTGTCTCTGGCTCTAGTTTTGAGTCTGGGTGAGTGTATTATACTGTGTGACGTTTCGACCTAGGATTTATTTAGTCAACACTCACATAGACTCAAAACCAGAGCCAGAGAATAGCCAGACAGAGCTTGTGGTAGGCCTATAGAAATATCAAAAATTCATTTTTTAGGCTTTCTTCACTATAGATATTTATATGCATCCATTTTTTATTTTAGAAAACTTGAGTTTTTTTTGTTAAAAAAAATAATAGACTCTAGTATAATTTTTTCTGCAAGGAGAATAACGATAAAGAGGATCTTGTTCATCTAAGCTATCGTTATATATCATGAGTTTGATACCTCATTATATTGCTTTGAAGGTTTAATAGTGCCTCAAGGCACAATCTACGCATCCTTAGGATTAGACGAGACGTTTTTAATGTTAACGTTTTTTTATTTCTATTTTTAGAATTGGAATTTTAACAACCTGCTTATGGGATGCTTTCTATGCTTTTTTATCCCTATTATTGGATATCCATTTCTTCATTCTAAGATTATTGAACCTCAAAAGCAAAAAATACTTCAATGGGTGTTTATCCCGCTCGGCTCTTAACTTTTGGGAGATTATAAAAACCTTTGTGATTTTCTTAAGTGTAGTAAACACTATAAAATTAAAAAAAAACACAGACCACAGTCATCATCATTATCAGCCTGAAGAAGTCCACTGCTGGAGACCTCCCCTATTCGAGAAAACGTTGGAGGGACAATACCGACACCTTTGAGAAGACATGGTGGGTTCTCCCCATTCATTAGTGGGTGGGCTCAAGAGAGAAATAAGTAGAAGTCTTCGGGACTTTTGCCCAGCATTGGGACAAAATAGATTCGATAAAAAAATCGGTTGTCTGTAAAGTCAGTTTACTGTCGATAGTTGAACGTGACAACGTCATGCAGCTGTCCACGCGGACGCATCGCTTACTCAAGTAGGAGAGAGACAGATGTCGAACGCTGCCGAACGCGGAGGCCGATTGTGCCTCTTTGTCGCACGTTCCGCACTCTCGCTTGCTCTTCAAGCCTAACGAACGCCTCAGAGCGAGGTAACGCCGCACGAGTCATGTTTTTTCGTGCGTGCAGCCGGCTCCATCGAATTATAAGACGTTGTCACGTCAAAATTAAAATCTTGCAATAACGATGTGTTTTATTACTGTCGTCAACCCTAATTTACTCGTTAAAGAATCGCGTGCGCAGTTTCTCTAACAGGACATTAGACACGGGGAAAAACAAATTGAATTAACGAGCTTTTCTCTACTAACACTGAAATTATGTCAAGCGTGACGCGCTAAGTACAGTTCTCTAGTGAGAGTGCTGCCGTTGCTTTGGAATTAAGACTGAGGTTTACTATACTGGTAAGAGAACTATACCAGCTTGTTTGTGTTTGAATAATAATCTAGCCCCAAACTATGCAGAGCTTGTACTATGGAAACGAAATAGCACAGCTGATGTAATATGTGAGTGCAATTGTTTGTTGTCCTAAATAAAAACTATAAAACTATAAAACACCCCGACAGGGAACAAACATCTGTTTTCACCACACAAATGTTCTCAATGATGATCGAACGCCCTCCAGTGCAAATTGTTATATTAGTGTTACGGAAGTGGGTACAGGGATTGGAAGGAAACGAACGTTTTACCGAAAGTAGCGATTTATTCACACTACGAACACGTAACACTGCACTGAACGCGTAGCACTGCACGAAACGCGTAGCACTGTCCGACACTGTCCCCGCGCACTATGCGTTACACGGTCCAACGCTGTGCTCCGAACACTGACAGTCCACTGGGAGCACTTTACCACTTTGCACTTCACTTCACTATTCACTGTTCACTTCACTATTCACTTTCACTGTTCACTTTTTCCACTTTTTCACTTTTCCTTCTTGTTCCTTTCTTCAGATCACTTTCCACTGTACTGCCCGTAGACGCGCTTGCAGCTCCTTATATACCCGGAATTTCGATTGTCATTTATTGGATTTCGATCGTCATTTATTGAATTTCGTTAGTCTTTTCGTTTTCTTCTGTTGGATTCCGATCGTCTTTTCCTTCTTACATCATTTCTTGTTTTAGTCCAGAACTTTCGGTTCTTTATTTGAATTCCTTAAAGAAGGCACTCGCCGCTACTAGAATTTTCTGGTAACATTAAAATGTCGAACAAAAATCTTCATAGCTGGACCGGGCTCGAACTCGCGTACGTCTGCTTTGCAGTCGTAGCTCTGACAGCCCGGCCGTTGTGACAATGACGATGTTTGCCAAAAACTTCACTGCCTTGCACGCTTACGTAGTTACGTCAGCACGGCGTCACACTACCCCCTCCTTAGACGTGCTCGTCCCGAGCATCGTTAGAGCCGTAGTACCGTGCCAACCTGTCCACGTGAACCACTTTCGCTGGACTTCTTGGCGTTTTCCGAATTCTATATGTGACATCATTGATCCTCGTAATTACTTGAAAAGGGCCTTCCCAACTCGGTTGTAGTTTTGGAGATTTTCCTTTCCTTCGAACGGGGTTGTGAAGCCAAACAGCAGAACCTTCTTCAAAGGACTTGGAGTTGACGCTTCTGTCGTATCGCGTTTTCATTCGCTCACTAGCACGCAGATTCTCTTCCCTCATATGCCCGTGAACTTCCTCCATTTTCCTTCTCAAATCTTCCGCGTATTCCGAAATACAGCTAGGCGTTTCTGGAGGACAACCCGCGAGAAGATCCGCTGGAAGTCGAAGCTCTCTACCAAAGTTCGCTCGGGCCGGTGTAGTAGAGGTACTCTCATGAACCGCAGTTCTATACGACAGAAGGAACAGAGAAATGTACTCATCCCAATTGTTCTGATGGCTTTCAACAACTTTTGCCAGATGCCGCTCTAGAGTTTGGTTGAACCTCTCCACCATTCCATCAGATTGCGGATGATACGGCGTAGTCCGAGTTTTGTGTATCCCCATAATCTTGCATGTTTCCTGAAAGACTTGCGACTCGAAATTCCTGCCTTGGTCACTATGGACTTCAAGGGGTAGTCCAAATCGGCAGAAAACTTCATTCACCAGTTTGCTAGCCACAGTAACAGCTTCTTGATTTGGTAATGCAAACGCTTCTGGCCACTTTGTGAAGTAATCCATTATTACCAAAATGTAACGATTTCCACTATTCGTCATTGGAAACGGCCCGGCCACATCCAAAGCTATTCGTTCCCAAGGAGCACCCACGTTGTACAACTTCAACGCTCCCCGACTTCTTGTTTGTGGTCCTTTGACAGAGGAACAACTCGTACATTTCTTGCACCAGTCTTCAACATCTTCCTTGCAGTGCAACCAATAATAACGTTGACGAATTTTCACCAAAGTTCTCTTCACACCGAGATGACCGCCTGATGTTCCGTCGTGATACGCTCGCAGTATATCAGAAATCTTTGACTTCGGCACAACTGTCTGAAGATGATTGTCTTGTCCTGATGCACTCTCCCATTTTCGACATAAAAGACCATTGTGTAAGAGCAGGCTATTCCATTGTGCCCAATAGCTCTTCGTTACTGCACTCATTCCAGCAACTTCACTCCATCCTGGGCGTGCGGATCCATCTCTCACCCAATTGAGTATTGGTCTAAGGTCTTCATCTTCTTCTTGTAGTTTACGCATGGCATCGCTGCTCCAATCATCATTTACTGTATCAGTTCTTATAACTCGGACCATAGATTTTTCTTTATCTTCCTGTTTCACACAGTGCTTGCAGTCTTCAGAACACGGCCGTCTTGACAAAGCATCAGCATTCCCATGAGACTTTCCACTGCGATGCTCTACTACAAAGTCGTACTCCTGTAGTTGTTCAATCCATCGCGCAACTTGTCCTTCAGGATTCTTGAACTGCAGTAGCCACTTCAAGGCTGCATGATCTGTTCTGACTAGAAATTTCCGACCCAATAAATATTTCTTAAAATGCTGAAGTGTTTTGACAACTGCAAGTAGCTCCCTTCGAGTGACACAATAATTCCGCTCTGGTTTTGACAGGGATTTACTGTAATAAGCTATCACGACTTCTTGATCTTCTTTTCTTTGTGAGAGTGTTCCTCCTATCCCTGTATTACTTGCGTCCGTGTCAACTACAAACTCATTGCACTGATCCGGATATCCGAGTACTGGTGTTTCACATAACCGGCTCTTTAGTTCCTCGAAAGCCACCTGGCATTGTTGGTCCCAAACGAAAGGTCGTTTTTCTTCTGTGAGTCTATGCAATGGCTTCGCTATATCCGAAAAACTCTTGACAAAACGACGGTAATAAGAGCAGAGTCCCATAAACGCCCGTACTTGTGTTTTGTCCGCAGGCACAGGCCAATCTTTAACCGCCGAAATTTTCGATGGATCCGTTTCGACGCCGCTTTCCGAAATAACGTGTCCCAAATAGTTCACCTGCCGTTTGAAGAATGAGCACTTCTTCTGGCTTAGTTTCAGATTTGCACTTCTCAACTTGTTGAATACGGATTCCAGCTTCTTCAAATGGTCATCAAATTCTCGCCCCACTATTATAATGTCATCGAGATACACCAAGCAGGTTTCTCCCAGCAACCCAGCAAGGACACGTTCCATTAACCTCTCGAAAGTAGCCGGGGCGTTGCACAGCCCAAACGGCATCACTCTGAACTGCCAGAGGCCCTTTCCTGTGGAGAACGCGGTCTTCTCCTTATCCTTAGGATCCAACTCCACCTGCCAATAGCCACTTTTTAGGTCCAGCGTAGAAAACCATTTCATGCCGTTGAGAGTATTCAAGGTGTCGTCTATCCTTGGTAATGGATAACTGTCCTTTTTGGTCACGTCGTTTAGGCGGCGATAGTCAATACAGAACCTCGTTGACCCATCCTTCTTCTTTACCAAAACCACTGGTGAGCACCACGGACTGGACGATGGTTCGATTACTTCATTATCCTTCATGTCTTGAATCATGTCGTCCACCTCCTTTTCTCTGGCAAAAGGAATTCGGCGGGGTCGTTGTCGTATAGGTTGTTCATTTCCAGTATTGATTTTATGCTGAACCATGCTCGTCCTTCCGATATCACCATCATTCTTCGAAAATATATCGGAGAACCGACGTAGCAAATTCTTCGCCTTGAGCAATTCAATAGTTGTCAAATCGTGCTTACATTCTTCCAGTATACTGTTAACGTCGATTGAACTTGCATCCGTCTTTTTGGTTTCTTGACAATTCCGCAACCACACGATTTCTTCGCTCCGCCCTATTAGGGTACCCTTCTTTAACACCTGTACCTCATTGCTCAAATTTAACACAGGTACCACTGTTTCTGCGGATGAATTTATGACCGTACGTGCTGGCAGCCACGATGACTCGTTATCTACTTTTTCTAGTATTGTCCACCGTCGCTGTTTCAAACTTTTACTTCCAGGAAAAATTACTGGAACTAGCGTCTGTGATCTAGGCAATAGTTTAGTGTTCTTAATGCAGTACACCTTGCCTTCGCCACCGCCTCTCATCGGTATTTCGTCTTCTCCACACTTCAAGACGCCGGAGTGAATGTCGAGCTTGCACCGATGGTCCTTCAAAAAGTCCAGGCCAATAATGCAGTCATCCACGATGTCAGCTATTACCGCTTGTTGCCAGTAAAGTTTATCACCAATCTTGATAGCCACTTTCTGTTCACCTGATACTGGTATGCGCTGGCCGGTAGCCGTTGTTAGCTGGTAAGCTCCCTTCCGAACGTTGATCTTTCCGCTTCTTCTTATCAGCTGTGTTCCAATTACCGTACGCGACGCTCCAGTATCCAAAGTTAATGAGCACGGAATTCCATTTACTGATCCATTGACAGTCAAGCTGTTGCCATCTGTGCTCTGATGAACCTTGATTTTCGGGGCTCCATGTCTACCGGCCAGCGCCCACCCCTCAGCTCTGGCTGGAATTAGTTTTCCTGGTTCTCCGACGCTTGTACACAAGCATCGGTCCCTCGTCTCTCTGTAACCCGATTCGGGCAGCCGCTTCTCAGATGTCCCCGTTCCCCACAGTTGTAGCATCTAGGGACGAAAGCTCTGCGTTGGTTAACCCGCTCCACTTCCGTTGAATTAATCTCCCTCAGACGTCCACTCCTCGGGTCTCGTCGGACGGCTTCTACTTCGAGCGCATGCGCGACGGCTTCCTTGATGTGACCGTGATGACCCAAACGCACGGCAGCTCTTACTTCCGCGTCGAAAATACCGTCGACAAACGACTGCAAAAGCATGCTGTCAATGACCGATGCCGGCGATGTTTGGTACGCCTTCCGGACCAACTTTTCTACCTCCAGGGACCACTGTTGCAATGACTCGTTCGCTCGTTGGCATCGATCACGGAGTTGAGCGCGGAAAACATGCTCCAGGTGCGAGTCCCCGTAGCGCGATTCCAAGGCTTCCAGCAATTGCTCGTAGGTTGCATCACTCCCCAAGGCCTCCAGCACGGTCAAAGCCTTGTCTCGTAGTCCCAAAGTAAGCGCAGTTTTAGCCTGGTTCTTGGTCCACCCATTCAGGTTCATCACAGCCTCAAACTGTAGCTTGTAAGCCGCCCAGGAAGAGGTTCCATCGAAAGGCGGGACTTTGAAATTTCCGCCTGCAGTCGATGCACTTACTATGGTTGCTGAGCCCGGGATACCATTTGTTTTGAGCTTCCTGACGTCTTCCTCGACGGAGGAGAGGCGGTTCCCGTATTGTTGTACAGTTTTGACACCTTCCTCAATGGAACAGAGGCGAGTCCCATGTTGCTGTACAGTTTCCTCCACCGCTTCTACCCTGCGCATGCTGTCGGTGATAGCGGTCAAAAGATTCTTCTGCAATGCGCACATCTGTTCCTCTTGCCGGTGGGCCTGCTCTTCCTGGATGGCGCGTAGCTGCTCCTCCTGCCGGCGGGCTTGCTCCTCCTGCCGGCGGGCATCCTCTTCTTGTCGGCGAGCTTGCTCCTCCTGGATGGCGCGTAGCTGCTCCTCCTGCCGGCGGGCTTGCTCCTCCTGCCGACGGGCTTGCTCCTCCTGGATGGCGCGCAGCTGCTCCTCCTGCCGCCGGGCTTGTTCCTCCTGCATGGCGCGCAGCTGCTCAAACAAGGCGCCCAGGTCTGGTCCAACCTGGGTTCTTGTCGGCGCACTTACGGTAGTTGCCCCACCGGAGTTGTCTTGGCGTCCAGGGGTTTCTTCCTCGGAAGCCTCGGCGCCAGAGCCACTGGCTTGCTGCGAAGCAGTCTTGGCGCGCGTATTCACGCCTTCTCTCGGCATGACAGGCATTTTACCTTCCAATCCCACTTCTGACACCAAATGTTACGGAAGTGGGTACAGGGATTGGAAGGAAACGAACGTTTTACCGAAAGTAGCGATTTATTCACACTACGAACACGTAACACTGCACTGAACGCGTAGCACTGCACGAAACGCGTAGCACTGTCCGACACTGTCCCCGCGCACTATGCGTTACACGGTCCAACGCTGTGCTCCGAACACTGACAGTCCACTGGGAGCACTTTACCACTTTGCACTTCACTTCACTATTCACTGTTCACTTCACTATTCACTTTCACTGTTCACTTTTTCCAGAAGTGGGATAAGTTCAGTGGAAAGTGATCTGAAGAAAGGAACAAGAAGAAAAAGTGGAAAAGTGGAAAAAGTGAACAGTGAAAGTGAATAGTGAACAGTGAACAGTGAAGTGAAGTGCAAAGTGGTGAAGTGCTCTCAGTGGACTGTCAGTGTTCGGAGCACAGCGTTGAACCGTGTAACGCGCAGTGCGCGGGGACAGTGTCGGACAGTGCTACGCGTTTCGTGCAGTGCTACGTGTTCAGTGCAGTGTTACGTGTTCGTAGTGCGAATAAATCGCTACTTTCGGTAAAACGTTCGTTTCCTTCCAATCCCTGTACCCACTTCCGTAACATTTGGATTTCGATCGTCATTTATTGAATTTCGTTAGTCTTTTCGTTTTCTTCTGTTGGATTCCGATCGTCTTTTCCTTCTTACATCATTTCTTGTTTTAGTCCAGAACTTTCGGTTCTTTATTTGAATTCCTTAAAGAAGGCACTCGCCGCTACTAGAATTTTCTGGTAACATTAAAATGTCGAACAAAAATCTTCATAGCTGGACCGGGCTCGAACTCGCGTACGTCTGCTTTGCAGTCGTAGCTCTGACAGCCCGGCCGTTGTGACAATGACGATGTTTGCCAAAAACTTCACTGCCTTGCACGCTTACGTAGTTACGTCAGCACGGCGTCACATTAGTTTGATAAAAAACTAATATAACAATCCGTTCAATCTCAATACATTTTGATGATTAAATAATTGACTGAAAGATAGGTAAATATGTGAATTAGGTACCCTTTTCTGGAGTCAATGATATCGAATGCTAATTTTCCTTGAATTTATCTTTCCATAGCAAACCTAAATCTTAGTAGGTACAAGTATTCTGATTCTGAATGTGAAAAAAACACATGTTTGTTAATCATACGTCAATCAATCTCCATATTCTTAGGAATGGTGTTTATCTGGATTATCTGGAACAGGCTGGATCATTATCTGTTCAACATTTCACCCTTCAATATCAACCAACCGGTATGTAATTTTTCCATCCTCCATCCTGCCATAATCATCAATTATAAAATTATCCACGTTATTTACAGTAGCATCATGTAAGAATATTGTTTCGAAAACGTGTATCATGTTTTTGGGATTTATGTTTGGAGCTACGGAGTCTTACTTCGGTGTCTGTGAGACACCAACATTCATAGTAACAAATAAATCGGCATAAATTTTGAATAGTTGACAGGATAGCTTGATAGTATTCTAACTACAAAAAGAGCTCATATTTTTTGGTTTATTGGTTTTTGCTGTTTGCTTACAATTTAATGTTTTTTTTTTTCTATATTCCTTACTAAGAACGGCATTATTCATAGCTAGCCTTAAGCCCAAGGACAAGCCCATGAGACATTGGCTTGGGAACAAGGTCGGGAACCTGCATGTGACAGCTCCCCAAACTCCCATGGTCCTACCAACTTTACGGTTATACGGACCGATACTGTAAGCAATACGTCACAAAATGCGACAACACAAGTGCGGTACATCACTCACCAACTGTTTACCTATGCACATGCCCCATCATTCCTGCCAACCTGCATGTGACAGTTGAGTGTTAACTGTTTTGCTGGTGGTCCATGAATTACTATGCTGCGCGGATGTAAAATTGTACGGTGTCTCAAGGACACTCCATGCCAGTTGCGCTACTGGTAAGTACACAGCGTTGCAGACGCGTGCCTCACGCTATTACTATAATGATGGACTCGTATAGAAAATATACAGTAATCACCTACACAGCTGTTTCTATATAGACAGTTATTGCACGTGGAAATAGAAGCACTCGTTTCTAACAGTTTCACGTGGTGATCTAATTTTCATGGCATTATGGATAGTGGTCATCTGCATTTGTTCAACGCGCATATCTACAGCGAGGAAAAACGACATAGAAACGATCAACTCTTAAAAATATTCATAGTGCATCTATTCAGCCAGTATGTACCTACCCACTGCTGGGTATAGGTGAATTACTATTTTTTTTTAAAGCTGACCGTTTGTATGCATTTTAGCTCATTTTTATAAAAAAATATTCAATATTCTACCGGCAGCTTAAATTATATACAAATAAAATAACAAGTGAAGTTTAAAAAACTTGAGAGGCCGACTTCATGGCCAAACTGCAGAATCGATGACGAAATTTCTATGGGACCGATCTGGAAGTAAAATTCGTCCAGATTAAAAAAAAAAACAAATTGCCTCATAAACGACGAAGCTATGCGATAACAAACATAAAAAGTACAAACGAATTGAGAACCTCTTTTTTTATTTGAAGTCAGTTAATAAATATATCGTAATCTTTAGATTTATACTGACTTTTCCAAGATAGGTCGCAAGTGTTTTATTTCTTCAGAACATTAATTTGGTACAAGCCTAGGTAGACAGCCCAGTAGGAGCTTTCCTGTCATCAGATTCTAACGTGCGTGGGTTCAAATCTCAGTGCTAGATGATTTACAACGTCTCATTCACTGCAGAGACCAGAAAGGCAAGATCGAAACGAATAAACTGATGTGAAAGCTGTTATATTACAGCCAATAAACATTGAAGCTTAAAGTTATATCCTATTCTTTATAAAGCTTTATCAATAGACTAGTATTTAGCTGCAATTACTTCAACTTAGTCAGTTCCGCACGTATTGACCGTTTCCCCGTGAATTAGGCCGACTAAGATGTCAGGATGGTATAGGTTTCATCCTATTCCATCTAAATTCCTGTTCCAGGCACTTTATAGTAAGTAAAGGCGTAAGTAAACACTAGTTGCTCATGACGCTATTTATATCATCTACAATAGATACAAAATCTTTGCACTCGAGTGCAACACGTAACTTTTCATCCCACCTCAGCGAGGAAATAATTAAATGAAAAAAAGAAAATGGCGCGCGTAAAGCAAATTAAAATAAAAGTAATACACCAAGAAGGTTCCGAGTCTGAGTTTTTAACAAATTAAAAAAGGTTGAATGATAAATTCAGCACCATGGAGTAAATAGGTTTGATGATGTTTTGAATTTACAAACATAGTGCACACGATGTTCTAAATTCAATTTAACTTTATTCTCTAGCGGATAAAAACGTCTGTTGCACTCAGATATCGAAGAGAAAAAATACACTTTCCAATATGAAAAACATGTTTTTCATAATTAATTCATTGTAAATATTTTTTTTTATGGTCTTGTCACTTTGTGTAGGTAAGTAAACGCGAGCGAGAAACTTGGAGAACATTAAAAAAAATGCAGAAAGAGCTTCATTAAAATGAACTCAACTAACACAACCAAGAACAAACCAGTGACATGAAGATAAAACAAAGATCAATAACTCAATTTTCCACTGATTCCCAACACTACAAAGATATTTCATTCAAACACCTTTTTGATTTATACAACTTTACCTCATTGTTTGATCACATTCATTGTAATATCAACTTTATTACAATAGCTTGAAGATACTTTCTTCGTTACATGACCGCAGTGTAGGATAAACACTGACAGATAGTTTATAGCCTATAAAATGTAAGTTGTTTTTCATGTTTACTTGCATTTCTGAGCAAGTTTGAGTTGAAAGGTTATTTTGTTAGACAAATTAAGGGAAACTTCTACACTATTTCCTTCGTATAGCTTTCAAATTACTGATGGCTCGTAATTAATTTTGAACATTGATATATGCACGGGTATAAATGTTATCAAGACTTAAGTAAACTATTGAGGTAAATTTTGAACGGTAAATCTTCTATCAAGATATTTACTTAATTATAATGATAAGGGTTTGTTTTATTTTTTTGGGCGATTATAGCCTTTTTTTTACATGCTTTTCCAAACATGGTTGATGTTCCAACTGTCCACACCAAGCGCTTTGCTTCAACTTTTATGTTGCAGACAGACAAGGAGTGGAATTTCATGCCGGCGCGTCTTTCTTTCCGAACATCTACAACTTTGACGTTTTCAAGACAAGATTTTCTAGGTAAGCGTGCTATTCCTTCGACCACAACATCACTTAACAACAAGTGAGATTGGGTCAAACGCAAGCCTAAAACTGTAAAACAAGTACATATTGTATATACAATTTGTATTATATTGTAAAATATACATATTGTACCAGCGTACAATATAATGGCACAATATAGCAACGATATTAATGCAAAGATTTTTATAGTGTCCCAAAAGTTAAGCGCCGAGCGGGATTTGAACCCACGACCTTCCCCTTGGTACGGGGCTTCCCTGACCGCTGCGCCATCGGATCCTAATCACAACCGACGAATAACAAGGACTGTTCGGCACTAATGGCTCGAACACACCTAGTTCGCTGGCTGTAGCGATCAGTGAAACGCTGTCAAATATCGCTGTCAGATTTAAGATTTGACAGCGATATTTGACAGCGTTTCACTGTTCGCTACCGCCGGCGAACTAGGTGTGCGCAGGCCATAACGCGACCGTGGTTCTTAACTTTTGGGACAATTTTTTCCAATTTTTCCAATAGTTACATAGTTTTGATCTTAGTTTTATGATTATCATTTTATATAGTCATTCACAGATATATCTATCGATACGTTTATAGTAGGTACCATAAATTAGTGTGTTTCGTAAAACCTGCTAAACAGACACGCCCGCTTTCTCCATTTCATTCATACATTACTCATACATAGCAATGTCATTGGCATCTATGACGTCATTGTACATAGGGAAGGCCGTGAAACTAATACCTAAGTATACAAAATGTATTTGCAGTTAGGTTTTAAGATTTTTTTTATACACTTAGCTGATGGAACCAGCATAATGGTCCACCTTATGTTAAGTGGTAACCATCGCCTATAACAAAGCATTGCTTCGTAGGTCACGCACGTCAGGAACGTGCCCGTGAGTTTCGCAAGTAGGTAACTTTGTGCTGATAAGAAATAAGAACTACACAGGATGGTCGACGCAGGGAAGTGCATCGTAAGGCACGTTCCTGACGTGCGTGACTTACGAGGCAATGCTTTGTTATAGCCGATCTTAACCTCTTAACATCAGGTGGGCCATATGCTTGTTCCATCAGCAAGTTGTATAAAAAAAAAAAAAAAAAAAACTGGCAGTCGTAAAAATCATGGTGGACTCAAAAGAGTTGGTCACTATTAGTGAAACGAACCGACCGGATCCATTGTTAAGATCGCGGGAAGTCGATGGATGGAAAGGGCTCAGAATCGTTCTTTGTGTAGGGGAGGCCTATGTCCAGCAATGGACTTCTTCAGGCTGATAATGATGATGAAATGATGATGATGAGTGAAACGAACTTAGCATGACGGTCATCTAAAAATAAAAAAAAGTGAAACGAATTTTATTTTCGGTGCGTATGTTATGTGTGTGCGAAAAGAAAGCCATTTATGTGAATGAGTCATATTGAAAACTGCCGGTGGTATGCGAAATATGCGGGTTTCTTCCGGATGAAGCTTGATCATAATCAGTCGCGTTGGTCATAAAAGACTACCATCCCATCCCACTATCCCACTAATATTATAAATGTGAAAGCTTGGATGGATGGATGTTTGTTACTCAATCACGCCAGAATGAACGCTAGTGGGCTAGTGGTAGCGGTCTTCCGTTAAGGTTGTGGGTTCAAATCCAGTCGTGGACCAATGAGTTTTCCTGCCAAAAATGTATGTACACAATGCCAGCCTCTCAAACGGTGAAGGAAAACAACGTGAGGAAACCGGCATGTCGTAGAACCACGGAGTAGTCGTGCACGGAGGAGGAGCCTCTTCGAGGCGCACTTAAAATCCTTTCACCACACTTGGTTCGAAAAAACCAGTGACTCGATAAGAAGAACGCCAGAATGGCTGAACGGCTCTTGACGAAATATGTCACAGAGACAGATTATAGTCTGGAAAAGCACATAGGTGGCAAAAGCACACCTACTTTTTACCTCGTTATAATGTAGGGTTCCAAGTGGATTGATTTTTTTATCTATCTATATTTATAAAAGAAAGTCGTGCCAGTTACACTATTTATAACTCAAGAATGGCTGAACCGATTTGATTGAAAATTGGTGGGAAGATAGCTTAGAGCCAAGAGATATGGACATAGGTTACATTTTATCCCGAGAAAAAACGGGAACGGGGCGAGCGAAGCAGCGGTCGGCCGCTAGTCAGTTCATATTGACACAACCAGAAAAATATTTTACTTGGCAGCGAAACTAAGACATTACTTTTTTCATCTACATAATTTTCCAATTTAGAAAACAATCCTACACATTTGAATGCTAAATAAATTGTACATATTTTTTATATCCGTCTAATTTGCATTCCTTTTTTTTTCAATAATAAAATTATAGTGGGCGTAGAGAACAACCTGGATATTTATTATATAAGATTTTATTTGTTTAACCAGCTTAGTACCTATTTCTTAAAAAAAAGTCATGAGCTAAGAATTTTTTTTTACATTTACATATTCCTAAAGTTGGAGGATGATCTTTTATCTCTTTTTAAATGTAAGAGCTTAGCTCTTGTCGGGGTTTTGATGAAGTTTTCTTCAATTAAGTCTTTCGAATGCGGTCTTTTTGACTTCGTTATACGACATTATAGTGACTTTTTATATCTGATATACGTAACTTATTATTATTGGCCTTTCTCTTCTCTGTTTTCCTGCAACCTTTCTTTCAAAATCCTTCAAATTTTTGAATTTTCTTTAATGATGACGAATGAATGTTAAAATGATTTTAAAATGATACTTAAAAATCGATAAACTCTATTTTCAAACTCCAGACACAATAGAATTTCAATTCATTTCTGATCCTTTACAAAACGAGTCGTTAATTTCTAAACTACTATCTTCCACTCTCGGTACACGCCTACAGTACCGTCAAAAAGCCCAATTTACATTTCCGACCAATTACAACGGCGCGCGTCTACGCTAGAGGGAGAGAGAAATAACAATAATAAGCGTAGGTATATCGAGTTTTTTGGCATTACATTATGTTCTAATTTAACAAACTACTACGGTCAATGCCACTTTGTCAACTGCTAACTCTTCTGTGTGTCTACGACAGGTGGTGTTTGGTAAAAATGTACAGCCAATGGAAGCGGCAAAAAAATCTAGTAATAATAAAACAAGTTCTAGTGCATCACCCATTATAATCATTATCACAAAGAAATCTAGAACATCAACAGCATCATCAGCCTGAAGAAGTATACACTACTGGACATAGGCCTCCTCTATACGTATGCAGGAAGATTCTGAGCCCATTCGATCCACCGACTGGCCGCAATCTTAGCAATGTCGTCGGTCCATCAGGTGGGTGGGCGTCCTAAGTTTCGTTTTCCGGTTCGTGGTTGCCATTCGAGAACCTTTATTCCCCAACGGTTGTCGGCATACCTAGATATTATGCAGCGTAGGTTGCTGGACATGCGTATACCATAAACATTTCCAGGAAGAACGATTCTGAGTGTCTTCTACTGACACCGACCTTCCGCGATTTGAAAAATGTGTTATGGATCCCTAAACGGTAGATAAATCATGACTAAAAACCGTAACTTTAATGCATGTTAAAACTTGCAGTCTACTCTGCTTTGTTTTCTTTAACCACTCTGTAATTAGATGACCGCTAATTGGATTCTCGGATACCAAAATTAATTAGCAATTAAATTGAAATAAGCAGTTCGTCTTCCTAAAAATTAAATCATAAACGAAGTTTCTTGTTTCTTTTATTTTACGAAGTGGAAGAATTTGAGGAGACTTTTACCCAACTGTTGGACACAATAGGTTACCTAATTAAAAAACCCTAGTTTCTTTGACTGTCGTTTCAACTGCGCAGTAACAAACAAGGTAAAGGCTTGTATTCCAGTGTTCCGTGGTGGCAATCAGTGCAAACGCCGACAAATATGACAGTGACAGTGACAGCGTTTCACTGGTCGCCACCGCAGAACGCTTAGATATACACAAGGCTCAACTCAAAATGACCAGCCTTGCGGATAAGAGCTCAGCCCAGACATAAGCTAATAGAAAATGAGAACACTTCAACACTGCTCATTATATCAGACACGCTATTAAAATCAGGACATTTCAAATGCTTATTATATCTTCCTGTTCGTGCCACATCCAGTTACTCTACTTCCATGTTAATGATAGTAGAACGTGGTAGAACCGCCAACGGCCTGCGATAGGCATGTCATTTCTCAGTGTTAATTGAATACTACACAGATCATTATTTTACTGTTAAACGACAAAAAATCGCGTGTCCAAACTGACATAATTAGCCTTCCTCTGTGTGAAAGCCCATTTGTTGTAGTAGACGTACTGACAGGCGAGATGACGAGCCGACAGAGATTTTAAAGATAAGGCCTGCGCACACATATGTCGCTGGCGATGGCAAGCAATGAAACGCTGTCTAATATCGGTGTCACATTTGACAGCGTTTCATTGACCGCCATCGCCACCGACCTAGGTGTGCGCAGGCCATAAGTTACTGGTTACGCTCTATAGTAAAACACGTACCATAGATCGTACAAAACGTTAAGGAAACCAGCAAAGTTTTCTATTCTCGTGTGTGGCTTTGAATCACCTCGTTTTTAGAAGAGAGAGAGATCCATAAGATATTATTGAGTACAACTTTTTAGAACAGAGGCTTTTTTTACAAGCAACATGATGGAATGTTAATATAATATTACTTATGCATTGCTGATTATTTTTGATAAATACTCTAGCTGTAGGCTTCTTAAGAGGCCGGCGGAGGGCGAATTTTCATACAAACGTAATACCAAAATTATTACTAGTTTAGGCAGATTTTCACTATATTATTGTAATAACTGTATTCGTATAGTATTTATCAAGGTTCCTGAATAATTTTGATTTTAAATTACGAATCTCAAATGAAATAAACACAAATCGCATTTTACACATTTTTTTCATTGCAAATTGTGATTGGCGTTAATTTCATTTGAGGTAAGTCATTTAAAATAAAAACTGTTCAGGAACCTAGATAAATACTATACAAATACAATTATTACAATAATATAGTGAAAATCTGCTTAAATTAGTAATCATTTTGGTATTACGTTTGTATGAAAACTCGACCGCCGCCGGCCCCTTAACAACCATTTTTACTTCAGCTATACATTATATTCTATGAACTACACTGTATTTTGAGCTCATATAAATTACTTGTTTATGGCGGAGGTACTTTTTATTATTACGGTGAAAAATAAACTTAATTTAATAAAACCGCACTGTTTTTATTCAATATATATTATGTAAGTACTAAAACATAAAAATATACCGCAAGCAATTGTTGAAACTATGAACAAAAATATCATTGTACTGACGACACTCCAAACTTGACCGACATTTTTTTATGGTCGACCTAAACGCATACCGCAAAAGTGTAATTTGATGATTATCAGTCTATTTCTTTTTATCATTCGATCGTAAAACCTGTCGTTTTGAATACAACTGAGTGTTGGGCCACCAAAGAAACACACGAAAGAACGGCAAACACAAGCAATGAAGATACGTGTGACGATGTTGAGATAAAGAAAGAGTTTATTAAACAAGATGTTTAGTTATAAAGACAAGCAAGAATGTCGAATACGCAGCCCAAATAAAAGATGAAAAGAATGATATAGGAAAGAAAAGAATGACCATTGAAGTTAGACACATGAGTTGAGATGAAAGAAGAAAAGGAGTTAAAACCTGTTTTGCTGACCACACAACGTGTTGTATTATTCATTTGATTTTTTTAATACTTATTGCACACCTTAAAAGTAACAATGGAAAAACAAGTAACAATAATTTAAAACATACTTATGTACAATAGGCGGTGTTATCGCTGAAGAGCGATCTCTTCCAGACAACCTACATCTACACACCTATACCTATACCTGGGATATACACCTGCAAATCCCTTCACTAGTTACGAGAAATAAATTATATGTTATGGACTTCTTATCGCTATATTGGTTTCATAATCACGTACAAATTAGGGCCCCCAGGTGCGGTTTTAGCGGCTTTTCATTTCCAAAGTAATGATTTGAAACATTTTTTTGTCCGACACCCACATAGTTATTTATGGATGTTTTTTTGCTAGTAAGAGTTTATTTTAATTATGTATTCATTCATTTGGTATTTAAGTACTTGCGTGTCATAGAAACATTTTAACAAAATGACTTTGACTAGGCTGAAGTGTTTTTCAACGTTTTAATGTGGGCTATTGGTTTGCTACATTTCAAGAAGGGTTTAAGAGCTTCGCTTTAAAACTTAGCTACGTGATTGTCACTTAATTTACATTTTTTAAATCGCCCTCTTTTATCCGTTTTTCGTTGTTGAGTAACTTGTGTGATGCTTTTTGTCACGGTTCGTTTCTATTGGTTCCTATCTCATGCCTAATGGAGAGCATTTTTTCAATAGCTGAACATTATTATGTTACAAAACCTTCAACTTGGTTTGTGGCCCTTACTCAGTAAAAGCTTAAAGAAATGCGTGTGCCTACATTATGAACATCTTCGTTGATAACACGCATTCCGCCACTTCAACCGATTAGTGTTGATATAAAAGAAGACCCTATATTAGAGACGGTAGGATAAGTTAATTCCCAATATGAAAGTTCACAATTAAATACTCATACGTAGCTGCAGAATCAAAAACTGCTAACAAAATGTCTAGAGATTTCAAACCATTAAATGTATAGATATCCATATAGAATCAAGATCCAACGGGCATGAGTCAGCCCATCTGTATCTTAACTTTCCATCGCGTAAATTGTCGTCCACTTCACACGTCATTCAGTAGTCGGTTGATGCTGATAGTATCTTAGGAAAGCGTGACCTCTCTTACAAAATCACTATTTGTTTGTATAGTAATGCCACCTCACAAACTTGAAACACCCGAGAGTTATTATTCAATACTGGAATTCATATCCAATAAGTTGAATGCAGACTTAATAGAAAAAATATAAACAGTGAAAACAAATCACAATAATTGAAATACATGTAGATGGAAAAGAAATAAGGCATACTTTATCTTGTTTACAGTAGTAAAACAAGAAAAAATTAGATTTCTCAGGGCTAAAGCTATAAAGTTTATATAAAATATAATCAAAAAAATTTATAATAAAAAACTTTAGCCATAACCAAACTACAAAAGCTTGTAGTTTATATAAATAGTTCAACGAGATCACTAACACGAGATGCAAAGATAATGGTGCAGTGCCACCAATAAATTGGTTTTGATTGCATCGAGCCGACAACAGCTGTTACTTGATCCAATAAAACTCGATAAAAGCACCTAGGTCCTAGCATGAGTTCAAGCTGATTTTTATGAGCTGAAAGGAAAAGATCACTTAGAAATGTGTAAACTAGGTGGATCTAGGCATCAGTTCTATATAAACAACCATTTTATTGGTCTGATCAATAACTTCGTCTTCAAAATATGTCTTTTCAAAATATGTGAGGTCAACTAATGAAGAACCAGTTATGGATGAGAAGTGTATGAAAAAGAAACACCTAATACTCCTAGCGTGTTCTATATCAAGTTAAAAAAGCTATTCAATGACAAAGAAGCCGAAAGCCACCGATAGAAGAACTCGATAGTCACCCAAAAGCTTGGCTTAGTTCTTCAAACTGGTGCTAGCATTCGTAGTTACAAGCGCCTGAAGGTTATTAAGGTCCATTCGCTGGTCATAATTTGCTGACAATGTTGCACGATCGAGAGATTGAGTGTGGAGAATCAGCTGTAAATGATAAATCAAAGATTGCGAATTTAAATATGAAAACTCTTTGATATATCCGGGTTTTCTATGAATGGGTTGAAATGTTCTGAAGCGTAGGTCATGTAGTTCATGTAGAAACAACTTCTGGTGAGTCTGGTGAGGAATAGCAACTACGAAACAGAAGACAAAGCATAAAAGAGCTGTTAAACTGATAGACCGACAGCATTTGAAAGGCCAGAAGTGCAATTTTAAGGAGATATATAAATAAAATAACTGAATGACGAAGGACGATCCAGCTGAAGTCAAGATTGTTAGTCCAAGAGCGCCATGATCGCAATAATGTTCTATGCCGTAACACATTTGTTTGAAGAACCTGATGATTCTGAAGAAATAAGAACAAGAACCAATGATATATTTTAATTGAGAATCAACTTTATTAGCATGGTTAAGACACCATTCCATTCAGATAAAACAGACGATAGCTGTGAATGGATTGTAGTCAAACCTCACCAGTACTTACAACAGATTTGCAAGCTTGCCCAGATAACATCTAACTCGTACTAAAGAGGAAAGCATAAACTAGAATTACAATTAAAGAGACCGCAGATTATGTTAATGTGTGAATCATAAATGCAGAAAATTATATAGAGTGCAAATAAACTTTATACCGTGATTAAAATGACTAAAGAACATAGGCCGCCCGGCTCTACTAATACCATTTCTTCGCTATAGACTGGAACTGGGGCATTTCAAAACTTATTGACGTTCAAATATAATAAAAGATTTCGTGTATCCAGTTTTATATCTTTTGCATAATTGATGAGGTGAACGATCTCAAAACGCAAAAAAAACCAAAACCAGTAAAACAACATGAAAGTCACTTCTTGTTTTAAGTGCTACCTATTTCGTCAAGATGAAAGGTATACATACAGTCTGTTGAGTAGCATCGAGTACGAGTATTGGTGGTACGACATATTCATTCCGCTTTATTAGCTACCCATTTGTTTACGATTAGTTGCATTAAATGGCGCCTAGATTTAAATAGTAATTAATTTTAGATCATGGAGTTGGAAATAATATTTTTTATACAAGTTCCGGTGGTGATACGTAATTTTCTTCGGATTTGAAAATGATTGATTGCATACCTGGTATAGATATCATTATTAACGCTGAAATTAAGCCCCTGCTCAAAAAGAATGCATAAGGAATAAAATATGTAGTAGCGCGAGCGAAAAGGCAAGAAATCGAAATTCCTCGAACTCAACCAAACTTATTTGAGAAGAGTGTGGTCAATGTAAGCCGACCGTTAGAATTCCGAGACATCATCGTCATCATCAGATCTGCATATTCATCAGCATCCGTGGATAGGCAAATTCGTGCCCGTTACCGTTCCACCACCGTACCCAACATTCGGATCACGTAAGTCTCTGTTTGTTATCGTGCCTCTCTATTGAATTATGCATGGGATAATGCACCACATTTACTAGGTCCTGCATCTCAGACCTATAAACTAGTGACCCTGCATTGAAATGTTAGCATTGGTATTGTTGTCAAGATGTATGCTGACTCTAATGCCAAGTATGCGTTTCTGTTTACACTAATCAAGTTCCGTAAAGTCACTTACTAAGCCTCTCATTTATATTCAAAAAGTTTCTATCGTCTTTTTTATCTCTAGTTTTATAGATTGGTTACATTTTTCGTTATGACAGTCATTAATGTAATATAGAAAATAAGAGTATCATCATGATATTAAAGAAAGTCTACTACAGTTCAAGGCACCATTTTTCCAAGATCAACTAAACAAGATCAAAGCTGTATTGGTTTGTCTGACATCAGCTTGTTCCACAAATCAAAGTCCCACAATTACCGAAGGTAAGACCAGGAAGTCACGCAAATATCTGCCGCTTAGCGCAAGCCTGCCATAATGGGGTAAAGGAAACGGTCTAAACGCGGCCGCCGAGTAATTATACGGATAATTGAGCTGATGATGGAACGTGACACCGTACTGAATGCTGTCTAAGCTGTGGAGCTCACAATGGGTCATGTGTCATGTGTTGGCTGGTTCGCACGCCTTTCACAATCCATTGCATGTTAGTCTGCCAGGACGTGTTCTGACGCTGATGGGGAGACGTGACGTCGGACATAGGGTTGGCCAGTCTTACCTAATAATGTATTTTGTTGTGCCCTATCACCACTCATTGCTTTGACTCTTTGGAAGTAGCCTATCAAATATCGGTGGTTGAAGGGATACATTCAATCACATTCCTAATTTGGGTAAAACAAGCTGGACACCTATGATAAGAACTGCCGATTCAGACACAAGATCGTAGTGGCTGTTGAAAATGGGGAGAGGCTTTTGCGCAGCAATGGGGCACAATCTATTAGTAGGTATGCGAACAACATTTTTTTACGATAAAATAAACACAAGAATTGGACAAAAAGCATTCAGAAGTGCTAGTTTTGCATGTCTAAAACTTCTAGTCTTAGAAATATTGTATCAGCCCTATGCAAATAGCGCAGTGGATGTATTTTCTATTCCATAGTTCATGTTATATTTTGCAATTCTTCGGTCATTTGATGAATGAAATTACATTGCATACGTCCTCAGGGGTTTGATTACTGGGAAACTCTATCATATCCAACAAAAGTAAAGAATTTGGCATCTATTGAAGCTGATTCATATCTAAGTTAGTGACAGGGCCAACTTTCAACTCTTGTACCTATTTACGGGATTGCTGTAATGCAATAGTAATTAATGCGTGGGACAGGATTTTACATGGAGAAGGCTGACCCAGCACCTCCTCTCAGCCTAGTAAAAGTTAGCCTGATCCACAGAAAACCACTATTTTGTGTGATGACCATTTCAAACTTATATTATGCCCACGGACGTAAGCAAAAGCGTTTTTGCTTATCTGTGATTATGCCTTAGGTATTTTGCATTTCATTCATTCGTCGTGTTGCTTGTTTTTTCTTTTTGACGACGCACACTTTCATTCATCTAAACTTTCGCATTTATTAGGATCTACCTCGCCTAACAGGTTCTTTTTTTATCTAGTTTAACTTATTTTACCGTGAAATCCGTCTAACAAAAACAACCCGTTCCGTTTGGCTGCTTATCTAAGTACGAGTTAATCCCAAATAAAGTATACTTAAATGGATTTGGCTTCGGTTTTAACTAACGGTAGATGGCTTGATTTCTGCTAAAGGGTTCAATAACATAACTAGTGCAATCACGTGCAAATTTTTCGAGAAGATATTATTAGAGAGTGCGATTTTTCAAAAATGTCTTTCAAGTGAGCGCCTGTGGTAGGAGCCCGAAGAGTGCTTTTGCTTTGTACAACCTCCTTTTCAGACCCTTTATAAAAATGGATTTTGAGAAAGCTAGCGTAATTAATTGAAACTTTTTACACGAATAGATTTTACATATAGGAATTGCGGGGATTTTATGGAACATACATACACAACATGGATACAAATTAACGATTGAGAAGTCAAAATTGGGACACGAGAACACGAATTTTGTAAATAAATACTAGGAGAAACCAACATTTTAATTTCCACAAAGCTAAAAGATAAGTTTCGTCACGACGCCGATGGTCATAAATATGCCTCCAACTCATTAGTGACCTTTTTAGTAGATACATGATTTACAACGAAACACAAAGATCCTTTATATTTCTTAAATAAAATATGCACTTTCAAATGGCTTAATAAAATCTTTTTATAATAGAAACCTAGACATTCGTTTTATTTATTCAAACCTACATAGGTATTAGTAAACGGATAAAAAAAAATACTCTCAGTATTACGTATACCCATGTAATACAGGCCTTTATCTATTGTAGATTATTTATATAGTGTCAGGGGCAACTGGTGATTAATCAAGCCCTATTTGCGAGACGTTATAGTGCCTGGGACAGGATTTTAGATAAAATAGGCTTGCCCAGCACCTTGAGAGCTTAGTCGTTAGTTATACCCATGTACACAGTTTAAAACAAAGAGCAAGTAAGCATTTCACAAATATTTTTTGTGTATGGAGCCACTGAAGAAACGGGTATTTATCACAATTACCTTTATTATTAAATACCCGTTTCTTCCATATAATTTTGGATAACGATCGCATTAATTTAAAAAATGTAAAATCAATAAAAAAGTTAGTATTTACACAGATTTTGTCATAATCTTACTCTATACGTAGATAACTAATCCTAATCTTGTTAGGTCTCGTATTCAAAATATACCTATAACATGTATTATACTATATTTGACAAAGCGATATTTTCAACAAACTTTAAATGAAATGTCTTTATTGATATTCAGCCTTACTGAGATGGCAAAATGTTACAAATTACCTTGTAAATTATACTGATTTATCTCGTTGGTTGATAGATTGATGGAAAACATAAATATCTCTGCGTGTGAGCGAGTAGATGGGTGTACCTGGTCACCATGCTATAGATGCTAGGCTGCTAGGTACTTACTTGTTTACTGCGCTGAGAGGCCAGCTGTCATTTTAACTTTTACTAAAGAAAGAAGATTTAGAATAGGTATTAGTAAAGTTACGATCAAGTAGGACATAAGTTAAAAAAATATTTTAGGTAAGCAGTATTTTGACAAAAATAAATTCATGAGTTTTGAAAATCTGATTCCCACTGTGTATATTTTTACATTAGGTAATGTTTCTGAATTCCGATAAACAATTGAAACACCATTGAAAGTTATTGCAAAGTAATTAAAGACACTAGCCCGCTACGTACCGTCAGAAACACAGTTTACTGCAATATATAAGCTTTTGTCACATTGTATCTATTTCTGTATATAATCATTATTTTCTTCTTCTTACTACCCTTATCATATTTTAATTGGGGTCTTCCAATCCCCTCTGTACATTATTATATGAAAATAAAATATTTAAGTAACCATGTTTTCTTAATTACTTTTATTTTATTCAGTTTCATTAATAAGTAGCAATATTTAGCTTATGCTCAAAAACATTATAGCAGTTATCATCATGGGAAGTCAAAAACTAGGGTTTCTGAGTATTTCTAAAACATTCACTAGTGAGCAGCTATATCGAACACCAACACAGAACCCACACTATTCTGCGAACCGTACACTTTATCCGTATGTTTTTGCAAACGTGGTCTAGTTGTGTGCGATATGTCCTATGTGTGCCACCGGACGCGTAAGCGCTGCACACCGATCAAATGGAGCGGACACAACCGACCAGCCCACCAAACCCCTAACCACAAACCAGAACAACTAAACCATAGACCTGTTCAAGCTGGTCTCGAGATGTTTGAGCGGCCATATGAGAGACCTCACTTGTCTCATCAATATAAGATAGGTAGGGGTCTTTATAGCTGGTTGAGATGTGCGACCTCGCAAGGACGGTGCATGTTTCGTTTCTGCTTACTCAACGCAGCTAGGCCGAGCTTTTTGTTGGAGACGGAGCTTCGATTGGCTGATTTACTTTTTAATTTATGAGTAAAGTTTATTATTGGTTTTCGTAACTGACAGTACAAATCCAAACAAAAACAAACCTATTGGACACAGAAAAGAAAGATCGCAGAAAGTTGATGGATAGAAAAGGTTTAAAATCATCAAAACAGAAAAATAAAGAAAAAAATAATAGGCGTCAATCAACTAAAAGAAGAATCCGACTCAATGTAACACAGCTGACAATAAAACAGCAATTACACAAATGCCCACGAAAGCCACAGAAAAAAACACAAAATAAATATAAACCAATCTCGCTTTTCAACAAATTTGCGATGCACGTAAAGTGTATTTCCCACGGTGCGAAGTGAAAATGAAAGTTACAGTATCCTAAAAAACTCTTTTAGCACTATTGCGTTGATTGCTAGACATAGTCTAGACTTATTTAAAAAAGCAGCCAAGTGCGAGTCGGACTCGCCCATGAAGGGTTCCGTAGCATCAATTAACATAATATAAAGGTTTTTGTAGTTCGTCGAAAGGTAAATTGCGGTTTACAATTTATGACGTATAAAAAAAAACTACTGACTAGATCTCGTTCAAACCAAATATCGTTGAAAGTTTGCATAGTAATGTACAACATATATTTTTTTTGGATTTATCATTCTCTTATTTTAGAAGTTAGAGGGGGGGGACCAACTTTTTTCCACTTTGGAAGTGTCTCTCGCGCAAACTATTCAGTTTAGAAAAAAACGATATTAGAAACCTCAACATCATTTTTAAAGACCTATCCATAGATATCCCACACGTATGGGTTCGATGAAAAAAAAATTTGCGGTTTACGATTTACGACGTATAAAAAAAAAACTGCTTACTAGATCTCGTTCAAACCAAATATCGTTGAAAGTTTGCATAATAATGTACAACATATATTTTTTTTGGATTTATCATTCTCTTATTTTAGAAGTTAGAGGGGGGGGACCAACTTTTTTCCACTTTGGAAGTGTCTCTCGCGCAAACTGTTCAGTTTAGAAAAAAACGATATTAAAAACCTCAATATCATTTTTAAAGACCTATCCATAGATACCCCACACGTATGGGTTCGATGAAAAAAAAATTTTTGAGTTTCAGTTTCAAGTACGGGGACCCCCAAAATTTATAGTTTTTTTTCTATTTTTATGTAAAAACCTTAATGCGGTTCACAGAATACATCTACTCACCAAGTTTCATCAGTCTAGCTTTTATGGTTTCGGAGAAAAATGGCTGTGACACGGTCGGACAGACAGACAGACAGACAGACAGACATGACGAATCTATAAGGGTTCCGTTTTTGCCATTTGGCTACGGAACCCTAAAAACGGCATCAATGTATTGATTTATTATTATTATACTCAGACTGTGTGTTTAAAAATTTGACACAGTCACGGACTAAGCAAACATAAACAAAACCGCAAAATGAACAACGCAAAAAATATGTGGATACAATTAAAATATATGTGTTACTTATTTGTAGCTAAACGCTATAAAACAAAGACAGTTCCTCTCGCAAAGAAATCGCAAAGAGTGGTAGAATGTAGAAAAAACTGTAGCGTCACTTTAGAGCTAATGTTTTTTATATCGCAGTTGAAAAACAAGGAATGGTACAGTATTTTGCACTTACATTTGTTAGTGCTAGTATTAGCCAAATTAATATGGTTCTCCGTAGATGTGACGTCACATCTGATGCCATTGTGGACCTGAAAAATAAAGAAAATTAATGTAAATACAATTTCGTATGATTTTGTCCCCAAGTGATGGGGACACACAAAAAGACGAATACTATGGATTTACAACTTAACACGTAGAGATCAACTGAGCAATTCAATAGCAATCAAACGTTCGATACTAACAAATAAATGATTCTAACAAGGAACAGCGATCACATAATCTTGTTGCCATCATTTTTCAACTACACTATCTGTTGCCATACTAGTTTTACAAAGCTATGTTTATTACGGTAACATTCAGTCCTGTTGCAATTGTTCCTTGTCAAAGATAAGTTTAAATTCATTTTTAAATGAAATCGAAATTCAAAATAATGTCAAAACTGACGGATTCGACTAGGTTTTCATTCAAAGTCAAAGTCAATAATTTTTTATTCAGTACGATGCAAGAATCACTTTGAAACGTCTTAAAGCTAGGTGAGTCTAGGTGCCAGTCCCACGCGACCAAGCGTAGAAGAACAGGCAACAAACTACGTCTCGGTTCCTACCGTTTTTTTATTCGATCCTTTTACAAATCAAAAATAGTCTAAAATAATAGCAGTGCAGTTCCAGTGTGGTGCCACTTCACTTAGTCAGACGTATGCAATGCAATAATACAAAAGCAAAAGTTTAAAAGACAGCACACGCTACGCTTCAATGTTATACTATAGTATCTACACAGCTTATATAAGCTACATTGCAACAATAGATAAGCAATCACCCCAACGATATCTAAAACGTTATTTCTGCACTCATATTTAATAGGTTTATTTCTGCATACATGCCTTATCATAGCCACAACACTAGCAAGTCACGTTTGTGTGTGGCTAAGGCTTTAAGCTTAAGGGTAATCAATCAGTACAAAACCGCAGGCCCAAGCACTATCATGTTTATATTGAAATGATGTAGTCTTGGATAGATCACGATGTGGCGCCATTCGAGCTAGTCTCTTTAGGATACAGACCGATTTGATCTTTAAAATCATATTCAAAATGTATTTATTCTGTTATCACTTTGAAACGTCTTTAAGCTAGGTGAGTCTAGATGCGCGACCATCAAGCCTTGAAGAAAACGCAGCAAACTACGGCTTGTTTTCTACCGTTTTTAAAACAACAAAATCAGAATATCCTGTCGTAATGTATGGATCTGAGTGTTGGGCAACAAAAGGGACGGCTGAAAAAAGGTGCATGTGGCAGAGATGTTGAGATGGGTGTGTGGAGTGATGAGAATGGATAAGATACGGAATATATCAGGGGAAGTTTGAAAGTAGCGCCAGTGACAGACAAAATTAAGGAGCAACAGGCTGGCGTGGAACGGGCATGTCATGAGGGATGAAAGTTATGTGACTAGGAGGGTGATGAGTATGGATGTAGATTGATATGTGAGTAGACCAAAGAAAACATGGATGAATTGTGTGAAAGATAACATGGATTCCTAACAGACGGCGCGGCGGCCTCGTGGTCGGCTTAGAAAGTTTTGGCGGGACGATCGGGACGCCTTCGAAAGGGCATGGTGGGAGGAGACTCAGAATAAAGGGAACTGGAAGTCTTTAGGGAGGCTTTTGCCCAGCAGTAAATAGATACAAACATGTGGAAAGAAGGAATGACCTGGTATCTTCAAGTACTCAAATAAAAGTTGGAATGTTAACACCGTTATCACATCGCATTATGCAAAATGCATCGTTTTAAAAAGTATTTGAATACGTAATCAACTTTATGAAGCGACTCTTCCGAAATAATGACACGTGGCACGCCTACGACTCACGTCAATGACTACAACCTAGAGCACTCTTGTCACATCGGAATGTAGAGTCATACATCACCAGCCAAGCCAGCCGGACACTCAGGAGCTAGAGGAAAATACGAAATACCATTTGCATAAGTGAAAATATTTGAATACCGCAGCGAACCGGTTTCAAGCGACAATTTGCTTTCTAGCGCCGACGCGAGTCATTGATGACTTTGCAAGTTGATAGTTCAACAAGCTTATCGTTTGATACGTCTTGGACGAATGCCGCTGCTGGGTGATATGTAAGTACTAGTAGTGTTCTTTGTGAAGGGCGCGTCCGGGGAAGTACTACCACCATGCCTGTTTCAGCCGTGAAGCAGCATCGCTGTGTTTCGGTTTGAAGGGCTTGGGTGCTGGTGTAATTACTGTCACGTGAGGCTGAACATCTGTATGCCTTGAGTAGATGGACGCAGGGCAGTGCATCGTAGGGCACGTTTCTGACGAGCGTGACCTACGAGGCAATGCTCTGTTATAGGCGATGGTTACCACTTAACATCAGGTGAACCATATGCTTGTTCCATCAGCAACTTGTATGCCAGTGGCGCCCTTATCAGATTATTTTTTAAAGGAAACACCAGATGATAATACAAAAAATATTCAGATCATATTTTAGATCAATTTCAATAGCCAAAGTATTTGGGAGACTATTACGATGTGCTTCCTTCCTTCCAGTTTCTTCAATTTTTTTTTTGGTTTCTGGCTAAATAGTGTTTTGGTTTTCGTTATTGCATTAAATGAGAAAGACTGCTAGATCATTTCCAACCAATCAAAATAGAAGAAACCAATTATTTCCCGGCATGAACACGTGGATGTCAATTAAATATATTTATTGCCAACAGATTAGACCAATAAAGGCATGCTACAATTAACTCTGGGAAAATTTACGATTCTCACTTTTGTTGTTTTAGTTTGTTTAGAAGTTTCTATTTGCTAAGTTATTACTTTTTATAGTTTTGATTGAAGTAAGTAATCGTTTTTATTTTTAAACTATGCCTATTTTTGGACTTTTACAACATGTTTACGGTTCGACTTTTCGTTTTCCGTATTTCACACAGCCCGTGATTTTTGTGGAGACAGAAGAATTAATAATAAATAATAAAGTTTATTTATTTTCTCTCACAAACTGTCAGCGCGCTCAACAGGGGCACTTATTTCCACTTTTGATAACATGAAAACTAAAAAGTAAAAGACCTATGGGTCGAGACCCTAAGCCCTGGTCGTTCCATTAAGCTACCGACCGCTCCAAATGGAGAGATAATAACCAGAAAATGGGAATGAGTCACGATCCTTAACGATGAGGAAGTGACTCTGGAGGCTCGCGTCCCCATACAAAATGCAGGCGTGTGCAATATGAAAAACGAAAATGAAACAAAAAGTCGAGTCGTTAAAATGATCAAAGCACAGTAAACAGTACCATCATTATCAGCCTAAAGAAGTCCACTGTTGGACGTGGACATAGGCCTCCCCTACACATTTCCAGGAAGAACGGTTCTGAGCCCTTTTCATCCATCGACTTCCATTGCCACTTCAACTTACTAATCCTACGAGCTATGTCGATGACCTTGGTTCTTCTACGGATATCCTCATTTCTGTAAACAGTATACTTATCTACAATCCCGTCTAAAAGGCACTATGTAGGTCAAAATATTAATTTACTATGCTGCAAAGTAATGCATTAACATATTCATTTGTCGTACATTTCTCTGCAGCAGTCAGCCATGAAAGTCGTGCGGTCTCGCTGTTTGCACAAAACGCTATGTTTAGAATAATTCATAGTGATGTATGATCTGTTTGACAAAGTGTTGTATATAGATTTTAAAATAGAAGAAAAAAAAATCGGTAGCGAAATTAAGTAAATACTCATGTTATAGGTATCTCAACATTCAGCATTCATTCATTCAACATTTTTCGTATTTATAATAAAATATAATTATGCAAAAAGAGGAATAAGTACAGTGGGTCTAAAAATTCATAATACCTACACATACAAAGTATCAGTAAACATACACACGTCGAATTACTCTTTCATATCTTTCTAACCATTATATGGAACGTCTAGGAAGCGCTAAATTAGTGCCCATCTATTTCCAGGTCCGAGAAACTTGACTGACATTTGTAAGCAGACACTTACGTCATTACGTTACGGCTACGGTGTAATAGACTGCCATTCGAATACTTTGTAAAGCCAGCAAAAATAGCTGAGCAAGTCATGTTTATTTTGTCAGTATTTCCGGAACGCTATAATTTGGGAATTTTCAAGACAAGAGTGAACAGGTGGATTATGGCTAAGCATGCTCCATCTTAGGCTGCATCCTCACTTTCCACCTGGTGTGATGGCAACCAAATGCTTAACTATCTAATATTAAAAAAAAAACATTTTATTTTTGAAATTTTAGGAAAACTTGGAGATATTTTTATAAAACAACGGGGTAAAAATACCCCATTGTCAAAACTCAAAACTCTTAGTCAAAACAAAGTCTTAGTCAAAACTCAAAATTTAAACATGGTAAACCATGATTAAATTTTGAGTTTTGACTTCCGATATTTCGGCACAGTTGCATGCCCCATGATCACGGTTGAACTGAAGTCCACGAGTAAAAGAAATGTTACAGCTAACTTACAGGTAGTTACAAATATTGAATAAAGGTATAATAACATGAACCTGAAGAGATGTTATGGTGTAAACTAAAAAAAACCGCGAAGTAGACAATAAAAAAACATTTGTTATTTAATATTGATCTCAAGATTATCACAAGAATTTATGCATTAATACTGACGACTGACATGAAGGTAAAATTTAATTTGAATTGAAAGTAACTGACAAAATTTTGTTTATCGTGTTGCAATTTCGGAGAGGATATTGTTATGTTTATTTGCTCGAAAAAAAATATTAATGACATTAAATTTTTCTTGCGTGTGAAGTTGATCATAATGAGTTGGTCAGCTATATTTGTCTGTACCTGCACATATGGCCTAAGTGTTTCCGTGACAAAATAATAACCGTATTCCGTTACTGTAAGTATTGGTTATATCAAATGTCAGCACTGCATGTTATTTGATATACCCAATACTGTGTTATATTTATAAAATGTAGCAACATCATTATTTTATTATCAAAAGATTTGCATCTTAACGGTCGCATAGAAGTATAAAAATAATAAAGAAACACCTCTAAAGAAAACATTTTAGCATTGTCTAATGACAAAAAAGCTGTGAAAGTTGTATAAAAGACATTCTGTATAGCATATTTAGTATCAGCATTGCACCCGCCCAAAGCCGGGGCGGGTCGCTAGTTTACTTATATAACGGTCAAGACAAGGTTTGTCGATGGAGTGTAAATGTTTGCTCTTTGGTATCTATAGTGTGCTTAAGTGACTGAGCAAATCAAGAAGGAAGCTCCGCCAATGCATGTTTTTTACTTTTTTATTTGTAGAGATGTCTACCTCTACATTTTACTGCACACTAACAAACATATTCATATTTATATATTTTACAATGTATTAGATATTTCGTACCGTTTTCTTTTAATGTGTCGAGATGTGAGAGTTTTGATCTATAAAATTTTATTGTACAGACGAAAGTGTGCTATTAAACTACAGCGTGTCGATGATCAATGAGTTGCAGAACTTAGGGTTGTCAGTATCATAAAATAGTTACTTGCTATTGTTAAGAACTTCAGTCATAAGTTCCTTAACAATCATAATGTATGGGTGTATGAAACAGTTGAACAATGGCTAAGCATGCTCTTTCTTAGGCTGCATCCTCACTTTCTATCAGATGTGACAACAGCCAAATGATTAGCGATGAATAATAAAAAAAAACAACCGCGCGGTAAATTAATTTAAAGAGCCGTTTTAAAATTGATTTGTAACTATAATCATGACTGTTTTGTATCTGTTAGTGATAGGCAAGTAAGTTCCCATACCTAACACAGGTGTCGGAATTAGAAAGATTACTGATTGCCTGTTATAGCTAGTGGACCGTCATTCAGTCAGACAACAACGTGTCGAAAAAAGCATGGAATGAAATGTATGGAAAATATATGCGTACGAGGAAGTTTAATGACTAAGCAAAGCGACAAACAGACCTCATATGAACGGTCTACATATATCTCAACTGCTTTGCGGGTATTTTGTACATTTTTTGAACACTCATATTCATTGGAAATGATTTAATCAGTATCAGATAAAAAAAATGTTTAGTAATAGTTGACAGCCCTAAACGCATACCATACCAATGAAACGCACGCGCCATCCGCGCTCGATTACTCCGCTACATCGACGAAACGATTTCCCCTAATACCAATACGCGATTGAAAATGCATGAGAAATTACAATTTTATCGAATCCAGTCGTGGAATCCTCAATGAAGTCGTGCATGTTTTTTGTCGTGTGTTTTGTCATTCTATGTGTGCATGGGACACATACACTTAGACGGACACGTCTAGCCATGAGCAGGATTTATTATATACTGTGTATTTTTACCCTTAACATTTATTTTGCTCTACTTCCTTTGTATATTTTCAGCCATCTTTTTTTATATTTGCCGTCGTCTGTTTTTCTTGACCAATACTATCTGGGCTTCTTTAAGGCTCAATGAATAGGTGTCTTCTAGACTGTCCTGCTACATCGTCGCTTACCATCAGGTGAGATCGTAGTCAAAGGATAGACTCTTAATTATAAAAAAAATGTATAAAAAATATTACACACTGACATTTTGCCACTTCAACAACAAGTATCAGTAGTTCTAGTTACCCAATTAGGTATACATAGAGCACCTAACGAACAGTAGTTGTTTATTTCAGTGCAAGTTCACACGCGAACTTTTCCAACAGCTTTATTAATAGCTTTCCATTCTGACCCTTGTTTACGAGATTGTTCGTTACATTGTTGGTCCCTAACTGGTCGCGGTCGCTCAAAGGAGCCAGTCAATAAGGCAGGCTCTCTGCCCTCAAAACAGCCTGATAAATAATTTATCCAAATTCCGGCACGGAATTTTGGATGTGAACACGTGTTTTATACGGTATCCATTTTGAAAACGAGATATTTTGTAATGTTATAAATAATTCCGATAGCGGGAAAATGTGGTAATCTTATAAATCTGAGTTGAAAGACAGTAAATAAATGAAGTTTTGAAGGCAATGATTTGTTATTACCTAATGGCCCATCTGCTGGTTCCATCAGAAAAACTTTGAATATAGAATAAAGTCAAATAAAAGTGTGATTTAATTTTTAGTGTTCAGGTTTTTATGATTGATAAAAAGTGAGCATAGATAGGTTGTAATGAACACCTGAGTTGCTAAGGTAATTTCAAAAGTTGATGCAATTTATTTCCACATGACGGAACCCATAACACTTATACCTACACCGTAAATTCTTGTCCTGTTTTTTTCTTCCTTGAATTATAAACTTCGACGGGGCGGCTGGTATGTGGGTTGTTTTCATCAATCAAATTCACGATTACCGAAGCACAACTTAAGTTACTCGCTTTTGGCTTCGAAGTAAATTGAAGTTCTTTATTCTTTAATGTGCACATAGAAAAATACATTTCCAAAAATTAAGAAGTGTACAAAGGCGAGCTTAGCCTTAAAAAAAATGTTGAAGTTTAATCATTTATGGATTAAAAATCTGCCACTAGAGTTGGTAATGTGCTTCTTTTCTTATAGTATCACTGGTTTGAGAGAACCAGTATGGTGAAAGGAATTACGGGTCAAATAGGTATTTTTCGTGCACTCAACGCATGATTTCGAACTTTATCGTGTAATGAGCTTATTATTTAGTGAGTACTAGCAATTCGGATCAAAAAAAGTGATGGTACTACTCTATGGGCCACAAGATGTTGAGCCTTTAACAATTGCATTACCTCATAGAGTCTATAAAGTCTATGAGGTAATGCAATTGTTATAGGCTCAACATGGTGTGTGGCATTGCACTGCGTTAATCACTCTCAGACGACAGGGTCTTAAGTCTCATGTATTTTTAATATGTATTATATCCATTTTATTACATATCAAACTAGTATCTGGCCACGACATCAACTGTGTAGACTTCGATTACCCGTTATTTTAAACAAAAAGTAGAGGTTATATAAAACTTAATTAAAAAGAACCACGTTTTAAAAACACGTTTTGGGTAATGAAGTCATAAAGTCCGACAAATTTAATATTTATGAACGCATTCGGACATAGAAGATATACCATAAATATAAATAAATATCGTGGACAATCCACACAACACTATCTAGCCCCAAATTAAGCAGAGCTTGTACTATGGGAACCAGATAGCTCATATAATACTTTTTTTTTGTAAATATATACTTAGAATATAATATAACACCCAGACAGAAAACAAACATCTTTGTTCACCACACAAATATTTGTTCTCGATGGGGATCAAACCTACTACGGCGCAAAAGGCAGAGCTACTAACAACTGATCTGAGAGGCCAGTCATAGAGAAACGAGTACCTACAGCTATTATTTTGTCCGGTCAAGTAATTTTAATCCCATGATAAATAATGATACCAATAAAACATGTGGTAAAATACAATAATCTCTGAATTTCTCCAGATAGCATATTCTGAGAATGAGTTTTATCACAACTTTCAAGTAAAATGGTAATATTACTGCAAACTTCATAGCGTAATAAAGGTAAGCCCATATTGTGATTGCCTATGAATATAATTGCAATGCAGAGGTTCATTCGGAATTTATTGTTTCAAATGTATGTGCGGTCCTCTTCATTATCAAAGGATCTTGAGAATGTGCCTTACCACAAGGTAACCAAAATCAAGATATCTTTAAACTATACTTTAGTAATTACCAATTTTATTATTAATTCATTTTAGTTGAATGTCAAGAACGTCATACATTTACTAAAAAAACACGCTTTATTTTTTACAAATAAATCAAAAACTTGTATTGTTACAATTAACATAATTATTCGGAATGGGATTTTTTCAGTTAAGTTATTACCTGTGTTTGAATTGAAGAGTCCCTTCTATTCCGTGGTCTTGGAGTATTTAGGTATTGTTTTACAGCAAATTAAAGGTCGATTATGTGTAGGTTATTGTGGCTTACATTTTTACTAATTTTATACAATTATGTATTGATATAAAATTATACGAGTAGTTAACTTTTTACTAAGTACTAAGTACTTATAATATAACAAAAACAATCGCAATGCTTATTTTTGAGTTTTTTTTACCTACACTGTCCCAATGCTAGGCAAGGGTCTCCCCAAAATCTTCCAACTATCACGATTTTTGGAGACTTCAACAATCCTTCTCCAAAACTTCAAGATCGATTTATGAAAAAGCCGTAAAGCTTGTTTAGTCTACAAATCACACAGCCAATACCAAATGTAGTGTTAAGCAAGTTATTCCTTAACAATAAATGCCTAGAAATGTTCACGTTGGTATTGATAATAGGCATAGGGCCTCCTTAAAGTATAACCAGCAACTTTCCAACTAATACAAGTTTTACGCGTCGTTTCTCACACTTAGCATACATATTTGACCTTTGCCCTCCTTAACACTTCCTAACCGTTGGCAACATAGTAGCAAAAACGTAACTTATGAGCTACTGTCCTTTTTTTCGATACCTGTTTATTTAGTAGCATTTTTTTAACTCAGAGGAACTTTGTATTTAGAAAACCATTAGGATATTGAAAATAGTGATAACAGTTAGTGGGCTAAGACTAATATGTGACAAACGTAACTAATAAAAAAATACTGAAGCTTATAGCTTCAGTATTTTTTTCGATGCCTGTTTTGTTAGTGCTTTTTTAACACACAGGAACTTTTTCAAGCTCAGACCGAATCATTTTAAAAACATTAGGTTATTAAAAACAGTGATACCAGTAAGTGGGTCAAGATTAGTGTGACAAGCGTATATACATATATAACTTATGAGCTAATGCCCTTTTTTCGATGCCTGTTTATTTTGTTTTAGCTCAGGAAAACTATGCATAGCTCAGACAGAAGTGTTTTAAAATCCACAGGTTATAAATAAGTGATACCAGTTAGTTTATTTAGAAATACCACTAAAATAGATTAGAAGTTGTGATGCATTTTAGATCAAAACAGCCGCGACTTAGCACGGGTCGAGATTGATATGTGACATTTTTCATGCATAAGTAGGTGAACAACGTATGGTTCGCTGATGGAATGTGGATACCGTAGCATGCCACACTAGAGGAATTATGTACAAACGCTGTCGATAAAAAAAAAATAAGACCCTTTTTTTAGGATTCCGTACGTAGTTTCTAGGGGGAATATCTTTAGCTCAAAATCAAATAAATTATTTCACAAAACAGAGATTTAGTACTAATGAGCTACAAAAACAACATCTTTCTATTCTATTCTAGGGAAATTGTTAACTCGTACGTACTCAAACGTAAAAGTTGGCAGGGTGTGTTGGGGGTCGGAGAAATTCTGTATCCCGACCTCCAGCGCTTCCCTTCGAACGGCGAGAACTTATATAGGCTAGGGATACAATAAATCTTAAAGATGACTTTATTAATGTTTAATCTTGTTTTATATTTTGGGGAAAGATTGTCCGTGGCATCACCGACCGGCTCTGACGGAAGACCAGCGTTGGTTGTAATCCAACATTATGCTGAGTCAGAGACCGTTTTGCGACGCACAAGCTTCACACAAATGTAGCATTAGGATTTCTTTTTTAGGTTATTATAAATTAGTGTAAGTGCTTGTTTCGCAAATAAATTATAATTCTGTTCTATTCTATTCTACTTAGTGAGCAAAAGCAATAGATGATTACCTATCATCGCCACAGAGGCTTTTGTTACAAAGTTGTGGCTCATTATTTATTTATTAACTATAAAAACTATGAGATGAAGAAAATTTTCTTACCAGTCCTCCGCTTTCCGACGACTAGTGTTTTTCCGCCAAACAATCATTATGCACAGAACTAAGTAGCATTAAATGTTACACAATTGTCACCTCCCCCCTATAACTGAGGCGTTGTCTCTTAACATGCTACTAAGCACTGCACTCGATGCAATCTGGAACAATTGAAAATGTGATTTAAAACCAGTAGAATAAAGATTACATTCCTTAAAAAAATATAAAGTGTAAACCAACTTTTAATTGTATGGGTTGTTGAGCTAATTTTGAGAATCTTGAAAAACCGACTTTATAGCCAAACTGCTGAACCGATTTGGATGTTTTTTTTTGGGATTCATCTGTAAAAAGTATAAGTAAGCAAATCTGGACCAATAGAAAAGAAATAGAAATGTTTTTCAAATCGGCTCATAATAAATGATGAAGTTGCATGATAACAATCATTTAAAAAACCAACCGAATTGAGAACCTCGTCCTTTTTCATATCAAGTCGGTTAATAAAATAGTGTTCATGACTTGGATGACCCAAAATCGTTCTTTCTGGAAATGTTTACGGGCGACCTATGTCCAGCAGGCAGACTATACAGGCTGATGATAATGATGACACACCTAATCCAAATTGGTTATCGCAACGGCTTAATCTCGAACAAGATATTACCAAGTTAACATGTACCTCTTAAATCTATAAATTAATTTGTAAAACGCTTTCAACTCTGCGGGATGTCAAATTTAGAGGATAATTAATGTGTTTGACCATGGGAAAGCGGTGGTTATACGGTTTATATTGCAATGAATCATGTCTTAGGTAAATAGCTAAATCAAATGTCCATAAAAAGAGAGATAGTCACGATGCAATCTCTCCAGGAAACGTAGAGCAGCTGGCCTACCATGAGCTTCATATGGTTATGGTTATGGCTTTCAAAATTGTGTCAACAGTGTCAACACATTCAAACCCAAGAAGAAAATGAATGTGTGGGTCAGCCTATCTATACACAATTTGACGGCCATAGCCATAACCATATGAAGCTCGTGGTAGCCCTGCTGCAGGGCTACCACGAGCTCCCGAAGTCCCAGTGCATTTACAACATTTCGTTATCAAATGTTGTTTTCGTTTCGCCTATTTGTCTCTGTCAAGATGAGACAACAACTCAAACTTCGTAAAGTATTTTTGCCGTCTCATATTTTCTCCATACAATAGAGAGAGACAAATAGGCGAAACGAAAAAAACATTTGGTGCCGAAATGTGGTAGCAAAACTCCGACTTCGGGTACAGGGATAATTCGTAAAAACAAGCGGTAGCGATAACAGTAAAATGAATAGTTACCTGTTGATTAATGAAATAGCAACGCTATCCTTCCTTCGAATTGGAACACAGAAATATGTATGTATGAGCATTGCTGCACTATAGCGTCCCGTAAGTAGGGGCATGAGTAACCAGAACCACCCTATTTATATAAATCATCTACAATAGATGCAGAGTTCTGTTTACTTACTTTAAATTTCACTAAGTTCCACTTAAACTGGAAATACGCGTATTATTGCCTAGAGATGAGAACTAATAGAAACACGTAACTGATGGACGGGTAACGGGACACATGTGACGCTACGTACCGTCTGTGCGAAGTTTCGAGGCATTTTAACTCGTACACTATATCAAGTAGCTACGACTTTTTTAACCGACTTCAAATAGAAAAGGAGGTGTTCAATTCAGTTGTATTTTTTTATGTTTATTATCGCATAACTTCTTGATTTATGAACCGATTGGGTTTTTTTTTATTTGAAAGGTAAGGTAAGGTTTGGTCCCATAGAAATTTTATCAAAATTTGTTCAGCAGTTTGAACAAGAAGTCGGTTTAAGTTTTTTAAGCTTCACTTATTATGTATACCTATTACGTATTTATTTTTGAGTTGGGAAATACTCAATAACAGTAATAGAGCTTTTTGTCAAGTCCTCGGCTGGTGAAATTTGCCTATTTCTGTCGTGAAGCATAGAAATGACACAATTTTAAATATAAGATCGTTCTAGAGAATTGTAAAACATTTTGACAAAATCTAGAATTTGTAGAAAATTCCCTGTATGTTAGAAAAGGATAGACAAAGATTTTAACCCATATATTTTTCCCCAGACTTGAACCCCTTCCGCTTACTCTCTCTTTCTCTCTCTCTAACTCACTCACAGCGAGTAGGTGAGTCCAAGGAGGTCCAGGGGGACTACCACAACGGGGAGTAGATTCTAGTTGGTAGTGATCTGTGCGTACTTACACATACTTGCTTATTATTATTATTTAGATTGATTAATATTTATTCATTTACCAATAATTTTATTTCTCATCTAAAGCTATTTCCTGATTTCATACTTCACCTCTACGAAGTTAACTTGTATACCTTGTTGAATAATACTTTCATCGTGACCTGTCAAATAAGCAAAGAAACTCGCCAATTACTTGATATGGTCAGTAAGCGTACAGTAATAAACGGTTAAACATTGCCCCAGTCCGCGATGCCGTACCGTGAAATATATTCATACGGCATGTGTAAGCAATGCTTTTAATTCGACAATCAACGCGAATTTCAACCATATTTTAAAGATAATAAGGACTTCAAACAAAACGAGAAACTACAGACATTTCTTACAAATGAAGCGATGCTTGTTTGAAGTGAAATTATGTTCGTACATTTTAGTTTATAGGTAGTTCAGTAGTAATTAAATTACGCAAATTATTAGTTAAAACCGAAGTTTAAACAAATTGAAAGTTTTGAACTCATTTGTGAATACAATTAGCATCTAAGGTAAACTAAGAATAGTATATTATTTAGCTTTCCCACATTTTTAATTATCATATTTTTTTTACTTTGTATATAGCACGTGGCTAACACAACACCTGATGGAAAGTGAGGATGCAGCCTAATGAAGCATGCTTAGCCATTCCACCTGTCCACTCTTGGCTCAAAAATTCTTAAATTAAAACGTTCTGGAAATACTGCTGAGGTTTCCCGACTTATTCATTTATTTTTCCGACGTTTTTGGCTATGTTGCATTGGCCGTGGTCGCGTGCAAACATGAATAAGTTAGTATACACCATAAACACCCGTGTATGTAGCTTCAGTATTTGTTATGGTCGCGAAAATTTAAAAAGTATGACATCAATCAAATATTTTTTTTTATTAAATCTATATTAGATGCCATGATTTTTATCAAATTATGATACGATCATAAAAACTCAAATTGAAAAAATTGCATAAACATGAAAAACTATGATTAATCTTTAAATGTCGATCATTATTATACCACTTACAAATTCTTTATAATTAATTAACTTCTCATGCTGACTGTACTAGACTTACAAACGTGCAACTTTGTTAGAAAATATACCACCTCGAAACAAAGTCACAAGCAAGCCTCTAGCCATAGGTTTAAATACACAAAGGTCACAAAAGTTAACAAAACGAATCAAAATAACGCGAACTTTCCGGCAAATAACGATTTACCCATTTATGGCAAACCTTTAACGCTTTGCCTATACAAAGCTATCTGAGGCGTCTATCTGTCGAATAGCTTATCGGCCATCTTAGCTTGAAGTTCACCAATATATATAAACCGGCGTTTAATTCTATTATTTTGTAAACATTGGTGGTCAAAGAGCACTGGTGGTCTAGTGGTAGCGGCCCTGCCTTCCGATACGAAGGTCGTGGGTTCAAATCCAGTCGTGTACCAATGAGTTTTTCTGTCGAAAAATGTATGTGCACTATGCCAGTACTCTTATTAAAACGGTGAAGGAAAAATATCGTGAGGAAACCGGCGTGTTGTAGAGCCTAAAAAAGTTTGAGCAACACGTGTCAAGGGTCACGCAAACAGGGCCCGCCAGCGGCCTACTTGCAGAAAAACCAGCCCGCGCATCAAGTGCGGATGATAAAAATTTGCCGAAATTTTTATTTTTCGTAAACATTGAAAATGGTAGTCTATGGTTTGACGGTTCATACCGGTATAGGCGCAGTCGTGCATCAATAGATTTTTAGCTCAATTTGAGTCTTTTCGCTAGTTTCAACTTTTTTTATAAGCAAACAAAACAAAAGCACCAAGGCAATTTTAAAACATTCGGAAACGTGTCAAATCGGAAAGGTTAGAATTTGGTCTCTTTTGCCTTTGTTTTATTTTGGATGAAAACAGAAAAAGACAAGCTGAACTTTCCGAATGTTTAGAAATAGGTCTGCTGGAGGACAAATTCTGACGTTTGCGATCGGAATTGTTTCCGAATGTTTTAAAATAGCCCTGCTGTCTCTTGACGGTTAAATAAAACATGTGGAACATATAAAAAAAATATCCAGTGGTCTATTTTTATTTTAAACAGTCGTTTATAGGTTAACGCTCAGTTAAACATGGTTAAACAGCCAGTGGTATATTTATACACAATAACAAAGGTGCCTTATACAACCATTCTAGGTCTGTACATTCATTCTGGGATGCCATTCAAATAGCTGTTGGTCACGGTTTCTGATGGTTTATACCAGATTTTTCTCTAGAGAAATATCTAAGGTATACATAACAGTAGGATAATATATTAAGTCTGCAATAAAAGCACGGCACTAAAAAGTTGCAAGCATGGAGAGTGGAGAGCGCGTTGAAGTCTTTTGCAGAAAGTTATTTTGTGTTTGTAGCGATCCATCATCAGTTAGGGGGCGTCCACAAATTACGTGAGATGTTTAAGGGGGGGAGGGGGCCGAGTCAAATCTCATCTAATCTTACGTTGGAGAGAGGGGGGTCTCGGCAAATATCACGCAATTTTTTTTCTGATTGAAACAAAAAAAAATACTATTTTGGTCCCGTTTTAAGTATTCTATTGTTAAATTTTTATTACATTTATAACTCTTAGCAATATTGATTACTAGTATTAAATAGTCGTAAATAAAAGCACGAAGCATTTTTTTTTTTCTTTTTACAATAATAATCCAACGCATTTACGTAAGAAACCCACATTTTTAAAAATCTCACGTGAGATTGGGAGATGGGGGAGGGGGTTGAATAAAATCTCACGACATCTCACCAGGGGGGGAGGGAGGGACAGAAAATAAAAAAAAACACCTCACGTAATTTATGGACGCCCCCTTATTACTTTTGAAACTAGCATGATTTTAAACTATATTTTATAAACAACGGGTTGTTTACCGTTATTCATTTTTGTGGAGGGGATTTAATTTTTTATTTAATTTTATATGCAACTGTGCCGAGATATTGGAAGTTAAAATTCACAAAATTAAATCATAGTAAATATCCCGTAGTTCATAAAAGTTATTCTTCTGAGAGATTGTTGTGAGAAAATTTATTAGATAGGTATTAGGTATTAGGTAGTAGGAAAAATCTCTCTTTTAAACTCTGAATCTCTTGGTTAGCGCATCACCGTATCAAAGAAAATATCATCATTGGGTTACAATCAGGTTCACAACTTTTGAGGTTATACTCTCAATAATTTGCCTAGGTATGTATATACTTAATAACCTTGAACGATTATGAAGGGGTCGCTTGTAAGCATTTGGCTCATGCCTATATTTTGCAAGAGATCATCATCAAACAAAAAACCTAAATTTAGATCACCACACCCACATTGGGCCGAAATTCCGAATGTCAAACAAAAACTACGCACAGAATGACTCAGTGCCTGTTGGCAATTTTCTTCAAGTTAAGCCGCGAACACACTGTAGCGAACAGTTGCAAACTGCGATGGCGAACTGATCGTACAAGCCATGTGTGTAAACAGCACCTATATAGACCACCGAGATCATTTGCGTCCGCGATCATTTGCGTCCGCGATCATTATTGCCACTAAGATTTTATAATTTCTTTCTTAATCTCTTGGCTGTTTTTAAAAGGCGGGACCTACCTACCTAACTTTTAGGATATTATACCATCTTTGTGATCTTCTTTAAGTGTAGTGCATTATGTCAAGTAGGTACACGAAAGAAGCCTTTTTGACGCACACTTTAAATTCTTTCACCAAACTGGTTCAAAAGAATCAATAGCACGATACGAAGAGTGTAGTGAGCATAAGAAATCAATAAAACAATTATTGCCACCGTTATGGCGCCACATAGTTCACACGATCAGTTTGCTACCGCAGTTCGCAACTGTTCGCCGCAGTGTGGTCGACCCTTTAAACATTCCTGTTTGAGGCGTGAAGCGATATCTATGTGAATATCGGTAATTATCAAAGGATATAAACCGATTTCACGAGGCGCTCGTTAGCTTGGCTGCGGTATTTATTTAGATAGATGAACGCATGAGAAAGTAATCGTTAGGACTAATAGTGCGGATAGTATTCCAGACTATGTTTGTGTCTAAAATGCATTTTCTGTTTGCTTTTGATGTGATGTGAACTCTTTGATTAACTTTCAACAAACCTTCTTTATTGTACACATACATATAAAACTTATATGTAGATATGACATAGACATTTATTTATATACTACGTTTTACTACATAAGCACACATAAACCAGTATAAAACTGACTCCCGACTGAAACAGAACTCCACTAAAGCAGAACTAGCACTCAAAACATTCACTATACCCTTATTTTTGTTAAAATACTTCCATTAAAAACATTAAATTGACAATAAAAACCATCTTCTGCCCATACCGACATCACATTTCATCGACGAAATTATCATTAATTTCAACCCACAAGCCTCTTGATATTAGATCGAGAGGAGAGCTAAAACACTAAAAACCACATCATCAATCGTTCAAAAAAACAAACAACATGCGTCTTTTTGGTCGTCGGTTAGAAAATTAATTGTCTTCATCATAATCCTGAAGAAGTCCACTGCTAGACATAGGCCACCCCTACACATTTCCAGAAAGAACGAGTCTGAGACCTATCCATTCACCGGCTTCCTGCGATCTTAATAATGTTGTCGGTCTATCTGGTCAACCCCAAACTGTAGTCAGGCGTGTGTGTTATTAAATAAAGGAGTACTCTTTGATTTTACGAAACCATTAGAAGATACTTTGTAAGTTCGTCAATTAATTTGAGAAGTATCACGAACCGTTTTCTTCGCGTACAAAATTACAATAATAAAACACCATTACGGCTTATATCAATAAAGATATCTCACGATCTCCGTATTATCTTCGCATCACTTTGATACACATTGGTTGCTGTGTTATTATCACTTTTATTCAACCGTTGTTTGATAGCTTGAAAGGTTTCTTACATCTTAGCGTATTTTAAATCACTATTTACTACCTGATTTTCTTCTTATCTACTTTTACGATCAGTAACTTTACCTATATCTTAACTGTTTCTGTTTTATCTTTAGAGTACCTAAACTGAAAGAGAAAAAGAATATACTTAAACAAAGTTATTCGAAATCTCTTTCCATTACTTTCCGCCTTTCTTGGTCCTATCATTTCAATTAAGGCCACTATCTACGCACAATTGATCATTAATATCCCTAATGCCTTCATTGGTTACTGTTGACAGGGCTTCTTTGTGTGGTTTACGAGGCCTTTATCAATTGCCTTCATCTATCTTAACGCCTACGTCATCATGGGGTACAATCACCACCAGAAACTTTCAAACTTTGTTGTTAAAAATTCGAGTCATAAGCATCTCAGATGTTCACTCACATGCATGAAATGAAATGAAATGATATAATTTATTTGCTTGAAGTATGGTACATTTTAGATCTTAGAAATATAGGCAAATACAGATTCACACACTTCGCCAGAAAAACCCAGCATGAGATGTGTTTTAACTGTTTCAGACCTTATTCAAGTACAAAATCATATTTTTTATTACCAAAAAAGCCAAACCGACGACAGTGAATAGAAAAGACTCAAAATCGCTCCTCCTGGTGGAACTTACGGGTTTTTTTTTTCATTAAATTAGTATACCACTTTAATGCGGTACCCTAATAACATTACAATCTAGCCAAGTAGGCTAATGAGCAATTTTGCTTTGAGTTATTTTTATAGAAATCATAATATTGCTAACAATGTCCATCGGCACTTTTCTTACCTGGAAGGTAAGAAAAGTTCTCACAAATAAAGAATCAAGATTGCTTTTATCAAAAATACAATATCCATAAAAATAAGTGCGTTATGTCTGTAAAATTTTACCCATCCGTAACCCAAGGCGTTTTGTAAATGAAGAAATGAATTGCCGCTCACAGTAATAAATGGCATCATTATTATTTTAATTAAGATACACCTTGGTGTATATTGGATGAGTAATGATATCAGTACCAATCTTTTGACCTCATAATAGATTATAGTGTGTATTAGTGGTCATTTATTTTACTTGTTCTGCGCCGCGATTTAGTTTTAAGAAGACGTACCGTGGCTGACTGGAGCGTTATAATTCGGTAGGATCATAGAAAAGAGAAAACGCTCGCTTTTTAGGGTTCCGTAGCCAAATGGCAAAAACGGAACCCTTATAGATTCTTCATGTCTGTCTGTCTGTCTGTCTGTCTGTCCGTCCGTATGTCACAGCCATTTTTCTCCGAAACTGTAAGAGCTAGACTGATGAAACTTGGTGAGTAGATGTATTCTGTGAACCGCATTAAGAACTTAACATAAAAATAAAAAAAAAACTATAAATTTCAGGGGTCCCCATACTTGAAACTGAAACTCAAAATTTTTTTTTTCATCGAACCCATACGTGTGGGGTATCTATGAATAGGTCTTCAAAAATGATGTTGAGGTTTCTAATATCGTTTTTTTCTAAACTTAATAGTTTGCGGGAGAGACACTTCCAAAGTGGAAAAAAGTTGGTCCCCCCCCCTCTAACTTCTAAAGTAAGAGAATGATAATACTAAAAAAAACATATGTTGTACATTACTATGTAAACTTCCAACGATTTTTGGTTTGAATGAGATCTAATCAGTAGTTTTTTTTTTATACGTCATAAACCGTAAACCGCAATTTACCTTTCGACGAACTACAAGAACCTTATTATGTTACATCAAGTAACATAATATAAAGGTTCTTGTAGTTCGTCGTGCTACGGAACCCTTCATGGGCGAGTCCGACTCGCACTTGGCTGCTTTATTTTTCTGTGGGTAGGATGGCTGGCACGCGCTCTATTTCGTCTTAAGTTTATTTTAGATAAGATTTATCAAAAATAGCAAAAAAAAAATGCAAAAAATTACCGAATTCAAAAGTAGGTACTAAATAAACCTTTTCAGTACTTAAAAATCGCTGCTAAAGAACCAAACTCTCGCATTCACATCCTTTAATTATTTGGCACCGATTTAAAGTTGTTACCATAGAGAACCTCCTCCTATTTCATGATCATCATCATCATCATCAGCCCGTTTGCCAACTGCTGAGTATAGGCCTCCTCTTTATTGCGCCATTCTTTCCGGTCCCTCGCGAGTCATAATCCTATTTCATAATTAAAAATAACTAATTTACAAACAACGAAAGAGAAAATGAATGAAATATCTCTAGCAGATAGGTACATATAGAGTGCCAATCAATAAAACTAGAGGTACTACTAAAAACATAAAATTGTGCTGATTTTATCGTGTTTAATCAATCGTCTCTAGAGATCCCTCTACAGATTAGAAATTCAATAACCCGTGTATATTCATTTTATTATGACAAGATGACAAGTTGTTCGCTGATTTATTATTTTTTTATTTGTTGATTTTCAAGTTATAAATAAAACACCAAAGTTAATGCGACTATAACACGCAACAAGAGCTGTTACAGCAATTCTATCAACGAGCTAATAAACCATGTTTTATCCATGATTATTCATGAAAGTAATAAATTTAAATAATTCAATGAATTTTCCATTTTTCGCCATCTTTCATTTCGCAATGGTCAGAAAAAAATCAATTAACTGGACAGAGCAGTTTCTTTTTAGTTACATTGGTTCTACCTCTTTTATATTCAAGTCACATAATTTGTTTTATTTTCACTTTAAGGTTTGTAAACAGGCCTTGGCATCTATTGTAGATTTCAATAGCGTCAGGGGCCACTGGTGACTATACAAGCCCTCCCTCTTGGACTCTATAGTGCCTGGGACAGGATTTTAGATGGAATAAGCTTGCCCAGCACTTACACCATCCTGACAGCTTAGTCGGCCTAAGCCACAGGAAAGACATGGTCAATAAGTGTAAAGCTGACTAAGCCATTGGTTTTCTTACGATGTTTTACTTCTACATTTGAGAGCACCTAGCATTGTGTACAAAACAGAAAAATCCATAGGTACAGGACTAGATTCGAAACCCTTATTAAGATCGGAAGGCTACCACTAAGCAACCAGTGCTATCACTTTTAACACTTTAATCAGTGTAAAAATATCAGTTAAATACATAAGTGGAATCACAGAAATGAGACGAGAAAAATTATAGCCCGTCTCAAGCAGTATTATTTGAAATAGCTAGAGTTACCAGACCGTTAGACGCACGAATAAAATACGAACGTCTAAATACATCGGTTTCTTCATAATTAGCTAGTTTTTCGAGTTGAAATTCCTCCATAAAATACGTCGAAACACTGATTAAGAACCCGTTAAGCAGTTGAATGTAAGCCGTTATCATAAAGTTCTAAGTTGGTTATGAAATGGGCATAGGTTGGAATGACAATAAATTATAGTTTAAAAAACTAAAAAAAAACGCTTTTATAACTAATTGAACTAAAAAGTTAAAAATAAAACTGTAATAATCAATTGACAAATTTATATTATTGTACAAAAAGCGTGGGGGGCTTGATTTTGATTGTTGTAAATTTGTACAATAATATAAATTTGTCAATTGATTATTACAGTTTTATTTTTAACTTTTTAGTTCAAATAGTTTTAATAGCGTTTTTTTTAGTTTTTTAAACTATTATTTATTTTTCACTTTTTAGCCTTTTTTTTTCACTTTTTCGACTGGCCTCTAGCTCAGTTGGTAGTAGCTCTGCCTTCTGCGCCGTAGGTCGTGGGTTCGATCCCCACCGAGAACAAATATTTGTGTGGTTAACATAAATGTTTGTTCTCTGTCTGGGTGTTATATTGTATTCTAAGTATGTATTTACAAAAAAAAAATGTATTCAAGTATTATATCAGCTATCCGGTTCCCATATTACAAGCTCTGCTTAGTTTGGGGCTGGGTAGTGTTGTGTGAATTGTCCACAATATAAAAAAAAAAAAAAAAACAAAAAAAAAATTGTCATCGACCTTTGACAGGTGTGCAAAGTTTGAATCAAATCGGATCGTTTAAAGTAGGACAAAATCGAGCTCAAAGGGGTCGGTTACATACATACAAGCTTACAAACATACATACAGGTGAAGCTAATAATAAAAGCGTTATAATAAAAATAAATAATAAAGACACCATGATGGATGGACTGACGACATTGTTAAGATCACGGGAAGTCGGTGGATGGAAAGGGCTCGGAATCGTTCTTCCTGGATGTGTAGAGGAGGCCTATGTCCAGGAGTGGACTTCTTCAGGCTGATGATGATGATAGGTAAATAAGACAAGCTCTCCAACCCCAACAGTATGAATCCGAAGTAATTCTCTCGTAGGAGGACACGTATATGAGCAGCGAAGCGTTAGTTCTATTTAGCAGAGAGAGCGCGCCAAGCACTCCGTATAACATTAATAAATTAATAATGATTTTATGGAATTCCGCTAGTCGCCGCCATTTTTACCGCCAGCGATAGTACGGATTAAGATTATGTGTGTTAACGGTGGTCGATGGTACAATTAAAACAGTGGTACGCTTGCGAATACGTTTTGTTTGAACTACTTTTGTAAAGAGATCTCTTCAAAAAACAAACTGCTCTATTCATAAGATGATAGTTTTGACATTTCAACTAAGACCCAGATTTTCTTTAATTCTTTAATGCACACAGAAATATTTACAAAAAAAGTAATAACAAAGGACATGTGTACATAGGCGAGCTTAACCCTAAAAGAGATTTTGTATCAACAAAAGTTGGAGATTGGAGAGATGCAACACTTTATATCATACAACTGTCATGAAATATCTGCGAGGACTTCACAGGCCTACACAGCCTACACAGGTAGTAGCTTTGCCTGTTGTAGGTTCAATCCCCACTGAGAACAAATATTTGTGTCGCGAACAAAGATGTTTGTTCTATTTCTGGCTATTAGGTATATGTATAAGTAAGTATTATATCAGCTATTTGGTTCCTATAATACGAGCTCTGCTTAATTTGGGGCTAGATAGTGTTATGTGGATTGTCCAAACAACACTATCCACTATCTAGCCTGTCTGAACAGAGAAGCCTGGCGGACTTTGGTGTCAGCGGCGAAGACCCACTTTGGTTCGTTGCGCCACAGCAGTAAGTAGTAAGTGTACAGTTGTAAAGCATCAGACATTACTTTCATTATTTCATTAGTCATATTGGTGGTTAAAGCGGTAAAAGAAATCTTTACTAGGTATGAGAGATTTTTCATTTGTTTGCTCCGTTCTTTAAATATAATTAACCGATTTTGTTATCTTATACCTTTAAACGAGAAAATCTTGTATATATATATATATTTAGGATCTCGGAAACTGAGCCAACAATTTTCACGAAATTTACTATACAAGGGTTTTCAGGGGCGATAAATCGATCTAGCTAGGATTCATTTTTAGAAAATGACGAGAAGTTGGTGTTTTGCAATAATCAAACATAAACTCAATATAAGACTGTTCCTGCCATCTATTGGCGATTGTGAGCAACTAAGTGCAAGCTAGAAGGCGTTGTTAATTAAAAATAAGCCAATAAAGATACGACTCTTCCTGACATCTATTGGCAAATAATAATACTATTTTTTTTAAAACCCGAGCGAAGCTCGGTCATACCGGCTCGTACCTACATACTTGTAGAAACGGTCTATTACTCCAAAATTTTCAAAAAAAAGCGCAAAGCCGCTGGAACAGTGCAAAATTGATTTGATACCAACAACATAAAACCAACTGTACATACATTTCGTACCACTTTCGTTTCCAGATTTCGTGATTAAAAAAAACCGTTTCTTACAAGTATTTTGACGATTTCACTTAGAAACAAAAAGTGTTGGTTGATTATCAATGGTTCGGTTACGATCATGTTTACTGGGTTTTTTTTTTTTTTTTTTTTTTTTATACAACTAAGTTGACAAACAAGCATACGGCCCACCTGATGGGAAGCGGTTACCGTAGCCTATGGACACCTGCAATACCAGAGGCATCACAAGCGCGTTGCCGACCCTTTAAAACTTTCAAAACGCCTTTTTTGAAGAACCCCATGCTATAGTCCTTAGGGAAAACCTCAGCAGGGAGATCATTCCATAGCCTGAGTGTTCGCGGGAGGAAGTTCCTCTGAAACCGAACGGTGCGCGACCAACCAGGCTCTAAGGTGTGAGGATGAACTCTCTGCCTATGGCGAGCAGTGCGATGATAGAATGTAGCTGTTGGCATGATGTCAAACAGTTCTTCAGAGCATACCCCATTATACAAGCGGTAGAACACGCACAATGAGGAGAAGTCTCTCCTCAGACTTAAGGGCTCAATACCGCTTGTGAGCTTGGGATCGTCAACAACTCTCACAGCACGTCTTTGGATCGAATCAAGGGGTCCAAGCTGGTATCCAGGTGCTCCTGCCCAGAGGTGACAACAATACTCCATGTGAGGCCGGACTTGCGACTTATAAAGAAGGAGTCGCTGGCCTGCACTGAAGTATGACTTCGCTCTGTTCAGCACACCGAGCTTTTTGGATGCCAGCTTGGCCTTATCTTCCAGGTGACGACGGAACTGGACTGGACTGGGTTATCTTTTATCAATCGGAATTTCGCAATTTTGGAACTCAATTGTAGATTTTGAGATTATTTGACCACCGACTGACTTCATGCACTAAGAGCACGAAATAAGTCATTGCATTGGGAGAGATTACGTACCTACAACACATTATAAAATCAAAATCAAATCAAATATTTGGCTGTCGGCGTTTTAAAGGCTAACGCAAAGCTAAAGCTAAATTCTATATAAATGGGAACACTTGGATGATTTTCATAGGTTTTAAATATAACTAGCGCAGCTTCGTTCGCCCCGTTCCTGTTACTTTTTCGGGACAAAAAGTATCCTATGTCCGTCTCCTGGTCCAACTTCCCCACCAATTCAGTTCAGCCATTCTTAAGTTACAAATAGTGCAACTAACATGACTTTTTACAGCACTTTTTAAATTAACGCCATCGTATGAACGCGGACATTTCTAATTCTGAAGACCAAGTCAGGGTAGTTGCAACTGCGACTGCCAACGCTTCTCGATGGTAACTCCAATGAACTCCAGTCTGCCCGCGACCACGGTTGTTGTAACACGGTCGAAACGTCGGGACATAATAATAATCGCATAATCGCGATAAATAACCGTTTCTTCCATAGAATGACTTTTTGACGTGATAACGTCTTATAAATCGATGGAGCCGGCTGCACGCACGAAAAAACATGACTCAGTCGTCGTTACGCCGTTTCGTCGTTCCATTTACCTGAGCCCGAGCCCGGGTCGGCTAAATGAGGGTAAGGGTAAATGAGGGTAAGGGTAAAGGTTCGGTCGGGTTCCGGGTCTGGGTCCGAGAGTCCGCGAGTCCGTGAGTCCGCGAGTCCGCGAGTCGGCGAGTCCGCGAGTCCGCGTGTCCGCGAGTCCGCGAGTCCGAGTCGGGTCCGGGTCCGGGTCCGGGTCCGGACCGGATTTTCATTCAATTTCATTCAGATTCATTCAGTTTCATTCAGTTTCATTCAGTTTCATTCAGTTTCATTCAGTTTCATTCAGTTTCATTCAGTTTCATTCAGTTTCATTCAGTTTCATTCAGTTTCATTCAAATTCATTCAGTTTCATTCAGTTTCATTCAGTTTCATTCAGTTTCATTCAGTTTCATTCAGTTTCATTCAGTTTCATTCAGTTTCATTCAGTTTCATTCAGTTTCATTCAGTTTCAGAGATTGTTTCACCAAGCTGGTTTGCATAACTTGAACTGTAATAAACTACCCTTTACCGTCACACTATGCTTGATAAGTAATGACTTATCAAGCATAGTGTGACGGTAAAGTGATTTGAAAATGGAACACATTTACAAATGCACTGAGCGGCACACGCCTACTTACACAGCCTCTTTGCGCTAAAGTAAATCCTACTTACCGTGCATGTATGATGTAAAAGCAATAAAGGTTTATAGTTGCACTGCAAGTGTATACAAGTGTACCATGACATGTTGCCGATCCTACTGAAAATATGAAATAAAACCTCATGCATGTTTTTGAGTACCTACAATTATTTTATTTCAATTGCAAGTAGGTAATCATACTAATAGGTATCTTCCGGGAAAACATATAGACATAGACATAAACATTTATTTATTTACTACATAAGCAAAGCACACAATATAATCCAGTACATATTAATAACAATGCCTAAATTATAAATAAGAGTAATATGTAGTAATATGTTGTGTTGTGAAAATATGGGTCATGACGAATCCGATGTTATTTTTCTGAATGTGTATATATATATTTACTAGCAGTTAGTGACCGAGCTTCGCTCGGTATTTTTTTGATAACTTAGGTACTTATGAATGATGAAAAAATAAGAACTGGTTATTTAAAAAAAAACACGAGTGCAAGTGTTTTCGTAGTCCTTCAGTTCCAAAACTCGACAATAGATGGCGTTCTCTGTGAAACCCTTGAGTTCTCAGGTTCTCACAGAGCTTAGTTTTTGCTTCTGAGCAACAGATGGCGCTAGGAGTAATGATATTACGAAAAAGTTGTTTGTTCTAAACTCCGAACGCCGATATTTTCTAGAAATAAATCCTAGCTAGATCGATTTATCGTCCCCGAAAACCCCTGTATACTAAATTTCATGAAAATCGTTGGTGCCATTTCCGAGATCCTAAATATAATATACAAGATTTTCTCGTTTAAAGGTGTAAGATATATATATATATATATATATATATATATATATATGTATTTTTTTTTTTATTTTTTTTTACTTTAGTACGTCATTTTAAGTTAAAAAAAATAGGTAATAGGTATACCAAAATCAACGTTTTTTGTAAGTATTATAATAGTATATTATGCTACTAGTGAACAAAAGATGGATTTAAATCGAGGACCAAAGATGAATCACGAGCAAGTGCAGGATTCTAACGACTGAATCACGACCACAGGGAGTGATTCATGATGATTGAATGTTAGAATCCTCAACGACGCAAGTGATTCATGGTCCTCGATATAGATCCGTTTTATTCAAGAGTTGCATACTATACTATATACCATGACTTCGAGAAAAAGAAAGATTTAAGCGAAAAAGGATTAAAAACTATGTTACTTTGTTTATACTATTCTTATAATATGACCTAAAACAAATATCCCACTCACTCACTTTCCATCAGGTGTGATGGCAGCCAAATGCTTAGCTATCTATGTTAAAAAAAAAAAAAAAAAATTGATTTGATTTGTAAAAAAGCGGCCAAGTGCGAATCAGACTCGCCCATGAAGGGTTCCGTAGCAACAAGTAACATAATATAAAAGTTCTTGTAGTTCGTCGCAAGGTAAATTGCGGTTTAAGATTTATGACGTATAAAAAAAAATACTCACTAGATCTCGTTCAAACCAAATACCGTTGGAAGTTTGCATAGTAATGTACATTATATATTTTTTTTAGATTTATCATTCTCTTATTTTAGAAGTTAGAGGGGGGGGACCAACATTTTACCACTTTGGAAGTGTCTCTCGCGCAAACTATTCAGTTTAGAAAAAAAAGATTTTAGAAACCTCAACATAATTTTTGTAAACCTATTCATAGATTTACAAAAATTATGTTACGTAATTATGTACACGTATGGATGTGATGAAAAAAAAAAATTGAGTTTCACTTTCAATTATGTGGACCCCCAAAATTTGTTGTTTTTTTTCTATTTTTGTGTAAAAAAATAAAAATCTTAAAAAAATATACTATTTAACATGACATTCTATTTAACGCTAATGAAAATCGTATGTCAGCGTTAAATAGAATGTCATGTTAAATAGTATATTTTTTTAACACACTTAAATTCGAATTAATCTCAAATGTATAGTCTACAATTAGTCCTTTTGCGATTTTTAAAATGTCACTTAGTTATTTAGTTATGAATTTTTTTAAAACAAATCTCAAATTTTCGCACGACCCGCTCTTAATGCGGTTTACAGAATACATCTACTCGCCAAGTTTCATCAGGTTAGCTCTTACAGTTTTGGAGAAAAATGGCTGTGACATACGGACGGACAGACAGACAGACATGACGAATCTATAAGAAGATAAATGAATCTAAAAGAAAGATAAATGTAAAAGTTTTTTACTATACCTATTGGCCGACCTCTCTTTCATAAACTCAACAACTCAATTGAACAACAAACAACTAAGCAGATGTTTTTCATTCCTAGAATGCATTTTCAATCGATTTGTACTATTATCGAACTTTGTGTTGCATAACTTACTAAGTACAGTATTCATGATAGCGCCCTTTTTAGGGTTCCGTAGCCAAATGGCAAAAACGGAACCTTTATAGATTCGTCATGTCTGTCTGTCCGTCCGTATGTCATGGCCATTTTTCTCCGAAACCGTAAGAGCTAGACTAATTTAACTTGGCGAGTAGATATTTTCTGTGAACCGCATTAAGATTTTTACACAAAAATAGAAAAAAAACTATACATTTTGGGGGTATACTTAAAACTGAAACTCAAAAAAAGTTTTTGACGTGATAACGTCTTATAAATCGATGGAGCCGGCTGCACGCACGAAAAAACATGACTCATGCGTCGTTACGTCGTTTCGTCGTTCCATTTACCTGAGCCCGAGCCCGGGTCAGGTAATGGGTAAGGGTAAATGAGGGTAAGGGTAAGGGTTCGGTCGGGTTCCGGGTCCGTGTCCGAGAGTCCGAGTCCGAGTCCGAGTCCGAGTCCGAGTCCGAGTCCGAGTCCGAGTCCGAGTCCGAGTCCGAGTCCGAGTCCGAGTCCGAGTCCGAGTCCGAGTCCGAGTCCGAGTCCGAGTCCGAGTCCGAGTCCGAGTCCGATCTCTGAGAGAGACTCTGAGCATAGCCTTAACCATAGCTTGTTGAGCGACTTTTAATTTATGAACCCGTCAGTGTCCACGTGTTATTATAACTGGTAGGACGCACTGGCTTTCGTTTTTGAGCACTGTGGGATGGGTTACTAGAAGAACTGACGAAGTTTCCCAAATACCGCCCAACCTAGCTGAATTCTCTTACTTACTGCTCCATACTGTACTATCATAATAAAGTCAGGTTTAATTCAAATATTCTGGATGTAGAAGTTGATGCTTGACCATTGCTTCTCCATTAGGTTCATATTTGGTTTACGCAAATATGACCATGTTTCCGATTTTTGTAATAAGCTTAAGTGGTTGCCTATTCGTTTTTGCAGGAATACTCGTCTCCTTTCCCTCTTGTACAGTTTCATGTTTAACCCCTCCACCCCCCTTATCTAAAAGTTAAACTAATCTCAACGCTTTGAATACCTAAATCTTTCTAACTCTCGTACCTTACGGTCTTCTGAAACTCTACAACTTCCTGTCCACTCTTATTCTTTCTATAAGCACTTATTCACTGTACAAGCTATCCGTATTTGGAACTCTCTTCCTATTGATATCAGAAAAGTGATATCTCTACCCATCTTCAAAAAGCTTTTGCACAGCCGCTATTCAGTTGAATTAGGAAGTCGCTACTTTCGTCAGCCTATATGAGATCCGAACGGCTCTCAAGCAGCTAAAGAGTAACAAGGCACCGGGGGAAGACGGAATAACGACAGATCTTCTGAAAGCAGGCGGAACGCCGATACTTGAGGTTCTTCAGAAGCTTTTTAATTCTGTCATCCTCGAGGGTACGACGCCTGAAGCGTGGGGCAGGAGCGTAGTGGTGCTCTTCTCCAAGAAGGGTAATAACACCCTCTTAAAGAACTATAGGCCCATCTCTCTGATGAGACTATCTGACTATCTTAGCCACGTCTATAAGCTGTTTCGAAAGTAGTTACCAATCGTCTGGCTCGATGATTCAATGACTTTCAGCCTCCCGAACAAGCCGGGTTCCGGAAAGGCACCATAGACCACATCCATACGCTACAGCAGATTTTACAGAAGACTGAGGAGTATAATCGGCCACTTTGCTTAGCGTTTGTGGACTATGAGAAAGCCTTCGATTCAGTCGAAACCTGGGCAGTGCTACAGTCGCTCCAGCGGTGTCAAATTGACTATCGGTATATCGAAGTGTTGAAATGTATCTACAGGAATGCCGCAATGTTTATCCAACTTCAGGACCAGAGTACAAATCCAATCCACATGCAAAAAAGGGTGAGACAGGGGGATGTCATATCTCCGAAAATGTTCAGCTCGGCACTGGAGGATATTTTCAAGCTCGTGTCCTGGACAAGGTATGGCATTAACATCAACGGCGAATTCATCACTCACCTTCGATTTACCGACGTCTTCCAGTCTTCCAGCAACTCCGCCATTATGACTAAATAGTCATAATGGCGGAGTCGCTGGAAGGCACAATGCTCAGAGACCTCAAAATTGTCTCCCAACAGGTGGGTCTAAAAAAATGAACATGACCAAGACAAAAATCATGTCTAATGCTCATGTTAATTTGGGTCAAACGATCCAATTAGGTAGAGCCAACTTCGACAAAGAGGTCAGCCGACGAATCCAACTCAGATGGGCAGCGTCGGGAAATTGCGCCACATCTTGTCGCAGGTACCGCAACGCCTCAAGACAAAAGTCTTTAATCAGTGCTTCTTGCCAGTGATGACTTACGGAACTGAAACGTGGTCGCTAACTATTGGGCTCGTACACAAGCTCAAAGTCGCGCAACGAGCTATATATAGAGAGAGCTATGCTGGGAGTTTCACTACGTGATAGAATCAGAAATGAGGATATCCGTAGAAGAACCAAGGTCACCTACATAGCTCTTAGAATTAGTAAATTGAAGTGGCAATGGGCAGGTCATTTAGCTCGAAGAACCGACAACCGTTGGGGAATAAAGGTTCTCGAATGGCGACCACGAACCGGAAGACGAAAAGTAGGGCGCCCACCCACCACATGGCCTGACGACATTGTTAAGATCGCAGGAAGTCGGTGAATGGAAAGGGCTCAGAATCGTTCTTCCTGGAAATGTGAAGGGGAGGCCTATGTCCAGCAGTGGACTTCTTCAGCCTGATGATGATTATAGATTAACTTAAAAAAAACCTTTTTAGTCATTTGAACTTAGCATTGTGTCATAATTTTTGAATTTTGCGATATTTTACAATAAAAATATATCCGCCCTGTTTTGGGACGTTTACTGGGCGTAAATGGACGTTTACTCGGCATTTACTCAATACGTCCATAAATGCCTAGGCAAAAACCCATCTCTAAGTGTACCCAAGATATTTAGATGAAGCAAAAACTAAGCTCTGTGAGAACCTGAGAACTCAAGGGTTTCACAGAGAACGCCATCTATTGTCGAGTTTTGGAACTAAAGGACTACGAAAACACTTGCACTCGTGTTTTTTTTTAAATAACCAGTTCTTATTTTTGACGTGACAACGTCTTATAATTCGATGGAGCCGGCTGCACGCACGAAAAAACATGACTCATGCGGCGTTACCTCGCTCTGAGGCGCTCAAGTGCAAGCGAGAGCGCGGAACGAGCGACAAAGAGGCACAATCGGCCTCCGCGTTCGGCAGCGTTCGACATCTGTGTATTTTTTTATGACGTTATCACGTTCAACTATCGTCTGTAAACCGCCTTTACAGATAACCGATTTTTTTATGTATTAAATAGGTGTCTTTTTTGACTTGATTTGCGAAAGTATTACGCCCATGACATTAGTGAATGAATTCAGGGCGGGTTTAATATCTTGACCAACACACCTATACCGATCTGTTTTAAACAAAACGAGCCACAGGCATTATTATTTCAATAGATAATAAATCATAATAATCACTAAGTATTTTAATTTTTGAGATAAATTATCTCCTATATAGGAACGGTAGGTATAACAGCAACCAAGACATATCATTACAAACGAATCTCCCAACTACCACACCTGTAAATGGCTATAGGGCACGCCCACTTCACCATGAGGCAATACGATGCTTAAACTTGATAAAACTAAAGGGTTATTTAGGGATTTATAAGTTCTTAGAAGATAAATCGTTTTGAGATGGCTTAACACTTTTTGGTTTCAGAAATATTATAGGATACACAGTTTCTAGTTATCGTTGAATCATAATTTGATGGATGTCAAGGCATACGGAAATTTTGTATTTTTTTATACACTAAGCTAATGGAACAAGCATATGGGCCCCCTGATGATAAGTAGCAACTATCGCTTATAAGCATTGCCTCGTAGAACACGCACGTCAGGAACGTGCCCTGCAATGCCCTGCGTCAAATAGAAAGCAAAGCTGCTTTCCGGAAGGACGAGCCCTTCACAAAGAGCTCTACTTACTACTAAAGTAGGTATAAGTATACCTACTGAAAAGATGATTTATATAAAGTCAGGGACAACTGGTGTTTTATACTCATGCTCCTGCTTACAAGTGGCTGTAGTGCCTGGGACAGGATTTTAGATGGAGTGTGCTTGCCCAGCATCTATACCATCCTGACAGCTTAGTCTGCCTAATCCACAGGAAAGACATGGTCAATACCTGCAGAGCTAAGGCGCGGGTTTCCTCACGATGTCTTCCTTCACCGTTTGAGAGTGATTAGATACCATTTTATAATGTCCCAAAAGTTAAATCCCGCTCGGCTCTTTACTTTTGGGACATTATTAAATCTTAGGGATCATGATGTTTGTAAATGTGTCAATAGTCCCCCCGCAGTTGCAGCCATTCACCACACTATTATTAGGTGTTCTATGCTATTACCCCACTTAAAATAGAAGAGTTCTCTTACATACCCACAACCGTGAAACCAACATAACCAACTGTAGATACAAATTAAATCAGTTTTTTTTTTTTTTTTTTTTTTTTTTTTAACATTCAAAATGTGTTTATTCGGAACAGAAAAACAAGTTACCTATGCTTTTTCATGATCAACCTAGTTTTTGGTTTGCTGTTTTTACTAACTTATGACTGAAATTGTGAGAGCGACAGAAATAGATTTAAAATGTCAGATAACCAATGCCCATTTTTTTCTAGACTTAGTAAAGAAATGGCAACTTCGATTTGCAGACTATAGGACTGGCCATTCAGCTCAGTTGGTTGGCTCTGCCTTCTGCGCCGTGGGTCATTGGTTTGATCCTCACCGACAACAAATATATATGTACGGTGAACGCAGACGTTTGCTCTCAGTCCTGTTTTACAAAAAAAAATCATCTAATGTTTTAATATCATATCGGCTATCTGGTTCCTGTGGAGGGCTGTGAGCGAGTGGACAGTAGGTAAGACGAAGACTCAAAGAAGCGAACCTGACTCTTAAAAGGCCAGTCATGGGACCTAATATGTCTCTTGCCAAGTTTTTCATAATACAGCCTATTCATTTAGACGTCCACAACTTTGACCTTTTGTAATAATTCCCTAAATTTGGGCAGAAAATTTAATTATTTTAAATATCGATAGCACTTGACAGCTAACAAAATTCTTCAAAAGACATACCACAATCAATAGTTCACTGCATAGAAATTGTGTAAAAAATTGTCTTGAACATGCCATGAAGCGATTCCAGTTTGAAGCTCGCTAGTGTTATTCCAGAGATGTGCTCTATTGTGAACAACTTCAAACTTTCTACATTTTGTTATAATTTCACATGACTGGTGTAATTAAGCAAAGGTGATAAAATATAATTTATGGGAATATTGTGATTTGTCATTGTTTTCAAAGTAGATTTTTATTAGCAAGTATCGTCTATCGTCTGTTTATACGTTAAAAAGAAAAACAAAAAAGTAAGTCGTCTTCGAGTGTCATAAAGTTCTGGCACCAGATTTTGCGTACGAAAAATTTTACCTTACATAGTTTTGTTTATAAAAATTGACATTACCTACCTATATTTTTTTTTATAAATAACTATTAAGACTTTTTCTATTGTAGAGCAGAGCATTATTATTTCTGAAGATTCAAAATAAATGCTCTCAGGCCTGACGTACCTAAAGTCCTTGAGTGTCATAATAAAATGTGCCAAAATGAAATGTATTAAGTATTAGGATAAGGAAAGGAATATTGGACGTGCCCCTCACTACATCCTGAAGCAAAATGAGTAGCAAGAGATCAAGGTTATGACTTCTTCATTGCCTGGGGCTTTTAAGTCAGTCAATGTATTTTATCCAGTTAATTGAGAACCAACAAAATTAACAGTTATTTCTAGAAAATAGAGGTTCATTTCTATCACCGAGAAAGTACTTTGCAAAGGTTAAAGGAACAATGGACATTTTTTAAGCTTGCAGAATCGTTAGTCATTCTATAATATGAAGACTTCGCGAGTCAATCAATAAATCCTAATCAGAATCATGTTAGAATGATTTGCTCAAGCTTTTGTCAAATAACATTTACCAGTCATCCGAGTATTATTTGATTTCGAATGTAATAATATAGCACAAAGAGACGATTGTCTTGCGACCCGTCACCTAACAAGGTAACTTAAAGAAAAAGTATTTTGAGCGAGGTATAATTTGAAAAGTCTCGGACAAATTTTTAAGGCCTGCGGACATCAGTGAAACGACGTCAAATACCGCAGTCATATTTAACAGCGTTTCACTGATCGCCATCGCAGATCGGCAAAGCGCGCAAGGCTCCTGCGTGGTACCTAACTCTTCTGGGTCATCGGGAAAAAAGAAGAATTGGTTTTCCGGTTTGGGGTCACCATTTGAGAACGTTTAGTCCCCGACGGTAACCATAGATAACAGGAGAAAATATTAGTCCCAAGAGCGCGTCTAAATCTTTTGTACCTACTTTTCTGCCTTGTGGAGGAAAGTGTTGAAGATAACATTAGTTTTCTAGTTTATAGCTTTGTAACTCATACCAAATACATAACTCAGTCAACTTTAGTCATACTTTTTAAGCTAGAGTAGCGCGTTTATGTCTTTTGTATGGAGAACGTACGCAAACGTCTATAATGGTTATTATTAGCATCTGAAGCAATTTATGCAATATAACTTATGATTTACATAAAAAGCCCAGCTATTTCACAAATTCCCTATCTTATTTTATAGACTAAAAACCGTAAGCTCAACGGTAATACAAAACGGGTTGTTTATATTAAATCATTCCAACACAAAACGGTATTTTTATAAATTCAAACGCTACACGACCTTATGAATACCTGTGACATACATAACACTTTCCACAATTTCCAAGCAATCGGAACACGTTATGGTAGCGATCGGTAATGCATTACAGAAATTATCACTGAAACCAAAACATAACCCAAATACCAGAGAGTTTAGTTAAGATTCCATAAACAAGCTTACCGGTAAAAGTTTCGTTGAATTCCTTATCACAAGTGCAGTATCACAGAACACATTCAAATATAGAACAACGATTAGGGTTGAGCCACGCACGTGTCGATAGAATGGTGGGGAGAGCGCGGGGCGCGACGTCTTGTTCGGATGATGGTCCGCGGCATACTGGAGCGCCGCTACGTCTGGACGCGCCTGCCCGCCCGGCCCCCGCGGGTAGTCATACCAGCAGGTGAAAAGCAGTATCGATATCGATAAAGCGCGACCGCAAGATGCCACCAACAAGGCTTTATACACCTTAGCTTGACATGTAGAGTTGGATATACTAACTGTAATCGTCTCGATGATCAAATACTACTGAGTTCAATCACAAACTTACTTATAAATCAGCCAATGATAGGCCAGGATATCATCGCTATCGATATCGATAGTATTTCACCCAATGGTAACCGATAAAACAGCATCCCTAACGTCAGTAGGAAAGCTAAAAAACTCTCTTCACAAAGGGCTCGTCCTCGGTAGACTTAGTCTGTGGTTATAGGCACAGGTAACCTTTTAAACTCAGGTGAGTTATGAATGCACATAACGGGGCTCCCATCTCGTAGTAGCATTAAAAATAAACAAAAATTACATAAAAGTTTACAATAGTATATCAAAATTATTTTGTTCTATAATGTTTTTCTAGTTGCAGCCGAACTACTCATTTAGGCACTACCACAACTTTGTGCTTAAGCATCGTATGCCATTTAAGCCACACGGGAACTCAGTTAATCTGACAGGTTAGTGGTAACCGCCAATCGAACAGCAGTATCGATATCGATAGTGCGACCACAGACACCTTCAATAGGGCTTGATCGAGTACTAGATGTTTTTGATGATAGAGATGAGAAGTGTACATTGAAATATGCTAAGCATCAGTTGCCAAAGGCTTACCCTACTTAAGATTATACGGTACTAATAAGACGAAAACTCTTCATTGATTATAGCTACAATTCTGTTTTACTTTAGTAGACCGCAAACAATACAACTACGCATAGCGACGCCATATTCTCCTTTTCTTCTTTTTCTCTACTAGAGCTGTCTTCGATTAGGGATGTCTTATTCCCAAAACTGGTTAACAGTACCTATTTCGGAATCAAATACTTTATCTATGCCAATCTTACACTTATATCTTTCTAACTTGATTATTTATAGTATCCCCAAACTACCTTCCGTCTGATGGGGATTGATTAGATTAGCCGATCAACTGCTGAAAAAAACCAAACCGATCTAGGAAAATCACTCGTCTGTAGATAATGAAAACTGTATCTACCTAGCTATAGATAATAAGATCTTTTCTGTAAATCAGTTATGCAATAAATATTTCTGATTTCTGAAAACTTTGGACTGAGCCTAGTTTCATAAATGGTATAAGTACTAGTAAAGCTATAAATTCACGAGCTAAATATCATTTATCCATTTGCAAAGTTTACTTTTCGTAGGCGTAACGTGTGGGTGAACGTTCCTGTTGGCCAGCGGGGGTCACTATGGGAAGGCAAAGCTTAGTTACATCAGACTGTGAATGTGAAACTGTAAATCTATCAAACCAGACTGTCAGTGTAAAATCGGTATGAACCTAAATGGTAGGATTTCGACTGGAATAGAACTTTGATGGTTTTATATCTAAGACAGAAGGAAGATTTATTAAAATCTACAAACACTATGAATTGCGCGCAAAGCCCATTTCATTCAGGACACAACCCGTAACTTTTTTGCTTATTGGATTTGGTCACGAAAAATTAGCGCCTAGACTAAGTTAGGTATAAGACTTTCCATAGTATTTTCTTTTCAAATAAAGCCCATTTCGACTTTGAATGAGTTCCACACTTCACAACGTGTTTCTTACTACATTTACATCCATCTTTTTAGTTATGGCTTTATGTACCTACCTCATTTCTGACGTAGAACTATTGTGAAAATATGAGAACCTCATGTAAAATGTTGTGAGGTTGGAACTAAAGGCTCGAACACACCTAGTTCGCTGGCGGTAGCGATCAGTGAAACGCTGTCAAATATTCGCTGTCAAATCTCAAATCTGACAGCGATATTTGACACCGATAGATGCAAGCCAAAAAAACATCGACTATGAAAATCATCGACAAATGACTTCACTAAAAGTACCTAACATAAGCAAACGTATGAGCTGATCAAATTAATTACCGCCTCATCTTGTAGTTATAAAAAAATGCTTCTCACTCACGCTCTTTGCTACCAATAAGTATTGCCAACTTATACTTTTTGGCGAGTATGACATAATGGGCAAAAAAGACGACTTTGTCGTTTTTCCCGTATTAAGTGAAAAAATACTTAACGCATCATGTTTTACAGCCTAACTTCACCCACTGCTGGAAATAGGCCTAGAACTTTTTTAATACAATTGATTTTAAGTGGTAGCCGTTGCCTATAACAAAGCATTACCTAGCCAATTAAACAGAGCACGTCAAGATTATGCCTTACGATGCACTGCCCTGCTAGTGTGAGGCAGACAGATGTTAGGCTTCATGTGCCAGTTATTATTAGTTATTTGTGGCCTGATAAAATAGAGTTAATATAAATGGATTTATTAAGGCACTAAGCACTTCCGTCGAAATTGGAACCTCTTAGCACACATAAGCGTAAGGACACATACATAAGCGTAAGTTGGAGTGGCACCAACCTTCACTGCTATTTTTTATTTTGTTTTGTAAAAAGCTCCTACAAAAAAAACGTTAGGATCCAAGCCGTAGTTTATTGCCTGTTCTTCTAGGCGTCTAGACTTAGTCGCGTGGAACTGGCACCTATTAACCTAGCTTTAAGACGTTAAAAAGTGATTTTTGCAATACAACTGAATAAATCAATTTTAGAATTGAATAAGTTGAAATTTTTTTACGTCTTGAATCGTATAATTTTATAATAGAGCAGCGTTTTTTACATTTCCTGTTCTTGAGCAAAGTTGGTAACACTTTCCACACGCGTAAAAAATAGGATTCTTCACCGGTAGCGCGTGCCAGATGCTAGTTTCACCCGCTTGAGAATAAAGCGATGCTTCGGCGGTCCCGTTTGAAGTATAGTGTGACCCATTGCACTCGTGAAGAGTTTCTTTTACGTTGCGATACCCATTTTTCTGTTTGATATAAATAGTTATGTTTAATCTGGTTTAGATTATCCGTGGCATTACTGCGCGGCCCTGACGGAAGACCAGCGTTAGTTGGTAGCCAACTAACTTCACAGTGAGTCAGGGACCGTTTTTCAGCTCTTGTCTCTCTCTCTCTCTCTCTCTCTTGTTTGCATGTACTAGCGGTCGCCCGCGGCTTCGCTCGCCCCGTTCCCGTTACTTACATTTGTTATCTTTAACAATATCTTTATAAATTGTAGCCTATGTGTTATTCTGATGTATAAGCTATATTATTGTAAAGTTCAATTAAAATCCATTCAGTAGTTTTGACGTGAAAGAATAACAGACATCCATCCATCCATACTTCCAAATTCCAAACTTTCGCTTTTATAATATTAGTAGGATATGTTTTCATTCTATTACCTATTGTGAAGTGCAGTTAAGCCTCATTAAATAATATGAAAAATAAATCAGTAGATAAAAATATTATATTTACTTAAAAATGTTAACCTTATTTATATCCAGGTGATAGCAAGTTCTTCATGAGTTTTCAGTTTCTTTGTATCTGAAAATAGTAAACACCATATTATTATTATGAGTTACATGAGTTTGAAGGAAGGATGTTTAATATAAACATTTAACAGATTGTATTATTATTTGCAATTACTGGCATGTGAGGCTGAACATCTTTAGGAGAAAATAAAAAAAAAATCTAGACAATCCACTCACCACTATCTGGCCCCAAACTAAGCAGAGCTTGTACTATGGGAACCAGATAGGTACATGCCTTAGAATATAATATAACATCCATACAGCGAACAAACATCTGTGTTCGCCTCACAAATATTTGTTCTCGGCGGGGATCGAACCCACGACCTACGGCGCAGAAGGCAGAGCTACTAACAAGTGAGCTGAGAGGCCAGAATATCTGTAGGTCCTATGCTTCAAGTTGATGGACGCAGGGCAGTGCATCGCAGTTTGTGACGTATGTGATCTACGAGGCAATGCAGTTTCAGGCGATGGTTACCACTTCACATCAGGTGGGCCTATTACTTAAGCTACAAAACCCGTTTTATGTTACATTGCAGCAATGTGTAGGACACTGCAGATCCACGGGCGGGGAAATTATTTAAATTCATGATAGATTTTATGTTACATTTCTGCCTACCCACCATTAGAGGTAAAAATATAACTCACTTGCAATTAGTACATGTGTAAAACACCGTCTGTCCTTCATCAGCTGATCTTAGCTGAAGCGTTGCATAAGACATTCTATCATTTCCACATTTAGGGCATTTCCTTTCCACGACAGGACCTTCCGGGTTGTCTGTGTTTAATATATCTTTGGCATTTGATACGGAGACTGAATTGAAGTGTATGGTGTATTCAAACTTGAAGCTACTGAAATCTGGAGAAAAACTCAAGTTTGAGACAGGAAATGGGATGCAGTATCTATGTTTGCAATTCAATGTCCATAATTTACATTTATTTTGAAGTATACATGCCTTTAGGCAAATACTCAACCTGGACCAGAGAACCTGACCAGTTCCTCTACTTATGGTGTTGTCCCGCTGGAAACACACCCTAAGGCCTCGGCCTCGAATTTAGCGGGCAGCGGGGCGGCAGCGGTGGCGGCGCGGGAGCGGCAGGATTCTTATGCGTAAAATCAAATGGACCCCCCCGCCCCGCCCCGCTGCCGGGCCGCCTCCACCGCCGCCCCACTGCCGCCCCGCTGCCCGTTAAATTCGAGGCAGAGGCCTTACCGCATCAACCCAGAAAACATCTGATTATGGCTAACAAGCCGATCGCAGAAGAAAAGGACAGACAAAGAATGTACATGGTAGAGACCTCTGAATAATGAAGATACTGAGAGGTCAGAAGAAGCTTTGAAAATGAAGGAGGCTTATTCATACCCAATGCACCATAAGTATAAAATCATGTTGCTTAGTAATCTTCATCGATTTATGAAAAAGTGACTTTTAAGGTAGGTAAGCATAGTGTCTTAAGGAGTTGGGCTGGCTGGGGTGAGGTTTGGCAGGGGGACAATGCACAATACACCCCATCGCGGGACATCAGTGTAGATCTTATTCCCCCAAATCAATTAGAATTAGAAGCATAGCGTCCTCCAACAAGATGGGGCGACAATCTTGGAATGAATGTAGCTGGCAAGCACTGGAGGAGAAGAGTCTAAGACCAGGCTCAGTGGCGAGTCTAGGGTGAGACCATTGTCCAGTAGTAGACCGATACAGGTTGATGATGATGATGTTAAAGTGACTGTGTACCAGAACTACAACTATAAGTCTAGGTTCTTGGAGAGTTACTTACTTTCAGCATCGAAAAACGATTTGCAGGAATAGCATTTCACCGAGCCGAAATCTTGCAACAGTGGTAGTATGGAGCCACAGCGAGCACAGAATGACGTGCTGCTTGTGAAGGGACTTGATTCTTGTTGATGATCCATGTTCTGTAATAGATAACAGTTCAATGTCAGTCACAGTTACCTACCTACTTACCAGATACTAGGATTCTATAAATTGTTGATAGAAACTAGGAGTTTGAAGCAAATACCAGACCATGAACAAGTATTACAAGTATTGCCTAGTGCAGTATAGGTACCTAATACACTAGGTATTATTATGTATAATTGCTCTAGACTCCTAGATTCTATCAACATGTCGGTACAAAAACGCAACTAAAGACGTAAAATAAATAAACCACAAACCTTCTACGAACAGCACAACAGCCAATATACTGTGATATTATTCCTAAACTACGAGGTATATAAAAAATTCGCGATAGCTGGCGGGCGATTGATTTATTTATTTCTTTTGAGGTTGTGTTGTGATTTTTCAAAATTTCAAAACAAACAATTTTTTTTTTTGCCCCGCGCTGGTGAAGCTGTAACTCTCAGATAAATACTACCTGTTCTTCTTCGCTCATTTGGTCCTTCCGTCTGTTATTTGTCCTCCTGACCGTCATTTCGACAGTAAATCTTGCTAGCGTCAAATATTTTTTCAGATTTGTATTTTTATTGAAAATTCAAGGAAATCAGTAACTGATAGAAGGTTATCTGTTATCCTCAGTAATTGAATAATTGAGTAATTGAAGGTTATCTGTTATCCTCAGTATCATATCCCGCACTTCATGTATCAATGTTAAAAATCACACAACTAGTTTGGTCGGTGATAGCGTTTCCACCATACAATATTGTAAATACCTACGAGACGTAGGATGATCCTCATTTCGGGATGATCTGTCATTTCGGGAGGGCACATAGCTTTTTGATTTTAATTGTTTTTCTGGTGTTATTTTGAGTTCTGTTGTGTAATTTCGGTGGTATTTTAACCAACATTACTTGAGGTCTTAGCTCAAAGTGATATTGGAATTAAATTGTAATAAGTGATATTCTGATTTGATCGAAAATGTTTTAGATGGATTTGGAAAAAACGGCCATCTTTTTTCCAAAGACAATCAGGGTAGGGCCGACTCAACTTTGACTGACTCGACTTGACGGAAAAGTATTTTATCTATGTAATATATTATCATTCTCATTAAACTACTCGACCCTGGCAAAATTGATCTGAAAGGACAGATGCCATTCATTAAGAAGAAGAAGTAATGTCAATTTAGAAAATATTAGTTGTCAAACTTGTCAATGTCAAACGTTGATTGATTGACTTGACTCCTCTTCTTCTTGGCTTGGCTTGGTCTAGGTGTTTGTGTGTGTGTGTGTGGTTGTGGTTAGTGTTTTCAAAATTATAATCTTTCGAAGATTTTGAATAATCTTGATAGAGTTAGTTTCTTGGACTCGACGAAACATTACCTACGTACAGCGGCTAAAGTAGAAAAATACCTATCTCACTCATTTAGGTAGTAATTAATACAATTTCTACTTTATAAAAATAGTCTCTTCCTAGAGTCTCTTAAAACTCCTTCTCTTCTCATTTCCAAACTCCTCTACAATTCATCGAGTATTTTGCACAGCAGTACCCATATCTTATTGTGGTGCAAGCATTATTTCACTTGGTGTAAAATTGAATCAAAGGGCCTCATATTGCCTATCTACCTCACATCTTATACCTTTCAGATCACGATGGACGGGTCACTAGGGGAAATGTCTCAAACCTTCACAGAGCCACAGGACATGGATATTCCCACACCACCTGTGGGGATGCCAATGCACCAGCTCGGCCCTACCCCGGGTATTAGTGGTAAACACGAAGAGTTCTCGGTTGAGAAGATCCTGGATCGCAGGGTGAAGAATGATAAGGTTGAATATCTCTTGAAGTGGAAGGGCTACTCCAAGTAAGTTTTTGTTAGCTATTTAACAGGTTAGCTGTCCCGAAGCAAGTTTCGATCTTCTTTGTACACGTCCTCGTAGTAAATAATGACATATCTACATCATTGGCCATGAGGCACATATGCCTCATGGACGTACCAGTGCAATCACCCATGAGGCACATGTGCCTCATCGGACAGCTAACCTGTTAAAAAAAGTTTTTTGTTATGTTCTAAAATCATATTTTGATTGATATAATTTAATATAATGGGAGCTTGAAGTTGAATCAGAACACTTCATACTTTAAGCTAGTATTTTATTTGCACAAAGAAACCTACAATTAAACAAAATATTTACTAAATATACAAAATACACAAGAAACAGTTGAAAAAAAATTTAAAACTACATTGCCTTGAGCCAGTAATTGCACTGGCCCCACACCCTTCAAACCGAAACACAGCAATGCTGCTTCAGGGCAGAGCTAGACATGGTGGTACTACTTCCTTGGACGAGCTTCACAAAGAGCAACTAGGGCATGGTTAAATTTCACCCATATTGTTGCAATATTTAGTGCATGTTTGCATTTATTATTGAGAGCACTGGTGGTCTAGTGGTAGTGGCCCCGCCTTCCGATCCGAAGGTCGTGGGTTCAAATCCATTTGTGTACCAATGAGTTTTTCTGTCGAAAAATTTATGTGCACTATGCCAGTAGGTACTCTCAAAACGGTGAAGGAAAACATCGTGAGGAAACCGGCGTGTTGTAGAACCTAAAAAAAGTTCGAGCAATACGTGTCAAGGGTCACGCAAAAAAGGCCCACTAGCGGCCTACTTGGGGAAAAACCTGCCCGCACATTAAGTGCGCATAATAAACTTGCCGAACTAAACTTGCATTTCTTATTTAGAAGGATTACTCTTATGGTTAAACTAAGTCGTACATTACCCTTAAGCCTTACACACATCTAGTCACACACATCTAGTGCGATGAATTATTGAAATGCGCATTTTATCTTATTTTATTTTTCTTGGAAAACAAACTGCTTAATTAACTAGAAACATAATGGTAGTAGTTTTCGCTAGTGGAATATTATTTTGACAAATATGACAGTGATACTTGAGAAAATATCACTGTCATATTTGACAGTGTTTCATTGGTGGCTGCGCAGGCCTTTAAAACAAGATATAAATTTATATTCCAGTGATGACAACACATGGGAGCCAGAAGACAACCTTGACTGCCCCGAGCTGATCTCTGCTTACGAAGTCGCTCGGCTCAAGAAAGAGAGAGAAGAGTCCGAGGCTGCTATTGCTGCTGCTAACGCTGCTGCTGCTGCTGCTGCTGCTGCGGCTGCTGCGGCGGCTGCGGCTTCAGTCCCTGATGTCTTGGAGGACTCATTAGCTAGTCGTAAAAGACCCAGGAGGGAGAAGAGGAAGAAAGCTGAAGTAAGCTATATTACAAACTTAAAACTTATTAAGTGATGGTTGATGGATGGAAACAAATCATTCTTCCTGGAAATCTATAAGGGAGGCTTGAATACCTAATTCTTGAGGTGGGGAAAATAAGATCTACACTGATGTTTGGTGATGGGGTGTATTATGCTTTGTCCTCCTGCTAACTTCATCCTGGACTCTGGAGATCCAGTTTGGTTCAAAGTACATAATGCTTAAGTCTAATAGAATATTGGCACAAGGAAGAAAGGTCAATCAGAAATATGTTTGCTCACACATACAAAGTTTTATTTATTATACTTTTGAGCAAACATTTTGTTGTCAAAGTTTGTACTATGGGAACCAGATAACATACTAACATAATTTATTTTGTATACTTTACTTAGAACACTATAACACCCAGACAGAGCAAACATGTTTGTGTTTACCACACACTCAGAAAAAAATATTGTTGGTTCCAACAATAAAACTTTAACAGGGGAGAGCCCACCATGGTGTATAGTCCGTGCGTCAATGTTTTTATTGTCATGGATCAAGTTGTCAGTACAACAATATTTCTATTGTCAAGAAGTAAATTGTCATTGCAACAATGTTTCTATTGTCAAGAATTAATAGTCATTGCAACAATGTTCTATTTTATCAATAAGGCGTGTTTTGATACTACAACAATGTATCTTTTGTCAGCGGAACTAATTTTGAAAACGAAGGACTAAAAATGTACAACTAGTATGTACGCAAGACCCCAAGTGTGAGGGGTAAAAAAAGAAGATTTGATAAGACCGAAGTTGATCCGATGCATTCATTGGATCAACTCCAGTCATATCAAATCTTCAACGGATTCATTAATCCGTTGAATACAATTTCATAAAACCACTTCGACAATATAAGGAACCGCCGTGCGTTTTCGTCAGCGCGTTCTAGGATCGTTACAATTTTAGTCACGCCATCTAGTTCTAAATTTAGTAAGCAGCTTTTTGTTAGTTTACTTTACTAACAATGTTCACATTGACACACTTGCAACGTTCCATTGTCACCTCAGTGACATATTTATTGTATGACAAAAAATAGTTGAATACTACGACTATAGTTATTTTGCTAGGTTGTTTTACAATGTTCACATTGATACACTAGCAACGTTCTATTGTAACCACAACGACTTACTTATTGCACTAACTATTGCGTAGTTGAACTTTACGCTTTAGTTATTTTGCCAAATTGATTTACAATGTTTACATTTACACATTTGCAACGATCCATTGTCATCACAGTAATATATTTGTTGTATAACACTGGCCCACTTCTACTCCAAATATTGCTATGCCCTAAACTTAAGGGCTTCTTATGTATTCACCATTTTTAACTTTAAAACTTCACCATGTAACATTATAATTGCAATAAAGAATATGAGTATGAGTTTGAGCAGTCACATGCTCCGACTATAGAGGTCTTTTGTTAGATTTATTAAAAATGTTTGCATTGACACACAAGCCAGTTCCATTTTCACCTCAGCAACATACTTATTGTATGACAAAAAGTACTCAAATGCCACAACTATAGTTACTTTGCTACGTTTTTTAACAATGTTCACATTCACACGCTAGCAACGTTCCATTTTCACTACAGCAACGTATCTAATGCATGTCAAATGGTAGTTAAATGCTACGACTATAGTTACTTTGTTAGATTTATAAACAATGTTCACATTGACACACCTAAAACGTTTTATTGTTATATAATCAACTTTTTTATTAACTTTGATATAAGGACAAAGCTAAATTGTTCCTTGCACATTAAACGAAGGAAAATCAGCGGACAATAAAAAAGTTGCTGGCCTCAACAAAGCTCTTTCTGCTAAAGTAACAGAGTATTTAGTTGCTCCGACAGGAAATTTCTGACAATGCATTTATTGTGACTTTGTTGACCCATTTTTTTCTGTGTGCACAAATGTTGGTTTCGCTTGGAATCGAACCCACGGCCTACTGCGCAATAACCAGAGCTGAGTATAACCAAGTAAGCTGAGAGGCCAGTCAATAAACATTGTAATACATTGTTGAATGAAATCTCACAGATAATCCTACACAATTAATTTCAGGAAACGCTGGAAAAAAGTGCTTTGCAAGAAATCGATAAGCCAAGAGGTTTGGCTCGAGACCTCATTCCCGAGAGGATCCTGGCTAGTCAACTGTTCCATAATGATCTCTTCTTCTTGGTACAATGGTAAGATATTTTATGGGCTAGTTTTTTTTTCTATGTTTAAGGATTTTTGGTCGGTTTCCAACCATGTCAGCTCCATGCTGCCCTCTCTGTCTCACCTACTTCTCTATAACTAGCCCAAAAATGGACCGGAAGAGTATGCTAGCCACATCCGAGGTCGGAGTCGCTAGCATACTCTGGAACAGTCCCATATCGAGCCAATTTATATCTATAGCTCGCCCTAACTCCTCCCTCATCGATAAGCTCCGCGCGCAATGCATCAGTAGGTGGTAAACATCCTCTCTATCACCGCAAACTTCACACTTTACTTTTGTGCCGGGTCCAAGTGGGCACTGTTGCTAGCCAACTCTTCGAAACGCACTTGTTGTGCGAACTGGTTTCTGCAAGTAGGCCTGGCGGGCTTTTTGCGTGACGCTTGGCACGTGTTTTCGAACTTTTTAGGTTCTACAACGTGCCGGTTTCCTCACGATTTTCCTTCACCGGTTGAGAGTACTGACAAAGTGCACATACATTTTCGGACAGAAAAACTCATTTGTGCACAACTGGATTTGAACCCACAACGTACCCACAGCTCGTTATCTGAGTGGGTTAAGTAGGTTTAAAGTTACCTGCCCCCTGGCTTCCAAATGATACATGCCCGAACTAAATTAGGTACACACCTATCCAAATAAAATTAGTGTCACGCACCTTGTGACAGTTTGGGAGTACTGGCATAGTGCACATACATTTTTGACCAGAAAACTCATCTTTTCGAGTTAATTTATTTATTTCACAGGCAAGGCTGCTTAGAGTTCGACGTAGTAGCCGGCAGGGAACTGAGCAAAGCATTCCCTGATTTCGTAATCGACTACTACGAGCAGTGTGTACCGTTCAGCGTCAGATACACGGCGGGGAAAATGCCGAGATACGCTCCTGATGTAAGTTTGACTCAGCACTCCTTATAACACTCTCCACTCACTCCTTTTGTAGTGTGTGGCATAAAGCTGAGATGAGTCCGGTTTTGCCTCACGCGCGTGTAGATATCAGCACAGACTGATTTTTGCACCGTGCAGTGATTTAAGCCCTAAAACACACACAAGCGACGTAAGGCAGCAGGCGTGGAACAGGCATGGCGCAGGCGTGCGCCGCTTCAAAACGATTTCATACAAAATGTATGCAGGCGACGTTTTTGAATTATACTGAGGGCGCTTGTACACGCTAAGAAAATTTGCCGTTCCTGCGGCAGACAAGACAAATTCTTCGTGTAGACGACAAGAATTTTGTCTGTTCCACACACGAAAACTTTTCGTGTCTTCCGCAGACAAGACCAATCGAAATGTGTACACGACACGAATTTTTTCGTGCAGTCGTCAGTCGGGCGTAGGGCGCGCAAGTAATAACAAGCACAACAAAAACTACCTGGCTGGGCTGGCTCAACCCTACTACACCGCCCCCCGCCGCTCCGCAACAACGTTCGCCGCGTCGTGTCTTGCGCAGATAATTATCTGCGGCGCAAGACACGACGCGGCGAACGTTGTTGCGTTTTCGTGTGTGGAAAAGACAAAATTCTTGTCGTCTACACGAAGAATTTGTCTTGTCTGCCGCAGGAACGGCAAATTTTCTTAGCGTGTACAAGCGCCCTGAAGCGACGCGGCGCAGGCAACGAAACGGCGTGTCTGCGGTCACCTGCTGTTGAAAACGTTCTTATAATAAACCTGCGCCACGCCTGTTCCACGCCACGTCGCTTGTGTATTTTTTAGGCCTAGTATCAGTGCGTGTTGCCAGTGATAACTTACGGAACTGAGACGTGGTCGCTAACTATTGGCCTCGTACACAAGCTCAAAGTTGCGCAACGAGCTATGGTAGCTTAGCTGGGATTTTCACGACATTGCTCGTAGAATTAGTAAGTTGAAGTGGCAATGGGCAGGTCATATAGCTCGAAGAACCGACAACCGTTGGGGAATAAAGGTTCTCGAATGGCGACCACGTACCGAAAGACGAAACGTAGGGCGCCCAGCCACCAGATGGAGGACGACATTGTTAAGATCGCGGGAAGTCGGTGGATGGAAATGTAAAATATATGTATAGGGAAAGCCTATTGCATGCCTAGAAATGAACTTCTGCAGGCTGATGATGAATCTTTGCGCATTCGTCAACGCAAACATAATCTTTTCTTGTCAAGACCATCAGTATCAACTCTTCAATCCTATTGACAACCTACTAACAATTTACTTGATTTTTCCAGTTTCCTCCAGACCCGGAGCCAGAACAGACGCCAATGGATGTATCCCTGGAGGCTGAGCTTCCAAACACCTCCCAAGAGATGGCTCCAATAGGTAACTACTTCTGAATCTCTATAAAACTGCCGGACTTTACTGTCAATGGAGTGGAACATGCAAAGCTTTTTGTAGATGGCAGCACCGTCGCTTCATGCATAGAGCACTGCGCATGCGCGCAACTGCTCTGTAGATAACAGCTGTACCAAAGGATACATCAGACTATACAGTGCTTGCTCTAAATATAAAATGTCCTAGTAGTAAGCGTCATTTTTGTCTTTGTGTAACTTGAGTATCGGTTTCCGTTTAGTTTAGAGTTTCTGGTGCCCATACCAACAAGGAAACTTATTTTCTGGAAAAAATTACAGCAAACAAAAAGCCAGATTTTTCTGTAAAATCTGTAATTTTCTGTCAATCTAATGTTTGCTATCAAACTGTTATTATCTGTCAAGCTGACATTTGCTGTTAAATTAGTCATTTTCTATTAGTTTCGTATTTTCTGTCATTCTGACATTTTCAGTCAAATCTGACCTTTTCTGTAAAACCTGTAATTTTCTGTCAATCTGACGATTGCTGTCATTTTTTTTCCGAAAATAGTGGTGAATGCGGATTGAAACAGTGGTGACCGTTCACCACCGTTTCATTCCGCATTCACTAGTAGGTACTATTCTACTGAAAAGTACTAATATCTAACGAGATTAGTACTTTTCAGTAGATCCATATTGGATCTATAGATGAAAAAAATCCTACTGGATTCACTATGGATCCATTGTCCAGGATCTTCTGAGATGAACGCTGGATTTGAACCCACGACCTTACGCTCAGAAGGGGTCACTCCTGTTAGACCATCTCCGGTGTTCTAATACTAAAAGAACATTTTTTTTTCAGCTGCTGAACCTCAGCCAGAAATACCGGCAATGACGATGCCACCTATCGATCTGCCGGCTATGGACTTGCCACCTCTGGATTTGCCATCAATGGATGTACCCGTGCTATAAAACTTGAACTTGAGTTTTACTATTTTTAGTGATTTCTACATGAACTTATTTTATTAAGCTACTTTATCAAATAATGCAAGATATTGTTAAAATTATATACCTTAGCAATGAACTGTTTCTAGATTTAAGAATAAAACGAAAGTTTCGTAAATAATATTTTTATTTATAAAATAATCTAAACATAAGTCCCTGTATAAAAAGTACAAGAGTATAAAAATTAACTAGCGTCAATAAGCTTAAAGTTAAATGTTAGTAGAGTATTTACTTTGGCATCTATTCGGCTGATTATTCGTATACGATTAACACAAAATGCATAAATTTTAGATAATTTTTGAGTCACTTCTAGAAAAATGAAGAAAAAATTGTGGCACTTCAGGAATGCCGACAAAAGTGAAAACCTGTTTTCCTTAGTCTATGATAAATCCTAGTAAACTAGTATGTTTTTACATAACTTGTATAGTGGTCCGGTTTTTCAAAGCTTTTCCGTTATGCTTTCAAGTCCCATTTTTTTTCTTCTTATTTATGAGCAATACTTTTGTCGGCATCATGTATACATTCTCCAGGTATTTCTTTTGAGAGCAACCTCTTTTTTCCGTATAATCAAAAACTTGACAAGGTCTTAGAAATTAAGAAATTTTTTCTCTGATTTTGAAGACTAATGCCGTTTAAACCAGATTTAAATGTTTTTGAATTCGTTGCAGTAACACCTGTTGTTCTAGGTTTTCTTTATTTTCTCGTTGTTTAAATTATTCTATCTTGCAAGTCGCCATATTCACGAATTGTTTTCAGGAAAGTAGCCTTATAGTATATAATACAAGGCTCTTAAGAAAAGTAACGGACAAAAATCATCTAAAATCCACGCATCTATCAATTCCATATTCTAGCTTGCATCCGTTGTTCAAACTCACTAGCTTGAAAGTCAAAAAGTAATTGTTTAAAGCTTGTTCAGGAAAGGTGCGATAGAGGCAAAGTCCTCACAGTCGGGGATGAGTTTTCCTTTGAAAGTGATGCAGGATTCCGCGCAGAGGGGACCTTCGAACCAGGCGCCAAGCATCTTCTTACATTGGGCGCAGTTTTCAATGCAAACTTCCATCGGCTCGTAGCCCGTTGCTGTAACACAGATAAGTTAATTTTACAAAAATTGCATACCCCTATTACAAGTGGGGATGAATACCTAACCTCAGAACATGGAAACGGTTACATGTACATGCTAACTTAAAATGGCTAAGAAATATCAGATTTTCAACATTAGGTACCTAGGTAAGCTTTCGGAGCTACAAGGTCACAGGCAGACGATCAGACAAACACTATTGAAATCAATCAAAATCCAAATATTTAGACGTAGGTATACTTTAAAGTACCAGACCTACTGTAATATTTTTTGAACCGGTTTATTAATGTAATGTAGGTACCTAAGTACATGAGGTTCAATAACCAACTCGTTAGAACGGTATATTATTCCAGCCACGTCATAGGTACCTATTCCATAAATCATTTTCATAGTATCGTTTTATGAAATCGCCAAATATTCCCATGCCAAGAAACCCGAATAAACAGACAAGATGATACAGATAATAAATTGTAGGACAACAAAACACATATTGGCAACAGTATCACCACAATACCAATATAATGAAAAATGCGCAAGAGTGCCTGTCTGTTTGTTAAACCGCCAAATCGATGACGATGAGATGTCAATATGGCTAATGCCGGCCTCACAGTGGGCTAAAGGCCTGTGCACATCAGTGGCGTAGCGTGCCTTGTCGGGGCCCCGTATAAAAATTTTTTTGGAGGCCCTTATATGGAGGTAAAGATTTTTCACAAAAGAAAAAAAATATTGTGAGAAGTAATATTTATTTATCACATAATTTACCCATTTTACAAATAAAAATCGAATTTTAAATATTCACTCTCCTTGCCTTTTTATCGGCAAACTGATTTATTAAATCATTTATGGCCGATGATGATTTTAGTTTTTCTAATGAAGGATTCCCGGGGATTCCCCGCTGAGTTGAAGATGAAGTAAGTAAAACGGGGAAGTCCCGCAGCCCGCCATAACGATGTAGTGTTGCCAACTTTTGAACGCACGCTTAAAGGTCGATTTATATCTACAGACATTGAGTGTGGCAGACACGTGCCGTGGCAGACAAAATGATATTCTTCCATACAGTAACTATTAACGTATTTATATTTATCGTAACACGGCCGTACAGACGCTTACAGACACGTGTCGTGCCCGGCCAGTATTCTCGGAAAGAATATTTTGTCTGCGCGGTTCATGTCTGTACGTGTCTGTGGCTCCTTGCCGGGCAGTGTGAATAGAGTATCGGAACTGCGTACACGTGCTTTCTTTTTTATTTTGCATTTTTGCAATGGATAACGATATCCGGGGTGTCTGTCACGGCACGTGTCTGCCACACTCAATGTCTGTAGATATAAATAAATGGTGTCTGTCACGGCACGTGTCTGCCACACTCAATGTCTGTAGATATAAATCGACCTTAAGGCGGGAAAAAAAGGAATTGCTTTATAGAATTTTGTCATTTGTAAAATAAAATAAATTAGAAAGTTTTTATTCTTTTTCCTTACACACTTTGGGGGCCCCCGTGGCCCGGGGGCCCCGTATAATTGATACGGCAAATACGGCGGTAGCTACGCCCCTGGTGCACATCTAGGCGATGGCGCGCGATCCGCTGAAACGCTGTCAAATAGTTGTGCGCAGGCCTTCAGAGACAGTAGACATTGAAGACTGGGGCTCAATTCTAGACCAGTGACTTTTTTTGACACGGTCGGTAGATATACCCCTCACGCTTTTTTGTACAATAATATAAATATTTCAATTGATTATTACAGTTTTATTTTTAACTTTTTATTAGTTATAAAAGCGTGATTTTTTAGTTTTTTTAACTATAATTTATTATAGTGACAAATAATAACCCCTTGCTAACGCTACCTATTATTCCTACGCTATCATTTTAAAAACTACGTCACCGTCTTTTCCAAGACCAAATTTGTATTAATAAAATTTAGGGGAAAACAAAACAGCACACAGACAAAGTCGCGACCAAAAGCTCGTTTGCTCATGAAGAGGCCACCGAGGCAATGACCCCAATCCGCGATTCGGCCGGCTCACTTTCGCCTTTACGCTTTACGCAATTTCACCTTAGCCGCTTACACTTGACCTCCAGATGACAGTTCGCGTGAATAGAAACATTCGTTATGGATGTAACCTTCCTTTCCCACGTGCTTTGGTTTGCTGACACTCGCGTCGCTATAGTAAGTTTGTTCCATCCACCGCAAATGACCGCAACGTGATTGTGCCCGGTGTATTGCACGCTAGATTCAATTTCATACATCAGGCAGCAGTTTGCAGCAGCAATTTATTTTACTTTTTTACACGCAGTTTTTATACGAAAAGCCTACAGTTTAGAGAACTTCTTGTTTCTATTTATAATTGGGTGTAGGTAGGTACTGTGCTGTGACCGTAACCTACAGAGTGGGTTTTTGGCGAGAGTGGGAGTGGTTTCACCACATAAGCTCAGCTCTTGATAGCTTCTCTGACCGATTCCTCAGCTAAACGTGAACCTAACCATGAATTCCATAGAAGGTATTGTTCTAAACACATACACAGTAGGCACTACACGACTAGTTTTGTAAAATAAAAGATGGTTAAATTTCTGTATTTTTGACAAGAGTTTGTTAGATGAATACACACAATGCCCTACGATGTTATCTTGAGTGTCTGATATTCAGCAAGTTTTGTTGACACGTTTCAACTAAGTAGATACGCCACCTCATTGAAGTGTGAGGCTCTACTCCAGACATTTGCGTTCTATGTAAAGTCTGAGACAGAGTAGGTACTTATTACGAGACCCAAGGGCCTGTGTGTACGAGGCACAACCATCCATAATGTTTAACGAGATTGCAGAATATAACACAGGGTATTTGTGTCGGTTTGAGGGGTAGGTAGGGTGCGTAATATGTGACAAGTTGCTGGAAGATTTATATGAGCTTACGCCACAGAATAAATACTACCTTCGCAGTGTATAACTATGCGGTTTCTTGTAGAGCGACCGAAGAGGCGCAGGTGTTCAAATAAGCTTTGTGTCGTTCGCTATGTAAGTACAACTTAAATTTACTACACTCGAGTTGTATAAAATATGAAGATCGTTGAGCTGCGGTTAAAAACCAGTACCTATGTACTTAAAGTTGCATATTTTGCATTGCCTTTGAAAAAATGCAACTTAGGTATGCCGAATTTAAGTAACGATGAGGTAAACGGCCCTACACAATAAGTAGGTACTTTTCTAAAGTAGGTAATTTCCCCTGTAATATGATCAGAGTAATCTTGACATTATAATTATGCTTGTACTTAACATCGTAAAAAGAAAGTTTATTAATTTTATGTCCTTGTAATATAATAAACTTGTAATTTAATTTCCTTTTCGCACACATTGAAACCTGCGCGCCAAGAAAGCGTGCTTGTGAATCAAATACCAACTTTAATTTTTGGTCTAGTACACCCAGTTTTACAGTGGTTAAGTTCAACTGTAAAACTGAAACCATAATCATCCCAAATCTTATTTGCCAACCTATAATGCCAGGAGACGATGAAACTTTTATATATAAATTATTAAGTTTAGTATAAAATATTGCCCATTATGGCATATTTATTTAATTTTATTAAACGTTGGTAAATATACAGGGGAATTACCTTACGAATGACGTCACAAGTATGTCGTAAGCTTTTGTTTTTTATAAAAATACTACTCTATTTTTGCGGTTTACAAACCAGTTTAACCCTTTAATTCGCAGTGACAACCCTGACCAACATCATGAACAAAAAAATCTTGACCCGTTATTTTTATCTTTTACTGTGACATATTTGATTATAATCATAGCAAAAACAAAATGCAACCAAATAAAAATTATAGCTGGCTAGTTTAGTCACTATTCCTATCACTTTATCGCAAATTGGTAACGAAGCCACCTGTACCTTGCGGATCAAAGGTAAATATTTATTGAAATAATATTTTATTCGATTTTTTTTTATTTATGCACCTAAGAATTTCTTTCTAAAATACATATTTTATTGTTACATGTACAAACCATTGAATTTGAATAACAAGAAAATTATCTATGAGGTTGTCAATTTGTATGTTGTTCATCAGCGACACTGCCCATTTGATTAGTGAAATATATGTCATTTTTATGTCGGTTCTGAACAACACTGCCCATTGATTGGTGATAGGAAACTAACTATAAAAACTCGTTGTTTCTAAAAATGCAAGATTTTATATTTTGTTTGTTGATAGCTAAACGTTTGACTGCCATCACACCTGATGGAAAGTGATAATGCTGCCTCAGGTGGAGCACGCTTAGCTATTATCCACTTGTTCACTCTTGACTTGAAAATTGTAATGCTCCGGAAATATTGATGACGGAAAAGAGTTCCACTCCTTGGCAGTTTGCCTAAAAAAGTGGAAGCGAACCCAAGAGCTCAAGATGGTCCTAAAGCGGTACCGCCACGTCTCGGAAAGAGGGGTTCAAACGAAAAGGTCTCTTTTTGGCGGAAAAAAGACAAGTCTAACAGAAATTGGTTCTAAGATAGGTGTAAAATAATTATGATGCTACTCGACTTTGACTCAGGCGACTTTTGATATAAAATAAAATGTTTCTTCGTAAATTTTTAGCGTTTATAGAAAAGTCCTTGATTCTATACAAGCCGCAGTGTTGGTTGTGTACGACATAAAATTTGCTATGTACATCACTGCATGTTGCGCAATGTTGTACCTTACCAACATAATATTTCTCGAAAACTAGAATAGGTAGATTTTTTCTAAAATACCTGTAGGCATATTAATATTTAAGGCAAACCCCCCAATAAAGAAAAAAACTAATTTTTTGATTCTTTTTTGTCTGCGCATTAAAGGGTTAATTGCGCTTGCTGACCCGGAAAATCATTATAAAGACTATCCACGTAAGAGGCGGTCGTTAATGGAAATATTAAATCAGGATTTTAGCGGGCGAGCCCACGACACGAGACTACTAGATTCGGCTACCTCATGAATAGATAAATGTAATAACCTGAACGCGTGCTGCTTCAAGGATTCATTTTTCTTTGTTTTACTATGCATCACCTAAGCCACAAAACAAGTCTTCTTCCTGCCCATAGCCCACATTAAATGAGATTGGCACAACATGTCTTTCCCCTTCATTTCTCTCTGTCAGCTGTCATCTCTGCATTCACATTCACTACTCTATCTCTCTCCATGTCATCTTTCACACAGTTCATCCAAGTTTTCTTGTTAGTTTGGTAAGCCAGAAAACAAGTAATTTTCTAAATATTTTAGGGAAAAAATGTAGCTGAGTTTTAAAAAATTAGCAAAATAACGTAGCGACCCGAAAAAGCTTTCAAGAAATATGTATTGCGTACCTAAGCGACTTTTGAAAGGCAGTCTCTAAACTGAATAAAAAACATTTTACATATTTTACCTAAATAATATTAAGTTTTGTAGAATTTAAAGTATCAAAGTAGAGTACCTACAGCCGAATTGAACGGCCAGTATTCCGGAGGCTGAGTGCCTAACATCTTTACGACGGCAAATTAGGGAACTTAATGAACGATTAAGACTAACCGAGCTTACTTTCTATTTAAATAGATTTATTATAAGGGGAGAGTTTTATTATTTGACCTTCGTTCCGGAAGATCAGTCTGCGTAAGTTTGCGAAATACTTAAGATAATGTTCTTTGTTATTCTTAGTCATATGCCTGGCTGTTATACGAGTATGGCCGTTATCCTTAGCGACTGTCGTGGTTAGAGTTTAAATTAGTTAGCTGAAGTTCACCAACCACTTGTAACCTTTGACGATTTGTTTCGCAACTGATAAATGGGACAAGAGACATGGTTTGCAAGATCTGGGATTATATTCTTCGAGTTTTTCGGAAGCACTAAAGTCCCACATTAGGAGTTTTTCGCTTATTGCCCAAAAACGGTGCCTCGTAGAGAATAATTTACTGATAAGAAGTTAAAGCTTGTAAAATTCTCAACCTTTTTGATGATATCCAATCGTTTTCGAAATACACGCGCCGGAAAGGAGCATTTTTTCCTGCTCATCCTTTTTTAGGGTTCCGTAGCCAAATGGCAAAAACGGAACCCTGTCTGTCCGTCCGTATGTCACAGCCACTTTTCTCCGAAACTATAAGAGCTACACTGATGAAACTTGGTAAGTAGATGCATTCTGTGAACCGCATTAAGATTTTCTCACAAACAATAAATTTTGGGGGTCCCCATACTTAGAACTGAAATTAAAAAAACTTTTTTTCATCAAACCCATACGTGTGTCTATGAATAGGTCTTCAAAAATGATGTTGAGGTTTCTTAAATCGTTTTTTTCTAAACTTAATAGTTTTTGCGAGAGACACTTCCAAAGTGGTAAAAAATTAGTCTCCCCCCCGTCTAACTTCTAAAATAAGAGAATGATAAAACTAAAAAAAATATATAATGTACAATAATACGCAAACTTTCAACGATATTTGGTTTGAACGAGATCTAGTAAGTAGTTTTTGTTTTATACCTTTAAGTCATAGATCGTAAACAGCAATTTACCTTTCGACAAGAACCTTTATATTATGTTACTTGATGCTACGAAACCCTTCATGGGCGAGTCCGACTCGCACTTGGCTGCTTTTTTTTTATATACATACTTATCTTTAAAATCATATAGTCATTGTGTGATCATGATAAAAGTAATCGATGGCAGTCTCCACATTGCAAGTTATTTTCATGCCTAATTTAATCTCGCAACTGTTTAATAGTTTAGCAGTGAATACGTAACAAACAAACATTGCCGCATTAATATTGTTATGACTTCATTAATAATAGCTTGTATTCGGTCACAAAAACAGGTTTACAATCTAGATTATTCAAATTGCCGACGTGGTATGTTGGCGTGGTCTTTCACCTTTACATACCAGTCTTTTATTTTCTGTATTAGCACTTTTTGGAATGAAAAACAATGTATAGGTACTACAGATATCGCCGGGTAGCTCATATCAATTTTATTTTCACCTTGTTTTTTCCAATATTTTTTTATTTTGTTTTCGTCATATTTATGCAGCCGTTTAAATATTATGTAGTTTAACCAATCGTTTAGTTTTGGATGTAACTTGGTAGCTAGGCTTATCTTGAGTCAGTTCATTCGGTATATTCAGCTTGTGAGTCACAGATATGCGAAATCTAGATTTGGGAATGAACCTAAATCCGCTTTAATTACTAAGCTTGGAGACATTTTTAGGGTACAATAAATTATGGGGGAACTTTCCCCGATTAGATTTTTTTATCATGGCTTGGCGAAACCGTTTTCCTTATCTAATACTACTACTACTTACTTATCTCCTGTGAAACTGAGGATGAAGTTTGAATAAAAACAGTTTCACACGAACGCAGTCTTACTGGGTTCTATAAACATGCTTTCCGAACTATGGTTTGAGCCTCAGAATAAACGTTGAAGCTATAATGTATTATGTAAACACACATTTTCACACATATCTTCGCAAAATATCCACCTTGACCCAAGAAAATTGAAGTATTCATCAGCAACAAACCTTTGAATGGTGAATGAAACGTTGCGTAAATACAAGTGCCGTGTTTAGTTAAAGACTTCGAAATGTATTACACGGATACTTTTGTATACCATGAGGAAAATGGATGTCCCTAAGTAGGTATACCGTAAACGGTGAATGTCTCGTGGAAGCCACAAATTTCTCAGTCGAAGATCAAAAGTGGTCCTTTGTGTGCATAGATCCCCTCAGGGTTTATTCGTACATTCATCGGCCGGCTTTTATTATTACAAAAAAGCTGTATTATTACAGTGAAACGAATAAGCTTTTACATTAGCGTGGACGCGATAGGGAACATCTTAGCGAGATTAGCTAGCGTCCCGTACCTTGTAAGAAAAATGTTTTAATATTTAATGCGTGGGTAAACGTGCAGATTTCCCGAAAGACACGAAAATGTGACTGAATTGCTCCCTAGAAGCAGACGGTTGGTTTTATGTAGGCAAAGTGTGTAAAACTGTGGAATCTTTTAAAACTTTTCTTTTTCTATGCGTTTTGAGAGTTTATGTTTGTTCTTCTAGGCTAGACGTAGTTTGTTGCTTGTTTTTCTAGGCTTGGTCGCGTTGAACTGTCATGGCACCAAGACTCACCTGGCTCTAAGACGTTTCAAAGTGATCCTTGTGATACAACTGAATACATATTTTTTTGAATTTGAACTCTTGATTGCATAGCGGTTGCTTGCAATTTTGTCTGCGTTAGTTTGACCTTAACATTATAGTTACCTAGAACTAGTTACATAAAATACAGTGCCTATTTATAGCTACGCATTTCTCTTAAGTGTTTTTATTAGTTCGCTGGCGCTGCCCGAAAGTAGGTGTATGTAATTTGTTCATTTTTATTTTTGAGACTTACTAGTCGAGCTTTTTGGGGCTTTATAGATTTTTTCTTTAGCCGATTAATCTAATATAAATGTAATTTTGATTTTAATAGTTTAGCCTTAGGCCATTTCCACTACATGGCTCTGTAGGGTAAATTGTAGGCTTTGATTATAACTATACCAATAGCAACTTACCAATAGCAGGGTTGCTCTGAACGAATCCAAAGTGCATCACAGCAAAAAGTGTGAACATTACGAAGGTGGTGATCATCTTGCAGGCCATTTTTCAACAATCTGTTGACATAAAACAATATATTTATGTTGGTTTACGTAACTGTTGAATGCAAAATACATTTCAAGAATAAAACTGAATTGGTTCACATGAATAATTTATATGAAAGGGAAAACACTTACCTACCACGTTCAATGCATAACCACTAGATAGAAATAAACAAAACCATTAAAAGCTCATGAATATAATATTTAAAAGCTAAAACTTACCACATTCATTAAAAACATAAAGTATGAAAAAACAAGATAACCGAATTTTCACAACACTGATGCAAGCAACTTAAAGCTAGCCAATTCAAAAATCCTAGATAAACGTATAATTATATCAAACTAGGACCTGAACCTGACACATTATAAACGGAAAATTCTTAATGGACGACCAATCGTAAATGGAACTTGTTTAAATATGTAAGCAATGTGGTTGCATGCCAGAAGTGGGGGTATTATCACAGCGCGCGCATGGGACCTCAGGAAACGGATCTCTGCCTTTGCGAAAGCACGAAAGTTCTAAGTAGGAAGTCTGCCTCTTTGTGGCCAATGTAGTGTGGATAATTCTCAAATTATAACTGTACACAAAAAAAAAAAAAAAAAAAACAAATGTAGTTTAAAAAACTGATTTCATAGCCAAACTGCTGAGCTAATTTTGATGAATTTTCTATGAGACCAATCTAGAATATACCTTTCAGATAAAAAATATTTTTTCGAATCGGATCAAAAATGTCGAAGTTAATCATTAAAAAAACAACTGACTTGAGAAGCTCCTCCTTTTTTATTTAGAAACAAAACTGCAACTTTATAAACTGCACTTAATAATGGACTCTCATTATCATTATGAACAAAGAAAAATGATGAGGGCATATTAGCCAAAGCCAAAGGATAACACGAGCTAAATGTAAGAGTGTCAAAACTACAAGAAAAAGAGTGATTCATCCGGCATGGGGATTGGCAATCCCCAAAAAATTATGCAAAAAAAATTGCACAAAATTATGCAAAATACTTGGAAAATTTCCCAACACCCACTTCGTAAAAGCTTTGCGTATACCTGTAAACTATAGGCTTTTGTTAAACATTAAAATAATCTTTTAATAAGCTTGTTAGTGGAAATAGCGTGTAAACATTTCACAATGTCTTATCCACATTATTATATCTGATGTAAACAAACCAGGTCGCCTTCAGTGGTCGCCGGGGGCGCCTGAATGCCTACTACAGATCACACGTGAAACTAAGCCCTCGTAACCCCTGTTGCCATGTAAATAAAGCTCAAAATAAACCCCAAACATGCCATTTTGTGTGGTCCTCTCAAAATAGATGATACTCTCGTGAAATTCAATTTATTTTACCGTCCATAAAATTATCTCGTGCTCAAGTAAATTCAGCTATCGTAAATAACAAGATTGTGATGCATTAGTATAAAGAAACCTGTATAAGATTAACTGGTTTTCTTCCTGCTATTGAAATGTCTTGTTCCTTCTAATACCTCGATCATTGAATCATTATAAATCCCCATATTATATTAATGTGCGTCAGAATTCAGAAATAGAAAATAAACTGGGCGCATCAATATGCAAATTGTGTAATTGGTGTCGCGTGGATCGATTAATGTTTTTTTTGCTTTCAAGCAAGTCCCTTATAAGACAAAAGCATTACTTCCGCACCTACGAACAAAAGTCAAATGTAAACAACCTCTGGGCCCGGGGCGTGCTAAGTTCACGTAACCGATCATATCTTTATCATTTTACATGGCTTGTATTTCGGGAAGCCTTCGGCGTGATACAGTGCCGGCCGAGCAATGGAAGTGTGGAAAACATTCAAGTTAACGTGTAAGCCTCTTTTGGCTTTAGGAAGCGGATCTCGTTATCTCAAGTATCAGTAATTGTTCATTACACTTCCTAAACTAGAATTGAAATAATCCTGCCGGATTTGCCTATGATTGATGCGTGTGGTGCGACTGTCAAAAAATAACAGTTCCGCATTATAGACATTGTAAAGTTTACGATAAACTAAATGGAAAATAACTGGATATAAGATTTAATTAAAAGGCATGGAGTTACTAAACAAACAATGGACAATGAATAAATTTTAAGTTAGTTAGACAAAAGAGCACACATTGCAAAAATCGTGAGATTGAAAAGTAAGATCTACTTTTTTACATTTAAGTTGCCATCGAAAACATTGCCATACCTATAAACAAAATATTTGTTGTGTAGAAACTTTCCTAAGAAATACCATCGAGCTTACCAGCATGATTATAATCAAGATAAGAAACAAAAAATAGTCTCACAACTCGAGTCCCCAGGCACTGTAGATTTAGTACGACTGGGGCTTGTTATTTACCTACGAATAGGACCACTTTTTTTATTTTATCCCACAAGGTCAGCTGTGTTTGTGACAAAACTACTGCTGTGACACGTAGTTGCAATCACTCACCATCAATAACTGTTTGTTTTTTTACCCGGCTGTTAATAAAGAATCTCTATACAAATTTTATTAACTCTCGGTATAAATGACACATAATAATAATGTAGCACCTTTTAACGTATAAGCTATAGCGGTTTTCATTTTTATGCACATTTAATAAATAGATTTATCTTTGAATTTTAAGTTAGATGCACGCAATGTATTTCTGTGATCTGTAGCTTAGATGCATATTGAAAGGTAAGCCAAAATGTTCATTCTAGATTTGTTTCCACACAAATTAACTAAATTTCAAAGCAAACAAAGACATCTAACCGAATTTCATAATAAAACAAAGACAAGAGTATTGAACTTCACAAAAGAGCGATGCAAAGAAATTGAGGATAATACTTACTTATTGGATTCTCAAGTTGGTTCTGATGAAGCAGGCTTGACAATGTGAAGAATGGGAGAAATCCTACCATTTTATACTAAAGCTCGATCGCTCACTCAAACCAACCATAACGGGAGACAGCGGGGACGCTTTCATACCATTATCTATATGGATCTCATAATTAGGTTTAGGAAAAGAGGTTGCATGCTTTTGCTGATGTTTTTAAGTAAAATATTATTCATTTTACTTTCTTTTCAAATTTGGAAAATTATATTACTTATCTACAATGTAAACAGACTGGCCTCTAGCTCAGTTGGTAGTAGCTCTGCCTTCTGCGCCGTAGGTCGTGGGTTCGATCCCCACCGAGAACAAATATTTGTGTGGTGAACATAAATGTTTGTTCTCTGTCTGGGTGTTATATTGTATTCTAAGTATGTATTTACAAAAAAAAAATGTATTCAAGTATTATATCAGCTATCCGGTTCCCATATTACAAGCTCCGCTTAGTTTGAGGCTGGGTAGTGTTGTGTGAATTGTCCACAATATTTCTTTTATTTTATTTTAAATAGGTAAGCGCTTTGTCTTTGAGTGAATTGGGTTATAAAAAGCTCAACTGTAAAACACAAAGCAACATCAATTTTAAGTAGCTGGTGATATTGAAGTTTGACCAGGCGTTTACAAATTAAATTACACTGTGATTGCTATGAGTTAAATAAAAGGCACTACGTTCAAACCGATATTAAAATAAGTCAAAATATAAGCGAGTAAAACTTTATTTCACTTTTAAATTGAAACGTCAATCACAAACCTGATTATATTTCCAACGAATATTTCTAGATTCAACAGACATTCTGTAACAAGATTCGTCAACTACGAAAAAAAGTGAATTATAAACTTGACTTAGAAATCACGAACGATTTGGAATTTTCCATGCTAGTTTCCGATTCGACGTCTTCAAAGTTTGCTTTAGCTGTACTTAAAATTTAATTCAACAACCCTATTGAAATGTTTTCTTCAGGTTTCAGTCTTTGGAACCTCGTCAGCCATGCTTGCTAACACGAGGTTCTTATCAGTGCCCTGAGGTTTCTTGGGTTCCAGTGCCGCTCTCATTTCTAGAGCTCGCGTGTCAGTTTCCAAGGATGCATTCTTATCACCCAGATCCATAGTAATCTTGATACAGGCAGCTTCTAAGGCGTTGTATGTCGCCCTGGAATGCAAGGGCTACTATTACCTACTGTCTTGTGTAGTACATATTAGATGCCTACCGCAAATTCTTTGTTTATAAAATTTTGACATCAACAACAACTAGACAATAACCGGCACGATAACTACCTGCCAAGAGAAGGTACATCACAATCCTAAATATGAAGATAATATAATTTAATCGTATGTACCTACTTAATTTAAAAAACCTCGGCCTGCCTCCATGTTTGCTATACCCTATGCAGGGTCCATGTGATACCTACTTACACTTAAAAACTATATGTATGTACAAACTAAACCATGTGTAAAGCAATAAATGTATTGAGTATTAAGTATTGTCTTATATTCATAATGGTCTTACAGTCATTTAGCTTAGCAGATCGATAATTTTATTGCCATCTATACTTATTTGTTGACATGAAAGTGACCAAGTAAAAGGCTGAAATTGCCATAAAGCGCTGAACGCCGTGAAAATACTACTCGAATCTCTTGAAAATCTCGAAACATAACGCGCAACTACTTTATTTAGCTTAAACAACTATTTGATCCTAAAGTTATCATGCTAAAAAGTTCAAAATGTGCAAACGATAAAGTCATCGACGGTGGTCTACGCCTTAACGGTAACGATCACCTATAACAAAGCATTGCCTCGTAGGTCACGCACGTCAGGAACGTGCCCTACGATGCACTTCCCTGCGTCCATAAACTAGACAGAGACATACAAATGTTCAGCTTCACGTGCCAGTAATTTCACCGGCACCCACACTCTTCAAACCGAAACACAGTAATGTTGCTTCACGGCAAAAATAAGCATGGTGGTAGTATTTCCCCGGACGAGCCCTTCACAAAGAGCTCTACTACGTACATAAAATTAAGGCAACCTGTATTTCACATTTTAGGATTCCGTGAACTAGATCTCAGTGCTGGTCTTAAGGGATCGCGGAGGGCGAATTTTCATACAAACGTAATACCAAAATTTGTATGAAACTTCGCCGGCCTCTTAAAAAACTTACTTGGCACAGTCTAACTTCTCCTGCAGCTGTCGAATGGTCTCTCTCAGGTTTCTGACTTCTTCCTTCAAGCCAATATCGGCTTCGTCGGCTGCCAGTTCGATTCCCGGCCGGTACCCTCTGGTCTCCAAACGGGTTTCAGCCACTTTCAACGCGTTAACTTTATCGGCGAACTGTTCGCCCATCGTCTTTAGCTCCATATTGAGTCTTTCCATGTTCTCTTCCATCTGATAATAAAAAAATCATCGTCAGCCTGAGGAAGTCCACTGCTGCTGGACATAGGCACATTTCCAGGAAGAACGATTCTGAGCCTTATCCATCCACCGATTTCTCGCAATCTTAACAATGTCGTCGGTCCATCTGGTGGGTCCAACGTTTTGTCTTCCAGTTAGTGGTTTCCATTCAAGAACTAAAATACTAAAAAACTGAAGTGATTTTTTCGCTTGTTTATGCTCGATTTTGATAACTGTAACAGGTAAGCTTGAAATATTCACAGAATATTTATAGTTATATTATTCACTTAAAAAATAAAATATTTAAATTAAAATAAAGTCAATATTTAAGAGGGGCGGCTCCCAAACAACAGACATGACTATTTTTCATTTTCGAATCCGACTCGCACTTGGCCTATTTTTTTAACTGACTAGCAAAAACCCTTGTGACTTTTGACTTTGAGCCAAGATATCATTTTCGTAAACTACTAACTTATAAATTATTTCTATCAGAGATGCAGATTAGATTTTGCTTACTAAAAATTCAATTTAGCAAACTGAAAAACAGATAGTGTTGTTTTCTCAGCAAAATGTAAATGATGAAACACTAGAAAAGTCTGGCAGTCGCTGATAAGTTTAAAAATAATCTCGCAACAGATTTTATGTAAAACTAAATATCTAATACGATAACTATTTGTGACGCAGACCACGTTCGGTCCCGTCTGGTCTGGATCGACGACCGGACTAAACTGTTTTAGGGGACTTCTAAATAAGTTTTACAGAAAAAAACTGAAGATTTTGACTTACCTCAAGGGTATTTTTGTTACCGAAAACTTACTTGGATTAAATAATGCATTTGTTCAATAGATCTTACTGTATCTTAGACAGTTGACTTACACTCCAAGACAAGACTACATTTCCAGGAATAACATATAAATCGACTTCTCGTGTTCAATGTCGTCTACCGACAGCATTCATCATAATCATCAGCTTGCAGAAGTCCACTGCTGAACAAAGGCCTCCCCTACACATTTCCAGGAAGAACGATTCTGAGCCCTTTCCATCCACCGACTTCCCGCGATCTTAACAACGTCGTCGGGTCATCTGGTGGGTGGGCGCCCTACGTTTCGTCTTCCGGTTTGTGGTCGCCATTCGAGAACTTTTATTCCCCAACGGTTGTCGGTTCTTCGAGTTATGACCTGCCCATTGCCACTACAACTTACTAATTCTACGAGCTACGTCGATGATCTTGGTTCTTCTACGGATATCCTCATTTCTGATTCTATCACGTAGTGAAACTCCCAGCATAGCTCTCTACATAGCTCGTTGTGCGAATTTGAGCTTGTGTATGAGGCCAATAGTTAGCGACGAAAAGAAGGGTGCCCACCCACCAGATAGACTGACGGCATTGTTAAGATCGCAGGAAGTCGGTGGATGGAAAGGGCTCAGAATCGTTCTTCCTGGAAATGTGTAGGGGAGGCCTATGTCGAGCAGTGGACTTCTTCAGGCTGATGATGATAATGAGTTAGCGACCACGTCACAGTTCCGTAAGTCACCACTGGCAACACGCACCGTTACAACGATAAATTACCTTCATCTTCTGCCAATCCAGCTCGTTCCTAGCTCTCTGCGTATCATAGATCCTCCTCCTAAGCATATAGTTGGTGACATCAGTCTGGGCTCTCAATGCGTTTCTGGCCCTCCCTCTAGCTACGAACAGGGATTCGCGAAGTCGAAGGGTATCCTGTAGTTCAGTTACTGCCATCTTCATGGTCGATTCGCATTTCTCCAGCCATTGGTCGTAAGTTATCATTCTGTGAAGAAATTATCATTGCATTTTCTCCACTCGCACAAAATTTTAGAATTATAAATAAATAAATATTGTAGACAATCCACACAACACTATCTAGCCCCAAACTAAGCAGAGCTTGTACTTTGGAAACCAGATGGCTGATAATTATTTTCCTAGTCTTTTGTAAATACTGTTACGACGAAAACTCTTCAATGATTATAGCTACAATTCTGTTTAACTTTATTACACCACAGACAATACAACTACACGTAACGACCCCATATTATCCTTCTTCCGCTTCTTTTTCCACCACTAGAAATGTGTCACGCTGTTTGATTCGATTAGGGATGTCCTATGCCCTAAACTGGTTAACAATACATACTTAGATAACAATATAACACAGATAAATAACATCTGCGTCCACCACACTAATGTTTGCTCTCGGTGGGAATCGAACCCACGGGCTATGGCTCTGAAGGCAGAGCTACTATCCTTCTTTCTTCCATTCCCTTCTGCCAGTCGTCATTTCTATATTAATTTTCTATTCCCATTCTCATGTCATATTTCACACAGTTCATCCATATTCAAAGCTACTTTTATTGTAAAAGTTTTATGAGTACTACCAAAGAGAGTTTTATGAGTCTGCATTCATAGATTAAACAGTTCCAGTCAGTGGTTTCAGTAAGCAATAATGGCAGTGTTCACAAATATCTTAACCGGTGCCAACTGAACGAAGCCATAACGGTTTCCGACCTAAGATTATTCTGCAGTAATAAAATAGAATGGCAACTATGTAAGAATCATTTTCTGGCCTCTCAGCTCAGTTGGCATTAGCTCTGCCTTCTGAGCCGTAGGTCGTGGGTTCGATCCCCACCGAGAACAAATATTTGCGTGGTGAACACAGTTTGTTCTCTGTCTGGGTGTTATATTGTATTCTAAGTATTTACAAAAAAAATGTGTATAAGTATTATAATAATCAGCTATTTGGTTCTCATAGTATTACTTATAGCTCTTCTTAGTTTGGGGCTAGCTAGTTTTGTGTGGATTGTCTATAATATATTTTATTTATTTATTTTCCCATGTCATTTTTTCAGTCCAGAAGGGCAAGCATTTACAACATTTCGACTACCAAATGTTGTTTTCGTGTGAGCACGTGTTTCTTTCTTTTTTATGGAAAAATGATGAGACAACAACTCGTTTCGATCGTTTATACGTAACGTATTTTTGCCGTCTTATTTTTTTCTCCATACAATAGAGAGTGACAAATAGGCGAAATGTTGAAATTGATCGAGTAAAACTGCGACTTGCCCTTCAGGTCATCAAACTTTCTTAAGCCTTAGTTAGGATAACTTTTGTCAAAAGCGCTAAATAACAGCGTCTAATTAACGTCAGTTGCTATGGAGTATTTTCTGCGGGAATTTAAACAAAAAAAACCTTCAAACTAAAATAGCTTCAGGCTTTTCAGACGCCTAACTTTCATCTTTTCTTATTTATGAAACTTAACAGAACAGGGTTAGAGTGTTCCTTTTAAGTCTCAGGTGCAACGCGGTTCGTGGGAATGTCGTAACTTTTCGCTATTTCATTGTTGGTATAACGCCAAGGAAACTGTTATGAGAATATTTATACTACGATCCGGAACTGTTCGTGACTTTGAAAAATGAAAAGTGACTGACACATGCACGTGTAATGTTTTTACTAAAGGTTACCTTGTTCGTTGACAGGATGGTAGACCTCTACAATACATACATACATAAATAAAATCACGCCTTATTCCCATGGGGGTAGGCAGAGATCACGGATTTCCACTTACTACGAAACCATACAAAACCATAAATAATGTGGACAATCCACACAACGCTATCTAGCCCAGATACTACTATGGGAACCAGACAGCTGATGTAATACAGGGCGATTTTTTGAGAAGGGCGATTATGGCCAAGTCCGAAACCACGAGAGTTAGGGAAAAGTCGCGAAAGAAGTCATGCCCTTGTTTTGTAAGAAAACAATAACTGCATATTTATTTTTTTCAAAAAAAAATACTTTTGACGGAAATATAACCAAATGATTTAAAAAAATACACCATGTATTATTATATCAATGGATTCTGTTGCTGATTGAGCTATGGGTCAATCTTTGCCTACAAATGTTTTACTAAAAATAAATGGAAATTACTTATTTTCACTATATATTTACTTTTAATATCTCAATTTTTCCTAACGAATAAGTTGCTTAAAAGGGACTAGTGTTTGATATCTACGCACCATCAAACGCTCAGATAATTTCATATAGTAAATCTCACCTTCTAGGGGTCTTCAGGGAATCAGTTTTATAGGTTATGTTCGCGCAGTCCTTATCCAATCCCAGCATGTCCTTGTCTATTTGAAGAGCTTCGTTTTTATCGTTTAAATCGAGTTGTAGCTTGAACTTCACTACTTCCAATTTATTGATTTTCTCCCAAGCTGACTGGCAACGGTCTATGAGCATCTTTTTATTGCTCTCTGTAACGCATAGTTCCTGAAAACGTATATAACCTATTTAGTTGCGCTCATCATCATCATCATTTGGCTGGCCTCTCAGCTCAGTTTCGATCCCCTCCGAGAACCAATATTTATGTGGTGAATATAGATATTTGTTCTCTGTCTGGGTGTTATATTGTATTCTAAGTATTGTTAAGGCGAAAACTTTTTACTTTTATTACACGGTACAACTACGTATTACGACGCCATCTTCCTTATTCTTCTTCGTCTTCTTCTACTCTAGGGATATGTCACGCTGATTGATCCGATTAGGGATGTCCTATCCCAAAACCGGTTAACAGTATGTATTTACGAAGAGAAAAAAATGAAATTGAAGTATTAAATCAGCTATCTGTTTCCCATAGCTCTGCTTAGTTTGTGGCCAGATAGTGTTGTGTGAATTGTCCATTATATTTTTTACACCCACTTAAAAACCTTTACAAACAATTTTTTATAATAATAATAAGTATGTTTTTTAATAATATACTTATTGCTTTAATCAAAATAAACCTAAAAGCGATAATTTAAATGTCTTGCCTAATTTGACTAGTTATTTTAGATAGAAATAACTTTTCGAAGTTAATTCACATTATCATTGAAATCCAAATAATTTAGAATAAGGCTAATTGGCTAGGACAGCTTTCAATGTTTCTTGACCCTGGAATGTAATCAGCTAATGGGCTCCAAATCTTCTGATAAATAGAGCCAAATGATTTTCTAGTAAACGAGGATTCATAAAGCTTATAAATTTAATTGAAAAACTTAGAACTAATACAAGTATTTACAAATTATAGAAAATACACGAGAAACAGTTGAGCTCACGAAAATTATAAATTTTTCATCCCCGAGTATAAAAGACTCATCATAAATAAATAATATAAATATTATTATAAATAATAATTAAGGCGACGGCGTGGCCGCCCAAAAAGACGATGGCGAGATGATCTGGAAGCTCTGGAGAAGGATTGGTGGGAAGTCGCCAAAGATCGTGATAATTGGAAGATTTTGGGGGAGACCTTTGCCCAGCAGTAGGACAGTGCAGGTTAAAAAAAAAAATATTGTGGACAATCTACGCAACACTACCTAGCCCCAAATTAAACAGAGCTCGTACCATGGGAACCAGACAGCTGATATAATACTTACACACTGTTTTTTTTTTGTAAATCCATACTTAGAATACAATAGAACACCAAGACAGAGAACACACATCTGCGTTCACCACACAAATATTTGTTATCGGTGGCAATCGAACGCACGACCTATGGCGCAGAAGGCAGAGTTATTACCAACTGAGCTGAGAGGCCAACCAAATCATAGTATCAGAATTATTTTTATATTAAAACTTTAGCTTTCAAATTATATTAAAATTAAACTTTCCTCTTAAATTTCTACAGAGGACAGAAAACTCATAAATTATCTTAGTTTTTGTAAAATGAATTTTCTAAACTTAGCAGCCTAGCAAGCTCATGAAAATGGTTAACCCTTGAATTACCAGACTTTACTGGGAGCCAGAAACAATGGCGGACCTTTTGTCTTCAACCTGATATTTCAAATGCTAAATCTGATTATCATTATGTTCTGTGACCGTAAACAGTATTAATTCGTAGCGAGAGATGAAAATCACATTCAGAATTCCCAAAATGAGGAATTAACTTTGATTTTCTAACTTTGATAATTTCCAAAGGTGAATTTTCGATTTGAAACTAAGCATTTAATTATTTGTTCCGCAAAATATCAAAACACGAAGTTTTTAAAACTACTTAGGTAAGTATTTACTTTATTACGTGATGGTGTGGCTTTCAAACTTTTTACGAAGGCACAAACTTGTTTACTCCGGTGACCATTCATGTTATTAAGTTAGAAGGAAATAGGTCGTAATTTTATACGAAAACAAGAAAACAGATTGACTAATCTGGTAACCAGTCAGGTTGGAAGATTTTTTTCAAACACTACAGATATGTGAGAAAAGACACAAGAATAACTTTTCTATTTAGATTGTTGTCTAGGGCTTGAAATTAGTTATTGACTAGCGCAGTGGCAGAAACTTCAAACTCGTACATTATCAGAAGATTACTTAAAAAAATATCATCATTCACATTTCACTAGACATATTCAAGAACTTCGCCGTTCTTCTCTTGGCGTGTTACTACTTCTTTCGAACTAGTATGCTGAAAGGATTTAAATTGCGCCTAAAAGAGGCTCCTTTCGTCAACTAGTTCGAACTTTTTTAGGTTCAACGACATGCTAGTTTCCGCACGTTGTTTTCCTTTGCCGTTTGAGAGTACTGCCATAGTTCTCATACATTTTTGGACAGAAAAACTCATTGGTACACGACAGGATTTGAAACCACGACCTTAGGGTCGAAAGACGAGACCGCTACCAATGGCTACCAGTGCTCGTGCGAACTCGTAACTAGACATACATACTACATACCTTTTTTAGTTCTGTATCAGCTAAATCATAAGTGAGTTCAGTGCTGCTTCTCCCGTCTCTGTTCGACAAGCACTCGGAGCAGACTAGAAGAGGCATGTTCAGTTGTTCCAACTCCCTTTCAGTGGAGGCCTTTTCTTCCTTCAGGCTATCCATCTCTCTGTCGAGGCGGTCGAGCAGTTCTTGCAGAGCGGACTTCCATTGTTCGATCTCGTAGACTCTGCCAAAATGAGAGTATGATGCCATAAATTGCGTTTTTTAGGGTGTGAAATCTCGAATTTCAGTAGGTGCTGTACCAGCGCTCGATATCGTTTGGAAGAGTTCTACTTTTTATGTCCTGAAGCCGGGACTTTTTAGCGTAAAATCCCATTAGAAACTATTCGGCAAGCGCTTTGAGTTGCAGTAGCCGTAATGGAGGCACATTAGGGAGGAGTATATATGTCAAAGTTTTTAGTAAAACTTTAATTTCGCTTGCTGGCAAATCAAGTGGAACTGAATAAAATAAGTTGCATCTCGATTAATTCCCAAGAAAGTCCGATTTTCCACCAGATCTCTAACTGAAAACATGTCTGGGGTCAAAGCATTGCAGACGCCCAAAATGATGAGTAAGTTAGAAGGTTGGTACACCTAGACGTGCCTTGACTAGCAAAGCAGAAGAGAAGGATCTCGAAAATAAGTATAGGAATGGAAGATGAGAAATGAGTTGGTTTCACCTTACCTCGCTCGTAATCGATTATTATTGTGGTAACTGTCCCAATCTGTTTTGATCCTCGTCTCATTGCGGAGCTGGTGGGCACTGTGCCGCAGGTCGAAAGCATCGGCCCTTCTGGTGTCAGCTGTAACCTGTTAATCAAAAAAGGTGCCTTTGACAAGTGCAGTTTAAAACACTTGAGAAACCGACTTTTGACCAAACTGCTGATAACTGACGCCCCGGTAGAGGTCCCCTCTTTGGCAGTTCGTACTATAAAAGTGGCGTCAAAGCACTTCGTACGAGAATGTGGAATATCTATCATTAAGGTGACCAAGAATGTTGACCAGTAAAGTAAATGGTATAGAACACTACGAACAGTCCAATTCCAAAGCCTTGTTCGGAATCAGTGCAACACGCAGCACTGATATAGCAGCACTGTTGCGTTGTTTCCCGAGATCAGAATCAAACCTTAAATATTTATTTCTTTTACGAAACATTTTTCATACGTACCTTTTTTTTTAATTCACAATTTGATACCTTAGGTACACTCATAAATTAAGGTAAATAAATAAATGTTTGCAATTAACCCCTCCATTTATCGAAATGGGTCATCTGAGCCAATCCCAAGTCCAAATAACCCTCGTGAGTGAGAACCGATCGGCTATTCGAAATCAGTTAAAAAGTTAAAAATCCATTATTCAAAGTAAACCGTGTTCGGGTGATTGGTAGTAGGCAGGCACTGAATCACATACGATCACGAGCGTTTGATCACAATCTAAACAGAAACAGCTTCCCCACTCCAAAACTAGTGAGTAAATTCAGGATTACAAAAATAAGTCTTCAACAGACGAGAGTCGATTCTTCAAGGCAAGAGTGTATGGGTGTTTTGTGGACCATCCTGCTCGATCGTCGCTTACCATCCGGTGAGATTGTAACCAAAGGATGGTCTATATAAATCAAGTAAAAAAAAGTAAATTATAAAACAATGCAAAATCTTCATGACTTTATTCCCCAGGCACGTTAAATAAATACAAATAAATAAAACAGAGATCTATGAATTCGAATTACCGTCTCTATAGGATACCCACCAAACAAACACATTATTTTAAGAACACAACATTACGATTTAGTTTTTGACGTGATAACGTCTTATAAATCGATAGAACCGGCTGCACGCACGAAAAAACATGACTCATGCGTCGTTACGTCGTTTCGCCGTTTCGTCGTTCCATTTACCTGGGCCCGAGCCCGGGTCGGGTAATGGGTAAGGGTAAATGAGGGTAAGGGTAAATGAGGGTAAGGGTAAGGGTTCGGTCGGGTTCCGGGTCCGGGTCCGAGAGTTCGAGTCCGAGTCCGAGTCCGAGTCCGAGAGTCCGCGAGTCCGCGAGTATTTTCTTATGACGTTATCACGTTCAACTATCGTCAGTAAACCGACTTTACAGACAACCGATTTTTTTGAAAACGTAATAGAACTTGTTTTCTCGACCTAAGACTTATCATACATACACCTCTACATACACGTCTTATCATATATTCATTTGTGAAGGAAAAATAAACAACTTTTTTTTTACTTTAAATTCTAAGTTTGACTGCTCCGATCTTTTTCCAGATTTTCCAGAAGTTTCCAGACCATAGATCTCTGTTTAATTTTGTGCTGACCAGCGCCTACGAGGGCTTCAGTTTGTCAAAGCAGTAGCAGTAGGGTTGATATTATTTCGACGCCACACTCGCCTAACTTATGAGAAAGAGAGCGCCTATGGTCGACTGCGACGCGCAATGCTACGACTATTAGTAGGACTATTAGTAGAACAAATGGTAGAATATCTAGTCTCTACGCACCGCACCAGCTATCCTGAACTAAACTACGTAGTACGGTCAAACAATTTAGGCGTCATGGGGTACGAGGCGTATAAAACTTTCTCAATTTGCCTACACCGCCGCTACTAAATTATAGACGTAGCCTTTTAGAAAATAGACTATTCCAATCAAAAGAAAACCAAAGCTTTAACTAAAAAGCATTTTAGAGGTAACAAAATATAGATAGGTAATCACTGAATTTGTACATTTTTTGGTTTTTAGTGTCTAGTCAAGTGTATTTATTATTGTTCGCAGTAGATCAACTTAATGTGTGACAAGTGTAATGTGTCAAGATTCAATAAGCGTTTATTCAATACGATACAAGAATCACTTTGAAACGTCTTAAAGCTAGGTGAGTCTAGGTGCCAGTTCCACGCGACCAAGCGTAGAAGAACAGGCAACAAACTACGTCTCGGTTCCTACCGTTTTTTTATATGATCCTTTTACAAATCAAAAATAGTCTAAAATAATAGCAGTGAAGTTCCAGTGTGGTGCCACTTCACTTAGTCAGACGTATGCAATGTAATTATACAAAAGCAAAAGTTTCAAAGACAGCACACGCTACGCTTCAAAGTTATAATAAAGTATCTACACAGATATAAAAATAAGATATTAAAATAGTAGGTACAGACATTGCAAATTGACATGCTAGCTTCCTATGGGTAGAGTGACCGGGACATCGGGCCACGCAGTTTTATCATTCATATAGCTATCTAGAGTATAGTACGCTTTCTTTATCAAATTACTCTTAATATAGGCTTTAAACTTCCGAATTGGAAGCTTAGTTGCATTTTCCGGAAGTTTATTGTAGAAGCGTACAGTGTTCCCCATAAAAGACCCATTTACCTTCTGTAAACGAAATTTGGGAATATAAAGTTTATTTTTATTTCTAGTGTTAATATTATGTGAATCACAATTTTTCTGAAAGCTACAGATGTGTTTGTGAGTGTACAGTAAAGGCTTGAACACACCGCCAGCGAACTAGTTCGCTAGCGATGGCGAACTAGCCCCCAAATAATTTAAAGTCTCCGAAATGTACATTGCCATCACAATGGCGCTTTTGGCGCTAGGTCTAGCGCAATTTCAAAGCATTTAACTGCTATTATTTTGTAGGCTAATCTTGGATTAACCTTGGATTTTAAATACGTGTCGCAGTTTGTAGTTCATATAAATTGCCAAGTTAAAAAAAAATTACATTTCTATTGAGTTTTTAAAAAAAAAAGATATTTATTGAGCACTGTGACATGCGCACCTATTTTATCGGACAACTTGTGTCTATTCAAAGTATCTAGAAGCATTTAAAGTGTCTAGGTTTATGACTACAATGCATAATTAAAAAAAAATAAAAATACATTAGTAAAAATAGCCAAACCCTGGAATGGACCTGGCAGCACTGGCCGCAATTTAGACTGTCAAGATATGAAAGATATTTAGCCCAATCAAAACACTTAACTACTGCTAGGCATGGGAAATAATTACCTGCAGTTAATCGGCTCATTTACGACCTTGAGCTTGTTCAGCTCAAACAACTCAGCGGCTCAAACATCATGTAGTTGTTGTAGAAGTGTGGAAGTGCGAGTGCAGAAGTTAAGCCGCTTACAGACCTTCTGGCTTCACTTCGGAATCATTCAGTTAATATAGTTACCTACTTTAATTTTTTTCACTGAAATACCTAACCTACCTACCAAAGTAGCAAGCAGCAAATAATCTGAATAAATAAAGTCTGTTTAAACTATTATCGCCACTGTTTGTTTTGAGACGTTATTTATTAAAATTAAACTGCTAGCTATGCTAAAGTATAAAATGCTATGATGTGCGGTTTTGGCCCTTACGTATTTATTGCAGAAGCAAATTTTCAACATAGTTTCTATTATTGGCTATGCATACCGTAAACCTTATATCTCTTTGTGCTTCTTCCAGAACGACTTCCAATTTGATCAGGGCGAGCAACGCCAGGCTCCATAGCTCGTCTTAATCTAGGTCTTTACCTATGAAATTGTACATTTGAATATTTTTTATGCCATTAAAATTAGATAGGCGTAAGGCTCCAAACCCCACAGGAAGCTCAGCCATATAATTAGTTGGTCTAACTCCATCACGGCTAAGCTTGCCGCGGGGTTCCAATTCTTCGGTCCAACTTTTTCACCACTTCTACTATCGTCTTCAATTCAAGGCCTGCGCACACCTATGTGCTCTTTACCGTCGTCAGTATTTTCGAAGCATTACAACCTTGGAATTTTCAAGTCAAGAGTGAACAAGTGAATAATAGCTAAGCGTGCTCCACCTTAGGCTGCATTTTCACTTTCCATCAGGTTTGATGGCAGTCAAACGTTTAGCTATCAACAATAAAAAAAAATACCTATATATGTCGCTGGCCATGGCGATCAGTGAAACGCTGTCAAATTTGAAAGCGATATTTGACATCGTTTCATTGATAGCCATTGCCAGTGACCTAGGTGTACACAGGCCTTCATATCGTTGTTGACAACGGTTGCCAGCCGACCACAAGGCTCGTTTTTCAACTCATAATTTGCAGATTTAAATTTAAGGCTTTGCATGGGTGCAAAATACAAAAGCACATTTTGCCCTCCTTTTTTCTACACTAAGCCTGTGCAAAGCTAAGGCGATTGGCTAGTTATGTACATGGAATACATAGTGAGATAACTGGCATGTCGTAGAACCTACATAAACCGTAAAACATTGTCAAGTGCACGAAAAGAGCCTCATTGAGGTGCGTTTATAATTCTTTCACCACATTACTTTTGAATGAACTTTTGTCACCATAGTATTAAGTATGTTAAGGCTGCAATGCTTTCTAAGTGAGAGCTGAAATAAAAAGTTTTGGTTTGATTCAATTTTGGTGTGAGCTACACTGAGCTGCACAAAACGTAGATAATAATGACTCCTTCTGTCTTCGACCATATCACTTTACCAAACTTTGACACAAGAGGTGGGCGTGGCTACGCCGCCGCCACGACCAAAGAAGTAGGAAATATAAAACTTGTTAAACCCATAGAGCAGCAGCATTGTTTTTGACAAAGTCAAACGGCTTCGTAGGTATTGCTTTTACCCAACATGCTGATGCAAACAGGAATGTTATGATATTGACCACTATGTGTGTGTATAAGTATTTTATGATTGCTCATCTGTATCCCCTATATCAAATAAATATAAAAATAGAACTAGTTTATTTTAATTATATGACAGCTGTCAGTTGAAAGCGATTCTATCTAGGACTGAAAAGTATTATTTTCAACCCACTCCTCAGGCAACTTCAGACCTTCTTTCTGAATATAAGTAATGAAAAATATAAAATAAAATGTCAGGAAATTAAAAACAAAAATAAAGTAGAAAATCACACGCAGTTATACATCACGCTCGCAGAATCCCAAGCATTCAGAAATAGTTTTCATCCAGCGATCCTCAAACATCTCACACCCAAGATTAAATGAAATGCGTGGAACAGACATGTTAACATACATAGCATAGGTACATAGCGGTGAAAATCATAACCTTTCCTTTTTTTATTTTCTTCGCCGCAGTCTATGTCTATATCTAGTCGAGTATAAATAGTATAAGGTCGGGCGCGATATAGATTAGATAGGTCAGAAAACGTCGAATACAACAATTCAAATTCAATCAGTTTTAAATTTCTAATCCGCACAAGATTTTCGCCGAACACATTTTGTGCTAGACCTAAATGGTAAGAAAGTTGACAGACTGAACAGTATCCTTGGTTCATTAGAATTTTTCTATCAAACGTTTTCTGATGTACTTACTTAAGTACCTACCTATTAAACACCCGGCCTTATACTATTGAATTAGAGCACGGGTAGTCTAGTTTAGAGGGTAGCGAGCAATCCAATCCAAAGATTGACTGGACTCTCAGCTCAGTTGGCAGTAGCTCTGCCTTCTGCGCCGTAGGTCGTGGGTTCAATTCCCACCGAGAACAAATATTTCTTTGGTGAATGCAGATGTTTGTTCTCTGTCTGAGTGTTATATTGTATTCTAACTATGTGTTAACAAAATGACGTGCAGTAAAATGTATCTACTATAGGAATGAGATAGTTGATTGTAATACATCAACTATCTGATTCCTATAGTACAAGACAAGCTCGGGGATAGATAGTGTTTTGTGGATTGTCTACATTATTAATTTATTTTATAAAGATCGTGGGTTAAAATTTGGTCGTGCACCACCAATGTATACTATTCTGTCAGTTCATCACCTATCTTATTATATAAATAGATATACTGTAGCTGTAGGTTTATCGACAAGATAAACCTAGCTCTAAGACTTCTCAAAGTGATCATTGATATTATGTAATTTTAAAGGTACAATGAATAAAATTAAACATTTTTACTTTACTTTGACTTTCACTTTGAATACTGCTACTCCATTGTAATCTCCATTTGATAACTCTTTGAATTACTCGAAATCAATTGTCAATTTGAAAAAACGTCAAAACTATAGCGCTTGCAAAACAGGAAAGTATTAAAAACCGGATTATCTCCGGCTTCCGGCCAAACACCGTTTCCAGGTTTGGTCAACGTAATATTTTTTCATATAGTAGAATTTTAACAAGAAAACAATATTCTAAGATACCTACAAAATCAACTATTAAAAAATTGTACGAAATAGGAATTAGTATCTAGTGAAGTTTAATATTACTTACTTTATTATTGAGTAGTTTATTGTTGAGTAGATTAGTAGTAATAGTGGAGCTTTTTGTGAAGTGCTCATCCAGGGAAGTACTACCACCATACCTGTTTCTGCCGTGAAGCAGCATTGCTGTGTTTCTGTTTGAAGGGTGTGGGTGCCGGTGAAATTACTGGCACTTGAGGCTGAACATCTGTACGCGTGAAGCTGATGGACGCAGGGCAGTGCATCGTAGGGCAAATTCCTGGCGTGTGTGACTTACGAGGCAATGCTTTGTTACAGGCTATAGGTACCACTTTTACCACTTACAGGCCTATACCCGAGTGGGATCCTAGCTAAAGAAAAATAAGAACACAAATGAACAAAAAGTAAAACTGAAAAAAACTAATAAAAATAAATCTAACATCAAAATATATGTATTAAAAATAAAGTTTAAAATTAAATTTAAACAAAATAATGACTATAATGTATGAATGTAAATAATAATGATGATATAATAATAATCGAAATAATAAGTAATAATATGCATGAAATGTAACTTAATGTAGTTATGGAATGGGCTTTTTTAATTATTTTTTTTTATAGTTACCACTTAACATCAGGTGGACCATATGCTTGTTCCATCAGCTAGATGTATTAAAAAAAAGACGCAGTGCAATAATAGAAAAACAAAGTATTGGTTTTATTATGTTTTATCGGTTTTTAGCTATGTATGCTTTTAGACAAAAAAAAACAATTTATAAAAATAATGCATCTTTTTAGTAATGTTTCAATTACCTGGACATATTAGGGCTAAGAATAAAGTGATGGTGAACTGAACGCGCGAACCTTGTGCAAACAACACCCACACCATTGCCTCCATATTGCCACTGTTTTGACTTTTGAGGAACAAGATTTAGCGCAGTTTCAAGACAGTATCTAACACTAATACTAGCTCGCTGCGTACAATGACAGTTCGCGGCGCTGTGTGGGGATGAATGCAAAACCCTACGCTTGAAACTGATCGCCATCGCCATCGCAGTTCGAAACTGTTCGCCGCAATCTTTTCTAAGTTTAATTCATTCACCCGCTAGTCCGGGGTACCTAGGTAGTTTTTGTTCACGGGGATTAAAAACAAAACAATATTTTTGAGGCTCAATCAGTAAGATTTATGTTTCTGATACTAAGGAAAATCGGAATACGTAAAACTTCCCTCACTGTATAGGCATACGCCTATCTATCATTGCGTCCTGAAGTGAGGGTAGTTATTATACCTCCACCTCTCAACGACGATAGCACTCATGTCAATGCTCCATCCAGTCTGCCCACGACCACAGTTATTACAACATAGCCGAAGCGTCGGGGAAAATTATACACGGTAAACACCCATCATCATCATTATCATCATCATCAACCTATATTAGTCCACTGCTGGACGTAGGTCTCTCGCAAGACGCGCCACTGAGCCCGGTCTTCGGCTTTTCTTCTCCAGTGCTTGCCAGCTACATTTCGCAGATCGTCGCCCCACCTTGCCGGAGGGCGTCCTACACTACGCTTGCCTAAACGCGGTAAAAATACCCGTGTAACAGTTTAATGTGTGTTATGATCGCAAAAGTTTAAAAAAGTACTATTGATAAATTTTGCTTAGCTGTCCGGCTTTTCGCAAAACCGGAAAACCGGGTTTGCACGCCCTAGTCAGGACGTAATGTCAGATGGGAAACTGATGGGTGGCTGAACTAATTGATGCCCGCGACTTCATCGACTGTCTCCACGGGTGGTGATTATACACTTCCTTGTTTCGATATTATATTTATGCATTCCATCTCTTATAAAAAAGTCCCCAAATATTATAAATACATTCACTTGTTCTGTTTTTTCTCCATCAATCAAAATATTACACGCTGTTAAACATTCATATCGAATACCATAAACTTAGCCTTATGATTGTATTTGTTTTTGTATTTATTGATTTACTTTGATTATGACGGTTCATTCTAGATATGTAAATGCCCTTATTTTATTGATATTTGATCTTATTCTAAGCTTCTCTCCATCCAAAATTTGATTGGAAAATACTGATTTGCAGCGATATAACCGCCCATTATGCATTACTATATTTTTAAATAGTTTCAAATAAGATTCTATCCTATTATTATCTTACACAACATCTTTTTTTGCTTTTAACGTAGTTAAACAAATATTTTTAGAAGTAATATATTTTTTTTCTATATATAAAATTAATATATATAAAACTAATAGGAAAAACAATTTCCAGAGTTCAATAATATTAGAACGAATCCTCAATAGTTCTCTTTTTCCAAATTTTAGACTCTACGGGTCGTTTTCACCGATGACTAATCAGTAGATCAAATATTTGACGATTGTTTAATACACAAAATTAAGAAAAATTAAGTAGGGGGTAGTAAAACATTAAATAGGGGATGCTTTGTCTGTCACGATCTGGGAACTTTCGTTTTTATTAGTAGTGATCGCAGCGTGCAACTGTCAAAAGACGCGGCAGTGTGTGCGGATGTATACAATTCCCTATGTTGAAACTGAACGGTTCGCCACCGCGCCCGCCAGCGAACTAGGTGTGTTCGAGCCTTAAGTTTTCATATATATATTGTGAAATTACTGTGAGGATATTAATTTCCTTAAATCGCTCCCTCAATGAGTCTCGTGATTTCATTTTATAGATGGCACGTATGGCCCTTTTTTGTAAAACGAATATAGTTTGAATATCAGTTGCTTTCCCCCAGAGAAGGATACCGTAAGACATAACACTATGGAAGTAGCTGAAGTAAACTAGCCTAGCTGTAGCTTCATCAGTGAGCCATCTTATAGTCCGAACTGCATATGCAGCCGAACTTAGTCTGGCAGCAAGTGCTTTGATTTGCGGTCCCCACTGCAATTTTTTGTCAAGATTAAGTCCTAAGAAGATAGTAGAATCTACAAGGTTAAGTGACTCTCCATTAAGTATAATATTAGTTGGCCGGAGAGTTACATTTGGTAAGGTAAACTTAATACACTTGGTTTTCTTAGCATTAAGTAAAAGATTATTAACGTTAAACCAGTTAAGTATTTGCGACAGAGATGCGTTAACGTCATCGTAATTAGCCTTCAATCTATCAACTTTAAAAATTAATGAGGTATCGTCAGCAAATAGTACTATTTCACATAGTTTTTTAACAAAAAAAGGGAGGTCATTTACGTACACTAGAAACAAGAAAGGACCTAATATCGAACCTTGTGGCACCCCCATGTCAATAACTGACCCAGAAGATCTCTCACCGCTCACATCAACTTTAAGGACTCTATCAGTCAAGTACGATTGTATTAGGTCAATGGAGCGATTTAGAATGCCGTAATGTTTAAGTTTAGATATTAATGTAGCATGATTTACACAGTCAAAAGCTTTGGAAAGATCGCAGAATACCCCAATCGCGTCTTGTGAGTTTTCCCAGGCATCATATATGTGCTTTAAGAGTAGAATACCAGCATCAGTCGTTGATCGACCTTTCGTAAATCCAAACTGGTGGCTATGAAGTATCCCATTTAGGTTAAAATGTGATAACAACTGAGTAAGAATAACTTTCTCAAATATTTTACTTAGCGTAGGCAATACTGAGATAGGTCTATAGTTAGCAGGGTCATTTGCATTTCCAGATTTGAACAGGGGAATGAGTTTACTAGGTTTCATTAAATCAGGAAAAACACCCTCATCAACACATCTATTAAAAATATACGCTAGACACGGTGCAATATCAGTTATAATAGTACTGAGTAGTTTTGTAGACATTCCCCATAAATCTTCAGTATTTTTAATGTTTAACGATTTAAATGTCTTCACGATTTTGTCAGCATTAATGTATTTAAAACTAAAGATATTATTACATTTTTTAACACTAGACTCTAACAATGCCATCGCACCAGAGGCCGAGGAATTTAAAGACGATGTCACTACTTTAGGGATACTGGAAAAGAAACTATCAAACGCGTTGGCTACTTCAATGTTTGTTGTCAAAAGATTATTGTTTACTTTCAAATGAATTTTTTTATTACGGAGTTTTGATTTGCCAGTCTCATTATTGACTATTTTCCAGGTAGCTTTAATTTTATTTGTGGATTTTTCAATTTTTCTTTTGATATGCAATGATTTTGCTGCGTGACAAGCTCTTTTAAATGCTTTAGAGTAGTTTTTAATATGTAGAATAAATGCTGGGTCATTGAGCATTGATTCCCTAGCAGCATACAGCTCATATAATGTATTCCTACTTTTGTAAATACCTGGGGTGGCCCAGTCAGCGAACGCGACACTAACACTAGCTTTACATGTTTTAAGTTTAAACGTATCCTTATGTTCATCATTAATTAAATTTGATAAGTTGGAGAAAAGATCATTCGGGTCAGTCAGACAAGGCATGAGGGACACTTTCAGTTCAATATTGGTTTGAAACTTTTTAATACGGCTCTCTGTGATAGGCCGGTGGGTGAAAATCTCGTGTTTATCTAAAATTTTATAAGCAAATTTAGCGCTATGACCGTAGTGATCTGAACTAAAATGCCTAACTACTGATTTACTTACTGGCTCATGACTGCTAAAAATATTGTCAAGACAGGTGGCTGTTGTTAGTGTCACCCTTGTTGGATCTTGAAACAAGCAGTGTAGGTCAAAACATTTAAACAAATTTAGCAGCCTCTCAGAAAGAGGGTGAACTGGGATATCTACATTAAAATCTCCACAGATTATTACGGTTTTATTACAGTTAAAGATTTTACGCAGTACATCTTCCATAGTGGATTCATACAAGGTGAAATCCGCGTCCGGGGGACGGTAAACGCTCACAACTATGTGCCGCTCCAGCTCCACACACGACAGCTCAACAGTCCTCTCGATACTGAGATTTGCAATGTCTTTACGCTCTTTGCATTTCAATTGATTGCTTACAATAATTAAAGAACCACCTCGCATAGCGTTCTTTCGTTTAAAAGAGCTTACAATACTATATTTTTCATAAAAAGGGAGTAACTCTAGTTCTACTATCCAGTGTTCTGTAATACACATGATGTCTACACTGAAACAATTCATAAATAGTTCTAATTCTAAAACTTTGCTGGGAAGCCCTTGCATGTTTTGGTGTACGACATTTAAAGTGCCTGGACTTCCCATTGTCGAGGACACTAGTTTAAATGTTGGGCAATAGGCCCCAAAGCTTGTTCACCCATATTAGTACTGCTACTAACTGGGGACTTGTCGGTGAACTGTGTTATAGTACTTATAACAGGATCAAAAATATTAAATGCTAACAATTTAGCAATAGTTATTTTACTACGTTTACTTAAGTAATGTAATTGAGTGATCATGCATTAGCATTATCTATTTCCCTGAATTGAGTGGCTGAATATTCATTTCAATTTGATGGTATAACCTCAATAAGATAGTTATCATCCGCAGCCCGAGATCCCACTGCTAGGCCTCTCTTTGCTCTTGGTCAAGATGGTCATTTCTCTTACAAATCTTTGAGTTTTCATAGGAAGAAATTCGGCTTCAGTACTTAGTCTCCTCAGCTCCGTAGTAAAGGCAAAGGACCCATCAAGTTCTTTAGCGACTTCCCACACCCAATCTATGGATCCAATCGATGCGTGATTTCCACAGTAAACCGGCCTTTGCATCTATTGTAGATGATTTATATAGCGTCAGGGGCAACTGGTGATTATCAAGCCCTACTTACGGGACGCTATAGTGCTCGTGACAGGATATAAGATGGAATAGGCTTGCCCAGAACCTATACCATCCTGATTCCTTATAGTCGGCCTGATCTACAGGAAAGACATCAATACGTGCAGAGCTGACTAAGCCATGGGTTTCTTCACCGTTTGAGAGCACTAGCATTGCGTACATAAATTTTCCGGACATAATAATAAGGTAAGGTACACGGCTGGATTCAAACCCACGACCTTGGATCCGAAGGCAGGGTAATACCACTAGGCTACTAGTGTCATTCTCGATTTCCACAAGTAATTCAGTATTTAGTAGTGAGTGGGCAGGTGGGTAGTTTATAATTGGAAACGGGATAGGCCAGATGAAGATTACCTTACCACTAGGCTTACCAAACCCAGTCCTAATAGTTTCGGTAAGCTGAAAGCTGATTAATTATAACTTTTGTTGTTTGGGTCCTGGCTGGCGACAGTTTTGCGTAAATAAGAAAGAAAGAGATAGATAGTAAATTAGTAGAGAGATGGCTGGATCCAATTCCATTTAAATGGGAAAAAGATTGAAGACCTTTCCCCAGCATTGGGGCAAAAAGGTTAAATATTTTTTTTTATCCATTGACTCGTAAAATGTTACAAGAGAATATACGTAGGTAGAAAACGTAGGTACGTACAGTCAGCTGCACTTGAATGTATACATGACTCGTAACTTTCAGGTTAGAATATGAGTGAACTCACAACAGATTTCATGATTTTTGACCTTTGCGATGCTGCCACGCTACTTTAAAAGTTATGAATTGTATACATTCTAGTGCAGTTGACTATAGCTAATTATACCTACCTAATGTACCCATGCAGGCACCTTTCACCTGTAGACATAATTATATAGAACTAACAAAGGATCGGATGAATATATCTTTAGATAGAGCTCTGTTCACTATTTTTATCACGAAAGTGCAGTGCAGACTTCATGTTCAAACTTCAACCATAACATGCTGGAGAGAATCCTATTGCTTAAAATACCTCTAAGGTAGGTAAGGTATATCTATATATTCACCTGTAATCCATATAGTCGTGCATCCCAATCCGGTAAACTCAAATGCGGTAAGGGTTTCTCAAATGTAACAACAGACTGCATTTTTTACAAGAAAATACACTAAAATATCACAATATGAAAATAAACTCAAAATAGAAAACCTAAAAAAACCATACAACTTTTTTATGCACACGCTTCAAAGATCCGTCATGTTTCACTGTAGTATGACATGTTCGAAATTTAAAAACTGAAAAGTTTATAGATACTCGCAGCGACAAGGAGGTTTTATTTTCAATAAAAAATAAAAAGGTTGCAGTCTATTTTATTGCTGTACATCATATTCGAAATTTAAAAACGGAAAAGCTTGTAGATAGCAAGGAGGTTTTATTTTCAATAAAAAGGTTATAGACTATTTTATTTTTCACACAATTGATCGCTCTGGCATAAGATGGTTTTTACATAGGTATGTACTCGTATAGCACTATGATATTATAGCAAGTTAATTTTACAAAAATTTTGAAACCCCAGACGAAAGTGAACAACCCCCTTAGATTTCTTTAGGTAGAAATCGAAGCAGCTGTTTTCATATTAAGAGGGAATCACACAGGCGACTCTCCATACAAACGTAGTCCCCTATTTCCTCCCTGGATAATGCCTCTAGAGTAACCATTTTGTCTCATAAAATCCAGATCTGCTATATACGTGCTCGTATGTTTTCCTTTTTTTCAGAAACTTATTGATAAAGAAAATATCACCTCCAATTCATATTTCATATAAATCATATGAGGGCTGAGGGTCATATTTTCTTTATCAATAAGTTTCTGAAAAAAAGGAAAACATACGAGCACGTATCTAACAGATCTGGATTTTATGAGACAAAATGGTTACTGTAGAGGCATTATCCAGGGAGGAAATAGGGGACTACGTTTGTATGGAGAGTCGCTTGTGTGATTCCCTCGCTAAAAACCACCTACTCAGTGCTTTCTAACAAAGAAAAACACATTCTAATGGGAGCATTTCGTAGCTATGAGGTCACAGGCCTCAAAGCCTCGAACATTAATACCTCTAGGTCGAGGAAGTGTGTAAGTTATGCATATCTCGTGGAAAAAACAGAATGCAAGCCTGCTCAAACAAAAGCTTTGTTTCCAACAGCGTCAAACAGCCTACTAAATGAAGTGATGGAAATGATCAATGGAGTATGTTCGCTTTGAGATTTCACAGCACAATAAGTACAAAGAGCTGTGACATGTTCTCTCATTTGAAATTGGAACTAGTTCAGTGAATATTTTCAGTGGTAAAAAACCAGGAACTGCGATAGACAGACTTTGATTCCCAAACGAAAAGCTTTACGACTATCATACCCAGGTATGGTGGATGTCCCCCTGAATCTCTATCATAGTTAATCAGTATTATTGTATTAGTATATGATCCAATATATTATACTATTCTAAATAAAAAAATATAGGAGATGGTTTGAATTCGGAATGCAGTAGGACACGTTCTTAACGTGCATGACCTGCGAGGCAATGCTTTGTTTTTGATTACCAACTACACCTATAGGTGTACCATAGACTTGTTCCATTAGCTAAAAAACCAAGCAAAAGCGTATTTGCTGTTCTGTGTAAAAACAGTTTAATCAGTGTCATCATCATCATCAGCCTAAAGAATTCCACTCTGGACATAGGCTTCCCGATTTCCCGCGATCATAACAATGTCGTCGGTCTATCGGGAATGGCTGCCCTACGTTTCATCCAACGTTAATAAATTCTAGGTATTTCTCTATTTGAAGATAATATGTTCTAACGAGTTATTAAAAAAAGGCTTTTTTATACGGCCAATTTTCTACCGTGAATATTATTCTAGGAAACTCAGCGACAGCAGCGACTGGTGGAAGTGGAAATAAATGAATCGCAGGAAAGGTTTTCCGGCGATTCATTTAATTTTCAACTCTCTGTGAATGAAAAGAAGGAAAAAAAAATTATTGGTTTTGACATAATACACAACATACACATAAAACAAATAAATTAAAACACAACGAAAGGACAGCTGACGACAAGCAGAAAATGAAGGTAGTACAACAATAGCTGCGTACCTACCTACCTATACCAATACCAACAGAAACTCTAGGAACTGGGTCCCAGCTAGTTCCACGGACTGCCCTACGTTCACTAACTTGAGGCTTACAGATGTTCAGACCCACGTGCCAGTAATTTCACCGGCTCCCGCATCTTTCAAACTGAAACACAGCAATGCTACTTTACGGCAGAAAAAGTCTTGGTCGTTGTACTTCTCCAGACGAGCCCTTCACAAAGAGCTCTACTACTACTACAGATGACCCATCCTCGTTAAGGTCAGTCCCGGTCAACAGAACTACCCGCAATTCATAAAAAGAAACTATCCTCTCTCTAACCCCTGTATTCTTAGCCAAGAAAACTACTCTTCAAAGAAAACTTATACGTTAAGCATAGTGGAGATTGAAATCAAAAATCAAAATAAGAAATTTATTTATTCAGTTGTAAAAGGATCACTTTGAAACGTCTTAAAGCTAGGTAAGCCTAGGTGACCGTTCCACGCGACCAAATCTGGAAGAACAGGCAGCAAACTACGGCTTGGTTACTTTATCTTAACTCTGAAGGAACTAGCAATGTCTTCTAATGACTGATGAGGAAACGTCGTTGCTTAAGCTTAGCTCATGCTAGAGTAGAGGGAAAGTTGAGGAACGAACAAAAATATGAAAAGATGCCTCAACTGGAATCAATATTAATAGTTGAACTGCTACTGTCTAGATGACGGAATATAGGGCAGTTGGCAGACCGCCAGGACCCTTGGTGAGGAAACAAGAATTTACGGTCACGCACACTAAACTACTTAGTTTTAGTTATGAGTGGCCAACTTGGCTGCATTCTTGTAGAAAGCAGGCTACCAGCGCCAACACGCGTGTCAGTCCGGCTTCTGGGTAGACACCAAAAACCATACGGCCCAAAAGCCAAAGAATCAAATGATTTATAAGCACTTAACATTACGTTGGCCATATATTTGTTGAACATACCGAAACAAGCCTTGTTTCTGCAGCGAGATAGATAAATAGATTTTGTTATTGCACATATTATAATATACCGTACACAAGCGAGCTTAATGCTCTGGATAGCATTATATACCTTTGGGTTATAAGGAGACGAGCAAGCAGCAGGATAAGAGGTGTCAAACTATGGTTTTACTTAATGGATTAATAAGCAGGCGGCAGCAGCCTGTTTTCTTTGTAAATGTGGCCTGTGTATTGTGCAATGTGGGCTAAACTCCACCAACATTCAAGGATTATGGAAGAAATGTTTGTAAATAGGGAAGTCAGGACCAAAACAACGTACTTTGAGGTAAACTAAGGAAAAATAACCGAAGGACAGGACACTTTTGGAAGAGCGAAATCTTGCATGTAAATCTACCACATCTAGAGTCGTAGGAAGCATCTTATGTGACGTTCTTTGCGTAAATATGACGTCATGGAACTCGTAAGATCTTTCGTCCCAGTAGTTTTATGTTGGAACTTTTGAGACTTTTTGGGACCTCGTTCTTTACCATACCATCGGTATATACCGTACCGAGTATCGGTCTAACTTACTGTAAATAAGGTTGCTGGTCTGATTATTCTTCGTGCTGTAATACTTGGAACTCTCAAGCGGTGAAATCATCACCGGTAGACAACCCTTAGGTTAGCCAGGTCTGCACGTGACCATGTCTTTCCAGTTGCTTTCCAGTGGAAAATACTGACTAAGCTGTGAGGCATACGCATATTCCATCTAAAATCCTGCCCTATTGGGTCCTGTAAGAGATTGCGTAGCAATAAATAAATGTACCTACAAACGTGGAAAAACCTGTTATCATACTGTAGTTCTTAAAATTTTGTGTTTATTCCTTTAACTACAACAATTCCTACCGAATTATTCCAATGCTCTGAAAAATTCACAAAGAACATTTCTCAAACGTGTCAACAAGTAGGAAAATTCGCAACACAATGCGAAAAAACTTTTCACATTATCATAAAATCAATAACCAATATCTACATTTGAATTCACACCTATCCACCCCTGATTTTGCATTCGTGTTTCATCTTGAACAGCCAATGGCATTTCATTATAAAAAGGTAAACATTTTCTACGTTGTGTTTCTTTGGTATTTGATTTTCTGTTTGCAAAGATTATTTTAGAAAAATGTAAGCAAACAGCAGACACCTTTTCGCTTTCATAAATTAGATTATTTTTTTTTGGATGACTATCGATTTGAGGTTTATTCTTAGACTGCCAGACAGGCTTAACTTCATTGTTTAAAAACAACTTAAAATATTTGGTTCAGGGGTATAGGTGCGCGTGGACTATTATCTAGTTCTACTTTAGTTAAACCTGGTTTATTTTCCTTTTCATTATCTTTACCCTGCCACTTTTATGACAGGCGTCACAGCTCAGTTGGTAGCAACCCTGCCTTCTGTGTCGTGGGTTCGATCCCCATCGAGAATAAATATTTGTGTGACGAACATACTCGTATAAATTACTCAGATTATGCTGCTGCCTGCATGGCCTCTTACGACATGGACAGTTTTAGGTCAAATGATAAGCCTTTATTATGGCCTGATTCTTGCATGATCATAATATTGCGTCATAAAACTTTAAAGCGTAGGTACTTAATCCAATCAACTACGATTTTTAGGGTTTCGTAGCCAAATGGCAAAAACGGAACCCTTATAGATTCGTCATGTCTGTCTGTCTGTCCGTCCGAATGTAATAGCCATTTTTCTCCGAAACTATAAAAGCTACTACTGATGAAACTTGGCGAGTAGATGTATTCTGTGAACCGCATTAAGATTTTTACACAAAAATAGAAAAAAAAAACTATAAATTTTGGGGGTCCCCATACCTACTTGAAACTGACACTCAAATTTTTTTTTATCATCAAACCTATAGGTACGTGTGGGGTATCTATGAATAGGTCTTCAAAAATGATGTTAAGGTTTTTAATATAGTTTTTTTCTAAACTGAATAGTTTGCGCGAGAGACACTTCCAAAGTGGTAAAATGTTGGTCCCCCCTCCTCTAACTTCTAAAATAAGAAAATGATAAAACTAAAAAAAATATATGATGTACAAACTTCAACCTTCAACATGCAAACTTTTAACGAAATTTGGTTTGAACGCGATCTAGTAAATAGTTTTTTTTATACGTCCTAAATCGTAAACCGCAATTTACCTCTCGACGAACTACAAAAACTTTTATATTATGTTACTTGTTGCTACGGAACCCTTCATGGGCGAGTCCGACTCGCACTTGGCTTTTTTCATAATTATATTATGAAAAAATCTTAGTTGATTGGATAGGAAAACTGATGGATAAACCAATTACGTAGTATTAAGTCCGCAGGATTCTCCATCCCATCACATCGTTAGGCACATTACGTATTCCCCGGATACTCGCCTGACGGCTGGGCGGAGAATAAAGTCACTTTTACGGCTGCCATAGCGATGAGGTACGCTGTAAATTTTTCAATTATGTAATCCGCATATTTAGCTTCTGTGGTACAGGCAGCATCAGAGGTATCATTTTGCGGAAGATTGGTAAAACCTCAGGAGTATCATCATCCAGAATCCTCCAGATAATTTCCATGAGAAACGATTTCGAGCCATCGACTTTCCGCGATCATTGGGGATCATCGGGTGGGGTGGTCCTACGCTTCATCTTCTGATTCATAGTCCCATTCAACTTTTATTTGCAAAGCGGTTGTCAGCCATTGATACAATTTTGAAATCACACAAAAGGAATATTTTTTATGAACAACGGGATATTAACCATGATAATTTTTTTGAGTTTTGACTCCCGATATTTCAGCACAGTTGCATACGCCATGATCACGAGTAAATATCCCGTTATAAAAATAGTGTTAAACCATGATAGTTTCAAAAGATTATGATATTGTTTGCAAATCTGTTAAAATAGTAGTTTTCCCTGAAGATGTTCAAAACTTTCCGTTGTTTCTGAGCTCATTTTGTCTACATTTATAAGGTTTCAATGACGTAGGTGCCTATTTTTTGCGCATTATTTGCGCTTCAAATTGCATAGCGAATGTGCGCTGACACAACGAAATGCAAATTACTATTTTACTAATTATGTAAACTAAGTAAATTGTGACTATAAGCAACAAAAGCCATTAACCAAGAAGTCAAGTCAAGTAAATTAGCTTTAGATAGATCTCTAGGTCTAGGTAGGAACTAGTTTCTAGGTACTTAAATACCTTTCGAGAGCCCGAGCTGTTACACTTTATGGTTTCCCCACAAAATCCTTGAAAATGCAGTAAAATTACGGCAGCGTATTAGGTCATTTTAGTAGGTAATAAACAGCGACCTCCAAACTTCAAGATCAATAAACTTCAATTAAAAACACCTCATCTAGCTAATTGAAACCGTAACTACGATAATGAAAGAATAATTACATACACAAGGCTTCGCTTAGAATTAACATTGTTTTTTTGTCAGTGAGAAATCACAGCACAGATAGATTAGCATTGAATTCCCCAAAAGTACTATAATAAGTACCAAGTTAGTTCAGATGGGCGATTGTGTAGTTCTGTTGCAATCGTTCGTTTGATACTAACAAATAAATCATACCTTCATCCTTTGTTAGTATGAAAAATGATGGCAACGAGATATTATCTTCTCGTCATCATTTTTCAACCATTATGTAACCATCGCATATAACAAAGTAACAAAGTATTGCCTCGTAGGTCACGCACGTCAGGAACGTGTCCTACGATGCATTGCCCTGCGTCCATCAACTTGAGGCATACAGATATTCCGCCTCACGTGCCAGCAATTTCACCGGCACCCACACCCTTTAAACCGAAACACAACAATGCTGCATCACGGCTGAAATATAGGCATACTAAAGTACGCAAACGAGTCCTTCACAAAGAGCTCTACTGCTACTGAATATGTGATTAAGTTCACAGTCATCAAAAGCTAATAAATCTAAAAAAATAAGCTCATTTTTGTACTTACCTACTTCCAGGATTCAAACTAAGTACGACCAGAATTAATAAAAAATAATAATTCTCCTGGATTGGTGTCTTTCTCATGGCTATAAAAAAGCATTTTTTCCTGATTAGGTATGGGAATTTGGGAAAAGCGTCACATGAATCCAGCTTCCTCGTTAGACGGTCGTTTGTTTTCGAAATGCACTATAATTTATAACGATTTTAGCGCACTCCCGGGTCTAATGATGTTACACGGTTTGTGAGCAATTTCTCACCTGCTACTGAAGTATGACGTTTTCATAGCCGGCTTTGCTGTTGGAATTTATTTCATGTAAGGTCGACGTTTTATCTCAATTAAAAATCACTGGCAATTCATTGGCCTTTTTATCAACGAATGATAAAGGATTTCCTTTATTTGGCAGCTTCTAATCAATTTCACCCTTTTCGAATCTCTTTCATCAGAAAATATAGCAGGAATAATCCCGGATACCATCGAAATGAAAATTACGCAAGGTGCTTTCCACATTTTCAGAGCAAACACAATACTTGGAGGCTGAATCCTTGACACATGTATGTATATACCTACCCTCAAGACACGTTATGACCGCAGAGTCACCTACTTACTTCCTTCAAACTTAGTTTTCCCGTCACGTAAACAAAGCCCTTCCATCTCCCATACCCCTTAGCACCAGCCTAGACATTTAGAAATCACAAGTGAGTCTGTCTTGAACAATAAAGATTCCGAAAGATTTCAAATTGCTATAGAACTAGTAAACTATTATCAGACCTGCAGATGATGGAGTCTTCAAAGTCCTGCAGATGTTTTTTTTTCCATTCCAGAAATACTGACGCTGGTTGAGAGTTCTACTCTATAACAGTTCGTTTACAACAAAAGTAAATTAAAATCGCTTTGTACGAGAATGTGTTATATCTAACATGAAAAAGTGGCACTTATCCGTGCGTTTAGAAGCCCGGACGGAAGCCTGGGTTAGGCCAAAAAAAGTGATAATGATGGCGATGATCTCTATCGAAATGGAAGAATATTTGTTTGTTGTCTGTTGGGGAAATTCTCAATTGCATGTGGTAAAGAAGGTTTATAACATGTCCTTCAATCCCTCTGTGACCTTTACATACTCAAAGATACAATTCGATATTTAATCTTGTGGGAGCCGTCCTGCGTTTCGCTTTCCTGTGCGTGGTCTCTACTCAATTATTTTTCTGTCCCAGCGGCCGCCCGCTGTCATCATCGATTCTTCGCGCGATATGCCCCAAAACTAGTGCTAGCCAGCTTAAAGTAAAACTTTGTCTGCAAGACAGAATATTAGTTTGTGTGTTTATTAGTATGACGGCCGAGAGGTCAGAGGAGACGCAAAGCGACGGGGCGTGGTGTTTAGTTAGACCAAGTGGCGTGGCTGTTTTGCAACGTAATTCGACTTGAAATTCCTTTTACGAGGTCCTTACCTATTCTTCGCACGACACATTTTTACATTCAGCACCTGTCCGTTTGTAGTCAGTAAAACTAATTAGGTTATGAATTCACCTAATCTTGCTAAAATAGGGCAGGGGCTGAAAGACTAGGTAAAACAGAAAATACAGTAAGCATCTCAGGTTCGTATGCAGATACAATGCCTGAGTCGAGCCTTATAGATTTTTTGTCTTTTCCCCATTGAACAGTGTAAAAAATTTACGCTTTTTATTATGATGCGTGAATTGAGTCCGTGTTTCTGCAGACACCGTCATTACCAATTCATTACCGTGACACGATTTCTGGGGAATCAGTTAGCGTTGTGAGCGCAACTTAATATGAAGCTTAGACTAGCCCTACGGGTTACGAAAACTCGGTGATTTAGGCCCGTATTCTGAAACAGTGCTTAGGTCTGAGTCGAGCCTCAAGCACAGATTTTTGACACTTTTCAATGGAGAACTGTCATAAAATCTATGCTTGAGGCTCGACTCAGACTCAAGCGTGGTTTCGGAATACGGGCCTTAGTGATTTAAAAATTATGCCCACGAATCCTAGTCTATGTTTATTCATGCCCTGTAAAATTAGGTTCTGTTCCAATCCAAATTACATAATTCATCATTTATTCCTTCATTGCTCGGTTCTACAATGAACCAACATTATTCAAAATATTATCACAAATTCATAAGGACGTATTTACCCGGCAGCAACAATTACAGTTTTGAATTCGCGCAGTTAAGAAAGTGGTGTTGCCAACTAGGGTGGAGAAACACCTCGCACAAACCACCATTATGTTCATTAGTGTCAAAATGCGCCAGCAAACAGGTGTTACTTATGTTTTTTGAAGTGAAAACTTCTTTAGCGGCGTTGAGCACTTTCTGTAATGGGTATAAAATCTTAAACTCGCGTCAGGATCACGTGACCTGATCGAAAAAGCGTAAGACGGATGGAGAGGACGTTGCCGTTCCGCTCGACTGACTGCGCCGTACCCGGTGTGCGTCGTTGCCGCTTCGCTCGCCGGCCGGCACTGTTCCTACGATGGGGGTGGGGCGGCGCGTGCGGTTCGTGCATCTATTAATGATAAAAGTGATGAAGAAATAGCGAAAGAAAATGAGTGAGTACTTTATAAATATACTAGATGAAAATTTAATAAGTTTTAATACGAGCGGCAAGTTTTCACTTCTGCCGACACTCCCGGAGTGCAACCCGTCTTTTTTTTCATGCTTTACGGCTTTTTGCTGAACAGCGATCACATTATCTTGTTGCCATCATTTTTCGACCACTGTCTGCCATACTAGTTTTACAAAGTGAAGTTCGTATTCGCTATCTCATGTTTATTACGTCAACATTCAGTTGTTGCAATCGTTCCTTGTCAAAGATAAATTTTGTTTCAATTCGTTTTTTATTGCAATCGAAGATCAAAATTATGTCAAAAATGACAGAAGCGACTAGGTTTTCATTGCAACAAAAGACATGCTGCATGCATGTCTTTTGTGACTCCACTGATCATACATTCATGCACGGATCCTTACATACATACATACATACACTAAAAACACCGATTAACAAAGCAACCTGAATCGGGATCTCATTTTATATAAACTATAAACAGCAATAGCCAGAGCAAACCTGTATCCATATTGCTAATTTCAGAACTAAATTAGTATTACGGTATTACCTATCCCTACCTGTACTAGGCTTAGTTGGCAACACCAGGGAACAGTTCATTAATTATGTATTCAAACATAAACGGCCATAAATTTGTATTAATTTCGGAACTCGGCTCAGTCTGTTCTGTAGGCGCATAAGTAGGTGTTGGCGTGTGTTTCAGCCTGTTAAGGCTCAAAACGACACATTAATTTTAGCCCACTGTCACCCACGCATAGCCTTGCCTTGCTAAACGTATGGTTACTATCGATCAGTAAGCTTATTCTTACTTAACAGCGTTTTGTCTTTAGCTTAGCCTAAAATAACTTATATTATAACGACAACGCTAACGATAAACCATTTTGCGTTAAGTTAACGGCAAGTTATGATGAAAACTCAGAATAGGCCCTCAGTTTTATGACAGCTGCGTACTGCGTACGTATTGACGAATACAAAGAAATGAATACGACGCAGTCAAATATGTTTTTTGCAAAGGTATTCCCTGCGATAGATAGGTAAATTATCTAATAGGATAATTGACCTATCTATCGCAGGATAATACCTATCAACATAATCATGCCTGAGGTACAAAATAAATCTATGAATGAAAGCATTATTTATTAAAGCAACTCGAAAATGCATTGTACAAAACTTTATTATTCGCAACATCTAAGCATTTTGTTAATCCAAATAACTAAACGGTTAATTAAGTTATAGTGGATATGCTTAGAAATAAATAGTTCGGAATATTCATGATAATTAGAGACAGTTCAGTAAGCCTACAAGCTCCGTCTGGCTCTGTCTCTGGTTTTGAGTCTGGGTGAGTGCTCAGGTGCTCACCAGTGTATTATACTGTTTGCATGACGTTTCGACGTAGGATTTATTTGGTCAACACACACAGACTCAAAACCAGAGCCAGAGACAGAGCCAGATGGAGCTTGTGGTAGGCCTACAGGTGTGCATAATGTCTTTATAGTTTAGATTAAATTAAACACTAGACAGAGGTTTTGGCAAAGGCAACCGTAACTACGAGTATAACACGCGTCAGTTGAAGCAGGAAAAAATTTTTGTACGCCATCTAGATTTGGAAAGCTGAACCACTTCCCACAGTCATCATTCATCATCATCATCATTATCAGCCTGAAGAAGTCCACTGCTGGGCATAGGCCTCCCCTACACATTTCCAGGAAGAACGATTCGGAGCCCTTTCCATCCATCGATTTCCCGCGATCCTAACAATGTCGTCGGTCTATCTGGTGGGTGGGCGCCCTACGCTTCGTCTTCCGGTTCGTGGTCGCCTTTCGATAACCTTTATTCCCCAACGGTTGTCGGTTCTTCGAGCTATATGGCCTGCCCATTGCCACTTCAACTTACTAACTCTACGAGCTATGTCAGTGACTTCTCACAGTACATCCGCTAATTACCCTCTGCTAATTAGTACATGCAATACACGTTTGCGACACCAGCGAACGCGCCTTAGAAGACTTTGTCAGGGGTTCTCCCGCCCTCTTTCGCTCGGCACCATATCATAAACTTTTTCTTAATTAAAGAGCAATGCTCTTGTCAGCGTAATGTATGAATTTTTCTCCAGGTATTTCTTTTGAGGGCAACTTCCTCTTAATTCTCAGATTGGCTCATTTTGCAAGAGCGCTGGTGCATGGGCTTCTGGTAGCGGTCCCGCCTTTCGATCCTAAGGTCGTGGGTTCAAATCCAGTCGTGCACCAATGAGCTTTCTTTCCAAAAATGTATGTACCACTATACCAGTGCTCTCAAACGGTGACGGAAAACATCGTGAGGAAACCGGCATGTCGTAGCACCTAAATAGTTCGAAAATATGTGTCAAGTGCACGAAAGGAGCCCTCTTCGAAGCGCACTTAAAATCCTTTCACCACACTTGGTTTAAAAGAATCAGTGACACGATAAGAAAGAAAGAACAATAATTTTACCGAAGAAACAGATGACGACTGCAAACATACGGCACTGTTTTCTTAGGAAACGATATTTACAGTAACCTACTACTTTTATTCTGGAACTTTACGAAGCACCTAACTTTTACAGATTCCAACTGAGCAGTTGCAAAGCATTTTGTTGTGAATCAAGTTTTTCAATTGGTACTTCTTACATATGCTGCCGTCATACGCCTCACTTTGCATTTCCATTGGAAAGTGCAAACTCCCGTATTCGTTACTGTTGAAATAGTAAGAAAAAGCAGCCAAGTGCGAGTCGGACTCGCCCATGAAGGGTTCCGTAGCATCAAGTAACAAAATATAAAGGTTCTTGTAGTTCGTCGAAAGGTAAATTGCGGTTTACGATTTATGACGTATAAAAAAAAACTACTGACTAGATCTCGTTCAAACCAAATATCGTTGAAAGTTTGCATAGTAATGTACAACATATATTTTTTTTAGTTTTTTCTTTCTCTTATTTTAGAAGTTAGAAGGGGGGGGGACCAACTTTTTTCCACTTTGGAAGAGTCTCTCGCGCAAACTATTAAGTTTAGAAAAAAACGATGCAAAAAACCTCAACATCATTTTTGAAGACCTATTCATAGATACCCCGCACGTATGGGTTAGATGAAAATAAAAATTTTGAGTTTCAGTTTCAAGTATGGGGACCCCCAAAATTTATAGTTTTTTTTCTATTTTTGTGTTAAAATCTTAATGCGGTTCACAAAATACATCTACTTGCCAAGTTTCATCAGTCTAGCTCTTAGGGTTTCGGAGAAAAATGGCTGTGACATACGGACGGACAGACAGACAGACAGACAGACATGACGAATCTATAAGGGTTCCGTTTTTGCCATTTGGCTACGGAACCCTAAAAAGGCGAAGTCAAGATAAAATAATTATTATCCTCAGCCAACGAGCATGTTTTGTATGAAAAGTGAGTGAAACGAAAGAAGAGGTATCGAAGGAGCGAAAGTGGTACTTAGGCACTTCGGCATGATAGCCGCACTCTGAGTGTCTTTATTTACCAAGTTCAACTTGACCACAACTTCATTTTGAATATTATCGTACACGAAATTACGCCGCTTAGCAAAATCCCTTGTTATTTTGTAGTTGTTTCAAAAAGTCTACAAAACATTCCTATGCGGCTCAAAATGAAATTCAAAAACTTTGTCCTATACTGCGTTCGGTACAAGAAACTTTCGCCATCAGGTAAAACCGTTTGCCTATACCGTTGAGGCGTTTTTAACATCTAAATTGGGCCATCATGCGAAATGAATTCAAATTAAACTCTTTTCCGGTATGGTTTTGCTCTTGGGATTTTTGTTCTATATTTAGGTATACCTATTCCATCTAAAATCCTGTCATTGTTGTCCTGTCCTGTCATTGCCAGTTAAACATTCTTCTTCTTGCCTTGTCACCGATTCTTTCGAACCAAGTGTGGTGAAAGGAGTTTAAGTGCGCCGCAAAGAGGCTCCTGTTAAACATAACAGGAGCCTCTTTGCGGCGCACTTAATATCTAACAAGACATGACTCTTTTTTCACGACTTTTCCTTAGGGAAAAGTCGTGAAAAGTAGTTTTTTGAGAAGGGCGGTGAAGAAGTCCGAAACCACAAGAGTTAGCTCTTGTGGTTTCGGACTTCTTCACCGCCCTTCTCAAAAAACCACCCTGTACAGCAGTACACACTACACACGGTTATGTTCAATCGGAAATGCAATAAAGTGCACACTACACACAGTTATGCTTAACCGGAAATGCAATAAAGACGCACATCGTCCGTGGCAGTGATTGTAAGTTTCAGTACAGTAGACCTACCACAAGCTCTGGCTGGCTCTGTCTCTTGCTCTGGTTTTGTGTGTGAGTGCTGTCTAAAAAATCCTGCGTCGAAATGTCACACACATAGTATAAGACACTGGTGAGCACTCACACAGACTCAAAACCAGAGCCAAAGAGACCGAGGCAGACAGAGGCTCTCAGACACCGAGCCATAGTTTGTTGCCTGTTCTTCTAGCCTTGGTCGCGTGGAACTGGCACCTAGACTCACCTAGCTTTAAGACGTTTCAAAGTGATTCTTGGTATTTAATAAATAAATATTTATTATAGACAATCCACACAACACTATCTAGCCCCAAACTAAGCAGAGCTTGTACTATGGGAACCAGTTATTTGATATAATACTTATGCAGTATTTTTTTTTGTAAGTACATGCTTAGAATACATCCAGACAGATCCCTAAAAAAAAAAAAAATTACTTGTACTTACTTGTTCTCGGTGGGGATCGAACCCACGACCTACAGTGCAGAATAAAAAGACATTTGATTTGAGACAGAGCTTGTGGTAGGTCTACAGTTAACTACGAAGCTAGCATTTCGAGAACACAAGCCTTTGTTTTCGCGTCACAAACCACGACTGCTGATTGCTTTCCAATTGTTTTCATTCGAATTGGCGCCAATTCAAATCGTTCGATGCTCTGATAATGCTGCTTTGGAAGATAGATTACTGCTCCCGGGAATATAAATATCATAGATAAGCACCGTATTTTTCTATAGATATTTGGATCTACAGAGTGAAAATTGCAAGAAGGATCTGCAGTGAACCCTTTCACCACAATGACTTTGCAGAATGTAAAATTGAACGCTCTGATGAGTTATAGCATTAATAGTACGAGCTGGTACGACCGAGCTTTGCTCGGTATTTTTTTGTAAATTGTGTTTTTAGAAATTATATTTCAATACGAATTACCTACTGATGAAATATATGGATTATATTTTTCGATCTTACTAACAGCGCCAGCTGCTGGCAATTTCATGAAAATTGTATATACCTATCCGGAAAATTTGTCTCGAGTGTTTACGTAGAAGTTAAATAGATGGCGTTCTCCGAGATACTAACTCATGAGTTCGACTAATCAGCAACAGATGGCGCTAATTTTTTTAATTATTAAAATAACTTCTCTTCTGAGTCTTTTCTGAAAATTAATCCTATCTAGATCAATTTATCGCCCCCGAAACCCTCTGTATTTGTATACTTAATTTCATGAAAATCGTTGGCGCTGTTTCTGAGATCCTGAATACATATATACAACATTTTCTCGTTTAAATGTATAAGATTGGATCGAACAGATTGTATCAGTTAGGTAACAAAAATGTGAGTAATATAAACTTGTTCAAATTTACACGAGTAACCCATCTTTAGGCCTACCACAAGCTCTATCTAGTTCTGTCTCTGGCCTATTATATTATGTATATTATATCTTGCATAAGCATGCCATTTGTTTGACAAGGAATTTTTGCGATTTAAATGAAGATGAAACTATTTTTTAAAACATCAGGAGCCGGTTCTTTGCGTTCAATTTGTTCCCAACTTATTTATTCGGCACACGTCTAGTGATAGGTATGAAGAATTTATCAAAGTCGAAAACGTTAGAAAACTCAGAAGAAAATAGAAAGAACAAACGTATAGAAATCACTTCAATGCTCTCGAGCTTTTATTCGAGCTAAAATTGCCAATTAAAATGGCTTCAATAACGTTGCAATTGTTTGATTTTTTGCCAGTCTAGAAGTCAGGACTAGACTCTAGTCTTCAAATTTAGCAACTAGCGATTCAATACCAAACCACAGGTGATCTCCAAAGAAGTGATGAAATAAAATAAAAGCAGCCAAGTGCGAGTCGGACTCGCCCATGAAGGGTTCCGTAGCAACAAGTAACATAATATAAAAGTTCTTGTAGTTCTTCGGTCGTTTCATCAGTAAAGCTCTTACAGTTTCGGAAAAAAGTGGCTGTGACATACGGACGGACAGACAGACAGATATGACGAATCAATAAGGGTTCCGTTTTTGCCATTAGGCTACGGAACCCTAAAAAACACAGCACACAGACACTAATGTTCAAATTATGTGTGGTTTTAAACATAAACGTGGCTGATCTAAAACGTAGTTTTTTTTTAATGTGTTTTTGTTTTTAAAAAGGGCCCTAACATTTCAATACAATAGCTTACAACCGAAATCCAGTCTAAAGGGTAACGTGATAAAGCTCATCTTAAATTGAATACTATATAAAGAGACTCGGATCAGTTGTATTCTAAAATAATGCCCTCAGTCAAGGGCCGTTGTGGATGACCCGTTGCTTCTACGGTAAACAACCCGTTTAAATGCAAGGTGACAGGGGGCTAATTCTCGGGCCGATCTCGATCATTTTGCAATTTTATTTTATTGCTTCTTTTCGAAGGGGGAATGGATAATTTCCATGAGTAATTCATAAACGACCTCTTCGTAAAAGCCTCGACAGCTACGATATACGGAAAACGTACAAAAATTGCGGGGTTGTGAAAAGAAGCAATAAAGTAAAATTTCAAAATGATCGAGATTGGCCCGAGAATTAGCCCCCAGGACCCTATTTCTCGGCTCATCTCGGATCATTTTGCAATTTTATTTTATTCGAAAAAAGAATGGATGATTTCCTTGAGTAGTTCATCAACGACCTCATCGTAGAAGCCTCGACAGCTACGATATACGGAAAACGTAGAAAAAGTGCGGGGTTGTGCATTGCCAATGTGTATTTACGGGACATAGAAAATCTCGGTCGGCCCGAGAATTAGGCTCCAGTTCAAACTAACTTGGCGACGTTTATGAACTAAAGCGTCGTTTAATTTGGTTACGTCATAATATTTGTCTACTTTTGATCGAGCAACTAGTATGCTTACTTACGTTGATAAAAATAAGGTTCAATTTCATCAGATAATTCAAAAGCACTAAACGAAAGAAGTACGCGAAGAAAGTACGCGGGGAAGTACCTACTACTGCCCATTCTTATTTCTGCCGTAAAGCAGCATTGCTGTTTCGGTTTGAAGGGTGTGGGTGCCGGTGAAATTACTAGCACGTGAGGCTGAACATCTGTATGCCTCAAGTTAATGGACGCAGGGCAGTGCATCGTTCCTGACGTGCTTGACCTACGAGGCAATGCTTTGTTATAGGCGATGGTTACCATCTAACATCCGGTGAGACTTATGCTTGTTCCATCAGCTAATTGTATAAAAAAATAAACATCTGGCAATTAGTGGGGCGTAACTCTGACTCAGATCGAATGTTTGTTATATGATATTTCCCAAAGCTGTGTGTCTATAGTGGCCTTGAGTTTCGAACTAGGTTTAAACAATGCTTGTTTGAAGTTTATTGTATCGTGTCAAATAGCCTCAAGGCCACAGAATACAGAAGATACAGTGGTGAGATGAGACGAACATAACCACAAAACAATTTCGCTATGTCTGCTCAGACTCAGGGCATTTTAGGGGCTTAGGTATTGTCACAAAGACATCACAAAAATAAAGTTAGTTTGTATTTATCAATTGCGACAATACACTTCCTGGGCCCTATTACCACTCCATGTACTTCAAGTTTGTTTAGTTGTAGCATTCATGGTAGGTACTAGCGATCCAACAATATTTATGATGTGTTCTGTTTCTAAATAATAGTTACTAGTACCATTAATGGTATTAAGGATACAAAGATGTCGCTTGTCCCATCAATGGTACAAATCGTGGTACTACTGAAACAAAGGCTAAATTATTTTGAGCGCGGAACAAGTTCATGATATGTTGGTCTCATCTCTGCACTGGGCCTCGGTTCCATTTATAACTTGATACTTCCCATCAAATAAAGGCCTGCGCATATCTAGGCGATCACGTAAAACGCTCTCAAATATGACAGCAATATTTGAAATGGCTTCGGCTGATCGCAATCGCCGTCGCCTAGATGTGCGCAGGCCTTAATCAATTACCAAAACCGCTCAGTATACTCTCTTCGTTTACAAACAAAAGCTCTTCAACAGTCGTTCGTTTTTCGAAACCGAAACGTAAATCATTATTTCCGGGTTCCGCTTTGATCCATTCACCACGCCGCATCACGTTTGGCGCTCATGTTTTTTCTGGTAGTTGATAAAATTCACCACGGCAAATGAATGTCTTAATTTAATTTAATCCTTTAAACGTCCCTCGAACTCGACGACTGATGGAGATATTTCCTGATAAAGACAAGAGACAGGAGCTTGGCGCAGTATCTTTACGTCATGCATATATTATCTCAAGCACTCAATCATAATTCAAAGATCATTTTGCTTCAAACCTACATGTGTCAATAAAAAACTGAGGGAAAAAAGGAAGAAATTAACCAAGAAAAAATGCTTTATTGAGCTTTGATGCTGGTGACGACGGATGGATAGACTGCTGGGACCTGTGACTCCTGTGCCTGTGAGTGTTACCATGAAGTTCTGCAAGGTGTAAACGAGCAGAAGCGTACCAGTACTACTAGTTATTAAAGAGTTGTGACTTATTGATTAAGCACATCTCACCGCTTTCGTAATTGCAGTAAAATCAGCCTAATGTTGAGTACATCGATTTTCCGCCAGATGGCCAGTTTATTGACGACTATAAAAGTTTAACATTATGACGTAAGATTATCATTACATGCTCTTGGTCTATAAGCCGAGAGGCAAGGAAGCCAACGAAGGATGGAGTCTTGCGCTGGATAAAGTGATTTGATTAATTCCGAGGACAGGTGTTATTGAGAGATGTTGATTAATTTTTCTGATTTTCAGACGGGAAATATTTATTATCTATGACTAGATGATTAGGTGTCCTGTGCTCTGTGCTACTCTGGCCTGCATTTGAAACTTTGCTGAAATTAATTAATTTTATTTTTTTTTTTTTATTTGCAGGGATGTGCAAGCGCTGCACATCCCTGGTGCGCAGAGTGCGGGCCAGCTCCAACACCATCCTGAGCGTGTTTGCGTGATATGGTTCATTTAATGACAAGCAAAACTACAAATAGATAGGCTACATGCTGCGGGGTTCTCTCCATATAAATGTATGTCTATAGGTATAGGTTAATTAAGTACTACTAACAATAGATTTAAGTTTTACTAACAAAATGATCCATGTTGACCGAAATAAATAATTATGATGATGATGATTAGTTTACCTAGTGCTATTATTTACTGAATAGCAAGTTTGAATGCGATATTAATTTTCTCATCTTAGTTTGTCGTCCAGAGCGTTGCTTTGAGAAGTGTTTTGCAATAGTAGGTTAATATGGCCGGCCAGCGGATATTGGCGGGTCTGAAGTGAGCAGTTTGTGTGAAAATGGCCACGAATTTTAGTAGTAGTTGAAGAGGTCTTTGTGAAGGGCTCGTCTGGGGAAGTACTACCACCATGCTTAATTCTGCCTTGAAGCAGCATTGCTGTGTTTCAGATTGAAGGGTGTGGGTGCTGGTAAAATTACTGGCACGTGAGGCTGAGCATCTGTATGCCTCAAGTTGATGGACTTGCATATGGGCCACCTGATGTTAAGTGGTAACCATCGCCTACATGAAAACATTGCCTCGTAAATCACATACGTCAGGAACATGTCCTGCGATGCACTGCCTTACGTCCATTAACTTGAGTACTATATCAACTAGGTACAATTATTCTCACGGGCACGCACACTCGTCAAACCGAAACACAGCAATGCTGCTTCACGGCAAAAATAGGTATGGTGGTAGTTCTTCCCCGGTCGAGCCCTTCACAAAGAGTTACTACTACTATTTAGTAGTCGGATCGGCCAGCAAAATAGCCAGGCTGGCCGGCCGGGCAGCGGCGAAAGGCGCGGCCGTCGTCGGTCCGTCACGCGGTCTGCCCGTCGCCGTCGCCGTCGCGTCAGCCGGGCCGGCCGGCCGTCAGTCTGCGAGCGAGCGCTGTGCGTTCCACGCGTGTTGGCATTTCATTTATTGTTCGCGACTTACGAAATACGAAAACTTCTAAAAGTGATGTTAATCTACAATGACATCGTAGTTTGTGTGTTTTTGTGATTGCACTGACGTGTGTTTTTGTGTTCTAGTGTTGTTTAATGCGCCCAACTGGATTGACAAGTTTACCGGCGGCGTTTTTATGTGAGTACGGACGAGTAACTTATTACCTTCTACCTTCATTACATATTTTAAGTGCATAACTTGGTACTTACCTTTTATTTGCTTGGACGTGTTTTCTATGAAATTAGCTGAGGAATCTCTCGTGATTTCGACAGCGTGAGCAAAGACAAGAAATGGTAGGTAGGTAAATAATTGCTACGTCTTCAAGGTTAAGCCTCTTGAGTCCGAGGTTTCCGATCGTATTATTGTTATTATTTCTATCATAGCGGATGCAGGGAGTAAAGTTCAGCTTGTCTTGGAACTGAGTACCTTCAGATTATAGCCAGGTCACTTAAAGGTACCTACGTATCGCGTTATCATGGACGATAAGATGTTGGAACTTAGAACCTACCCACTTTATAATAAGTGGATGCTACTACAATCAATATAAAAACATAAAATAAGTAAAAAAATGATGTGTGATAAATTTGAGTTATCATATTTTATTAGGTACCTACCTAATGTTGATTAATTTTCATTACCTACTTATAAGTTATAATATATTGCGCTAACAATTTATTCCATTTGGTAAGGGTAGGAAGGCAAGTAGGTATTTAGTGGCATTTAAATATTTTGCAAGGTTTAAGGCAGAACATGGCTGAACATACCTAATTTGTACCATCCTGTAATTATATTATAACCTATGTTTCGCAAATAAATGATTGTAGTGTGCCTATTGTATTGTAATCTAACCTTACTTAGGTTACATAGGTATGTAAAGTTACCTGATCTACCAACCTACGTTACCTAGATAATTGGAGCCTGGTGAAGCCATCGGGTGAAGCAGATTTTGATGCCGAAATCAACAGCCCAAGAGCGAATGTGCTCTATGAAGCGTTTACAATCATGTAGGTAGTAGGTAGGTACCTAGGTACAAGTTAGCGGTCACCCACCCCCATCTAAATGGTAAACCCGCTGAATATTACAAAGGTTAGGTAGGTACCTAGTATTTAATAAAAATGTTTAGACGTTAATTTGACTACTCGATCGACTGAGGTCACCTCAGTAAATGACCATACAAGACAAGCTAGAGAAGAGAACGTCCAGAATAAAAAATATATTATTGTTTAAAAATAAACACAACCGAATTGGCAACCCCTCCCTGTTTGAAGTCGGCAAGTTGGCAAGTTTTATCAAACGCACTTGATGTGCGGGCAGGTTTTTTCCGCAAGTAGGCCGCTAGTGGGCCCTTTTTGCGTGACCCTTGACACGTGTTGCTCGAACTTTTTTAGGTTCTACAACACGCCGGTTTCCTCACGATGTTTTCCTTCACCGTTTTGAGAGTACTGGCATGGTGCACATAAATTTTTCAACAGAAAAACTCATTGGTATACGAGTGGATTTGAACCCACGACCTTCGGATCGGAAGGCGGGGTCACTACCACTAGACCACCAGTGCTCTCTGTTTGAAGTCGGTAAAACGCGAGACATTTTCAAAGAATACGTGTGCACGGAGGATGTTTAAAATTATGGAATGAGGAGGTTATTGAGGCAAAAAAAAGTATAACCGAATTGATAGCCTCCCTCTGTTTGAAGTCGGTAAAATGCGACATTTTCACAGAATCCGTGAGCTTATAAGATGTTTTAAATATGGAATGAGTATAAGAGGCAAAAAAAAAAAAAAAAAAAAAAAAAAAAAAAAAAGAATGAGTATAAGAGGCAAAAAAATACAACCGAATTGATAACCTCCTCCCTTTTGAAGTCGGAAAACGCGACATTTTCACAGAATGCGTGAGCACGAAGGATGTTAATAATATGGAATGAGTAGGTATTAAAGGCAAAAAAAGTACCTACATCCGAATTGATAACCTCTCTCTTTTTGAAGTCGGTAAAACGCGACATTTTCACAGAATGCGTGAGCAGAGCACGGAGGATGTTAATAAATGGAATGAGTAGGTATTAAAGGCAAAAAAGTACATCCGAATTGATAACCTCCTCCTTTTTGAAGTCGGTTAAACGCGACATTTTCACAGAAAGTGTGAGCGCGATGAAAGTCATACGATAAAAGTGTTAGATATGAATGAATGTGGATGGTGGTTATAGATTATATAACCACCATCCACATTCATATCTAACACTTCTTCTTCTATAATATAGAAGAAGAGGTAGACCAAAGAAAATATGTACTGTGTCAAAGATGACATGAGGAAGAAAGGAGTGAGCACTGAGATGATAAGAGGTGAGAGGAGGAAGAAAGTCTTTTGTGCCGACCACACTTGTGTAAGGAGTCTCCTTGAAGATTCGTAACACAATTAAACTCTTCGGATATGTAGAAACATCTTATAATAATCTTTCACATTTCACATAGCACCGTAGTCACCATCAATCCCATAGCTAGTCTATCTGACGCTTGTCCATTTCCCCCCAAAACCGGCCTCTAACTGTCAACTCGTTGACATTATAATGTGCATGACAGGTGACATAACGGACGTAAGGTGATTCTATCTATATCATAGAGCTTGTAAATAACGCTGCGTTACACTTGCGTGGGATAAGGGCAGGAAGATGCATTTTCGCTTAGTCAAAGTTCGACAAATCTAATAAAATAATATTTGAATTTCATCCAGTAGGCCTACCATGAGCTCTGTCTGGCTCTGTCTCTGGTTCTGGTTTTGAGTCTGTGCGAGTGTAGACTAAATAAATCCTACGGCAAAACGTCACACACACAGTATAATGCGGTAAGCACTCACAAAGACCCAAAACCAGAGCCAGAGACAGAGCCAGACAGTGCTCATGGTAGGCCTACAGAACTCAAAATTAATTTCCAAGTTGGTCACCGCCTTTCATTCATCTCGTCTACAATTCGACCCCTGCCGAATTATGTTGATCAGAATCCAGAATTAAATATTAATTTCAATGCTGCATTGAATTTCATTTGAACTTCGAAAGATATTGCTAGTCAGACAGACTGTTACTATAAGATAAATTTTACGATTGAAAATTTAATTTATCGTAGACTGAAAGTTTAATTTGTGATCTTAAGCCCTTCACACACGTAGCTATAATATATACTAGCGGCCGCCCGTGGTTTCGCTCGCCCCGTTCCCTTTTAGTTTTTGGCTTATATGCTACCTCTCCACCAATTTTCAGCCAAATCTGCTCAGCCGTTCTTGAGTTATAATATCTACACAAATGTATAAACACAGCTTTCTCTCATACATAATTATGATTTTAAACAAACATCCCACGGGAACTATAGATTTTACCGGGACAAAGAGTAGCCTATGTACCCAGACAATAATCTATCTCTGTGCCAAATTTCATCCAAATCCGTTTACTTAATCGTTCTGGCGTTATTGAGTAACAAACATCCATCCATCCATACAAACTTTATGAAGACAAAGGATGAAAATACTTAAAATTGTTCCTCCAAGAAATATAAGGCGAGGCTTTATATTTACGTTCAGTACCCGAAGTGCCAGTGTATTTACAACATTTGGTTACCAAATGTTGTTTTCGCCTATTTGTCTCTGTCTATTGTATGGAGAAAAAATGAGACAACTCTATCTACGTAACGTATTTTTGCCGTCTTATCTTTTCTCCATACAAAAGACAGAGACACGTAGGCGAAACGAAAACAACATTTGGTAACGAAATGTGGTAGCAAAACTCCGACTTCGGGTACAGCAGTGGAATGTTTGCGCGATGATAATGATTATGATATCTATTAAGCCTATCTTAGAAAATCCTCTAGCTAATAGTTCATAATTACTAGCATGAAAGCCATTAATGTTCCTAATCTTTGGCTTAATACCATTAACTAGGGATTATCAATATAACTTGTATTATTTGACCTATTAGATTAGATATTATATTTAATAGAGATATTACTAGCGGCCGCCCGCGGCTTCGTTCGCTCCGTTCCCGTCGCTCCATTCCTGTTATTTTTTTTAAATAAAAAGTATCATAATATAATATGTTTGTCTCCTAGTTTTAAGCTACCTTTCCACTAATTTTCAGCCAAATGGGTTCGGCCGTTCATGGGTTATAAATATTGTACTTTTTATCTAACAAAAAACAAATCTATCCCACGGAACCCATCATACATTTTAACGGGATAAAAAGTATCATAAATGTGCTATTCTATAATCTATATGTAATGTTATGAGAGTGAATGAAGCGAAAGAGGTGTGTCAGGATCGTAGCAAGTGGAAATCCGTGATCTCTGCCTACCCCCATGGGAATAAGGCGTGATTTTATGTATGTATGTATGTATGTATAATCTATATCTGCGCCAAATTTCGTCCAGATCCATTTAGCCGTTCTGGCGTTATTGAGTAACAAACATCGATCCATCCATCCATCCGTACTTAAAACTTTCGCGTTTTATAACAACTTAGGTATTAGTAGGATATCTAAGCCATTCAAATAAAAGAAGGTATAGGATAATGCTCAAGTTACCTAAAAACAAGGAAAAATGACGCTTACTGCAAGGACATACGAGCTAAGAGTGTATAGTCTGATGCGTATCCTTGTGTACGAAGTGCCAACCGGTGTAAGAATAATGGAATTTTATTTGATTTCATTTACTTATGGAGATTGTGGGTCTAACAGTTCAATAACCCATCCAACAGATGCCGTTAGCCTAGATCTTATCTAATCTGTGCCTAGATACCAGGTATTTATATCGTTATCAGTTTATTTTATGTATAAAAATAACCATGGTTACCATTTACCAGTTTTTATGTAGAAAAACTACCTACCAAACCTAAGCTTTTATCTACCTAGTATCTAAGCTCAATAAAAGTGGACTGTATGAGCTATTAAATAAAGTTCTATAAATCTGAGATATTATGAGATTTTCTGCCGAAAAATACTGCTTGCTGCTTTGCCCGTACTCTTAAACGGAAAACACGGTGAGAAAACCGACATATTGTAGGACATAAAAAGTTTCAAACATGGTATCAAGCACATGAAAGAAACCTCTTTGAGGCGTAAATAAAATCCTTTCACAACACTGGTTCTAAAAAACTAGGCACGACGAAATAAAGCGACAACACCCAATATTTTTTTTCAAATTATGAAAAGTAAAGAATAGAATAGAAAATTCTTTATTGCACACCTTAAAACTAACAATGGAAAAACAAGTAACAATAATTAAACACATATTAATGTACAATGGGTGGTCTTATGGCTGAAGAGCGATCTCTTCCAGACAACCTTGAAGACAATATATTTATGCAAACATCACGGTGGTCAAACCTGCACCTAAGGCAGTTGGCATCTACGCCACAGAGGTCAAACTGCTTTGCAAACACCGAATTAAATTGTCGCAGTTTCCGTTGCAAAGGGGACTGTATTTTGGTAGTGACGTCATCACCGCAATGCCATAACATGGTCAGTCCATTTTACATCTAGATGAATTGAATTATTTCTAAACTAAATAATATCTAGGAAACTACTTATTTTATATATTATCATCCTTATATAATAAAAACGTAAATAACTTTTGATTTGATTTGGATTTGAAACTACGTTCTTCAAAACGTGACCTTTCTTTAGAGAAAAATAGTCTAGTGTTCCGTCATTTAGTATTGTTCTAGAATCAATAAATATGGTGGACAACACACATAACACTACATAACCCCAAAGTAAGCAGAGCTCGTCCTATGGGAAGCAGATTGTCATTTTTCAATGGAGAACTGTCAAATAATCTATGCTTGAGATGGCTTGAGGCTCGACTCAGACTCAAGCACCTAAAAGTCTCAAGGCCTAATACAATATAACACCCAGACAGAGAACGAACATCTGTGTTTACACAACAAATATTCGTTCTCGGTGGGGACCGAACCCACGACCTTCGGCGCAGAAGGCAGAGCCATGAACTGAGCTGAGAGGTCACTCACAGCTATTTTTACATTGAATTCTAATAAGTGTGGCCGTGGTGCTGATTTCAATGTCGTAGTTGTAATGTGACCTTGCTCTATTGCCTTCGTGCCCTAGTAGTCGACTACCGTTATCTTATCTAATCCAATATTATAATAACAATCCTATAAGTAATAAGGTAATCCTATAGGTAAGTATAAGTCCTTACGTGATAGAGAAAGAGAGACAAATTCCCACATTATCAAAAGTCCTCATTATAACAAAATCTCAGAATATTTTTTTCAAAAGTATTATTTTTTTGTTATTTTTTAATATATAATATAAATATATCCTTTCACCACACTTGGTTCCAAAGAATCAGGGACACGATAAGAAGAATAGAATAATAAATTAAAAATTTACACTAAATTTTTGCTCTACCTGTACTTATAATGCGCATTTGTTTCCACAAAATATAATGGGCCACAAAAACAACCAAAAACCACCTGTTTTTGTTATTAGCTTTATGTCCCAAATTTTGAAAATAATGCAAAATGGGACACAGTGTCAATGGGACGTAAAACTCGGGCCACAAAGACAACATCCCGCATAGAAAAGTCCGTATTAAATTTATGCTGTTCCTAATTACCTAATTTTTATTAGTCTTAGCGTTATGGATATAGCCTAATAGCTTTCCTCGATAAATGGACTATCCAACACAAAAATAATTTTACAAATTCGTACCAGCAGTTCCCGAGATTAGCGGGTTCAACCAAACAAACTCTTCAGCTTTATAATATAAGTATAGATTTGATACTTAAAGTGACATGTGACAGCACCAAGGGGTAAACCATGAAAGAGGGGGGGGGGAAGGTATCCTATGACAGCAAGCCGCCGCCGCTTCATAGAAACCATGTGTGGTCTGTGCGGTTACCAGAAGGTACACACTATGCACATTTGCGTAATCAAAGCTGCCAGGAAACTATTGCGCTTAGGTCACCTAGTTTTGTAACTGTTGAGTGGAAATGGGAACAAATTCTCCTCACTCATGTTCTATTACTATTACTATTCTATTAGCCCGAATCATCCCATTGTTGGGCAAAGGCCTCATGATCCCGCCACTCTACAAGTTCTGGTATTAAAAATATACAAAATATAAGTTTAAAAACTTGGGAAACCGACATCTTGGCTAAATTGCCGATTTTGATTAAATTTGGAACCCTAATAAATGACGAAGATGTGCGATAACAAACATGAAACAAGTATTAAAACTAATAGAAGTCGAGCGGATGAAAATCTGAAAATCACATGTCACATTTTTTATTTGAAGTCGGTTAAAAATCAGGTGTCACTTAACATCAGGTGGGCCATATGATTGTTCTACCAGCTAGTGGCATGTTTTTCATTTCATAAATAATGCCGGTGTGTGAGTCTTCACTATTGAACAATAGAAAACAAAATATTTTGTTTGAGCTGTTTTGGCGCCCTAACGAACTTTTACAAGGCTGATGATACCTGGCTAAGATTTTTCCCCTCAACTGTCAAATAAAATTATAACTCAGTTAGGAAGATCCACGGGATGGGATGGTCCGTTTGGACTTTCAGTTGGAGTACATCCTACTCAAACACACCATCTACTAACTTTACATTTACGCCTCGGGCCGAAATATAATCTCAAATCCCGAAGGAAATCTAAGTTTTTGATTGTTTTGTTCGATGTCTTGAGGAATGAACCCATGTTTTTTTCATGATCTTGGGTCGGCTTGGTATTCTGTCAATAAACTTTTTTTATGAGAAAAGATGATAGATTAACCAGACTTGAGATAGCCAATCTTTCGAGCTACCTCTATCTACAACGGTTCGTTCAAAAACGTCGCGATACTCGATACAAACCTTGGTTTTTTTGTTCCAACATTTGCAAAGTCAAGGACTTTAATGACATTTATTTATTTATAAAAAAAACAGTACAAAAAAAAGTGAGGTAACAGGGTAAGCCTTGTGCATATCTAAAAGATATGAGATTTCACTGATAAATCTGCGGTAGGTATCAGTGAAACGCGGTCAAATTAAAAACATAAGGCCAATAGCGGGTTTTCACGAATAGACAAAAGATAGATACCTACAGAAAAGGTTGATGTCAACATGGCTTAGAAAACAATGCAATGGACCCGAAAGGAAGAGAAAAAACTAAAAATCAGGTTTGTCGAACGTACACTGCATAAAACTCTTTTACGAGATGTCTAGAAAGTTGGAAATCTTTAGTGCTTCCTGGGACATCTTCCAAGTTTAAGTACAGTTTCGTTCTTTACTTGTCATTGACACTTCACTTGCTCGTTATTTTTATTTTGCACGCCATTTTGAAGATTTTAACAGAGCTTTTTATTTTACACTCCAGTTTGAAGACTTTAAGAGTGCAGTTAAAATACTTCAAAATGGACAAGTCTTATAACGACGTATTACGTACAAAACTACGTAAAAAATCAATGCCTGACTATGTCTACTATACATTATGTACACATTATTATAAAAACTAATCATAGAACAGAAAAAACGCTTCTTTCGGTCCTGTTACTATTTCATTAAGCTATGACAAACGTTGCTCAAGGTATAATAATAATAATAATAATAATAATTTTATTTCAGAAAAAATCCAATTTGTTAGTAGCACACAAAACTAGAACTAATGTTAGTAAATGGCAATGATAAATTTTACTTAATACAAAATATAATTATAATTACTGATATGTTGGATCCATGCTTCAACAGTCACTCTTCTCACTTCTCACTGGGTCACTAAGTGGGCAACCGGTACAAGTTTTGCCATGCAGTGACTGAAGAAGCCTGAATTCAACCTATCAGCTACCACAGCTAGCATGCCGTTGGTGCTGCCGCGGTATGTCATCTGTCTACTAGCTGTCATGTCACCGGAATGTCAAAGTACTTGGCACGCTGTCAGAGGATTCAAGAGGAAGAAGCATCTGGAGGGACTGTTTTTGATGGAGCTGGCTGGTTCAGTTTTTGAAAGATTTAATAATTACGGTTTTATTTATTAGTGAACGCGAACGACCCGATACAAACATTCTACATCGGATTTGGCTGGAGTATACATAAAGTTAGTAGGCGTATTCCCTTCAGAGCAAAGCGATCTTTGCAGTAAAGAAACCTACGTATCTCCATAATTTACCCCATTCAACGCCTACTCGTTTTGGGCTAGTGAATGTGTAGTGCCAATGAGTGGGGTACCTAACCTATCTAGACCTACCTAGGCTGGAAAAATAATAATGTATAGGCAAGAGACACCTACCTACATGCCACCATGACAGATTTCCCAAAGCACAGAAAATCCCTTCTTGGTATCTTGGTAGCTATTTAATCTGGAAATAAATTAAGTTTATGTTTTTAGATAAAACAAGATTTTTTGAAAGTACAGCATCGTGAATTAGTGACGGGTTACATTTCAAAACTAATTTCAAGTTTAGTACAGATTTTTACATGACTTTTATACCTTATACCTACATTTCTAAGGAGATTAAATATTTGAAAGAAAAGAAAGAAAGAGACGTCTGTATAATAGTACCACATAATAAGTTTCTGTTACGTCCACGAAGAGCCCAAAATATGTGGGTGTTAAAGTGATCGTGTTAAAATGACAATACTTTTTAATATTTATAAGGAAAGTGCCTTATCTACTCTCAACAGGGGATATCGAAAAGTATACAGTTCACGGAAAGATCACGTTCTGTTTTTTTGGCAAGATTTCAAAGAGTGTAAGTTATTCTTACCACAGCTTCAGTAGAATAGCTGTGTCACTTTGTAGCCTACAAGCGCTAATCAATGGGTAAGTCTGACTAATTCTACGCTGAGAATTTAAAATCGATAATCGTCTAGCTGTACAAACGACGTTACGCTACGTTGCAATCTGAAATAATAGAAAAAAACAAGCATGGTAAGGTCCCGAAGTTTGAGTTTTGCTACCACATTTCGTCTACCAAATGTTGTTTTCGTGTGAGCACGTGTTTCTCTCTTTTGTATGGAAAATTGATACAACAACTCGTTTCGATCGTTTCTACGTAACGTACGTATTTTTGCTGTCTCATCTTTTCTCCATACAATAGAAAGAGACAAATAGGCGAATCGAAAACAACATTTTGTAGACGAAATTGTTGTAAATGATGTGAGACTTACCCTTCTGGTCCTCGGAATTCCCAGCTTTTCTAAAAACACTGTGCGATTCTCCGTCTTGCTAGTTGCAGTACCATACATTGCGAAAATCCGGTCAATTGCAAGTCTGAGCGTACAATTTCCGCACTGTCATGCACGTCTGCCATATCTTTTAATTCCGTGGCACATACACTTTATCCATAAATCCCGCTTTCATTGCACTTAGTCCGTTTATCTGGACGATTCACGCTGGACGTTCGGATTTTTTAATGGAAATCTTTTAAACGGGTATTTCATCTAGTTTGTCAGTAATTTTTCTGCTTCTGCGGTTGGCAGAAAAATTTATGCTCATGCATCCATGCCATATTTTTTTAAAGGGGTTTCCTAAATGGTATGTTTTACACGCATAGTATTTCATACTAAATAAATTCAGATATTGACGGAAGGTTGAATCTTTTCTGGTTTTACATTTAGCAAACTTCATGAGGAGTCATGAGAAGGGCATGTCATGAGGAGAGATGAAAGTCTAGTAGAAGACTAGGAGAGTGATTAGTTTGGATGTGGATGGACATGGTGAGCAGAGGTAGACCAAAGAAAACATGGATGAACACTGTGAAAGATGGCATGGATAAGAGAGAAGTAAATGCAGAGATGACAGCTGACAGAAAGGAATGGAGGAGGAGAAAGACATATAATGTTGTGCCGACCCCACATAAAGTGGGATAATAAGGGCAAGGAGAAAAAGAAGAGTTTAACATAACAAATATATCCGAAAATAGTTGACAAAAAACGACCATTTTAATACTGTATTCTATTGACCGAACCTTTGACCTCATGTATATTTGATTCTATGAATAAACCAGAATCCTATGCTCAAAAGTGAATATCGGATGTGTAAGTGTACAATGTATTCAAATCGTATGTAAGTGTATTCAATATTCACCTTTATTCAAACTCAATTGTTTATCTATATCAATAAGGTACATGCCTATTTAAATTTTTAGGGATGGACCACACTGTGCGAGGTTTACCTAACTCTAAGTCAGACCTAAGTGGGAATCTTCGGGAACGGTTTCTTTTTACGTTAAATACCTAGATAGGTACATGAATAAAATAAAAACTCTCTAGGTAATAAAGCTGTCAGCAAGCTATGTCGAGATAACTGTAGATTTGGGAAACTACAAATTCTACGTAAAGTAATGGGCTCTAAAAGGCGTAACTTATTCGATTTGGGGTGTTCCTTCAGTCTTTATCAATTTTATCTGCCGTCATTACTTATGTATTCATACCCTTTTAAAGCCAGAATAGTATTAGACAAAAAATGAATGAAAAATAAACGTAACATTTTTGCATATTTACTACCAGACCTACTAGCATAGAACTTTTTTCAGTGGTAAGTCCTAAAATCTTCAATTTTATTAATATAGTCACGATACAGAGACGCTACAAGACTAGCCTTGCGCACGTCTAATGCTGCTACGGTGCGTGGTTCTGCAGATCATCACGCACAGCCGACGACGACGCACGGCAACACAGAAAGGGCTCCTGTGCTACCGCGCACCTCGGCGCACGAGACCGTTCCCATGGTGTGTCGTGCGAGCTGATCCGCCTCCGTGCGCGATATCACACACCGGTGGGAAGGGGCTATAAGCGTTCTGCGGTGGTGATCAGTGAAACGCTGTCAAATGTGACAGTGACAATCAATGATGCGAACCTACAAACGGGAAAACAAAAAAGATTGCGGAAATCAAAACTGAATATTTATGCATGTAAATCTTTTTGGCGTCTCCCATGAATACAAACTTTCTGTAGTAAGCAGATACTTTACTTTCCAAAGGAATATTCAATAAGTTCAGGATGGAAATTTCAAAAGAAATGAAACTAAGTCTTTGGTGTGGAGTCTTTTGAGCATTGGTAAAACATGTCTAGTAGCACGATGGGTTGTAGACATTAACAGCGCCGTGGGCCGCAGACGGATGAGGGTAGCCCAAGATCGTGGTGGAAAGAGAGACTTATGCCCAGCAGTTGGTAAAGTCGCGCTGCGGATGACGTTGATGATGTTGAAACCATTACAGAACCACCCAACATAACAATTCATCTTTTTATCGAGTCACTGGTTTTTTCGAACCAAGTGTGGTGAATGGATTTTCAGTGCGCCTAAGAGGCTCCTTTCGTGCACTTGACACAAATTTTTGAACCTTTTAGGTTCTACGACATGCCGGTTTCCTTACGATTTTTTCCTTCACCGTTTGAGGTACACTACTGAATTTGATCCCACGACCTTAGGATTGGAAGGCGGGGCCGCTACCACTAGCCCACCAGCGCTCTAACCCAAAAACGTAACAATGAAGTCTTGTCTTACTTTTTAAAACTTTACTGGTAAATTGAGAGTTTTTTCCTCGGGGTAACTTCGTAAAAAAGTCGTAGAAAAATGTAACTTTGTCGAGATGATCGTTCGTTGCTTATTCATAGCTGGTAATGCGATGTTTTCAATTATGTATGTTTATTCAAAGCACTCCGTAGTCTGTACCTCGTTTAACTTTGGCCATTTAGCCGTCTGACTTGGTCCATAGATCCTTGTCTCGAGAATGCTTTTCGTAGTCCCTTGCAGGCAACAGACACTTATCCTGTCTTACATCAGTTCAATATGTCGGGATAAAAAACTTATCAAAAGCTTTTCAATAAACATTTTTTTTATCTCTGATTGCATTCCGCCCGTACGAGCATTGAGCTTGAGTTTGTTCAGTTATCCACTTCTTCGTTGACATGATTGTATGGAGAACGCCCAGTGGTGATTCCATTTTGTCTGCACTCTTATGAGCTATATGAGGTCTTGAGGATCTCTCCTCTTCATTTGATTAAACCTTCATTCTTTTGAAAGAATTGGCCTTCTCCATCAGCTGTCTGGCTAGTACATTTGTTAGTTCAATGAAAAATAATAATTTTGAGATATTAATCAACTCATTTTGTAGCAACAAGTAAAGGTATATTTTTTGAGGATGAATGAAAAATAGCACTAACATCGTCGGCGTCGTTGTTATCAATAGAACCAAATTAATTATCATAAATACCTACCTAAATGTTTTCAAATGCTTTTGACTAAGGGTAATTTTAAGAAGTTTAGATACAAGTTATATTAACTGTCGTTGCTTTTACAAATTATGATACTTAGATTTTTTATTTGTAAATACATAGGTAAGTAAATTTTTAATCAGGAATTCATAAGGAATGAAAGATTCCTGTCCCAGACATGTTAGCACAAAATTGTTAAACACGAGAAAATTCCCGTGATACCAAATGTAAATTTGCAAATTAAAATGAAATGCAAATTGCAAATTCACGTCACGGCGTTTAAACAAAACCCACTCGCGAGAGTTCCTTATTAAATGTACAATTGTGGATTTGTGATACGGAACCCTTGTAATGAATTTGCAGTATATTTTATCTGTTAGCTTAATGGAGTTCACGACAATTGAACATTCTGGAACGTGGACTTGTTTTAAAGAAGTTAGTTGAAGAATACTTTCTTAATGTACGATTCAGGCACAGCTGGTGACTTGTCGACTGAGACTAGATAAGGTCGGCTTTATTCTAGTCTATTGGATGTTAGATATGTATTTACAATCATGCTAAGAATTTAAAAAAACGTACCAAAAGTTTCTATAGGTACAAAAACAATTTAGAACTTAACAAAACGGTAAGTCCAAAAAATAGATTGGGTAAGTTACCTGCAACAAGACACAGAGATCTTGGTTTGTTATTTAGGATATTTCTTGTGGAATGTACCCAACAATTCCACAGATATTCTTAACTGAATAGTAATGTTTGTATCTCGATTCTCGAATTGCTATCGAGTTTATATCCGAATACACTTCTCTATTTTATTATAATCACTATCTGCCCACTGGCAGTTCATATATCAAAGTCCTAGGCTATGGTTATACCGCAGAATATAGTTACAGATACTTGACTCGATATGCGGGTACTTAAGAATAAGTTATGTCCGAAATAAACCCCGTTTTTAATAAAAGCGGGAAAACCTTCACCAAAGTTGTTAAATTCTCGTAGCTGATACGAACTTTTATACTCTCATCGAGATCTTGTTTGCCTTCGGAGTGAGCTTCAAATTTCCTATTATACTGAGGCCTACCTGCCATTCCAAGAATCTGAAAAATGTTTTTCTAGAACATGTATTGTGTTAAAAGGTAGCCTATAACAAAGCATTGCCTCGTAGGTCACGCACGTCAGGAACGTGCTCTAAGATGCACTGCCCTGCGTCCATCAACTTGAGGCATACAGATGTTCAGTCTCACGTGCCAGTAATTTCACCGGCACCCACACCCTTCAATCCAAAACACAGCAATGCTGCTTCACGGCGAAACAGGCATGGTTAATAACTCTTCCCCGGACGAGCCCTTCACAAAAACATCTTCTGCTACAATACAATTTACCTTATCATCTGAAATTTACCTTACCATCAGGTAGGTTAATCTAGGGGTAAGCTTGAATAATACGGTAGCTATCCTGTTATACACTATTCTCTAAGCTTTGCTTCTCATAAGTTAAACCAGTGTTATTGTACCTCTAGACTCTAGTTTTAATAAAAGCCAGCGTATATTCTAGCTATCCAGATTCAACACAAAGGAGGTTAAACCCGTTGTCTGTGGCCACCTTATATATATTTATTATATTGCTACCTTGATATACACCAGCGCTTTTACGCAAATATAATTTCAGGCTTGCGTGGCTGGCTAGTTTGGTCTGAGGAGTTTGCTTTTTATCGCGACCGACAACTGGTGGGCTATCCCCCATTAAATTTAAAAATATCGATGTTATTACCATCTTTTATGCATACCTATTATCCAAACATTAGTAACTTATAAAGTTAAGATTAAACACGTGCTCCATCGTAGCACTCACGACCTTGGCAAGACCCAAATTTTTATCGAAACCGACAATTGGTAGGTAAAACCCCATTAAATTTAACAATACTTAAAATCCTTTCACCACACTTAGTTCGTAAGAATCAGTGACACGATATGAAGAAGATTGGTCTCGGTAACGAGCAATGATCATACCTTTGGCGGTTGTAGTAACCCTTATTAATACCAAGAACTACGCTAACTATCAATATTGTTTTCTGTGAACCCCTACCATATTGTCAAGAGAGCAACCTGTCTGGGGTACCTCGAGGGCTTTCATTCATTAGTTTGGTTGAAGTCACTGAACTGGATATTATACTGGAGATTGGTGCTTATTAGATGATCAACCACAGTGGAAGCTTGCTCTTATTCGAAATTCAATAGAGATTTGAACCTTAGGACCAGGAGACTTTAATTGGCGCAGCCAGCATTAAAACGGGTTAGACACAAAAGGCGGTTTTAGTCCTGGTGATTGCATCTTTTGTGTGATTTTCTTAGAAACAAAGATGTATTTTGGTCGTAAATGAATGGTTTTAATTTCTTGTTATTAGCGAGTTCAAGACAATACTTAGTTGCCACTTTAAACTGTAATGACGTGATTTATGCTAAATATTCAAACTACCGCAAATCGTTTGGGCATGCAGAGGTCTGCCTTGACATCAATTGGTGTTTGGCAATCGTGAGACACGATTCTAGGTATTTTAAAATGACTGACTGTGAGCTAAGTGAAGCCTAAGAGAATCACATCACAATACTATGGTAAAAAAGTGACTTGAATGAGTGACATACAACGCACAACCGCTGGGGCTCAATTCAAGACCCAGTGACTTTTTGTCACAGTAGATTTATATATCACAAGAACTGTCAAATTCACTAAAGATCTACCGTGACAAAAAAGTCACTGGTCTAGAATTGAGCCCCTGGTTGCAGCTACTTAAAATTTGAAGGGTGTGTTTTTTTATGCAAAATAAAATAAAGTAAAATACTACCCCAAAAAGGGGGCAGCGGCAGTTGAAGTTTATATAGAAAAAGCCGCAAGCTGCGGTTTGGAATCCCGCGCAACACTAGTGATTTGACTAAAATCCTTTCACCACACTAGATTGACACTCTTTTTGTGTCACTGAAGTAGAAGATAATCTATGGGCAAAAAAATGGGGAAATTGAATTCTTTTCACCTTGATTTGCAATGCCATTGTTTCTTTGCAACTAGCTAAAATCAAAACATCAAAATCAAAGCATTCCCTCGTAGGTCACATACGTTCAGTAACGTGCCCTGATGCAATTACATGCGTCCATCAACTTGAGGCATACAGATTTTCAGCCTCACGTGCCAGTAATTTCACCGGCACCCATTCTTCAAACCGAAACACAGCAATGCAGCTTCACGGCAAAAATTAACTTACTTCCCCGGACAAGCCCTTCACAAAGAGCTCTACTACTACTATTTATAGATATTTTACACATTGTGGAAAACATCTGGCCAATTATTTTATCCCAAGGAGTGATTTTCAGATACTTAATTAGAGTTACTCACTCAAGAAAGTTTAGGGGAGTTTGAGCGATAAAACGACACCTTCTGACATAGTTTACCAAGTCATTAACGGGTGGTTAATGTAACCGCACCTTACGCATGTCAAATTATAACTTGGATCGACGTATCACTAAAATTAGATAGATAGAAAGTAGAAATATTTTATTGAAAATTAGAATTTATTTTTTACACAAATAAACTTACCTACATCTAAAACCAAGTACCTACCTACATATTTACAAAATACACAAGAAACAGTTCAGCTATCTGCAGACTGATACAAACGATCTAGAGATAACATAACTCGAAAATTAGATTGATAGAAAGTAAAAAAACGTTATTGATCAGAAAAAAATTGGGTGCAGACATCAAGGCGATTTGATAGAAACGATACACAGATACAATAGGCGGTCTTATCGCTAAGCAGCGATCTTACCATTCCATTCTCGGCACTTGGGTAATTTTAGTTACTAAAATTAATTAGGTTGTTTCGGAATTGATAACCTCCTATTTCTTAACGTCGGGTTATATTGCCGGTGAACACCCAGCCCACAAGTGTCATTAGTACCTACAGCCATAAAAACTTCTGGTTTTCAGTAGGCGAGGAAATTGTAAAATCCTTCAAGTTAGCGAGACTCGTGACTTAACGAATGTGCTCGCCGACTTTATACGAGCCACTTAGCGATAAGCGTAGGCGTCCACAGCTGAAAATGCCTAACGTGCTGGTACACATAGTACATTTATTAAGTACAAAGACAAAGTGAACTACCTCTTTTTCTCTTTTGACTGGCCTCTCAGCTCAGTTGGTAGAAGCTCTGCCTTCTACGCCGTAGGTAGTGGTCGTGGTTCGATCCCGATCGAAATATTTGTGTGATGAACACAGATGTTTGTTCTCTGTCTGGGTGTTATATTGAATTCAAATAATTTACAACAAAAAAATTGTAAGTACTTTTTACTGAACTAACTATGGGTATGAAAACCTGTTGATCTAGTACTACAGAATCGAACAATTGCCCATTTTAACTTCTTTGGCTTATTAAATATTAGTTTGATGTAAAAAAAATATCAGGGTAAATAGCGTGTGTAGTTGGAAGGAATGACCCAACCGTATCGAAGTTTCACTGTGTTGAAAGAATTTATTTTTATTCCATTTTATATGCTAGTAGAATGGTGTTTGTTAAAATTGTGTTAATAAATAAATACTTGTGTACATTTAGTTATCTGTGTTAGCATAGGAATATTTAATTTATTTATAGTGTTGTGCTACTAATTATTTATTTGGTAATTTCATTGAAATCGGGGCAATAAAACGTAAATAATTGCCATTGTTCAGCATAAACTAGTTTCCTGAACAAATCATTTACAAAAACATACCTATTACAATACATTATTACTGTCACGGAGAGTGTGAGTTTGATTACTGCAACGCGGAACAAAATACAAAAAGTGGCGTATAAGGCGAAAACAACCTTCGATGTACATGGGTGAATCAACTTTTAAGACACTCCTTTGACGACATTTTGAAAAGATAAAATTAAAAAATAAATTTTCGAAATATGATGAAATGATTAGTGTTACATTTGCACAATTTCATCTATTTTTAAGTTTTGAAGCGGGGCACGAAATCTAAGCTAATTTAAACGAGTTTTTTTAGAATAGGTGACGAGTGTGGCTCTAAAATATCCATTGCGTTACTTTTTTGTAAATACAATAACATGAAATAAACGAAAAAATATGATACAACAACTATGTTAACCATTTATTCGTACTTTTATTTAGTATTTCCAACTTATTCATAATGTTTTTTATCACTAACACATGAAATAGAGACCATTATTGGTCCATTGCGTTACTGTGCAAAATTTTCAATGCTTAACTTTAGAATAAATATCAAAACAGCATAATCAGACACACTATTCTTATTCCTACAATACACATGAGTCTTGGAGACTTTTAATTAAACGCTTTTTGTAAACAAAATCAATGACTATGAGAGTTATCTTCAAAATACATTAGATAAATTAAGGGACATTTGAGTAACGCCAGAGAAAAATAGTAACGCCTGAGAATTTTAAATCTTCAAAGTTGTGAAATTGTGACTATATTATATTAAACACATGATTTTTTTTTTGTAAATGTTTCTTCAGATTAGTCTTCTTTCACATTTTTTATAGCTTTCATGTTTTTTCCATCTTGTATATATTTATATTATTGTTATTTTCTAACCCATTCTGTCCAAGTGGTTGTATACTTTATTTTTCCTTACAATAACAATTTGTTTTGAAAAAATGTAATCAGTGTGCCTCACACTAATTACATTTGCCGTACATGCAATCTTTCAAGTTCGCATTGCAAACAGTTGACTCAATGAGGATGTTTAGGTCATCAGTGCCAGTTACATTATTTTTTTTCAGTGCTTTTGTTTTTGCTTTATGAATAAAGTTCGTGTGTATTTTGCAAGACACGTGTCTCTAGCGGCGACAGAAGCATTTTTGACATAAAAATGCTTGTTTCTCGTAAAATAAAAGTAAGAGCAACGAAGTTCAGGATTCTCTTTTACAAAGTTATTGAACAGATTTTTCATCGAATCCAACATAAACCTTTTTTGTTCCTTCACTTCTGTTTTTGTGAGCGTTTCTTTTTTGCCAGCTGTAGCACGTGAAATATCATCTCTCAGATAAAAATCCATTATTTTCTTCCTTAAAATAGTGTTTTTATTCGTATAGTCTTTTTTTCTAAGAATTTTGTCAATGCCTAATGTCTCCATAAGTATCTTTTTCTTCATTCGTGAATCTTTTATTTCTACAGTTGAGAAAATCTTCTTTATTACCTCTCGTTCTTTTCTAGATTTTGTTTTTTTTATTAATGTTTTATTTATAGCACTGCTCAGAACTGTGTGCCTTCAGATCTTCCGTTTTTTCAGTATCGTTAATTTCGCAGTCAATTCGTCTTTGATTATCTTTCTTAAATTTTTCATACTTTCGTCTCAAATTCTCATTATTTTGCTTAAGTTTTGCATTTTCTCTACTCACCCGTGACCTGTTCGTTTTAACTTTCTTCCGCCCTGCTTCTGCTTAAGATATGTGAAGTGGAAGAGCACTAGCCCTTGGTGGCGTAGTTAGTACTCGTGGTTGTGTATCTGTTGCACGAGGTGGTAGGTCTTTTGATTTTGGTGGTGGGTCTCTTGATCGCGATGATAAGGTTCTTGATCGTGGTGGTTGGTCGCTTGATTTTGGTGATGGGTCTCTTGACCGTGCCGTTAGGTTTCTTGATTGCAGTGGAGGGTATCTTGCTTGCAGTGACGTATCCTTAGCTCGTAGAGGATCTCGAGGAGGCGTCGCTGGTGGAGTTCCATTCAATTCTTCCAAATTATCTAATCTGGAGTCTGTTCAGGGGGTGTTTGTTGCAACAATCTCGAGTGTCTTTTTCGCATTATGTTTTTCTTTAGGAGTTAAATCTATTTGTTTTATGGTTCCAAACTCGGTGTTTTTTCTTCCCTTCTTCATACTTTTCTCTATTAATTTTTAGTCTTTCTACATAGCGCTTCTGTTTTTCTGCTGCACTTAGTGGCATTTTGAATTATGTAGCACAAACCTTGAACTATTAAACTATATTAATAATATCTTAGAAACCCAAGTTAGACGCAGATTAACATCCACACTATCCACATTAATGCCAAGTCGCAATGTTAATTTGCCCTACATTCTCTGGCGTTACCGGTAACTCAAGAGAAAATTTATCCGGCGTTATCAGTAACGCTAGGGAAAATTTCAATAAAAAATATCACAATTAATTCCACAACCAAAAATCACCAAAACTTTTGTCATGACCTTGAAATCAGACATCATAGGCAGCATACTGACCTAATAAAATTCAAATCTTTTAAAAACTTACCAAGATTCCCGCCGTAACGCTGTAGAGCGACAATAAACCCACGCACACCAGCTGAGAGCTTATCGCAGACTCAGGGGCGGGTAATGTGTGGTAGGGCTTATCGGATCATACCAATAAAATATTAGACAATAATCGCCTTAGATGACACCAAGCTAGGCGCCATCTCTTGATAACGGTCATGAATTTTTATCAGTAACTCTGTGGAGCTGATGTTTTGATCAAAGTTCAGGACAAAAGCTTAGGTGCATGTAAAATATATAATTTAAGCCAAACTTTTATAAATGTTAACTTTATATGTAAGTTTATCTCATTGTGAATTATAATATTGTGTGAAAATCCTGTCCATTCATACAATTTTTTTAAGAAACGTCTTTCATTGTATTGACGCCTAGGCGTGGGGACACATATTTTTTGTATGGATAGTGCATAAGCTCTGCTGAGTTACCACAAAAATATCAATTTTTTTTCTTAAACCTTCATAAAAAGATTAAACTAGCGAGTTAGCAAAGGATCTAAGTTTATGTTAACATAAAAATAACCATATTTTAAAATGAAATACAGATTTTATTGCTATTTCAATGCCAGGGACACAAAAGGAGTGCCTTAAAAGTTGATTCACCCACATCTCGTTCGCACACTTTGACCTTATGAAAGACAAGCACCGACGCCCGGCGTTGCCTGGGCATTCCAGAATGTTAAAGAACATTCTAGAACGTTTAGGAGCATTATGTTCTAGAACATCGCCAGATACCCACCAGCCCTTAGATCACGCGTCGCTTCGGTCAGTCTCGCCTAGACAAAATTTTGAATATCTTGCGGATCTTCTGGGTCCGTGCCGTGGGGCCTCGGTTCCCCACGGACCAAGAGTCTCAACCCCAAAAGGCGCAAATAAGTAGGCTCTGTTAAGACCTGCATATTTGCGCCTTTTGAGATCCTCGGCCAGATCAAAAAATCAGAAAGTAGATAGAGGTAGGTGCAGTGTTTTTGTGTTGGCTTTTTGCATAGTCAAATTATAGGTAATCAGTAATCAATCATGATGCAGTATTTCTTAATTTTTACTCTGAGCAATTACTGTACCCGAAGTCGGAGTTTTGCTATTTAGTCTACCAAATGTTGTTTTCGTGTGAGCACGTTTCTCTCTTTTGTATGGAAAATTGACGAGACAACTCGTTTCTACGTAACTTATTTTTGCTGTCTCATCTTTTCTCCATACAATAGAGAGACCAATACATAGGCGAAACGAAATGTTGTGAATGAAGTGAGACTTGCCCTACTGGTAGGAATTATGTACGCAACTTAAGACTATTTGCTTTATCTCGGAACGTGAACCAATGTTAGCACAGGTTCGAGAGGGCTTACATCGTGGAAAATGATAAAACTGTTTGTAAAGAACGTACTATGATTGCGAAATCTTTTTGGGTTGAAGTGAACAAACTTATCCGTATTAAATGTAAATAAAAATTATGGTCAATCCACACTGAGAAAAATGGATTTCTGGCCTAAGATGAATTCCACCTTTGACGGCTGAATTGTAATGACGCGAGGCGGTTTTGAAACGCTTACGGTTAATTTGACTTTACTATTCGTTTGCGATAAACTGGTACGTCTCTTATGATAAACACGAACCGTCTCAAATGACTTACCGTAAGGTAGTCTTGGAATCCAACTTAACACTGTTAATACAGCAGTAATGGCCTATTGAAAACGCTTTAAATTTACGACGTTGAATATGTGTTGAATATCACCGTAATTAAGGCAAAATTTAACTTAAATTAAGGCGATATATGCTCTAATAAAAACTAAACAAACTTAAACCTAAGTCATAAACAAACTTTCGAAAGCGGCATAAATAATCTTAAGCATGACAATATTCACCTAACAATAAGGCAGAATATACTTTAGTCACAAAAATTTGAACGTAAACTTAAAGTCTTTCAGCGACGTATGAATACGGCAACTTAGAAGTATAATGTGGCCACATTTGCCCTTTTATAAGGCCAAATATACTCAGGTTTTGACGAATCAAATGGTAACATTAGGTTTTCTAACGGCATACATATACGACACATATAAACGTAAATATGGCAATATTCACCTTTTCATAGGGCAATACATGCTCAAGCTATCGACTGGTTAAACGGTTACATTACGTCATATAACGACTTACATACTTGGTCAATATAACCGTAAATTTGGTGATATTAGTGTTATCATCAGGCGAAATACGATCAAGTTACGACTAATCAAACGGTGAATAACATCATGAAACGATTTACTTATTCGGTTAATTAAACCGTAGATAAGACAACAATCACCTTATGGTAGGGCGGATGATATTTTAATTACTATTTAATCAAATGTTTAAAAAGTCTTATAAAGCCATACATATTTGTCCAATTTAACCGTAAATTTGGCAATATTTACCGTATCTTAAGGCGAAATACGATCGAGTTAAGATTAACCAAACGGTGAAATAACTTCATTTAACGACTTTCATATTCAGTAAATGAAACCGTAGATATAGCAATATTCACCCTAAGATAGGGTGGATGGTACTTGAGATACTATATAGTCAAACTTTAAAAAAGCCTAATAACGGCATACATATTTGGCTAATATAATCGTAAATTTAGCAATATTTGTCTATATTAAAGGCTCAATAATGCTCAAGTTACGACTGATCAAATGGTGAAATAACGTCATCTGGCGACTTACATATTCTGTGAATGAAGCCGTAGATATGGCAATGTTCAACGGATAATACTTTCGTAACTATGGTGGGTTATACAAACGTTTAAAACCTACATAAGTACGATCCTAGGTAATAGATAGATAGGCAGATTTGTACATTACCTACCTAAATACTTAAGTAGGTACTCTACCCACTTAAGTGTTTCACTGTGTTTTATTAGGAAGGTTCCTATTAAATCATAGCGCCGTTTAATAAACCATACCCATTAATAGCTGTTCCATTGAAAAAAGTTTGCTACGCTCTATGACTCCTTGTTGCTATTCAAAGGCAGAACCCTCGCTTCTACATACAAGCCCTGTACTCCTGTAGGAAGGTATCTACTTAGATCAAGCGAAGAACCTAAGCCAGTGTCTACAAAAATTTGATACCTATTTAGGTAATATAGGTCTCAGCTACCTGTTTCTCATATTACCAAGCTTTGCTTAGTTTAGGGCTAGATTGTGTTGTGTGGAATGTTCACAAATATTTGTATTTAATTTGGTGGAAGAAAAGTATATTTTACTCAGTTTGATTATTTTAACGACTTTCAGTCATTTGGTGGGTTAAGTTTAAAAAAGCTCTCTAGTTACTGAGAAATACACCTTTGTAAGGCACTTAACGTAGGTACAACGAAAATCTCAATAATGCTGCCAGCTACTAAGGCAAATAACCTTGGTTCGTATGACTGTATGAGAGAGAGTAGTATATAAACTTGAAAACCCAACGTCAAAACTGCCGAACCGATTATGATGAAATTTCTATGGCACTAATCTGAAAGTAAAGTTAAGATATAATTTTTCAAATTAGTTTAAGAGTTATGTGGTAACAAACATAAAAAAAATCAAACAAATCAAATATCCGTGAAAACACCCATTTAGAATCATTCCCTGAGTTTACTCACTTTTTGGTTAGAACCCTGACGAACGAGATTCAATACCTACTTTTGCTCTGTGCTGTGTGCTAACTACACGAACTATGCTTGGAGCATAGGCCAATTGACACACATATGACACAGGCAGTTAGTAATGCAGTACAGTTTTGGCTTAAAGATTACGTATAGCATATTTTTGATTGGCCCCTCAGCTCAGTTGGTAGGATCTCTGCCTTCTGCGCCGTAGGTCGTGGGTTCGATCCCCACTGAGAACAAATATTTGTGACAAATATTTGTGGTGAACACAGTTGTTTTTTCTCTGTTGGGGCGTTATATTGTATTCTAAAATGTATTTACAAAAAAAATGTGTGTAAGTATTATATCAGCTATCCGGTTCCCATAGTACAAGCTCTGCTTAGTTTGGGGCTAGATGGTGTTGAGTAGATTGTCTTGAATATTTATTTAATATTATTTTGTTATTTTTAACACCCACCACTAGCATAATCTGCAGTAGTCGAGTTGGCAGCACTGCCCACGAGGCCACGAGCACGCACGTATCGACTTGTTTCATTCGTCAGTTTGGTTTGAGTTTGGATGGAGTGTTTGGTTTCGTTCTGAGTCATTCAAAGTTTAATTTAGCGGGTTTTTTTATTTTCCCTCATTTTCTGAACGCTGCTGGCTGTGTCAGTGTATGGAGGCACAGACAAACAGATGTACCGAGGTCCAAGACAGACCTATCAGCAGCAGCCAACCAGACAAACATCTTCGTGCTTCGAACGTGGCAGACCAGAATCCCATACATTTATTAACAAAATGGGGCACACACCTGATTGATACGTCATTTCGAGGTAAGTAGAGTACCTGTATCAAACTCAGTTATTCCCTGATGTTTTTGAACCTAATCATGTTTTGTATTTGATAACTTTAGGTACCTACCTACTCCCTAGATTCTGGTTGTGTTGGAAACACGATCGAACAATGATTTATAAAACTTAGTGTTTTCAGTTCTGAACTTTTGCATTTAATTTTGTATATTGGTACAAAGAAGTTTTTAAAGTTAGGAAGAAGTTTTTAAAATTAATTGTTTATTTTTTTCAGATAAGGTGTACTTTACATAATACGCAAAGAGGACGGGCTACTTAACAGGCTGTTAATGGCTTCCTGGATTCCAAACAACTAATAATTGGCCTATTTGTTAATGGACTCAGGGCTAGAAGTAAATCTAAACACCAAACTTCAATGGAGTGATTTCAATCATGGGCAAGCAGTATTGGAGAACTTTTTAAAAAGGATTAGACAGTCATCTATGCAGCGTACTGCATATAATACCTATAACTGTAAGTACTTGTCATTTGCTATCAGTGATTCAAACGATTTCTCTGACTTAGAACAATGTCAGGCCGACCTGTCCTCTAATAGACCTGTCTATTATTGACGATACTTTCGTCAATAACAAACAGGTCGTAGTTTGGTTAGATAAACATAATACTTGTACTAATTATCATTATAGAATGCTCTACTTTGTGGTTTGCGATAACTATTTCCTAAGAAATACATTATTTTATTTCAGTTGAAAGTGATCCGGTTGAGAAGGCTTCACTTGCAATAACGGTTGCCGAGGAAGGAGCGATGCCATGAGAGCAGGCAATAACAGCAAATGCGCTCCTACAAAAGCTTTACAACGAAAAGGGCATTCTCCAAGACGATTTTATCTTGTTTTAAGTATTTAAATAGTTAGTCTAAATTGATTTTCAAATACAGATTTATATTTATAAATTTTTATTGAATGGTTTTATTGCAATACCACTATTATTTCTAGTAGATGCAAAAGCTATCGGCTTATTTATTAGGCTAGGTTGAGGTTAAACTGTTGGGTTGAGAAAATACTAGTCTATGTAGTACATATTTTGGTAACCTGTAATCAGTTGTTATTGAGGTGCTTTATAAATTTTTGTTCTATTAATTTCAGAAGCTTACAAAGACTGGGAGAACAGCTTTCTGAGAGCAGCAGGCTACGATGTTCACTGAAGGCATGTTTGGCTGATCTACTATCATGAAGTTCATGTGAAGGATAAGGTTACCTTAGAGTGAACTTAGAGCGGCCCAATGCCCTTAATATGAACTAAATGATAGTAAAGCAAGTCAATCATGCCCTTAGGGAACAGCGTTACCAGCCGTTAAAAGGCTTTTTTCCGGTCTTCATAAAACGTTTCTGCTCGTAAAGAAAGCAAAAATTACCATACGATACGGCTTGCTTAATCGTATGAAACATTCTAAATCAACTTCTAGAAGGCAAATACGACTAAGTAAACGTTGGAAACGCTTAATGGTTAGGTTAAACCCATAGTAAGTAAAGACGTAAAACACCTTACTAGAAATGAATTACGACTTAAAAAAACATCAATATCGGTTAATGAACAGGTTAAACTACAGTAAGATAAGACGTACGACGCCGTACAAAAAGTCGATTACGACTTAGTAAACGTTGAAAACACTTAATGAACAGATTAAACTACAGTAAGGTAAGACGTACAAAGCCTTGCTAGAAGTCGATTACGACTTAGTAAACGTTGACAACGCTTAGTGGACAGGTTAAACCCACAGTCAGTAAAGACTTAAAACGCCTTACTAGAAGCGAATTACGATTTAAGAAACATTCAAAACACTTTGTCAACAAATTAAACAGCAGTAAGAAAAGGCGTAAAACGCCTTACCAGAGGTTAATTGGGGCACAATGATACGTCGGATATTACTCTAAGAAAATTTTACGTGTGTGACCCGAGCACCTTCTTTACCGTTTATATCGCCTTACCAGAAGTTGAATCCCATCGTCAGTTCGTCGATCCTATCTGACTTACCACGTTAATAGCTTTTTATATAAGGCTAATCTGTAAAAAAATACGTCTAAAACACACATTAGAGAGTATTATTGCTGCTTATTTGTTGCGCCTCACGCTTAAGGCGTAAAACGCCTCCAACCTAGGAGGCGTTTTTCGTTCAAGCACGGTCGGTCGTTTTTTCGCCTTCATTACGAATAAATCCACCTTCGTTACGAAACTTTTAGCTTTACATTTTTCTCAGTGCATGCAACACTATCTAGTCCCAAACAAAGCAGAGCTTGTACTATGGGAACCATCTGGTTACTTATATTTTTTATAAATATTTACTCAGAATACAATAATAAAATACCCAGTCAGAGAACCAACATCTGTGTTCACCACAGAAATATTTGCTCGCGGTGGGGATCGAACCTATACGCAGAAAGTACGCATAGCTACTGACAACTGAGCTGGAAGGGATGGTGTTAGAGACTAGGTATTTGTTAATTAAGGTAACTACGGTAATACATGCACTTATAATAATAGTCGATAGTAAAATTCTCGCTGCAAGACTAACAAATTAATGGGTAAAAATAATTATTTACACAAATAAAATAATTATATGTAACATTAAAGTTAACACACACATAACTAATATTTACAAAATGTACAAAATACACAAAAAACAGTTAAACTATCTGCAGACCGTTACAAACGATCTAGAGATAGCTCAACTGACCCAAATCAGTACCAAATTAATCGCATCAAATAAACCACAGCCGGGCGGGATGTCCAGAGAGCAATGTAATATTGGTTTGAACAAACCGGCGGTTTCACCCCGGTTGGCCTTGGGGGAATCTTGTTTGGTAAATTTAATTGGCAGTTATGCACAAATTGGTTGTTGTACTGTGCAAAGTGTAGATTTTGTTTATAATAGCTTCCCCACAGATATATAAATAGTAGGAGATAGCTCAAAGCGGCGCGCCGTGGTGCGTTGATCAAAAACTTTTGACAGGTGGAAAATAGACACTATAAGAAGAAAAAAAAGTAGCTGCAGCAAATAAATTGTGGCTTTTTTCTGTAAAGGTTTAGTTACATTCTGTCATACCATACCTAGTACAGTAATGTCTGCCAAAAAATCCTTGCAACTAGTTCTAATTTTATAATCGACTCTTAAATTGTTAAATGTAGTAATAAAAAAGAAAAGTTTTAAAAAAACTTGACTTCATAGCCATACTGCTAAACCAATTGATAAATTTTCTATGGGACCAACCTTTCAGATTTTTTTTCGTTTCGAGTCGTTTCATAAATGACGAAGTTAGGTAACAAACAAACAAAAAAAAGCAGCCAAGTGCGAGTTGGACTCGCCCATGAAGGGTTCCGTAGCATCAATTAACATAATATAAAGGTTTTTGTAGTTCGTCGAAAGGTAAATTGCGGTTTACGATTTATGACGTATAAAAAAAAAACTACTGACTAAATCTCGTTCAAACCAAATATCGTTGGAAGTTTGCATAGTAATGTACAACATATATATTTTTTGGATTTATCATTCTCTTATTTTAGAAGTTAGAGGGGGGGGGGACCAACTTTTTTCCACTTTGGAAGTGTCTCTCGCGCAAACTATTCAGTTTAGAAAAAAACGATATTAAAAACCTCAACATCATTTTTGAAGACCTATCCATAAATACCCCACACGTATGGGTTCGATGAAAAAAACATTTTTGAGTTTCAGTTTCAAGTATGGGGACCCCCAAAATTTATAGTTTTTTTTTCTATTTTTGTGTAAAAACCTTCATGCGGTTCACAGAATACATCTACTCACCAAGTTTCATCAGTCTAGCTCTTATGGTTTCGGAGAAAAATGGCTGTGACACGGTCGGACAGACAGACAGACAGACATGACGAATCTATAAGGGTTCCGTTTTTGCCATTTGGCTACGGAACCCTAAAAATTACAACCGAATTGAGAACCTCCGTATAAAGTCGGTTAAAAAATAGAAACAGTGTGCTCAATAATAAAATTAAAATGCATGCGTCATTGTGTTTGTCGGCATTGTTCCATTCAGTTCCATTCTAATCACGTCTATTTGTCATTCAGCCCCACACACTTTTATTCATTTAGTTGATTTATTACAAACAATAAAATACCCGGATATAAACCGAAAAAATAAAGGATACGGAAATACCAGAACGTAATTTCTTATTAGGATGGTAGGTACCTAGCCTTATCCTTACGAATAAAAGGCCTGATCCACACCTAGGCGATCTGCGGTGGCGATTAGTGAAACGCTGTCAAATTTTACAGCGTTTCAGCTGATCGCCATCGACATAGCCTAGATGTGCGCTGGCCGTCATTATGGAATTGCCAAATTTTACATGGCAGTTGGAATATTTAACTAATCTTACTTATTTATTATTTTACATAAATCGTTTTGAAATGAATTTGGGGTTATTTTGGAGGGTTATGGATGAATTATTCTTTTTATATGAGAAAAGTTATAGAATTAGCTGATTGTCTACTTGGTATTGAGCGAAATTAAATGATTTTTGTATCATATGGCGACTATGGATAATATTGTGCATTTTTTTTAACCTATTTTGTCCCACTGCTGGGCAAAGGTCTCACCCAAAGACTTCCACTTATATCGCTCTCTCTCGAGCCTTCTCCCACCATCTCCTGTCAACGGTGTCGATATCGTCCCGCCAACAATGATGCATTATTAAATAAAATTGCAACTATTCAGCAACACTGCCTTTGCCTTCAAATTGTTATTACTGACCAGAAGTTAACCTTATAGGCTTTACTAAATACCTAAAAACACCGAAAACGACACCCAAATTTAAATAGAACAACTTTGACCTGCCCGCATATCTTTATCGAATGGAATTCGTCGGAACTGTCGAATTTATATCACAACTTGAAATAAAAATAATCAGAAAGGTATTTGTCTTTTTATCTACTGCTGGAAATTTTGCCACGCGTTGATAATCACTTATATTACAATATAGTTATATGGATGCATTATCATGTATTATTCAAATATTGTATATAACATACAATATACATGTAATCCTACAATTTTATCTCACTTATTTGACGAGTTGCTTGCTACTGAAACTAAGGTTTTTCGTTACTTACTCCACAGAAAATGCAACGATTTCTTGCAACTTGTAGATGAGATGCTGTGAGTTTTTTGTCTTCATCTTCTGTGTTTGTGTATCTGCTACAGAATCAAAGAAGTCCACTAAAATATAGCTTAGCTCTATTAAATATATAATTATGTATGTAAATAATAATAAAAAAAATTTTTTTCAATTTTAAGGTGCTTTTATTTGAGCATCGCACATTCCGTATCCTATGATTTATTTCACATTTTTCGAAACTCCAGAGAATGCAGTAAAACTACGTAAAACTATCGGAACAGTTTCAAAAGCAACTCGCGTTCTAGCTTCGTATTGGGTTTGCAACATGGGAGAATTTTCTAAAGGAAGTTGGATTAAAAGTTCACCTTCTTGTTTTTAGGGTTCCGTAGCCAAATGGCAAAAACGGAACCCTTATAGATTCGTCATGTCTGTCTGTCTGTCTGTCTGTCTGTCTGTCTGTCCGGCCGTGTCACAGCCATTTTTCTCCGAAACCATAAGAGCTAGACTGATGAAACTTGGTGAGTAGATGTATTCTGTGAACCGCATTAAGGTTTTTACACAAAAATAGAAACAAAACTATAAATTTTGGGGGTCCCCATACTTGAAACTGAAACTCAAAAATTTTTTTTTCATCGAACCCATACGTGTGGGGTATCTATGGATAGGTCTTCAAAAAATATCTTGAGGTTTCTAATATAGTTTTTTTCTAAAACTATAAATTTTGGGGGTCCCCATACTCGAAACTGAAACTTAATTTTTTTTTTTTCATCGAACCCATACGTGTGGGGTATCTATGGATAGGTCTTCAAAAATGATGTTGAGGTTTCTAATATTGTTTTTTTCTAAACTGAATAGTTTGCGCGAGAGACACTTCCAAAGTGGAAAAAAGTTGGTCCCCCCCCCCTCTAACTTCTAAAATAAGAGAATGATAAATCCAGAAAAAATATATAATGTACATTACTATGCAAACTTCCAACGATATTTGGTTTGAACGAGATCTAGTCAGTAGTTTTTTTTTTATACGTCATAAATCGTAAACCGCAATTTACCTTTCGACGAACTACAAAAACCTGTATATTATGTTAATTGATGCTACGGAACCCTTCATGGGCGAGTCCGACTCGCACTTGGCTGCTTTTTTTAAGGCTGAAGTCTTAAGCGAATGTAAACTTATCTGTAAGTAAAAACCAAGGATAATATTCACTGGAAGGGACAAAAGACCGTAAACGTGATCATAGATCAATTAAGTAGAGAAGATAACATACCATTCGGCCATTCGGGCATTCTACACGCACTTTTCACATACCTTTTGTAGCAAATTACTCGTGTATATTTTACTAGTCTGCGACTTGTTGTTGCCTGCGTCGTCGTCTATAGCCTGCTGGCTTGGAAGTTATCGGCAGATAGAATCATACAAATTAATTAGTAAATTACTTGAAACGTAATAATATTTGAAAAAGACCTTTAAATAATTAAAACACTGAGCTCATAACGTTAAAAGTGACTCACCTTGCTTAACACAAGGTTGAAATGGATCAAAAATTACCTCATGGTTTAAAGTCTGTTGATAAAACGGAATAGTTTGATAAAAATATGTGCGGCTTTGCGCTATAGATAATACTTATTATGAGTAATTAATCGAGGTGAAATAATCTCACTATCCCATCCCACTAATAACATAAATGCGAAAGTTTGGATTGATGGATGGATGGATGGATGTTTGTTACTCAATAACGCCAGAACGGCTGAACGGATCTGGATGAAATTTGGCACAAAGTTTATAGTCTGGAATAGCACAAAGGATACTTTTAATCCCGAAAAAGAAACAGGAATGGGGCGTTAAAGGAACGAGGATACATAGGATTATTATCCCGAAAGTAACGGAAACGGGGCGAACGAAGCCGTGGGCGGTCGCTAGTTCTAAATAATTTAAGGAGTGTAAATATTAAAGCAAGTATAAGTAGCCTTTATATTCTAGATCACGAACGAAATATACTTCAGATCCAAAGTTTCATCATAGTAATAGCAGGATTATGGCCATTCCCAGGGAAACAGGCCAAAATGTGGTAAGTTCAGGTCAAACGGCGGCGGCGTGTATGAATGAGCTTTCGCTCGTAACAACACGCCGTTACACAAATTGATATGGTCGGAATTGTCTGTGAGCCACTTAATTATAAGGATCCAAGCCTTCGGAGGCTGTTAGGCTGAAGTAAATGATGCTGGCTCATGACCTTGACATACTTTTACAAGTTTGCTGTTATTCCCTCAGACAGTTTTGTTCTTAGTTATAATTTTTGTTTAGCTTATTTTTTCCGTTTTTTTACGAGAATATACTTTACTCAGACTATCTGACTCACTCTTACTGCTGGGTTAATGGATCTCCCTTTTCTTTCACTCGTCTTGGTCCCATGCCGAATCTTAGTTACATTTATTTATTTAACGATACCACATTATTACCGTTATCGTACATCCTCTCAGTTCGCAAGAGAGGATTTCTTGCCAATTTTTTTATGTTTTGACGCGTGAAACTGGTGATCGCGCTTCGATATAGACGTTATAATATGGTAATCCTCATATTATTGAATAGAAGTGTCTGACTGAAAGTGTTTTTATTGTCTTCCTTATTGGCGGTAACTTCTGTCTACGGAGATCTCGGGAATGACGCCATTTTGTGGTTGCATAATGAGGTTTTTTCCAAAGGTTGCAGCACGACCAGTCTCTGTTTCATTCACATTTCCGTTGGTCTCGCTTCTTGTTTACCTTCTTTCTGTTATCGTGACCTTGATTCTGTCATCGTGGTCATACATAGAAAGACAATCCACCGGTTGATGAAAGAGACGGACGAAAACTTCCGAAACACTGGTAAAATGCCAAAAAACATTCGTACGAGTATATTGCTTGCCAGTATGATTTACTATGCCTATTATGAAGTCGAATATTTTTTCGGCACGGGTTAGTTATAAAAAGAATACCTAACTAATTGTTGAGGATTTTTTTTTTGAACCGCAAGTAATCGGAGTTATATGGAATTTCTGGAAGATAAGGTGTGTTAGATTGGTACTATCAAAGTTGATGAAAGTAATTAGTCTGAAAGCAGTACCTTAGGTTAAGTCGCTGACCGAACTGTACGTAAGTACGTACGTAGTATGTATATGATTGTTATCATACCATAGGAACTACTCATGTGAAGATCAGCGACTATTTTCAGCCTATTTTCTGGAACGTTTCCGAATGTTTTCTCTCTACTGACGCCACAAACGTTTCATCATAATCATACTCCCCACTCATCTAGCTATTTAAATCGACTTAAAGTAAAATGGATCGAACTTCAAACGCACTACAATATAACGCTTGTACTCGCTTATAATATTGTTTAGAGCAAACGTAAGTAAACCGTATAGGAATAACTTTCGTACCTTCGTCAGCGTTGTTTCAACTTTCCGCATTCTCATACCACGTTGATTGAAGGAAATGAAACTAACCAAGTAGAAGTGGAATCGTAGATGAAAAGGCGCGTTCATGAACTAAGCTTTTTATGATCAAGAACCTAAAGATATATCTAGACGAATGTCTCACAAAGTATCTTTCTTCCTTTAAGTTTTCGTAGCTTTTAATTGACTCTCACTGTTTGTCACCCTATCTGTCTGTACCCTGTCCTTATGAGTTATGACTATTGCTATCTTCTATGAATGTTTTGCTTGCAATCGTTTCAGCATTGTTTAACTTTGTATGGCCATACATCAATACAGAAGAAGAGGTAGGCTGAAGAAAAGATGGATTGATTGTGTGAAGGGTGACATTGGTAAGAAAGAAGTGACAACTAGAATGACGGCGAATAGAAGAGAGTGGAGAACGAAATTCTGTTGTGCCGACCCCACATGAACAAGGACAAAATGATGATGCAGGTCATAAATTAAATGTACTTACTTGCGTAAACATTTTGATACCGTAAAACAAAATTACTGAAATTTTGTCTTTTGTACAATTTATATAGTTTTTATCGGTCGAAAAGGACCAGCCAGCCAAAACGCAGCCTTAGAAATGGTTCAATCTTCATGATTGGCGAAGAAGTTCATGGAATAACTATAGAGATTCGGTTTTGTGCCTATCGAGGGTTTAGCTATGGGAACAGATGGTAATTGAACGGCTGGTCAATTAATGAAACCTTGTGGAACCCTTCCTGTTCTAAGGAAACTATATAGGTAGGTATGAACGGTTGGGACAATAACTAGATATTGGAATAGAACGGGAACAGTGTGCGTATTATCGAACGTATTATGAACCGCTGGATTATTTTTAGATTTCATGTTATGTATAGGATTTGGACTATAACTTGCTTTTGTTATGCAAAGATTTAGAATCATGATCTGATGATCAGCAATTGGTCGCGAGGAACTGGTATCTAGGCTCACCTATAGATTTAAGACGTTTCAAAGTGATCCTTGTGATACTATTGAATAAATAATTATTTGAATTTTACTTTGACTTGGAATGGTAATCGAACTAAATCTCAAAATTGTCATTTCCGACTCGAATTGGCTATCTCCTTTATTTAATTGATCTGTGGTTTCATGAATATAGATACCCTATCTACCTACATATTTGTTTTTGGTATTATTGGCATCTTAAATTTATACCAAAGTCTTGTGCACTTCTAGACCGCCTGCGATAGCGATTAGTTTAGTAGTGCAGTGTGCGGATGTATGCAAAACCTTATGCTGAACCTGAGGGTTTATTCTGAAAAAATGACTTATCGATAGCGTAGTCGTTAACCCCAATTTTGTATCGAGTACCTAACGATGACCGCCCCTGGCGGGATTGCGAGAACTAATGTTATTACTTACGAAAACTACGTAAAAATATTAGTTCTCGCAATCCCACAATGAGTACTCATCGCTTCTACGTATGAGTCATTTTGTGTTAAGGTTGTTCGATTCCGATACAAACTGAATTTACACAACTATGGGCAAACAAAGTATAAATGTACACTGAAATAGCTGTAATAGAATTTTACAGTGGTCTTTATTGCCGGCCAGTTATATAAAGTTGGAGAAAACTGTAGGATAACAGAAATATTAATAAAAAACCACGAAAGTAATTTTTTCGTCATTCTTTCTAACGGGTACTCGGCATTGAATACGTGAATGAGCTTAAAACATATGTCTCAAAATAGTCGTAAAAGTCTGTTAGTTCTTTTTCTGAAGCCCCGACTGCCACGACCAACGGCTGACACTCCAACTTTATATAACTGGCCGGTAATAAGGACCACTGTAAAAGCCTATTACAGCTATTTCAGTGTACATTAATACTTTATTCGCCCATAGTTGTGTAAATTAAGTTTGTATGGAAATTGTACCCCCTTAAGCCTCCGCTATACTCTGGTCTAAAAACAAAACACGACCGGAAAGTTGGAAAAATTTAAAATAAAGATGGCGTTGCCTGACCTGAGCTGTGAATTCATGTATTTGATACCAACTATTACTTATTCTGTGCTTGGGTCTGACATTTGTCACGACATTACAATGTGTTGACTAGAATACGCTTCGTTAGACAAAAACAAAGACAGATATTCAGTAAATAAATATAACCCAATTGTTATGTTAGCTGATTCCCGTCGCAGAGTTTCCATTGCATATTTTTCATCCAGGATTGGTGATAACAATGGCAAGCTGTGCGGATTTTTTAAACTACCACGAACGCTACATTTTAAATCTAACTTATATAGTAGTGTAGTAGTAGTAGTCTAATTTATATAGTATAACAAGCAAATAGCCCCAGATTTAATAAAAGAAACCTTCCACCAAGAAGAGATTTTCCTCATATTATGCAAAACCAGAGTTAGTTGCAAGTTCATAAATGTCGGTAGTCGGTGAATGAACACTTGTATTTTTTAAAGGTAAAAAACGGAACCCTTATAAATTCGTCATGTCTGTCTGTCTGTCCATCCGTATGTCACAGTCACTTTTTTTCAAAAAAATGAAATGAAATGAAAAGAAATAATTTATTTGCTTGAAGTATGGTACTTACAAAACTGTAAAAGCTATATGTACTGATGAAACTTGGTAAATAAATGTATTCTGTAAACCGCATTAAGATTTTTATACTTAGAACTGACACTCAAAAAATATTTTTTCACAAAACTTATGAGTTTTCTTAACATTAAGTAAAAGATTATTAAACCAGTTAAGTATTTACGACAGAGATGCGTTAACGTCATCGTAATTAGCCTTCTATCTATCGACTTTAAAAATTAATGAGGTATCGTCAGCAAATAGTACTGTTTCACATAGTTTTTTAACCAAAAAAGGAAGGTTATTTATTATTTATTTATTTATCGAACCTTGTGGCACCCCTATGTCAATAACTGACCCAAAAGATCTCTCACCGCCCACATCAACTTTAAGGATTCTATCAGTCAAGTACGATTGTAATAAGTCAATGGAGCGATTTAGAATACCGTAATGTTTAAGTTTAGATATTAAGAGGGTGACGGACGCAGCTCGCAACTTCAATTCGAGGCGCGGGCAAAAATTGCTCCGAATATAGCTATCTCTATTCATTTGATGCGGGCGCCACGGAATATATAATAGTAGTATACACACACAGGCGCTCGTGTGACGCGCTACTTCTATACGTGAATCCAACCATAGTGCCGCGCTTGTGCGTGTGCGTCAGCCACTGATAACGATTTTTATGCATTGCCTAATTTTGTCAACGTTACTAACACCCGTTTTCACTAAACCTAGGCGACGCCTAAATCGGATGCCTAAATATTAACGGGCCGACGTACACAGCTCGCAACTTCAATTCGAGGCGTGAGCAAAAACTGCTCCGAATATAGCTATCTCTATTCATTTGATGCGGGCGCCACGGAATATATAATAGTAGTATACACACACAGGCGCTCGTGTGACGCGCTACTTCTATACGTGAATCCAACCATAGTGCCGCGCTTGTGCGTGTGCGTCAGCCACTGATAACGATTTTTATGCATTGCCTAATTTCGTCAACGTTACTAAGCGTCAGATAGGCTAGTGGCTAGGGCGTGCGGATTCACACTGAGAGGACGAGGTGGGCGGGAGTTGACTTTTTGCACCCTACAATTTTATGTTTTTATTTTTTGTGGCTGCATTACCTGACTAACCCTCTAAGCTTATTGCTTGCTTGTTTCGCTTTTCTAGTATTCAATAAGCAAGGATTGGTCATGCTCTGAATGCAAGAATAAAGTGAAAAAAAAAACAACATTCCTGAACCGATAAAGAACCTTCAGAGTAGCTATTTACGCACTTAGAAAAGACACCAGGAAATTCTCTAACATGATACGAGTGAGTTTATTCATCAGGTAGGGTTTGTGCGGGTTCTGGACCAAATTGAAGAAGAGTAAAGAGAACCATTGACTCCGAGTTGAGTTGAGAGAGCCATTGACCCCGGCGCGGAGCGATGGAGTTGTGGTTGATGACGTTCCAGTAGAGGATGATGGGTGGGAGTCCGCTCAACATCAGGTGTGGTGTGGTTTGCTTGACCTCATTGGCCTAGTGGTTGGAGGGTGCGGGTTCAAAATCAGTGATAACGTTACAGTAATAGATGATGGGTGGGGTCGCTCTACGTCAGGTGGGGTGTGGTTCGCCAGACCTCATCGGCCTAGCGGTTGGGGGGCGTGGGTTCAAAACCAGTCATGACGTTACAGTTGAAGATCATGGGTGGAGGTCCGCTCAACATCAGGTGGGGTGTGGTTCGCCAGACCTCATCGATCACACACACACAGCAATAAAAAACACGCAAAGCGGCTCACTTACCAAAGTACAGAAAGTCTAATAATGTGACTGCATTTAAAAATATACTTTATTCGTTGAGCAATTAGGTTGCTTTTATTCTGCTTATTTACATTCGCAAAACCAACGATTGCGAACATCGACCTACAATTACATGGACCTCGGCTTTCGCACAAAACTCGCGAAAAAAGTGTACCAAGCTAACCTACTATAGGTGGATACTTATACAGGGTTATTCATTATTAACTGCAAATACTCAGGAATTAGGTTCAACAAATAGAATAAAAAATATTTATGAAATTATTTTTTTTAAATTTGATCAAAAATTTTTTCAAGTTTTTGTATCAAAATTTTATTTTTATTAATTTCTTTACGGCTATTGCATAATGATTGCCATGGAGAACAGGACGATGACCCACCCAGGCGGTGACTGAACGCAGAGTGTCGCTCACGGCGCGCGGGCGCGGATCAAAGGTCAAAATAGGTCAGGCGCCAATGATTCCAAAGGATATTCTTTGTCGATTTTCTCGGGATTTTCATAACAAAACTTAAAAAAAATCATTTCATAAATATTTTTTATTTTATTTGTTGAACCTAATTCCTGAGTATTTGCAGCTAATAATGAATAACCCTGTATAATGATTATAAACAAACTGAAAAAAAAATTATTTATGTCTTATCACAATTACTATATAGAACTCAATTTTGATTGCATGAAGCAACTTCTAGTGAACGTTACAGAAATTTTTCCAAGTCTTTTTATCAATGTTTCCACCAGACGTTGAGCAGTACTCTGTTTATTGAGCTCCAGTTATATAAAGAAAAACTATTTTGTTAAAGTATTTCTCAGTCTTTTAATCAATATTTCCACCGGACGTTGAGTGGTAGTTTATTTCTTGAGCTCCAGAAAAATAAAACAGAAATATGTTGTTCAAATTTTTACAAGTCTTTTTATCAATATTTCTACCTGACGTTGAGTGGTATCAGTTTTTTTAAGCCCCAGATAAATAAAGAATAAAAATATTTTGTAGCCATTTTTCTTAGTCCTTTTTTCAATATTATAACCTGACGTTGAGCGGTAGTCGGTTGTTTGAGATTCAGATAAATAAAGAAAAAAATATTTTGCTGAAATTTTTCCAAGTCTTTTTATCAATATTTCCACCTGACGTTGAGTGGTAGCAGTTTTTTTAAGCCCCAGATAAATAAAGACTAAAAATATTTTGTGGCAATTTTTCTTAGTCCTTTCATCAATCTTTCCACCTGACGTTGAGCGGTAGTCGGTTTTTTGAGATCCAGATAAATAAAGAAAAAAAATATTTTGCTGAAATTTTTCCAAGTCTTTTTATCAATATTTCCACCAGACGTTGAGCGGTACTCTGTTTATTGAGCTCCAGTTATATAAAAAAAAAACTATTTTGTTCAAGTATTTCTCAGTCCTTTTATCAATATTTCCACCGGACGTTGAGTGGTAGCAGTTTTTTGAACTACAAATAAATAAAGAAAAAAAATAATTTGTTGTAATTTTTCTTAGACCTTTTATCAATACTTCATATACAGGGTGGAATTTTGTAATGCCACCTGGAGGAAAAGTACTCTTAATACTGAAATTTTCTATCTGCAGATAGAAAATTTTACTCACAGGAAACATTCCTTTATTTTTGAATAGAAAGCAAACTGCATTCAAAGTTTTTCGAAAATTCTCTCACACCCGGGAATTGAACCGGCTAAAATCAGAAAAATTATACCTTGTACTTTTATTGCATCGATCGTTAGTCAATTATAAGGATGAAATCTCTCTAACAAACATGATAAATTAAATGAAAGAAAAACCAGGAAATCTTAAATTAATTTAATTATTTACAAAAAATGGTTAACTAACTAGTTACTTGAAATTAGTTGCTTGAAATGGGCTCCATTCTCTTGGATACACAAATTTATTCTTTTAACGAATTCATTTCTTTAAAAGAATAAATTTATTCCTTTAAAAAAAAAAAAAAATTTAAAAATTATTTTATTTTTAATTTTAGAAATTGCTTTCTATCCAAAAATAAAGGAATGTTTCCTTTGAGTAAAATTTTCTATCTGCAGTATTAAGAGTACTTTCCCTCCAGGTGGCATTACAAAATTCCACCCTGTATAGAAATTAATGGTTCATAATTTGTTTTAGTCGAAATGTTGGCTTTTTTCGAAATTTCGGCAGACTTTTTGACCTAGTGCTGCACCTTGATTTCGTTTACCCAACCTACAACCTACCTAGGTACTTAGTATTTCCCATCTTCACTTAGTACCCTTCCTAAACTAACAATTATCAAATATCTAAGCATTATGTTTTATGCCAGTGTAGGTATTTAACTAGTCCGAAGTCCGAGCGATTCACACACACAACCGAAGTGTCCCGTGTGCTTCAAGCGTTTCCTCCCCCTGCACCCCGCCACCCGCACCGTGCGTGCGCGATAGCAATAGTAGCCGTTCGAAAATGCCATGAATTTGATCGTGTTCCGTAATACCAAAAATGATGACTGAAAACTTTTTGTATTCTTCACATAGTATTGTTATTCTGTAACTAGACAATATAAACTAGGTTCCTTAACAAAAAACACGTAAGATATTGTTGTTTTTAGTACGAAACCAGTAGGTAGAAAACTTGATAAGTTTAGCATAAAAATGTGCAAAATGCGATTGGTGTTTATTTCATTTTAGGTAAGTATTTATTATTATTTATTAGGTAAGTAATTTGAAATAAAAACTGTTGAGGAAACTAGATAAATACTATTTAAATACAATTATTACAATAATATAGTGTAAATCTGTCTAAATTAGAAATCAGTTTGGTATTCCGTTTGTATGAAAATTTTCCATACGTCAGCCCCTTAACTAGTTTTTTCGTGTGCGCGAGCTGCAAGCAGCTCGCGTGTCGGTGTGCTACTCCCAGTTTTACATTACACTTGCACTTGTAAAACCCCAAAAAGTAGTAAAGAAAGTCCTAAGTAACCCTAAAAGTCGATCAGTGAATCAAGTTCCTCAGTGTAGTAAAACCCCAATCAAAGTCCTAAAGAACCCTAAAATTGTTTACATAATCAAGGTCCTAAGTGAAGTAAAATTCCAATTAAAGGCCTAAGGAACCCTAAAAGTTGTTTATTTTATCAAGTTCCTCAATGTAGTAAAACCCCAATCAAAGTCCTAAGGAACCCTAAAAATGTTAACATTATCAAGCTCCTAAGTGTAGTTGAAACTCCAATCAAAGTCCTAAGGAACCCTAAAAGTCGAACACTTAATCAAATTGCTCAATGTAGTAAGACCCCAATCAAAACCTTATACGGAACCCTAAATTGTATGTCAAGCCAAAACCCTTAACGGGTCGAAACCGCTGGAAGGAACCCAAACGTTGACTACCGGGTCGCGTGCATCGCGAGCTGCAAGCAGCTCGCGTCCTCAATGCGTTCCCACAGGGGCAGAACCCTAAACCAAGTGAAGATCCAATCAAACACCTTAAAAAACCTAAAATTCAATCTCCAATCATAGTCCTCAGTCGAATGAACCGTTTGAACGACCTTAATCGGACGATTTTTGCAAAACCGGAAGTGGCACAGCCGCCATTTTGAATTTTGAACTGTCAGTCTTGTGAACATTTTTTCACACCCCTAAGACACCCTAAATTTCAGTAGGAGGGGGTTCTAAATTTCCCTAAATTTCAGTAGGGTGGGCGTGGTCACGTGGCGGCTCGCTTCGCTCGCCGCGACCCTCCCCGCGGGTTCAGGAGGAGGGGGTTCTGGGGGGCTTAGGGGTGGGGGGGGTCACAGCAGGCTCGCTTTGCTCGCCGCACTGTTCCCCATGGTTGCATGGCGGCTCGCTTCGCTCGCCGCAATGCTCCACTCGAAAAAAAGGGTCAAAAATAATAAAGGGGTCTAGAGGGGGGAGGGGGGCAAAATTTATTTTGCTTTCAAAATAATCTCACCTTCCCTACATGACCCAAAAAAAAAAGTCTTGCAAGTCACTCTGCTTGGAAGATACGAAAGGGGGGGGGTGAAAAAAGGGGCAAGAGGGGGGTGTTTTTTTTGTTTTTTCAATTCAGGAAGAAACCCTCTATACGAAACCCCAATCGAAAACCCTATCTCGACGGCATCCGGTAGCACTCACAAAAGGGGGGGTCCTGGGGGGCAAGAGGGGCAATTTTTTTTGTACAATAACATTCTTATCTTTTTTCTTCTCTTTCGTCTTCTCCCTTTTAATCTTTTTTTTTCTGAAAAGTAATATTTCATCAAAATCGGCTTAGCCGTTTTGTTTTATTGTTTGTTACTGCATACCTTCGTCATTTAATTTTATGATCCAATTTAGTAATTTTTTCTTTTATCTAAAAGGTTATACTTCCAGATCTGTATGTAAATCTAGTAAGTATAACTTAGTGCATAGAATTCATGCCTATGGAAATAAATAATAATAATAATGCTGGACAATTCACACAACATGATCTAGCCCCAAGCTAAGCAAAGCTTGTGTTATGGGTGCTAGATAACTGATATACATAATACAATACATTACATGCATAGATAATTTTCATTTCAATTCATAAATGAATTGAAATGGAAATTATTTATGGGTGGCTTTAAGCTTTGCACTCATTTAGGCCTTCGGTGCTCATTGCGGTGGAGATCAGTGAAGCATTGTGAAATAACACTGTCTATTCGACTTATATTATTGTATTTTATCGGCATTTAAAAATATTAGGTATACCAAAGAGTTTCGACAACCCCAACTGACTCTTCAAAGTTCTGTCAAACGCAAAATCTTGGGAAACTCCTTGCTGCGTGTATAGAAATAGGCACATGTATTTTGGTATTTGGGTATTTGAGCGCACCGTGCATGAAGCCTTTGACAGAAAGTTCCAGAATTCGGGACATTACAGACACCTCCAGATTTAAAAGACGGCAATCAAAAATACTCAAAACCCATGATATTATTGTTATGACTGGGCTCTCAGCTCATTTATTAGTAGCTCTGCCTTCTGCGCCATAGGTCGTGGGTTCGATCCCCACCGAGAACAAATATTTGTGTGGTGATCATAGATATTTGTTCTCCATCTGGATGTTATATTGTTTTCCAAGTACCTATGTATTTACAAACAAAATGTATTTAAGTATTACATCAGCTATCTGGTTCCCATAATACTAACTCTGCTTAGTTTAGGGCTAGATAGTGTAGTGTAGATTGTCCATAATATATATATATATACTTCCTTTTCATTGTAATGGGCTCCCAAACTCTTTGCAAAATCGACACTATTTTTATAGAGGCCTAAAATCGGCTACTAGTTTTTGAGTCTTCTTCTTGTCATGTCAATAGAAAATTAAAGCTGGTGTGGTGGATTATGAATGTGCCTCAAAAGTTTTGCTACTTCACGTTGGTTTCATTTATTGTTTTCCTTCACCGTTAGAGTGTACTGACATAGTGCACATAGGTTTTTTGGCAGATAAACTAAATTGTGCATGACGGGGTTTGAACACACGCCTTTAGAATCAAAAAGCGGGTCGCTACGACAATATAACCGGTGCTAAGCAACCAGAGCGCCCCTCCACCTAATGGACCGATGACATTCTAAAGATCGTGGGAAATCGGCAAATTGTTTTTTCATGGAAATGTATAAAGGAGGTCTACATAATTATATCTAGCAGTGGACTTCTACTTACTGATGATGATGACGGAAAGCACTGGGTAGATAGGAAGATAGCTACTTATGCAACTACAAAAATGGAGGTATTTAACAAAAGCATTGCGCTTCGCTGGTCACGCACGATAGGAACGTGCCCTAGAATGTACTAGATAAGTTATATGCTACATAAAATATATACTTCTACAGGCTGATGATGATGTGAATACAGGTTATCGATCATAATGTATGATGAAGATGGTATTATGTCATTTCGTTATACTGTGACAATTTGTTTTATGTTACACTGTGGCAAATTTATAGTACCAGTAGTAGCTATGATTTAATCTAGGGTATATTTTACGTAGTCAGAGATGAAATGTCATGTCGCGAAATTTGACATAGACCTCTCCTCGTCGGCCGCGCGGGCTGAACTGAAAAGTAACTAGGAAATCCTACCTATATATATTTTTGAAAATTTTATTTTTTTATAAAAACTACGGCAACTAAGAAAAGTGCAATAACATACGGTTTTTACGTATTTATTTAGGTATACGGGAACAAAACTTTCATTGCAATGGCTCTAACAGCAACGGAAAAAAACCATTTCAAATCCAAAAAAAATTGAGAGTTTTTGGCAAACTTTGCGTTCAATTTTATCGAACCCAGTGAGTTTAAGAGAATTTCTAGCCGGATCATAATTTTTTTACACCATTTAATTGTTATATTTTACAAAAAAATTAAATGGATTCGTCCATACAACGAAAAAAAATGCTACTTTACATTTTCGGTTTCACCTCATGTAGGCCCTTAAGCTAACGACACAATGATGTTTCAAAGTCAGAATAGGCCTACAATCGCCATCGCAGTTCACCTAGATGCGCAAGGCTTCAGTCGATGTGAGATTTATTTTTTATTTTTTACACAACACTAACTAGCCCAAACTCAGCAGAGCTTGTACTATGGGAGCCAGATAGCAGATATTTAATACTTATTATAAATTTTTTTGGAAATACATACTTCTAGAATACAATATGACACCCAGACAGAGAACAAACATCTGCGTTCACCACACAAATATTTGTTCTCGGTGGGGATCGAACTCACAGTCTACGGCGCAGAAGGCAGAACCACTACCAACTGAGCTGAGAGGCCAGTCAAACGTGATATGTCCCTAGATAATTTTACGTAGACTATACAATGATTTTCGGTATAGATTACAGGTCAGGATACATTTCGGCGAGTGTGCCCAGGAACTTTTCAACTTGGTTCCCCCATCCCCATTCCATCACCGGACCACTAGACGTACGGAGACGAGGCATCCATTCATGGTTGATACACCTTCTTCCCGCACTAAGCGCTTTGCCTCTGCTTTTATAATGCGGACAGCCAAAGAGTGGAACTCGTTGCTGGCGTCTATTTTTCCGAATAGGTACCTATAATTTGGGAGTTTTCAAAAAAATAGTGAATAGGTATCTTCTAGGTGAGCGCGCTACGCCGTCGATCGCATCATCACTTAACATCAGGTGAGATTGCGGTCAAGCGTTATCCTATTAACTGTAAAAAAAAATATATATAGAACTGGCGGAATTATAAATTTGCTGGAAACGCTACAGCGCTGGAAGTAAAACCGTGTATAATTTAGAAACATCGCGAGGGAACTGGCATGTCCACTGAATCCTTTAGCTGAACTGAAATTCTTCGTTTGCCCGAAACAAAATAGCGGTCCAGAATTTTCGATGAAATAAAAATGTTAGCACAAGTTCAGCCGTCCTTTCCGCGATGAGCTCGTTAGCCAAATCTAATTTTAGTCAAATATAGTTTACGAGTTCAAATCACTTGATTTGGTTAGTCCGGAATTTTGGAGTTTAAACGTGTAGTAGTAGAGACGGTTTTAAGTCACGTTTGGGGTCACCATTGTGGAGGACAAAGACGAAAAGGGAAGATCTAAAATATTTTTCATCCCACCAGCTCTGAAAGTGTGTTTTTGCTGTTTAATTTCGGACTGGAAAAGTCGTTTTTATCCGCTAGAGGATAAAGTAAATTTGAATTTAGAATATTGTGTTCAATAAGTTTGTAAATACACAACCTATTTACTTCTACCTCCATGGTGCCGAACTTATCATACAACCTTTTTTATTTTGTTAAAAACTCGCACTCGTAACCTTCTTGGTGTATTTGTGAAATTAAAACACCATTAAACCTATTTACTTCTACCTGCATGGTGCCGAATTTATCATACAACCTTTTTAAATTTGTTAATAACTCATACTCGGAACCTTCTTGGTGTGTTACTTTTAGTCGCGCCATGTTCTTTTTTGCATTAGTCATTTCCTCGCTGAGGTGGGATGAAAAATATTTTCTTTTCTTTGAAGCCGAGCCAATCGTCATTGGACAAGTTCTTATCTGCTTTCGCTCTATTTCAAATGTACCCACCGATCTAATCTTTTTTAATTCGTGTTCGTTTGTTTTATCAATGTTATTATTATTGTGTTAGCATGTATGTACTGATAGGGCGAAAACTCTTTCTTCATTGAATATAGCTACAACTTTGTGTTCCTTTATTACACGGCAAACAATACCATTCCGCAGAGACGCCATCTTCTTCTTCTTCCACTACTCTAGGGATGTGATCCCTTGCTTGATCCGATTAGGGATGTCCTATTCCCTGAACCAGTTAACAGTACCTACTATACTTATTCAATTTAATATACCTATAATAAGGCTCGCTGCATTTATAAATTCGTAAATACTTGTGTAGTATAAAAGGTTTCTCAGTAAGTAATTTGTAACAATTTATGAGAAATAAATTAAAGAATCTAAAACCGTTGAAAAGACATACCTACCTAATCGACTCAATATTCGAAAAGGCTAGTGCTCAAAACGCTGGTTGAGCCATTTTGGAACGCTGATTTGATTTTTCCACATTCGGGATAAAATAGCAGTAAAATAAATGTCCCAAATTGTACTATTTCGTTCAACATGTATAATAGAATTTAATTGAAAGAGAACGCTCATGCGGTTTTTCGTTTCGTGAATACAATTACTTCGAATCGACTTTCAATCAAAAATTTGCCTTTTTACGCGGTCGTGAGGTTCAATGTAAAGAATTTGCTTAGTTTAAATTTTATAGGATACCAAAAAATTCGCTTGGGATTGGTCAATTTAAATCATCATCATAATTATTATTATAAGCGTTGGAGGCACGATCTCGACGCTTCCGAGCAAGGATGGTGGGATGAAACGATGGATAGAGACGGTTGGAAGGATTTGGGGAAGACCTTTGCCCCTCAGTGGGACGATATAGGTTGGAAAAAAATATCATTACGAGTATCTGTTGGGAGGAAGCCAGGACACAAATAATCTAGTCCTTTAGCTTTTAGTTGTGTATAGTAAAAGCGAGCTTACGTGCTAGTTTTACGATTCAATTTTGATTCTTCTTTATGTGGGGTCGGCACAACATGTTCTCCTCTTCCATTCTTCTCTATCAGCCGTTATCTCTGTATTCACTTCTTTCTTATCCATGTCATCTTTCACACTGTTCATCAATTATTTATTTGGCAAACCTCTACCCAAATATCCATCTACTTTCATACTCATCCCTCTCCTAGTCACATGACTTTCGTGTCTCCTCATGACATGTCCGTACCACGCCAGCCTGTTGCTCCTCAATTTTTCTGTCATCGGTGCTACTTTCAATCTTCCCTATACTCATTCTTTTCGTAACACACATATTTCGTATTTTTATCGTATTATGGTATTTTCACATACCTTGAACTATTATTTCTTCTTAACTGAATCGGGAAAAATTTGGGGAAAAAACCTGTCACGAAATTAAACCGCTCGGTTCGTTAGCGTTCGGGTCGACTAGCTTGCGGCGGTAATCTTATTGATTTGTGCATTCAACTTGAAGCTTGAGCTATTGAGATCGTTTGTAACGGTCTGTAGATAGCTCAACTATTTCTTGTGTATTTTGTACATTTTGTAAATACATATTTGTATGATTCTAAGTTTCTATGTGGAATTAAATGTAACTTCACCACGCACACCACACAGTAATTTCACCAGCGCCCACACCCTTCAAACCGAAACACAGCAATGCTGCTTCACGTCAGAAATAGGCAAGGTGGTAGGTGGTAGTAAGCATGGTGGTCCTATCCTACTAATACTATAAACGTGAAAGTTTGTAAGTATGAATGGATGGATGGATGTTTGTTACTTTTTCACGTAAAAACTACTGAATAGATTTTAATGAAACTGTACAATAATATAGCTTATACATCAGAATAACACATAGGCTACAATTTATAAAGATGTTGTAACGGAGTACAGATGTAAATAACAGGAACGAGGCGAGTGAAGCCGCGGGTGACCGCTAGTACTCAAATAAATATGTCTCCAGATAGTATCTAAAGTATTAACATTTATTACGAGTACCACTGGTATGAAATGGCAAAATAACTTTAACTTAATTAAACTTTGCTTATAATTAACTCTGTCAGAATCCTTTGATCAAAATGAAACGATGTCAAACTCCGCAAAATTCATTCTATCGTCGCTTACATACGCGACCGCTTTTATAAGCGAACGAGTTTTTATTTAATAAGTGTGGTGTCGTATATACACAGTGTTAGGGGAAATGAACTAAAAGGACAAAACCAACATCTAACAAGTTAACCAAGTTCCAACTCCCTGACGTCAATCGCGATTTCTGATCCTTTGTTATTTTCCGGTGAAAAAAAAAACACCGTGTAAGTTTCCTCGCCATCGAATGGAAGTCGTAAAAAAATATAAAGCTGGGATTTCAGCGGGGTTAAGCTGCGTACACAATGTTTTGTCTTAATGTTAGTTTGTCTTTTTGTGTTCCTTGTAGGGCAATTCCAAAATCAAAATCATACAAAAAGCCCAAAGAGTTGCCGTGCATTGCATAATTATAAATTTTTCTCGGACACAAGTTTTCGCAAAAAAAGAAACGAAGGTAAAAATCTCCGCTTATCATTATCTCTCCCTCTACATTGTTATTCTAAAGAGTGTTAGAGTGAGAGGTAAATAGATGCGCCATTTTGGATTCGCTTCTTCACTGGCGTGGGTTATAAAAGTGTATTCGTAAACGCTTGAAGCTCTTGCTTAAAAGTTGATATAAGGCTTTGATGTAGTTAAACGAATGTTGCATACGACATTTCATTGTTTTACGATAATGTTTTCCTGTACCCCGCAGATAAGTAGGTACATACTTTTCTTTTATTACTGTAGAAATGTTTGGGAATAATTTTACGGCGACAATATTCGCATTTTGTTTCAAACAAAGAGGGCTGAGGGCTCTCTGTGTTGAGCTCAAGTCTTAAAAGTAGCAATCTGATTCTCAGGTGAATAATTTTATTCCATTCATTCTGATTCTCTTCTCTTCTGATTAAACAAGTCGCAGGCATAAACGTTCAAAATTAGCGAGTTGGTTCCCAAAATAACTAAAACAAAAAGCCTAACTATCAATTAATGGCAGACAATGGTTTCTTGACTGTGAAGTGTGAACAGACCCTAACCGGGATAAGCCTCCCAACTGGAGACGTGCCAATAAAGCGTTGTGTGTTACAAATGAAGGCTTAGATATTAGCATCATCATCATTTATAGGCATTAGGCATCTTGCGATATTTGAAGCTAAGACTTTGACATCATCTGGAGCAGACCCTCAGATCGTTGCAGATGTCATCCACATCAGCCTGAAGAAACCAACTCAAGGACATTGTATTGTACTTCCTCAATAATGTATTTCTGGGTGGTATTTTTCAGCTCTGACTTCAAACATCATCATCATCTATGGACACTCTTCAAAAAAGTGTATTTTGGGTATAATTGGTGAGCTCTAATTGCTTTCAAACGTCATCATCAATGGAAAGACCTTGAGATCTTTGAAGATCACTGAGAGATCAACATCATCATCATCCATCCGTTTTTTGACATGTAGATGTCCGCATTATTATAAGAAAAGTAAAAAGTACGAAAGTAAGTTTTTGTGTAACGTTTTCCGTCTACTTCATTGTTCTGTTTTAGGCAGTCAAATAACTATACGTACGTACGAAACTTTTTATCCCGTTGTTAGGTTTCCGTAGCCAAATGGCAAAAAACGGAACCCTTATGAATTTTTCTATCCTATTTTTAGCTGTAAGTTTTCCTAACAAAAAAAATAAAAAAAATAGTAGGTAGGTACGTCCATTGCTTTAAAATATTAATTGGGATTTATACTGGCATTATCGGTAGGTGGTTGATTAGCTTCCGCTAAACAACGAGAGTCTCATCAATAACATGTGACAAATGCTGGGATTGAATCAATCTCAATTAGGAACACGCAAGCAACTTGTGTACAGTTTAGTACGATTTGTTGATTATAAGAGGCCTTGAAGCAATTACATTTCTGAGAATACTCTAAAAACAATCTAACGCAAATCTCAATTACAATTTAGCTCTAAATAACAATCAAGCCACAATGTAACACCCAGCAAACAAACATCTCTCACCTAGAACAAATATTTGTATGGTGAACGCAGATGTTTATTCTCTGTCTGGGTGTTATGTATTCTAAGCATGTAGTTACAGAAAAAGGTATTTAAGTAGTATATCAGCTATCTGGTTCCCATAGTACAAGCTCTGTTTAGTTTGGAGCTAGATAGTGTTGTGTGGATTGTCTACAATATTTATCGACGTGACAACGTCTTATAATTCGATGGAGCCGGCTGCACGCACGAAAAAACATGACTCATGCGGCGTTACCTTTCTTTGAGGCGTTCCATTAGGCTTGAAGTGCAAGCGAGAGCGCAGAACGAGCGACAAAGAGGCACAATTGGCCTCCGCGTTCGGCAGCGTTCGACATCTGTCTCTCTTCTCTCTCCTACTTGAGTGAGCGATGCGTGCGCGTGGACAGCTGTATGACGTTGTCACGTTCATTTATCGTCAGTAAACCGACTTTACAGACTACCGATTTTTATTTTATTCTATTACTAGTGGCCGCCCGCGTTCCCGTTCCCGTAACACCCCGTTCCCGTTGCTTTTTCGGGATAAAAAGTATTCTATGTCCTTCTCCCGGTTCTAAGCTACCTCCCCACTAATTTTCTGCCAAATCGGTTCAGCCGTTCTTGAGTTATAAATAGTGTAACTAACACGACTTTCTTTTATAAATATAGATTGAATCATACAAAATATTTAACTTCTATCAGCTTTCATTCACCTCCAAGTCCATTCATAACAAAATGAAGCATTTTATAAAATGTGCCCACAAAAGGGTCACAATGTTAGGTCAGATTAAAATGTTGATAGATTGAGCAGGACGTTTCAGCCGTGATTTAGATTGATCGTTTGCGACCGCAATGCTAATACTTAGATCAGGGTTTTTTCTACCTTAGTAGGTAACATAAACATGATTGATTGGTGTTTAAGTGAGTGAGTTTGTATAGAACAAACAGGCGTGGTTTAATAATCTGCAGTGAAAGAACGAAACTGGAGAGCGAAGCGCAGCCTTGGTCGCCGGTTCACATCCCGCTCGGCTCTTTAACTTTTGGGACATTATAAAAAGTTAAAATGAAAACTTTAAAAAAGGTGTGGAAACATATTTCGTGGCAATAAGAGCGCCGAATTAAAATAAAAGTAACACACCAAGAAGGTTCAGAGTCTGAGTTTTTAACAAATTAAAAAAGGTTGCATGATAAATTCGGCACCATGGAGGTACAAGTAAATAGGTTTCATTATGTTTTGAATTCACAAACTCAGTGCACATTATATTCTAAATTCAAATTTACTTTATCCTCTAGCGGATAAAAACTGCTTTTGCATTCAGATATCGAAGAGTAAAAACACACTTTCCGAGCTGGTGGGATGGAAACTAAATTGCGCTCTTTTACTTCTATTCTGTAAGTTAAAGCCCAGCGTCCACTACCACTACGTCACGTCACAAGTCAAAAGTTCAAGTGTAACGGCGACGCGGAGTCGGTTCCTTCCTGGCCACTTGAAAGCAATGACCACTTGCAATCGACTGTGGTGCGATCGAAGTAAAGTGAGACTTACGACAGCGGCTCTGTAATGTCTACATTACAAATTCTGAACGTTTTATCGATAGAATCGGTTCTGCTGAAATGGTTTCCACAATCGGGTTTTAACACACATGCTTGCATGCATGCTTTTATTATACTTGTAACCGTGACCACAGCGAATACAATGTATTCAAAATCTTCCTACTAGATTTAAAGATTACAGTGATATTCACGAATGTACTTGCCGGCTAGATATAAAACCATAAGGTACAGTGGCGGTATGAAAAGGTTCGTCAGTTTTCAACTTGATTCGTTCAACGTATCGCGAGCACATTATTACCTTTTGAAACTGAATAGACAGAATACACCAATAAGTTAACGTCACAAATTATGTCAAAATGTGTTCATGATCTGACTGGTGCAAGCGAAAACCGACTCTAAGGTGACGAACATTTTCATACCGCAACAATGTTCGTTGTCACGTAGTTTTTGTTTGTTTTTTACTAGCCTCAAAGTTGAGTTACAAAGTAGTAGTGGTACAGAAGGATACATCTAAAGTTACTTAAAACAAAGAAAAATGACGCTTACTGCAATGACATAAGAGCTAGCAGTGTATAGTCTGATGCGTGTCCTTGTGTACGAAGCACTTCTGCTTTCAAAAATTTTGCTTTTTGAAGACATTATCTTGATTAGCATTTTTCAAATTAACGCGATCGTTATTCATATTTATATGGATGAAACGGGTATTTATCGCGATTACCTTTATTATTTCCCAGCGTTTCGACCGTGTTACAACGGCCGTGGTCGTGGGCAGATTGGAGTTCGTTAGAGTTTCCGTCGAGAAGCGGTGGCAGGTTAAGTTAATCGCGATAAATACCCGTTTCTTCCATATCTTGATTACTTTTGAAAATAGGTGTTTGTTCTCTATCTGGATGTCATTATATTCATTATATTTTTAAGGATATCAAGGTAAACCACGTGCCTAAAATCAGATTTAGGTATCGTTTGAAATGGTAATCAAATATGTTTTGCTCACACTCGTAGCGTCCATATTTTGCGAAAATGTCAATTCGCACGCGAGTCACGGTATTTGCTGAAAATATTTATGAAGCGAGTAGCGACAATGATATTCAATGAATGATTGATTCCTATTTGCTGTTGGCACCAGTAGGCCTACCATGAGCTCTGTCTGGCTCTGTCTCTGGTTCTGGTTTTGAGCCTGTGTGAGTGTTGACTAAATAAATCCTACGTCGAAACGTCACACACACAGTAAAATTACGGGTGAGCTCTCACACAGACTCAAAACCAGAGACAGAGCCAGACAGAGCTCATGGTAGGCCTGCAGAGGCAGATACATCTAGCTAAAGTATCAAAAATATAGAAGAGAGAACAGAAGAGAGGTTCTTCTTCTTAATTAATGGCATCTGTCCATTTTGGATCAATTTTGCCAGTGTCGAGTAGTGAGGATATATTATGTGCATAAATAAATTAGTTTTTAGTCAAGACAAGTCAGTCAATAGACAAGTGGGCCCTAATTAGGTTTTTAAACAAATGGTGGCAGTTTTTTTTTCAAAACCATCAGAAACATTTTCGATCAAATCAAAATATCACATAATACACTTTCATTCCAACTGTTAACACTTTGAGCTCAAGTATATTTTGTTGGTTAAAATACCACCGAAATTACACAACAGAACTCGAAATAACACCAGGAAAACAATTAAAATGAAAAAGCTATGTGACTTCCCAAAATGACAGAAGAGAGACTAGACCTAAGACTACTAATATTATCCGGCATCAAACAGCAGCACAGAAAATATAAATAAAATACAAAGATCCATTTGTCCAAAAGATATCAAGAAGAAATGTTACGCGCAACAAAGTTAATATCACAGCTTCAAAATTGACCAGATGGGACAGAGAAAGCAACAATAAATAACTATGTATACAACTTGTAGGTTTGTATCATAAATATTATGGAACTACTCTCTGTGCTGAAGAGTAGTGGTAGTAGTATTGCATCGAAGTGCTGGGAAAAGTTAGTAGGTACAGTTGCTTGAATAATTTTGAAACCCTCTTAGTGCACTAGAGGGTTTCAAAATTATTTTATATCAATTCGGTTGTATATTATTTTTATGAAACAACGGGATATTTACCATGATACAATTTTGTTGAGTTGACTTCCGATACCCAAAATTTAATCATAGTAAATATCCCGTTGTTTCATAAAAATAGTGTTAAAAACCATGATAGTTTCAAAAGTTTTATCGGTTGTAAATTTTTATCATAAGTGAACTTTACAAGTTGATATTCTTCCATCCAACTTTTGCCGCTGACTGTACAAGCAGTGAGAATAATACCACAGCATTAAGTGACCAGATGCGACAGAGAACCATGAAAATACCTACAACACTCTAGTGCGCGTCATAAAACATCATAGAACTTTGAAGTACCATAAGCACAGCTTTATTTTGGCTTTGGCCTCGAAAAACGCTTGGGGCCTTTTTGGTCCTAGCACTCATTCCCTGTTGCTATCTCTGTTTGTTGATATAGAAATGACAGTGACATGAATATTTAAATGTTGCAGGGATTGCGTTTGCATATTTTTTTAAGTATAAGTTTCAGTATGTGTGTTGTATATTGTTTGTCCGACCTTAGGATTGGAAGCGGGGCCGCTACCACTAGACCACCAGAGCTCCCCGGTTGACGGGTAAAGAATACATCAATACCTACATAAAATTAATGAAACTTTAAGGGCTAACATTTACGACAGGCTCACTCGATTTGATGGTCTAGAATCGTGCTCAGTTGCCGCTTACCAAAGAGTAACGAGTGGTGGTCCAGAAGGCAAGTCAAATTGCCGTCGTCGTTATGACAAATTGGAGGGGGCTTTCTCGAAAGCTGTTGGAGTCTGTTCAGATTGTGCTAGCAGCTAGAACGGTGTAGTAAATTTATAACTGTTTCATGACAGTAACTAGAAAGGAACAGTACGTTTTGAACGTGTGGAATTATTAACTGGTTTAAAAATTTAAAAGAAATAGTCTGTAATTCGGCTGTTTTTTGTATGTTTGTAATCGTATAACTTCGTCATTTGTGAGAGGATTTGAGCAAATCTTTATCTGAAGGGTAGGTACTTACTTCCAGAATTTGCATCAAAATCTGTTTAGCAGTTTGGCCATCAAGTCGGTTTCCCAAGTTTTTATACTTATATTATTGGAATTGGATTGGATTTGGACTTTGAACTATGTAACGTAACATTGTAAAAATCGGGAGCATCCAACTGCTCCCGCTTGGATGAGAAAGCTTAAAGTCATTCTTCTTGGAATTATAGGATGCATAATGTTTAGCTAATTATACTTGCTTATAATTATAAGATAGAGTCGCCATGCGCACATCTAGGCGAATTGCTATGGCGATGTCGATCAGTTTCCTTAGGGTTTTACCTACATCCGCACACACTGCCGAGTACTCTGACAGAGCTATATTTGACAGGGATACTGATCGCCATTGCACGTGATCTAGATGCCCGCAAGGCTTTACATCTATGAAACTCTAGGTGTAAATTCATTTTAATTTCTACAGCGTAACCTCATAAATTATTCAAGTTTTAAATACTTTTTTATGTCCTGGAGACTTTATTATTCCCGTTTCTTTTGTCGCTGAAACTGAATGTTCAATTATGAGATGGCTTTTACAACCTGTAAATCTTATAATTCTGGAGAATTTATTGAACACGGATCGCATTAAAATCTAATTTAACAGATGCCAAAGTCTCAAGAATATCAAAAGAAAGAACGTAAAAAAAGAACACTCTAAAAATGCGTTTCAAAAAAATAAAGAATGAAATTCCGTTTCATAAAAGAATTAATCAATTGAGCACGCGTAGATTTGTCAAACAATTTAGACGAATCGCTGTTTGACCGAGCATAGCTGTTTCCTGGAATTTGCTTTGTTCGTACTTTGGTAGGTTGTGTTATCAAGATTTCCTGGTAAAAAATCTGATAAAATAGTCTAAAGGTCTGAAATAGCGAGGCCCAGAAGGAAGTTCTTAATTAATGGCACCTGTCCATTCGCTATATTTAGCCAATGTCAAGTGAGGATATCTATATTTCTACATTAATAATATAATTAGGAAAGATTTGTATTTTTGTATGTTTCTAATTAATAAACTACTGCGCCGTACACCCGTGCGAAGCCGGGACAGGCCATTAATAAATAAAATATTTTATATGTAGTTAAGTCAGTCAAAAAACACGTCGGCCAATTTGAAGATCTTTTCCTTTTATTTAGTATATTTTGCACGCCTTTATGAGGCAGAATGTAATGGACCTCAAATATTTATATTTTTAATTTAATAACTATTGTACAAACATTCCTGCGAATAAATGATTATGATTATGAAGAAATAGTGGTGTTTTATCAAAACCATCGAAAACATTTTCGTTCAAATCACTTAATACACTTTCATTCCAACTGCTCACACTTTGACACCTCAAGTAATTTTGGTAAAAAAACCACCGAAATTATAAAACAGAACTCGAAAATAATTTAAACAAAGATTAAAAAAGCAGTATGACTTCCCAAAATGCCAGAAAACGAATCACCAGAAGGTTAAAATATAAATTGGGTCGGCGTACTTGACGTTCCAAAATGATTTGATGACGAATCATAGAGGAAAGTTGAGAAAAAAACCTGTTGTGCCGACCTTACTTGAAGTGGACTAAGACAGGATGATGATAGCACAATGGCAATCTCTCTAAGTTGAAGAAGTAATGTACACGAACAATGCGACTCCATCGTGGATTTATAGGTCAAAAGCTTAAATGCAATGTGGACGTTTCTAGCGGCTGATTGTACCATACCCTTAGCACCATCCGAGCGATGCTTGCTTAGTTGTTCATCTAAATATATAAAACTCTTACGTCACTGACTGACTGACAATCAACACTCAGCCTAAACCGTAAGTCCTAGAAGCATGAAACTTGGAGGGTATGTTTCTTTTATACCATAAAGGTGCACTAAGAAAGGAAATTGGAATATGATTTCCCTAAGCGGAGAAAAAGAGGAAAACCTTTAAAGGAAAAATCAACGGGGCGTAACGGTAAAGGGGCGAGCGAAGCCACGGGCGTCCGCTAGTTAATTATATTAGTTTAACTGTAAGTATGCAAATGTTTTCAATGGTGCAATGGAAGGGGGCAGAACTAGCCTGAAAGACTACAAGCAGTTACTATCCCTCGATACCTATAGGCAAACATTGCCCGCCTCTGTATGCTACTAGGGAGTTGTCTAGATTAACTTACCTCTATAGTAGTAGTAGAGCTCTTTGTGACGTCACGTAACTAAACTATCAGACGATTCTTCGTCTGATGGTTTCACTGACCAGTTTTCACATAATAACGCGATTTTTTATTCTGGAACTAGTGCTAAGAGTACTTGATCCGATTATATAGTTGATTTAGCTCGTGGGTGCGGTGTTGTGTTTATTTTCACTACGGTAAAGTAAATGATACTGCGTAAGAAGTCCCCCCCTCACTCCTCCCCTCCTCCCCCTTAATGGAAGAACGGCCTAGTACTTACGGAGAGAAAACATATTCCGTTGGAAAACAAAATCAAAAACATGAATTATTTATTCTTTAAATCCCAAATAAACACTAGGGAAGGTTTTTTTATTGTCAATAATATTTATTTGTTTATTTTAAACGTATTAATGCTAGGCGAGTTTAAGTGCCCGAAGATAATTATTATTATTAGATATGGGATTATTGATTTTGAAGTGATAGTCTTACAGCTGATGATGATGCCTTTCAAATTGTTTGTTTATAAAAATCTAGGTTTGTGATAATATTTCAAAATTCTGAAAAACGTACTCAAGAAAAATGAGCCAATGTAGGACTTCCGTTGTACAAAAGAAATATTTTTATTCAAGTTTGAGAATAAATTGAGATGAAAATAGTTTCAATCGGGAACCCGACCCACATTATGTAAGAAAAGGTGTCATCACACACAAGGGCTGATGGTCGATAAGCGACAGAAAATCTTTATAAAAGATTTTCTTTAAATAACCTCTATTATACTACTCCACAAACATGAAGCTTCTTCTTCCTGCCCTTATCGCACTTTATGTGGGGTCCGCACAACATGTCTTGGTACTCCATTCCCTTTTGTTTGCCGTCATCTCTGCATTCACTCCTCTCTTATCCATATCATCTTTCACACAGTTCATCCATGTTTTGTTTTCTCTGCTCACATGACCTTCTACATCCATACTCATCACTCTCCTAGTCACATGACTTTCATTCCTCGTCATGACATTGACCTCAACTAGAGTCTGTTCAGAAAGAGAGCCGTCGTGGCCAAATTGTGAACTAACGTTTCGATTTTTATATGGCAGCTTATCCCTTTCTTTCTGTCAGCATTTTGCATCATAAAAATTAAATAAAGGAATAGTACACTAGTTGTGATAGGATCAAAACGCAACAGACGCGCTATTGTATTAGCCACTAAACAAAAAAGGTAAATAAGCACAGCAGCGCCCTCCAATCCCACGACGGCTCTCATTCTGAACAGACTCTACACAAACACGAACAAGTGAAAAAGAAATTCAATTAAAAAAATCAAAGTTTTGTCAGAAAAACGTATTGAACACGTTGTAGCCAACCCTGGTGGCTTAATAAACAGTGCGGATCCGCCCTTCCGCACAAATTTAAAACAAATTTAGGAAATGTCGCAAACAACAAATATACGGAGACCTACAATTTTAATTTGAACTTGGTTCTATTTTAAAACCTTATCGTTGTTGCTTTAATAACAGTTTTAAGGAAATCCTATCAAGCTGAAAATTTAATAAACAAAGCTACAACAAAAACACCATTTAGACCACCCACGTCCACGTCCCTCTGATAATTGTCTTTCTCGACCTTTTTCGTCCAAACAAAGTAATCTTCAACGCCCAGAGTCCAATGTTTGAACATTATATTTTTCAGGCGCTTCTTAAACAAGTTGTACCGTAGAGCTAGCTCACTCCTTTTTTTTTCCAGAGGAAATCCTTTTTGGACAAAATATACAGGGTTCTTCATTATTAGCTACACAAACTGACAGGGCCTAATTTTTGGGTCGTGAATATTGGTTTGGCCGAATCATTTTAATTCCTAAACTGATTTAAGTTTGTATCAAAATTTTATTTTCATTAATTTCTTTACGGCTATTGCATAATGATTGCCACGGAGAACAGGACAATGACCCACCCAGGCGGTGACTGAACGTAGAGTGTCGATCACGTCGCGCGGGCTCGGAACAAAGGTCAAAATAGGTCAGGCGCCAATGATTCCAAAATATTCTTTATCGGTTTTCTCGGGATTTTCATAACAAAACTTTAAAAAATCATTTCATAAATATTTTTTATTTTATTTGTTGAACCTAATTCCTGAGTATTTGCAGCTAATTATGAATAACCCTGTAGATACAACCCCTGGGGTGTTACTCTCCATTTGCTGGGTAGGCCATGGCTTCGTCTCGTTCTACAACCCCGTCCGCGTTTATCCTTGCGGACCCCTTTAAAAGAAGGGTTAAAGCCCTTTCCTCTTCATCTGAAGGCACCCTGAACACTAGGGCACCTTCTCTCTCTAAGCTAGCTCACTCCCAGATTATCCTATCATTATGATTCATTTAGTCTTACGACTTTTAAAGCGATCCTTGTACATTATTTGTTTAAATATTCTAGCATCAAAGAAAAAAAATACTGGATAAAATAGCGTTCGTCTTTTAATCCGTCACTAAAACTTCGAGCGACGTACCCCGCGAAGTGTATCGCCTAGTTCATCATCATCAGTCTGAAGAAGTCCACTGCTGGACCTAGGCCTGCCCAACTCGTTTCCAGGAAGAACGATTCTGAGCTCTTTCCATCCACCGACTTCCCGCGATCTAAACAATGTCGTTGACCCATCTGGTGGGTGGGCGCCCTACGTTCCGTTTTCCGATTCGTGGTCGCCATTCGAGAACCTTTATTCCCCAACAGTTGTCGGTTCTTAGAGCTATAATGACCTGCCCATTGCCACTTCAACTTACTAATTCTAAGATCTATGTCGGTGATCTTGGGTCTTCTACGAATATCCTCATTTCTGATTATATCACGCAGTGAAACCTAGTTAATGGATCAATCTAGCTAGTATCGTAGTATACCCATAATACTAATCATATTTGCGTAGTAGATGCAGTGTGTGAGCTAGCTGTTCATTAGCTCCGCTTCAGTTGATTACCGAGTTTATTACCTCTTGTTTGTGCTCACATGCCGAGCTGAAGCCAGTGATGCAATAACCCTCCTTTGCGACACAGCAATGTATTTGTCACAATGGCGAACAGCCCCAATTAACCTTGCGATGGAAGATAAACTTTACGACTCGGTTTTAAGACTCAAAATGGCGCATAGGAGAATGAGGAGCAGAAAATGTGAACTATTTTGCTCGTGTTCTTGATTATACGGTAGATTTGATCAGGGTGGTGTATTGTTTCTTTTGATATTGTCGTGGGTTCAAATCTTAGGCGCAAATAAAACAAAGATTACAAACCTTTGACAGAGTTTATAAAGCACTTTTTAAATTAACGCGATCGCTATGCATAATTATATGGAAAACACGGGTATTTATCGCGATTACCTGTATTATTTCCCGGCGTTTCGACCGTGTTGCAACAGCCGTGGTCGCGGGCAGACTCAATCACGGTCAATCGCGGGTCGAGTTTATAATTATCCTCAGAACATGAAACAGCAACATGGAATTCTAGGAGCTGGTTTTAAATCATCTAAGAAATACCAGCTCAACAAAGAAAACGACGTTGAAATCGGAACATTCGTTTTGAAGCTAACGAGGCCACAGACAAATAAACCAACAGACATCCTGTAGGCCTACCACAAGCTCTGTCTGACTCTGTCTCTGGATCTCGTTTTATGTCTGTGTGAGTGCTGACTAAATAAATCCTACGTCGAAACGTCACACACTCAGTATACACTGCACTGGAGCACTGGTGAGCACACAGATAAGCAAAAACAGTTTTGCTTACGCAAAAGCAATTCTGTGGGTGAGCACTCACACAGACTCAAACCCAGAGACAGAGCCAGACAGAGCATGTGGTAGGTCTATATGTTTGTCGGTTGGTAATAGATAAAATCGAGCGCAAAGTACAGCATCATCTTATACTAAAATTAGGCAAGATTTCTCAACCATAACAAACCGGCGCAAACAAATAGTTTTATCTCTAACGATAAGGGCCATAAAAATACCGGAATTATGGACAACTGGGTCAGTCCAGATTACAGTTGATGAAATGTTTAATTGTTGATAATGTTTTTTTGTAATTTTTATCGCTTTTTTTCTAGTTGTTTCGTAAGTAGACTAATCTCACTAAGAAGATAGACGTGACGTGCTAAGATGAAATTATTACGTTACAGGATTTTTATTCTTATACCGAAAGCATACGGGATACTTTGCCATGACTGAGTATATTCTTTAATTAAAACTAAGAAGTTCTTAGAGTCTATTTTAAAGAAACGACCCTGTTTAGATTTTCATTTAGAAAACTTTGAGTGAACATTTTTGAAGTCAAAATGTTGAAGTATTCCTTATACGTATTTTATGTATTCTGACGTTAATTTTTCTAATTTAAAATAAGTAGCATCAACATCAGGTGGGCATCACGAGGCTTAACATCAAGTGGGCAAGCTTGTTCCACCAGCTAGATGTATAAAGAAAGTTTAAACTTTAACCTGTTTCCTATTCATTAAATTTAATCTGTTAGATTCTTTCCAAATGTGGTGAAAAGATACAAAGGAGTATGCGCCTTAAAGATAGATAGATAGATAGATAACACTTTATTGTACAGTCGCGGTATGAAAATGTTCGTCACCTTAGAGTCGGTTTTCGCTTGCACCAGTGCCTTGATCATGAACACATTTTGACATAATTTGTGACGTTAACTTATCGGTGTATTCTGTCTATTCAGTTTCAAAAGGTAGTATGTGATCGTGATACGTTAAACAAAATCAAGTTGAAAATCGACAAACATTTTCATTCCGCCACTATACACAAGGATATCACTGTAACCGCGTAATAAAATAAAGTACAATGGGCGGCCTTATCGCTGAAAGCGATTGCTTACAGATAGTATTTTGATAGCAAATTCGAATACCTAAGCATAATAACAAAAATTTTTAGGAACGTAAAATAAGGTAAGTAGAGATTTCATTTCTTAGAACTCTTTTGAAACTAAATTTTGTTGTTTTCTGTGCTTATATCTAACGGAAACAAGATGAAAGGATTTCCCCTAAATAAATGGAATTCCTGAATTATTCTTACATAAACAAAATTAAACTTCTCCCGTTTTCACATCAAAGAAAACGCCTTTTGTGCGAAATCTTTCGAAGTTTGATTTACTTTCCGTTATCGTAGTGTTACTTTTCTCGCAAGACGAGCAATTTAAATAGCATTTCTATTTTTAGATTGGGATTATAATAATGTGCTTGTACGGGTTATTCCCAATTACACTCCGTAACCGAGTTTCGGTTCGTAGCCGGACAATAGTTTGGCGTGGTACGGGCAGGGCATGTCATGAGGAGGGATGAAAGTAATGTGACTAGGAGAGTGATGAGTATGGATGTGGATAGATATGTGAGCAGAGGTAGACCAAGGAAAACATGGATGAACTGTGTGAAAGCTAAAAAGTTCTAAAACGTGGGTCAGTCGGTCAGGTCGTGCGTCACGCAAAAAGAGTATTATTAATACCCTTTTTGTATAAATATTGATAAAACAGGTAAAACGAATAAGTAATGATAAGAAAGTTTTAGGGTCACCCAAAACTTTGTTAAAAAATACTCACCCTCAGTTTAATTAAAACAAAATGAAACAAAATACCTAAAAAGAGATAATGAAGTTGACATCTTAAACTTCAATTATAACTTTACAGCGTGTTTTCATAAGGGATCATAAAATTACAAGTGACAATAAAATGAAAAAGGAAAAAACCTTAAAAGAAAAATCTCAAGAAGGAAAATCTAATAAACGTCCGTCATCTGCTCCTTAATTTGAGGAAAACCTAATGACGAAATAATAAAACGATACAGCGGCTCGGGACAACTCAAACACTTCTTGGAAGATGTCGCTAAGCAAATAACCAGCATGCGGAATATCTTTCACGTATCCCGGAATATTTCGTATTTATTACAGTGTCATCTAGCTCCAAATTACCCCAAACTAACACTGGACTCAGACTTTTCCGATCGCAACTTTTAAAGTTCATATTTAAATTTTCTTGAGTTACAATTTCTAAATTTCGGTGGTAGGCACTCTAGGTACATAAATATAGGTAAATAGGTGTTATACCTAGTAAGTTCAACAGAACCGAACTACGCAAGCAAAGCTCCAGGCTGTTTCAAATATTTGCCTTACCAAACACCAGTAGGCCTACCACAAGCTCTGTCTGGCTCTGTCTCTGGTTTCGAGTCTGTGTGAGAGCTCACCAGTGTATTATACTGTGTGCGTGACGTTTCGACGTAGGATTTATTTGGTCCAGATGTCAAGTCAGGTGAAATTACTAGCACATGAGGTTGAACATCTGTATGCCTCAAGTTGATGGGCAGGGCAGTGCATTGTAGGGCACGTTCCTGACTTGCGTAACCTACGAGGAAATGCTTTTTTATAGGCGATGGTTACCACTTAACATCAGGTGTGCCATATGCTTGTTTCATCAGCTAGTTGTATAAAAAAAAGTCAACACTTGCACATACCAGAGCCAAAGACAGAGCCAGATAGAGCTTGTGGTAGGCGTACAGTTCGTGATTAATCGCTTTTCCATCAGTTCTGCCGGCTCCAGGTTTGTACGCAAATATTTTTGAATACCGAATGATCAATCAAACTGGGTTTGATTTAAGGTTTCCTTCAAATGACGCGTTTTCATGATATTTCGCTTTCTGATTAAAGCAGTTACTTGTCTTTGTTCGCTTAGACACCGTCATCATCTTCCTGCTGAAGTATTAAGTGTATGTACATATATCATAATAAAGCATTGTCTCGTAGGTCACGCACGTCAAGAACATGCTCTACGATGCACTGCCAACTTGATCCATCAACTTGAGGCATACAGATGTTTAGGCTCACCTGCCTGTAATTTCACCGGCACCTACACTCTTTAAGTCGAAACAGCAATGTTGCTTCACGGCAGAAATAGGCATGTTGGTAATAACTTAATAAGTTATATAGTACTCTCGCAATATTTTCCCATTGCTATGGTGAAAACATAAAAGTTTCCCTGGACAGAATCTACCACATAAAACCTTGTCGAGCTGAACAATTGTCAAACTTTCCCTTGTCTTGCATCAGGAATCGAACTCACGACCTTTCTTAATCGCAACTGGTGACCTCACGCTTTGAACTCTTTAGAAAGTCAAAGTTCTGATTATCTGTTTTATTTCTGATCACGGCCCTAAGGTCTTGTTTTATTTTTGTTTTATTTTAAATTTCAAATTAAATTCCTTTGCAAGTAGCTAAATCAAGTACACTGCTATTTATTCCTATTTGAGCTGGTATTTTTAATCTAGGTTAGTAACGAGGCCTTTGCATCTATTTTAGATGATTTATATAGCGTCAGGGGCAACTACATAAAGAACATCATTGAAGGAAAGGTTGAAGGGAAACGGGGAAGAGGAAGGCCAAGAATTGGTTACATGAGCCAGATACAAGAAAAAGTCGCTGTCTTGTCACTGTGTGCGTCTATGGAAGTCAAGGAGGCCGCATTCGAAAGACTTAATTAGAGAAAACTGCATCAAAACCCCGACAAGAGCTAAGCTCTTAAATTTAAGAAGAAGGGGCAACTGCCGATTACTCAAGCCTTGCGGGACATATAGTGCCTCGTACAGGATTTGAGATGGAATACGCTTGCCCAGCACCTATACCATCCTGCCAGCTTAGTCAGCCTAATCCACAGGAAAGATATGGTCAATACCTGAAGAGCTGACTGTAAACCAAGAGTTTCCTCACGATGATTTTCTTCACCGTTTGAAAGCACTAGCATTGTGTACATAAATTTTCCGAACAGAAAAATCCTAAGGTACACGAGTGGATTCGAACCTGCAACCTTAGGATCGGAAGGCAGGGCACTAGGCCACCAGTGCACTATCTAGGTTAGCTCTTATATAAAACAGTTCCTTACAAAAAAGTGATTTTAAAATTTCTCTTTTCCAGGTAAGTGCCGAGACGCAGAAGAGTAAACAGCTATTAGAAAATACATCAAAAGTCCAGCCGTAAGTTCTTGAGTTGGGGAGAGAGAGAGAGAGAGAGAGTGTGTTTGCTTTGTTTTTTCAATAAATGTAACTAATGTAAAATGGCCTTTTTCTCAATTGAATTATCTTCAATTAAAACTCTCTACTGTTCACAGAAGGTAATGATTTATTTACACAAAGATACTTACAATTAAACAAATATTTACAAAATGTACAAAATACACAAGAAACAGTTGAGCTATCTGCAGATCGTTACAAACGATCTAGAGATAGCTCAACTGATCCAAATCAGTGCCAGACGGAAGCGTCCCCAAGACGCTCGCTGGCGGCATTGCCACGCTGAATAGCAACAGCTTATACGCTGCGCCAGGTACCCACCAGCTCTTGGGTCACGCGTTCACAGAATGGTATTATTTCATCACAATTTCAAACGTAAGCTTTTCATTGTATATCGCCACCATATCTCTATCTCTTCTTCTTGAATCCTCACAGCGCGCCAAATACTTTGACACTCACATGACAGATGACAGACGACAAACCTGATCACAGAATATAATAATAGTCAATTAAAATGGTAACTTTACACTAAGGAGGTCAAAAGAGTCCCGTACAGGTGAATATATAAATTTAAAAATGTCACCTGCTGCTAAAATAATATGCAAAGCAATTTCGCTTTTCCTAACTAAAATTCAACATTTCATTCAAGCGTTTAGTGGTCTACTAAAATGATTCGGCTTTGCTCTCTAAATTCCAAACAGTGGGCAATATTGGCTTTATAAACTACCCACATTCATACTAGCTAAGCTAGTGTATGTGCGAATGCCTAAATAACAATAGATTTTTGTTCGCAAAAGCAATCATTGATCTGGCGATAATAAGCCACAATAACGTATTATACATAAACCTAACACACTAGATTCCTCTGAAAAACATGACTATCTCAACCTACGAGCATCCGTTACTGACTATGAGTCCGACCCCACATAGAGCGGGATAGTGGCAGGAAGAAGAAAACCATCATTTGTCACCATCCCACTTCCACAACAGGTTTCCGTTCTCCACTCTCCTCTCACTTCTATTAGCCGTCATTTCAGCACTCACTTCTTACCCATGTCATCCTTCACACAATCCATCCATCTTTTCTTTGGCCTACCTCTACTTCTATACCCCAGGAAGAAGAAGACCATGCTTCTAAATTCGTGTACATTTTAAAACATAGAAATAAATAATTATGGACAGTACATGGGTTAAAAAAATTACTTGTGATGCAATTTCCATTCCGGCAATCGATCCACTAAAAGATATTACCATACCATACCATTTCGAAAGCTTTTAATACGAAACTAAAACATAATCGTATCCAGGTATTATAATAAAAGTATCTAGGTCAGGTGGTCAAAGTTTTGAAAGAGGTCGCTAAAGTGGTTTCTATATCGGAATCTAATAAAAAATGCGAGTGCTTTATCATATGCTTTACCACGTGATAACCTAAACAAATAAAAACTGCTACATATAAAAGCGTTGTGTAACTTACTGACAGTCAGCTTGTACCAATAATGTAACTGAGTAGGTATAACTATTAATCAATAAATTAAAAATATAAATTTCCCCAAAAATTCTAAATTGGTAATTGGTTAAAACTATTTAGCCTGTATTTAACTGAATGGCGTCCAAGAACTGGCTATAGAAGCGTTGGTCGCCCTGCAGACGATGTGGTTAACATCGCAGGCAAGACCTGGATGAGATTGGCACAAGACCGGCAACAGTGGCACATACAGAGAGAGGCCTATACCCAGCAGTGGGTGAAGTCGGGCTGTGGATGATGATGATGAAGATTTAGCCTGTGCCAGTAATGACGCTAGCACCCACACATTCAAACCGAAACTCAACCACGATGCTTGGTGGCAAACATAGAAAATTTTGTTTGAAAATATGACAAGCTAAGTTTGCACCTCGCTTTTTGTGTATATTTTATTGTACCTATGTATAATACAATAATAAAAACAATAAATGCGAAGTAAAATGTAACAAGCATTTGCTTAATTTTTTAAAGTCATAGCGAATCCTTTTTTGCAGACCGACGATTTTACGCGAGGTGCAAACTTAGCTTGGTCGAGCTATGTACTTTAACTTTTTCTTTCTCAGCAAGATAAAAACTTTTTTGTAAATAAATAGTGTTGATTTATAAAGGAAAAACCCTCCAGAAGCATTCACAGAACACAGGTTATTCTGTGAATTCAACACAAAAGTCGCCGGCGAACCACTAGTGCTCATAGTATTGGCTATTGAGAAATTTATTTAGGTTAATGTACCGGAGATGAATAAAGAGCTGTAGTTGTATTGAATGAATCGATAGATTAAGCTATTGGTTGAAATATTTATAGGCAACTGGCGCACTTATAATTTCGGATCTGTTAGTATGTATTTTATGCTTATTGAATAAATCCTTTTTGACTGGCCTCTCAGCTCACTTGGTCGTAGCTCTGCCTTCTGCGCCGTAGGTCGTGGGTTTGATCCTCACCGAGAACAAACAATTGTGGGGTGAACACAGATGCTTGTTCTCTGTTGTATAATATAAGTATTATATCAGCTATCTGGTTCCCATAGTATAAGCTCTGCTTAGTTTGGGGCTAGATAAGTGTTTTTTGGGTTGTCTACAATATTTATTTACTTATTTATTTTTATTTTTATTGTGAACCTAGAGAAATCCTATTGTTTACCTTTTTACCAAATTAAATATTCAGGAAGACATAAACATAATAATAAGAGCCTTTGAACTCTTCACGAGCAGATGTTAGCTGGGTAAGGTTTATCACAGTTTTACTCGATCAGTTTGAACAATTCGTTTCGCTTATGTGACTCTCTCTTTTGTATGTATGGAGAAATGATGAGACAAAACCAATACGACCGAATAGAGGTGTTGTCTCATTATTTCTCCATACAATAGAGAAAGACAGGCGTAACGAGTCGTTCAAAATGATCAAATATAACTCATAATACGGGTACGTTTTAATAAAACATTACGATCTTCAGTCTCTTTGCCTAAAACCTCTCTTCAAGCATCTTATCAATATCCTCTCCCACTTATATCTAGCTAATAAATAACGAGGACCAAATTATATAATTATATCTTCAGAAATTTAAAACGCCTGCAGATATGCAGAGGCGAAGTACGATAAGCTTTCTGATAAAAAAAGTCTTTCAAATCGGAGCATTACTTTCGGAGCTATGAGGCCACACACACACCCCCACACAATAATAATAATGCTTACTATTTTCGTTCGGGGTTTAAAAAGACAATAATTAAAAAAACAAAGCTGCCTGCAATTACTCGCCCTCTCTTCCTTCAGGCATTCGGGTAAAAACGAGACGATTGTATGACGTCACTTGTTTATTCAAGAAAATTTGTACATGTTTAAAGCTCGTTAGAACCCTTTTCGCAGACCATTCACAGAGATTTTGAACACAAGTTTGAATAGAATTTCACGTTTATACTCACAAAAGACTAAAGGCTTTCAAATTTCCAAAGTTTATTCTAAAGAGGACTGTATTTTTAGCCTCCCTTTGAACTGACAGGTCAAGCTACAAAATTCGTCGAATACCATGCAAGAGCTAACAGTTTATGTAAATCGAAAGGGGAATTCATTCAGTCTGTATTTTTTATCCAAAACTTCCTTGTTCACTTGATTTGCAAAGCTTTTACGCATCTTGAGAGGCTTGCTTAGGGTTCAGTAGGCATTCCGACAGTCGGGTAGCCCACAGAACTCTCGGTTCCGACTCAGATGCAAGAACGTAGGATCGATTTATCATCATCAACATTAAGTCCACGTTGTAGAGTATCTTTCTAGAAGCGCCACTGATTTCATTAAAATCGGTTCCGCAGTTTTGGCTATGAAATCAGACATCAAATATTATAAAATGAGATATTCATTACAAATTATTTAATAACGAGTATCTTGGTTTTTAACACTATTTGCAAGTGTGCCTAAATATTGGGAGTCAATACTCGCAAATAAAACAGACATGAAGTCTAGGAAATAGCATTCATAAATCACCTATGTGAACTAAGCTTACGGCGCCACAAAGTATGGTAAATATCCCGTTGTTTAAAAGAAAATATTTTTCATTATTCTCTCTGTCTTAGTAAGCCTCATGTTTAGCCTCATGTGTCGGTAATTTCACCGGCATCCACACCCTTCAAACCACACAGCAATGCTGCTCCACGGCAAAAATAGGCAGTGTGGTAGTACTTCTCCGGACGAGCCCTTCACAAAGACCTCTATACTAGGTACTACATACTCCAATCCAATAAGTCTCTGCAGAGGTCATCCATTTCAAGCGAACACTCGATTTGCTGTGTTGCCTAATGACGCAGTGCTATTACCATATTATTCTAATAATTCAACTCGCCGAGATCACGGCTACTGTAGCGTGTAGAACTGAAACTAAAGTGTAAAAACTATTCATAGACCTGTAAGTAAACACTTCCCTCATTGCTTAATTGGTAATAGCTCTGCATTCTGCGTTGTAGGGCGTGGGTTCATTACCCACTGAGAACAAAAATATGTGTGTGGTGAACGTAGATGTTTGTTCTTTGTCTGGGTGTTATATTGTATTCTAAGTATGCATGTATTTACAAAAATAAATGTACATAAGTATTATACATAAGCTATATGGTTCCCATAGTACAAGCTCTACTTACTTTGGGGCCACAATATTTATTTACAGAGATGAGAGTCCAGCCAAATTGTTTATTTATAAGTTAAAAAGTCCAGTATGTGAGTGTCACTTCTACACAATACTAATAAATGTTAGGATCATACTCTCAGAATGTGTTCGCAATTCCAATTTCAGTGCTGACTCTATTAAAGATTCCGATCTGCTTGACTGCAGTGCTTTTATATTGAAAACGATAGACAAAAAAACGCTAGCTTTTTATCAGACTCGTAAAAAAAGAACAATTTATGCATAGCTAGTTTTTATTAATCCGTTTTGGCTAGTCCTGTAGGCCTACCACAAGCTCTGTCTGGCTCTGTCTCTGGTTTTGAGTCTGAGTGAGTGTTAAATAAATCCTACATGTGCATGTCTCCAGCTTCCTCATATGGAAATTGCGAATTCTGAAAACGCCAACATTTAAAGCATAATTGGAGCAATCATTGAATTGAAGGAAAATTTAGCAGCAAAAAAAACAACGACTCTATGAGACTTTATAGGTGTGTTAGCTGGAGAGCGGCTCCACAGCTTCCTCGTTCAGTGTGGGCAAACGGCTAACGATAGAGCTATATAGTAAACGCCAAATTTTAGAGCATAATTAGAGCACCCGGCATAAAAAAAATCAAGTCTCTAGCTCGAAAACTCTTTGAGTTAGAAGACTATAACAACGTGTTTGCTGGGAAGCCATTTCTCCAGCTAACACATGTGGATCTCAGGAATGGCTATAGCTAGAAAGTTGCTTGATATCTCCAAATTTAGAGCAAAAAATATCATGGATGCTCCAAATATTTCAAGTGTCTAGGTTCAAAACTCACCGAGTTAGAAGCTTTGATGACTGTGTTAGCTGGAGACACGTTTGTCTGGCACGCACATGCTACATCTGAGGATCTACAATAGCTACAGATTCGGTTGACGTGTCCAAACCGAGCTATGAATTAGAGCACTCGGCTCCAAAATTTTGGACTCTCTAGGACAAGTAGTTTCCTAGTAATCAACAAAAGAACATTTTGCCGCCAGAATTTTCAAATATTATGTTCGCACCCGTAAAAATGCGGCGTTGCCGCTCTGAAAGTATGGTATCAGCGTAGGAATTTGAACGTTAGTCGGATGGAGTTGTGTGTTGCCCGTGCCTGGTAAATAGTTACCCTAGGATTCATGTCTTAAACACTCATTACGTAGCTCAAGAAGCGGAATATAGGTTAAAATGAAACAAAAAAACACCAAAGAAAAGTTTTATAATGGTTAGTTTAAGTTTAACTAAGTATTTATTAAGAAACCTGACTTCAGATTTTTTATTTTTAGTTTTAAATATCATGAAATATCTCTAAGTCTCTCAACTAACCAACAATGTTTTCAAATCATGAGTTACCTACTCTTGTCACACTAGGTGTAAATGGCATCGTGCGAAACTATCATTGTGTCTGTGAGTACGTACATAACTAGCGAGCTGCAGTAAATACTCACGGGAAAGCGAAAGGAAATATTATAAATATAATAATTATGAAGAAAAGTGGGGGGGCTCTATTCCGGAAAACCTTTTATTTTTTTTATTCAAAAGTTGTTAACGTAGATACCTATTGTTCTAAAGGTTATTAGGGCTCTAATTGTGAATTTGACATTCATTTTTGAATTCAAGATGGTGGCTTCATTTTTTTTCTTAAATAATGGATATGGGTATCGTTTAATAGGTTTTTGGGGGCTCTGATTGTGAATTCAACATTAATTTTTGAATCCAAGATGGTGGCTTCATTTTTTTCTCAAAAAATGGATATGGGTATCGTTTAATAGGTTTTTGGGGGCTCTGATTGTGAATTCAACATTAATTTTTGAATCCAAGATGGTGGTTTCATTTTTTTCTCAAAAAATGGATATAGGTATCGTTTAATAGGTTTTTGGGGGCTATGATTGTGAATTCATTATTTATTTTTGAATCCAAGATGGTGGCTTCATATTTTTCTCAAAAAATGGATATGGGTATCGTTTAATAGGTTTTTGGGGGCTCTGATTGTGAATTCAACATTAATTTTTTAATTCAAGATGGCAGCTTCATTTTTTTCCTTAAAAATGGGTATGGGTATCGTTTAATAGGTTTTTGGGGGCTCTGATTGTGAATTCCACAATATTTTTTCAATCCAAGATGGCGGCTTAATTTTTTTTCACAATATATTGATATGGGTGTCGTTTAATAGGTTTTTGGGGGCTCGGATTATAAATTCGACATTGTTTTTTGAATCCAAGATGGCGGCTTCATTTTTTTCCTTAAAAAATGGGTATGGGTATCGTTTAATAGGTTTTTGGGGGCTCTGATTGTGAATTTGATATTATTTTTTGAATCCAAAATGGCTGCTACATTTTTTTCCTTAAGAAATGGGTATGGGTATCGTTTAATAGGTTTTTGGGGGCTCTGATTGTGAATTTGACATTATTTTTTGAATCCAAAATGGCTGCTACATTTTTTTTCTCATAAAATGGATATGGATATCGTTTAATAGGTTTTTGGGGGCTCTGATTGTGAATTCGACATTATTTTTTGAATCCAAGATGGCTGCCTCATTTTTTTTCTTAAAAAATGGATATGGGCATCGTTTAATAGGTTTTTGAGGGCTCTGATTGTGAATTTGACATTGTTTTTAGGGTTCCGTAGCCAAATGGCAAAAACGGAACTCTTATAGATTCGTCATGTCTGTCTGTCTGTCTGTCTGTCTGTCTGTCCGGCCGTGTCACAGCCATTTTTCTCCGAAACCATAAGAGCTAGACTGATGAAACTTGGTGAGTAGATGTATTTTGTGAACCGCATTAAGGTTTTTACACAAAAATAGAAAAAAAACTATTAATTTTGGGGGTCCCCATACATGAAACTGAAACTCAAAATTTTTTTTTTCATCGAACCCATACGTGTGGGTTATCTATGGATAGGTCTTCAAAAATGATATTGAGGTTTCTAATATCGTTTTTTTCTAAACTGAATAGTTTGCGCGAGAGACACTTCCAAAGTGGAAAAAAGTTGGTCCCCCCCCTCTAACTTCTAAAATAAGAGAATGATAAATCCAAAAAATATATATGTTGTACATTACTATGCAAACTTCCAACGATATTTGGTTTGAACGAGATCTAGTCAGTAGTTTTTTTTTTAATACATGAAACTGAAACTCAAATATTTTTTTTTCATCGAACCCATACGTGTGGGGTATCTATGGATAGGTCTTTAAAAATGATATTGAGGTTTTTAACATCGTTTTGTTCTAAACTGAATAGTTTGCGCGAGAGACACTTCCAAAGTGGAAAAAAGTTGGTCCCCCCCCCTCTAACTTCTAAAATAAGAGAATGATAAATCCAAAAAATATATATGTTGTACATTACTATGCAAACTTCCAACGATATTTGGTTTGAACGAGATCTAGTCAGTAGTTTTTTTTTATACGTCATAAATCGTCAACCGCAATTTACCTTTCGACGAACTACAAAAACCTTTATACATATTATGTTAATTGATGCTACGGAACCCTTCATGGGCGAGTCCGACTCGCACTTGGCTGCTTTTTTGAATCAAAGATGGCAGCTTCATTTTTTTTCTAAAAAAATGGTTAAGGGTATCATTTAATAGGTTTTTGGGGGCTCGAATTATAAATTCGACATTATTTTTTGAATCCAAGATGGCAGCTTCATTTTTTTTCTTAAAAAATGGGTATGGGTATCGTTTAATAGGTTTTTGGGGGCTCTGATTGTGAATTCGACATTATTTTTTGAATCCAAAATGGCTGCTTCATTTTTTTTCTCAAAAAATGGATATGGGTATCGTTTAATAGGTTTTTGAGGGCTCTGATTGTGAATTCGACATTATTTTTTGAATCCAAGATGGCTGCTTCATTTTTTTGCTCAAAAAATGGATATGGGTATCGTTTAATAGGTTTTTGAGGGCTCTGACTGTGAATTCGACATTGTTTTTTGAATCAAAGATGGCAGCTTCATTTTTTTTCTTAAAAAATGGTTATGGATTTCGTTTAATAGGTTTTTGGGGGCTCTGATTGTGAATTCGACATTATTTTTTGAATCCAAGATGTGGGCTTCATTTTTTTTTCTTAAAAAATGGATATAGATATCATTTATATCTTATAATCTTATAATTCAATAGAGCCAAATGCACGCAATGCAAACGAGAGCATGGAAAGAGTGCCAAAGAAGCACAATCGGCCTCAGCGTTCGGCAGTGTTCGACATCTGTTTCTCCTTTTTGAGTGAGCGATGCGTTCGCGTGGACAGCTGTATGACGTTGTGTCGTTCAACTATCGTCAGTAAACCAACTATACAGAAAACCGTTTTTTAAGAAAAAAAATGTAGCCGCCATGTTGGATTAAAAAATTAATGTCGAATTCACAATCAGAGCCCCCAAAAACATATTGAACGATACCCATATCCATTTTTTGAGAAAAAAAATGATGCCGCCATCTTGGATACAAAAAATAATGTCGAATTCACAATCAGAGCCATTTAAAACCTATTAAACGATACCCATATCAATTTTTTAAGAAAAAAATGAAGCCACCATCTTAGATTCAAAAAATATTGTTGAATTCACAACCAGAGCCCCCAAAAACCTATTAAACGATACCCATATCCATTTTTAGAGAAAAAAATGAAGCCGCCATCTTGGATACAAAAAATAATGTCGAATTCACAATCAGAGCCCCCAAAAACCTTTTAAACGATACCCGTATCCATTTTGAAGGAAAAAAAAGAAGCCGCCATCTTGGATTCAAAAAAGAATGTCGAATTCATTATTAGAGCCCTCAAAAACCTATTAAACGATACCCATAATCAATTTTTTGAGAAAAAAAATGAAGCAGCCATTTTGGATTCAAAAAATAATGTCGTATTCATTATCAGAGCCCCCAAAAACCTATTAAACGATACCCATATCCATTTTTTTAGAAAAAAAATGAAGCTGCCATCTTGGAGTCAAAAAATAATGTCGAATTAACAACCAGAGCCCCGAAAAACCTATTAAACGATACTAATATCCATTTTTTGGGAAAAAAAATGAAGCCGCCATCTTGGATTCAAAAAATAATGTCGAATTCACAATTGTAGCCCCCAAAAACCTATTAAACGATACCCATATCAATTTTTTGAGAAAAAAAAGGAAGCAGCCATTTTGGATTCAAAAAATAATGTCGTATTCACAATCAGAGCCCCCAAAAACCTATTAAACGATACCCATATCCATTTTTTGAGAAAAAAAATGATGCCGCCATCTTGGATACAAAAAATAATGTCGAATTCACAATCAGAGCCATTTAAAACCTATTAAACGATACCCATATCCATTTTTTAAGAAAAAAAATGAAGCCACCATCTTAGATTCAAAAAATATTGTCGAATTCACAACCAGAGCCCCCAAAAACCTATTAAACGATACCCATATCCATTTTTTGAGAAAAAAATGAAGCCGCCATCTTGGATACAAAAAATAATGTCGAATTCACAATCAGAGCCCCCAAAAACCTTTTAAACGATACCCGTATCCATTTTGAAGGAAAAAAATGAAGCCGCCATCTTGGATTCAAAAAAGAATGTCGAATTCATTATTAGAGCCCTCAAAAACCTATTAAACGACACCCATATCCATTTTTTAAGAAAAAAAATGAAGCTGCCATCTTGGATTCAAAAAATAATGTCGAATTCACAACCAGAGCCCCCAAAAACCTATTAAACGATACTAATATCCATTTTTTGAGAAAAAAAATGAAGCCGCCATCTTGGATTCAAAAAATAATGTCGAATTCACAATTAGAGCCCCCAAAAACCTATTAAACGATACCCATATCCATTTTTTAAGAAAAAAAAATGAAGCCGCCATCTTGGATTCAAAAATTATTGTCGAATTCACAACCAGAGCCCCCAAAAACCTATTAAACGATACCCATATCCATTTTTTAAGAAAAAAAATGAAGCCGCCATCTTGGATTCAAAAACTTATGTCCAATTCACAATATAGGAATATAGTTGAAAATGAAACAAAAAACCCCAAAAAGTGCTTTTTCTTCTTCCTGCCCTTACCCACCAGGTGGGGTCGGCACAACATGGTGAGATGCCCCCCCTATCACTTGCCATCTGGTGAGATGGCAAGTGATAGGGGGCAAGTGTGCGTGAGTACGCACACAACTAGCAAGCCGCAGTAAATACATATTTTCCGTCCGCCTGGTTTACTCGATACGCTCATAAAAACCTGACTGAATACAGTAAAACACAGAGAACAGACGGCTAACAACAGGCAGAGTAGGTAGAATCATCAACACTGGCCTAGCAGGTACCTATTTACAGAACCAAATAAAGTTTTTTTTCTTAGAATACCTAAAAGACACGCATTACTAAAGAAACTATAAAACGAACAAGAACGGGCAACACACAATTCTCATATAGATAGAGAGAAAGCTCTCAACCTAACAAAAAGAGAAAATATGAGTTTGAGGTTTCAGAAATCAAAACCGCTAAGCGCATACGAAAATGACTCTTATCGCGATCTAAAATAAACCGAATAACGTTCAAATTCCTACGCTGATACCAAACTTTCAGAGCGGCAACGCCGCATTTTTACGGGTGCGAACATACATTTGAAAATTCTGGCGGCAAAATGTTCTTTTGTTCATTACTAGGAAACTACTTGACCTAGAGAGTCCAAAATTTTGGAGCCGAGTGCTCTAATTCATAGCTCGGTTTGGACACGTCAACCGAATCTGTAGCTATTGTAGATCCTCAGATGTAGCATGTGCGTGCCAGACAAACGTGTCTCCAGCTAACACAGTCATCAAAGCTTCTAACTCGGTGAGTTTTGAACCTAGACACTTGAAATATTTGGAGCATCCATGATATTTTTTGCTCTAAATTTGGAGATATCAAGCAACTTTCTAGCTATAGCCATTCCTGAGATCCACATGTGTTAGCTGGAGAAATGGCTTCCCAGCAAACACGTTGTTATAGTCTTCTAACTCAAAGAGTTTTCGAGCTAGAGACTTGATTTTTTTTATGCCGGGTGCTCTAATTATGCTCTAAAATTTGGCGTTTACTATATAGCTCTATCGTTAGCCGTTTGCCCACACTGAATGAGGAAGCTGTGGAGCCGCTCTCCAGCTAACACACCTATAAAGTCTCATAGAGTCGTTGTTTTTTTTGCTGCTAAATTTTCCTTCAAATCAATGATTGCTCCAATTATGCTTTAAATGTTGGCGTTTTCAGAATTCGCAATTTCCATATGAGGAAGCTGGAGAAATGCACATAAATCCTACGTCAAAACCTCACACACACAGTAGGTATATAGTATATCCTCACTGGTGAGCACTCACACATACCTACTCAAAACCAGAGCCAGAGACAGAGCCAGACAGAACTTGTGGTAAGCCTACTGTCTATTTTAATGAATATTCTCGATGTTCTGACACGAATCGTGTACATTAAAATATTTAAGGATCTAACGGTGTTTTACAACTAATAAAATGATGTCTAAATAACGTATTGCTCGCTTAGTTTTTATTTAATTGTTAGCTCTAAAACCAGAAATATTACTAAAAAAAACGGACTCCGGACGGATCGTCGGACTTGCCCTCTAGGGTTCCGTACAAATTTGAAGGTACATAATATTGTTATCAAAAAAGTCAGCAATAGCGTAATGTCGAACTGTTATATTTAAGACCCCGTTTTTTGTGAGAGTGTCGAAATACATGTTTTTAGCGGCATAAACTGTCGGCGTATCTTTTTTACGTTAACTTAAAAGTTAGATTTTTCCACAGCTTTAAAAGACAGACCTTAGTATATCGATTTAATTTTAACTCGATACCTTCGCGCGCTCCCGAGATGAAGGAAATTGACAGACGGACATACGGGCGGACAACAAAGTGATCTTATAATCCCATCCCCTTCCCCACCTCAGATCGCCCGTAAATTATTTTTCCTTTCATTTTTATAATATTCCCATCCTTTTCTAATGGGTTTCATTCTACTACTATTTTGTTTGGTTTTAAAAATTATCGACCCTGGTCTATAAGGGTTCCGTTTTTTCATTTTTAGGTAATAACGATTTAAAATTTAAAGAATGTTCAGGAACAGATAAAGGAATGTTATCGTTACATACACGATAGACTGGAATCTCACTGATTTTCCTCGAGTTTAATAAAATTCAGATTACATATTTGGGATATCGTAAAATAGACCTTTATTAATGTTATACATTAACGAACCTTTATTTAAAGCCTTTATTTATAAACCTTAGTGTAGATCCGGTCATCGTATCCTTCATAGTAACGATTTTTCAGCATATTCCTTAAACACAATTGGACAATTTAATAGTCAAACAAACGCAAAAACCTTACCCTGTAAGTGATGTTCGACTGGAGTTATGCCACGTTGTCATCGAAGATGATGGTGAAACATGTATATGGCCCACCTGATGTTAAGTGGTAACCACCGCCTATATAACAAAGCATTGCATAATCTGGACATAGTTTCAGTGTATTCTAGAATGTTGTGCTATTTATAAATAACTAGCAGCGAAGCCCGGCGTTGCCCGGGCATTTCACAATGTTATAGAACATTCTAGAACGTTTAGGAGCATCCTATTCTAGAACATTTTGACAAAATCTAGAATTTATTGAAAAGTCCTTACGTGATAGAAAAGGATGGACATAGATTTATACAACATTTTGCATTGATGCTGTTCAAATTAGTCTAATACCTATTGCCTTCCTCGATAAATGGACTATCCAACTCAAAAAGAATTTTGCAATTCGGACCAGCAGTAGCTTAGCGAGATTAGTGCGGTCAACCAAACAAACTCTTCAACTTTATAATATTAGTATAGATAAGAACGCATGATGGTTGTGTGGTAGGTTTGAGGTAGCAAAATGAACCGCTTTCTGCTATCTAATTTTAAAATAACTTTTACCACTGGTTTTATTGATTTAAATTAATACTTTTGATAACCCTAAATTTGTCAACAATGCACCCGATCACTTGTACAATCAATCTTATACAAATACAGTTTATATCTACTTTAAACCAGCTATGTCATAAATTTTGATGTTTAAATTTACGTTTATTATCATCAAAGGGGAGATAGTATCCATTGCGACTATGATAAATGAACGAATGTCATAATAAATAACAACAAAGAGATAATGAACGTGCTTTGTAAACAAATATCAATTAAATAAATATCGGAGGAGACAGTGAATGATAGTTAAACTTGGTTCTTTATCGTTGGAGTTAACATTTACGGCGTTTGCACGTGATTTCAATGTTTATGCAGTTGTGTATTATAGTTTTTAAACTCAAAATCAGTCTAAATAAAAATTACACTCATGCGTTCGTACATGCATAAAATCGTCGTGATTTTGTCATTCCCATGGGGAAAAAATATAAAATAAGCTTATACTCTGTCCAAAGCAATATCCCATAAATTAAATAAGTAACAAAAAAATTAAAAATTTTCAAATCTGCTTATAGAATCGAGTAAATGACAGAGTGCTGTGGTAACAATAAAAAAAACAGATCCTCTTATTTTTAAAGTTCAAATTACACCGTTATAATAAGACGAACTAGAATCTCTCAAACACGGTGCATAGTAACAATATTTTTCCAAACTATGCTTGGGCCTGTAAAGACTTGCGCACAATCTACGATGATGATAATTGAAACGCTGGCTGCAAAGTATTACAGCAATATTTGACAGCGGTTCACTGATCGCCATCGCAATTGCCTTGATGTGCGCAAGCCTGAAGGTATGAAGAAGACAAAGCGGGATATAATAAAACACCTGTTACTTGTAGCGCGGCATTTGAAGCTTCTCTAATATTGCTAAGGCTTTTGTTTATTCAAGTGGTCCAAAATTATGTTTCCGAAGTCTTGACTTCTGACATTTCGTGTTTAATTTATTGTTTCTACTCGTTGTTCGGGAAATAAAATTATTTTATGACTTCGAAATAATAACATTTCGGTACGGTTTTGTTTTAATTAATTAATTTTGAACTTCTCAACTTTAGATCGTTCGCGGTCTTCAGAGTCTTCAAATAGATCAATAAATGTAAAATAAATAGTGGAGTGCACTGGTGGCCAGGTGGTAGTAACCTCGCCTTCCGATCCTAAGGTCACGGGCTCGAATCCAGTACCTATGGCATTTTCAGTCGCTGAAATATGTGACAGATCCCTAGATTTCACATTAAAATCTGTTGCTAACAGGTTTTGGAAATTTATACAAATTGTTCGTATTAGTTCTTGTTTCAGTCGTCGCGACAAAGCTTAATTTAAATCGAATCTAATTTGGGTTATTCCCATTCACTAAACAAGATGGAGGAGGTGGTACTTGGTTTAATGGAATGACTCTCACAACTGTAATTCTTTTACAAATACTTATTTTTATCAGGCCAAAAATTAGTTAAGTACATAAGCCAAATAAAAGAAAAAGTCGCTGTCATGTCGTATAAGAAAGTCAAGGAGGCCGCATTCGAAAGACTTAATTGGAGAAAACTGCATCAAAACCCCGACAAGAACTAAGCTCTTAAATTTAAGAAGATTTTTATCAGTTTTCAAATTCACTTTATGATTTGTCGCGTGATAGACCGGGGGGTCTTCTGCAGTATTTTTCAAGCAGATAGTTGGTGTTGTAAAGATCTCCTGTAGGCCTAAGATGACCGACGTGACATATGTCTTCGCGAGAAGAGAAAATTTTGTCGACATCGATTCGTTTGTCGATTATGGTAAGATGAGCATCACGAGAGAGACAGCTGTCGTCGACGACTCGCCTATGTCGTGAAGACAAACCAGTGATCATTTCTTCCATATTCTACCATAATCTACCATTGTATTTTTATTTTTTAATGGTTTCGTTCATTCAATTTGATACCTGTGACTGAAAAAAAAACCCCGCCAAAACTAAAATAAAATAATAGGGAAGCAAACGGAATGAAAATGTAAGTAAATACCTATGGTAGGTACCCCTATTTATTGTTAAAAACCGATAGCACTAGCAAAATAGATTCATTGTATTCTCAAAATCGGTACATACCTATGCTGCTAGCTATACTTATTGTTTGTATTAATATTTCAGGGTTAGAAGTAACAGAATCCAAATAGAGTTTCTTTGCCGGTATGATATGTCCGAGCACTATGAATTTGCGGCAGGTGATTAAAGCTCGCTGCAAAGTGTCCAACAAATAACAGCGGCGTGGAACCGCCTCAAGACCGACGAGTTGAGCCTTGGTAGGACGGTGGACAGTGGAAAATTGTACGTTTTGATAGCAACCATACCTGTTTTGACCTGTTGCTATTTATCAATGAGGATTTTTAAAATAGGTAACAAAAATTATATATCGAGGATGCAGTGTTAAAACCCTCGATATGTGAGTATTAGTTACTTTAATATACCTACTCCGTAGTACATAACTACCAAGTTTTGTTTTCAGTGTCCATTGAGCCGTATCTAACTAAATTAACTCATAGAACTACATAATGGTATTTATGTGCGTAGACTAAGCAATTTGCACTAAAGGAATGATTGCAGGATGCAGGATAGAGAATACAGAAATACCTCTATGAGCATGTCTTAATGTATTTGTTTCTTTTCAGATTCCATGGGCCATCCACAAACCAAACATTCCACCTTACATAGGTATTTGCATAACTTGTAAATAATATACCTATTTTAATTTATGACAAATAAATTTATTTACACACAGAAAACTGTCTTTTTACCTAAATAATGTTGAACTAATGAAGAGGGCTTTCTTTGTAGGTGCTTATGGTTGATAAGGTATAAATATTTTTAAGACTTTTGTAATATTCTATTCATTAACATAACGTAGAAGTTCTGCGCGTCTTTGGCCTTGCCGAAGCAGACCCGCAGGTGATGGGTCCTCTGCAGCCAAATCTCCGTTGATAACTTCTTCGTTTTCGACTCGTGCATCTTCGTCCAATGTCACCCTGTTATTAAAATATTTTTACTAAAGTATTAGATAGGTAGGTAACTATACTCAGTTTTTACTTTGCATAAATTCGTAGTGTAGTAGTTCGTAGTTGGTAAACTGAGATCCAATGACACGTTTTCACTATTGAAACATTGAGTGAATCGGGTAAATGTATGAGAAGTGTTGACTCACACTAACCTAATTTGTTATTATTATTTTAGACCTTTACAATAACATTTTAAGCAGGATAACACATAGAAATCTATGGGTAGTTAACCTCAAATGAACTAGGTAGGTACTCACCTTCGACTGCACCGCCCGCAGCAAGATAGGCCCGTACTAGTTTTAGGCTCTAAATCGGGTTTTAGACGTTTGATGAGGTAGAATTCAAAGGGTTTTGATAATCTCCAGAGGCACTGAAACTCTACCTGAACAACGTCAAAAGGATCACATACCACATACGTCTCTGATTATTTTCCGTTGCATCTTTCTGTTTTGCTTATCGGCGTACATCGCAATAAGATGATTATAGTAAGTTATAGCCATCCTTTGAAAAGTTAGCAAAACAAAATCTAAAAGACAAGCGGAAGACATATCTCGTTTTCAAAAACTGTCGACGAGAAAATTTCCCGCGCAGAAACGTCAAAAGACGAGAAAATATGGCGGTCATCTTACCATTTGACGACATAATTCAAAAATCAAAAATCAAAATTCGAATTCCGAAGAAGTCTTCATTTGACAGATGATGACGACATATTTAGGCGGTCATCTTAGCTCGTGTCGAGATATAGACATATCTCTACTTTTGACGAGTTATATCGACTCTCGTGGCGGTCATCTTAGGCCTACTGGACGGTCTTCATAAGACTAAAAAATGATCTAGAAATATCAAAATTGTATCAAAGTCTTATACTGGCTTTAAAAGTTTTGGGCGGCATATTGATTTCCATCTTTCTTTTGACAGTTTTAATACAATCTTTGAAATGTTATTCTTGTTATGATAACACGAGTTTTTCATCTTTTTAGGTCATACTTCTAAAAAGCTCTTCGTAGATCAAAGTTCTCTTTAAAGTGCAAGCTTCGTAAAACAGCTAGTCGATGTAAAATCGAATATGGTTTATGCTATGTCATACTTTGTGTTCGCTTTCAACTTCTTATTTAACTAATGCAGTAACCGTGACTCCATTTGCGTCTTACCAAATTTAATAGACTCAAGAGTTTGTTTTCAAAATTAACCCTTACGTCAGTCACAATAAGATCGTGTTATAATATTTATAACTTTTCCTGTGCTACCTCTCTCGACAGCAGATACAAAGGCTAAATTTCGAGTTTTAATTTCTAACTATAAAGGCTTCAAATCAAGGTATTACTGATACAGTCTTAAAGTATGAATTCATCGAAAATCGAAATCTCAAAAATTGAGCATATAACATTTCGGTTTTGTGGTTTACATATTTTTAAGTAAATTCTTAATTATACTCTTCTTCTTAACTGTCAAACAGTCAGTTAAGTAAAAGTATTATATAAAGCTTGGAAGATCGTGCGATGGAGTTTAATCAAAGTTCGTTGCAGAATTATTGTTTGCTTTGCAACTAGAATTGCAGATTGAAAATTTATAGCAACGTGGTGAATAGAATCTCTAATTTGCCAGGAGAGTGATGAGTATGAATGTGGATGATTATGTGAGGAATGGTAAATCAAAGAAAAGGTGGATCGATTGTGTGATGCTCGTAGATATATGTATGTAGTACAACAGCTTTGCATCTATTGTAGATGATTTATATAACGTCGATGTCAATTGGTGTATTCATGCCATTACTTACAGGACGCTATAGTGCCTGGGACAGCCAGGCACTATAGCATCCTGTAAGTAGTGGGCAAGCCTATTTTAGATGGAATAGGCTTGCCCAGCACCTAAACCCTGGCTTGGCTTACATGTCTTTCTTGTGGATTAGGCCGATATAAGCTGCTTATATGCAACAGCACCACATTTTGGTGTCGCAGGTGACTATGGGTGACGGTGACTGCTCTCCATCAGGCGGCCCGTCTGCTGGCCTGCCAGCTATGGCATAATTTTTTTTTTTTTTTCAATCATTTATTTCAGGTTTTTTAACATGATGTGTTATGACAAACCTATATATCTTTGACTATATATTCTACTGACATAGGATATTGTTTACGTCTATTTCAAATCTATTAATATTCATAAAAAGATATTTTTCCATATCATCAAAGCCTTCTAACAAAAACGTTTTTTATCAATGTTCCGTTTCTTTATATGTATAAAATAAGCTTCTTACTGCTTATCCGTTTCGGTTGTAACGAAAGTTCCTACTAGGTAGACATAGACACTTTCGTTCGGAGTTCTTGAATAAATTGAAAGCTCTAACAATGACACGAAATGATAATGGTATTCATTGTAGGTCTTTCAACTCTAGCGAAGGTGAAACAAAGTTATATTGTCGAAGACAAGGCGTGGCGTCTCGTCAAAACTTTGTGGCACCGGAAAGTGGAGGCCAGGAAAGTAAACTCGGCGCCGATTGTGCAAAATTAAAACTGAACGCATACCCCAGTCTAGTATGGACTCTTATTAATTTATTTATTAGGACATCCAACAAAGGAAATACGAGAATAACAAATTATATTAACAAAACGTCTTAAAACTATGTATCCCTCCAGTTATAGAATGCCACAGCATGCACAAATATATCAACTCAACTAAACTAAACAGACAATAATGTACTAGGCAAATTTCATAGAAACTTAAATATAGAAACATAAAAACCCAAAAAAACTCAATTATAAAACACAAACACACAAACTCTTATCTAAGCCCCAGTATTATACGCGTTCTTTTGTCAATTTCAATATGTTTTCCATAGAATCAGTAAGTAAAACAGTTCCATATGAACTGTTTGATCTACTATTCTACAACCTGAGTTGGGTACTCAATATCTTTAAATGATATTTTCATCAGAAAATTTCACTCTCAACCTTGAGGGAAACCATCGTGATCGTGCCCGTATTTACCATGATTTCCTGTGCCGACTAGCCTGCCGGCAAGCCTATTTCATCTAAAATCCTGTCCTAGGTACTAACCGCTACAAAGCCGCTATACGTTGAAGACGCTATAGTTAGCGTCTTGCAAGTAGAGCTTGAGTAATCACCAGCTGTTCCTGACGCTATATACATCATCTACAATAGATGCAAATGCCTGTTTTCTTTTTTTTTATTTATTTATTAGGTAATACATTTACTTGCAGCCTCGTTGTCGACCGAGAAAGCTATGGCGTGACGATCTGGATGGCTTCAAAAAAAGATGGTGGTAAGAGGCTCGAGATAGGGAAAATTGGGAATCTTTGGGGGAAGCCTTTTCCCAGCAGTGGGACGACACAGGCTAGAAAAACAATACATTTAGTAGGTGTGACAGCCCTACGTCTAATCAACACTTGCGTACTGTCAGTGATATCAGATGGCTCGCTTTAATCCGCTTTATCAACGGGTATTAAGCGCGTTGGTTTCGGCTGTGAATCACAAATGAGTCTGTTATTGTGGTATCCGTATATGCGCTGTCAAGTAAAAAACGTTACGATATTATACTTCCCCACGTGTGTCTATGTCCTCCATCGTTTTTTACGTCCAGTCCAGCCCAAGGTCTGGAAGAGATGCTTTTAGTGTTAAGACTGCCCATTGTATTCCACGTGATGTTTTTCTGTATTCCTTGGTAATATTATGCAATAAAGTATTTCTATTTATCTAAATCTTCCTACTAAAATTACAAATGTGAACGTAACGATGGATATTTGTGACTCAATCACGTTCTGAACTATTGACCAATTTGGATGAACATTGGATGGATTGGATGGAATGAAAATATAGTTAGTAACCTGCATTAGCATACACGCTAGGTTATATCCTGAAAAAGCAACGAGAACAGGATGGGTGGAGCCGCGGGCATGAAAAATATCACCGAAGTCTTAATTTATCAAAATAATAATCAAATGAGAGTAAATGACGCGAAAGGTATGTCAGGATCGTAGCAAGTGGAAATCCGTGATCTCTGCCTACCTCCATAGGAAAGAGGAGTGTTTTTATTCGAATTACCATATATTTTTTTCGCGGTCGCACTGTGGAGATCTGAATACAATTACAACCCAGATGAGAGACTTAATGTAATTGGACTGTAAATTTACTGACTTACCTTACTGTAATTGGACTGTTATTGTGCCGTACTATTACACCGATAACGGCTAATAGTGTTTAACCGTTAGTTTAATTTACATGATCTTACGATAAAGCAGAGACATAATAATAGAATTTCACTAGGATGACTTTAAATTAATTCAAAAAACATTGAACTGAGAAACGTTCTTTGCATTGTTTATTAGCGTTCGCCATTTTTTCACCACTACTTAGTACTTACCTACTAGGCTATCATCATCATCATCAGACCGAAATTTACTGGCCTCTCAGCTCAGTTGGCAGTAGCTCTGCCTTCTGCGCCGTAGGTCGTGGGTTTGATCCCCACCGAAAACAAATATTTGTTTGGTGAACACAGATTTTGTTCTCTTTCTGAGTGTTATATTGTATTTTATGTAGGTATGTATGTATTTACAAAAAAAAGTATTTAAGTATTATATCAGCTATCTGGTTCCCAATAGTACAAGCTCTGCTTATTTTTTTGCCAGATAGTGTTTTGTAGATTGTCCGCATTATTTATTTATACTTCTGCTGAATAAAAACCTCACCTGTACTTTTCCAGAAAGATCGGTTTTAAGTTACTTTTAGCCACCGATTTTTAATGGTCACTACAATGTCGTCAGTCAATTAGGGTGGCTTCCTCATCTTCTGGTCCGTTGTCGCTATTCGAGAGCCTTTATTCCCCAACAGTTGTTTTTTCAAGTGGTATGCCCTGCCTATTACCACTCCAATATATTATTATTGAAATGAAATCTCATAAAAATAGTACCTAGACAGATCTTTTGTTCTCAGAAGTACTGAAAATTGTATCAGTATCTAGTATGCTTCGCTCAACAACTACGTATTTCCATCATGAATGGATTTGCTTTTGTTCAGGCTTCTAGGTATTGTTACTGTAATTGAATACGAATAAAAATATGAACTGATAACAAAACAATTCATGCGTGATGATTGAAAACAAACTATTTCAGCGATCATTGAAATTCAAAAAGCGAAATAAATTTCAATCAGTTTGTATCAGATTTTTTCCAAATAAAAATCTATTACGCGGAGTATCTCTAGTAAAAATTGGATTCCGTTTTCTTTCAGCTAAAAAGCCTTTAAAGTTTTTCAATTTGTCCTGTCTTCGGCAGGCCTCTGAACCTCGCTTCATGTTTGATAATGATAACCTTCAGTGATGAAAAAATCCACGATCTTGACGTTCTGGTGAAAGAATAGGAAAGCCCAGCAGTGGAACTATCAATAGGGTAATTAAAAAAAAAGGTCATTTAAGTACGTGATAAATTAATAATTTTAATAAATGCATTCAATGCAAGTGTGCCAAAGGGGATTTACATTAAATTGCTTTACTTTATAATTTAAACGAAATCTATTACATACGTCATAGATTAGTTTGAAGGTGTGAAGGTCGACTGTGGAGGATGATGATGGTGATTACATACATAGAACTATTTTAGCTTCGTGCTATTGGGTAATTTCTGGTTTCGACACTATAAATAGAAAGTTATAAAAGCTTTGGAAGCCATAATAAAAAAAAAATGAATATATGAAATACAGTTTGTAAAACGAGTGTTTTTTTTTATTTGTCGTTTGGTGTTTATTTGCGTTTGTCCTTGGTCTACATCAACTATTTTAGATCCATGTTTACTAAACCAGAATCGGCTCTAAAATTATCTTGAATTTCGATTTTACAAAGGGAGTATTTGGACTGGTACCACACTGAAACCTCACTGCAATTTTTTTCGTTTTGTAAAATAATCATACCAAAAACAAGACATACTTTGTTGCCTGTTCTTTTAGGCTTGGTTGCGTGGAACTGGGCACCTACACTCACCTTGCTTTATGACGTTTCAAAGTGATTCTTGTGATACAACTGAATAACAAATAAATTATGATTTTTAATTTGGCAAGTAGGTAAGGCTGCTGTACTAAAAGCAATTTTATTTGGTGATGTAAGGCATTCCACGACTGCTTAAATACGGTTTTACGTTACGTTACACCAAGCCTAAAAGTATGACAACAAACTATCGCACCAAGCGCTTTGCTTCAACTTTTATGTTGCGGACAGCCAAGGAGTGGAACTCCTTGCCGGCGTCTGTTTTTCCGGACACTTATAACTTGGATGTTTTTAAGAGTAGAGTGAACAGGTATCTTCTAGGTAAGCGTGCTACACCGACGACCGCATCATCACTTAACAGCAGGTGAGATTGCGGTCAAACGCAAGCCTATAGATACTATGAAAAAAAAAAAAAAAAACGTTAAATACACACTAGGAAGCTCACCAAAGCTAGAAAGCACTCGGCCCAAACTAAATGCCTCAACAAAGTCAGTCATGCGGCGTATCTCGTAACTGTGGAACGCGCACGTCGCCCTTATACCACCTCGTCGTTTCTTCTCTACTTCGAGTTCCTTCTTGATTAAGTTTATTGACTGAAACCCACGTTTGGTTCTTGCAGTTCAACTTCAATTATGGTGGAAAGCACCGGCTTTGGGTGATTTATATTGAGTGCGAGAGAACTAGAGATATTAATTATAATACACTGGTGAGCACACACACAGACCAGAGCCAGCGACAGAACCAGACAGAGCTTGTGATAGGCCTACAGGCCGGTGAAGTTTTTCATCTTTATCAGCCGTCATTATTTTGAGCAGTCAATCTTTGCTTACCCGTATCTTATTTCACACAATCCATCCATCTTTTATAGGACCTTTTTCAAGCGAATCAATAAAATGAGATGTCATAAATCTAGATCCAGGATTAGTACATAATATTTAAATTCCTTGGTCTAGGCACACAAAGTATGTCAGTTTGGAATTGTGATTTGAGGCTTCTTCGAGGTTTTACTTATAACAATTCTGGTATTATTATGTATTCTATGTCTAAACCCTGTTTGTGTTGGTTTGTTTGAGCTGTAATGAAGATTACAAGTAGCTTACCTTGCAAACTGTTGCTTCAAACTTCAGGGATTACTAAGTAAATTACCCGAGAATCGCTAAGGAGTTGAGCCGAGTACTTTGGGAGGTGTAAACGATATTATACATTAATAACTTGGAGATAAAATCTGTTTTGATTATGTTACCGACGACTTTATCAATAAGCTTGATGAATCTTTGTGGTTCTCAAGAAGCTCAGCAAATGTGTGGCTAAAGGGGAAGTCAAATATGAAAATAACAAAGATTTGAGGCCTCTTTGAAACTGTGTAGTAGGTACGAAAACATTGAATACAGATATGACGGTTGACAGGGAACGGAAGAGAAGGATATATTGAGCCGATTCTGAATAGTTTGGGACAAGAGAAAAATATGATGATGTAGGTCTGCTTTAGTGACGAAATTAGGTTTAGCTGAAGCATGGAGGCTTAATGACGTGGCTTAATGACGTCTATATAGCCTGGCCTTCGAAGGCGAATTATTTTCCTCCGTTCTGTTCGGTGTGTATTATCAATCAGTATCAGTCATCAGCTCGTAGGATTTCATGCTGCTGCGTGACATAGTCCCCCGTATTCGAGGAGATTTAAAGTCACCATGGCAGATCAAAATAAATCATTAAAATAGATCTAGGGATATATTTAAAATATTATAAATAAAATCAACGACGCTCGGTGTGGTGTAGCCTAAAGCTAATTTAATATTATAACAGTGTAAAATATAATCAGGAACACATGTTTGCAATTATCTACGTAGTGGTTAAAATGCAAATAATATGCACGAAAACTAGATAATAATTATTAAAATTATTACCTAATATACGAGCACATTAAACCACGGCCCACAGAACACAGAAAAGAGTAGAAAGGTGATCATGCGCCGTTTGTATTTTGTTTTCACCATTTTTTTTTTTTTTTTTATTGTGGTGTCAATTTTGATCCGCTACGATTCTGATTATTTGCTGATGATTGAAGGATAAAAAACTTTGAGCACAACAAACTGGTAAAGAAGTTCTATTAGTACAGCTCTTTGTGAAGGGCTCGTCCGTGGAAATACTATATACCACCATGCCTATTTCTGCCGTAAAGCAGCATTACTGTGTTTCGGTTTGAAGGGTGTGGGTGCCGGTGAAATTACTGGCACGTGAAGCTGAACATCTGAATGCCTCAAGTTGATAGACGCATGGCAGTGCATCGTAGGGCACATTCCTGATATGCGTGACCTACGTTAGGTTGTATAAAGAAAAATTGTAGAAATTCTATAAATATCACCAAGTGATGTTCTGTCTGTCTGTACCATCGTAATGTGAACATATAATTGTGCCTTTGTTACCTATTTGTTATCTCACGTATCCAGACTGTTCAAGGCACGAAATTAGCAGTAAAACAATATTAGATCCACAAATGTTGATTGCCCTTGTGCCTTTCGAGCTTTTAAAAGAGCACACATGTACACATATTCAAACAAACCATTCTCGACCCAAAACACCTATTAAATTAATTTTAGCTACATAAAAATTTACGACGTGAAAATGTAAAAAACAGGTGGATTAACCCGTAAAGTTTTATTATAATTTTACTTTAGTAGGGTCGTTATTGTGAACCCTGTTGACCCTTCCAAGCTACTAGCTTCCCGCGCGACTTCGATCAGCTATTTTCATACTTCAACATCTAATACACCCCTTTAGGGGTCGAGTTTAAGGAAACCCTTTCTTCGTATATCTCTACACACCAAGACAAATTTACCCCAATATAAAGTCCACCAATTTAATTAAATGTCAAGGCCTGCGTAGACGTTAGGTCTCGATAAAGATTCCTAAAGTATTTTTAAGATGATAAAGAAAAAAGTTTGTGTTCGTGAAGGTTTCCGTAGTATTGTATGAAAATATACTAAAAGATAGACGATGCTAAAATTATTGCCAACTATAATCCAAAATAATATTATTATGCTTAGGTATTTTTTTTTTCAGCTCGCTATATACAATATCATAAACCACCACACATGTTCAGTTACTTACCTATGAGAATATGGTGAATGATTGATAAATGATCCCAAAACTTTACCTTTCTCATGGGCAGTCGGGGCAAAGCAACGTGTGACGTGACACCTTGACTCTTCTTCCTGCCCTTATCCCGCTTTATGTGGGGTCGGCACAACATGTCTTCCTCCTCCATTCCCCTCTGTCAGCCGTCATCTCTGCATTCACTCCTCTCTTATCCATGTCATCTTTCACACTCATCATCCATGTTTTCTTTGCACACCCTTGACTCTTATCTAAAATATCCAGCGACCGAAATGTTAAGCAGTATAAAATAAATTATCCCACGCCTGGGCGAAAACCCGCAAAAACTAATAAAAATTTCTAAGTAACGAGTAGCCATATAGTAAATTTTCGTAAGTGTCGTGAGGAATCCTAACCAAATTGAACCCACTCAGAAACAAAGTCGCCAAATTTTCCCGAAATAGGGAAAACGAGTTTTACTGTTAATTTATTAACTCTTCGGAGAATCGAAAAAGTTTTTGAATCAATTAATATGTTTTCGAATTCCTTTTCCGAAACGCTAGCTTGAAATTTTTATTTCATTTTTGATAGAAACCAACACTTCGTTTCAGTTTCGAAAGTGTTTTATGAGTTTGTTTTATGTAATTTTTACAAGCAACGTAGCTTTTTCATTGTTGTTTTTTAATGTTATTTTAAGTTTTGCTGTATAATTTCGGTAGTCTTTACTAACATTACAGATTTTACCTGTCGTTAAAAACGAATTATTAGCATTTTAGTCTGTTTTATGAAGAAAAACTTTAACACCCCCTTTTTCAACCGCATAGGGTTGAAATTTTCAGCAAAAGAAAAGAACAAAAGCCTGCCTAGTAGTCCGAAGCTTCAGTTTTCAGTTTTTTTCTAGTTAGATTTCCAAATAAATAGAAAAAAATATTTCTTCAATTTTGAATACGACGACGGTTTTTCAACATTTTCCTAATTGGGAAACATTTTTGATATCGTTGCATGAGTGTTCAAAGCTTGTTTGGGCATGGTGACGGTCGGTGTGGTGTAATGCGTTTCACTAATTGCAATTGAGATCGATTGAAATTGGGTCACCACTGTGTATGAACCAGAACTCAAATTGATGCCGGTCATTTTGCATTGCTACGAAGTACGAACCAAGTTACGTGCGTTAATTGTTGCTATATTTTGGGGTAGTAGGTGAACATGCCGTGCATTTCATCATTATCATCTACAGCACAACTTAATCCACTGTTACCTTGTATGCCCTATTTATTAACCGACTTCCAATCAAAAAGGAGGAGGTTCTCAATTCGGTTGTATGTTTTTTTTTTTTTTTTTTTTTTTTTTTTTTTTTTTTTAAATGTTTGTTACCGCATAACTTCGTCATTTGTGAGCCGATTTGAAAAATTATTTTTTTATCTGAAAGGTACTGCTTCCAGATTGGTCCCATTTTAATTTTATTAAAATCGGTGTTGCCATTTTTTTTTAATAATTTTTTTAATGTTTGTAACTGCATGCCTCCGTCATGCCGACGCATGCATCAATGCCATGCGTCTGCTTCTTTATGGGTAGATTTGGACACGCGCCAAAATGCGTAAAAAAATACGAACGTCTATGTGTATACAGAAGTATTTTGAGGTACAGCGATATCTAGAAGCGCGTGCGTTGGTGGCTGTTCCTAAACCGTTTTAAACAAAAACTAAACAACGTACGTCTTATGCCGCCTTCCTACGGTGCGTACACAGAAATCAGCGCAGCGATATCACGCACCAGTGGGAAGGGGCTATTATAGCCGTCTTATAGCCCCTTCCTACTGGTGCATGATATCGCGCACCAGCCCGCACCAGCTCGCACGACACACCATGGGAACGGTCTCGTGCGCCGAGGTGCGCGGTAGCACAGGAGCATTTTCTGTGTGCGTTGCCGTGCGTCGTCGTGCGCGGTGCGGGCTGGTGCGTGATATAACGCACCGTAGGAAGGCGGCATTAGGAGGATTTGTACATGACCAGATTTGAACCGAATTCAGATCAAAGAATACATCTAAAATCTTCCCACTTCTTTGTAGTTGTAAACAAAGATTTTCCAATGCTGAACTAGAGCAAGGTTTTGACGTCAATCATTTACAGCGTAGCAGGTAATCAATTATGCAAAGGTTTTCGACACAATACTTGGCAGGCGTGAATAATAAAATACCGCACCGTATCTCTCTGAACATTCGTTTTTGACATCATCGATTCAGTAGCTTGTAGTCTTAGTTTAAACGTGTTTAGTTATAGTCGCTTTGAATTTGTAAATATGGTGGGATTGGCACGAGTACGCTTAGTGCTATCTAGCGGCTCGCTTAGTCTCTTGTCGCGGTCACTTTCATACCAACAAATAGAGATGACAATAAACTAAGCGGCCTGCTAAATAAACTAAATGACTGCTGTAGAACCTTTACGAGCTAAGCAAGCCGCTGAAAAATGTGTCAAGCATTACGAACTAGCAGAGGAATCTAGGTTTACATTCATACTGGACGTTTAACTACACAGAGTTTATAAGCTAGTGATTAAATCTGATGACGGAATTTGTAAGTCGCTGTAAGACTTACGTAATGCCTTTACGACATTGAGCCATAGCTTAACTTTTCTTCAAATCTTCAGCACTAACCTTAGAAAGGCACTAATCAACGTGCTTACACGCACGGTATTAGTCGAATTGACATGAATTACGTGATAAGCACTAGTTACTAAGCTCGCGTAGACTACGAATTAGTACCTACAAATACATCGCTTTGCTAAATCACTCTGTGTGACTTTTTGCGTTGGACTCGATTAATAACTTGTGCCATCTGACATTCCGTGATATTGTAAAGCTGTGTGCATATATTTTTTTTTATTAGCCTACATTGTCCCACTGCTGGGCAAAGGCCTCCCCCAAAGACTTCCAGTCCCCTCTATTCCGAACCGCTCCCACCATTTCTTTTGGAAGGCGTCCAGATCGTTTCGCCAACGTTTGATATGTGTATTTACGTTGTCGAAATAATAATAAACAAAAATGCATCATTATCACAGTATACAAATCATGGAATTGGATAAATAAGTTCAGCAGTCGGCACGTTATCACAATTGTCTCTTTGACAATAGCTCTTTGTCCCACGGGATTTGAAAACAGTATCAAAACAAAGCTTTTATCACATCAAAAAGACAGACTTTATATCGAATAAATTATTATTTGTACAATGTTTTGATATCATAAAATACTACCTACCGAAGTTAATCAAATTGTTGTTCAAATATTGCTGGAGCACGTTGTTTTACTAATGGATTTCCTTCGACATAATCTATTCGTTTTCTAAGCTCCAAACTGTTTCAACTTGTTTTGAAAGGGATATTTTGCCTTGAATATTTCTGTAAACAAAGATACATAGTAGAGAGACGAAAAAGATTACGAGTTTTGAATTTTTGAGTGCTGTTAGTAGAATTAGTGCTGCCTGGAAGACAGCTATGAAGATTAGATCAGATTCTATGAAGGAATCGCATTGTGGATCCCGAATACGTCACCGTGATTTCATTGAGAAAAAAATTGTAAGCTCATGTTATCCTCAAGGGGTAGTTAGATACACGTTAAAACTTTTTTTTTTTGGATGTTGTGTTCTTAATTTTAAAAGGAAGTTCAGTATCACTTTGTATATTGTTTGGTATCTCGTTCAACTTGTCTTCTCATAGTATGGTAATAGCTGAAAATAAGCCTTTTGCTCTCTAGCAAAGCTAATGCGCTGAGCTATTACCCTTTTGTCTAGCTGCAACACACACGATTTTTATTTTATTTGTAGTTTAATTTTAGTTTTAATAATTAATATTCGTTTTTTTAATTTTCCTTGTTCTTTTTATAAATGTTTGTATAAAACGTGTATGTTTATGTTTTAGGCAAGTAAAGGCTTTACCTATCTATTCATAAAATACGTGAATACTTCTTTTCTCTGATGGGTTTGTTTGTTTGTGTGCAATTTATTTACAATGTCACTTTTGTGAAGGTTTTCTAGCTTACCCGAATAAATTTATTCATTAAATATTTTTCAGAAAATAATGCTATTACGTGTAAAAACTAAAAATAAACACCAGTCTCACTGAATTGTAAAAGTTAAAAATACATGATGTTTTGTAAAATACCCACGTTTAATGTTTTTATTGGGCTTGCTTGTTGTTTTTTCTTTGGGAATAAGTTGTTCAACATCCCTACCTAATTCCACACTTTATAAAGAGAGGGTTGTGTTACAAACCAATCTGTTATGTAAATGGGGAGTCATAACGTTCATTGAAATAGATCATAGGCGATCTATCACAAATATGACTAATAAATTTACAACACGATATCGCTTATTTAGGTCATATAAATCATAGCGGGTCCGAATCTATTATGAAAATATTTTAACTTATTGTAAGTATCTAAATTTAAATTTATTAAAAAAAAAATTACTTACTTCCGCCCATCGAAATATTGAACGCTTGGTTCCTGGATAAAAAGTCTGTATCGTGCTCAAGTTTTATCCAAACCAGCAGGGCTATCACGAGCTCCATATGGTTATGGCTATGGCTGTCAAATTGTGTATAGATAGGCTGACCCACACATTCATTTTCTTCTTGGGTTTGAATGTGTTGACACTGTTGACACAATTTTGACAGCCACAACCATAACCATATGAAGCTCATGGTAGGCCAGCAGTTCAGTTATGGAGTGAAGAGTCTCATAAACATGCATTGGTTGGTTTAATTAAATAATACTGCATATAGACATTGTAGTGTAATACGAGTATGTGTAAGAACCGCACACAGACGCGCGTGTACGTGTTAACGGCATTTGTAATAGGAAGTTAGAACGCGGCTTTTGTATGGAATTTGATCGAGTGCAGGTGATAGAAAATGAGTGAAAATAGTGTTATAGATAATATAAGTTTTAAAACTTGAGAAACCTTCTTCATGGGAAAACTTCAATGTGACCAATCTGGAAGTACCAATCAGATCAAAAGATAATTGACTGATTACCAATCAGATCAAAAGATAATTGACTGAATCGGTTCATAAATGACAGAGGTATGCAGTAACAAACATTAAAATAAAACGCTTAAACAGATTTTGATAAAAATTTCTATGGGACCAATCTGAAAGGTCTAGAATAGAAACCTTGCAAATAAAATAAAAAAATTCAAATCTGTTCATAAGTGACGAAGTTATCCTATAATAAATAAAAACACCGGAATTGAGAACGTCCTCCTTTTTTTTTAAAGTCGGTAAAAAAAATTGCTCTAACCGTCACATTATAAACAAGGTGCTTTATTATCGGTATCAACGGCGGTGTAATGATAAGCGATTACGTTGTCCAGCTTGTAGGTATAATCTCAATGTTTGTTTAAAGTCAACACGTTGATACAGATTGTGAACACTGAAACAGACGTATTAATTGTTTTCAAGGCTGAGTTAAATGTAAACAACAAAATAATAAACAGTAGCACAGCAATCTCATACGCAGTCTAGATTCTAGTGTCACGAGTGTCATTCTAGAAATAGAAGAAGTAAGAATGTATTTAATTCGAAAATGTTATATTAGTGAATTGCAATCTATAATAAACATATTATACTAGCGACCCGCCCCGGCTTCAAACAAGTGGTAGGTATTTTTTTAAGTCTATTTTTTAGTTTTAAGGTATTTCTTTAAGTATCCAGACAATAACAAACACAAAAAAAAGAAATACCTATCCAAATTGATGCAGTCGTTCGGAAGTTACGAAGAAGATATTGATAACGGCAACAAGTTTACGCTTGAAATACTCACAGAACATTGAGTTATGTTAAGTATTCACTCTAAAAATAAATAATTAAATTGAAATAAAATTAATATTTAGGTAACACAACTGACATGTTTTTTTTTCTTTTTTATTATTATACGTAATTATACCCCTTCGTGTGCGAGTCCGACTCGCACTTGGCCAGTTTTTTTTATATAGATTGATTTGGCCGCGGTAATCAAACGATCCCTTATTACATAACTCGCTCGCTCCACACAAAAGGCGACTGCCGGCCGCTGTCAAACATCACTGTGCTAAATTGCATGCGGAAGCGAGGTCAAAGCCTCTCGTAGCGTGAGTCGGTGTTATTTCAAAGGAAACTTGTAACGTGATTGTAAGATTAGATCGCAATGTGCACTGTAATGATACAAAACATCTGTGTTATGGTACAGTCAGTAGACCTACAAGCTCTATCTGGCTCTGTCTCTGTCTCTGGTCTTGAGTCTGTGTGAGTGCTCACCAGTGTATTATATTGTGTGTGTGACGTTTCGACGTAGGATTTAAACATAAACATAAACATAAACATAAATTTATTTCACCAAAAATTAGTTGCTACCTAAAATACGAACATTTCTAGAATATAAGTATCTATATTTAATGCCTAACCTAAGATATTATAGAATAATAATAACAGTTGAACCAGTTAAGTGTATAGTTTTAGGTGGCTACTTACTTAACAGTAGTTTAGGTAACTTTCCGAGGTAGGGATCAAAAAAACCAAGCTAGGTTGTAAAAACCTGTGTTATGGTTTTTGATGCCTCCCTTTGACCGTCACGTTTACAAAAACATAAAAACGGTTCTTTTTAGGTTATTAGAAAATAATTTCAGGAAAACAAAAAATACAATTAGTTATAAAAGTAGTAATAAATTGGCCTACCCAAGTACATTATGGAGACATTTTAGACTCACCTAGCTTTAAGACGTTTCAATGTGAACCTTGTGATACTATTGAATAAAAAAATTATTGGTTTTTGACTTTGGTAAAAGGTGTAGGTAAGAGCAAAAATTCGCCTTTTTATAGTAGGTATGTAAGACCAAATGGTGTGGGTGTACGTAGGTTGGCACAATCTATGTTTATGGCTTAAATTATTATAATTTAGGATGAGATTGCGCAATGAGGTTTATTTAAGGGTTTGTATAAAAGCTTCCGTGTCATCATATGATTGTTTTAGTAGCCAGTCATATGTTTTTCTTTTCAAATTGTGCTGATTTAAGTTGTATATTTCTAAAATTTTATTCAGTTTGTTATACACGAATGGACCTAAATTGTATGCATGTCTTTTGGCAAATGTTGTTTTGAACTTAAATGTTTGACATGCTTTAGCTTTTTTCCTTTTGTATTGTGGTGATTTAAAATTAAGAGACGTGAGAGTATGTTGTTTGGAAATGAGTTTAAGCATAAATAGTTTGCGTATGGATAAAACTTTGCATTCTTCGTATAAAAGGTTCGTTGGGTGGCGGAAAGGCTTTGATGTCATGACCTTTAAAAGTGATCTTTGTGCACGTTCTAGTCTGATTAATTTAGATTTGCATGCGCTTCCCCAAACCAGAATACAGTAGCTTATAATCGATTGAGCTAGGGCAAAGTATATCGTTTTCATGAGCTGAGGAGAAGCCACCCAGCGCAATTTTTTAAAAGTGAAAATCAGCTGTCTAGTTCTGGCAGATAGTGAGTTTATATGGGGACCCCAGTTAAGTTGGCTATCTAAAGTGACGCCGAGATATTTAAGTGATTCCACAGTCTCAAGTACAGTACATGAGCAGATAGGTTGCGAAAGGTCATTGCATGTGTGTGCATGAATTTTTATATTTTTTGGGGTCCTTGATTTTTTTATAGAGAATTTCATAAGTTTTGTTTTACCTATATTGAGCGAGAGTTTGTTTGTTCGTAGCCACATAATTACTCTGTGTAGTCCCATCTCAGCACTCTTCTCAACATCATCCCATGACTCTCCCCAGAACACTAAAGCAGTGTCATCAGCAAAACTAAAAACTTCACCTTGGTCAGGTTTATGCAAACAAAGCTCATTTAGGTATATTAAGAAAAAACTAGGACCAAGAATGCTTCCCTGGGGGACGCCGCAGTTGAGGGACAATTCATCAGACATAGTGTCCGAAATTTTCGTCCTTTGATGTCTGTCTGAAAGGTAACTAGCGAAGAGTTTTAAGGGTACACCTCTGATCCCAATGTTTTGCATTTTTTGTAAGAGTATGGGGATAGATACGGTGTCAAACGCCTTCGCGAGATCAAGGAAAACAGCGAGACATTTCTTTTTATCGTCTAGTTTATTTGTTACGCATTTGGTTAAAGAGTAAACAGCGTCCTCGGTTGATTTACCACTTCTAAAACCATATTGAGATGAGGATAAAAGGCGCTCAGTTTCTAGGTATTTTATTAATCTGGAGTTCATTAGTTTTTCGAAAATTTTCGACAGTGCAGGCAGTATTGAGATAGGTCTGTAATTATTGACGCTGTGCCTGTCGCCACCTTTATAGATCGGGTGTACAATAGACTTTTTTAATGCCACCGGGAAAACACCAAGTTCGAAACAGAGGTTTGCGATGTAGGCTAGAGGGATTGCTATTATAAGCTTAGCCACTTTTAGAAATTTGGATGTTATTCCGTCACCGCTCGTAGCTGTAACATTTTTTAGATTATTTATGATTGAGCAAATTTCGTTGCTTTCGGTTTTCAGAAGGACAAATGATCGAGTGTGTGTTTGTTTGGGGATTATCTCTTTTAACATGTTTTCGTCAAAATTAGCGTCAATTTTATCAGCAAGATTTTTTCCAACGTCAACAAAAAAAGAATTAATGTTGTTTATCTCTCGTGAGTTTGTATCAGATTGCTTTGTTAAAAGTTCGAATGGTGGAGCTTTAGATTTGTTCATGTTTGTTAGGGTTTTGATTGTTTCCCATGTTTTTTTAGGATCATTTGCGCACTCCTCTAGCTGTGATCTGTCGTATATAAGCTTAGCTTTCTTTACTAATTTTGAGCAGTAGTTGCGATATCTTTTATAAGAAATATCAAGGATTTCGTTACTAGGATCATCCTTGCACTTTTTGTGGAGCCTGTTTCTGTGCCGAATACATCTTAGCAATGCAGGGGTCATCCATGGCTTTAGTGTACGATTTTTATTTTTTATTGGTATGGTTGACGTAAAAAGATTTATGGCAGTACACATTTTGTTTATTAAAAGGTTTGTCGCGGTCTCAGGATCGACCACTTGTAGGACCTCTTCCAGGCCTGAGCTGGCAAGGTATTCGGTAGCTTTTTGGTAGTCTATTTTATTTTTGGTAATTTGAGCTTCCTTTTGAATAAGTACATGTGATAGGTTTAGAATAACAGGATAGTGGTCCGTTACATCTGTTTCGACTATAAATGTTTGGGCAAAACTTGAAGTTCTTAAAATTGTGTGATCCAAGCAATTCTCTAGTCTCGTGGGCAGGGTATGTGCAGGCATTAGTCCGAATTCAGCAAGGAGGTTAAGATAATTGTCACTAGATTTATCGTTATTATTTGGTTTTATGTCAATGTTTAAGTCTCCCATAACGACCACATTTTTAAATTTGCTTAAGCTAGGTAACATATCAGCCATGGATGAGATAAAATTTTCGGTGTTTACGCAAGAAGGAGACCTATACATACCTAGGATAGCAATATCGTTGTCGATCCTGACAATGGCGCTGGTAACATCAGACATATTCAGTTCCTCAATGGTGCACCTAAAATTTTTTTTTGTATAAATAACGATGCCATCATTCTGATTTTTTAGTTTACTAGATTTGAACATTTCGTAGTTGTCCAGCTGTGGGGGGGGTTTATGGGGTGCCAACCAACATTCAGTAAGTATTATGATGTCCACATCCTTTTTTAATCTAGCAAGCAGTAGAAGAAAACTGTCAAAATTTTTGTGAATGCTGCGTATATTTTGGGTCATAATTGTAATTGATTTGGGAAATGACTTTAGTTCAGAAGCAAAGTTTTCAGGTGATATCACTCTATTTTCAGATACACATATTTCATCTATATCGGAGTTTATTCTGTTTATTGTAGCCATATTGAATAAGTTATCTTTTTTTTTTTTTTTTTTTTTTTTTTTTTATTATTGTTTCAGTTTTCCTATGTATTGTGTTTTATAAATGCAAGTAACCTGAGTATTTCTAATCATCAAATGTGGTCATAGAATAGTGAGCAGTAGTAGGCATTCATTAAAAAGTTAATTTCGTAGGTCACAAGCAGGCATTAAACCAGTTTATTTCATATAATAGTACCGATTTTTCACAATAAAAAGTTTAGGTATCTAGGACAATTTTTATGAGTTTTTATTTATTTTATATTGTATATGGTGGGATCCTGCCGTCCAAAAATAAAAATGGTTTTACACACCTCTATTACACATATTAAAAGCTTAACTGTAGTTAATATAGGTACCTACATGCAAACTTAAGTTTACCTTTTTATGGTACATATTATAAAAGACAAAAATTATTGGGGCTAATAAAAAAGAACATTCATTGTTTTATTTGATTCTTGATTTCCTCCAGTTGTTTTTCGGATTTTATGGTGATAAGGGCACCTCCCTCGTCCTTTCGAAGGAAGACTTGTCCGTTTTTTGTCCAGCAAAAAGCGTACTGGCAGCTCTTTGCGACCTCCCGCGCCAGGAAATGTAGGTGTTTTGCTTTTGACGTCAGTTGTTCAGAGATGAAGATTGGGGTCTCTTCGCCTTGGAATCCTAGGTCCTGTATGCAGAGTCTAGCCGATTGGTTCCTTTTTTTGGTGGTGGCCAGAAAATCAGACTTCGTAAAGATGTTGGAGAACTCAACCACAACCGTAGATTTTGTTTCTGTAGTTTTGCTAGGTTGGCGGTAGATGTCTCTTACTTCGTTTTTTTCAAGTGGGAGACCAAGAGTTTCTGTAAAGGTTTTCACCAGTTCATACAGGTTTTGTTTACTCTCTTTATTCTGTTTTGGAACCTGTCTGATTTCAACGGATGTTTTAATTGTGTTCCGTTCCAAACGTTCAATTTTATCCTCCAGTTTATTTATGTGAATGCACATGTCCTGTTTCTTTACTTCCAGGCTATCTATTTTGACTTGCATCAGCGACAACTGGTCGGTAACATTATGTACTGATCTTGCGATTTCCGTGTTTGTCGATTGTATCGTCGTGTTTTGCGTTTTCAACTCTCTTATATGGCTTTCCAGGTCGTCAAGCCTTGAGTTTTGTTTACCAATAAGCGACAGGATTTGGTCCAACTTGTTAGTGGTGGCAGTGGTAGTGTCACTAAAAGGCGTAGCGACACGCTTACGCTTGCCTCTGACTGGTTCCGGTTCTAGGTCCAGAATTTGGGCAATGTCAGACTCCGACGAACATTTCGCTTGAGAAATTGGACTGCGTTGCATTTGGAGTGCTTTCGGTCGGTTTATATTTTTTTTTTTTTTTCTCTTAGGCGCTTTGTTTATTATCTAGCACCGAACCGTGAGCGTCACAGCAATGTAAAAACAAGTATAAGGTGACTGGTATGGGTGAAGGTACTCTTGATGGGGGCTTTATGCTGTTGGGAACAGGCTATATTGCTCTCGTTCTGACTTATATGCATGAGACAAATAAACAACTTTATGCAAAAACTTAGCTTTGCCCCTGGTGAAAGTGCGAGAGCAGAGACACAAAGCTGCGGTATAATAGTCAGAAATAAAAAAGATTGTGCGGGTGTTCAAATATTACAAAGTTTTGTCACTAGGGATCACACTTTTGAGCACTAATTCTGAGATAATTCACAACAGTTTCGTCCAGTACACCATCGATTTTATAATAAGGTTCACTGATCTTCACTTTTGAGCTAAGATATGTACAAGTACAGCACTTTTTACCACTTATATCGATTTTAATCGCGGAGCGAGAGCACAGGGCGACCACTTTGGTTGACACCGCAGGGGGGGGGTTTATTTAGTAGCTGATTTATTTAGTCAACACTCACACAGACTCAAACCCAGAGCCAGACAGAGCTTGTGGTAGGTCTACAGGAACGAAAGTTCATGAATATTTGATTTACTATTTGGTTCTCGTAGTGGATGGATATAGGAACGAGTATATTATCATGGGAAGTCTGAAAGTAGCGCATGTGAGAGAAAAATTGAGGAGCAATTAGGCAGGCGTGGTACGAGCATGTCATGAGGAGGAATGAAAGTCATGTGACTAGGAGAGTGAGTATGGATGTGGAAGGATATGTGAGCAGAGTGAACTGTGTGAAAGATGACATGGATAAGCGAGGAGTGAATGCAGAGATGACGGCTGACAGAGGGGAATAGAGGAGGAAGACATGTTATATATCTCAACTGATCCAAATCAGTACCAGACGGAAGCGACCGCAAGACGCTGGCGGCATTGCCACGCTGAATAGCAATGCCAATGCGCTGCGCCAGTTACCCACCAGCCCTTGGGTCATGCGTCGCTTCGATCAGTCGCCTAGACAACATTTTGAAGACCAGCGAGGCCTCGGTTCCCCACAGACATTATTAAAAGTGATTAAAAAATGACTTCAGTCATGACTATTAGAGTCGGCGTAAGATAAGTCTGCTCGTGGCCACACACGCTGCTTTCTTCCTAAAAGTGACACTATACATTATGACACCAAAATACTATTTGTATAGAAAACCCCCTGTTTTCTATGCAAATAGCATTTTTGGGTGTGCTAGCCGTAACTTAACTGTTCTATGTATATTACGGTCATGAGTTTGGCACGTTACTGGAGTCAGCCCCTAACAATAATCAAATGTGTCGGTACCTATGCCACAAACTTGCCACTCTTTGGTAGGAGCGTTTATCATTTAGCATTATGTTTTGCGGGCTTATGCGTGCTTTTTGATAATTATGAAAAAGTTTGGCATTTATCTAAACTAAATTCAATAAAAAGACATTGTTTTTATGACCTAAGACTAAACACAAAAATTTAAATTTGGACAAAAAATTTAAATACTTACCTACTTGTCATAATATTTTCTACATAGATAAAAAAGTTTATTGTAAGTGTGTGTAAAGTGTGTGAGTGTTGACTAAGCACAAATATTTAAATTTGGACAAAAAAATTAAATACTTACTTGTCATAATATTTTCTACATAGATAAAAAAGTTTATTGTAAAATTCTTTCTATTTTGGAAGTCTGTGATTTTCATATACGTGGACCGGAAAATGGGTATCATTGTACTCGTAAAAATGCCTCCTATAAACCCAACCGCTCCACTACGCTGTACTCGATCGACTGATGTTAGGTAAGCCTTTTATAGCCGAATGATTTGCAGATGTTCCTCGTTATTCAAGCAATCAAAGGAACCAAGCAAGCACCAAGAATCAAACGATCAAGATAAGAAGCCGTACAGTAGGCCTACCACAAGCTCTGTCTGGCTATGTCTCTGGCTCTGGTTTTGAGTCTATGTGAGTGCTGTGTGTCGACCGGGCCAATCGTATGAAATCGGTGTGCGGTGCCTGACGCCTATCGCCGTTCGTATCGCCCACCTCTGCCACCATTTTGTATGGAGAAACCAAAAGCGCCCCTAGCGGATTCTTCAAGAAGCATGAATAGCGATTGCGAGACGGTGACGTGTCCACGTCAGCTAGTGTACGATTGGTTCCCGGTCGACACACTGTCTAAATAAACCCTACGTAGAAACGTCACAAACACAGTATAATACATTGGTGAGCATTCACACAGACTCAAAACCAGAGCGAGAGACAGAGCCAGACAGAGCTGGTGGCCTACTGACGCTGTTACGAAACTATCAATGCTTGATTGTATCAGTAAATAAGAACGGCATGTTTTATTGCACGATTCTAATCTATTTTTTGCATGGATTTTGTCTGTAGCCATTGATTATATTTTCTGTGTACATTGAGCACCTACTTCCGTACTTTTTGTTCTTCTATTTCCCGTGCTATAAAATAAATAATAAATAAATATTGTGGACAATTCACACAACACTACCCAGCCCCAAACTAAGCAGAGCTTGTAATATGGGAACCAGATAGCTGATACTTGAATACATTTTTTTTTGTAAATACATACTTAGAATACAATATAACACCCAGACAGAGAACAAACATTTATGTTCACCACACAAATATTTGTTCTCGGTGGGGATCGAACCCACGACCTACGGCGCAGAAGGCAGAGCTACTACCAAATGAGCTAGAGGCCAGTCAAAAATGCTTGTATACAGAAGGATACAGATCAAGTTACATAAAAACAAAGAAAAATGACGCTTAGCTCAAGGACATAAGAGCGAGCAGTGTATAGTCTGATGTGTATCCTTGTGACTGGATCATAAAACAGTAATTATTGTATTTAGTTTTAATGTTCTAACTTTTGAAACTACATATCATGTTTTTTTTATACTATTTTTATGAAACAACGGGATATTTACCATGATAACATTTTTGTGAGCTTTGACTTCCGATATTTCGGCACAGTTGCATGCATCATGATCACGGTTGAACTGAAGTCCACGAGTAAAAGAAATGTTATTGGCAAATCGATCATGCAATTGGATCTCCAATCATTCACTTTAATTAAACAGAAATCATCCATCACGTCATCCTATTTCGACGCGATGCTATTGGTTAATTTGACTTTTTTGGTAAATGAGGATCAGTATATAAGTTGAAGGTTCAAGGAGCAGACATAAAATAAATCTCTTGTCTCAAGTTAATAAAGAGGACAAAGCATGGACGTCTACGTAACTTAGTTGAGACTTTGATAAATTGGGAACTGTATGAAACTAAAGTTGGGACTTTGACTAATTAGGAAGTTGACAACTACAAAACTAACTTATTTAAATTTATTCATATTAAACGTGATCTGTAGGTCGCAGGTCCAAGTCCAATGCTTAGTTGGACTAACGAGTAGTAATCATTAGTCTATTTATAATTATAAAAAACAAACTATGAAGTCTTCAAGGGTAAAATGTGAAAGTCAAGTAACTCTTAATTTTCTACGTTTTACTATTGGGGAGAAAATCTATGTTCACAATATCATCATTAGCCGTAGCCAGACTTAACCCACAGGAGACATAAGCATCTTCCAGTGCGATCGGTAGGCCTACCACAAGCTTTGTCTGTCTCTGACCCTGGGTCTGGTTTTGAGTCGGTGTGAGTGATGACTAAATAAATTCTACGTCCAAACGCCACACACAGTATAAGACATTGGTGAGCATTCACACAGACTCAAAGCCAGAGACAGAGCCAGACAGAGCTTGTGGCCTACAGTGGGGTGATTGCGTAGCTTTTGTTGCAATCAAAACCTAGTCGCATTTGTCAGTTTGGACTTGCAATAAAAAACTAATTAAAACAAAATTCATCTTTGACAAGGAACGATTGCAACAAGTCTGAATGTTGACGTAATAAACATTAGATAGCGAATAGGAACTTCGCTTTGTAAAACTAATATAGCAACAAATATTATAGTAGTCGAAAAGTGATGGCCACAAAACATATTGTGTTATTTTTTTATATTTTTTTTATTATAGATAGCTAAGCATTTGGTTGCCATCACACCTGATGGAAAGTGAGGATGCAGCCTAAGATGGAGCATGCTTAGCCATAATCCACCTGTTCACTCTTGTCTTGAAAATTCCTAAATTATAGCGTTTCGGAAATACTGAATATTAAACTATTGATTGCTACAGAAATACACAATCGTCCAGCAGAAACGATCCCACTAGTCTCACTATCATTTCAATAATACCTTCTTAGAATCTATTTATAAATAAGGACGAAGATAGAAACGGAATAAGCCGGGACACAAAAGAGACAATTTTATCAGCAAATAGGCTCTGGAGTGGCAATTTTGTGCCTCTTTCTAGCACTTGCCCAAATTCTTTTCTTAGTATTGTATTGTGGTGGGCAGCGAACAAGGCAAACAAAGTGCTGAAACCTCTTGGGGTTTTCTATTGTCTACTTCGCGATATACCTACTTTTGTACACAGCTTTCGTGTTTCGGTTTGGTCGGGCATGATTTATGGGGTCTCAGAGTGATGGACGGAGTGCAATCATAGGGCACGTTCGTGAACGTGCTCTAAGAGATAGTGCAATTGCTATAAGTGACCACACCACTTGAATTTCTAAGGGGTAGTCCGATGAATAGACCACGTATAACATTGCAGATTATACTGAATATTTAAACCAGTGACATTCATTTCCTGGTTTTTCATTGGGTTACTTTTGAAGATAAGAAACTGCTAAGAAACTATCTACGCTTGAAGGTTGATTTTCCTTTTCTTTTAAAAAGCTATACGCATGATTATTTATTTCACTAGTGTTATAAACGCATCGTTATTTAAAGGAGCATAATAACAAATCACAATCAACCATTGAGCTAAATGTACGCACCCATCAATTAGAGATCGAAGTCAACGCAAGCCACTCGATATCTGAATCTAAGGGCGTGACTACTATGAACACAAATCATTTTAACAATCTAGACACCTAGATAAGGCATGATGTGTTTTCTTCTGAGGGCATGAGTAAAAAGATGCCCCTGATGCTGTATTAATCTTGCGATCTGTATTAATCACATTAAGCGGGAAGACGGCTGAATTTCGGAAGATGGTCAAAACATACCCTAAATTACTGGCCCAGAGACTTGAATAAAGAAGAAGAAAAAAGAAGACGTGAAACAGCATTGCTGTGTTTCGGTTTGAAGGGAGTGAGTGCCGGTGAAATTACTGGCACGTGAAGCTGAACATCTGTATGCCTCAATTTGATGGACGCAGGGCAGTGCATCGTAAGGCTCGTGACTGACGTGCGTCACCTTCGAGGCAATCCTTTGTTATAGGCGTTGATGAGCGATTTTGAACGAACTGAAAGACATTATGAGAAAAACGCTGAAAATCATGTTCCGTTAAAAAACTTCCCCAAGATAAAATTTTCCACGTGGACGAAGTCGTATAACCGCTTTAACTAAAGGGATGTGGAACGTAAAGCGCCTATGGCTTCTATATCTGAATGTGAGGGCTGAAATGGACGTGACTGAACGCGCAATCTAAGGGTAGTATCCTACCGAATAAAATCTTCAGACAATTTTACAAATATCTTAATCCGTCTGAAAAGAAAAGGAAAGTTTGGCTGGCACATACATACCGCACACAATCCACATACCATGGAGCCAGGGTAATGACCATGCAAACACTCTCAGCCGAGGTTTTTTTTATAAACAGAATATCAAAAATTCAATGGTACAACAAAGATCACTTTCAAACGTCTTAAAGCTAGGCGAGTCTAGGTGCCAGTTCCACGCGACCAACCAAGCCTATGTGCCAAGCTTGTGTTTCTGCTGGTATAAGTTCATAGAATCCAGCCTGCCCTATGCCACTTCACATTGCCTCTCTACGATCTAATATTATGTACTTGCTAAGTAATAATATTACCACACTATTAGCGTAAATTACATTGAACCCCAAGCCTTATCATTAAACCAAATAGTGTACCAATATAACGTCTCGGATAGGCAAAGCGAACCACTCCAAAGCATCAGTTTAGTGCTGATAAACTTGTCTAGCGTCTGGGTTTCTTCAGCAAATAGACCGGAAAATCGAGATTTGAACCCCGATTTTACAAAAAGCTGTAGCTGCTAATATGACGGCCGTAGATACTATTCTAGACAAAGTAAGAAATTGTTTGACAGTTATTTGTGTGAGACAATGTTCAAATTAGTCATGAGGATCAGGAAAAATTCTTATAAATGCTCCAGCGATTGATGTTTCAATTTGCTAAGCCTTGAATGGAACGCTTTTTTTAATTATGAATTTTCGTTTTGTGTATCTCATGTGGTGCGACGGTCAAAAAGCACTGGTGGTCTAGTGGTAGCCTTTCGATCCTACACCTGGGTTCGAATCCAGGCGTGTACCTGGATGATGATGGATTTTACTGTTCGAAAAATGTTTGTACAAATTACTAGAACACTCGAACGGCGAAGAAGAGGAAATCCGCGGCTTATGCAACTCCGCACGTATTGACCATGTCTTTCCTGGGGATTACCTGTCCCAGTTAGGTACTAAAGCTCCCGTAAGAAGGGACATGAGTAAACACCAGTTTCCCCTGACATTATATAAATCATCTAAAATAGATGCAAAGGCCTGTTTACTTTGCTCAACGGTCAGCAGACAATTTGTTTGTCGCCTGCTTTAATGTCACAAGTGGTAGCAATTGTCGATAAGCGAAAGGTGCTTTATCAGAGGACCACTTAACCTATTGCCTAGATACTATCAAATAAATCGTACTACCGAAAAAGGTACCGTCTGATCGTAAAATGACGGTGGTCGTTTCTTAAAGACAAAGTTTTCGGCCGTAATGTACCAAGGGTTTGTTCTCCGAACGGCGAAGATCAAAAAATGTAGCTGAACGAAATTGCTCAGTAGAGCCGTTCGATTTTAGGTGTTCTTGGAAGTCAATGTAAAAGAATATAATGGTATTAGGGTGAACAGATAAAAGTTGGTGAGTGGACTAAATAAATAAGTGCCTAAACGTACCGAGCCGCGAGCCGTATCTAGATAAAGATATCCTATCGTGCCTAGACTAAGACTAAGAACTAAGGCATAGTTACAGTAATAGTGTTGTATTTTTGTATCCTACTAATAATATAAACGCGAAAGTTTGTAAGTTTAGATGGATGGATGGATGTTTGTTACTCTTTCACGTAAAAACTACTGAATGGATTTTAATGAAACCTTACAATAATTTAGCTTATGCATAAGAATCATAATCATAATCATAAATTTATTTATTCGTAGACAAAAAATCATGTTACAATACGGTACCTATAACTACACTAGAGTATTACTTTTAGTATATTACTATGAATAGCACATAGGCTTCAATTTATGAAGATATTGTAAAAGAGAACGGATTTAAGTAACGGGAACGGGGCGAGCGAAGCCGCGGGCGGCTGCTAGTACTTAATAATGCTAATTAGACTATTCAATAACCAAGGAAGAGTAGTTGACACCTCGATCTGTCTGATAGTGAATATATTTTTATTACTGACGATAGAAGCAGAACTGAAGAAATTAATTCAGCTACGACCAGTTACCTTATACAATATTTTTTCTTAGCAGATACGTAACCATTTAAAATTACAGTTATCTGAGATGAAAATATATTCATTTGAAATAACCAATTATCTCGGAAGAAAAATATTCATCGCAAATTACTGGTTATTTGACGTCAGTTATCTGCAAGGAATAAGCGTCTAAATCAACCTTAAAATCAACGGAACGTCATATCAAATGTCTTAATTTCACCTCAAACATACCAAATCGACAGCAAATTTATTTAAATTAGTGCAGAAGGATACAGCTCAAGTTACATACAAACAAAGAAAAATGACGCTTACCACAAGGACATAAGAGCGAGCAGTGTATAGTCTGATGTGTATCCTTGTGTACCAGTCATTCACACATTTAGCTCACATCCACACAATAGTTCCCGAACATTATATCCCACTACAACTCATCAGGAAGAAAAATAAAAGGGGATATGGAACAGATACCCAACTGTGAGAGAACTATCCGATTTCTTTTAACGAGGGCCGGAGATCGTTACCAATTAATTGGGGCGATTGTCAAGACAGGACGTGCACGTGGCTGCTGGTCGTAGAGATTGCAAAGAAAATAAGGAACCATAGAGGCGTTTAATTTAACTTATTTTTTTCGTATCCACTAGATCTGTCGAACCAGTGTGTTGATAAGGTTTTTTAAGGGAAGAGGTTCGTTTCATGTGATTGACACCATGTTCTCGAAATTGTTAGGTTATACGACATGCCAGTTTCCTCACAGCATGTTTGATTAGAACACAATCGCCTTATCCGAATGCCGAAACGAAACTGTTTGAGTTCAGCTATTTGAGGTAAGCGAACCTGGCACTTTAAAACGTTCAGCACACTTGCTCTTTGTCCAACAATAGTAAATTGCCCTATTCGGGGTTACCAAACTGTGTTTACCATTCTGAAATGCGCTCACGGTTTAAAAACAAAGAAACAATCTTATCTAGGCGAAATTATATGAATATTTTTATTTAAGCACTATTTTGTTGTGTTCTATTTTTTTTGACTGAAAACTGGCACGTGTGAATGTGAATTGTACAGTTAAAAGAAACCATTGTATTCGCCTCTATCAGAGTTCGCAGTATTCAACGCTCTGTGCATGTCATAAAAGTGGACAGTCAGCAGGTAAAAATGATTGTCCTTTCGCACGGCGATTTTAAGGCTTTGTATTTCCGCTTCCGTGATTCTTTATCTCTCAATTCGGCTGACTTAACATCTTCGAAGTTGTCGTATCTTAATTTGATGAGAAACTCTTTTAGTGCTTATTAGGAGTATTTTTTACTCGTTGTTTTGGCATTGCTTTATTAATTAATTTCTAACCTAATTATCTAACGGCAAAAAACGGGCAAGCTCGAAGCGTATTATTTGGGTGTGTCACTACTTTTCCTCAAAGATCTGGCTGCTGCCTTCCACCTTCTAGGCACACCAAAAAAATTTATATTTGCTGACTTTTAACGTGGCATTTGAGAATTGCTGTCTTGCTCCATAGGTCATGGGTCAATCTCCACCCAATCCACCATCCCTATTTCTGCCGTGAAGCAGCATCGTTGTGTTTCAGTTTTAAGGGTGGGTGCTGGTGAAATAACTAGCACGTGAGGTTAAACATCTGTATGTCTCAAGATGAATGCATCGTAGGTTACGTTCCTTATGTATGTACGTGCCTACGAGGCTTTGTTATAGGCGATGGGTACCACTTGATATACAGGGTTATTCATTATTAGCTGCAAATACTCAGGAATTAGGTTCAAAAAATAAAATAAAAAATATTTATGAAATGATTTTTTTTTTATTTTGATTTAAGTTTTTGTATCAAAATTTTATTTTTATTAATTTCTTTACGGCTATTGCATAATGATTGTCATGGAGAACAGGACGATGACCCACCCAGGGGGTGACTGAAAGAAGAGTGTCGCTAACGGCGCGCGGGCGCGGATCAAAGGTCAAAATAGGTCAGGCGCCAATGATTCCTTTATCGATTTTCTCGGGATTTTCATAACAAAACTTTAAAAAAATCATTTAATAAATATTTTTTATTTTATTTGTTGAACCTAATTCCTGAGTTTTTGCAGCTAATAATGAATAACCCTGTATAATGTACTTATATGTACTCATATGCTTGTTTCTTCAGCTATTTGTCTATAAAATATCTTAACAAAAAGGCGCTAGGACCAAGCCGTAAGTTTATCGCTTTTTCTCCTTGCCTTGTTTATGTGGAACTGGCACCTAAACGCCCTGTCTTTTCTCCTATAGCTTTAACGTTTTGAATTGGTCCTTATGATTTCCTTCAATAAATGCCCTTTGACTTTAACTCGACCGAATAACCAGGTCACGAATCTTCTTACAAAGTTCAGTGAAATGTCAACTGTTCAGGAAAGGATTCAAAGTTATTGTAATTGGAATTGTATTACAACAGGTTTCAATTTAACCATTATTTCAACTTCCATTAGATAGACCCTTTCCAATTCCATGCAATATTCAATTTGGAGAACGAAACTTTTACAATTTAGTAAGTAAAATTTACTTTGGTTTTGTATGTTATTTAAAGCAGCGGAATGCCTGCGGGTTCGTTTGCAATTGCATAAACTTCTAATTTTCTTTCGATCAAAAATTATTTAGCTTTTATTGTTATATTATTGGTAGAATTTTCAGCTCGAAAACCACCTTCGAATGGTAGGCTAGTATGGAAGGCTTAATACCTTTTGTCCTTGAAGTCCATTGGTGAGAAACGTACGTCTAGCCTACTCCAGGCTGCTGGTGATGATAAGCATATTTTGTCTGCAGACTCTCATTGAAATTGGTTTATCGGAATCTCTCTAGCAATCAATAAGCTATAAAATAACCATGAGGTTTTGGCCAATAAATAACTTTTGAAAAATGAGGGTAGCTACGATTGCGACGGTAATTCTAATGAACTCCAGTCTGCCCTCGACCACGGCTGTTGTAACACGGTCGAAACTTCGGGAAATAATAAAGGTAATCGCGATAAATACCCTTTTTTCCATATTATTAAGACCCTAAAACCCCATAACCAGAGACCAGGATACGAAAAGGGTTGTCGAGAAAATATTATACGTACAAACTTTACGTGTAATATGTAGCTTCCAGGATAAAAGTAAGAAATGGCACCGCATTAATATTAAGTGGATTCTTGCTAGGTTATTTCGCAATGTACTTGAATAAGGTTTTGCGTTGCCAAGTTGTAAATGCACTTACATAGTTAAGATTTCGGTAAAGTAAAGCCTCGGTTTCGTAGAACGAGCAAGCCGTCAGTTCTCCAAGACATAGAACAAATGTGATTCATCTATCGACTTCCCAATCGTCCTACGATTATACCAGCATATTTATGTCCATTAGGAAAAGGGGGTCCTAATACTTTGCTATGCGATTCTTAGTCGCCATTCAAAACCTTTATTCCCCAGCGGTTCTCGGTTCTTAGACCTATGAACTACCCACTGCCATAGTATTTTTTATACAATTAGCTGATGGAACAAGTATATAGCCCGGCCTGGATGTTAAGTGGTAACCATCGCCAATAACAAGGCCTCGTAGGTCACGCACGTCAGTGCCCTACGATGCTTTGCCCTGCGTCCATTAACTAGAGGCATACAGATGTTCAGTCTCACGTGCCAGTAATTACGCCGGCACCCACAGACATGGTGTTAGTACTTCCCCGGAAGAGCCCTGCACAAAGAGCTTAATTTCTACTATAATTGCATGAGTTCCTGTCGGTGACCCTGGTTCTTCGGATTTCCTCATTTCCGATTTTATGATTTAGTGAAACTTGCAGCAAAGTTCTCTCCATGGCTTACTTTATTTGCAAATATGTTTGTGAACTGAAGTGAACACCCTCAGGTAATAAAAGCAACTACTACAGAAAACTAGAGTTACTATAGAAAAAGGTTGAATAGAAATCCTCGTATTCTCGTAAAAACTATGCTGGTGGCATCACGCCAAGGAAAGTAGTGCCAAGTTAATACAATTTATGGTTGCCATGAATGAGATACGCATAGAAATTACAGTTTATGGTGAACTCACCAGTACAAGACAACATGTTTTTTACTTATTTCTCAAAACCTCAAGTTACCTAAAAACAAAGAAAAATGACGCTTACTGCAAGGACATAAGAGCTAGCAGTGTATAGTCTGATGCGTATCCTTGTGTACAAGACAACATGTTTTTTACTTATTTCGCAAAACATGTGTGAGTGCACGAAAGGACCCTCGCACTTAAAATCTTTTCACCACACTTTGATACGTTAAAGAAAAAAGTCTTAGGGATATATTTTTCTGTGATCAAAAGTAATAAAAGAAGCTTCAGGTGGCACGGGTCTTTCATCTAGATTTTGTGATTTTGTGGAATATTATTTAACGATGCATAAATGAATATTTTTGTAACGGAATAATTGTAAATACTTTCAGTCTGGTACTGTATATATGTATAGTTTTATATTTATTATTGTAAGTATATTCATAATATCGATTTAACCGTCTCGTGGTTCAGCAGTTTAGCCATTAAGTCGGTTTTTCAAGTTTTATAAACTTTTATAGCGACAATGGAGATAGGTAGAAATACCAATTTTTTAAATTAACGCGATCGTTATACATAATTATATGGAAAAAACGGGTGTTTAGCTGTGGTCCCGGGGAGACACGATACGGTTGAAACGTCGGGAAATAATAAAGGTAATCGTGATAAACACCCGTTTTTCCATATAATTAGGCAGAAATACAGTCGACTTTGGCAAAATTTAGGGTTCCTATCGGGCTCAGACTCAAACTTTTAGGGTTCGAGTGTCTGATCTTTAACCCTTAGAACGAATTAATATAAATTTACATACTTATTCTATATAATTTAAAGAGTCAACTCAACAGGTCACGCCAGATAATTAATTGTAAATATTGAAGTAGCTTCGCACGCCGTTATTGCTTCGCTAATTGTTAATTATTTCGTTTTATGGCTCTTTCATCATCTTTATAATGGGACAAACATATTTTATTAAAATTGATGCCATGCGTGTAATTCATTAAAACTTCAATTTTACAGTAACGGCTGTTTGATAGTTATTGTTACAAAGCACAGATAGAATAATGTATTTTAAAACATTATTATGCACACTACTCATGGCAACGCATCAGATTAGATTAGAAAATACTTTATTTCCCAAAAAATAGTACATAGGCGCACATAATGCTAATTACCATTTTCTTCCAGTTAACCGTTGTGGTATGTAGAGTGAGGTAGTGCTTTTGAAATTAACTGGGTTAGTCTTTACTAACCCAGTTTGGGTAGTACTATGCATTTATTTTTTCAACACACAAAGAATAAAGAATTTTGAAACATTTTTATGCACACTACTCATGACAACACATCAGACTACCCACTTTGGGTACGACTATTACTATCAGCTCGCATCATGCCATTGTTGGGGAAAGGCCTACCCCTAGCTTAAAGTCGTTTCAAAGTGATCCTTGTCATAGCGTATAGAAATATTTGAATTTAAATTTAGAATTTGAATTCAATCCCGCCACTCTCCACGTCCGTGGGCTCCGCAATGTGGAAATTTTGCCTGGAAGAGATTGCTCTCAGCGACAAGGTCGCCCATTGTTTGGCCAAAAATCTTCATAAATCCTGTATTATGTTTCTGTGTAGTGAACAATAAAGAGTTATCTATCAATTTTGCCCCACAGCGAGTCAGACATGCGACAGACTTGGCTGGCCCAGTCCCGTTTTAGCTTTCCTGTTTTTTAGCAAAGTCAGAAATTTTGGTCTTGGTAATAAACGACTACCCCATTAGTCTGGGTAAAATTAATATTAAATGATCTTCAGCTGTTATTAAAAATAATTAAATAAAATTACAAGATTAATTAATGAAGAAACCTTCATACTAAGTGGATACTTACCCTTTCCTGGGTCGTATTTTATGAAATCCAATTACTACTACTAGCTAATCCACACTATAATATTATATATAAAAATCACAACAGTATGTTGGTTTGTTGGTGACGTTTCTTTTTAATTGACTGATTTTATCCCATCATGATTATCAGTCTGAGGAGATCATTGATGATCAAAGTTACCCCCAAATCTTCCACACTTCCCAGTCCTTAGTGGTCCATTAATCCCCCAAGTAAAACTTCGAGATCGTTTAACCAACTACCACCCATCTAGTCATTCATCCTCCATTGATAATATATTAACATAATATATTTAAAAAATCTTTTGTCTGATTGGATAAAGTTAGTGACATTTATTGACCGTCTTTCAAGCTAAGCCTTGCGCTCATCCAGATCGCGTGCGATTGTGATTTGTGTATCGCTGTCAAACATTGCACTGTCAAAAACCGCGGCAGTATGTTTAGCGGGATAATTGCGTATCTTTAGTCGTCAGTTTTGTATGTCAGTTTTGACATTATTTTGAGCTTCGATAGCACTAAAAAAAAATTAAATGTAACGTATCTTTGACAAGGAGCGATTGCAACAAGACTAAATGTTACGTAAAATCATGAGATAGTATGTAAATAAGAGCTTCGTTTTGCATAACTATAGTATAGCAACAGATAGATGCTCGTAGTGGTCGAAAAATGATGGCAACAAGATATGTGATAGCTGTTTCTTGTTAGTATCATATTTCTTACTATCAAACTTTTGATTGCAACAGAATAACACAATCGCCCAGCGGACCTATACAAAACCTTTTACTGAAACTGATCGCAATCGCAACTTCCCTAAATGTGGGCAAGGCCTAATTCATAACGAAATTTTTGCAATATTTTAGCTACTTTTACAGGCCAATCACGTACAATCGGTTCACGAAGACGAAGCCAGGGTCAAAGGCTAGTATCATAAACGAAAGGTAACAATTGTCGACACTGTAATCCTCTTAAAGGGGATTTAACATGAATATTAAGGCATTAGAAGTTTGGTACTTACCTTGTGTTAATATTGGGCAAGTTAAATGGAAAATGGTCGGAACAGGGTTTTGCATTTAATTAAAGTAATTTTAAACAGGCCTTTGCATTTCTTGTAGATAATTTAGCGTCTGGGGCCTCGTCCGTGGTCCTATTTACGAGACGCTGTGGGACTTAAGATGGAACAGTCTTGTAGAAATATTCATTTTCATTCACATTCCTGTAAAAACCTAATCGAATATTTGGTGGCACAAATACTTGAAGAGTGTCGGGATTGGATCTAGGGCTGGGTATTTGCCAAATAATGGGATCATTCGGGCTAGTAGTCATAATATTTGGCTGTAACTTCTAATAGCCCCTTCTCACCGGTGCGTGATATCGCGCACCAGCCCGCACCAGCTCGCACGACACACCATGGGAACGGTCTCGTGCGCCGAGGTGCGCGGTAGCACAGGAGCCTTTTCTGTGTGCGTTGCCGTGCGTCGTCGTGCGCGGTGCGTGATGATCTGCAGAACCACGCACCGTAGGAAGGCAGCATAAGACATCTATAAATCTAGAATGAGTACTTGGTATCGTGACTGGGTATTAAAATCGTTGATCTATGTCTTTTCTATCATTTTTCACCCAACAGGAAAGCCGGTCAATACGTGCGGAGCTGACTAAGCCGCGGGCTTCCTCACGATGTTCTGCGCTGTATGAGAACGCTGGCATTGGGAAAATAGAAAGAAAGAAAGAAAGAAATAAGAAAAAACGTTGATTTGTCATACAATGGAGAACATTTTAAGCACTAAATACTCTGTTTAATTTATTTATCTACTGCTATCAAACTACGATATTCTATGCTAATATTTAAATTCGAGCATGTATGAAGAATGTTATGAGAGTGAATGAATCGAAAGAGGTATGTCAAGGAATCCGTGATCTCTGCCTACCCCCATGGGATTGAGCCGTGATTTTTTACGTATTCGACTTATTTGATTTAAAATGCATATGTATGTATGTACATAAAAATGTTTGTATGTAAGTACTGAATAAATACACTTTTGATTTTGATTTTTTTTTTTTACGTATTCGACTTATTTGATTTTGATTTAAAATGCATACATACAAACATAAAAATGTTTGTATGTATGCATTTTTTATCAAATAAGTCGAATACGTAAAAAATCAAAATCAAAATTCAAAGTGTATTTATTCAGTAGGATTGCAAGGATCACTTTGAAACGTCTTAAAGCTAGGTGATTCTAGGTCCCGGTTCCACGCGACCAAGCCTAGAAGAACAGGCAACAAACTACAACTTGGTTCTTACCGTTATTTTTATGATCCTTTTACAAATCAAAAATAATCTAAAATTATAGCAGTGAAGTTCTAGCTTGGTGGAACTCGTACACAAACATACTCGTACTTATCTAAAACACCAACTGCCAACACAAACTCAAGTAAACGACTCTTCATTAAACAGGTAGGTAGTTTGTTTGTACAATTATATCAGTTTCCAATAATAATGTTTGGTTCCATGTCACAGTTACTTGGCCGCCTCCCTTCAAGGCATTCTACGGAGCGCATTTAAAATTGTGCAAACTTATCTCTTGAAGGCCTGCGCACGTCTAGACAATGGCGATGGTGACCAGTGAAACGCTGTCAAATATCGCTAACATTTTTGACAGCGTTTCACGCGATCGCAAAATGCTTAGATGTGCAAGCTTTAGTCTGTGAAGCAAGCAAGATCTTATCTTCTTATTTCAAATAAACGCCTCACTGTCTCTGGGATTAGGATCCGATAGCTTAGCGGTCAGCGCAGCCCCGTTCCAAGCGGAAGGTAGCGGGTTCAAATTCCGCTCGGCTCTTAAATTTTGGGACATTATAAAAATCTTCGTTATTTACACAATGAGCACGGCACGGCACTAAGATGTGGATGGACGTTTAGACGGAAGACGCAACATGTGACTTGGCCTTTTAAAACTACGAGACGAAGTTCTAAGCCGCTCAGTTTCCGCAAACATATTGAATTCAATATCACAAATAATAATTTATCGTCGTCTAAGGGAACTTGGTATTGCGTACAATTTCAAATTATCGGAATTACGGCTTATTTAGGATCATTGATGCGATGTAATCAAACTTAGAGATTTGGTTTTGAATTTTGCATAGACAAGTGTAGATTTGGGCACAAAATAAAATCGCACATGTATAATGCACATGTGTGTGTGGAAGTAGGATCATTCCACATTGATAACTATTTAAAGCGCACGACGTAAAGGCCTGCGCTTACCTAGGTCGCTGGCGATGGCAATCAATGAAACGCTGTCAAATATCGCTGTCAAATTTGACAGCGTTTCACTGATCGCCGACGCCAGCGACCTAGGTGTGCGCAGGCCTTAATAGTAGACAAAGATCATTCTCACATGACCACGTTATTATGTTCTAAATTCAAAATGACCTATTAAATACATTGTTCGCACACACACACACTTGCAAACCTGCAAACTGACAACGATTTCCGGGCATTCGATTTTCAAATTTTCGTAACAACATTGAAAATTTATCGTGGATTCAGCAATCGCCTGAACGAATTGTATTCCAGAAATAGACCCGCTGTTTTGAAAACAGGCATCACTGTCAGGCCTGCTATAAAACGTCCCGGTACCCAAGCAGGTGGTCAGATAATATCGGTGGGCGCTTATCTGAATTCAATTGACGTTGTTGTAAAGACAAGATAAAGAGTTGAGGATCTAATGATTGATTGGGAATGGAATTGCAAAGAATTGTCGTAATCTTCTTCTTATCGTGTCACTGTTTCTTTCAAACCAAGTGTGGTGAAAGGATTTTAAGTGCGCCACAAAGAGGCTCCTTTCGTGCACTACACACATTGAACACATATTTTCGAACTATTTAGGTTTTGACATGCCGGTTTCTTCACAATGTATGTACACTACGCTAGTGCTCTCAAACGGTGAAGGAAAACATCCTTCACCGTTTGAGAGCACTGGCGTAGTGTACATACATTTTTGGGCAGAAAAACACATTGGTACACGACTGGATTTGAACCCACGACTTTAGTATCGGGAGGCGGGGCCGCTACCACTAGCCCACCAGCGCTTTCATTGTCTTAATGGAAAATTGTCGTTGAGCATCATCATCATCATCAGCAACCATGTACATTGTTGAGTATAGGTTGGTCTTTCCCAATAGTTTTTTCAAAGTAAAACGAATTTGAGCTCCATTGACTTGCTTGCATTTTCACGATGGTATGTTTCATCAGTTTATCTTCTGTTCATATAATGACTTAAATTTCAATTAGTTTACTTAATTAGTTGTACGAATTCAATCAAAATATCGAATATCAATTCAATTTCAATTTGCATTAAACATAATCAATCAGTCTTAAAGCAGCTATTAATTTGGATAACTTCAAGTCAAAAGTAAATAAAGTTGAGCTTCTGAAACATCAATTTATCTAATTATGTAGATAGATCATTTATGCTAAATTCACTCGGAACAGTTCACTGTATTTAGTACGTTGAGTAAGTTTTTCGTATAAAATTTGGTATCATTTTTTGTACCAAAAATTTACCAATTTTTGATGTTTGATTTAAAAATTATTGTTTTAAATTTTAGTTTCTGACACTTTTGAGTGTACTTTGATGTAGTTTATGCTTTGAATTTGAGTTAATTAGTTTGAGCTTTGAGAATTAACTTTAATATAAATCATAGTAAATAACTTGGCCAGTATTATTTAAATTCAGGTCACAACCAAAGCTTAGTCGCTTTTCTATCTAAAGGCCTGAAAGTTTGACAGCCTTAGGTACGAAATAAGATCAGTGCCTACCTCAAGTACCTACTTGTTTACCTTTGTCTTTGTTCTTTTTGTTTTTTTTTTCCACCGAATTTCACATCTTCATCGCCTGTAGACGTACACTGCCACCCCAATACATTTCCAGGAAGAACGATTCTGAGCCCTCTCCATACATCGATTTCCTGCAATCCTAACAATGCCTCAAGTTGGTGGACGCAGGGCAGTGCATATTAAAGAACGTTCCTGAAGTGCGTGACCTACGAGGCAATACTTTGCCTCGTAGGTCCCACTGGGTACCACTTAGCATCAAGTAGGTCAAATGCTTGTTCCATCAGCAAGTTCCATTAAAAAAATTGGCGTCGGTCTATGCATTGGATGGGTGGATGGGTCCTGCGTTTCGTTTTCCGGTTTGTGGTCACCATTCTAGAGTCTTTATTCCCGAACGGTTGTTCGTTCTTGAGCTATAACAAACAATAGCTACGTATTTCGCAAGGAGACGCAAAGACTGCTATCAAATCCAATATGATATGCTGTCATATCAAATCCTAACATGTGGCCTGGCCTATCATGTCCCAGCAGTAGTTTTGTCAGGTCACTCCTGGCCGCTGTTTAATAAAGCTGACAATTCGACATATATGTCAAAAAGCGACAAAATTGTGGAATTGTCGCGCTTTTGTGACATATTTGTCACTTTTAGTAATAGCCTAAGCGCGATAATTCCACAATTTTGTCGCTTTGTGACATATATGTCGAATTGTCAGCTTTATTTAACAGGGCCCTAATGACCTTAATTCTGTCTGTTTTACCATGGCATAGGCACTAATCAGTAGTCATTTAGTGATGGAGGTCGATTCAGTTCGGAAGATGCTAATTAGAGAATCAACATTTCCTTTGGTAAAGTGGCTCAGGGTCAAACTGTGAGGATTTTTTAAATAAAAAGGTAGCCGGCTTCAGCTGTGACCTACGAGGCAATGCTTTGCCACGGTTACCACTTAACATCAGATCATTATATGTTTGTTCCATCAGCTAGTTGTATTTTGACGTGACAACGTCCTATAATTCGATGGAACCGGCTTCACGCACGAAAAAACAACACTCATGCGGCGTTACCTCACTCTGAGGCGTTCCATTTAAGGCTTGAAACGCAGGCGAGAGCGCGGAACGAGCGACAAAGAGGCACAATCGGCCTATGCGTTCGGCAGCGTTCGACATCTGTCTCTCTCCTACTTGAGTGAGCGATGCGTCCGCGTGGACATCTGTATGACGTTCAAATATCGTCAGTAAACCGACTTTACAGACAACCTATTTTTATAGCAGTTGTTATGCTCACAGGAACAAAAAATGGATGGATGGCGCTGATTGAAACAAAAATTATTATGATCAATAAACCTCAATTTTGCTAAGGTTGGTATTTCATTACGCGAAATCGTGACGCTCGGTCATCATTAAGGAAATATTTATTGATCGTCCCTATGGGACTGAACCGCGACGTGTTGGAATTCTAGAAGGAATACCGTTTCATCCAATAAAATCGTTTGTAGTCATAGCCTGTGTTTGTATGAGCCTAGCACACAGAATAACTAATACTGAAAATTAATAGAATAACTAATACAGAAAAAAATATACATAAATATTATATCAGCTATCTGGTTCCCATACTATAAGCTTTGCTTAGTTTGGGGCTCGATAGTGTTGTATGGATTGTCTATAATATTTAATGTCTATAATATTAATACTTATCACCATCAACTTGTTCTACCACAGCCCGACTTCACCCACTGCTGGTACGTAGTAGACTAGGACCGGTATTTAGAACAGTGCTTGAGTTTAAGTCGAGCCTCAAGCATAGGTTTTTGTCATTTTTGGAAAACTGTCAATAAATCTATGCTTGAGAGTGTTTGAGGCCTAAAATTCATACTCTTACTAAATCGATTTTAAAAAACATTTCATAATTAGAATGATATATTATCCCTGGGCAACATAGGCTGTAGGCCTACTCAAAACCAGAGCCAGAGACAGAGCCAGACAGGCTTGTGGTAGGCCCACTGTATTAATTACTAGCGACCGGCTTTGCACGGGTTTAATTTAGAAAAAGGAAGGTGAAAAATGTGAAGTTATTGCTTTTTATGTTTTCCACTCGTGCAAAGCCGGAAGCTGACGTTAGTTTGTAGACAATTTACTATTCTACGGAGTGCCAGGAGTATCATCTACGTTTGAATGAGCCTGTGGGCAAATCTCGTGACGGAGTATTTAGGCAGCCAGAGGCCTCCGGGATATTAACCTGCCATCTGAAGGTAAATGTACCTTGTTTATAGTTAAGACGAAGGTACGTCAACTGCCTGGGGATCGTTGTGAACTGACCTTTATAACCAACTTCTAAATAAGGGTTCTTCGTTCTTCAGGCAGCAAGCCCTTTTTGCATGACGCTTGAAACTTATTCGAACTTTTGTTAGGTTCTACAACATTTTTCTTACTCAAGGTTTTTCTTACACCGTTTGAGAGTACTGGCATAGTGCACATACAATTTGGTCAGAAACACTAACTGGTTCACGATTGGATTCGAACCCACGACCTTAGGATTCGAAGGTGGGGTCGCTACCACAAGACCACCAGCGCTCTCCTGCTCAATAAAGGTTCTCGATTCAATAAGTGTTTTGTAACGTGACTTACCCGTTTAGTTTTGAAAGGCCGGTCCGATTTGGTTGGGGTTTCAGTGTTTTATGGAGACTTGAGAATAATCCCGTTAAGTTCATTATAAGATTCCATATGGGCTTAATATAATTAGGTACATCGAAAACACCTGAATGGCTGGTCTGATTTTGATGTGGGTTTCAAGTTCAAACTGTTATGGAGAAAACTATCTTTACAAAAACAATATAAATACGTATCTCTTGAAATCACGACGTCTGTATCATTCGTCCACTTTCAAGAAGGTACAACTTGAAGTTGGGTTTCATAAAAAGATAATATCATAGAGAACATCTTTCTTTTTGGCTCAAGGACACTCATGGCGCTGTCAACAAGTTTAACTGATTTATGTGACGGTTTCCAAGAAACTGTATTAGGACAATGCCTAAATACTGCCGTATTTTATTAAAATTTGGAGCACAGTAACTTAATATCTTATCAGGCTACAAACCTTTGGTAAAATCAAGCCAAAATAATCTTTATTACTTCGCAAAAGTGACCCGTACTTCTCCTGTACAAAGCTTTATTTATTTTCGGGATTTCGCTTCATTATCTTGGCGCTCGTTTTCCAATTAACTTTTCAGAGCGCTAACGCAATAATTGCAAACATTTTCTGACCTCTATAACATAGAATAATAACAAGGGACAAAGATGTGCAAGTATGAACATCACTTAGAACAAAAAACATTAGACAACCAAAAAAAAATTACCGTTTAATATACATTTCAATTTAACGCTGACGTACGATTTGTTCAACTTTGCTTAAATTTGTTTATTTAACTATACATCAATTGTTGTTTTTGTAACGGACTAATTGTAAATACGTTCATTCAGGTACCTTATACATAGTTTTATATTAATTATTGTAAGTATTATGCATAATGTCGACTAAACCGCTCATTCAAGAAGTCATTGTTTTTAACTATTTTCGACGCAGTCTTAAACTCGATACCAAAGAGATTTTTGTTTTATTTGTTAATTACCGTTCTACATCGAATTTAGTCTCATATAATATATGTATAGTTGTGGTTTGCTTTACCCTAACGAGGTTAATTAGCTACGCTTGACATTATAATTTGGAACTAAATTTAGCTTGCATATTTTACTCAGACAGTCATACATTAACATTAAAAAGAGGAAAGATTTGTATTTTTGTATGTAACGATACAACTTAAAAACTCATGGACCGATCATAAAAATACTTTAACTTTTAGAAAGCTTCATTATCCTTGTATAACATATTAAGCTATAATTTTTACTAGCTACCCACCCCGGCTTCTCACGGGTGTCACTTAGAAAATAAGGTGAAAAATTCCTTCACTCTTCACCTTGTGACTTTGAATATTTCCATCCGTGCGAAGATGGGACGGATAGCTAGTATAAAATATACTTGGAAACTAGGTTAAGTGTACGTACTCATAAAGAGGTTAATTAAACTGTACTGGTTGTACTACAATAATACGCCGTCTTTTGAACCCGTTGCTTTATTGTTGCTACCGGTCCAACAACGGTTTATAAAGAGTTTTGGTTACGACGATGAAAACTGTAAAAGAACTTCTCGCTCTTTGACTTTTGAACTTTGACTTTTTGAAAGATAACTGAACTTATTCATCGAAAATTGCGAGCAACTGTCTTGCTGGTTGTGGAAATAAGAATAAGTCGGTTTTCGTACAAAGTTTTCTCATGTAGAAAAACCAGTATTAGCATCGAAAACATTTTTTAGGAAGAATCAGCCTCAAATATAATATTCCATATCATTACCGTCACTCCAAATTCATTACTGTGACGCGATTTCTAAAGAATCAGCCTACAATGGTCACTGGTTGATTGCGGTGTGATCCTGCAGGGCTACCACGAGCTCCATATGGTTATGGCTGTCAAATTGTGTATAGATAGGCTGACCCTGACCCACACTGTAAAGCCTTGCGCACATCTAAGCGTTCTGCGGGGGTGATCAGAGAAGCGTTATCAAATATGTCTTATTTGACAGCGCATTATTATTGTTAAATTATATTATACGGGCTAAAGTGACTACAGAAATCCCTTATTAGGATCCCCTACTATATCGCTATAGCAACGATATTGTGCTGACGAAAAGAAAAGATAATTTTCAGACAAAAACTGTCAAAAAGCTTTGTTTTTCTGATGATATACCAAAAGTTGTTATAAACAGTGATTGCTACATTTACGCCTATTGCTATGTCTATGCCCGTCGGAAATAAAAGTTATAGTGTTCCTTTTATTGTCGTTGGGTTGAACTTTCGCTTGTTGTACATAGGAGCTACTATCTTCTACGCTATGTCGAGATGGCCATAAACATTTAAGGGGCAACAACAGTTCAGAAAGTTCCAGAATATGATCATGATCATCGGCCTGAGAAGTTCACCATTTTTTTCAGGAATTAATAAATATAATATTATTATTACCTACGTTAGGGCTGATTCTTCGGCCACAATTTTCTATATCATTACCGTCACTCTTAATTCATTACCGTTACGCGATTTCTGAAAAATCAGCCATAATAATGTGTCCTTAACACTATCATTTTCAATTCTGAAGCTCTGTTTGATAAAAAATAAATTAAGAACAATCCGCCTGTGAGATAAGGATGGCACTATTTGAAAGTCACATTCAAAATACGCAAATCGGTGTAAGTACCCTGTCACCCCACAGACTCTGTGCGGTTCGCGTTCAAACGACTCGGTCGACGCTGTCGGCAACATTTCTACAATTCCACCTGCACAGGATATTTACATACGTTAGCTTAGCACATGTTTGTGTTCAAGTCTTTTAGTGTCTCTTTGGTTGTTAAAGTCAAATTTCTCACTTTGAAACGCTTAAAGCTAGGAGTCTAGGTGCCAGTTCCATGCGACTAAGCCTAGAAGAACAGGCAACAAACTGCAGCTTGTTACGTGAATACGTCTTCAAAATTGTTGTTGAAACTATCATCCCCATTCAAATTTCAATTACACCAGTAAATAGCTAAATAATCAAAAAATGAATGACACTAAGTAAGGACTGGAACGCAACAGGCGCGGTGGAAGGGGATGCCCTGAAGTTACGAGACGTATTCACGAATAACAAACGGCAGCGTCCGTAACAATTTTTTTTTTAATCCCCGAATCAAAATCTGTCGTGGGTGTGTGTGTGTCTGTTTTTGGTATCGTAGTTCCCTAACGGATTACTGGATTGAAACACAGCTACTCTGATTGGCGGAGAATAGGCATGGTTGTAGTACTTTCCTCGACGAGCTCTTTACAAAGAGTTCTAATACCCAGTAGCATTCATAACATGTTCCAGAAGCTCCAGTGCTGGGGGTACCTTCTGAAATATCGAGGTGTCGATAACAGACTTAACCAGCACCGTTTGAGACGCACGAGCGCGCTATTAGCTTTGTCAGAAGTCAGGCACCTAGCAAACATTCCTTTTACTCCAAACCTGAATAAAAGCAGTTGAGCAGTAGTAGAGACTTTTAGTAGTATAGTATACTGTTTAGGTAAGCGTAGTGTAGGACACCCTGCGGTAAGCTGAGGCGACGATCTGCGAAATGTAGCTGGAGAAGAGCCGACGACCGGGCTCAGTGGTGGGTCTTGGGAGAGACCTTCGTCCAGCAGTGAACTGAAACAGGTTGATGATGATGATGTTGACTAGAGCTCTTAGTTTGTAGCTTGTCCGGGAAAGCTTTACCACCATACTTATTTCTGCCGTGAAGCAGCATTGCTGTGGTGCGGGTGAAATTACTGGCACGTGAGCCTGAACATCTGTATGCCTGAAGTTCGCAGGGCAGTGCATCGTACGATATGTTCCTGACGTGCATGACCTACGAGGCTATGCTCATGAAGACATGAGCAGACGCTCATGTCTCCAGAAACTAAGGAATAATAACTAAATAGTAGTTTAATTGGAAATCCCTGTGTGTTCCCTATTCTTGAGGACTTGGCTCAACCAAAAGTGGGCCATATGCTTGTTCTATAAGCACTTTTTGATGGCGTTTCTTTTTGTTTTCAATTTTAGTTGCGGTAGGACTAGATTCTTCATCGAGTTACCGGTGAGTCGAGTCACCACGAGAGTTCACTGGTTTTATCGAGTTGGGTAAAACATGAAATGGTCTGAAACCAGCCGGAAAACCTAAAAGGTACCTTTTGTATGAGATAATAATGTCTGGCCTGAAGGGTTCTTTTATCACAAGATAATCTGAAAACCACGATTAAAAAACCTGGGAAAGAAGTAATGCTTTACAAAAAAGGTCTGACATCGGCTATGAAAATGGGCCAAGGTAAATTCGATACTCAGATGTTTAAAAGGAACAAAACGGGAGGTGCCTACATAAATAATTTAATCGTATTAAGCTTTACATAATTCACCTTCCTAATCTGATTTAAATTTGATCTTGCTTTACGAAGACGTCGTTATTTTACTTCTTGCATTGTTTTAACTTCCCGTAACTCTAGCCCTTTGAGCTTTTCCTCAGAAATTGGTCTGTCTCTCTTGACAGACAGACAACAAATTGATCGTATGTGATTCAAAGGATTTATTTTCTTTAGATGCGACAAATCTGTTAAGAGAAAATGTGGACAATGCCAGTGCTGTCAAACGGCATACATTATGAGGAAAAACATCGCAAAGAAACTAGTTAGTATTTTAGCATCGCGTCACATGGGGAGCAAAGTACTACTTTTTTTTCATATAACTAGCTGATAGAACAAATCTATGGCCTGAGTGTGGTAACCATCGACAGCATTGCCTCGTAGGTCACGCACGTCAGGAACGTGCCCTGCGATGCCTGCATCTATCAACTTGAGAGATACAGATGTTCAGCCTTACGTGCCTGTAATTTCACCGGCACCCACACCTTCCAGATCGAAACACAGCAATGCGGCTTGACGGCAGAAATAGGCATGATGGTAGTACTTCCCCGGACGAGCCCTCCACAAATAGCACTATCACAGCGAAATATATTATTACTAGCTGTGCCGCGACTTCGTCCGCGTGGCGTATCTTTAAGTAGACATTTTTGATTTGCAGCAGAAAAATCAGTTTTCACATGCACGTGGTACAGTCGTCTGCACACTTAGGCATAGTTCCCCATCACACCGCACCAGTTCAGTAGTTTTGGCGTGAAAGCGAGGCAGACAGAGTTTTATTTTTTTCTCTTCGCATCTTTCGCATTTATAGTATTAGCAAATATAATAAACACTGCAAGTTGTGGGCATGGGTGCAAACATAATGTTCTGACTTACCTTATCCTCCTTTAAACTTTGCATGTAGTGGATTTTCAAGGGATCTGAAAGTATGCATGCTGTAGATTACAGTCATGAGCCTATTCATTTTTTTTCATGTAAGGACCCTTGACGAAACAACCTTGTAAAAACGTTAACGACGGAGGAAAGACGAGACGGCGTCCGTTTTATCGAGTCGATAAGCAGATTAAGTAGCGATATTCTTTACGCAAAAAGGGTTAGTAGTGTTATGACCGTGTAAATAAATTTTAGGGAAAGCTCTAAGATACTTTTAACACAATCTTGTTGTAAAAAGCACGTTTGGGTGGAGTTTTTGATGTGACAACGTCTTATAATTCGATGGAGCTGGCTGCACGCACGAAAAAACATGACTCATGAGGCGCCACCTCGCTCTGAGGCGTTCCATGTAAGGCTTGAAGTGCAAGCGAGAGCGCGGAACGAGCGACAAAGAGGCACAATCGGCTTCCGCGTACGACAGGTTCGACATCTGTCTCTCTCCTACTTGAGTGAGCGATGCGTCCGCGTGGACAGCTGTATGACGTTGTCACGTTCAACTATCGTCAGTAAACCGACTTTACAGACAACCGATTTTTTTAAAGGATAAAGGAATTGTAACATTTAATAAAAACTGTTGGTTTGATCACCAACCTTGTCAAGTTTGTGTTGGCCATGTTTTCCCTGTGTATAACTGCTGGACAAAGTATCTTACTCTGTCACTATGTGGTATAATTTTTTTTTAAATACGCAACTTATTGATTTTTTTTGTTTGTTACAGGTTGGACTGCAGTTTTCTAATTCAAGTTTTTCAAAATTGAAGTAAGTAAATAAGTTAATCCCAATGTCCAATCATCATCATTATCAGCCTGAAGAAGTCCACTGCTGGTCATAGACTTCACCTACACATTTCCAGGAAGAATGATTCTGAGCTCTCTCCAGCCAACGACTTCCAGCGATCTTAACAATGACGTCGGTCCATCTGGTGGGTGGGGGCCCTTCGTTTCGTCTTCCGATTCGTGGCCGCCATTCGAAAGCCTTTATTCCCCGACGGTTGTTGGTTCTACGAGCTTATGACCTGCCCATTACCACTTCAACTTCTACGAGCTATGTTGTTGACCTTGGTTTCTCTACGGCAATGGCCGATGTTGTGGACATAATCTCTTCTGCGCAATACATTTCTTCTAGCTATAAGACTGCGTGAGTTTTAGTACGACTATCAAACCAAGTTTCAACACGTAACCAAAAAACCACCATAGCTCTTGTAATATTGGACTGGCTACGGCTAAAAGCCTATTTAATTTTGTTGTGATAAATAAACCAGAATTTCACAAATGAAAAGCAAATATTACCTTTAAATAAAGTGCTCTTACAGCGCTGCTGGAGGAAGGGGGGAAGCCACAAACAAAAAATATTAGCATTCCAAACACGCGTCTTACAATCTAACAAGCAAATGATATGGTTGCTATGTCGATGTAGTATGTACGCCTTTTTAGGGTTCCGTACCTCAAAAGGAAAAATAAATGAAAGTCTGTCCGCCTGTCTGTCTGTCTGTTCGTCCGTCTGTCAAGACCCTATTATCTCGGGAACGCGTGGAGTTATCGAGTGAAATTAAAACGATATACATACTTTGTAAATCCGACTACCACAAAAAGTATTTTTTTTATCGAGTTAATATACAGCCTAGGACACACAAATAACGTGGCGTACTATTGGTAAAAGATATATTTAAATCGGTTCAGTCGATCCAGAGATTACCTACTTACAACGTCACAAACTCATTAAAAAATACCTGGTTTTCTTTGGTGGACGAGTCCAACTCGCACTTGCCCGTTTTATTTTCATAAAGGGTTCATAGCGTAGCTTTGTAGGCTGTTGTCTGTTACTTTCATTCAGTGCGGTCATGCTTCATGGATGGGTGATGATGATGAGTAGGTATATGTAGTGGAATTAAATACAGGGTTGATTATTAAGTGAACTACGCTTCCCAACCCTTAGTATTATCATAGAAATCGTTCCATAATAATTATGTTTGGTACGTAATGAACGACCGAATCAATCAATCAATTTAATATCAGAATAATAAGTATTTGCGAAAAAATACTCCCTTTGTTTTTGTTTGTATTGAGCCTAAATCACGTGGAACTTATTTATATTTTGTGACTGTACCATGGTTAATTTAGGAATCATCTTCTTATCGTGTCACTTGTTCTTTCGAACCAGTGTGGTAGAAGGATTTCAAGTGTGCTTTAGAGAGGCTCCTTCGCCCTCCGGCGAGGAAGGCAAAGTGACTACCAACTGAGCTGTATAGGCAGTCAGTATTTCACAGTGATAATTAAAGAAATCTGCTATTCTCAAAATAAATCTCTTCACAGATCAATCTACTCACTTAATCGATCTATTCACAGTTCAGCCTTACTGGTTTACTAAAGTAGGCTATCTCTACTTAAGTAGATTCCATGCCTTACCTCAACCAGCCTTACTAGTTAAATTACTGAAATAGTCTCAACTTTAGTGGATTCCAGGCTTTACCTCACCCAATAGCTATTATTCCCCTCAAGATTAGCCGCTAGCTCAACAAGCTTTAGTACCACCTACTTCTACACCAAAAGTGTGTAAAACTTTCGGAGTAGGCTAAAAGCGCTTGTCAAAAACAAATACACACTTCACGAAGTCGAAACTTTTGTTCTCGCTGTCCGATTAGTTTGGAATGTGGCCCCCATAATAATGTTATACTCGCAAACTTGCTGGTATTACTTATTTGTTAGCCTTTACAAAATCATTTTTGGCGTTCATCATTGGCAGCGTTTTCTATTTTTGTGACAAAAATTCAATTTTTATTTCAAAAAATTGAAAACCGACAACTACAATCTGGGCCTCTTCAAGGCAAGAGTGAATAGGTGTCTTCTAGACCATCGTGCTTCATCGTCGGCTACATCGTCGCTTAACATCAGGTGAGATTGTAGCCAAAGGATGTTCTATTTAATGTAAAAAAGAAAAAAAAAAAAAGAAAAACACCGAACGCTGATTCAGCGATCACTCGAACTATTTTTCTGCAACACGCTTCGTGTTGCAAAATACATATCATCATCATCAGCCTGAAGAAGTCCACTGCTGGGCACTGCTAGGAAAAGACCCACTGATGCTAAAATTGATGGACGTGCATGTGAAAGTGATCTGTAAATGTCCTACTCGTAGATCAAGGTTTTGGTGACGAAAAAAATTATTTATTTTCAATTTCAATAATAAAACTTCTGTGTGCAGCTATTTTAATTCGGCTGATAACAATAGTCTAAAGTCTGCTAATTAAGCCAATGGGAAATTATTATGTAAACAAAACTTCGGTTCACACGACATGAAGTAGAATTAGCTATCGTTGAATGAATATTCAATTAGACTTTCGTCAAGTTAGTAAACTTTAATTGGAAAATCGTTCAAGTTTTAATTAAAAATAAATTAGCATACCTAATACGAAATTATTATAGAACTTTTGAGTTGTGAACGCAGGTAAATTATCTGTCAACATTATTATTCTGTGGAAAATATTGTCACAAAAAACTGAATATTACAAATTTGAGGTCATATTTCGCAATTTTAGGAGTGTTCTTTTTTGATGTCTTATAATTCGATGGAGCCGGCTGCACGCACGAAAAAACATGACTCATGCAGCGTTATCTCGCTCTGAGGCGTTCCATTCAAGGCTTGAAGTGCAAGCGAGAGCGCGGAACGAGCGACAAAGAGGCACAATCGGCCTCCGCGTTCGGAAGCATTCGACATCTGTCTCTCTCCTACTTGAGTGAGGGATGCGTCCGCGTGGATAGCTGTATGACGTTGTCACGTTCAACTATCGTCAGTAAACCGACTTTACAGATAACCGTTTTTTTTTGTTTTGCTTTTTTTTCCCAATCCACCAGTACTTACCGATTAAATGAACTTTGAGAATATCCCTTGCTCGTACCGCCTTTGCACGCAACGATTGAGAGAGTATCAGAGTATACTAGACTCAACTATTTAGACGTTTTAGGCCCTTTAGCAGAAACAATGCTTCAGTCTGAGTCGAGCCTCAAGCATAGATTGTTTTACAGTTCTCCATTGAACAGTGTCAAAAATTACCAGCAGGTAGCAGCAAGTGTAATTGAAAATGTACTACCTTTACAGCTCATTTGGTAGTAGCTCTGCCTTCTGCGCGTGGGTTCGATCCCCACCGAGAACAAATATTTGTGTGGTGAACACAGATGTTTGTTCTCTGTCTGGGTGTTATATTGTATTCTATGTATGTTTTTACAAAAAAAAAGTATTTATGTAATATAATATCAGCTACCTGGTTCCCATAGTACAAGTTTTGCTTAGTTTGGGGCTAGATAGTGTTGTGTGAATGGTCTGCATTATTTATTTATTTTATTTTATTTTTAAATCTCAATGTGTGTCCCTGAATTCGGCCCTGGCGCCCTCCACAAATCTTCATTTATTTGTACAAAAGCAGCGAACGTCCATTTCCCAATGTTCAATGGTTTTATAAAACCAAATGATTACTTGTCACACACATTCGGTGTTTCCAGTTCAATGAACATGAATAAGGCGGTAGGAAAGCTTTTAGCGCCACAGTAACCGTTGGGTAATCGGTGCTTTATGCATTGTTCATCTTACCTTGATGACTGACAAGTCAAGGTTTTGAGACTGACAATATTGCGGCTGCTACCGCTCATCATTTTTAAGACACAAAAACATTTGAATTAGATAATTAAAACCGCAAACAAGTTACGGTGAATGAAGTACGGTTACTTCAGTAAAAAAATAATTTTAGCTAAATAAGTTTTTGTACATAGGTGATGAAAATCATAAAAATAGAATCGCATATTAAATACACTGTTATTTGTAGATTAATCAGTGCCACTAGCCAAAAACGGCATAATCCGAGTAATGCCCTTTAGTTTTTATTTCACCATTGTAATTTACGTGTTTTGTTACATAAAAATCAAAAAAACATAACTCTGGCAGCATTCTAACCTAGTTTTTCAATCACAACAAAAGCATAACTTGACTTTGGCACATGTATAGTTATAGAGGAATGTTCACTAACAAAAAAGACACAAAAACTGATAACTAATCTATCTGCCTGGTTATCGATTACTTCAGATTTCAGCAAACTCATGCTTCAAATAACTAACTGACAAGTCCTTCAAGTCTTGATCCAGCCGCTTCACAATAGGCTAGCGTCAGCTCAAATGGTTTTGAAACGCTAACGATAACGAGCGCTAGTAATCGAGTCGCCTTAATGGATCTTTTTTTAATGACGTAAACGCGTGACTGATTTTATCCTGTAGGCTTTTTAATAGAGTTTATAATCAGAAATGTTATCATTTTACATTAAAATTCACCAATAAAACCGCTGATCAAATAAAATCATTTATTACTTCGCAATTGTTTTAAATTTATATCTTAATTTTATATATTTTTTTATTTTGATGGTTGAATAAATTTAAACGAAGTTTTTTGTTTGCATAAACATTCATGTAGGTTGATGTAGAAACATTAGAATGGTCAAACGGCATGATAAAATAAACAAGATAAAAATGTTATCATTTTATTTAATGCTAATAGGTAATACATAATGTGGGAAGGCTTTGTCTTTAGTAGCAAACCTAAAAAAATATTATGGGTTGGTCTTTTTGGCTTTACATTTTCTTGGAACATCCCTCAAAGGTATTATGTTAATACGTTAACCTTTTTCAATAGAAATGTTTTACCTTTTTATGATTCTAAATTGACTGTTGCCCCGGAGAGGAAATGGTAAGTAATGTTAAATAGAAAAATATATATCTAGTCCTTTCCCGCCAATGTAATCCTCGTAAGTCCAACCAAATGTAAATCTACGAGGATTTGATTTATGGAATAGTAGTAGCTTAATAGATAGTATTTTATTAGGTCTTTTTCATATTTTAGGTCCAACCTTTTATACATCACGAACGGCTGAACCGATTTGGCTAAAATTGGTGGGGAGTTAGCTTAGAACCAGAGGACGGACATAGCACACTTTTTATTCCGAGAAAGTTACGGAAACGGGGCGAGCGAAGCCGCGAGTGGCTGCTAGTAGATTTAAATACAAAAAACATTTGATTCGAAACTACCACTAGAGGCCGTATGTAGAAACAGTGCTTAAGTCTGGGTCGAGCGTCAAGCACAGATTTTTGACACTCCTCAATGGAGAACTGTCTCAAACACTGGAGTCAAACATTCTACTTAGGGCCTAGAACTAACATACGGTCAGAAGGCCACTAGACTAGCAAGACTATATTCATAAAGTCTAATAAAATTCTTTCTGTTCTATAAACAGGTTAGAGCTTAGAGGGCTAGGAAATTCAATTGACGGAACCCTTTCAATTTCGCCTGCTAGCTCGCCATTATAGTCTCGATACAACGAACAGTTAATTTTCTCTGAAGTTGCGATGTTTACAAGATACGGAGTCCGTAATGTCCAAGGAGTTTGGAAACCAAGTCTCGAAAATTACTTAGTGCCCTCAAAACTAATTGCTGTTTTAGCTTTTTTGATTGTGCAAAGAAGAAAGAGGAAAGATGATTGGCCATCTTGTACGACATGACAGCTTTATCAGAAATATTATCGAACGAAAAGCAGAAGGAAAGGGAGGAAGAGGAAGACCAAGGATAAGCTACATGAGCCAAATAAAAGCAAAGATCGCCGTCATGTCGTATAAGGAGGTCAAGGAGGTTGCCCTCAAAAGAAATACCTGGAGAAAATGCATACATTACGCCGACAAGAGCGTTGCTCTTAAATAAGAAGAAGCTGCTGTACCCAAAACTGACTATCTTCAGTGAAACCATTCGATAAAAAGGACCTAAGAAAAGGATACATTGGACGAACACCTCCTCGCGTCGTGCTCCTCACTGCTGAAGGTCGTGACTCCCTCCATGGATCACTTTATCTTTGACAATATTTCGCCAGCTGGACATGCTACCTTATAATCCAATTCAATTACTTTTATTTCAGCTTTTACACTTTGAGTATACTTACTCGTAGTTATAAAATTAAGGTACACATAATAAACTTAGGAGTGCACAGTGTGCACCAGAGTCCAGTGCTTCAGGAACACTGACAGTCTGATGTCTGACTTCACATCCAGTCTGCCCGCTACTAGTTTCAGGTAAAATATGTTGGCGCTGCCTCGCAGCCTGTGCAATAGGGACGCTGTTCTGTTGCGGATGATCGCGTAAAAGTCATATAAGCGTGCTACCGCAAACATACCCGATGCACTACAGAAGCGCGGCAGCCCCATTAGCACCCTAAAGCCTTTGTTATACTGGACGCGCAGGGCACTTCATCAACGCTGTATATGTATAGTTGACCCATTGACTGCATGTATAATAAACCTGCAACATCATTACAATTATGATTATGAAAAAGTGGGACGGACAACATCATAATAATTATGTCAACTTTCAAACCGTAGACTATAATGATCAACCGGTCAAGTTGTAGGTGTTCTATAGTATGTATAGCATACAATGGATTTTTTTATAGTTTGTTTGAATATTTTATTGTTGTTTTATAATAGGGCAGTGTGGTTGCTAAGCGACAAAGCCCTTTAAATAAATTAAAAAAATATATATATAGTTTTTGGCCGTTTTTTCACGTTCGTCGCTTTGTAAGAAACTATGTTTTAAGTAAGCTTCGCAAAATAACTTTTGCTCCCAACGCCGCCTGCCGCCGCCGCTCGCCATTATTTCTGCAAACATTGAACAAGAAAATTTGATAATCGATAGCCTTGTTGGAACTTATGTTTTAGAAACTGATCCTATACAAAGAAACTTTAATACAAGAATTTACAAAATGTATAAAATACAAGCAGTTGAACTATCTGCATACAAGCGATCTAGAGATGCCTCTACATCCAAATCAGTGCCAGACGGAAGCGTCTCTAAGACCCTGGTGGCATTGGCACGCTGAATAGCAATGCTAATGCGCTGCGCCAGATACCCACCAGCCTTTGGGTCACGCGTCACTTCGTACTTATGTACTTACCAAATTATGTTATTTATATTTTTGCATGCCGAGTTAAGCGGTGAGGAGTGTGAACACAATTAGTTTAAGACCTGTACACAACCATTCTTCAAGCAATCAATAAATCATTTCATTTCATTTCATTTCGATCAGTCACCTAGACAACATTTTGAAGACCCGCAAGGCCTCGGTTCCCCACAGACCCAGAGTCTCAAACCCAAGAGGAGCAAATAAGTAGGCTCAGTGGAGACCTGCATAATTGCGCCTCGTAAGATCATCGCCCTTTACTTTAAAAAAGAAACGTGGTATTTGTAAAAAGTAATGAAAACTTTTGATACACTTTTGATTTCACTATTTCGGTAAGGCTGGTGTTCATTTTCTCACTGCGTTAAGCTCCTTCTCGTTCAGTGCAACTGGGCAACGAGACACATCACTAGTCGGGGGGATATAAAAAGATGAAAAGAAAGAAAGAGCAGATGAAAGAGCGTACCATCACACCTGATGGAAAGTGACAATGCAGCCTAATGTGGAGCCCGCTTAGCTATTCCACTTGTTCACTCTTGACTTTAAAATTCCAAGGTTGTAATGCTCTGGAAATATTGACGACGGTAAAGAGTTCCACTCCTTGGCAGTTTTCCGTGTTATATAGATAGACAGAGTCCATACCCTACAAATCGGATCACAGCAATGCGTGTATAATTGACTGGCCTTTTGGCTCAGTTGGTAGTAGCTCTGCCTTCTGCGCCGTAGGTCGTGGGTTCGATCCCCACCGAGAACAAATATTTGTGTGATGAACATAAATGTTTGTTCTCTGTCTGGGTGTTATATTGTATTCTAAGTATGTATTTACAAAAAAAAAATGTATTCAAGTATTATATCAGCTATCCGGTTCTCATATTACAAGCTCTGCTTAGTTTGGGGCTGGGTAGTGTTGTGTGAATTTTATTGTCCACAATATTTATTTATTATTTATTATTATTTATAATTGCTTGACGCCAGTTATAACAATAGAGGTATACGATACATGTGACGAGAAAACAATGCCAAAACTTGTCCGAAAACAAGGCATAGTATAAATATATGATGAAGAGACCTTACCTATCGCATTTATTAAAATTCTCAAGACAAGTCCCTTATTCAGTAAGAAGCTGCTCTGTTTTTTAAAGCTTTTATAGCGATAATATTTCGTTTACTAAAAAAACCTTTTCCTAAAGTATTATATTCTTTCAGCGTGTGTCGTTCCCATTACTATATTTCTTACAAATTAAGTAGGTATATGTTATTTCATTTCCCATAGTACAAGCTCTTCTTAGTTTGGGGCTTATTAGTGTGGTGTGGATTGCCCACAATATTTTTATTAAAAGTATTCTCGTAAAGATAATGCAGTTTATATAAATGTAGGAAAAAATATTTAAACTGTTTATGAAAAGTACCTACTTGTTTTTGCGAAAACAAAATGCAGAAAAAGTAAAATTATTTTGTTAATAAATTATTGTCGTTTAAACCAAGCAAAGCCTAAAACTTTATGAAGTGCAATATCTTAGTGGAGGCCACAACTGAACAACTTTTTAACAATTTTAACAACCGTGTTATTTTTTAATGCTTCTTAGTGAATATGGGGAAGGGCTCTGCCGATGTTTGCGAATTCAGGTTACATCAGTGATTTATAGGCGAGAACTTTTTGGCGCGTCATGTAACAGCCTTGTCAGGGCAGGGTTGGGGGTAGTTTTGTAAGTGCTTTTATCAAGTTCAACTTTAGATGACTTCAAAAGAACAATTTTTGGTCCAGTGGCGCTCTCATTAGCTTATTATTTAAAAAAAAATATAGTACTCCTTTGTTTTTTTTTTTCGATCATATCGCTGAATATATTCAACGGTTTGTTTTGGCCTGCCCTGTTTGTTTGTTTTTATTTATTTGGGTCAAATCTTGCAAGATAAATTTAAACCACTTCCTCTTATTCTATTGAGTAGTTTTTTTTATTATCTTTTTCCTTGGCGCCACTAGGACAAGCAGTGTTGACCTATTAAAGGCGTCTCACTCCATACTTCATAAAATAATTTACAAAAATCTAATATAAAGGGTTCGCATCTAGAAAGCCGTACAGCCAATTTAATTTTAGATATTAGAATACAATGAAATCCTATTGTCATGGCCGGTTTGTGAACCTTTCAATAAAAAAGCAGCCAAGTGCGAGTCGGACTCGCCCATGAAGGGTTCCGTAGCATCAAGTAACATAATATAAAGGTTCTTGTATTAGTTCATCGAAAGGTAAATTGCGGTTTACGATTTATAACGTTTAAAAAAAAAACTGCTGGCTAGATCTCGTTCAAACCAAATATCGTTGAAAGTTTGCATAGTAATGTACAACATATATTTTTTTTAGTTTTATCATTCTCTTATTTTAGAAGTTAGAGGGGGGGGGACCAACTTTTTTCCACTTTGGAAGTGTCTCTCGCGCAAACTATTCAGTTTAGAAAAAAACGATATTAGAAACCTCAACATCATTTTTGAAGACCTATTCATAGATACCCCACACGTATGGGTTCAATGAAAAAATTTTTTTTTAGTTTCAGTTTCAAGTATGGGGACCCCCAAAAATTATAGTTTTTTTTCTATTTTTGTGTAAAAATCTTAATGCGGTTCACAGAATACATCTACTCGCCAAGTTTCATCAGTCTAGCTCTTATGGTTTCGGAGAAAAATGGCTGTGACATGGTCGGACAGACAGACAGACAGACAGACAGACAGACAGACAGACAGACAGACAGACAGACAGACAGACAGACAGACAGACATGACGAATCTATAAGGGTTCCGTTTTTGCCATTTGGCTACGGAACCCTAAAAAAAGGTCACCCAGTAAACCAGTGAGTCGACATCTGTGAAAATACGATGCTAAACTCTCTTTTAAAGTTGTTCAATCTGAAATACATAATAGAGAAAACACGCGGTAATACAAAACATCTGTAAAACAAAGTCGGAATAAAGGGAAGTAAAATATAGCGTGGATGTGACAATTTCAAATATTCTATTTATTGTTTGAATTTCCATAAACGCATATTGAATTTAAACCACTTGCAAGGATATAGTGCAATGGAATCGCAACCCTTTTCTACTGGAAATAAGCCGCAAAATTGCGATGCAATGATGAGTGAAAGTTACGTTCTTATAGCTCTAATGAAAAGGTTACAGTGCGAAGACCAATTTGAAGCAAAGAAGTAGTGTTTTTAAGCGAACCTATTCACCCTGAATTGTAGTGTAGTATTTATAATTTTAAGTATATTTAAAGATAAGGAATATCATATAAAGTTTGGTAAGTTTTAATATATAGTGGAATAGGACATAATAACAAAGTTTTTTCTTAAACCTGACACCGAAAACAATTTGAGATTTTTTGCTTGTGGTTTACAAACATTCCAGAATTTGGCCAGACTATAGTTGCTAGGCTAACAAGCTTATAAGAATATAAGCAAGCTTAATGGTAAGATCCAAGCATTAAGTTTTACTAGCAGTTGGTGCCCGAGCTTCGCTCGGTATTTTTGTTTTTGGTAAACTGTTGTTGTGAATTATATTTAAATACGAATTACTTACATACTGATTAAATATTTTTAATAATATTTTTCGATCTTACCGACATAATAATAAACTCCACTACTCGTCAATAGATGGCGTTCTCTGTCCCACTAACTCATGACTTAATCAACAGATGGCGCTAGAAGTTATGATTTTATGATAAAGTTGATTATTTACTTTACGATTAAGGGGACATTTTCTAAAAATGAATCCTAGCTAGATCGTTTTATCGTCCCCGAAAACCCCGGTATACTTAATTTCATGAAAATCGTTGGCTCAGTTTCCGAGATCCTAAATGTATATATATATATACAAGATTTTCTCGTTTAAAGGTATAAGATATCCCACCGTAGGATAAACGCGACAAGCATTAAATAAGTAAACAAAGGAAGAACCGTATCTATAATTAACTGGTGTAACATTGAAGTGGCAGCACTGACGACTTCCGGAGTCAGATATACCCCGAAACGCTCATTATAAGCACATGACACTGGTTTGTGTTGAAAATTGTATATTTCGTGAAAATGGAGTCCTAAGGCTCACCTACAATTTTTTTAAGTGGAAACTTCTTACGACTTGAGCATTTTTATAAAAACAAAAAACTCGGGTCACCATCACGCTGTCACGTAACTGAAACTTCGCTAAAAGTCGGGGTCCCGCAGGCAATAAAACAATTTTTGCTTATTTAATTAATTATTATCATATGTACTGCAACAATAAAAAACAATTAGTTATGACGGGTTTAGACCGCCTGCCCTAGGGTCATCAATATTCTCTTGAATATTTTTTTTTGTGAAATGTATTATTTGCATTTTTTTCACTACTATACTCTGACCAGCTGCAAATCTGTCCAGCTGCTAATCTGTCCCAGTTGCTCTGGAAGCATCAAAACGGGTACATAGTACATTGTATTAAGTATTCGAGTTTAGTGAATGTGGTAAGAGCTGCTGAAACACGACACGAGTTCTTAATGAATAAAATTTGCATTACAAATAATTCTCTCAACACTGAACTAAATAATTACAGCCCAGATAGCCCCCGATTCCGGACTTCTTGATTCGACCGACTCTTTGAAAATAAACATGGGCTCTTGCCTTATAAAATAGCACAAAAGATAGGCAGTGTTTAAACACTTAGGGTGTTATTAATAATCCTGGCGTAGCGTTGGACTAGTTAATCCGTGTTTTGTCACATTTGCTCGAGTTGACAATTGCATGTCAATGCAAGAGACAAAACACGGATTAACTAGTCCAACGCTACGCCAGGATTATTAATAACACCCAATAGTTATAGTATAAATAGGAATAGTGCAAATTTTAACCAACATTTTTATTTTAATGAATTTAAGGTTATTCCCCATATCTCCATAATCACTCACACACACGCATCACATTCTAAGTCCCCAACTCAACATTTCTACCCCTCCACTTTACAATACAACATGGCAACCGCTCTCTGATTGGTTTGCCATGCAAAACCGTACTACCAACATGATAACTTAAAGCTTTGCCAGATTTATACAATTACACTTATTTACAATTATTTAACAACTGAAGTTTAAAAAACTTGAGAAACCGACTTCATGGCCAAACTGCGGATTTGTTTTAAAAAATACTTATTCAAAAACTTACAACCACACTAGTCGCCCCTACGATTTTCGTAAGGTCCCCTCGATTTCTCTGGTCTTCCATCATCAAACCCTGACTTCCTTATCATGGGACCACCTTTGAAATATCTTCTTTCCAACAAAAAAAATAATCATCAAAATCGGTTCATAAACGACGAAGTTATCCGCGAACACACATAAAAAAACACAGCATAATATACGGTCGACTTGAGAAGCCTCCTTTTTAGAAGTCGGTTAAAAATGCAAACATACGAGTGTGTCTGCCAGCCGAATCGAGCAGTCGTGATTCATTGCGTCTCATTGCTGTCTATTCAAACCTCGTTATCATTATTCATTATTTGTGGGCTGTGGTACTCAGGTGGTACTTTACAGATAGATTCGCGCCGAGTCATTATTTTTTAAGTGCTACCGCAGCGCTGTGTCAAAGAGAATATTTGCTTATCAAATATTTGACACACATCGATTTTGCAATTTTAATCGATGATGTAGTAATGACTCTGTTGATTGGAGGTGTATACAGGGCATAAAAGGAGTACCTATCAATATGAACAACTTTTTTTTATGAAAACAAATCATCTAGTCGGTAAAAGCTTGAGTAGGATGACATGGCTTTACTATACAAAAATACCATATTTAGTGAGTGTTTTTATGCACCAGTTCGGGGCCAACCACTAGTTAAGGATCGTCAAAAACTTGTTAGCAAAATCACTTATAAACAAGTGAAGTTAAAAATATTAAGAAACCGACTTCATGGCTTCTTCTTCTTATCTTCTCACTTGTTCATGGTCGAATTGCTGAACTGATTTCGATAAAATTTCCATTGGACTAATTTTGTTACCTTTCATATGACGGTTTATAAATGACGAAATTATGCAAACATAAAAAAAATCATCATATTTGAGATATACAGTCTGAAAAAGAATAAAACCTAGAACTCAAAAACGATGCTAACAACCTCGCTTAGCGACAAAGAATATTTCGGTGAAACCTTTTAAGAAGACGAATGGTGTCTCATTACTACGCCCTTACGATATCACGATATTGTTTGCGGCCGTCTCGGCAGCCCTAGCAATGCTTGTCTTTGGTTTCTATCGAAAAAACAGTATACAGCAAAGAATACGTTTGTAAAATGAGACGATCTGGGATTATAAAGCTTTGCGCATCTATCTGACGCGGTCTAAACGCTAACGGCTAAACACTGTTATATGACAGCGTTCAGCCTCACGTGCCAGTAATTTCACCGGCACCCACACCCTTCAAACCGAAACACAGCAATGCTGCTTCACGGCAGAAATAGGCATGGTGGTAGTACTTCCCCGGATGAGTCCATCACAAAGATCTGAGCTCTACAACTACTCCATCCTTCGAAGATGATTTTGAGCTTCACCATCCATTGATTTTCACAATAATGGTTTGTAATTTTTGTTCAATAGTTCTTGTTCCATATTTTTTCTTAAAAATGATTTTATAACGCTTTTATTAGCTTCACCTGTATGTAAGTTTGTATGTAAGCTTGTATGTAACCGACCCCTTTGAGCTCGATTTTGTTCTACTTTGAACGATCAGATTTGATTCAAACTTTGCACACCTGTCAAAGGTCGATGACAATGCAATAATATGAAAAAAAAACTAAAAAGTAAAAAATAAAATTATAGTTTAAAAAACTAAAAAGAAACGCTTTTATAACTAATTGTACTAAAACGTTAAAAATAAAAAAAATTTAATAATCAATTGAAAATTTTATATTATTGTACAAAAAGCGTGGGGGGCTTGATTTTGATTGTTGTAAATATTGTATCAACAGTTTATTATATCTGAAGTTAGTATAAAAAGCACCCCACGCTTTTTTGTACAATAATATAAATTTTTCAATTGATTATTACAGTTTTATTTTTAACTTTTTAGTTCAATTTGTTAAAAAAGCGTTTTTTTTAGCTTTTTAAACTATAATTTATTTAGAAATATCGCTGTCTAAAATATGTAGTGGTATTTACCTAAATCGAATCTCTAAGTGGATTATTACTTAGATAACCCGCTGGGTTCCCATCAAGTAGATAGGACTCCACACTCGCAACAAAGTAAAACTGGGCCTATTCAAAACCAATACGACTGGCCTCTAGCTCAGTTGGTAGTAGCTCTGCCTTCTGCGCCGTAGGTCGTGGGTTCGATCCCCACCGAGAACAAATATTTGTGTGGTGAACATAAATGTTTGTTCTCTGTCTGGGTGTTATATTGTATTCTAAGTATGTATTTCCAAAAAAAAAAATGTATTCAGTATTATATCAGCTATCCGGTTCCCATATTACAAGCTCTGCTTAGTTTGGGGCTGGGTAGTGTTGTGTGAATTGTCCACAATATTTATTATTTATTATTATTTATTATTATAATAGGTAGTGGGTTCGGCACTTAACCATCGGAAGCAAAGCCGCATTTACTCGGCTTTAGTAGAAGTGTCATTTCGCCAAACTGGGTTAGATCGTGAATGGCCACGCTATTTTTAAGCTTTAGAGATTTTTCTCAAAGAACCACTAAGTGACGCATTGAGGAGGGGTGCCATTTCGTTCACTTTGTCCTCCTATGATAGTCATAGTTCTAATATCCAGTTGATTTTTCCAACTCACTGTAGTGTAGTGTGACGTCATGTGACCGACACGAGAGGTGTCAAAAGCTAGTTCCATTGGTACCATAGGACCTAGAATTCTGGACTCTTAGCAGAATTTTTGCAGGTTTTCCCCCTTAATTAAAGCAATAATGGCTTAATTTTTTTTAAAGCCATTATTGCTTTAAGGTTGCGCGAGATTAAGACATTCTTCAGGGCATGCAATGTAGTAAAAACCTTTGCTGTTAGTATTTAAGGGTGGCGGTGACTAATTAACATCAAGTAAACCCATTATATCTCCCTTTAAAATAGGGTTTAAGACAGTGTTCAGACATTTAAAAGAAGTATAGTGCCCTTATTATTGGTGGTATTATTTTTGAAATAATCACCCACCGTACCAATAAGGGCGGGGGAGGGGGGGTATGGGCGGTGATACGGTGAGTATGCAGTGAGTCGAGTGGCCAGTGGCCCCGCGCAGTGTAACTGAAAACAATAAAACAAAACTTTGTCTATCGTTTTGTACAGCGCTTAGTGGTTACAACCACTGTAATATTTCTACTAACTAATAGTAAATACCCCTCGAGGTGCTCAGTAACATTTTAGCGAGATAATTCAGTTGAGTGGACATTAAAAAGGTGATTTAATGCTTCCTTCGCAATAGAAACGAAATGACCTATCTTGGTAACATTATTTCAGCTGTAACAACCGAATGGGGCACTTATCGGAATACTACCTTGGAATTCTTAGCTATTATTCGATTTAGTTCAGATGTAAAGAGTTCTTCCGAAGTACCTCTAACTGTCGCTTAGTAAAGATGGGCGTTTAAACGGCAAGCATTTATTTTATTAAAACATTTTTAGTTAAGCTTGTAGTAATTTAGTAGAATTTATAGAAAAGTCCTTAGGTGATAGAAAAATACAAGGTGTATCTAAATATGTGTACTATGCGAAGGTGGGGGGTTTCAGACCACAATGGTGATCAGTTGTGGGGGGGAGAAAATTAAAAATTCCTATTTTCAGTTTCCCATACAAAAATATTAAATTTCATAATGCCTAAATAAATTGACAACCCTATCCTTGTAACCCCTTGACCCCTTGACCTCTGTAGGTCTACTACTACTACCTACTACCTCTGTAGCTGAGTTTAGGGTTGTCACTTTGTATAAAGTCAGCTGTTCATGTTGAAACTTCGTTGCAGTTTTTTTCAGAGATACCAATCGAAGTTCGAAAAGTCGTTGAACAAAAGTTGTTCCCCGGGGGGTGGAAATTCACCCCCCTTCGGGATAGTACACATATTTTGATACACGTTGTATAGACACAATATTTTAGCAAAATTTTGTATAGCTTCGGAAAATGTTATCTATTTACTATATTTTGTATTGAACATTTTGTATTTTATATTAGTCGTAGTGTTAGATGTTATAATAGCCTTCCTCGATAAATGGACTAACCAACACAACAATATATTTTCAATTCCGACCAGCAGTTTCCGAGATCAGCGCGTTCAACCAAACAAGCTCTTCAGCTTTATAATATTAGTATATATACATAGGTATGTGGTGTAGGTATTCAAATTGTGTATCTCTGCTAAAAACTCGTTTCATTCAAGTTGATGATAATGATGATCATGGTACAGATTATCTTGTTCTTTCCTTTATTATTCGACATAAACTCATTTTATTTTGGAAGCTGTTTTATACCTGCTCTTTGTTTTATTATACCACGCAAGTAACGCCGCGGGCAGAAGCTATTATCCTAATAAATTATTCAAAAGGACACACAAAACCAACGTAGCGTAGAACAAATACAACTGCTGGCATTTCTGGTATTACTGACAATTCAAATAGATTAGAACGATTGCTTTTATACAAATTAAATTTTCAGACAGAGCAAAACATTCAAATATGTAGTACAAGCGGCCGCCCGCGGTTTCGCTCGCCCTGTTCCTGGGCCGTTACTTTTTCGGGATAAAGTATCCATTGTCCGTCTCCTGGATTTAAATCCGTTTTGTCGTTCTAGAGTTATTGAGTTACAAACATCCATCCATCCATCCATCCATCCATCCATCCATCCATCCATCCATTTATCCATCTATCCATCCATCCATCCATCCATCCATCTATCCATCCATCCATACATACTTACAAACTTTCGCGTTTATAATATTAGCAGGATTACGGCGAAAGCTCTTCGTTGTATAGGTATACCTACCAAGAACTCTATTTAGCTTTTTTATAACACCGCAAACAATACAACTACGCATTACGACGCCATCTTTCCTCCCCACTAGTGCTGTCTCGTCGATTGGTCTGAGTATTCCTATTCCCAAAACCGGCTAAAAATGTTCAGCCTCACATGCCAGTAATTCCAACGGCACCCTTACCCCTCAAACCGAAACACAGCAATGCTGCTTCACGGCAGGAATAGGCATAGTGGTCGTACTTCTTCGGACGAGCCACACACAAAGAGCCATTACTACTAATCTGCCTAATTGAATGTTACTTACCTACTACGTTATTTATTTAATGCTTAATCATTCTGTTCTATGATAATGATATTTCGATACAGTGATACCTATAACAATATTTCAAACCGAAAACAGATTCCCGAATAAGAAATAACCATGATTTATTTATGAATTACGGTCGAGAATTGCCGATTGATCCCTAGTATTGAGGGTAAAATCCTCTACGGTAGAATCTCACTACTCTTGCTACGCGCCACGACACGCCAGAAACCTATCGATATTTTGTATCCCGGGTGTAACATGATAATATCCTGTAAGCCCGAAAAGGGGGCATTCCATAAGTCACAGCGAACAGAGATTTTAGAAGTCTTGAAGTTTTTCATTCATTGCATACCTCTTAAACTTTTCTCCAAAATGTACTTAGACCGAATATGAAGCAGTTCTTTTTTGTTTTTTTATAGCTTTCTTGTGAAATTGAACTGGCAACAATCTTTTGCACATGTCTAAGTAATTTTTCCTCGCCTATAGTCTTACATGGGTAATACCCTAAGCATTGTATAACTCACTAAATCAGTAGACTGAAGCAAACGGCGGTAGCGGCGCGAGTCTGCTTCCCTTTTTCTGTCTGTGTCTGTTTCTATCAAAACGTGTGGGATAGTTGACGGAGTGGGATAGTGTAATTCTACCATTACGGAACCCGTCCGCATTATTGGCACTACAGTTATTGGGCTATCAAAATAACGAATGTGCTATTGTGGCTTTTGGTTTGCCGTTTTATGGAACCTAACGTTTATGGTCGATTGTAAAGTAGGTAGCTGAAATAGTTCAGGTAGATAAAATCTAGTGCTTAAATCCATGACAGTGCTTGGTGTAAGTTAATTTAAAAAAATATCAATTCAAAAACTCAAAAACCTAGGTCCGAATAAAGCACTCCCCGTCTGCCGATCCTAAGATCGTGGGTTCAAATCCAGTCGTGCTAAACGGTAAACGGTGAAGGAAAACATCGCAAGGAAACCGGTATGTCGCAGAACCTAAAAAAGTGTTCGAAAAACATCGCTTCGCCTGCAAAAAGGGCCCGCCAGCGGCCTACTTGCGGTAACCAGTCTGCTCACCTATAGGGCCGATGAAATAATTTTATGCCGAATTTGAATTTAGGTAATGGATATATCCTATTATAATATAATAGGAACTTAACTTGACTGGCCTCTAGCTCAGTTGGTAGTAGCTCTGCCTTCTGCGCCGTAGGTCGTGGGTTCGATCCCCACCGAGAACAAATATTTGTGTGGTTAACATAAATGTTTGTTCTCTGTCTGGGTGTTATATTGTATTCTAAGTATGTATTTATAAAAAAAAAAAATGTATTCAAGTATTATATCAGCTATCCGGTTCCCATATTACAAGCTCTGCTTAGTTTGGGGCTGGGTAGTGTTGTGTGAATTGTCCACAATATTTATTTATTTATTTATTTAAGTAAATTTACCTAAAAGTTTATTTATACGTTTGTGTTCTCCAAGAATTCCCTTGATTTTTGCTGTAGGTATATTTTCAACAATTTCTTGCCCGAACTTTTATTTTTATACTTTTACTTTTACTTCAATATTTCACCAGGATAAAACCATTATCTTGTCGTCTAAAATATGAACTAAGCATTTTATTTTCTCTCTAAGTGCTAAGAAGCGTACATCATTTTAAACTGCGTTGAAAATGGCATTCTCTTGAGCAATTACACTTCTAAGTAAATTGCCATTTGCAATAAAGTACTCAAGTAAACGAGCAAGCAATTTTGTGTAAAATTTCAGGTAAAAGTATAAACATTACCCTACCCCCAATTTGTGTGGGAGGAGAGGCGACAACCTTGGTCTATGAAAAAAATCAAAGCAATCATTTAGTAAAAATCATTCAAATTTCATCATACACTTGTACATTGACTGGCCTCTCAGCTCAACTGGTAGTAGCCTTCTGCGCCGTAGGTCGTGGGTTCGATCCCGACGAGAAAAAATATTTGTGTGGTGAATATACATGTTTGTATTCTGTCTGGGTGTTGTATTGTATGCAAAGTATGTATTGTTAACCGGTTTTGGGAATAGGACATCCCTAATCGGATCAAGCCAGAGATGACATCTCTAGTGGTGAAAAGAAGAAGCGGAAGATGGCGTCGATATACGTAGTGGTATTGTTTGCGGGGTATAAAAGTAAAACAGAGTTGTAGCTATAATCACTGAAGAGTTTTCGTCTTACAGTATTTACAAAAAAATATAAGAAAGTATCAGCTATCTGGTTCCCATAGATTTGGAAATGAGGCTATTTGTCTGACGCCATTTTAAATACAGTTCTGTAAGTAAAAACAATTAGGTTTATTTTTGCTTAGTTAAAAATTTTCCTTGAAATGAAAGAGTAGTATGCGTTTTACCTCGTACCAACGTTGCCTCGCTTCCTTTTCGTAAAAAATACACCTGCAATTTCGAAACAGAGTTTACTTACTTTACTCAGCAAGATCTTTATGTTCGAGTAAATAATGCTGTTAGGGTAATGACGAACACATGTTGGGTAATCTACCTTTTTACGATACGTTTACTCCGATATACTTTGAGAGATGATTGAGCAACTTCCAAATAAATAGGTTTTCTTTAGTGCTTCTTTTTTATGATTCAGTTTGGGGTTTGTTTTTGAGATTCATTTTCTAAACTAACAGCCATACTTATAAACGCAATATAAATGTATACATTGCTTAAAGCTAGCCCTGTCATTGTTTGTCATTTCATTACCCAGAGGTAAGAGATGGCAAATAGTTTAAGCACTGTTTATCTTTTGTCATATTTTTTAGTAAGTCTCTGGAGCAACTGGACAGAGTATTCACATTTTCACGACTAGAAAAAAAAATGCAAATCATGTATTTGACATAAAAAGTTATTCGAGAATATATTATTAATGACCCTAGGTGGTCTAAACATGCATTTATAGGATAAAGAGGTACTTGTATTTTTGTATGCAACGAATAATCTCAAACACTACTGGACTGATTTTAAAAACTCTTTCATCATTAAAAATACGCATTATCCCTGAGTAATCAAAGGCTATATTCTTATTGTTACCCGCCCCGACTTCGCACAGGTTTAATTTAGAAATCATCATCATCATCAACAGCCTGAAGAAGTCCACTGCTGGACATAGGCCTCCCCTACACATTTCCAGGAAGAATGATTCTGAGCCCTTTCCATCCATCGACTTCCCGCGATCTTAACAATGTCGTCGGTCCATCTGGTGGGTGGGCGCCCTACGCTTCGTCTTCCGGCTCGTGGTCGCCATTCGAGAACCTTTATTCCACAACGGTTGTCGGTTCTTCGAGCTATATGGCCTGCCCATTGCCACTTCAACTTACTAACTCTACGAGCTATGACGGTGACCTTGGTTCTTTTACGGATATCCTCATTCCTGATTCTATCACGTAGTGAAACTCCCAATTTTGAAATAAGGAAGTGAAAATGTGAAGTCATCATGCCTTTCAATCTTTCTACTTAGGTGAAGCCGGGGCAGATCGCGAGTTCATTATATTTAAAACTTTCCCGCATAACATAAGGAAGAGCTAAAATCACGCGGGCATCGCGATAGGATGTTACAAATTAAGTTATTTAGGTATAGTATTGTTGTACACTGAGAAAAATGTAAAGCTGAAAAGATCGTAACGAAGGTGGATTTATTCGTAATGAAGGCGAAAAAACGACCAAGCGTACTTGGACGAAAAACGCCTTCCTAAGTTGGAGGCGTTTTACGCCTTACGCGTGAGGCGCAACAAATAAGCAGCAATATACTCTCTAATGTGTGTTTTAGACGTATTTTTTTACAGATTAGCCTTAAATAAAAGGCTATTAACGTGGTAAGTGAGATAGGATCAACGAACTAACGATGGGATTTAACTTCCGGTAAGGCGATATAAACGGTAAAGAAGGTGCTCGGGTCACACACGTAAATCTTTCCTAGAGCAATATCCGACGTATCATTGTGCCCCAATTAACTTCTAGTAAAGCGTTTTACGCCTTTTCTTACTGCGGTTTAATTTGTTCACAAAGTGTTTTGAATATTTATTGACTGCTTCCTAAGTCATAATAGACTTTTAGTAAGGTGTTTTATACCTTTATTCGCTGCGATTTAACCGATCCACTAAGAGTTTAGAACGTTTCTTAAATCGTAATTCGCTTCTAGAGAGGCGTTTTAAGTCTTTACTTACTGTGGGTTTAACCCGTCCACTAAGCGTTGTCAACGTTTACTAAGTCGTAATCGACTTCTAGCAAGGCGTTGTACGTCTTACCTTACTGTAGTTTAATCTGTTCATAAAGCGTTTTCAAAGTTTACTAAGTCGTAATCGACTTTTTGTAAGGCGTCGTACGTCTTACCTTACTGTAGTTAAACCTGTTTACTAAGTCATAATCGACTTCTAGTAAGATGTCGTACGTCTTACCTTACTGTAGTTTAACCTGTTCATTAACCGATATTGATGTTTTTAAAGTCGTAATTCTCTTCTAGTAAGGTGTTTTACATCTTTACTTACTATGGGTTTTACCTAAGCATTAAGCGTTTTCAACATTTACTAAGTCGTATTTGCCTTCTAGAAGTTATTTTAGAATGTTTCATACGATTAGGCTAGCCGTATCGTACGGTAATTTTTTCTTTCTTTACGAGCAGAAACGTTTTATGAAGACCGGAAAAAAGCTTTTTAACGGCTAGTAACGCTGTTCTCTAAGGGCATGATTGACTTGCTTTACTATCATTTAGTTCATAATAAGGGCATTGGGCCGCTCAAAGTTCACTCTAAGGTAACGCGGGCCAATATCCTTCACATGAACTTTATGATAATAGATCAGCCAAACATGCCTTCAGTGAACAGCGTAGCCTGCTGCCTCAGAAAGCTGTTCTCCCAGTCTTTGTAAGCTTCTGAAATTAATAGAACAAAAATTTATAAGGCACCTCTGATTATAACTGATTACAGGTTACCAAAGATATGTACTAGATAGACTAGTATTTTCTCAACCCAACAGTTTAACCTCAACCTACCCTTATAAATAAGCCGATAGCTTTTGCATCTTATAGAAATAATAGTGGTATTGCAATAAAACCATTCAATAAAAATCTATAAATCTGTACTAGAAAATCAATTTAGATAGGTAATTAACTATTTAAATACTTAAAACAAGATAAAATCGTCTTGGAGAATGCCTTTTTCGTTGTAAAGCTTTTGTATGCGTGCATTTGCTGTTATTGCCCACTGGCTAGCTCCTCTCATGGCGTAGCTCCTTCCTCAGCAACCGTTATTGCAAGTGAAGCCTACTCAACCGGATTACAATATCTGAAATAAAAAAATGTATTTTTAGGAAATAGTTATCGCAAACAAAGTAGAGCATTCTATGATGGTAATTAGTACAAGTAGGTATTTTGTTTATCTAACCAAACTACGACCACAGGTCTATTAGAGGACAAGTCGGCCTGGCATTGCAGGTTCTAAGTCAGAGAGATCGTTTGTATCACTGATAGCAATTGACAAATACTTACAGCTATAATCCTTTTTAAAAAGTTCTCCAATACCGCGTGCCCATAATTGAAATCACTCCATTGAAGTTTGGTGTTTGGATTTACTTCTAGCCCAGAGTCCAATAACAAATGGGCCAATTATTTTCTTTGTTTGGAATCCAGGAAGCCATTAACAGCCTGTTAAGTAGCCCGTCCTCTTTGCGTATTATGTTAAGTACACCTTATCTGAAAAAAATAAACAATTTTCTTAAGTTTAAAAACTCCTTTGTACCAATATACAAAATTAAATGCAAAAGTTCAAAACTGAAAACACTAAGTACATATTTTTATAAATCATTTATCGTTCGTGTTTCCAACACAACCAGAATCTAGGGAGTAGGTAGGTACCTAAACTTGTCAAATACAAAACATGATTAGGTTCAAAAACATTAGGGAATAACTGAGTTTGATTCAGGTACTCTACTTACCTCGAAATGACGTATCAATCAGGTGTGTGCCCCATTTTGTTAATAAATCTGTGGGATTCTGGAAGCACGAAGATGTTTGTCTGGTTGGTTTCTGCTGATAGGTCTGTCTTGGACCTCTCTACATCTGTTTGTTTGTGCTTCCATACACAGACACAGCCAGCAGCGTTCAGAAAATGAGGGAAAATAAAAAACCCGCTAAATTAAACTTTGAATGACTCAGAACTAAACCAAACACTCCGTCCAAAGTCAAACCAAACTGACGAATGAAACAAGTACGTGCTCGTGGCCTCGTGGGCAGTGCTGCCAACTCAACTACTGCAGATTATGCTACTGGTGGGTGTTAAAAATAACAAAATAATAATAAATAGATATTCAAGACAATCTACTCAACACTATCTAGTCCCAAACTAAGCAGAGCTTGTACTATGGGAACCAGATAGCTGATATAATACTTACACACATTTTTTTTGGTAAATACACCTTAGAATAAAATATAATGCCCCAACAGAGAAAAAATAACTGTGTCACCACAAATATTTGTTCTCGGTGAGGATCGAACCCACGACCTACGGCGCAGAAGACAGAGATCCTACCAACTGAGCTGAGAGGCCAATCAAAAATATGCTATACGTAGTCTTTAGGCCAAAACTGCATTACTAACTGCCTGTGTCATGTGTGTGTCGATTGGCCTATGCTCCAAGCATAGTTCGTGTAGTTAGCACACAGCACAGAGCAAAAGTAGGTATTGAATCTCGTTCGTCAGGGTTCCAACCAAAAAGCGAGTAAACTCAGGGAAAGATTCTAAATGGGTGTTTTCACGGATATTTGATTTTTTTGATTTTTCTTATGTTTGTTACCACATAACTCGTAAACTAATTTGAAAAATTATATCTTAATTTTACTTTCAGATTAGTCTCATAGAAATTTCATCATAATCGGTACGGCAGTTTTGACGTTGGGTTTTCAAGTTTATATACTCTCTCTCATACAGTTACAGTTATACGAACCAAGGTTATTTGCCTTGTAGCTGGCAGCATTATTGAGATTTTCGTTGTACCTACGACAAATGCCTTACAAAGGTGTATCTCTCAGTAACTAGAGAGTTTTTTTAAACTTTACCCACCAATTGACTGAAATATTAAAACTGAGTAAAATATACTTTTCTTCCACCAAATTATATGCAAATATTTGCGAACATTCCACTCAACACAATCTAGCCCTAAACTTAGCAAAGATTGGTAATATGGGAAACTGGTAGCTGAGACCTATATAAATTCCTAAATAGGTATCAAATTTTTGTAGACACTTGTTTGGGTTCTTCGCTTGATCTAAGTAGATACCTACCTACAGGAGAACCGGGTTTGTGTGTAGAAGCGAGGGTTCTGCCTTTGAATAGCAAATTGAAAATATTGCTAAATTTACGGTTATATTAGCCAAATATTTATGCCGTTATTAGGCTTTTTTAAAGTTTGACTATATAATATCTCAAGTATCATCCGCCCTATCTTAAGGTGAATATTGTTATATCTACGGTTTCATTTACTGAATATGAAAGTCGTTAAATGAAGTTATTTCACCGTTTGGTTAGTCTTAACTCGATCGTATTTCGCCTTATGATACGGTAAATATTGCCAAATTTACGATTAAATTGGCCAAATATGTATGGCGTTATTAGACTTTTCATTAAATAGTAACTAAAGTATCATCCGCCCTACCATAAGGTGATTGTTGTCTTATCTACGCTTTAATTAACCGAATAAGTAAATCGTTTTATGACGTTATTCACCGTTTGATTAGTCGTAACTTGATCGTATTTCGCCTGATGATAAGACTAATATCACCAAATTTACGGTTACATTGACCAAGTATGCACGTCGTTCTATGACGTAATGTTACCGTTCAATCAGTTGATACTTGAGCATTATGTCGCCTTATGATAAGGTAAATATTGCAAAATTTACGGTTAAATTGGTCAAATATGTATGCCGTTATATAACCTTATGTTACCATTTGATTCGTCGTACCCTGAGCATATTTGGCCTTATAAAAGGGCAAATGTGGCCACATTATACCTTCATGTTGCCGAATTCATAAGCCGCTGAAAGACTTTGAGTTTACGTTAAAATTTTTCTGACTTAAGGTATATTCTGCCTTATTGTAAGGTGAATATTGTCATGCTTAAGATTATTTATGCCACTTTCGAAAGCTTGTTTATGACTTAGGTTTAAGTTTGTTTAGTTTTTATTAAAGCATATATCACCTTAATTTAAGTTAAATTTTACCTTAATTACGGTGATATCCACCACATATTCAACGTCGTAAATTTAAAACGCTTTCAATAGTCCATTACTGCTGTATTAACAGTATTTGGTTGGATTCCAAGACTACCTTACGGTAAGTCATTTGAGACGGTTCGTGTTTATCATAAGAGACGTACCATTTTATCGCAAACGAGTAGTAAAGTCAAATTAACCGTAAGCGTTATAAAATCGCCTCGCGTCATTACAATTCAGCCGTCAAAGGTGGAATTCATCTTAGGCCAGAAATCCATTTTTCTCAGTGTACGTTATTCCCTGCCAGGCAAACTGAATATTAACTAAGCTCATCAAACTAACTCCAAACGAGTGGAAGGGTCAGTCACGAATTACGAAGTTTTGTGTAACTAGCTCCCGCCATCGGCTTCGAATACATAATAGTAATACCCTACCCCTAGTACCCTAGTGGGTAGTTGCCTTACCCTACCCACTCTAACGAGGATTACTAGTAGACAATGCTATTAGCATTAAGCCCCCTTAGCACTACATTGATTGTATAAAAATTTAAAAAAAAATGTTTGTGCTGCTTTTCATAGAAATCCATAGACCGCTGGTGGCCTAGTGGTAGCGGCCCCGCCTTCCGATCCTAAGGTCATGGGCTCAAATCCAGTCGTGAACCAATGAGTTTTTCTGCCCAAAAATGTACACTAGGTATGCCAGTGCTTTCAAACGATGAAGGAAAACATCGTAAGGAAACCGGCTTATCGTAGAACCTAAAAAATTCGAAATATGTGTCAAGTGCACGAAAGGAGCGTCTTTGAGGCGCACTTAAATCCTTTCACCACACTTGGTTCGAAAGAATCAGTGACATGATAAGAAGAAGAAGGATAGAAATCCATGCCGCCTCATCATCATCCACAGCCCGACTTCACCCACTGCTGGGTATAGACCTCCCTTAGTTTGTGTCATTTACCTCGACCCGTTCAAACCCGTTTCCGCCCCGCGACTTGGCTATGGCATGCTTATTAGTACGAAGAAATTAATTACTATTCATGCGCGTAATTCGGAGCAAACATTAACTATTTTTACACTGTTTAACGTCAGTTACCAAAATAAATGTATTAACACCCATATTTTCGTCTAAACTCAAGAATACAAGAACTCACTCAACTTTAAACTCACCTTTGTCAAATAAAATTAGCTTTGCTGGAGAAATAACAATATAAATAATCATTAGATACCAGTATCCTGGCTTTATGAAAGAGGCCTAGGTAGGCCTAAATACTCTGTCGTCAGCGATAGCTACAAGTGTAATTAATTAGCGTGTGCTGTCTTTAAAAAATTTGCTTTGCATTATTGCCTTTTTGCGGAAGATCCTCGTGGAACTGGGAATCGACCTTAGAAGTATGGGAATATTTCAGGATATATTATCTTGTCCCAATTCAAAGGAAGCGAAACTGGTTTATGAACTGGTTCGTGTTGTGCGAACTAGTTCATAAACTAGTTTTGCTTCCTTCCATAATAGTCATATGGTAGTCATAGTCAATAGAATATAATAGTCATAGTCAGTAGAATATAATAGTTATAGAACTATAGGTTAGTAACTATAAGTCATACATAACACATAATGTTAAAAAACCTTTAATAAATGATTAAAAAAAAAAATTCCTTAGGACGTGTCACTAAGTTGGAGTGGTACCACACTGGAACTTCACTGCTTTTATTATTTTTGTTTTGTAAAAGGATCATACAAAACGGTAGGAACCAAACCGTAGTTTGTTGTCAGTTCTTCAAGGTTTGGTCGCGTGGAACTGGCACCTAGACTCACCTAGCTTTAAGACGTTTGAACGTGATCCTTGTGATACCATTGAGTAAAGAAATGTTTGTTTTTTTACCGGGATGTTTTTGAGCCAAAACATGAGAAACGACTTAAAATACATAGTTAAGGCAGCAAATTATTGACAATAAAATCAATGTTTTTTTATCTAACTGGGGCGCATTCTTTAGCATATCTGAATGGTTGCCAAATAGGTCAATGACACTGTTAACGCGGTGTCGATGTAAATAAATGTGGAACAAATACTGTTCGGCCGTTCTGCTCTGATTCCTAGCTTTTCAGAGCTCTTTATGATACAAACGTAATCCTCACGAAATTATTTTGTCGGTATGACGCTGGTCTTTTTTTAACCGACTTAAAATAAAAAGGAGGTTCTCAATTCAGTTGTATTTTTTTGTGTTTGTTATCGCATAATGTCGTCAGTTATGATCCGATTCGGGTTTTTTTTATCTGAATGGTAGCTTCTTACCGATTATAAGAAAATTTCTTATAATCGGTTCTGCAGTTTCGCTATGAAATCCTCAAGTTTTTTAAACTTCACTTGTTTGTTAAGAGCGCATCGTGCGAAAATTTGAGATTAAAAAAAAAAATCATAACAAAATAACTGAGTGACATTTGAAAAATCGCAAAAGGACTAATTGTAGACTATACATTTGAGATTAATTCGAATTTAAGTGTGTTAAAAAAATATACTATTTAACATGACATTCTATTTAACGCTGACATACAATTTTCATTAGCGTTAAATAGGTTATGTTAAATAGTATATTTTTTTACCACACTTAAATTCGAATTAATCCCAAATGTATAGTCCACAATTAGTCCTTTTGCGATTTTTAAAATGTCACTTAGTTATTTAGTTATGAATTTTTTTTTTTAAATCTCAAATTTTCGCACGATGCGCTCTTAAGCCTTTTTTTATACAATTAGCCTTTGGAACAAGCTTATGGTCCACCTGATGTTAAGTGGTAACGATCGCCTATAAGGAGGTATATAAAAGAAGTCAAAGAGTCCGCATTCTAAATAATTGGAGAAAACTGCATCAAAACCCCGACTAGAGCTAAGCTCTTAAATTTAAGAAGATCGTCTATAAATAAATAAATATTTTGGATAATCCACACATCACTATCTTGCCCCATATTAGGCAAAGCTTATACTATGGGAACCAGCTGATAGCTGATATAATAACTTATATACATTTTTTTGTAAGTAAATACATACTTAGAATACAATATAACACCCAAGACAGAGAACAAACATCTGCGTTCACCACACAAATATTTGTTCTCGGTGGGGATCGAACCCACGACCTACGGCGCAGAACGCGAAGCTATAACTGAGCTGAGAGGCCAGTCAGTCTATAACGAAGCATTGCTTCCTACTCGCCTATAAACAAATAAACAACGATAATCCATCTCTGGCTCGTAAGTGTACAAAATGCCGTTCATAAATAAAACAGAGTGAGACTTTGTGGCGCCCTACAAAAATAGGCTTTCGTAATAAAAATGTTCCGCCCCTTGCATCACTTACAAAGGAACAAAAGAAAATACCAGGAAAATGGAAATTCCCAATTCGTATACACTGTATAGCTTCAGGTTCTTATTGATCAAGATCATTGAGGATGTATTTAATTAAGAGTATACACAAATTTACACAAATATGCTTAAATAAACAAATATTTACAAAATACACAACAAAACAGTTGAGCTTTCTGCCGACCGTTACAAACTTGTTACAAATGATCTATTATGTATTTTGTGCAGAAGATTTTAAGCTCTAGTTATTCGTTTATGACTTTAAAAAAGGTTTAATGTTTGTTATCAGTTATCAATATCACATATAACTTCGTCATTTAATTTTATGAGCTGATTTGATTTTTTTGATCTGAAAGATTTCCAGATTGGTATAGATGGCGGGACGAACTTGACTCCCACCTTAGATCGTGGCCTGTCACTGCGTTAAGTCGCGAAGAGTGGAAAGAGGGAAGGGAGGCCTTTTCACTGCAGTGGGTCACAAAAACGGCTGAATAATAATAATAATAATAAATAATAATATCCTATAAATTTCATTTGAATCGGTTCATTCGTTTGGCCATGAAGTCAGTTTCTCAAGTTTTTTTAAACTTATGTAAGTTTTTTTTAAAGGCTATATTATTATGCATTTTCTAATATAAATTAAATAATATGATAAAATATTGTGTAAATACAATCCACACAACACTATCTAGCTCCAAATTAAGCAAAGCTTGTACTTGTCATATGTTTTGTAAAAATATACTTAGAATACAATATAACACACTCTGACTCACATTTACGAAGCAAATAGTTTAAGTTTTTTTTATGTAAGTACCTGTACTTTTATAATTTGTTGTGTTTTTATGCAATAAAGTATTTTCTATCTATCTTACACTCAGACAGAGAACAAACATCTGTGCAACAAATAAAGTATTTCCGAGCGAAAATAGTAAAAATAGCCCTGTTTGCTTTTGTTATTGACCTTATAAGTTTGAACACTCACTTGCTACGCCACTAAGGCAACGAGGCACGCGACCGAGAAATGGAGCAATTTTCTTAAGCCGTGGTTTATTTCCTGCTTCCGTAGTTACTCAGAAACGTGCTTATAATTGCTTATAGCTTCACCAAGTATTTATAGATTATACTTGAGTGAAAAGGGTAGACGAGTCGAGAAAGTTTTCCTTATAGAGCAAGCGTTATATAGTAGATTTCGTTTTAGAGTTGTATTACGCAAAAGGTTTAATTTAAATGTCTTAAATTCAAAGCGAAAATATACTAATTTATTTTAGCCTGGGTCGTCCCACAAAAATATACCATTTCTTTTATTTATTTAGATAAATTTGAATATAAAAATAGTATTATTAAATAATGAAAAATAGTATTATTTAATGATAATAGTAGGTCGTGGGTTCGATCCCCACCGAGAACAAATATTTGTGTGGTGAACGCAGATGTTTGTTCTCTGTCTGGGTGTCATATTGTATTCTAAGTATGTATTTACAAAAAAAATGTATATAAGTATTATATCAGCTATCTGGTTCCCATAACACAAGGTCTGCTTAATTTGGGGCTAGATAGTGTTGTGTGAATTGTCCAAAATATTTATTTATTTATCATTATTTTGCAAAACGGGTCGACGACATTGTAAAGGTCGCAGGAAACACCTGGACAAGAGACGCACAGGACAGAAAAGGCTAGCAGAAAATGAGGGAGGCCTATACCCAGAATTGGGTGATACTGGGCTAAGATGATGATGATGATTTTTTCACTCATGGGGTTCGTAAGTATTGTTTGACAAATTGTTTGACGGATAAATTTGAACGGGGGCTCAGTTCTAAACCAGTGACTTTTTTGTCACGGTAGATATATCACAAGAACTGTCAGTTTCTTAAGTGAATTTGACAGTTCTTGTGATACATATATCTACCGTGACAAAAAGTCACTGGTCTAGAATTGAGCCCTAGTGCCATCAAAATAACCTGTTGACCATTGAGGAAATAATATTGCATTTTCGCTGTCATTTTAATATATTATTTAACAATTTTTGATGGTGTCTTTCAAAATAATAAATTTATTTCAATTTTATGGTGGACAGTACTTAACTGTGAAAGCAGTACACTGTATTGTACAATTGTGTGTATGTTGCCTGAAAGATATTTTTTTTTTTTTTTTTTTTTACAAGATATAGACCAGCCTTTGGCTACAATCTCACCTAGTGGTAAGCGACGATGTAGCCGACGATGGAGCAGGATGGTCTAGAAGACACCTATTCACTCTTGCCTTGAAGAGGCCCAGATTGTAGTGGTCAGGAAAAACAGCCGCCGGCAATGAGTTCCATTCCCTGGAGGTTCGCATAATGAAGGTGGAGCCAAAACGCTTAGTGCGAATGGGTGGTATGCTAACCAGGTATGGATGGTACTGAGCCGTGCGTCTACTAGTCCTATGATGGAAGGGAGATGGTGGTATAAGATCATGCAGTTCCTCACTACATTCCCCAAAATGTAACCTATAGAAAATCGATAGGCAAGCAACTTTGCGACGATGTGCCAGACTCTGGATTTTAGTCTGCACCATGTGTTGCTCACCTATCAGCCTAAAAGCTCTTCGCTCAATCGAGTCTAAGGCAGCAAGCTGGTGTTTGGCAGAGCCGTCCCACAGGTGACAGCAGTACTCCATACCAGACCGGACTTGTGCTTTGTAAAGGCTAAGCAGCTGTCCTGGTGTGAAGTACCGCCTTACCCTGTTTAGGATGCCAAGCTTCATGGAGGCTGTTTTAGCCCTAGACTCAATATACGACCCAAAATTGAGAGCAGGCGTAAGCGAAGCACCAAGGAGCTCAAGGTGATCCCGTATCTCTATAGGTACATCTCGGAAAACAGGAACGTGGGGAAACTGACTTTTCTTTGCTGAGAACAGGCAAGCCTGCGTTTTGGATGCATTGAATTTGACCAAATTGGCGTCACCCCAGTCAGACACCAATTTGAGTTTCATATTCAAGCGCTGCAGCATTGCCTCTCTCTCTTGCTGAACCACATTCTGTTTGGCCTGAGCATTGGAAGTATATCTTTCCACAACTGTGCTGTCGTCTGCATATCCCATGATACCGGGTATGAGCAGGTCGTTAATGTGCAGCAAAAACAGAGTGGCAGATAATACTGACCCCTGAGGTACACCGGCATTAATAGCCAATTGATCCGACGAGCAGCCATCGATAACTACTCGAATGGATCGTTCCCTCAGAAAGTCTTCAAGCCAAGAACAGAACTGGGCTGGAAGTCCGTATGCTGAAAGCTTGCCAATAAGGCTAGCATGCCAGACCCTGTCAAATGCCTTTGAAATGTCAAGTGAAACCGCTAGTGCTTCACCGCATTTCTCTATGGCTTCACTCCAGAGGTGCGTGGCATACACAAGAAGATCCCCAGTAGACCGGTTTCGGCGGAATCCGTACTGGCGGTCACTGAGGAGGACATTGTCTTCAAGGTATGCGAGGAGTTTACCGTTCAGTACACGCTCCATACATTTACAAAGTATGGAGGTGACCGAAATAGGTCGGTAGTTTGACGGGTCGGCGCGACTACCTTTTTTGGGCACAGGGTGCACATTGGCTAGCTTCCAAGACTTGGGGACTATACCAGTTTCAAGAGATAGGCGGAAAAGCCGTGTAAGTATTGGAGACAACTCAGGTGCGCAGGTTTTTAACACAATGGCTGGAATACCATCAGGTCCACTAGCTTTATTCACGTCAAGGCCACGTAGCGTTTTGAGCACTTCCTTTTGCTGGATACGGATTTCCGGCATTGATGCTTCGCATCGCGGAAGGCTAGGTGGAGTTTCGCCTGTGGTGTCTAGACGTGAATTTTCCGCAAATTGAGTAACAAATAGATTTGCTTTCTCAATCGCGGTGTGAGCCAGTGATCCATCTGGCTTCAACATTGGTGGAAGTGAAGGACGGCTGAAGTTCGCTTCGACCGATTTGGCCAGAGACCAGAAAGCTTTACTTCCCGTGGGGTATGCGGCAAGCTTAGCTCCCATTCGGCCAATCCGATCAAAACGAGACTTCCTTATCACCTTCTTGCAGGATTTGGCGGCTTTGTTGTAGGCTTTCTTCTTCTGTCGCGTGTCAGAGGCTTTGCCGTTTCGTGCATCAACCCAGGCAAGGTAAGCTACATGTTTTTGCGCTTCTGCGCTAGCGCATGCAGGACCAAACCAGGGGCGAGCATTTGTCGAAGGTGAAGCGTCAGAGAATGGAATAAAGTATTCCATTGCTCTTTGGATCACCTCCGTTACGGCGTTAGCACAGCTCGTAGAATCGCAAGAAGAAAAGCAGGTTTGCCGCCAAGGATAAGACGCAAGGAAATGACGCATCTCATCCCAGTCTGCTGACTTGTATCGCCATATTCGTCTACGTCTTCTAGGCGAGGGGTCCGGTGGCGAGTATGACGACACAGACCTCACCACACAGTGGTCTGAAGTACCCAAAGGAGGCAACACTGACACTGTGTGACGATCCGGTTCATTCGTCAGCAGAAGATCCAAGCAGTTGGCTGTGTGGCTCTCGACGTCTGGTACCCTTGTTGCTTCACCGACCAGCTGTGTGAGGTTCAAGGTTAGACCCAGTTTATAAGCCTCTATTCCTGCATGGTCAGTGACTTGATAGGGGAACAGCCACTGTTGGTGGTGGGCGTTAAAATCGCCAAGTAGTACAAGTTGAGCAACAGGGTACCGTCTTAGGGCCACATCCGCCGCTTCACTGATGTAGTCAAATAACCTAGTTGTCTCGAAGTCTCCAGTATGTGATCTATATAAACCAGCGTAGATAATTTTATCTAGGCCAGTATCCACCATAACCCAAATGACTGAAAAATCGGGCTCTTCAAGGTCACGCAGACGCAGACAGCAAATGTCGTCCCGAGCAAACAAACAGATACCAGATTTAGGCTTGAAATTATGCTCGAGTGCATAGCCCGGGTATGTAAGGTAAGCTGTGTCGGGAGGGCACTGAATCTGCGTCTCCGTAAGGAATTATAAGTGCGGCTTATTGGTCTCGAGATAGTGGTGGACCGGATCGAGATTAGAGTGTAATCCTCGAATGTTGGAGAAGTGCACTTGAAGTGAGAGGACGTGCTTCCGCTGTAAGCACAACTTATTATTTTTGGACTTTTTCATTATGATGGGTGAGTGTTTTAGGTTTGGGGAAAGACAGTAGTTGAGCGAGGCGTGAAACAGGCAAGCTCGGCGGCACTCAGCAAGCTTCTGCACATATGGGGGACTAGACTGGAGACTGCGGGGACGCCCGAACCCCCCCAAGAGTGGCCATCGGATCCTCTCTTCCGGTCGCCAACCGGCACGATGGAGCACTCTGGGATTTTTCGCGAGGCGGCGGGGCAGCCTTTCACGAGTGGCTGCTCGCTAATTGGGCCCCCTACAACCTGCGGTCGGCCAGCGGAGAACCGTGCTTCGGATCCCGCTACCCTCCAAATCTAGCCATCCGGTGCATTTGCATTGCTGGGTAGCCAAAAACGCTTAAACCTGTTTCCACGCAAGAACTGCTCAGACCTGTCACGTCCACTTTGTGTCGCTGGCTACACCGAACAGCATTCCGAAACACGAGATGATCGCTTCACGGAATGATTTCACTCGGTGGGTGGTGACAAGCCACGGCCAAAGCCTACCACCAGAAAGGTTGTTACCCATTTGGCACTACCCGGGGGTCACGTGTAGGGTAGCGAGAGTACTCTCCTACGGACGCGGGCAACTCTAACCCCCATTCTCCCCCATATTATTTTTCATTTTCATCCATAAACTATTTCATGTTCAACTATGAAACATTTTAAAACTGTTTTCGCGCCCCGAGTAAAGTTTTAACTATTTCAGAACACGAGTTTGCACCTCGATTTAAAACAGTATTGTGAAATATAAATACAATGAATCTGAATTTTTTACCTGCTACTAGTAAGAAAAATATTAATTATGCTTGGAAATCTGTTGGATTTACACGACTGAAACCTAGGTCATAATTTTATTTCAATGGTGATACCACAAAGTTTTACATTATAGCTTTGTTATATCTGATATTTATTTATATAGTTTATTTGAATGTATATTGAATGTAGAATGAATGAAATGCAACAGACACAGAAAAATATGAATAATAATATTAATATTATTTTTGCGAGGCAATGCTTTGTTTTATGTTTGTTACCACATCATCCGGTGGGGCATATGATTACTCCATCAAATATTAGTCTGGAAACGCCCGCGTGACGCGTAACAATGATGATGATTTCATAGGTTTTTTCCCCATCTCAAAAATGCTCAAGTCCGCCTTAAGAAGTTTTCACTTTTTTTCACAACCGAATTGAAAACCTTCTTATTTATTTTAAGTCGGCTTAAAACTAGCTTGTAACATAGTTCCAACCTCTTTCTCTTAAAAGATCGAGGGCATTGTCTGTAAACGATGCATTAGGAGTCTTTGTCTGGGATTTTCAACTGAGACTTAGTGAGGCGTGAGACACGAGATCCAGACAGGTTGCTTTTACTCTCTTATATACTTATCTAAATATAGGGTGTAGTGCTACTCCCAAGTACTTTTACAATGACGTCATTTTGCATCAATTCCTGTCAGCTTTCTAAAACAAAATACCTCTACTTGACCATCTACTTTAAAAGAAACAAAGTAGGTTCCTATTAAAATTTTGAGTTAAACTACGCGTTATAAAAAAATTAGGAGAAATAGGCTGGCGTGGTACGGGCATGTCATGAGAAAGGATGAAAGTCATGTGACTAGGAAAGAGATGAGTATGGATGAGCAGAAGTAGACCAAAGAAAACATGGATGAACTGTGTGAAAGATGACATGGATAAGAGAGGAGTGAATGCAGAGATGACGGCTGACAGAGCAGAATGGAGGAGGAAGACATGTTGTGCCGACCCCACAAAAAGTGGTATAAGGGCAGGAAGAAGAAGTAGAAGAAGTACTGCGTGGCAACTGGACTGCGGAACATCTTAATAAGTTCCCCGTGGGCTCTCAGTAGCGCTACCAACTTGGTAGCGCTACTGGCAAATTCATCATTCGCATTTTGTGTGCGGACTGGTTTCCGCAAGTAGGCCGCTGCTGGCGGGCCCTATTTGCGTGCCGCTTGACACGTGATGCGAACTTTTTTAGGTTCTACGACACGCCGGTTTCCTCGCAATGTTTTCTTTCCTTCACCGTTTTCAGAGGCATAGTGCACATAAATGTTCAACAGAAAAACTCATTTTGATTTGAACCCATTCCTTAGAATCGGAAGACGAGGCCGCTACCACTAGACCACTACCTCTTTCTTAGTAGCACTATATTAGATAGAATAATATCCTGTAGGCCTACCACAAGCTCTGCCTGGCTCTGTCTCTGGCTCTGGTTTTGAGCATGTGTGGGTGTTCACCAATGTATTCATTATACAGTGTGTGTGACGTTTCGCAGTAGGATTTGTTTAGACAGCACTCACACAGACTCAAAACCAGAGCCAGACCGAGCTTGTGGTAGGTCTACTGGCGACTCACATTTGGCTCGACAACCGACTCTCAAATCTCCTGGCACGCTGTGCATTAACATTGCAAATACTGTATTTGTAAGGAAATATTATGAAAATACATGGGAAAATAAAATAGAATTGTTATCTTTGTATTTCGGCTATTGTTTCTGGAATGCAATAGTTTACGAAAGATAATTTGGTTGCTTGTAATAAAATTAAGGCAAAATTGTACTATGGGACCACGTATCTAATAAGACGTAACGACTCTGTTAGTAGCCCTTCCTTCTGTGCTGTAGGCCGTGGGTTCGATCCCCACTGAGAACAAATATTTAAGTGGTAAACGCAGATGCTTGTTGTCTGTATTGTATTCTAACTATGTATTTACAATTAAAAATGTATTTAAGCATTATAATATCGGCTATCTGACTATAACTACACCTCGAAACAGTCGAAACATGAGATGGATAATAAATATGATAGTATATTGTAAGTATCATTTATGTAGCTATATTGTATTTTATTATCTGTTTATTAGAATTTAATACACAGTTCATTTATATATTATCCTTTGACAGTCTTCCCTTTTTATTTTATTTTTATTTGTTATTTTTCATGTGACGTCACCTCTTCGCAAAGGGCTCCGCCTGAAAACCAGCGCTGCTTGGCATGGTAGATGATACCTTGTCAGGCAGCAAAAAGCTGAGTCGGGGCCTATTTGGCATAGTTTATTATTGCTAAATGTTGTGAACACTTATGTATGTCTACACCTATGTACTTAAAACCTATGTCAAATAAATGTATTTTCTTTCTTTCTTTCTTTTCTATCTGGTTCCCATAGTACGAGCTCTGCTTCTTTTGGAGCTAGATAGTGTTGTGTGGATTGTCCACAATATTTATCCTTACTATATAAATTACTAGTGGGCGCCCGCGGCTTCGCTCGCCCGTTCCCGTAATACCCCGTTCCCGTTACTTTTTCGGGATAATAAGTATCCTATGTCCTTCTCCCGGTTCTAAGCTACCTCCCCACTAATTTTCTGCCTAATCGGTTCCGCCGTTCTTGAGTTATAAATAGTGTAACTAACACGACTTTCTTTTATAAATATAAGATGATAAATGTATATCATAAATGCGAAAGTAACGCTGTCTGTCTGTCTTTCGCGCTTTCAAGCCAAAACTACTGAACCTATTTGAATTAAATTCAGTATACAGACAGTGTAGAGCCTGAGAAAGAACATAAACTAAAATTAACTGTGAAAAAAAAGTTGGAAGGGGTTAAAATGGGGAATTAAAAGTTACATGTAAGTATACCCAAAGACCACTATTCCATGCAGACGGGCACAGCTATTAAAACAATAAAAATAAAAGAATAGGTACCTACATAAATCATTGTTTTCCTTGCTACCAACAATGACACCAATTCTCTAAATGCCCTGAGGCTCGATAACAGCTAGATAGATTGCTTCATAAAAAGCTACCATCAGTATTTTATCAAACTTGATACACAAGGTAAAAGTTTTCGCCAAATTCAAAAGGAGGGCTGTGAGGCACAGATGACGCAAAGTGACGTCATTACCATAAGATAGATCACCTCACTGGAATAAATTTTGTATTGTGGTCGCCATTCATGGTGAAATTTTCTTTGTATTTTACTATCCACCTAGCGGCCTGTCCTGGCTTTGCACGGGTGGACATTTATTTTTTAAACTCATAAATATAGCTTATACAACTCAGGGTGAATGTTGCTTTCCAATGGTGAAAGAATTTTTGAAATCGGCAAAAACCCTTATAGATTCGTCATGTCTGTCTGTCTGTCCGTCCGTATGTCATAGCCACTTTTTTCCGGAACTATAAAAGCTATACCTACTAATGAAACTTGGTAATTAGATGTATTCTGTGAACCGCAGTAAGATTATCACATAAAAATAGAAAAATAAACATAAATTTAGGGGGTCCCCCCATACTAAGAACTAAAACTCAATATTTTTTTCATGTATCCCATATCTAGTAAGTGGTTTTTTTATACGTCATAAATCGTAAGCCACAATTTACCTTTCGACGAACTACAAGAACTTTTATAATATTATGTTTCTTGTTGCTACGGAACCCTTCATGGGCGAGTCCGACTCGCACTTGGCCGCTTTTTCTTTCAAACATACGCCCAAAAATACAAATCTTTCCTCTTTATAATATTAGTATAGAAGTATAGATATAGATTATTCAGTGTGAACATTAAGCTATTTACTTATTCTTATCTTATACCTACAACGAACAAACGACAAAAAGTCAACTGCAGGCCATAGGCTACGATATAAATTTCCAATCAGTATATTATCCATCACTACATAACTGAAGCCACGGGCTAAAGCTAATTATAATTTTAAAGTCATATTGAGCTGAGGGCTTTAAAAGCAGAGCTTTTATCGAAAATTTGGGACAGTTCAGGCCAACTTTGGCAAGTTTTAAAACCGCCTGAAGGCCATTAAGGGAATCGGTTTATCGACTGTTGTAGCTAATTTCTACAAAAATATAAGTTTAAAAACTTAGAAACCGACTTCATGGCTAAACTGTTTGACCAATTTTGATTAATTTTATATGGAACCAATCTGGAAGTATTTACCTTTCAGATAAAAAACAGATTTTTTCAAATTGGTTCTTAGATGACGAAGTTATGTCATTGTGATAACAAACATAAAAAAATTAGAAACCAAATAGAAAACCCTTCGTCCTTTTTTATTTGAAGTCGGTTAAAAAGTGAGTGAGCGTGTGCCTAAATTATTTGGACACACGCTCTGACTTCTTCTAGACAATATACTCAATGGGCTTTATTACCAAGAGATTTAGTTCAGTTTCAGTACGGGAATTTTGTTGTGGGTCTTATTTTAGGATTTCGTTTCTATACAAGCTGTTAAAAACACATTGCTTTTAAAAAGTTTGCTTAAAATCACCGAATTATCTAAAGTTATAGAACATTTGTTGTTTGGGAGTGTCGCGAATCACCCCCCTTGATAACGTATACTACATAGCTCTGAGACACCCTGTAAATATATATAAATCTATAGGTAAACTTTTGTAAAATTTGGTAGACTTTTGTAAAATTCCAGATCAAAATGATTAACTTTTATTTCTTTGAAGAATTCCAGATAAAGCAGCGAGTAGGAGGGCCAAGAGTTTTTTCTTAAAAACATGATTAAGCTTTTAGTAATATATTTTTCTGTATTTTTTTCAGGTTAGTTTCAGACGTCCCTTTACTTGACAAGCCTTACAACTTAACAAGTAAGTAGGCGGATTATACCTTCAAAGAGCAATAATCTTCTAACGCGCCTAGTTTCCATCAAAGGTAAAAAATTCTTCATTCACAATTGTGTGAATCACAGTTGCGATGGCGGCTGAAGGGAAATCTTATATATTTTTGCATGACGTTGTCACTTTCAACTATTGCCAGTAAACCTTACAAACAACCGATTTTATTTTAGGAAGACCAAATGCTTTTAAACTTAATAACTAATCATCTCTCTTTCAACCCTTAAAAAATAATTCCATATACAATGGTTACGCACCCGGTTACGTGCAAGCACTAAAGGTTTACGTACATTTCCGTACACTGTGAAAATGTAAATATGAAAATGTCATTTTCAGAAATGAAATTGACATTGTCAAAGGTCGCCATTAAACGTATTTTATTTCATCAACAGTTTGGTTATTCCAAAGGCATCAAAGAGAAAGTTTACAAAAGTCGTAAAGAATTTTCGTTATGGAACGAAAATAAGCAAAGTTTCTGTATAGGCGTATTCAATTCGGTGTTGGTGTTATTGTTTGACAGTTTTGAATAAATAAGCATATTTGTGGGTACATTTTATAATTCAAACGATTTTGTTAAACTCGTTATTTTTTTTAAACAATTCTTGATGGAACTAGCATTTGCCTCACCACATGGTAAGTGGTAACCTTCGCCTGTAACAAAGAATTGCCTTGTAGGTCACGGACGTCAGGACATGCCCTACGATGCACTGCCCTGCGTCCATTTACTTGAGGCATGTTCAGCTTCACGTGTCAGTAATGTCATATAAAAATTACAAAGTTGTGATTATAATAGGTATGTACTGAAAGATCCACTAACAGAGAAGACCGAGGATGTAGAATTCAAACCACTTTATAGCCTTTTCTTCAATTTTATTAACAACTTGAGTACTTTATGGATCTAGATACATTAAGCTAAACTTGTACATGGCTATCGCCGAGACGAACTAAGTGGACTTGTCTTGTCGACGGTTCAAAACCGAATGCCTGCTTGAATAACCATTCGCTGGCTTGCAAACCCCAACCTTCCCCACCCTTGTTTTTACAGCTTGAAGTTTGAGGCTTGAAGGTTGGAGTTCAAGCAACTGATGGAAATCCTACTACAGTATTGATTTATTGATCTCTGAATAATTGTGTATTTTTGTAACGGTAACAAAAAAAATAATATTTTTATGAACCTAATCATCTTAATATTAATTAATAATACCTTCTATTAACAATTTAGTAACAAAGTCCACACTTCCTGTCAATTAAGGTACCAAAAGGTTTCAAATAACATTTAAAACTCATGGAATAATAACAGAAGCTTACAGTACCAAGGCGCGCTTACTCTAATACGAATTTTCATCCAGCAAACTTTTGAGGCTAAAATAATGGTTAATATTCAAATGGTACCTAGCAATGTGTAGATAACAAGAAAACATACTGATAAATAATAATTAATTTAAACTGCACTTACTCTACCCAGATAGGGTACCAAAAATATTAATTTCCTTTTGTCGTTCACTGTACATAAAATGTAAAAAAGCTTGCAAAAATACAAATCGTTTTTGATCACTATTGTTTTAGTAACAAAACTTTATTTATATTTTAATACCGGGTTTCCAATTTGCCGCATAACGATATTCACACGCCTAACTGGCTTTTGTTACAATTGCTGGTTATCAAAATGGTGGTTATCTAGATTCGAGGTAACCTAGTAAATGAAATGCTTCGATATCTAAAATCTATCCTCTGGGATTGAATTCCTGAAAGTCTTCAGACATTGACATTCGTGTAAAGGCGCGGACCTACTGCTGCTCACAGAGAGGCTACGCACGTATATTGAGCTTCGCTTTGTAAGAAAATGTATTTGGTTGTATCCACTGCAACCCACGGAGAGGCTAAGCATGAATTGAAGTCATTGAAACAAGCGTGGCTTGCTCGAATAGGTGATTATATAGCTCAACGCTATTGACGTGGGTCTTCGTTTCCGTCGGAATACACGAATATGACCTACACAACTATGTATAGCTCGCTTATCGCAGCGCAGTTCATCCGTGGGTTGCAGTGGCGCATGCGTAGCCCATGCCGTAGCCCATGCCGTAGCTCCGTGCGCCGTGCCACGCTATACATAGTCGTCGTGTAGGTACTCCTGTGGAAACGTAGACCCAAGTTGTAAAACAAATTGATGCCTACACGCAGCTAAACTGCGCCGCGTGTCTGTGCACAACGTGCACCGCGGTGGGTCTGTGCCTTTAATTTGGCAGAAGGGGAATGAAAGAGGAAAACGAGTTGTGCCGACGCATAAGTGGGATAAGGACAGGAATATTTTTTTATTAATTTGTAAAGTTCACTTGATGATCGGACCCTTCTTGTCTAAGGCCGCGATCTATCCACGCTACTTGTGCAAAGGTCGAAGGTCACGTTCACCTAATGGAATTAACATTGAGATGATAAGCGAGATAATTACTAAGATTAGTTCGGCTATTAAGATGATTAATTTCTATATCTGAGGAGCAATGCCAATGGGTCATTTAATTAATAGATGAGTTCTAACAATCCATAACTCTTTATACTAAATCAACATATTAGTATCGAAGCGACGCGTGACCCAAGGGCTGGATGTGGGTATCTGGCGCAGCATTGTTATTCAGCGTGGCAATTCCTCCAGCGTCTTGGGGCGCTTCCGTCCGGTACTGATCTGGATCAGTTGAGCTATCCCTAGATCGTTTTTAACGGTCTGCAGATAGCCCAACTGTTTCTTGTGCATTTTGTAAATATTTGTTTAATTGTAAGTTTATTTGTGTAAATAAAGATTATTTTCCTTTAAAAAAAAACATATTAGTATTAGACCCAATCATAATAAGTATTGTCAAATCGAGTTAATCAATGAGGCTGGTTTGGTATATGAGATGAAGCCAATAATACCTACGGTCTAGTCCCTACGGTACAAACTTCATTACACCGCTGCTCGATTTCTCATTCGAGGTTGAGGTAAGTACTTACCTATATGAAGTAAATTTGGCCCAATCGTAATAAGTGATTGATGGCCTATTAAATACCTACCTCAGGTTCAAAACTTTGAACGAAGCATTATGGCCTACGCAGACCGGAACGGAATGGCAAGGGATTAAAATTTTGGAATGGAAAACGTACTCACACGTTCGATATAGAAATACGACATGAATTGCTATGCTTTAAAATGATGCCGTGGCATTTAAAGGGATTTTATTGCACGGCATTGGCCACAGGCTCCCGCGGCGGGATGCCGTAGCGTACTGCGGTAGGCAACGGCATGCCAAGGACGCTGGTGCTATTCAACCATTATGGCCTGCGGACACCTAGTTCGCTGGCGTCGGCGATCAGTGAAACGCTGTCAAATTTGACAGCGATATTTGACAGCGTTTCACTGATCACCGACGTCAGCGGCCTAGGTGTGCGGAGACATTTTATGTATCATTTTCATTATTGAAAAAATAGTAAAAAATTTGCCCAAATTTATGTTATTTTAAAGAAATAGTTGAAACGGAATATTAGTCATTCAAACACTTTAGGATACTTCAAATTTACATCCAGCTGTAATTGAGTGGCCGTATAGAAAGAAGAAGTATGAAAATAGAACTAGTTTTTTTTTAAATAATTTGACAGCTGTCAGTTGACATCGATTCTCCCTAGGGCTGGAAAGTATTACTTTCAACTCGCTCCTTAGTCAACTTCAAACCTACTTTCCGAGTATGAGTAATGAACAAGATATTGATTTACTGCAAGTGTTTGACAGTGATAAAAGTGTTTGAAACGACTGCCTCGTTGCACTTACCAATTGAAAGTGCACGATTCAATTGAATACAAAATGTATAGAAATGTTCAGTTGGAAAATTGGCACCGATTGAGCCGTTAATGGATGTTCCACTTAGTCTGATGAAGTGATACAACTACGTGCTGAGTCTCCAACTGTGACATTTTGTAGGCGTCGGAAACAATTGCTGATAAAAGAAATAGAATCGGCCAAATGCGAGACGTTTCAGAGATTCGATTAAATAAATAATTTTAATTTTTTTAACTGAAGAGCAATAGGTTGGCGTGGTACGGGCATGTCATGAGGAGGGATGAAAGTCATGTGACTAGGAGAGTAAAGAGTATGGATGTGGATGGATATGACAGAGGGGAATAGAGGAAAAAGACAACACATGTTGGGCCGACCCCATAAAGTGGGATAAGGGCAGGAAGAAGAAGAAGAAGAAGTTAATAAAAAAGATTTGGATCAGCTCATACGGATTGAAGGCGTAAGTTTCTTGCCGTTCTAGGCTTTAGTTGCAAGAATTTGGCGCTTGGATTCGCCTAGTTACCTAAACCCTTGCGCAATTTTGGATGTTCGTTTCACTGATCGCTACCGCCAGCGATCTAGGTGTGCGCAAGCCATTACTGATCGTCAACAGAGAACGCTTAGATTTACGCAAGGGTTTATAAGAACGATTTTTTTTGCAGACAATTCACACAACACTATCTAGCCCCAAACTAAGCAGCGCTTGTATTATGGGGCCAGAGAGTTTTTTTTTTGTGAATACTTACTTAGAATACAATATAACTCCCAGACAGAGAACAAACATCTGCGTTCACCACATAAATATTTGTTCTCGGTGGGGAACGAACCCACGACCTACGGGGCAGAAAGCAGAGCTACTATACCAACTGAGCTGAGAGGCCAGTCGAGTCGTTTATCAACTGTGTTCCTTTGTCTTCCAAGTTAGTCGATAACCGACCCCAATGATCGACAAATGGAATACAAACTACCCCCAGACTCTAGTTGTAGTTGGTTTAACGCATCCGCTCCGCTTTAGTGGGCTGGAACCCTAACATGGGTTGAATTTGCGTTTGGAAGCCGATACAGAAAGACGGACACGCAGGCTTTGGCACTTGATAAATGGATCTGGCTTAGCGATTTAAAGGCTCTCTGTGGAGCGACGACCGCTAAATGACGGTCGTATCGATAAGGCGCAAGATCGACTGAGGAAAAGCGCACTAAGATGGCAGTGGGGAAAAAAACCCAGTAGTCCTGTGCTACGGTTTTTTTCTCTCAACTCATCATCATCAGCTTTGACCACCCACCCACCCACTACCCACTGCTGGGCTTCCTTCATTTTCCTGAGCGTCTCTTGCTCAAGTGTTTTCTACGACTTTTACGATGTCGTCGACCCATTGTGCTTTGGTGCTCGTGTAATAGAACTAGTGGGAAAAAACCCAATAGTTGCCCATGGACCGGAACCAACGCCTGAAAAGAATAAGATGAAAATTTAACTTTCAAGAGTTGTCTCAACATTACGTCTGAATGCAGCCGGCTGCCCCTTAATTTTTACTAGTTTTTTCCTATATTTGATCCTAAATGTCTCTTTGTCTTGAAACGTACGGGATGAAAATAAAGTTAAGTATTATGACTTTACTGACGGGCATTGCCGATGTAGGGGCTAAGGCTGCCCGGCTGAAGTGGGATTGGGCAGGGCATGTCAGCCGGATGCCTCCCGATAGGTGGGCAACCATCAGTACACCTTGGGTCCCTGACGGGCGGCGGTCACGGGGCCGCCCAAGAAAACGTTGGCGGGACGATATCGACACTTTTGGGCGGAGATGGTGGGAGGAGGCTCGTGAGAGAGATAAGTGGAAGTCTTTGGGGGAGACCTTTGCCCAGCAGTGGGAAAAAATGGGTAAATTAAAAAAAAAAATATATGTCGGTTGTAGCTTCACAAGAAATCAAAGCTTGAGGAGCCCCGTTCCTATAAGAATTAGTCGATTTTGCGGACCTAGGCTTATTGGATCTTTAATATTTGGTGGATTGGTTTGTTAGACAAAGATTGAGGTCTTGAGGTAAAGACTAGCCTAGATCTTGAAGCTTTATTGAGGTTCAATCCCTGAATAGTTTCCGTTCGAAAGATTCAATAACTTTTATTATCATCGTGATTCTTGTCCATTATCTTATGACGACGAAGCAATACTGCGGCTATAAAGCCTATGTCATAAAATGGGAGGCTAAGCTTTGTCTGCGAGACCTACATTGAATCCCTAAATGACGATCGTTTTTCAAAGGAACTATAATTATTAAATTTTCCCCTGGGCAAAATCTAAACGGCTTTAGGTTGAACTATATCTTAAACAACAAAAAAAATTCAAAATATTAAAAAAAAAACTAAAAAGAATTAAAACGAAACCTTAAAAATCTAACAAAAGTGGGCTTAGTTTGGAAAGATGTTGTTTGGGATCACGGGCTCAATTTAGATAAAAAAAGAACTGCAATTCAAGACACGTTCGTGATCAAAACGCATCCAACGAAACATCATTCGCGATCCCCAGTCCCCACCGACAATAAAAAATTGTGTGGTGAAATGATGTTTGTTCTCTATTTGGGTGTTATATTGTATTCTAAGTAAATACAAAAAAAATGTATACCTCTACAAGTGTATCAGCTATTTGGCTCCCATCGCACAAGCTCTGATTAGCTTAGGGCTAGGTAGTGTTGTGTGATTTTCCACATGTATTATTATTTATTTTTATTTACTTATTCATTTAAAGATACAGCCAATTTACAACATGTTATAGGGGCTCTGTGAATGTAATTTCATGATTAAGAAATAATTGAGGAGTCAGTCACGACATTTTTACCTCATCTCCTACAGGTTACTTCAGTATTGGTAGTAAAAATCATTGCTAATGTTCTAAACCAGACAACAGATCCAAAAGAATTGTTTCTTATTCAAATCAAATCAATAAAATTAAAGAAGAAATGAAAACCTTTTCTGAGACATAACCAAGTATGAAACGCTGAAATGCAAAATTAAAACAATAGTTAGGCCATTAAGAGACTTTAGCCTGACATGAGACACAAGTGTTATATTTTTCCATCACTTCATAATTTTATTGTTACGAAATTCAGATGAACAATTTTTACCTCTTATCTGACTCGTGTTATTTAGTCTCATCTTTCTTCTTCCTCGTATTTGTCCATGTTTTTATAACAGATATATTTTTTTTTGTGTGTACCTACCATGTTTTGTGACGTTAAAAAAATATTTTCTATTCTATTTTCTAGATATATGACGTAGGAAAGTAACCACTAGCTTCCAGTCTAGCGTTTGTTGTTTCTACGTTATCTTGCGGCTGACGTTTGGTTGTATTTTAACGTGATTAGTTACGCACTTACGCAACGTTACGAATTATATGAAGGTACTGATAATGAGTTTAACGCGTGTATTGTTTGGGCTCTTGATTAAATCCGGAAGGTAGGTATAAAATAATTTGTGTATTCAGAATTTCATTTTGAACAAAATTCTGCCCGCATCGTCGATAAAATTACATACCTTTTACAAGTTGGACAGAAAATGAAATCTCGCTCATAGAAGAGATCAATTTTGTATCACTAATAGCCCCTTCCCACCGGTGTGTGATATCGCGCAAGGAGGCGGATCAGCTCGCACGACACACCATGGGAACGGTCTCGGAAGCCGAGGTGCGCGCTAGCACAGGAGCCCTTTTTGTGTGCGTTGCCGTGCGTCGTCGTCGGCTGTGCGTGATGATCTGCAGAACCACGCACCGTAGGAAGACTGCATAAGAAGTGTTTTAATGGTACAATGATCTAATAAGCTTGGGATGTCAAGGATTTAGGTGTTACCTACGTCTGTGATGTATTGTCTACGTCTCACTAAGCTTAACTACCACTGGAACTTCGTTGATAATTTTATTTTTATATTGTAAAAGAGACTGAGAAGAGAGGCGTTGGACGTCCATTAGCATGATGGGTTGACAGTATTATCAGCGTCGCGTCGTGGGCCGCAGATGAATGAGGGTAGCCCAAGATGGTGATGAATGGCAAGAGCTAAGAGAGTCCTATGCCCAGCAGTGGGTTAAGTCGGGCTGCGGATGATGATGATGATGATAGATAGATAGAAGATACAAAATACTTTATTGCACACCACATAAAATTAACAAATACAGAAAAACATCAAAGTGGAATACAATGGGCGGTCTTATCACTAAAAGCGATCTCTTCTAGACAACCTTGGGATGATGATGATAATGATTGTAAAAGGATCATACAAAACAATGCTAAGAACTAAGCCGTGGTTTGTTGTTGTTCGCGTGGAACTGGCACCTATCCTCGATACAATTAAATAAATACTTTTTACTTTGACTTCGTAGAAAATAAAACAAAAGTGAGAAATTTAAAATGAAAACTGAGGTTCCATCAGAAAGATTTCCACGCAGTTGTTCACTCGTCTGAAATAACGACCCCTTTTATACTTACAATATATAATTCTACAGAAACCGATGTAAAATATTGAGAAAGCTTTTATCTCTCAACTACAATTTTGCTTTTATCATCTTTAGAATTTATTTTTGTCTCAAAGCATAAATAAAGAAATATTGTAGCCAATCCACACAACACTATCTAGCCCCAAATTAAGCAGTGTTTTGTACTATGGTAATCAGATAGTTGATACAAAATTTTTTTACAACACAACATAACATAACTATATTACATTCAGTTGGAAAACAAACATCTGCGTTCACTACACAAATATTTTTTCTCAGTGGGGATCGACCCCACGGAACCTACGGCGCAGTAGGCACAGCTGAAATGAGAGCCAGTCAAAGCATGAAGCATTGTCTTTTTTCTGATTCGGAGGGTATTGTCGGTGCCAATACAGGCACATGGGACTTGAGACCTTGATCGTGAGATTTTACTCAAAGCAAAAGAGAATAGGTGTCTTTTAGAGCTGAAACATGTTGAAATTAAAGTAAAAAAACAGTCAATTAATTATACAAAATATTATCTATAAGAAAACCTGCAGAAATCTTCAATTGTAATTGTCTGCAATCATTCCTTCCATTGTTACCAGCACCTAGTTCAACCAAAAAAACTGTTCCTCAAGTATCCTTCAATTTAGCCTTTTCTTGTTCATTCATTTGTTGCAGTTCCCCAGTTTTTACAGTAGACTGTAAACTGAGGTATTGTGTTTCAAAGGAATAAAAAATGCGGAATTTCCGAGTACAATACCTTGCCATTGTGCTAAGCTTGCTAGAGTATGCAAGCTGCCAGATTTGACACAATGGAGCCAAGACCGTGCGTTTTGTCAGTCTTCATAGTCTTTAGTCCGTTTGGCAGCGACAATAACTTTTAACATTTTAACCTCAAACTAGTTCGGGAAGTGATTACTTAGTAGACCAAATATTGGATCTAACCATTGTAAAATGAGACGGTCTGGGAGCTAGAGGGAGGTAGGTATAGGGAGGTGCCAGGCGTTCGGTATGGTGCCGAGCGAAAGAGGCGAGATCACCCCTGACAAAACAAGTTTTTTTTGTTTTAAATTTAACGAAGCATTTGAAGACAAAACAAAAAAAGCGGCCAAGTGCGAGTCGGACTCGCCCATGAAGAGTTTCGTAGCAGTAAGTAATATAACATAGAGTTCTAGAAGTTCTAGTAGTTCGTCGAAAGGTAAATTGCGGTTTACGATTTATGACGTATAAAAAAAAAACTACTGACTAGATCTCGTTCAAACTAAATATCGTTGAAAGTTTGCATAGTAATGTACAACATTTTTTTTTTAGTTTTATCATTCTCTTATTTTAGAAGTTAGAGGGGGGGGGGGGGGGGCAACATTATTCAACTTTGGAAGTGTCTCTCGCGCAAACTATTCAGTTTAGAAAAAAACTATATAAGAAACCTCAACACCATTTTTGAAGACCTATTCATAGATACCCCCCCACACGTATGGGTTCGATGAAAAAAAAATTGAGTTTCAGTTTCAAGGATGAGGACCCCCAAAATTTATAGTTTTTTTTTCTATTTTTGTAATAATCTTAATGCGGTTCACAGAATACATCTACTCGCCAAGTTTCATCAGTTTAGCTCTTATGGTTTCGGAGAAAAATGGCTGTGACATACGGACGGACAGACAGACAGACAGATATGATGAATCTATAAGGGTTCCGTTTTTGCCATTTAGCTACGGAACCCTAACAAATACAAAAGATTTACGGATCGAACCCAAAGCGATGAAAAATATTACTGCTGTTTTGTAAAACTCAGAAATACCTATTTTTAGAAATTTCAATAACCGCAGACTAACGTCTGAATTAAAACCAGTATTTTAGTTATTTAATCTTATTGATAGTATATGCAATATGAAATACAATCTAGACACTTCTAATAAATTTAAAACGATTTACATTAGGGGTTTTCGGGTCGAGAGAGGATTACAAAGGTCGCGGTTCGACTCCCAATTTGGAAGTCAAGTGTTTGTTTTGTATTACTGCCTTTGAAGCTTAGAACCCTTAGTTTATACAACCTTTTCCGATACACGTAATTATGTTCATGTCGATCAATATTTTTTGTAAAAGCCTACAATAAAGCAGCCAAGTGCGAGTCGGACTCGCCCATGAAGGGTTCCGTAGCATCAAGTAACATAATATAAAGGTTCTTGTAGTTCATCGAAAGGTAAATTGCGGTTTACGATTTATGACGTATAAAAAAAAACTACTGACTAGATCTCGTTCAAACCAAATATCGTTGAAAGTTTGCATAGTAATGTACAACATATATTTTTTTTAGTTTTATCTATCTCTTATTTTAGAAGTTAGAGGGGGGGGACCAACTTTTTTCCACTTTGGAAGTGGCTCTCGCGCAAACTATTCAGTTTAGAAAAAAACTATGTTAGAAACCTCAACATCATTTTTGAAGACCTATTCATAGATACCCCACACGTATGGGTTCGATGAAAAAAAAAATTTTGAGTTTCAGTTTCAAGTATGGGGACCCCCAAAATGTATAGTTTTTTTTCTTTGTGTAAAAATCTTAATGCGGTTCACAGAATACATCTACTCGCCAAGTTTCATCAGTCTAGCTCTTACGGTTTCGGAGAAAAATGGCTGTGACATACGGACGGACAGGCAGACAGACAGAAATGACGAATCTTTAAGGGTTCCGTTTTTGCCATTTGGCTACGGAACCCTAAAAACCGATAGAAACCAAGACTTAAGTTTTCTGCCTGATTTTCTAGCCTAGTCACTCTACCCTCTATGTCTAGCACCTAGATCCTTGTAATGTAAGTGAATATATGCCTTTTGACATAGAGATGAAGCATAGGACTAGCACTGAGGTCATAAGCCTTTATTACATGTATTTCTGGGCATTTGATTTTATTTGATCAGAACTTGATATTAGGTGGTCACCATCGCCTATAACAAAGCATTGCCTCGTAGGTCACGCATGTCAGAAATTTGCTCTACGATGCGTCCATCAAATTGAGGATACAGATGTTCAGCCTCACGTGCCAGTAATTTCACCGACATACACACATAATGTTGGTTGGATAAACATGCAAGCATTGTCATTGCATGATTGTCTGTAAATTGACAGACAATTTGTACGAACTCTCATCTAATTTGTTCGACAAATTGTCGTCCAATTTGTTAAGAAAATCGGTGTGCGTTTGAAAAACTAAAATACTATCAAGTTTATCCATGGACACTCTAGGATACCTAACTTAAGATCTAGCACCTGGGTCTTATTCTATCAACATTATCTAGTTCCGAACTTAACTATCGAGAAGTCCAGTTAAGTAAGTTAGCTTTAAGTTAGGCTATCAATATAGCTGGTCATGCAAGTGGTTAATAAGTTAAGTTTTGACAGCAATTAAGATGGAATAGACCCAAGTCATGTCTTAACTTAATTAATCTTATGACTTTATTCTCATGGATAAATATACAGGGTTATTGGTAATTATATAAGAAACCAGTTAAGGGCTCCTTCTTTACATCTTAACAAACAATATTTACTATTTTTATGAAACAACGGGATATTTACCATGATTAAATTTTGATGAGTTGATCCGATATTTCGGCACAGTTGCATGCACCATGATCACGGTTGAACTGAAGTCCACGAGTAAAAGAAATGTTATAGGCAGATAAATTGATCTACCCTCTTTCGCACTCTTTTATTGGTTTCGAGACTACTAGTCTACTAGTGCAACTGTGCCGAAATATCGGATCAACTCATCAAAATTTAATCATGGTAAATATCCCGTTGTTTCATAAAAATAGTGTTAAAAACCATGATAGTTTCAAAAACAATATTTGTTCTACGACTTTTGCCAAAAATCAATTCACTTCCCAAAATAAATATTTTATGTTTTTGTGGTGCTCCCGAACACTTTTTAGCTCTGTATAGCGTAGACGGTGACCTGAGGCGCGCGTGCGCTGAGTGACAAGTTTGTTATTTTTGATTTTGTTTGGAAAAAAAAAATGAATTATTGAAAGTCGTAGAAGAAAAGTTGTTTGTTAAGATGTACAGAAATAGCTCTTAACTGGTTTCTTATATAATTACCAATAACCCTGTATATGATGTTTTAGAACCAGGTACCTACCCCTGACTATCCCTGTACTGCAGTCATCGTAAGGTGAAGTGACCTGAGCCTGGTCTTCCGCTCTTCTCCTCCAGTACTTGCTAGCTACATTTCGTAGATCGTCGCCCCACCTTGCGGGAGGGCGTCCTACTCTACAATTACCTAAACGCGGTCTCCACTCTAGTATTCGTTTGCTGCAACGATTGTCTGTTCTGCGGCAAACATGACCGGCCCACTGCCATATTATGTCGACTACCTAAGTTCTCTGTCGGATAACCTCCTCTCTCTTTCCGTCTTATGGAGATGTCTTTGCAATACTGTAAATATAAGTACATTATAACTTTTCAAAGTTAGTCGTCAAGGCTTTACTTGCAATTTTGGGAGGTAGTCAGAGGTACGTCCAATAATTTTATTGGTAAAGATATTAAAAAAATAATAGTAAATGAATTAAATAGTTTGTTATTTAAAAACAGGAGCCTAAAGATGACGTCCATAAAACTCACACTGTCATAAAAATGTTTCAAAAATAACCCTATATTTATAGGCACTAAGTCTGTGAAGTGTTGATATGTAAATTGAATGGGTTTTTTATTCAAACTATACGCTTTCGAATTGGATAGAAGTTATAATAATTAGAATGTTTTCAGATTTTCTAAATTAGTTTTTGCGAAATAACTTATGCTTGCTTGTTGTAACGATAAACAAGAGATAAATACATTTTAGAATTTGTTAGCAGTTTATTTTACTTTTGCATAGGTTCATTAACATCCCAATGCGTTTGACTGTTGCAAAGGTTCATTAACTCTGTAAAAAATCCAAATATGACAAATTTTTGTTGCATGCTAGCAAATAATGAAGAAAGAGTGTGTACATTTTCATCTCATGGTCTATTCCAGAAGTTTAACCCTTTGAGCGAATAATAGAACCACACGCGAATTGACGTGCCGGGGTCGGCAAAGTCCAAACGCCTTTTCGGACGGATGAAAGAACGCGCTACGTCCGCGCCAGTTTTTGAAGTCGGTTAGAATTTGTTGTCGTTATTTTTAACTGCCTTTTTTATTTGAACTAAGGAGAAAGATCTCAATTCGGTTGTATTTTTATTATGTTTGTTATTTATACGCCGAATTTAATTTTTTATCTAAAAATCTGGATATATAAAATCGGTTTCTTTAGTTGTTTTAAACTTCACTTCTATTAATGATCACTAGTTGATTTTGCTTTTATTTTGACAGAACTAATTTAATGACTGAGTTGATAAGTACTGCGAAATCTAATCGAAATAGCCTAAATATATAAACACATTTAAACATTTAATTAGTGCTTATAAGTACCTATCCTATGAATGGTAGCTGGTTTTTTGAATCAAAACGTTATTAAGTTTGCATATGCCATAGATTTGTGTAGAATTCCTATTGTTTCCTGCTAACTCCTATTAGGATGCGGGAATGGCTTTGTGTAGCGAAATATATTGTTTATTCCCTGGTATTTCCTGAGATGAGAATAGGATACCTGAACAGTAATTTAATGTTTGGATTTGCAATACTGTGTAATTGTTAGATAGATAGATAGATAGATTAATACTTTATTGTACACAAAAGAATACATTTAAAAGAAACATAACAAATAAAGGTACAATGGGCGGCCTTATCGCTAAGAGCGATCTCTTCCAGACAACCTTTGGATGGAGAGGATTAACAAAAATTAGAAGAACGGCGGTGTACAAAAGTAAAACCTGATGTACCTAAAATTGTACATAGTTCAGCTCAAGTAAAATTTTAAATCTGGAAGAACCTACAGTTTTTACACCTTAATATTTGTTATCTCATAACTCCGTTATTTATAAGGCAATTTGAAATATTTTATTATCCTTGTATGCTATTATTATACCTTTTATCTGGAAAATCTTCGAGGTAATCTCTTCGGCTTTTTGTGATTAATTCAGCAGTTTGGTCACAAAGTCGGTTTCTTAAGTTTTTTAAACTTCATTTGTTTATGTTCAGTGCCGTAGTCTACTATATAAAAATAAGTCGGGTTTTCCTTCCTGACGCTATAACTCGATAACGACTGGACCGACTTGGCTGATTTTGGTCTTGAATAATTTGTGGAGGTCCAAAGAAGGTTTAAAAGGTTTTTTTTTCAACGGGAACGGTAACGGCGAGCGAAGCCATGGGTGGCCGCTAGTAAGGTTATAATTCTTTTCCATTCAAACTAGTAATACAGAGTGCCTTCTGCATTGCCAAAAGTTCAACAATCAACGGCACATTTTATTTAACCGCTATCGCTAAACGTGTTTTTGGCATACCCAGGATGCCATCATCAGACAATTTAAATCCAATTTAAATAGGGTTTAAATCTGTTCGCTTTGTGATCGAAATACAATCCCAATAAAAATCAAAGTCTGATGGCTCCCTTCAGATCTCGTTTCGCTCAGATAGCTAAGGATACTCCAACCGGGTAATTAAGTAATTCTGTTGTAATCAACAGTTTGATACTAACAAAAAAAATATACTAACAAGGAACTGCGATCAAATATCTTGTTGCCATCATTTTTCGAGCACTATCTATCTGTTGTCATCCTAGTTTTACAAAGCGAAGTTCCTATACGCTATCTCATGTTTATTAATTACGTCAAGATTCAGTCTTGTTGTAATCGTTCCATGTCAAAGAAATTTTTTGTTACAATTCGTTTTTTATTGCAATTAAATAATGTCAAAACTGACAGATGCGACTAGGTTTTGATTGCAACAAAAGACAATTTATTGAGCACATCCATACATTTTTATTTAAGGATGTGCCTATCAGTTGCCCTCATAAAAATATGTTTTTATACAGCATCAGGAGCTGAAGAACTGTAGTTTCTGGGACAGGGGCTTGTAGTTTAGAAGAGTCTTGAAATACAAACAGGTACTCAAAAAACCATTCCAGCAATATAAAAGAACATGGCACGAAAACTTGCTGCATGCGACTTTGTAGAAAATTCCATTTTAACTAAAAAGCTACTCCAATTACCGTCATAAAAGTCAGCGGACTAACTCCCGCGGTTTCCGAATTCAACGCTATTCCGTCAAATTACGAGGCGTCGACCACAATTCACGGAAGCGTGATGTGAACTAGACTTGGGATTCGTGAGCGATAACGTATCACTCATTCGGTTGAAAAGGTTTCACTCAGATGTAAAAAAGAAACTAATTGAAAGGTTTATTATTGTAACCCGTAAGGGCGAACCCGGATTAAAACACATTATCTAACAGAGATTACGTAATTGTTGGTTGACAAAAATGGACCATTACGAATGCAACTTACACAAACATGTCTGTGTATACTTTTTTGTAAAAAAATATTATCATGAACTGTGTTCTTTGAGAAAATAAAATACACATCTTTAAACTCAACCTACCTGCCTTCTATTGGAGAAATTGGACATCGATTAATTAGCTCACTGACTAGTAGAAATCATGTATCATTAAAATGGTGACCACGCACTAAGTGTTTTAGCTTAGTAGATCATTGGAAGGCAAACCAGTTACATCACGAGAGTTAGGAACCGTAACTTTTATTCCTGTTTTTTTTTTAAGTTTGATGGCGAGAAACTGAAAACACCAGAATCACCTTATTGACTGAACTGCTTCAAATGATACAAAAAGATATGACAAAGATATGACAAAGATATTGACGCTCGATGAATCAGTGGTACATTGTCCCAGGACTAGTTCTCACAATGAATGTGAATGTTTAGCGCTGGTTTAGCGAGTGCCCCGCATGTCAAGTGATGTCGTCACTCAACTGCACTGATTAGGCACAGTTCTGTTTAAACAGTAGGATAAACATTAAAAAGGCAGTGTAACTCATCAACTCTTACCCATTCACCCAGAATTGAGGTTTTGGTGAAAAGCTTAAAAGCAATCTAAAAATTTATTTAAAAAAAATGTATGCTGCTATTATATCAGCTATCTGGTTCCTGTAGTACAAGCTCTGCTTAGCTTGGGGCTAGATAGAGTTGTGTGAATTGTCCGGAATATTTATTTATTTAAAGATTATTTATTCACCAGAACTACGAAGTCAGTATAAAAAAGTCAGTGCAAAAAAGCTACAGTATAGTATTGGTTGTATTGGTGTGGCCGGAAATTTATTATACATATTTATTGGAGTAAGTAAATAGGAGCTATTGAATACCACATTAAACAGCTGTTTTCGTATCTCATAAACTTTACAACTTTGAGTAAAAATAAAATTCGCATGAACCTTTAATTATCAAGCTCTTTTTGACCTTACTCATATATTGGTGTTTTAGGGCTGTTTGTAAAATTTACCGATTTGACTCGGGGCTGTTGTTGAGTTTATAGAAATAATTTTCATAATTGAATATTTTACACACCATCTGTAATCGACATGTCCATTGAAAAGTGCCAAAAATCTGTGTTTGAGGCTCGACTCGTGCTCAAGCAATGTTTCGGAATACGGGCCTGAGTGCGCGGTTTGTGTTTCAAATGTAGGTACTTTGTCGCATTTCGAACATTACACCAAGGGACGCAAAAATGTCTTACTATTGGCATTTCAAGCGCAAATGATCTTCTACTCATTTAAAATCAGTAAAAATATTTGCCCAAATTGTACCGAAACGGCCAGTGTTCCACGGAAAGAAACCGCAATGCGTAAAACATTATAGAAATGGGGTAACCACAGTACCATCGTAATGGGACCATTTAATATCCTTTAATTTGTCCCATTATGACCCTTTTCGCATTTAGGGTTAAAGATTTTTTAAATAAGCATTTTAAACTTAACTCTGTCCCATTACCAAAGGCATATTCAGCACTTGACATAAATAAATATTATAGACAATCCACACAACACTATCTAGCCCAAAATTAAGCAGAGCTTGTACTATGGGTACCAGATAGCTGATATAATACTATAATTTGTTTGTTGTAAATAAATACTGAGAAAACTATACAACACCCAGACAGACATCAAACTTCTATGTTCACCACACAAATACTTGCTCTCGGGGAACGAGCCCACGACCTACGACGCAGAAGGCAGAGCTGCTAATTTACTACTAATTGAATTTAATTTAAGACTACCTACTTAGCTTTGAGGCTAGTAACATAATATGGTTTGCAGGTGAAATTGTTTAAACTGCTTGTTTAATTTTTACGCCGACAAGAGCATTGCTCTTAAACAAGAAGAAGAGAAGTTAAAATGGTCGGTTGTTATTTCGGGTTGCGCCGAAATATTGATTTGATTCTCAAGGCGGTAAAATATTCACAAAATAATCCAATCTGAGTGCTATGGTTCTAGGAATCAATCGATATATTTCACAAGTAATCCCAGTGTAGGCATGGTCTATTTATTTGTTCCTTTATACTCTACTTTATGTAAGGAAGATGAAACGGGGAACAAAGGGGAAAAAAATATATCATTTTTTTGGTCCCTTTTAAGTCCTGCGATTCTAAAAGCCGTTTTTATTTACCTACAATAAATATGATAAAAAAATATTTCTACACTGCCTGGGTTAAAAAAAAAAAGAAAAAATTCGAAAAAAATTCAATTCCAACGAACTGGACCGAGCATTTTCAAGCTGCTGATGATGATAAGCCGGAGATTCACGAATCTCTAGAGTTGCAACATGTTTGCGCAACAAAACAAATGGAAGAAACTTGTAGTAAACTGCACGGAGCACTCGAAACAACAAAACGTCTAAACATAAAGAAGGTTTTAAAAAGTTTCACACATACAAGTACATTCGTAAAGTAACGGTAGGCTAACTCTTAACTTTGTCCAGGCAAAAATCCGGGTAATCTGACCGTAGGGCTGTCACAAATGTTGTTTGTATTCTCAGTATGTATACGTATATACATTTGTATATACCTCTACAGTAAGTATAGACAGTAATAAGACCTGTCGTTTTGTATGGGTCTAAGTGTTGTGCCACCAAAGGAACGGATGAAAGAGAAGTGCATGCAGCGGAGATGCGAATGTTGAGATTGATGTGGAGTGACGAGAATGAACCTGGTATTAGTGTATCAGGGGCAGTTTGAAGGTGGCGCCAGTGACTGAAAAGATGAGGAGCAATCAATAAGTTAGTGTGGTACGAGCATGTCATGCGAATAATGACAAGCATTGACAGGGCTAACTTTATCAGTGCTCTAATCGAAAGATCGTTTTATAAGAAAACGGTACCCGTGGTACTAAACATTTGGGGAAAACTTGAAAACTCATAAAAATCTTATTTTAATTCTGTAATGGGACTTTTATTGCGAATAATGAGAGTTTATTAAACTTTTGCCGTTTTAGCTGTAGTACCTATCTATACAAAAGTTTTTACAATAAGTATCAACTTATGAACTTTTTGATTATTTATGGCAAAGTAAAACAGAAATGTCATTAAATTGGAGGCATACATTTTGCAGAGAGAGACTTTTATTGCAGATTTTGGGGATTATTTGTGATTTGTAAGATTTTGGGGATTTTGAAATAATGGGAGTTGTTTGGGAAAAAAAACTTAATTGATAATAATGAATAAAACATAACTATTTTTGTGCTAAGAAGTTACTGTAGTGTGTTTTTTGTGACTGCACCTTCCTCAGTATACCATAATAACTATTACATATTCTGTGCCTGCTATGTAAGTACTACGAATCGGGCCACAGTGTCATAACGTTTTACATGTGGGGCATAGTGTCGTATCAAGAATTTGGGACTGAACTTGGTGGGCCACAAAGACAACATCCCCACATGTTCAGCTTCACGTGCCAGTAATTCCACCGGCACCCACACGCTTCAAACTGAGACAGCGATGCTGCTTCACGGCAGAAAAAGGCGTGGATCCTCTCAAAGTTTCAAACCTCCTTGTAGATATTGTTACACAGGCTTTGGGTAAGTGGCAACCCTATCTCTCTGATACCGTAAGCGTGATACGTTTCAGCTCACTGAAGCTTTTTGCATTTTGGTTGATGCACTCAATATTTGTGTGTATATTTGTATATATTGTGGTATGCCAACGAAATTAATGGGGGATTTCAATCGAGAAACAAAGCCGGTACTGATTGGACGAAAAGTTTGTTTTATTTTTTGTAGCTTTTCTGTTTATTTTAAAGGCCTGCGCCAACTCGGCGATGGCGATGGCGATCAGTGAATATTAAGATTACAGCAATATTTGACAGCGTTTCACTAATCGCCATCGCAGATTGCTTAGATGTGCAAGGCTTAAGGCATTACTAGAGTGATCCCTGATTTATGATATGTTAATCATATCATAAATCAGGGATCACTCTCAGGGACTTTTAAAGCCAAAAAATAATAGCGCATATTGCAATAGGAGAATAAAAATTAAGGCACGAATAAAAGTAACTTACATGATCATAATTATGTTTTTGGGTAAAACAAAATAAACCTTTTAATTTAAGTCACACATGAAATACGGTTGTTATCCATTACAACGCAAAAGTACTTTAAAAATGTCCTACATACCGAGCTTTTGTAACACAGCTTATTTAGTTAAGCTGGCTCAATTATTTTTTTACGATTGACTCTGTAGGTTTTCAAAAATGTTTCATCAAAGAACCACATACTTACTTATTGGTTTCTTTGTCTCACGTAACCTTAATCATTTGTTCTTTCAAATAAGTGTGGTGAAAGGATTAATATCCTTACTGATCGCACATTAGGTTTTTGTCGTAGTTCATTGTAGGTGCGAAGTTTTATTTTTTATTTTTCCTATAATTTTGATTTTTATCACATAAAACCATACCTCCTTGTGAAATTCTGATAGTATACAAAAATATTAAGTAGGTATACTTCATAGAACAACATTGAAAAGAAACGAAACAACTGCAAATATGAACAAAAAACCTGTAGATATTTATAATATTATACAGCTGAAGAATTTGTTTGATTGGCTTAACTTATCTTAGGAACTGACTAGTATTTTTTTTAATGTTCAATCTCAGTTCATTTAACGAGAGAGGTGATTTATGATATTACGAAAATAGAACAGCCAAGCGAAAACGGGCGCAAGTAAACGATACAGTAAAAAAATTGGTTGTCTGTAAAGCCGGTTTACTGACGATAGTTGAACGTGACAACGTCATAAGAAAACTCTCTCGACTCGGACTCCCTTACCCGGGCTCGGGCTCGAGCTCGACGGAACGACGGAACGGCGGAACGACGGAACGGCGGAACGACGGTTACGACGCATGAGTCATGTTTTTTCGTTCGTGCAGCCGGCTCCATCGATTTATAAGACGTTATCACGTCAAAAAAAACTATAATATGAAGAAGTCTTGTCTGGTAGCCCTGTAAGAATCGTCAGACGATCAATAGCATTTTTTAGTCCATTCGAAAAAAAATTAAGAAGCGGCTTTTTGAATTAAGCTATGCTACACTTTTATTTCGTCCAGTCTGTAAATATAAACCGTCCGCGAGCTCCAACTACAAAGGACTTGAAGTTTCATTCTTGTATACCCGGTCTTGGAAAGTAATCTATCTGTGGATGCAATTCCATGTGCATTCATCACGCGATAGTAAGCCTTATCTAGTGGTGGTAGAGCTTAAAGTTCGGAAAATATCTGGTTTGCTGTTTTGAAACTGTGTTCACTTTTGATGGACTTTGTACTTTGATTTAAGGCGAAGACCGCCGTCGGTGTACTTCTCGCTCGCATTTTTTGGCCCTTTGTCAAAGATTTCTTTATTCAGTAGAAAGTCTAAGTGCCAGTTCCACATAATCGCTTTGAAAGGTTATTCCCCTCATTCATTATACCGGGCACTTTTTAACGACTCGCTAAAAGTCTTGTCGCTGTCACTTTTAAGTCAACATACAGGGTGGCCAGAACATTGAAGTCCAAAAAAAAATGTTGGTCCCTCGTATCGTGGGATATCCGAATCACCCCCATGTACATATTATGTTCCACGACTTTTAATAGTTTTCGAGTTATGAATTTGCGGGGATTTTCGACATGACCAACTTAAAAATTTCAAAAAAAAAGTAAAAGACGTTTTCGTAATTTTTTTCTTGCAATTGAAGCCTCATATGAGCTTTACCTTTATGCATAAAATAATTAGCTTTTTTACTTTGATAAAAGTTATGAAAATGATGATCCAAAGTGAAAAGTTTACGTTCGGTGAATTATGACTTAAATTTTCAACTTTAAATTAATTTTTTTTGCTAAGCTGTTTGCAATTGGATTGCAAACAAGATAGCTGCTCATTAATTGCGATAAATATGTTCAATGATTTTATATTTTTCAAAAGGTCAAAATGTTCAAAGCGAGAAATTGTTTAACGGAGTTCAGCGTCTTAACGTATTTGTTTTAGTGCTATCTATGTCTTAGCTGTGAGTTTTACAAAGACGAAGTCCTTATCAGAAAGACAGATAGTTTTAAGTGCTTAAAGCGCATCTGGGACAAGATAAAACTATTTTAGTTTGTGTTTAAAAGCGATTTCTACTTGTATTCCATGCCATGAACTATCAACTATCTAAGATTCATCTAAATTACTTCAGGGGCGGTACCCTTAACTTAGTTAGTGGCTGCTAATTATTCTCGATAAACTTAGTTAGTTATCGCTAACTAGTCGCTAAGTGCTCAGCTTCTTTTTTTGTGAAAACCGGATTTCCTGTCATTAAGAGTAAGAGAGTTAAGAGAGGTTGGATTTAGGTTGTCTGGAATAAATCGCTTTATGAGACAGTCCATTGTACATTATTGAATGATATTTATGTGTTTAATATTTTTTTGTTTGTAAGTTGTACAATAAAGAATTTTCTACCTATCTAGTGACTAGTTAGTGGTTGCTAACTATGTCGTGACCAGTTAGTGGCGCTAACTAGTTGCAAAGCCTTCTTTATATTTGTTCTATTTCTTCTATTTTGTTTAAAATCTGTTGACTTAGCGACTAGTCAGTGGTTGCTAACCATGTCGATGCTCCACACTCTACAGAAACTTACGAATTGTATACATTCAGTGCAGCCGACTGTACCTGTTTGTGAATACGGGGGTTGGATTAAGGTTTCACGATTGCGGTTCGAAGACGATCGAACTAGCGGTAGTCCCCTAGGTCACGTGATTTACGTGCACTACCGAGCATACATCACGGTGATATGTGGTAGGGCGAGATTGTAGCGTCAAACGATTTTACTATGGAAATAACAATCCGGGGTAGAAATACCTTATAGGTTGATGGACGCAGGGCAGAGCATCGTAGGGCACGTTTCTAACGTACGTGACCTACGAAACAATGCTTTGTATAGGCGATGGTTACCACTTATTATCAGGTGGGACATTTGCTTGTTCTATCAACTAGTTGTATAAAAAAAATATGGTCATTAAAAAAATATCGAATAAGCTCGCTGGACTTAGTGGGAAATAATTTCCCTTCATTTGGTTAAGGGTTAAGAAAAAACAATGAAGTTGAGTTTTCGAACTTCAAACACTTTTTTCTTTTTTTCATTTCAGGTACAGCACGTGATAACCATAGGTCTCCAAGTCTCCTGATACTTCAATAAGGTAAGAACATTAACATTTTTTATACAACTTTGTTGTATATAATCAAAATAGTCTTTGCTCAGTAAAATCACAAATATCAAATTGAGACCCTAACGTGATTCAAATTTCTGTAATGGTTCCTACCACGTTGGATTAATTTCAAACACCAATTGTATTTGAAATTCAAATTCAGCAATCCTGTAAAATAAATCTTAGGTAAATTAATTGACAGCTTGAGAGCGGTTAGCTCAGCTCTCAAAGTGTCAATTAATTCGATGGCTCATTAAAATTATCTATCGCGAACTCAAAGGTTGGCTTTTCATTCGAATATTTAAGTAGACCAAAAACAGCTCCATTTTAGACAGACCTAGACTAGGCTTAACCGTTGACCGTTGGGGAATAAAGGTTCTCGAATGGCGACCAGGAACCGGAAGGCGAAACGTAGGGCGCCCATCCACAAGGACCGGCGACATTGTTAAGATCGCGGAAAGTCGATGGATGGAAAGGGCTCAGAATCGTTCTTCCTGGAAATGTGTAAGGGAGGCCTATGTCCAGCAGTGGACTTCTTCAGGCTGATTTATGATGATAATGAGACTAGGCTTTCCCAGGCCAGGCCAGGCTTTGTCAAGTGTGGCTGGGGAGTGAAAGACTGGCCGGGGAATGGGGAGCTACCTAGATGGGTTACAAGTGGTGAACAAGGCGATAATACTTTTCTGGGAGTGAGCTTCTCCGTAAATCATCTCCTCCGTGGCACAGTCAATCAACGTCTGACTTCCGATCACTAATATAATGGCAATGAACCCAGATTCAAACCCCGAAAAGTGTTTTGGCATTGAAAAAAGGATCAACGCCATCTGTTGGTTAAATATATTTTGGCCATAACCCTACCCATCAATACGCATGAACTAAGAATTTCCCTCCTTCACTCGACTCAGAGTTCTTCTCTATAATATGTATTGTATTCTGTCAATGAGGTTCTACTTGGTGTGGCCAGCACTCTGTTATTCTCCATGAAGCTGTCGGTAGAAATAACGATGAAAAACACCGACATGTTTGTGGAAAACTCCAGCAAAATGTAAATTTATTTACAAAAATATTGCAATGAATACACAAAAAACGCCGTTTATTCATTGAAAAATAAATGGCCGACTAATTCCGGGAAAAAAGCATCCGCTATCAAAATAAAATGCTTTCGCTTGAACGCATCGCGCTTATCTACATAGATAACTGAATAAAACTGTCAATAAACATGAATCAATAGAGGCATTACCTCTGAGCATCCTCCCTGTCCAGCCGTGAATTGCAAATGAAGCCTTAAACCCAGGAAAAACGAAACAAATTTAAATTAAATTTTCATTTACAATAAATTGATTCATTCAATTGCCTTTAAATTAAACACTCGAATGGAAGAGTGCCCCCAATAAGTGCCACCAATAAGTGAAGTGAGGTCCTTTTCAATTTAATTTTCCCTCTGAAGGGAAATCTATTAGATTTCACTCGATCTAACTGAATTATTGTACTCAAACTGTAAGCAATTCGTCATAATGAAACTGAATTAGTAGGGTAGGAAAGATTTACAGGAAAAATGAATTTGGGAAGGAAAATTCCGGAAAAAATGGTGGGCTGGTTATTATGAGAAAGCAAATTGCCTATTCGACAATATTATTTCTCTTGATTTGGGTTATTATTTCTGTCGTTTTTTTGTGAGTAGGTAGTTATTTCAAATAACCTACTAACCTGAAAATAAATCGCAATAGGTGATCGCTTAAAAATTACAAAAACTACTTGTAGTCACCAATAGAACCATTTTATAAAAATAAATATTCATGTCCAAGTCAAATATTTATTTATTCAAATAAATAAATATTTGACTTGACTTTCACTTTGATATAATTTAATGGTTGCCCCTAGTCTGAACTGACAGCTGTAAATCCTGTCGGTACTACTTGGTATACGTATAATTCAATCATGTCATTAGCAGAGCTTCGATTATCGACAGAACGAGAACGGGTTCAGAGGAATCCTGCGGTTATCAGTGGAACAGATTACACGAGTTTAGAGAGTTGATGTATGTCACAGAGTTAGGAAATAGGCGTTACAGAATTTTCTAGTAAAAAGTTATAATAAGTATAATAGATTTTAATTATTTGACTTTTAGAAAGAATAAAGATTGGTTGTTATAGAATAAAATAAATTAATATTGCCCAAACTATTGACATTCTATGCCCATCTTCACGCAGACTGGTCTCTCAGCTCAATAGTTAGTAGTTAAAAAAAAACAAAGTTTAGTTCTGCCCTCTGCGCAGTAGGTCGTGGGTTCGATCCCTACTGAGAAACTATATTTGTGTGGTGAACGCAGATGTTTGTTCTCTGCCTGGGTGTTATTTTGCATTCTATGTATTTACAAAAATAAAGTGTAAATATTAGTAGTATATCAGCTATCTGGTTCCCATAGTACAAGCTCTGTTTAGTTTGGGGCTAGAAAGTGTTGTGTGGATTGTCCACTATGTTTTTTTAAGTGTGCAGTGCAGTTTATATTGAAAACTAACGCCAGCTAAGAATCGATTGTGAAGCATTTTTTTTTAAGATTCTTGATATTTTCACACTATTAAAAATGCTAGCATAGCTAGCAAAAAATGCTAGCATTTTTACAATTAGCATAATTACAACCTATTTTGACATTTCTATTTAAATTTTGTTTCCAACTAAATTATAATACCTATGTTAATGCATTTCGCACCGATTAGTACACGGCGATCTGTAATTGATTGGTGCACGATACCATCCGACAAGTTGATTGGGTCGCTTGATTACGTACACACACACTATGTGGTATTCTGTGACTTGGGATACCGAGACTTGTGTGGTGGAGCGTGTGATGATTAGTAGTACTCACGAATGTTCAATCAGAGGTCACTTAGCCCTTCATCCATACACATCATATAGGTACGTAGAGATCGTCCAAGCTTAAAATGCTCGTCCCGCTACTCCAGTCAGTCAAAGTAAATTGTTATTTATCACTTATATTACAAGGATCATTTTTAACTACTTTGCTGTGAGTCAACGTCAAGAAAACGTGGTGGAGGGGCGTGCATTTTTAGACTGGTTTATCTATACTCGTATATCGACGGATTACAGAATACAATAGAAAGGCGGTCATGCGACGTTTGCATGGAGCCGATGTCGCCAGTTTAACATTTCCACTATCATTATTTAAAATATCACTAAATGTGAGGATTCTAAGCAAAAAGAAGGAAGGAAGAAGTTAAGAAAGTATTTCTATGTTTTATATTGTCGCTTAACTTATTCGGAAAGTAATTCTTGCGCTGCTGCAAGGCATTTTTCACTTTACGACTCCTGAAAAAACTGTTGAATTCGTATGGAGAAAGGAGCATAAATGCTCATGTATTTCTAAAAAAGACGTGATAGTAAAGACCTACGCCTACCGAGACGGCATGGCAAGGGATTTTGCCGTCAGTGAGCGCACATTAAGCGCTTAGATACCGCAGCAGCATTCCGGCGCCTTGCCACGGCATGCCACGCCGTCTCACTCTGTGGTATTCCAAAACGAGCACCGGAGTCCTTGGCGCAGTACGACTATGCATCCCGCCGCGGGAGCCTGTAGCGCGTTTTTCAATGCCATGCAATGAAATCCCTTTCGATGCCACGGCATCATTTTAACTCATAGCAATTTATGTTGTATTTCTATATCGATACGTTTGACCATTAGTAAAAAATGTAATCCCTAGCCATGCTGTCTCGGTCTGCGTAGGCCATAATGCGCCTCCCTGAATAATTTCTGCCGCTGTGAGGGTAGTTCGCACGCTCTTTCTGAATGTTTCACACGAGTCCTCACTTTGCACCCTTCGCCATTAATGTTGCATGAAAGTCTAAAGCCCAGTCACAGATCAATAGTAGTGTACGGCAGTTGGGAAGCTTATACGAGAGTTTGAAACTTACCAAAAATAGTTATCACTTTTGTATTCACGGCCAGTTCTTATCGTGTAAAGGCCTGTGCACATCTGGGCGATGGCGATCAGCTGAAAAACTGTCAAATACCGCTGTCATATTTGACAGCGTTTCAGCTGATCGCCATTGCCATCCCCTAGATGTGTGTGAGGCCTTGGTACTTGATTGTTATCGAACTTCTAAAAAACCCTATACCGGGTTTCCGATTATAAACTCCAGCATACAGGAACAACGCAATAATAGAACCCTTGTCCCATTAAAAATAATTAGTCATTATCATTTTTCTCGACAAATTAAAACATGCTCAGAGAATACCTGCTTACCCCATTGTATTCTCTGAAATGATCAAGGTTTTTCGGCGAATGGAACTCAACAATGAAAGGAAAATTCACGTACAATATGCATGGACTTGTCCTTAGAAAGCAGTTAGGAAAGCCTCTACAGACGAACCGATTGTCTGCCCAACTTATCGTGTCCGTTCAGTTGTTTGTTTAACAAATCCTTTTACTTTCTAGGAAAACCTCTACATACGAACCGATTGTGTTTACCTACACTCAACTCAGTTGTACATTAAACAGGTAGTACATTATTGGTGGGATCAGCACGGGTTATCTATTAATATTATCAAATGCAGTTACATTTATACAACAGCTATAAGAGAACAAACAAACAAACGCAACAAACAAAGTAAAATACTAAGATATTGAATCTTTTACACGGGTGTTACCTTATTTTATTTATTTTCCCGACGTTTCGGCTATGTTGCAATAGCCGTGGTCGCGGGCAGACTGGAGCATTGACAGAGCTACCGTCGGTGAGAAGTGGAGGCAGCATCACTAACTACCCTCACTTGATCTTCTTTTTCCGTAATCTGAGAAATTGATCTTTTGAAGCACTAGGAGCTGAATTCGAATATCTGTAGTATCGCTTGTGTGAACTACTACCTACTAGTAGATAATCTATTTATTTTCTGTCGTTAAATTTGTTGCAGCTGGTTTTGAAACACGGAATTGGAAAGTCCGTAGGGATATTATGTCGATTTATCAGTTAACATTCGTATTGTGGACATATCCTAGTGAAATGTGACGGCGACGTCCAACTTCTAAACGACATAAAACATATTATACGTGATTTTGCATTCAACTTGCGTAGTACAAGTATTAACTTTCATAGAGCATATTTCAAGCTCGTTGTACACATTGCAACGTTCATTTTGAAATTTATTCTATGAAATTGTAATTTAAGGCAATATTTCGGTAGTTTATTCAAGAGACCGGTAAAGCCTTTAAAATTGAGCAAGCTTTGACAACCTTGAAATCAGTTAACTTTTACTTCTTATAAAAATATACTCAAAGTTGTTTTAGTAATAGAAAATAGAAAATGAGATTTAATCAAAATTCTACCCACACAATTATTTTTAGTTTGTTTATTTAATAAATAAACCATGCGTCACAACTCGGTTAGTAGTTAGTAGCTATGCCTTCTATGCAGGTTCTATAATTATGTTTAATTACGTTGAAAAATATCGTTGAAAAATCTACACAACGCCTTTCTGCACAATAGATAAATCTTTATTATTGCACGATATAATAAATAAATAAATAAATAATGCTGACAATCCTCGCAACACTTTCTAGTCCCAAACTAAGCACATCTTGTACTATGAAAACCAGATAGCTGATATAATACTTACTTACTACTTAAATACTTTTTTTTTGTAAATACATACATAGAATTTAATATAACACCCAGACAGAGAACAAACAACACCTGCGTTCACCACCCAAATATTTGATCTCGGTGGGGATCAAACCCACGACCTACGGCGCAGAAGGCCGAGCTACTACCAACTGAGCTGAGAGGTTAGTCGATATTGTTGGCGTCCATAGACTACGGTAACCGCCTTCCATCAAGTGGGCCGTAAGCTAGTTTGTCTACTTTGTCACGAACCCACGATCTCAAGAATAGAGGTTGCTGTCACTAAACCGGCATATCACAATACTAAACCATTATTCCATTCATGAACTACGAAGACGCAGCCGTATTACGAGTTCTGGCATCTCAATAGCTCTGAATCCTTGCATGCCTTCCCGGAAATGTAGATCTGTATGCCGTAGGATAAACATTCTTTCATTGCTGGGGAAGACTGAATGACGGGGTCTCCATTCTAATTTATTTTTGTTTTGTTTTTTTTTATTTTATTTATACTATTGGATGATCATCATAATACGATCCATCATACGTACGATTTGTTATAACAAATCGTTACCGTTACCGTAGGTCACGCACATCAGGAACGTGCCCTACGATGCACTGCCCTGCCCATCAACTTGAGGCTTGTCAAAAAAAAAGCGTTGTCTTAAAATTCATCTATCGTCATGTGATAGATGATTTTACGATGACACTTTTTTTATTTTGAGTCAATGAGAGTTTTCTTTTCGTAATTGTGTTTTTTTATAATACTGACTTTTGGTTTTTAAAAACCCCCTAAAAAAATATAGGAAAAATGCAGGTTGCGTTCGACAAATTTGATCTTTTCCCAAGAGCTTCAAGAGCTTTTTAAGACGAGAGTACCAACTGTTTGTCTTCCAACAGTTCAACCTACATTGATGCAAAGTTTTATCATACAATTTTGATAGGCCGTAAGTTTGTTCTGTCATTTTTCGCATCTTTTTTTACGAATTTATGCATTGTAGTATATAATTATGCATTTTATGTCTGTTGACAGAATAATTAAAAGGTTGGTTTCACAGCGCTGCTTCTTATGATGTACCCGGGCCTTTATTGGTAAACAGTAGCCTGATACCGATGATGGATAATCTATGGTAAAACCCGTGAAAAAACAATAATGGGGAAATAACCTTGTTTCGGAAAACTTCCGGTTTTTGTTGATCATTATGTTCGTGACGAGGTAGAAATGTGAGAACTGTGGATTTTGGTCGAACGATCAAAACGAGCAAAAACAACATGGACGAACGGGTGTTATTTTTGGTATGCTTGTCCAAGCATAGCGTGTAGAACCGATCTCTATACCTACCATGAGCTCTGCCTGGTTGTCTCTGAGTCTGTGTGAGTGATGACTAAATAAATCCCACGTCGAAACGTCACACACACAGTATAATGCACTGGTGAGCACTCATACAGACTCAATACCAGAGCCAGACACAGACAGAGCTTGTGGTAGGACCTACTGGACTGAATTTTGTAGTTATAATATAACTCCATCAAGCTAAGTTTGCACCACGCTGGAATGCGGCGCCCCGCCCGTTTCCCCGCTCACCTCCCAATAGCGAATCCTTTTTTGCAGACCGTACCTAAGCGTCAAAAACCGACAGTCGTTGGGGAATAAAGGTTCTCGAATGGCGACCACGAACCGGAAGACGAAAGGTAGGGCGCCCACCCACCAGATCGACCGACGACATTGTTAAGATCGCAGGAAGTCGGTGGATTGAAAGGGCTCAGAATCGTTCTTCCTGGAAATGTGTAGGGGAGGCCTATGTCCAGCAGTGGATTTCTTCAGGCTGATGATGATGATTACCTAAGCGTCAGTGTGACGTAATCAACGCGAGGTGCAAACTTAGCTTGGTTTAGTTGTATGGGTAGAGGTACGGCCACATCTAGGCGATATCGCAGCAGATGTGGTCTACAGGGGTTCAGTAGCCTAGAATAAATTGAAGCTTTAAGGTATAAGAGGCACGTCTAAACGATTAATTTATCACAAGACTATTAAAAACAAGTTATACTTAGAACTTTTCTAATTTCGCTAAATTATTACACTTCGAAGACTTCTTTTAATGTCTACTTACTAAGCAATGTGTATTTATGTATGTACGTGACTTTTTCATGAGTGCAATTTCATTTTTATTATATGTGACATTAAATTTTGTCATGTGGTGAAATAACTGGCACGTGAGGCTGAACATCTGTATGCTTTAGATTGATTGACGCAGGACATTGCGGAGGGCACGTTCCTGATGTGCGTGACCTACGAGGGAATGTTTGTTAAGGCGATGGCTAGTTGTATGAAAATATGTGTCAATTTAAACTTATTCATGATTAAAATCTTCTTCTTCCTGCTCTATCCCACTTTATGTATTCCTCCTCAATACTCCTCTGTCAGCCGTCATTTCTGCATTCACTCCTCTCATATCCATGTCATTTTTCACACAGTACTTTTTTTCATGGTTAAAATAAAAACACTATTTGGGACAAGCATAAAAAATACATTCAAGAACTTGACTATTTTGAATAGCTTCAGCTCAATGATTCTGTGACTATATTCCGTCATAAGAAACATTGCCGCCAATGTAATGTTTTTGACATGACAACGTCAGGCCTGCGCACACCTAGTTCGCTGGCGGTAGCGATCAGTGAAACGCTGTCAAATATTCGCTGTCAAATCTCAAATCTGACAGCGATATTTGACAGCGTTTCACTGATCGCTACTATTATTATATATATTCACCGCGCACGACGACGCACGGCAACGCACAGAGAAAATGCTCCTGTGCTACCGCGCACCTCGGCGCACGAGACCGTTCCCATGGTGTGTCGTGCGTGCTGGTGCGGGATGGTGCGTGATATCACGCACCAGTGGGAATGGGCTATTATAATTCGATGGAGCCGGCTGCACGCACGAAATGCGGCGCACGACTCATGCCGTCATGCGGCGTTACCTCGCTCTGAGGCGGTCCATTTAAGGCTTGAAGTGCAAGCGAGAGCGCGGAACGAGTGACAAAGAGGCACAATCGGCATTATGAAGTGCAGTAAAAGTGAATGTGGTGTTAATTGTTTATAGGAATGATAATTGCGGCATATGACGTTGTCACGTTCAACTATCGTCAGTAAACCGACTGTACAGACCACAGAGCACCAAACACGCTTTTGCTTACGTACAGACAACCGATTTTTAGGGTTCCGTAGCCAAATGGCAAAAACGGAACCCTTATAGATTCGTCATGTCTGTCTGTCTGTCTGTCTGTCTGTCCGTCCGTCCGTATGTCACAGCCATTTTTCTCCGAAACCTTAAGAGCTAGACTGATGAAACTTGGCAAGTAGATGTAGTCTGTGAACCGCATTAAGATTTTCACACATAGATAGAAAAAAAACTATAAATTTTGGGGGTCCCATACTTGAAACTGAAACTCATTTTTTTTTTTTTCATCAAACCCATACGTGTGGGGTATCTATGAATAGGTCTTTAAAAATGATGATGAGGTTTCTAACATCGTTTTTTTCTAAACTTAATAGTTTGCGCGAGAGACACTTCCAAAGTGGAAAAAAGTTGGTCCCCCCCCTCTAACTTCTAAAATAAGAAAAAGATAAAACTAAAAAAAATAAATGTTGTACATTACTATGCAAACTTTCAACGATATTTGGTTTGAACGAGATCTAGTCAGTAGTTTTTTTTTATACGTCATAAATCGTATAACGCAATTTACCTTTCGACGAACTACAAGAACCTTTATATTATGTTACTTCATGCTACGGAACCCTTCATGGGCGAGTCCGACTCGCACTTGGCTGCTTTTTTTACCCAAAATTACGCTACAAGCAGTAGGGGCACCAGATAATTTTATACTTCGCTCAGGGAATACAAATCCATAGCTTATGAATTCACTTGGACAGTGAACTCGCTTCCGGGAGCGGTTCGATTTCGCTGTGGAATCACGGAAGTCCAATTAGGTTCCGTACATTTTCAGGAAATGGAACTCACTCCAAAGAATCATAATGCTGAATTGTTTTTCATTTTTGTATTGGGGCACTTTGAGGTGGTATGATGGAGCAAGTATTGACTTAAATAGTAGGCCACAAATATTGCACATCGGCTAATTTCGGCTTCATAGAGAGTAGTGTGCGTCAGAAAGAGATAGCGCTCTAAGAAATCAGAAAAGCCGATGTGCAATAATTATTGCCTACCTGATGTTGACCAGTTACTTCTGTTAGTTGTATTACCTCACAAGAACACAAGGACGTTCCATTTCATGTGCCATGCGTTGATCTGCATCGATCCTCGTAACAGACGATACCAAAATAAAGTCTGCGTCCGTAACGCTAAAACTGCGTTAATGCGCAAGGGCATCTTTTGCATGGCTTCATCCGTCTTTAACAAATTACCGATAGCTTTATGAGAACTTCCGACTTGTTCGTTTCAGAGGAAGCTGAGAGCAATGTTGGCTGACAAACGTTACTACACAATAAATGAATTTATGACGGACGACTTACTGACAGACTTTACATTTATTACTTAATCAATTTATTAATATTATTATCATTGATTTGTTGTATATTTTAACTGTGTGTGTTTCTTTCTGTTTTAGTATTTAATAATTGTTGATATTTTAATTTGTGAATCCGAATTTTGCATGCCCTCAAAGGGCGGAATCACAATGGATGTAAAATTATTTCTCTAACAACCCTTGTACATGTGATTGGGCAAATAAATACACTTTGACTTTGACACTTTGACTTTGACTGAGAAGTCTTCATCATCTCAGCCCGTTTGCACCCCTGCTGAGTAATAGGCCTCATCTTTATTTCGCCACTGTTTCCGGAAGTCTTATTGACATATTTCATATTTATATTTGACTCCCCTCATAGCTATGTTGGTAGTAGCTCTGTCTTCTGTAACGGAGGTCGTGGGTTATATCCACACCGAGAGCAATTTTTTGTGTTTTGGACACATATTATGTTTTTTCTCCTTCTGTGTGAAGGTATTCACAATTGTATTTACAAAAAAAAACAAAATGGCGACACGTCACTATTCACCTCTCTCTTACGAATTACCGTAAATAAAGTAAATAATAGTGCGAGCGAGAGATAATAAATGGCTGTGCTTTTTATTCGATTCGTTACTTTATTTTATTTTTAAGTTTTTATTTACATAGAAAATAAGACGTAATAAAAAATGAGAAGAGAATAAAATAAACAGTATTGTTTTGTTTAGAACATTGAATGTTGATCTTATCTTTACAGCCTTTGAACTTTCAGCCGAGAAGCCGACGCTGTAAGATGATCCAAGGTATTTTTCTCATTAATCCTCTACTTAATTGTAATGAGAGGCTTTTTATCTTCAAATACAACGTAAGCATTCTATACTTGAGATATTTTGAAAAGAAGTTGTCCTGAAACAAGGTTTAACACAATAAAACATATTTTACTTGAAAGAAAAAAAATATTTTACACAAAGAAACTTACAATTAAACAAATATTTACAAAATGTACAAAATACATTAGATACAGTTGAACTATCTACAGACTTATTTACTTTATAACTTAAAAAAACCGACTTTAAATCGAAAGCCCAAAGCTCTATCTACTAAATACCTTTAAAACCACATAAAAGTAATTTATAAAATTGGTTTAATAAAATTGAAGAGAAAATCGGTATCATGCACACAAAGTATGCGATACATACAGACATAGAACCCCTTTCTTTTAAGAAGTTTGTTAAAAAGGGGTTAATATTTATACAACAGTTCCGACTCTTTTTCGAACTATCTTAAGTAGGGCAAAATAAAAGGTAGATGGAATATTGGGAATAGCCACGCCGCAAGCGCTTTTTTAAATGCCATTCACCTTTGTTCCCGAAACATAATCGCAAATACTAAACCAAAATCACGTTCCAGTATAAAACCCCATTTCTAGCTCTGTCGTTCAAAAGACCAATAATTTACGGTAGCACGAACACCGAATACATAAACCGCTTCCTCAACAGACGAGCAAACGAACAAATGCTCGGTCTCTGTTCGCGCTGGGTTGCATTCATCTGTTATGTCCTGCGACGAGTTTGTGCATATTACTCTTATCTATCTGCTCTCTCTTTTTAACCGACTTCCAATCAAAAAGGAGGAGGTTCTCAATTCGGTTGTATTTTTTATTTTTATTGTGTGTTACCGCATAACTTCGTCATTTGTGAGCCGATTTGAAAAATTATTTTTTTATCTGAAAGGTACTGCTTCCAGATTGGTCCCATTTTAATTTTATTAAAATCGGTGTTGCAATTTTTTTTTAAATATTTATTTAATGTTTGTAACTGCATGCCTCCGTCATTTATGAACCGATTTAGAAAATTATTTTTTTATTTGGAAGGTTATTCTTACGTCCAGATTGTTCCAAACAAATTTCATTAAAATCGGTTTAGCCGTTTGGCAATGAAGTAGGTTTCTCAAGTTTTTTAAACTTATAATTATCTATCTGCTATGCTCGAAGATTTTTTTCGGTCCGACCGATTCTTACTCGGCCGACCAAGAAGCCGTCGTCGTCGGTCAGAATTCCATGGAATGCTGATAGCAAGGAATATACTATACTACACTACTACTATACTACACTATACTATATTATACTATACTATACTATACTATACTATACTATACTATACTATACTATACTATACTATACTATACTATACTATACTATACTATACTATACTATACTATACTATACTATACTATACTATACTATACTATACTATACTATACTATACTATACTATACTATACTATACTATACTATACTATACTACTACTACACTGCACTATACTGTAGGAATATACTATACTATACTATACTATAGGACTATCAGCCTCTCGTAGAGAGGCCTAGTTTACCCTAATTGGTAAACTAGTCGTGTAGTGAAAGGTACATTATTTAAAACAAACAATAACATTGATAACAATAAAATTTAGAGTATTGAGTATTTGGGTGCATAAAAATCAGGTGATTTAATGCAAAAACAAAATCTAAAAACTTACCATGACGTATTGGTTTTTGGATGCTCGTTTCGTAGAAACGCGGTCTTAATAAAAGATAATGTCTGTCTGAATCGTCCTAGGTGAACTAAGAACTTTTGAAAATTTATTGTGCTACTACGTTCAATATTTGCTGTATTGAACCCTACCGCAGTGTCATAAAGTTCATTCTCCTTTGAAGTCATGCATCTGTGATTTGGCGAACTGTCTGCTTTGGGTACTGAATTCAAAAATTATGGAGTTGCTTAATATTCTATTGCTAGTGCGATGACCGAAAAAAGAATATCTAAACAATTTGTACAGACGAGTTAAATTCAAAAACTTTAACGAAATAAAATAATGGAACCACCATGCCTATTGCTGCCGTGAAGCAGCATTGCTGTGTTTTGGTTTGAAGGGTATGGGTGCCGGTGAAATTACTGGCACGTGAGGCTGAACATCTGTATGCCTCTAGTCGATGGACGCAGCGAAGTGCATCGTAGGGCAAGTTCCTGACGTGCGTGACCTACGAGGCAATGCTTTGTTATAGGCGATAGTTACCACTTAAGACCAGGTGGGCCGAATGGTTGTTCCATCATCTAGTTAAAAAAACTTTATATTTTTTCCAGACGATTTAAAAGTGCAAAAACTTTTTGAAAGAACTGATAAGTATTTTTTAAAAGTTTTAAACTTATAACACGCCGTCTAGAGGACGTGTAGCAGTCTGAAAATAGTGTAGTATTTTCTAAAGCTCGTCGGAAAATCATGGTTTGTTATAATAATGTAATTACTATGCGAAAATGTTAACACTGGATTTCTGGACAGCCGTGGAACTGCTATTTTAATTATATCATGCAAATATGAAGGAATAATTTTACTATGGGATCATTTTTGTTGCATTTAATGTTTCTTTTTATTTTTTAAATAAGGGTTGACTATAAAAACGCCTATAATATATAAAAAGCGGCCAAGTGCGAGTCGGACTCGCCCATGAAGGGTTCCGTAGCAACAAGTAACATAATATAGAAGTTCTTGTAGTTCGTCGAAATGTATATTGCAGTTTACGATTTATGAATTATAAAAAAAAAACTACTCACTAGATCTAGTTCAAACCAAATATCTTTGAAAGTTTGCATAGTGTTTTACATTATATATTTTTTTTAGTTTTATCATTCTCTTATTTTAGAAGTTATGGGGGGGGGGGGGGAGGGACAATTTTTTACCACTTTGGAAGTGTCTCTCGCGCAAACTATTCACTTTAGAAGAAAACGATATTAGAAACCTCAACATCATTTTTGAAGACCTATTCATAGATAACCCACACGTATGGGTTTGATAAAAAAAAAATTTTGAGTTTCAGTTTCAAGTATGGGGACCCCCCCAATTTTTTGTTTTTTTTCTATTTTTGTGTAAAAATTTTAATGAGGTTCACAGAATACTACTCGCCAAGTTTCATCAGTCTAGCTCTTATAGTTTCGGAGAAAAATGGCTATGACATACGGACAGACGGACAGACAGACAAACAGACAGACAGGCAGACAGACAGACAGACATGATGAATCTATAAGGGTTCCGTTTTTGCCATTTGGCTACGGAACCCTAAAAATATTGTTCCGCCCGCCTTATTATGTATCTTGAGACAGGTCTGCAACAAGTGCTATTACCTAACTTTAACTAAAAAAGGAGGAGGTTTTAAATTTGGTTGTATTTTCATTCGAATAACTTCATTTATGAGCCGATTTGAAAAATGATTTTTTATTTTAGAGTTCCAGATTAATTTCAGCCCAGAAGTTTGGCAATGAAGTCGGTTTCTCAGTTTTTTAAACCTATTTTAATTATGTTTGATTTCAATGCCTATCGCAGACGAGACGATATCTGTGAGACCTACAGCCCAGTTGGTAAAGCTACTATGGCTTCTGCGCTGGAGGGCGTGGGTTCGACCCCCATGGAGAACTACAGCAGACACCCTGGTAGAGAACAAAAATCTTTGTTAATTCACCACACAAATAGGTTTTTGTTCTCGATGGGAATCAAACCCACACTCTCCAGCGCTCCAGCGCAAAAGGCAGTTAGTTTGGGGCTAGATAGTGTTGTGTGGAATGTCTATGTTATGGACCAAGTGATAAATTAGGCATTACAAATAATGCCCGGTCATTATGAAAAATGCCCAATATGAGAGTACAATAGGCCTGACGACTAATTTTCAAAATCTCTTCTATCATATTCAGAGGTATCTATTATGTCTAAAATATATCATATTTCTGTAAAAAATTAAGGTTTTTGTGCAATAAAAGTACATTTAAATTTAAATTTTCAAATTCACGCCAAAACGCTCGCTGGTGTCATGGCGTCTGTTATTACGTCACGGCACAGTATATCAACAGTAAACATTGGTGCTTTTGTACTAAATCGGAATGACGTTTACGAGACCGTGACGTAATTCGCTCTGACCGGTGTTTGAGCCATCATGGCGGATTGTTGTATTTTGTAGATTTATTTTAACAAATAACTTATTAATCTCGACATTAATAAGAGAATAAATACATATATCAAAATCTTTGAATCCTTTTTCATTAGATCAGATAAATATTTTGGCGATACTTGATTACTGTCTTCATGCCTATTTGATAATAACTATAAAATTAACCGGGAATTATACGTATTGTCTATCACCTTTTGGGCAGAGTACTAAAAACATATTGAATTCTTATTTTCTTTGTTATTATCATTTAACTGAAAATAAACTACATTTACCACTATCTCTTAGGTTAGGTTAAAGTTTCTAAATCACGTATCTGTAAAACCACGTAAAAGCTATAAACGGTGCATTTACCCCAAAAGCGGAAAATTCCCGGGAAATTCTCAAATTGTTCAATAACTAAATTATATCATAACTTCGTGCATTTTATCTATTTTATACATAGATAAATAGTATATAACCTATGTATTATGTATTAAAAGTACAGTCAGAGCTTTTTATTCCCATCCGTCCCCCTGTCATGTCGACGAAGGGGACACATGGGAATAACTATCCCCCCTCCCCTCTGACCCCTGCCAGTCCCTGTCATATAAACGTTTAATAAACTGTGTTTCCATCTACAGTCTGATAAAATATTTTTATCTCTTTTTTATGTGTATCCAATTATTTCAGTTGAAAAATGATGGTTAACCAGTATTACTCGGCTGACTTTAGTCATGTAGTGTAGAGTGATGGATGTAGGTAGATGTGGGCTTTTCGCCTTGACGTTTCAGTAATTAGATTCGTGGTTAAGCAAAGATACTCTAGGAGTGGGACAGATTCAATTAGGACAACTTCTAAATGTATCTGCTGAAGACTTTTAAGTTCATTGGCCACCTACATTTTCATAAATAAGTAAATATTCTGGACATCAATGAAAAAAATATAAATTAATTTATAAGTCCCACTCGGCTCATTTGGCAGTAGCTCTGCCTTCTGCGCCGTTAGGTCGTGGGCTCGATCTCCACACAGAACAACTAGTAGTTCGCCCCGAACTGAGTGCATCGTACCTACGGCCCGCGTCTATCAACCTGAGGCAGATGTTCAGCCTCACATGCCAGTAATTTCACCGGCACCCACACCCTTCAAACCGAAGCAATGCTGCTTCACGGCAGAAATAGGCATGGAAAAAAGACAAAAATGTGTCCAAAAAACTTTGGAGTGTCTACAAAAAAACTTCTAGTTGCAAACCCCGACGTGAACTCGAAGTGAGTTATCGGAGCGCTGACATTCCTGCTAATGAGTTGCGAAGTAAGGCGAATCAGGTAACTAGTCGAACTAACAAATCTTCAGTCTGGATTCAAATTAGACTCAAACTGAGTGATTCATTTTCTAGGTTGGTTTAAAATTAACTAGTGGTGAGCCTTTCTTATCGTTGTGTGGTGAAAGGATTTTAATTGCGCCTCAAAGAGGTTCCTTTCGTGTACTTGATACATATTTTCGATCATTTTATGTTCTACGACATGACGGATTCCTCACAATGTATTCCTCCACTGTTTGAGAGCACTGGCATTGTGTGCATAATGTTTTGGGCAGAAAAACTTATTGGTACACGACTGGATCCAAGGACCCAAGGATCTGAAGGCGGGGCCGCTACCAGTAGGCCACCAGCGCTCTAGTAACGTTTTATTTCGTTTGTGTACCTTGTATCTACACTTTTTTAAATTTTGTAATTCCTCATTTTACGCAAATCCGTCGTACAAAAGTTTACGACGTCGGAGACCGGGCGGTAAATCTCAAGAGGAGTTGGGCAGGACACCTTGCCAGACGTGGTGATGGCCGGTGCAGTAAAGCCTTGACCGAATGGTGGCCGAAATCAGGCTGAAGAAATCTAGGCCGTCCAAAAGCGCGATGGGTCGACGACATCGTAAAGGTCGTATGAAACGCCTGGACAGAAGACGTTGGTAGAAGATGAAGGAGACCTATACCCAGCATTAGGTGATACCAGACTAAGAATTCTCAGTTTACATTAATCCGTAAATAAAAAATCGGAGAGTAAATAAAAAAGTTCTTCAATGTTTTTGCTTCTTATTTTGTTTACCGCTGCTGGTTGTTTACTGAATGGCTAATTGACTGGAAATATTCGGTAGGAGTTTCCGAGTTAATAATTTCGTGGTATGATAAAAAAATAATCGTTTGAGCTTTATACTTCATTAATTTTAGAAAAATAATATACAAACATTAGGTAGGAGTTTTTGAATTAAGATTTTCGTGGTTTGATCTAAAAATAACCGTTTGAGCTGAAGGTTTCATTGATTTTACAAAAAGAATTCATTTTCACCATAGTACCCTAAACAGAGTGTTGACTCGCACGTCATGCCCCTAAGAGTCGTGCCCTACGATGCGCAGCCCTGCGTATATCAAATCAAAAACAAGGTACAAGGTTATACAAAAACAAGTTTAAACGATACTGACTGCAGAAGTATAAAACTGTGTCGTAGCCAGTAACGCCCTCCTCTATTGGCAGGTGCCAACTGCTTGTATGCTTTTAATTTCACCAATTAACACCACAGTCCCACATTGCAGCTGAATTAGTCATTGTGGTAGTACTTCCACGGACGTTCCCGTAGCAAAGAGCTCTGCTAGTTTTAAATATAGCGTGTCCTATATACGCTATACCCCACGTGGTCGTTGGGTATTTATTATTATTTCATAAACGTACAATAAATTCAGTTTACTCGTGGACAAAAGACAATTTATATAGTAGAATAATGTCAGACATGATCTCACCCGTACCCGTACATCTAAAAACCACGTCTTGCTTCCCAAATCACGTATACCCATCCAATTACTTTTTCGCGGTCTGCTAAACTGAAGCTTTGTACGACTTAGTGAGCGGGTGTGAACAAAAATACTCATTACAGTTTTCTATCTCATGTTCTTCCTAGTTATACAAAGGGATTTGCTTGACGTTAATTGTTTTGTAATCTTGGATTATTGGCAGGTAGAGTTTTGAAGTGGAAATCCTAAGGAGTGGTTATAAACAAGACTAAGAAACGTTACAGGACTGGCCTACTTGTTACAAAAAACCGCGACCGTTCCGTGGGTTTTTGTCTGCAATATAATAGACTACGAGTATAGCACGATCGGCTATAAAACAAAAATAAAATACATATTTATAAACTTTGCGCATCCATGAACGTCATAAGATGATCATTGGCACTCTATTTTTGGCTATGTCAAAATAAAGGCAATCCACAAAACACTAGGTAGCCCCAAATTAAGAGCTTGTACTATATTGTAGAAACAAGATAGCTGATACTTACATTTTTATTGTAAATAATATACTTAGAAAACAAAATAGCACACCCAGACAGAGAACACAAATCATCAATCATTCACCACACAAATATGTTCCTCGGTGAGAATCGAACCCACGACCTAGCTACGGTGCAAAAGGCAGAGCTACTACCTACCAACTGAGCTGGCAATATATGAGTGGATGCAGTTTTATGAGGTCACGACTCGCAATTGCTTTTAAAATGGCAACGCTTCTATTTTTCACAAACAACTTGAAGAAAATTCATTATAATATTGCGGAGTGTGCTTCGTGAAGTATGAAAAGTGTAGCTGCTAATTGAACAGTACCCGAAGTCCGAGTTTTGCTACCACATTTCGTCTACCAAATGTTGTTTTCGTGCACGTGTCCCTCTCTTTTGTATGGAAAATTTATGAGACAAAAAATCGTTGCTATCGTTTCTACGTCACGTATTTTTGCTGTCTCATCTTTTCTTCATATAATAGAGAGAGAGAATAGGCGAAACGGAAACAACATTTGGTAGACGAAATATGGTAGCAAGACTCCGACTCGGGGTACTGATGTCGTTCACTTATGGAATTGTGTGTATCTTCTTGCATGTTCTCTTTTTGTATAGGTACGTGAAATTCTTCCGTTACTGACTGTTTGACAACCAATGCACAGCCTAAGCCGCGTGACAGCTCATACATACATAGGTTACTTTTTATCACAAAAAAGTAACGGGAACGAGAACTGGGCGAGCGAAGCCGCGGGCAGTCGCTTGTCTGTTGATATAAAAAAAAGTCGTGTTAGTCGTCTATTTAACACTAAACTGTTTGCTAAACTGTATCCCCCGATTTTGTTATCATTATTTTTTTAGTTGCGTCCCTATGAAAGCAATTTTAAAGACGTATTCACGTCTAAACTAGAATATATAGAGTATCCTGCACGCTTTGTGTTGCACCACAAGTCAGTTGAAAGTTTCATTCGTATCTAAACTAGAGTTGGAAACTTTGTTTTAGTTGAAAACTAGTAAAATAACAACTATTTTCTCCTGAGACTTCATTTGCACTTCACATAATCATATGCTTTCAGAACTAATGTTTTAGTATTTTTTGTGAATTCTATTATTTTTGTTGAGATTTGCTTGTTTTATGACGTCTAGGGATTTGATAACGAGAATTTTTCTTGCAATAATATTACATTACTTTACTGAAGATTTAAAATGTAATAGCTCCATGTGGCGCAAACAAAGAGAGGCCTATATCCCAGCAGTGGGTGAAGACGGCCTGTGGATGATGATGATGAGCTCAATGAGACCGTAGGGGATGATTTAGTTCGTTTGAACTAGTGATAACTCGATGATTGTTGTTTTTCTTCTTTCTAACATTGTGGTGAAAGGATTATAAAGTGTGCCTCAAAGAGGCTTCTTTGACCTAATAATTGCTAAAGAACAAAAATATCACCCAAGAAAAAAAAATATCACCCAACGTATCGCAATTACAGCTCTGAGCGAATATAATATGTTATAATCAATCGTTGCTTATTCAAACCGTGTATCAGTCAATCAGTCCCAACAAAATTAATAATTAATTTCAAACAAATCCAACATAATTATGGAGCTACATTTCAAATTCGAGCTAATTATGGAGTCAATATGCTTTATTTACTTCGAAATATGAAATTGAATATGTTTTCGTACTTGTCAACTTTCCCTTTGGTACCTCGTTGAAAGCGGTCTTTGATCTTCCCTCAAACGTGGGTAGTTTGGTTCTATATGATGCCATTCCATTTTCAAATTCAAACTGAACCGAAAACCAATAAGGATCCATCTCTTGGCCAATGGAAGCTGTCACATCAAATGATTGGAACAGATGCGAACAAAACGGGTTCACGCAGTGAACTCTATTAGGTAGACTAGTACCCGTCTACGGTTTATAGAATCACGACTTTACTGTGATTAAATAAGGTTGAATTTTGCATTGCACTTTTGTAGGTTTGGTCGTCGGGGGAGACGACCCAGACTTGGATCATGGACGGTTCTAGGTGCATAAACACGAGCGTAATATACAAAACACTGTACAGACGTAACTCTGACTACCCCTTATAGTCAACCTCAACAAAGCCAAGTGATTTTACTAAATTTTGCTAAATGTCCTAAAGTTGGCTAAGAAGTTTTCCCCTGAGAACAAACTTTAAAGTTTTCTTTCGTAAATGCAAACAAATGATTTAATTCCAGCGTCTCCGCAACCGTGCCGCGGTCCACGTTCATAAATCACTACAGTTTTGCATAAAAATCCAGTACCCTCTAACTTTATGTTGTTTTAATACTTTTGCGGGGAGCTTACATCATCCACAGCCTGACTTCACCCACTGCTGGGTATAGGCCTCCCTTAGTTTGTGCCATCTACCTCGATCCAGCAGGCCTACCACAAGCTTTGTCTGGCTCTGTCTCTGGCTCTGGTTTTGAGTCTGTGTGAGTGGTCACCAGTGTATTAAACTGTGTGTGTGACGTTTTGACGTTAGATTTATTTAATAAACACTCACACAGACTCAAAACCAATTACGCTGAATATTTTTCTCTCAAGACATTCTAAGCTTTCATGTCTTTTTGATTTCATCACCAAACGTCTAATGAATTCAAATACAGCCTTTTTCTTTTGATTACAACTCTTTTGAAGAAAAGCCCGATGGTGGAATGCTTTAATTATGTGTCTTTCATTAAATTGTCGGCCTTGCCCCTGAATTGACTATAAATGTTTGAAATGTAGGAACATTTGTATTGTTTTGCCTCGATTACTACAATAATTCCGATTTTTGTTTTGATTTGTTGATTCATTATCACACAGAATACTCGTGAGTACCGGTGGCCCAGCCTTCTTATTCCGAGGTTCAAATCCAGTCGTATGGTCATAATCCATACCAATTAGTTATTTGTCTAAAAATATATGTAAACCAGTGTGTATACCAGTGCTCTTAAACGGCATAGGAAAACATCATAAAAAAATCGGCATGTCGCAAATACTAAAAAAAAATTAAAAACATGTGTCGAAAGTGCACGAAAGGAGCCTTTTTGAGGAGCACCTAAAATGCTTTCACTACACTTGGTTTGAAAAAACCGAGATAAGTTAGAAAGAAAATATTTGAATCTAGAATCTGAGCCGAAAAAGGTACTGGGTGAAAAAATATTAAATACTTTTTTATTTTCAGAGAGATTTACTTTTATAATTTGCAAGAAGTTCCCAGTTATCAAGCGTAAATGGATTGGTTGTAATTGCTCAATGAACTTTGAGCAACTTGGCCAATTTCGATGTCTATTCAGTGATGATATTTTAATGAACCCATCAAATTACAAAAGTTACAGATAATATTTTTGAAATCGAAATTCAGTAAGTGATTCTATGGAATTGAGTTTAATACTTTCTTTATCAATAAGTAAGTATGATTGATGATCATTAATCAATAAGTTAAAAAAAAAATTAGAGAAGTACAGTACTACAGTACAGTAATTTCCTTTCAAGAAAATGTTCAATTCTGAGATGAAAAGACCTAAGCTGGGTAAGACTCTATTTTGATGGTTACCTCGAAAAAACGAGAAAAAAATATTTTTCTTAATTAGTAGCAAGCATCTGTTCTTTTTGCATCAATTTTCCCAGTTTCAAGTGAGGATAATATATTACATAAATAAAACAGTTTTAGGCCGAGATTCATAGACCGAACTTTGACTTTACTTTGATGGAAAGTTCAACTTTCAACCAAAATTATATGTCATAGTTCTGTCAAGCTCTTCTTTATTCAAAATATTGATAGGAAACTTCAATAAACAAAGCTTACTTTGCGAAGACTGCTTTGCTGTAAAGCAAAGTGCGGTCTATGAATCTCAGCCTCAGTCAAGCCAGTCAATAGACGAGTCGGCTTTGAAGAAAAAGATGGCGGTTTTCTTTAAAACCGTCAGAATCATTTTGAAATCAGGATATCACATATTAAACTTTCATTTCAACGACCTCAAGTAATGTTGATTAAATTACCACCGAAATTAGACAACAGATCTCAAAATAACATCAGAAAAACAATTAAAATGAAAAAGCTATGTGACTTCCCAAAATGTCACAAAACGAATCAAAGAAAAAATACAGTTTATAGGAATTTTACACTTTTCATACAGAATTTTGATCAAAACTCTAAATTGCGTATGACAAAGCATTGCGGAGTACAATCGCGTTGACAAGCATAATACTGTTTGTATTTTAGGGTTCGTAAAAAGGCTGTATATATTTTATGACAGTGTCAAAACTGCGCTCTGTAAGTATATGTTTAACACGTACACATCGTATATCCACTTTGAGTACGTTGCTTATAATCAGGTAACAATATTCAGAAATATCAGAAAAGTTCCATATAATTTACGTAACTATTTTCCTGTTTTCGACATGTTTTTTCGACGAAAATATATCTTTTCTAAGAATTGTTTACTAAACGATAGTTGCTTGAAAGAAGATATTCCAATTTTGGTTTACCTTACATTTTGGTTATTTTTATTTTTCATTGATTGATGAAATTATTCCAAGGTCCAAATTCAGCAAAAAATATTAGACCAATCTAATAGATTCTACAAATTGAAATTTCTTAATCTTGAATCTTTTTTAGGGTTCCGTACCCTGTCTCTCACCAGGCTGTATCTCATGAACCGAAAGTTAATTGAAATTCTCACAGATGATGTATATCTGTTGCCGCTATAACAACAAATATTATAAACCAGAATAATATAAATATTTAAGGGGGCCATACAACAAATGTGATTTCTTTTCTCGTTTTTATAGATGATGGTACGGAACCCTTCGTGCGCAAGTCCGTCTCACACTTGGCCGGTTTTATAATTCAGATTTTTCAATATCAGAATTAGGCTGTCGATCAGTGTCAATCATACCTTGTGACACCTTTCTAAAATAATATAGTTTCTAGAGTCTGTTCAGAAAGAGAACCGTCGTGGGATTGGAGGGCGCTGCTGTGCTTAATCACCTTTTTTGTTTAGTGTGCAATACAATAGCGCGTCTGTTGCGTTTGGATTACTTTGGATCTTATCACAACTAGTGTACTATTCCTTTATTTAATTTTTATGATGCAAAATGCTGACAAAAAGAAAGGAATGAGCTGCCATATAAAAATCGAAACGTTAGTTCTCAATTTGGCCCTGACGCGACGGTTCTCTTTCTGAACAGACTCTAGTTAGCATCAAACAACGAGGTAGCTCTTTTCAGAGAAGACGCACCCAATGCATAACTTAGCTTGTCATAGTTTTGAGATAATAGATGAGTAATAAAATATCCTTGGTAAAAACACAACGCTTTTTTTTCATCAACAACCTGTCAAAGTCTGAAAAAAATCATTTATTCACTGGAATCGCAAGGAAAAAAAATAACTTTAGTCTTTTTTTTCAACAAAATTGCGTGGACTACTATAATGTAACCGTTTCAAACGGCTGTTCCTTTATTGAAAACGATAGCTTTTCTTTTACTGATTTTTCACCATCTTTGCTCGTAAAAACTTTAATGTTTTTGAATTGTTTAGTTTAAAACCTGTTTATAATATTTTTTACGTTTACTCTTAAAATGTCGTAAATTCTAAACTAAAGTATTCAAAAATGCTTTTTGCAGCTTCCAGCACTCAAGTTGTAAAAATAAAAATGGGTATTATTAGCTGTAAAGTCTATTTGAACACTTGAGCTTGTAAAACTGTTATGTTGACCACTGTCTTCCTTCTACCCTGATCCAACTTTATGTGGTAACATGTTCTCCTTTTCCATTCTCCTCTATCAGCCGTCATCTCCGTATTCACTTCTTTCATCCATCTGTTCATCTCACTGTTCATCCATCTTTTTTTTGGCCTACCTTACCCTTAAGAGTGACAGACATATATCCATCTACATTCAGGAGTATGACTGTCACTCTCCTAGTCACATGACTTTCATCCTTCCTCATGACATGCCGGTACCACGTCAGCCTGTTGCTCCTCAACTTTACTGTCACCGGTGCTACTTTCAGACTTCCCCTGTTATACTCATTCCGTATATTTTCCATTCTTGTCATTTCACACATCCATCTCAACATTAGCATCTCTGCCGCGTGTACTCTTCTTTCGTCAGTCACTTTCGTTGCCCAACACTCGGATCCATGCATTACGACAGGCCTTATGATCGTCTTATAGATCTTCCTTTTAAGCTATATGACCACTGTACTTAATCTAATGTTGTCTATACCACAGAATACATAAAATAATGGTCTATACTGTGTGTCTCGTGGTAACTCGCCTGCCTAGACCATTTTATAAAGCACTGCACCGGATAGTTGCAATAAATGAAACTATATAAAGACTTCTCGTGAGAAATTTATTTTATCTATAAGATGATTTTTAAGAGTAAAAACACACAATTATACTCTAATCTGAGAAAGTTATACATTTTTGTATCTACCAAGGCACCTGTAACTAATAATCCTGAATACCATTATTTTATAATCTTTCCTGTCCCATTTTTGGACAAAGGTCTCCCTCAAGACTTTCCATCCCGGTTCTCTTTACCCGGTTGGAGGGGTCTACTCATACTCATTTTATTTATTGCAATTATTATGTTACATGGTGAGGTCTTAAAGCATAGCAATATTTGGACTAGAAGTGGGTCTAGGTCGTCTCACCATAGAAAACCATTAACCTCTGTCATTCCTTCGCAGGTTCAATCACAATGAAGACGCCAGCCCTCTTCTGCGTCATCTCACTTCTCTTCTGCCCTCTTCTCTGCGGGACGTCTTCCAGTGAGGATGATAGGAGATGGCTGGTAGCGTTGATAGACCTGGTGGAGTTTGACTATGTGGATAGATGCGAGCAGAGGTCCAGTGCAGCTTGGAGCGAGCTGATCGGCGATGATAAAGGACTTTTTCGTAAGGTTAGTTTACTCAAGTCATAAATTAACATCCCTATCAAACTATTTGAAATGTTTTTTTTACTTAAAGCCTTGCGCACTTCTAAGCGCTCTACGGTGGTGATCAGAGAACGCTGTCAAATATAACGGCGAGTTTTGATAGTGTTTCACTGGTCGCCACCGCAGAACGCTTTGATGTGCGCAAAGCTTAATGCCTAGTCAAACATCAAACATGAGGCTTATACCTCATGTTTGATGGTCGTTTGTCGTAGATATAAAATTGAATACAATAGATTTGGATAAGCAATGGCTACTTGAACTACTTGCAGTTTAGATTTTAGGTACTTCAACGTAAGTGATTGAATGTGTTGTATGCTTTTGTGCAGGCATAATGACTTGTGAACTTATTACATAGAATAAACCACTGGCTCCTGAAACACAGTTGTTTGCTAGTTTCGGAGACTATGGGTTCAAAATCGATTTGTGATTACCTATGTATTTAAGTCAATAAACATTACTTTATTATTATTAGCTGGGCTTCAAGTTGTATTCAGTCAAAACTATTAGTAAACTTAAAGAGTAGTGGATATTGTTAAAAAAAAAATCATACAGTGGACAGATGCTCGGAGTTTTAATGCGCCAATTCATTCACAATGCTGTGTGTACTATAAGTCCTATTACTTCCAACCCAGGCATATCTTTGTAACATGTGCCGGCGACTAGGTTGGCCGCAACATTTTGCATGGCTTGGCATTCCGCCAGCTATCCAATGCAGGTTTCGGGTTTACTCGTAGATCCGTACAAAACTGATATGACCCTCTTACACCCGTCTTCACTAAACTAGGATGAATGCTACGAATAAACATTGAACCCGGCTTTGTTCACATTGTCTGCTTTTTTAGGGCGGCGTAGAGCGTCAAGGGACTTTCAATTGCGTTATTTCAAACTCTCTTTTCAACCGACTTCAAATAAAAAAGGAGGTTCTCAACTGCGTTGTTTTTTGTTTGTTATCGCATAACTTCGTCATGTATGCACCGATTTGTTTTTTTTTTTAAATTGATTAATGAAAAATTTTATCAGAATCGGTTCAGCAGTTTGAAATAGATTTTTCAAGTTTTTTAAACTTCACTTGTTACGTAACTCGCTACGGTTTGCGACACGCTTTTGTATTGTGTATTTGACAGTGATTGACAAGCTTGTCAGACTTTGGTTGGGTTGTGCTTTAATAAATCAGTACAGCACTCAAACCAAGAGCAGTTCCTATCTACTTCCCCCTCAAACCGTATCCTTCCTTTTAGCTGGAACGAGACAAAGCATACGTCCTCTTCGTCCACCAGCAGACCACTGACGTCAAGAGCGCGGTGGTCACTCACACTCTGACGCCCGAAGACAGTGTGCTACGGCGGAAGGTGAAACTGTTGATGCAGCCAGGAGATACCATGTTGGAGGTTGACCAGTGGATACAAGTAAGGAATTTATTACATACTACCGTCCGCCCGCTTCGCTCGCCCCAATCCCGTTACTTACATCCGTTCTCCGTTACAATATCTTTATAAATTGTTGCCTTTGTGTTATTCTGATGTATCAGAATCAATCAGTTGTCTGTAAAGTCGGTTTACTGACGATAGTTGAATGTGAAAACGTCATAAGAAAATACACACATGTCGAACGCTGCCGAACGCGGAGGCGGATTGTGCCTCTTTGTCGCTCATTCCACGGACTTGCTTGCACTTCAAGCTTTAAATGGAACGCCTCAGAACGAGGTAACGCCGCATGAGTTATGTTTTTTCGTGCTTGCAGCCGGCTCCATCGAATTATAATACTCAATACTCAATATAAGATGTTGTCACGTCAAAAAGTAAACCAAATACAGAAAATCGCATTAGTTGAAACTAGTATCTGTTATCATTACACGCTATTCTCAAAGAATCTAAAAATAGAATGAAAATATTCAATAAATTTATGATTAAGGGGCCGGCGGAGGGCGAATTTTCATACAAACGTAATACCAAAATGATTACTAATTTAAGCAGATTTTCACTATATTACTGTAATAATTGTATTCGTATAGTATTTATCTAGGTTCCTGAACAGTTTTTATTTTAAATTACTTACCTCAAATAAAATAAACACCAATCGCATTTAAATTAGTAATCATTTTGGTATTACGTTTGTATGAAAATTCGCCCTCCGCCGGCCCCTTAACTGATTCAATCCACTTTGTTTAATGAACCACAAAAGAAGATATAAATCACTGAGCATTACGGAAACCATAATAGCGCCTTGGAATTGGATACAGTTATGCATAAGGAGTCCAAGCGCCAAATTTCATTTTTTGATTTTTTCGCATTTTCGTAATCACTAGGGCATAATTAAGCCATAGAAAAAACACTCTTGCAGCCAGCTTCACTCTAAGTGGTATTTTTTGATACCCAGTCCAAGCGCCTTCTATAGCAAACTAAGTATTTTGAAATGCAATACAAGTCCAACAACCAATTTAAAACTAACAACCAAATTTTATGATGAAAAAGCACATTTCCATTAAACATTACTAGTCCAAACGACGTAGTGTTACGCATCAGTAGTCTACGCGACAGTTGTTTGTAACTTCTGAACGTAATATTTGTTTGGGTGGAAGGAGAGGCTGGCAGAAGAACCCAAGTCATGTTTAAGGAAGCACATATTATACTAGTTTACCAAAGTCATAAACTTAATTCTTTGGTCAACTTAATTGTTGCGGAGAACTGAATAAAAAAATAAAGGCCAGAATACACGTATAAAGATAAAGATAAAAATATTTTATTGTAAAACTGTGTATAAAAGATCTTATAAGTAATTGTGTTCCAACAGCTTACCTATTTCGGGCGTACAATATAGCAAAAAAGTATAAAAATAGACCTGATGATCTCTCCTCGAAAAGCACCCTATATTTCTGAAACTGCAATTAATAATTATACTCCACAAGACTACAAGAAAGTTATGGCAAGCTGCAGAACAAAGAATCACAAATACTGAAGAAAAGGAAAAAGCTATTGTCAACAGAAAAAAGATAACAGTGGGCGAGAAGGTCAATAATAATTGGTTAAGAATAAACTAGATAAAGGAAACCTAAAATCATCCATTACCTAATTATGTCAAGGCAGGAGCCGTAGAAGAGGAAGAAAGCTTAGAAATTGATGTAAAGAAAAGAAAGGGTAGGAAAGGACAAAATGTTTCAGAGAAAAAAAACTAAAAGATTTAAAATCACTGTTTCATAATATCCCATACGACGCTATAGCATTTGACAAAGATTTGATTTTTGATGACACGATTGAAGATGATATTGTTGTTGAAGGTGTTGATGGCCATTTAGGTTTTTGATCCGGAACATATTGAAGAAGAGTATAGATTTATATACTATTTACCTACTCCATCCTACATCCTACCCGATATGTTCTGGGTTTGGGGTTGGTGTTTACCAATAATATCATCAATCATTATTCTGTCTGTCTGAAAGCTGAAGATAATATCTGAGATAGTCCTTATCTTGTTTTAAATTATTGTTGTTTATTAAATTATGATAATTATATTGTTTTATTTTCTGGACATACTATCAGTGCCATTTTAATAGTTTTTATTTATTTTTATCAATCCTCTGTAACATCTAATATAAGATGCTGAGTAAATACGGAAATTCAAGGGGTTTTTATTAAACGATAGGAAAATAGTCCAGGAAACATTTTTATGTTATACATATACTCATTTTGCAAAATGAGTACATCATATTAATTCGTTTCCACGTACACTTAAAGCTAATCTTCCAGAATAAATAATGATTTTGTCTCTTGGACTCGTTTTGCAAAATGAGAACATCATATTTATTAGGAGTCCAAGTGCATTTATAACGATATATTCCAAAATAAAACCTTTTTTTGTGTTTTTTTCTTGTAACATGTTAAATTACAAATATAAGCTTCGATGTACATAGATTTACTTTCTGACGATGCAAATGCAAATCTTCTACCAATAAAAACGAGTTTATGTAATTTCCCAAAAAACTGAAAATGGCGCTTGGACTCACTATGCATAACTGTATCCAATTATAACTGATGTACCTATTTCATATTTCCTGTAGGCTCCGCAGGTAGGGGAACGATATATTTCATGGATAACTCCTGGTCAGGAACACAGCCTAAAGAAAACAGCTCTGTCATTTCTTACACCATAAATAAGTCAAACTGTTCTTGAAATTACATTGGTCACCTCAAATATGTAAATTGTAAACGAAAAGTTCGAAAAAACATGTGTTAATTGTACGAAAGTAGCCTCTTAGACGCTAACTATTGGCCTCGTGCACAAGCTCAAAGTCGCGCAACGAGCTATGGAGAGAGCTATGCTGGGAGTTTCACTACGTGATAGAATCAGAAATGAGGATATCCGTAGAAGAACCAAGGTCACCGACATAGCTCGTAGAGTTAGTAAGTTGAAGTGGCAATGGGCAGGCCATATAGCTCGAAGGACCGACAACCGTTGGGGAATAAAGGTTCTCGAATGGCGACCACGAACCGGAAGACGAAGCGTAGGGCGCCCACCCACCAGATGGACCGACGACATTGTTAAGGTCGCGGGAAGTCGATGGATGGAAAGGGCTCAGAATCGTTCTTCCTGGAAATGTTCCCCTACACATTTCCAGGAAGAACGCAGCCTATGTCCAGCAGTGGACTTCTTCAGGCTGATGATGAGCCTCTTAGAAGTGCACTTAAATCCTATCACCACACTGGTTCGAAAGAGCTAATGACACGACAAGAAGAAAACTGACTGACAAAGAGTATCTAGTAAATAACTAAAACCAAAATGGTAAATAACCCATTTATGTTTCTTTCGAGCTCCTGGCATCACAGAGTTCCCGCGATCTTTGTATACATCTGTATAGATAGTGCAATCCACGAAGGCGCGCCCCACTATTTCTCCTAACCGTTTATAGAATATGTGTGCAAGCTTCCGTCAATGTTTGAGTGTTATCGGTACACACTAATTACCTATGAGTGCACACGCACACATGAATACTACAATGAATAGACTACGGTTCGCGACTGCCGCTCGGAGCAAACTCCCCGCACCCCGAGAGGGGCGCGTCTTCGTAAATTGCACTATCTATACATGTTTATCAGCTCATTGAGTCTTCTCCCTCTTACCCCAGTCTGTGACGTCGGCATAACATGTTCTCTTCCAGGCTCCTCTATCAGCTGCCATTTTCTATGTTCACTCATTTCTTTGGTTACCCACAAATCCGTCCACACTCATACTTATCACTCTCCTGGTCACATGACATTCTTCCCTCTTCACGACATGCCCGTACTTCTAGCTTACGTACGTCATGTCGCGTACGTCTTTCTTTCTTGGATTGGTTCGTGTTACTAGAACGCAAATAAACTAGCTGTTTAATTCTACCTGTGTCTGACTTGGAACCTCATAAATATAGCAAAGGATTTATGTCCAATTACCCTCATCTATCTATCGTGATAAAAATAACCAAATGAATTTATTATTCTTCGAGCGAGCGTTATTGGTAACGATACGTTTGCTTTATGCGCCGTTCCTGGAGTAATGGGTGATTATTGGTTACATGAATAATAATAATGGTTTCTAGCATAATAGTCTAGGTTATTTATAGCTGAGCTTGTAGATATAGCTTATTTATTACGAGGAAAGAAAAACAATGTTTTATTGGACAATAACATAACGACCCCATATTTATACGGGGGATTAGAAAAGAGCTGGTGATTATACGGTAGCTGACTTTCTGAAAATTTATTTATTTATTTATTGATGTTGTAAGAGGCGACTAAGACAATGCAGCAGAGGCTGATACTGCACTCAACAATCTCCGGCTAATCGGGGTGATTACAGCAAATCCCCCTTTATGTAGAGAGGCGTATGTCCAGCAGTGTACTTATTTTGGCTGCATAATGATGCTAGCGCATTGACCGAAATGGATGACGAAACGTAGGATGCAAACCCACCCAATATAGATTGACGATATTGTTAGGATCGCAGAAATTCGATGGTGCCTCAGAATCGTTCTTTCTGGAAATGTATACAATACAATTACAATTTAATGTTTTGTATAACTGTATTATGAGTATTTTAGGTAAGATAATAGGACTACTGTGCTAAGTTTTTTAATAAAAGAGTTTAGAAGGGAGACTTATGTCCTGCAGTGGTCTTTTCAGGTTGATGATAATGATGATACTGCATTCAATGTAGTCCAACTTAGTTGACTACGCCATCAGTTGAACTTTCTAAGTAAGTTATATTTTTGTTGCAGCTTGTAACGTTCGGCGATGAAGCTCTGCACAAAATAAGGTTTGCAACAAACTACGACTGCGGTGCGCAAACCAACTGCACACTCAGAGGTAACTTTATTTGGGTAGAGTTTTATTTAACTGTAGCTACTTCCATTAAAACTAAGTAAATGCCGCGGCGGGCTTTTAACCAGTCGCGTATTACTTTCAAGCTATCTGAAAAGTAGCCACACATTTTGGTCTAGGTTTGGCTGATATTCAGCCTGAAGAAGTCCACTGCTGATTTACTGAACGGTGGACAATCTACTGAACTAAAGACCCATTTGCCTCTTTAGCATACGGCATATTGTAGCATGATGTCATAACTTAAAAATCTATAAGTTCTGTTAGTTTTAATTTGTTTCTTTCTATTGTTATTACTTAATGTATGTTTTTTTTCATCCATTCTAGGTAAGAAGCAATTATATGATTGTCTTTGTCTATGCCAATACAATTATGCCACAGCGAGCAATTTTTGTTTTCTCCATATGACTTCACGCGATCTTAAAATCGATAGGAAATTCGCGATCAAGAAGTTGTAATTCGCTTCCGGTTCATAGTCGCCATTCGAGAATCTTTAGTCCTTAACGATTGCCAGTTATACGAACTGTGTGGCACCGATTTGCTTAGTGCTACCTCGTGCGTGTAGGTCTTTTTTTTAGCTTTTAGCTTCAAACTGAAAAACTTTCTTATACATTTTGAAGATAACAAAATGAAATCATTCATTCATCAAAATGATGTCATTTGAATGAGGTCCAGAAAATTAAATAAGAAGTACAATAAAAAAGGATAATAAAGAAAAGGAATTAAAACATAAAGTCAGTGAAAAGACAAAGCATAATCGAGACCACTGTTCCCAAAATAAATTACGAACTTATTGAGAGTTTCTTAAAGTAGAAAAAAACTTTTAATAACTCTTCTCGCGATGGCACTGGCGAAGTTAATTTTTCATCTCTCGTCTGAGCAATTTGTATTTTTGGAAAAAACATCGCTTCGACATAAAAAGTGAAATCGAAATTGCGTCTGAGATAACTCTTTAACTTCGTGCTCGGAGTAAAGGTTTATGAAAATGTTTTTGCAGTCCTGAATTCATTATTACGTTCTAAAGTCGTGAACGTGGCTTTATTTACGTTTTGCATAATATTGAGATGGATGTTCCTTTTGAAACTCTGTAATATCATTTTATTTCCTTGTCTGAGGTTTACACAAAATTGTATTTAATCGTTTACGAGCTTATTTGCTTTCCACGTATAGATTTACCATTCAAAAGTTTAATATTTTACCGATGGAAACACGAGAATAATTTATAGAATTACTAGAGAGAAGTTCGGCGTTGCTCGTTGCCCGGGCATTCCAGAATGTTAAAGAACATTCTAGTACGCTTAGAAGCATTTTATTCTTATCAAAATCGAGAATTATTAGAAAAGTAAATTAAAGTCCTTGTCGTAGCGTGATGTTATATAGCCTTCCTCGATAAAATGGACTATCCAACACAAAAATATTTTTTTAATTCTAATCTGCAGTTCGTTCAAACAAACTCTTCAGCTTTATAATATTAGTATATATATGGTTTGATTGATGTATCTACTTGATGATTTCGCGTGAGAAAAAACATGATATATGCCATGTTGCCATGTCATAATCATATGAGACGTCATGTGGAGATGGATTTTTCTATTGTGTTTGGCACGGATTCTTTTTGGATCTGATCTATGATTCAATAGGTCTACCACAAGCTCTGTCTGACTCTGTATCTAGCTCTGGTTTCGAGTATGTGTGAGTGCTCATCGGTGTATTATACTGTGTGTGTGCGTCGAAACGTAGGATTTATTTAGTCAACACTCGCACAGACTCAAAACCAGAGCCAGAGACAGAGCCAGACAGAGCTTGTGGTAGGCCTACTGAATCATAAGTCCACAGATTCAGAGATATTGTACTCAATTTATATTGAAATCCTTTCACTACACTATATTTCGAAAGAAAGACACAAAAAGTAGTGAGCGTAAAGCGTATGGCGCGTCTAGATTTATTATTGTACCTTTCAATTTTAAATCATCATTAAATTTGATTAAAAATTAAGTTGACTATTGAAATTATATCTCATCCAAAGCCAAAGCTTCTTCTTGTCTTGTCACTCTTTTTAACCAGTGTGGTGGGAGGATTTAAAGTGCGCCTCAAAGAGGCTCCTTTGACATATGTTTTCGGTCATTTTAAGTTCTATACGATGTACTGGTTTCACTGACTGACGCCAACCTTTCTTACAGAGCTACACTACAACTTGGCCAGACAGCAAGATGCAGAGACTCAGCTTCGCATGAAGTCATCCTGGGAGAAGAATCTACCAGATCATGAGGTCTACTTGGAGCACATCTTGCCTCTACTCAGGAACGCCACTAAGCAAAACAGTAAGTTTTTCCTACGTGGCTACGAGCCAGTTCCTGCTCTGCTTACGATAGTGAAAAAGCCACAAATTCAATCCAATTCATTTTTTAAAACCATAGGGACTTAAAGAACCATTAGTTACGTCAAGGATACTCAATCAGTTTTTTATTGCAATCGAAGTTCAAAATCATGTATTTACAAATGCAACGAAGTTTTGATTGCAACAAAAAATACGCTATCACCTTACTGACTTCAATCAATCAGATTGCATATTTTTTCAAGACTTGCAGCCGATTTGTTTGAATCAATCTGGGAATTTCACCAAACTTGGCGATAAGAGTTGCTTTTATCTTACTTATACATACCTACCTGTTAGCCTCATGTGTCTGTAATGTCCCAACCTTATTACTCGCAACATCATTATTAAATAAAACAGACGTTTTCAAATAAGGATAAAAACACAGATTTCTCTCGAAACGAGAGTTTTAATTTAAAAGGAATGTTTACATAAAACAAAAGAGCTGGAATATAAAATGAAATTAAACATTAATTCTACGCAACAGTTCTGCTTGCAATTTGCAATCATCTCGTAAAACCAAGATGGTGAGTACCATCTATCATCTTGTTACAGCTTTGATGCATTTTTAACGATATTTCCTAAGTATAGTGCCGGAATGAAAATGTTCGTCGATTTTCAACTTGATTTGTTCAACATATCACGATCACATATTACCTTTTGAAACTGAATAGACAGAGTACACCGATAAGTTAACGTCACAAATTATGTCAAAATGTGTTCATGATCAAGGCACTGGTGCAAGCGAAAACAGACCGAAAAGCTGAGACCGCGTAGTGGAGACCTTGTAGTGAAGAACGCCCTCCGGCAAGGTGGGGCGACGATCTGCGAAATGTAGCTGGCAAGCACTGGAGAAGAGCCGAAGACCGAGCTCAGTGGCTCGTCTTGGGAGAGATCTATGTCCAGCAGTGGACGATGATTGGTGAAAAGATTTAAAGTTAATTTCCTGTGAAAGGTTGCTTTAGTTGTATTAACCCTGTATAGGGAATGCGATAAATCTACCCTGTATCCGTTTATTACAGTAAACTGAGCTCGGCTAAACTCAGTTTAAACTTGATAAATACCAGCAGAATACAATCATCCTCTGAATGTTCGACTAAGAGCAAATTTGCGCTTTCAATAGATAAGCTTTGTTAACAGCGTAATAAAGTTTTATTATAGAACAGACTTCCGTAACCCAATATATTTAGGAGCTTAGTAAAGATTATCTCGTAAAATATTGTAAAACGATTATTACAGCCCATTCTGGTGTTTTTCCTCGGTTTAACATTAACTTGGCGATGGATTGGTTGTTATAATCGAAGGGCCAATTTCACTGATGATTAATCAACCAATCATATATTTGACAGTTGTTTATCTTAAATGTTTGTAGCGAAAGTTTGAGTAAAGGCAAATTTTTCATATCTATTTTAGGCTAATCAAAAACAAGGGCTGGCATTTTTATTCAACCTGGTTATGAAGATGACAGCAGTAAAACAACTTCTCGTTCGTACATTTATTTTTTATATCTGAATTCAGTGAATATATATTATTAATAAAAAAATACAGACGCAAAGACGTTAGACAGTTGTCAGCGTCTTAATCTTTGTGGCCTCTTTAAATCCTTCACCACACAGTGTCCGATCTATACGGAGTATTATTTTACGTTCTGTGGTACGACCGCGTACGCGTGATCATATAATAATATATTCCACAGTACGAAATCACTCATATGAGAAAACCGCTAACCACTTCAGTGCTTACACGGAGAATGGTTTTAATATTACTTTCTGTGAAAAAGGCTTTTCTAAAGAAGAACCATTTCTGATAATATCTTGGAGAGTAGAAATGGTTATTAGGTGCTTTAGTGATTTTATGCCTGCTGAGTAGTAGTGGGTAATAAAAATGTCGCATTAGACGCTTCTTCTTCTTATCGTGTCTCTGGTTCGAAAGAAGTAGTGACGCGACGTGAAGAAGAATCGTCTAAAATAAAGAATTTGACATCACACCGACCTTTATTCTACCATAGCGCTTTTTAGCGTGTTGAGTAGTAGGTAATAAAAATATCGCAATAAGACGCTTCTTCTTATCGTGTCACTGTTTCGAAAGAAGTAGTTACGTGACATGAAGAAGAATCGCCTAAAATAAAGAATTTGACATCACACCGACGTTTATTCTACCTTAGCACTTTTTAGCATGTTGAGTAGGAGTAGGAAAACAAAGCATTTGTCATCACACCGACGTTTATTCTACCTTAGCGCTTTTTAGCGTGTTGAGTAGGAGTAGAAAAACAAAGCATTTGTCATCACACTGACGTTTATTTTACCTCAGCGCTTTTTAGCGTGTTGAGTAGGAGTAAGAAAACAAAGCATTTATCATCACAAAGCCGTTTATTCTACCTTAGCGCTTTTAAGCGTGTTGAGGAGTAGGAAAACAAAGCATTTGACATCACACCGACGTTTATTCTACCTTAGCGCTTTTTAACGTGTTGAGTAGGAGTAGGAAAACAAAGCATTTGTCGTCACACCGACCTTTCTTCTTCCAGATTACAGCAACGTAGAAGACTACTGGGACAGCCTGGTGGAGTATGAAGGTGGAATCCTGAAGGCGAGGGAGATATGGAACAACGTTAAACCTCTCTACCTCAAACTGCAAAAATATGTTTCGTTAAGACTGAGTGGATCTGGTGCTGTGGGAAAACCTCTGCCAGTTCATCTTTTGCGTGAGTAGAATTTTCTACTATCCCTGATTTTTGGAAAAAAAAGGTTCGTTTATTTATAAATACACCGGACAAATAAACGGTATGAATTAACATCTGGTTCCCATAGTACAAGCTCTGCTTAATTTGGGGCTAGAAAGTGCTGTGTGGATTGTCCACAGTATTTACCTATTTATTTATTACGAGTGAATTCATACGAATTCTAGCAACTTTTTCCAACAAAATCCATTATCCCATTTATTGCACAAGACACCTTCAAACGTTACAATTTAACTGACGTACAAAGTGATTATGACACGTACTATTTAGTACGCAGGCACTATTATTTCCAAAGTTGGCTCCTTGTACGAGTATAATATGTATAGATTATAATGTACATATATGCTCTGCTATAAGAGATTATGATAGTGATTCCCACTACGCTACTTCGACCGAGATAATCTCATTTACGCTATGGTATAAAAGCATAATATTATATTTAACTAGAATGGGGATATTTCTTCCCCAGACGCAAGAGACACGTTATTACTAACGAACTTAATCAAACTCCCGACAACAAAGTTATAAAAACGAACGACGTTCCAACTTAAGTAGTTAATGCACTCGACAATTACTATTTCTAAAGCTGGGACAGACAAAATAAAGGCTTCTTTATTATCAGCCTGAAGAAGGTCTTCTTTTGCTGGACATACCTCTTTATTTCCGGGGACATCAATTTGAGCCCTCTCCATCCATGGGATTTGATGGAGTGTCCGGGGTGTGTTTAAGTCACCAGCCTATTCTTTGTCGATTCGTGTCCTATTCTTTGCCTGGTTTGTTGTCGTTATTCAAGAACCTTTTGTCAACAGCAATTGGTTCAACAAATGGTTCGTTCGGTTAAAGAAGTGACTTCCGCGGTTTATAAAATGACGCCGGTCCATTTGGTTGAGAGGCATCTAATTCTTTGTCTTCCGGTTTGCGGATATTAAGAACCTCTATTCCCTAACTAAGGTATTTAGGTTGCCACATCAGCTTACTAATTCTACGAATAATGGTATTTTTTTAGGAAAAAAATTGAATCCTCTAACATTGTCTTTCTCCTTTGACATTGCTAAAGGTGTAAAAGTTTTATCAAAGTTTATATTCCGCTCACCATGTTGGGTTTGCGGTAAGTCCTGGTCTGAAACCGGCTTATCATTAGTGTAGTCTCTCGTGGCTTTGTTTCCCAGTTGGGATTCGATAAAACTTCTGAACAATTAGTACTTACCTCTTGGCTCGAAAGTTTTTACAGACAGACTATACCTATCTAGATAATATAGTTCACTGTCTAGCGCTAGATTCTAGTACAATTGTTTGTGATCTAACAATATTGTCGGTAAATCACCTTGAAATCTAGTGATATTTTGCTCGGTTTTACGGTGCTTTTACTAGGTATATACCGGAAGACGAAGCGACAATCCTAGATGAATTTACAACATTGTTAAAAATTGGTAGTATCCATTACTTATTTGCTCCTCTTGGGGTTGAGACTCTGGGTACTTGGGGAACCGAGGACTCACGAGACCCAAGGGATGGTGGGTATCTGGCGCAGCGCATAATGATTGCTTTTCAGCATGGCAATGCCGCTAGGGTCCTGGATAAACTTCCGTCTGGCACTGATTCGAATCTACATAGCTCAACTGTTTCTTGCTTATTTTGTACATATTTGTTTAATTAGGAGTTTCTTTGTGTAAATAATCTAATAAATATGAAAAAAATCGGTAGAAGGTCGGGAAGTTGGTGGACGGATATTATGTTGGGAGAGGCCTTGTTCCAGCATTCAACTTCTTTGGGATATTGATGTTGATGATATTTTTAACATTAAATACATTTTTGCAACGTCTTCAGTAATGGGTTATAAATTATTCAATTGTAAAGGAGAATAAAGAAAGAATAACAATGCAGCACGCTCGTATACAAACCATTTTCTAAGCGAAAGCTTTTATATTTGCTTCCGGCAGCCTTTTTTGCCTGGAAAGTCATTAACTGTAGATGAGTTATACCTACATTGATACAAGATGATTGAGATTTCATGTTTGTGTGTATGAGCTAGCTGCTAAAGTCTTGCGCACAATCTAAGCGTTCTGCGGTGGTGATCAGTGAAACGCTAGCTCATAAAAACCTTAAAAGCTCAATCGATTTTTCATAAATTCATTCAGTGTCTTTGGTCGAAAAATTGTTTGACGGCATCAGTCTCAAAACCCTTTTGATGCACTGCCGGAATCGAACTCGCGACCCTTACAATCGGAATAAACTATTGCTATTTTTATGCTGCATTGACTGGCCTCTCAGCTCAGTTGGTAGTAGCTCTGCCTTCTGCCCCGTAGGTCGTGGGTTCGATCCCCACCGAGAACAAACATTTGTGTGGTAAAAACAGATGTTTGTTCTTAGTCTGGGTGTTGTATTGTATTCTAAGTACGTATTTACAAAAAAATATAAGTATTATATCAGCTAACTGATTCTCATAGTACAAGTTTTGCTTAATTTGGGGCTAGATAGCGTTGTGTTGAATGTCCTCAATATTTATTTATTTATTTATGCTCTCAGTATTTTTATTTATATGAAAACTATGTAGCTTCACTTTGTTCTGCTTTACTAAAGTTTGATGTCTGGCAATTTGCCTTTCAAGCTCGTGTATACTAGTTTCAAAGTAACTCTGTTAAATTAGCATTTCGCAACACATGCAACTAATTAATCTCCTCGGTACTACAGTTTCATCTTTGTATACGGTGACAGAAGATATGAGCTTGATACAAAACAGCTTCTGAAAACTATAATATAATAGCATGTATTACAGCTATAAAAAAGTTGCTCTTCTTTTGAGAAGGAGATAAACAAGTGATGCCATTTTTGTGATTATTATTGGTGTGTGTATTATTTGGTTGTAATGTCTAATTATAAAATCTTAAATTCTGATAGTGGAAGGCTGCGCTATCGCACCTGGAAAGATAAAGCAATGGTTGTAAATAAAAAAAAAATTTAATTTGAACTTGATGAATAAAAAAACGTTCATTAGAGAACAGTAAAAAAATTGCATAATTTTTCTAAGTAAATAAAATTTTGAAGGTTTTGTAAGGTGTTTATTTTTTTCTAATTTGCTGAATTTTTGTTTCTTTGATGGTACGATAGCCCCCTTCAAGTGATAAAGAGTGTCTTTGCATACGGTATACAAGTTAACGAAAGGAGGGGTAGTCAGCGGCACACTCTCGTTCTCGCACACTGAAACGGTGTATTAAAACTAATTAATTTTGTTACAGGATCGCTTGTTGGTGACGATTGGTCGAATTTAATAGAGAGTTTACTGCCGAAACACGCGGGAATATACCAAAAAGTTCTTGCCAATCTTCAGTTGAAGGTAAGAATACGCTATTGTTTGAGATGGCTACTCGGATAACATCTTAAAAGGCTCCTCTCCATCGTAGCTTAACGGCTAGAGTCGGGAATGATAACTTAATCTACCCTCCTATGCACGGAAAAGTAAATCGCACAGCAGTCAATAGTCCAAATTATGAGCCAACAGAATGTTGCTTAATCTAATCAATTGATTTGGTTTGGAAAAAGACGAGTGCCTTGGAATTCATTGAGCTCAAACAAAATATGTATGAGGATGGATGATTTTGATCTATGGTAACGACTCAAATTACTGAGTTCTTTCTACAAAATACCTACTAATCTCTTGCTCAAGTAGTTGTACACTTTGCTCTTATGCAGAAAGAAACTGTTGTCACAGATCCTTAATTCACATTTAAATCCTTTTTCGATTTCAGGAAATGGGCGGCCTAAAAGTCTTCAAAGAAGCAGAGAAACTCTTAAAATCCCTTAACTTCGGTGATATCGACCCGGAATTCTGGGCCGATTCAATATTCAACAACACTTGCCCCACCATCACAGTAGACTGGTGTAAACCCAATAAAATAAGAGTTATAACGTGCAAAGACGTCAGCATAGCCAACTATGTGGATCCACACGAAGCTATTATGAAGATTAAGTACAAGGAGACCATCAATTTGCACAGCAACAACACTTATGTTCTCAGAGACGCGCCTCGTTTCTCGGGTAAGTTGTAATTTACTTCTAACTCAAAGGGGACTTCGCGGGTGTTATAGTATTACAAGGGAAGTTGTGACTAGTTTGTAGCCTAGTTTATTCTGATTTAAAAGACGTTTTTATCAGCTTGAAGAAGTCTACTGCTGTCTCTCATATTAACAGGATAAAAGATTTTGAGCCTTTTACCTCCTCCGAATTTCCGCGGTATCATAATTTTGTTTGCTCAAATCTTAGGAGTACTATTTCTTCTACGAGGATATCAAGTCAAGCTTTTTGCATTTTCATTTGACGCAAGGTTTTATAATGTTCTAATTTCTTCCAGCTATTTACGAAGCCATCCCTGGATTTGTTTCGCTGTTGTCTCTAAACCCACATGCATTAAATCGTGCGGGATTATTCCCCTTGGAAATATTCAACTACAACCCCAACGCCCATCGCCTTGTTCTTCAGCTGATCATTGCCCTAAGAGATTTACCGAAGTAAGTTCTTTTAATATCAAAACAGTTTAGGATTTAGGAGTTTTTAGGATTTGTCAGAGTGTTACAGTGCCCTGTAGGCCAACCACAAGCTCTGTCTAGTTCTGGTTTTGAGTCTGTGTGAGTGCTCATTAGTGTTTTTTACTGTGTGTGTGACGTTTAGACGTAGGATTTACTTATTCAACAGTCACACAGACTCAAAACCAGAGCCAGAGACAAAACCAGACAGAGCTTGTCGTACGCCTACTGGTCGTCCAGGTCACTGTAATAGTTATTTAACTAGAATAGTTTCGGTTCAGATAGTAGTTTTTTCTACTGCAATGGCAAAGGATCGAGTACAAGCGTGTAAATTGAAATAGTTTTCGAAAGTTGAGGGATATATGGGACTGAACCAGTTTCACTATGATGTTTCAGGGACATTTTTTATATTTTTCGATGTGAAAAGATAAAACATGTTTTATAAGGCAAGCCTTAGTTACTAATCATGCCCTTTATTCACTTTGCAAAAATTCTGAATAATAAATTGTATAAAGTAATCATAACGCTTTTGTTGGGTTTCAGATTGAATTTCTATTTGGCAGCTGATGAATGGAGGTTGAGAGTTTTGATGGGGAAAATTCCATACGCACAAATACGCACCAGTTGGAGTGAGTTCCGGAAAAACTTCTCTCTTATAGAGAATTCTGATGTCGATTTCTTAGGCGATCCCTACATGGTGTTCAACAAACCATATATTGGGTGAGCATTTTTGTTTGTTAACCATTCTCAGAGCTTTTGTTTCGAACAAAACATCCTTTGTTCTCAGTTAATTGGGAAATAAAATTGTATTTCTAACCGTACTCTAATTGGACAGTTTCTGTCTGGATTTCTCCTAAAATGTATAAAGCAAGTTGGTATTTTTATTTCAGAAAATTTTTGGGGCTTATTCTAAAATACCAAATCTATCAATCGTTTGCGGAAGAACTTGAGTCGGATGAATCGGATTTGATCAAACACGTCGCTGAAAAGAACGATCGTTTAGTGTAAGTATTATTGTAATACTTTTTTGAGACATAATTTTTTTAAAGGTTCAAGCTAAAATGAGTGTATTGTATGTGTTGTGTTAGTTTTAGGAATGGATCTTGTGACATCTGAATAAACAAATTTTAATTTAATTAATTTAATTTAAAATGTTGTTTTCTTATAGCGACACGATGATGCAAGGCTACGGAGCATTTTGGCCAGAAATGGTCAGTGATCTTCTCGCAAAACGGGAAAATGGGCTCGAATACACTGGTCTAACCGATTACTATAGACTTTTGGACGAATATTTAGACAATCAACTAGAACCTTCGGCTGAGAAAGAAGAATCAGACGATTACGTTGAACATGCGATACTTGATCCAATCCCCGAAGAGAATGAAATCCCAACATCACCAGAAAATATCAACGAACCACCAGTAGTTGAAACACATGAAAATATAATGGAGAATGAAATAGATGTCAGTGATGATGCTAACTCCAAACATGGCACTGAAACGTCAACTGTAGGAGTTCTAGAAATAAAGAATCCTGTAGCAGCTGGAGACCAAAAAGAGAATGTCAATCCCAAAGAAGCTTCTTACAACACTTACTGGTGGATAGGCATAGCTGTTGCTTTGATTATTGTGATAGTTCTTGTTGCATTGATAGCAAGGAAACGCCATAGTCACAGAAAGCAGCTGGAGAAACAGAGAAGGGACAACACGCGAGCCTGATGTGAGGAGTATCGGTTCTAGGATTGGAACCGATTATTGACACTGTATAGTGAAAGTGTGCCAATATTAGTGCAAGTGTGTTACAACGATTCATATAGTTTCCTTTCGGTTTCAACGATACCTCGGTGTGTTTTACGGATAGTGTTTATTTATTTTTAACGTTACATTCGTTTCTATCAAATCACAATTTTGCATTTAGTTTTTGAACTTATTTTTATACAGATTCCATTGTTATTTTGAATGAAATAGATTATAAGATATTATGTAGATAGTAAAGAAATAAAAATATTTTTGTACATATCACAGTTTGCGGAGATATAAATCTGAATAGAATTGTTACCAAGAGTGTCTACGTTAAATGTAAATTATAGTTAGATGTAATTTTGCTGTGCCTTAAGCGTCTCAATTTCTTGTAATTAAGAGTAAGATGCATTTAATGTAATAAGAATTATCAAATTTGTAAAAATATAGATTTAATGTAATTTTTATAAAAGCTCTTTTTCTAACTTTCAGCTCATTTCTGACCAAATCTTTAAACTTACTAATTATTTTTGTTATCTATGCTTTACGTGTACTAAAGAAATAAGGTCGCCGCTAAACGGTATGCTATAATGAAATTAGATATTTGGCGCGGGCAGGAAGTATTAAACAAAAAAAACTTTTATGTAATTTCTGCAGGAAGAGCATTAATATGCATTATGCCCTTTTTGCCAATATACCTACTCTGTTAAAATCTACAAAAAATATCATTTATTTTATTTACCACGATTATGGTCATATAGCCCCCCAATAGCTGCTTAATTATTTTAGCCTGGAAGGTTTTCAAATTATTTTATTGACAGCTAATTGCTATCATACAAAGTGGAGCTGTAATTTTATAGCGCATCGTTTGACGGTGGCTTGGAATGTGATTATCGTAGGGTTTTGTGTTTTAAAAAAGTGTTTGTTAGTTTTGTATTGTAATGTTAAATAATGTTTCAAATATTTTTTATCAATGGAGTAATTTTTAGTTCTATGTTAATTGTATTTATATTTTATCCACTGCTTTACTTGCAGTAAAGTGTGGATTAGTAAACAATGTGGCAGAAATAAATGTTTTAAACATTATAAAATTCATGGTCATTATTTTTGTTACCATTCTGTAAAATAGGTACTTTCCACACAATACACACAAATACACTCTCCGCGAGTATAATTTACAAATTAAAATACTAATTAACAAACAAACGGATAGGCAAACACACTTCAAAGCCAAATGTAGATTAGCCAGTTAAAAGATAATTGTTCAAACTAGGTACATTCTAGTTCAGGCTTGTTAAAAACAAGGACTGACATTTTTTATTCGTCGAAAAAATCAACCCTTATATCTTCATAATATACTCTATACTAATATAATAAAGAGGAATGATTTGTATTTTTGTGTGTATGTTTGTATTGAATAAACTCAAAAACTAATGTGCCGATTTCAAAAATTCTTGCACCATTGTATAAGGCTATCTATATTAAAGTGTTTACAAAAAAAATCACTCGTGCGAAGCCGGGACAGGCAGCTAGTACATTATACATAGGTTAAACCACGCGATACCTTCCTACAGTAAAATAGTCTGGTTAATAAAATCGTCTTTATTTTGTACGGCTTATCAACAGAGTGATTTAGGTGAACCGGAAAAGGCAAGGGAAAGGAAACTCTGCAACATGTAAAAGCCAACGAATAAAACTACTCAGTCCAACGAGATCAGTGCTTAGGACTTCAGTGAACAGGTGTAGGTCTGTTGTATAGGTGTCACCACTTTATAGTTGTTTTATATAACTATGCTTATAAAATATAGATAGGATAAAAACAGGATTAATTTTTTGCATCTTGTTTTTATACAACTAAGTAGACAAACAAGCATACGGCCACCGCACGGCTACCGTAGCCTATGGACGCCTGCAATACCAGAGGCATCACAAGCGCGTTGCCAACCCTTTTTAACTTTTAAAACGCCCTTTTTAAAGAACCCCATGCTAAGTAAGATGTTGGTAAGATTTTATTCAAAAACATCCCTAACCATAATGAGGACAAAACGAATGTGCAGAAAAAAATATGGGACAGAAACTCAGGAACAATAATAATAATAATAATAATATTGAGTGAGAGAAAAAAGGAAAAGCTTAGCTCACCCTAATAACAGCCGCAAGTACATGTAAACCACTAACTTTTTTAAAACCAACAATAAATCAACAAGCACTAGAAATGCAGGAACGGCCCTGCGAAATCTCTTTTGTCCACATTTCCTTTCATATCTGTGATCCTGTTGGCCCGGTTCCAAGCGTGATACGAACCTGCAGCGTAGGCAGAACCGAGTATAACTTCCAGTTAGATGTGGAACTCCGAAATCCGAAGATCCAAGACGTCAGAGATCGGGCTCAAATGGAATTGGGCAACACACTGCAAGATATGGTGATGACAGATGGAGTTGAAGATCAAATGAATGGTAGCCAAGAACCGGCTGCAGAAACGTAGGAAGCCCTGCAGCAAGATGGATGGACGACATTGTGTCGTGGAGTAGAAATAAGTTAGGCTGGCACAGGGTCGATCCAAATCTAAGGGAGGCCTACATCACTAACTTCTCACGATCTTTTTCAATGTCATCGGTCCCTCGGGTGGGAAGCGTCTTCCGGTTCGTGATCGCCATTCGAGAACCTTTATTCCTTTACTGTTGTCGGTTCTTCGAGTACGTTACGTGCCGTATACATCCTATTGACAGCTGTCTGGTGGGCAATTCGTAGGTTTTTCCCTGGCGTGGTGAAGGTCGGCTTTTGGTTTGCTCCGTTCAGTCTTCACGCCTGCCCTATGGCACATAGATACTAAACTGAGCAATAACTATTTATTGCTCAGTTTAGTATCTATGTACATTCATCTATTCTCCGTAGGCAGCTCATTTTGTTTTCCTCATCTTTGTGTTTTTGTAATGGAAGTTATAACGCATTACATTTTGCTTGTTCACTTGTTCTCGGTGGGATACTAGGTTATGCCAATTTTGGCACGAATGTTTTGTATGTGGAGCCTTAATTTTTCAATGCTTTGACAAGTTCTATTTGGCACAGTGTAAGAACCTGCCTTACTTTTCCATTTTAAAATGATTATGTTAAGCCATTTGTCCTTGTTCAAGGATATAAAACCTATGCAGTTATGAGGTTTCCGATGTTCGACATGGATCGGTTTGCCATGACCTTGGTCTGTCTGCCAGTGCTTAGTGCCTTAGCAGACCTTACTCTCAGACTTTTACTATCGTGCTGAAAATTTGCAGGGGGTAAATCGTTTGCAGGTATGATTGCCTGAATTATATTTCGTCTTAATGTATTTTGTTATTATTTTAACATTTTGCGAATGAGGGAATTGAGGGAATCAAGCACATGTTTCTCTCACTCTTTTAGGGTTAAGCTCGCCTATGTACATGTCCTTTGTTATTACTTTTTTTGTTAATATTTCTGTGTGCATTAAAGAATTAAAGAATTAAAGAATGTTTTGCCACTTTCAGCTAGTTGGCAACTGCCCCACAGAGGTCCTGAATTTCCTATAAATAACGTTAAGTTTATTTCGTGATTTGAATCAAGCGCTTCAGTGGAACCAGCCTTTATGGCCATGAAAATTGCAATAACAGACGCGTACCTACTTACAGTAAATCTTACTTTTCTTCATACCAGAAACAATACAAAATGAGCTCCTTAGATTGTTTTATGAGGGAATAAATCTTTCCTGTGCCTACTCAGAGTAAACTGGAATATTAATTTTATTACAGGCTTCATATTTCAAAATCTGTTTATAACCATCAATATCAGGAACAGTCTGAATGAGTCCACTAATGGCCTCATCCATATTCGAACCCGATGGGACTGACAATATTCTTAGGATCGCAGGAAGTCGGCAGATGGGGAGGGCTCAGGTCCCCATTCCTTCTTGATTTGTATAGGGGAGGTCTATGTCCAGCAGTGGGCTTGTTTAGGCGGATGATGATGAAGCATTTCCTAAGTCGCCTCTTACGACATCCACAGCAGGTTTTTATAACGCTTTTATTAGCTTCACCTGTATGTAAGTTTGTATGTAAGCTTGTATGTAACCGACCCCTTTGAGCTCGATGTTGTCCTACTTTGAACGATCAGATTGGATTCAAACTTTGCACACCTGTCAAAGGTCGATGACAATGCAATAATATGGAAAAAAAAATATAATATAAAAAACTAAAAAAAAAACGCTTTTATAACTAATTGAACTAAAAAGTTTAAAAAAAAACTGTTATAATCAATTGAAAAAATTATATTATTGTACAAAAAGCGTGGGGGGCTTGATTTTGATTGTTGTAAATATTTTATCAATAGTTTATTATATCTGAAGGTATTATAAAATGCACCCCACGTATTTTTATACAATAATATAAATTTTTCAATTGATTATTACAGTTTTATTTTTAACTTTTTAGTTCAATTAATTATAAAAGCGTGTTTTTTTGGTTTTTTAAACTATAATTTATTATTCTAAGCCAGGATCTCCACCCCGGTATACGACCAACTAACTAATAAGGTTACAGTACATCTCTAGGAATAAGAATGTTTTCCATGAGCTGATCAAATAAAGCTCGTAGACATTTTAATTAACCACGAAGAATGAAAGCGAGCAGATGAAACACCACAAGCGGCCACAAGAAATAGTTCTTTAGACTACTATAGGTTACAGCGCTGCCTCGTCCCCTTTCTGGAGGCGAAGTAGCATTTAAGCTGAGTAAGGACCATTTTGGCTCAAAAACAAATACTTTATATACCTAATTGGATACTGTCGGCACCCTTTTCAGCAATAGAACTAAGATTATGTGTCTACTTATTTCTTTCTATATATGTGTTTCTGTATGTGTTCTATGTTTTATTTTCTCTTATGATTTCTTGTGTAGCCGTACCTTTACTCAATGTTTTTCTCTTTCTGTGGTCTCATTTTCTTTATAAGTTGTGTTTTTTGAGCCAAATAAAAAAGTTATCTATCTATCTTTCTATCCACTGTTATAGGTTGATGATGACCATAACTTCATAATAAGTTTGGTTCAAAACATTAAAACATTGAGTTTGCTTGGTTCAAAATCCTGTGTTACTCCAATGAGCTCTATGATTTATGCGCACATTTATCTCAAGCTCAAGCGTTGAAGGAAGGAAAACGTCCGGGGAATCTGGCGTGTCCTGAAATCCTCCGATTCCATGCTACATTTGTACCCTCTAATGATAAGCGGGTTTATTCCTCACGGCTAATATTATATACGCCTTTATTTTAGAGCACTGGTGGTCTAGTGGTAATGGCCCCGCCTTCCGATCCGAAGGTCGTGGGTTCAAATCCACTCAATTAGGATTAATGTCTAAACAAATACTACGTCAAAACGTCACACACACACAGTATAATACTTTTGAGAGCACTCACACAGACTCAAAACCAGAGCCAGAGACAGAGCCAGGCGGAGCTTGTGGTAGGCCTACACTACAGGATATTATCCAATCTAATATAGTGCTGCTAAGAAAGAGGTAGCGGCCTCGCCTTCCGATTTTGAGGGCGTGGGTTCAAATCAAAATGAGTTTTTCTGTTGAACATTTATGTGCACTATGCCAGTACTCTCAAAACGGTGAAGGAAAACATCGTGAGGAAACCGGCGTGTAGAACCTAAAAAAGTTCGAGCAACACGTGTACACACAACAAAAAGGGCCCACCAGCGGCCTACTTGCGGAAAAACCTGCCCGCACATCAAGTGCGCATGATAAACTTGCCGAACTTGCCGAACGCCTTTATTCTTAATGAGTGTTGAGTTGTAGAGGGCCACCACAGAATACAATAGAAATGCGATCATGCACTGTTTGTATGGGAGCCTATTTCGCCAGTTTTACTATTACGCTATTATAGGTATTTAAAATATCACTAAATACGAGGATTCTAAGATCTTGTCGCTTAACTTGTTCGGAAAGTGATTCTTGTGCTGCTACAAGGTATTTTTCACTTTACGACTCCCGAAAAAACTGTTGAATTTGTATGGAGAAAGGAGCATAATGCTCATGTTTTTGACGAAACTTTTCCGTTCTACTTTGTTTTGTGAGGGCCACAGTAGCTGGCCGCTTTTCGATCGTCAGCCTCTTTCATTTGGTTAAAAACTCCTAAAAATTATTACCCAGTTTTTTATTTTTTCTGTGTATCACCCCCACTGTATCTACAAACGCCTTCCCATCTAATGAAAGTAAGTAGCATTGTCACACTGTCTTTTGCGCTAGAGAGCGTGGGTTCGATCCCCATCAAGAACAGATATTATGAATGTGATGAACATAAATGTTGCATGAAGACGTAATAAAGTAAATTTTTAATAAAGTTATTGTCGGTCCTTTCTGTAGCCGGATAATATTTTGGACGTTCTTTGGTGTGTCTTTGCTCTCGCGAATTTAGTAGGTGCTTCGGTACATGAAAACGGCGAATTGTTGTGAACTTTTCTAAGTTTGTTATCCTAACCAATTAACTTATAACTTGGCCAGTGAAAGAAATTAATAATGAAAACTAACGCTACATAAACCTGGTCCCAAAATTCATTTAATTTTCAGCACTGTAATACCACGGTAAAAAGGGGTTAACAAGAAATAACATTGTAAGGCCTTCCCTTAGCGAAACAATGTGCTCAGCTTATTTGGGTATTCAAAGCTTGTTATAATTAAAAACTAGCCAAAAGGAACATAAATGGGCATATTTTATTACAATAGAATAAAAACTTTATTAATGGCAAGTATTGAATTTGAAAAAGTTGCCGGGCCTATATAGCCACTAATACTTTTGCAAAAGTAAGCCTACTTATAAAAATTACAGCCCGTACTCTGATTTTATCTTTGACTAGCTAACTGTCTCGGCTTCGCACGGGTGGATATTCATTTTTTAAACACATAAATATTATAGCCTTAGGATTAATATCTTTCCAATAGTGAAAGAATTTTTGAAATCGGCACAGTAGTTTTTACGTGTATTCATTACAAACATACACACAAAAATACGAATCTTTCCTCTTTATAATATTAGTTTATAGTAATAGATATAAGTATAGATTAGGAAGCTAAGGCAACCCTTTACTTACCTACCTAGTATTTTATAGTTACAGGGCTAACAATTTGGCACTTAGGCTAAATTAGGCTGTTTAATTTAGATCAGTGATTGAGTCGAGCCCTAAGCATAGGTTTTAGTCATTTTTTTATACAAAAAATCTATGCTCATATCTCAAGCACTGTTTCTAAACACGGGTTTTAGTTTCTGAACATTATAAAAATTACCACCTTACCATGGTCAACAATTAATCCAACCTGATAACAAAACTTTGCTCTCGTTCTCAGACTGAACCCAACATGACAAGCCTCAAACTAATAAACTCACTAATTTATTTAACGCTCACAAGATGTCCCCACAAGTTAGTGAGTTGACAAAGAATCGGATAACTGTATTGGGATAAAATTGATGTCACTATTAGTTACTTATACTTATTCGTTCCTCTATTTTCTGTGGAAAGTTTGTATTGAGTTAGAAAACGCTTTTTGTACAATAATATAAATTTTCAATTGATTATTACAGTTTTATTTTTAACTTTTTAGTTCAATTAGTTATAAAAGCGTTTTTTTTAGTTTTTTTAACTATTTTTTTTATCATATTATATTGCATTTTCATCGACCTTTGACAGGTGTGCAAAGTTTGAATCAAATCTGATTGTTCAAAGTAGGACAAATCGAGCTCAAAGGGGTCGGTTACATACAAACATACAGGTGAAGCTAATAAAAGCGTTATAAAATAATGATAACATATTTTTTGTTCTGTCTGTTCTGTACTGTGAATACGGCTAACTTATAGGGTAAAATCCCCTAATCCCACAATGTCTGAAGACGAATGTCTTCAACCAGTGCGTCCTACCTGTAATGACCTATGCTGCCGAAACGTGGACACTAACAGTAGGGTCGGTCCACAAACTGAAAGTCGCTCAGCGAGCTATGGATAGGGCTATGCTCGGAGTCTCTCTGAAGGATAAAATCCGGAACGAGGTTATCCGACAGAGAACCAAGGTGGTCGACATAGCTCAAAGGATTAGTAAGCTGAAGTGGCAGTGGGCCGGTCATGTTTGCCGTAGAACAGACAATCGTTGGAGCAAACGAACACTAGAGTGGAGACCGCGTTTAGGTAAGCGTAGTGTAGGACGCCCTCCGGCAAGGTGGGGCGACGATCTGCGAAATGTAGCTGGCAAGCACTGGAGGAGAAGAGCCGAAGACCGGGCTCAGTGGCACGTCTTGGGAGAGACCTACGTCCAGCAGTGGACTAATACAGGATGATAGGGTAAAAAGATGATTAAGTTGGTGTCCTCGGTTTTTTCTAATATCATCATCATCATTATCAGCCTGAAGAAGTCCACTGCTGGACATAGGCCTCACCTACTCGTTTCCAGGAAGATTCGTGTTCATCATGGGGGGGGGGGGGGGGGGGGGTTTGCCATAGTCACCACGCTTGGCAGGCGGATTGGTCACCGCAGTGTCGGTGCTATGTACATTTAAGAAATGCTGCTGCCCATTTCCCAGTTGTGTTCCCTTAGTCGCCTTTTACGACATCCACGGGAGGTGATGGAGAGGTCCTATTCTTTGCCGGAACCCCACGGGTAATATGTATTTTATATTTTTCTAATATAAATACAAGTAAACCCGCGTAGACTGCCCTGACTCAGCTCAGTTGGCCGTAACTCTGTCTTCTGCGCCGTAGGTCGTGGGTTCGATCCCCGCCGAGAACAAATACTTGTGTAGTGAACACACAATGTTTGTTCTCTCTCTAATATTGTATGCTAAGGAATTTACAAAAAGAGAAAAATAAGTTTATTAGCTATCTGGTTCCCATAGCACAAGCTCTGCTTAATTTAGGCCTAGATAGTGTTGTGTTTGTGTGGATTGTCCACAATTTTAATTTATATAGAAAATATAAAAAAAACATCTTCATAAACGCAAAGTATCTTGCCACCACATTATTTTTATGTACTGTGTACTATTTCTGCCGTCAAATCAAAGACAGCCACATTCAGTAACTAGGCTTGTTGAAAAAATATCGATACATCGATATATCGATATTTTTGAGCGATATTTAATAGTTCGATATATCGATGTATCGATATAAAATTCTAAGTATCGAAGAGGTATAAAAACCGATATTTTTTTCAGACCAATAAACATTTATAAGTTTTAAGAATAAAAAATCCCAAAGAGAAAATACTTTTTTTATACTAACATCTTTTAACAAATTATATTTTATGTATTTTTTGTTTTTGGTCGACTTGATTTGCTGTTTTATAGTTTGGTTTTTAAGTTGGCAACTCTGTTAGTCAATTTCAATTTCAACAGCACGAATATTCTCTGTCAAGTCAAATCATACCGATATATCGATATATCGATATTTGAGGTCGCCGAGGCTAGACCTCTAGGAGATTCCTATCTTACCTTCTGCTGCCCATGTCCATACAAACAACCGTTCCAGCCATGTCTTCGAGTGTGAAGGGGTAGCGGGGAGGTGCGGAGAGAGGTTTCCTCACCTCCCCGCGCACCAGTGCCGGCGGGGGAGGCACGCGTCGCGAGCAGCGACAGCGCGCCCTTTCTTTAGTACGCTATTTTTACCGAGTGCGAGTGCATGTCCATGCTAGAACGGAATTTTGTGTTTGATTAACACTGTTGTAGTGTTCACTCACGAACCGGATAACGGTAAGTGTTTTTTAATAAGTTTTGTTTCAGTTGTGTCTTCTTTTATAAGAGTGTGTAAAAGTTTGTGCTCAATTAAAAGAATTCCTGTGTGAGCATGAAGTTTTCTTGTTTGGTGTGTTCAACTGAGGTGTTTGAAGTGACATTCCACTTTATCTAGGCGTAGCTGACCAGCTCCCTATTATAGTTACACAGTTCGTTCACGACAACTGTTGTAAGCAAAGTGCCATGAGATTTTGAGCCACATAGCTCGGCCGCAACTAGGGCTCACGAGCCGCAGCGGCAGCCGTCGTCGGCTCGCGACCCGCAGCCGTAGCTGTCGCACGTGCGTGACGACGGCTCGCGAGCCGCAGCCGTAGCGGTCGCACGTGCGTGACGACGGCTCGCGAGCCGCAGCCGCAGCCGTCGCCGCCTAGATCGAGCGGCGTGATGGCTCGGTGGAGCGTTAGCGAGCCGCAGCGGCAGCCGTCATACTCGTCCGACGGCTCGTGAGCCGAGGGCGCAAGCATCCAAATATCTAAATAAAGCCACTCCGCACTTGCTCTGTTTCATATTCACTCGCTTTAGCCTTGGCAAGTACCTACTGCTGGTGAACATTCTTTTAAATTTTTTGTTATAGATGACACTGAGTGGTGATCGTATCACCTTGGGTGCCTTGCTGGAAGAGGAAATAGAGTTGAACGAGGAGAACGTGGTTTTGGAGAGGATAAAGCTTCTGGCCCGGAAATACCTTCCAGAAGGATGGATAAGTTGGCGCGTGGTTAATTTGTCCAAGGAGGAGGTGTTTGGGGAGGAGATTGACCCTCAAACGTTGAATAAACTCCGCTTTGCTCTTCCAACATTAGAGTTGGTGCAAGCCTTCTTTCCGGATGCGGTCGATGTTTCAGAAAAGATGTTCCGGAAGATTAAGATTAAGCTGCTGGACTGGGCGTTTACTAGGGCGCTCATCATGGGGCCTCCGGCGATTGCAAATAAAATCAGGGGTTCAGCCGCTCAGGCTGAAATTTTCAATAAGGCGGTGGCTTCGTTAAAACATTTATTGCTTTCTCAAAAGGAGACAGGTAGAGCGTTATCATTCGTCAGCTCAGACTCAGAAGGAGGTCATAGTCGAAAGCGGCAGACTTTGATGGGGGAAGCTCCAGTTCGAGCGAAGATTTCTAAATTAGATCTATTAGAGCAGAAGATTGGTGGTATGTTTGAGCACCTTGCGAAGAGGATTGATTCCCTAGAGCCGAAACATCCACTGATGACACGGAAGTGGGCAAGCGAGGGTGAGACATCCTCTGAGTGGGATTCAGATAGGGGGGGTGAGTATACCCCCTCCAGGGCCTCATCACCTATGGGAGACCCTACAGAATCATGGCAGCCGCCTAAAATAGCCTGCGATTGGCAAGATTTGCCTACGTCAGAGGCAGTACCAGGGTCCTCATGGAAACCCCCTAGATTAGACATGGATTTGAATCTGTCACCTGTGAAAGCTAGATCCGCTGCCCGCACGCCGCCGATGCAGGATAAATTTGAGTTTTGAGAGTAAAGGAGACAGAACCATTAATTCCGGAGCCGGATCCTCAAATCGAAGAAGAAGGAGTGGCTTGTCATCGATTTGGCAGTCAAGCATGGTTCAGAATCAGATATAAGGAAGCTGAAAAGAGCTTGTTGGCATCGCCCGTGTTCAGTGCGCTTAAAGTAAACACGGAGTTGGGTTTTCTGGAGGCGCATTCGATGGAGCGACTCAAGAAGCAAGATGGACTGCTTGGTGCTTTTGTACATGGTCTCCTGAAGGAAAGAAAAGCCTTGGCAGAACAGCTCAAAGGTGTGGCTGATAAACACCCTGAGGCGGCTCAGGACTTGGCAAGTGTCTTTGCAGAGGGTTCAAAATTTAAGGCGGCTTCTGACACTTTACTGCAGTTCGCATGTGGTCATCGAGCTGAGACTATCGAATTTCGTCGAAGATTCTTCAGGACAAAGAATGATGCTCTGAAGGCCGCCTTGCAGCATATTCCGCCATCAAGGACCCATCTGTTTGATGAAAAAATCCTGCCAACCTTTATAAGGGATCATGGTGGTATATCAGCTATATTTCCTTCACGAGCCGTGAGGTTCTCAGATAGGAGAGCAGGTAATGGAGCAAAAGGTGATTTCTTTCGGAAGCCTGCAATTTCGTCCAAGTCCAAGCAACCGACTTGGCGTTCTCGGTCGTCAGCGACAAGAGCAGCAACCCAGGCGGAGCGTTTCAAAGGTTCGTCAAATGCGCAGTCTCAGCCTAAAAAATACCGAAAACCCGATCGGGAGGTTGAGCAACGCCACCGTCATAAATCCAGGAGATATTGACGGTTTTCGAGGGGGACAACTGAAGGATTACCTGATACATTGGCAAAGATTGGGCGCGCCAGCTCCGATTTTGAAGATCATCTCGGGTTATTCAATACCATTTGTCTTAAAACCACCTTCAGTTCCCCTGGGCAACAAATTATTGATAAAAAGATTCGCGACAGAAACCACATCCAACATGACAAAGGAGTTAAAAACTTTGCTAAAGTCATGTGTAGTAGAACGCTGTCGAGCCAGAACCGGGTTTCTGTCGCGAATGTTTTTGATCCCAAAATCAAACGGAAAGATGCGACAAATTTTCGACCTTCGCCGCCTCAATGCTTATATAAAACCACACAAGTTTCGGTTAGTCAACCAGTTCCGCGTGCCCAGCTTTTTACAGGAAAACGACTATATGGTGAAGTTAGACATCAGTCAGGCATATTTACATATTCCGATAAAGATAGGTCACCGGAGGTACTTAGCTTTCGCGTTCAAAGGGAAGCTTTATCAAATGACGTCTCTCCCTTTCGGGCTGTCCAGTGCGCCTCTGACGTTCTCCCGTGTCAGCAATTGGGTGGCGAGTGTTTTGAGAGAAAAGGGGTTACGGGTGCTTGTTTATTTAGACGATTTTCTGTTTGCTCATCCGGACCCTTTGATCCTCGAGGCGCAGGTGTCTTATGCGATAGATTTACTTCAAAGCCTAGGTTGGTCAATAAATGCAGAGAAGTCAATCCTCACGGCCAAAAGACGGATAGAGTTCTTAGGAATTATTTGGGATACATCTCTGAACGAAAAAAGGTTGCCGAAGATAAAAATAAGCCGCTTAGTGAACGATTTAGAAGAACTTCAAAGGGAGTCTCTATGGTCTTGGCAGACGGGTATGTCGCTAATAGGCAGGCTCGGTTTCGCGTCGCTGGTCAGTCCGCTGGGTCGTCTCTTCACGAGAAATATTCAGAGAGCGAGCCGAAAACTAAGAGAAGATTGCCCTCTTCAGAGAATAAAGGTACCTGCACAGGCTCTAGCAGATTGCCAGTGGTGGTTGAAAAATGTAACGAACCCAGGCAAAATTTTCCCACGGGACTGCACAATGTTCTTAACAACGGATGCGTCAGACGAAGGCTGGGGAGTTCATCTAGGCGAGCGTCGTCTAGCGGGCTTGTGGACAGTAGATCAAAGAGGTTGGCATATAAATCGCAAAGAACTTTTTGCAATATTGATAGCTCTCACGACCTTCAAAGATGTTGTAGTAGGGAAGTCAATAATGGTACAGTCAGACAACAAGACTGTGGTATCGTACATCCGGAATCAAGGGGGGACGAGGTCTGTAGGTCTTTTGGAAATGACAAAGGAAATCTTATTGTTAGCGGAAAGCTTAGAAGTAGTCCTTCATCCCTTTTATATTCCGGGTCGTTACAACGCGATTGCAGACAGTCTGTCCAGGGGAAATCTTCTTCCGGACTGGCATTTGAAAAAGGAAATAACCAGCCGAATCTTCAGGAGGTGGTGGGTTCCCCAGGTCGACTTATTTGCAACGGCTCGTTCAAAAGTAGTCCCATGCTATGTGTCGTTAGAGGTGGAGGATGTGGAAGCGCTATTCATAAACGCCTTCAGCCGTCCCTGGTTTTTTCATTTGGCGTGGGTCTTTCCTCCGCCGCCTTTGATTCCCAGAGTGTTGCAGCATCTCAACAAGTCTTCGGGGATTTTTCTAATGGTAGTCCCTCGTTGGGAGAAGGTCTTTTGGAGAGCCGACCTCAAACGGAGAGCCTTAGAGGCACCGGTTCAAATATTTCATCTCAGGCATCACTTAGTCGACCTCTCAACCAAGCGGCCACCCCCGAATGTGCGAGATTTTTGTTTAGAGGTTTGGAGAATACGGGGTGGAGTAAACTAGCTATGGGCTTGGATCCGAGTGATGTCGACCTTCTTCAGGCAGCTTGGCGAGATTCAACATGGCGCACTTATAGTTCATCGTGGAGGCAGTGGGTCGAGTGGTGTAGACAAAATGGGGCAAATCCCGGTGACCCTCGTCCACAGCAGTTAGCCTCATATATAGGGTTTTTATCAAGGATAAAAGGGTTAGCATATCCCACGATTTTAGTCCACAAATCAGTGATAGTCTCCTTATCGGATCCAGTTCAAGAACGTAGTCTGTCTTCCCATCCATTGGTCACAAAGATGCTCAAAGCAATAGCTATTAAAAGATCTATAAACAAGGTACAAAGGACCTCAATTTGGAATATTGAAGACATGTTAGAATGGTTAAGAGCTAATGTACCCTCTCGTCATAGCATCTTTCAAGTATCCCGCCACGTGGCTTTGCTTCTTCTTTTAGCTTCGGGTAGGCGAATTCATGATCTGACTCTTCTCTGCATCGACGCACAGCACTGTCACATAACAGAGAAGTCAGTCACGCTTTGGCCGACATTTGGATCAAAAACTGATAGTGCTAAACATCGGCAATCAGGGTGGCAGTTGGTCTGCTCAGAGGACCCCGCCTTGAGCCTGGTAGTGTGGGTGAAACAATTGATCCAAATTTCATCAGGTAGGAGAAGGGCGCGTAATGGCTTGCACAATCTATTCATAACTACGCGAGGGGAAGTAAAAGCAGCGTCAAGAACTGTCATCGCAGGTTGGCTAAAAGCGCCATTCGCGGAGCTGGGTATTGAATGCGGTCCAGGTTCGACACGATCGGCAGTGGCATCATACGACTTTCAAAATAATGTTCCATTGGATCAAATTCTCAGCCGAGGAAACTGGAGGGGGTCGTATAATTTCTTTAAGCATTACTGTAAGGTTGTGGAGAAGCCACGAGGCCCAAACTCTAATGTTTTAAGTAGGGCGTTTCACCCTATTTGAAAAGGGGTGGATACTACTTACAATTATTTGTTATTTTACTTTTTTGTGATTTTTAAGAGGGTGATGATGTTGATCCTACTATTATAATGATGGTTGTACTTACTGTCTGATTAAAAATAAAAGTCTGTCAGCCCGGATTTTATTTATTCTGTATTCTTCCATCATTAGGTGTGATATACTCATTTCACATCGCGGTCACAGTACGCTATACTTAGTGCCGGCAGAAAACAAACATTTCTCCTAGAGGTCTAGCCTCGGCGACCTCAAATACAAACCGTTTTCCACCCCGAAGGGAAGAAAACGATTATTTTAGGTCAAGCCGAGGCTAGACCTCGGAAAGCCCTAGCCGGCTTATCGGAAGGTACTAAAGAAAGGGCGCGCTGTCGCTGCTCGCGACGCGTGCCTCCCCCGCCGGCACTGGTGCGCGGGGAGGTGAGGAAACCTCTCTCCGCACCTCCCCGCTACCCCTTCACACTCGAAGACATGGCTGGAACGGTTGTTTGTATGGACATGGGCAGCAGAAGGTAAGATAGGAATCTCCTAGAGGTCTAGCCTCGGCTTGACCTAAAATAATCGTTTTCTTCCCTTCGGGGTGGAAAACGGTTTGTATTTTTTCATAAAAATATCAATATAGATATCGATACTAATAATATCGATACGATATATATCGATACTTTATTGCATTTCCGACATCCCTAGTTTGATTGAACAGTAACCCAACAGGCCAACATTCATTTAACATAATAACCATGCTTGTTTGAATTGTTTTGTTCATCTTATCATAATATGTATTTTACATTTGTATAATATCTACTTGTAAACTTGTCACATCCATTTAGCGACTGTCAAAAATATATTTCTAGGAAGAACGATTTTGGTTTTTCTTGATTCTACAGAGAATCTATAGGCATTGTGATCAAAATCCCAAAACGCAACGATAGCGCGTTCTAGCATCGTACACTTTTTACTAGCGCCATCTAGTTCTGTAATACAAAAACTAAAACGCAATCTTTATTTATAAACTTTGTTGTGGGGATTATTTTGCTGATGTCTTTGGAAGTAACATAGTTTTTTTTATGACTTTTTTATAATTTTGGTGGAATTTGACCAACATTACACGAACGACGAATGCTCTTAGCCAATGTCATAGCTCGAAGTGAGAGCTGTTGGAATTAAATTGAATTCACTATGACTAAAATAAATAATATCACTAAGACTAAAACGAACCGCAAGACAAAACGTAGGGCACCCACGCACCAGATGGACCGACGACATTGTTAAGACCCCGGGTAGTCGGTGGATCGAAAGGGCTCAGAATCGTTTATCGTTATCGTATCGTCGTATTTGTATAGTTTTAGTTTTTTCTACTCACTGTAAGTAATCCACTACAGTCTGTTTTCTCGGTTGTAAGAATAAATCTCGTATTTACATCCCGCTACTTAAACTATGTTGGTATAATCAAACTCGAGTCGTAAAGATGGAAAGTAATTAAGTTAGTTGATACCCGTTCAAGTTTACAGTCACCAGATGTTTCATAGTTAGGAGCTCTTAATTAAGATGCTGAACTCCGTGAATCATTTTCTTGCTCACGAACTTTGCAACCTTTACACAACCTCGCAATTTTCTATAGATAAAATCAGTGACTTTTCATCCTTCAAAGGTAAATCTGCGAGCGAAAAGTACAGTCGCGGTATGAAAATGTTCGTCACCTTAGAGTCGGTTTTCGCTTGCACCAGTGCCTTGATCATAAACACATTTTGACATAATTTGTGACGTTAACTTATCGGTGTATTCTGTCTTTTCAGTTTCAAAAGGTAGTAGGTATGTGATCGTGATACGTTGAACAAATCAAGTTGAAAATCGACGAACATTTTCATTCCGCCACTATACATCGACGGTGGTCTTCGTCTTAATAGCTTCTTGTATTGTAATTGATGCGGTACCACGTGCCACTTGTTCTTTCTTAGACAAGTTAAGGCTCCTATAAACGACGCGATAGTTATACGGTCATGTTTGCCTACACCTACATATAATTATGCCCGCCACTCAAATTATAGCAAGGTATAAGTATTACTTACGATATATTTTCCATACAAATTAAGTGACGCACATGCAGCTATAATATTTACATCTACGACGTCACCAACTTATAGGTACCGTATTTAAACACCACTATTTTGTAATTACCAAAAAAAAAATGCCAATATTGGCAGCTGATACTAAACACATCCACGAAAAAAAAAAAAATACGGGTTGCACTCCGGGAGTGCCGGCAGAAGTGAAAACTTGATTATTAACGTAGGAACCCTAAAAGTTGTTTATTTTATCAAGTTCCTCAATGTAGTAAAACCCCAATCAAAGTCCTAAGGAACCCTAAAAATTTTAGCATTATCAAGCTCCTAAGTGTAGTTGAAATTCCAATCAAAGTGCTAAGGAACCCTAAAATTGTTTACATAATCAAGGTCCTAAGTGTAGTTGAAAGTCCAATTAAAGGCCTAAGGAACCCTAAAAGTTGTTTATTTTATCAAGTTCCTCAATGTAGTAAAACCCCAATCAAAGTCCTAAGGAACCCTAAAAATTTTAGCATTATCAAGCTCCTAAGTGTAGTTGAAATTCCAATCAAAGTCCTAAGGAACCCTAAAAATGTTAACATTATCAAGCTCCTAAGTGTAGTTGAAACTCCAATCAAAGTCCTAAGGAACCCTAAAAGTTGACCACTTAATCAAATTCCTCAATATAGTATAACCCCAATCAAAACCCTATACGGAACCCTAAATTTTACGTAAAGCCAAATCCTCAACGGGTCGGAACCGCTAGAAGGGACCTTGTCGCGCGACCTACAAGTAGGTCCTAAATGAAGTAAAACGGCAGACATAGGAGGAGGGGGTTCTGGGGGGCTAAGGGGGGTCACAGCACGGCTCGCTTCGCTCGCCGCGCTGTTCCCCGTGGTCGCGTGGCGGCTCGCTTCGCTCGCCGCGACGCTCCCCCCGGGTTCAGGAAGAGGGGGTTCTGGGGGGCTTAGGGGGGTAACAGCACGGCTCGCTTCACTCGCCACGCTGTTCCCCGTGATCGCGTGGCGGCTCGCTTCGCTCGCCGCGACGCTCCCCCCGGGTTTCGGAGGAAGGGGTTCTGGGGGGCTTAGGGGGGGTCACAGCAGGGCTCGCTTCGCTCGCCGCGCTGTTCCCCGTGGTCACGTGGCGGCTCGCTTCGCTCGCCGCGACGCTCCCCCCGGGTTCAGGAGGAGGGGGTTCTGGGGGGCTTGGGGGGAGTCACAGCACGGCTCGCTTCGCTCGCCGCGCTGTTCCCATGGTCGCATGGCGGCTCGCTTCGCTCGCCGCAATGCTCCACTCGAAAAAAAAGGCTTAAAAATAGGGCATTTTTAGGTTTTTTTAATAATAAAGGGGTCTAGAGGGAAAGGGGGGAAAAATTTATATTGCTTTCAAAATAATCTCACCTTCCCTACATGACCCAAAAAAAAAAGTGCTCAACGCCGCTAAAGAAGTTTTCACTTCAAAAACTTTGCATTTATAGAATAAGAATTATATTGACTCCGCTTTTTATTGTTTATTATTTGCAATAATTTAATTTGGAGATCCTTGGCTTTTTTTCACTTGTTATAATTATTGCACAATAATTGTGCAGTTCTGTGAAAGTCGGCAATTCTCGTGCAGTTTAATGTTTTGAAGTGATTTTTATTATGAACTCTACGTTGTAGTCTTAGGGTACATTTCTACAAAAACATCCGTCTTACGCTTTTTCGATTTTTATTATGAACTCTACGTTGTAGTCTTAGGGTACATTTCTACAAAAACATCCGTCTTACGCTTTATCAGGGTCACGTGATCCTGACGCGAGTTTAAGATTTTATACCCATTTCAGAAAGTGCTCAACGCCGCTAAAGAAGTTTTCACTTCAAAAATTAAGTCATCAAAAAAAATCCTTAAATAACCACAATTTTTAGTCAAATATTGAGAAATGATTCAACAAGCAAAAATAATTTCATTCATAAACGCTAAATACTAAGCGGAACCGAACATAGCGTTATTTTTTTTCTCTCTAGTACTACGTAACTAAATAATATGTATGTCCATACATCCAGGATTTCTGAAATTTTAGGTTTAGGTTTAGGTTTAAAGAAATTTATTCACAAAAAAGACACAGTCACTTACATGTGAATAGTTATTTAACGTAAAGTAAAAACTTTTCTTAGTAGTAAGGTAGTCGTTCGATTACGAAGTAGGGATATGCTAATTAAATAAAAGAGTAAACGTTACGCAGCTACGAGTATAGCTAGGTAGGTAGCACACAAGGATACGCATCAGACTGTAAGGTTACTGGATTGTCTCACGCAATCAAAATCAAAAATTTAACATTTAACTACTTTGTCATTTTATCGAAACTAATAGTTCTGATTGCACATTCATAATGTTCTACCCCTACTACATTACCCTATTTTTTTTTCTGTAGTTACAGAATAGTGGTGTGTATAGTATAGCTACGTGTTTGACGGGCTTTATTCGGTGCTTATTGTTGAAGATTATTCCTCACAACTCATCTTCTATAACAGGTAATCTTCATTCAGCAAAATATGTTTGCCCTTTTTTGTCGAGAGAAATGATAAATGAGTACAGAGGTAGGTGAAAACTCCTCAATTAACTTCGTTAAACCTTTTGTACAACATGAAAGCCGTACACATGCATGAGTGAAACCCCGAGTGGTGTTTTCCGGAATTTTATTTAATGTACTCAGCTCTCTGAAAACACGAGTGTAGGTTACATTCTTATGGAAAGAGGTTTTTGTTTTAATTTGTAGCATTATTTTTAAAATACAGAGATTCTCGATTGTAACCTGTAAGCACGGTAGACACTTCCGAATCCAAAGTAGCATTGCTTAGTTTAGGGATAAAAAAACAGGCTTTTTCATCTATTGTAGATGATTTATATAACTGGATTCGAACCCACGACCGTAGTTTAGAGATGGATGGCACAATATCCCATAGTTTTTTTAATGGTAAAATTATGTGGATGAAATAGAGTATTAAGCATGGCACCTGCCACCTACGACTGTAATCTTACCGTAGGTAATTTTTATTTTATGCCCACGCTCCAATTTTACGCACGCCAAGACTCTTTTGTAGCGGAATAAGAACGCACAAAGCGGTTCCATATTTGGGGCAAGATAATGAAAATAAATATACCTACCACCATTAATATACGCAAAAAAGAGGATAATGTAAAAAGCTACACGACTTCAAGTCAGCTGTCATTTGTTTTGAAAACGCCTTAAATAATGATTTTAGCAATACACTCTAAGGCGAATGATGCCACGGACGGCCGTAGGCGTAGTAAAAATCGTGATATATCACGATTTTTACTGAAAATATAGAGTGGGCTGAAAATTGGCATAACGAAGGTATATAGGTAGGTAACCTACTCTTAGTATGTGTAGAGTGTAGAAAGGTAGGTGCCGTCAAACAAGAGAGTCAAAAGAGAGAGAAAGAAACAAGAGTGTCAAATGTGTTATAGTTTCCCACGAACAAAGTCGCGCAATATTCAACAAAATAAAGCATAAATTTGCTTAAAAATACTAAAACCTCCACAAAAGTCAGTTCTCTAGAGTTGTCGCGAGAATGGAGTAACAAACCGTTTGAGCTTTTGCCATTCAATTTATCTAAGGGTCAGCGCTTAGTGAGATTTATATGGAAGCCGGTTGTACGGTGCTTTGCTCTTAGAATGCTCTTGTAAAGTTTGTGGTTTGTGCTGATAATGTTTTACGGTTTTATAAAGACTTCTTAAAAGAGAATTGTCAATTTGGTTCAATTTTATTGAACTGGCATGCCACCTGGATTCATTTAAAAATGGTTTGTAAAAGTGATTGTTGATATTTTAAATTTAGTTTGGACTTTATACTATATCAATCTCCAACTTCAATGGAGTTTTGACTGATATGCTGTGGATTAAAATAATAGATAAACATTTTCCTACCCATAGCCTACTTTATGTAAAGTTGGCTCAACGTGTTCATAATCCATTTCCCTTTGTCTACCCATATCAACTACTTTCATAAACATGTAATCTTTCCTACAGCTCTTACTCTTCGTGGGCTTACCTCAAGCAAATAGAGAAAAATTACCTTCGTTCAATCATCCCTTTTTGATGTAGATTGTACCCCTCACATGCTTAGTATTATACTCCATTCCAGGCTTTTATTTCACCAACTTGTGTCATCAAATAAGGGAGACCTTTTCCGTGACCTCCTGGACCTCTTTAATGTAGCAGCCGTAAGTTATAGCAGTTAATTTAGGAATGGCATATAAAGGAGACTGTGCATGGTGTGAGAAAATCCTATGGGTACGATGGTGTCCCAAAAATTAAACGGTAAACATGGTTTTTTGTTAAGCGTCGGAGGTAAAGTTTCAAGTTTCTTTAAATAGGCAATAAGCTATATAATGGGACCATAATAAGTGGTAGCTATCGCCATTGCTTCTGGCCACGCAGGTTCCAAACGACACGCACGTTAAGAACGTGCCCTACGATGCACTGCCCTGAATCAATCAACTTGAGGCATCTTAACCGCAACCGCAACCGCTTAAGATGCCTCAACTTGATTGATTTGTTGGTTTAACAACTTGTCTTATAATTCTGCGTTATGTCGCACTCTACTGGTGTCACGGAAGACCAGCGTTATACTGGCACTCGCTACTTTGCAATTTTTTCAGCAAATTTTATATCATCCGCACTTGATGTGCGGGCTGGTTTTTCCGCAAGTAGACCGCTGGCGCATGGCGGGCCCTTTTTGCGTGACCCTTGACACGTGTTGCTCGAACTTTTTTAGGTTCTACGACACGCCGGTTTCCTCACGATGTTTTCCTTCACCGTTTTGAGAGTACTGGCATAGTGCACATAAATTTTTCGACAGAAAAACTCATAGGTACACGACTGGATTTGAACCCACGACCTTCGGATCGGAAGGCGGGGCCGCTACCACTAGACCACCAGTGCTCTCCACCACCAGTGCTCTACTTTGACATTATGCTGAGGGACGACCAATTTTTATGTCATTGTTACTAGTAAATGATCCTTGTGTAATACTTGTGTGGCATAAAATAAATAATTTGATTTGATTTGAATTGAATCACGTGCCTGTAATTTCGTTCCAGCACTAAGTTTGGAATTTTCTACTCCTAAGATAGCGCAGTAAAGTTTGGAAGTCCCCGAAACTCGTGAAAGACTCGGAACAAAAATCCAAACCACCACTTCCCCTCTCTCCTCCACCCACACATCAAAGGGTTTGTTAATGTTGGCTGTGCGTGTCGAATACAGTCCTACAAAATTCATCTTAATTATCAAAAGCAACCTCTCAGTTTAGTACCACTGCATGTGCAAATGATATTGAATCCTAAATCAAGCACGTGACTGCTCTTAATATTTTAGCAATGTAAACTATACGCAACGTAAGTTTTTGCAGTAATTTTTCATCAAATGTCTACGGAATAAGGTTTAGTTTTCCTTGTCAAAGGTTCGTACTGGGTGTGAATACTAACCTCATTCATAATGCCTGCCACTTTTTAGCGGCTCACTAAAAGTCTCTTTTCACTGTCTTTTTTACGCCAACAAATAGAGATGGCAACAGACTTAGCGACCTGCTAAGCTCAATGACTGCTAGGAACATTTCGTCAAGTATTTGCTGTGAGAAACAAGACGAAAGCTTTTATGGGGGAAACAAAATGACAGGCTTTACTTCAGTACAAGCCTCACTTTATTTTCCTGTTATCATAATTATTACTACAGTGGTTTCAAACCTCGGAATTTATTTTAATGTTTTTCTCTAAATTGACACTGTAAAAATAATTGAAATCTTTTGTAAAATCATAGGTGTCAGAGCACATTTAATTTTAAATTGACTGTTATAAAGCGATGTAGAAATAGTATACAGCTTTTTGAAAAAACTTTGTTGTCATACAAGCAACATGTTCTTAGGTAACCCATGGGTCCTACTAATCCCTGCATGCCAATCGTCCTGTTATCATAATTATTACCACAGTGGTTTCTAACCGTGGATTTTATTTTAAATACGTTTCGCAGTATATTTCAAAAGACGCTTAAAAAGCGCTGTAATTTTTTTTGTAAACTTAGAGGTCATACAAGTCAGCGAAAAGCACAAGCTTCTTATGTAACCAATGGGTCTTCCTAATCCCTACTAATCGTCCATCGTAGATTCAAATCCGCGTGGCTAAAGAACAAGCAATCAGGTCACAAGGTCGTATAGCCTGTAAAGTTTACGTAGACAGCGTTTGAAATTATATAAGGTTTGCAGCTCTAATATTTAGCTAAGACTGTATAGGAGGCCTGCGCAAGATAAATACCCAACTAACAATTTAACGTCGTTCAAAAGTTTTGTAAACGTTATTATGATTGCATTGATCGTAATACCTAAGTCGCACTAACGTTATAATAACGTTTACTTAACGCGAAAATGGCCCCAGTTATACAACCAACATTGTCGTTTAGTGGACATACAAAAGTCACAAGCTGACTTCGTTAACGTCATTCAAAAGTAGTATGAACGTTATGGAATTACTAATTTCGTCACGCAGAAGTCGCATCATATCTTTACAACGACTCGTTTGTTGTATTGTCGTCATGCAGGTGTTTTTGAATGACTAAAACGTTTTATTTGAGTTAAGGAACAACACCTGTAAGACTTATTCATTTTTCTTGTTGACAGCGTTTGTGCTGGTTTTGTTTCGAGATTTGAGTGCAAAATAAATAATTACAAGGAACTAAAAGGTGAGTGTTATTTTACTTATATTTATAATCTCGCTAATAACTGTATTTCTCTCATGCCGTTTAGTACGACTGGGTATTAAAGTTTTATGATAATATACCTGTGTGTATTTATTTCAGATTTTCATGCCCTCTTGCAATTTTGTGTTTAAATGATTATATGAATTTTATGAATAAAAATATATTTATTTCTAAAAATGTAGGACATGTTGCTTTTGTCACACACTTATCTCTTTACGACGTTGTAAAGACATTAAGTCGTATTAAGGTTATTTCAAGACCATGCAATACGCCATGACATCAGCTAGCTATTAGGGTTCCTCATAAATTTAAAACTCTTTTCATATTGCAGGTCACAGTAAAAGGGCAGTGCAGATTTCAAAACATTTTAACATTCCAGTAAATTTTATCTGAAAATATGAAGAAATAATGAAATAAGAAATCACACACAATATTTTTATAGAAATATAATAAATATTGATACTGAACCTTTTTGTTGTTCGTGTGTTGTACACTTTTCTTCTTCAACATTTGTTATTAATGCAACGGTTGTTGGCGTTGTACTTTTTAATAAAAGGAAATCTCGATTTACTTTCGTTTTGAAAGTCCACTACGTATTAAGTCTTCTCCACACATTTTTTGCTTCCATTCTTCGTAGTAAATTTAATCAAACGTTCCGTAAATATGGCGGCCTAGACGTTTTAAAGTCAAAACCTGACTTAAATGCGCCTAAAAGTTTGATTAAAGTCAGGGCATGACATTAAACGGACTCATGTAATATATAGGTTATATTTGAGTATTAAATAAACAACCAAGTCATTTAAGAGTCTCCAATTGACCGCTGTAAAGCAGGATAGTGATCGTTATATAAACGTCACCGTGAAAACGTCTATACAACTGCTACGTTACATAAATGTCATATAAAGGTTTTTCAAAGACCTAATTTGGTCAGTTCAAAACGTTTAATGGACTCTAACGTTAGTATGACTATTGCGTTGTCGTACAAATGTTTAGCTAAGACTGTAATATAACGTCGTTTAGTTTAGTCTTACCAACGTTGCAAAGACCAGCTTATTATGACATATTCGTCGCACGACTAATAAGTTAAATTAAAGACGTCTAAAGGACCTAGTAGTCATCTCACTATCATTATAAGACTTCTATCCAACTTTATGTCGTATAAGTCAAGACTTATATGACGTTTTTGTTTGTTGGGTAGTAGAACAGAGATTTGAACAAACAAAGTCGCCATCTTAGTAAGGGTTTAGCTTCTTAGGATAGCTTCGGTTAAAATAGCTGGAACAATGGCTTTTACAGACCTTTGCGAAGAACCTGGGGCCTATAGGTTTTGATAGTTTTAGCCATTTTAGTACCACAAAAGAGACTGTCGTAAAATGAAAGATGGGTTGACCAAGACTAGTTTTTATTCACTACCCACAAGTACATAATAACACGACGATATGACATCTTTCTTATACAGTTTTAGTTTTTACATTATTAATTAAACATTCTAATTCAAATTTTACTAGAACAACTCAGGTAGTTAATTATAATTATTAAATCATGCACGTAATATATCATGCGTAAATGTATTATAAAACTCTCCCTCTTACCTATGTAATTTGTAAGAGTGGGCATAATATCATTATTTATATAATTTATTATTTATTTATCCTTTAAACATTTCACACTTAGTTTAACTAATTATCTAGAATTAACTAGGTAACAGTATCAATAAAAAGTATTTTGTAAATAATTGGTTCTTATTTTAGTTGTAATTCGCATGCATAATCAACTGGTAGATAGGTATTATTATTTGTGTTTTTCTAACAATTTTTTACGTGCTACGACAGCCGCCGTTCTGCGACTAGGGCTGCGTGGGCGCTGAATTAGTGCGTCAGGTGACGATGGAGGAGTGGTGTGGACCACTGATGCGTCATGCTCATCATCACTGGTGATGGTCTGGTCGTTGATTTCGCTTTTAGGGCTTGCCCAGGTTTCCTCATCACTCACCCGTTCCTTTGAGGGGCCTGGTGACGCATTGTCATCAGCTTGCAGCTTGAGCAGATGTCGCCTGTTTCGCCTGAACTGCCTACCGTAAGTGTCCGCCACAAAATATGACCGAGGCTGAGCAGCGCGTCCTAAGACTTTCGCGTGTTTGCGTTTACCTTCATCAGTTATCAGGACCGGTTGACCAGGCGACAGCTCAGGAAGTGGTTTTGCTCGTCTGTCATAGTACGCTTTATCTACTTGCTTATTGTTTAAAATTTTATTGTAATCATTTTCATTATTACTGCTAGGCTGCAACTTACTTACATGAGCTGGTAGTCTCGTGTTGAGACGACGCCCCATCAAAAGCTCGGACGGTGAGCTAATACCGTTGCGTGGCGTTGCCCTAAAATTTAAAAGACCTAAATAGAAATCAGTTCCCGAGTTCAAAGATTTTATTAGAATATTTTTTATAGTTTGGACGCTTCTTTCACTCTGCCCATTGGACTGTGCATAATTTGGTGAACTCGTTATGTGTTCAAAGCCCCATTTTTTACGAAACTCACCAAACTCTTTTGAAGCATACGCTGGTCCATTCTGCCGTCCTTACGAAAAGTGCAATAACTCAAGTTTTGCCCCAAATTGAGATAAGTACATATTCGGAATTAGCAGAACGAGATCTATATATTGTTTTTAGACACTTTTTACGTATCTATGACGTAGCCGGTGTTAATACTAAGTCTAACTGCAATATCTAGGTCGATGCTTTATGGTTTTCATATCAAGACCGAAATAACTATAGATAGGAATAACTTACTTACGCTATTTAGCAATTTTACTAACTATATCTGCAATAAGTATAGTTACTATATTTATAATTAGCATAGTTCGTCATTTGGAATATTCATGGACTAGTTATAAGTGCAATATGTTTGAGTTATTGCAGATATGATACGGATCCTTATTTTCAGTATTAAATAATGTGCTAATTATTTGTGCAATAAGAACAGTTATTGCATGTATAACTACCAAATTTCGTTTCTTGTGATTCTCATTTACTAGTTATAAGTACAATAAGCTTGAGTTATTGCAGTTATCTTAAGGGACCTTATTAATAATTATGGGATGAATACTAAAATTGATTTAGTAAGTAGATATATTGCATTTATTTGTAGGAAGATAAATAGAATACAGTATACCTACGCGAAATAAATTGCAATAAATTCACTATTTATTGCGTTTATAACTAGTACCAGGAGGTGAGGGGGGTACGAGGGGAGTAAAATATTTCTATCTATAATAAGTCTCAAGGCCAGTATTGCTTCTCTAGTCCCTTTATTACTTCTGAACCCAAATTGGTCTTCACTTAAATTTTCTTCTATTTTTGTTCTTATTCTATTCTGTATGATTTTAAGTATAATTTTTGAAGCTTGAGAAATTAAACTAAGTGTTCTGTGCTCTTCGCATTTATAAGTGTTTGCTTTTTTAGGTAGAGTGACGGTTTTTGTTGTTTTGAAATCTTCGGGAATTTCCCCACTGCTGTATATGGATTTTGTTAGTTCGTAAATTTCATCCATAAGGAGATCATTATTTGAATATTTAATTAACTCTATAAATATTCCGTCGTCTCCAGCTGCTTTTCCATTTTTTATGGTTCTTAAAGCTGCGTTAAATTCGTCTTTTATTATTTCTGGACCTAGGTTATCTTCCTCTACTTCACTTTCATTTTCTATATCAATTTCTGACGAACCTTTATATAAAACTTCTATATATCTCTTCCATCTCTCTACTACTTTTCTATTATCTAGCACTAATTATAGCACTAATTATTTTCGTCTAATATTGCACTTGATTTTATTTTTGGTTTCTTACTTAAAGTTCTTATTATATTATACGCTACGTCTATTTTGCCTTTATTCATATAATAATCTATATTAGCGCAGTTTTTTTCAATATCTTTTAGTTTACATTCTCTACATTTAAGTGTTATTTTTTTAGTAATTTTTCTATATTCTTTTATACTCTCATCATCATCCTTGTTACGCAGCAACCTTCTTTTCAACATCAAATCGGTTATTTCTGAATTAAGCCATTTTTTCCTAGGTTTTATTTGTTCTTTCTTCAAACTATCTTCTGCACTACTTTTAATTATTATATCTCTAATATTGCACAATTTGTTATTAACGTTATCCATCACATTATTTTCCTTATATAACTTGATTCTACTATCTAATATATTATTGTATTGCACTTTAAAATTATTATCATTTCTTAGCTTACTGAGATCAATAGTTTTAGTTTTTGGTTTTCTTCTCTGTTTTTTAACTTTAATTTCAAATTTGCTGACGAGTAGATTATGGTCAGTATTAAGATCAGCTCCGGGGTACGTTTTACAATTGGACACCATACTCTTAAATTTTTCTTTCATAAATATGTAGTCAAGTTGGTATCTTCCTAAGTTACCTGGCATTTTTCAAGTATATCTTCTCCTTTTAGGGTGTTCAAAGTTCGTGTTTAGTATAGTTAGGCTATACTCTCCACAAAATTGAATTAGCCTATCTCCTCTTGCGTTTCGGTTATATTTGCCTACCATATTTGCCTACTATATTTCCGTGCATTCCTTCTACTACTACTGCATTGAAATCCCCCATTAAAATCAGGTTATCTTTTTCATTGACTAGGTCCATAAGGGAATCCAATTCTTCGTACATCTGTTCTATATCTCCATCTGAATAGCTTCCGTTGGCATATAAACTTGTATTATAAACATATCTGTTGGTTCTGATTTTACTTTAACTGCTGTGATTCTGTCGCTATGATGTATGGTATTTTCTACTTGGTTTCCCCATTCCTTGTTCAAAATTATTGCTGTACCATTACTTCCTTGTTTATCTCCAGTATAAATAATTCTATAGTCGTCGCTCCAGTAGTCTCCACTTCCTTCCCATCTTATTTCACTTAAACCTAATATGTCGAGCCCCAATCTATACATTTCCCCTTTAACTTCTTTAATCTTCCCCGGCACCAACATAGTCCGGACATTCCACGTCCCTACCTTACAAGGCTTTCGCAGGATGACGACCTGGGTAGCCTTGTTCCTACCCCTGCCGGACTCAGACCGCCACGGTATGTTACGTCGAAGAAGCCCGTTGTCAAGAACTTTACTGTCTTTTTAGTGTACTTGCATCATTACTTTTGTTGGGAGGTATTGTACAGTAGTTTCCTCTTGCTTTCTGTACCGCAGTTTAGAGGCCGGCGTACCGCCCTTTAATGTCCAGTCGAAGCCCTTCCAGAAAACTATTCTTCGGCCTTCTGCCAGTACTGATACAGCTGCTGCCCAGTATCAGGGGAATGCTTATTTAATGACGGCATTTGATCGCCATGTCACAGTGTCGTCATAAGAAAATGCAGCATTTTTTAAGTAAGCCTGTCCCAACAGATTTACCACTACTTCCTGTTGACCCTGCCGCTGCTTGTTCGGGGACTGATTATTGAGTATTCGCGGCCACCATATCTGGTGGCCGTTCCACTATCCGCCACCTGTGGACCCCGTTGGTAGCCTGTAGCTCAGCCCCAACTCGTAAACTAAGATTGTGTACTTTAACTACTATTAAGATTCATTTTGACAAATGAATAAATTTTTGAAATGTTTGTTATTTAATTGTAGTAACCGTTGAATTTTAAATGGTGGCTAATAGAGCAGAGTTAATAACTAAAATAGCAAAGTGATTCCCATTGGGATTTTACTGTTTTAGTTAGAAATAAAAAAGATTTAATATGATAAATTATTTTTTTGTTCATTAAATTATAACCGATTTCACATTATTTTAAAAACACAACTGAACGCAGATATCATGAGTAGACTTGACTTTACCGAAAACAGTTTCATGCTAAATCGGTAAGAGGTAAAATATCTCTGTTTATTCATAAGTATTTGACATAAAAGTGTAACATCTCTGTTTTTGTAATAGTAACAAGTTAAGACTTTGGCGTTTTAAACTTGTCTCTTACTTATGAAAACCGCAATAAATAAGAAACTTAATGCACATTTATGGTTAAGAAGCAGTAAAAAAAAAAGAATTGCTAGTCAAGAATGCATCATGTTGGGTTTCCTAACCATTAGTGCAATAAATAGGTTACTTGTTGCGGTTATGACTAGTAAACATTATTTCTACATAGTAATAATACTTACCATTATTGTATTTATTGGTTTTTATATAGGAAATACAATGCGGGAACAAACATTAAGTACCACATAATATTCTCTACATTGTTATATATCATGCAGTGAAAGTTTCAATCCGATACCATGTATAGTGATGGAGATACAATCAAAACTAAAATAAAATCTTTTACCGCGTTTTTCTCGAAATCAGGTTTGACCTAGTTATTGCACTTTTCGTAGGGACGGCAGCATTATCTGTGACTAGTTCCTGAGGAACGCCATGCCTTGCAAACTGATCTCTCATGGCCGTCACCACCGCTTTTGTTCCTATGTTAGTCAGCGGATTTACTTCTATAAAATTCGAGAAATAGTCCACGAGAATCAAAAAGTACTTACCGCTATATTGGAATATGTCAGAGCCCACCTTAGCCCAAGGCAGAGGTGGCACATGATGCGGCATCAGTGGCTCCCGCGTAGGACGTGGCGCGCGCTCGGCACAGGTTCGGCAGCGCCGCACCATGGCTTCCACGTTACGTGAGATGCCCGGCCAGAACATAACCTCACGCGCGTGTCGCTTGCACCTATCTATTCCCATATGTCCGTCGTGTAACCGCGTCAACATTTCACTTCTAACACTTTGTGGAATGTAAACTAAATTATCCTTAAAGAGAATGTCATCGACAAATTCAAAAGTTTCTTTGTAGGACCATTGATTTCTGATACGTTCGTCAACATCATATTTATTATCCGGCCATCCCTCCTGTATATATTTCACAATCAGCTGACATTCCACATCGTTAATCATCGCATTTTTGATAATATTAATTTTGCTTGCACTAAAACGGACTTTCTCTATCAAAAAACAAGACTGCTCCTCTAACTCTTCCGACACCTTCTCCGTCATCAGCTCCGGCAGCGCCGCCCGCAATAAAGCATCAGCTACGTACATGTACTTACCCGGTTTGTATACCACTGTAAAATGGTAGCCTTGTATGCGCAACATCATGCGCTGCAGACGAGCCGGGATGGAGTCCAGTGGCTTTTTGAACAGCGCCTCCAGCGGTTTGTGGTCCGATTCCACCGTGACGTCACGACGGCCGTACACGTACTGATGGAACCTTTCAAGACCGTAAACGATGGCCAGAAGCTCCTTCTCAATCTGTGCATACCTACCTTGCGTGTCAGTGAGCGTGGCAGAGGCGTACTCGACCGGCCGGCCCGCCTGCAGCAGCACGGCGCCGAGCGTGCGCGAGCTGGCGTCCACCGACAGCAGCACGGGCTCGCGCGCCGAGTACAGCGCCAGCACGGGCGCCGCGCACACGGCGCGCTGCAGCGCTCGCGCAGCCTCCACTTGCGCACACTCCCACACCCACTCGCTATCCTTTTTTAATAAATTGCGAAGAGGAAGTGCTATTTCCGAGTAATTCGGTATAAACTTGGACAGGTAGTTAATCATACCCAAAAATCTTTCAAGTGAGGGTCTATCATTTGGAACGGGCATTTCCTCTATTGCCTTTACTTTGCTCCTATCTATTGACATACCTTCCGCGCTAAAAACATGTCCCAAATAGCTTACCTTTTTTACTTGGAATTCACATTTTTTATCATTGAATTTTATTCCCACTTGTCGCGCCCGGTCTAAAAGCTTCCTTAATCGTTCATCGTGTTGAGACTTACTGCAGCCCCATACAATGACGTCATCGATGAATGAATCCACTCCCTCCAGATCCTCTAGGACCTGGCGAATCTTCGAATGAAATACCTCCGAGGCACAGTTTATTCCATATGGCAGACGTAGAAATTGGTACCTGCCAAATGGAGTCCCAAAAGTACAGAGGTCAGCACTGGCGTCGTCCAATTGCACCATCCAGAACCCAGACCTGGCGTCCAACTTACTGAAGAACTGCGCCCCCTCGAGCTTAGTGGCGATCTCCGTCAGCGTCGGCAGCGGATAGTGCGCGCGCCGCACGACGCGGTTGAGCGGCCTTGGATCGAGGCACACGCGGATGGTGCCATCCTTCTTGGCCGCCACCACGATAGCGTTGACCCAAGGCGTCGGATGCGATACTTTCCTTATCACGCCTATGTTTTCCATCCGCACCAATTCATGCAACAGTTTATCACGCACGCCTATAGGTATCTTTCTAACCGGGCAAATCGACGGCTGAGCGGACTTATCTACAACAATACTGTATTTACCGGGTAGCCTTCCTAATCCTTTAAATAGATCACTATACCTATCTACATTTATAGACTGTATACGCATTACCATTCCCAACTCTTCACATGCATATTTTCCCAGTACACTTTGGCAATCAAAATCAGCAACAGTAAAACGTAATTTGTAAATAACATTTTTATATGAACAATCTATTAGATAACAATGTCCAACAATAGGTATGAAGTTCCCACAAAATGATTGCGCTTTGGTATTATCAGAACTCAAAATATCAATCGGAAGCCCCAGATTCTCAAACGTACTCAATGACATAACATTCAAATCGGACCCCGAGTCTAACTTAAAACTTTCTTTGGCACTTGTACAAGTAAATATCAAGGTTTCATACCATTTAGAGTCCTTATGATCCTTCATCCCTGACAGCGCAGACACATAGTACAGCCCGTCGCTGTCCTCACCGTCATCGCCGTCGTCGTCGATCTCCGTGCCGGCGGTATGAAGTTGCAACACACGCTTACGTAATTTCGGACACATATTTTTAAAATGACCTCGCTCATTACACCAAAAACACATCGCATTTTTTGCTGCACATTTATACCCATCACAGTTCATACCGCACGCGGTACAACACATCCTGGAGCTCGATGCCTGCTCCGTGCTTCGTCGCTGCGTCTGGCTGGCGCGCCACGGGCTGCGCTGCGGCTGGCGCGCTCCGCCGCCGCCGCCGCGGCCGCAGCCCCGCCAGCGAGCGCCCGCGCCGCCGCCGCCGGCGCCACCTCGCGTGCCGCCGCTCGCGCCAGCGCGGAAGCCTCGCGCGTTCATCGCGTCGACTGCTACCACCTGCCCTCCGGTCGTCTTGGTTCCCTCTATCTCCCTCTGCTCCTCCGTGGACATTTCATTAGCCTGACAAATCTTGACTGCTCGCGCCAATGTGAGGTCATCGGCCCTAAGAAGCCTATCGCGCAGCTTGCCGTCATGAACCCCGCACACAATCCTGTCGCGCACTAACCCCTCCTCGAGACTTTCAAACTCACACAACTGGGTTAGAAGTTTCAATGCAGTCACGTACTCGTCAATGGACTCGCCTGCTTCCTGGTTTCTTGTAAAGAATTTAAAACGCGCCATGGTAATATTTGGCTTCGTCTCGAAGTGGGCGTTGAATTTTGACACTAAGGTGTCAAAAGATTCTTTATTTTCTTCCTTGGTGTATTTAAATGTTGTGTATACATCGTACCCTTCTGATCCAATCAAATTCACCAATAAACTGGCTTTCATATCCGAAGATTCCTTGTGAATACCCGATGCTTTGAGAAACACTTCAAACTGTCGCAGCAATTTTTTCCAAGCCTCGGCCCGGATTGCTGGACCACCTTCTAGGTTCAATTCCGCCGGGGGCCGCGCGTGTTCCATATTTAATCGCAATTATTCGCCCTTGTTACCACTTTATTTACTATTTTGACAATCCACAGAAGCAATTTCACATTTAATTTATTTATTTCTCGGCACCGCTGTCACCATGTCGTAAAATGAAAGATGGGTTGACCAAGACTAGTTTTTATTCACTACCCACAAGTACATAATAACACGACGATATGACAGAGACATTAGTGTATTCTTCTTTTTATCGCGTCGCAATAGTTCTCTCAAACCAGTGGTCTTAGAGGTTTTATTAGTATAACAATAATGCTTAATATGATGAAGCTACCACAATCAGACTGGAACAAGTGCCTGAGTCTAGAACTTTCGGCGCCTAAGAAGTAAATTGCGAATTTTCTGAATCTGTTTTCTATTGCCTATAAATGGCGTCTGGCGTCTCGGCGTTAAATAGACATACCCATTCGAAGTATTGAGTTTTTCTTTATCAGAACAATGGTAAAGCCTTGTGCACATCTAGATCTCTTGCGATGGCAATCAGTGTATCCCTTTCAATTATCGCACTGACAAATTTTACGGCATTTCGTATGCAAAATCCTATGCTAGAACTGAGTTCCATCGCCTTCGCAGATCGCCTAGATTTGCGCAAGACAAGAACTAAAAACTAAAAAACACTAGACTAGAAACTGTGAAGACTAGATGTGTGTGTGTGTGTGTGTGTGTAGATGTGTGTGTGATGTGGTTGTTGTAGTCGAAATGAAAGCAAACAATAGCTATTGACATGGGTGCTCAAACGATCCCAAATATAAGCTATAGATGACTTTGATTTACTTAGTCGATTTGTTAGGAATTACCAAGTTACGTCACCTATCGCTGTATCATTTTTTTCTGCCAAGAGATTTCAGTTCGTTTTGTTATCGTGATTTCTATTCTTTCGCAGAGATTTCGTTGTCTAGGGCTCATAGTGCCTGCAAAGGTATCGCAGGCCGCAAACTAGATATTCTCTGAAGAATTGCAAGACTAATCTGCGCAGAATGCATTAAATTTAATTATGAACTTTCATCCTGTCCCAGATTACGTGTGTTGTAAGCCACACTCTTTATCGCCTATCAAACAGGCTCCTTATTGGTTCCTAAGAATTGTCAAAGTCTTAGCAGATTTTAAGAACTATGTGGTCTTCTCTGCTCTATAATGGACGTTCATTACTTCTTGGAAAAAAGCGTAAGCTGGCGTGGAAAACAATTTCCTTTAGAAAAGCTTTCTGTGGTTTCATAAGACAAACAATTCTGAAATGCTAGTATATTTTTCAAAGCAATTGAAATTGCTGTTACAAATGCAAAGAGTTTTGTTTATTAATCATAAATCCTATTATTGCCATCATCATTATCCACAGTCCAACTGAAGATGGCCATAGATTACACTATTTACAACCAGTGGTAGTTTGCTACCATTAATATTAAAGGCTTTTCCTTGGACTCAATCGATTTTCCTACACAGTTCCAGCTTGTCTTTAAGTTTTCCACATGCAGTAATTTTTTTTTAATTTAGAAGAGAATTATACTTGAGATGATACAAAATCGATGAGGGAAAATGTTTGGACATCTTCCATGGAGAACGGGGAAGAGTAAGGCCAAGAAGTTACGCGAGCTAGATAAAAGAAAAGGTCGCTATCATGTCAGGTGCTGTGTGTGTGTGTATATGGAAGTCAAGGAGGCCGCAAAAGACATAATTGGAGAAAACTGCATCAAAACCCCAACAAGAGCTTAGCTCTTAAATTTAAGAAGAGAAAAAGAAGCCACGTACATTAATCAAACTATCGCATTTTATTTATTTTGTAAGAGAATACTGGTTTGAAGACGTAGAACTTATGTTCATGAAGATGGTACCAAAAAACCATAATACTCTTTCTGCGGTCGTGCAAAAATACGAAAACGTGGGTAGGCCTAGCAATAGTAACTACTGTTACTTTACCTGCAGGTTAAGTATTAATATAAATTCCGTACACGAGTTTGAGGGGAGCAACCGTCCACCTTTAGAATATCTGTTAGTAAACTTTTCGGATTCATTTATGTCCTAATGCGATCAGAATAAATTAGGTATTTGAACCATTTTAATGGTAGTTTTGGAACAAGATAGTTTATTATGTTTCTAGAGACGTGGTCGGTAAATACACACTGATGGGTTGAACAAAACTGGGGTCACTGTATAAAACGATATACGAAGGGTTGTATTAACATGTTAAGCTAGGTACGTGATAGAATCAGAAATGAGGAAAAAGAAAAACCAAGGTCATCGATATACACGGATCGATATACGGAATTATTATTAGCAAATAGTATTGGCAAAGTAATTAGTAATTGCTGGCAAAGTAGTGATTTAGTAGAAAGGCGGGTTATATATTTTGATGAAAAGATGCAGATAAGATAAGATAATCATTTATTTCACTGAAGCACACACTTATACTTATAATAAACAATACAAAAGGCGGCACTGGCTTATATACTTTGTGGTTCATGACAGAACCTACACTAAGTCGGTAAAGACTTAGTTTCTTCTTCATTATCCTGCACACAAGCAGGATAATGAAGGTTCTAGAATGGTGAAAGGCCTATGTCCAGCAGTGGACTTTTTTGGGCAAATGATGGTGATGACGATTATCAAGTAGTTTTAAAATATAATATACACAGCATAGCAATAAAGAGAGTTGTAACCTGTTTTGTGTGTCAAAATATCCGAAACCTATCAAAATTGGAAGCAGATTTTTGACTTCAGTGGTGCTTGGGAAAAAAAAAACGAAAGTGAATCATTTCATGCGATTTTTAACCGACTTCAAATTAAAAAAAAAATCTCTAGTCCGTTGTAATTTTTTTAGCATAACTTTGTCAATATGAACCAGTTTTAAAAAATCTTTTTTTTTATCTGTATGGGTGAAATTTCAGGTTATGTTTGGTGAGAAATTTCAAATGCGGTTTCAAATTTTTTATAGGTACTTTAAAACCGTGGTATTTGAAAGCAATGTTAATTGTAACGCTGCAATGTTATTCTCATACAAGCTATGTATAACCGGATAACTCGTATTTAACTGACGGACCCTTGAGCACGCACGATCTCTCGAACCGTTTGCCTACTTTGCTTGTTGAACCCTAACAAAGTATATTTCCATGAAGTTAAACTCTCTAAAGGCGTTTTGAGAACAAGCGATTTTTCAAGAAGATATTTTTCAATATTTTAGTTATCAAAATGATTTCCTTAATGCAAAGGAAAACCGTTACTCTTAAATTCCAGTCAAGTTCGATGTAGAATGTTTGAAAACTTTGTTTTTTACAGATTTCAAAACTTGCACATACCAAAGGTTTTACTGGTTTCTAAAGAGTAAATAGCAGCGAACTCGGCATTGCCCGGGCAGTCTTTGAATTAATTTGATTATTCTAGATCATTTCAGAATGTTAAAGTTTTTAGTATAGTCCTCAAGCGGTAGAAAAGGATAGATATAAAAAGTTTTTAATGTGATAGAAAAGGATAGACATAGATTTCAAAAATAATGCCGCCACCCAAATTGTGTGTGGCATTATTTTTGAAAAAGGGTTGAAGTGCACTTCAACCCTTTCGTCAAAATTCCATTAAGTAAGGTAAGTAAGTACTTACAGCAGAAGACCAAGGGGTATCTATCTAGGTACTTACTACCGCAACGACTTTTTATACTAAACATACGTATATTGATATTGATTGATTGATTTCTTCGTGTGTTAAATTTTCTTAATACAAAATAATTAGCACGGTTTATACAAATTTTTTGATATTTTATCACCGAAGCTCTAGGCCAAAATAACCACAGAGTGGTGCCCGCAAAAGCCAAGGACAAGATGGCGAGACGAGCTCGACAAGGCAAGTACAGACCACAGTGAAACATCTCAGCATAGGACCGCTCATAGTAGAGAGGATTGGGGGAAGCCTTTGCCCTGCAGTGGGACATATAAAAATGATAAATAAATATTGTGGACAAGTTTTGATTGAATAGGCTTGCCTGGCACCTAAACCATCCTGACCGCTTAATCGGTCTAATCCACAGAAAGACATGGTCAATACGTGCGAAGCTGACCAAGTCACGGGTTTCCTCACGATGTTTTCCTTCACCGTTTGAGAGCTCTAGCATTGAGTACTTAAATTTTCGATAGAAAAACTCATTGGTGCACGACTGGATTTGACGACCTTAGGATCGGAAGGCGGAGCCGCTACCACTAGACCACCAGTGCTCTTAATATTATGAGCCTTTCTAGGTATCAGTGAGAGCACTGGTCCCAGTGATTATTGTTATTATTATTGTTATAGAATAACAATAATCAAAATCATGTATAAGATAGTGCAATTCACGAAGACGCGCCCCACCAATTTTCGGTTGAAGGGATCGCGGGGTGCGGGGAGTTTGCTCCGAGCGGCAGTCGCGAACCGTAGTCTATTCATTGTAGTGTGCGTGTGCACTCATAGGTAATTAGTGTGTACCGATAACACTCAAACATAGACGGAAGCTTGCACACATATACTATAAACGGTTAGGAGGAATAGTGGGGCGCTCCTTCGTGGATTGCACTATCTATATTTTAGCTGCCAGGACTTAGTTTAGTTATCAAGTTCGCAAGCTACAAAATAAACGCTTCAATATTGCGGCTATAATGTTCGCAGCCAGTTAAAAACTCATTTTACTTGCGCTGGCGTATGTAAATTGTAGTAAAATCACATGGTGGCACGGTAACACACAAAACCAATATCGGTAACAAATTACGTCGTCTTCATGCATATTTCATGTGAAGAACATGAACGATTTTATCTGAAAATTAAACGTGACTCTAGTTACATATAAAGGTACGGACATATCTAGTCCATAGGTGACAAGTCAAAATATCGTTGGTATATGACAATTATCCCAGCTTATATACTTTTTTTCCAATAGGTCAATGAAACTGATGATTTGCCATCTTGTACAGTACAGCTCTTTCAGAAATATCATCGAAGGAAAGGTAGAAGGAAAGAGAGGAAGTGCAAGACCAAGGATAAGCTACATGAGCCAAATAAAAGCGAAGATCGCCGTCATGTCGTATAAGGAGGTCAAGGAGGCTGCCGTCAAAATGTATACCTGGAGAAAAACGCATACATTAAGCCGACAAGAGCATTGCTCTTAAATAAGAAGAAAAAGAAATGAAACTAGGTAAAAAATGCTCTGTAATTTAATTTGATAGAGGTAAAACAACTTATACATCGTTTATCTAAAAAAAATAGGCCATCAATAGATGTGCATGTCTCCAGCTTCCTCATATGGAAATTGCGAATTCTGAAAACGCCAACATTTAAAGCATAATTGGAGCAATCATTGATTTGAAGGAAAATTTAGCAGCAAAAAAAACAACGACTCTATGAGACTTTATAGGTGTGTTAGCTGGAGAGCGGCTCCACAGCTTCCTCATTCAGTGTGGGCAAACGGCTAACGATAGAGCTATATAGTAAACGCCAAATTTTAGAGCATAATTAGAGCACCCGGCATAAAAAAAAACAAGTCTCTAGCTCGAAAACTCTTTGAGTTAGAAGACTATAACAACGTGTTTGCTGGGAAGCCATTTCTCCAGCTAACACATGTGGATCTCAGGAATGGCTATAGCTAGAAAGTTGCTTGATATCTCCAAATTTAGAGCAAAAAATATCATGGATGCTCCAAATATTTCAAGTGTCTAGGTTCAAAACTCACCGAGTTAGAAGCTTTGATGACTGTGTTAGCTGGAGACACGTTTGTCTGGCACGCACATGCTACATCTGAGGATCTACAATAGCTACAGATTCGGTTGACGTGTCCAAACCGAGCTATGAATTAGAGCACTCGGCTCCAAAATTTTGGACTCTCTAGGACAAGTAGTTTCCTAGTAATCAACAAAAGAACATTTTGCCGCCAGAATTTTCAAATAGTATGTTCGCACCCGTAAAAATGCGGCGTTGCCGCTCTGAACGTATGGTATCAGCGTAGGAATTTGAACGTTAGTCGGATGGAGTTGTGTGTTGCCCGTGCCTGGTAAATAGTTACCCTAGGATTCATGTCTTAAACACTCATTACGTAGCTCAAGAAGCGGAATATAGGTTAAAATGAAACAAAAAAACACCAAAGAAAAGTTTTATAATGGTTAGTTTAAGTTTAAATATGTATTTATTAAGAAACCTGACTTCAGATTTTTTATTTTTAGTTTTAAATATCATGAAATTATATCTCGAAGTCTCTCAACTAACCAACAATGTTTTCAAATCATGAGTTACCTACTCTTGTCACACTAGGTGTAAATGGCATCGTGCGAAACTATCATTGTGTCTGTGAGTACGCACATAACTATAGATAGTGCAATTCACGAAGACGCGCCCCTCGCGGGGTGCGGGGAGTTTGCTCCGAGTGGCAGTCGCCAACCGTAGTCTATTAATTGTAGTGTGCGTGTGCACTCATAGGTAATTAGTGTGTACCGATAACACTCAAACATTGACGGAAGCTTGCACACATATACTATAAACGGTTAGGAGGAATAGTGGGGCGCGCCTTCGTGGGTTGCACTATCTATAGCGAGCTGCAGTAAATACTCACGGGAAAGCGAAAGGAAATATTATAAATATAATAATTATGAAGAAAAGTGGGGGGCTCTATTCCGGAAAACGTTTTATTTTTTTTCTTCAAAAGTTGTTACCGTAGATACCTATTGTTCTAAAGGTTTTTAGGGCTCTAATTGTGAATTTGACATTCATTTTTGAATTCAAGATGGTGGCTTCATTTTTTTTCTTAAATAATGGATATGGGTATCGTTTAATAGGTTTTTGGGGGCTCTGATTGTGAATTCAACATTAATTTTTGAATCCAAGATGGTGGCTTCATTTTTTTCTCAAAAAATGGATATGGGTATCGTTTAATAGGTTTTTGGGGGCTCTGATTGTGAATTCAACATTAATTTTTGAATCCAAGATGGTGGCTTCATTTTTTTCTCAAAAAATGGATATGGGTATCGTTTAATAGGTTTTTGGGGGTTATGATTGTGAATTCAACATTAATTTTTGAATCCAAGATGGTGGCTTCATTTTTTTCTCAAAAAATGGATATGGGTATCGTTTAATAGGTTTTTGGGGGCTCTGATTGTGAATTCAACATTAATTTTTGAATACAAGATGGTGGCTTCATTTTTTTCTCAAAAAATGGATATGGGTATCGTTTAATAGGTTTTTGGGGGCTATGATTGTGAATTCAACATTAATTTTTGAATCCAAGATGGTGGCTTCATATTTTTCTCAAAAAATGGATATGGGTATCGTTTAATAGGTTTTTGGGGGCTCTGATTGTGAATTCAACATTAATTTTTGAATCCAAGATGGTGGCGTCATTTTTTTCTCAAAAAATGGATATGGGTATCGTTTAATAGGTTTTTGGGGGCTCTGATTGTGAATTCAACATTAATTTTTGAATCCAAGATGGTGGCTTCATATTTTTCTCAAAAAATGGATATGGGTATCGTTTAATAGGTTTTTGGGGGCTCTGATTGTGAATTCAACATTAATTTTTTAATTCAAGATGGCAGCTTCATTTTTTTCCTTAAAAAATGGGTATGGGTATCGTTTAATAGGTTTTTGGGGGCTCTGATTGTGAATTTGACATTATTTTTTGAATCCAAGATGGCTGCTTCATTTTTTTTTCTCAAAAAATGGATATGGGTATCGTTTAATAGGTTTTTGGGGGCTCTGATTGTGAATTCAACATTAATTTTTGAATCCAAGATGGTGGCTTCATTTTTTTCTCAAAAAATGGATATGGGTATCGTTTAATAGGTTTTTGGGAGCTCGGATTATAAATTCGACATTGTTTTTTGAATCCAAGATGTCGGCTTCATTTTTTTCCTTAAAAAATGGGTATGGGTATCGTTTAATAGGCTTTTGGGGGCTCGGATTACAAATTCGACATTATTTTTTGAATCCAAGATGGCTGCTTCATTTTTTTTCTTAAAAAATGGACATGGGCATCGTTTAATAGGTTTTTGAGGGCTCTGATTGTGAATTCGACATTATTTTTTGAATCCAAGATGGCTGCTTCATTTTTTTTTCTCAAAAAATGGATATGGGTATCGTTTAATAGGTTTTGAGGGCTCTGACTGTGAATTCGACATTGTTTTTTGAATCAAAGATGGCAGCTTCATTTTTTATCTTAAAAAATGGTTATGGATATCGTTAAATAGGTTTTTGGGGGCTCTGATTGTGAATTCGACATTATTTTTTGAATCCAAGATGTGGGCTTCATTTTTTTTCTTAGAAAATGGATATGGGTATCGTTTAATAGGTTTTTGGGGGCTCTGATTGTGAATTCAACATTAATTTTTGAATCCAAGATGGTGGCTTCATTTTTTTCTCAAAAAATGGATATGGGTATCGTTTAATAGGTTTTTGGGGGCTATGATTGTGAATTCAACATTAATTTTTGAATCCAAGATGGTGGCTTCATATTTTTCTCAAAAAATGGATATGGGTATCGTTTAATAGGTTTTTGGGGGCTCTGATTGTGAATTCAACATTAATTTTTTAATTCAAGATGGCAGCTTCATTTTTTTCCTTAAAAAATGGGTATGGGTATCGTTTAATAGGTTTTTGGGGGCTCTGATTGTGAATTTGACATTATTTTTTGAATCCAAGATGGCTGCTTCATTTTTTTTTCTCAAAAAATGGATATGGGTATCGTTTAATAGGTTTTTGGGGGCTCTGATTGTGAATTCAACATTAATTTTTGAATCCAAGATGGTGGCTTCATTTTTTTCTCAAAAAATGGATATGGGTATCGTTTAATAGGTTTTTGGGAGCTCGGATTATAAATTCGACATTGTTTTTTGAATCCAAGATGTCGGCTTCATTTTTTTCCTTAAAAAATGGGTATGGGTATCGTTTAATAGGTTTTTGGGGGCTCTGATTGTGAATTTGACATTATTTTTTGAATCCAAAATGGCTGCTACATTTTTTTCCTTAAGAAATGGGTATGGGTATCGTTTAATAGGTTTTTGGGGGCTCTGATTGTGAATTTGACATTATTTTTTGAATCCAAAATGGCTGCTACATTTTTTTCCTTAAGAAATGGGTATGGGTATCGTTTAATAGGTTTTTGGGCGCTCTGATTGTGAATTTGACATTATTTTTTGAATCCAAAATGGCTGCTACATTTTTTTCCTTAAGAAATGGGTATGGGTATCGTTTAATAGGTTTTTGGGGGCTCTGATTGTGAATTCGACAATATTTTTTCAATCCAAGATGGCAGCTTAATTTTTTTTCACAATATATTGATATGGGTATCGTTTAATAGGCTTTTGGGGGCTCGGATTACAAATTCGACATTATTTTTTGAATCCAAGATGGCTGCTTCATTTTTTTTCTTAAAAAATGGACATGGGCATCGTTTAATAGGTTTTTGAGGGCTCTGATTGTGAATTCGACATTATTTTTTGAATCCAAGATGGCTGCTTCATTTTTTTTTCTCAAAAAATGGATATGGGTATCGTTTAATAGGTTTTGAGGGCTCTGACTGTGAATTCGACATTGTTTTTTGAATCAAAGATGGCAGCTTCATTTTTTATCTTAAAAAATGGTTATGGATATCGTTTAATAGGTTTTTGGGGGCTCTGATTGTGAATTCGACATTATTTTTTGAATCCAAGATGTGGGCTTCATTTTTTTTCTTAGAAAATGGATATCATTTATATTGTGATGAATTTCAATAATAGTTCTAATTTTAATGGTTTAATAGAAATTACTATTATGATATTTGATGACACTTGTCATATTTGTTTGTGAAATTGTCTGTCAACTTCATAGAAATGCCGTTGGCAACACTGACTGACTCCCTCCCTCCTTGACGTTGGTTGGTAAAGTAGTGGGGATAGACGGTTGGCGATGGCAGGGAGCGAAGGATTGGGGCAGTCGGTCGTTGGCATGAGTTTGGAATACAACTCAAAGTGTAGTCTATATGTATATCAGTTTGTTAAATATTAAAGTGTAACGTGGAGTAATTATTACAGCCTATTTTACGAAAAGAAGTGAGTCTTATTATATCTCAGAAGTGGGATGAACTTACGGTATGTAAAATATTTCTTACGGATTTTAATATGATTCCACCCGCCAAGTAATTATTTTTATTGGGTTGAGTAGAAAATTATTTAATTTGACTAAAAAAGTTCAAGGGTACGAAAGATTTTGCGAGCATGAATCGGTCGAGATTGCCTCGAGATTATCCGTTTGTGCTAGCTTTTTCGATCGAACTTATGAACAATAACGGGTACTTACCTAAATGTTATAATTTAATAATAAATAATTAAGTGGGTGAAATCATTCGAGTTTTAATCTGATCGTTCGCATCCTAACGTTGTAGGGTAGGTATAGAAACCAAGTTTGAATTAGTATGTTGATTCGTTGTTCATGCGCACTGGTCTGTATTGCACAGAGACTATCCGGTAATGCTGACACCTTTCAACAAGTTTTAATTTTGATTGTCTGAAATGCCTGATATTATGCCTACCCTAAAATGTGTGTGGTATCATATGAAATTTGATATTAGCCGCTCATCCGAACATGAAATGGCCTGCACCTAATATTTAACGACTTTGACTGCTTAGTTAAGCTGTTCCATTTCAAACAATTGACATTCCCTTAATTTTTGGAATATACGCTAAGTTTACCGAAAGATATTTTAAAAATATTAACGAACTTAATAACAGCAAATAGTTTTACATTATTATGCATTACGATGATCATTTTATTGGTTACCCTCTGAAAACACATGACTCGTGTTACCGTGTATGAAATTAAGTGAAGGTACTTGAGTGTAAAAAACAAGCTTGAGTTTGAGCTTGAGCTTGAGTGTTAAAAGCAAGTCAGTCCTCTGTAGCATTCTTGTTACTTTTTGATATGCAGAACTGTAGGGTACTTAGGCAAGGCCTACTTTCCTGTCTAGACCCATAAACAAACATTTTTATGTCCATGCTATTAGTCGCCATTGTGCCGATGTAGCATAATGTACAAAATTAAATAAATACCCTTAAATAAATTAGAATATCTGTTGGCATAAGCAGAGTGTTATTGGCTGGGTTATGTTGAAATTATTATTTGTAAAGTTTCTGGAAATATTTATTTCTTATAATTTACTTAACATCAAAAATGAGTGATCGAATAAAGTTTCATAATAAAGTGGCCGTAAATAGCAAAGACCGAGCACAATCTTGAATTTCATAAAAGCCGGTACGGTCTTTGTCGTGCACCGGGCCTAACCATAAAGTTGATACAGGGGCTATCCGATAGTGCTAAAACTGTTCATGTACTGCTAATACCATAGCAGCTCAGTATAGTTTGAGTGGCCTCTAACCGCAAATGTCTAACCATGCTGGATTTAAAATAAGTAAGTTAATGATCATGATCAAGCCTACCCTCTAAAGCGAGTTTTTGAAGTAAAGTGAGCTAAACTTATAAAAATTGTAGACTATTTATTTATTATTATTTCTTAGGTAAACAATCAGTAGGTACATACTTATATTCTAATTGATAATTTAAAACTATTTATTTATTATTATTTCTTAGGTAAACAATCAGTACATACTTATATTCTAATTGATAATTTAAAACGACAACTGTTACTAGGGTCCATTAAACAGGTTTCACATAGTGAGACTATAGGAGCTAAAAAAAAAATGATATTAAGTAAAGAGAGACTAAGGTAGACAAACTATAAAATGAAGCAATTTTTTTAACAAATTACGATTAAAACAGAAAAACAAAAAGTACAATAAAAAAAAAAACCTAGGGAATCTGGGGAGTCTCCTCGAAACAGCATTTTGACAAAATGTAAGTAGCAATTCTTGGTGGTTTTGAGCAAACAGATCTAGTTTGGGGACGTTAACCAGGCCATTGAACGTAATTAATGCTCGTCTAAAGAAAGTGTTTTGGGATCTGTGTTTGGCTAAGTACGCCATAGAAGTAAAGATTAATAACATTTTGGAACAAAGTGAGTATAGTTTGGCTATTTTCGCCTTAGAAGATGAAATTGATTTTGGAACCAAGTGAGTTCAGTTTGGCAATGTACGCCTTAGAAGATGAAATTGATTTTGAAACCAAGTGAGTTCAGTTTGACAAGTGAGTTCAGTTTGACTATGTACGCCATAAAAATTGAAATTGATTTTGAAACCAAGTGAGTTCAGTTTGACTATGTACGCCTTAGAAGATGAAATTGATTTTGAAACCAAGTGAGTTCAGTTTGACAAGTGAGTTCAGTTTGACTATGTACGCCTAGAAGTTGAAATTAATTAACCATGCGAGATCTGTTTGGTCAAAGTTCAAAAAGTTCAAAAAGTTCAAAAAGTTCAAAAAGTTCAAAAAGTTCAAAAAGTTCAAAAAGTTCAAAAAGTTCAAAAAGTTCAAAAAGTTCAAAAAGTTCAAAAAGTTCAAAAAGTTCAAAAAGTTCAAAAAGTTCAAAAAGTTCAAAAAGTTCAAAAAGTTCAAAAAGTTCAAAAAGTTCAAAAAAATCAAAAAATTCAAAAAGTTCAAAAAGTTCAAAAAGTTCAAAAAGTTCAAAAAGTTCAAAAAGTTCAAAAAGTTCAAAAAGTTCAAAAAGTTCAAAAAGTTAAAAAAGTTCAAAAAGTTCAAAAAGTTCAAAAAGTTCAAAATGTTCAAAAAGTTCAAAATGTTCAAAAAGTTCAAAAAGTTCAAAATGTTCAAAAAGTTCAAAATGTTCAAAAAGTTCAAAAAAAAATCAAAATGTTCAAAATGTTCAAAAAGTTCAAAATGTTCAAAAAGTTCAAAAAGTTCAAAATGTTAACAAGGTCTCAAAAGTCTCAAAAGGCGCAAATGTTTCAAAAAATTCTAAGTTTAGTAATTAAAAGTCGTGTAGAGTTATTAAAAGTTAAAGATCGGATTTTGGATTTGGTTTATAAGTAAAGATTTTGGGTTAAGATTATATAAGTTTTTGGAGATGAATAAAAGATGAAAAGACAATGAATTAATTATGAATTAAAAATGAATTAATGATGAATTAAAGATGAATTTAAGATGAATTTAAGATGAATTTAAGATGAATTTAAGATGAATTTAAGACGAGTTTAAACGAATTTAAGATGCATTTAAGATGAATTTAAGATGAATTTAAGATGAATTTAAGATGAATTTAAGATGAATTTAAGATAATTTAAGATGAATTTAAGATGAATTTAAGATGAATTTAAGATGAATTTAAGATGACTTTAAGACGAGTTTAAGATGAGTTTAAGATGAATTTAAGATGCATTTAAGATGAATTTAAGATGAATTTAATATGAATTTAAGATGAATTTAAGATGAATTTAAGATGAATTTAAGATGAATTTAAGATGAATTTAAGATGAATTTAAGATGAATTTAAGATGAATTAAATATGAATTAAAAATGAATTTAAGAGAAAATAAATGTGAATTATTTATAAATTAAAGAAAATTAAAGATAAGCGATTTATAAAAGACGAGAAAATATCAACTTAAGATTAACTAAAGATGAATTACAGTTTTAGGTGTTCAATTACAGTTTAACAGTTCAGTTTTACAACTGAATCACAGTTTTAAATAAAAATTGGACAAAGATTCTAATTAAAGTTAGTGCGTCGTAAACCTGAACCACTAGATTGTTTACGTACCGAAACAGTCACTGTCGAGAAGATGTTTGCATTTCAGCAAGGACAATGAGGAGATGACATTACTAGTACATGCCTGCAGTACCATGGCAGGGCATGGCATGGAGAAATTCAAGTTGATAAGTTCTTCGCTGTCAGAATTAATGATGGCGTTTTTATGCATTTACTGAGCTAAGTTAAACGTATCCTTTGTAGTATTTAAAGTACAAGACTAAGTACAGAGAACTCGTCTAAATGCCGTGGATAGTGTACATTTAGTGTTTTATATTTTTGGAATGTATTGTTACTTTTTAATTATTTCACAATTGGAAAACCTATTCATTTCAACTAGATATAAAGCAGATGAATGATAATATATTTATTCACAGTGTGCTTGCAGATCTGTAAATTTTATGACGAGTTTCAGATCCTTAAAACTCCAGGCAAAGTTAGTAGCGATGCACCGCAGAAGGTGCCACAGGACACAGCCGTGACGCACCGCATGAGCAGCATGAGCAGTGATGCACCACGGAAGGCGCCGCATCAGTGGTCTGAACCGTGATGCGCCTAGGAAGGCGCCGCACCAGCGGCCTGAGCCGTGATGCGCCATGGAAGGCGCCGCATCAGTGGTCTGAGCCGTGATGCGCCATGGAAGGCGCCGCATCAGTGGTCTGAGCCGTGATGCGCCACGGAAGGCACCACATCAGCAGCTTGAGCCATGACGCGCCTCTGAAGGTGCCGTAGTAACAGGCTGAGCCGCGAGTTACGTAGCAAGGAAAAGAATTATGTAGTTTATTACCACAATTTTATTTTGTTTTATATTTTATTTTATTTGTTTATTAGGTACACAAAACAGAGTACAATCGATAATTTACAGGCATAACTACTATTAAGTTATGAGCTAGACAGTACCCCAAAACATGCGTACACAGAATGCATAGAACAGGAAAGTTAGTAAATAGCGTGTAACCAGGCTTAACTAGTAGTAGGTGATTAAAGTTAACATTTACTTGGAACTAAGGTGTACTCATACAATTATTTTATTATAGTAAGTGCACACACTTCGAGTTTTTGAGTTTTCTCTAACTAATTTGAGTTTTCGGCACACTCTAATGAAAGAGTGGCCAAAGATGCATTCTTGAATTTATTTAGATTATTGTTAAAGATATGAATTTTATCACTGTATTTAATCAATAAATCGTTAAATAGGCGACACATTCTGACAACGGGGTAATTCTGATAAGAGGCGTTGTTTGGATGGACTTGTAAGGCGAAAGTGTTCTGAAAGGGTTGCCGAGGTCTAGGCTTTATATTTAGATTAATAAGATAAAGTAAGCAAGGAGAGTCGATATGCGAGTGGGTAATTTTGAAATGATACAGTAGATCATGATATTTGCGACGATTTTCTAATAACATTAAATGAAAATGATGGAGCTTTGCAGTATAGTTAGGCAATTTCCTATTAAGACCACATCTGTAATTTAAAATATTCAGAAACTTTTTCTGGACCCTGTCAATCCGGTCAACGTGAATATTGTAGTAGGGAGACCAAATTACTATTTGACTTTTAAAAACAATTAACTGTTTGACTGTATTTTTAACCATGGAGATGTCTTCCTATCACACTCGGAGTATAATTTATGCTATAGGAATATTTAATTTAAATAATATTTTACCCGAATGCATTGTTTATGGCTGGGATGCGAAGACTTTTCTGATACAATACTGTTATATTATCTTAGAAATTTCATTTAGTTAACTTTTTTTGCATACAGGCTTTGAATATGGTAAACGGGATATCTAACTGTAATTATTTTTAGATAGAATTATATTTTTAATATCTGTTTATTCTAAGAAATGACTAAGATTTATTTGGGTGTCTTCGTATCTTCTACTTAATAATTTCATTTTGTTTACAAGTTTTATATTGTAATTTTGGATTTGTCTTAATTTGTTCTTATTAGTTGTCTGAATTTTGGTAGTCATTCAAGTTTCAAGTTTTGTTTAGTCATACATATACATAGTTATCATGTTATCATTATGCTCTTAGCATGTGCTTCCAGAGTAAGCACACTATCGGATGGCCAAATTTGATAGACATTAGATTTTTTTTAGATTGTATTTGTATGGTCATCCTTTCTCATTAAGTATTTGTTTTAAATTCAAGTTTTGTTTGTTAGACATTCAATTTTTTTTTTGGATTGTGTTTGAATGGTCATCTTTTCTCATTATTTGTTTTGAATTCAGGCTTTGTTTATTAAGTTATCATATTATTATATTGTGCACTTAGCATGTGCTTCCAGAGTAAGCACAGTGTCGGATGGCCGAATGTGATGAATTTCAATAATAGTTCTAATTTTAATGGTTTAATAGAAATTACTATTATGATATTTGATGACACTTGTCATATTTGTTTGTGAAATTGTCTGTCAACTTCATAGAAATGCCGTTGGCAACACTGACTGACTCCCTCCCTCCTTGACGTTGGTTGGTAAAGTAGTGGGGATAGACGGTTGGCGATGGCAGGGAGCGAAGGATTGGGGCAGTCGGTCGTTGGCATGAGTTTGGAATACAACTCAAAGTGTAGTCTATATGTATATCAGTTTGTTAAATATTAAAGTGTAACGTGGAGTAATTATTACAGCCTATTTTACGAAAAGAAGTGAGTCTTATTATAATATCTTATAGTCTTATAATTCAATAGAGCCAAATGCACGCAATGCAAACGAGAGCGTGGAAAGAGTGCCAAAGAAGCACAATCGGCCTCAGCGTTCGGCAGTGTTCGACATCTGTTTCTCCTTTTTGAGTGAGCGATGCGTTCGCGTGGACAGCTGTATGACGTTGTCTCGTTCAACTATCGTAAGTAAACCAACTATACAGAAAACCGTTTTTTTAAGAAAAAAAATGTAGCCGCCATGTTGGATTAAAAAATTAATGTCGAATTCACAATCAGAGCCCCCAAAAACATATTGAACGATACCCATATACATTTTTGACGTGATAACGTCTTATAAATCGATGGAGCCGGCTGCACGCACGAAAAAACATGACTCATGCGTCGTTACGTCGTTTCGTCGTTCCATTTACCTGAGCCCGAGCCCGGGTCGGGTAATGGGTAAGGGTAAATGAGGGTAAGGGTAAATGAGGGTAAGGGTTCGGTCGGGTTCCGGGTCCGGGTCCGAGAGTTCGAGTCCGAGTCCGAGTCCGCGAGTCACAAGTATTAATTAAAATTCTTTTGAAAAATGCAACCATTCCATCAGTATTTTCTTATGACGTTATCACGTTCAACTATCGTCAGTAAACCGACTTTACAGACAACCGATTTTTTTTGAGAAAAAAAATGATGCCGCCATCTTGGATTCAAAAAATAATGTCGAATTCACAATCAGGGCCCCCAAAAACCTATTAAACGATACCCATGTTCATTTTTAAAGAAAAAAATGAAGCCGCCATCTTGGATTCATAAAATAATGTCGAATTCATAATCAGAGCCATCAAAAACCTATTAAACGATACCCATATCCATTATTTGAGAAAAAAAAGCAACCATCTTGGATTCAAAAAATAATAATAATAATAATAATAATATTTATTTTCTTAAGAGGTTTACAAAGAGGTTTACAAAACGATACCCATGTTAATTTTTAAAGAAAAAAATGAAGCCGCCATCTTGGATTCAAAAAATAATGTTGAATTCACAATCAGAGCCCCCAAAACCTATTAAACTATATCCATATCCATTTTTTAAAGAAATAAAATGAAACTACCATCTTGGATTTAAAAATTAATGTTGAATTCACAATCAGAGCCCCCAAAAACTTATTAAACGATACCCATATCCATTATTTGAGAAAAAAACTGAAGCCGCCATCTTTGATAAAAAAATAATGTCAAATTCACAATCAGAGCCCTCAAAGACCTATTAAACGATACCCATATCCATTTTTAGAGAAAAAAAATGATGCCGCCATCTTGGATACAAAAAATAATGTCGAATTCACAATCAGAGCCATTTAAAACCTATTAAACGATACCCATATCCATTTTTTAAGAAAAAAAATGAAGCCACCATCTTAGATTCAAAAAATATTGTCGAATTCACAACCAGAGCCCCCAAAAACCTATTAAACGATACCCATATCCATTTTTTGAGAAAAAATGAAGCCGCCATCTTGGATACAAAAAATAATGTCGAATTCACAATCAGAACCCCCAAAAACCTTTTAAACGATACCCATATCCATTTTGAAGGAAAAAAATGAAGCCGCCATCTTGGATTCAAAAAAGAATGTCGAATTCATTATTAGAGCCCTCAAAAACCTATTAAACGATACCCATAATCAATTTTTTGAGAAAAAAAATGAAGCAGCCATTTTGGATTCAAAAAATAAAGTCGTATTCATTATCAGATTCCCCAAAAACCTATTAAACGATACCCATATCCATTTTTTTAGAAAAAAAATGAAGCTGCCATCTTGGAGTCAAAAAATAATGTCGAATTCACAACCAGAGCCCCCAAAAACCTATTAAACGATACTAATATCCATTTTTTGGGAAAAAAAATGAAGCCGCCATCTTGGGTTCAAAAAATAATGTCGAATTCACAATTGTAGCCCCCAAAAACCTATTAAACGATACCCATATCAATTTTTTGAGAAAAAAAAGGAAGCAGCCATTTTGGATTCAAAAAATAATGTCGTATTCACAACCAGAGCCCCCAAAAACCTATTAAACGATACTAATATCCATTTTTTGAGAAAAAAAATGAAGCCGCCATCTTGGATTCAAAAAATAATGTCGAATTCACAATTAGAGCCCCCAAAAACCTATTAAACGATACCCATATCCATTTTTTAAGAAAAAAAAATGAAGCCGCCATCTTGGATTCAAAAATTATTGTTGAATTCACAACCAGAGCCCCCAAAAACTTATTAAACGATACCCATATCCATTTTTTAAGAAAAAAAATGAAGCCGCGATCTTGGATTCAAAAACTTATGTCCAATTCACAATATAGTTGAAAATGAAACAAAAAACCCCAAAAAGTGTTTTTTCTTCTTCCTGCCCTTACCCACCAGGTGGGGTCGGCACAACATGGTGAGATGCCCCCCCTATCACTTGCCATCTGGTGAGATGGCAAGTGATAGGGGGCAAGTGTGCGTGAGTATGCACACAACTAGCAAGCCGCAGTAAATACCTATTTTCCGTCCGCCTGGTTTACTCGATACAGACAGAGAACAGACGGCTAACAACAGGCAGAGTAGGTAGAATCATCAACACTGGCCTAGCAGGTACCTATTTACAGATTTAAGAATACCTAAAAGACACGCATTACTAAAGAAACTATAAAACGAACAAGAACGGGCAACACACAATTCTCATATAGATAGAGAGAAAGCTCTCAACCTAACAAAAAGAGAAAATATGAGTTTGAGGTTTCAGAAATCAAAACCGCTAAGCGCATACGAAAATGACTCGTATCGCGATCTAAAATAAACTGAATAACGTTCAAATTCCTACGCTGATACCAAACTTTCAGAGCGGCAACGCCGCATTTTTACGGGTGCGAACATACATTTGAAAATTCTGGCGGCAAAATGTTCTTTTGTTCATTACTAGGAAACTGCTTGTCCTAGAGAGTCCAAAATTTTGGAGCCGAGTGCTCTAATTCATAGCTCGGTTTGGACACGTCAACCGAATCTGTAGCTATTGTAGATCCTCAGATGTAGCATGTGCGTGCCAGACAAACGTGTCTCCAGCTAACACAGTCATCAAAGCTTCTAACTCGGTGAGTTTTGAACCTAGACACTTGAAATATTTGGAGCATCCATGATATTTTTTGCTCTAAATTTGGAGATATCAAGCAACTTTCTAGCTATAGCCATTCCTGAGATCCACATGTGTTAGCTGGAGAAATGGCTTCCCAGCAAACACGTTGTTATAGTCTTCTAACTCAAAGAGTTTTCGAGCTAGAGACTTGATTTTTTTTATGCCGGGTGCTCTAATTATGCTCTAAAATTTGGCGTTTACTATATAGCTCTATCGTTAGCCGTTTGCCCACACTGAATGAGGAAGCTGTGGAGCCGCTCTCCAGCTAACACACCTATAAAGTCTCATAGAGTCGTTGTTTTTTTTGCTGCTAAATTTTCCTTCAAATCAATGATTGCTCCAATTATGCTTTAAATGTTGGTGTTTTCAGAATTCGCAATTTCCATATGAGGAAGCTGGAGAAATGCACATCATCAATAGATGATTAATACAGTTGTATAATAAAGTAAACATAAACAAAGTAAGTTCTTAAATGTGAACAAGATTTTACAAACAGCAAATCTTATATAAACTTTTTGCAAGAAAACTCTACGTAGTTTTACATGCATTTTAAAACTTTACTCAAATATTCTAAAACAGGAAACGTGTTCCATCTTAGGAGTATCTTAGTTTCTATCCCTCCGGTGACCATGAGTCAAGTTAATATTGTTTATAGGTTAGGGGAAAAGTAGATGGCCGACCCACCCGATGTCGAGTCACCTGATGTGATGATCTCTACCTAAAACAATTGTTTTACTTCCAAGAGGAATTGCATCCGTTTATCTTGGAGACGTGCAGCTATGTATGAACCTATAACCTGGCATATCAGAACAGTAATAATGCTTGGTGACAAAAATCGTGTGTTTACGTCTGCCATGTTGTTCTTTTAAGTTTGATCACTGATGGTGATGAAAAAAAAGACAGGTCTGGTTACGCCTTCTATGGTATCGCTTAAAAAGGTGTCTTCAAAGTACCTGCGTTATTTTTACTTTAGCAAATGCTTGATGAAGGGACTGGTTTGCGCAACTAGCCCGCTGGTGGGCCTTTTAGCACACACAATAACAATAAAAAACATTACAAATGTGAGGATAAAATACAAAACCTTATAATTGTGTAGTCACAAAATGTGCTAAGAAATAAATAAAAAAGGTCCCGCAACGAGTTGGTGCGAATCGGTGTTTAAAACACAGAGGTTTAACAACTCTCACTAAATATGCAAACCACGTCTTCAAGATGAAAAGTCTAACTTCCTGTTTCCAAGCTTTTTAAGATTAAAATGTCTCTTTAAATCAGAATGCATGGCTCACATAAATATCATTCACGGAATATGTTTGCAGTTCCGTTATGCAAAAATAAAGTACATTGTCTCCTAGTGTTTCAGAAGTATAAATTGTATTATGTGTATTGTTAGCCGATTTTGGGAATAGGACACCACTACTGCGACTGAGCAATGAGACACATCACTAGCCGGGGGAAAAAAAGATGCCGTAATGCGTAGATTATTGTTTTCCGTGTTATAAATATAAACATACCTCTAATTGTATTCAATGGATAGTTTTTGTCATAATAGTATGTATGGAATAAAAATGCCTCAAGTTAATGGACGCAAAGCTGTGCATAGTGTGCATCAAAAAATATTATTGCCACTTAACATCAGGTGGACTATCTTCTGTCGTCAGACGTCAACGGGAGGGTAAATATGGACATAAACTTTAACCATGTCATTCGCAATTTTAAAAAGCTAATAAAATTATTCAACCAAAGCTTTTTCCCTCGAAATATATTCAAGTTACATTTATGGCCGAGATACAAAGGACGAATAGGTCCGAGGGTCGTGCTATAATTTTAGGCAATACCAAGCATATAGAACTGTATCTTAAAAAGTATCTTTTTGACGTGACAACGTCTTATAATTCGATGGAGCCGGCTGCACGCATGAAAAAACATGACGCATGCGGCGTTACCTCGCTCTGAAGCGTTCCACTTATGGCTTGAAGTGCAAACGAGAGCGCGGAACGAGCGACAAAGAGGCACAATCAGCCTCCGCGTTCGGCAGCGTTCGACATCTGTCTCTCTCCTACTTGAGTGAGCGATGCGTCCGCGTGGACAGCTGCTATACAATAATACATTTACATGTTTTTGTCAAGTATGAAGTGCAATGAAGATTTTTATAATGTCCCAAAAGTAAAGAGCAGCGGGATTTGAACCCGCAGCCTTCCCCTTGGAACGGGGCTGCGCTGAACGCTGCGCCATCGGATCCAAATCACACTTTCCGAATAATGGGACATTATAAAAATGTTTGTGATTTCCTGAAATGTAGTAGGTACGTGATTGTGCTTCTTCCACTCACCTCTATCATTCGTCATCTGCTCATTCCTTTTTCTTGCTCATATCATCTTTGGCACAGTCCATCCATATTTTCTTCTTCTTCTTCTATATAACTACCATCCACATCCATACCCAACAATTTTCTCGTTATATGACTTTCATTCCTCCGCATCACATGCCCATTATCATGCTAACTTATTACTCCCAGAGTAACGCTAATATACACACACACACATACATTAAAATAATTTTGCATTTGTTTTTTTATGAGGAGTCTATTTTTATTTGACAGAAAGGGTTTTTCTGAGATATTGTGCAAAGGAAAAAACACTTTCGGTTTAGGTTTCACTTCTATACGTTCAATTTAATTATCTGTGATGTTACGGTCAGGGTGAGAGTTGAATTTTCTTTTACTGGGTACAGAGCGTTTCCAAGATTAAATGTAGCGAATAATTTTACGAGGTTCCATGGGAAACAGCATTCTTTGTAAGATTAAGACGTATAGAATTTATTCGCATTTTTGCGCTCAGTGAGACAGTGCAGTGATAAACATTTGAAGATTAGAACCTTTTTTTTTAAACACAGAAACACTTTACATTTTTCACCGACTTAAAATAAAAAATGGGAGTTTGTTCTTCCTTAGTTCTATATTTCTATGCAATATCATCAGATATTTAAATAATTACGTGATTGAATTTTCGCAGCTATTTGCCAAAGGCGAAAAGGCCAAAACAGAGATAAACTCTATAACTTATGACTTCAGAAACTTTCAACCATGTATAATACGAAGCCACGCCCAGAAATCGGAAAAAGTTTGATTGCGAACAAACTAAATTAAAGGACTATACGACTTTGTTTTCTTTCTTTTATTCTCTGACAAAAACAGTAAACTCAATAGGACAGAACAAAAAACACGATATGGTAGAAAGGCGATCTGCGCCGTTTGTATCAAAACCTGTCACCAGTTTTACTTATTTAGAATATCACAAAATATAAGGGTTCTTAGATAAAAGGAGGAAAGTAAGGATGTAAAGAAAGTATTTCTTTATTTTTACTTGTCACTTGACTTCTTCTTTGGAAAGTAGTTATTGCGTAACAAGACATTTTTCAATTTACTTTTGTAGTTTTCAGCGTTCACTTCAATATTTTATACCCCTGTACAAGTTCACCAATAAAATAAAAAAATGAAATTTGAAATTTATACGACTCCCAAAAAATTGCCTAATTTGTAAGGAGACGCCAAAATGCATGAGCTACATGCTCATGCATTTTGGCGACATTTTTTCGGTCACATAACCGTTCTAGTATGTTATGTGACCTCCCCTATACATTTCCAGGAAGAACGATTTTAAGCAATCACCAACTTATTGCGATAAGAACACTGTCGTCAACTTAATATAAATATATATACATATACAGGGTATAAACATCCACGATACATATTATACAGGGTGTAAACGTGCATCATGATGATTTAATTACATTCCGCTCATAGAAATGAAATGAAACTCTCAAAACAATCTCGCAACGTTCCGCTTAGCCGAAGTGGCTTTGGAATTACCGGGAAAGCTGGCGAAACAGACGCCCTGGGAGTACAGCACACGTTTTTGGGTTTCTTTTTAAATATTTAAAAGATACCTACCCATCCGACATTATGTCATGTTTTCATCATAGATAGATAGAAAATACTTTATACACCACATAAAATTAACAAAGAAATACAGAAAACATCAGAGTGGAATACAATGGGCGGTCTTATCACTAAAAGCGATCTCTTCCAGACAACCTTGGGATGGACTGGACTTGAAAAGAACGATAGAGGACGAAGCATCATCATTGTGCCAAAACCGCACATTCATAATTTTATACATTTAGCATAGATAACACTTTAATTTCAATGAATAAACTGTTGCATGGACTCAACGGTGCCATCCCATCATCATCATCGTCATGTGCGAGGGCACGTCCTTGTACAAGCATCATCCACAGCCAACTTCTCCCACTGCTGGGGGCCTCTCCCTGTATGTGCCACTGTTGACGGTGATGCTAATCTAATCCAGGTCTTACCCACGACGTTCGTCACATCGTCTGCCCATCTTGCCGCAGAACGACCGACGTTTCTTTGTCCACAGTCTTATTGCCACCATTCATACATCGTTGAACACAGACAACACACATCAGTCAAGACATAGCCATTGGACGCCATTCAGCTAGCACCTTACTCCACCTATCATAAACCTGTTTTACTTTGTTGTTACTTATGTTTTATTATTATTTCATGTGAGAACTAACAAATAGTTTGGAAAAGAGTTGCTAAAAGGTAACGCTTTTATATTGCTATACCAATAGGGAACGCTTTTGTCCGAGAGTTATAAATAGTAGTGGTAATTTTTCTGTGCGCTATACTAATATGTTGATTTTTATTTAATACAATTAAATTAGGTATATGCATCATGCATTGTCTAGTCTATGGTTTTGACAGATTTCACGATTTTACGTCACGGTAAATAAATGTCCTTTTTGTCTTTTGTGACTGCGTCTTCATTTTCCGAAGGTATGTTTCTTCCCACCTCAAAATAATACAGACGTTACCTTACCTAAGACTACATTTACTTTTCTATCAGCGTCGTAAATTGTTGGACAATAGCATAGAGAGATAGCTAGGTATTTATAATTATTTTTTATATGTTGTACGTAGTTTATAGCGAGTAGGTATGTTACGGAGGTTTATCAAAACTGGTTTTTCACTACATTTTATGCACCTCTTTGTTTTTTTCACCTGTCAAGGTTGGCTGGTAGAAAATGCTGTCTAGCATTAAGCTCTCATATTGTCACGTATTTTTGGTGCAATAAAGAATTAAATAAAATAAATAGAGAGAAAATTGCTAACATAGTTTCACGTCAATATTCATATTGTAAACTAATGCTCATCGCCGTATACTGTAACAGTGAATGCAATTTGTTGACTTTAATGGCCGTTGACTGCACGGCTCAGCTGAACTAGAATAGCACATTTTCACTTAGAACGCATAAAAAAGCCGGACAATTTTTGATAATAATATGAAACACTTTACGCTTGTAGTCAAAGCCAACATAATACTAAACCATCTAGCTAATATTGGTCTCCCGGGAAAAGAAACTGCTTCCGAAAATAAGTTTTTTCCTTTTTGTCATGAACTCCGTCAAAAACACGTTGTAGTGTATAGTTCATGCATTTCACGAAGACGCATCCAGTGATATTTATCTGGTTGTAATAAGAGCCAAAATGCTCTAATTGACGCGTCTTCGTGAAATGCATGAACTATAGACAGTAAGTGCTACGATCACGTAGCGCCGTAGCATTTCGTAGAGTCACTACGCGCCTCGCCCAGGTATATCCTTGTCTTTTGGTCATAGCAATAAACAGGAAAAATGATTGCTGATAAATTTTCTAAAAACACACAAAAAATACACTTGCAAGTTGCAATAAAAGTTGCCATTTTGTCAAAGACAAATAAAATGGTAAAAAATACGTACACGTATATTTGATTTCTATGTCAATCACTTTTGAATATATTTGACAGGACACTGTGTTTTCTCAAAAAGTCGGACAATAATATGGTGGGCGCAGAGAATGGCCGGACTACAGTACGTTCCTAATGCAGAACAATAGAACGAGGCCGAGATGTTTTGATGAGGCCTGGAATCGAATTAAATTGTTTCAATATCTAGATTCTAGGTTGTTATCGCTTTTTATGCTTCTTTGGAAAGTTATTGTTTCAATACTGCCGGTATTTTCTACGGCATTTAGTTCACCAAGAAGGAATCGAACTTTATTTAATTCAACAGGTTACGAGATGTGTATATTTAGTCCTTGGTTTTTGAATGCTTTTAAAATAAGTGTCGTACTCGCGACTTCCTTGTCTGAAAGACTTTTATCCCATTATACACGGTTTGGGCGTTCCACTTCGAATTCATTTGTCTGTTAATAGGATAAGACCCTCGTTTACATGGAGAGTTCACGAGAGTCTCGGGACGATAATGTTTTTGCATGTGTATAAAAAGAAAGTTCAAATGCAAAATATCTTTATTCTGGACAAGGATCTCTTTGAAACGTTTTAAACTTAAAGCTGAGTCAAGCTAGGTGAGTCTATAAAGGTGCCAGTTCCAAGCGACCAAGCCTAGAAGAATAGGCAAGAAACTACGGCTTGGTTCCTACCGTCTTTTTGTATGATTGTTTATAAATAATAAGTAAAAATAGCAGTAAACTTGTAGTGTGGTCCCGCTAGTGGAAAGAAGGAATGAAAGAAACAGAAGAAAAAAGTTGAGAAGAAAAAAGAAAGAAACAATAATGTACACATACGTGATAAAAAAGATGCCATTAACGCTGTATGAGTTATGTATATTGAGTAGATTGTAAAGTCCCTAGTATTGTCGTACAATATTGTATCAAAAAACGTACCCTTCATGCGAGAAACACTTTCCATATAAATGGTGTTCAAATAATTTTATATATTAAACACAACACCTCGAAGTGTGCTACTATGACATACAAATTAAAAGCCTTTATTTTTTGACACAAACCCTTATCACGTATTGTTCTGGAGGTAATGTTTTAAAAACATTTGAAAAATAAGGCTATGGTAGGGTACCTTCGTTTTTATAATCAATTTTATAATCGAATTAGGTGGGGGTGGTAAAAAATTGTGCTGTTTCACCGTTCTGGCTTAGGCATAGTTCTGGTTTGAAGGGTGTGGGCGCCGGTGTAATTATAGGCACGTGAGGCGAAACATCTGTAAGCCTCAAGTTGATGGACGAAAGGCACGTTCCTGAAGTGCGTGACCTACGAGGCTATGCTTTGTTATAGGCGATGGTTACCGCTTAACATCAGGTGGGTCTTATGTTTGTTCCATCAGCTAGTAGTATAAAAAAAGGCAAGTACCTTACTCTCAAATGGTGAAGAAAAACATCATCTGAAAATTATGTCGTAGAACTTAAAACATTATGTCAAGTGCGTGACCGGAGCCTATTTGAGGTGCACTTAAAACCCTTACACTACACTGACTGGTTTGATAGAACTATAGTAATATTGTAAGAAGAACTCAGGTATAATAGATACGTTATGATAAGGTGGCGTATATAAATCTGTAATATTGAATAAGGAAACGACAAAGGGGTCGATCTTCCATTCACGGCATTCACGTCATAGCTGATGGCGTTTCTTTTGTAAAGGATTTCTTTCTCGTTATTGTAAGCTCTGGTTCAAGTTAAATACCGTTTCGAGAAAAATTGAAATTGATGTACTGGCCAAATACATGCATGCAGCGGCCGATAAAAAATGTATGAAAATTTACATTACTGTCGTGTCATTTAAAAATGGAACGATCTTTTACTCCGAAGCATGGCAACCAAGGAGGTAACTATTCAAAGGTTTTGTTTAAATTTCGAATGCTGTTTATTAAAAAAAAAACAAATGACTTTAACGCGAGAAAAAATAATGTTGTTGGTTGTTTGTCGCAATTGTTTTGACAAGATGAGTTCAAGTAGTAATACCTACTTAGTTTTAATTTCCTCACATAATTTGAGAAAGCTACTATACAAGCATTGGCCACAATTAGGCATCGATAGACTTATGTCTCGGCTTTTTGTTGGCCGCTTCAGTAATGTAATTCATTGTGTATTGGAATTTGATAGAAATGTTTTTGTTATTGATAGCACTGGTGGTTGGTGGTTTAGTGGTAGCGGGCCCGTTGTCTGATCCTCAGAACGTGGGTTGAAACTCTGTCAAGCACCACTTATTTTTTCTGTCAAAATAATATGTGTGTCATTACTTTAACTGGTCCAGATTAAAATCTATTTTACAAAGTTGAGTTTTTATATAAATGAAGACTTAATCAGATGTTGAAAAGGAACCCCCAGACAAAGTTAGGAAGGGTTGTTTTCCGGGCAAAGGGGGAAAACTGTTGATCCATGAAATTAAATCGTGGAAGTCGCCACCGGCACCGGCGGGATGTCAATATTTGGAAAAAGCAATCATTTAAGGCAAAGACAACCGTCGATGTACTCCTCGCTCGCACATTTTGACCCTATCAAAGATATAAAAGCTTTGCTTGGGGCTAAATTGTGTGCTCGTTGTTTGCTGTCGTTTTTGTATTGCACTGTGGTAAGAACAATACGAGGATAATAAGAGTAAGAGCTCTTTGTGAAGGGCTCGTCCGGGGAAGTACTACCTTGCCTATTTCTGCCGTGAAACAGCATCGCTGTGTTTCGGTTTGAAGGGTGTGGGTGCCGGTGAAATTACTGGCACGTGAGGCTAAACATCTGTATGCCTCAAGTTGATGGACGCATGGGAGTGCGTCGTAGGGCACGTTCCTGACTTGACCTACGAGGCAATGCTTTGTTATAGTCGATGGTTACCACTTAACATCAGGTGAGCCATATGGCTCACCTGATGTTACCTTATTTACCTAAGTAGCTGATAGAACAAGCATATGCTTGTTCTATCAGCTACTTAGGTAAATAAAAATACATCATCAAAATATTCATTATTACCATGGACAAATTATATAAATATAATATATATAATATATAATTTATATAATTTGTCCATGTTATTACTAATGTTTGTCGGTGGTGAGCGAACTCACGACCTACAGCGTAAAAAGCAAAGCTACTTCTGTTTATAACCTACTGTTTTTAATACCAACTATATATATTTTTTATTTGTTCATAATACCTACCTACATAGACAGTTTGTGCGTCACCGAAAGCCTTGTGCTGAAAACCAGCGCTGAGAACTCGTTCTCAGCCCATGCTGAGCTCAGGGCTTTTTATACAGACCGTACATGGCAGCATTTCACACACACACACACCCACCAGAACTCTGCGTATTGTGTTATTGACACTGTATTTTTTACTTTTTTATTGTTAGTTTTATGTCTTGTTGTGTACAGTTTGTATAAATAAACGATTTTCTTTCTTTCTTTTCTTCTTTACTAAGCCAAACTTTCAAAAAGGGAGTAAAAAGTACGGAAATAAATCTTCGTTAAGCTTTGATAAGTGAAGCAAGTCCCGAGTAATGGCAATGGATAACATAACTTACGCCTAACTTCTTGACAATTTTTTCCCATTTGTGAATTTTTTCTCACCTTTCTACTGAAACTTTTATTTTTTCTGATTTTTCCCTGACCAGAAATAATGTTTTGCGGATTGGTTTATTTTTCCAGATCGTTTGCAATGCTCTGCAGGCAGCTCAGCTGTTTCGAGTGTGTTTTGTAAATACCTACTTTTAGGTATTTAGATAGATAGATAACTCTTTACTGTTCACCACACAAAGCGTATTTTTGCCTTCTCATAATATTATGAGAAGGCAAAAATACGCTACGTAGTTGTTGTCTCATCTTTTCTCCATACAATAGACAGAGACAAATAGGCGAAACGAAAACAACATGGTAACGAAATATTGTAAATGCACTGGGACTTCGGGTACTGTACTGTATCTTTTGTGTATTTTCTCCATGCAATAGAGAGAGACAAAAAGGCGAAACGAAAACAACATTTGGTAACGAAATGTGGTAGCAAAACTCCGACTTCGGGTTCAGGACATAAAAAATTAACAAATAGGTAAAACAATGGGCGACCTTATCGCTGAGAGCGATCTCTTGCAGGCAACCTTTGCATGGAATTTATTATATTTATTTATTTAGTGCATCATAGGGCACGTTCCTGAGGTGAATACTATTTATAAAATTAGGTTTTTTTACGGAATAGTGTTCCTATGAACTCCGCGCATGTCTGTCTGCATCTAAATAATATAAGTTTGAAAAACTTGTGAAACCGCTGAACCAATTTTGATAAAATTTCTATGCGACTAATCTGAAAGTATTAACTATAAAAGATTTTTTTTTAATAAACATAAAAAAAAAACCGAATTGAGAACCATCTCTTTTGTTTTCGAAGTCGAATAAAGAGGAAAAAAACTCCTGTGGCAAAAATGTACAGATTTGGCCAACACAATCTTAGTAAACGTTAGCCTAAAAGCACCATGTAAACATCAAAGAATATAAAAGTTATTGAAGTGTTCTCAAACACTAAATTATTCCAACTCATATGAATGAGGATAAAACGAACATCTCAGACGAGTACTGAATTTAAATATTCTCAACGATTCAGTATTTCCTTCAGAACTTATACTCGTGGTACAAACCACGTCATTAAGACGCAGGTCACCGCCTAATAAACTGTTAACCAGTTTTGGGAAAAGGACATTACTACTAGGATCTGTTAACGAGGCACATACTTAGTCGGAGGATAAAAATAATAAATTATAAAAATAAAAATAAATTATAAATATCTTTATTTCAGACACAAGTTCCATATTTTACTTAAAAACTACCACAAAAATTTAACAAGCACAGGAAACAAGTAGGTACTTATCAATTATGTATGGTATAGATTTAATTGTTTGTTTTTTATCGGTGCTAGATTATATATGCTTACAGAAAGCCTTTTCCTTCAAAGTTTTACCTACCACCTTCAATTTGCTAACGATGTATGTGCTTTCAAACTTTGAATATGTACTAACTTTCGTGCAAGTGCTCAAACTTCAACTATGCGAAGAAAATTTGGTAAGAAGAAGTAATAACTAGTTTCTTTAAGTGGCAATGGACTGGACTTAGGGCTCGAATAAAATATATAAAAAAATCTTTATTTGGATCTTTTAACAAATGGTACAGAAACAAATTGAAAAACAACGAACATCAACGCCCTCCTTCACAATACCAATTAAGTTTCAATGCTTAGAAGATAAATAGGTACTTAAATGAAGTTGCTTGCTCACGTGAAGCTCGCCTGAAGCTTGGTCGCGTGGAACTGGTACCAAGACTCACCTAGCTTTAAGACGTTTCAAAGTGATTCTTGTAATCCTAATGAATAAATACACTATTTATTTGATTGATTGATTTAGTAAAATTAATTAAGAAAAGTAAAATAGATGCAAATAATGATGAAAGTACATAAGTATACAGTTCAAGTTATTAAGCAAAAATAAATATAACACTCACTCCGAGGACATATTATAAACGCATACCACCACCATTCTGGAATAAAAGACCTCAAAATGACTACCACAAACCGGAAATGAAGCGCAAATATAAAATAAAAAAAAATAAAAAAAATATTGTGGACAATTCACACAACACTACCCAGCCCCAAACTAAGCAGAGCTTGTAATATGGGAGCCGGATAGCTGATATAATACTTGAATACATTTTTTTTTTTGTAAATACATACTTAGAATACAATATAACACCCAGACAGAGAACAAACATTTATGTTAACCACACAAATATTTGTTCTCGGTCGGGATCGAACCCACGACCTACGGCGCAGAAGGCAGAGCTACTACCAACTGAGCTAGAGGCCAGTCCTATATAGGACACTATGGACCGAATTACTGCTCTTGTTGTGTGGCATAAAATAAATAACTTTTGATTTGATTTAAGAGAATTTGATAATTTGTAAAATTGTGAGTGAAACGCAAATAATTTATAAACAAGTATACAAAACCCTTGAAGAAACGTAACTAGATATTATGATAGGATTTCCAAGCTTTGAAATAGAAACGAAATAGAAAAAGCTTTTAGCAAAAGGTATGGAATGAAGTTTGTTCTTGGACCAACTTTCCTTCTGCAAACAATTTGCATCGTATGCGCTCAAATATTTCAAACAGAATATTCTAGTCCCAATGGAATATTTTTGGAGTATTTTGAATTCATATTGAATTAATTCAGAGCTTAAAGTAAATCCAGAATAAACAAGTCTCTAATCGAAAACTCACTCCGATTAAACGGGATTTCTTCCAAAAACCTGGGGCGTTTCATCAATCAACGTCGTTTTTGAATCAGACCTCAGAGGGTTAACTTAATCCTTGCTCTATAAGTGTTACCCTCAATTTCCCACGTTGGCAGTGAAATCTTATAATCAACTAGGTCACTTACATGTTAGTTTAGCATAGGCCTTTTTGAAACACAAGTAACGAAATAATTAAAGGCCTGCGCACACCTAGGCCGCTTCAGTGATCAGTAGCCGCGTTTCACTGGCGTCAGCGATCAGTGAAACGCTATCAAATTTGACAGCGTTTCACTGATCGCTGACGCCAGCGGCCTAGGTGTGCGGAGACCTTAAATTAATTATCACATGGATAACTAAATTCCTTTTATGGAAGTTAAATTTTGTTGTTTCTTAAAAATATTAACAGGTTCAAAAATCTGTGCATAATTCTTTCTTATTTTACATAATTATTTGTTATAAAAAAAATATTGGCACCGGCAGTAAAATTCAAAGCATAAACTGTGTAGTATTGAGTATTATAACTGTTTTAGTTAGTACTAGACTTGTATTTATCTTTTCGGGCTATGCAAACATTAACTAGCTGTTTAAATGGTTTACAATAAAAATCACGCATCATGCCGTTGATCAAAAAAGGCATTTTTTTAAACACCTTATTAGCGATGCTCAATTAACTAACAACTCCACGGATTTGGTAGTGCTTTTGCAATTGCTTACATTACTTTTTACATAAATTGTTTCGTCCCACTGTTGGGTAAAGGTCTCCCCCAAGTAGGAGTAAAAGCTGCCAGACTAAAATAAAATTGGGCAGGGCACGTCAGGTGGGCGACCATCAGGTGTGGGTATCCTAAGGGCGACGACCACGAGGACGGATGAAAAAGCGAGGCCGTGAGTGAGACCTTTGAGAGTCTGGTGGGAGGAAGCTCGAGAGAGTATATCAATTTTGTAGTACTTAGTAGAGCTCTTTGTGAAGGGCTCGTCCGGGGAAGTACTACCACCATGCCTATTTCTGCCGTGAAGCCGCATTGCTGTGTTTCGGTTTAAGGGTGTGGGTACCGATGAATTTACTGGCACGTGAGGCTGAAGTATGCCTCTAGTTGATGAGGGCACGTTCCTGACGTGCGTGACCTACGAGGCAATGCTTTGTTATAGGCGATGGTTACCACTTAACATCAGGTGGGCCCTAAGCTTGTTCCATCAACTAGTTGCATAAAAAAAAAAGTTTATTGAATCAAAAATAATAGACAGAAAACAAGGTCATACTGGAAAAAAAACTGTAAATTCTTCGTCATAAAAATGGATTAGCCCGGTGAATGCAGAGGGTTAGGATATGAAATGTCAATATAAACGAGACGGTGTTACGTGTATAGAATCTGACGATGCTTTGTCAAGTGTGAAAATAAGGTACAAAATAGAGAACACACGGATGTTTAGTGCGCAATTTCACGCTACCGAAAAACGCTGAGTTTTTTTTTTTTCAATATTAATTTGTGGTAAACAAGCCTTTGCATCTATTGTAGATGATTTACAACGTGTATCAAAATATGTGTACTATCCTGAAGGGGGGTGAATTTCCACCCCCCGGGGAACAACTTTTGTTCAACGACTTTTCGAACTTCGATTGGTATGGGGGCGTCCACAAATTACGTGAGATGTTTAAGGGGGGGAGGGGGTCGAGTGAAATCTCATCTAATCTTACGTTGGAGAGAGGGGGGTCTCGGCAAATATCACGCAATTTTTTTTGTGATTCAAAAAAAATATACTGTTTTGGTCCTGTTTTGAGTTTTCTATTGTTAAATTTTTATTACACTTGTGGCAATATTGATTACTTTTTAGGCAATTTTTTTTCTTTTTACATTAACAATCCAACGTGTTTACGTAAGAAAACATTTTGAAAAATCTCACGTGAGATTGGGGGAGGGGGGAGGGGGTTGAATAAAATCTCACGACATCTCACCAAGGGGGGAGGGAGGGACAGAAAATTAAAAAAAACACCTCACGTAATTTATGGACGCCCCCTATCTCTGAAAAAAACTGCAACGAAGTTTCAACATGAACAGCTGACTTTATACAAAGTGACAACCCTAAACTCAGCTACAGAGGTAGTAGGTAGTAGTAGTAGACCTACAGAGGTAGCAGGTCAAGGGGTCAAGGGGTTACAAAGATAGGGTTGTCAATTTATTTAGGCATTATGAAATTAAATATTTTTGTATGGGAAACTGAAAATAGGAATTTTTAATTATCTCCCCCCCACAACTGATCACCATTGTGGTCTGAAACCCCCCACCTTCGCATAGTACACATATTTAGATACACCTTGTATATTGCGTCAGGGGCATCTGGTGATTACCCAAGCCCTATTTGCGGGATGCCATAGTGCCTGGGACAGGATTTTAGATGGAATACGCTTGCCCAGCACTTATACCATCCTGATAGCTCAGTCGGCCTAATCCATAGGAAAGATGTGGTCAATATGATATTTGTGGAGGTTTCATAAATAATCTTATCTAGACCCAAAAGGTGCAAAGGTAATTGAATACTTACTAATTATAATATCGATTAGATTGTTCGAATCTTTAAAATTAAATTACTAACTCTAATTTCACAAAAACAAAATTAGGAAAGACATCTTCTATCTTAACGATGCCACACTTTAAAAACAGTTTTCTGATGAAAACTGTTGAATGAATATTGGTTTGATATTCGATACTTTAGGTATGAAGTTGATTTTTATTTTTTTTGTTGTCCATATACTAATACTAATAATTTAAGTTTAAAAAACTTGAGAAACCGACTTCATTGTCAAACGGCTAAACTGATTTTAATCAAATTTGTTTGGGACAATCTGGACGTAAGAATAACCTTCCAAATAAAAAAATAATTTTCTAAATCGGTTCATAAATGACGGAGGCATGCAGTTACAAACATTAAAAAAATTCTTAAAAAAAAATGGCAACACCGATTTTAATAAAATTAAAATGGGACCAATCTGGAAGCAGTACCTTTCAGATAAAAAAATAATTTTTCAAATCGGCTCACAAATGACGAAGTTATGCGGTAACAAACATTAAAAAAAAAAATAAAAAAAAAAATAAAAAAAAAAAACATACAACCGAATTGAGAACCTCCTCCTTTTTGATTGGAAGTCGGTTAAAAAGAGGAAAAAAATATTTTTTTGTAATGATTAAACACAAAAACCACTGTGCCGATTTCAAAAATTCTTTCACCATTGGAAAGCTACATTCACCTTGAGTAACATAGGCTATATTCATGTGTTAAAAAATAAATGTCCACCCAGGCGAAGCCGGGACAGGCCGCTAGTCTATACTAATATTATAAAGAGGAAAGATTGGTACCTATTTTTGTATGTTTGTATGTTTGTAATGAATAGGCTCAAAAAGTACTGGGCCGATTTAAAAAATTATTTCACCAATAGAATGCTACATTCTTCCAATTTGACATAGGCTACATTTCATTTTGAAAAAAATTAGGGATCCTTGGTAAAATTTGAACAATGTAACCGAAGGTGTAGAAAAATGAGTCTTAAAATGTCTTTCGTCGAATGCGCTGCCGAAACTATTAGCGATAGAACAAAATAATGTACAACAATATTGCTACCCCGTCGAAGCCGGGACAGGCCGCTAGTTTATTATATAGATAAGAATATCCGCTCGTGTATCGCCAGTGGAAAGGATATTTTCACCTGTGCCTTCAGCTATATCCGTGACCGCATTGCCAACGCGTGCTCGTATGTTGCCCATTCTCTTTCTGTACGTGAGTAAAATAAACTTTTACACCAACTTTTACTTACAATTCTCCCTATTCGTTGTTGGTTTAGATTGGATTCAATAGTAGCTCCAAGTATCAATTCTTTTGCTAGATATTGCTATATTTTTCTAAAAAATATGCCAGATGCCCGTTTATATATAACCGACTACGGCAAAGTAAAAAAGAGGGTTATAACACCATACTAGTAATAAAATATATTCTAAATGATAAAGTTATGATTGATGTTTGCTTGGATGTTTATGGCTCAATTAGATTTTTATTATAAGTTCTTTATTGAATTTGTGAAAATATACATTGTAACCGGGTTTATCATAAGGTTTTTGTATTAACATTAAAAAATCGTTATATAAATTTTATCATACTTCTATCCTGAAAATAAAGCAGGAACGGAAAAAAACTTCCTCGTGGGCGACGCCGCGGGCGGCTGCTCGTTATGAATAAATAACAAAATATTTTCTTTTTACCTGGTTCCATTTCCTCATTCGTATAAATAAAAAAATACTAGTTACATTATATAGTATTACATAGTATTACATTATATTATATTTTACATTATATTATATTAAATAGTATTACATTACTAGTTACATTATACCTAGCTTTGATTATTTACACTCACGTAAACAAATCTACGATAAAAAATAGTTTTTGACCACTTTATATTCGTACTCTTGAAAGAATAGAACACTTGTACCCAATATAATATTGGTAATAGTGACATCTACATTCAATCTATGTAACCTATATCAGTTCACTGCATGGAGCTTTGATAGCGACATCTACATTTAACCGAAGTAAGTTTAATCAGTTCACTGTACGGACCTTGGATCGTAGCATGGCGGATTTGAATATAATTAAAAGATGGCAGCACTGTTCTCAATGTAAAAAACTCTTCCAGATTCTCACAACGACATCTATGGAGCTTTTAATGTAGTTATTTAAAAAGGAAGTTTGGGTTCAGCTAAAAAGCGGAAAGCGAACCAAATTGTTTCGTAGAATTAGTTCAAAGTTTTTTCACTAGATGGCGTTATCATGCAAATGGTATGAAAGTTTATGATAAAGCTAGATCTGACATCTTTTCACCATGAGTATTTTACTTATAATAAAAATAAAAATGATGTATATTTTATTTAGAAAGAATTTATAAAAGAAAAGAAAAGGTCCCGTCACGTGGTATAAGGAAGTCAAGAAGGCCGCATTCGAGAAAACTGTATCAAAACCCCGACAATTGCTAAGCTCTCATATAATTATGGTTATTGTAATATTTGTTTTTAAATGAAGCTGAAAGTGTGATGCCAAACTGCCGATAGCGTACAGTAATTCAGTACTTTTTTTCTTCTCGATTCTTTACACAATAATCTGTGTCTACATGTATTACAACGGCACAGAGGTACTACATTATTATTTAAGTACCTACAACGCGGGAATATAGTATAAGCTCGAGTGCGACATAGTGGGTCATGCCTTGAATATTTTAGATGACCTGGGGCCTAATTCTCGGGCCGATCTCGATCATTTTGCAATTTTATTTTATTGCTAATTTTCACAACCCCGCACTTTTTCTACGTTTTCCGTATATTGTAGCTGTCGAGGCTTCTACGATGAGGTCGTTGATGAATTACTCAAGGAAATCTGCCATTCTCTCTTCGAAAAGAAGCAATAAGATAAAATTGCAAAATGATCGAGATGGGCCCGAGAATGAGGCCCCTGACCTGCTCGCAAAATATTATAACAAGTTAGAGAAGAGCAGAGAAATAATGGATAAGAGAGGAGTGAATGCAGCGATGACGGTTGACAGCAGGGAATGGAGGAGGCAGACATGTTGAGCCGACCCCAATAAAGTGGGATAAGGGCAGGAAGAAGAGGGCAGAGGAATATTTCTTTCATAAAAAAGTGATGATCAAAAGTGCAGACCAAGGTAACTACCAATTAAACTCCAGTTTAGCCTGTCGCTTGTTTGCCAAATCAGACCACAGGGGTCGTTAGCACAGCTGTTTATAAATGAGGGAAGTTAATGAACTGAATGTCCGAATAAGTTAGTGATTGTACGTACATAAGTATTCAGAAACGTTGGATAAAGCCTAGCGTTCGGTGGAGACGCTAAGCTTTTTTACTCATTTGAAAATACTGTAGTTTCGTTCAAGGATGATGCATTTTTTAATTTCTAAAATTTAGCTGTGTAACGTCATAACGAATTACTCCTAAAAATAAAGAGGTGAAAAATAAAGAGAAAAATAAGTAGGGAAAAATAATACGTGAATTTCGCCCAATCTATCAAAGCACGAGCAACAAATCCAGGTCACCACATACTGGAACGTGCTTTACGATGCACTAACTGATGCGTCCATCAATTTGAGGCATAATACAGATGCTAAGACTCACGTGCCAGTAACCCCACCCTTCAATCCGAATCATAGCAAAACTGCTTCACTGCAGAAATAGGCATGGTGGTAGTACCTCCCCGGACGAGCCCTTCACAACTTTAAGGCTGTTTTAAGCTTGAGATTGATCACTCGAATCTGTAAAGCTACTGAAGCGACCATAAAACAACGAACCCGTCTCGCAAATTGTATTGTTTTAAATAAAGCTCCAAAAATGGGAATATTATTCAACTAAAACGTGAATAGAATTAAACCGACGTTATCACAATGTAGGTAATGATTCATTTATTTGAGTATTCATAACGGAAATAAATAAAAAAACAATGCCATTTTCTTAATAGAAAAAGGCATTGTTATTATTACGAATTGTGAATACGTTGTAATCAACGTATTCACAATTCTAAATCAGTTCTTAATAATAACTAACTTAATAGTTCAATTGAAATGAAATAGAAGGAACTAGATAATAACCGACACTGCTTGTATTTAAGGGTTTTCCCCGTTTTAAGCTTTTAATTTTTTTCTACCTTTTTCTTCCTGGTAATTTTATGAAAAAGAAAGTAGAAGCAGTATAGCAATAGTAGCAGTAGTAGGCTAACTCAATCTCATTATTTACCTCAAATAGAGTTCTCTATTCCTTTCAAAAGTATCCGAAGAGTGAGGTATCCTGTAACATATTCACCTCAAACACCTTCATCTATAATTTAAAATATTAAGTGAAAACGGTCGAACGGTTTTAAGTGATCCGGGTCTATAAGGTCCCTGAAGATTTGCTTGAAACTTTTGCATGTAAAAAGCCTTTGAATAAATAATATTAGTGTCGTAAACCTAGTTCATTGTAGATAGAAACAAATAGGTAACCGTTTTGGTAGATAGTGTAACACAACCGGCAAAGTGGGGCGACGATCTGTGAAATGTAGCTGGTAAGTACTGGAGGAGAGGAGCCGAAGACCCGGCTTAGTGGCGCGTCTTGGGAGAGACCTACGTCCAGCAGTGGACTGTTATAGCTTGATGATGATGATGAGGAATAAAATAAACACTTTGCGGACAATATTCAAATAATATTTTCAATAAATCCATGTATATTTTAAGTTTATACATGACAATCAGGAGTCCATGGTAGGTACGCAATTTATATCATCATCATCATCATCCACAGCCCGACTTCACCCACTGCTGGGTATAGGCCTCCCTTAGTTTGTGCCATCTACCTCGATCCTGTGCCAGTCTAAACCATTGCCGCCCCGCGACCCTGACTATGTCGTCCATCCATCTTGCTGCAGGGCGCCGTGCCCTACGCTTCTGTAGCCGGTTCTTGGCCACCATTCGGTTGTTGTTCTACTGCACATGTCATCAGCACGCCTAGCAATGTGTCCTGCCCAACTCCATTTGAGTTCCGTAATCCGATCTCCGACGTCTTGGACCTTCGCAATTTATATAATAAGAAAATATATAGGACACAAGAAATGCATAGACTTATAATGAAATGAAATGATTAGGTAAGCTTCCATCCCTATTAAAATGTTATTTTACACATGACTGTTTTTGTGACGTTGAGCATCAGTTTTTAGCGTTATCAAATCGGCAACATGGGCCTTTGTGAGCCTTAGTAATATAAGTTTAAAAATCTTTTGAAACCAACATAACTTCATAGCCAAACAATTAAACCATTTTTTGTAGAATTGAATAAATCGGTTAATAAATGACAGAGGTAAGCAGTAACAAACATTAAAACAAAAGGGCTTAACTGATTTTGATGAAACTTCTATGGAACCGTCTGGAAATATGACTTTTCAGATAAATCATATTTTTTCAAAAATATGCGATAACAAACATAAAAAAATACAATAAAAACAAAACGGCTAAACGGATTTTGATGAAATTTAAACGGGACTAATCTTCGAATGGGCAAACCTTCGAAATGAAAAAAAAATATTTTTTGAAATCGGTTCATAAAATGACGACGTTATGCTATAACTAGCTGATACCCGCGACTTCGTCCGCGTGGATATTTGAGTTCGTTTTTTTTAGTTTGATATGACCAACTGCTAGTTACCATTGTTTTGAGCTTGTACTTTAGAGTGTATTTGAATTTTAAGGTGAGTGCTGTTGGAGCCGATTTTTTTCAACAGTGTTTAGTTTAAGTATGATAGATGTTTCCCGCGATTTTGTCGTAGTGGTTATCATCGGTTTGTTTGTGAACCTTTGTGTGTAATCGAACCTGGTGCCAGATGCTGCGGTAGCTGAAAATTTTTAATGTTTTTTTTGCGTATTTTGTAAAGCTATTTTTTGTGATTTTTCTTAAAATCATTTTCCGTTTTTTCTTCTTTTAGGGAAAGAATTTTCCTATTTTCTTTCTTAGTGCACCTCTGCTCTATTAGAGGAATACATCTTCTAAGTTTCATGCTTCTAGGGCTAACGGTTTAGGCTGTGCGTTGATTTTTCTTATAACCATTTTTCCCCTTTTTCTCCTCTTTGGAAAATAATTTTCCATTTTCCTTTCTTAGCGGATGCCTACGTCATAACATCTACCTGCATGCCAAATTTTAGCCCGATCCGTCCAGTGGTTTGGGCTGTGCGTTGATAGATCACTATGTCAGTCAGTCAGTCAGTCAGTCAGTCACCTTTGAGTTATATATATATAGATTAGTGGCTAATTTGGGGTGTCGTATGGGTGTTGGTGTATAATCGAATCTGATTTTTAATTTGACATGACCAACTGCTGTTTACTATAGTTTTGAGCTTGTACTTTAGAGTGTACTAGCTGATACCCGCGACTTCGTCCGCGTGGATATTTGAGTTCGTTTTTTTTAGTTTGATATGACCAACTGCTAGTTACCATTGTTTTGAGCTTGTAATTTAGAGTGTATTTGAATTTGAAGGTGAGTGCTGTTGTAGCCGATTTTTTTCAGCAGTGTTTAGTTCAAGTATTATAGATGTTTCCTGCGATTTTGTCTTAGTTGTTATCATCAGTTTTTTTGTGAACCTCTGTGTGTAATCGAACCTGGTGCCAGATGCTGCGGTAGTTGAAATTTTTTTAATGTTTTTTTTTGCGTATTTAGTAAAGCTCTTTTTCGTGATTTTGTTGAAGTGGCTAATTTGGGCAATCGTATTCGTCGTTGGTGTATAATCGAATCTGTTTTTTTTTTTTTACATGACTTCAGCAGTGTTTAGTTTAAGTATGATAGATGGTTCCCGCAATTTTGTCGTAGTGGTAATCATCGGTATGTTTGTGAACCTTTGTGTGTAATCGAACCTGGTTCCAGATGCTGCAGTAGCTGAAAATTTTTTAATGTTTTATTTTGCGTATTTTGTAAAGCTATTTTTTGTGATTTTATGTTATATTAGTCGCTAATTTGGGGTTTCGTATACGTGTTGGTGTATAATCGTATCAGATTTTTTTAATTTGACATGACCAATTGCTGGTTACTATAGTTTGAGCTTGTACTTTAGAGTGTATTTGAATTTGAAGGCGAGTGCTGTAGGAGCCGATTTTTTTCAGGAGTGTTAAGTTTAAATATGATAGATGTTTCCCGCGATTTTGTCTTTGTGGTGTTCATCGGTTTTTTGTAAACATTTGTGTGTATTAAAACCTGGTGACAAATGCTGCGGTAGCTGAATTTTTTTAAATGTATTTTTTTTGTATTTTTTAAAGCAATTTTTTGTGATTTTATGTTATATTAGTGGCTAGTTTGGGGTTTCGTATGCGTGTTGGTGTATAATCGAATTAGATTTTTTTTATTTGACATGACCAATTGCTGGTTACTACAGTTTTGAGCTTGTACTTTAGAGTGTATTTGAATTTTAAGGCGAGTGCTGTTGGAGCCGATTTTTTTCAGCAGTGTTTAGTTTAAGTATGATAGATGTTTCCCGCGATTTTGTCTCAGTGGATATCATCTGTTTTTTTGTAAACATTTGTGTGTATTAAAACCTGGTAACAAATGCTGCGGTAGCTGAAAATTTTTTAATGTTTTTTTTTCGTATTTTGTAAAGCTACTTTTTGTGATTTTATGTTATATTAGTGGCTAATTTGGGGTTTCGTATGCGTGTTGGTGTATAATCAGATTTTTTTTATTTGACATGACCAATTGCTGGTTACTATAGTTTTGAGCTTGTACTTTAGAGTGTATTTGAATTTGAAGGCGAGTGCTGTTGGAGCCGATTTTTTTCAGCAGTGTTTAGTTTAAGTATGATAGATGTTTTCCGTGATTTAGTCTTAGTGGTTATCATCGGTTTTTTTGTAAACATTTGTGTGTAATAAAACCTGGTGACAAATGCTGCGGTAGCTGAAAATTTTTTGATGTTTTTTTTTTCATATTTTGTAAAGCAATTTTTTGTGATTTTATGTTATATTAGTGGCTAATTTGGGGTTTCGTATGAGTGTTGGTGTATAATCGAATCAGATTTTTAATTTGACATAACCAACTGCTGTTTACTATAGTTTTGAGCTTGTACTTTAGAGTGTATTTGAATTTGAAGGCAAGTGCTGTTGGAGCCGATTTTTTTCAGCTGTGTTTAGTTTAAGTATGATAGATGTTTCCCGCGATTTTGTCTTAGTGGTTATCATTGGTTTTTTTGTAAACATTTGTGTGTTTTACAACCTGGTGACAAATGCTGCGGTAGCTGAAAATTTTTTAAATGTTTTTTTTTCCGTATTTTGTAAAGCTGTTTTTTGTGATTTATGTTATATTGGTGGCTAATTTGGGGTTTCGTATGCGTGTTGGTGTATAATTGTATCAGATTTTTTTAATTTGACATGAACAACTGCTAGTTACCATAGATTTGAGCTTGTGCATTAGAGTGTATTTGAATTTTAAGGTGAGTTTTGTTGGAGCCGATTTTTTTCAACAGTGTTTAGTTTAAGTATGATAGATGTTTCCCGTGATTTAGTCTTAGTGGTTATCATCGGTTTTTTTGTAAACATTTGTGTGTAATAAAACCTGGTGACAAATGCTGTGGTAGCTGAAAATTTTTTGATGTTTTTTTTTTCATATTTTGTAAAGCAATTTTTTGTGATTTTATGTTATATTAGTGGCTAATTTGGGGTTTCGTATGGGTGTTGGTGTATAATCGAATCAGATTTTTAATTTGACATGACCAACTGCTGTTTACTATAGTTTTGAGCTTGTACTTTAGAGTGTATTTGAATTTGAAGGCGAGTGCTGTTGGAGCCGATTTTTTTCAGCAGTGTTTATTTTAAGTATGATAGATGTTTCCCGCGATTTTGTCTTAGTGGTTATCATTGGTTTTTTTGTAAACATTTGTGTGTTTTACAACCTGGTGACAAATGCTGCGGTAGCTGAAAATTTTTTAAATGTTTTTTTTTTCCGTATTTTGTAAAGCTGTTTTTTGTGATTTATGTTATATTAGTGGCTAATTTGGGGTTTCGTATGCGTGTTGGTGTATAATTGTATCAGATTTTTTTAATTTGACATGAACAACTGCTAGTTACCATAGATTTGAGCGTGAGTTGAGTTGGTGCCGATTTTTTTCAACAGTGTTTAGTTTAAGTATGATAGATGTTTCCCGTGATTTTGTCGTAGTGGTTATCATCTGTTTGTTTGTGAACCTTTGTGTGTAATCGAACCTGGTGCCAGATGCTGCGGTAGCTGAAAATTTTAATGTTTTTTTTGCGTATTTTGTAAAGTTATTTTTTGTGATTTTTCTTAAAATCTTTTTCCGTTTTTTCTTCTTTTAGGGGAAAAATTTTCCTATTTTCTTTCTTAGTGCACCTCTGCTTTATAAGAGGAACACATCTTCTAAGTTTCGTGCTTCTAGGGCTAACGGTTTAGGCTGTGCGTTGATTTTTCTTTAAACCATTTTTCCCTTTTTTCTCCTCTTCGGAAAATAATTTTCCATTTTCCTTTCTTAGCGGATGCCTACGTCATAACATCTACCTGCATGCCAAATTTTAGCCCGATCCGTCCAGTGGTTTGGGCTGTGCGTTGATAGATCACTATGTCAGTCAGTCAGTCAGTCAGTCAGTCACCTTTGAGTTATATATATATAGATTAGTGGCTAATTTGGGGTTTCGTATGCGTGTTGGTGTATAATCGTATCAGATTTTTTTAATTTGACATGAACAACTGCTAGTTACCATAGATTTGAGCTTGTGCATTAGAGTGTATTTGAATTTTAAGGTGAGTTTTGTTGGAGCCGATTTTTTTCAACAGTGTTTAGTTTAAGTATGATAGATGTTTCCCGTGATTTTGTCGTAGTGGTTATCATCTGTTTGTTTGTGAACCTTTGTGTGTAATCGAACCTGGTGCCTGATGCTGCGGTAGCTGAAAATTTTTAATGTTTTTTTTGCGTATTTTGTAAAGTTATTTTTTGTGATTTTTCTTAAAATCTTTTTCCGTTTTTTCGTCTTTTAGGGGAAAAATTTTCCTATTTTCTTTCTTAGTGCACCTCTGCTTTATTAGAGGAACACATTTTCTAAGTTTCGTGCTTCTAGGGCTAACGGTTTAGGCTGTGCGTTGATTTTTCTCTAAACCATTTTTCCCTTTTTTCTCCTCTTCGGAAAATAATTTTCCATTTTCCTTTCTTAGCGGATGCCTACGTCATAACATCTACCTGCATGCCAAATTTTAGCCCGATCCGTCCAGTGGTTTGGGCTGTGCGTTGATAGATCACTATGTCAGTCAGTCAGTCAGTCAGTCAGTCACCTTTGAGTTATATATATATAGATATATATAGATAGATAGATTAGTGGCTAATTTGGGGTTTCGTATGGGTGTTGGTGTATAATCGAATCAGATTTTTAATTTGACATGACCAACTGCTGTTTACTATAGTTTTGAGCTTGTACTTTAGAGTGTATTTGAATTTGAAGGCGAGTGCTGTTGGAGCCGATTTTTTTCAGCAGTGTTTAGTTTAAGTATGATAGATGTTTCCCGCGATTTTGTCTTAGTGGTTATCATTGGTTTTTTTGTAAACATTTGTGTGTTTTACAACCTGGTGACAAATGCTGCGGTAGCTGAAAATTTTTTAAATGTTTTTTTTTTCCGTATTTTGTAAAGCTGTTTTTTGTGGTTTATGTTATATTAGTGGCTAATTTGGGGTTTCGTATGCGTGTTGGTGTATAATCGTATCAGATTTTTTTAATTTGACATGAACAACTGCTAGTTACCATAGATTTGAGCTTGTGCATTAGAGTGTATTTGAATTTTAAGGTGAGTTTTGTTGGAGCCGATTTTTTTCAACAGTGTTTAGTTTAAGTATGATAGATGTTTCCCGTGATTTTGTCGTAGTGGTTATCATCGGTTTGTTTGTGAACCTTTGTGTGTAATCGAACCTGGTGCCAGATGCTGCGGTAGCTGAAAATTTTTAATGTTTTTTTTGCGTATTTTGTAAAGCTATTTTTTGTGATTTTTCTTAACATCATTTTCCGTTTTTTCTTCTTTTAGGGAAAGAATTTTCCTATTTTCTTTCTTAGTGCACCTCTGCTCTATTAGAGGAATACATCTTCTAAGTTTCATGCTTCTAGGGCTAACGGTTTAGGCTGTGCGTTGATTTTTCTTATAACCATTTTTCCCCTTTTTCTCCTCTTTGGAAAATAATTTTCCATTTTCCTTTCTTAGCGGATGCCTACGTCATAACATCTACCTGCATGCCAAATTTTAGCCCGATCCGTCCAGTGGTTTGGGCTGTGCGTTGATAGATCACTATGTCAGTCAGTCAGTCAGTCAGTCAGTCACCTTTGAGTTATATATATATAGACAAACATTAAAAAAATACAACCGAATTGAGAACCTCCGCCTATTTTATTTGAAGTCGGTTAAAAATCATTTTAGAGCGCCTTTCAGCCCCAACCCAAGCAAAGCTAGATAGATAGATCGATAGAAACTACTTTATTGTACACCACATAAAATTAACAAAGGAATACAGAAAAATATCAAAGTGGAATACAATGGGCGGTCTTATCACTAAAAGCGATCTCTTCCAGACAACCTTGGGATGGACTGGACTTGAAAAGAACGATAGAGGACGATGGTGCTGGTGTTGGTGATGGTGCAAAGCTGTAAACGATATTATACACACAACACGTTTACTTACATAAGTTGATCGATGGCACCAAAATCTGGTACCAAGGGTACAAAATGGCTATACTCACTAGCGACAAGGGATTCACGGCTACTGATATTTAATTGAATAATGACGCCCGGTAAACAAAAGCGTAATACGCTATTAATCTCCCAACGTAACGTGGGCGCTACCATTGGACTCCGTGTCAAAACTCAAATAGATAGAACTTATTAATTTACAAAAATATTAATGTTTTTATATTGTCCCAAAAGTTAGAGCCGAGTGGGATTAGGTTACTGTAATACCTACCCTGAAGGTCGTGGGTTCATTTCTATGTAATTTTCCTTATATACCATAATAATAATACTATCTCAAGCATAGCATTATATAATACTAGCGATCCGCCCCGGCTTCGCACAGGTCGTTAGTTTTTTTTTAATTCGGACCAGCAGTTCCCGAGATTAGCGCGTCCAACCAAACAAACAATCAAACTCTTCAGCTTTATAAAATTAGTATAAATATTGTCTGTCATTTCATCGGAACCCTTCAAACTGGACAATCGCCAAAATTACTTCACGTTATTAATGGATATGGGTATACCTTAATTTCATTTTTGAAATGAGTTCGAGTTAACCATGGTACGAGAGGCTAATGAATACAGATGAATATCGTATGCTCATCGCCACTTTCCCAGGAATTCTTTTGTTCTAATAAATTTAAGCTCGTCCCAATTATTCAGGGTGACGCAGGTAAACGGTGTTAACGGTGCAAACGAATTAAGCCGTTTGCCTTACAACGGTTTCCGAGGGCCTAGCAAAAGTTGATCGTGCGTGTTTTTACTGTGATGTACTCGTAAATTATGTAAACACGATATGCTTGTTCTTCTATAGGCTTGGTCGCGTGGAACTGGCACCTGTAGGCCTACCACAAGCTCTGTCTGGCTCTGTCTCTGGTTTTGAGTCTGTGTGAGGTTAAATAAATAAACCCTACGTCGAAACGTCACACACACAGTATAATTATTATACTGTGTGTGTGACGTTTCGACGTATTATACACTGAGTGCTCACCAGTGTATTATACACTGGTGAGCACTCACACAGACTCAAAACCAGAGCCAGAGACAGAGCCAGACAGACCTTGTGGTATATTGGCCAACTGATCAACATCGCAGATCGCCTAGATGTGGTCGTACCTTTAAGACTTTAATCTTTGCATGCGATGCGCTTCCCATTTTATTAAATACCAATCTTTACGGTCGAAGGTTGAATTGGAATTATATTAGGTTGAAAAAATCCAAGGAATTCGACAAATTAACATAAAGGAGGGTTCGATATGATGGAGGTTGGAATACAGTCAGTAAAGGAATTCCATGAAAATTTCATGTTTTTAAATCTTGAGTAACTTGGGAGACCACTAATAATTAATAAATAAATATTGTGGAAAATCCATACGACACTATCTAGCTCCAAATTTATCAGAGTTATGGGAACCAGATATATAGCTGATATAATACATAAATTTATTTTTTTGTAAATACATACATACCTAAAATACATAATACCCAGACAGAGAACAAACATCTGTGTTCATCACGCAAATATTTTGTTCTCGGTGAGGATCAAACCCACGACCTACGGCATAGAAGGCAAAGCTGAGCTGAGAGGCCATGGTTTTAGGTCAACATTTTTGATTAGTAGCTCTACTCATCATATTTTTCAAGACATAGTTACCGTATGATTAGTTTTAAAATGTATGTACACTATGCCAGTGCTCTCAAACGGTGAAGGAAAACATCGTGTGGAAATCGGCATATCGTAGAACCTAAAAAACTTGTGTTAAGTGCACGAAAGGAATCCTTTTACTACACTTGGTTCGAAAGAATCAGTGACACGAGAAGAAGCAAAAGTTATAAACAGGGTAATTTCAAAGTGATTCTTGTGATTCTACTGAATAAAGACCGTTTAATACGTACATTCTGTATTTTTTATTTCAAAATTAAAAACGTAATCCTCATCACAATTCTCTGTGGTGATTAAGTTTTTAATACTTTCCTTACTTTCTGTCCTTAAATTATGTTAAATTCTAAGCCTAGATTAAAACTAATCTTTATATTAAACTCGTGAATTAGCCTCATCAGTAAGGCTACCACAAGCTTTGTCTGGCTGTCTCTAGCTCTGGTTTTTAGTCTGTATGAGTGCTCACCAGTGTATTATACTGTGTGTGTGACGTTTCGACGTCAGATTTATTAAGTCAACACTCACACAGACTCAAAACCAGAGCCAGAGACAACCAGAGCCAGAGACAGAGCCAGACAGAGCTTGTGGTAGGCCTGAAGGCCGTTTATCCGTGAGTCCATTAGCAAAATATTTCATTTTTAATTAAGCATTACCCTTAATATTACAAAATGAAATATTAACGGCTGCGTAAATATTACACTGATTAATAGGATAATGGGTTACCAGTAAATGCTGTTTTATGATGACACAATGGACGGATTATTGATCATTTGACCTTCCAGTCAGATAAAATGGCAAGTGTTTGGTATGGTAGATATGCCTTGACAGGCAGCAAAAAGCTAAGTCGGGGCCTATTTGGCATTATTTTATCTAAGATTTTATCGATACACGATCCGATATCGATATACGAGATAGAATAGTTATTTGTTATACAAGAGTGCAAAGCTGCTTTTTAACCGCGTGCTCAATTTTGATGACTGAGCAAGCGCAGGATTCTGAAGTTTAACCACGAGCGTAGCGAGTGGTTTAAAAGTAAGAATCCTAAGCGTTGGCGAAGGAATCAAAAGAGCACAAGGTGAAAAATCTTTGCACTCGAGTGCAACACGTAACTTTTCATCCCACCTCAGCGAGGAAATGACTAAATGCAAAAAAGAACATGGCGCGACTAAAAGTAACACACCAAGAAGGTTCCGGGTATGAGTTATTAACACATTAAAAAGGTTGTACTTATTATAAATTCGGCAGCATGCAAATAGAAGTAAATAGGTTTAATGGTGTTTTGAATTTACAAATACACCAAGAAGGTTACGAGTGCGAGTTTTTAACAAAATAAAAAAGGTTGTATGATAAGTTCGGCGCCATGGAGGTAGAAGTAAATAGGTTGTGTATTCACAAACTTAGTGAACACGATATTCTAAATTCAAATTTACTTTATCCTCTAGAGGATAAAAACGGCTTTTGCAGTCAGATATTGAACAGCAAAAACACACTTTCAGAGCTGGTGGGATGAAAAGGATATTTTACGTTTAAGTATAAGGTGCCAATCTTGCAGAAATGATATATTTTTATACACACTTACCATGAACAACCCAATTGACTGCTCGACTATAAATTTGTAAAGCTGAAGGAAATGCAGGACCTACGACACAAGATTATTAATCTTAGTGAAGGCTCTGCATATCACTTTACGTACAAACTAATTGTCTTTGTCCTTTTCCGTTAATGTTATTCTGTCTGTTGCTCTGTATGACCTATTTTTTGAAAATAAACTTTTTTTTTTTTTAAGATGGCGTCGGAATGCGTAGGTTATTGTTTTCCGTGTAATAAAACTAAACTGAGTTCTAACTGTCTCAAAACTAGAGCCAGACAGAGCTTGTAGTAGGTCCACTGGTCCCTATCGTACCTACAAGCTTTTGTTTAGGGGCGGAATGGCTGGAATTTTTTTAAATATTTTTAAGACCAAAAAAATCTGCTGCTTTCTAGTGACAAAACGCTCGGTAAAAATGCCGGGCTCGGCAAAAATGCCGGACCCGGGATAATGTGAATAGCTTCATATAAATTGTACAGCCACTAACTAGCCCTTCCGGCAGATTTACCGGCGCGGCAGATCTGCCGGTCCGGCGTAGTGGGAACCCTGCCTTATAAATTTCCAGAAAGAACGATAAGTGCACGTAACGAGTCCTTTTTTTTTAAAGTGCACTTTAAATAACACACTGTTTCGAAAGAAATAGTGACAGGACAAGAAGAAGAAGGAAGGACGAGGAATCAAGTAGGTTCGCACTTTTTTAATTTTACTTTTTATTATGACGGCGGGTTGGATTAGGGATAGTACCTATCTGTAATAGTAATAATGTAGTAGTATTTGTGATAAATCTCTGAATAACTATATCTGTCACTTAAAAAAAGTAGGGTAAAGTACCCAATTATTGGCACTTTAAGCATCACTTTCTACATAGATCACGAAAACTATCTTTATGGAGGGTTGCCAGTAAAATAAATTTATTAAAATTACAGAACAAGAGCTATTTGTTGTTTTAATTAAATGGAACGTCAACTATTTCATCATTTTTATTTATTTTTTTATATCTATTCCAAATAACACGATTTTCCTAATTACTGGCATACTTTGGCCAATTATCTGCATAGGCCTAGTCCCATTTATTGGCATTTCGGATTCATTAGTGATTAAAAGAAAATTGTTTAAAGAGGTTAAGGATAAAGTAAAAAAGCAGCCAAGTGCGAGTCGGATTCGCCCATGAAGGGTTCCGTAGCATCAAGTAACATAATATAAAGGTTCTTGTAGTTCGTCGAAAGGTAAATTGCGGTTTACGATTTATGGCGTATAAAAAAAAAACTACTGACTAGATCTCGTTCAAACCAAATATCGTTGAAAGATATATAAAAATCTTAATGCGGTTTACAGAATACATCTACTCGCCAAGTTTCATCAGTGTAGCTCTTATGGTTTCGGAGAAAAATGGCTGTGACATGGTCGGACAGACAGACAGACAGACAGACATGACGAATCTATAAGGGTTCTGTTTTTGCCATTTGGCTACGGAACCCTAAAAAGGCTAGTTTATAATATTTTATTTGCTGTTACAATAACTTCCGAGACAGGTGCAGGTAGTCTGAAAATAAAATCATAGGTTAGATGACACCAATTATTACCATACTTATGCCTAATTATTGGCCCAGTGTCAATAATTAGATATTTTCCGGTTGGCACGGGGGCTAAGATTTGGAACCGTTGTGTTTTTTACTTTTATAGTAGTAGTATATAAATGCACAAAACAAACACCTAAAAACAACAACTCTAAAAAACCAATTATTGTCATCAGGGCCAATAAATTAGAATACGGACATTTTTAGATACTAAATGTTGGCACTGTGATAAAATAATAAAAACAATGCAATTCTTGGAAATAAACTGTCAGTTATGTGGAATAATACGTACTGAATTTGCTTTAAATCATAACTACATTATAAATACTTGATAACTAATATTAAAAATGATTTTAAAATAGCTCTTACCTTAGCAAAAAAATATTTTCACCGATCAAGTAGAGACACGTTCAGCTGTTGTTATCGCTCCGACGCCATGTAGACATTTCTTTTTTTTATGTGTTGCCAGTTTGGTGGCTCAGGATTGTACTACTCTATTTAAATATGTTGAAACACCGTAATATTAGGTAGATTCTTATTTAAGAGGCTTAAACACAGAAGTGCCAATAATTAGTGCGGTGCCAAAATTAGGTCAGTCTACCTAGTGTCTTCGTGTTTGACAAATGGGGACGAGAGGAAGAAGAGCAGTGGTTTGATGACTTCTAACAGCAAATTTGTGGATGTACTAAATAATTACTTACACTGCAGTATATAACTGCTAGCATCGATTAATACGATTGCTATTGAAGAGCACTGGTGGTCTAGTGGTAGTGGCCCCGCCTTCCGATCCGAAGGTCGTGGGTTCAAATCCACTCGTGTACCAATGAGTTTTTCTGTCGAAAAATTTATGTGCACTATGCCAGTACTCTCAAAACGGTGAAGGAAAATATCGTGAGGAAACCGGCGTGTCGTAGAACCTAAAAAGTTCGAGCAACACGTGTCAAGGGTCACGCAAAAAGGGCCCACCAGCGACCTACTTGCGGAAAAACCTGCCCGCACATCATTAAGTGCGCATTATAAACTTGCCACTTGTCACAATTGCTATTGCTTGATTTTACGTAATAGATCTGCAAGACGCATTCTTAATAACCAGATTATTCCTTGGATAAAAGTCGCTTTGAAAACGGGATACCGTGAAATTAGAAGGTTTAATATTTTCCGGGTGAAATATTGTTGGGATGAGATAACTCATATTTTAGGCGGGAATTTGTGGGCATTTTTAAAGTCACAACACAGTTTTTACCATATCACGACAATTTTCTTCTCTTCTTAAATTTAAGAGCTCTTGTGGGGTTTTGATGCAGTTTTCTCCAATTAGGTCTTTCAAATGACCACCTTGACTTCTTTATACGGCTCACGTTATTTATTCTTGGCCTTCATCTTTCCCGGATTCCTTCAATGATTATGTAGCTGTCATGTCGTTGAAGATGTCCAAACATTTTTCTTCTTCCGTTTTGTATCGTCTCAAGTATAACTCTCTTCTCCTTTACTCGCTCTAATACCTCTTTGTTCGTAACTTTTTCTGTCCAACTAATTTTCTCCATTCTCCGCCAGCACCACATTTCGAAAGCTTCCAGTAGTTCTCTATCCCGCTGCGTCAATACCCATGTCTCAGAACCGTATAACGCTACGCTCAAAAGTTTTCGGCAAGTTTTATCATGTGCACTTGAAGTGCGGGCAGGTTTTTCCGCAAGTTGGCCGCTGGTGGGCCCTTTTTGCGTGACCCTTGACACGTGTTGCTCGAACTTTTTTAGGTTCTACAACACGCCGCCGGTTTCCTCCCGATGTTTTCCTTCACCGTTTTTGAGAGTACTTACATAGTGCACATATATTTTTCAACAGAAAAACTCATTGGTACACGAGTGGATTTGAACCCCGACCTTCGGATCGGAAGGCGGGGCCACTACCACTAGACCACCAGTGCTCTCAATAACGCTAAGCTCCACACATAACTTTTTAAAAATTAATTTCTACTATTTTATGATATTATTTTTTTAGGATCTTGGATACATTGCATGAAACACTAACAGCATACCCATAGCAAAAGTTTCAAAGATAGGTAGGTATTTTAATACTTTTGACACGATATACAGCAGCTGCAACTAGTTCGACGACATCAATAAAAACAACTAGTGCTCTTCTTCTTATCGGGTTGTTTAAAACCAGTGTGATGAAAGGATTTTAAGTGTCTTTCGTAGAGGCTTCTTTCGTGCACTAGACGCATGTTTTCGAATAACTAGTGCTAGCCCCACTATACAAAGCACGTTTAAGTAAACTCTGCAGTCAAAAGTCTTTTCAAAACAGCAGTTTGAGAGAGCCTGTCTTAAATCACGTTTGTACGGTAAACTCGTAGATCCGACAGAACGATTTCCTCTTATTCCTTGTACTGGCGTTATAAAGAACAACAGATCTCTAGATTAATTCACGCGGAAAATAACCTTTGTTTAACGGGAGGGCTGGTGTCCATCATAGCGGAAGTATACATTATGTGTATGCAGTAAAAATATTTTGAAAAAAAAAAGTTGTGGACAATCCACACAGCATAATTATTATGGAAGAAACGGATATTTATCGCAAGTGTTGCGTGTCGTAATATGAACGCAGTCATTTCTAATTCTGAAGACCAAGTAGTAGGTAGTTGCAACTGCGACTGCCTCCGCTTCTCGACGGTAAATTAACTCCAATGAACTCCAGTCTGTCCGCGACCAAGGCTGTTGTAACACGGTCGAAACGTCGGGAAATAATAAAAGTAATCGCGATAAATACCCGTTTCTTCCATATAATTATGTATAACAATCGCGTTAATTTAAAAAGTGATAATCCACACGCGCTATCTATAGCCCCAAATTATCCAGAGCTTGTACCGTGGGAGCCAAATAGCTGATAACACTTTTTTTTGTAAAATATAGAATACAATATAACACTCATACAGAGAACAAACATCTATGTTCACACACAAACGTGTGTTTTTGTTGCCTGTTCTCGGCTTGATCGCTTGGAACTGGCATCTAGACTAACCTAGCTTTAAGACGTTTCAAAGTGGTCCTTGGCAACTGAATAAAGACGTTTTGATTTTGAATTTGAACGTTTGCTTCTCAATAGTATTAATTAGTGGACACTGGCCTGAATAACCGGCAAGAATGAACACTGCATCACTTCAACTCGGCCGGTTAAATTAAATGAGTCTTATTGTTCAGTGTTTAGATTCAATATAGGCTGCGTTCTGGCATTTTGGTTTATTTGATATTTGGTTTAAATTTTTATTCAGTAGTTTTTTATTTTACAATCGTTTTACTGTTAATACCAAAGCTACATAAAACACTAGCATCCTCCAACGGTTCCACTCGCTATAATTTAATTCATATTTTCGCAATATTTTTCTTTAATGATTCATTGTTACCGCTTAACATCAAGTGGGCCATTCTGTTCCATCAATTAATTGTTTAAAAAATATTAAACTTTTGAAACTATCAGGTTTTTAACACTATTTTTATGAAGCTGTCAGTTCAACCGTGATCATGGTGCATGCAACTGTGCCGAAATATCAGAAGTCAAAACTCAAAATTTTATCATGTTAAATATCCCGTTGTTTCATAAAAATAGAAAAAATATAAGTAAAACAATACTGTTTTTCTGCAGTGGTACAAAAAGTCGGCTATAGCTCGAAAAACGGTTACTTTCGAGGAACCATATTATTTCGTCTATGTTCAACCAATGTTAAATGAACCGAATTCAATACGGAGAAACTTCTCTGTTTTCCTTTTACAACCTCTTGCCTTTGGGCGTTTACTTTCTGATAGATCAATGAAGCATAAAACTAGGTGTTCTTTACCATCTGCTAACGAAGGGTTATGTTTTTTCTATCATCATCATCATCAGCCTGAAGAAGTCCTCTGCTGGGCATAGGCCTCCCCTACATATTTCCAGGAAGAACGATTCTGAACTGTTTCCATCCACCGACATCCTATCATTCGAATTTACAGGTGTTGTTGGTGTATGGCGACGGTGACAATTTACCATCAGGTGGGCTGTAAGCTCGTTTGTCTATCTTTAACATAAAAAAACCAATTTAGGTCCTCCTCCTTTTTTTGAAGTCGGTTCAGTAACAACTTTCCTCATGACTTTGATCTTCAGCCACAAATGTTATTCTCTCAACACGCTTTCTAGATTATTTTAGCAATCTGTTTTTTTTATACAACTAGCTGATGGAACAAGCAATTGGCCTACCTGATGTTAAGTGGTATGTAACCATCGCATAGAACAAAGCATTGCCTCGTAGGGCACGCGCGTCAGTAACGTGCCCTACGTAATGCCCTGCGTCCATCAGCTTGAGGCATACAGATGTTCAACCTAACGTGCCAGTAATTTCACTGGCACCCACACCCTTCGAACCGCAACACAGCAATGCTGGTTCACGGCAGAAATAGATATGGTGGTAGTACTTCCCCAGTCGATGTATCTAAGAGGGTTAGTCAGTACGTTTAAATGTTATAACATTTGAAACTCACATTTTGTAGTAGATACTTGGTGTTCCATACGCGATATCAAAAATGTTTCATAAAAAATAATTGCTTGGTGTCTGACTAGATTCGAACCCACAATAAGCCCGAGTGTACTTCTTGAGCTGGCTTGCACTACGATACAGATAGCCTAAAGCGTCTTAGGTTGCAGTTTCTAATCCTTGACGATGTACGCAATCTTACCTAGTAAGGGCATGGTCAAAGTGATGATGAAATAGCGAGTAACAATAGTAAAACTAAATTATAATACTCATACTCATATTATTTATTGCAATTATTATGTTATATGGTGAGATCTTAAAGTTAAAAATGGTGAATACATAACAGGCCCTAATGTTGAGTGGAAGCGGGCCGAAGTCTAAAAATATAGATAAATTAAAAGCTACTTGTTAGTTTTCAATTGTGAAGTCAATTTAATTATTATTATAACGTAGGCAGTGTAACATTGAAAAAGTCATTTAAATTATAATAGCATTTTTTTATCAATAAGTCCTTTATATTTATATTATTATATTATTTTATTAAATTGACCAGCGGCGTGCCCGCGTTTTAAAGTCAATTGCTTGTTCGATCTCTCCAATCTCATCCCGATAGATGTCGCCAAAACTCTGACAACATTAGGCTAATATTTTTTCTTTTTTTTCCCTACAATTACAAGCCATTTAGCTATAGAAATGTAGGTATATAATTAGGTTTAGTTTGCAAGCACTTTATCTTTATTTACCCTGCTCGTTTTTGTTTTTGTACCATTTTATTATTTTTCATGTACTTTTCTGTGTTTTTTCTTTAGTTTGTAAGTATTCTGTAATTATAATTCCGTGATGTGACCCGCTCTAGGCCTTGGCAGAATACCAGGGTTGCACTGTGTAGTGTCACGCCATGTGACCTACACGGTGCGACAAATACTGAGCCAGGGACCTAATTGACCATGTGAAACTTTGCGTTATCATTATCACTTATTATTTGTATCTTTTTTGGTCAATAAACATATTTTCTTTCTTTCTTTCTTTCTTTATAAATAAATTAATAAATTTATTATTAATAAATATAATTTAAATATAATTTATTAATAAATAGTATCTTCAAAGAACCAACTGGGTGATTGTGTAATTTTGTTGCAATTAAAATAGATACTAACAAATAAATAATGCTAACAAGGAACAGCAATCACTTAACCAGACTAGTTTTACAAAGCTAAGTTCATTTTCGCTATTTCATGTTTAGTCATATTCAGTCTTGTTGCAATCTTTCCTTGTCAATAATAAGTTTTGTTTCAATTCGTTTTTTATTGCAATTATAGGTCAAAACTGACAGATGCGGCTAGGTTTAAAATACGCAATCACTTCACTAGCTTATTCATAGCTTGTTTATTGATAACAACTTCGCTAGCTAAGCAAACGTGCACTTACCATAAATATGTACATTTATATTTACCCACTTTTACACAACTCTTCTTTCTGCCGTTATTCCACTATATGTGCGGTCGGCACATGTTTTCCTCCTCCATTCTCTCCTGTCAGCTGTCAACTTTGCATTCACTTCTCTCTTATCCATGTCATCTTTCACACCCACTTTAACACAATGTTTTCAGCAAAACAATTATTTTAAGTTTGTTTGATTTCCATACAAATTGATTATACCATTTATGGGCGATAGAAGCAGTAAACTGTAGCTTCTACAGTTACATCAGCTAAGGGTCATGCTACACGGTTTCCCGCCGCGGTTTGCAGGCGGGAGAAATTCGACCGCCGCATGCAGCGTCAAACCGCCGCTGTTTACCGCCGTTCTAAACTACACGGGCGGTTATCCGTAATTGCGTCATTGTGCGCGGGATTTTCTCGGTCGCTCGTAGTTCGTGCACTTGCGTTCCATGTTTCGGGTCCATGTTGAAATGAACAAAAGACAGCGATAAACCGCGTCCTGTGTAGTTTGTTGGTCTGCGGAAGCTTTGTCGAGCGGATTCCCGCGGCGGGAGAACCGCCCCTGTTGCAGGACCCTAAGATAATTCTATTTAAATAATTGTGGTTGGCTTTTTAATAGCCTTTATTAACGGCAAACTAATAAGTTGAAAAAAACTGTAAACAGTTAAATTAAACAGGCCTTTGTATCTATTGCAGATGATTTATACCCATAAATGATAAAAATCTTTTTGTATGGAAATCGAACCACTTTAAAATCGCAAACAGTCTAACCAGCCCTTACCAGCTTATACCCACCGCAAACATCGATATGTCAGTGCGATAATTCCATCTAGAATGCGCCTAGTGTTTGCAGACGTATTGAAACACGAGAAAGGATTGAGTCATCTTCAAGCATTTGAAGATATTTACCATCCCCCTATCTCCGACCGAGTATTTTTGGTCTTCGATATCTGAGTGCAAAAGCCGTTTTATCCGCTAGAGCAGAAGTTACCAACCTTTTTTTCTCATAGACCACTTTCAAAATTTTGCTGTTTCCGGTGGACCCTGCAGCTACATTTTTACTATATTCCATTCGACAAAAAATATGGAGTTTAGATCTAAATAGGGACATTTGCGGCTGATCTCCTACCATGAATTAAAAGTTTTCGAAAAAAGGTTTTAGAAGTAAAAGTTGCTAAGCTTCTTAAAATATCATCTGCCTATAATAGTTCATGCATTTCACGAAGACGCATCCAGTGATATTTATCTGGTTGTAATAAGAGCCAAAATGCTCTGATTGACGCGTCTTCGTGAAATGCAGAAACTATACATTGATAGGCAAAGTCAAGCCAACATTTTAGTTGTTGCGTGGTGATACTAAGTTATTATTTTTTTTATGAAAAAAAGCGATGAAGAAGCGGAAATCCTTTAGATAATGTGATAAACAAATAATGTTTTAAGACTTACTGGACTTATTTGTTCGGAACAGGGTCATTCACCTCAGAATAAGCGTTTATTTTTTATAATTTAAGATCAAAGCCGTTGCAAGTGGCTTTACTCGTATAATTTCCCTTATGCAAAAGACCCCTTAACTAACCCCTTACGACGTGCGTGGTGTGTTTTATGACTGTTAGCCGCATTAAGGAGACAAATGGCTCATTCGCTCATTTCTTCTTCAATAAAGAAATCACATGCACGCTGCCATTTTATTACCAAACCAGTATCAGATTTATGAGGTTCTTGAAAATGATTTTATGAAAATACGATGAGTCGGGCTTTTGTTTTTTAGAAAATAATAAAAAAAAGTTGTTTTATGACAAATCTAAATATATAAAACTCTTTCGTTACTGACTGACTGACTGACTCACTGACTGACTGACAATCAACGCACAGCCTAAACCGTTAGTCCTAGAAGCATGAAACTTGGAGGGTATGTTTCTCTTATAGCGTAGAGGTGTACTAAGAAAGGAAATTGGAAAATTCTTTCCCGAAGAGGAGAAAAAGGGGAAAAAAGGTTTAAAGAAAAGTCAACACACAGCCTAAACCATTAGTCCTAGAAGCATGAAACTTGGAAGATGTGTTCCTCTTATAGAGCAAAGGTGCACTAAGAAAGAAAATAGGAAAATTATTCCCCTAAAAGAAGAAAAAAGGGAAAAATAGTTTAAAGAAAAATCACAAAAAATTGCTTTACAAAATACGCAAAAAAACAGTAAAAAAAAATCTGCTACCGCAGCTTCTGTCACCAAATTTGAATACACACAAAAGTTTACATAAACCCCACCGTAACCACCAATCACTAATGACAAAATCGCGGAAAACACCTATCATACCGAAACTAAACACCGCACCGCTTCAAAAAATGGCTAAAAAACATGCTCAAAACTATACTAACCAGCTGATCATGTCAAATTAAAAAAATCTGATTCAATTATACACCAACACGCATACGAAACCCTAAATTAGCCACTAATACAACATAAAATCACAAAAAATTGCTTTACAAAATACGCAAAAAAAACCATAAAAAAATTTTCAGCTACCGCAGCATCTGTCACCAGGTTTGAATACACACAAAGGTTTACAAAAAAAACAATGATAATCACTTAGACAAAATTGCGGGAATCATCTATCATACTTAAGCTAAACACCGCTGAAAAAAATCGGCTACAACAGCACTCGCCTTCAAATTCAAATACACTCTAAAGTACATGCTCAAAACTATGGTAACCAGCAGTTGGTCACGTCAAATTAAAAAAATTGATTCGATTATACACCAACACGCATACGAAACCCAAAATTAGCCACTAATATAACATAAAATCTCAAAAAAATAGCTTTACAAAATACGCAAAAAAAAACGTTAAAAAAATTTCTGCTGCCGCAGCATTTGTCACCAGGTTTTAATACACACAAATGTTTACAAAAAAACCGATGATAACCACCAAGACAAAATTGCGGGAATCATCTATCATACTTAAACTAAACACCGCTGAAAAAAAACAGCTACAACAGAACTCGCCTTCAAATTCAAATACACTCTAAAGTACATGCTCAAAACTATTGTAACTTGCATTTGATCATGTCAAACTAAAAAAACCAGATTCGATCATACACCAACGAATACGATAGCCCAAATTAGCCACTAAAACAAATCACGAAAACGAGCTTTACAAAATACGCAAAAAAAAACATAAAAAAATTGACAGCTCCCGCAGCATCTGTCACCAGGTTTGAATACACACAAAGGTTAACAATAAAACCAAAGATAACCACTTAGACAAAATTGCGGGAATTATCTATCATACTTAAACTAAACACCTCTGAAAGAAAACGGCTACAACAGCACTCGCCTTCAAATTCAAAGACACTCTAAAGTACATGCTCAAAACTATGGTAACTTGCATTTGATCATGTCAAACTAAAAAAACAAGATTCAATTATACACCAACGAATACGATAGCCCAAATTAGCCACTAAAACAAAATCACGAAAAAGAGCTTTACAAATTACGCAAAAAAACATTTAAAAAAAATCTGCTACCGCAGCATCTGTCACCAGGTTTGAATACACACAAAGGTTTACAAAAAACCCATGATAACCACTAAGACAAAATCGCGGGAAGCACCTATCATACCAAATCTAAACACAGCTGAAAAAAATCGGCTACAACAGCATTTACCATCTTTCGAACACACTTTATATAGTTTTGAATGCAAACTCAAAACTAAGGTAACCAGCACTTGGTCGTGTAAAACCAACGCATACATAACCCAACTTAGCCACTAAGGCAAATTCACGAAAAATAACTCTCAAAAAATACGCAAAAAACAGTGAAAACATATCAATAGCTGTCCGCTTTCCACCATAAAATAGTTTCTTTTAAACGAACTCAAACTAGGTATATCTTTATACTAACCACGCGGACGAAGTCGCGGGTGACAGCTAGTACAACATAAAATCACAAAAAATTGCTTTACAAAATACGCAAAAAAAACCATAAAAAAATTTTCAGCTACCGCAGCATCTGTCACCAGGTTTACACACAAAGGTTTACAAAAAAAACAATGATAATCACTTAGACAAAATTGCGGGAATCATCTATCATACTTAAGCTAAACACCGCTGAAAAAAATCGGCTACAACAGCACTCGCCTTCAAATTCAAATACACTCTAAAGTACATGCTCAAAACTATGGTAACCAGCAGTTGGTCACGTCAAATTAAAAAAATTGATTCGATTATACACCAACACGCATACGAAACCCAAAATTAGCCACTAATCTAAATATATAAAACTCTTTCGTTACTGACTGACTGACTGACTCACTGACTGACTGACAATCAACGCACAGCCTAAACCGTTAGTCCTAGAAGCATGAAACTTGGAGGGTATGTTTCTCTTATAGCGTAGAGGTGTACTAAGAAAGGAAATTGGAAAATTCTTTCCCGAAGAGGAGAAAAAGGGGAAAAAAGGTTTAAAGAAAAGTCAACACACAGCCTAAACCATTAGTCCTAGAAGCATGAAACTTGGAAGATGTGTTCCTCTTATAGAGCAAAGGTGCACTAAGAAAGAAAATAGGAAAATTATTCCCCTAAAAGAAGAAAAAAGGGAAAAATAGTTTAAAGAAAAATCACAAAAAATTGCTTTACAAAATACGCAAAAAAACAGTAAAAAAAAATCTGCTACCGCAGCTTCTGTCACCAAATTTGAATACACACAAAAGTTTACATAAACCCCACCGTAACCACCAATCACTAATGACAAAATCGCGGAAAACACCTATCATACCGAAACTAAACACCGCACCGCTTCAAAAAATGGCTAAAAAACATGCTCAAAACTATACTAACCAGCTGATCATGTCAAATTAAAAAAATCTGATTCAATTATACACCAACACGCATACGAAACCCTAAATTAGCCACTAATACAACATAAAATCACAAAAAATTGCTTTACAAAATACGCAAAAAAAACCATAAAAAAATTTTCAGCTACCGCAGCATCTGTCACCAGGTTTGAATACACACAAAGGTTTACAAAAAAAACAATGATAATCACTTAGACAAAATTGCGGGAATCATCTATCATACTTAAGCTAAACACCGCTGAAAAAAATCGGCTACAACAGCACTCGCCTTCAAATTCAAATACACTCTAAAGTACATGCTCAAAACTATGGTAACCAGCAGTTGGTCACGTCAAATTAAAAAAATTGATTCGATTATACACCAACACGCATACGAAACCCAAAATTAGCCACTAATATAACATAAAATCTCAAAAAAATAGCTTTACAAAATACGCAAAAAAAAACGTTAAAAAAATTTCTGCTGCCGCAGCATTTGTCACCAGGTTTTAATACACACAAATGTTTACAAAAAAACCGATGATAACCACCAAGACAAAATTGCGGGAATCATCTATCATACTTAAACTAAACACCGCTGAAAAAAAACAGCTACAACAGAACTCGCCTTCAAATTCAAATACACTCTAAAGTACATGCTCAAAACTATTGTAACTTGCATTTGATCATGTCAAACTAAAAAAACCAGATTCGATCATACACCAACGAATACGATAGCCCAAATTAGCCACTAAAACAAATCACGAAAACGAGCTTTACAAAATACGCAAAAAAAAACATAAAAAAATTGACAGCTCCCGCAGCATCTGTCACCAGGTTTGAATACACACAAAGGTTAACAATAAAACCAAAGATAACCACTTAGACAAAATTGCGGGAATTATCTATCATACTTAAACTAAACACCTCTGAAAGAAAACGGCTACAACAGCACTCGCCTTCAAATTCAAAGACACTCTAAAGTACATGCTCAAAACTATGGTAACTTGCATTTGATCATGTCAAACTAAAAAAACAAGATTCAATTATACACCAACGAATACGATAGCCCAAATTAGCCACTAAAACAAAATCACGAAAAAGAGCTTTACAAATTACGCAAAAAAACATTTAAAAAAAATCTGCTACCGCAGCATCTGTCACCAGGTTTGAATACACACAAAGGTTTACAAAAAACCCATGATAACCACTAAGACAAAATCGCGGGAAGCACCTATCATACCAAATCTAAACACAGCTGAAAAAAATCGGCTACAACAGCATTTACCATCTTTCGAACACACTTTATATAGTTTTGAATGCAAACTCAAAACTAAGGTAACCAGCACTTGGTCGTGTAAAACCAACGCATACATAACCCAACTTAGCCACTAAGGCAAATTCACGAAAAATAACTCTCAAAAAATACGCAAAAAACAGTGAAAACATATCAATAGCTGTCCGCTTTCCACCATAAAATAGTTTCTTTTAAACGAACTCAAACTAGGTATATCTTTATACTAACCACGCGGACGAAGTCGCGGGTGACAGCTAGTATAACATAAAATCTCAAAAAAATAGCTTTACAAAATACGCAAAAAAAAACGTTAAAAAAATTTCTGCTGCCGCAGCATTTGTCACCAGGTTTTAATACACACAAATGTTTACAAAAAAACCGATGATAACCACCAAGACAAAATTGCGGGAATCATCTATCATACTTAAACTAAACACCGCTGAAAAAAAACAGCTACAACAGAACTCGCCTTCAAATTCAAATACACTCTAAAGTACATGCTCAAAACTATTGTAACTTGCATTTGATCATGTCAAACTAAAAAAACCAGATTCGATCATACACCAACGAATACGATAGCCCAAATTAGCCACTAAAACAAATCACGAAAACGAGCTTTACAAAATACGCAAAAAAAAACATAAAAAAATTGACAGCTCCCGCAGCATCTGTCACCAGGTTTGAATACACACAAAGGTTAACAATAAAACCAAAGATAACCACTTAGACAAAATTGCGGGAATTATCTATCATACTTAAACTAAACACCTCTGAAAGAAAACGGCTACAACAGCACTCGCCTTCAAATTCAAAGACACTCTAAAGTACATGCTCAAAACTATGGTAACTTGCATTTGATCATGTCAAACTAAAAAAACAAGATTCAATTATACACCAACGAATACGATAGCCCAAATTAGCCACTAAAACAAAATCACGAAAAAGAGCTTTACAAATTACGCAAAAAAACATTTTAAAAAAATCTGCTACCGCAGCATCTGTCACCAGGTTTGAATACACACAAAGGTTTACAAAAAACCCATGATAACCACTAAGACAAAATCGCGGGAAGCACCTATCATACCAAATCTAAACACAGCTGAAAAAAATCGGCTACAACAGCATTTACCATCTTTCGAACACACTTTATATAGTTTTGAATGCAAACTCAAAACTAAGGTAACCAGCACTTGGTCGTGTAAAACCAACGCATACATAACCCAACTTAGCCACTAAGGCAAATTCACGAAAAATAACTCTCAAAAAATACGCAAAAAACAGTGAAAACATATCAATAGCTGTCCGCTTTCCACCATAAAATAGTTTCTTTTAAACGAACTCAAACTAGGTATATCTTTATACTAACCACGCGGACGAAGTCGCGGGTGACAGCTAGTAGTAATATAAGACTTGAGTAAGGTGATACTAAAAAACCTCCACAAAAATAATAAAAAATGTGTAAACGTCAATGTGCTATTCGTAACTTCATAGATAAGTACGAAATTTTAGTTCCGTTTAAATTTCGAACAGTGGTGAAATTGGAATTAGCCAATCCTAGGCTTGTATTGGTTGATTCGCACATCTGGGGGCTAATTCTCGGGCTGATCTCGATCATTTTGAAATTTTATTTTATTGCTTCTTTTCGAAGGGGGAATGGATAATTTCCTTGAGTAATTCATAAACGACCTCTTCGTAAAAGCCTCGACAGCTACGATATACGGAAAACGTGCACAAAGTGCGGGGTTGTGAAAAGAAGCAATTAAATAAAATTTCGAAATGATCGAGATCGGCCTGAGAATTAGCCCCCTGTTCTTTATAATATGAATAAATACTGAAATAATGTTTATTTGAATCCAAGAGTGCGTATAACGCGTGCGTGGTTATGCATTTCTAATACACCACCTAAAATTAACTTCGCCAGCTTAAGAGAAGTATGGGGAAACCCAGGGAGCTTAAAGGCCTCACCAATGTCTCCGTGATGGCTTAATAACTTGAAAGCCAGGACCCAAGGCTTTGCGAAAAGTTTCTACGTTGAAAATATTTAGATTCACGAAAAGTTTTAAAAGTTTAATGTCGATTTCGATCTCTACGTGATCTGTTTGATAATATTATTCATGCTGTATGAATTTCCCTAAAATTAACAACACCACGAATTTCCGTGTTATTTGATTATGTTATCAAATAGCAGTAGTAACTAGTAAGTAGTTAATACGTTTTTTTAAAGCGAGTCAAATGCTACTGGCTACGTTCTTTCTTTCTGATGAGGGCCAATCGCGCTATTTTCAAATTACGAACGCGTATTCCATTCGGAATTTTAACCCGTGTACGATTAGCATAGGCTTTGCTGCTCTCTTTTGCTTGTGTAAAAGTTTCCATATTGACGATTAGACGATCTATCCATTGTATCGAATATCTTAGTTTATTGGCGCACCTATGATAGTGCTACAACATCAGATCTGTTATTGTTGTTTTTTTTTGTTGTTTTTTCGTAGCAAGTTGTGGAATGAACTGCCTTTTGTGGTTTCCCTGCAGAGCTTTGACATGGGGTCCTTCACAAGGCGGGCTATTTCTTTTTAAAAGGCCGGCAGCGCATCAGCGCCGCTTCTGGTGTTACAGGTGCCTATGGGCGATGGTGACTGCTTTCCATTGTCTGCCAGCTAAGTATGGCATAAACATATTTTTCATTACTCATACTCTAAAAGTAGGTCTGAAGTTGCCTGAGGGGCCTAATTGAAAGTAAAACTTTCAGCCCTAGGGAGAATCGCTTTCTACTGACAGCTGTCAAATTATAAAAAAAAACAAGTTCTATTTTATTCAACCATGTTCCAACTTTTTTAAACTGCAAGAAGGTTGAACCAAATTCCAACTTTTTATTCAGCAAGTAGGTTGGAAACCCATTACAACGGTAAGAAGTTTAAAAACTCTAATTAGAGCGCAATGTAAAATTGAAATAACATAAAGATAGTATTTAATAAATAATATATCTTCTAAATTACTTGATTAATATATAACTTCAACTATTTATTTAAAATAACATAGATTTGAGCAAACAATTTACCATTTTTTAAATTATGAAAATGAAAATAATGGCTGAATAATGCTGGCGAGCCGTAGCCGAAGGCCCGCCAGAGAAAAAGAAAAAAAAAACCGGGAAGGCGGCAATTCAATCTTCATTTTCACAAATTTTTCATTCATGTTTTTATTTTTACTTTCCTTGTATTCGTAATGAAAAGCACAGTGTTTACCTCGGGTGAAAGTCTTTTAAGTCCCTCAAGCTCCATTGGCGTCCTCGCTGACGCTCTGGCTCCAAACCCGTCTCGGGACTCAAAAAACATGACTTTCAACACTCGGGTAACAATGTACTATTTCATTGCTCATACTCTGAAAGTAGGTCTGAAGTTGCCTGAGGGGCCTAATTGAAAGTAACTTTAAGTAACTTTCAGCCCTAGGGAGAATCGCTTTCTACTGACAGCTGTCAAATTATAAAAAAAAAACAAGTTCTATTTTATTCAACCATGTTCCAACTTTCTAAAGTCTTTCTAACTGCAAGGAGGTCGTTGAACCAAATTCCAACTTTTTATTCAGCAAGTAGGTTGGAAACCCATTACAACGGTAAGAAGTTTAAAAAGTCTAATTAGAGCGCAATGTAAAATTTAAATTTAAATAACATAAAGATAGTTTTTTTTTATTTTTTATTTTATTTTATTTGGGAAACAAACAGTACAATAGCATTATAAGAAATATGATATAAAAACACATAAACCAATGAAGTTTCCTCAATTAGGTGATACAAAATAGCTGTGAACAGAACTAATACTAATAACAAAAAAAAAAAACATAGTAAGAAGTTTAAATAAAGAACTAATTTACTTTAAACAATTATTAAAAATTACCTATTTATTTATTTACTGGCAATGCAAAACATAACGTCTCGGCGATATTTGGGCAATGATACATTGAAAATATCAATATCTGAAAAAGTATCATTGTAAACCTCGCATGCTCTGCTTAAGAACATGTTCTTTCTATAGTTCGTACTTGAAATAGGCGTCCAAAACGTTTTTTTTTTGCGAGAAGATAAACGGGGACAGTGGAAATAGGTGCTTTCTAACAAGAAAGGTGACTCAACTACATTTGACAAAATTTTATACAAAAACATTTGATCTCTGATAAGGCGACGAACTTGGAGGCTAGGTAAACTATCAGTAGAAATTGATGGGTAACGGTATTTACAATGCTTAAGAAATTTATTTTGAATTCTTTCAATCTCTTGAATGTGGATGTTATATTGCGGATTCCAGACTGTGGATGCATACTCAAGAATAGGCCTGACAAAACTGTTATAAAGCAAAAGAAATGTGTTTGGGTTATGAAACTCTCTACCTACTCTTAGAATGAAGCCAAGCATCCGATATGCCTTAGTTGATATGGTATTAAAATGATGATTAAAAGTAAGTTTACTATCGAGATAAACTCCCAGGTCTCGTACAACAGATTCCCTTGATATTATTGTTTCATTTAATTTATAGTCAAACATGATTGGTTTGATCTTACGAGTAAAAGTAATAACACAACATTTTTTAGTGTTTAGGAACAAAGAATTGGATATACAATAATTTACAAGTCTACACAGATCACTTTGAAGTAAAAGACAATCAGAATATGAATCAATTTTCATTAGAATTTTTGTGTCATCGGCATAAATTAAACAATTAGAATGAAGGAAATTCTTCGTGACGTCATTAATAAAGATAAGAAACAATAAAGGACCTAAATGAGAACCTTGAGGCACACCGGAAGAAATAGGTACAAATGAAGAGCAGTAACCCTTGATTGTAACAGCTTGACTTCGAGCACGAAGGTAAGATTCAAGCCATCTCAAAAGATCTCCGTGAATCCCAACCTCCGAAAGCTTGTGTATAAGTAGTGAATGTGATACTTTATCAAATGCCTTAGAATAATCTGTATAAACGACATCCATCTGAAAGCCATGGTCCATTGTGTCCGAAACTAAGTGAGTCAATTCGCACAGGTTAGTCTCAGTAGAGCGCTTGCTAATGAAACCATGCTGTTCTCTGACAATGATAGGTCGCATTACTGGAAATAGGGTATCGTAAACTATTTTTTCAAACATCTTCGCAATAGTACAAAGTTTAGAAATTGGTCGATAGTTTTGAATATCGTGCTTATTCCCAGACTTAAAGACTGGGACAACATAAGATTGCTTCCATAGCTTTGGAATACAGCCCGTACGTAGCGATAAACTGAAGAGGAGGAAAATTGGAACACATAGCGCCTCACAGTACTGCCGCAGAAAAATGGGGGGGATACCATCAGGCCCACATCCTTTGTTTACATTTAAGTTTTTCAAATATTTTTTAACGATGGGTATCGAGATTTTTATAGTATCAAGGGTAGTAACTGAAATGTGATCGCCAACTTCTCCAACAGAGCTATTATTTATATAAGAACTACTAGATGGTTCAAACACTGACTGAAAATAATTATTAAACATGTTTGAAATTACATTTGCGTCTGAGCTAGAGCAGTCATTATAAGTCATCGTATCGGGAAGCTCATCTGATTTCTTTTTGGATTTAACGAATGACCAGAAGTTCTTACTATCTAAGTTGATTTTCAGCTCAGAGTTTTCAATGAAAAATGCATAACATTCAGTCTCCACATTTTTCTGTCTTTCTCTTAGCTTTTTAAATGTATCATAATCACGTTGACTACCATAGATTTTCCATTTAGTGTGATATTTGCGTTTTTCTTTAATGATCTTGATAAGTGGCTTAGTATACCAGACAGGATATTTTCCATTGTATTTAATACTCTTTCTAGGAACATGATTATCAATAATGCCATTAATTATACTATAGAAAGATTCCGTTGCTTTTTCAATATTATTCAAATCCAGACAATAGCACCAATCGATTTCATTTAGTGCATTATTGATAGCTTCGTGGTCAGCAGACTTAAATAGATAGATTGTTCGAGGAGCCGGGCAAATTGCGTTGAACTTAAGTTCCAATAGCGTTATATTAAGGGCAGGATGGTGAACATTTTCTGGAACTAGGGGTGTGGAGCAGTGAATCAAATCACAAGAGCGATTACTTATTAATAGGTCAAGTAACCTACTGTTTTGATTGAGGATATTGTTATATTGCTGAAAGCCAGTAAAAGCAAGGAATCTCTCTAGTTCAGAAGCAAAAGGGTCAGTATGCGAGTTAACAAGCTTTGGAATTTTACTAGTTAGGTCCCACTGGGACTTGGAAATGTTAAAATCACCAGCTATAAAAAATAAATCATCCGGATGATCAATGTAATTCTGTGACAACAAATCAAAGAAGTATTTTTCCATGATCAGGTGTTCCGAGCCATGAGGAAAATAACAACAGTATATGCGCATTTTCATACTGCTATTCAGATCAATAACCATCTCAATACCTTCTGCGTACGAGTTATCAAAAGGGATACATGTAACTGAGGAAACAGATAAATCACGACGAACCGCAATAATTACACCACCACCCAGAGAGTCACCTCGTAACTGATAGCTTCGATCGCACCTATATACACTGTATCGCGTGTCAAAACATTCTGAACTAAATATACCATCCAGAAGCCATGATTCACTTATCAATATAATATCATAGTCTGAGTTCAACACACTTTTATAAAATACATTTGTTTTGGTCCGCAGACCTTGCACATTTTGATAGTAAATGTTCAATTTTTTTATAGAATACATTGTAATTTATGACGTAATACAAACAAATCTACATTGAATAAATTGCGTATGATATGTAAAAGATGCTCAATAATAACTAAAACAACATAATAAAGCGAGCCATGCAGGTTCACAAATAAAAATAGAAAATAACTTGCCAAATAGGTTATAAAAACATTGCCGAGACGAAAATTACTAAATAACATCATATAAATAAACCAAACAACAGAAAAATCGGAATCATTAATAGAAAAAGCCGAGTATACGTGCAAAATCACAAAGTAAGCAAGCATTGCCCTTATACAATTTTTTTTAAATCTTCTTCACAACCGATGTGTAAAACAGGACTGATGTCCGATAAACGAGCCATAATGGTACAATGCTTTACCCACACGTATTTATATTTTTTTTCCAAAGCAAGCTTTTTTACTCGCTGCAGGAGAGACTTATTGTATTTAGTCAGGTGGTCGTTAAAGTATACGGGTAAATCTTTCCCAGCGAAACCCAGGTCTGCCGCTCTAGGCCGGTTAAGTTGCCTAAGAGCATACAAAAAATCATCTTTCCTGCAACGAGCCAACATACGCAACACAATAGGTTTAGGCTTATTCACTTCACTGGCGGAGGGTGCAACACGAGTGACGAAATCAATGTCGTTCGGCAGCAACACGAAGTGTGAACGTTGTGCGAGAACCCGCACGACATCCATTAAGTTCTCGCCTTTTCTTTCCGGTATTCCAAAAATCTCTATGTTCGAGCGCCTTGCCCATTGGTTTTTCATATTAAGTTCTTTTTCTATTTGTCTCAAGGACGCTTTCAGTTCATCGCACTCAATAATAACTGCCTCGTATTGCTTAAACTTCGCCTCAATCTTATCCATTTTGGTATTAATATTGCTGTATTCCTGGTTCATGAATTCCATGGAAGTCTTTATGTCTTTCAACTCTTGTTTAAGAGTTGACATCTCACTAGAAAAAGTATTTTTCATTTCTACCTTTAACTTCCCGACTTCACTCTTGATAAGTTCTGCAATTTCGTGGCTAGTAAATGATGGTACTTGCAATAATGGCGAGGATTGAGTGGATTTCTTGCCCACTGCTTCAACATCTAACGTGAGCAGTTGTGATTCCTTAGTGGTCTCCTTGTCCATACGCGAGCCAGAGCGGACAGGGGTGCTATCAGATTTAACCCTTCTAGACTTAGTTAAACAGTTCGGACACACCCAAGTAGTTTTAAACTCTTTAGAAACCTTTTTGGTTTTGTCGGGCAAAATGCATTGGAGATGAAAAAATACATTGCATGCAACACAGCTCAAGGCGCTAGAGGTGTCTCCATCCGTCGACTGGCAGCACCCGTAGTTAGTCATGGCAACTGATCAATAATTTCGCGACGGCGATGCAATGTTCTTCTGGCTCAGTTGGTCAAGTACCCAACCGCAAAGAAGCGTCCGCAAGTTCAAATCTCACCCGGGCAGCAGATTTTGCAGTCCAAAAAGTTTCTTGAGCTCCTCCTACTTTATCCGCCTAAGTATTGCCTTCCTGCTCGGCACGCCCACTGGGAGGAGCAACACGTCTAAATTCTTCGGGAAGAAACGAGAGGAACCGAAAAAAGTAATCAACCAATAGCAACTTTAAAAAATTAAAAATAGTACGCGGAGAGAGCGCACGTCTGTTCACAAGCAAGGATTGAACTGAAATGAAAATAGTAAATAGTATTAAATAAATAATATATCTTCTAAATTACTTGATTAATATATAGCTTCAACTATTTATTTAAAATAACATAGATTTGAGCAAACAATTTACCATTTTTAGGGTTCCGTAGCCAAATGGCAAAAACGGAACCCTTATAGATTCGTCATGTCTGTCTGTCTGTCTGTCTGTCTGTCCGGCCGTGTCACAGCCATTTTTCTCCAAAACCATAAGAGCTAGACTGATGAAACTTGGTGAGTAGATGTATTCTGTGAACCGCATTAAGGTTTTTACACAAAAATAGAAAAAAAACTATAAATTTTGGGGGTCCCCATACTTTAAACTGAAACTCAAAAAATCTTTTTTCATCGAACCCATACGTGTGGGGTATCTATGGATAGGTCTTCAAAAATTATGTTGAGGTTTCTAATATAGTTTTTTTCTAAAACTATAAATTTTGGGGGTCCCCATACTTGAAACTGAAACTCAAAATTTTTTTTTCATCGAACCCATACGTGTGGGGTATCGATGGATAGGTCTTCAAAAATGATGTTGAGGTTTTAAATATCATTTTTTCCTAAACTGAATAGTTTGCGCGAGAGACACTTCCAAAGTAGAAAAAAGTTGGTCCCCCCCCCTCTAACTTCTAAAATAAGAGAATGATAAATCCAAAAAAAATATATGTTGTACATTACTATGTAAACTTCCAACGATATTTGGTTTGAACGAGATCTAATCAGTAGTTTTTTTTTATACGTCATAAATCGTAAACCGCAATTTACCTTTCGAAGAACTACAAAAACCTTTATACTATGTAAATTGATGCTACGGAACCCTTCATGGGCGAGTCCGACTCGCACTTGGCTGCTTTTTTTAAATTATGAGAATGAAAATAATGGCTGAATAATGCTGGCGAACCGAAGCCGAAGGCCTGCCAGAGAAAAAGAAAAAAAAAACCGGGAAGGCGGCAATTCAATCTTCATTTTCACTAATTTTTCTTTCATGTTTTTATTTTTACTTTCCTTGTAAGTATTCGTAATGAAAAGCACAGTGTTTACCTCGGGTGAAAGTCTTTTAAGTCCCTGAAGCTCCATTGGCGCCCTCGCTACGCTCTGGCGCCAAACCCGTCTCGGGACTCAAAAAACGTGACTTTCAACACTCGGGTAACAATGTACTATTTCTCCCAGAAAAAAGAAGGATAGGTAGGTATATGTGTAAAAAGAACTTAAGTTACTAAACTGTCAGCCCATTTCACGCATTTAAGGTCAAATCAGGAAAACTCCGGAAATTGGTTTTATTTCCGGCAAAAAGTCCCATATTAATTCAGCGCCGTCACATACCTATCTTATTACGGTCCTCCATCCAACATTTCAACTAAGTATGCGCATATCTTTACCATGTTTGAACTGGGACGCTTTCATAAAGCCTTACAGAATCTTGAGCCAAAGTTTACATATAATTAGCTGGGCCGGACTTTTGGCGTAGGGTCTATGCACACGGCTCACTGTAAAGATTTCGCCGGCCTTGCACAAGACGCTTTGCAGCACCGCACTGCAAAGATTTAGCCGTATTAGCGGTCGTACAAGGTTATTTGCTGAATTTCTGTCAACGACGCGGTTTGTGAAACCACTTACTTATACCTTATGGTATAAGTAAGTGGTTTCACAAACTTCGCATAAAAATATAAAATATGCATTTATATGCATATAAATATACATATAAATGTATATTTATATGCATATAAATGCATATGCATATAAATATACATATAAATGTATATGTATATGCATGTAAATGCATATTTATGCAGGGTTATTCATTATTAGCTGCAAATACTCAGGAATTAGGTTCAACAAATAAAATAAAAAATATTTATGAAATGATTTTTTTTAAGTTTTGTTATGAAAATCCCGAGAAAATCGATAAAGGAATCATTGGCGCCTGACCTATTTTGACCTTTGATCCGCGCCCGCGCGCCGTTAGCGACACTCTGCGTTCAGTCACCCCCTGGGTGGGTCATTGTCCTGTTCTACATGGCAATCATTATGCAATATCCGTAAAGAAATTAATAAAAATAAAATTTTGATACAAAAACTTAAATCAAAATAAAAAAAAAATCATTTCATAAATATTTTTTATTTTATTTGTTGAACCTAATTCCTGAGTATTTGCAGCTTATAATGAATAACCCTGTATACATATAAATAGCCTAGTGGTGGCGACCCGCCTGCCGATTTTGAAAATCCAAATTTTGAAAATAGTGCTAAAAACCATGATGTAGTTTCAAAAGTTAGACGTATTTTCATTTTACTTGTGGATGGCGCAGCGTCTGAGCGCACCATAGATATTTGTCGCTGCTAATACATTGCAGTGCGACAACTGCGCCGCAGCGCGTCGTCTACAAAAGCTTTAACGGACTAAAGATGTAAATTTCTAGCTTTGTGTTGTCCGTGAGTTTGTGACGAACAAATTATGCTAATGTTTGTTTATTAAGCATTTGGATTCACTGGTTTGTTTGGATGTTCACTGAGACGGGGTTGGGTGAATAAATCAAAATGGTCTGTCGCTGCGAGTTTTCCAGCCATTTGCTTGGCTATGTCTCAATCAGATAAGACGCTGACCACCTTCAGTCTTGCGCACATCGGCCGCTCGCCATAGGCACTGAGATTTCATCCTACATGTACTAACTTTTCTGTTTTCTTTATCGTGTTTTTTATGCTGGGTTTTCTGGGGAAGTGTGTCAATCTATATCTACCTATATTTAAATTCTAAAATTTACCATGCTATTTCACTTCATTTGACTTCTCACACCTTGGAGCCGGGGTGGTCGCGGACCGTTTAGTTTCAGAGGAACTTCCTCCTGCGAACACTCAGGCTGTGGAATGATCTCCCTGCTGAGGTTTTCCCCAAGGACTAAAGTATGGGGTTCTTCAAAAAGTGCGTTTAAACTTTTAAAGCGTCGGCAACGCGCTTGTGATGCCTTTGGTATTGCAGGCGTCTATAGAGCACTGTAACTGCTTCCCATCAGGTAGGCCGTATGCTTGTTTGTCCACTTTGTAGTATAAAAAAAATCTAAGCATCTGCGGTGAAATGCTGTCAAATATGACAGCGTTTCACTGTTCGCCACCACAGAACTTAAATGTGCGCAAAGCTTAAGGAACACCTGTCTACTTAGAATGTAAGTGTTATCATCTGATGACCAGCCTAAACTTGAAGAGCCTCATAATAATTAAAATATCATAACTATACGAGTAAGGGTAGTTTTAACCCTGCCCAGGGGCCGTTACAAGGCATTTATTTATGCCAAAGGGTAAACTACCCTAGCTGATCACTTTCAGAATTGTTTATACACTATTGTGATGTGATGACCTTAGCATCAGACTTGCTAATAAGCACTTTTACGGTCGTTATTTAGCGGTGACGTATTTATACGGTGCCTTACCCAAAGATTAAAAGTAACCCTATTATTAAGACTCCGCTGGCCGCAGGCTGTATCTCATGAACCGTGATAGTTAGACAGTTGAAAATTAAATCACAATTCATAGACGATGTATTTATGTTGCCGCTGTAACAACAAATTTTAAAATAAAGAAAAAAAAAATTATACTTAGATCCCTCCCATACACCAAACGCGATATTTTTGCTCCTATTTGCTCGATATTGATAACGGCAACAGGCAGATGCTAGAAATCATCATCATCATTCGCTTCTTGCGTCTCAGCTGCAGCATTATAGCTACTTACGTTTTTGTAAATAACGGCCGTTATGTCACTGTCTCCGCTTTTAAGGAACCAGATCTTTAGTAGGGTTCACGATGATCACTTAGTTAAGAAATAATACGTTCAGTCAGTTTTGTTAACCTCTGCTTTTGTGGACGAAGGGTCTATACAAACATCCGTTTTCAAAATGCTGAGTTGGGTATTTTAACCCTCTCAGTAGCTGAATTGAGAAGATAGCATATTAATGATAGATACCCACTGTGAACAGTGGCTGTTAGCTCCAAACTACGCCAAGCTGGTACAGTCAGTATCAAAAGTTCAAAATTAATTGTGGACTTCTTCAAGCTACTGCTGTTGATGATATAGCTTGCGTTATTCAACACTAACGGGCGCCCGTGGCTCTGCCTGCTTCTGGAACTTGACTGCTATTTTCTTACTTTTGTTTTATAAAACGATTATAAAAACAATAGTAAAAACGTGCCCTAATTTGTTGCAGGTTATTTTATACTTTGTGAATACTTACAATTACAAATGAATAAATAAGTTTTCAATTTGAATTTGCCGGCGTTGTTGTTTTTTCCCGTTCCTGTTATTTTCCAATATAAAAATAACCTTTTTGCTGAAAATTTGATCTGATATACTGGATATACTTACTACTTTTATTTGATTCTCATTTTGCCCACGTTTTACCCAAAATTTACAATCCATACAACACACAATACAAATACAATACCATATACAATACAAATATGGCGGCAGCCATCTTGGACCGATTTTCATCAAACTTGCTATGAACAGTTCTGACTAAGTCTCCTTTCAAACATAAAAACAAAATCCAAATTGGTACATCCGGTTTTTGCGTAAGCAAAAGCGTTTTTGCTTTTCTGCGCATCCGTTCGTTTGTTCGTTCGTTCGTTCGGTAGCTACGATGCCACAGACAAACACACTGACAGACACATAAAACTTATAACATCACGTCGTTTTTACTTATGGGGCTCATCATTTTCTTGTCGTTATCCCAATTCATCTGGGTGTCGGCACAACAGGTTTTCATTCATTCTCATCATTTTCTTGTCGTTATCCCAATTCATCTGGGTGTCGGCACAACAGGTTTTCATTCATTCTCATCATTTTCTTGTCGTTATCCCAATTCATCTGGGTGTCGGCACAACAGGTTTTCATTCATTCTCTATGACATCTTCTCTATGAGCCATTATTTCAGCAGTCACTCCTTTCTTCACACAATCCATTCATCTTTTATTTTGCCTACTTCTACTCACACACAGGTTCTTACATCGATGGGTATTTCACAAATAAAATAACACAATATTCATTGTTCATTTAATAAACATTCTCTTTTGTATAAATTTATTGTCTTCTATCTGTAGATACTCGTAATTAATATAATAAACGAACATATCGCTATAATGAACTTTGAGTTATGGTACGCCGAGCCTGTAACAATAGAAAATATAATTTAATTATATCTTTCCGATGTAGAATAGAGTGAACGGGAGTATAATTATCAGAAACCTTTCGCAAAGCTTTTGTACAGTCCGCTGCACTAAGATACTAATATTACACACTAATATCATCATCAGCCTGAAGAAGTTGACTGCTGGACATAGACCTCCCCACACATTTCAAGAAGAACGATTCTGAGCCCATTCCATTCTTAGGACTCTGACTATCCGAATTCCCGTGATCTTAACAATGTCGTCGGTCCATCTTTGATACCTTCCCTCTTTGATACCTTCCCTCTTTGATACCTTCCCTCTTTGAGGCGCACTTAAAATCCTCTCATCACACTGGTTTGAAAGAACTAGTTTCACGATAAGAAGACTGTACAAGGTGTCTTTGTTTTTATTTTAAAAAAAGCTTTAGGTAGGTAGCTGTTCGGGAGTGGCAATAATATAAGAAAAACATTTTTAATACAAAATAACGTATAGCTTATGTATTTGCATTCGATTTTGAAGAACAATGCTAAAAGCCAATAAAACTTTGAAAAATAAATAAATAAATTTTGTAATACCTACTTCAGACATGAAACAAAAAGTAATTTTCATAGATTTTTATAATGTCCCTGCCGAGCGGAATTAGAACCCGCGACCTTTCCCTTGGTACGGAGCTGCGATGAGCGCTGCGCCATCGGATCCTAATTACACTCGATGATTGGGGACTATAAAATCAACAAAAAAAGCAAATTTGTTCTCTAAAAGAATAAGAATGAATGCACATATCTCACCATTATCCTCATCAGGCATTGTAATGCTGTGCATTTCCGAGTCTCTCAGAAAGATGTATTCTGCCTTGAAGCCAGTTCCATCAAGCCTGTCGTTCGACTTGAAAGCGAGTCTTAGGAAGTTCTTGTCTGAGGTCACCATCAGCTCTTTCAGCTGGCCGCAGTGCCTATGGCTCTGGGAACCTATCATCTGACTGGAGAATTGGACGTAGTCACTTGCTGAGATTGCTTCACAACTGTGGACAAAAACATGGTTTTCATAAAGTTCGGCATGTTTTATCATGCGCACTTGATGTGCGGGCAGGTTTTTCCGCAAGTAGGCCGCTGGTGGGCCCTTTTTGCGTGACCCTTGACACGTGTTGCTCGAACTTTTTTAAGTTCTACAACACGCCGGTTTCCTCACGATGTTTTCCTTCACTGTTTTGAGAGTACTGGCATAGTGCACATACATTTTTCGACAGAAAAAACTCATTGGTACACAAGTGGATTTGAACCCACTACCTTCGGATCGGAAGGCGGGGCCACTACCACTAGACCACCAGTGCTCTCATGGTTTTCACAAACAACAAAACGTTTTCTCAAATGTATTCTATAAAAATAAATACAATATGATGTTTATACAACCATAAATAAATATTGTGAATTGCAGAACTTCACTGAGTAAAGTTGTCAATTTTTGAATGACAAAAATTCCCAACTTAAAACGTAAAAAGTTAATGCAATATAGCTTAAACAGAAAATAAAGCTCGCGGTGTTTTATGACCTGCAAGACAAGTTTATAACTGAAGAACAAATGGACGGGTTTAATGACCCGAATAAAAGTGAAAGAGTGGTGAGAGGGTGTTTAACTTACTGAAGCGAAGTTGTGATATTAATGTGAGATCAGTGTTCGCATGAATAGTTTCTATAAAAATAAAGTAAGCCAGGATATTATGTACCTACTAAGCTTTTAAAATTGCTTTTGCGATACTAACGTACGTGAAAACGTACTAGGTACGTGACCTTTTCGCTTTCTGTGTTTTTTGTGCATCTAGCAGATGGCAAAAACATATAATTATCTGTGTCTGGGTCTAAGATTTTTTTTTAAATAAAAAATATTAAAATTTAATTTAATATATATATGAAAAAATAATCTGTATGTATAAAAATGTTATGATGGTTTGTGTACGCTTCAAAACCTCAAAAAATCTGCACCTGCTGAAATTTTCGCATGATATATTTATCCGATACAGATATCCGCATCAAGGATTGTTTATTATTTGTTGCGTCAGTCACATATTTGCCACAGCGAAGCGTGACAGGGAACAGCTAGTTGATAATAAATTATACATAACATTAATTGTAATCGTAATCAGTGTTGCACTACAGTGGTAAGTATAGTAGGGAAAAATAATTACCCACCGTACCACAATAAGAGTCGGTAGTACGGTGGGTCAGAAAGGAAACTTTTCTTGGTTACTCACGGCATAACGCCCTCCACGTCGAAATGTGTAAAGTACAAATGAACGCGCTCATTTTCGTTTCCATAGAAAAAGTAGTTGCATTCCGTATCTCTGGGGTACAGGCCGGGGTGGTTCGGTGACGTCACAACACCCCTCGATCGCTCACTGCTGTTGTAGACGAAGGCACATGGGAACTCTAGCAGCTGGCTTCCAGTTGTTACCGCGTAGTCTGGAAATAAATTTAATGTTAGTTTACAATTGGTTAAAATCAGTGAGACCGATAACCAATAACCAAAATAACCAATGTAACCGACAGGGTTCTTTAAAATAAATTAAAAGTAGTGAAAATTATGGACCACTAAGTGTAAGCTGTAGTAACATGTTGATTGATTGGTATTGTAAATTTAAGAAAAAAATATATGATATTTTTGTCGAAAAATATGAAAATCACTAAAATTTATATCAGAGAATATTTATTTTGTATGTGTTTGTAGACATTTTGAAATACCCTGCACAAATATTTTAAGCGATACTAAAACTTCACTGATATTTTTTTTTATATTGTTTTTGTAAAAGGATCATACAAAAAAAAACAGTAGGAACCAAGCCGTAGTTTGATGCCTTTTTTTTCTGGGTTTGGTTGCATTGAACTGGCACCTAGACTCACTTAGCTCTAAGACGTTTCAAAGTGATCCCTGGTGATACATCTGAATAAACATACTGTGACTTTAACTCGATCAAAGCACTGAGAGGGATTTGAGCCTTTTGGCATCATTAAAAATCATTCAGCAAGCACTATAAAACTAATATAAAAACCTGTATAAGTGAAAGAAAGAAAGAAAGAGGTGCAACAGTTACCTTCGACAAAGGAGTAAGATATCTTGAACCCTCTACTATGCCTTGAGGAGTACAACCCCCTAAACTCCAAAGATAGCTTAGGTCCATTTGACATTATTGGCTTTGGTCGTTCGCTACCACAAAACGATGCCATCTTCTCTAGACGTCCATCGACGTAAACGAATACGTCTAAGGAATCCATGCTTTCGCAACTGTAACAAATGTAAAAGGTTCTGTTAAGGATCAGCCACACCGCGGCGAACTGCATTGGCGAACTGATCGTGCGAACTATTTAGCGTCTTAAAGGCCTGCGCACAGCGCGGTAGCGATCAGTGAAACGCTGTCAAATATCGCTGTCAGATTTGAGATTTGACAGCGATATTTGACAGTGTTTCACTGATCGCTAGCCTTTAACGGTGGCAAATATGATCGCAGACTACCGCGGGGGTGTGTGTGGGTGCAAAACTCGTTTTGATAGTTTTTAACAGACTTCAAATTAAAAAGGAGGAGGTTTTCAATTCGGTTGTACTATTTTTTTTTAATGTTTGTTACTGCATACCTCCGTCATTTATGAACTGATTTAGTTCATTTATCTGAAAGGTAACACTTCTAGATTGGTCCCATTGAAATTTCATCAAAATAGCTTGAATAGTTTGGCCATGAAGTCGGTTTCTCAAGTTTCTTAAACTTATAATTTATAAGTAACTTATTTTTATTGTATTTCTCCATACAAAAGAGAGGGACCGACTAAACCGACTAAAGGGGAGAGGGGTAGACGAAACGACTTGTTCAATCTGATCGAGTAAAACTCAGAATGATGATGCTGTTCGTACATAGTTCGTGCGATCAGTTCGCCATGACAGTTCGCTGCTGTACATCGCGGTCTAGCTAATCCTTTAGATTCAACCACTTTCAATAATAGTGGTTTTAAATAAATTGCGGATACGTCTGTTCAGTGCAGAACGAACATATTCTAGTAAATGCATAAGTAAAAGGCATTCATTTTAGCAGTAGTAGAGATCTTTGTGACGGGTTTGTCCGGGGAAGTTCTACCCCATGCCTATTTCTGCTGTCAAGCAGTGTTGCTGTGTTTTGGTTTGAAAGGTGTAGGTGCTGGAAATTACTGGCACGTGAGGCTGAACATCTGTATGCCTCAAGTTAGTGGACGCAGTGCATCATAGGGCACGTTCTTGACGAGCGTGACTTGTGAGGCAATACTTTGTCATAGGCAATGTGGGTGTGCCATGTATTAAAAAAAACTCGTATATACGTACATTATAAATCCGAAGAAGTGTATTTTTAATAAGTTATTTGAGTAAAATTAACAGCTTTTCTGCGTGGTAGAAATTGTATAAAAACAGTGGTGATACACTTGCAACCTGTTACATATACAAAACATTAGTATTCCGCAAAAACTGCGAAATTTGGACTTCTGCCAAATTTTTTGTTTGTACGTGTCCCCGACTCCCAAACATTTACAAAGATCTTGTGTCCTGAAGAAACTGAGACCCCCTTCTTCTTGTCATACGATTAGTTCTTTCGAGCCAGTAGTGTGGTGAAAGGATCCATAGTACACGTCAAGGCTCCTTTCGTGAATTTGAAAAATTATGCTGAACTTTATGAATTTATATTCTACTACATGCCGGTTTCCTCACGAGGTTTTCCTCCACTGCTTATATATTTTTGGTCTGAGTCACCCAATTTTCTTTCGGAAGCAGGAAGAAAAAAATATTTTATAGCCTTTATCCCTTATGTGATGTCGGATTAATAAGTTTTTGACCTTCATTCTCGATCAGCTGTCGTCTCAGCGTCACTCCTTCTTTCATACCCATGTCATCTTTCACACAATCTTCTCCAAACGAATCTAAAATGGCGTCGATAATCTATACCTTTCACGAGTACGAGTGAAATATAACTATTAAAAATAACTGAAAATCTGTGTGACCACGGTTTTTATCCCTTTATTAAATGCTGTCGGTTATTGGCATCATTTTTGCGATAAAAATATTCATTTTTCGATTCCATTTTATCAACATTTGTGTATGAGTGAGAAGTAATGATTAGTGCCGTAAAAAAAAATTTTTTTTTCTGTGCATTTCCATAGTTATATTTTCAGAAACAATTAAGTTAAATAAAATCGACGTCATAACCAAACTGTTGAAACTGATTATTGGCGAGATCAAGAGACTAATCTGGAAAAACCTTTCGGATAAAAAACTATCTATATTAAACTAACTAACTATTTATATGTATATAATTTAAATTACTAAACATAAATAACTTAAAACAAATTATAACAAAAAATAAATGATAAATAAATAACTAAAAATAAATGACTATTCAAATATTGTAAATTGTATACATACTGTAAATGACAGATCTAAACGACAACTATCAAAAAAAATTTTAATTGAAAACTTCTTTTTTTGGAAGACTACTGTTTTTCATTACAACTAGTTGATGAAACAAGCATAGTAGCCTGCCCGACTGAAATCTAGCAAGCTTTAAAGCAAACTCACTCACTCGATAACATTTTCACTTATCCTCTGCAGGCTGAAATCTTCGAACAGCAATCTGATCCGTTCCCTGCCGCGCGCTAAGAAGTCGTAGTGACATTGCGTTTTCTGCGGATACGGCGCTGGGTACAGAGGAGATGAGAGTCTGCCGCTTTTGCTCTTATCGCTCCGGAGTACTTGGTGGCAGGATGATGCTGGAACGAGAGAATAAATTAGACTTTCTTGGATCATTCTTCTTCTATCGTGTCAATGGTACCTAGAGTTACCTACACACTAGACCATTGATTCCCAACGTGGTCCAGGTGGACCCCCAGGGGTCCACGGTAGACTCGACGGGGGACAAAAAACACAATTCGTAAGCGGGGATCCACAAAAATGCATCTGGTTTCGATAAAGAACTCGTGAAGAACTCAAATGTTTGCTTGACTTCCCCTAAAAGTGAAAGCAGATAATTACCAGTAAAAACTTTTTTGAAAAACTGTTAATTCGTGATAGAAACTCAGCCGAAACGCAAATTGACATTTGCGTTTCGGCTGAGTTATATTTAAATCTTATCTCCATATTTTTTTGTCGACTGGGAATATAGCAAAAATGTATCTGCAGGGCACCGGAACCAGCAAAATTATCAAAATGGTCTATGAGAAAAAAAAGGTTGGGAACCTCTGCACTAGACAATTCTTGAGTAGTATTTTGCCACTTCTACTGCATTGCCTGTGGCGTTGGCAAGGTCATCCATTGTGCAGATGTTTGGGCACAATGGACAAGTCAGTATGCGACATTGATTGGATCTGAGTTTCATTATATCCCTATTATTCGCTTCACGACAAAACTACTAACCAAATTCAAATGAAAAGTACACAGATAGTCTAGAGCCTGAGGAAAAACATAGGCTACTTTTTAATGCGAAAATAGGGTTATAAGGGGTTGAAAGGGGAGATGAAAAGTTGCGTGGAAGTATCGTCATTTTTAGTCATTTTCTATCGCGGGCGAGAAAACAAACATCTTTCATCACACAAGTATTTGTTCTCAGTGGATATCGAACCCATGCCCCCTACGCAGAAGGCAGAGCTAACCAACTGACTTTGTAATTGTTCTGATTCATTTAAACATAAGCATTGTACAATTTCAAATGACGTTCGCCGCTTTTCTAGTCGTTCGGAACTCTGCAGTTATCTTTTAAAATTGGATCTTATCGCCCACGTGATCTGTTTCGTAAGAAGATTGAATAATTTTGTTGGGTTTACTTTCACATTTTAGAAGATTCCATATAATATTCAGTTACATGATAAACTTTACGATGTGAAAAACGCCTTCCTGGACTTCTATATAAAAGAACCAACCAACCATCTAGCCCTAAATTAAGCAGAGCTTGTACTATGGAAACCAAATAGCTGATAAAATACTTAAATTCATTTTTATTTATAAATACATACTTAGAATACATTATAACACCCAGACGGAGAACAAACATCTGTGTTCAGTACACAAATATTTATTCTCGGTGGGGAATCGAACCAAAAACCTATGGCGCAGAAGGTAGAGCTACTACCAAACTGAGAGGCCAGTTAGTAAGCAACCATGTTTGAAGACTGGAAATAACAAATGACTAGACAGGACGTTTTTACTATTGAAAGAGTTTTTTTTAACACATATTTTATGTAGATATGTGATTTTCACAAAAGCTTTTAGGGACGTTTCTGTAGGGCACAAGTATCATGAATTTTATAAGCAAAGACAACATTTCACAGAAAAATAACAAAGCAGCTGTATTTTGGCTTCCTTTTCAGTAAAATATCAGGATAAATCGACGGAGTCAAGTAAAGCTGATACATCATTTCTGCTTAAATCTTTAAACTGCCCATACTTGCCAAGTTTCAGGCTCTTAAAATAATATATCGACTGTTTAAGTAATGCGAAACCAGTGTTTCTGAACCGGAAATTGAAGCTGAAGCATAAAATGGTTCTAAAACTAAAAGAATAGTGATGTTTTCGTTTTTTTTTAAATATAGATAGCTAAGCATTTGTCTGCCATCACACCTGATGGAAAGTGAGGATGCAGCCTAAGATGGAACATGCTTAAGATATCAATTTGATTATAGGAGAAGAGAGTACAATACGATACAATGTCGAAGTGGAAAACTCATTCGTTTGGAATCTTCTACGACGTGACAGCTACTTAAAGAACATCATTGAAGGAAAGGTTAAAGGAAAACGGGGAAGGGGAAGGCCAAGAATAAGTTGCGAGAGCCAGATTAAAGAAAAGGTCGTTCTCGTATAAGGAAATCAAGGAGGCCGCATTCGTAAAACTGAATTGAAGAAAACTGCATCAAAACCCCGACAAGACCTAAGTTCTTCAATTTAAGTAGAAGGGAGAAGTTTTATTAGTAGAAGAGCTCTTTGTGTCCGGGGAAGTACTACCACTATTCCTATTTCTGCCGTGAAGCAGCATTGCTGTGTTTTGGTTTGAAGGGTGTAGGTTCCGGTGAAATCCTGGCACGTGAGACTGACCATCAAATTAAAATAAAAAATATTGTAGACAATGCACATAACACTTTCTAATCCCAAACTAAGCAGAGCTTGTACTATGGGAACTAAATAGCTGATATAATACCTATATTTTTTTAGTTAATGATATACGTCGAATACAGTATAACACCCAGACAGAGAACAAACATCTGTGCATCACACAAATATATGTTCTCAATGGGGATCGAACCCACGAACTACGGCGCAGAAGGCAGAGCTACTACCAACTGAGCTGAGGGGCCCGTCATATTAATGGACACAAGACAGTGCATCGTATGGCACGTTCCTGACATACGTGACCTACGAGGCAATGCTTTATTATAGGCGATGTTTCAGCTAGTTGCTTAAAAATTAGTGACGTTCTAAGATATAAAACGACAGCGCTATTAGTAGTAATTCATTTCTGTTTGCTATAAAAGATGAATTATAAAGAAGAGAAAAGTACATAAACAATTAATAAATCTAGTGTATTTGCTCGCGAGTGTTCGAGTCAGCTACTTGAAGTAAAGGAGAGTACTCACTGGCGGCACTCACAGCGGGCCCTAAGCCGGATATTGCCTCTGTGCCACTCGATTTTTTAGTGGCCTCTGCATCTGTGGGGCATGATAACGGTTAATGGATTTGTAGCTGAGATAAAATTATTGCAATGTTGCTTTAATCTTTATGAAAACAAAATTATACCTACTACTTTTGTAATCATAGACTTCTAATATAATTACACCTACTAATATAGTATACTTATAGTATATCCTCCCTTTTTACTAATTACCTAAGAACCTTGGCTTTTATCTACCTAGTATCTAAGCATTATAAATAAACAGTAAATTATTTGTGAGTTTATTAATATCGTCCTTTAAACCGAAACACCCTATCTTACAGGCATTTCTTCACAGCATAGTATAAAACAATAGTACATTGTTACCTGAGTGTTGAAAGTCACGTTTTTTGAGTCCCGAGACGGGTTTGGCGCCAGAGCGTAGCGAGGGCGCCAATGGAGCTTGAGGGACTTAAAAGACTTTCACCCGAGGTAAACACTGTGCTTTTCATTACGAATACAAGGAAAGTAAAAATAAAAACATGAAACAAAAATTAGTGAAAATGAAGATTGAATTGCCGCCTTCCCGGTTTTTTTTTTTCTTTTTCTCTGGCGGGCCTTCGGCTTCGGTTCGCCAGCATTATTCAGCCATTATTTTCATTCTCATAATTTAAAAATGGTAAATTGATGCTCAAATCTATGTTATTTTAAATAAATAGTTGAAGCTATATATCAAGTAATTTAGAAGATATATTATTTATTTAATACTATCTTTATGTTATTTAAATTTAAATTTTACATTGCGCTCTAATTAGACTTTTTAAACTTCTTACCGTTGTAATGGGTTTCCAACCTACTTGCTGAATAAAAAGTTGGAATTTGGTTCAACAACCTCCTTGCAGTAAGAAAGACTTTAGAAAGTTGGAACATGGTTGAATAAAATAGAACTTGTTTTTTTTATAATTTGACAGCTGTCAGTAGAAAGCGATTCTCCCTAGGGCTGAAAGTTTTACTTTCAATTAGGCCCCTCAGGCAACTTCAGACCTACTTTCAGAGTATGAGTAATGAAAAGTTGTTTTCCGTTGTGTTGTCAAATCTGATCAATATAGCCTTTTATAGCATGTTATTTAGCGCTTGCGGTGGTACCGGCCTATGTCGCTCTTTCAAGAGTAAGCTCTAAAGAAAACATATTTAAACCAAACTTAAGGGCCTATCATTATTCAACATTTTTAACTTTAAGGCCTCACCATGTAACATAATAATTGCAATAAATAATATGAGTATTTTTGCATGTAACGGATAAACTCAGAAACTGGATTTTTTTCAACAATTCTTCCACCATTAGAAAGCTACTTATTTTCTAAATGACATAGGTATTAATTTTTACTAGCAACCCACCCTGGCTTTGCATGGGAGTCATTAAGAAAAAAGAAAGTGAAAAATGTAAACTGCCTTTGAATTTGTTAGCGAGTGACTCATATTTTGATATTGACTCTCTCCAGTTTGTTCCCTATAACCATGCGTACTCCTTCAAAATGTTCTACAACAATGCTTACTAAACCTGAGCTAGTGTCGTCCACTTGGAACTGGTAGCTCGCTTTGAAGCCCTGCCCTGGAGTGTTGGAGTTTGCTGTAAACTGCACCAGGAGATCTGGACCAGTTGAGAGAATTTCGTAACCTGAGAAAAAAAAAAAACTTGAGTCACCATGTATAATCTGTTTGTAAAGCCATAGCAAATAACTTGCTTTTATTTATTTATAAACTGCATTTCGGCCGCAATTTGCACGCCTTATGGCCTGCGCACACCTAGGTCGCTGGCGATCAATGAAACGCTGTCACATATCGCTGTCCAATTTGACAGCGTTTCACTGATCGCCATCGCCAGCGACCTAGGTGTGCGCAGGCCTTTACAAATAAACAAAAAAAGAATCTAATACAAAATCAGATTTTGATGGTTTTTCCGAATTTCGAAATGATTTATCATTAGCGGCCATCAATGGCTCCTTCCGCGTAGCACCTGTTTGATCCTTATAATTTGTTCTGGACAGAAAGTAGCCTACATCGTAATCCTAATCCAAGTTACTAACTACATATTTTTGTTTTCAGATTCGTCTAAATCGGTTCAATGGTTAGTGCGTGTAAAAAATCAAAATGAAATAATCTACATATTACGTCCACAGAAATGCAAGTTTGAAGTTCTTACCAACAACTTCATTACACAGCATTGCCAGAACTGGGGCACTGGACGTCCTGCCGTCAAACACTTTGATAATGTCCGCTCGGTTCAGGCAACTGTAAACAAAATTGGATTTCAAGGTTTAACACGGAAGAGTTGACTCTTCCGTGTTAACTGGTTGAAAACACAAAAAACTAAATAAAAACTCCGGCTTTTGGCAAAGTTTGACGATCTTTGCTAGCGAGGTCACGTGACGCGTAATGGTGCTCAAAAATACTCAAGCCTAACCTCAAAAACTAAAATCTCAACTTTAGTAAGTCGGTCTCTGTTCCGGCGAAGTATGTGAGCCAGATTTCTTCCATTTTTAAGGCCATCATTTACCTCATGCAAATAAAGATATTTCATTTCAATTTGATTTCAAAAACCCAACCCGTTAAAATTATGTCCAACCAAGTTTCCAGCGAGATCTTCGTGGAACATCATATAACAGATAATCTTATCATCGAACATCTCTTTGTAAGGCTTCCACTGATCAACGTTATTAGGTAATTTACCTCTCATCACCTTTCTGCAAAAACGATTCTTCGAAGACCAGCCTGAGTTTTTCGTGTTGCCTGTAAAACAGAATCAAGTTTATGTCCGGAAAAGAACCAGGTTATACAACCATACAATTGAGAAACTTGGGAAAGAATCAAGTTCCTCTTCTAACCATCAGTCGCAAGTTTTCTACTCCCCAAGTCGCTTCACACGATGCGCTACGTAAATATTCCATTGAGCAATGAAACTTTTTGCGAACGCGTTCTTCAAAGTGGAACTAAGCCAATAACCACAATTAAACGCAAGTCATCATCAAAAGAAAGTCCACTGTTGGACATAGGCCTCCCTAATACATTTCCAGGAAGAACGATTCTGAGCCCTCTCCATCCACTGAATTCCCGCGATCCTAACAATGCCGTCGGTCTATCGGGTGGGTGAGCGTCCTACGTTTCGCCTTCTGGTTTCTGGTCACCGCTCGAGAACTTTTCCCCAACGCATACACAAGTAATCACAAGTTAACAGCCGCGACTCCAAATCGATTACTATTGATAGATGAAGCTCGCTTATCTACTGTATAAATGACGTCTCGTCTAACACAAAGCGGGACTTTTATGTAACGCCATGACCATCTGTCATGATGGGAGATGATTTCGGAATCCTTACCCTATTAATACGGACCATGGCTGCTATATATATATTAACCGTTAGAGGATACCTAAAGGTTCTCGAATGGCAATCACAGACCGAAAGACGAAACGTTGGGCGCCCACTCACCCGATGGACCGACGACATTGTTCAAATCGCGGGAAGATGGTGGATGGAAAAAGCTTAGAATCACTCTTCCTGGAAATGTGTAGGGAAGGCGTGAAACGAATGTCCAGACATGGATTTCTTCATGCTAATGATAATGATGGCTAGTAGAAAACGCTGCTCAACTTAGCTCTCCTTTTCTTCACAACACTTTGTGTTTGTCAGAAAGAACAAAAAGATACGATTCCTCAAGCGCTGAGAGAAAATGCTATCTCGTCTTATTTAGACATTTTGAAATATGTTTCCACCCAGAGCCTTGCTTGAGCACTTTAAAACTCACCTTCCATTAAAGTGATATGTGCACCGCACGTTGCTAGGATAGCTGGAAGGGTAGCGCGGACTATATAGCCTCCCGTGTGAAGGTCTGCTGGGCTGGGAATTGAACATGTAGTTGCAGGTGTCTTCGACTTGCACGCCATCCGTTTCGAAATTACCTGCCGAAATAAGGATTATTAAGCTGGAGCTGTCCACTGAATATAGACCTCCCGGAATAAAGTAAATAGCAAGAAACTTCGTTGGAATGCGTAGTGACATGGTTATCAATGCTCTCAGGTTCACTCAATGTGGAAATTCTAAATCTTTTTGGTACCTTATTGTTGTGTTTCTTTATGTCTCATTCAATGTTTTTCTCTCTTGTATACCTGTATTCCATGCGTGATGACATCTTTTGATGTGAAAAAGTCTTATGATTCGATGGAGCCGGCTGCTCGCACGAAATAACATGACTCATGCGGCGTTACCTCACTCTGAGGCGTTCCATCTAAGGTTTGAAGTGCAAGCGAGAGCGCGGAACGAGCGGCAAAGAGGCACAATCGGCCTCCGCGTTCGGCAGCGTTTGACATCTGTCTCTCTCCTACTTGAGTGAGCGATGCGTCCACGTGGACAGCTGTATGACGCTGTCACGTTCAACTATCGCTAAACCAACTTTACAGACAACCGATTTTATTCTTGATAAGTTGTGCTGCGTGTTTTTTAGGCCAAATAAAATGTTATCTTTGATGATATCCATTGAAAAATCACGTGCACAACCAAATACGCACCCATGTTTCAAAAGTACTAGCACAAGACCAAAAGTAGTTGAAATTACCATTTACTCGTAGCTCAAGCAATCTTTATAAATACATTGAACCAGCTGCAAGTTTAAGCTTAGTTCCCGAGACTTCTAATCTTATTATCTTATTTCAGGTCAGTGTGGTCCAGCTTAAGATACCGCTGCTCTGTTTCACTGATCTAGGATAATGCCTGTCTTTTAATCCTTTAAAATGGATTGCGATTGGAGTTGGGAAGTTTATTTTCTATCGCTTTGCTTCGAAAGTCGAAACAGACCGCGAAACAAACTGTAGGTAACTTAGATAGTATCGCTTTCTTGTTTGGCTTTAATTATTTTCTTGAGCTGAAGTTGCACTACTTTTAAGAAGCAAAATTAGTATTTATAGATGTGTTTTAAACGGAATTACAATAAAATCTGAATCAGGTTCTTATTGTTTGTTATCGAATAACTTCGACATTTATACCCGGTTTGAAAAAAACAATTTTTACGTTAAATTCCAGATTTGTCCCATAATTGCTAATTAGACTTACTGCTCATGAGACCTTTTGCTCTGTTGGACATTTAGCTACTTAGACCTTTTGATCAGGAGGCAACAGAATAAGCCAGTGTTGCGCAATTTCGAGTAAATTTAACAAAAAAAAATCAAAACCAAGCTAAGGCCACAGATAAATTTATACTAAGCCAAGCGAAAGTTACTTACGCCTATCAATAAACCGGTAAGTCCCAACAAATCCAGTAGCATTGCTCTCCCTCTCAGCACTATGGAACTCCAATACCAGCAGAGGTCCATGGGAGTACAGAGCTGGGGGGGCGTCTACCCTGCTGCCACAGAGCACTCGGGACCATGCTGAGTATTCGTTGACGCCGGGCGGACCAGGACCGTGGGTGCCACCTTCGGAGTACACCTTGAGGTAGTCCCCTCTGGTGCAGCTGTGGAAGAGATATTGTTTAATGGAAATACTCAGGGGAATATTTTTTTTGATTTGTAAAAGGATCATGCACAAAAACGGTTGGCTCAAGCCGTAGTTTGTTGCCTGTTCTTCTAGGCATGGTCGCGTGGAACTGGCACCTAGACTCGACTAGCTTTATGACGTTTCAAAATGGTCCCTTGGTTACTCCTTGTTATAGATATCTTTGACTTTGACGTTGACTTTGAAAGCGCAAACAACCACTTGTAAGATTTCGTTTTAAGGGGGTACGATTTCCATACAAACTTAATTTACACAACTGTGGGCGAATAAAGTATTAATGTACACTGGAATAGCTGTAATAGGCTTTTACAGTGGTCCTTATTACCCGCCAGTTATATAAAGTTGGAGTGTCAGCCGTTGGTCGTGGCAGTCGAGGCTTCAGAAAAAGAACTAACAGACTTTTACGACTATTTTGAGACATATGTTTTAAGCTCATTCACGTATTCAATGCCGAGTACCCGTTAGAAAGAATGACGAAAAAATTACTTTTTTGGTTTTTTATTAATATTTCTGTTATCCTACAGTTTTCTCCAACTTTATATAACTGGCCGGCAATAAAGACCACTGTAAAATTCTATTACAGCTATTTTAGTGTACATTTATACCTTGTTTGCCCATAGTTGTGTAAATTCAGTTTGTATCGGAATCGAACAACCTTGAAAAATCTAATTTGTGCGGTCAGTGACTATTTTTTGGGTTGTATTTAAAGACTGTTCCAATATTTCTTAAGGCAGCCTTTTCATTTAAGTTAGCCCCGTGGGGTCACAACGCAGATCAGAGGAAGATTCGCCTTGAGTCATCATAACAGGCGAAGCTAGGAGCTAGGGCTGAGTGAACCGCCGCTTTGGCTCAATAACACCTATATGCCAATTTGGTTACTGTCGGCACCCTTTTCAACATTATATGAACATAGATTATGTGGTACTCGTTTCTGTATGTGGTCTACTCGTATTCATGTTTTTTTTTTCTTGTGTAGCCGCACCTGTATTCGTTGTTCTTCTTTTTCTGTTGTTTTTTTTGATAAGTTGTGCCGTAGGTACTTTTGTGTTTTTGAGGCAAAGAGAAAAATAGAGCTTGATTTTAGATAAGCCAACTTACCCAGCAACTAATTTCCATTCTATCAGTACACGCTTCAGAGGACAGATACGGTCTGTACGTGCGGAATAAAAACATTTGTTTAAGGCCGGAGGGTAATATCAAACGGGTAGGTTCAGAGGCTTCAACCATATGAGTACTTACGAAGGAAACGTTTAGCAATTTTGAAAAATTACTTTGTTAGTATTTTATCTAGTGAAACTAACTTCTAAGTGTTTTTACACCCACATGGAGTTCAAGGTATGAGTGACGGGATTTATCGCGAAAAATCTTCAAACAACATTAATCGAATGATGAAAATTTGAATTTGTCGAAATGATAGGCGTTAATCTACCTATCATTCCCACCAGACCCACCAGATGGACCGACGACATTGTTAAGATCGCGAGAAGTCGGTGGATGGAAAGGGCTCAGAATCGTTCTTCCTGGAAATGTGTAGGGGACGCTTATGTCCAGCAGTGGACTTCTTCAGGCTGATGATGATGATGATGAATCTATCATTCCCAAAATTCCCGAACCTAAAACTTAGTATTAGTAGTAATATCCCAAAATCAGCAAACATTACCGCCATCAATTCAATTTATCAAATAAATGAAGGTTTACGAGGAAATTATAAGGGTAAAGGTCGTACCATGCCAATGATAAGTAGATGAAATTAATTAAAAGCAGTGGCTTCGGCCACGTGGAAAACTACCAGATAAATGATGTACCATTTAGCAGAGTTCTGCGAGCCGGGAAAGGAAATGAGAACGGAACTGGAAGTATTTGGCGATTTGTACCAAGTTTGTTGTAACGTAAACACAGCTTTTAGTTTTACTGAACCATGAAAGTTTTGAATTTCAGTTGCCACACCATAGATTTGTGAATTAGGGAGAGTTTATATCACTACTTTAAACACACTTCATCTCTTCTTCCTGCCCTTATCCCACTTTATGTGGGGTCGGCACAACATGTCTTCCTCAACCATTCCCCTCTGTCAGCCGTCATCTGTGCATTCACTCCTATCTTATCCATGTCATCTTTCACACAGTTCATCCATGTTTTCCTTGGTCTACTTCTGCTCACATATGTGAGTGCAATTGTTTGTTGTCTTAAATAAAAACTATATCCATCCACACACACAAACACACTAAAATTCCTAATTAGTCTAAAAAACTATTGCTGAACTTATGCCATAAATTTCCAGAAAGAATGATTTTGAGCCTTTTCCATCCACTGACTTCTCGCGATCTTCATACCGTTGGTCTACCTGGAGAGATGTCCTTTCATACTTCAGATTGTGGTGGCCATTCGAGAGCTGAACTGGCACCTAGACTCACCTAGCTTTAAGACGTTTCAAAGTGATTCTTGTATCGTATTGAATAAACGCTTATTGAATCTTGAATCTTGAATCTTGAGCCTTCGTCGATGCTACGAGCTATTAGATGCCATTAGAAATCAGTTCTCTAGATTTCCTCATTTCGGATTCTATATCACATAAACAAGCTTCTAGTACATATATCTCTCGCTATATCCCGCTGTGTTATTTTAGACATTGCAAATGCGATATAACAAAACACAGATTTACCAACAAAATTATTAAATCAAACACAATCTGGCGCGCTATAGTTTTAATGAATTCCAAAAACTAGTTCTTGTTACTCCGAATCCGTTTTATATTGAAAATTGGAAGTTTGTGTGCATCGATAACTTGTATCAACATTAATTAAATCCGTTTGTGTACTTGCGAACTTTTTATTAATTTTATTTGGTATAGGTTTTAAAATCCAATTACATTATTGAAAGAGTAAATTTTAATGAACGCAGTAAAAATTAATTCATGAAAAGAGTAGAGAGTTGGTAGCTGAAAAAGTAAGAAAGACAGAAAAAGTACATTTGTTTTGGACACACATAAACACAGCACAAACAGTATAGTATTAGTAGTAATTTGTGTTCTTAAACTTAAACTCATAGGGAAATTTGGGTGCAGTGCTAATTCAGGCACAGATCCCTCACAATATTTTCCTTAGCAAAAAAGTGATTTTTCTGATAAAAACGTTACTAGTTAAAAAATTGGTACTAGCTTTGACTATGAAATAATAAACCTATGGGTACTAGATTCGAAGCCATGACCATAGATTGGTATGAGTTGTAGGTACTACTACTAGATCTGCTTAGTTATTTTAACGCGAAGAACGTTTTAACTTCATTCAGGTACCCAAAAACAAAATATCTTCCTATTATAATACAAATACAGCCTAAACTTCTAATTATTGTTGATTTTTGCAAGTCGTTCTTCTGTTAGCGATACTCATTGTTATTTCATCTGTGCTTTCCAATTGAAGTACAAGTTAGCCCGCTCAAAATATTTACACAAAGTTAGAGGTAGGAAGGGAAGACGGGAGGTAGATAAATCAGTTTAAATTCACTTGAGCACCAGTTAAATGTTCTCCGATGTACCCCGACTACCCCCTTAGGGCAATATAAATTGCTAGAAGATCAGATCTGAATACTTACGCATTATTAAAATTTATCTTTTTGTGTTTTAGATCTAAATAAATTAATATTCTAGACTACAAAGCAATATTTAGCCGTAAATTGAGCAGATAGCTGATATAATACATAAATAAACTTTTTTTTTGTAAATACTGATAAATAAACTGTTCAAGACTGTACCTGCTATAGTAATAACATATTTTTGTACAACAGCTATACAAAATGTTTCTGATTTCTGTATTGTGGGATAGCACGTGTATTTTCTAACACGGACAAAATCCTGCATCCCAATCAGAACACGCATAACAAGTGCGTGTGTACTCATTAGCTATTCGAAACCGCCAATAAACCTTCCCCCTCTTGTACACTTAACATCTCTATTTTCAAATCTTCATCCTTAAAAAAAAAAAAAAAAAATTGTGGACAATTCACACAACACTACCCCAAAACCAGCCCCAAACTAAGCAGAGTTTGTAATATGGGAACCGGATAGCTGATATAATACTTGAATACATTTTTTTTTTGTAAATACATACTTAGAATACAATATAACACCCAGACAGAGAACAAAAATTTGTGTTCACCACACAAATATTTGTTCTCGGTGGGGATCGAACCCACGACCTACGGCGCAGAAGGCAGAGCTACTACCAACTGAGCTAGAGGCCAGTCATGAAAGAAGAAGTGAAGTGAAGAAGAAGAAGTCAAATGAAGGCGTCAGAAACTAGGGCTTTGTACAGATAGCGACAAAAGATTAACAATTTCAATTATTCAATACAAATTTTCTCCAGAGTTAGCAAAGTAACGTAAGTAAGTAACTTGCTATCTGTGAAAGGAAAATGGAGAGAAGCTTTCTGGGTATAAAATTGTCTGACAAAATATCCAATAAGACAATAAGGAAAAGAACCAAAATTAAAGATGTAAAGGCACGAATAAGACTATTAAAGTGGAACTGGGCTGGACATGTTTGCAGGTTGGAAAACCCTAGGTGGGCAAAGAGGGTGACCGAGTGGATACCAATGGAAGGCAAGAGAAAAAAAGGAAGACCTAGAAAGAGATGGCGTGATATTTTCACCTTACGGTGCGGACCGGACTGGATGCGAAAAGCGCGTGAAAGGGGTACGTGGAAGGATTTAGGGGAGGCCTACGCCGCTGAGGCGACTTATATGTTAGATATAATAAACTAAATGTAGTAATTAATTAGTAAGTAAAGTGTTTAAATAGTTTGTAAGAAAAATATTTGTAAATAAGTAGTTATTAACATATTAGAAATAAAGGCTTTTTTATTTTTATTTTATTTTATTAGCAAAGTAACGACATCTTCAGTTTGCAGATAATTAATGCTCCCGGCGAATATTCTAGTTAAAACTTTGATCAAAAATGAACTGGCAGCAAAACGCAGCTTTGGTAGTCAGAACGCAGATGCTAACTGCACATGCCTTGGTTCATTTCATTTTATTTTAATTTCATTTCATTCTATGACTCACCCCGGCTGCGGCACGGGTGTTCAAATATTTCTTCGTTATGATAAAGTCTAGAGGAACTATCACGCGTCTTCGTCACTATCAAGTGTTTTCCAGATTTGTTTCCATCTCTGGATAGGCAACAGCATCAAGCTGAGACGGGGCCTGTTTGTCGCGCCCGGCACATTAGGGGACTTCTCTGTTGTTTATTTTCTGTTGTAGTTTATTTTTAATTGCTGGTGGCGTTTTTAGGGTTCCGTAGCCAAATGGCAAAAACGGAACCCTTATAGATTCGTCATGTCTGTCTGTCTGTCCGTCCGTATGTCACAGCCATTTTTCTCCGAAACCGTAAGAGCTAGACTGATGAAACTTGGCGAGTAGATGTATTCTGTGAACCGCATTAAGATTTTTTTACAAAAATAGAAAAAAAACTATAAATTTTGGGGGTCCCCATACTTGAAACTGAAACTAAAAAATTTTTTTTCATCAAACCCATACGTGTGGGGTATTTATGAATAGGTCATCAAAAATGATGTTGAGGTTTCTAATATTGTTTTTTTCTAAACTGAATAGTTTGCGCGAGAGACACTTCCAAAGTGAAAAAAAGTTGGTCCCCCCCCTCTAACTTCTAAAATAAGTGACTGATAAAGCTAAAAAAAATATATGTTGTACATTACTATGGAAACTTCCAACGATATTTGGTTTGAACGAGATCTAGTCAGTAGTTTTTTTTTTATACGTCATAAATCGTAAACCGCAATTTACCTTTCGACGAACTACTAGAACTTCTAGAACTCTATGTTATATTACTTACTGCCACGGAACCCTTCATGAGCGAGTCCGACTCGCACTTGGCCGCTTTTTTTAGTACTCTAAAAGTTTTCGGTCTGAGGTGTGCGACCAATAAACGTATTTTTTTCTTTCTAAATGTGCATCACCTTTCCTCGCTGACCGTATAATGGACGACAGGACAACAGCCCTTCTCATTTTCAAATTGAGTTGATGCGAGCTTCCAGTTTAACTTAATTAGTAACCAACAAACATACACGACAAAATGTACGTGACTGTAAAACGAGAAATTTCATGTCCGCAAATGAACGCATTTAGACATAAAACAGGTTGTTAATTGTGTGCCACTAATCTGTAAGAATGCCCATCTGATGCCCCTCAGATGGATATTTTTATAATGAGATAAAAAAATATACGTAAATAAATATAAACATGTACTATATCTAGTCGAAACTTTTAACAGTTCGAAAACATGTGTCATGTGCACGAAACAAGCATCTTTGAGGCGCTCTTGAAATCCTTTCACCACACTTGATTCGACAAAGCCAGTGACACGATAAGAAGAAGTGGAAACTTTCTCTCCTCTTAAATCAAATCAATTCTCCGGTACTTAAATTACTTTGACTGGTGGTCTTTTTTGTTTCACTCTTTCATTTATGTATTTATCAATCACAGAATAAAACTAAGCATGTACTCGTATTAACTAACTAATAAGTAGGTACTACCTAACGTAAGTAATAGGTAAGTTATTTTGATTGTGCATACCGGTAGGAGCCGAGTGAACCACAAACTGTGTAAATGCGATCAACATGAAAAGTTTAATCTGACTGTCCAGGGAAAATGAGTTTTTTTCTGACATCACCACTTTCAATTAGAACGCATGTTACGAATATTTTGTAATTTACGAGTGGATTTTGTGGAATTATTCTACTGTATAGTACATACCACGTATTTTAGTTTTAAGCTCAGGAAGGTTATACAACATAATTATTATAATGAAATTATCAAACGTCTTGCCGAAAACACGTGACGTCATAGATTCTTTATTCAAAAATACTCTGCGAATAGTATGAATCGAGGCCCGTTTGAAATTGGAACTCATTCGACTTCGAAAGCAGCTGTCTGTCGTTTGACCAATGAGGAGGAAAAGGAAAAGAAACTTTTTTTATTGTGCAGCAAGGAGTTTCAAGGATCTTTGCGTTTGACCAACGAGTTTCAAGGTTTATTAGGTATTGTGTTCGACTAACAAACCAGTGATAAAAAAATCTTTTGTTTTCGTTAAGATTACTAAGAGTTTATTATCAAAATGATTTTTGAATTATAGTTTTTACCTACATATTTATATCCTTTGGGATCAATCAAAAATTGGGATGAAAATTCATTGATGAATTCATTGAAATTCAAATGTATGACATTGCAAATTAAAATATTTTTTCCGGCATTGAACTATAGGCGTTGATTGACACTATCTATGTCATGCAGTGAATACCGTTTAATTGGCAGAATCAAAAGCTCAAACTCGTATCATCATCATTACACATTTACGAATAGGTAGGTACTTGTATTATTTTATAAATAGAAAAAGTCAATAATAAAGATTTTTTACTCCCTAAAATCACAAGTTTCACTCAAAAACATATTCCTAACTAGGCTTAAGCTTTTTTTCATCTAGTAAAATTAAACAAAGGATTAAATGTACATGTACAAATTAACTTACTGTCACAGTTGTCACCATGTAACACATTGTCAAGACACTTAAAACAAATCATTATACTATAACGGTTGAATTTTCGTTAAACACTTTCGTTTTTTTTTTTTTCGTTAAACACGAGGCGGAGCAGTGGAAGCTGGCTATGCAGGAGGAGCTGCAGTCGTTCGAGGACAACGACGCATGGGAGCTGGTTGACCTTCCTAGCAGTGCGCAAATAGTGAAATGCAAGTGGGTGTTAAATAAAAAGGTTGATGTGAATGACAAAGTGCGTTATCGTGCTAGGCTAGTGGCTAAAGGGTTTACTCAAAGACCTGGTATTGACTATGTGGACACATTCTCACCTGTTGTGAAACATTCTACTTTGAGAATGTTGTTTGCTCTTAGCGTACAGTGGGATATGGACATATCACATCTAGATGTGACCACTGCATTTTTAAATGGGCATTTAAAAGAAGATATTTACATGTCTGTTCCTGAAGGGTTTGTAAATGAAATGAAAGGTAAAGTTTTAAAACTAAAAAGAGCAATTTATGGATTAAAACAATCTTCTTTAGTCTGGTATGAAAGAGTAAAAGATTTGTTGTGTAAATTAGGATTTCAAATAAGTAAATTTGAACCATGTTTGTTTACAAAAATCAATTCAAATGTTAAAGTTATAATAACTGTATATGTTGATGATTTTTTGATTTATTCAAATAGTCCTGAGGAAACAGAAAAATTAAAGACTGTTCTAGGTTCTGAATTTAAATTGAAAGACCTAGGCCCTGTGAGGCGTTATCTGGGTATGCGAGTACATGTGGATAAAAAGTCTCAAACTATAACTGTAGATCAAGAACAATATATAGAGCAAATGCTAGATAAATTTAATATGTCTGAATGTGGACCCATTGATACCCCAATTGAATGTAAATTGAATGTTAAAGTGTCAGAAAAATGTAAATCTGAAATTCCTTATCAGAGACTAATTGGCAGCTTGATGTACTTAGCGGTATTAACGAGGCCTGATATTTCTTATTCTGTCAGTTACCTAAGCCAATTTAATAACTGTTATAATGAAAATCATTACAGCTATGCCAAAAGAGTGTTGAAATATTTACTTAAGACTAAAAATTATTGTTTGAAATATTGTAAAGGCAATGTTGAATTGCAGGGTTTTGTAGATGCCGACTGGGCAAGTGATAGTTTAGATAGAAAGTCCTATACTGGTTACTGCTTTATCATGTCAGGTTCTGTGATTTCATGGCAGAGTAGAAAACAGAAGACGGTATCCTTATCCAGCACCGAGGCTGAATATGTTGCACTCTCAGAGGCGGCTAAGGAGGCTGTTTATCTTAGGAATTTAATGTTTGAGATAACTGGTAAACTAAGTGTAATTTCTTTGTCTTGTGATAATCAAAGTGCAATAAAACTGGCAACAAATCAGCAGTCACAGAATAGATCAAAACATATTGATGTACGTTACCATTATGTTAGAGATGCTATAAAAAATGAATGGATGGAGACCAATTACATTTCAACTCGCGAGATGCCTGCTGACTTGTTAACCAAAGGCCTTATGCCAGCTAAACATTACAAGTTTATGAAAATGTTAGGAATTGTACCTAAGAATAATAATGTGTAAACAATTATCTTTTCATAGTTTGTGATTGTAAGGTTATTACTTTATTTTGTTATGTAGGGGTGTTAATCTATGGTACCAAAATAGTAGTATGTAGTGTAAACTTTAGCCTTTTTAGTTGGACTAGTTTTTAAGAAAAATATGAATAAAATCTGTCGATGTTGGAAAGTCAACGTGTTTTAATAAACACACCCTAGGGTCGAGAACGGCTCTGTCTCTATAGCTGGTGATTGTCAAGTCGTCGACACACGGATTATCAAGTTATCATACCCGACTATTTTCTATCATTCACTAATTTTAATATCAGACCTGCCGGTCTACTCTTGAACGCGATTCCGATCCCAATTTTAAGTTTTGACGGAATTTTGACAGAAATTGGGATCGGAATCGCATTCAAGAGTAGACCGGCTGATGTTAAAATTAGCCATTTATTTTTCATTAACATGATTTAACACCAGATTTCATAAGCATAAAAGGAAACCTCTTGAGGCCCTACCTTCAATTTTGCCACACTGCACTGGTACGGAAGACATGACAAAATTTTTTTTTGTCATTTTCGGAAGTTTTTTCATTTTATTTGTTTATATGGTGTTATTTTGAGTTCTGTTATATAATTTCGGTGGTATTTTAACTAACATTACTTGCACAAAGTGTCAGCAATTTGTATGATATATTCTGATTAATTTTTATTTGATTGTGCTTACAGAAACAGACCGTTATTGACCACTTTGTATGTTCTTATATTTTCTCTCGCTGTTTCTGTCATTTGATTCATAATAAGAAGTTTAGTCGACAAGATGAGGAGTAATAGATTAGCATGGTATAGGCATGTCAACCGGAGGAATGAAAATCATATTACGAGAAAAGTTTTAGACATGAATGTGGATGATGGTTATAGAAGAGGTAGATCAAAGAAAAGATGGATGGACTGCATGAACATTACATGAACATGAAAGGAGTGACGAATGAGGAGCACTGATATGACGAATGATAGAGGTGAGTGGAATAAGAAAACCTGTTGTGCCGACCCCACTTAGCGTGGGATAAAGGCAGGTAAATGATGATAACTTGTAAGTTTGGTGGTTTATAAATGTAAACCGATACTTTAAACATCCAAAACCTGTCTATTTTCAAGACAAAAACACCTGTGTGTACCTAAAATGAACGAGTTTCGTAGATGAGCCTTTACTATACTGTAGCAATGTCGTCGCCCTTAATTAACGAATCTACCATCCCCTAGAGAAATATTCTTTAATTCAGGTGACACGTGAAACGGGCTTTATGGCAAGGGTACTAGAGTTCAAATTACACGTGTGAGGTTTTACTTTACGGCCGGGTGGGATCTTTTTAAGGATGAGAAGGATTTGCTAAGAGCTCTATCAAGTGTTTAGTGTTGGAGTTTTAATGGGTAGGTCATAGGTTAAGTTCGGCCGTGCACAACAGCTTCATATTAGTATTATATCAGCTATCTGGTTCCCATAGTACAAGCTCTGCTTAGTTTGGGGCTGGGTAGTGTTGTGTGAATTGTCCACAATATTTATTATTTATTTATTATTTATATTTTAGAGAAAATAAAATATTGATGAGTATTTCTTCCTCATCATTATTTTATTTTGATATTGTTTTTGATCTTGAAAAACAATGTCAAAAGCCAATATCAGACTTTGTTAAATAAAACAATATTTTGTAATACTTCAGACTTGAACAAAAAGTACCTAAGTTTATTCTCTGATAAAAATAATCAAAGTACGGGCTGACTGGCTAACAGGCTAAAGGTAGAATCACACTTTTCTCCTCCTCCTTCATTGTGTCATATTAATATTAAAAAAAATGGTATGTCGTTCGCCAACGAAGTATGCGAGCCAAATTTTCTACGTACGCTATGACCAAATTGAACCATACCTACTTCGTACAAATAAATATATTTCATTTTAATTTTATTTAATTTCCTCCACAAACAGACGGCATGGTTTTGTGGTGCTTTTCCTGCAACACAAGTTCTCTATCTCTGTCTTCCATTTACAAACTGCATGAGATAGTTGATGCGCGGTGTAAAAATAGTGATTAGAAATTTGAAGGGTAGTCCTAGGAGCTAAGAAACGGAATTTTAAAAGTTTGCATCTAAGCTGAGGCTAAAGTTTTTGTATTATTCATATTTTTTTCCGAACTGGTGTGTTGCGGAAAAATCCACACAAGCGAAGTCGCGAAAGCCTGCTAGTATTGTTTTAAGAAAATAATAAAAGTTTTATTTCTTTCTAAGCAAAGCTACCTATCTAGTTTCTTTTGCTAAAGGGTCCGAAAGTTTTCTAATAAAGACTCGAATGATATTGATTTTTCTCACGCAAAATGAGAATGAGGTTCAAATGGACTTATAAGGTCGGATTTCTGATACACATTATCTTTCAAGTACCTATAGTGTGTTGTCGTACCAAATTAGTTACATAATAATCTAGATTAGACTCCGTTTACCTAAGCACTATATAATTTGGCTAATATTTTTAAGAGTAGTAGAGCTCTTTGTGAAGGACTCGTCCGGGGAAGTACTACCCACCATGCCTATTTTTGCCGTGAAGCAGCATTGCTGTGTTTTGGTTTGAAGGGGTGGGGGGCCGGAGAAACTACTGGCACATCTGTACATCTGTAGGTATGCCTCAAGTTGATGAACGCAAGGGAGTGCATCGTAGGGCACGTTCTTGACGTGCGTGACCTACGAGGCAATGCTTTGTTACAGGCGATGGTTACCACTTAACGTCAGGTGGATCTTATATGCCTTTTCTATCAGCGTGATAAATAAAAAAATAAACAAAAGTAAAGCTATATTAGGTAATGATTAATTATATTTTGGTATGCTAAAAGTAGAAATTCATTTTGTATTCAAAGTATCCCTTTACATTTTCAACATCAAGTTTTCGAATAAATTACCCAAATGATGATCTCAAAACTTGTCACAAAATTAAAACTTTTCACTTAGCCGTAAGTTCACAAACTGTCGTAATACGATGTTCTGAACATAAAGCAAATAACTTGTGCAGATATTTAGTAAGTGAATGTGAAGGGTAAAAGGAAAGTATAATCAAAGTAAAATCATATTTATTCGACAGAGATCAAACGCGAAAAACAAAAAGTTTTTATAGTTCCAAACGACTAATGCTAAAAGAAATGCCAAAAAACTTGCATGTTTATGAAAGATTCCTTACAAAAATCTTTATAAATGACTTCACTTCCATATCGTATTCTAAAATATAATAAGTAAACAAAAAAAAAGATATAAAGTGATTATGAAATCACTTGTTTCAAGAAGTTCCTCAATCTCATTAATATTAATGGTATGTCCAAATGTTGTTATGGTTATACAGGTCTACAAAAAAAATACTAACTCACTTCATATAAGTGTAAACACATGTCTGTTTTAATGTACCCTCTGTATTCAACCAACACCAAGCAAAACAAGGCAGTCACACCCAATAAGCGAAATGGCTTTATTACAGCAGTAAAACGTGCACTAAAATAAAAATGTGCACTAAATTAAGTAAGGGATCGGGTTTTTTTGCGAAGATTCATTTAGGAAGCTGCAAAAATAGTGCAATCCCAAACAATGCAAGCCGCATAGTTTGTTACGACAATAATTTGTGGAAACGAGACTGCGACGCTTTGCATCCCTACTCTGATTATTGTTCGGACAAATGTAATTGTCCTTATTGTATGAATGTAAGTACACACTGCCGTTCTGAATTAAAAAAAAAACTGTTGTGTCGCAGTGGAATGTAAAATTACTTCTTGATTATGTAAGTAGGTATGTACTGTTCCAAATATAAAGCAAAACAGTTTTCATTGTTCGGACAGAAATATCCTCCTTGCGTGCTGTTCTAAATTTGAAATTAGCTTTTGCTTATTACTCGGTCAGAAGTGTGAAATTTAACTCCTTGCTTGCTGTTTCAAGTAAAAAACGGTTTTAAGAGTTGTATTGCAATACCTACTAGCGCTTTATTACGTTTGATGTTAGGGAGCGAAGAAACAACAAAACAGAACAAAAGAAAATTCGAAGTTCTAACCCGAAAAACCATACATTATTTATTATCACCTTGAAAACTAAAAAAACGAGGCACCGTTATTTCATTTACTCTGTCAAAATAAATAATGATGAACTTACAAAATACAAGGCAGAAAAAGAAAAAACTAAACAAATTATTGTTATGAATGTGGCCGCAGGTGCGTCTAAAGTGGGTGACAGACGTACGAGCAAGTACGCGTACTTATGGCTCGCCGACCTTTTTCGCTTGTGTGTCACCGTAAGTACGCGTACTTTAAAACCGCCGAGCAAAATCGTCGGCGATCCGACCGGTCTGAAATCTTGCTCGTAGCTCGTCATGGCTCGAACGTGTGGCAGCATTGCGAGCCGCGAGCCGCGATTTTGTTTCGCCAGTTCGTGGATGCGCACGCTTGTGGTGTTAATTTTTGCAATTTTTGATAATTTTAATTCAGAAATTTCAAAATGAGTGATTTCCGAACATATTCGCATGAACTGCTAACCGAATTCATAGAAGCTTTCCGAAATTACCCTTGTCTTTGGAAAATTAGAAGCAACGATTACAAAGACAAACATATGAAGCTTCAAGCATACAATAATTTATTAGAAATTATACGTAAGGTGGAAAGAGATGCTACGATTGAGAACGTCAAGAAAAAAAATAATTCATTAAAAGCTGGGTACCGTAAAGAACATAAAAAATTGCAAGATAGCAAGTTTTTAAAATGTAATACGATATTATTCCTAAATAACACAAAGCTTCTTCAGTCGACGACATTGCAATACAGAGTGAGTAAGCTTCACGTGTGTCACCAACGTCGAGCCGAGTAAGTTCGCGATCTTAAAAACCGCGTACTTTAAGTTCGTACGTCTATCACCCACTTTGAGTTGATTGATGAGTCAGTGTAATTCACGCTACACTCCGCTCCTTGCCAAACGATTTTTTTCCTAAAAATACTTTGTACTATGTTCCTGTTTACAATTAAATTTCAGACAACACTATACAGCCTACGGTTAGTTACGCAAACAACCAAAGTATCAAGCAAAGCTTTGTTTTTTATACAACTAGCTGATGGGATAAGCATATATGGCCCACATGAAGTTAAGTGGTAACCATCGCCTGTAAAAAAGCATTGCCTTGCAGGTCACGCACGTTAGAAACGTGCCCTACGATGCACAGCTCTGCGTTCATTAACTTGAGGCATACAGATGTCTAGCTTCACGTGCCATTAATTTCAACTTCACCCACACCTTTCAAGCCGAAACACAGCAATGCTGCTTCACGGCGGAAATAGGCATGGTGGTAGTACTTCCCCGGACGAGCTCCTTAATCAAGAACTTTTCAAAAGGTTTTCCTTCCATCTTCCAGTCCGTGGTCGGTATTCTTCAGAATCTTTATTCGCTCGATGATGAATAAAATGTTCTCGAAATACTGTTCTCGGTTCTGCGAGCTATATGGCCTATTCATCGCAGCTTTTTAGATGTGCATTTCTCCAGCTTCCTCATATGGAAATTGCGAATTCTGAAAACGCCAACATTTAAAGCATAATTGGAGCAATCATTGATTTGAAGGAAAATTTAGCAGCAAGAAAAACAACGACTCTATGAGACTTTATAGGTGTGTTAGCTGGAGAGCGGCTCCACAGCTTCCTCATTCAGTGTGGGCAAACGGCTAACGATAGAGCTATATAGTAAACGCCAAATTTTAGAGCATAATTAGAGCACCCGGCATAAAAAAAATCAAGTCTCTAGCTCGAAAACTCTTTGAGTTAGAAGACTATAACAACGTGTTTGCTGGGAAGCCATTTCTCCAGCTAACACATGTGGATCTCAGGAATGGCTATAGCTAGAAAGTTGCTTGATATCTCCAAATTTAGAGCAAAAAATATTATGGATGCTCCAAATATTTCAAGTGTCTAGGTTCAAAACTCACCGAGTTAGAAGCTTTGATGACTGTGTTAGCTGGAGACACGTTTGTCTGGCACGCACATGCTACATCTGAGGATCTACAATAGCTACAGATTCGGTTGACGTGTCCAAACCGAGCTATGAATTAGAGCACTCGGCTCCAAAATTTTGGACTCTCTAGGACAAGTAGTTTCCTAGTAATGAACAAAAGAACATTTTGCCGCCAGAATTTTCAAATGTATGTTCGCACCCGTAAAAATGCGGCGTTGCCGCTCTGAAAGTTTGGTATCAGCGTAGGAATTTGAACGTTATTCGGTTTATTTTAGATCGCGATACGAGTCATTTTCGTATGCGCTTAGCGGTTTTGATTTCTGAAACCTCAAACTCATATTTTCTCTTTTTGTTAGGTTGAGAGCTTTCTCTCTATCTATATGAGAATTGTGTGTTGCCCGTTCTTGTTCGTTTTATAGTTTCTTTAGTAATGCGTGTCTTTTAGGTATTCTTAGAAAAAAAACTTTATTTGGTTCTGTAAATAGGTACCTGCTAGGCCAGTGTTGATGATTCTACCTACTCAGCCTGTTGTTAGCCGTCTGTTCTCTGTGTTTTACTGTATTCAGTCAGGTTTTTATGAGCGTATCGAGTAAACCAGGCGGACGGAAAATAGGTATTTACTGCGGCTTGCTAGTTGTGTGCGTACTCACGCACACTTGCCCCCTATCACTTGCCATCTGGTGAGATGGCAAGTGATAGGGGGGGCATCTCACCATGTTGTGCCGACCCCACCTGGTGGGTAAGGGCAGGAAGAAGAAAAAGCACTTTTTGGGGTTTTTTGTTTCATTTTCAACTATATTCCTATATTGTGAATTGGACATAAGTTTTTGAATCCAAGATGGCGGCTTCATTTTTTTTCTTAAAAAATGGATATGGGTATCGTTTAATAGGTTTTTGGGGGCTCTGGTTGTGAATTCGACAATAATTTTTGAATCCAAGATGGCGGCTTCATTTTTTTTTCTTAAAAAATGGATATTAGTATCGTTTAATAGGTTTTTGGGGGCTCTGGTTGTGAATTCGACATTATTTTTTGAATCCAAGATGGCAACTTCATTTTTTTTCTTAAAAAATGGATATGGGTATCGTTTAATAGGTTTTTGGGGGCTCTGATTGTAAATACGACATTATTTTTTGAATCCAAGATGGTGGCTTCATTTTTTTCCTTAAAAAATGGATATGGGTATCGTTTAATAGGTTTTTGGGGGCTCTGATTGTGAATACGACATTATTTTTTGAATCCAAAATGGCTGCTTCCTTTTTTTTCTCAAAAAATTGATATGGGTATCGTTTAATAGGTTTTTGGGGGCTACAATTGTGAATTCGACATTATTTTTTGAATCCAAGATGGCGGCTTCATTTTTTTTCCCAAAAAATGGATATGGGTATCGTTTAATAGGTTTTTGGGGGCTCTGATAATGAATACGACATTATTTTTTGAATCCAAAATGGCTGCTTCATTTTTTTCTCAAAAAATTGATTATGGGTATCGTTTAATAGGTTTTTGAGGGCTCTTATAATGAATTCGACATTCTTTTTTGAATCCAAGATGGCGGCTTCATTTTTTTCCTTCATCATGGATATGGGTATCGTTTAAAAGGTTTTTGGGGGCTCTGATTGTGAATTCGACATTATTTTTTGTATCCAAGATGGCGGCTTCATTTTTTTCTCAAAAAATGGATATGGGTATCGTTTAATAGGTTTTTGGGGGCTCTGGTTGTGAATTCGACAATATTTTTTAAATCTAAGATGGTGGCTTCATTTTTTTTCTTAAAAAATGGGTATGGTTATCGTTTAATAGGTTTTAAATGGCTCTGATTGTGAATTCGACATTATTTTTTGTATCCAAGATGGCGGCATCATTTTTTTTCTCAAAAAATGGATATGGGTATCGTTTAATAGGTCTTTGAGGGCTCTGATTGTGAATTTGACATTATTTTTTTATCAAAGATGGCGGCTTCAGTTTTTTTCTCAAATAATGGATATGGGTATCGTTTAATAAGTTTTTGGGGGCTCTGATTGTAAATTCAACATTAATTTTCGAATCCAAGATGGTGGTTTCATTTTATTTCTTAAAAAATGGATACCTATGGATATCGTTTAATAGGTTTCTGGGGGCTCTGATTGTGAATTCGACATTATTTTTTTATCAAAGATGGCGGCTTCAGTTTTTTTTTTAAATAATGGATATGGGTATCATTTAATAAGTTTTTGGGGGCTCTGATTGTGAATTCAACATTAATTTTTGAATCCAAGATGGTAGTTTCATTTTATTTCTTAAAAAATGGATATGGATATAGTTTAATAGGTTTTCGGGGGCTCTGATTGTGAATTCAACATTATTTTTTGAATCCAAGATGGTTGCTTTTTTTTCTCAAAAAATGAAGCAGCCATTTTGGATTCAAAAAATAATGTCGAATTCACAATCAGAGCCCCCAAAAACCTATTAAACGATACCCATACCCATTTTTTAAGAAAAAAAATGAAGCTGCCATCTTGGATTCAAAAAATAATGTCGAATTTATAATTCGAGCCCCCAAAAACCTATTAAATGATACCCTTAACCATTTTTTTAGAAAAAAAATGAAGCTGCCATCTTTGATTCAAAAAATAATGTCAAATTCACAATCAGAGCCCCCAAAAACCTACGATACCCATACCCATTTTTAAGGAAAAAAATGAAGCCGCCATCTTGGATTCAAAAAATAATGTCGAATTTGTAATCCGAGCCCCCAAAAATTTATTAAACGATACCCATATCAATATATTGTGAAAAAAAATTAAGCTGCCATCTTGGATTGAAAAAATATTGTCGAATTCACAATCAGAGCCCCCAAAAACCTATTAAACGATACCCATACCCATTTCTTAAGGAAAAAAATGTAGCAGCCATTTCGGATTCAAAAAATAATGTCAAATTCACAATCAGAGCCCCCAAAAACCTATTAAACGATACCCATACCCATTTCTTAAGGAAAAAAAATAACAGCCATTTTGGATTCAAAAAATAATGTCAAATTCACAATCAGAGCCCCCAAAAACCTATTAAACGATACCCATACCCATTTTTTAAGGAAAAAAATGAAGCCGCCATCTTGGATTCAAAAAACAATGTCGAATTTATAATCCGAGCCCCCAAAAACCTATTAAACGACACCCATATCAATATATTGTGAAAAAAAATTAAGCCGCCATCTTGGATTGAAAAAATGTTGTGGAATTCACAATCAGAGCTCCCAAAAACCTATTAAACGATACCCATACCCATTTTTTAAGGAAAAAAATGAAGCTGCCATCTTGAATTAAAAAATTAATGTTGAATTCACAATCAGAGCCCCCAAAAACCTATTAAACGATACCCATATCCATTTTTTGAGAAAAATATGAAGCCACCATCTTGGATTCAAAAATTAATGTTGAATTCACAATCATAGCCCCCAAAAACCTATTAAACGATACCCATATCCATTTTTTGAGAAAAAAAATGAAGCCACCATCTTGGATTCAAAAATTAATGTTGAATTCACAATCAGAGCCCCCAAAAACCTATAAAACGATACCCATATCCATTTTTTGAGAAAAAAACGAAACCACCATCTTGGATTCAAAAATTAATGTCAAATTCACAATTAGAGCCCTAAAAACCTTTAGAATAATAGGTATCTACGTTAACAACTTTTGAAGAAAAAAAAATAAAACGTTTTCCGGAATAGAGCCCCCCCACTTTTCTTCATAATTATTATATTTATAATATTTCCTTTCGCTTTCCCGTGAGTATTTACTGCAGCTCGCTATGATAGTGCAACCCACGAAGGCGCGCCCCAATATTCCTCCTAACCGTTTATAGTATATGTGTGCAAGCTTCCGTCAATGTTTGAGTGCTATCGGTACACACTAATTACCTATGAGTGCACACGCACACTACAATTAATAGACTACGGTTGGTGACTGCCGCCCGCACCCCGCGAGGGGCGCGTCTTCGTGAATTGCACTATCTATAGTTATGTACGTACTCACAGACACAATGATAGTTTCGCACGATGCCATTTACACCTAGTGTGACAAGAGTAGGTAACTCATGATTTGAAAACATTGTTGGTTAGTTGAGAGACTTAGAGATATAATTTCATGATATTTAAAACTAAAAATAAAAAATCTGAAGTCAGGTTTCTTAATAAATACATATTTAAACTTAAACTAACCATTATAAAACTTTTCTTTGGTGTTTTTTTGTTTCATTTTAACCTATATTCCGCTTCTTGAGCTACGTAATGAGTGTTTAAGACATGAATCCTAGGGTAACTATTTACCAGGCACGGGCAACACACAACTCCATCCGACTAACGTTCAAATTCCTACGCTGATACCATACTTTCAGAGCGGCAACGCCGCATTTTTACGGGTGCGAACATAATATTTGAAAATTCTGGCGGCAAAATGTTCTTTTGTTCATTACTAGGAAACTACTTGTCCTAGAGAGTCCAAAATTTTGGAGCCGAGTGCTCTAATTCATAGCTCGGTTTGGACACGTCAACCGGATCTGTAGCTATTGTAGATCCTCAGATGTAGCATGTGCGTGCCAGACAAACGTGTCTCCAGCTAACACAGTCATCAAAGCTTCTAACTCGGTGAGTTTTGAACCTAGACACTTGAAATATTTGGAGCATCCATGATATTTTTTGCTCTAAATTTGGAGATATCAAGCAACTTTCTAGCTATAGCCATTCCTGAGATCCACATGTGTTAGCTGGAGAAATGGCTTCCCAGCAAACACGTTGTTATAGTCTTCTAACTCAAAGAGTTTTCGAGCTAGAGACTTGATTTTTTTTATGCTGGGTGCTCTAATTATGCTCTAAAATTTGGCGTTTACTATATAGCTCTATCGTTAGCCGTTTGCCCACACTGAATGAGGAAGCTGTGGAGCCGCTCTCCAGCTAACACACCTATAAAGTCTCATAGAGTCGTTGTTTTTTTTGCTGCTAAATTTTCCTTCAAATCAATGATTGCTCCAATTATGCTTTAAATGTTGGCGTTTTCAGAATTCGCAATTTCCATATGAGGAAGCTGGAGACATGCACATGCTTTTTAGAGCACTGGTGGTCTAGTGGTAGTGGCCTCGCCTTCCGATCCTAAGGTCGTGGGTTCAAATCCAGTTGTGTACCAATGAGTTTTTCTCCCCAAAAATTCAAGTACACTATGCCAGTGCTCTCAAACGGTGAAGGAAAACATCGTGAGAAAACCGGCATATCGTAGAACCTAAAAAGATCGAAAATATGTGTCAAGTGCACGAAAGGGGCCTCTTTGAGGCGCACTTAAAATCCTTTCACCACACTTGGTTCGAAAGAATCAGTGACACGATAAGAAGAAGATCGCAGCTTTAACTTTCAGAAAAAAATCTTAATTTAATTATTTTTCTAATTTAATACCCCGCCTTTAACGTATTGATCGCTATCGTTTTAAATAACGCTTTCAAACTGTCTTTGTACAAAAAGTGTATATTTGTACAAAGTTTCCGCTACACAGAACGAGCGAATCGTTACACCTAATGTACGGAATACGGATGCTGTCTATGCTTGTGTTAGCTACAACAAGGGTGACCATGCGTTAGAGATTGATAAAGATTATGCAAACCTAGGGATATGTTGGTTACTTAACGGGGTTATTAATTACAACAACAAATTGTCATTATTTGTTGAACTATTACTTCTATGCCAATGCTTTCAAACGGTGAAGGAAACCTTCGTGAGGAAACTGGCATGTCGTAGAACTTAAAATTTGAGAATATGTGTCGAGTGCACGAAAGGAGCCTCTTTAAGGCGCACTTAAAATTCTTTCACCACACTTGGTTCCACAGAATCAAGTGACACGATAAGATGTTGAAAATAAGTTAGTTTTGACCTGTGATAGGCAGGTTTATTTGGCTTACATTAAACCTTATGTTAGTTAGCATCATCAATAATGAAATGGTAAAATCTACTGGTAGGCAAGGTCAACCCTACATTTTATTTAAGAAAAAAGTCTGTTTTCAGTCTAAAGCTTGACCACCCTACATCAGCCGTAAGTTGCAGGCTTTTATTTTGGTACACGACTAGATAAAAGCAGTTCGCCGTCGATGTTATGGCATTAGCTTTTAGAAAATGTCACCCAAATTGACGTTACGTAGCTACCCCTACGGTGTTCTACGAGTATTTTACGTAGCTACAAAATCGTCTGCTACGTCGCTACTGAAATTGTTTCATGTGTTTTCTTTAGATTGTAGTTTTTGGCGCCGCATTGAAGCTACGTAGAGGCTACAATACTCTACAAGTATTTTTAAATTGCTACAGAGGCTAGAAAACGCTATGCTACGTGTCGCTACTAAAACTGTTTCAAGTGTTTTCTTAACATCTTAGTTTTTGGAGCCAAATTGAATCTACGTAGAGGCTACGATACTCTACAACTATTTTTAAAACGTCACAAAAGTTACAAAACGCTCTGCTACGTGTCGCTAGGAAAATTGTTTCATGTGTTTTCTTTAGATTTAAGTTCTTGGAGCCACATTGAAGCTACGTAGAGGCTACGATACTCTACAAGTATTTTAAAAACTATGGTTACAAAACGCTCTGCTACATGTCGCTAGGAAAATTGTTTCTTGTATTTTCTATAGACTAAGTTCTTGGACCCAAATTGAAGCTACGTAGAGGCTACGATAATGTACAAGTAATTTAAAAATGCTACGAAGGCTACAAAACGCTCTGCTACGTGTCGCTTCGAAAACTGTTTCATGAATGTGTGCAAAGTTATTTTAGCTTGACTTGACTTTAATAGTTGTTTGTGGGATCTTCGGCTGAATTTAACTCACGACTATAATCACAGGCACGGTGGCTTTTACAGTGGGTTTTATCTTTTTAGTCGTTTCACTTTTTCAATTTTTCTTTGCTACAATTCATATTTCTTAACCAGACAAACAGAATATGAATTTTAATTTTAGTTCTTGTCTGTCTGTCAGTCGCACAACTGTATTTTTGTAGATTTGTTTCGTAAATTAATTAATCGTATTTAGTGTATTTTGTACCCGCTATTTTATATCTTTGCTTGCCCTTTGATGACCTCTATGGTACACAAGGATACGCATCAGACTATACACTGCTAGATCTTATGTCCTTGCAGTAAGCGTCATTTTTCTTTGTTTTTAGGTAACTTGAGCTGTATCATATGAATCGATGAAACAAGAAGCGCAAATTCAATTAACAGCGAGACAAATAATTGCATCATCATCATCAATCTGTAGAAGTCCACGATCTCACCCACGCTCGAACCTTCACCATATATATTTCTAGGATGAACAATTTCGATTCCTCTCTTCGACCATTTGCAAAATTCTGGTCTGCAAATTCAGAAAGTATTCTATCAAATAATTGGCTCCCGAACTATGCTTAGTTTGGGGCTAGACAGCACTGCTTTCAATTTTGGCTATGAATATTAAAATATGAAATTACTGGCACGTGAGGCTGAACATCTGTATGCCTCAAGCTGATGGACTCAGTGCAGTGCATCGTAGGGCACGTTCCTGACGTACGTGACTTTCGAGGCAATGCTTTGGTATAGGCGATGGTTACCACTTAAAATCAGTGGGCCATATGCTAGTTCCATCAGTTAGTTGTATAAAAAAATAATTTAAAAGTGGGTTAATGGGAAGTAATGGAACCATTACCCCTTAAAAAGCCAATGCTCGAAGTTAAGTTATTTGTTCGACTCAATCTATTGGAAGAAAAGCACGTTCGCTCAATTTATCTGTCAAAAAGCGATCAATACTTGAGCTTATTTCAAGAAGTGAGTAAATTGGCGGCAATTCTTCCGTGAAAAATGTAAAGATTTTGAGTAAAAATTTTAGTTTTTTTAATCAACGAGGTGTCTAAACTCGTAAATCATGGTCAATACCCCGATGTTTATAAAAAAAAATGTTATAAAAAAAAATAGTTTTAATTTTCCTAATTTCAATTTTAATTAACTAAAAATATGATGATGATGAAATAGTACATTGTTACCTGAGTGTTGAAAGTCACGTTTTTTGAGTCCCGAGACGGGTTTGGCGCCAGAGCGTAGCGAGGGCGCCAATGGAGCTTGAGGGACTTAAAAGACTGTCACCCGAGGTAAACACTGTGCTTTTCATTACGAATACAAGGAAAGTAAAAATAAAAACATGAAAGAAAAATTAGTGAAAATGAAGATTGATTTGCCGCCTTCCCGGTTTTTTTTTTCTTTTTCTCTGGCGGGCCTTCGGCTTCGGCTCGCCAGCATTATTCAGCCATTATTTTCATTTTCATAATTTAAAAAATGGTAAATTGTTTGATCAAAACTATGTTCTTTTAAATAAATAGTTGAAGCTATATATTAATCAAGTAATTTAGAAGATACATTATTTATTGAATACTATCTTTATGTTATTTAAATTTAAATTTTACATTGCGCTCTAATTAGACTTTTAAACTTCTTACCGTTGTAATGGGTTTCCAACCTACTTGCTGAATAAAAAGTTGGAATTTGGTTGAACAACCTCCTTGCAGTTAGAAAGACTTTAGAAAGTTGGAACATGGTTGAATAAAATAGAACTTGTTTTTTTTTATAATTTGACAGCTGTCAGTAGAAAGCGATTCTCCCTAGGGCTGAAAGTTTCACTTTCAATTAGGCCCCTCAGGCAACTTCAGACTTACTTTCAGAGTATGAGCAATGAAAAAATATTGACTTGGTTGTAACAAATATACCATTTTATTATAAAGTATGTAAATCGTTGTTGAGGTTGTAACACAATGAAAGCCCCAACAAACTATCGCTTACAATAACAAAGCCCAAAGAACCAAACATACAGCTCAGTAAATGTATGATAAGGGTCAGTTTACTAAAACTTCACTTAGTTTTGGAAGGTTTCATTAAATTCAGAAATAATAGTACCGTTCAACTCGCCACCGTTAGCATCAAAACCAAGACATAGATCACGTGGTGACGTCACATCGTCGTGACGTCACAGCGTGTCGCGATAATTAATCGTTCTAAGGGTCAAAACACACTGACCGTTATTACGCCGCGTGTTTATAAACATTGTACAACATATCAGATGAGATGTTAAGTTTTTCAATGTTGCCGTCAAAATTTTGCCTTGTCTTGCCTTGTTTGTCTTCGAGCTATATTATAGCTGTATATATCTATCTATCTATCAAAAAAAATGATTCTGGGCTCTTTTCATTGACTTCCTAAAATCTTTACAATGTCATCGGTCCATCGTGTGGAGGTTTTATCTACCAGAATAAGTAGCCATTCGAGAACTTTTGTTCTCGTTTTGTTGTGAATATTCAGCGTAGTATTTATTTAATTTTATGGTATAGCGCTATAATGGAACCTATACCTATTACATGCTTCAAATTGTTAGATGCATAAGTCTAGCTATACACTACACGCACGGTTTAACCGCTCATATTATACTTCGATGGTCCGTTCGCCAGTGAAGGCCTTTCACTGGCGAACGGACCATCGAAGTATCAGATGTCTTTCCTTGACGAGTTGAGCTTTTGGGGTTTGGCACCCACCGCAGTGCGTCAGGTCTTAAATACTGTCCAAATATCCATTTTCAAACCTACATCCAGTATGCATAAATTTCTTGGTTTACTTTTACATACCTCAAACAAAGTGAAGAATGACTGCGACATTATTAAGCAAAGCGAATGTAATTTATCACAAAATACATAATTAATCACTGCGGAATTGTAAATCACTCATTTTGTATTGATGAATAATTAATACCGAAAATGATTTCAGTATTCTATGACCCTAATATAGTTTAATCTGTGCGACGTACCGGCGGGAAAGCCATTCGTGTGTTCAGCCATAACAAATAACGCGTCATAGAATAGCGCTGAGCTTTTTGTACTCAATTGTACGCCTGTTTAGACTACACGTATGAAATATTGCGATCAGAACGGTACTGTCGTGTGGAAAATGCTTTGTTGGAAAACTGGCATTGTGAAGTGACTTGACAAATTGAAATTCGAATTACTGGCAGCTGGCTTTGCATGTGAACAATTTTGTCGTAATTGATGGCTTATTAATTTACTCCGCGTTGAAAAAATAAACTCAAACCCCTTCATCAATGCGTGTCAATTTATTGTGGGTCACCAAGTCTTTTGTCGCTGTCAGTTTCATGTCGACAAACAGAGATGACAATAGATTTTTTATTGTTTGTTATTATTTAGCCGTTTTTGTCCCACTGCAGGGCAAAGGCCTTCGCTCAAGTGACAGGCCACGATACAAAACAATATATTTAGGGGCCTGTTACTCTAAATGAGTACTATAGTACGATTACGAATAAGAGCAAAGTATATTTATTTTATACTGGCTACGTCTATTTCTAGCACACTAATAATTAATTATTATATTGGTCCAGGACTTACAACTCAGTTTTTTTTAATTTCTAAAAGTTTTTTTTTAGTTAAGTTTCATATAGCCCCAAACTGAGAACTTACATAATTTATTGTAACCATAGCAAAATATTAATAAAACGTCATAAAAAAAATAACTGGCTAAAATAAGTTTACTTGCTTTACAGGCTATAATTTTAAGATTGTACTGGTGATTCAGTTTAAATGAAACCTATTCTTGTTGACTCCAGTAATTTAAAATAATGTAACCCGTGTTTTTACTAGTATATTATGGAGAACCCAAATTAAAATGAATATTTTGGTAGTTCCATTTCGCAAGCCAAAATCATTTTAGCGAAGTGGTTATTTCGTGCGAAGCAAATTAATATGCATACGAATACAGATTTACTAGCAATTATTATTTAGCAAGCTCTCGGGTTCATACACTGTTTCGTTAAATATTTTGTGTTAAAAATTTCGTTTTGTTTTTTGTTGTTTTACAGGAAATAGCTCAGATTTTTGTACGTTAAGCCTTGTGCACATCTAAGTATCTACAATGGTGATCAGTGAAACGTAGTAGTAGGTATTTGAAAGCCTTTCACTGATCGCCATCGCAATCGCTCTACATGTCCGCAGGCATTTAGGGCTGGTTTCGCGGATTTTTAATCGACTCATTAAATATTTGTCAATTATTTTTCTCTAAATTTCCAAGCAAAAAGTTAAGTTTAAAAAAGTTGAGCCAAATATGTACTTGATTGGTTGATCAGGAATCCGTGAAACTGGTCCATAGAATATTTGATTCTGTGATTCCCCTACATTTTCCTAAATAGCATTTCATTTGCTAGCTTTTTGTCAAGCAAATTACATGCAGTATATCACGGAACGGGAAAAAATGTGCTGTCAACGACACAATAACCAGAGGGAATTCTGTTCAAAAATACACATTTGACAACCGAAAAACATATTTCCACTCTGCTTTATTAAAAAAAAGCCGTGATCGAAACGTGCCGCAGATTTTGAGTAAAATTAACCACATATCTTATCTACTGGCGCGTCACATTTTAGTCAACTTGTTTTTATATCGGTGCTTTAGCCCCTTCCCACCGGTGCGTGATATCGCGCACCAGCCCGCACCAGCTCGCACGACACACCATGGAAACGGTCTCGTGCGCCGAGGTGCGCGGTAGCACAGGAGCACTTTCTGTGTGCGTTGCCGTGCGTCGTCGTGCGCGGTGCGTGATGATCTGCAGAACCACGCACCGTAGGAAGGCGGCATTAGACACAATACATTTTTACTGTCAATTTTTTTGCAACTAGATAGAACCCGCGTGTTGTTATATGGTAAACATCTTCTATAACAAAGCATTGCCTCGTACGCCACGCACATAGAGAACGTGCCCAACGATGCACTGCCCTGCGTCCATCAACTGGCTGAGGCATACAGATGATCAGCCTCACGTGCCATTTATATCACCGGCACCCACAATCTTCGAACCAAAACACAGCAATGCTGCTTCACGGCAAAATAGGCATGGTGGTACTTCCCCGGATGAGCCTTTCACAAAGAGCTCTACTAATCAGAACTACTAATAAGAATCAGGTAGCTAAAAATCACCACCGACGACGGCGGTTTAAACTGAAAGCATTTGTGAACAAAAACATACAAGAAATTGAACAATATCTACTTACTTTCACGGTATATTTATGTGCCGCAATAGTTGTGTCGCGACAGAGACAAACGAGGACCAAACAAAGATACTCGTAGTTCGTAAGCTGTGCCGTAGAAGAAATATTAGTTGTTACGCACAAAATCTTCACGACGCTTATCCGCGTTTTTGATAACTCTACTCCTTGTACCAGAGAGTTACAAAGAAACAAACTCGTAGGCGCACTGCGTCAAATTCCGTTCTTGTCGTAGTACTCGAAATTGCACGCACAAATTTCAAAGTACCTAACCATACCAAAGACATCTCTTTTAGAAGCTCGTGAAACAATATGAAACTAAACAAATATGCCATAAACGAGTAGACATTAATACTGTGTTCATTTAATATTCTGAAGTCGAGTCACGCCTGAATGAATTACCTTGTAAGTCAGTTTTTTTTGTCAAAGAGAGTGTGTGTTGACCGAGACCATAAAGCATAAGGGAAAGACGTTTACATAAATATGACACAAATATGTGCCTGTTTTTTGTAAAATGAAGGTCAATTAGTAAGACAAGCTGCCTAAATTAAACAGTTTTGTTCTTCCTTCAAATCAAACCACACCCAAGCAACAACGAATTTCGCAAACATAATTCCACATAGAGACTCGATTCCCAGTAACACAGCCATGGCAAAACAAAGTAGGCTGTACTAGCAAAACTCGATCAAAAGTCACATGATACGCGCGGAACACGATTGAAATGGGCAAAGTTTGATGGTAACTTTGTTTGGCTTATCTCTGGTTGTGCTTTGGATATTATTACGGAGAGGAGACGGTTAAAACTGATTGTTTAAATAAGGATTTGCAAAATTATACGTTTTTGAATGATGATTTGGTAAAGTGTTGTGTAATATATGAAACGCTGGGTTCGGTAATAAACTAAGTTAACATCCTTAAAATACATCGTTTCAAATTGTGTTAGTTTATACATAGCGTAATTTTTTCACAAATAGATAATCTAAAAAATGCATAAAAAATAAAGAGCTAATTATTTAGTGGCATTTTTAAATTTGGAAACACGCAAATGAGGATCCAAGAAGGGTTTAAAAGAATACTGTTTTTAGTCAGAACAGAGTTGATTGTATAATGACGCCTTTCTCTTTTCATGTAGTATGTTTTCTAGTGAGAACCAATAGTTGTAGCATTCATAAAGTATGTGGACACATTAATTTCGATATAATTGGATTTAGGATGTGAAGTGGGTAAAAGGATATAGCTATTTCTGTATCTGATTTGAGTCGCTTGATCTTTCTACCCAAAAATAATCGACTATTCGGGGAATTCTAAGAGCGATATAACGTAATTTACGTTATAGGGATGAACGAATATCGGGCGACCTTTAGGTCACATATAATATATGTGACCTAAAGACTGGTGAGAATCTGGTTCAGCTCATCAGCATCGTTTTAAAGGTTAGTCAGCGCGAGCTATGCTATCACCGTCTGATTGACCCTGGCTTGGATCAGTTCGAGCTATCTTTGGATCGTTTACAACGGTTTGCACATAGCTTAATGGCTGTGCGTACATTTTTCAAATATTGTAATTATTTTCATTGCAATATTTTCAGTAAGCCTAATTTGATTATGATTTCAACTGTTTCTTTATTTTTCTTACAACTTTTTAAAACACTGCTCATTAGATGTTTTAAACGTTTCAGTTGAATAAGTTTCTGTCGCCGATTCAGTATCGGCCAATTTAGATACCAACACACAGAACAGAGCTATAGCTATGTGTTGATCACGAAACATCCAAAATGAGGTGCAAATATTTGCGGAATCAACGGATTTTGATTAAATGTCCTAAATTCTGTTAAGTTCTGAAATGAAACGGCACATTGGGAATGAGAAATTTATTTGTAGACAAAATATCGAGTGAATTGGTTCATGGTAACAATTTATATTAGCACCAAATTATTCGGGCTGTCTTTCTCTTCTGTGTTCTTTTAATAATTTGTATTATGACCGATTGTAGGCTATGTATATTTTATACCATACCCCCTCTAAAAAGCTTATTTTATTCACGGGAAATCGTGAATAAAAAGCTCTTTTAATCACGATTTTGGTGTTTGAATTTGGAACACACCAATAGGGTCGACCTACATATTAATACTATACAACCATGATACAAACTCCTTGCGCCAAAAATACTCTAACTTGATTGGTCGAAATGTTTAACAAGGAGTTTAAGCAATGCTAACCTCCTTGGTTAAATACTGTTTTGTGTTCTTTGTTGTCATTGTCATAAATATCAATAAATTGCAGCTATTTTGAATACAGTGCACGTAAGTTATACAACACAAAGTTTGGTAATAATAAATCGATTGAAAATGCATTCTAGAGATGAAAAAGTTGTGAGTTTTGTTGTTCAATTGGGTTGTTTAGTTTATGAAAGAAAGGTCGGCCAATATAATAGAAAACTTGCATTAATTTAACCTTAAGTAAGTTTCCTTGTTTTCAAATAAAACCAAAATCAAAAGTTATTGGTTTTATGTCACATTAGAATAGAACAAACAAAGTTTTTAATTCTTTTTCGCTTCATCATCATCATCAGCCTGAAGAAGTCCCCTGCTGGACATAGGCCTCCCCTACACGTTTCCAGGAAGAACGATCCCTTTCCATCCACCGACTTCCCTCGTTCTTAACAATGTCGTCGGTTCATCTGGTGGATGGGCAGGACGCACGTTTTTCGCTTAAATCTTTCTTTTTCTCGAAGTCATGGTATAAAGTATAGTATGCAACTCTTGAATAAAACGGATTTGTATCGAGGGCCATGAATTACTCGCGTCGTTTAGGGTTCTAACACTTGAATCACTCGCTACGCTCGTGATTCAATCATTATGAATCACTCCCTACGGTCGTGATTCACTCGTTAGAACCCTTCACTTGCTCGTGATTCATCTATGACCCTCGATTTAAATCCGTCTTTTATTCACTAGTTACATAATATACTATTTTATCGTAACTTGACAACATAGATGAGACTTACAAAAAATTACGTAAACCTGTGGGGTAGTTAACAACATTGGCAACTGTTCCATTACCTTTCTTCAACGGATATCTTGTTTAAAATATAACCTGATTATTTAAGGCTCATTTTAATTACTCATCCAAACGTTCACGACCCTCGCTCAAATACAAAGCTTATACAACGAGCGAATCTTTAGTGCCTAATTTAAAAGCTAAACGGGATTCCCCTTTCATTCTTCAGCAGAGCCGTAGAATATTATTGACCTTTAACTTGACAATAACCAACCAAACGGCTTCTTAAGGCGAATAAAGACCCATTTACATTTTCGTCACATTTGTAGCGATAAAGTTGGCCATGTAAACGGCCAAAACAACCAGTATTGGATGATATAATCATTTAACTGTTTAGGACCCCTGAACGTGCGATTTTAAAGTTCGTCGTTGCTTTTTAGGTTAGGTTTTCGGGCACGAAGCAAATAAAACTTTTATGTGTTTGACTTATTACCCTATTTGGTGTGTGATGCGAATTGTAAAGACTTATTGCTTAGGAAAGAGCACAGTTAAGTGGAACGTAAAGTTAAGAGATGCGTAACTGTTTTTGTTATCCATGCGCTTGTGAGAGGAGCGTGAGTAAAAAGTTGCCACTGTGTGAATCCTCCGAATAGATGAAAGAATCTGCTTAGTCGACCTACATCACACCTAAATAAGTGTGGGCTTATCTAGACGTGATGTTGGCTATACTCGTAAGTCTTTTTTACCAGAATATGCCGTTGGCACTCTATTTGCCAGGCATATCTGACAGAAATGTCGGTGTTTTGTATAGGAGTTACTAATGCCCACCTTCTGGTTCCTGGTGGTTTTTTTATAGTCGCCTCTTACGATATGCGCGTGAGGTGATGTAGGGGCTTAGAAGACTTAGCCTTGACTATTTTACTATCACAGCCCAATATCTGTTTTCTAGTACATCATGCCGTATAAAGTTATATAAAATTTTTATCATGGGTATTTATTGAATAATTCTTGGTGCGTCTTTTCAGGATGCTGCAAAGATAAAGGCCGAAGATAACACGCGCTTGGCTTAAGAAAAATGTAAAGAAATTCATCACTCAAAATGCTTTTTATAGAAGTTGAAGTCTGTGAGCTCGAATATCTCGTGATGGTGCGCGAGGAAGATGTACAGATGACTTGTGAACTTGATTTAGTGCTTTGTGCCCAAAAAACTCAAGGTATACTCACTCAAGATGCTCCTTATAGATGTCGAAGTCGGTGAAAACGAGCTCGACTATCTCATGCGGCTGTGCGAGGAAGGTGTACAGAAGACAGTCGAGGCGCGGCGGGTAGGCACGAGGATACTCCGGGCTGCTGAACGTACCACGCTCCTTGCCGTACGTCGACGTAAATCGGACACACGTACAACCTGAAAAAATGAACAGTGGTAAAAATCGGAAAATTCATCATCCGCACTTGATATGCGGACTGGTTTTCCGCAAGTAGGCTGCTGGCAGCGTAGGGCGCCCAACCACCAGATGGACCGACGACATTGTTAAGATCGCGGGAAGTCGATGGATGGAAAGGGCTCAGAATCGTTCTTCCTGGAAATGTGTAGGGGAGACCTATGTTCAGCAGCGGACTTCTTCATACTGATAATGATGATGATGAGGCTGCTGGCAGACAAATATTTGTTCTCGGTGGGGATCGAACCCACGACCTACGGCTCAGAAGGCAGAGCTACTACCTACTGAGCTGAGCCAGTCAATGATAATACCTATTCCGTGAATGATAATAATAGTGGGCATAGGTGGAAACGTTTCCCCCCTAGTAGTAATAGGTGAGAAAAATCTGTTCTTCCCTACCAGTAGGGATAGTTTGGTAAGGATATGTGGAATCGGCGCCTCATCAAGTGGGTGAGCAACTGCGTGTTACATCAAAAAGTGGTAAAACAAAGATTTCGGACCATCCGTTCTAATATTAAAACGAACGTATGTAGTAGGGAAACTTTGCAACATCTAGTTCTAAGTATATCTGTGTTACCACCCCACACCGTCGAGTCAACAAGTTCTCAAGATTTCGTAAGCAAACCACGCGTCGAAGATTTGTTATTTGATTGCTTGTGTAGCCCTTTCTAGCACGAGGTGTATTTGTTTCACTTTGCCTCCCTAGTCGACGAATATTCTGCTTTGTTGAACACCTGAATTTATTCAACAATGACATTTTAATTACAGTTGACTTTGTGTTAGCACCGTTCAGTTTATCACGCGGGGGGCAAGTGATCAAGCATACTTTTGATTGATTTAGGTAGTTAGTTATTTATTAGGTACCTAGATAGATAGATAGATTACTTTTATTTGCTCAAAAATACGAAGGTATATTAGCACAACTTATCAAAAAAATCAAAACAACATAGATAATAATAAACTATGGGTACCTACTAAAAAAACCGAGGCAGAATAGGCAATGCATGAAAAACTAATATTTTCAAGGTTATTGTGAAATCGTCAACGAATCTAGAACTTATCGCAAAAAAACCTTATTATCTTTCTTCATTAGTGGACATGGCGGAATAGTGATGATAAAATGAAATGTTTTCTATATATAAAAAAAAACCAAGCTCAAAATACCTTATGCTAATCCCATAAACTGTTCATTTTTGAAGAGTTATAAACAACACTGTGTCACCTGCAAGCTGGCCTGCAAGCTGTACGATGCATCTGATATGTCAACGTCAATTATTTGATTACTAGCTGTGCCCGCGACTTCGTCCGCGTGGAATAGTGTCTATGGGTAGCATTTTTAATTTGCAGCAGAAAAAAACCAGTAGATACATATTCGCGTGCACGTGACACAGTCGTCTGCCCTCTTACTAAACTCACTTCCCTCCCGCATTCCCCTACAAACTCCCCCCGCACTCCCATCTGTACTCCCCTCCACACTCTCGCACCCCCCCCCCCCCGCTCAACACTCCCTGTGTACCCTCCTCCCTCAACCCCCCAGCACAAACTTTGAATGTCATTTTTTTTATATCAAATCAACAGACTAAAAAATAAGTTTCAAGTTTCTAGCTCTAAAAATGACGATACTTCCATACAAATTTCAACCCCCATTTTCAACCCCTCACAACCCTTTTTTCGCAATAAAAAGTAGCCTATGTCCTTCCTCAGGCTCTACACTATCTGTGTACCACAATTTCATTTCAATCGGTTCAGTGGTTTTGACGTGAAAGCCGGACAGACAGACAGACAGAGTTACAAACGCATTTATAATATTAATAATATTAATAAGGATGACAGCTCGTCAGCTCGCAGACACTGCCGCCAAAAATAATGTGACGTCACTCGCCTTCCCGTAATGGTCGTAGCCTAGCATCAATTTCTTGTACTGCATTTTGTATCTCTAATTAATAACTTGATAACAAAGTAAAAAAAACGAGGAAGTATTAAAAGCAAACACGCTTCGGATAGATAAAGCCGTTTCAATGGAATCAATTACTCCGAGCCAAAGCTATTATGATTTTTACGCACAACATAAAACAAAATTTTACGCTAAAAGGGGAATGATCACAAAAGAGTCATTCGGAGCTTAATTACCTTTCCGTTGTACAATAGAAACAGTAAAGTTAATAACGCGAGGAAAATATTGCGAGAAAATATTGTGATGGTTTGGTTTATAAAAAAAGTAAAAAGGAGCCGTGTTATTTCAAAGCACGAAAATCCGTTCAACCTTTATAAAGATGAGTGGGCACAAACATACAGAATTACTCAACAACGAACATATTATAATATATCGACTTATATGTTTTTCTTGTAAGCGTAGGTACACTTTAGTTGGTTGATGTATTTCAAATTACAAAGTCTAAAATTACGAAGCTAAGGGACAATTTCTCGGATTGCTAATCGACCAATTAAATATAAGCCAATTAAAATATTGTAAATTTTGAGAAAAGCTATACTTACTTACTGTCAAATATTTCACTGGCTTTTATAGTTTCCTTTATGATTTAATTTTTAATTCTGTAACGTTTATGTTATGTACAGTTTTGTCATACGATTAAATTAATAATTTAATTTGTCGATTAGCAATCCGTGAAACCAGCTCTAAGTAAGAGTCCTAAGCATCGCTGAATTGATTATGCTACTTTACGCAAAGAGCTCACTTGCTCGAAAGCTTAACAAGTTGACACACGGAGTTTCGAAACGAAGAGTTTCGTATCTGTTGAATATTGTATGCAAAGGCTTACTTTTGCGAATTTTTCGTAATCTTCCACAATGTCAAATGAGATATTCAAGATGTTATTTTGGTCGAAATTGAAGATAAACTTATGTTCCAACAAATTCACGTACAAAACAGGTGGCTGAAAACCGGTAAGCTGGTAGCTCGGTAAGCCGGGGAACCAGCTCAAAATAAGTTTAATTTTTAGCTGGTTGAAAGAGCTATATCCAAGAATAATTATAGAAAAATATCATCATTGGTTTTTTCTTTTGGCGTGGTGTCAGCGGTTGGCTGTCTTGCTGAGGTACCTACAAGAAATAGAGTTTGAGAATTTGATCTGAGAACAAATATTAAAATCTCGCTGATGTTTTGGTAGTAAAGTTATCATAAATACTGCTGAAATTCTAAGGAGGGGTTTGTCATAATCAACACGCTTGGCAAGAAAATTGGTAACTGCAATGACCAGTTTTCTTGAGAGGTAATAAATTAGTACATTTTGATACAAATTTCCAACCTTTCCAACCTCTTTGTAATAAATCCAAGGAGTTTGGTAACCTGCGCAGCAAGGAGTTTCCTCGGACTTGTGTGCACAGGCTCCCAAACTCCTTGGATCTAGTCCATACAGCCTGCGCCAAGAGGTTGGAAACCCATTGCAAAAGTTTATGGCCCACGTCCACGAAACGCCGATGACTTATCAACCAATCCAATATTAGTCAAATTTTTGCAAGCCAAATGTTAGATAAAACCATAAAACCCCTGTCGAATATGATATTTGATCGTTTGATTAATCGGCCATAAATATAGCTTCTATAAAAACCATAGAATAAAGACTCCCTAATGAAAACTTTTAGCAGATATTAATCAAAAACGGCAACGTAAAAGAAGTAAAAAGCACGAGTGTTTAATAAGATAATTATGAACCTAGATGCGTGGATCATAAGAGTCACTTTACGAGCACTTTATTTTTCTATAGGGGGACCACGGGGACGGACCAACACGGCCAATAAACATAAAAAATAGCTGCTAGTTTTTATATTTTCCAGACGGGAATTTACCGTGTGTATCAAGTATGCATATTTATCAAGATATTTATCTTATAGACATATGACATGACACTAACATCGTGGTGCCAGTAAAAACCTGCATTCACTGTGTTAGGAAATTTTATTTTGTGAAACAGCTTTTCGGGAAATAGCAGGTTTCCTCAGAAGATTTAAAATAACAATGTTAATTGGACTTGGTATGGTATAAAAATGAAGTATATTTATTAATTATCATTTAGTACTTAGTTTACCTTAATGTAATTGACTAGATAATACAATTACTTCATGTATTTTACTTTATATATTGTTTATCTATTTCCCATAGTACAAGCTCTGCTTAGTTTGGGACTAGAAAGTATTGTGTGAGTTGTCCACAATATTTTTTATTATTTATAAATACTCTCTTTTTATCTAGCAAAATCACAGGCTTTTCATCTTCATCAGTCTGAATGAGTCAACTTCTTGAAATAAACCTCTTTCAAACATTTTCAAGAAGTAACCAACCACCAAGTAAATCTGTTTCCTTAAAACGATTCATTGCAACATTGTATTTAATTCCACAGTCTTTTATCCAGAATTCACTTTTATGAAGCGGAGTGCTGCTCAGTGCTCATTCCACCATCATCCATTTTAGAATACACACGAACATAAAACTCTCATTCAAAGTTGAACAAAGTAACGAAGTAATGGACGTTATAAACAAAATTACGGCAGAAGTGAATAATGTAGATAAAAAGATCTACAGCTGAACCATTACACGAAGAAAACGTATGATCTTCAAACCTTTTTTTGTCGAAACTTTTTCAATTTTCCCGTTTGGGTTTGTGCACAGATATAAATTGCGTTACTCCTTCTCCTCCTGTATATTTATTTTATTATTTAGAATTGACATCATCATCAGCCTGAAGAAGTCCACTACTGGATATAGGCCTCCCTTAAGCGTTTCCAAGAAGAACGAGTCTGAGCCCTCTTCATTCCCACGCTCTTAACAAAGTCATCGGTCTTTCGGGTGGGTGTCCTACGTTTCTTTTTCCATTTTTCTATTTCATCACGTAGTGAGACTACCAGCATAGCTTGTTCCGCGTCTTTTAATATTGTCATGGTCATTTATTGTTTTTTTTTGTTGGCGTCACATGTGGTTATGCATTTGCTATTCATTTATTGCTAGTGATAATAAATACAACGTCTTCTTCCTGACGTCCCACGCTGAATAGGGAAGGCACAGGTTTTCGTTTTCCGCTCTCTTCTATCATTCGCCATCTCTTTTTAATTCTTCTATATTTAAGAGTGGTCTAGTTATCGTTCCTAAGCTGTGATTTAGTCTACATAGTAAACTTGTGAACTGCTTGAATTTATAGTCTGACCTTCGTCAAGAGTATCAAGAGAGCCGTATCGTATATTTACTTGCTTGACAGCCACTTGCACCTCAGAGGCATTTTATATCAAAGGTTGTGGGTCTAACATACTGTATTATTTGCAACACAAACTAGTGAAACAGTTATTATTATCTAGATTTTTTTTTACATCCCAAGCATGCGTTTGACTGCAATCTCACCTGCTGCTAAGTGATGATGCGGTCGACGGTATAGCACGCTTACCTAGAAGATAAGACCTATTCACTCTTCTCTTAAAAACGCATCCATGTTATAGGTGATCGGAGAAACAGACGCTGGCAAGCCTCTCTTTGGCTGTCCGCAACATTAAAGTTGAAGCAAAGCGCTTGGTGCGGACACTTGGAAAATCAACCATGTAAGGATTTCGCATTTCCGTGCGTTTATATAGTGGTCCGATGATAACATGGGGATGTGGGGATTAAATATTCACAGCCTTATTCACATAGCTTTAAGTTTCAAATACGCGTCAAATTCGTGTGCTCTTTAAATCGGAACTCAACAGTGCGTGCATCACTATGTACTTAGTAGTAGTAATAATGTACAATGGTAAAGAACTTTAATCGTATTTTTTGCCTAAGCTTCAAATAATCTAACCGATTTTGATTCGGTGCCAAACAAACAACTCAGTTAATTTGTTGTTTGCCTAAACTGTAGTAGTTTACCTTCGTGGAAAGTAAAAAAAAATGGTTAGAAAAATCACCTACGCATCACCATTAGTCTCAGGAAGTCCACAGCTGGACATAGGCCTCCCCTAAACATTTCCAGCCCTGTCCATCCACCGACTTCCGCGATCTTAACAATGTCGTTGGTCCATCGTGTAGGTGGTCCTACGTTTCGTCATTCGGTTCGTGGTCGCCATTTGAGAATCTTTATGCCACAACGGCTGTCAGTTCTTCAAACTAATATGTCGCAGGTCCATTGCTACTTTATATTTAGTATTGATTTACTTCATGGTAGGGATCGAACCCACGGCCTTGGCGTAAAAATCAGGGCTAACTGAGCCGTGACACCTGTCAACATTCTCTGAGTTAATCCATTTTAATAAGTTTTCTAAGTAACCTTCCAAACTTACTTGGGTTTATGGCATGCCCCTCGTCAACCGTATGGAGAGATAAGTGTAGAAGCAGGATAAGCGCCGTTGACGTCTGAAAGAAAAGATTTATATTACTTCGAAATTCGTTTTTAGTGAAAAAATGGACGAAAAATATCGACAGGACTAGAATTTGGATCAGGAATAAGGTTCGGATCTAGCCTCAAACTAAGCAGAACTTGTACTATGGGAACCAGATACTTAGCTGATATATTACTTAGATACTTTTTTTTTTAAATTCATAAATAGAATACAATATAACACCCAGACAGAGAACAAACGTCTACGTTCACCACACAAATATTTTGTTCTCGGTAGGGATCGAATCCACGACCTACGGCGCAGAAGGCAGAGCTACTGCCAACTGAGCTGAGAGGCCAGTCACTAATAATACATAGTAATTTACTTTTCAATATTTACAATACATTCAATAAAAATAAATTCGGCTTGCAGTACAGAAGCAGTGATATCACCGTGAGAAACATCGATAAGTCACATGTGTTCAATGAAATATTGATCGTCGACGGCGACTGTACTGAATTTATAATTCAGTTTCCAGCTTACAAAGTTAAGTCGAATGGTATTTTCACTCCTCTTGCTCAAAATACCGTCATTGTGGTGTACCAGAGCGAAGAAAAAATAGTATTTCTTCAAATTTCTTCCTCTAGGGAAAAAGTTTTATTTTTTATTTTTACCTGTCAAATGACAATGAGCTTCTAAAATGAAAAAGTATTTAGCCATAAGTAGAATAATCATGTTTAAACTTTAAACTGGACTTCTAACTGTTTCATAAAAACAGAACAGCACTTTATTTTTGAAAATGGAACTAAAATCGGCGACCTCTTTGGTAGAATGGTAGAATGCAATGCGTTGCGGCTACAGAAGAAAAAAAAGACATTGGCGCGAAATCTTTAGAATTTTTCTCAACTAAGTACCTACTTATTTCATATTTTATTCGATTATTAAATATTCTCGCAATCTTAGTAGAGTGTAAGACACGGCGGAAAAAACCCAACAAAACTCGGTTTCAACGAGTATTTACTCAAATGGGTTATTATGCTTACAAATTTACTTTGGTGTTATGTCGTCGGATATTTTATCCTCATTTTACAGGATAAGGCTTCGTTCACACGGCATTGTCCTGCACGTTTTTTTCGTATTCGTTTTTTTAACGTACAATCATCCGGGTCTTCACACGGTAAATTATCATTCGTGTAAAAGACGAATAGCCGCAGTCTTCACACAGTTGTCACAGCGAGTAGACGTCACTGATGGATCCACGCGTTAAAGTTCATTCGATTTGCTTGACAAGTCCGTTGAGTATGCGTTTAAACGTATAAGCGGTACACGTTTTTTTGCAGTACAATCGACGTGTGAATGGATATATGTACGTTGTATGGTCACTATTTATACGTTAAGACGTATACTGCAAAAAAACGTGCAGGACAATGCCGTGTGAACGAAGCCTTAGACACGCTGACGGCTCTGGCTGTAATGAAAGGATTTTCGCATGTACCGTATGAAAACTTTGCTATTGGAAAATATAAGATTAATGGGTATTAAATTAATCTAACATCATTAAGGGCTATGAAGTAATCACTCTACCTATAGATTATCCTCCACATGTTTTTTTCCCACCAAACAAAAAAGAATAAAATGGGTGTTTGGCAGACCGTGTATCCTAAAGTAGCTGGGTAGTGGTCTAGGTAAGCTTAAAGTTGTAAAATAGACGTACATCCTGCTAGGTAGTTCTGTCTTGGTGTTTTATTGTATTCTAAGTATAATTATGTATTTACAAAAAAAAATTATAAAAGTACTAGCTGCCTGTCCCAGCTTCGCACGGGTGCATGGACAATTACACATAAATAATAGCCTATGTTACTCAAGGTGAACCTACGTCCAGCAGTGGACTGATATAAATTGATGATGATGATGAAAGAACATTCTATAACGTTTAGGAGCACTATTTTCTAGAACATTTTGACAAATTGTTGACAACATTTTAAAATTCACAAAGATTTTAAAAATGTCCCAAAAGTTAAAAGCCGAACGGGATTTGAACCCGCGACCTTCCCCTAAACCTTCCTGTCAGTGCCGAATAGCCCCTTGGAGTTATTCGTCGAGTATGATTAGGATCCGATAGCGGCAGCCCTGCGCGTTTCCTACTTGATAAGAGCGGCCGAACGTTCTTGAACTGAGTGATACGGAATATTCTAGAGGGAAAATCAAGAAACGAAAACCGCTAGCATGGGTATATTTAGGTATATTTGAGTGTTCTAGATAGTTCTGGATTACTACCTATTCTAAATAATTTCAAAGTCTTCGAATTAAATTGGATTATTCCAGACCATTCCAGAACCTTACAGAACATTGTAAGGCGTCTATGAGCATTCTATTCTCGTCAAAGCCAAGAATTTTCAGAAAAATCCATAAGTGATAGAATAGGATAGACATAGAGAAGTCCCTACGTGTTAGAAAAGGATAGACATAGATTTCGAAATTTTTGCCCCTTATTTTACAATAACACCTGAATATTGAATATAAACTATCCTATCTTTTAAGTCCGCCCATATTATAGGCAGTTGCAAAATTTTATCGAAATCCGTTCAGTAGTTTCGGAGTTTATCGCGTTCCAAATTGTGACACGAAAGATTTATATATATAGATTATATCCGTTATCTGGTTCCCATAGTACAAGCTCTGCTTAGTTAGAGGCTGAATAGTGTTACACAAAATTTGTTTAACCAGAATGTACCCAAGATCACATCTATTACAAAGTAATTTTTTCAGTTGAATGATTTGAAATATCATGAACTCTCTCGGTTTCCGTCCCGGCTAAAACAAAAAGGTGTCAAAGTCCAACGGTAAAAGGAAGTAAAAAAATTGGGGATCAAGTCTGGAATGACTAATGGCGTTTCCGCGCATCCATTACCTGTAAAGTAGGCTCAGAGGTGATGAAAAAAATATTCAAAGTAGGTGAGACTGAGTGATCTTTGAATGAAGACAAGCTTATGTGCCTAGTTTGTTTGGATTTGTTTTCGCCGTGTTTAATTTATTAACATTCAGACTTCTAAAAATAAAAGTTTCTCAATTCAGCACATATTTTTACATGAGACTTAAATAAATAAATATTGTGGACAATCCAGACAACACTATCTAGCCCCAAATTAATTAGTTAATAGTTTCCCTGGCAAATTTTTTACTACTACTAAAATCTTACGTACTATTGTCGAAGGCTTAATTTTAGTAGGCTTAAATCTTAAACTGATCACACCCCTTAGTTCCCCAACTATCACGTAACCAAGGCAGCAAGATTGATATACTATACACTATACATTAATTATATTAAATTAAACCGTCGCATAACTGGAGCAGTAATTTAGTGACATTAAGTTGTGTACACAACAAACCACTTAGTCGTAGCTTAGAGCGATAATGGCTGCGACATTATGTAACTACGAGCGCGGCTTTACTAATTGTTTCTAAGAGTGTTCGCACACTATGTAGGCCAGACCATGAACGCTATTTTGTACATTAAAAAAGTTTATTTACTGTTTTGTATCTAAGTTTTTAGTTTTCAAAATATTTAAATTTTTAGTTTTCACCGAATCTACTTTGAAGGTTATTTTCATATTTTTCGGATACTACTTACGAAAAATTATGTAAAACAAATGAGTTTTTCTGTCCGAAAATGTATGTGTAGTGTGTACTAAGCCAGTACTCTCAAACGGTGAGGGAAACATTTTGAAACCAGCATGTCTTGGAACCTAAAAAGTTCGAAAACATGTGTCAAGTGCATGAAAGGAGCCTCCTTAAGGCGTACTTAAAATCCTTTCACCACACTGGTTCGTTAAAATCAGTGACATGATAAAAAGAAGAAGAAGCACCTAATTCCAAAGACCTAACTTAACTAGAAGTCGCTCAACCGGAACTCAGTAATGCAATTTGTTGGTGACGGAAGTAACGCAAAGTTCAGGACATAGCTCAAAGTGCTTTTAAAACCTAGTTAAGGTACGTGGACACCGCTCAGCAAAGGTTGTCAACCTGATCTTAGTGGAATTAAGTTGTTGGTGTAAAGACTACAACAAAATACACTGTATGTACCGTGTTATTAAACTAGTGGCTGTGAGCTGTAAACCTCGCACATTAAAAGTGACCAATTTACTGCAATTCGAGAAGCTATTTAGTTGATCATGCCGAAGATCCTCATCAAATCTTCACCAAAATTTGAGAGAGACAGCTCTCAAATATGTGTTCTGTCGATTATTAATCAATGAAATCGGCCCTAAAGGCCTGCGCACACCTAGGCCGCTGGCGAACGCAATCAGTGAAACGCTGTCAAATTTGACAGCGATATTTGAAAGCGTTTCATTGATCGCGGTCGCCAGCGGCCTAGGTGTGCGCAGGCCTTAAATGAATTTTATAGCTCAATTTTAAACGCTCGCGCCCTCATACTGCCGGACACTTCTTAACGGCTTGCTAGAAGTCTATTGTCACTTTCGTGCTACCAAATAGGAATGGCAGTAGACTTATCGGTGTGCGAAGCTAAATGACTGCCATAGAACCATGAGGAATATACCCGTATATGAGTTATAAAACAAAAAAGTGGTGCAGGTATTTTTCAAGCCTTGCCATAATTTTAAGTAAAGCAAAATTACGAGTATGTAAATGTACCATGCGTCAACATTATGCATAAAAACCACCCCTTCACTAGAGCAAACAACTAGTACAAGCACTTAAACGGCTTCGTAGTGAGGTAATGTGTGTACGGTGGAATTACAGCGCCGTATTTCTATATACTCAGCATTACCTACTAGCGACTAGTTTATGTGCAGATAGATAGATAGATAGATTAACACTTTATTGTACACAAAGAAATACATACAGAAACTATTACAAAATTCATGGTTTTGATTGAAAATCATGAGTAAAGAAACTAAAAAGAAGAAAAAAAAGAGGGAGAGTGAGTTTAAAAACTTATCTATAAACTATCTCGATTGGCTTTTTTTAGAAAGCGTCGAAATGGTGTTAAAGTCATTTTGATTCTACTTTTATAGTACGAACTGCCAAAGAATATAACTTTCTACTGGTGTTAGTAATTCCGGAAAGTGTTAATTTAGGATTTTTTAAGACAAGAGTGAACAGGTGGATTATGGCTAAGCATGCTCTATCTTAGGTCTCTATCTTGCATCCTCACTTGTCATAGCCACTGAAAAGTACATTTGGTGTTAAGCTGTTACTTCTGCCAATGACAGTTCTCACAGAACATGTCCACCAAATAATTCATCAACATGATATTGCACTGCGTCCAACACTACGAAATATGAACAAGCAAAAACTAAGACCCGTATTCCTCCCCTCGTCTGCGCACCACGATTTGCGAAAAATGGCGGATATGCGCACTACCTTCGTTAGAGGTCGGCGCGCGCATGCCGCTTTGTAAATAAATGATGATTCTCTTTTATTTTTCTACTATCACTTCGTAGTAATTATACCTCTTTGAAATCAGCTTGAAATATTCTAACTAATTGAATATTAATTATTACTTGTTTACAAATGTACACTTCGCTACTCGAAGTCAAAGATTTAGAAAACGGATGGAAATACACACTTGGAATTTATGTGATGTAGTACAAAGTAGGTTCAATGAGTTAGACAAAAACATTGATATCCAAAAACATGAATATATTTATAAAAGATTCATGATAAAAAAATAACCTATTACCATACAAAAACATTTAGAAATTCAACAATCAAAAACTTGCAATTTTCTATGATAACAGTGCCATGTTATCATAGTGGATTTCTCGGACTGCGCAACGTCCCACTCTTGGATCATGTATGGAATGCTAGTATTTATTTCACTATTTTGAAGAAACCTAATTACATTCTAACAATATAACACTTAAATAACATAAAAATATGTATTGTTGACCTATTCCACTGGTTTTTTAGTAAGGACAGTTAGATTTTAAGTCTAAACAAAGAGATTTTCTATGATAACAGTGCCAAGGATTTCTCGGACTGCGCAACGTCCCACTCTTGGATCATGTATGGAATGCTAGTATTTATTTCACTATTTTGAAGAAACCTAATTACATTCTAACAATATAACACTTAAATAACATAAAAATATGTATTGTTGACCTATTCCACTGGTTTTTTAGTAAGGACAGTTAGATTTTAAGTCTAAACAAAGAGATTTTGTTGGAGAACTTCGCAGAAAAAAAATAGGTGGCTGATGAAATTAGCAAGGTTTTGAATGAAAACTTATCAAAACCGAAACCAATTGAATGTAAAAACATTAAAAACTTACCTGTTCATCGTTACAATAGCACCAACAACAAAATAATTCACTTTTTACCCTGTAAACCAGCAACAAAACACAAACTTGTTACACGATGACCGGCCGCGAAAGTGCGCGTAAATAAAATGAACTTTGGAACTTTGTCGCCGTTGGCCGTATTTTTATGAACATTTGCTACCTGTCTCTATTCTTCAACGAAGCCAGTGACTAGGTTAAAGAAGTGCAGCTATAGGTTAATGCCGTTAATTTCGTACAAATACTGAGAACGGTGGAGGACGGTGTGATCGTCCAAGAATCGGATGATGCGCAGATGTGATGATTTTGAAGAAATCCACCAGATCGACAGTTGCCAGTCCAAGGGTAACAGTGCGTCGAGTGACAAGCACAGATTGCTGATATTTTTCAATGGAGAACTGTCATAAAATCTATGCTTGAGGCTCGACTCAGACTCAAGCACTGCTTTGGAATACGAGCCTAAGTATACAGGTCACCCGTCTGGTCTTAATTATCTGTGGCGAAATAACTTTCAGCCCAAACATACCTACCCACTATTTTTTCAGACAAGAGAACTAACAAAGTATGCAAGTTCGCAAGTAGCTGAAACTACATCAGACGAAGAATTATGATGGATCGAATTATGAACGCTACGGTGCGCTCGAAAAGCGACTTCAAGTGTGAGCCTGTTTGTACAGGTGACTACGAGACAGCTAGTTCCTTTTAAAGCGTAAAAACGAGCATCACAAAGTGACAGGTTCGAGACTTTAATCCACGATAGATCTTCTCAAAATCAAATCAAAAGTGGATTTATTCAGTAGGATTGCAAGAATCACTTCAAAACGTCTTAAAGCTAGGTGATTCTAGGTGCCAGTTCAATGTGAGTTCTGAGATCTCTTCGTACCAAGGACCACTACCAATGCAAGATTTTGTGAAGATGTCGAAGAAGTCATCCAAATAAATTAAAATTTACTTCATAAATTGCTATAATGGTCATCCTGTCTAACATATTTTTTGAATATAAAGCATTTATTGAATGCCATCGCACCCGATATGGAAAGTGAAAATGTAGCATGTTTAGCCGTAACCTACCTGTTCACTCTTGTCTTCAAAATAATTAACTTATTTTGTTTGGGAAACTATATGGCCAGTCGCGCAGAAACAATACCACTGCGGCTTTCCTGCTTTGTTATTTTTGTTAGTTAAACTATGAAAATGTTTAAAATAAGTAACATCATGAGTCGTGATTCAAGAATAAGGCTATCATCATTGAATGATGCAGCTGCTTCCATTTTTTCTAGGGACAACCTGTTTCAGCGAACAAGGGATAGGCATAGAAAAGTTTGGACAACTGGCTTGAAAGATAGATTATTTTCGTGAATGTTTTCTCTGTATTGATGCTGGCAGTTAAAAGTTTCTAGTTCAGTCTCGGAATTGGAGCAAAGAAAGAGGAACTTAAAGATCTCATAACAAGGAATCGGTCCAATTGAGAGAGTCAAAATAAGTGGACTTAAAGTTTAGTTTATTGCGAAGAAATAGACAAGTAAAAAAGAAAGCATAGCGAGTTATTTTATTAACCAACTTCCAATCAAAAAGGAGGAGGTTCTCAATTCGGTTGTTTTTTTTTTAATGTTTGTTACCGCATAACTTCGTTATTTGTGAGCCGATTTGAAAAAATATCTAATAAATAAATAAATATTTTTTTTTATCTCAAAGGTACTGCTTCCAGATTGGTCCCATTTTAATTTTATTAAAATCGGTGTTGCCATTTTTTTTTAATAATTTTTTTAATGTTTGTAACTGCATGCCTCCGTCTATTATGAACCGATTTAGAAAATTATTTTTTTATTTGGAAAGTTATTCTTACGTCCAGATTGTCCCAAACAAATTTGATTAAAATTGGTTTAGCCGTTTGACAATGAAGTCGGTTTCTCAAGTTTTTTAAACTTATAATTATTTATGCCTTGTAAATAAGAAACATTGATATAAAGTTGACCCTGATTTATCCTAAATATCTTGCAATGCAAAGATCAAAGTTTGAAAGCTCGAACATTATTCCAAAGTAATTTACAAGTCCAAAGGAACAAGCGTAAATCAATTTAGTTTATCAAACTATTCAAACCAATAATTTTGATTTCAACAAAATAAAATACTTTTAGCAAATTAAGATCAAAGGCCAGACAAAGACGACCCATCTAAACAGGCTTGATTCCACTTCAATACTTCATCAGCTTGTTCATTTGAAATCTTTTAGAAGGACTTCGCAAGTCACGACCCTCCAAAGTCCCTAAGCAGGGCTCCAAAGGGTCTAACCAAGTCATTGTTGGCTCAAGAAATATGACTAGAATACATAACAGCAATGAGTTTGTCCGTTCGTGTGTGGATTTCTTAATACGCTTGTGTTTCACCCAAACTTAGGAAGAAGTTGAAACTTTGTTGACATAAGCCCTTAATTTCGTATATAACTAAGACGAAGGATTATTCCACGAACTCCTTTATGCATTGACAGGCGTTGCGGCTCAGTTGAGAGTAAACCCTGCCTTCTGGACCGTAGGTCATGGGTTTGATCCCCATCGAGAACCAATATTTGTGTGGTCACGACTCGAATTTAAAACCTCGCAATGCCATTGTTCATTTAACCATCGATGTGTAGATTATCAAACAACAAAACGCTGTAATCTAGTATTTTTCTTTTGACCTTTTTCTAAAGGTGACCTTTTACCAAATGATCGTAGATGATTTATACCGCATTAGTCAGGGGCATCCTATTCTTTGAGTTTTTGTGCTCTGATCCTAGCCGCCAAATGTAGGTCACTGTATTATTAGAAAACCAAAGCTTCGTCTACGCCCGTGTAGATTAGGTTCTGAACATGAAAGCGGATTAATTCTTACTGACAGCACAAAGCTACTTGGCGCTGAACTAGGAAGTTTTATGAAACACTTGCTCTTGTATAGAAGTATAAGTTAGACTGAAGTTGAGATGAAATTAGACGAAATATACTGGGTAAAATGACACGGGTAAGAAAGGGCTGATTTGGAAAGTTAGATTCATTCTGGTCAGTACTGAGCCGACCTAACACGAAATAAGATGGAAATAACGACAGGAAAATGACTGTACACTTGTAAAAGTATTCTATATAGCTTTTGTAGCAAGAAGTAGTACCTACTCCATAATGCAATTTAATATTTGTGATTCTAAAGTCAAATTCTCTGAAATAAAAATGAAAAAGAAAACATCAGTAAATAAAAACTTTTTATGACAAATTAAGAAACAAATTGTGTAACAAAAAGGTTGAATTTAATTTGCTTTCATCCCAGTGAGATGTTAAAAATTAATAGGCACCTATTCAAGCGTAAAATTTTTAACGAGAAACCCGATGGCTCGAGCTGGAGTCTAGTTTATGTTTTTTAGTCTTTCTAAAACGTCTTTCAAACGAAACTCAATTAACGTAGACTTTTAAATAGTCTAAAAGTTAATTTCACTACAATTGCCCCACCTGCACCTGCAGTGATTGTCATTTTACAAGACATTTTACATAAGACAGACAGAGACAGAGGGAGCAGACCCATACTGTTCAAATATAATCAAAGTCAAAGTCAAGAAAATGATTATTCAGTTGAATCACAAGGATCTTTTAGTAACGTCTTATTAAAGCTAAGTAAGTCTATGTGCCAGTTCCATGCGACCAAGCCTAGAAGAACAGGCAGCAAACCACGGCTTGGTTACAACCGTTTTTAAAGGTCTTTTTACAAAACAAAAAACAATACAGTGCATGAAAATTTTGAGATTAAAAAAAAAAAGTAATGTCGCCTTTTGAAAGGTAAATTTTGTGTCCAAACTATTTTCTACAGTCACATAAAATTTCAAGATAATTGAAACTTGAAACAAATATTTTAATCTAAGTGCCGAAAATATTCTAAATGATTCGATCCCCGATCCCAAACACCCCACTGGCCCACCAGTTTGTTGGCCCCACATTGTGAATTTTCAGTAGATGGTGTTGAAATTAAATAACTAAATAAGACTGAGTATAAAGTCAAAATTGGACGAAATGCAAAGCTAATATGAGTTGTCGTCAAATTGCTAGAATAATTATGGTAGCTACATTACTAGCAATTATCCAATGTAATTATTCTACTGTATAAATTATTACACGAACTCGGTCGTGACTGAAAATTTCGTAAATTCTTTTTTTTGGTAAGGTAAGACTTTCTCTAGCATAAAATTCAAAGAAAACAAAGAATTTTGCCTGATTTTATAGCTATATTACTGATACACTTAACGCTATATCACATACCAAACCCCTTCCTACCTCTGCCACTCTCACAGCTACGAACCTGGATACGGCAGCGCTCGCAGAAGCAACACAACCTGCGCTGGATGCGCGCGACTGACTGCAGACAGTCAAGAGCAGCAATACCAGCAACCACACCCAGACTGACACGTCGTCTAATATGCCTTAACAGGCTAGACCTCAAAACCATCGTGGGAACCCTAACCGGCCACTGTCCACTGAACAAACACCTACACAACATCGGAGCCACAGACAGTCCACTCTGCAGGGGATGCCTATCCGAAGAAGAATCAGCTGCCCACGTAGTCCTGGAATGCGAGGGCGTAGCTACCCAACGACGCGAAATCCTGGACCACCCCAGGTCACTCCTCCAAGCCTGTGAAGCCCCCAGGAAGCTTCTGCGCTTCTGGGAGGAGTTAGGCTGGCTACAAGTATAGTCAGCGTTTCCTGACGCAAAACGGACCGACTTTGAGTCCAATTGCGGAAACAGGAGTCCCACACATACATACATACATACATACATATATCACATACCTTCTCCTTCTTCTTAATTAATGGCATCTGACCATTTTGGATCAATTTTGCCAGTGTCGAGTGAGGATTATATTTCCTAAATAAAATAGTTTTAAGTCAAGTCAAGTCGGTCAATAGACAAGTCGGACCTAATTGGCTGTTAAAACAAATGTAGGCGGTTTTTTTTTAAAGTATCAGAAACATTTTCGATCAAATCAAAATATCACATAATACACTTTCATTTCAACTGCAAAAACTTTGATCTAAAATATGAATGTTGGTTGAAATACCACCAAATTACACAACAGAACTCAAAATAACACCAGGAAAACAATTAAAATGAAAAAGCTGTGTCACTTCCCAAAATGACAGCAAAAAGTAATCCTCCAAAAACTAGTTATTTAAAAATTACCTTAAAACTTTGAAGGAAGAATGTCTCTTTCTACGTCAAAAACACGCTGAGTAATGGTTCCGAAAGTGGCTGTCAATTGGATGTCAAATATAAAATTGTCATCGTCGTGTCACAATGACAGGTAGCACTTTGAAAATCAAGGAATATACTTTAGTCTTTATTCTGTTGACAATAAATACCTAATGTATAAAATCAGTTAGGTACATGTCAGTTGGGATTCGTGACACAGCAATAGACACGTGGTTAGCAATGGGAGAGTTGCAGATTCAAATCCTACTGGGTGTATACTTTTTGAAGCTGCATGCAGTGTAAGACACTGACAACTTTTTTCTTAAAAACAAAACAATACAACGGAAAACCCTAAGCCCTCAAATGAATGAATCGCCACATTTTCCTATTCATTTTATATTATACACGAAACCAAAGCGTCCAAAACCCAATAATTCTCGTCCATTTTACGCCATACATCGGCTATTCACGCGAAATATTCCAAATCGCTTATTCGCGAACACGTATGCAGCCGTATCCAAAAAGGCTTCGCACATTTCATATTAGGATAAGAGGATTAGGGCCCGGGTGTCGCGTTACAAGTAATTCACTCCTATACCCGACTTCTTGCATACTACGCTTTGTATCAGATGTGACCTGTGGGGACAAAAAGTTTACGTAAAAAGTTCGTTTAGGAAGGAAAATTTGCCCGAAATACTCAGTGGCCGCGGACGCTTTTTTCTGCTTCCACAAAACCGCGCACTGCGGCTAAAAATCAACGTCTTTTACGGCCGTTTCCAATATTCAAACTATCTCTTGTTTTGCTCTACTGTGGATATAAAAGCCTGACAATCTGACGTTTTACGCTGAATGAGATGTCAGGTAGACGGACAGAAACAAGAGAGAGATTGAATATTGGGAAGGGCCGTAAGTCAGCTGGAGATGTACATATTTTGTGGAAAAACCGAGAACGGAAATGCGCGCCTATCAATATTATACAAACTAATGCGTGGCTTTTTGCCGCGTTCTATTTTGCAACTAATAAGATGCGGTTTTAAAATCAATGACGGAAAAACACCGATTCCAGTGCATTTGCTTGTATTGATATAATTGAACCACAAAACTACGCATCTTAGAAACCGTATCTAGTACGAGTTTTACTTACTAAAGAAGGTAGGTATGAGCAATTTTGCTGGATATCCCTGTTTTTGCAAGCCGAACGCATAAAAGATTTAGTAAAAGGGATTTGGCTTTAGGAACGGAAAGAGAGCGTTGATATTCTAAGAAAGAAATTATGAACGCATCGGTGCTTTTCGCGCGCAGTCTGTTTTTTGACATTTCGAAGTCTATAGCTTTGTAGAGACCGCGTTATAGATAACTTTGCGCGTGAAATATCAAAAAGTCGTACTTGGAACTGACACCCAATCACTTACGGTAAACGCAATGCAAGTTCGATTTCCCTATTAATATTTGTAATTAAATTCCAGTCCATTTTATGTGTGTTTTTCGCCATCTATCACGCGCAGACTTATCTTGCGCGGACTCTAGTAGTGCTATTACTTCTATGTTTGCTGCTGCTAACTTGTCCTTTGTGAAAGAAAGAAGTCACTTCTCTCTAAGAAAAAAGTAAGTTAGCTCTAAGTTTATACGCCAAGGGATTTCGTACTAACGAGCTATGTGTTTTGTAGTGACTTCATTTAACAGTGTACTACTGCTGCTACACTATTTTAAGTAATAGTGCATTCCCACTATATTACTTTTTGTGCAGCAAGGTTTTGCAGAATCATCATTAAACTAAAAATAAGGACTGTTTCACAAATTACTAATCGACTATTAAAATATTAGATTGTTGTTTAACTCGAAATTTTCAAGGAGCACATGAGCTAAGCAAATGTTAAGTATTTTATTTTTTGAATAAAACCAGCCTTTATAGTACTCAAACGTACGCTGTAATTACGAATAACAGAACAAAAATAAATATCGAAAACTTATACTGATAGAGTAGTAGAGAAGCTAGGATACTTTTTTATTATTAGTTATGACTAGTAAATAAATAAGTAGATAAGTGATTGAGACACAAAAAGAGTGAGTTAGCAAGGCAGAGCCATAATCTTGAAGGCAGAATATTAATGATGACTTAATATTTACTTGCAAGTTGAAAAATGTATATAATCATAATGCAGTGTATATAATTATGATCTTTAATGTAGTGTGCAAGGTATAATAATATGAGCACTGTATTTATTTAAGATTTTTTGTACTAGGTATATGTTGCCAGAAATTAATTAAAAAATATCAGATACAAAAGTTTTATGCATGAAAATTGTTGTAATGCAATAAAAATCTCTATCCTGGCTCCTTGATTCACCTAGCTTTAAAACTCTCAAAGTGGTCTTTGAAATTGAATAAATGATTTCTGACTTGACTTATCTCGAGGGTCAAAGATCCTCTAAAAGGCAGTAAATTCTCGTTCCATTCATAAAAAAGGTCATTCATTTCTTTAGAGGAAAACGCATTGGGTTATGCAAACTTTTCAAAGTACTATCCATCACACGAGAGGCTGGTAGGCTTTGAGGATATGCGATGCATCACAATTTGTCACCGCCCGAGGCCAGATATTAACATGACTAGGAGGCTGGCTTCCCTTCCTCTGATGTTTAATGGCTGGGAATAGGGCTGCCAGTTATAACGAATATTATTTCATGGTTTCATGACATCAACATCTATGCTCGACCAAGCTAAGTTTGCATCTCGCGTCAATTACAAAAAAAACATCAAAAAGCTTTGGTGCAATTCACAAGTATTTACATGCAAGTAGGTACATGCGTTGTGTGTTGAATCCTCCAAAAAAGTAAATTATGAAGTTAAATGAGTCTGTGTGAGTGCTCACCAGTGTATTATACTGTGCGTGTGACATTTCGATGTAGGATTTATTTAGTCAACACTCACACAGACTCAAAACCAGAGTCAGGCAGAGCTTGTTGTAGGCCTACAGGCCCCTGTTTAATAAAGCTGACAATTCGACATATATGTCAAAAAGTGACAAAATTGTGGAATTGTCGCGCTTTTGTGACATTATTGTCACTTTTATCAATAGCCTAAGCGCGACAATTCCACAAATTTGTCGCTTTGTGACATATATGTCGAATTGTCAGCTTTATTAAACAGGGCCCAGGTAGCTTGATCTTGATGGAAAAAAGAGTCTTGATTCGTTAAAAAAAGTGGCACTAGTTTACAAGTCCGTTTCGAAAAATCTTGCGACACGACAAGAATAAGTCAGTACATATGCATGGCACCCCTATTTAGATGGCCATTTGTTAGACACAACTTGAGAACCACCTTTGTTACACAAACTGAACGGCTGAGTACTTTAAAAGTTAGTGAAACTCAACTCCAGCCGAATAAATACTAGCAAGTTGGTATACTTTGGATGTTTGCTGGATATATTGGGACTTGGTGTTCGAATGTTGTACAGGGTGACTCAAGGCCTGAGCACACCTAGTTCGCTGGCGGTAGCGATCACTGAAACGCTGTCAAATATCGCTGTCAAATCTCAAATCTGACAACGATATTTGACAGCGTTTCACTGATCGCTACCGCCAGCGAACTAGGTGTGCGCAGGCCTTCAAGAGTTCTCTAAATTCTATAATACTTGTAAAAAAACTGCCGAATTATCTGCTCTTTTTAAACGACTTATAGAAAAAGGAGTTTATCAATCTGGCTGTTTTTTTAGATGTTTGGTAATGCATTACTAAATTTAAACGCATTAGAGGTGTATTTATTATTCCTTAGCTTTTCAAATCAAGTCTTTTTGCATTTTGCAAACTCTTAAAGGTCTCCCACGATACAGGCTAGTCCTAGTAGGGGGTTCTTTGTATATTTGGATTTTTGTAACTGAATTCTCGAATACGATTAATTGGGTTGAACCCTTCTTGCATGTAAACTTTTGTTCCACCCTGTAGTAAGGAGGTTACATTCCAAGTGTGGGAATTTAAGACTTAAAACTAGTAAGTGACGCTGTCGAATCGCAACTTCTCACAATATATTCCAACTCATCATCATCAGTATGAAGAAGTTCACTGCTGGGTGCTGGCGGTGGCTTCCTGTATATTTCGAAAAAATAATTTTAAATGCTTTATTTTACGAGTTCCCGCGATTTGACAGTTTTGTGTTTCTGACTGGCCTTCCAGCTCAGTTGGTTGTAGGTCTACCTTCTGCGCGCAAGGTCGTGGGTTTGATCCTTACCGAGAACATATATTTGTGTGGTGCACATCATGGTGAACACAGATGTTTGTTCTCGGTCTGGGTGTTAATATGGTATTCTAAGTCATTACTTACAAAAACAAAAAAGCAGCCAAGTGCGAGTCGGACTCGCACATGAAGGGTTCCGTAGCACGACGAACTACAAGAACCTTTATATAAGTATGTTACTTGATGTAACATAATAAGGTTCTTGTAGTTCGTCGAAAGGTAAATTGCGGTTTACGGTTTATGACGTATAAAAAAAAAACTACTGACTAGATCTCGTTCAAACCAAATATCGTTGAAAGTTAACATAGTAATGTACAACATATATTTTTTTTGGTATTATCATTCTCTTAGTTTAGAAGTTAGAGGGGGGGGGACCAACTTTTTTCCACTTTGGAAGTGTCTCTCGCGCAAACTATTCAGTTTAGAAAAAAACGATATTAGAAACCTCAACATCATTTTTGAAGACCTATTCATAGATACCCCACACGTATGGGTTCGATGAAAAAAAAATTTTTGAGTTTCAGTTTCAAGTATGGGGACCCCCGAAATTTATAGTTTTTTTTTAATTTTTATTTAAAAATCTTAATGCGGTTCACAGAATACATCTACTCGCCAAGTTTCATCAGTCTAGCTTTTACGGTTTCGGAGAAAAATGGCTGTGACATACGGACGGACAGACAGACAGACAGACAGACAGACATGACGAATCTATAAGGGTTCCGTTTTTGCCATTTGGCTACGGAACCCTAAAAACAACACAAAAATTAGTAAACACAAAAAACAAAAAGTAGTAATTAGTTACAAAAAAAAAATGTATTCAAGTATTGTATCGTCCATCTGGTTCACATCATACAAGCTCTGCTTAGTTTAGGGCTAGATAGTGTTGTGTGAATTGTCCACATTATTTATTTATATCTAACTATTTACTTCACGCTATTAAAAGCCGTTAATTACAAAAGCTATCTTTAATATAATATCTTAGACACGAAATTGTCAGCAAAAACGTTCATTTAAGTTAAAATGCCCTCATTTATTGGATTGCTGAGAACTTTCAACTTTGTTGATGTTTCAATAGGAGTTGAGTACAATGACTCGGAACTTTAGCTTTTGCATAGAAAATAAGCGTTTCGACGCTTAAGATCTTACGGCCGCGCCCAGAGCTCCTAATCCTGTTTAACGCTTAACCAAACACATTTTCATTATTCAAGACTTGGCAAGGTGTTTTGTAATTATGCCTTTTTATTGCATAATTCCATTTTGTTTTGTTTAATTCCAGTGGGGCGACGAAGTCGTAAAGGACCTGCAAGAACTCGGAGCCAGCAACTACGCGGAAGCCTGTATGGACAGAGAAGGCTTGCGGACTCTGGTGTCGGAGGCCAAGGTCCACTTTGGGTCGTTGCGCCACAGCAGTAAGTAAGTAAGTACATAATAAGCGAGTTATGTGTGCAACAAGTTTAAAGACAGGTATAGTCGTCAGCATTTTACGTTTAAAATATATTTATTTCTCTTAAGAATTAAAAATTCACTTACAGAGAAAACTTAGCTAAATAAGTAAAGTAGTGTGCCTTTCAGCGTAAAGATAGGTCATAAATATAAGGTGTACAAAGTGTTAAAAAATAATCTAATAGTAAAGTCATAGTGGGTAGTTTTGTGCGTTCCGGCGCATTATACAAAACTCTTGAGAACTCTTTGTATACAAAAGTGAGGAAACCGACATGCACGTAGAATCTAAAAATTTCGATAAAACATGTTTTGAGTGCACGAAAGGGGATCTGTTAGGCGCACTTAAAATCCTTTCACCACACGCACTGGATCTGTTAGGCGCACTCAAAATCCTTTCATCACACTGGTTTTAAAGAATCAGTGACATGATACTAAAAAGTATACAGTTAAGTACAGGTACTAGTATAGTATTATCTTATCTGTGGTACAGGTAAGTATAAGCACAGATAAGATAATACTATACTAGGTATAAGTTTATAATGCAACCGACTTCACGGACAATTAGCTGATGGGACAAGCATATTGCCCACCTGACGTTAAGTGGTAACCATCGCCTAAAAAAGCTTTGCCTCTTAGGCTACGCACGTCAGAAACGTGCCTTGCGATGCAACGGTTGTTGGTTCTACGGTCGTGGGTCGGTGAAAAAATGATGTTATTGAATGACTATTAAAACTAATTGCAACTTCTGAGTTTGAACGTAAATTATTATCTGAAACCGTTATTGAAACGAAAGTTGTTCTGCTGAGTTATGGCCTCTGCGCTGGCTGATAATATATTTATGGAGGAAGCAGAAGGTAATCTAATACTTCTCCGTACATTACTGCACCAATATATTACCTCCATGCGTTCGTACGTTAGCTTTGAGTAAGTTACTTTTTATGCTAACTATACATAGTCCCATAAACATTTTACTGAAATTAGTTTAGCAGTTTGGCTAAGAAGTCAGTTTCTTAAGCTTTTTAAACTTATTCTATGTCCGAATTGGTCTGTTGAATCTAGCGAAAAACATGAGCAATTAAAAATTCATAAAATTTGAAAAATCATAATAACGTGAACACAAGCGCACCACCATTGGTCGCCATAGTTGTGACGTAATATAATATTATAGGATTGGCTCTGTATCAGCATCAGTTGTATACTATGATGTGGAGAAATATAACATTGTGACGTCACACTCAGTCGGTTTCTTATACTAGCAGCGTATTTTCGGTTCAGGGTTCAAAAAAATATTTTTAAGCTAAAAAAATTATCCAATACTATCTTCTTAATTATAGCAAATAAAAATAAACTAACTAAAAATAGTTTTAAACATGAGTATGATATTTTCATTAAACCCAAACAAAACCGATTCAACAGACCAATGATTGCTCACTCCGCTCACCGACCGCTGCGGTAAGCGTTACCATGAGGCGTGTACTACAAGATTTACTTACTTGTGTGTTCTTGTATCCAATTCTCTGCATTGTAATCTGAAACAAACAGATTACGCGGTTAATATTCAAATGCAATCTAGCTCGGTTAGTATCTGTGAGCCTGTCGTGAATTACGTATTCAGTTATATTCAGAATGTATTCAGATGTGTAGCTTCTGCTTTAATAGAACAAGTTGTAAATACAAGAACCGTAATCACCCAACTTGTAGAAACAGAAATAAAATCACTGATTCAAAATAAATAAATTTAGGAGCAACCTACACATCTAGCCCCAAATGAAACAGAGCTTGTATTATGGGAACCCGTTAGCTTATTATAATACTAACATATATTTTTTTCGCAAATCCATACTTAGTATACAATATAACACCCAAACAGAAAACAAAAATCTGCGTTAAATACTCAAATATTTGTTGTCGGATCAAACCCACGACCTACGGCGCAGAAGGCAGAACTACTACCAACTGAGCTGACCAGGCCACTCATACACCTACTGTTTTCTTCTAATTTTCTCCTAGCTCCTCCGTAGCGGTCGCTTCTACGGCGTAGGCCTTTCCTAAATCTTTCCGACTTCACGTCTATTTATGGGTGTTTATTTATATATTTTATGGCAACACTGAACCCCTAACCGAATAAAGGCATGTAGTGGTCGCTTATTGAAACTCGCCTTCAGCTCCCAACTGTGTCTTCATCTTTACACCCTGAGGTCGCCCGCTGCGCGTTCCACGAGATTATTGAGTCATAAACTTATACTGACGTTTCTTAAAAGTGAAGGTCGCTTTATCACAATTATTACTAAGGACCAGTGAGAAAATTGCGTATTTTTTGTTGCGATCAAAACTAAATCAAATTAAATTAGTTGCAATAAATTTATTGAAACAAAACTTATCGTTGCTATGGTACTTTTGATTGCAATAATAAGTTTAATGCTTACAATAAATGATACTAACAAGGAACAGCGATCATTATATCTTGCGACAACTTTTTTATACAACTGAGTAAGCAAACAAGCATACGGCCCACCTGATGGAAAGCGGTTACCGTAGCCTATGGACGCTTGCAACACCAGAGGCATCACTCGTGCGTTAAATATTTAAAAACACCCATTTACCACTATCTTTAAGTCGTACTAGTCTTACAAAGCGAATTTCCTATTCGCTATCTCATGTTTATTAAATCAGCATTCAGTCTTGTTGCCTTAACTGAAGTTTTGCGATAACACTCACCAAATTAAAGAAGCCGATACAAATAAAAACCTGATAGCAAAGTTTATTTTAGAAGTGTATTACCGCTGCTATGCGATAGCGTAGAATACGGCAATCATATAACGGTAGCAGCGCCTTCAAGATGCGTACAAAAGTGCACTATATAATTTTGTCATGAAAATGTTTTCTGTGAGCATTTTTCATTTACCTTCATCGTCCGGGGAACTAATAAAATCGCAACCACACCGCCAGCGCCAGTGCATTTTATTAAGAAGCAGACAACCGTCCAAGAACTGCTCTCGCGAATTTCAACATAAAATTAGTAAAATAATTATTCTCTTTTGTAGAAAAAAATGCTTCAAAGATGTTGATATTTTCACTAAGCCTTCCTACCGCCTTCAAATAAAAAATAATTCTAAATAATAATAAGTCAAATTCTTGTTTTATCTAAAAGCTTATATTTCCATAGAAATTTCATCAAAGTCGGTTCAGCATTTTGGCCATGAAGTCAGTTTCTCAAGTTTTTTATCTTTGACACTAGAATATTTTTAATTTTTGTGGTGAAAAGCGTAACAATTAGGCATATAGAATAAAAGGAAAAGTTTACTTGCTGAATATAAGGTGAAGATGCAAAAATCAAAACAGACTAAATACTTTTTTGAAACTTGACCAACTTACGCGTGAAAGCTCGTTTTATTAAAACAACAACAAATCCTACAAAAACCCAGCCAAGAAACCCAATTTGTATTCAAACTTCCTTGCGAAAACCAAGCAAGAGTCTACCTTCTTATTAACCGGTACCCTTAAGGAAACCATGCTATTAATTGGACCTGTAGGCCTACCATGAGCTCTGTCTGGCTCTGTATATGGTTCTGGTTTTGAGTCTGTGTGAGTGTTGACTAAATAAATCCTACGTCAAAACGTCACACACGGTATAATGCCCTGGTGAGCACTCACACAGACTCAAAATCAGAGCCAGAGACAGAGCCAGACAGAGCTCATGGTAGACCTACAGACTCCCTCCGCTCGGGTCAGGCACTACCTAATGACTTTAATTAATCTCCCTATCTTGCCAAATGAGAGTTTAAACTACCCTTTTGAGGAAACTACGGTACACCCGGACTCTGCTGTCAGCATACCGTTCACTAAGCTAGTGATGACTGAGGATACAAAGTTTAAATTTAAACCCTCATTTTATAACAATTTCTGCTAGGAAATTACTGGCACGTGAGGATTAACACATGTCTGCCTCAAGTTGATGGACACAAGGCAGTAAGCAAGGCTTCGTAGGGCACTTTCTTGACGTGCATGATCTACGAGACAATGCTTTAATATCAGGGGGGCATACAATTGTTCCATCAGGAATTTGTGATATAAAAATATTTAAAAAGTGGCTCCTTAAGATCCTCAGTGACCAATAACAGTTCGATCTCCTATCTAAGGCTTGGGCATCCCTCAAGATTTCCAGAACGAACGATCCTAGGATCCATAGTTCCCTCGACTCCCGACTTCCGCGCCCTTCAATACCATCGGTTCATCGAGCAATAGCCATGCGTTTGATCTCTTCACCAGTGGTAAACCAAACTAACTTCAAATTGATGAAAACTAATGAGAATCAACTCAGTTTATGAAACGTTTATATAAAGAACATAAAGATAATACGACCTATGAAACAAGTGGAGCGTAAAATTATACTCAAGAAAAACTGCGTAGTTTTTTTTTTGGCGTCGCACCAAATGCGTAGTTTTATGAACTACTCACCTTTTTCGTCACAATCGTAAACTTTATGAAAGCACTACTCTTCATCTTCATAAAACTAAAAAAATACTTAATCCACCTTATTTGCAAATTCCATGTACGTGGTTTATCGTAAAAGATTCGTCGTTTATTATCTCTGTGAAAACTATTAAAAAGCTAACGAGTCTTTTTATGACAAATTCTCCGAGTATCAGAAACTATCTACTAAACATATTTTTTTTAATCTATGATATTTCCCAGACGAAAAAAAGAATCAATAGTTATGCAAATTTTTATGCCAACAATTAGTTCCGGCGGCAGAATCGAAATTCAAAATATAGGAATCTACTTTCTTTTGTTTTGTCTGTTGAGAGAAATTAGAACGTGACTACTAGCATACCTACAATCTGAATCTTGCAAAACTGTACGGGTATGTGCACCGTACAAAATTATTTTTTTTAACAATTTTTTAGGCTTATTTCAAGAATCTCTATTGAACAGCTAAATAGTTGATAGTATAAGCAACTGTCAAAAATATGTTCTCATTCTTTTGCTTGAAAACGTTTTTATATAATATCTGTCAAAAATTTTACTTGTCGATTAGCAATCCGTAAAACAGCCCTTATTCTGTCTCTGCTGGCTCATTACAAATTAATTGAAGTTTCAGTAATGTATCTTTGAATCGTTGGATTACCGTCTCATAGTACCCCTTTGAGCTAGGCTTAGACCCAGACACAAAAGCTCCAATCTTCGAGCAGACCAGATGGATTAGGTCTAAGTAAAATTAGTCCCGATGTATTTATGAAGTTGTTACAGCTTACGTATAGCTACGAGTAAATGAAGAGAAATATTTGCTACCTAAGCTGTGCTAATAAATACACTCGTGAGCAAAAAAATCGACTCAGGACGCACGCTCGCGGCAAAAAATCTGAAGCTTTCATTCTATTTCTGATTTTAACACTTCAAAGCTGTTAGTTTTAGCTTTAAAATGAATGGTCTACGTTGTTATTTAAAAACGTTTATTGGTATAGAATATTCGTTTAGGTCTATGAAAATTATTAATTTTTGGTCGTTTTTGTCTGCGATCGGCTTCCTCCGGTATCGTTTCGCTGGAAACACACTTATGGGTATAAGTGTTTCGAACCGTAACGACACCGTATTATGAGTTGAACAACTGGTTGCGTTCTCTGGTCTAGGTTGAGTCATTAGACATAAGACCATCTCTTTATGCGGTGTACATTTATTTAAGTGTTTAGTAGTTTTACTAAACACTCAAGGTGGTCTAAAGTACTCAAGGTCTATGTAAATAAGCGAATATTCATGCATATTCAATTAAAGCATTATTCAATTAAGCGCTACAACTTAACTAAAATATACAAAGTTCGTAGTTTTTAAATTCAAGGTTCTTCGTACCATTATCTGTTTTTCAGGCACTACAACGTCCCGCAAATAGGGAGAAGTGACATTTATGCGACAAGTTGCCTACAACCTTGCGCACTTTTAATTTTAAGTGTTTTCCAGTGGCGATCAGTTAATCGCTGTCATATCGTGTTTTACTGATCGCCACCGCAGAACGTTTAGATATTCACAAGGCTTAAGACTGTGTTCATTTACTATAGATACAAAGGCTAGTTTAACCATACTGTAACTTCACTGCTATTATTATTATTTTGTAAAAGAATCATACAACAATCATACAACAAAAAAAACGCTTTTATAACTAATTGAACTAAAAAGTTAAAAATAAAATTGTAATTATCAATTGAAAAATTTATATTATTGTACAAAAAACCGTGGGGTGCTTTTTATAATAACTTCAGATAATAATAAACTATTGATAAAATATTTACAACAATCAAAATCAAGCCCCCCACGCTTTTTGTACAATAATATAAATTTTTCAATTGATAATTACAATTTGTTACGTAATGAACTAGGTTTTTCTTATTAATTGTTTTTATTACTTTAAGGTTTTACATAGGTAGGTATACGGTGTATTTATAATAAGTAGTGAGCGAGCGCGATGACGTGCGCTCGCTTCGGTGTTTTTGGGGAACTCTCTTGCGGGCCGGCGGCGTGTGCGCGGTGGAGCGGGTGCCCCTCTCGCGCCTCGCCTCGCACCCTTCTCCTTCATGCACGCTGGTGCGTGAACATACTCCACGGCGTTGGAAGCTTGCTTCCAACTAAAATGGTGAGCTGGTAAGTAGACTTCTCGAAGCAGAAGTTGGGTGTAGGTAAGTAGACTTCTCGAAGCAGAAGTTGGGTGTAGGTAAGTAGACTTCTCGATGCAGAAATTTGCTGTAGTTAGTAGCCTTCTCGATGCAGAAGTAGGGTGTAGGTAAGTAGACTTCTCGATGCAGAAGTTTGCTGTAGTTAAGTAGCCTTCTCGATGCAGAAGTAGGGTGTATTTAAGTTCTTTTCTTATTGGGTTGGTTCATCAGGGTTTCTAGTGGTCCAAGGCACATCATCTGCCCTTCAGTAGAACAAGCTCCGACTCGAAGTGTAATCTAGGCGTTCCTGTATCTCGTTCGGGTTTCATAGCTCCCACATTGATCCTCTCTGCCTTTTCTCCCGATGCGCAGGTGCCAGTAAAGTCTCGTTGAGTTGTGCCGGTTGGGTCTCGTCTTGAGTTGTGCCGGTTGGGTCTCGTCTTGAGTTGACAGGCTTCAGCGGTCGGCCGATTCAGAAAAGCCCAGGAATCAAGGGACTGAGATCAGTAGGGTCAGAAGAGAGGGAAGTGATAGCATAGGAATAAAGGAACTTCTATTTTGTGCAAAGCGTTGCTAACTCGTAAGAAGTTAAGGAGGCATTGCCAGCTATACGTTGTAGATAGTAGGTATTTATATTGATTTGAACTCAACCAACTAAATGTCAAAAGAAACCTGCTATTCCGTTAAATTGGAGTGAATAGGCAGGGCAATTATTATGAATGTTAATTTATCAAGACTCATTAGCAGCGTAGTTTGAGAATTGTCGACGGCTGGATCGTAGGTATAATTCTACCTGACTCATTGTTTGAACCTACAAAGTTATTGCGGTTATCGCAAAAGATCACAATAGGACTCACCACGATGCAATACGTATTGGCGTAGGTATGAAACTGAGACAAAGCCGCGTAGGTAGATAGGCAGCATACAGCTAGATAGGTAGGTACCTAAAATGTACCGGTTTATACCCAGTCCCTATTCAGAAGAAATCATTATTGATCATTAATGAGTGGACTGATTCTCACATTAGGCAAGTCTCATAATTACTTCACAAGGTTTCAATAAAAGGTTAACGATGGACCAAGCTCATCAGCTGATAACGGGCCGTTAAGGTAAGTATTATTTATTTTATAAATATTATTTATTGATCTAGTTATAAACTTTTTAGACTTAGGTAATTATTTAGTTATTTTATGTTTTTATTTGTTTCAATACATTTGATTTATTTTATTTTATTACATCTATTTTTTTTTTTTTTTTATTACAGGTTAGGCGAAGTAAACTTCCTTCAGATATGAAGGTCGCTTCCACAACAAAGAAAGCCTGCAGCTACTGAGGGTCGATGCCCCAAACAGTTTTTTTTTTTTTAACTTTTTTTTTTAAAATGTTGATTTCATGATTTATTTATTATATTTTTATTTTATTATACTGGTTAAGAACAACCCTTAAATAGTTTTGTTTTGCGTTTTTAATCAACCTAGTACAAGAGTGGACTCGGTCCACGTGTAGGTACTTTGAGTTACCCTATCTTTGAGGTATGAATAAATTATAAATTAAGAAGCCTATCGTAGCTGCAAACAACTATTATCGAGAAACGAGTGAGTTTTAAAAGGTGCAACCAATAGGTAGATTTACTAATGTTTTATTTATTTATTTGTTTTACTATTAACTACTTACACTATATTGTTGTATTGTTTGTAAGTACGCTGGTTGTGACCCAGTTTATTGATTTATATTTAATTTGGCACTCCACAAATGTTAGAGTAGATATTTTATATTATAACTAACCCCACGGGGTCGAGCAGTTTTAAGGCTGTCGAAACAATGTTTTTTTATTTTTATTTTTTAAAGTTCTCATTACAAAAGGGAATGAGTTGCCAAGTGCCTGCTCAGGAGTCTCCTTCAGCGGCATCACAGCAGTACGTAGACTGTCAGGTAAGTGACAAGTGTGGTTTATTAAGTCAGATTCACCTAACCGGTTATCTGTTGAGTAGGTATTAACGGCTGAGGGCGATTCTTTGACCTCCCAGCATTTTTCGATAGAATCATGGTTATCTTGAAGTGACACCCTAGACTCAATTTGCACAAAGTTGCATTGGATTTTATTATTATTATTATATTTTTTATTATTTTTATTATTGTAGGGTCCCCCTGTAGAACCTGCTAATAACCACCCTAACATGCTTTCTAGTAAAATTGGTTTATTTGGACCTAATCTTATTTTATTGGGTCCGATAATGTCAAAGAAATGATCTGCACCTAGCAGAATATCTATTTCAGAAGGCTCATAGAACAAAGGATCAGCTAGAACAATGTTATCTGGCAAACGTAACTGCTGCACGTCGACCTCAACGTTAGGTAACGTACCCGTTATGTTAGGTATAACTAAACAAGTCACATTTTCATTAGACCAGCCGCCATTTGGCGACTTTAACATGATATTACATTTTTCGGACACCTTACATGCAACATTATTTATACCAGACACATTAGATTCATCTACCTTTTCCGTTACTAATCCTATTTTTTGTTTCAGATTGTCGGTGATAAAAGAAGGCTGGCTTCCAGTATCCAACAACGCACGGGCGAGATAAGTACAATTATTTTGTTTATTTATGACTTCTACTTGTGCCGTGCATAAAAGGACTTGGCCTGGAGTCACAGCTGATAAACTCACCGGTGCGTTACAAGCCGAAGACTCGCTATTACTCGTTGCTAGATTACAAACTGTATTATTTTTGTGTAAAAGTGTATTATGTTTTTCTCGGCAGATGCGGCACAAACCTCTCAACGTGCAGTCTACACTGCTGTGACCACTCCGCAAACAATTTGAACATAAATTGTTTTCAGCAACCTCAGCAAGCCTATCGTTGACACTCATGTCATTGAACTTGTGGCATTGATGCACATAATGATTTATTTGATTACAGATCGAACATGCCTTCTTGCGAGAACCCTCCGAAACAAAAAATGATTTTAAGTTTTGTTTGTTATTATTTTTATACGAAGAATTATTATTGTTGTTATTTTTATACGAAGAATTATTATTGCTATTATTTTTATTGTTATTGTTTTTATTGTTATCATTATTAAAACCCTGATTAAAATTGGTTGTCTCTAAAACATTCGCCCGGTTTTCAATAAACTTTTTAAATTCTATAAGTGTAGGTACGTGCGATAAACGCCCTTTGTGTTCCTCCCATTTGCTACTTGTTTTAGGATCTAACTTTGCTGAGACCAAAAAGATAACCAATGGGTCCCACCCAGTGGTAGGAACTTCCAGAGAATCAAGTGCGTTTAAGTTTTTATGAACCTGATCACTCAAATACCTCAAAGCACGGAATGATTCCTTCTGAATAGGATCGAGACTCACAAGCGCGTTCAAATGGTTGTTAATTAGAATATTTTTATTATTGTACCTATCGCATAAGGCCTTCCACGCAAACTCATAATTGTTCGCGGTGAATTCTATGGATCTGATAACGATACCTGCACTTCCTACTAGAGAATTTCTTAAATAATGAAATTTATTGATCGGTGCTATTGAGCCGTTGTCATTGATAAGAGAATCAAAAGTGTCTCGAAACTCCAACCATTTTATGTAATTGCCGTTAAAAGTGGGCAAGTTAATTGTTGGCAGTTTTACAGAACTATTCGCAGCATGACAACAACTTGACTTCACCGATCCATGATCAGAGTTTTTATTTTTGACTGAAAATGAATCTAATAATTCTTGGGCTAAAGCGATAAGCGCATAAAACTCGCTTTCGGTAAGCTCGCGCTCCGAAATCTGTTCATCTATATTTTGAGATAGCTCTTCAATTTCTATTTGTAAACTATCAAAACTGGACATCAATTCTTGAAACTGACCTAATCGTAAAGCTAGTTCTCTTGAATTTACACTTGAATGATCAGTAGGATTACTAGCTTGGTATTTTACTAAGAAGTTTTTAAATATTGTTATTCTACTTCTAATACCACCACGCTTACGACATAATGTTTTTAAATATTGTTGAGGATCAGCCTCAATCTGTGCTTGTACAGTTATAATTGGAATAGGGCTTTTAGAGCGCTCTTTAGAAATATTTTCAGCCATCATGATTTATTTATTTTTAAAATTGAAAAAAGGTAACCTACACTAGCTAAAACAATGAGTTAGATAGGTAAGTTAAAATGTTGTTCACTCTAACCGATACACAATCCAGTAGTCTCCAGTCCCAACTACAGCTGCTGCCGAGCCCGCCAACAGCACGAGCAGCGTGCACAGAGCACGACTTGGCTGCGCGCTGCCACGGATGGAGCCCGCCAAGTACAGCAGGCTGCCGCGAGACGCAGCACAGCGCAGCGCAACGCTAGGCGCTGGGCCCCGAAGGGAGCTGAAATTGGTCGGCAAAAAAGGCGGTGAAAAAACCGTTATGATGAAAGCATGAAATGGGGTGTTTTTTTTTAATATTTTTTTATTTTTTATTGTATACATACGTTTTTTAAATTTATTTTACTTTATTAGTTTTAAGAATTATTATTTTTATTTATTGCATATAATTAAATGTTCTTGCTTAGTTCAATGAAATAAACTGAGAAAAAATGAAGTTATTTTTTACTAAACACTATTTTGCTAGCACTAAAAAAAGGCAAGGATGGTACTAGGTACTTAAATACCGCAAGATACCTCCTCAAACAGCTTCGAAGCAGCTAGGCTAGGCAATGCAAAATAGAAGTTGGAAAGGATTGATTGATAGGAAAGCAAAAGGAAGGCTTACTTTCTTTGTGACCGGCCGACGCCCTGTTTTTAATCTTGCACCGGGTAGATGGCCCCAATGCCACGAACTCAGCCAGCGCCGTCGGACTCCGTCTCCTTGTTGTATTATTTTTTGTCACGGTCGCCACTTGTTACGTAATGAACTAGGTTTTTCTTATTAATTGTTTTTATTACTTTAAGGTTTTACATAGGTAGGTATACGGTGTATTTATAATAAGTAGTGAGCGAGCGCGGGGACGTGCGCTCGCTTCGGTGTCTTTGGGGAACTCTCTTGCGGGCCGGCGGCGTGTGCGCGGTGGAGCGGGTGCCCCTCTCGCGCCTCGCCTCGCACCCTTCTCCTTCATGCACGCTGGTGCGTGAACACAATTTTATTTTTAACTTTTTAGTTCAATTAGTTATAAAAGCGTTTTTTTTTAGTTTTTTAAACTATAATTTATTTTTAACTTTTTAGTTTTTTTTTTTTTTTTTTTCATATTATTGCATTGTCATCGACCTTTGACAGGTGTGCAAAGTTTGAATCAAATCTGATCGTTCAAAGTAGGACAAAATCGAGCTCAAAGGGGTCGGTTACATGCAAGCTTTTTTTTTTTTTTCTTTTTTTTTTTTTTTTTTTTTCATATTTTTGCATTGTCATCGACCTTTGACAGGTGTGCAAAGTTTGAATCAAATCTGATCGTTCAAAGTAGGTTTTTTTTTTTTTTTTTTATTTCTTTTCATTTTTTTTTATTTTTTTTTTTCATATTATTGCATTGTCATCGACCTTTGACAGGTGTGCAAAGTTTGAATCAAATCTGATCGTTCAAAGTAGGACAAAATCGAGCTCAAAGGGGTCGGTTACATACATACATACATACATACATACATACATACATACAGGTGAAGCTAATAAAAGCGTTATAAAAACGGTCGGAACCGAGCCGTAGTTTGTTGCCTGTTCTTCTAGGCTTGGTCGCGTGAAACTGGCACCTAGACTCATCTAGCTTTAAGACGTTTCAAAGTGATCCTTGTGATACTACTGAATAAATATATATTTCAGTATACTTTTCTATAAAAAAGCTCAAGATACTCGTGCAAACGACTGTTTTTATTAGTTTGTTCGAAATACAATCAAAACTTAATGAATTTGAGCCAAGTTAATATTTACCAAATTAGATTTTACGATACCAAAAGAAAAACACGATGTAATTTGGTTCGTACCTTTATTTTTAAACCTTTTTGGTTGGGTCATTGTTTAAGAATGAGCCAGCATATTATTGTAAAAAAAGGTGTAGGTATTAAGGCTGGCGCACATCTAGATCGCCTGCTATGGCGATCAGTGTATCGCTGTCAGATATCGCACTGTGAAAGTGCGCGGCAGGTTGTATATTTTTACTGGCCTCTCAGCTCGGTTGGTAGTACATCTGCCTTCTGCGCCGTAGGTCGTGGGTTCGATCCCCACGGAGAACAAATATTTGTGTGGTGAACACAGATGTTTGTTCTCTGTCTGGGTGTTATATTGTATTCTAAGTAAGTATTTACAAAAAAAAAATGTATGTAAGTATTATATCAGCTATCTGGTTCCCATAAAACAAGCTCTGCTTAATTTGGGGCTAGATAGTGTTGTGTGAATTGTCCAAAATATTTATCTATTTATTTATATGTTTACAGCCGTCATAGCTCAGTTGGTAGTAGCTCTGCCTTCTGCGCTAGAGGATATGGGTTTGATTTCCACCGCAGGACAAAATATTTGTGTGGTGTGGTTAGCACCACATAATGTCTGAATATGAAAATAATGTCTGAATGTTTGAGATTCTGTGAGCGTGATGTATAGCTGTGTGTGAATTTCCAATGTATAGTATTGTATATTATTGTCCTGACATTTTGTTTTATATTTTGACGTGATAACGTCTTATAAATCGAAAGAAAAAATATAAATATAAATTCGTGATCAGAGACGACTCGTAAGAAATATAAAAAATGCTGAGAGTATCGAAAATATGCCGATTTCTAAAATTGGGGGTAGGTTATTAAATTCAGAGGCACGATCACAGAAGATATCATAGTAGCTTTTTCTCCGCCGCCGTTTTCGATTTTCGAATCATGAACGTTTGTTCTGTGTCAAAACTAAATGACCACTGACAGGTCATTGTCCTTGTTGTTTGCGGTTATTTAAAAACTGATCGTAGTTAATAGCAATAAAGCACATTTTTCTTCAGTAAAATACGAAGTGACAGAGCCCGGCTAAGCGGAGGCAATATCGGAAACTCATTAATAACGTTACAGGGTGCGCCTAATTTCATCGTGACTCTGCCATATTTCCTAAATGGATCAATTCTGTGGATACTAACGTTTTTTGAGCAAACGTACTTAATATTGCTGATCTGACAACGAACCTTGATTTCAACCATTTGTTTTAGAACAAAATACTTGGAGTTTTGACTGGCAGATGGGACAGTCCATTGCAAACCTATTGGGTGACTACCCTGATTAAACCCAGTCAAGTTTACCATTTATGAACTTCTTCTTATCGTGTCACTGGTATTTTCTAACCAGTGTGTTGAAAGGATTTTAAGTGCGCCTCAGAGACGCTCTTTTCGTACAATGACACATGTTTTCAAACTTTTAGACTCTACGACATACCGGTTTTTTATTGATGTTTTTCTTCACCGTTTGAGAGCGCACTAGCGTAGTCGAACTCATTGATCTATTGCTTATCTGCTGTCATTTTTAGGGTTCCGTAGCCAAATGGCAAAAACGGAACCCTTATAGATTCGTCATGTCTGTCTGTCTGTCTGTCTGTCTGTCTGTCCGTCCGTATGTCACAGGCATTTTTCTCCGAAACCGTAAGAGCTAGACTAATTAAACTTGGCGAGTAGATGTATTTTGTAAACCGCATTAAGATTTTTACACAAAAATAGAAAAAAAACTATAAATTTTGGGGGTCCCCATACTTGAAACTGAAACTCAAAAAACTTTTTTTCATCGAACCCATACGTGTGGGATATCTATGAATAGGTCTTCAAAAATTATGTTGAGGTTTCTAATATCGTTTTTTTCTAAACTGAATAGTTTGCGCGAGAGACACTTCCAAAGTGGAAAAAAGTTGGTCCCTCCCCATCTAACTTCTAAAATAAGAGAATGATAAAACTTAAAAAAATATATGTTGTACATTAATAAGCAAACTTTCAACGATATTTGGTTTGAACGAGATCTAGTCAGTAGTTTTTTTTTTATACGTCATAAATCGTAAACCGCAATTTACCTTTCGCCGAACTACTAGAACTTCTATATTATACTTATTGCTACGGAACCCTTCATGGGCGAGTCCGACTCGCACTTGGCCGCTTTTTATTTGCTTTTAGGTTTTGTGTTAGCTTTAAGTCCACCAATGGATCTTTGATATCTGAATAAAATAAAAAAATAATTTAAATTATTATTAAAAATAATTGACGGTTGGTAATCAAAATTAAATGACCTATCACGTTGACTTTTGATAACGAACACGCCGGGTTTTTTGTTTTTTTTTTATTGATCGTGTTTCACTGTCCTTTACTTTTGAAGATTGTACATCATCATCATCAGCCTGAACTGTCCAGTGCAGGACAAAGGCTACATCAATAGAGTCTTTTTTGCTAGTCTTTTTTTACGATTTGCTGACTCTAAAACAATCTGTAGAATTGTAATCGTTTAGAAATTCAATTTAAATAATTAAACAATTCTCAGATTAATTTCCGTTTAAGGTAAGGAAATATTATTCCAGGAAATTGTGGGAGGTCCCTGAAAATGAAGAATAACACGCCACTCAAACTCAAGCAATTTGAAGGTAGGGTCGCGGAAAATAAATATAGCTCTTTGTGAAGGCCTCGGGGAAGTACTACCACCATGCCTATTTCTGCCGTGAAGCAGCATCGCTGTGTTTCGGTTTGAAGGGTGTGGGAGTCGGTGAAATAACACGACCATGAGGTATACATCTCTATGTCTTTAGTGGAGCTACAGGGCAGTACATTGTAGGGCACTATCATAACGTGCATGACCTATGAGACAATTCTTTGTTTGGCATAAGCTGCGTGTAAGCGACGCAACCAAATCAGTGCATACCTACTTAAAAATACAATGTTTTTCTATTACAAAAATGTACTAATGCATTCTATGAGTGCAACCCAGGGCGCGTGCGGGGTACGTAAGGGGCGCGGGGAAAGCTCGTTAGCATAGATTTTAAAATTATCAAGATGGTCAGTCGTCGCGAATACGGGCCCGCGTACGTCACACGCACCTTTGGTTTTTTTTGCTCTAACTTCCCGCGAATAAAGTATTTTCAAGTTTACTTTGTGTTCTTTGACTTTCGAAAACCTACTGCCTAACACCATACTAACGCCCATCACCAACACTACCAATATACATACATACATCAGGTAGGCTATTAAGCCCGTCACACACGTTGCTATAATATATAAGTATGCCGTGCTGTAATATAAATTACGGTATAAGTTGGTAACGTCATAGAAATTATAATAAAGCCGTGTGTGCGGTCACTTGAATATTTGTATAGAAAATACGAGAACATCGTAATATGCCTTGCGATAATTTATATTTTAAGATACATTATAGCTACCTGCGTGACGGGCTTTAGATTTATCCTGATGGATGGATAAAAATGAGCAGCATTAAGTTGAGCTCGGATCATCATGGCTCTTAATTATACTGGTCGGCATTCATGGTAATTTCGTAGGAAAACCTACAAAAGTACCTTATTATTTAGACGAGGTAGGTAGTTAGTTTCATTTAATGGTTCAGTACATTTACTTTTTACTCGTACTAAAGTTTCTTTGTGTTGTGTTGAAGTGCCAAATAAAACTTTTATAATCTATTCCTTTTTGTTAACCAATTTAAAATAATAAATGACGAGATTTTCAATTTGGTTGTATTTAGTATTTTTTTTTGTTTTAATGTTTGTTACTTCGTAATTTGAATAATTCTTTTTTTAAAAGGTAGTACTTTCAGATTGGTTTCATAGAAATTTCATCAAAATCGGTTCAACAGCTTGGTCATGAAGTCCGTTTCTCAAGGTTTTTAAACTCTCTCTCTCTCTCTCTCTCTCTCTTATCGTGTCACTGATTCTTTAGAACCAAGTGTGGTGAAAGTATTTTAAGTGCGCCTCATCGAGGTACTCCTAAAATATATTATAATATAACTACACTACTATTAAATAAATAAATAAATATTGTGGACAATTCACACAACACTACTCAGCCCCAAACTAAGCAGAGCTTGTAATATGGGAACCGGATAGCTGATATAATACTAAATTGAATACATTTTTTTTTGTAAATACATACTTAGAATACAATATAACACCCAGACAGAGAACAAACATTTATGTTCACCACACAAATATTTGTTCTCGGTGGGGATCGAACCCACGACCTACGGCGCAGAAGGCAGAGCTACTACCAACTGAGCTAGAGGCCAGATAACTGAGCTAGAGTTTTATTATATATATTACTAATACTTATATTATTTTATAGAGCCTTCTGAAATACGATACTTAAGTTTGGTAAGCAATGTACATAATTAAAGTGTTGGTGAGACACAAATAGGCTTTAGCAATTAAGATACAGGTGCGTTCCAAATTCATGAAATCTCATACGGGCTGGAGGTAATTGTATCTTATCATAATAATTAAATATGATATTCTAAGGCTTGGTATCACCTATATTTAATTAACCAATCAATATTATTATCAATATAATAATAGCAAAGTGTAAGAGTCGCCGGAAGAAAAATAATAAAATTAAATTACTCCGGCGAGTGGGACTGCGGCCCGAGTACCTACCGGTCCGAGTCGACGGAAGCCTCAGTTAAACAACTGTCAATTATTAAATTAGACAATTACACATCGGTAAAAAGATTGTTTTTTTAACTGGGAATATTTTTTTTTATTTGCAAAGAAACTTTCAATGATTGCAGGTATAGGATTCTCGGATTAGAGACAAGCCAACAAACATTTTGGTTTTTTTATTGAAATTTCATGTAAGTTATTGAATAATCTCAAACCCACTATAGCGTCCAATAGCTCTGTAGTGCCAACAATTAATATAATTTAACTGGCAAAAGTTTCCAAATGGCACATTGTATTTTAGAAAAAAAAACTTCGAATTTTCCCGCTCCTTTTTAATTTTGAAAGTTTGCTAACTCTTTAAGCTGAAGCTATGAGTAGTTCATAACTTCACCATAATAAGTTGAAAAACTCATCAAAGTTTTGAATGAAAACTGGAGGTTCTGCATTTTTCTTAGATATAAAAAACTTAGTAAACTAGGTATGTCAAACTATATAAAAACCGTACTTACATAATGAAACCCCACAAGGAAGGAACACAAACACGACCTTAATACCACCAAGTAGTTCCCCGGATTACTATCCAATCGATGTTGCTGACTGAGAGGTTTTTAAATTCAATTTTACTACGCGTAGCGATCGACGTAGCGGCGGAATGCTACGGAGCTACGTCGTAGCGACCACTCACGCCCGAATCCACGCAAGACTGGCCTTTCGACTCAGAATATGAACACATACTAACTGCATCATAACCCTTTCATTTTAGTAACAGATTTTGAACGCTCAAAAGCATTAGCCTCGGTTCTTAAAGCTGAAGTAAAAATTGAATTTTTATTAGCGCATTTTTGGTTTTGCAGCGATGCTCAGGTAGAAACCTTATAAGCCGTTAAGGCCAAATGTTACGGTATTATATTTGCGTCATAGACTAATGGATTTATGGCCAGTGAGTGGAAGAAACCGCGAGGGAATTTCGGGGGTCTTTAACCATCTTATGAAAAATATGTAATACAGCTAGGAACATAAACAACCAAGATTATTTTATGCATATTCAAATACGTGAATTTTCCTAACATTATTATTTTCAGATACCAAGAGACTTTAAAGAATACCATGAAAGTATGTCTATTCATCTTAATAACGTACTTTTTACTATCCCCGTTAGAACTCCTCAAATAATCTACTTAAATATGAGGGGGTACTTTTTAGGAAACTTCGTTCGCTTCGCTCGCTCGTTCAATAACAATTACACAGAAGCCCGCAGAATCTAAACGAATTTTTCCATTTCCATCCGTTCTCTTTGGATTTACGTTCCAGTACAATCACAGCTCCTAGATGCGACAGGCAAATGAAAACGTATCGTACCACGGGGATTTCCCGCATACAAACTTTATCAATTGATTTCCTTCATGCCCTGAGGGAGTGCCGTATATTTTGGTTTACTTTGAATATGTATCTGGAGATGGTTTGTTACGTGCCTTTTACGAATTTCATGCGATATGGATTTAGGGATAAACCACGTATAACCTTTATTTTTAGATGTGTATGTACCTTTATTTAAGGATGGGTATTTGTATTTGCGAGATGAGAAACCGTACATTCAAGGTGTACTTTAACCCTTTTTATCGAAGCTAGCGCCAGTAGGAAGGGTTGTTTAGTGACCATTATTTCTTAAAGTTTTGGGTTTGTCCTATTTTTTTATTTTTGTATGCTAATAATTTGAAGAGTTATAATTAAATTTTGTGTGAAAATATTCACAATACGGTGATAGTAAACACCATGAGGCAACCTTCAACTGATTAGATAGACATACTGTTCTCGGTGGGGATCGAACCCACGACCTACGGCGCAGAAAGTAGAGCTACTACTAACTGAACAGAGACACACCACACACATACACAGTACACACATATAATTATATTGTACATCTTATATTATATTCAATACATACATCTGTAAGAGAAAGTCGTAGGAAACTATATAGTAAATCGTTACACTCGCACGACTCAAGAACGGCTGAACCTATTTGGCTGAAAATTTTTAGGGAGGTAGCTCAGAACCAGAAGTCATACTTACGGACATAGGATACTTTTTCTCCTAAAAAATTAACGGGAAAGAGTCAAGCTAAGCCGCGGGCAACCGCTAGTAATTATATATAATTGCAATAAAATAGTTTATTTATCCGAAACGATGACCCAGAAGTGTGTCATAAATCCCGATGGTACCGTAGATACTGAATAATGAATGACACTCGTAAATCTCGTATGAAAACCCTATAAATCTAAATGGTAGTTCAGTACAGGCACAGGTTGACCGCAGACGGTTGGGATTTACCATAATACCTGCCGTTTTGTTCTGACAGCTGGTTGGTTGTGTAATTCTGTTGCAATAAAAAGATGATACTAACAAGGAACATCGATCACATATTTTGTTACCATCATTTTCGACTCTACTTTTATAAAGCGAAGTTCCTATTTGCTATCTCATGTTTATTACGTCAATATTTAGTCTTGTTGATGGATCGGCACAGGACAGTGTATTGTAGGGCACGTTCCTGCCGTGCGTGACCTACGAGGCAATGGTTATAGGCGATGGTTATCACTGAACATTAGGTGGGTCATTATGCTTGTTAGTTTATGGTAACAAGCATTATGACTCGTTATATTTTTGCTACTTGTATAAAATAATATATGTTTAAAAAACTTGAGAAACCGACTTCATGGCTAAACTATTCAACCGATTTCAATTAAATTTCAATGGGACCAACCTTTCAGATAAAAGATTTTTTCAAATCGGCTTATAAATGACAAAGTTAAGCTACAACAAACATTAAAAAAACAACTGAATTGAGAACCTCCTCCTTTTTAATTTGAAGTCGGTCAAAAAAACTATAGGTAAACTCAATCTTCATGTCAACTGATGAAAATATTTGAACGCGATGAAAATCTAAAACAAAAACCATACCTTGAAAGATTAATTTTCATAATGGAAAAACATTATCACGGTCAAGATTGTAGCCTAAGCAATTTCCTTCTCATTAATTTCTTAAGCGATCATTATTTTCTCAAGTCGTTTTATTCTAAATTATCTAAAGTTCAATTTCAAAAGTTTACTCGATAGTCTGTTTTAGTATTTTCAATTCCAATTTTCTTTTCAATTTCAAATCCATTTTATGTCCTACCTGAAACTTCGTCACGTTCTTTCAAACTACAGTAAATTCTCATCCGATTGAAAGGAGTCTACGTCACTCTCTTCAGTAGGCCACCATGAGCTCTGTCTGGTTCTGTCTTTGAGTCTGTGTGAGTGTTAAGATCGCGGGAAGTCGGTGGATGGAAAGAGCTCAGAATCGTTCTTCCTGGAAATGTGCAGCAGTGGACTTCTTCAGGCTGATGATGCTGATGAGTGTTGGCTAAATAAATCCTACGTCGAAAAGTCACACACAGTATAATGCACTGGTGAGCACTGACACAGACTCAAAACCAGAGCTAGACAGAGCTTGTGGTAGGCCTTTAGATTAATATATTTAGAGCTGAGAGGATTTCTCTTTATTATCAAGTAATTTGTTTTTGTAGAAATTCGCTGCTCATTTTGTGATGGATTTCGATAATTAAATTGGGTTGTCACAGAGAAGCTAATAAGCGACGACCACATGATTCAATATATATTCGATACGTCTAGTGGCCTTTTCACACTGTTCGGTATGGCGAACGCATCGCGCGAGAGATCAAATGTATAAAATTATATAAATTCATTTTATTTTGGTTTGATTGTCCATACATGAACCGTTGCAATATGGTTTATGTAATGACAAGCAAAACTACGCATAGAAAGGTTGCACTACCTATTCTGCCTACCAAGTTGTCACCTGAGATTAGGTATTTTATGTGGGCATTATAGGCTGCGGGGTTTCTCAATTTATGTGTATCTATAGGTTAATTAAGTACTATTACCAATAGATTTATAAGTTGCACTAACAAAATGATCCTAAGTTGACCGAAATAAATGAATTAATAATAATTACTACCCAGAGTAATTGGATGTTAAGGTATATGCACAGCGAGGGGTTTTTCCAGATTTTTTATAAGAAACCTAATAAACTTAGTCAGTACAGTGTGAAACAGACAGAGACGGACAGACAGCGAGACAGAGTGAGAAGTGTGAGTGTGTTTTGCTAAGTTGTGAATCAAAAAGTCATTTTGATATTGATTTTTGATTCACAACTTAACAAAACACACACTTGTGTTTGTTTAGTTGGATCACAAGAATCACTTTGAAACGTCTTAAAGCTAGGTGAGTGCAGGTGCCAGTTCCACGCGACCCAAGACAGAGTGCACTCTCTCTTTGACTCGCAAATTGAGTAATATCATCAAGTCTTAAGGCGAATGCATGGTCTGACTCGCAAAGTAAAAAATATGAGATTCTGACTGTTTTGGTGTTTGGTTTTGTTAGAAATCCAAATAAATATTGTGGACAATCCACACAACACTATCTAGCCCCAAATTGAGCAGAGCTTGTACTTTGAGAACCAGATCATGATGCTTATGTATGTTATTTTTTGTAAATATATACTTAGAATTATAACACCCAGACAAAAACAAACATCTGTGTTCACCAAATAAATATTAGTTCTCGATGGGTAACCCACGACCTACGGCGCAGAAGGCAGAGCTGATGAGCCCTTCAAACAATATACCGTTACCAATGTGAAAACTTCTTTTATGTAGACACGCATATCAAATAAATGTGGTTAAATGCCACAAACAATTTAGAGAGATAATTAGATCAGTCGTGGTGAAATGAAACCGCACACAATAATAAAAAAATAGATTGGTTAGAAAAAGTATGGAATAAATTGGAAAAGCTTGTATGTTTTTTTGGTTCGAATGATATTTGAAACAAAGGTAATTCCTCGTCCAATCACAGTTCAGTGATCCCGTAAATGAAATACAAAAAAAAATATGAAATTGGCTCCCGACTGTAATCCCTATAGCATCCCTGTAAGCCTACCACAAGCTCTGTCTGGCTCTGTCTCTGGCTCTGGTTTTGAGTCTGTGTGAGTGCTTACCATTGTATTATACTGTGTGTGTGACCTTTCGACGTAGGATTTATTTAGTCAACACTCACACAGACTCAAAACCAGAGCCAGAGACAGATCCAGACAGAACTTGTGGTAGGCCTACTGATATAGCTAATCTTTTCATCCAGGTACAATCAGCAACAAGAAGAGATGAACATTTCAGGTTGGCTAACCTGGTTTGTTATACGTGAACGCCATATATTCTCAAGATTCATTTCCTCCTTCCAGATATCTTAGATTGTCTTTGTGATCAATGTCTAGTATCGTAAATATAGCAGGAAGAATTTTGCTATAAAAGGTCGCCTCTTTTTGTTTAACAAAGTAGACAAACTAGCATACGACCTACCGATGAGAAGCAGTTTCAGTAGCTTAGGAACGCTTGCAATACTAGAAGTTAAACTAAAATTTTTAAAAAGCTTTTTTTACAGAACCCCATACTTACCCCATTACAGTACCCCATAGTCCTTATGTAAACCCTCAGCAGGAACATTATTTTACAGCCTGAGTGTTCTTGGGAGGAGGTTCCTCTGAAACTGAACGGTCCGCGACCATCAAGGCTCCAAGGTTCGAGGATGAACTCTCTGCCTATGACGACCAGCTCGTAGAATGAAGCTGTTGCCATGACGTCATACAGGTTCTTCAGAGCCTATGCGGTGTAATATGTCAAAATCAAAATAAAAAGTGTATTTATTCAGGAGGATTGCAAGGATCTTTGAAATGTCTTAAAGCTAGGTGAGTCTAGATGCCTGTACCACGCAACCAACAATGAGGTTATTGAGGCTAATGATGTTGGTACAATTTCCGCAAACTGAAGTAAATATTCAGATGCAGGTTCAAAAGAACTAACTACGGACCATCTCACTAATTTATAACAAAGAAACAAATAAAGCACAATTTACGGACTCTTCAGGCACTACTTCTAACAATATCTTTGAAGCCCCCGGGGCAATTGACGAAACTTCTACTCTTCACAAGCTGCACAGTATACATATTTGCAGTATCTGTACAATTAAATTGTACGCTAACAACGAACACTTAAGTGGGTGATAGACGTACGAGCAAGTACACGTATTACTTATGGCTCGTCGACCTAATGTATCGCCGTCTGTACGCCGTAAGTACGCGTATTTTCAATACATTAGAGTAATGTATTGAAAAATACGCGTACTTACCGCGTACAGACACACAAGCGAAAAAGGTCGGCAAGCCATAAGTACGCGTACTTGCACGTACGTCTATCACCCACTTTAGGGCATGCGCATCTAGGCGATGGCGATCAGTTGAAACGCTGTCAAATATGACAGCGATATTTGACAGTGTTTCAACTGATCGCCGTACCTATGGCCTAGATGTGCGCAGGCTTTTTTTGACATTTGATTTCTCTATTCGGTAACCGAATTAATAGGCGTCAATTCGATACAAAGAAACGGTACTGGCCCACACCCACGTATCCGTTTCCATCATAGTACCAAAAAAACTTTACTTTTGGTACTCTCATCCAAATTTCACTACTTTGTAGGTTTTATTTTGTATCGCGTCAATAGGCAATCTGTCGCTCGGCTCTCGCGTACTATTAGGTTTTGACCCGAGACGGATAGCAACCGTGCATGTATTACCAGCCCTAGAAGGGACTTCAAGCCATGGGTACATATACATACATACATGCACATTGCTTATTACTCATTAAAACTTGTTATTACTCAGCAGAATTAGCAAAATAAAGCAAAACGTTTAAATTGAAAAATAAATGGTTTGAGCACATATTTAAAAACAAAGTGGCTTTACTGTTAGTGCTCATTGATACTGTGCCGATGATAATGCACAAGTTTCAAACAAACCTTTGTTCCTTTTGTAGGGGACACTCATGAACAAATTAGATGTATTTTATTTACTGACGGAACTCTACTGAAGAAATGATTTCACAAAAAGCGATTCGATTGAGTTGCTTTGTTTTCTCAAACGAACTGAGTGTAATGGGGTTACATTTTTATTGTGAGGGTTTGTCCTAGGAAGTAACTACTGAGGTCCTATGCCTTCTCACTCGCACATCTTGACCCTTTGAAAGACAAAAAATCACTGAACTTATTTATCGAAAACCGCAAGCATGCAGACAAAAGCGTTTTTGCTTTTCTGTGCATACCAACAACTATATAAAATGACAAATAAGTATACAGGTATGTATACTATACTGTTCTTCTAATGCTACTGGTTCTGTCAAACCAGTGTGGCTAAAGGATTTAAGCGTGCCTCAGAGAGACTCCTTTCGTACACTTGACACATGTTTTCGAACTTTTTCTACGACATGCCGGTTTCCTCACGTTATTTTCCTTCATAGTTTGAGAGTACTGGCATAATGTACCATACATTTTTCAACAGAAAAACTCATTGAACACGACTGAATTTGAACCCACGACCTTAGGATCGGAAGGCGGACCCGCTACTAGGTACTAGAACACCAGTGCTATTATACTATTGCTATACCCGGCACTTTAAACAAAGTGCCGGGTATAACGTACCATCAAACCTACTTCGCACAGTTGAGCTCGCAAACGGCTCCTACGATATGTATGGGTATGGTGCACACCTAACAGAATTTGAACTTACAACGGGAAAGGGTTTCAGCTTCCAAACCAAAAGCTTTTCGAAATGTTTTTCGATTTAAACTCGGTTCTGCATTGTCGTTAGGCCTCGAAAACTTTTTTAATAAAATCCACCTTTCGTCTCGGCATAAATTTCGAAGGATATGGCTATTTAAAAAAGGGCGAATAGGTAATTTATGTCCTATAGGTAGGTGGGAACATAATATGGTTCAAGTTACGATACGAACCAAACTTTTTCAGATAACGTGCAAAGTTTTTGTGACGGCGTTAAGCCTCTGACAAACAAATTTGAATCTCGACATCTCAAGGCTTTAGTTATTCTGTCAATGAAAATTGTACCTGCATTATTTGCATTTATAAAAATCTTTTCGTCCCTTTATCTCGGAAAGTGTATTTTTGCTCTTCGATATCTGAGTGCAAAAGCCATAGAAGATAAAGTAAAATTGAATTTAGAACATCGTGTGTAAGTTGGTGAATTCAAAACATCAGATAAATTTATATAGCAATAAGCACACATAAATATTACCTCCTAAAGAAACTTCTACCTCCATGGTGCCAAATTTATCATACAATCTTTTTTTATTTGTTTAAAACTCAGACTCAGAACCTTCATGACGTATTACTTTTTTAAATTTGCTTTTCACGCGTTATTCTCTGTTTTGCAATTAGTCATTTCCTCGCTGAGGTGGGATGAAAAGTTACGCGTTGCACTCGAGTGCAAAGATTTTTCACCTCGTGCTCTTTTAATTCCCTCGCTAACGCTCAGGATTAAAATGTTTAGAATCCTTCGCTTGCTCGGTCATCAAAATTGAGCATGCAGTTAAAAAGCAACTTTGCACTCTTCTATAACAAATAACTTTTGTTTGCTAGGGTTCTAAAGCCCGCAAGGAACTCTCTAAGCTCCACTACGTCTGTAGATCTGTTTATATCTTTTATAAAATAGTTGTTTTTGTTGACCCTCGCGAAGGAGCTCGTTTGCTTGCGGCTGTTCGTAATCTTAACGTCAAGGGAGTTCTTGCGGTCACGAACTTTTTCCTATTTTCAATTAGGTTGCACCGTAAAACAAATCCTTATACAGAAATCCTTTTTATTTATCTAACTATAGTGTATAAGAATATTCAAATAAATATTGGTGGAAATTCCACACAAGCCTTAAACTAAGCTTGTAATATGGGAACTATAAATAGCTGTTATAAATTATTATACCCAGATTATAACAAAAATCTATGATCATCACACATTATTATGACTGGCCTCTCAGCTCAATGTAGTAATAGCTCTGCCTTCTGCGCCGTAGGTCGTGAGCTCGATCCCCACCGAGAACAAATATTTGTGTCCTGAACACAAATGTCTGTTTTCCGTATGGGTGTTATTTTGTATTCTAAGTATACAGGGTTATTCATTATTAGCTGCAAATACTCAGGAATTAGGTTCAACAAATAAAATAAAAAATATTTAAGAAATGATTTTTTTTAAGTTTTGTTATGAAAATCCCGAGAAAATCGATGAAGGAATCATTGGCGCCTGACCTATTTTGACCTTTGATCCGCGCCCGCGCGCCGTGAGTGACACTCTGCGTTCAGTCACCGCCTGGGTGGGTCATCGTCTTGTTCTCCGTGGCAATCATTATGCAATAGCCGTAAAGAAATTAATAAAAATAAAATTTTGATACAAAAACTTGAAAAAAAATTTGATCAAATTAAAAAAAAATAATTACATAAATATTTTTTATCCTATTTGTTGAACCTAATTCCTGAGTATTTGCAGTTAATAATGAATAACCCTGTATATAATTTTTTGGAAAAGGTACTTTGCGAAAAATATATATCTTAGTAATTATATCAGCCATCTGGTTCCGATAGTACAAACTCTGCTTAGTTTTGGGGTTGGATAGTGTTGTATGGATTGTCATTAGCTATTTACTTATATTATGTTTGTTTTTGCTAGGAATCGAACCCACGTCCTACACCGCTGTAGGCAGAGAACCAACTCGCCTATTAAGAAGGCTATCAAATGAAGGTTAATTCCACAAATCAGGAACGAATAGAATGAGTACAATCTACTCATCAATAATCTCGAGATAGGATGGGACTTGGCTTCTTGTGAACTAATTAATTGATCAGATTGACGTTACTGATAGGGAAAGCTAATTCGCGTAAATTTCCTAAAACGATCCTCAGATGGCTTGCTATCTTTATGTGCATAACATTATGACGTATTTTCAAGAATGAGTACGTCATATTATAAATCAGAATATCATACTTACCATGGCCTACATAAAATTTTTTTTTGTATGGAAAACAATTTTAAAAAATCTTTTTACCTCGTGGGGTTAGCCTGAAAATATTCAAGCTTGGTTTTCGCTATAATGATAATTAATTAAATAAATATTTTCAGAACATTTTACAGAGCACTATCTAGCCCCAAACTAAGCCAATTTAGTACTATTGGGAAATAACCTGACAATTTGACTGCACGATCTTGTTTTACGACACAAAACAAAAATAAAATATTTGTGAACATTTCACAGAGCACAATCTAGCCCCAAACTTAGCTAACCTTGTACTATTACTTGATGACATAACTTGATGACAATTGACTGCGAGATTTTGTTTCATCGACACAAAACAAGTAACAAATTACATAAAAGGGTACAATATTCCTGATTACGAATTTAAGACGAAGCCGTTGTAATAATGTAATTATTTCTTCCCCTCCCTTCGCGTTCATTAGCAAGTCAAGTCTCAAGTTCTCATTCCGATTGGAACAATATTTTCGACAAAGCTGATTTCTAATTATTGGATGATGAATTAACTTTCGGAAATTGATTTACAATTTCAGTGATATAAATATCTTGTTGCTAACAAGAAATTCTCGGTTGGACTGGCTTCTCAGCTCAGTTGGTAGTACGAGTAGTTGTCTTGTGTGCCGTAGGTCGTGGGTTCGATCCCCACCGAGAACAAATATTTGAGTGTCGAACGCACAAATGTTTGATCTCTATCTGGGTGGCACAATGTATTCTTAGTGTGAATTTACAAAAAAAATATAGAAGTTCGTATATCAACTATCTGGTTCCCAGCTCTGGTAATATTTATTTTTTATTTTTTATAATATTTGTGTAGATGTGATACGTAAAACCTAAGCAAAACAAGTTAAGCCATAATCCAAGCTTATATAACATTTTTTGGTAGTTTTTCTAGACTAGGTCACATGGATAAAAACTGCCTAGTTTCGAGTCCTAGTCGATAAATTCAATATACCTAGATTTTTTGACATGTACCAAATAAGTTTTACTCTATCGGCTTGAACAATTCGTTTCGCCTACGTGTCTCTCTCTCTTTTTTATGGAGAAAAGATGAGACACGTCTCATCATTTCTTCAAACTGATCGAGTAAAACTCAGACTATAGGAGTACAAGACGTGTCAACGTGCCTAGATTTATCTTGACCACCTAGACAGTGTCAAACACAGAACAAAGTAGAACGGCCATGTGCCGGAAAAGTGTCGCCAAATTATATGAGCATTATGCTCCTTTCTCCATACAAATTCAACAGTTTTTTCGGGAGTCGTAAAGTGAAAAACGGCCTTGTAGCAGTGCAAGAATTACTTTTTGAACAAGTTTAGCGACAATTTAAAACACAGAAATATTTTCTTAACATCTTCCTTCCTTCCTTTTTCTTAGAATCCTCATATTTAGTGACATTTTAAATATAATAGTGGAAATGTAAAACTGGCGACATGGGCTCACAAACGACGCATGATCGCCTTTCTACTGTATTTGATATTCTGTGGTGCCAACAATGCCTGGGGATTACCAGTATATTTCAATTTACAAAAAATAAAAAATAAAAGTTTGAAAAAAAAATTTTGGAACATGACAGTGTAAACTGTCAGTAGAAATGGGACGTTCGTTAAAACCACGTCGCGTCGTTTAGCGCCGTAATAAATTGCATCAAACAACACTCTGCCCTCGGGACGGTAGCCGAGTTTGCGCGTCATTTCGTTAAAAGTTTCTAACTAGGAGTACGGTTTAGAAAAAATATGGTGAATATTCACACTAATATAATAAATGCAAAATTTTGTAAGTATGGATGGATGGATGGATGTTTGTTACTCAATAACTCTACAACGACTGAACGGATTTGGATGAAATTTGGCACAGATATAGATTATGGTCTGAAATAGTACATAAGCTACTTTTAATCCCGGTAAAATGTATGTTTCCCTTGGGATAGATTTGTTTTTAATCATATGTATAAGAAACAGTCGTGTTTATATTATAAATTTATAACTCAAGAACGGCTGAGCAGATTTGGCTGAAAATTGGTGGAGAGGTAGCTTAAATCCAGGAGACGGACATTGGATACTTTTTACCCTAGCAGTAGGTTTGGTCCACAAACTGGAAGTCGCTCAGCGAGTTATGGAGAGGGCTATGCTCGGAGTCTCTCTATAGGATAAAATCTGGAAAAGCGGAAAAGCGGTTTTCCATAAAATACAAAAACAACTGCGGGTTCACAAAAGTTGCATTAATTCTTCATTACGAAGACTCCATCATTATTCAAATTAGATCTACGGGACAAACAATTGGCTAGGTATTACAGCGTGCCGTATAGTTGGCACGATGTCAAAGGCTTTCATTCCGGGAATCAGGTTATACCTAAACGTTTCAGTCTTTGTTTTACTTTAGTGTATACTTCAATGTAAGTATACTTTAGTGCATAGGTACTTTAGTGTTTACTTTAGTGCGTAGTTAGTGTGGTTTTTGTATAGGATTTGGTCAAGTTTCCGGGGTATAGGCCTCTTGAACACTCCACTCTTTCTAGTCGATCCAGCTAGCTCCCACCGTCTTTTCGATACCAACTGAAAACCAGCGCTGCAAGGGCTACACAGGGAAGCTTGGCGGGATCTTCTCTGGATTACAGCTAGTACGCTTTCACAGTTTATAGGGTAAATAATATTAAAAACAAAACAGGTAAAACTCGCAAAAAATCCGTGGTTAATAAACAAAGTCGTTAAAAAGCCGATCAGGAATTCTGAGCTCTCATTTTCGGCGCAGAGCCGCGCATCACGCGTTAAGTAGTAATACAATTCACAGTACATACAACTAACAGTATAGATACTTTGCTTTTCGAAACTTTACGAATACGACTTAGTAGTAGTAGAGCTCTTTGTGAAAGACTCGTCCGGGGAAGTACCATGCCTATTTCTGCCGTGAAGCAGCATTACTGTGTTTTGGTTTAAAGGCGTAAAATAACTGTTGGAGAAGGTTAATATAAAAATAAAACACATTTTTTTCTAGGCGACTGATCGAAGCGACTTGTGACTCAAGGGCTGGTGGGTATCTGGCACAGGGCATTAGCATTGCTATTCAGCGTGGCAATGTCGCCACCTTCGGGGACGCTTCGGTCTGGCACTTGATTGGTGTCATTCGGTCTGATCGTGATTTGGGTCAGTTGTTCGATTTGTTTACTTTCTGCAGATAGCTCAACAGTAGTAGTATAAACAAGCATTTATTTACACTAGGTGTTACTGACAGTCCTCTTTGCAGAGGATGTATTAGCACAGAGGAAACTGCCGTTCATGTACTCCTGGAGTGCAGCAGTGTGGCGGTCTAAACGAGAGCGACATCTTGGAGCACCAAAGAAGCCTAAGGAGGCCTGCGCCTGAATCCGTGAGCTGCAGGCCTTCCTGGAGGACATCGGGTGGTTGAATTAGCAACACCACCACCCGTCACGCAAAAAGGGTCCACCTGCGGCCTATACTTGCGGAAACCAGTCCGCTCACCAAGTACCAAGTAAATAGCTCAACAGTTTTTTATGTATTTTGTAAGTACTTGTACTGGCTACAAATTTATTTGTGTAAATAAAATAATCACAAATTATTATTACTAATAATGATAAAATTATCTTCTTAAAATTAAATTACTTACTAAAAGATCGTTTCAATAGCATGACCTATTTGTGCTTAGTGGTTTTACTGGTAAATAACTATGATATTGTGATAGAATTTTCGTTTAAATAGGAATTATATCCCGCCTGGCACTTTATTACAAAATTGCTCTAAGAAGGGAGGGTCGTAATGACGTCATCAAATGAGGTCCTTGAACTTAACTACCATTGTTTTTTATCGAAGTAGGAAAATTATACCTTTTTAAACTAAAGCGAGCGATTTCAAGTTGGTCATGAAATCGCTTAACCTAAGAGTTATTGTGATATTCAATCTGTTTGCCCACACACAAAAGCCTCTTTTATCCACTTTCATTCGTCTCTATTTTGAGTTTTTCTTGTCCTAGTTTTTCCTTTGCTTGGAATAATACCCACACAATTTTGAGAACTGGAGTTCTGCTTAATCCTTCAAAGCTTTTGCGACGCGAGCACTTGTGGTGGTAGCCCGAAGCCTTCCGATCTAAGGTGCGGGCTTAAATCCAGAAGTGGAGCTATTGAATTTCCTCTTCGATTTTTTTTTGTGTTCAATGCTAGTGCTCTGAAACAGTGAAGGAAATCATCGTGAGGAAACCCGAGCCTAGTCCGCTCTTCACCATGTCTTTCCTGTGGTTTAGGCCGACTTAGCTGTCAGATTGGTAAAGTGCTGGGCAAGCCTACGCCATCTTAAAATCCTGTCCCAGACACTATAGCGTTCCGCAAGTAAGGGCAAGAGCAAAAACAGTTAACCTTGGACGCTATATCTAGGGGCCAGCCGCAGCTTTGCTCGCCGCGTTCCCGTTACGCCCCGTTCCCGTTTTAATATATTTAAAAATGTAATCCTATGTGTTATTTTGATGTACATAAGCTATATTATTGTAAAGTTTTATTAAAATCCATTCAGTCGTTTTTACGAAAAAGAGGCACAAACATCTGTTCATCCATCCATCATACTTACAATATTTCGCGTTTATAATATGTAGTAGGATGATACTTTAAAGACGACGTAGCTTGAAAGTCACTGTAACAAATTCTAATTTACTAAAATAATAATAATAATAAATAAAACAAATACAAAGTCATAGTGAGTTTCTTTACAAATAAGTCTTCGTACTCGTTTATTTTAAGTGTTATTTGTCCTGTAATCGTGTTTTTGTGGTCGGACACGTTTGCTCGGGAAATGTTTATTATGCGACGTGGGGTCCTCAGTTTATAGCATAATCTATTAGGGTGACTTATACTTACGAGTGTTTTGGCAAACATGGCTATAATTTGGCGCAAAGTGATGTTGATGTTGGCGAAAGGTCATTATTGACCAAGCGAGCGAAACTTAAGCAAGTACAAAAAAAGTTGTTGTCAGACGATAGTTGAACGTGACAACGTCATACAGCTGTCCACGCGGACGCATCGCTCACTCAAGTAGGAGAGAGACAGATGTCGAACGCTGCCGAACGCGGAGGCCGTGCGTGCCTCTTTGTCGCTCGTTCCGCGCTCTCGCTTGCACTTCAAGCCTTAAATAGAACGCTTCAGAGCGAGGAAACGCCGCATGAGTCATATTTTTTCGTGCGTGCAGCCGGCTCCATCGAATCATAAGACGTTGTCACGTCAAAAAAACTAATTTTAATATGACATCAAGCTATTTGGCTCCCATCATATACGCACAAGCTCTAATTAGTTTAGGGCTAGTAGTGTTGTGTGAATTGGCTAAATTATTTATTTACTTAATGTATTCAGCATGGCACGTGCCTACCTGTTTTTTATGGTATCTAGTTTTTAAGGTTTTTTTCTGTTTTTTGTTTTAAATTAAGTTATTCTTTTTTATGTATAAGTAAGTATAAGTTGGCAGTAGGTAGGTACCCATTGTAGTATTCTTTCTTAAGATCAATAAAATGTTTTTCTTTCTTTCTTTCTTTCTTTCTATTCATGATTTCCTAATGTAAGATTAAAAATACCATTTAATTTCTAGTTAGAGCACAAAACAGGATTAACAAAGCTAAACCACTGACGCGGTAGTTCGTAGAAGTTAGTAGTAACTTTCCTCCTATTTCCAGTTAACTATTATGCAGTCTCATTTTGAGCTGTGGCTGTGGTTTGGAGCTAATTAATTTGATATATTTTATTTAAAAAATCTGGTCTCACAGCAGACAAAGAACCTTTGAAAATGTATGAAAAGTGCAGTCAAAGACACGCATACATTAATTTGGCACCACATTTTGCTGAGCTGGTAATCCATACGTGAATGTATGTAAAATCGTATTGTTACTCTGCTTGTGCAGTGTTTATGTGTGTTTTGTGTCCAAAATTAATGAATTTTCTTTCTTTTCTTTCTTTCAAGTAGGTATGTAGTTTGCGAAATATGAGCAGTTTTACAAATCACTTGCATGAATCAATGAAGTGAATCTAAGGCCGAGATTCATAGACCAAACTTTGACTTTACTTTGATGGAAAGTTCAACTTTCAACCAAAATTATATTTCATAGTTCTGTCAAGCTCTTCTTTATTCAAAATGTTGATAGGAAACTTCGATAAACAAAGCTTACTTTGCTTTGCTGCAAAGCAAAGTGCGGTCTATGAATCTCAGCCTAAAACAAAGCAGAAGTAGCGAACTGTTGCGAGTACTAGCGAGCTTTAAAAAAGCAGCAGCCTAATTGGAGCTACAGATTTAAATATTTTTAAGCAATGTTACAAATATAATTGCTCAAAACTTTTTAATCATTGATCTGAACTTCATAAAACTTCAGAACTTTTGAAATCTGAATATGAATTGCCATTAGAGAAATTACGACGAAGATTATAATACTGTCTTAAAACTCACAGAACTTCCCATCTACGGTACATACCTATCTCTCGACACTCATAATGATGTTTATAAACACTGCTTTGTATATAAGACTTAAAAGCACTCACTACCAAATTAAGAAAATCAACTAACTTTTCTTTCATCAACTGAGTGGAAAGTATGCTTCGTGATCGTGACCCGTGGACAGACATCCGAGTTTTGAAACTTTATTAAAATCGGCTTAGCTTTGAGATAAGCTCACTGCGTTAATTCAATTATCGGATGGTCGCAGATTTTTTGAACTTTCTTTGAAATATTAAATTTGTAGATGCTTTTAAGCTTTTGCTTTTTGTAAAAAGCTAATTTTGAATATGATGTAACAGTTTGTTTTTATAGAATGAGCGAGACGCCGAATTTTCATTTTTAATTTCAGCAAAAATAAATAGCTTTAATACTTGCAATATAGACTTCTATTCACCGAAATTTGTAAATGAATATAAAAATCTGATATAGGTCCATATTTTCTCGTTTGCAAAATTAATTTAAAAACCAAACGAGGTCAACGTTGATAGTGATTATACCCAGTAGTCTCATTGGTTTATTAAAAAGTTAGCTCGTCTGATCTCATTGTCTCGAGCACCGACCAATCTATAGGCAGGGGTGCAAGTAACGTTTCCATTTGCACTCTTCAATGGGATCAAAGCATTTTTTGGATCCATTGAAAATGTGAAATGAGAACGAAGAATGAAAAGACAGAAAGAAAAATGTTTGAGTGACCCATGATAAAAGTAAACCGACCCTTGCATCTATTGTCGTTGAGGAATAAAGGTTCTCGAATGGCGACCACGAACCGGAAGACTAAACGTAGGGCACTCACCCATCAGTTGGACTGACGACATTGTTAAGATCGCAGAAAGTCAGTGGATGGGAAGGGCTCAGAATCGTTCTTCCTGGAAATGTGTAGGGGAGTTCTATATCCAGCAGTGGACTTCTTCAGGCTGATGATGATGATGAGATGATTTATATAGGGTCAAGGGGCAAGGTGTTTACTCATACCCCTAGTTGCGGGATGCTATAGTGCCTGGGACAGGATTTTAGATCAAATAAGCTTGCCCAGGATCTACGTACCACCCTGACAGCTTAGTTGGCCTAATCCACAGGAAAGTCATGTTCAATACGTGCGAAGCTGAACAGCCGCGGGTTTCCTCTCGATGTTTTCTTTCACCGTTTGAGAGCACTAGCATTGTGTACATAAATTAACTAGGATATTACCATATATTTGATGACACGACTTGACAGGCTATCCGATCAAAATATTTTTACTATCGAACCTGCATAAAGTTTATTCATAACTTGTAAAAATTCTTACAAATTCAATATAAGAAATTCTGAAAGCTATTACAAAAGTGAAACCATTTATCCATGTTATTTTCTCAGGACCTATCAAATTATCTTCTATATTTTTATTTACTGATAAAATATCTGTACGTTGAGCACCATTTTCTATCATTGGAGATGTTAGGCGTCGGGATGGCGGTATGGTTGGGCTGGAGGACACTTGTGTAAGCTGCCATCCGGCCAAGTGGAGAACGATCTGCGAAGTGTAAGTGAGGAACACTAGAAGAGCCAAAGACCAGACTTAGTGGCGCGTCTTGGGACCTACATCCAGCAGAGGACTAACGTAGGTTTATGATCATAGCAATGAAAGCTGTTTTTTGAAATGAAATTAAATATTTATTTGCAAGAAGTATGGTACAATTCGATCGTCATGTAAGAAAAAGTCTCGCATACTTTGTCGGAGACCGACATACAAAATTCATAATATAGATAGGTATATTATGTGAGAGCACTGGTGGTCTAATTGGTAGTGGTCACGCCTTCCGATCCGAAGGTCGTGGGTTCAAATCCACTCGTGTACCAATGAGTTTTTCTGTCGAAAAAATTATGTGCACTATGCCAGTACTCTCAAAACGGTGAAGAAAAACATCGTGAGGAAACCGGCGTGTTGTAGAACCTAAAAAAGTTCGAGCAACACGTGTCAGGGGTCACGCAAAAAGGGCCCACCTGCGGCCTACTTGCGGAAAAAACCTGCCCGCACATCAAGTGCGGATGATGGAACTTGCCAACTTAGGTATATGTTAAATTAAAATAAATCGGTATGTCAGAATAATAATAATAGTCAAAAAAATTAATTAATTCAAAAAAATAATAATTCATAGAACATAACAACATAATATATAGTTACAATATAACATAATTCAAATGAAATCCTTAACGCTATAAAAACATTTTTCCAAAAGCCATGAAGTTCGATAGAAACTCGTGCTACGGGTACCATGTCTATTTGATGAAAATTGAAAGCTCAATGAAAAAGTTTCGATTCAATTTTGCGGTGTTTATAGCTAGGTTTTTGATTCAACGTAAATTGAGATTATTAAAAGCTTTGGTAATAACTTCTATCTGTAGCAGGAGTAGGAATAAGAATAAGAAAAATGTTTTTTTCTAAACAAACAAAGACATACAGTTATTTGTACCTACTTTTTTTAATTCAAAAAGCATTTGGCCCAGCTGATGGAACTACAACTGGTGCTTATGTCTTTTTTGTGCCTTTTATTTCCAGAATCAGCATCTGTTTAACCTGTAAATAATCTAAGCAACTCTAGACAATAGGCACATTTTGTGGTTTGGAGCTATACCTTCCGTGCTAGTTAAAAAAATCGGTTGTCTGTAAAGTCGGTTTTCTGACGATAGTTGAACGTGACAACGTCATACAGCAGTCCACGCGGACGCATCGCTCACTCAAGTAGAGAGACAGATGTCGAACGCTGCCGAACGCGGAGGCTGATTTTGCCTCTTTGTCGCTCGTTCCGCGCTCTCGCTTGCACTTCAAGTCTTAACTGGAACGCCTCAGAGCGAGGTAACGCCGCATGACGTCAATTTTTCTCGTGTGCGTGCAGCCGGCTCCATCGAATTATAAGACGTTGTCATGTCAAAACTGTGTTACGGCAAGGTAACGCTATAATATACTCACCCCAGTTACAGGTGGTTTCAATCATGGATTTAATTAGGAAAGAAAGAAAGAAAACATATTAATTTGCAGACGAATAGCAATTTAGGGTACACGCTATACATGCATACAAGAGTACCTACAGTTTTAAATTATGCGAGAAACAAAAAGAAAAAACAGAGAATAACAAAAACACTTAATAGAGGTAGACTTCAATACACAAATTAACTAAGGGGCAATTAAGCCCGTTTTCAGAAACAGTGCTTGAGCCTAGGTCAGAAGTAAAATTCGAAGTAAGATCTTCTAATAGTTTTAAATTCCGTTTAATTCTACTTTTCAAACTGCTTACGAACACTTTAAAAGTATACTCCACTCGCTTCGAGTTTGAACCTTTAAACTCAGATTAATAGTTTTAATTAAACTTTTATTAATTGTTTGATTACTTAGGGCTCGTTTAATTTGTTTCAGTTGTTCCAATTAGTGTAATTGGTTAATAAAATGGTACTTTATATTCAAATCACGGAGAAGTGTGGGTAATTTATATATATTTATTACTAGAACGGTTTTTGAAACCAATATGTAATGTAAATGTAACGTATGATAATATAAATTTAGATAAAGTAGGGCGCCCACCCACCAGATGGACCGACGACATTGTTAAGTTCGCGAGAAGTCGATGGATGGAAAGAGCTCAGAATCGTTCTTCCTGGAAATGAATAGGGGAGGCCTATGTCCAGCAGTGGACTTCTTCAGGCTGATAATGATGATGATGATGATGAGATAGATAGATATATAGATAGATAACTCTTTTTTGATTACAATGACACACAAGGTAACTAGGACACAGTTTTTAGCTTAAAAATAAACAGTCACAGTAATACAATGGGCGGCCTTATCGCTAACAGCGATCTCTACCAGGCAACCATGGAAAAATTAGTGAGTATTTTAATGTTCTTGCAGACTGTATTCATTCATTTATTCATATATTTATTTCAGACATAAATCCATAATTTGTTAGTAATAAAGTAACTTAATAGAAACTAATGTTAGTGACATTACGAGCTAAGTAGGACTATTTATTGAGCAGAGTATTGGTTTATTTTATTTTATTTGTTAAACAAAATTTACAGCCCTTAAAAGTCGTGCATATACTACTCTTACGGCCAATAACGGATTTACTTTTTGTATATTAATTGTGGTTCAAAGGATCAAGTAGCATGTTTTTTTTTTTGTACGACAAAGTAAGCAAATAAGCATGCGGCCCGCCTGATGGAAAGCGGTTACCTTAGCCTATGGACGCTTGCAACACCAGAGGCATCACTCGAAGAAGAAGAAGGTTATATTGCATTGTAAGTTTTTTGGTACCATTGTAATTTTTTTTACATTCGGAGATCTTCTTTCTCAACAAGAACGCACTCGTGTGGTGTTTTAAGTGCGCCTCCAAGACTCTTTCGTGCACTTGACACATATTTTTCAAACTTCTAAGATTCTGCGCCGTTATGAGTCGTCTTTAGTCTTTACGATGTTTTCCTTCACCGTTTGAGAGTTCTGGCAACCATGCCAGAATGTGTTCTTTGACAGGAAATGTTGTCTTTTACGCTTTTCACGACATTGTGAGTTGATTAATACGGAGAATTTGATTGAATGGATCATTTTTCTTGAGGTTTTCGACGGAAGTGAAAAATGAAACGAGTTCAAAGTAATTATTTCTGATGTCTTACCTTACGTTAAATGTATGTAGGTATGTATGTGGTAAAACACGTCTCCGCTCGTTACGAGCTTCGTAAACGGATGAATATTTATGGAATACATTACAAATGTTTTCTCTTAAAACGTCTTTGTTTTTGTTTGGAACTTGGAAACTCAATTAGCGCCTACTTTTGAATTTTCTAAGTAAATTTTGCATTTCACGCTGTTGTTTCAAGTTTTGTTGTTCAATGAATTTATAATTCTTGGATATGCGATTGTCACAAATTACTGAAATTAAAGTTACTGACAGTATAGAAAAACAATTCAGTTTTAGAGTGAACAATAAAAATTGTTTAGGCGGGTCACGCCGCTTCGGCAAAGATCGGCAATCTTCGCCCTAAAGGTCCAACCGCACTTGAGCGGCGCGGCGCTGCGCTGCGCGGCGCGTCGCTTCACAGACCCTATCGCACTAGAGCGACAGCTCGCGTCATTTGTCGCGTGAGTGAGTGAGTGAGTGAGTGTTGCCACGTGCCGAACCAAAATATCTGGGTTTCAAAGTCTAAAAATCTGTATAAATCTTATTTGATCGAAAAACACACAGAACATAAAACGAAACAAAAACAACACAGATTATAGTAGAAAATATACAAAAAAACCGGCCAAGTGCGAGTCGGACTCACGCACGAAGGGTTCCGTTTTAAAAACATTTGCTATCTTTTGTATTTATTCCTGTTATAGCGGCAACAGAAATACATCATTTGTGAAAATTTCAACTGTCTAATTATCACGGTTCATGAGATACAGCCTGGTGACAGACAGACAGACAACAGACATACGGACGGACGGACAGCGAAGCCTTAGTAATAGGGTTCCCGTTTTTACTCTTCGGGTAGGGAACCCTAATTATACACAAATATTGAATTTACTTTAATATTGAATTACTTTTTCATAGACTAAATCAGATTCCAAAAATCTGTATAAATGTAAGGTCAAATCAGTAATCTCTAATACTAGCCAAAATTCTGTATAAATACAGATAAATATGTATTATTGGCAACACTGCGTGAGAGTGACGCGCAGTGGCGCGCCGCTTGCTATATCGCACTTGAGCGTCACGACGCGTCGCTCACAGCGCGTCGGTCGCCACGCGTCAAAATATTCTTTCGGAGGCAACTATGTCGCGACGCGCCGCGCAGCGCAGCGCCGCGCCGCGCTAATGCGACACACCCCATATAAAATGACTGAAAGAATATTTTGACGCATTGTGTCGCGCCGCGCAGCGCCGCGCCGCGCCGCTCAAGTGCGGTTGGACCTTAAGTGTCGGTGAAAAAGAGGGGTTCAAGTGTTCATTTCAGTCGGCATTCCCAGAGTGTCACGACTTTTTTAAGCCCATTTTCTTTAGGATCAGTACATAATAGAGGAAACCAATTGCTTAGTCAGCTTATAGCACGTTTTGTATCATAACCATGTCTTTTCTGTAGATTAGACTGACTAAGCTGACAAAATGGTATAAAGGTTGGTGGTGCTGGGCAAGCCTATGCCATCTAAAATCCTGTCCCAGGTACTATAGCGTCCTGCAAGTAGAGCTTGAGTAATCACCTGTTGCCCCTGACGCTATATAAAACATTTGCAATAGATGCAGAGGCCTGTTTACTTTTTTAGCTCGTTGATTTGCAGATAGCCCTCACCCATGGACTGACGACATTGTAAAGTTCGGAAATGGCCAATATTCAGCAGTGGAATTATTCTGGCTGATAATGATGACGTCATCAAAAGGACGTCACGTGCATAAGCTCTTACTACTTCAAACAAATTCTATAATCCTATAAGGCTCATGTTTATTTAAATACATTACGCCCATTGTATGAGGCAAATAGTTTTAAGTATTTTTATGTACCTGTACTTTTATAATTTGTTGTGTGCAATAAAGCATTTTCTATCTATCTATCTATCTATACTCGGATTTTTAATTAGACGAAGCTAGCTGACGTTTACTGTGTTGTCAGTTTTTGATGAAATAAAAATAGTGTTGTGACAAAGTGAATGATTAAAATAACTCCTGAATGAATGAAATTGCCTCGTTTTTCTAGTGAATAGTTAGTGTGCCGAACTTGACTTGACGTGCTTGGTTGAGGATCCATATCGTTCGCGCGAAACATAATAAATAATAAATAAATAATGCGGACAATCCACTTAACACTATCTAGCCCCAAACTAAGCAGAGCTTGTACTATGGGAACCAGATAGCTGATATAATACTTAAATACTTTTTTTTTTTGTAAATACATACAAAGAATACAATATAACACCCAGACAGAGAACAAACATCTGTGTTCATCACACAAATATTTGTTCTCGGTGGGGATCGAACCCACGCCCTCCAGCGCAGAAGGCAGAGCTACTACCAACTGAGCTGTGAAGGCAGTCAATATAGCAACAAAATACACAACAATTACCACAGGCACAACGTAACGAAAAACTTTACAAAAACAATAATTAGACAGCGTGAGCGCAGAAAAACATTCGTGCTATCAGACCAGAGGTTAGAAGCCGAATTACAAACAAAATGGTGACCGACGCGCATGGCGTTCATCGGTGTTGGCACTAGTCGCCACGTCGCGCTTTGTAATAAACCGTCAAATATCTGATTGTAGTTACATACTACAAGTAACTTATATATCAGAGCACTTTTATACATTTTTTTATACAAATTTCAATATTATTTTATAGTTTGAAATGATTAACTATTCACTCATTGTTCATTCATCTGATTGAACGAGAACTGGGCGCAGCACTATTACTTTAAATATGGCAACATTATTTTACAAAGTGACATTAGCTCATGTCAGTCGGTATCGTCTAATTAAAAATCCGACTATAGTAGTATCTAGTAGTTTGATAAGTTGATGTTGCTGATCATGGTTATGTTTCCATCAGCAACCGTCAGCTGCCGTCTGTTGCTGTCAGCTGTCGTCTGTTGCCGTCAGTTGTCGTCTGTTGCTGTCAGTTGGCGTCTGTTGTCGTCTGTTGCCATCAGTTGTCGTCTGTTGTTGTCTGCTGTTGTCTGTTGTCGTCTGTTGCCGTCAATTGTTGTCTATTGTCGTCTGTAGCCGTCAGTTGCCAGTCTTCGGTATTCCAGAAGAAAGTAAGCTTGATATTGGTATATTGGTGCAATAAATGCTCACTTACACTTACCATCAGGTGAGACTGATTGAAGTTAAAAGTCATTATAATGCAAAAAAACTTACAGATCACCCACAGTTTTTAAAACACATGAATACTGAATTTCTAGAATTCGAAAATAAAGGAAAAACATCCTGTAGGCCTACCACAAGCTCTGTCTGGCTCTGTCTCTGGCTCTGGTTTTGAGTCTGTGTGAGTGCTCACCAGTGTGTGTGTGACGTTTCGACGTAGGATTTATTTATTCAACACTCACACAGACTCAAAGTGACTCAAAAGACCCTACTGGAAATTGAAGGGGGGTTTTGAAAGCTATGAGAATAATGTGAAAAAAGGAAAGGAAGAGCAAAAAAATGATCATTTTACGTCCGACAAAAGCATCATTGTCATGAAGAAAAACCATGTCAAAAAACAAACTTTACAGGAAGACAACTTTAAATTTCTTATTACTTTTTTGAATACCTTAAACTCTGATATTACTGTATTATATGTATAAGTGGATATAAGTTTTCTAACAAAAATTTACAACTTTTGAACCCCAGACCGTTCACAAAAATACTGCACAATTTTATAAATGTTTGAAATTTCTGTACCTCGCATACCATAATTTCTGGACGTCGTTTCCAGTTCTGTAAATATATGGCAGTCAAAGCCACAAGAGACAACTTTAGAAAACAACACAGATCTATTTAATCTAGAAGTACTATTTCAGGTATTATATATGACAAGGATCTAGAATATTACAAAACCTACGTATATTAAAGCTCCATTTTAGCAATTCAATTCATAATTCCAGTAGGCCTACCACAAGCTCTGTCCGGCGATGTCTTTGGCTCTGGTTTTGAGTCTGTGTGAGTGCTCACTAGTGTATTATACTGTGTATGTGTGACGTTTCGACGTAGCATTTATTTAGTCAACACCCATAAGGACTCCTAACCAGAGCCAGAGACCGAGCCAGATAGAACTTGTGGTAGGCCAACAGTAGTTTGTAATTTTTAGGTTATGTTTATAAATAATTAAGGAATGTTATACTTAATAGAAAGGGCGCTACAGTCGCGTAAACAACATTAGCTCTTCCGTAAAAAAATAAATTTAATATAAATAGGCTACCAACCAGTGCTTGCAGTGCTTCACGGTGAACATTAACGAACAATATCCTGGGGTAACTGTTATCCAGTGTGAACTCGAAGTTAAATAAAACTTTAAACGTGAAAAGTGCCAAACAACTCTAACAACACAGTGAATTAACTTGCTATACAAATTAGCGATTTATGTCGCACAACAACAAAACTGAAGTGAAATAAACTATCTAAACAAGTGCTGTGATTGAATCCTAATATATTCTAATCTAAAGCCAAGTGGTAAAGTGAGTGACTTCACATTTTGAGTTGAGGGTGGATGTAAAAACATCGCAAGCAAATTACCATCTTTCATCACACTAATCAGTCAGAACTGGCTGATAATTTCGACTTTTACGTAACAGTTTGGTTGGCCTAGCGGTCGGAGGACTGTATACCCAGTTACATCGACTCGGCGCAAGGAGGTTCGAACCCGTGTACGACCGCAGCTCTTTTTGTGATATAATTTTTATTTTTTATTTGGATAATTATCACTGCCGTATACATAACTAATTGGGCTCTGAATAATAAGCAAATCCAATATGGAAGAAGTTAGAGAAATGTTTCTACAACTTCAAGCCGATGTAGAAGGTACAAAATATTCTCTCAAAGAAATGGAAACAAATATAACACGAAATATAAACAATAGCATTAACGAGATGGTCGGTAATCTACAGTTTAGAATCGAACAACTCGAAGAAGCAAACGAATTGCAAGAAAGGAGGCTAGATATGATCGAAAGGACGCAAAGACAACGAAATCTTATCATATTTGGAGTGGAAGAGAAAGAACGTGGTTATGATGACCTCACACAGATCGTACTTACTATTCTAAACGACACGATGAAAGTTAAATGTTCGATTTTCGAGATGCAGGCGCTTAGAAGAGTAGGCAGGAGGGGTGACAGACCTAGACCAATTATATTTACACTTACTACACTTGGAAGGAAAATTGAGATCCAGAAAAACTGGAAAACCCTTCAATATACAAACTACGCAATCGCAGAAGACTACCCCCCCAAGGTACTAGAAAAAAGAAGACCTCTAATTGAGCAAGCCAAACTCGAAAAAGAGAAAGGAAACAAGGTGCTGCTTAAATATGATAAACTTATAGTGCTGCCGTCCAACCCCACAAAACCAATGACGACGGAATCACAAACACGAAGATCGAAACGTGTTCTATCCCAAACACCTCCACAAGCACAAACCCATGCTCAAAATAGAACAAACGAAAAAAAGGAAACGCAAGTTCAAAAAAAGAACAAAATCTCCGCATACTGGGTCCCCTCACGCTCGTCTGCAAAGGCAACACTGAACAAGCCCGCAGACGAAAATACAACCTGCGCAGGGCTTCCATCGCCCCAATAGCAACCACAGAACACGGGCCCTCTCCCTTCTCCAACACGGCTGGTCACCGCGGAGAATAACGACCAAAACCCTCCAACTCCTACTAAAGAAAAAACCAAACACACTAATATAGCAACACTGAACACCAGAACATTACTTTCCAGAGAGAGACTCCTAGAACTAGAACTTGCACTCAACGATATAAACTGGGACATCCTAGGTATCTGCGAAGTTCGAAGAGAAGGGGAACAAATAGAAGATTATGGGGAATTTCTGCTCTACCATATAGGAGAAACTCCCGGTCGATATGGTGTAGGTTTTGTCATCAAAAAAACGCACAAAGATAGTATCATCGAACTCATTGGTATATCAGAACGAATAGCTGTCCTAAATATTACAATACAGGGCTTTAAAGAACCATGGACCATAGTTCAAGCCTACTCACCCACAGAACCAATAAACAAAGAAAAAATTGATGACGTTGAAAAATTCTACGCTAGCCTATGCTCAACGATCAAGGACCACGCACATAGCAACCTGGTTGTAATGGGTGACTTCAATGCCCAGATTGGCACTAGGCGAGAGTTTGAAGACATCGTTTTAGGGCCGTACACCGAAGGGAAACGAAACACCAACGGAGAGAGACTGGTTCAGTTTGCCTTCGAACATAACCTCTCAATATTAAACAGTCAATTCAAGAAACCAAAAAACCGAAAGTGGACTTGGGTTTCTCCTAACGGAGAAACGAAGAACGAGATAGATTTTATCCTCACAAACAAACCAAAACAATTTAATGATACAAAGGTGTTATCAAAATTCAACTTCTTTTCCGACCATAGAATGGTAAACTCTCATTTAAAAACAACAGTCCATCGAATTTCAAGGAAAAACTACCACGCATCACATCGAAAAATAGAATTCAGCGAATTACAGAAAATAGAACAAAACCTACAGAACCATCTACTCAACTATGAAAACCAAACAAGATCACTCACATTCCAAGAGAGATACAATCAAATTGAGCAAACATTCAAACCAAACGACAAGAAACAGGAACGAAACAAACTTAGCAAACCACTTACATCGGAAATAATTACAGAGCTTCTAGAAGAAAGGAAAAATCTACTATGTATAAATAATAAAGACAAAAAAACGAGATCCAAAATAGCCGAACTGAGTAAAAGTATCAGGGAAAAAATGAGAAGGGAAAGAGAATATAAAAAACGTGAAATAATAGAAGAACATGTTATAAAAACAGGTGGAATAAAGAAAGCCTACAAAATAATGATAGACAAAAAGAATTGGATTCCCAAACTAAAAGACAGAATAGGAAAGGACAAAACCGGCAGACGAGATATACTGAACATAGCTACAGAATTCTACCAAACATTGTACAAAAACCAAAGAGCGGGGGAAAATATAGATATACTAACCGACAACGAAGAAATCCCAGGAATACTAGTCAGGGAAGTAGAACAAGCGCTAGCTTCACAAAAGCAGGACAAATCACCAGGACCAGACAATATATCAAACGAAGTACTACTACACACAAGAACGACTACTTCAATGATCTTGGCCAAATTGTTCAATGAAGTTTTGACAACAGAAAGCATACCGACCCAATGGACTGAATCTAAAATCGTACTACTACACAAAAAAGGAGATATTTATAATATAAACAACTACAGACCTATAAGCCTGATGTCAAACATTTACAAGATTTTTGCCAAGGTTATACTTAGAAGACTGACTAGAGTACTTGATGATAATCAACCTATTGAACAAGCTGGATTTAGAAGCGGTTTCTCCGTGATGGACCACCTGCATGTCGTGAAACAGGTTATTAAGAAATACAAGGAGTATAACTTACCACTATATTGTTCTTTCGTTGACTATAATAAGGCCTTCGACACACTTGAGCACGATACGATATGGCAGGCACTTAAAGAACAGGGCGTAGCAAACAAGTACATCAGGATTATTAAAAATGTATACACAAAAAGCTCAGCAAGGATCCAGCTAGAAAAACAAGGAGAGCTTATACAAATTGAAAGAGGAGTCCGTCAAGGCGATCCACTATCACCCAAACTCTTCTCAGCAACACTAGAGAAGGTGTTCCGCCAGCTGAATTGGGATAACATAGGGATAATAATAAATGGAACTAGACTAACACATCTAAGATTCGCTGATGACGTGATTCTTTTTTCAGAGACACCACTAGTTCTACAACAAATGCTGGAAGAACTAGTCAAAGAAAGTGCTAAGGTAGGACTCACTATGAACGCTGACAAAACAAAACTTCTAACGAATAGCGAAAAAGTAGAAATCAAAGTAATGAACAAAACCATAGAATATCAAGACGAATACATATACTTAGGGCAAGTAATCTCCACAGAAAACTTACACGAAAAAGAGACAAACCGGCGTGTAGCCAACTCTTGGAAACGATACTGGTCCCTAAAAGATGGCATGAAAAACAAAGAATTTAGCATTAAACTAAAAATAAAACTTTACGAGTCTTGTGTTCTGCCTGTACTTACCTACGGCTGCCAAACTTGGACTCTCACGAACACGCAACTCCGCAAACTTTCAGTTTGCCAGCGCTCTATGGAGAGAAGTATGCTTGGTGTGAAGAGAAGAGACCGGAAGAGAAACTCTGAAGTGCGGGCGGAGACCAAGGTGACCGATGTCATATTTAAAATCAAATCCCTGAAATGGCGATGGGCAGGACATACACTCCGCGGTATTGACAAGTGGAGCCAAAGAGTTACAGTATGGTACCCAAGAATCGGAACAAGAAATAGAGGAAGACAGTACAAGCGTTGGAGAGACGATATCGAAGCAACAGGAGGAAAGCTATGGTCAAGATCTGCAAATGACAGAGTACAATGGAAGGCATTGGAGGAGGCCTATGCCAAAGGGCACACAGAACACAACTAAAATAACTATAACTGTCTAAATGTATAATTGTATTATTGTATAAGTTCTGAATTAAATGGCTTTTTTTATTTTATTTTTATTTTTTTATTTATACTTAATTGCTATGAAGAATAATGATTGATACTGGTATTTTTATTGCCAAATCCCTAAAAGTAGTAACATGCTCCAAGTAAAAAAATAAAGATTGTAGCTATCTACAATCTTTATTTTTTTTCTCATATCTCAAGGATTTAGTTCCATCACTATAAATAGGTATGCGAAGTGTTACTTCTTACAGAAATTGATTTTATTTTAAAGTAGGTACTTAGAGATATTATAATATTCTAAAGACAATTCTGTGACAAAATCCTCATGATACCCATTCAATGGTTCACTTATACGGATGATGGAAAGGTAAAATGATCCAGCCCAACCATTCCACAGTTATTAGCAACCCTAAGTACAATTTACCTTAATTTCCCGTGGGAAGGCATATCCAGTTCAGAGGTATTCCACTCAGTAGAAGCAGCCAAGGCTTGTAATAAATCCAACGTCATGATGGTGTGTTTGACATAAACAAATGCATAACGTCTCATGTGGAGACAAGAATGCGACAGACTTCATTTTCCTTAGCATACAGAGCGCCGGGCTTCAAGTGAGGAGATATAATTAGACGGATAGAGAGCTATGTGTATGAACAGCGATTGTATAACCAAAGTAAAAATCAAAGATGTATTTATTCAGTAGTATCACAAGAATAAAGTAGAATAGAATAGAAAATTATTTATTTATTATTATGAATTCATTTATTTCAGATAGATCAATCCATACTTAACTTACCTACTATACATTACATTACATTAACATAAATTCATATAAATAACAAATACAATTAAATTCAGATACAATTCAATAAAATAAAATGTCACAAATGATAAATAAAACTAAATTATATCTAGGCCCATTGCAATTTTCATCCATCTGTCTTGGATGGGACAATCCAGTCGGGATACAACCATCTGCAAGATACCGCTGCAGCTGTCTCTAGTGCGCTGACACAGAGAGGTCACCTTCTTTCGTACGATCGCGTGGTACCCATCGACCCTTGCCTCCGTGAACATCCCCGAGGCACTGCAGAATCGAGGCAGCCGCATCAGCATCCTAAAGATGTTATTATATTGTATTCGCAAAGCACTGGCAGCCCTGCGGGTGTGATTTACCCATAGGCTGCTCGAGTAAAACGACTGGCAGTACGCCTTGAATAGGGTGATTTTGACTTCCTTCGAGCAGCGAGCAAATCTTCTTATTGCACACCTTAAAACGAACAATGGAAAAGCAAGTAACAATAATTTAAAACATACTAATGTACAATGGGCGGTCAAGGATCTCTTTGAAACGTCTTAAAGCTAGGTGAGTCTAGGTGTCGTAATTCTGTTGCAATCAAAAGTTTGATACTAACTAATACTACTAACAAGAATTAGTAATTTACGACCACTATGTATCTGTCGCCATAACTTACTAGTTTTATAAAACGAAGTTACTATTCGCTATATCCTATTTGCCTAAAACCAGTTTTTTTTCTTACGCTTTAGGTCTTATGCCATCACTCGTCAGCTTAAATGAATGTACCTACTGTGGAATGCTAAGTTTTCAGGAGATGCTGCTACCCATGTCCTGGGATGTTTACTACGACTAATCCTATTCTATAATGATTATTATTTTTTAAGCCTACAAAAACGTATAAAAAGTGTATAAATAACCAATTGTTCCTATACCCTACATAATTTCCTTACTCCACGGCTAAGCGGTAATATGAGAAATACCGTTGATGTTGGATTGCCACAGCTAAAATCCATTTACTTTTTGTGAACTTTGGCAGTATAGACTGCATGTGTCATCAATTTAACAAGAGAGTTGTCTTTTATCTACAGTTGCTTTATTTCTATAGAAACGCAGGCCATTTACAAACACACAGGGTATAAAAGCAAAGATACTGCTACAGAAAACTTTAAGAACTTCTTTTTCGATTGATTAGGTACCATAAAATATACTGAACATTTCTACACTAGGTGGGGGTACGATTTCAATACAAACTTAATTAAATAAATAATAAATATTGTGGACAATTCACACAACACTACCCAGCCCCAAACTAAGCAGTGCTTGTAATATGGGAACCAGATAGCTGATATAATACTTAAATACATTTTTTTTTGTAAATACATACTTAGAATATAATATAACACCCAGACAGAGAACAAACATTTATGTTTACTGTAATGTAAGTAATGTAATTTACACAATTACGGGCGAATAAAGTATTAATGTACACCGAAATAGCTGTAATAGGCTTTTACAGTGGTCCTTATTACCGGCCAGTTATATAAAGTTGGAGTGGTAGCCGTTGGTCGTGGCAGTCGGGTCTTCAGAAAAAGAACTAACAGACTTTTACGACTATTTTGAGACATATGTTTTAAGCTCATTCACGTATTCAATGCCGAGTACCCGTTAAAAAGAATGACGAAAAAATTACTTTTTTGGTTTTTTAATAATATTTCTGTTATCCTACAGTTTTCTCCAACTTTATATAACTGGCCGGCAATAAAGACCACTGTAAAATTCTATTACAGCTATTTCAGTGTACATTTATACTTTGTTTGCCCATAGTTGAGTAAATTCAGTTTGTATCGGAATCGAAGGTCTTAGGCCCTAATTAGATGTCAGAAGCAGTCAGCAGGTACCATATTCCGAATAAGTTAATGGGCAGCTTTATCACTCACTCATAGCGATCTTCCCCACGCACTTCATTACGAAAACCCGAATCAAAATGCAAACCGTTGGAATCAAACCTGCTCTTGAGACACAGAAATAGCGTGTGAACCATCACACACTAGTACTAATTAATTACGGTAGACAATACCTATACGGCCCTTCAAAGCGTTCAGTTACTTTATTTTTTCTTTAGTTGTTTCTATAGGGATCATACAAAAATAAGATGAGAACCAAGCCGTAGTTTGTTGTCTGTTCTTCTAGGCTTAGTTGCGTGGAACTGGCACCTAGACTCATCTAGCTTTAAGTCGTTTCAAAGTGATCCTTGTGATACAACTGAATCAACATACTTTGACTTTCAATGGGTACCAGTGGAGAGGGAAATATAAACTAAAACCATCATCATCATCCACAGCCCGACTTCACCCAATGCTGGGTATAGGCCTCACTTAACTTGTGCCATCTACCTCGATCCTGTGCCAGTCTTGTCCATTTCCGCCCCGCGACTTTGACTATGTCCGTCTTTCCACCTTGCTGCAGGGCGCCCTACGCTTTTGTAGTCGGTTCATGGCCATCATTCAGTTGTTGTCTAAACTAAATTCACCTGTATTTAATTCAAATTCATACACCTCTGATAAATATCAAGTTCGCCTACCAAAATGTCTGGTTCCGAGTTATCGCAGCCAACATTTCAAACGAGTATAATGGCTGCAGGTACACCCATTGTTCTGTAATTTCACCTTTGCTTATGCAAATGAACTTGCTGACGCAGAATATTATACTTAGCTAATTTTGAGTAGGTTAAGTATTGAATTTTCACTTCAATGACATATATCTTAATGTTCATGTCTGAATTGGTATTAAATTTTATTAAATATCAGGGAAACACTGTCAAATATGACAGCGATATTTGCCAGCGTTCAGAACGCTGTCAAATGTGCGCAAGGTTTAAATCCCTACAATTTTATTTTGTTTTGTGATGTGATCATACGAAAGAAAAAAAAGAATTTATAATTTACGTTTGTAAAAAGGGTAATTTTAAAAAGGATATAGACTATGGAAATATAAAGAAAAATAACTTGTTTCTAACTAAATACACTGTGAACATTTCACCCGTTGCCATTATCAATAACGAGCAAAATCGAGTTAAAAAATCACGTGTTGAATTGGAGCCCCCTTAAACTCCCTCTGTCTGTCCATTTGTCCGTCTGTGTGGGTGTGTCCGTCTGTTTGGTGAGTGTAATAATTATAACTATACCTGAGGGACAGACAGACTGCCTGTCCATTTGTCCGTCTATGTGGGTGTGTCCGTCTGTTTGGTGAGTGTAATAATTATAACTAATAATAGGGTCCCATTTTACCCTTTGGGTATACCCTAAAAATCGATCAAAGGGAGTTCCACCAACCAGGATTGAGTACTTTTAACTTTAAAGCATTATTGATCCGAGTATATGAGATAAAGCTTTTTTTTGTCGCCACTTGCTGAAAAGTGACTCATTTGAACTATAGTCACTCCTATCCTATAATCCACCACTGCGGTGCGCTACAATAGGCTACGAAATAGGCCTATTCAGTCGACGGAACTTGGATTTTCCGATGAATTGTGTCGGCACTTTTGGAGCAATCAGTATTTCACTGTAACCACCACAGAATACAGTAGATGGGCGCTTGGGTAGATGGGATGCCCGTTTGTATGGGAGCCGCTGTCGCCAGTTATACATTTCCACTATTTCATTTAAAATATCACTTAAATTTTAGAAGAAGAAGTCACGCTGACTTTCAAAAACATAACATAAAAGAAACATAGGCCACCCCTATACATTTCTAGGAAGAACGATTCTGAGCCCTATCCAACCACCGAATCCACGCGATATTAACAATGTCGTCGGTTCATCGTCGGTCCTTTATTCCCCAAACGGTTGTCGGTTCTTTGAGTTTTATGACCTGCCCATTGCCACTTCAACTTACTAATTCTACGAGCCAGTGACTTTGGTTCTTCTACGGACGCACTAATTTCTGATTCTATCGCGTAGTGAAACTCTCAGCATAGCTCTCTCCATAGCTCGTTGCGTGACTTTGAGCTTGTCTACGAGGCCAACAGTTAGCGACCACGTCTCAGCTCCGTAAGTCATAACTAGAAACACGCACTGATTGAAGACTTTTGTCTTCAATCAAAATTTTTTTTTTTTTTTTTTTTACTTTTTTCATGGTGTCTGCGACGAGTAAACCCCCGAATACTGTAAGCCAAATTATCATGTAGGTATGGATTCAGAGCTCAAATATGATAACCTACCTGTCATACCCACAGCATACTTCTCTATTCATGAAGCAATTTAAATATCTGGTCTGCTCTGTCAGTTTATGTATGACACATTTTTAAAGGGATCTCGAATACACGTGGATTCTGACAGTCATCGACAAAAGGCAAAATATTATGTGGAAAATACTGAAAAAAGAACTTTTTTTTTTAATAAATAAATAATAAATTGAAGTAAATTCACTAGTACCTACAAAAAAAATGGTTGAGGTTACATATAGCATCAAGTGCGCATAGTGTTGTGTAGATTGCCATCACACCCGACTAGTTGTACAAATACAGATAAATAAATAAATACTTACTATGTATTTATTGTGATGATCTTTGTGGTCATAACCACTGTATAATTGATAAGATGAAACGGGTATTCATCGCAATAACCTTTCTTATTACCAGACGTTTCGACCGTGTTCACACCACGAGAAATGAGAAAGGTAATCGCAATAAATACCCGTTTCATTCAATCAATTTATGCACAACGATCGCGTTAATTTAAAAAGTGCCACTGTATCATGTATAAAAAGTTAAGATTGAAAATGTACCTTTTTCTTTTCTTTAAAAGAGGTAAGACTTTCGTTGTTGACTGTCCCAAAAACCAAAAGTACTTCGAAAAAATTGCGGTGTTGAATTCGTATGCGGTTTAAAAAAGTTTGGTTTGGTTCATATTTTATTGCACGAAACATCCCCTAGCGAACGTGAAAAAATAAAACTCAAAATAACTTTATTTTATTAAAATAACGTCAAGCGCGTGTTTGATTGTGCAGTGCAAGTTCCAAAATCAATTAGAGTTTATGAGTAAAAATCTGAATTAGTTTTTTTTTATCTTGAGCACAATTTGACTGGATCGTGTGTATAATAACTAGTATAAAAAAACTAAAATAAACTATGTGGAAAAAAAATTGAATTTAATAACTAGTCGGGTTGCGGAACTCTAAAGTGTTGTTGTTTTTGGTCACTTGACCGGAAAAATGCATCAACCGGAAAATTGAAGTCCGATCAAACCTAGCAACAATAAAATTTATTGGAAAAAACAACACGCAAATTTTATATGAGGAAGTACCTATCTCTTTCTATTGACATTATTTAATATTTTTATATTTTTTATTAACAAGTTTGGTTATATGACAAAGCAATAAGACCGACCGAACTGAATATCCACGCGAAGATTGCCTGGAAGAGATCGCTTTTGGCGAAATAGTCACTTGGAAAAACAAAAACACCCAGTGCCAAAATATAATTATGTACGTATAGATCCTGATTTGTTTCAAAAGGTATTATCAGAAATTTCATGTTACAGATGGACTGTTAGTAGGTAGGTCCAGACGGACCAGATGGACAAAACTTTGTGATTCTTGATTCTTTGCTCTAATAACAACCTTTTTCGTAACCTTTTTCAAGAGAAAAGTTTCCAGGACTTAAGCCTAAAAACCAAACGTCTTCTGCAAAAAAAACCGGCACTATTTTTGTACATTTCGAAGTCAAAGTCAAAGTCAATAATTGTTTATTCAGTACGATGCAAGAATCACTTTGAAACGTCTTTGAAAGCTAGGTGAGTCTAGGTGCCAGTTCCACGCGACCAAGCGTAGAAGAACAGGCAACAAACTAATACGGTTCAAAACGGTTCCTACCGTTTTTTTATATGATCCTTTTACAAATCAAAAATTCGTTGCTTTCAATTTAAATTGGAAAAACCTAGGCTTTGGAAAAACTGTTAAGTTTTTTCAGTTGGTTTTCTTTAGCTGAAAAGTGCTTATACCTTCCTTTTTTGGAATAAAATTATCTAAAATCTATAATATGTTCTCAAATGTTTTTGTTCTGTATCTCGTCTGAAACTCAATCACAAGACTTATTTACGCAAAAACCTGTCGAAAAAATCAACCCTAAGAATGGCCAAGTGCGAGTCTTACTCTTGCATAGCACAGAATATACATAAAATAGAGCCAATAATCAAAGAAAAAAAAACATGGCACTCTAAGAATGCCGACCGAAGTGAAACTTGAAAAACTTCCTCCGACTTTTGGCGAAATTAGTCGTTTTTTGCCAGAGAGGTGTCGGTGGCGGTGCCGCTATGAAGGTGACGCGAATTCGATGGTTTTTTCCCATCTTTATACATACCCGAATAAAGAAAATTTCAGTACAAAAATCGTAAAAAGTCCTAGAATACAGAATTAAAAAATAATACATCCAATTCCTTTTCACCTGTATTTATGTCCCTCTTTCATTTAACAAAAGAAGGTTTTGAAATTAAACAAACGTGCTCTATCTCTGTTTGCCAAACAGCAGATGTTATTAGTGGCTTTTGCCGTTGTATATTTAGGACAGTACAGATCCGGCCCGTCCAAATGTTGGTTACATTTGAATTCAGTTGGCTGGGCCTACAAAGAGGACTGGATAATTAATGCCAAGAGTTTCGTATACTGCCTAGGAAACAGATGTTTAGTCTGAAGAAACGCACGGTTGAGTTACCTCTTGGCAAGATACGCTAGCATAATTTGATTTCAGCATTTCATTCTTCTTATCGTGTCACTGGTTCTTTCAAACCAAATGTGGTGAAAGAGTTTTGTGCGCTTTGAAGAGGCTCCTTTCGTGCACTTGACACATATTTTAGAACTTTTTTAGGTTCTACATGCCGGTTTCCTCACGATGTTTTGCTTCACTGTTTGAGAGCACTGGCATTGTGTACACAATTATTATCATACATTTTTGGAAACTCATTAGTATACGTCTGGATTTTAATCCGCGCCTTAGGATCGGAAGGTGGGGCCGCTACCACTAGGCCACCAGCGTGCTCGCTTAAATAGCAATTGAAAATATAGCAATATAGCATTTCATTTAGACTGCATAATCACAATTTTGGAGAAATAATGTCTCACAAAAATGACTAACCTCTCAGCTCAGTTGGTTGTATTGTAGCTCTGACTTTTGCGGCGTAGGTCGTGGGCTCGATCCCCACCGAGAAAAAGTATTTGTGTTATGATCACAAAAGCTTTTTTAATTAATTGGTAACCCGGTTAGGAACTAAAAACTTAAGGAGAGAAGTACTAAGTTCATAGACAAAGCTATAATACATAATTTATAGACAACAAAAAAGCTATTTTTCTTGTACACAAATCATATAATTCTCAAAGTTCAAAACGACGAACATTAAAATAATTACACTCGTATTCGTAAACATCTAAAGGCAACAAAAGAACTCAAGAGAATGTGCCACTGCTTTTTGCGGACACCTACCTACAAACAACTGGTCCATTAGTGAAATGATTTTCCTCTTAATATGTCCACGGGGGCGAAAAATATTGTACTACCATATGCAACGCGGATGAAGGAAGTGATGGATGAGACATGGTTTAAAACAATATTTTATATCCTCAGGCACGGAAACAGCTTCATGCATTTTTACCAAATACGTCTAAAATATTATACATGCATGAAATCACGCCTCATACATGCTCGTCGGTTATATAAGGTACTCCTGACCTAACCTTTCTCTAAAACATGTGCAGCTATCTGGTCGAGCGGTGCTTGGCAACGCAAGTTCTATTTCTCCATTCAAGTGATAGAAGATATTTTTCCAGTCCATTTTATCATGTTTATTTCACCATTTGTCTCGCGCAGAGTTATCTTGTACAGACTCTAACTGGTAGTTTTTGACGTACGGGAAATTAAAAAGATGGTCTTCTTTCCAGTGCTTTTATGTCTACGCCAACATCATAACACTAATGGATTTCTCCGTAGAAATTGCCAAGTGATAGCCAAGATTTGGACGTTACAGCCTCGTACAACAGAGATTGCAACTTTTTCACACAAACGCCTATTTTATTACTGTCATATAAAGAACAACGATAAAAGAGCTATCAAAATATCGTATTCGAAACAATATGGAGGTGATTCGGAAGGGTCAATTAAGTCTTTTACCATTGGGTACTGTAGGCCTACAACAAGCTCTGTCTGGCTTTATCTCTGGCTCTGGTTTTGAATCTGTGTGAGTGCTCACCAGTGTATTAGCCTGTGTGCAGTGTGACGTTTTGACGTTGGATTTATTTAGTCAACACTCACACAGACTCAAAACCAGAGCCAGAGACAGAGCTAGACAGAGCTTGTGGTAGGCCTACACGGGTCACCAATTTTGTAAAGATTGAATGTTTATTCATTTTCGACATTTAAATTTTTAGATTGTTTGATGACGTCACAATGTTAAATTTACTATAATATGTATATAATATATATTATAACTACGTGTGTGATGAGCTTTAAAGTATAAGCTAGAGTTTTAATGCGAGTTTTATTTTTATGCAGATATGCAAGACGGTCTTGCATCTAGAATACGAATTACAGTAATATGCGTACAAAATGGGTTGTACGCTATAACCCGACAAGTACGCTAGGCGAGTGGGCCACCACAATTATCCAGGTAATTGGCTCATTAAAATGGTTCAACAGAATTTTGAGCTGCATTTAATGATACTGCGGGGAAAATGAATTTAAAGTAACAATTTGAGAGAAATTTTATTTTACTTATTGTATTTCTTTAAATAAAAGTATTTCAATTGCGACTAGGAATTTGAAAGACTGCGAACCGAAAGACGAATCGTAGGATGGTGTCCCAATTGATGGCTCTAGGAACCTAAGTTCGTATTGAAAGCTAAATGAAAGCACAATTAATTAAAATCTATACATTTAATTCAAACGACACGTCACACGAATATGGATCGGCGGGCAAGACTGGCGAACAAGTATCAAAGGAACAGGGAGTTCTTATAAGTAATACACACACACATAGAAAATGCCATACAATTGCTCATTGGCAACATTTAAACTCTATCAGTATGAGTAACTCTGGTGAGAGTCTATCGTAAATACAACTAGCAGCCACCCCTCCAAATGGTGACCGCGCAAAATATCTGCTAACCTAGTCTATCCTGAATGACCAAGCAAACTACGCTACGGCGCTTGACGAGCAATCAATTTTGCTTAACAAATTGTGTGCCCACGAAGTAACTAATGAGAATCTGTGTGCGCGCTGCTAATGACGTTCCAATTAGAACCTAAAAATACACATTTTCCTAGAAGGTACCTACTAGGAACTTTTAGGAACTTTTAAGCTTCGTCTGCTTTTCGGAACCCAAATTTACAGAAGTAGCCTATAGCGTCAGAAATGAAGAAAAAGCTACAGAATAAAAAATTACAAACTACTACTTTTTTTCTTTATTGTTACATAGAAAATTTCATTTAGAAAACTTAAAATTAAGACACGTACAATGGTCAGCTTAACCCTTAAATTCTCTTACAACAAACCTTGTCAACTTACGTGGACAAAATGCTCTTCATTTGAAAAATAATAAAATAAATAATTTTCAAAATATATTTGCTAAAATGTTTAACAATGTTAGCAGGGCATCTGTATTTTGGTAATTCCCTAAGCAAATGGTACAAAAAGAATTTAGCCCTACTTTTCGACAATTTTTTAACCTCAGTGAGATAAATTACCCCGCATTTATCAAATGACAGTCGGATCTCAGCGAGCTAACTTTAAAATGCAAGTTTGCGGTTTTCCATCCCCCAGTTACATTCAGAAATGCAATTAAAGATGGAGCTTTAAAAATCCACCGCAGCGCTTTTAATATGAAACTTTTTAAAAAGAAAAGTTGAAATCGGACTGATGAGACATAATTGCATGTTAATTTATCTCGGTTGATCCTAGCTCTAGAGCTCAAACGCGTTCATCATAATCAACATTATATCAGTCCGTTGCTGGACGTAGATCTTTCCTAAGACGTACCACTGAGCCTGTTCGGATCTTCACCATCAGTGCTTACCACCGACATTTCCCAGATCTTAGCCCTACTATCATAAGACCCATAGATAAATAGATAGAAAATTTTATTTGCAAAATTTAAGAGTACTGTACACAGGCGAGCTTAGTGCTAGATAGCATTATCTACCACCTAACCTTTGGGTAATAAGGAGATAAGTTGGGTAGTGCACAATTATAAGATAAGGGCTTTTATAGATACTAAACAAAAAAGCAGTTAGTTAAGTGACAATTATACGCAAACTTAAAATCTAACCTATAGTATAAACACACATACACCATAAGGTTTTTGATAGATTCAATTACTTCTCATACTGTTTTGATACGGTCTAATTTTGAATACATTATTTAAACACAAAGAAGCAATACTGAATACGCGCTGCTAAAAGATGAAATATTATGCCTTTCATTAGGATCTCCTTACATATCAAAGAGTAGACGAATATAGAAAAGAACGAATCGATTTCGTTCTATACCGGTTAAAAGCGGAACCTTTTTGGAAATTGCTCTTTGCATTACATAACTGTTTAAATAAAGGTTGGGGTAAAAGGTAAACATAATGAAAAGGTTACTAAGCAAAACTGGTACGAAGATTTTACAGGATTTAGAAACTATCCCTGGTCGACAGCTGTGTTGTCAAGCTATAGTTAGCTTAGTATAGTATAGGGGTTAGTCCAAGCACGAATGCCACGTCCATACAAACAAAAATCAAAATTTTCATACATTTACCCCCGAATACTGAAACGCAACTCAGATTTAAGCACGTCTCAAGCGACGAATATTTGACAGATTTTCATTGAAAACTGTCAAATATTCGTCGCTTGAGACGTGCTTAAATCTGAGTTGCGTTTCAGTATTCGGGAGTTAGTCCCAGCCAATGCCATGACGTATTTGAACCTTCCTTTTTCAAATGTTCGGTTCATAAAACAGTAACTAAACGGTTTATAGTTTGTTACATTATATGATCCGCAAGCTGTAAGTACTTCTTTACTATGTGGGTTTGACATCTATCCAAGACAATTTGTAACACAAACACAAGCTTTTTTCTGACTTTGGGTGTCCGTATCTGGGGTATTATACTCGTATCTACTGAGAATATCACACGGTTAGATGACGTCAATCTCGGGCAAAAACGTCTAGCCGCTACCTATCAGCTATAGTTGTCACGAGCTTTTGGGGTCAGAGACGTAAGATTCACGTCATTTCCATTGTGAGATTTTCGTGAGATTTTTTCGATTAAACCAAGAATAAGGCCCCTAGTTCCCAAACTTTGCGTCGTTTAGGGTTGAATGGTGCATGTGAAAATATTTAGCTTTATTTATTAATTTATTTTATTATCTACCTACCAATACAAAGCTACATTTATGAGCCTATTTAATTATTTTTCACCGATCCTGCAACTTTAAAGCAAGCAGAACCTAACCTCAATAAATAAAACCTAAACCTACAGTTTTCCGCAAATATGAAAGTCGACGCTTTTGGGTCGAACATTGGCGGATTTGCAGCTGATTGTTTCTTTGTCTTCAGGGGTTGGGAGAAAAGGCTTTTGGTGTTTGCTTTAGCACCTTTTGGGAAATAGAAAAATATATTTTGTTTCAATGTAGCCTTAAATCCTTGAGCACATCTAGGCGACCAGCTGCGATTTTTTTGTCTTCAAGGTTCCTGATTAGTTCCATAGAATTTTCATGAAAATTGATATAGCAGTTTGGCCATGAAGTTGGTATCTCAAGTTTTTTGACTGGCCTCTCAGCTCGGTTGGTAGTAGCTCTGCCTTCTGCGCCGTAGGTCGTGGGTTCGATCACCACCGAGAACAAATTATTTGTGTGGTGAACATAGATGTTTGTTCTCTGTCTGGGTGTTATATTGTATTATAAGTATGTATTTACAAAAAAAAAATGTATTTAAGTATTATATCAGCCATCTGGTTCCCATCGTACAAGCTCTGCTTAGTTTGGGGCTAGATAGTGTTGTGTGGATTGTCCGCAATATTTATTATTTATTATTATTATTATTTATTTAAGTTGGAATGAAAGTGTATTAAGTGATATTCTGATTTGAACGAAAATGTATCTGATGATTTTGATAAAAACGACCACCATTTGTTTTCAAAGCCAGTTAGGGCGACTTGTCTATTGACTGACTTGCTTGACTAAAAACTGTTTTATTTATGTAATATATCGTCACTCGACACTGGCAAAATTGATCCAAAATGGACAGACGCCATTAATTAAGAAGAAGAAGAAGAGTGTTCCAATTGAAGCTTGAAGTGATCGTACAATGACGCCTACGCAGTATAATCGTACGATAAAATCGTATCGCACCATCGCGCGATTGATGCTCAATTAGGACGACCCCTAAGTCTGCTGTTCTGCTATCTATATTTGCCACTAAAACAATCACCCACAGACAAAGCTATTTCGTAGAAAACACAGCATGCGAATGACATGACGTCACAAACCCAGATTACAGTGAGCGACGAATTTTCAAACCAGTCACGAAAACTGCACGTCCCATGTTTTGGTTTTAGCACTTTTCCAATTTTGTCTGTGCAACTTTATATTGCGTGGTTTCAGTTTCAGTAATGTACAATGTACAATGTAGATTGCAAATATTGCAATGTAGACAATTTGACTATGCAGTACATTTAAGTAAATCGTTGCCAGTAATTTATCATCATCACCATCGTCCTGAAGAAGTCCATTACTGGACATAGGCCTCCCCTACGCATTTGTGGAATAAAGGTTCTCGAATGGCGACCACGAACCGGGAGACGAAACGTAGAGCGCCCAAGCACCAAATGGACAGACGACATTGTTAAGATCGCGGAAAGTCGGTGGATGGAAAGCTCAGAATCGTTCTTCCTGGAAAGGTGTAGGGGAGGTAATTTATACAGGGTGGTTATTTGAGAAGGTATAGGTGATGGCCAATTCCAAAACCACGAGAGTTAGGGAAAAGTATTGTTTTCTTATAAATCGAGGGCATGACTTGCGTTTCTGACTTGGCCATCACCACCCTTCTTAAAAAACCACCCTGTATAATAGAGCTCTTTGTGAGTAACTTATTTTTATTATTTTATTTTTTACGTACCTACATGAAAAGGATTCTATAGATTACAATCTTTTCTAACATAATCCCTAACAGGGTAGGATCCTTGTCAATAAAAACAAGAACATAATTTAAAATAGGTATCAACCCCTGAGGTGGGTAGATCTTATTTAAGCCCCAAACCAACAGAGCATTTTAAAGTATCAAACCTACGTACCCGACCTTTGGGGATCAAGTTCCAGCAAAGAAAACAACAAAATTAAGTAGTCTTGATTTTCAAAGAGGCGGCTGTGGTTAAATGACGGCCGTAACACAAGGGTAGTGATAATAAATACTTAATCTTCTCAAAATATCCTGAAAAAAATAGTAATGACTACATAAGCATCGCCTATGACAAAGCTTGCCCCGTAGGTCACGCACCTCAAGAACGTGCCCTACTATGCACTGCCTTGCGTCCATCAACCATGTATACAGATGTTCAACCTCACGTGCCAGTCAATTCACCGGCACCCACAGACCCACACCCTTCAAACCGAAACACAGCAATAGACTACTAAAAGATATCCACAAAAAAATATTATTAGGTGTAATACACACCTAATAATACCTATGGATGATATTAAGAGATCTCAGGAGTAAATCTAGTTAGCAGCTCTTCTTACTTCAAGCTAAAAGAGTGTCTGGAAGAAATCTCTTAGCAATAAAGCCTTGCTCACATCTAGATCACCTGCGATAGCGACCAGTGTATATCACTGTCAAAGGTTGCGGCAGTGTGTGTGAATTTATGCAAACCCAAATGCTGAAACTGATTGCCATCGCCATTGCAGGTCGACTAGATGTACGCAAGGCTTAAAAGCGGTTATTGTTTGACATTACGGCTGTTAAAAAACGGACACTGCAATTTAAAAACCAAAGCTTAAGAGGATTTTTAAAGAAAATCCTTCTTCGGGAAGCTGCTAAACAAATGGTGAGGAGCCGCGAAAGCCTCCACCTAGTCAACAGTTCGTGGGGTGATTGCGTATCTTTTGTTGCAATCAAAACCTAGTCGCATCTGTCAGTTTGGACATAATTTTGAGCTTCAATTGCAATAAAAAATAAATTGAAACAAAACCTATATTTGACAAGGAATGATTGAAACAAGACTGAATGTTGACGTAATAAACATGAGATAGCGAACAGGAACTTTACTTTGTCAAACTAGTATGGCAACAGATAGATAGTGATCGAAAAATGATGGCAACAAAATACAATTTTTGATCGGTGTACCTCAATTTTTTATTGATTTTATAGTGTTTACTACACTTAACTCACATAAAGAGGCCCGCGAAGGACGAATTTTTGTACAAACGTAATACCAAAATGATTACTAATTTAAGAAGGTTTTCACTATATTATTGTGATAATTGTATTTGTATAGTATTTATCTAAGTTCCTGAACAGTTTTTATTTTAAATTACTTATCTCAAATGAAATTAACGCCAATCACATTTTGCAATGAAAAAAATGTGTAATATGCGATTGGTGATAATTTAATTTTTTTTCTTTAATTTTTCGGATATTATAAAAATGGGTGTACCTTGTTAGTAGCATTGATTTGTTAGCATCAAACTGTTGATTGCAACAGAATTACACAATCGCCTGGTTGATCATTTTTTAAAGATTTTGCAGTTTATGTAATTTGTTTAGAATTATTTTTTTCCAGTTTAAACTGTTCTATTGTTCAGTCAAGACAAATTGAACGGTTCAACTGATTACTGATTCAACCATCTTTTCTTTGTTGCAGGACTTATCCGATCGTAGATTTCATTGTAAAAGAGTAGGTAATTAGTCGGTAATTTCCAATCTCTTCAATATTATCCTCTACAATCTTGAGGCCGCTGCCTACACAAATAATGAAGATTAATTATGACGTCAATTAACAAGAAATCGAAATCCTTCTAATATTATAAACGTGAAAGTTTATAATATTAGAGGAGTATGAATGGATGGATGAATGTTTGTTACTCTTTCACGTAAAAACTACTAAATGTATTTTAATGAAACAATATGTGAATTTTTGGCCCCATCTTCTTTCAAATCATAGATTTCCAAATCTTTGATGACGAAATCCAACAACTTCATTAAATAGATACCTATGACTTAAAGTACTATTTAGGTAGCTATTCTAATACAATTTATGCCACTGAAAGTAATTTAGTATAATATCAAATTATAAAACAATGACATAATACTTATAAACGAAGTAATTATTAAAAAAAAAGCCTTTTATTTCGTCAAGATAAATGCGATATTAAACAATAAAACTATTTTACAAAAAAAAAAATTGAATATTATTATTCTTTTCAGTTGTTAAACTTATATTTGGAGAGTCCCTTTTTTATTTGTTTGGTTAAAAAGTTTTGTAGTATAGTTGAGAAAGTAACGAGTATTTATCTATCCACTCATTTGAACATGACTTTTCCTGAATCATTAAAAAAACTAGCAGAGGGATTCAGCTGTTTGTTAATTATTAAAAAAATAAAAGCAGCCAAATGCGAGTCGGACTCGCCCATGAAGGGTTCCGTAGCATCAATTAACATAATATAAAGGTTTTGGTAGTTCGTCGAAAGGTAAATTGCGGTTTACGATTTATGACGTATAAAAAAAAACTACGGGATAGATCTCGTTCAAACCAAATATCGTTAGAAGTTTGCATAGTAATGTACAACATATATTTTTTTTTGGATTTATCATTCTCTTATTTTAGAAGTTAGAGGGGGGGGGACCAACTTTTTTCCACTTTGGAAGTGTCTCTCGCGCAAACTATTCAGTTTAGAAAAAAACGATATTAGAAACCTCAACATAATTTTTGAAGACCTATCCATAGATACCCCACACGTATGAGTTCGATGAAAAAAATTTTTTTGAGTTTCAGTTTAAAGTATGGGGTCCCCCAAAATTTATAGTTTTTTTTCTATTTTTGTGTAAAAACCTTAATGCGGTTTACAGAATACATCTACTCACCAAGTTTCATCAGTCTAGCTCTTATGGTTATGGAGAAAAATGGCTGTGACACGGCCGGACAGACAGACAGACAGACATGACGAATCTATAAGGGTTCCGTTTTTTGCCATTTGGCTACGGAACCCTAAAAACTAGTTATTAAGTCATCATCATCAACCTATATTAGTCCACTGCTGGACGTAGGTCTCTCGCAAGACGTGCCACTGAGCCCGGTCTTCGGCTCTTCTCCTCCAGTGCTTGCCAGCTACATTTCGCAGATCGTCGCCCCACCTTGCTGGAGGGCGTCCTATACACTACGCTTACCTAAATGCGGTCTCCATTCTAGTATTCGTTTGCTCCAACTATTGTCTGTTACTAAGTAAATCTAGCAATTCTTTTTCCTGCTTTACTTCTAGTTTACTTGCCAATATTAAACAGGTAAATCCATGGAAAATTGTGATTCACTTGAGGACTGACTACATAAGGACAACAGTTGAAGAATTAGTTACTTTGTAATCTGTGAACAAAACGGACGTCTAATTCAAGAACTAACACTCACAAAAGAAGTATGGCGAAAGTTTATGTGATTAGTTTAATAATCTCCTTCTGGATTTTGTTTATTCAAAGTGAAGGTTTGTAATCTACTTTATTTTATGCTCGGTTCCCTTAGGTACCAATATCGTTAGTATGTATGAAGACGCGTAGCATGTATGTAAAAATAATTTTATTAGAGTGAATGAAGCAAAAAGTCGTAGTCGGTTCTCTGCATACCCCTATGGGACGAAAGGAAACGTAAGTAATCTTATTTCTACACACAAAGTGGCGTCAGGCCCTCTGGCCTGACGCCACTTTGTGTGTAGAAACAGATCACATTTTCTTTGTGATTATGCAAGATTCTACCAACAGTCATATATTACAAGTACATAATAGTGCTAATATGTGCTTAGTTAGCTTTTTAGAACTTTAGCTGGCGGCGTTTTTTTAACTTATTGAAATGGACTTTCGTAAGATCGGTTTAAGAATCATTACTTATTTATTACTCATAAGTATTTTACATTTTTGATTGATAATTTCATTTACCACGCTATAATCAAATTTTATTTTCAGTGGTAAAACGATCAACATGCAAAAACAATGAGATGTTTGTCGAATGTGTTCATTGCGGCCCGAAGACGTGTGATGAACTGGGCTACCCCATCCCTTGTACAGGCGGCACCGGTCTGTGCAACCCTGAGTGTGTCTGCGTCGATGGCTTCGTGCGAGATGCCAACGAGACTTGCATCCCGAAGGTAGAATGCCGTGAGTATCTTCATCATCTTTCTACTCTTCGGCAAGTTTATCATGCGCATATTAGATCAGGGTAACTATAAATTATAAAGAAAATATGAAATAGTAAGTTAATGGTTTAATTACATCAATGTCTTTACAATTTACACTTTATTTAACTAAATTATAGCTTTAGACACGTTATTCAACACAAAACTACCTTACAGTAAAAATATATCAACTACAAAGAGAACTAGGTACTTATCTTAACAATCAAGGGGTGTACTCAGAGCCGAATCACATCGACAGTACACAGAACGAAACGATAACCTTCTCCTTCGAGTCTCAAGCCCAGAATAATCCACCGTCCCGCCTAGCGTCAGTCAGGCGACCAACATGACAGTTGATAGACAGCGCCCTCTATCCGCAATATCGTCATCCGTTCTGCGTAGCTTCTGACTACCATTAACAATTTATTGATATAATAAATTGTTAATAATTTCGAACAAATAATAATAAAATATAACATTATTTATCAAATCGTTTTAAAACAACTACATTGTTCTTAAATTAAATAAACTAAAATATCCTTTTATTTTAAACATGAAAGACTATCCTTCTTTCTTACTTCAATAATCATTATTATTTTAATAAAGATTTCTAAAAGCATTTAAATATCAAATTGAATAAATTTTAGGCCCTATTATCTACTAGATACGACACGGCCATTCTGCAAAATACTTCGTCCCCGAAGTATCTCTAAGTATTTTCCAAACCCACTGGCTCACCTACGAGTCAGGGTGCTTGTGTGTACAAGATCCTGGTATCACATGGGCCAATAAAGTACTAAAAACCTGATATGAAATCTGAAAGCACAAGAATAATGTTAACATGAAAACAATTAAACAATCCTTAGCCAATTTACTCAAAGTACCATAGGTTAGGCTGTCATGCTAAGTTCCATTGCGAGTTGGCATCGCGATGTCCAAACAAAGGATCAGGCCAACTAGGTCTACCAACATTTATACAAATTTTATCATCAAGCTTTGGCTGTCGACTGTCGTGCTCAGTTCCATCGCATAATCGCAACTACTACAATGTCCAAACGTCACACCAGTCCAACCGTACATTTAAAAGAATCCCCCAATATTTTAACGTTTGTCTGTCGTGTTCAGTTCCATCACGTTATCGCAACTATCGCGATGTCCAAACTTTACACCAGCCCAACCGTAAAATTAAACAACCCATTTAGAAGAATTCCCCAATAATTTAACGTTTGTCTGTAGTGTAGTAAAGAACAATTAGCTTGGCCATTCTGCTTCAGTACTACTTACCAAATTGTATTGAAAAAAATATGCCACGAGCAATTAAAATGTGGGTACTCTCACAAAAGAAAATAAAAGTATTTCTTGGCAAAAATAAAACTGTTACCAAATCAAAGCAGAGCCTAACAAGGCCTTACCTTACTTTTACATCACTTGAAGTCCACTCCGTTTTATTCCAGATACATAAACGGCTTTGCATCGTACTTCGGATAACGTAGGAATTGTCACTTCATTTGTCAGTCGATAATGTCTCCGGTTTACGATATGGCACTTCACATTCTGGAATAAGAATAAATGTTAGTTTTCTGTGGGCAAAAGTTCTATCCCACGCTCTGATATTAGATCAGGGTAACTATAAATTATAAAGAAAATATGAAATAGTAAGTTAATGGTTTAATTACATCAATGTCTTTACAATTTACACTTTATTTAACTAAATTATAGCTTTAGACACGTTATTCAACACAAAACTACCTTACAGTAAAAATATATCAACTACAAAGAGAACTAGGTACTTATCTTAACAATCAAGGGGTGTACTCAGAGCCGAATCACATCGACAGTACACAGAACGAAACGATAACCTTCTCCTTCGAGTCTCAAGCCCAGAATAATCCACCGTCCCGCCTAGCGTCAGTCAGGCGACCAACATGACAGTTGATAGACAGCGCCCTCTATCCGCAATATCGTCATCCGTTCTGCGTAGCTTCTGACTACCATTAACAATTTATTGATATAATAAATTGTTAATAATTTCGAACAAATAATAATAAAATATAACATTATTTATCAAATCGTTTTAAAACAACTACATTGTTCTTAAATTAAATAAACTAAAATATCCTTTTATTTTAAACATGAAAGACTATCCTTCTTTCTTACTTCAATAATCATTATTATTTTAATAAAGATTTCTAAAAGCATTTAAATATCAAATTGAATAAATTTTAGGCCCTATTATCTACTAGATACGACACGCACTTGATGTGCGGGCAGGTTTTTCCGCAAGTAGGCCGCTGGTGGGCCCTTTTTGCGTGACCCTTGACACGTGTTGCTTGAACTTTTTTAGGTTCTACAACACGCTGGTTTCCTCACGATGTTTTCCTTCACCGTTTTGAGAGTACTGGCATAGTGCACATAAATGTTTCGACAGAAAAACTCATTGGTACACGAGTGGATTCCAACCCACGGCCCTCGGATCGGAAGGCGGGGCCACTACCACTAGACCACCAGTGCTCTCATTTCTACTCTTATACCACTTTATGTGGGGTTGGCACAACCTAACCTGAAGGCCTACAAGCTCTGTCTTGCTCTTGTTTTGAGTACGTGTGAATGCTCACCAGTTTATTATACTGTGTGTGTGACGTTTTGGTGTAGGATTTATTTAGACAGCAATCCCACAGACTCAAAACCATAGTACTTTTTAAACTTTCGCGATCATAACACATACTAAATAAATAAAATAAATAAAATAAGGTAATTAACGCGATAAATACCCGTGTAATAGTCTCAAAACCATAGTCAGAAACAGAGCCAGATAGAGCTTGTGGTATGTGGCCCAGGGTCAGACTGAGCCGGAAGTGCCCGGGTGGCTGACCACAAGCCCGGGGTCCGAGACCAGATGATGGTAGAGATACACAAACTGAGATAAACAAAATATATAAAGAGATATTTCATAATGTGTTGTCAAAATTACATTTCTATTACTTCTCATCATGTCCATGTTATGTCAGTCCGCCGTGTTTTGGGTACGTTTTGTTGGTCTCTTTGACCAAGAAAATCTCTATGTACAACCAAACGAAATTGAAGAGAAATCACATTTTAAAGTGAATTCTATATTGCTAAAGCTGTATTTTTAAGATTGGTGTACATAAACCTGGCGTGGGCTCTTTAGTTCCATGTAACATCTAATTTAATTAGCAACGGTGTACTATATCGGGGGTCGGCTGCCGAGCCCTGTCGCGCCCACGTCGCAGTCACTACGTGTTACTTAAATGTGTGAAATAATACATATAATATAATATATATTTTAGTTTTAAGGTATTTATACTATGGGCCCTGTATTTTCGTACTTACTATGTTGCCTGAAATAAATAAATGTATTATTATTATTATTATTATATTATCAGGTTAGGGTTAGGGGGGGTCCTAGCCAGCGCGGGCCTCCTATCCTACGGATGCCGCAAGCCTCGCAAGCCAGGCCCGTAGTGGGCCCACGCAGGCCAGGGCGCGGGTAGCAAAATGCCATTTCCACTTTAAGGCCAGTCCGACGCTGGCTGCCTTGGGCACTTCCATAGTATTTAACAAAGGTCTATTTTACCTATATACCTGTTACTTACCTATAAGCACGATAAAAAGAAGAAGGACCTTAACTATAAGCTATGAAGTGAAAATGAAATAACACAACACTATCTAGCCCCAAATTAAGCAGAGCTTGTACTATGGGAACCAGAGATAGGTAGGCATCTGTTAAAAACCAACAGCATTATGTATTATGCAGGGATCATTTTAATTATTGATCATTCTACCAACCTAACTAGGTACAGTAGAAGTACACGCTAGGTTACTCTGCGTGCCAGCGTGGTAATGCTTTGCGGTCGAGTTGTGGGTTCTACATAATGTAACCGCATCTCTACTTAACTCCCTATTATCAGTGGCGTATTTACCCTTAGGCCAAGAGGGCCATGGCCCGGGGCGGCAGGCTGCGAGGGGCGGCGCAAGCCGCCCCTCGTTCAGATTCGTGCGCCTTTTTTTACTTTACATCATCATCATCATCATCTACAGCCCGACTACCCACTGCTGTGTATAGGCCTCCCTTAGTTTGTGCCATCTACCTCGATCCTGTGCCAGTCTAAGCCATTGCCGCCCCACGACCCTGAATATATCTGACTTTACATCCCTGAAGCAATTTTAAAAAGCCTACTAACCAAAACTAACCTCGTTCGTCGAACGAACGAACAAAAATAAAACTCATAAAAATTAACGGGGCGGCGCCGGCCGGCGGCCGTCAGCGGGCGCGGGCAAGAGCGGGGCGAGGCGTACTCTGTCGCTCGTGAGTGACTCGGGACTAGTCGGGATGCTTCGACTTTCGTTTCTCGTGTTGTAAAGCAGCCGGGGCGGCGCGGTCGCGGGTGGACTAGCGGCTAGCGGCACGTAAGTCTAGCGCTGAGCGATACGCGGAGGGGATAGCTTCGCATGTGTACTGTCGCGCACGCAATATAATTATAACTTTAAATAATTATTGAAATCAATTCAGAGAAATGTGACATAAGCTTTACATTTTTTCATTGCTAACTCTTTTCCTTACTTATAGAACTTTCCAAATTATTGTTTCTTGTATAGTAATTTCTAAGAGGAGTGTGGACATTTTCGATAATGTTAGGCAGGTAGAAAAGGTGCGAGTTACCGTTTGGGGACAAATTAACATCTACCTGCTACGACTATTATTATTATTAAAGAAAATGAGAAGATTTCTAGACAAAATTTCTCCCCGTTTTGCTTATAACTTCTTTAATTTTAAATTTAAGGCAAAAATTTATATGAACATATTTTTAGCAAAGCGATTTGCTACAAATTATTCCTCGATGAATTTTTTGTAGGACGCATAGTTTCCGAGTTATCGCGAAAAAAGTGTTTGCACGCCTTTATCGAAGATGGCGGCCGGGGGACAAGGGCGGCAACCCCACAAACATGGAGTTAAGCTATTATTTGGGACACATGTCCCAAAAATAAAATTGCGTCCTTTAACAAAAATGCAATATTCCGTCCTTAAATTGTTACATTTCAATGGACTAATTAGCCAAATAATTAAAATGACATGATTTAATTTTTATTGTAATGTTAAATAGTAAGATGTGCAAACATTTATAGTAGGTACCTAAAACATAAATTTTTGTCAATATTATGTGGAATAGAAAAAGAAAAACTTATTATCGGTCAATAACAATACAATTATTGAGAACGCGACTGTACACTGTATGTGCACGGGGTATGGTATCGGTGTGGGGAGGGGAACTCGAGCGGAGAGCCAATCGGCGCTACGCACGCCTGCCCTTCATCCCGCTAGCACCTTAATAACCCTCAGGTACCTTAATTTTGACTTCTGCATACATAATAACGGTCAGTGCTAAAGTTACGTGCCGCTACTCATACTATTAAATGTAAATCGTAAATATAAAATAAAAAGCTCGATATTATAAAACAAATCGGGGAACATTCGTATGGGATTATCAGATTGTTTCTTTGGACTTCACTGTTTGTATAATAATAATAATATTTATTTATTTATTTATTTGTAGGTACCTAATGTTTCACGTTCTATACCTGTATTAACGTTTTTGAAAACGACCCGAAATTTGCAAGAAAGCGGCTTAGTTTAGGGGGGCCAAAAAATCCATCTAGCTTAGGTAGGTACGTAAAAAAAAAACTTTTTTGACGTGATAACGTCTTATAAATCGATGGAGGATGACTCATGCGTCGTAACCGTCGTTCCGCCGTTCCGTCGTTCGTCGAGCCCGAGCCCGAGCCCGGGTAAGGGAGTCCGAGTCGAGAGAGTTTTCTTATGACGTTGCCACGTTCAACTATCGTCAGTAAACCGGCTTTACAGACAACCAATTTTTTTTTCCGAAAAGTTATGGGGCGGCATATCTTTTAGGCCCGGGGCGCCAAATCTTTAAATACGCCTCTGCCTATTATACTTATGCAAATGTGAACCAGGTCTTAGTCCATAATTTGCTGTAAAGCTATGGTGTGATGCTAAAAATCTCCTAGATAATTTGTCATTTTCTATGGGACTAAATCTGGAAGTTAGACCTTTTAGATAAAATATATTTTTCAAATCTATCATAAGCTAACTGTACCCTGCCACGTCACCTGGCACATAATGTGACTGATGCAAACAAATAAATATAATTTTCAACTGATTATTACAGTTTTATTTTTAACTTTTTAGTTCAATTATTTATAAAAGCGTGTTTTTTTAGTTTTATAAACTATAATGTTTTTTTTACTTTTTAGTTTTTTTTTTCATAATTATTGCATTGTCATCCTTGGCATGCCACCTTTGACAGGTGTGCAAATTTTAAATCAAATCTGATCGTTCAAAGTAGGACAAAATCGAGCTCAAATGGGTCGGTTACATACAAGCAAACAAGCAAACAAACTTACATGCAGGTGTAGCTATTATAAGCGTTATAACAATCCTTGATGCAGATTATACATATAATATCATGCTAAAACTTCAGCTCGATCGGTCATCAACGTAATATTTATAGAGAAAGAGAAAGATGATGAAGATATGCGATAACAAACATTAAAATAAACTCATAAGATCTTCTGTTATGCAGCTGCTTGCAGAGGCGACAGTAACGCGATGACTGGCTGTGGTAACCACTGCGGCAACAGCTGTTCTGACTACAAAGAAAACAAGACCTGCTTCACTGGCTGTATGTACAACAGCTGTGATTGCAAGCCGGGGCATGTGTACCATGAGGGAAAGAGCAAATGTGTGCTGAAAGAAGAATGTTGAAGGTATGGCTGCTTGAGTTTTACACGGCACTACGCCTATGCTAGGCTTATTTGTGATCCCTAATTACGTTGGTTTTGTACCTATATGTGTGCCTTTACAAGGATTTCATCCAGAAGAAAGGTATTAGTGTCTCAGAAAATCTTAATTTGAACATGTGATTTTTAGAGTCACATTGTGTTTATAATGTGACTCTAAAAATCACATGTTCAAAAAGTAAATAGCCTTTTTATTCCACTACTTACAACTAAAATCCTAAATAAATAAATCTCCTTGTTAAAATTAAAATGTAGGAATAGCTATAGACTTCCTCCAGATTTTTCAGCTGTCCCGGTCCAGTACGGTGTAACTTAACTATTTTTTTTAATAACACTTTGAATAATGTTAGTTTAATAAAACTTGGAAAGCGACTTAACTAAACCGATTTTGATGAAATTTGCATGAGCCCAATCTAAAAGTAGCCTAACAATAACTAAGTACCTGCTTGAGAACCTTTTTTTTATCTAAAGTCTGTTAAAAATGTAAAGTTGTAATTTTCCAAGCATCATGAAAAGCACTCACCTAATTGCTGAACCTTCCACCGGCATTGTTGAGCAAACAATTTTCTAATTATTACCTACTTACGAGTTCTTTTCATTTACGAAACATGATTTTTCAGGAGCATTTAACGAAGAAAAGAAAAGTTCAACAACGAAGCTGGATTCTCAAGTTTATTTAGCAAGTTATTTATTGGAAATCGAAGGCTAGTGATCTGTTTTAAGGATTTATAAAAATATGCAGTTTGAAAAAATATTAACTGAGTGGGGATTCGAACTCACGTCCTGCTTCCTTTCAAGTCAAGCTAAGAATTTTGTTGAAAGGGTGTTTCTACTCATTAGAAGACTTTACGTGTAATAATGACAGGCAAATTGATTTGTTTTAATTATTTATTGACCCATAATTTCTCGCCTAATTTTGACATAAGTACTTATAGTCTAAGATCCCTAGAAGAAGGACCTTCACCGAGCTGGTTATTTAATGAAACGTATTTTATATATAATTAAACATGCCGATAAATATGTTCTATATGGGTTGCCTATCAAATTTCAGTCCAGGATAATTATGATTAATTAATAATTAAAAAAAAATAATTTAAACTTTCCACTGGTTTGTTTATTAAACAAATTCTATACCAATCTGTTTATTTGTTTATTTGTTTATTTATTAGGATCACCAAGAAATAATACACAAAAATTAAAATTAGATCGAGCAAAAAAATATCCTTCCCCGTGCTTATCCACTGAAGGCAACCACAGCTAACACAGGTATTATAAATAGTTAATAATAATGATCAAATTGAATGAATGATAATATTATAAATGTATCTAAGATAATAAGGTAGGAACAACATTGTAAATGATTGAAATAATGACAGCAACAAAATAGGACACATAGGTATAGAAATTAGCAAAATAAAATAAAAGCACAGAAACCATAATCAAAACAGGACACTTATGTAAAGAACTAACAAACAAAATATCAACACAGGAATCGTCATCAAAGTTAAATAGAAATAGCACACATGCACATGGTAATTATAATTATGTCAATCACATTATGGCAACATTTGGTCAAAAAAAATAGTTTCAATACAATAAATCACTGTCATGAAAATAAAAGAAATCCACTTGGCTCCAAATACAAAAAAAATAAATAATAATATTGACAATATGGACCTTAACGCGCGCTGATTGTATTCAAAGTTCAGCTGTAAATTTATAACCCGATTAAATCTAATTTGTGAGATGTTGTTTAATTTTCGCTTTATAATTGTGCAATTTATCATTGAATATGTCCACATCAATGGATTTGGGAAGATAATTGTAGCTCCTGAACATCCTAGTGAGAGGCGAGTTACAACTTAGGTTAGTTTTATGAGCAGGTTCCCTAAACAGTTTGTAAGTACACAAACGAGGAATGCGACTAGGAGCCCAAATATTGGCTTTTGCAAGAAGGTCGGGACAGTCCACCATACCATTCATGAGTTTATAAAGGAACACTAAGTCATGATAATTCCGCCTGCTTTCAAGTGTCATGATATTGAAGTGTTTTAGTCGTTCCTCATACGACCTTAGTGAGCGTGAATTTCCGGAACTATAAGACAGACTTATAACAAACTTTTTCTGCACTCTCTCCACTCTTTTCTTATGCACTATATACCAATCGAATGTATAGACCCCAGTATTTTTATTCAATAAACATACCGGTGCAAAATGCTAGTATCGATTTTCCTGTTTATACCTGGCTACCCGAGAGTTGTGACCGGAAAAAAATAGGCAACCTAACGTTTGCATATTCTATGGGGTCTATACTTTCGATTGGTATAGAATTTGTCTAATAAACAAACCGGTGGAAAGTTAAAAAAACATTATTTTTTTTAAATTATTAATTAATCATATCCTGGACTGAAATTTGATAGGCAACCCATATAGAATATATTTATTGGCATGTGTAATTAAATACAAAATACGTTTCATTAAATAACCAGCTCGGTGAAGGTCCTTCTTCTAGGGATCCTATACTATTACCATTAAATTTATTTTAGGTTTTTGTATTTAAGAACCTTTTTACTATGTTTGGTTCATTATGTACTACCACTGTTATTTATAAGTTTTTCAGACATAAACACACATTGTTAATCAAATAAATTAACTAAACTAAACTTAGAACAAAAGCAAGTATAATGCCCTTTATACGTAGGTTTTTCTTTGACGTCATTCATTTCTACCAGCCTCAATACAAGTAACCTACTTGTATTGAGGCTGGTAGAAATAGAAAAAGAAAGAAAAGATTATTAAATTACACACAAAATACAGTAGGTAAGTTTATTAACTTGCCACCTAATAAAGTGAGCAATAAAACCCCTCTATATGGGGAGGTATAATGGAGGAATCGGATTGTTGACCTATTTATCGTACCGTGATGTTAGGAAAAGAAACTGATGAGAGCACTCGTGGCCTAGTGGTAGCGTCCCCGCCATCCGATCCTAAGGTTGTGGGTTCAAATTCAGTCGTGCATCAAAGAGTTTTCGGTTTTAACAATTATATGCACAATACCAGTACTCTCAAACGGTGAAGGAAAACATCATGAGGAAACTGGCATGTCGTAGAACCTAAAAAGTTTGGAAACATGCGTCAAGTGCACGATAGGAGCCTTTTCGAGGAGCACTTTAAATCCTTTCACCACACTAAAAACTGGTTCAAAAAAACTAGTGACCCAATCAGAAGAAGAAAAATAAATATTTTTGTTATTACTAGAACTAGATTTTAGCCATACTATATTAGAAATACCACGGCATAGCCTTACTCACGGTATTAGGCTGAGAGGCTGATTAGATGCTGGGCAAGCCCCGTAAGGACGTGACCCACGAGTAGGTTATAAGTTGACCCTAAAATGTATACATCCTAGCTAGAACGATTAAGTTGTGTAAAAGCTAAAGGCTAAGTGTGATATGGTTCACTAGGGCCCGTATTCAGAAACAGTGCTCTAATCTGAGTCGAGCCTCAAGCACTGTTTTTTAATACGGGCGGAACCACGACAGAAACCGCAATCGCTTTAGAAAAGTCTCAAAGTGAATTTGTTTCTGTCACTTCTATACCTAATAAACGAAGTACACGAAGTATTGTCGTATCAATAAAAATCTTACAGTCCACAATGGATCCACAATTCGATTCACAGACATACTGATGTGAATACAATACAGAACCCAACTCAAAGGTTCATCCAAAGAACTGCCAAACAAGTCCGAACTCCGAACTCCGGACGGACACAAAATAAACAAACTCAAAGACAATTACTGCGGGGAATAACATGAATCTCGTCCAATTATAGTTAGAAACGCACCAATCACAAGTCAATAGAACGAACAAGACAAACGATTTGGTTTTGACCACAACTAATTAATTAATTGATGTTATCGATCACCACCGAAACAAATGGAACTGAGAATATCGAGAGATAAAAGTTGACGAACGATGACAGTGTTCGCTCGTCTTTTGTTGGATGAGTCAAAGTCACTTTTACTTTGACTATTGCGAATTTTGATTACTTATCCTATTCGCTACTCATATCGATTTTAATTCAATAGCCCAATTACCTTAAATTCAAAAGCCTTTCAAGGCACACATTTCTTTTAAAAATCAAAAACAATCAAGAAGCTTTTCCCCGCTTTTCTGCATTACATGAAAAACTATCTTTATCCAAGTATAAGCAAAAAGTTTCTGGAATGTTCCTTGAATGTTTCCGCGCCGCTGGATTGATTTATCGCCTCGGGATAGTAGGTAAGCACTTTCTCTTTGCACGCTACTCTCGCCTCTCAAGAAGGATTTCATGGCCTAGATTTCTTACTAGTATTTTAAGACGGGATTAGGGTTTATTTTGATCAAAGTAAGCTGAGTAAAGACTATTTTGGTTCAATATTACCTATTAGAATAAATAAATAAATATTGTAAACAATCCACTCAACACTATCTAGTCCCAAACTAGGCATAGCTTGTACTATGGGAACCAGAAGCTGATATAATACTTAGATACCTTTAAAACAGGAGTTGTCTCTAAAGATTCTAATATTCTTGCTATTGAACATGGAAAACCAAGAGCAGTAAGTAAAACCAGACATGAAAAAAACCAACTTCTACTAGGAACTAAAACTTTGACTGACAGCAGTTATTAAAATATCAATTTAACGCCCCAACTGACGGTAAAGTTTTCAGTTTGGTACTTGCAGGCACTCTGAATACTTTAGAAGAGTTATTTTGCCGCGGACTAGCGCTAAACAGGGGCGTTGAAGAATTTTTAAATTAAACTTTTAGTTTTCATGTCGTCTTTCATCAAGAAAGCTTGGTGACTTTGTCTTGGTTGACAGAATAATTTAAGATTATTATATTTATAAGGGAAAACAAGTAAATCACAAAATATCTGAAACTACATAGTCTACTTGATTGGCACAGGTATTTTTAAGAGGTGTAAGGCTTTTCTTTTTATTAGGAAGCTATACTGCATTTTTTAACTTTGTGGTCTCCACTTTTCTACCTCCAAATTGTGCCGAGTTTTTCATGATCTATCAGCGTTTGCCAAACAAGTTTCAGTTTGTTTATTTGTGAAGTTATTTTCTAGTTGGAGGTATTTATTTTCGCGAGAGAAATGTCTAAAGATTGAGACAAATGACATCGATTTGTCTCCGTTCTATCGCATGAAAGAAGATAAAAGATGGCTGCAATTAGTTCAATAATACCTTGGGACAAAATATTATAAACAGTATGAACACTAAATGAGCGTTTAAACATTTGGTTTACTAGCATTTCTTGAAGCAGATCTCATCGGATAACATATGACAAGCAGGTACCTGGTATTTTTATAGATACCCAAATTTATTTTTTAAGTTTGCATGCCAACGTCTTTCTCCACCTCTAAGGTTGGAAGTTACTTAGCACCATAATTCGGGCTGACGTGTAGGATTTCAATGCCACGTCGCCAGTTGTCTCTCCTCGCTCACACTGCGTAAACCTGTAGCTTTGGTGCAAATAAACACAGTTTAGGTGCATGAGTTTGTTGTTGCATCATCCTCCAGAAAGTAGATATGAAGTTAGAGGTAGCTCTTTCCTTCCACCCCTTAAGCAGGTAGAAAAATCGTATAGCACTAAGAGAGAGATCTTATACACTTATACTTATTTTTGCACATTTAATTTCATAGAACTTTTTAAACTTTGGCGATCATTCATAACACATACTAACGCGAAAAATACAGTATTTAATTTCATGTTTTTGTACAATATTTAACTAAATATATAAACACTAAAACGTTCGTAGCAACCTCTGAACCATTTGAATTAGAAATTATAAACTAGTGCCTGTTCTTGGTTAGTGAATTAAACACGATATCAAATTGATACGGTTTTTTCCCCAACAGATATCAATCCACCGCGAGTTGAGGAAAGATTTACTATTAGATAATACTGTTTGCGGTCTATATTGTGACCTTTATATTTCTTCTGTAATTACTTTATCTCCTTTATTTTCCCATCAGTTTGACACAGGGCAATTTGATAACAATCTCCTGTCCAATGGGAATTAAGATTCTTTGTTTTTGCGAGACACTTTTTCAAGCGACGAACATTTTTCTAGCACTGAAAATATTATTTTAGTATCTTCTGCCATTTGTCATTGTAATTTCTGTCAATTTAGAAATAAGGGATCCTTAAATTGAATAAGTAGATATATTTTTAGAATACACTTTTATTTTTCATAAAAATGTATCGAACAGAAAAACAACGAAACACGAATTGTTAAGATTTGTATATTGTCCCAAGAGCCGAGCGGGAGTTGAACCCCGCGACCTTCCCCTTGGTACGGGGCTGCGCAGACCACTACGCCATTGGATCCTAATCACACTAATACGGCACTAACGACCGTAGCTCCGATTGCTTTTGGGACATTATAAAAACCTTTGTGATTTCTTCACTTGTAGTAAACACTATAAAACCAATAACAAATAATATTGTGTTTAGTTTGCAATATAATTTGAACACTATTTTTGCTTATTCAATCTGCGACATTCGTTTGAAGAAACACAAATACCGGATTCGTTTCTAAAATAGCTCTTCTTGCACTGGCATTTGGGGTCACAATTCTGTACCAGGGTGTTGCAGGGTGTTGCTGGTAAGTCTACTGCATCACAGTATTCCGAGGCACATGGAGAAGGGCATGGGTTCCATTCCTCGTGCTGCCTTGTGCAATTTACTGGGGCTGAAATAGCAAGTAAATTCATTCATACTATAAATAAACTTGTATTGAATTGGATTTTGACGATCAATGCTTCTTTTACGGATGAGTTTATAAATGGAAAGTTTGTATTGTGAAGGAAATGAACTTAACGTTGATTTTCAATGTTGAACGGTCATGTAGGATACTAACAGACCGACTAACATTGAAAATCAGTACGTGCAAAATTTACGTTACGTTTTAAGAAAAATAATGGCAACAAATGTGATCACTGTTCCTGTTAGTATCATTTATTTTTTAATATCATACTTTTGATTGCAACAGAATTATACTAATCACCCAGCTGAAATAGCGTATGGATTACATTTTATCCCGAAAAAATAACAAGAACGGGAAAAAACTACCAAACGGCCGAAGCCGCGTGCGGTCCCTAGTACTTTATAACATCGACACTATAACCTTAAAACGTTACAAAGAGTAGTTAGAGGTAGAGGAGGTACCTACTAGCGATTTTGTTTTAGTCATTCTTTTTTTACGATTGAATGTGGGTAGATACTCACGACATTCCGAAGACACGATACACCTAGGATCTTCCACACTAAGCCGCTTATGATTCAGTCGACATGAGCAGCCGGAGTAGCAAGGAGCAAAGGGAAATGTCTCGCATATAATCACACCACGCCTATCATCTATTGGGCAGTAGTTTGTAGGACATTGGTATCTGCAAGCCACGAAGATTGCGTTCTTTCCACATGGGTTACCTCCTAAAAGAAAGGCTTAAAATCATTGAAATTAAAAAAACAAACAGTGGTGACAGGATTGAAAACTTGTCATTATTAAAATAATGTCAATTTAATACCTACTTAGAATACACATTGTAACACCCCAGACAGAGAACAAATATCTATGTTCACAACACAAATATTTGTTCTCGGTGGGGATCGAACCCACGACTTACGGCGCAGAAGACAGAGCAGACAGATTTTTTTTTTAAATTACCAAAAGAACATAAGTACAAATTAAATTACTGGGGGTCCCCGCACTAGGACAAGCCTGTAACGCGGAACGCCAATGTTTCTGGTCCTTACTATAGAATTGAAAATCTTTATTTATCTTAATAACAAGGGAAATGTTATTTACCGGCTTGGTTAGAAAAAAAACCCACCTTCACATTCATCAGGCAGAATGCACTTCCCAGCTCTCGACTTCAAGTACCCTGGCTTGCATTCACAGCCGATTGGTTCACACATCATATCGCAAGACATTGCATCGGGAGAATCACATGTAGACGGGCAGGGAAGTGGACATTCTTTTATAATGGCGTTTGGGTCACCGTTGCAGGATTGATTGGCTGAAATAGAAGTTAAGTAATAAAATTACGACGGTGAGTCACACTCTGTCACGGAAGACCAGCGTTGTAGTGGCACTCGCTACTATAGCATGCTGTTTGAAATGACGGCCAATTTTTATTTCATTGTTACTTGTGCATCCTTGAGAAATACTGCTCTTGTTGTGTGGTATAAAATGAATAACTTTTTATTTGATTTAAAATAAATTAGTAATATTAAAAACTTGAGAAAACGACTTCATGAACCAATAACTGAATCGATTTTGATGAAATTGATTTTTCAAATCGGTTCTTATACACCTACAGAACTTTTACAAGATGCTATGACACGGGAGCATATAGAAATAAAAGCGGCCAAGTGCAAGTTGGACTCGCCCATAAAGAGTTTGGTAGCAATACTAATAAAAAAACTACAACCGAATTGAGAACCTCATTTTTTATTTGTAGTTAATGACAATGGAATGAATTGGGTTTATTTCAAGAGACCCATCCGCATACAATTTGAATTTACTGCTGGTTTTTTTCTTTAAGCTTGTCCTGTCAAATAATCATCTATCCTCAATTCGCTTCCAGAGTCCTTCTCCCAAGTCATCTTTGATAGAATACATGCCTGGACACTCCTCAACCTTGATACACGTGCCTCCAGCCACGGAGAGAACAAACCCTGATTGACAGTTACAGCAGTCAACATTGACTTTCGATGGTGGTATGATCGGGCAGTTTGGTGGGTTTGGGACGGCGCACGTCGGTCGGCATTCTTGTTGGACTTTACAGTTGATTGCTATAAAGAATACATAACAAGCTTGCATCATTCTTAGTACCGAACCGAGTTCACGAACCGGAAGATGAAGCGTAGGGCGCCCACCCACCAGATGGACTGACGACATTGTTAAGATCGCGGGAAGTCGATGGATGGAAAGGGGGATGATGGATGGTAATCGTTCTTCCTGGAAATGCGTAGGGGAGGCCTATGTCCAGCAGTGGACTTCTTCAGGCTGATAATGATAATGATGATGATGAATTCTTAGTAGAAATGGGTTAGACTGGCACAGGATCGAGGTAGATGGCACAAACTAAGGGAGTCTTATATCCAGCAGTGGGTGAAGTCGGATGAAGTGGGAGTAGTAAGGATTGATTCATTCTGGCTCACTCAAAAAAGTGTGTGGCGAACGACGGACCTACCATGGCGCCGACTAAAAAAAAAAAAAAAAAAAAAAAAGTTTGGAGTCTTTTTGTATGTTTTGGCACACGCCCAATCGATTGAGCTAACCCATTTTAACGCATCTCTTTCCATTCAAAAGTTACAAAGCCACTTGTATACTCAATAAATGAACAATAGCCTTATCATGAGGGTTGAGCCATTGTGTCCGGCTTGCGCCGCAGGTAGTAGAGATAGGCGCAGTCCCTAATGCATGTTCACTTCATTTAGGTATTTAATTGAGAACTTATGATAATATGATAATCAATATTTATTATTAGCAATACACCAATATATTTTTATTTTATATGTATATTATTTTATATTATTTTTGTACGGCCCCCCACGATGCATATAATATGAAATTGTTATTTAATAAGTATGAATTATTTAACTATTATCAATTATTTTTATTATTTAAATAAACTAACCTAACACCTTAACTGTGATGCACTGTTCGACGCCTGATTAACCAGCAGTGGGCATTAATTATAAGCTGTGGATGATGTAATTGCAAATAAAATTTTCGTGAAGTTCATCGTTCAGCGTCATGTTATATTGCGAATCGCTATACATTGAATGCAAATATAAAAAAAAAAGACGGGTTGCACTCCGGGAGTGCCGGCAGAAGTGAAAACTTGCCGCTCGTATTAAAACTTATAAAGTACTCACTCATTTTCTTTCGCTATTCATAATACCTTAATAAATACAGTAGATCTATAAAATCATGTACCAATGACCACTACTACCTGCCGCGGGCGGCCGCTAGTTCATAAAATCTATAATAGGTATGTACCTATACCTACAACAGTCACGAAAAACGCCTTGGTATGCTTGCTACTAACTATTATCTATTCTGTGACGTTACCGTGTCATAGTAACTACTAGCGTATCTGTAGCGTCTTACGCTTTTTCGATCAAGTCACGTGATCCTGACGCCCTGACGCCCTGACGCGAGTTTAAGATTTTATACCCATTACAGAAAAAGTGCTCAACGCCGCTAAAGAAGTTTTCACTTCAAAAATCGATAGATAGTGACCACCCAAAAAGGCATTTTGCTTGTCGAGACATGACGCCAGTTTATTGCTACCTACGCTAAAAGCATGTCAGATTACATCTTAGATAAATCAATGTGAGTTATGTGACGCTGCATACCTGTTGAAACATGTCATCAGTTTTTTGCAATACTTCTCTGCTATAAATGTCCAAAACCCCGAGTTACTGTCACAGTCTTACGCCATTCGTGCATTCGTATTGTTATAACGTGTAATAACATCTGCGTGTATTCTAAAATTATTCGTTACTCAGCACACAGTCTTTGCCACAATAAATAGTGTTTCCGTGTTCTACCGTATAAAATGGTAAGTTCTGATTTCACCTTTGTACTTAAACGCTATCAATACCTATAAGCTAAACCGAGTTCAAGATACCCTTGATGACAAATTGTTGTAGCGCCACTTAAACTTTATTTGAGCTCGATGTGATCTATGATTTTGCATTTATGTTGTATGTCTACTTGTATCTATGTATTTTATAAAAGTAACATGTTGTTACAGGACACGCCAAGTTACTCCCCCGTGGAGCAGGTTGATGAAGACAACACTTTCAAGCAATTCTATTATAATACTATATCTGATGATGAGGACGCCACCAATTGCGTACCATACTACCTTGCAAAGAAATCTATGTGTAAGCGCCCCCGCAGTAGTCTCAGCAACATAGATGAGTTCTTTCCGGAAGTGCCGCCAAAAAAGAAGAAAGCAAAAAACTCATCAAACGTTGGACGAATGAACAAAGAGGGTGGTACATCATACATATCAACAAACACAGACGACAGTGTTAATGCAGCACATCTTATAAAAATTGATGTGTTTGATGTGAAAAAGCTGAGCAAAATTCCTCCTCCCCAACATTGGAAACACGCTGACGTTCGTGTCAAATATTATTGCAAGGAATTGAATAACAAAAATTATGAAAATTTGAAAAAAATTGTTTATCAAATCACCAAGGAGATATCGGAATCCGAAGACAGCAAAATATTTTCTTTCAAAAATCAATAGCTAACTAACTAGGTGAATAACTTGGAGCACTGGTGGTCTAGTGGTAGTGGTCCCGCCTTCCGATCCGAAGGTCGCGGGTTCAAATCCACCCGTGTACCAATGAGTTTTTCTGTCGAAAAATTTATGTGCACTATGCCAGTACTCTCAAAACGGTGAAGGAAAACATCGTGAGGAAACCGGCGTGTTGTAGAACCTATAAAAGTTCGAGCAACTTGCGTCATGGGTCACGCAAAAAGGGCCCACCAGCGGCCTACTTGCGGAAAAACCTGCCTGCACATCAAGTGCGCATGATAAAACTTAGGTGAATAACTAAATATGTAATAATTATTTTTAGAATAGGTCATTGTCAATATTTTCTTGTGTATCCAGGTATTTTTATTTTTATACTTAAATAAAAAACTTTTTAATTTCATTAAACTTTGTTTTATTTGTATAATGATTCACTTTTAACCACATTTATCGATTAGTTAACTTAGTTAATTTAGTTAACTTTAACTATTGGTATCTGGTCCTTTTTTATTTTTCAAGCATTCATTAAACAACTTGTGTAAAAATAGATCGTTATTGAGGGTATTGTTACTAAATAATTCAGTAAAATCTGTCATAGTATTACCATAAAACTTGAAATACAGATATGTCAAACAATATTCTCCACACACTGTTGTTAGGTCGTGCTGCAGTCTATATCTATTAAAATCCCACTGTCTTGAGTTCCTGCGCAAGAAGTTTTTGTGGTAGTCTTTAGGTGCATGTCCATATGAATCAAAATACTGACCAACACCATTTTTATCTATGTGCATGGCCACCCAATGTGAGCCTGGCTTGTTGTCCGGATCCAAATTACTTATTAGATACATCGGTTTTTTTACATGCAGCGGTAACCTGTTTGCAGCATACACATTTTTGTGTAAAGCTGGGTGAATGTAGTGTAAATATTTTTGAATATCAATTGTATCCATTATTCTTAATAAGGTAAGCTGTATCAAGTTCAATCTTCAAACCAAGAATGAGACAAGGAAATTTATAAATTACTTTTTATAGCGAAAAAGTAAAAAAAGAGGTTTCAGGAAATAAAACTATTTGTAGGTATGCATACATCAATGTTTTATTTATTTATTATATACTTAACTAAATACAATTTTATCCAATTTTGACAATTGATAGTCTAGGGTCACATTTCAATAACATTATCGAACTTTGCATAAATAATACAATTTATAGTCTGAAAAGATTCAAAACAATACAATTTAATAGTCCGTGAATTGGAATACAATTTTATTACATCCTAACTACTATAGTCTACAGTTACATTACGATTCTTATCAATTTCAATAACATTATCGAACTCTGCATAAATAATACAATTTATCGTCTGAGTCAGAGTAGATTCAAAACGAACCTCCAGTCTAACGCTACCATGTTTTATAAGATTCCAATGAGTGTTTGAATTAGAGCTGAGGTCAGCTGTTAGATCAAACGCCAACATGCAATATCCTTTTGCATATTGCTCCCTAGATATACCATTACCTTCATTCAAAAAATGTATACCTGTCCCTGAAAATAGTGTGTGATAGGCTGCTGTGTAAATATTATTATCGAATGATGGTTGCAAAGCTTTTGAAGGTATTTGTTGACCATCAATGTATAAACAAAATGTATTTATATTGTAGTTTTCAAAATTGAATGGATTTTTTGTTAGACCCCCATTAAAAGCTGCATTGTTCACAAATCCGATTATACACCTTTTGGGAACTTGCCCCAAAAAAATATTATCTAGAGTCTTACCCTGAATCCCCGAAGGAATAGTTAAAACTTTGACTTCAGCTCGAGTGATAGGATATTTGGCTGTAGTAGAGGCTAAAACTTTTTGATGTGCAAGTAATACAGTAGGATTGATTCGTGCTCTACGTATAATAAGTGTTTTGTAAAAATATCAACAATGCGTCCATCGGATTCCCTCATGAGATCATCAATAATTATTAATTGCGGATCCTTTCCATCGAACATACTAAGATCTGGTATTCCTTGAAAATAATTTACGTTTCTCAAATTATACAACGGTTGCATTTCATCAAAACACCATGTAGTTTGAACAAAATTCACACTGCAAACTTCTTTTACATATTTTATAAAGTTTGTAACAAAATTAGATTTTCCACACCCACTTGGACCAGCCACTATTGCAGTAAATGGATGATTGAAATGAAACATTTTTTACTACCAACACGTGTTTCTGGTATGAGGTAAATGAAAATAATGAAACAATGTATCGAAAATTTAAAATATATATATTTATGTAAACTTAAATTTAAAATAGAATTAAAATTTATATTGTCTTAAAATAAAGGAACTGTATAACTATATTATTACATTAACAACTAGGTACTTTACAAAGGTGCGGTGAGGTAGGTACCTAACTAGATACTTAAATCCTAATATTACTTAAACTTAGTTTCTTAAACTATAATGCCCCCATGCTAAAGTATTTACAGAATTCGATAAAATAAGACGTTTAGTATCATTATGTGAAAGACATGTTTTGTTAATTTTTTGAGTGAAAATGACATGCTTTATTGACTTAAATCTATACATGTGTGAAAATTGAATATTTTTATCAAAGAGACACGTCTTATAGTTATCCATTGTAAGTTTTTTAGTTACACATTTATTGACTCCTTTAGCCTTTGTTATGATTCTATTCTCAACCAGCATTGCATACATTTTCGATCGTAAGCCCACAAACTCTGTAAAGATTTTACCGTTATTTTCATCTTTAAATAACCCTACTCTTTTTTTGTTGACAAGTGAAAAATTAAATACATTGTCTGGTGGATAATCAGATGTATCGAAGTATGTTTGAATATCGTCTTTAATATCTCTGTAAAAATCGTTTGTAAATATTTGGTAAACCAAACTGTCTGTATCTGTGTATAATAGATTGATATTGGTTTGAAATTTATTTTTCATGTAATTATAATGGAAATCATACATCAAAGTTTTGGAAATATCTAAAACACACAATCCTAAATAGATGGGTTTGTTGTAAACCAATTTTGTTTTACGAAGTTGTATTGCAACTAATTCTTCTGAAAATATGGAAAGACTATGAAATTCAGGTCTTGCTATTAAACTTTGAGCCCCTTGAATCTTCCCTCGATTTTCCCAGTGAGTGAGCAATTTAACATTTACCCGTTTCTCAATGTTTTCCATTGTTTTTCCAAAGATTGCATTGTTCATAAGCTTATAGAAATCCTTTTCGAAATCGGATTTGGCTTTGGTTCTTTGATTTGTATTTAATTCTATATACTTACTTAACCATGGACTTTGATCAAATTTTAAAATTCTATGAATTTTTTTAAGTTTTAACCCCATATTTAAGCATTGTATTAAATTTCTGTAGTGTATTACGTAGTTACTTTTATTATTTAGATTTGGAACCAGTTTAAAGTCTTTTGTATTTCCTATACAAACATTTTCTGGACAGAGTGGAAAATCAGAATGTAAATCATGTAAGTTATCAGGATATTCTAAATCTACTTCTAAAATATAGCCGATTTCAGAATCGATTGCAACTTTGAAATTAGTCTCAATATCAACCCACTGGAAACCTCCAACGGGGAGATACTGCGACATAGCCCAACCATATAAATTATTAGCATCAAGATATATTAAAAATGATGTTGCCCGATTTTCATCGTAATTATTCATATAGTGGTTGTTTGCTTTGGCATATCGATGACTGCACTGTGATACTCCACCTCGAATACCAGATTTAATAAAGGCAATTTTATCAAAATCTGTTAGCAACTCTAATTCTATTTTTGTGTATTTTAACATCGCATCCCAACTTAAACCTGGTGCTGTATAGTAATGCGCAGGATCCAAACCATATGTACTCATACAAACAGTTCTAAAGTTTTCAAAAATGTCACTTAGCAATAAAACATCTGTCTTTAAGTACAAATCAGAATAATCACTCATAGAACGACATTTAAAATGCTGCCAAACATCTTTAGCATGTTCATAGTCTTCATTTGAAACGTTTGTATCCGTTATTGAGCTAAAGAATTGGTTTTGTGTAGGAAGAGATTTTTGTTTAAGACTTTCTAGTCCGGTCATAAATTCATAAGGATATACACCTTTTCTTTTTAATCGGTTAAAATCCTGTTCATTCGGAAAATGTTTCCTCAATTCATCGAATTGATTGATGTTTAGATTATTTGCTAGTGTCTCCAAACTACATGACAAAAATTTCAGAGAATCTATAAACCGTAAACTTACTCGATGGTTATTAACTTTTAATAATTTTGAAAAAGATATATAACGCTCTTTGTTTTGGGGAATTATTTCCACTGCACCTTCAGCAAAATTTAAGGCATGGACAATAAAATGAGCATCATAATTACTTAGATTATGCAGGATAACCGGAACGAAACATTGACTTCTAAATTTACTGCTACATATTTCATGAGCAACACCTCGAAAAACGCCTGTATACCAATCGTGGTCTATTATTTGTTGGGATTTTAAATCTCTCCCACAAATGTAGCATGTAGTAGCTACAGCTATTTTATCTTTGTCCATATCTGTTAAAGGTAATGGACATTTTTGAAAATTATTTATTTTGGTAATTATTTCAATGTCTTTCTGTAAGCTTTCCATAAACTTTTTTGCACAGTCATCACCCACATAAGTTCTGTATTTGGAAAGACTGTCGTCATAAGCACATTTAATGTAATACCCGAAACTATATACATCATGTCTTTGAACATTTTCCGTATGAGGTAAATCTGGATCATTTGAACAGGATGTGATTGGTCTCAGAAATGATTCAAAATCTGCATATATAACGAACGGAACCTTGAGTTGTTTTTGATATTTATCAAATGAAACCTTATTATTGGAAACATTTTCACCGAACCAATTCTTTAAGCATGGTTTTTCGGAAGGTAAGTCAGTACGAATTTGATTACAATCTCGCTCTTGATGTTGCAATAACTGCTCGTGATTTGGAAAATACAATAAACAGCCATCACATAAATGTATTGCGGCGTGTCGCGAGGTGAGTTGACTTCTTATTAAACGTGACATATTTTTGATATAGCAATAATGACCATTAGAACCATTTGTTATGTATAATAAGTTAATGTGACAACTTTTTCGACACTTTGTGAAATATAAGGGGCCAACAACAGAATTTTGTTTTTTAACATCATCATATTCTAATCCGAAAACATTCACACTAATGTTGTTTAATTTTTCAACTTTTGAGATGTCACATAGTTTAACGGGGAAAGAAACCCCATCAAGTATTAATTTATTTTCATTTCTTACATATGATGTAACTCTATCAGCATTTTTTGCAACTGGATACAATGCCGACAGTAATGCCCATTGGAAACATTTAACGTCTGCGTTTTTAACATTTACTACTGCTTTTTTTGTTTGTATATCATGTGGTAATTCAATGTATGATGTACCACGTAGCGGGTTAAATTTATTGATATTCATATCAATGCTCACAATTTTGGATAAACTCCAACCACTATCCTTTTTTTCAAATTCGCTTATTTTGTTAGACAAAGTGTCCTTTAATGATTTTAAAAATATATCTAAATCATCACCTTGCATGATTATAAAGTTACTAGTTTGAAAGTCAAATGAGTTTTTTATTTCTTTTGTTTGTTGTACAAAATCAGCGTACAATATAAAGTTAACTTTAAAAATTATTAGTTCTTTAATAGCTTCATTGATTAAAACTGAAATTGTTTCATTGATTGATTCTACAAATAACTCAGGAGTTTCAAAATCTATTTTCGTTTTATCTATTTTAGATGTTATTTTGTATGTATAAACACGGTTTCCAAAAGCTGATTGTATAAGATCAACATTCGATAAAGAATGTTGAATTTTAACAGAGTTATATTTATGTTGTTTACTATTGAAATGGCTATTTAAATACCTCTTTTTTATTGGTAAATTGCAGGTAGTGCAATCTACAGTTCCAGTTTCAGCTTCCATACAAAGATTGAGTAATTCATTATCGAAAATTGGGTCAAATGCTTCCTGCGATGTTGATGGTATTTCCAAATGGTTTTGTTCCTCTGGCCGTCTTCTCTTCATTTTATATATATGCCCTCTTCATCAGATATAGTATTATAATAGAATTGCTTGAAAGTGTTGTCTTCATCAACCTGCTCCACGGGGGGGTAACTTGGCGTGTCCTGTAACGACATGTTACTTTTATAAAATACATAGATACAAGTAGACATACAACATAAATGCAAAATCATAGATCACATCGAGCTCAAATAAAGTTTAAGTGGCGCTACAACAATTTGTCATCAAGGGTATCTTGAACTCGGTTTAGCTTATAGGTATTGATAGCGTTTAAGTACAAAGGTGAAATCAGAACTTACCATTTTATACGGTAGAACACGGAAACACTATTTATTGTGGCAAAGACTGTGTGCTGAGTAACGAATAATTTTAGAATACACGCAGATGTTATTACACGTTATAACAATACGAATGCACGAATGGCGTAAGACTGTGACAGTAACTCGGGGTTTTGGACATTTATAGCAGAGAAGTATTGCAAAAAACTGATGACATGTTTCAACAGGTATGCAGCGTCACGTAACTCACATTGATTTATCTAAGATGTAATCTGACATGCTTTTAGCGTAGGTAGCAATAAACTGGCGTCATGTCTCGACAAGCAAAATGCCTTTTTGGGTGGTCACTATCTATCGATTTTTGAAGTGAAAACTTCTTTAGCGGCGTTGAGCACTTTTTCTGTAATGGGTATAAAATCTTAAACTCGCGTCAGGGCGTCAGGGCGTCAGGATCACGTGACTTGATCGAAAAAGCGTAAGACGCTACAGATACGCTAGTAGTTACTATGACACGGTAACGTCACAGAATAGATAATAGTTAGTAGCAAGCATACCAAGGCGTTTTTCGTGACTGTAGTAGGTATAGGTACATACCTATTATAGATTTTATGAACTAGCGGCCGCCCGCGGCAGGTAGTAGTGGTCATTGGTACATGATTTTATAGATCTACTGTATTTATTAAGGTATTATGAATAGCGAAAGAAAATGAGTGAGTACTTTATAAGTTTTAATACGAGCGGCAAGTTTTCACTTCTGCCGGCACTCCCGGAGTGCAACCCGTCTTTTTTTTTTATATTTGCATTCAATGTATAGCGATTCGCAATATAACATGACGCTGAACGATGAACTTCACGAAAATTTTATTTGCAATTACATCATCCACAGCTTATAATTAATGCCCACTGCTGGTTAATCAGGCGTCGAACAGTGCATCACAGTTAAGGTGTTAGGTTAGTTTATTTAAATAATAAAAATAATTGATAATAGTTAAATAATTCATACTTATTAAATAACAATTTCATATTATATGCATCGTGGGGGGCCGTACAATATAAAATAATATACATATAAAATAAAAATATATTGGTGTATTGCTAATAATAAATATTGATTATCATATTATCATAAGTTCTCAATTAAATACCTAAATGAAGTGAACATGCATTAGGGACTGCGCCTATCTTTGGGCCTAAGTGGACAAATAATGCTTTACGCTGACGATACTTGCCTCTTCTATTTTGGTAACTCTATTCAAGAAATGGTTAGCATAGCACAGAACGATTTGTATTTGATAAACGAATGGTTTCAGAAAAATCTTTTAACAGTCAATGCTTCGAAGACCTCATATATGATATTTAGAGCTATTAATAAAACAATAGACAGGCACACTCCCTTAACATTGAATGGTGAAACTCTAAAAGTATGTACTAGTGAAAAATACCTCGGTCTTATATTGGATGAACATTTAACCTGGAAACCACACATAGATAGACTCAGATCCAAAATATCCTCTTTAATGGGCACCCTCCGTCCAGTAGTTCATTGCTTTCCAAAAACAGTTAAAACAATCATCTATAACTCACTTGTGAAATCAAATCTAGAATATCTAATTGAAGTATGGGGAACAGCAGCAAAAACAAATTTAAAAGAACTACAAATTGCGCAAAACAAAATAATAAAAGTTTTATTTCACTACGACTTCCTGACACCGACACAAAAACTATACAAAGAAACTCAACTGATGAGTTTAAACCAAATGTACACTTACAACACTTGCTGTCTAATTCGTAAAATAATTTCAAAAGAAATACACACTGATATATCATTTAAAAGAAAAAACCAAATTCACAAATATTACACAAGAAGCTCGAAAAACTTTGTATTATTACGACCTAGAACAAACTATGGAAAGAAAAACATTACCTTTGAAGGAGCACAACTATATAATAAATTGCCTAACAGTATTAAGGAAGCTATAAGTATATTTACATTTAAAAAAATATTAAAGGAACACATCATAAAAAACATTGCTATCTTATAAACTGTAATAATTGTCAATTCTAATGTTAAGTATTTAATATATATCACTGTTACACCACTGGACTCAAACCAGTACACTGTGTACACACTCTCTGTAAAAATGTATTATTCTCTGTAAGTGAATTTATTGTTCTTTGAGAAATAAATATCTTTAAACCGATCTCTACTACCTGCGGCGCAAGCCGGACACAATGGCTCAACCCTCATGATAAGGCTATTGTTCATTTATTGAGTATACAAGTGGCTTTGTAACTTTTGAAAGAGGTGCGTTAAAATGGGTTAGCTCAATCGATTGGGCGTGTGCCAAAACATACAAAAAGACTCCAAACTTTTTTTTTTTTTTTTTTTTTTTTAGTCGGCGCCATGGTAGGTCCGTCGTTCGCCACACACTTTTTTGAGTGAGCCAGAATGAATCAATCCTTACTACTAGTGGGTCTGTGGATGATGATGATGAATTCATATTAAAGGCACCAGCATCTCCTGAGTATATACATAACAATAACACTGAAGTCTGCTAAGTTGCCAAGCGTGATGACTATAGGTACGTCAAACCTCTCCGATGAGGGAAGCCTAAATTTAGTAGTGGAGTCAATCAGGTTGATGATAATTATTGATTCAAAAAATGGTGGAAGCTTTGTCTAGTATTGGACTTATTTAGACTGATGATGATAATGTTAAGAATTCAGAAGAAGTCCCAAACTCGTTGAGTAAAATGTATGAGTGTACTTTGCCGATACTCACAAACGGTGAAGAAGACGGCATAGCTTAGTACCTAAAAAGTTCAAAAACATATCTCAAGTGCACTGAAGAAGCAGTTCTGAGGTGCACTTGAAATCCTTTCATCACACCAGTTAGTGACATGACTAGAAGAAGAAAAATACTTACGACACTCTGACATAGGCACGCACACCCCACTTGCGTTTCTATAGTAACCCTCGCAGCAGACACACTGCGGTTGGCAGTTCTCTGGGTCCGGGTAGCATTCTGGTGTGATTATCAGATCATTGCAGCTTTCTGCTAGACATTCAGAAGCACACGGATTCCACACTTCGTTGGGCCTTGTGCATGTCACTGGAGCTGTGAAAGGAGATCCATTTTCAACCATAAAATAAAATAAAATAAATAATAAATATTGTGGACAATTCACACAACACTACCCAGCCCCAAACTAAGCAGAGCTTGTAATATGGGAACCAGATAGCTGATATAATACTTGAATACATTTTTTTTGTAAATACATACTTAGAATACAATATAACACCCAGACAGAGAACAAACATTTATGTTCACCACACAAATATTTGTTCTCGGTGGGGATCGAACCCACGACCTACGGCGCAGAAGGCTACTACCAACTGAGCTAGAGGCCAGTCCATATAACCATATTATATTCAAGAGGTGTACACAAGGATACGCATCAGACTATAGATTCAAGATTCAATAAGCGTTTATTCAATACGATACAAGAATCACTTTGAAACGTCTTAAAGCTAGGTGAGTCTAGGTGCCAGTTCCACGCGACCAAGCCTAGAAGAACAGGCAACAAACTACGGCTCGGTTCCTACCGTTTTTTTATATGATCCTTTTACAAATCAAAAATAGTCTAAAATAATAGCAGTGAAGTTCCAGTGTGGTGCCACTTCACTTAGTCAGACGTATGCAATGCAATAATACAAAAGCAAAAGTTTCAAGGGCAGCACACGCTACGCTTCAAAGTTATAATAAAGTATCTACACAGATATAAAAATAAGATACGAAATAGTAGGTACAGACATTGCAAATTGACATGTTAGCTTCCTATGGGTAGAGTGACCGGGACATTGGACCACGCAGTTTTATCATTCATATAGCTATCTAGAGTATAATACGCTTTCTTTTTTAAATTACTCGTAATATACACTGTATACACTGCTAGCTCTTATGTCCTTGAAGTAAGCGTCATTTTTCTTTGTTAGATACCTTTTTGTTAGATAGTTTAGATAGCTTGAGCTCTATCCTACTGTACCTATCTACTCTTTATGAGCTCTTTTTGAAGTGCTCATCCAGGCAAGTACTTCCATCATGCCTATTTCTGCCATGAAGCTGCATTGCTGTGTTTCAGTTTGAAGGGTGTCGGTGAAATTACTAGCACGACGAGACTGAACATCTGTATGCCTCAAGTTGATAGACGTAGGGCAGTGTATAGGGCACGTTCTTGACGTGCGTGACATACGAGGCAATGCGTTGTTATAGGCGATGATTTACCACTTAATATCAGGTGGTGCTTGTTCCATCAGTAAGTAGTATATAAAAACTAAAAATAAAAGATTCCGTAAAAAAAGTGGCAGTTGATACATTTACCAGTTAATATTTTAATTGTAACTTGTCTACATATTCCAGTTCCTGTGGTTCCAGTTACTTACTGCAATCCGATGCAAGAACACAAGTTTCATCATCATAGCTCTTCCTCAGATGGTACGGCTTGCATGTACAACCAGACGGACATGGACGGCCAGGCTTGCAAGCTACTTTGACCAGACTGTCATCCACAGGACAGTATTGGTTGGGGCAGCGGAAGGCGCATTCGGAGAAGGTCCCGTTTGCTCCACAAGGGTTTCCGCCTGCAGCCAAAGTTTCATCAAAAACTATTCGAACCTTTATTCTCAATGATTTAGGCTATACAATCATAATATATTATAACTTTGAAGCGTAGCGTGTGCTGTCTTTGAAACTTTTGCTTTAGTATTATTGCATTGCATACGTCTGACTAAGTGAAGTGGCACCACACTGGAACTTCACTGCTATTATTTTAGATTATTATTTTTGATTTGTAAAAGGATCATATAAAAAAACGGTAGGAGCCGTAGTTTGTTGCCTAGACCTAGACTCACCTAGCTTTAAGACGTTTCAAAGTGATTCAAAGTAATTGAACTGAATAAAGAAAGTTTTGATTTGATTTGATTTGCTCTGCATTGTTGAGTCATACCCGACTAAAGCTGGCCAGGTGCAAGAAAGCTTTTTGCCATCTGCGCCGTAGCTCGTGGGTTCCCGTGGGATCCCCGCCGAGAACAAATATTTGTGTGGTTAACACCAATTTTTGTTCTCTGTCTGGTCTGTATTATATTGTATTCTAAGTACAAAACAAAACGTATAAGTGTTCCCATAGTACAAGCTCTGCTTTATGCCAGAACTGACTAGAAAAAGAGAATTGCTCACGACTCATTGATTCTCAAATTCTTGGAGTGAAGAAAATAGAGTTTAGTTAGAGATAAAGGCTTTATAAACAGTGCATACTTACATTCACAATTGTCAGGAAGAATACATTTAGAACCGCAATTTGACAGAATAAAGCCGGGCTTGCACTGGCAGCCGATTTTGTCGCCCGTCTTTCCGTAAGACCCTGCATTGGGAGAGTCACAGGTAGACGGCGAAGGCCATGGGGAAGACGTCACTATGGCGTTATAGTCACCATTGCAGCCAGTGTCTGTAAGTAGCAACTAGATAATTGTATCTACGTAATGACTTTGCGTTGTAAAGAACACGAAGTTCAAGGCAAATTGGAAAATTCATGATCACTTGGTGTGCTTGGTTTCCGCAAGTAGACCACTGGCGGGCCATATTTGCATGACGCTTGACACGTGTTGCTTGGATTTTTTAGGTTCTACGATACGCCGGTTTCCTCACGATGTTTTCCTTCACCGTTGTGGGAGTACTGTCATACACACATACATTTTACGACAAAAAACTCATTGGTACACGACTGGATTTGAATCCAAGACCTTAGGAAGGCAGGGCCACTACCACTAGAACACCAGTGCTGTCAGCAAGTTCAAGGCAAGGAGAAGGCGAAAGTCGAAAAATCGTCAGAAAGGTTGAAGGTGTAAGTCCAGCAATGGGCATCTTCGGACTGCTGATGATGAATCTAGCATTACGAATCCTATATTAGAAGTAGGTACTAACCGGGGCAGTCTTGAATCCTGATGCACACTCCATCAGTATCTGATAAGATATAGCCGAGTCGACATTTACATCCATCTTGATTTTCCTGGTTTTCAGTTAAGTCTACTTGACAATTGGGATTGGGATTGGCACAGGTTGACCTGCATTCTGGGGCTATATCACATGGTGGTGCTGAAAGGACCAAAGGCATTAAAGTGGTTGATCAAATTAAGAGATCTGTTACTATGAACTGCTAGCCGGTTTTAGGAATAGGACATCCCTACTGACACCGGGCGACGAGTCACATCACTAGTGGAGAGAGAAGATGGCGTCATAATGCGTAGATATTTGAATTGCCGTTTATTAAAGAAAAAGAGAGCTATATTCAATGAAGTAATAGAAGTAGGCCGTAAGTAATGCAAGGTTTTGCAAGTTTTTCTAGGTCACGTAGAACCTGCTTAAATTAATCAAATTTAAGAACGATTCAGAGTAATGTTCATTCATTTAATGTAGAAGAAAGGTCGCCAATAAAATTCACATTGTTTACCTAAGTATACCATTTTACCTTTACCTATTTCTTCTGTGTGATCTTTTAACCTAGATCTTACAAAAAGGTTGCTAGGCTAACCTGGAAAACACTCCTCGCTGGGAACGCAGATATAGCTATCATTTCTTAGATATCCATTGAGACAATCGCATCCAGCCTCACACACCGTTTCATTGCTGCATAAGTATGACGTAAAGGTACTGTTGCAAGTCTGCGGCGGGCAATTTATCTTACACTCACTGAAAACTTCATTGAAACCACAAGCGGTTGGATCTAAAATTTAAATGAGAGGTCACGATTAAGTTTTTCTTGGGACAAAATAGCCCCTCGGGACTTTTGGGGACAATCTACAAAGACTATTTTGCTTTCCTTGTAGAAGTTTTTCGCTGTTGATAAATATTTTGCTTTCTTTTAGCATCTTAAATGTTACTTATTTATTCATTGAACCATTATAAGAATATCCCGTAACAAGTATACGAAAAAGGGCAAAGGGTAACGCTAACCTACTTTTAGCCTTCATTATTTCTTTGAGTACCTACCTATCGAATGAAGTATCAATATTGCTGTTACGATTTTCCATACGCACTCTTAGAGCATTTGTCGCTTGTAATATTGGCTTGTAATGCACTTGCCACTACCATGAAATATAAGCATTATTTTGTCAACCTTCTTTGAGATAAATGGAAATTGCTGTACTGGCCAAATACATGCGAGGAGCGGCCGTTAAAAGTTGTATGAAAATCCATTGCTGTCGTGTTTAGCGGTCGGAAAAATCACATAGCAAACTCATATCTGTCGTGTAATTTAAAAATGGAACGATCTTTTACTCCATAACATGACAACCAAGGAGGTAACTTATCAAAGGTTTTAATTAAATTTAGAGCTGGCTTGCAAAATAAAATGACGTATAATGAAAAAATAAACAAATGAACAATGCGAGAATATCGGGAAACAAAACTCACAAAATTAAATAATGGTTAATATCCCGTTGTTCATAAAAGTAGTGTTAAAGCCATGATAGTTTCAAAAGTAATATGAGCTTCGTTTAAGCTTAAAACTATGCCTGGCACGAAGTTTGAGCTAGTTTCTTAGGTCTTCACTTTGAATAAGGTGCTAGCAGCGCTCAGCTTTTGGGAAGCATTTGTGAATTTGTAAACAATATTGAAAGATATTTTGGCACATTGCTTAATTGCTCGCCAAAATGATTGAAGAAATACCGCAATTACTCTCAATCAGCTCTGATATCATTAGCTCAAAAAAATACCTACTCACTAATCCAGTCAAACGATAGAAGACTGCGAAAAATTATTCTGTGGCGAACTCCTTATTAGTAACTTATTATTAGCCACAGTTTTTTTTTTTTCAAATAATTCGATCCATTTTCAAAATTCGAATGAGCAGGCGAAGCAAACAGAAGCTAGCGGCAGTTGTTTCTCTGCCTCGCGTTTGTTCGCATCTGAATAAAAGTCCATTGAAAAAGTGCTGTGTTTTTCCATTATATCCCTCATGAGAAGAAAGTCTTCTGAGGGGGCGCAGGTTACATCCCGCCTAAACTTCAAAAAAAGTTTGAAGTTTCACTATATTTCAATAGAAATTTGGTATGAAATTAAACATATTTATGCTTTGTGACCTTGAATTGGTCAAAGCTAAAGATCCTTCGTGCTCTTTATTACAGAAGGTCGTGCCTGTCTTAAAACACTTTAGTGAAGTTGTTGACGAGTTTCAGTTAAAGGTCCGTGTAGTTAATGGTGGATTCTTGCCTACGTGGTGGGCATTTTTTATTAGGGATACGGTCTCCAGTCGCATTTCTCAGGTAGTCCAACAGACAGTTGCTTATTCATGGTTGTAGTCAGGTCCTTTCTAAAATCGTAGAGTATGTACTAACATACACCAAACACATACCTACATACTTTGTAGGTATGTGTTTGGTTTTAACTTCAAAGCTTATTATGAAATTAACGAATATTTGACATAACTAAATAAATATAATAAAAATGTATACTGCATGCATTAAACCTAATTTTGACTTCTTTTAAGACCTAACATTGACATCACCTTGACATTATCATTCTATTGTTTAATCAATTCTACCAAACTTAGATATTAATTTATAACAATGCTATTATGCTACTTATCTATATTTATAATACCTATATACCTAGTACTGACGAAATACCTCGGCCATAAACAGGGTCCATGCACGTCCATGTGATACTGACTTACACCTAAGAACTATGTAAATATTTACGTAAACTAAACCATATAGGCAACCTATATAATAATATGCAATTAATGTATTGAGTAAATTATTATCATCATTTTCATTTAATTAATCCATGCTGTGTACTCTTTTGCAGGTGATTTTTCTTGCTCGTATTTCTTCAGCTAAATGCCTAGTAGTTTCTTTAAATAATCCTATTGATCTTTCAGTCTATTTTTTGCAATGTAGATCTATTGAATAACCTACGTCAGACGTAAAGCTTCAAGCATCGAATCTCTCTAGTGAGAAATAATCTATCTCCACTTTTCAGTGTGGTGAATCCGCTTAGGCCACGGATTTCTAAGAAATGGTCGCCGCTATTTCACCAGGCTGTTTATCGAGGGTAAATGAAAGGAAAAGAAAAACAAATACCTACACAAACAAAAGGAAACTACAAACAAATTCTAGAGCAAACATGGTAGGACGTGTTCTGTAAGGTAATGTAATTGTTATTGGCCGAAGTGAGGTGAAAGTTTTGGGGATTTTTGCTGATTTTTCTGTTACTTTTGCATATAAGAGCTGGTTGAAAAAAAAAACAATAGCTCGCTCTATAGACAAGAAAACTCTACGCGTGTCTGGTGGCGGAAAACATGAGAAAAATTTACTAGAAATAGGTAGGTACATCTTCGAATCAAAAACATGAATGAGGAAATCAAAATTGCATTGCGTTCTAAGCAAGTAAATGTTTATGTCACGTGCATAGTTATCTTGCACGAAATCTAGCGAGCTCTAGTCACTGTTTTCTTAGGAACCTAAATCTTTGGAAGCACCGACAAAGAGATCCAATATGGGTAGGTACTTATCTAAATTCTTTTCAGCGAAGGTTCAAAACCGTTGCTTCTATAGAACCTTTTCGTAGTATTAATTAGGTATTTTCAATCGGATGTATTATGATGGATTTTGTATATTTATTAAATTGGACCATAGACTCCAACTCTCTCCAGGCACCAGATCAATTTTTCTGTAAATTGTATGTTGCGTCGCCTACTATTTTGCTTATAGCATGACGCAACGACGGATCAAATAACATAAAAATTACGGAGTCATCGTCGCTTGATAAAACTTGGACTGAGCACGTGCGTAATTGCACTTTTTATCTAAATATAAAAAAGTATTAGTGAAAACGAGTATTATTCCCTTCTTCAAGTCCTACCAAAGGCTTAATTGAGATAAAAATGGACCTGCAGGCTAAAGTGACCGACAAGCTTGGTGAATTTCTTTGCGCATAGACAACCCCTGATTCTGACCAATCTCTGATCTCTGATCTGTCTGATCTGAGCTTTAATATATTTGAAACCAGGCTTACAGCCGATTTCTTGGGATCAGGAATTCTATAATCATAATATTCACCAAACTTGGCGGGAAGCCTGCCAATATTTACTTACAGCATTGATCTTGAGGCACACAAACATCATCCTGGTTCCTGTAGAACCCAGCCATACACACGCACTGGGGACGACTGGGGTAAGTTCTAGTGCACTCCTGAGGATTCCCTATGTCACTACAGGACTCGAAAATGCATGGAGGGGGACGGGCACAGTAGACTTCGTTTGGCCTGGTACAATTTATAGGGGCTGAAATATTAAAAAGGTTTTAGGAAAATTCATAAATAATAAAATTAAAATAAATTATTGTGCCCAATCCACACAAAACTATATAGACCTAAATTAAGCAGAAGATCTTTTACTCGGACACTGATAGCTGATATAATACTTATACACATTTTTGTGCTCATATTTATGTACTCATAACACAGACATAATAAATATTCGTGTGAATCCACACCAAAATATTCCTAAAGTAAATTATACGAGTATTTTGATACTTCAATCATTAAAATCCCAGGGTTTTGGGTTTCTAGTTCCTACGTGGAAAATAATGAACGAAAGATACCTTATACTCGTAGGTACGTGCGATAAACATAACCTTCTCTAGACAATCGGATTAAAGTAAAGTACCTAGGTATACTTGTAGTACCTAAGTGCCTTTACTTCTGTCGTTTAAGGTCACAATTAACTAAGCATTATGATGCCCTGGAATAAATTTATACAGTAAAGGCCTATTTATATGCCTATATTATACACCTAGGCCCCTGGCGTCAGAGATCAGTGAAACGCTGTCAAATTTGACAGCAATATTTGACAGCGTTTCACTGATCTCTGACGCCTAAGTAATTAGAAGGTGGCAGGCATCCTATTACAATTGATTGCGTAGGCAAGACGTCACATGAGTTATTTATAATATTTGAAAGGAGAGTTATGGAAGGCACAAAACAAAGGAAAGTTTAATAGGTTATTTCCTGCGTGGTTTGTGTTTAAGTTCACGTGAATCGAATAGCTGAACAGGAAGGATGTGTTTAATTACGCAATCAACCTGCTCCAGGGTTCGCCTGATAAGAGAATGAATATTCGGGGTGAGATTGTTTTGGAAGATTCGAGTGGGAATGAAAACCACTATGAGGAAGTTAGATGATTTGTATGCGGGTAGACAGACAATTATAGAAGTTTTCCTGTGATATGGTAGGAATGAAGCCGTAAGTTACTTGGTTGTTCTTCTAAGATTGGGCGCGTAGAACAAGGACCGGTTCTTCAATTTATTCGTTCGTCGTACGTTTCAAAGTGATCCTTGTGATTTTTGAAATAACTATTCCTTTGCTTATATTAAAATAATAGCGGTGCAAAATAGCAGAGCTGCTGTAGCAGTAGGTACTTCAAAAGCATACATACATAGCAATGCATGGCTTCTTATTAATTTTTGCCAAAAAGGAGGGTAGGCGATCCTTTGGCTTATTCGTTATAACACAAACATTGCGGCTTGAAAAAGAAAATAATATTAAAAAACATTTGTCAAGTGTGTCTCTACATTCTAACCAGTCATTCCTTTGTCTACTCAAAATTATCTCTGTTTTCTACTTACGACAGTCTGAGTATAGAATACACAGGTCTTCCGAGTTCCTCAGGTAGTCGTTTCTGCACGCGCAGCCTGAACCACAAGGGAAGGGAGGTGAACATGCTATGATCCCTCGGTTGTCGTCGAGTGGACAGCTGTTGGTTGGACAACCAGCTTTGCAGAAGACGAAGGTCTCATTGGCTGAACAAGTTTTTGCTCCTAGGAAAGAGGAATCACGATGAGGGACAAAAAAAAAACTCTCTCTGGTTATTTCAAGGTTGACAAAAATGACAGACTAACAGATGAAACAGATGTTGAGTGGTTAGTTAAAACAATTTCAATGCCTTTACTGAAAATTGGAATTACAATTTTATTATTTACTTACAATAAATTATGGATAACAAGTCATTTAAAAACAGAGAAAAATACATACAGATGACAGGATCTTCCAAATATACCATTTTAAAATAATAAGAAAGGATATATTATGGTCAATCCAGAACATATTAAAAATATGCTTGGTAACTCCAAAAACTTGTTTTACCTGGGCAATCTTGCAACGCAACGCATTTCTTCTTATCATTCAAGTAGAACCCTTGTTTGCACTCACAGCCGTTTTCCACGCAAGTTTTATCGCACGGAACCCTACCAGGGAAGGCACAAGTACCAGGACAAGGGTTTGGGCATTCCTTGAAGGTGGCATTACGATCGTTGCAACGTAAGTAGTCTGAAAAACGTCTTTGCTATCAGAATTTTCATGAAATTAAAAATTATATTATGTAATCTGCGTGAAAGGTGAGATGACAATATCAATTTTCAAAAATTTGGAAAATAATGAAAACAAGATGCAACAGCTTTAATTAGCAAGTTGGATTTAGTACAATATTGTTTTACCTACAGTAGTGTATTGAAAACAAGAATAAAACATAAATCTGGCAGCCGTTCACAATTCAAAATTTATTTATTCAGTTGTACTTGTACCTATAGCAAGGAACACTTTGAAACGTCTGAGTCTAGTGACGGCTTCACGCGACCAAGTCTAGAAGAACAGGCAACAAATTACAGCTTGATACCGTTTTGCTGCCGGACCGGAAAAGATCACAATCTTTTTACAAAACAAAAATAAAGAAGCGAACTTCCAGAGTGGGTTCCAATATCTCTTAATCGCCTATCCCTTTATTTTTTTCTACTGAGGATCAAAAAGATCAGTTAAAAAAATCTTGACTCGTATACCTGGACAGTTCTCCAGTTTCACGCATTTCCCGTGTTCCGCAACCACGTATCCAGGGTCACACTCGCAGCCATAATCTTGGCATTTCTTATAGCAGTTCTGAACTCCATCGGGATTCCCACAGGTCTTAGGACAAGGGTTTGGGCATCGTGTGTATGATGAGTTTCCGCCACATACTTTTTCTGAAAAATTTGTAAGTAAAACAGTCCAAGAATTTCATAACTATCATTCATAATTTCATAGCTATCTGGTTCCCATAGTACAAGCTCTGCTTAGTTTGGGGCTAGATAGTGTTGTGTGGATTGTCCGCATTATTTATTTATTTATTTTTTATAACTAAATAAAAGTTTAGTGTCTTGGGGACGCTTCCACCTGGCACTGATTTGGATCAGTTGAGCTATCTCTAGATTGTTTGTTATGGTCTGCAGATAGCGCAACTGTTTCTTGTGTATATTTTGGAAATACTTGTATTAATTGCAAGTGTATTTATGAAAATAAAAGTATTCTTATTTAAAAACTGAGATTGATATTTAAAAACATTATGCATGCTCCCATTAAAAATGGCATATTCCAGAAATCCCAAGCGACTTTCCAGCGCGAAGGTAATTTATGAAATTTTTGTCGAGAAATCCACTCGATATTTTTCGATTCATTCGTGGTAAGTATAGCCGGTAATATGAATCAGTACAAAAGATATGTCAGGGTAAAGGACTCAAAGAAAACTATGTGTGTATGTGAGGACTTAATGTGTACTGTAATGTGTACTATTTACTTTCAGGCGTAGGTGCTTCTGATGATGAATAGGACGAGCTCGAACCAGAACTGGAGCTCGAAGAAGACCAGCTCTCACTGTGTGAGAAGGCGTTCCCTGAAGTTTAAAAAATAATAATAGATCATCAAAGAGGTAACGTTGCCAGCCTTTTGGGCACATTGCCTGCGGTCGGTGATCTGAACTCTGTTTTCTACCTGTAATACCTACAGGTGGAAAACAGAGTTCATATAAAATTTTCTAGTTTCTTATAAAATGTAATTTTTATTTTTTCTTTTTAATTAGGTATTTCATGTTGTTTAGTAATAGTTTTTGTAAATAAAGTTAATAGATCATCTCAAGTATTGAATATTTTTTTAGTTTTTACAATATGTACAAATAAGTAGTAAGCAACCATAATAAATTAAATAAGAATATGGGTAACTTACCTTGACTTTGAGGAGTCTTGTGAGGTTCATAAGCGTTCCCCCCGCCTAAAATAACGAAAAGAAAACAAGAAAACGTTAGCACTAACATGGCGACCACACTAGACGCCTCAGTCAATGCAACAAAACGATCACGGAAACAATAGTCATTTATATTATCTACATCAAATGCACTGTTTTTATTAGAAAATTTGTAAGGAAACGTCGTGTTACTTTTTAAAACACTTAATTGTCAATGTTTTTTTATTGGCCTGCGAAACAAGACTTTTTTTATTGTCTTGCAAAATACCTGTTAGGTATCTACACTGCTCACAACCTGTGTCATACCACTTGAACAAACGGTAAAAGGTGTACGATTGATATAATACAGAGTGTAAAAGATAAGTCTAAGTAGTACCTACCTACTGAAAACTGAAATCACCATTATTGAAGGCAATAGGTACATTAAAACTTTTATTGCAATCAAATTGCCATAGACTTAAATTCCTTGCTTTATTTAGGTACTCTTTGCATTGCATACAATAAAAAAAACTTTTGATCGAAACAAGCTTTTATTCAAAAAATATTTCTACTTTATTTATTTTATGGGTACATTGTGGTGTTATTACATAATATTATATTTTGTTGCAATTAAACCCTTTTTGATTCAAACAATTTTGACATGATTTTTAAGATTTCATTAAAACTGATAAAACAAATCTTTGACAAGGAACGATTAAAACAAAATGTATTGTAGAAGTAAGCAATTAGGTCAATCGACGGCAGTCTGCTCTACAGCCCTTTGTAGGTAGATGTCGATTGTCAACTTATTTCGTAGACACCAGTCATTTTAATAATTTCTTAATTTTTGACCTACTTCAGACAGCTCTACGAGTTTTGAAAACCCAGCTACAGCACGCTTAGGGCCAGGGGCGTATTTACCCTTAGGCCAAGAGGGCCATGGCCCGGGGCGGCAGGCTGCGAGGGGCGGCGCAAGCCGCCCCTCGTTCAGATCGTGCGCCTTTTTTTACTTTACATCATCACCATCATCATCCACAGCCCGACTTCACCCACTGCTGGGTATAGGCCTCCCTTAGTTTGTGCCATCTACCTCGATCCTGTGCCAGTCTAAGCCATTGCCGCCCTACGTCCCTGAATATATCTGACTTTACATCCCTGAAGCAATTTTAAAAAGCCTACTAACCAAAACTAACCTCGTTCGTCGAACGAACGAACAAAAGATGAAACTCATAAAAATAACGTTAATTTGATCGGGGCGGCCGGCCGGCGGTCGGTCAACGGGCGCGGGCGAGAGCGGGGCGAGGCGAACTCCGTCGCTCAGTCGCTCGTGAGTGACTCGGGACTAGTCAGGATGCTTCGACTTTTGTTTCTCGTGTTGTAAAGCAGCCGGGGCGGCGTGGTCGCGGGTGGACTAGCGGCTAGCGGCACGTAAGTCTAGCGCTGAGCGATACGCGGAAGGGATAGCTGCGCATGTGTACTGTCGCGCACGCAATACAATTATAACTTTAAATAATTATTTAGTCAATTGAAATGTTACTTATGCTTTACATTTTTTAATTGCTAATTCTTTTCCTTACTTATAGAACTTTCCAAATTATTGTTTCTTGCAGTAATTTCTAAGAGGAGTGTGGACATTTTCGATAATGTTAGGCAGGTAGAAAAGGTGCGGGTTACCGTTTGGGGACAAATTAACATCTACCTGCTACGACTATTGCTACAAATTATTCCTTGATGAATTTTTTGTAAGACGCATAGTTTCCGAGATATCGCGAAAAAAGCGTTTGCACGCCTTTATCGAAGATGGCGGCCGGGGGACACGGGCGGCAACCCCACAAACTTGGAGTTAAGCTATTATTGCCCCCCCCCACACATGTCCCAAAAATAAAATTGCGTCCTTTAACAAAAATGCAATATTCGGTCCTTAAATTGTAACATTTCAATGGACTAATTAGCTAAATAATAATAATGGCATGATTTTAATGTAATGTTAAATAGTAAGATGTCCAAACATTTATAGTAGGTACCTAAGACATAAATTTTAGTTTGACAAGTTTATGGGGAGTAGAAAAAGAAAAACTTATTATCAGTCAATAACAATACAATTATTGAGAACGCGACTGTACACTGAATGTGCACGGGGTGTGGTATCGGTGTGGGGAGGGGAACTCGAGCGGAGAGCCAATCGGCGCTACACACGCCCGCCCTTCATCCCGCTAGCCCCCCTCAGGTACCTTAATTTTGACTTCTGCGTAATAACGGTCAGCGCTAAAACTACGTGCCGCTACTCATACTATTAAATGTAAATCATAAATATAAAATAAAAAGCTAGATATTATAAAAAAAATCGGGGAACATTCGTATGCGATTATCAGATTGTTTCTTTGGACTTCACTGTTTGTATAATAATAATAATATTTGTTTATTTATTTATTTTTAGGTAACTAATGTTTCATGTTTTATACCTGTATAAACGTTTTTGAAAACGAGCCGAAATTTGCAATAAAGCTGCTTAGTTTAGGGGGCCCGAAAAATCCATCTACTCGTAGCTTATGTACGTAAAAAAAAACTTTTTTTCCGAAAATGTATGGGGCGGTATATTTTTTAGGCCCGGGGCGCCAAATCTTTAAATACGCCTCTGCTTAGGGCCCAGTCTACATTTTCAAGAATAGTTTTTAATACACCTTGTATTTTAAGTATGTTGCTTTGTAAGTCTTAACGATTGTGATAATATCATTGTTAATAGTAATACCTATATACTTACACAAAATAAAACCATCATGAAAAAATGTGTTTTCCTGACAGTATTTAATACTTACCTACTAACACAACGTAGTTGATTAGGTACCTACATAGTCTTCTTCTTCTTATTATATCACTGGTTCTGTCAAACCAGTGTGGTGAAATGATTTCAAGTGCGCCTCAGAGAGGCTCCTTTCATGCACTACCATGAGCTACGTAATTATCGTAAATTTTCTACTTACGGTACGATGTTTTGAAAAAAGCGAACTTCCCCTTACCTTAGTCAGAGGCGCGACTGAACATTTGAAATAGTCATACTTACCTACTCTAGTTTTTCAGTACTTAGTATTCTACATGTGACCGGTTGCAAGCCTATTCAACCTATAGGTAAAACAAGGAACCCCTCTCACCAAGATTCAGAATTTGCAGACATCAGGATATTACACTGAGTCTTTAAGCATTACCTATTCAACATAGAATAAGATAGTCAGTATTCAGCACCAGCTTTACTGCCGAGGTACAGCCAGCCGTAGAAGTTGCATCATAATTTCAATATTCTCAACTTCAAACTAAACTAAAATAACTTTCGAAATTTATTTTTGAATCGAAAACCAAACGCATCTAGAGTCATCCTCATTGCAGTTTTTAATTTGAATTAAGAACTGAAAAGCATGAAGGTAAGTATACCTACTTTTAGGGAATACGTCTACTGCAAAGAGGTTGAATCTTATGCGGCTAAGTCAACCTCTTTGCCAGAGGCGTATTTATAGATTTGGCGCCCCGGGCCTAAAAGATATGCCGCCCCATAAATTTTCGGAAAAAAAGTTTTTTTTTACGTAGGTACCTACTACCTAAATAGGTTCGCATTTGAGCACACCCTGCAAATATTTTAAATTTTATTTATAAAATATAATTTTAATTATAATATATAATTTTGATTTAAATATAATTTAACTTATAAAATATAAAATTATAAAATGCAGGGCCTTGATGTGGGCTGATAATTTTGGTGAACGAGTTTTTTATTTTATATTTACGATTTACATCTAATAGTATGAGTAGCGGCACGTAACTTTAGCGCTGACCGTTATTCTTATTACGCAGAAGTCAAAATTAAGGCACCTGAGGGAGGCTAGCGGGATGAAGGGCAGGCGTGCGTAGCGCCGATTGGCTCCCCGCTCGAGTTCCCCTCCCCACACCGATACCACACCCCGTGCACATACAGTGTACAGTCGCGTTCTCAATAATTGTATTGTTATTGACTGATATTTTATTTCTACTCCCCATAAACTTGTCAAAAATGTATGTCTTAGGTACCTACTATAAATGTTTGGACATCTTACTTTTTAACATTACATTAAAATCATGTCATTATAATTATTTAGCTAATTAGTCCATTGAAATGTTACAATTTAAGGACCGAATATTGCATTTTTGTTAGAGGACGCAATTTTATTTTTGGGACATGTGTGGGGGGGTCAATAATAGCTTAACTCCAAGTTTGTGGGGTTGCCGCCCTTGTCCCCCGGGCGCCATCTTCGATAAAGGCGTGCAAACACTTTTTTCGCGATATCTCGGAAACTATGCGTCCTACAAAAAATTCAGCAAGAAATAATTTGTAGCAAATCGCTTTGCTAAAAATATGTTCATAGAACTTTTTGCCTTAAATTTAAAATTAAAGAAGTTATAAGCAAAAAGGGGAGATATTTTGTCTAGAAATTTTCTCACTTTTTTGCTTATAGGTTTAAAGAAATTTATTCACAAAAAGACACAGTCACTTACATGTGAATAGTTATTTAACATAAAGTAAAAACTTTTCTAAGTAGTAAGGTAGTCGTTCGATTTCGAAGTAGGGATATGCTAATTAAATAAAAGAGTAAACATTATCAAATAAAAGAGTAAACGTTACGCAGCTACGAGTATAGCTAGGTAGGTAGTACACAAGGATACGCATCAGACTATGTATTGGTTACTGGATTGTCTCTCTGTCGCTTATAGCTTCTTTAATAATAATAATAGTCGTAGCAGGTAGATGTTAATTTGTCCCCAAACGGTAACCCGCACCTTTTCTACGTGCCTTACATTATCGAAAATGTACACTCTTCTTAGAAATTACTACAAGAAACAATAATTTGAAAAGTTCTATAAGTAAGGAAAAGAGTTAGCAATGAAAAAATGTAAAGCTTATGTAACATTTCAATAAAATTGACTAAATAATTATTTAAAGTTATAATTGTATTGCGTGCGCGACAGTACACATACGCAGCTATCCTCTCCGCGTATCGCTCAGCGCTAGACTTACGTGCCGCTAGCCGCTAGTCCACCCGCGACCGCGCCGCCCCAGCTGCTTTACAACACGAGAAACGAAAGTCGAAGCATCCTGACTAGTCCCGAGTCACTCACGAGCCACTGAGCGACGGAGTACGCCTCGCCCCGCTCTTGCCCGCGCCCGTTGACCAGCCGCCCCAGCCGGCCGCCCCGTTAAAATTAACGTTATTTTTATGATTTTCTTTTTTTGTTCGTTCGTTCGACGAACGAGGGTAGTTTTGGTTAGTAGGCTTTTTAAAATTGCTTCAGGGATGTAAAGTCAGATATATTTAGGGTCGAGGGGCGGCAATGGCTTAGACTGGCACAGGATCGAGGTAGATGGCACAAACTAAGAGAGGCCTATACCCAGCAGTGGGTGTAGTCGGGATGTGGATGATGATGATGATGATGTAAAGTAAAAAAAGGTGCACGAATCTGAATGAGGGGCGGCTTGCGCCGCCCCTCGCAGCCTGCCGCCCCGGGCCATGGCCCTCTTGGCCTAAGGGTAAATACGCCCCTGCTCTTTGCAGTTTAAAATTGGAATTAAGAACTAAAAACGATCACCCTCACCGTGATAGTTTTTAGTTCTTAATTCCCTAAGTTGAATCTTATAAGGTTGAGTCAACCACTTTGCAGATTAAAATTTTGATTTAAAAACTGAAAACTATTGCGGTAAGGTTCTCTGTATTTTTTCCCATAGTTTTGTTACTACTTGTACTACATTAACAAAGTCCTACATAGAAGGCGTCTTATTTCAATAACGCGCCATTTTCAATATAAGAGCTGAAAAGTATAATAAAACCACCACTTCTGACGTTGACTGTAGGCATTCACCTTTAAACACAGGTATGAAAGTCCCGGCCCACCATTAAGCAAAGAAACATAGAATTTTATATAAGGTATTCGACGTTTTAGTAATTTCGACTGTACCTTATACTCGTAGGGGACGGTACAAAGAGATATTAAATTTAAAAATGTAAGCAAGTTGGATTGTGAACTTGAAAGCTGCCTTCCTACTTTGATGTTGGTACCTAAGTAACTTTTTATACCTACTTTTCTTATCGACGAGAATTGCTAGGCGCATTTGTCGCAGTCACTCTTTCCTGGGTAGGTAGGGTAATACACCAATCCAAAACATGATTGGTAAAAAAATGATATGAATGGCAGATTTGAGATTGGCTGACTATTTTTGTTGTTAAAGTTTAAAATATATAAGGTAAAGAAAAAATCTTGTAGGTATTTTTGCCCTGACTGTTGAAGGGTATTTTATTACTATTAAACTTTTTAATCATCATAATATCTAAAGTAAGGATTGAAAAAAAAACTACACTTGAATAATCTTATTTTCATTCGCATGCCATTCTTTGTTACACCGTTTGATTAGTTATGTATGTACGTACCTACTAGTACCACAAGGTAAAATAAAACCTCCTACGAGAAGCGGTAAAAACTAACACAAAAATATTCGAAACCTTTAATAAAAGGAACAAGTTAAATATCAAAAATTAAACTTGCTATAGAAGTCGAGGCATGGAGGTTCCCCAAAAACAATTCCGAACTTTATTTAAAAGCTTATTCAAATAAATTTATAATTCAGTGCCATTGTTTCGTACTATTTCTATTCAGGCTAAGTTAACTGTCTATCAAAGCACTACGGCCACTTTGCGCTTGGTCTTTGTCTGGTTTAGGGTCGAAATAGCTTCAGTCTTCACTAAGGGTCAAAAATAAATGACAAAGAAAGGTAGGTAAAAATATATATTTTTCTGCCGTTTTAACCGGCTTCAAATAAAAAAGGTGAATGTTCTCAATTCGGTTGAATTTTGTTTATGTTTCTTAGCGCGTTAATTCGTCATTTATGAGCCAGTTTGGAAATATCTTTTTTTTAAACTTCAATGGAGAAATCTTTTTTTATAAACTTCCTGATTGGTCCCATAGAAATTTCATCTAAATCAGTTCAGCAGTTTGGCCTTGAATACGGTTTCTCAAGTTTTTTAAACTTCACTTGTTAGTCGAAGATGTAGGTGAATCTTATTCGTTCCTATCTTATTGATTACATACACATTATAAAAAAAAAAAACGATCTCTGTTCAAGGAACTTTATCAATCTGTCACTTCAAGGGTGACATTTATGCGTTGGTACTCTACCAATATGTGTCTAGACATGCTTTAGTGGACAGCAAGCCGAAACCAAGTTTCAGTTTCCTTTGTGAGAATTCAGGGTGAGGATTTCTGTTTGATCATTAAAATTCAATTTGACACGACCATTGAAAACGGTTTTGGGGGCTTAAGGCACCTTGATACCACTGTAGACCTTTGTGTGGATAACAGGATGGTTTAATACTCATTTGCAGCCCTGACGGTCCCAGATTACGATGTCAATTTAAAAAAGAAACTGGAAAGAAATACATTTGGAGATATTTGTTATACAACGTGTATCAAAATATGTGTACTATCCCGAAGGGGGGTGAATTTCCACCCCCCGGGGAACAACTTTTGTTCAACGACTTTTCGAACTTCGATTGGTATCTCTGAAAAAAACTGAAACGAAGTTTCAAGATGAACAGCTGACTTTATACAAAGTGACAACCCTAAACTCAGCTACAGAGGTAGTAGGTAGTAGTAGTAGACCTACATAGATAGTAGGTCAAGGGGTCAAGGGGTTACAAGGATAGGGTTGTCAATTTATTTAGGCATTATGAAATTAAATATTTTTGTATGGGAAACTGAAAATAGGAATTTTTTTATTTTCTCCCCCCCACAACTGATCACCATTGTGGTCTGAAACCCCCCACCTTCGCATAGTACACATATTTAGATACACCTTGTATAGTAGGCAAGTGGGGATTAAGTACGGGGATTTCTGTGATAGCAGATTTTATTAGGCAGTCTGTGATTTATGTTGATTGCAAACTTGTAATTTACATGCCTACATAAAAGTATTTTTAATTACTACGTTACTAAGTATCGTATCAGCTATCTGGTTCCCGTAGTACAAGCTCTGCTTAGTTTGGGGATAGATAGTGTTGTGTAAAAAGTCCACATTTTTTTTATGTCAAACGGTAGACGTTCTCGCGGCAGACCAAGACTCAGATGGCGGGACAACCATGAATCGTTTATTGGCATAGAACACAGCATAGAACAGGGAAGAGAGGAAGGGGGTTAGGGAGGCCTTTGCCCTGCTGTGGGACGATAAAGGTTAAAAAAAAAATTAAGATTATTTAATTTGAAACAAAGCTACCTAAATATTTTTTAGTTTTAAATATCAGCCTACTGCAGGAGTTTTCAACAGTTTAAATTAATTAGGTACTATGGTTTCAATAAAAGTAGAATTATATTTGTGTAATAAAATTAATTTATTAAAAAAAGATATTTCATAACAATCTAATAAAAAAATATACAATGTTTTTCTTATTATGACAAAATGTTATTGTACAAGATTTACAATTATATAAGGTAACTTTTTACATTCTTAGCCAATAAATTACATACAAAATAGTACAAAAATAGTGGACGAATTTCTGTCAGGTACCGTTAGAACGAGTTTATTGCGCAGTCGAATCGAACCTGTCAAATCATTAATTTTCTCAGGTAACCTTTTGGGCTCACTGTCATTAATTATTCATGAATGAAAACATGTATGAACTGTGTGAAAGATGACATAGATAAGAAAAAAGCGAATACAGACATTATGACAGCTGACAAAAAGAACGAAGAATGTTGTGACCACTCCCAAAATAAATTGGGATCAGGACGGATGACCAATGAAGTTCAAAAAGTCGATTCGATAGCACAAGAAACTCATGCCAATGGTACGTTTTGGCACATGAGATTTAGCCGCATGGAATGTCGTAAAACTGAGCATTTTTATTTAAATATATTACATTCATAATTTTAACTTACAATTACATTAAAGTAACTGGCACAAAATTCATAGAAAAATAATAAAAAATTGAGATTTCACGTTTCAATAGAAAAACAATAGACATAGACAATGTTGAGATTTTTAATAATTAAATACATTATTTATCCATCTCAAGGTGTTTTAAATAGTTATTGTAAATAATTAAATAATGTGGACAATCCACGCAACACTATCTAGCCCCAAATAAAGCAGAGCTATGGGAACCAGATAGCTGAAATAATACATAATGTAAGTAGGTACAGTTTTATGAAAATACATACTTAGAATTCAATATCTCCAGACAGAGAACAAACATTATAATAATTATGATAAAAATTAAAACTGTTCAAATTCTCGTTGATTTGTTAGACAGACCTATTTGTTTTGTTCTTCAAATATTTGCTTTGATTATTGGTCCTTACAATAACACACTTAAGGCCACAAAAACGTATCTGTACGTTTATTTTCCAGTAATTTACAGATAAGGGGCCCATCGCGCTATTTCTTTAAGTTTTTGACGTTTGAACGGAATGTTTGTATTTGCTACGCAGCTACTAGATTTGTTTTGGTGTTCTTACTAAAAAATAGCGCGATCTAGGCTATTTATACCTATATATTATATACTTAGGTATTATCGTAAAATTATTTACACAAATCATCTTATTCACATTTCATATAAAACAAAGACTAGCCTTTGCTAAGTACATTAAAAATTCTAAAAATTCGCATTAGTATTGGAGCATTATTTTCAGTCGTATTTTCACATTTTCCTATGAAAATGCGTTTATTCGTTGAACACAATTAATTATGCTATTTATTATTCCAATACGGACGGATATCACTTTCACACTATGACTTTAAGTATTAAGTTTCACTCGCAAGTTCACTTTAAGTTTCACTTATTCACTTTATAGTTCCGTGGTAGTTTCTACGGGCGAGTTTTCGTAACAGTATCCGGAGAAATTCCTCTTTCCGAACGTAACATTATCGTTGTCCGATGCTCTGGAAAAGAAAGAAAAATTATAAACACTAGCATCCTCCTGTGAATTCACTTGCAGTACAGTCGCATGCACTAAGAAGGTTACACTTATTAAATTTCTTTATAAATAATTACAGATCTATAGGGTGGTGAATGAAAACATCGTGAGGAAACCCATGGTTTAGTCAGCTCTGCACGTATTGCCCATGTCTTTCCTGTGGATTAGGCCGACTAAGCTGTCAGGATGGTAAAAATGCTGGGCAAGTCTATTCCATCTAAAATCCTGTCCTGTGTGTGTGTGTACTATAACTTTTTTTTTACAATTAGCTGATGGAACAAGCAAATGGCTCAAGTGGTAACCATCGCTTATAACAAAGCATTGCCTCGTAGGTCACGCACGTCAAGAACATTCCCTACGATGCACTGCCCTGCGTCCATCACACACACAACATCATAGATAAGGTCAATAAACTTTTTTCATTTCATTTCATTACATTTCATCAACTTAAGGCATACAGATGTTCAGTCTCACGTGCCTATAATTTCACCTGCACCCACACCTTTCAAACCGAAACACAGCAATGCTGCTTCACGGCAGAAATAGGCATGGTGGTAGTTCTTCCCCGGACGAGCCCTTCACAAAGAGCTCTACTACTACATCATGCAAGTAGGGCTTGAGTAATTACCAGTTGCCCCTGACGCTATATTAGACAGATTTCTGCTCCATTTATTTGAATTTATTCTTTTTTCTTTCTGTCTATTATTTTATGTTGTCTTTTTGTGTTACTCTGTTTGTGCTGTGTTTATATGTGTGTTGTGTGTCCAAAATAAATGAATTATCTCTCTCTTTCATTAATAAATCATCTAAAAAGTAAAATCTATACAAAGGCTTTTAATGTTACCTTTGCAATCCCGGTATCTCATCATACGCCATAATAGGATGCGTCTTCTTCTTATGATTATTTCCATTGATTTTCCTCCCTAAAGTAGCAGCAAGTAACCCGCCTCCTATATTATTGTTGTTCACTCTTGGTAAGGTCCCTAATGCGTTGTTCAATGCGTGGTTATTGGGCACTCGTCGGTTGAGAGTCTGAGTGTTGCGAGCAATGGTTGCGTTCTCGAAGGAATGGTTGTTTAGTGTTCCGTTGTCGTTGACGCTGGACGCTCGGGCGGTTGTGGCAGTTTCAGAGAGTGTTGGGCTGCGTTCTCCTGAAATGAAATGAAATATTTATTTATTGAAAAGAAGTACATTACAGATACGATCAGGGGCCTAATTCTCGGGCCGACCGAGATTTTCAATGTCCCTTAAATACACATTGGCAATGCAAAACCCTGCACTTTTTCTACGTTTTCCATATATCGTAGCTGTCGAGGCTTCTACGATGAGGTCGTTGATGAATTTCTTAAGGAAATCTGCCATTCTCTCTTCGAAAAGAAGCAATAAAATAAAATTGCAAAATGATCGAGATCGGCCCGAGAATAAGGCCCCAGCACGGTTACATATTAATAATATCATAAAGTAATGCACCTAGATTTTGATAATCTACGAGCCATACTAGAATAAAAATGAGAACAAAAATAGATCCACCTATTTCCACAATATATTTGTATGGATGGATGGATGTTTGTTACAAAATAACGCCAGCACGGCTGAATGGATCTGGATGAATTTGGCCCAAAGATAGATTATAGTCTGGAATAGCACATAGGCTACTTTTATTCCCGGTTAAATACATGGTTAACCATGGCTCACCACAAAAATATTTATTTTCGGTGAGGATCGAGAACCCACGACCTTCGGCGCAGATGGCAGAGCTGGGGCCTTATTCTGTAAGTCAACTCGTAATCGACATCGACTTGATTTTTGACATTTGAAACCTAGCCTAGACTTTAACTTTCACTTTCATATTGTATTATTGTATAACTATCTGACATAAGCAACACCACCAATACTGAAATCCAAACTTAGTGAATGAATGGAACTTACTGGAAATTCGTATTTCAGAATTGCGTAACGCCAAAATAAACTTCAGTTTTACCTTTAAAACAATACCAAAAAAAATCTGACTGGGTCGACCAGTGACAATCAACTTAAATTTCACTGATAATGGATTTTCAAGTTAGACAATAAGGCTGCTGCTACCAACTGAACAATACAAACTTTTTAGGCTACTTACCGTTTTTGGATAAATAATCTACGCTGTGTATATTGAACGCATGATTGTTAGAGCTGAAGTCTAACTGCAAATCTGCATCGTCCACCGCCATATTCAAAACCTGTTAACAAAAGAGGTTTATTAATAAACATTTTTAAACACACAACACATATTTTTAAACATTTAAGCATTCGTTTTAAGACGAATTGAAAGAATTCAAATGTGCATCATGCTTTAATATTTTGTGCATTTTGCAAAATAGTTTTAAGCTCGGTTTAAAGTTAAACCTTGGATTTAAATGCTACCAAACATGAACCAGTGACACGTGAACCCGCATTTTTACCTGGAATCGATAATGCCAGAGTTCAAGTGAAGCTGGTTAGAAAACCATAGACTGAAGAAAATATAGAACGGGTTTCACCGCTGGCTCCGTTTATTGGAGTCCGATTGGAACTACTGGGTCCGTACTATGTTCTTTTAGCGATTAGATTAATTACCATGCAATAGTTTTCCTAATATGGACCGCAATGTCGAAAAAATGTCATTGAATTTATGAATCAAGGAAAGATTTAATATTTAGTAATGAATTATATCACAATAAGAAGGAATGGTACGGCCCCTGGGAACTATGCTCGAAAACGTTCGAAAAATTATCCACGAGATGATGTCTACACCTCTGGCACTTATCTTCGTGACAGGCCTAAAAAGGAAGTCATTTTAAACACAACGTTTTTTAGTACAGACTAGTCGTCAAAAACTGTACCCGAAGTCAGAGTTTTGCTACCACATTTCGTTACCAAATGTTGTTTTCGTTGCGCCTAATTGTCTCTCTCTATTGTAATTATGGAGAAAATATGAGACGGCAAAAAAACGTTAAGTAGTTAGAGTTGTTGTCTCATCTTTTCCATTTAAAAAAATGGCGTCTTTGTTTTACTTTGATTAATCCTTTTCAGAGTATTGACCAGACAAGTCGTCAAAAACTTTTATTTATTGTTTTCAAAAATGGCGACAATTTTACTGCCGGAGTGAGCTAGATTATGCAAAAAACTTTTGGTTTCGTGAATTTGTCTTTATTTTACGATGGTTCACACTTTTTTGAGTTGGCACTGACTCAGAGACAACTAAATATTTTCGCAAGTCACTTTGTCTAATGATATATTTGTCGAACGTTTCCGATCATACGACCCGTCTAAAGCTTTGGTCTCGTGATCGTAACGCACAGCGCTGCGGTATACGGCTTGACGCAGCGTCACGACGACGCAGCTATTACCGTCCCTGCGGAGAGGTGGTCAGTTGATTTTGCCGCAGCTACCAAAATCCATATTGTCAACCTTGACGCATACCCGCACACCGCAGCGTTCAAACGAGATTGACGCCGCGCTGTGCGGCAGTACACCTCCCCACTTCACCGCGCTTGCCCCTCGCCGCTGACGCATACTGCGACGGAACAAGAGACCATTCTAGACGTTTTTCATAAGATTTTGTGTCCGCCGCCGCAAGCCGCATACCGCAGCGTTGTGCGTTGCGATTGCGAGACCAAAGCTTAACAATCTCATAGCCTATAAAAGTTCTAATAGTTTCAAGCTCCATTTCGCCTTACGAAGTATATCATGCGAGGTAATTCAGTTTGCTCACACTTCGCATAGGAATCCCATGGGATTGCTGCTCGCGGTAGTAAGATTCGCCTTGCCACGCATTACTTTTCTGGGAATAATCGTTTTATTTAGCTTTTTACTATAATTTTTCATCATATTTTTGTGCATTAGAATTTTAAATATCATTAAAAAGTATAAATCTTCTTTTATTAAAGAAAAATCCTCATGGTTTTCATTCCAATGCAAGATAGATCCCCTCAGCTGTGTAGATTCATTATGATTCTTCGAGAACATCTGAGACAGAGGTACCGGTTTCATGGATTGTTAATCGACCAATAAAATATTTAAAAGCCGTTTATTTCCATTTTTTTAAGCAACATTTTGAGTTAAAACTGTAAATTTTTCGATTGGTCGATTAGCAATTCGTAAAACCGATCATATCGAAATATGATTGTGAAACCGGCCCTTAGTTCCCTTAACTTTAGATTGAATAGATGATTGACGTTATTTGAAGTCTTCACGATTTTACTTAAATACTAAAATATTTAATAGAGGTGTGTCAGGATCGTAACAAGTGGAAATCCGTAATCTCTGTCCCCATGGGACAGAGGCGTGATTTTATGTATGTATGTAAAAACATTTTCAACGAAAAAAATAAGCAGCAAAAAAATGGTCTAATGTAAAAGACAAATAAAATCTTATAGTTTTATAGGTACCTGTGTTTCATATCTAGGCGCCGGTTCATCTTCGCTCGACTCGTACCCTGAGGCAGGCCGCGGCGGCGCCATGCTGATACTGAGGGTACCGTACTGCTGGATGGCTTGTTCCTTGTGCTTCTTGTATCTACAGATAGAACAGAGAAAATATTTATTTATGAAAGAAAGAAAAAAAGAGAAAAAACAAACACAAACACCTTTAAACAATCATTTACTAAAAGGTAAAAGCCCCTGCAGTGCCAGCTTTCAAAAGTTGTCAAAGGTCACAGATGTTTCATTCAATTCTAATTAGAAATACCTAATTAAATTTTTCATGAATATATTTTATCTCTTTTTTTATACAACTTGCTGATGGAACAAGCATATGGCCCACCTGATGTTAAGTGGTAACAAAGCATTACCTCGTAGGTCACGCACGTCAGAAACGCGCCCTACGATACACTTCCTTACGTCCATCAAATTAAGGCATACAAATGTTCAGCCTCCCCGCCAAAGGGTCTTCAAACCGAAACATGCATGATGCTAGTACTTCCTCGGACGAGCCCTTCACAAAGAGCTCTACTACTACTAAATGTACGACAATGGATCTTAGTGCTATCGGCATAGGGCTCACCTATTCCAAGAGGCACAGATGTAAATAACAGCTGCCACAGCCACGACCAGCACCACCGCCGCCAGGGCTATTAAAGTGGCTGGCAGCGCTGTGGTCAGCGGTACAATGGATCTTAGTGCTATCGGCATAGGGCTCACCTATTCCAAGAGGCACAGATGTAAATAACAGCTGCCACAGCCACGACCAGCACCACCGCCGCCAGGGCTATTAAAGCGGCTGGCAGCGCTGTGGTCAGCGGTGCAGCAGCTATGTGCGGTTTCCGAGGCGGGTCCGCTGGCTCAAGCGGGGCTCGGATCTCGCTGACTGGGGTTTGGAGACGAGCTGCTACTGCTCTATGGACTCCACCGTCTATTGCTCTGTTAAAATATAAATAAATGAACATACAACACACAAATATTTAAGTATCAAAACTTTAATAATAGAAAAAAAATGCGATACAAACAAAAAGTGTGCAAGAAAATAAAAAAATATTGAGGATACAAAGTGTTGGGGTGATCTAGCCCCAAATTAAGCAGACAGCTTCACAACTTACTTCGTTGTAGCTATGTTTTTCCACAAATATTTGTTCTCGGTGGGTATCGAACCCACGCCCTACGGCGTAGAAGGCAGAGCTACTGCCCCCGAAACCAGTCTAAACCGAAAACCATTTCAATTACCACTTACTTCTTAACAAGATCCGAGTCCCTAGTCAATATCTCTCCAGTGGCAGGATTTAGCAGATACAACCAAGCCTCGGTCCCCCGTCCATCAGACTGCAACGTTCCATTGTCCGCTCTGTAGTGTCTAGCAGTCAGTTTCTGTAGCCCCGCGACTAATCCGCTGCGGTCCTCGACGCCGCTGAGTAGGGCACGTGACATACGACGCATTGCTTCTGCGTCTAGGTCTGGTATTTCGACGACTAGCTGGTTTTCTAGTTGGAGTAGATTTATCTAGAAGGTAACAGAATGTTTAATATCATAATAGGAAGTGCTACACTACACTCAAGATGTGAGAGCACTGGTGGTCTAGTGGTAGCGGCCCCGCCTTCCGATCCTGAGGTCGTGGGTTTTAATGTTCAAATCCAGTCGTGTACCAATGAGTTTTTCTATCGAAAAATGTATGTGCACTATGCCAGTACTCTCAAAACGGTGAAGGAAAACATCGTGAGGAAACTGGCATGTCGTAGAACCTAAAACAGTTTGACCAACACGTGTCAAGGGTCACGCAAAATGGGCCCACCAGCCTACTTGCGGAAAAACCAGCCCGCACATCAAGTGCGGATGATAAAAATTTGCCGAATTTTATTTACACTCAAGATGATGGACGCACGGCAGTGTATTCCTAATGCGCGTGACCTACGAGGCAATGCTCTGTTATGGCGATGGTTACCGGTTACAAGCATATGGCCCACCTGATGGCCATATGCTTGTTCCGTCAGCTAGTATTATAAAAAAAACACTGCACTTTCAAACCATGTCCGCGGTGGCGATAAATTATGTATAACTGAAGAACCGACGATTGAATGAATCAGTTTAGAATAGGTAATTAATAAACTATTATCAAATAGCTAACTAATTAGTAAGTATTTTACGATGAATCACACTTAAAATATTGCAACAAAGATAGAACTATAATTAGGTTTATAATTGTATGTAGATTTATAAATGAAATCGTTACAAAGCAAAGGTCTCCTTCAAATCTCTATCCCTCGCTTTATTCCATCACCTTCACTCGAAAGCGTCGAGATGTTCATCCGATGATTTTATAAAAACAACTATTATTAATTACGAAAAATAAATTACTTCTAATAAGCGTTGGCGTGAAGATGCTTTCATGGTGGGAGGAGGCTCAGCATAGGGAAAACTGGATGTATTTGGGGGAGGCCTTTGCCCAGCAGTGGGACGACATAGGCTTGTATTATTATTTATAAATAACTACTGTGTAAAACTTACCACAACAGAAGCTCTAGCGATGTTATAATCCTGGGTAGAATGCGGGTTATCCCTCGCAGTCACACTGAACTTGAACGGCAAAACATCTCTTGGAACGTTCTCGAACGTCTTCACATTGCTGATGACACCGGTGTCAGCGTCTAAAGCGAAGTATTCCTCAGCTGCTTTCGTCCAGGAGTTCTTGTGGTATTCTATCTTGCCGTATTCGCCACTATCTTTGTCTTTCGCCTGGAGAGAGAGAGAGATAAGTAATGTGGTTTCTAAAAACAAATTGGTTAATATGCTGGCCGAAGTTTGTTGCGTGTTCTTATAGGCTTGGTCGCGTGGAATTGGCACCTAGCTTTAAAACGTTTCAAAGTGACCCCTTGTGATGCAACCGGTTCTAGAAAATTCCCATTTTATACAGTCACAATGATTACTTATCAGAGATGACGAAAGTTTATTTATTTACCTTGACTTGCAGCACATTGGTTCCCAAAAGCATATCCTTAGTGACGATCGCCATATATTTCCCTTTAGCAGACTGTATGGACGATAGTTCGTTCAGTACGAACACTGGAGCGTTATCGTTAGCAACAGTCACATGAACTCCAATCACTTTACTGTTTTTAAAAGTAGAATAAAACTAGGCATTTACCTTGACTTGCAGCACATTGGTTCCCAAAAGCATATCCTTAGTTACGATAGCCATATATTTCCCCTTAGCAGACTGTATAGACGACTGTTCGTTCAGTACGAACACTGGAGCGTTATCGTTAGCATCAGTCACATGCACTCTTATCGTCGCTTTACTGTTCTCTGGATTGATAAGTCCTTGGATAGACTCGAGCTGGACTTCAAGAGAGTATTCTGAGAGGGTCTCGTAGTCCAAAGAACTGGTGTTGAGGTAGATAGCGCAGTCGCGGTCTTCTGTTAGTCTTACGTAGAAAACGCCTGGAAAATAAAATAGTTTTGTTTAAAATGAAAGAGAGTCGAAGAAATGTAGGCCGTCCGAAAGCGCTATGGGTCAACGACTTCATAAAAGGCGCAGGGAACAATTGGACAAGAGACGCACAGGAAAGAGGAGGCTAGCCAGAATAGCTAGCCAGAATCTGTAGGTCGTGGGTTCGATCCCCACCTTGAATAAATATTTGTATGGTGAACACAGATGTTTGTAGAATGCAATATAACACCCAGATAGAGACCAAATATGTCTCTATCTGGTCTGGTCTATGTTCACCACACAAATATTTGTTTTCGGTGGGGATCGAACCCACGACCTACGGCGCAGAAGGCAGAGCTACTACCAACTGAGCTGAGAGGCCAGTCGTATAAACCGTCGTCATAAATGTATTGTACCTTGTTGCGAAGATTCAGTAAGTAAACACTTGAGTGGTGTATCGGGAGAATGTTCCCTCTTGTTGAGAAGTGGCAAAACTCTGATAAGGGTACCGTTGGAAGAGTTCTCTGCAATATGCTCTGTGTAAGTGATGTCTGCAAAACCAAGGCCAACCTGGGGAAAGAATTGTTTTTTTACCAATTTGCTACCAATTCATCATCATCATTATCAGCCTGAAGAATAACATAATCTTGGGACATTATAAAAATCTTTGTGAATAATATTTCTTCTAGAATGACCTTTCTTTTCTTTTATCTTTCGATTATAATAGCAATAAATAAATCTAAACTCTAGGTACCTTTGTTACCTAGGACATAGGACAAAACTACCAAATACCTAGACTACTTCTACTAAGGACAAGACTACCTATATAATTATTGATTACATAGATAAGATTTAATTATAAATTCCCAAATTTTGATGACGATGATAGTACTTACGTCAGGAGGCACCGTAGCAGAATGGCTGACGTAAATAGTAAGGCTGGTTACCGATGACATCACTGGCTCTCCTTGGTCGTACGCTTGGACATCCACCTACAAAACAACAATAATAACACTTACTTTAGACCATCATCATCTTCCTTACAGTTTGGACCAGTGAACCTTTGGGCATTTACCCTTATGGCCTACGCAGACCGGGATGGCATGGCAAGGGAATTAAATGTTTACTAATGGACATTTAAACGTATCGATTAAGAAATACGACATGAATTGCTATGCTTTATAATGATGCCACGGCATAGAAAGAGATTTCATTACACGGCATTGAAAGACGCGCCACAGGCTCCCGCGGTGGGATGCCGTGGCGTACTGCGGTAGGCAACGGCATACCAAGGACTCCGGCACTCGTTTCATTATTTAGTGTAAAGGAACATAAAAAAGATTGTAAACATACCAAACAGCTCTATCTAGCCCCAAACTAAGAAAAGGTTGTGTCACATACATGCCGTAAGTTTTGTCCTTCTGGTTGCCTTGGCCAAGTGGAACTGGATTCAATTGATTGAATACTTTATCAACTGCGGAAATAGGTACAGTCCCAGTTTTGCTACCACATTTCTTCTACCAAATGCTCTTTTCGTGTGAGCACGTGTCTCTCTCTTTTGTATAGAAAATTGATGACACAAAAACTCGTTCCGATCGTTTCTACGTCACGTATTTTTGCTGTCTCATCTTTTACCATACAATAGAGGGAGACAAATACTCGAAACGAAAACAACATTTCGTAGGTGGGACTTGCCCTTCAGAATAGAAAAATTTACTCCAAATATTCTGTTTTCCGAACATTTTCCAAACCTACCGTATATTCACTATCCGTCTCTTTCCTAAGATCGTCTCTCACTCGCACAGCGCCAGAATCTGGTTCCACATGGAAGTATATCGAAGCTTTGCCTCTGCCGACCAGTTTATAACGAACTCTATTGTTAGGAGCCGTAGAGTCCATATCTGTAGCGATGATTGTTTGGACGAGGCTGCCGATTGAAGCTGAGTCTTCGATGGTTACTGGACGGATTGCAGATGTGAAGATTGGTGAGTTGTCGTTTTTGTCCTGAAAACATAATAGTAGACTGTTATCCAAGGGATGGATGTAGGCTATGGAACAAGAAGTAGACCAAAGAAAAGATGGATGGACTGTATCAAATATGACATGAGCAAGGATGGAGTCAGCACTGAGATGACGAATGATAGAGGTGAGTGGAAGAAAACCTGTTGTGCCGACCCCACTTAGTGTGGGATAAAGGCATGATGATGTTATCGAAGAGGACTTAAGCTAAGGGGATGTCGCTGTTTATACCTACTTCTATAAACGACATGACAGCGACATTTTCTTTCACGGAGGCCGCATTCGAAAGACTTGGAGAAATCTGCATCAAAACCCCGACAAGAGCTAAGCTCTTAAATTTAAGAAGAAGAAGAAGAGACATCCTCGTTCTTCAAGAAATATTCAAAAAAAAATAATAAGCAAAATCGGTTCAGCTGCTCTCGAGATTTGCGCTTAGCAACAAAGTCAGCGATTCATTTTAATTCATCATCATCATCATCATTATCAGCCTAAAGAAGTCCACTGCTGGACATAGGCCTCCCCTACACATTTCCAGGAAGAATGATTCTGAGCCCTTTCTATCCATCGACTTCCCGCGATCTTAACAATGTCGTCGGTTCATCTAGTGGATGGGCGCCCTACGCTTCGTCTTCTGGTTCGTGACCACCATTCGAGAACCTTTACTCCCCAACGGCTGTCGGTTCTATATCGCCTGCCCATTGCCACTTCAACTTACTAACTCTACGAGCTATGGTGACCTTGGTTCTTCTACGGATATCCTCATAATATTATAGAGAGGATAATACTTACATCTACAAGTATTTCCACTGTAGTAGTAGCTCCGGCGCCGTCGCCATTGTTTTCCTCAGTGCCCACTATGATTTCATGGCGCGCTATAGTCTCTCTATCGAGCGGTAGTAATGTGCGAATGAGACCGGACTTGCGATCGATGGAGAAGGTACTAGTGTCTCCCATTAGGATGGTGTAGGTTATCTCTTTAATTGTGTCAGGGTCTTCGGCCTGTGGGAAAATTAATAATTAAAGTTTAATTATTTCATCTTGAATTGATAAATACTGGTCCAAAGTGTGAATACATCATAAGCCTATTTTTAAAAACAACGGGATATTTATCATGTTTTTTATTATGCAAATGATAGACAAACAGGCTTACGGCCCACCTGATGGTAAGCGGTCATCGTCGCCCATAGACACCAACAACACCAAGGGTGCTGTCATTGCGTTGCTTACCCTCAAGGGCCTTTTTCTTGAATCTATTCATTGTTATAGCAGTATGTTATTGTCAGTTAATTTTGTGAATTTAGTTGTATAATAAAGTTTTAAAAATTATTGCAGTTTCAGAAGTCCAATCAGCCTCCTCTATGCGCTGAAATCAGGGTACAGAGAAGGCCTATGTCAAAGACGATAACTTACTCAGAATTATAACTTTTTACATCTCCTAACAAAAATACTTTATTTTTGTGCACACTATAACCACCAAGTGACTGTAAAACTATAGTTCAAAATAATAATTGCCAACTTACTTGAACCTTAACAACAGGGTACTTGGGCACATTTTCCGGTACGTGCACCGAGTACAGTGCTTGCCTGAACACTGGCACTTCGTCAGCTATATCTTGAACCTGGACCGTGACTGAGGCGGTGCCGAGTCGCTTGTCTAAAGCGCCATCTGTCGCCGTTACTACAAACTCGTAGTCCTGAAACATACATATTTTAATATTAATGTTTTTATCGATGATCGACCCTCAGTGGTTTCATTATTATTATTTATTTTTTTAAAGAAATATAAATTAAGAGCGGGTCGTGCGAAAATTTGAGATGCGTTTTTAAAAATTCATAACTAAATAACTAAGTGACATGACATTCTATTTAACGCTAATGAAAATCGTATGTCAGCGTTAAATAGAATGTCATGTTAAATGGTATATTTTTTTAACACACTTAAATTCGAATTAATCTCAAATGTATAGTCTACAATTAGTCCTTTTGCGATTTTTAAAATGTCACTTAGTTATTAAGTCATGAATTTTTTTTAAACGCATCTCAAATTTTCGCACGACCCGCTCTTAGAAAACTTCCTTGTATAACGAATTCGTCGATAAATAAACCGTTAGATATGTATCGAGTGGTAAAAAGCACTCGATATTGTTATCTACTGAATTGTTTATCCGTCTGACTGTCTGTCTGACTGCCGGTCTGTCAAGACCCTTTATCTCGGGTACGCGTGGAGGGGTAGTGGTGTTGAAATAAAAAATAATAATGAACGCGGTGCAAATTTTAAATTGTTTTTTTATGACTTAAATATATTAGACTGTCGCAGATTTTTTTGTTTATAATATGGACCTACAAGTTTTTACGGAACCCTCTGTGGGCAAGTCTGACTTGAAGCACTTATCCGGTTTTTTTCCTATATGGATCAGACACTCGCGCTTATTATAATTCTTGTGTCTTATATTGTCTTATAGTGTGCTAACGTATTCAAAGCCCTATAAGACTGAAAATTAAAAAAAAAACTACATGAAGTCTATCAGTCATCATCACCCTGAAGATATCCACCGCTAGACATATGCCTCCCCTACACAGTTCCAGGAAGAACGATTTTGAGACCTTTCCATCCACCGACTTCCTGCGATCTTAATTTCGTCGGTCTATCTCCATTAGTAGTCCAAATAATTTACCTTAGTATGTTCATAGTCCAGTTTCACGATAGTGCTGATATGTCCCGTACTGTTGTCGATGGTAAACGGCAGATGAGATGGAATGCTGTAGCTAACCATAGCATTGATGCCTTCATCGAGATCTGTGGCGTGGACGTAGCCCACTGACTCACCGGACACACCTATATATAGGACACAGAGTAAAAATATGTGAATTAGTAAAAAAATAAAAATAAACTTTTTAAAAGCAGGATAATGTCGCTTATTCCTTAGGTGACAGAATAGAAGAGCATATCATTCAATTAGTGAATAAAGACTGATTAAGAGCGAAGGCCATAGATGTATGTTGGGAATTGTTTAAATTAATACTATCTTATATTATTATTATGGTGGATTATTTTATTTATATGGGAATTGTATTATATTATCGCTTTAAAAGTAGGTAGGTAGGTGGTATATGGTCTAACTACACGCTAAAGACAAGTAATTTGTAGTTTGAGTTATCTCAATTTTCAACAAAAAAGAACTGATAGTTTTGAAAAAAAATTAAACAAGTTTTTTATTAATCATGCATGACATGACCGACAAGGTAACAATTAACAAAATAATGATTAAAAAGACATACAAAGGCAAGGTAACTTTACAAACAAAACAAAATTGGTTTCAATGTCGGAACGCCTTCGTTTGCTTTGGGCCATTTTAAGGCATACATACCTATTACAATAGACTTTCTTCTCATAACTAATGGGTATGGGGGTAGGCACACCATAATGCTAAGATACACACCTTCTTTGACATTAAATTCGTAGGAGTCCTCATCAAACTTGGGGTTGTTATCGTTGATATCTGTCACCTTGACATTGACAGTTGAAGTGCTGGCTAACCTTCCAGGGTCTTCTGCTCTTATCATCTGCAATCGTTACATTAAAATGAGTAATAAAATGGCATTAGTAATAGATGTGATGTGTAACGCGCTTATAAAAAAAATTACAGTCATACTTATAAACGCAATTTAAATTTAATCACTGCTTAAAGTTAACCCTGTCACTGTTTGTAACTTATTTTATGGATGCAGGGCAGAACATCGTAGGCACGTTCTTAACTTGTGTGACCTACGAGGCAATGCTATGTTATCATCATCATCATCAACCTATATCAGTCCACTGCTGGACGTGGGTCTCTCTCAAGACGCGCCACTGAGCCTGGTCTTCGGCTCTTCTCCCGTGTTTGCCAGCTACATTTCGCAGATCATCGCCAACCTTGCCGGAGCACCTTTTATACTATGTTATAGGTAGCGGCACATAACTTTAGCGCTGACCGTTATTGCGCAGAAGTCAAAAATAAGATACCTGAGGGGGGCTAGCGGAATGAAGGGCGGGCGTGCGTAGCACTGATTGGCTCTCCAGTCACACTCTTCTCTGTACCAATAGGACACTCTGCACACATCCACACATCCAGTGTGCGCGACATGCGCACACTACGACGCATGCGTAGCTATCCCCTCCACGTATCGCTCAGCGCTAAAGTTATGTGCCGCTAGTTATATATGCGATGGTTACCACTTAAAACCCAGGTGGGTCATACGTTTGAATTCCTTCAGCATTTTTGTAACAACAATAAAGTCACGTACCAGTTGATACCTAGTGAGCACTTCTCTATCCAGGCTTCTTATAACGGTGATGATGCCCGTATTGGCACCAATAGTGAACTGCCGAAGATCGTTACCAGACGCAATGGAGTATGTCACTGGCTCGTTCTCTGGGTCTTTGGCCTGGAATCAAACAATATGGTCAAATTTTGACTTTAATTTCAATAAGAAATTTTTGTGGACTATAAAAACAATATTTTTTTTTTACAGAAAATCACACTTATCATCTCATCGTGTCACTGGTTCTTGGTGAGTGCATGAAAGGGGCCTCTTTGAGGCGCACTTAAATCCTTTCTCCACTCTTGGTTCGAAAGAATCAGTGACACGATAAGAAGAAATCTTTCAAACCGTGGTGAAAGGATTTTACTGGGCCTTAAAAAGGTTCCTTTCATGCACTTGACACATGCTTTTACAACTTTTTAAGTGCTACGACACTATTCCCTTCCGTTTTCCGATGTTTTGCACATAAAATTTTGGTCAGAACACATGGTAAATGACTATTATTATTAAAATAAAAATCCGCCATCCGCATCTAAAATTGGTGGGGAAGTAGCTTAGAACCCGGACATAGGATACTTTTTATCCCGAAAAAAAAAAGGGAACGGGGCGAGCGAAGCCGTGGGCGGCTGGTAGTAATAAAATAAAAAAGCCTTTATTTCTAGTATGTTTTACCTACTTATTTACAAACTCGAATATTTTACTTACTTACACCTATTACTAGCTATTTCATCAATTTAATTCGATTGCCTATATACATTTATTTTAAATCTAAGAAGTCGCCTCAGCGGCGTAGGCCTCCCCTAAATCCCTCCACGTACCCCTTTCAAGTGCTTTTCGCATCCATCCGCACCGTAAGGTGAAACTACTGGGCGGCCGGTAGTAGTTTCATAAAAATAAAACTCACAGTAACAGTAGTAACAGTAGAGTTGATAGCCGCCCCTTCAGACACAAGTGCATAGTAGTCCCGGGATGAGAACTGAGGCGGTCTGGTATTCGGGCCGGGAGCCACGGATATCTCCACTATGCCTTGGGAGCTCAGGCCTTTGGCGTCCGTCGCTCGCACAGTCATACTGTATTGCTCGCCTGCTTGAAGTCTGCTTGTGCTGGCTGTTAGAAAAATAAGGATAAGAAAAAAAAATAAGATAAAATTAAATAAAATTAGGAAATAAGTATGCAAGGTGCATGCAACTGTGCCAAAATTCGGAAGTCAACTCAGAAAAATTTAATCATGGTAAATATCCCGTTGTTTCATAAAAAAAAAAGTATGTAACGGTTGTAGGCAATAAATATTGTACATCGGCTTTGTAGAGCGCTATCTCTTTCTGACGCACACTAATAAATCGCTTATACACTTCTGGACACATCTATTGGCCCACCTTATATTTTCAGTTTCGTTTGGTCCTAGCTAAAATTTTATATTAGGTCGAGCAAAAAGTTTTGATGCAGTTTTGAACCTGGCACATTCACAATTTCATTCAATAGTCTTTTTTTGAATTTCGATCACAGAATTTAAAGAAACAAAAGACAATTTGGAGCCTGTTTGTTGATATCAAACAATCGAATACTAAGTAAACTTGGTTTTATTGGTTTACTTGGATTTAATTCTTGAAAAAGTGATTGATATCTTTGGTTTTGCAACAAACATTACTTATTCTTAACATTAAGGTGAGGTTCTATCAATAATCTATGGATATTTCACCTGAAGTCGCCGCCCAAGCTGTGGCACTTATTCAGGCCGGACACAGCCAAAGAAACGTGAGTGCTCAACTTAATTTAAGTGATCTGCGGTCCGAAATGTTTATCGGAGGTACCTAGAGACTGGCGGCTTCGTTCGTCGCCAAGGAAGGCCACGATCTTGGGTCACAACTGAAAGGCAGGATCGATTCATCGTGACGACCAGCTTGAGAAATCGTCACCTTACCTCCATTGAGATACAAAACCAACTTCGCGACTTCCACGGATTATCTGTGAGCGCTCGAACTGTTCGGAGAAGGTTAAAAGAACGCGATATGGTACCACACAAGCCAGCAAATGGGCTCAAACTAACGCGAGCCCACCAAACAGCGCGCCTTCATTTCGCACGCAGTCATTTAAATTGGACACAGCAAGATTGGAGCCGTGTACTCTTTTCTGATGAGTCTAAAATTGTGTTACATGTCAATGATGGAAGGAAGAAGGTCTACCGACGTAAGGGAGAGCGTTTCGCACAATGCCGCTTTGAAGAGAGGGTTGCTTATGGCGGTGGCTCATGGACTGTCTGGGGCGGTATATCCGCGAGCGGCAAAACTCAACTTGAGGTTGTTACAGGACCACGGCTGCCAACATTAAATGCTGAAAGGTACATTCGTGAGTGCTTAGGACCTCACGTGATACCATACGCGGACTATGTGGGCCCAAATTTCTTTTTTATGCATGATAATGCAAGAGCCCATGCGGCCGGCATCGTCAGGGAATATCTTCGGGATGTGAACATCACAGTTATGGACTGGCCAGCCAGAAGCCCAGACATGAACCCCATTGAGCACATGTGGGACGAGCTAAAAAGACGTGTTAGGGCTCGTCAGCCAGTTGCCCAGACGATGCAGGAGTTGAAAACTGCCATAGAAGAGGAATGGGAGATGATTCCTCAAAATTTCATAGAGCGGTTGATAAACTCTATGCCTAATCGTATGAGAGCTGTGGTAGATGCTCATGGAGGCAACACGCGTTATTAAATTAAACCATTATTTGATAAAACATGTTTTTTATTCAAAAATCAATTGCCTTTAACAAGGCGCATATCAGACTTGTTAGGCGTAGCTCCATGTCGTATGGTATTCTGAATTCAAATTTAAAACAATACCATCGAAAAAGATGGTAAAATGTATCAGGTTTAAAACTGCATCAACAGTTTTTGTTCAATCTAGCAATCAATTATTTCGGTAGGGGCCATCGAAACCTAAACTCTAAGGTGGGCCAATAGATGTGTCCAGAAGTGTAATTTACATGTAACTAGACTCAACCTAGCTCTAAGGCGTTTCAAAGTGATCCTAGCAACACTATTGAATACATTTTTTGACACAACTATTTGACTTTGACATTGATTCATAATGCCAGACACTCTTTAGCGACTCGCTAAAAGTCTCTTGTCACTGTCACTTTCATGATAGCAAATAGAGATAGCAACAGACTTATCGGTTTGCTAAGTATGCCTGTGTATCTTTTGTTCGTTTCGCGAGAAAATATTTGATAGCTTTTCGCTAGCTCGCCGTCGATTGGACAAATGCCTAAAGGCCTGCGCACACCTAGGTCGCTGGCGTCGGCGATCAGTGAAACGCTGTCAAATTTGACAGCGATCATTTCACTGATCGCTATCGCCAACGACCTAGGAGTGCCCAGGCTTTAAGAAAGTGCGAGATAGTGCTTACATATAACTCCAGTGCTAGAATCAATAGTGAACTTGTTCCCTCCGTTGTTAGACACGTGATAAATGCTGTACGTTATTCGTGCGTTCTCACCCTCGTCGATGTCAACTGCTTCCACCTGGAAATGAATAAATGAATATGAATATATGAATATGAATATATTCAGTCATTATTCTGATCACTAATGATGTGATTAGCGGCTTAAAATAATATTAGGGTCCATGTGATACTGACTTACACCTAAGAACTATGTATGTACATAAACTAAACCATGTTTATGCAATAAATGTATTGAGTATTAAAATTTCTAACAAACTTTATGCTAGCGCTTATTTTTGTAAACGAATTTTATATTTTGCCTTTTACAAAACTTTAAACTTTGCACACATGTCAAAAGAAGACTTTTCAGATTATAAGATGACACCGTTGAAAAAAACATTGTTGCTTTTACAGGATCTTAAAGTGAATAACTTGGCTTGGGACCATCATCATCAGCTTGTGGAAGTCCACTGCTGGCCATAGGCCTCCCCTGTCCTGTACAATGTCTATGAGTGTGTGAGAGTATGTCTGTGAGTAATGTCTGTGAGTGGGACTATAATTTTAGACAGAAGGGATAACTGGAACAATTATTACCGCCGACTTTTTGCGCAGAGATTTCCTTTACGTGACAGTGTCTCGATTTTTCCCACGTCAAATAATAGTCAAGCTTGCTTATAGATGCTATCCAAGATGCTATCACTCCAAACATTATTTTAGTCGAGCACTAATAAACGAATTTCTACAATTTGGAACAAAGTAAAATGGCATTTAACTATATTTATGGTACCTTATGCACAGGCGCGGGTTCCAAGCTAGCTGGTACTATGATGGGCTGAGTCTTCGGTATGACTGGTGCGTTGTCGTTCTGGTCTAACAGCTGCACGGCTAAGGAAAATGGCGCTGATGCGGCCCCACCATTAGCTTCTCTTGCTACCACCTGGAAAGGGTTGGTATGTATTACTATAAAAATGCTTTTCACCAGTTATGATACTGACAACGTTAAGAAACTTCTTGCTCGCATATTTTGTGAAGTTAACTATAGAGGTCCAACACCAGTAGGCCTACCACAAGCTCTGTCTGGCTTTGTCTCGGGCTCTGGTTATAAGTCTGTGAGAGTGCTGTCTAAATAAATCCTAACGTCGAAACGTCGCACACACAGTATAAAACAGTGCTCACCAGCACTCACACAGACTCAAAACCAGAGTCAGAGACCGAGCCAGACAGAGCTTGTGGTAGGCCTACAGGTTTGCTGTTATGTTTATTTACTTTCTTCAAACATGTTTAAATGAGAGCGAGAAGTTGTTTGACGGTTATCAGCATCTAAATGGCTCAGAGGGTCTATTCGAAATGTATTCTTAATTCTCATGATACCAGAAAAGTTTGAAATATAGATTCAACAACGCAAAGTAAGCAAAATTTCAATTTTCTAATAGAACAAACGATGGCCCCACTTCATGCTGAATGAACTTACTTGGAACCTAAACTTCCCAGGGTTAGGAGGGTCCCGGTCCAAGTTTTCATCGCTGACCACAAGGTACCCTTCGCCGTCGATATCGAAGAAGTTGGTCGTCAGTTCGAACGTGTACTTTGGTATCGGATCTCCTGGGCCCTGGAATAAAGTAAAGCGATATTACGAAGATTATATACTGATTAACAGTAAAACAAGTCTTCTGGCTTATAGAATAGAGCAAATACCAACATTGATGTTGTCGGGGTCACCAATTTAGATCATCATCATCAACCCACTGGATAAAAGTAACCTAGGTATTTCCCACGGCCAGTCACTGAGGCCAATGTATATTCTCCATACATAAATCTAATTCTAAACCAGAGTGACATAATATGCTTTCTTTACTAAAGAATTGTTTATATTTATCCAATCGACCGACTGCCGGAACCAAAAAAATATTTGCATTATTCTGGCGATACGAGTTTGTATCCCATTAGCTGCTTTTCTATTATTGCCTACCTCCCACTAAGGGGAGTGGGACCTCAATGAAACTTCACTGATTTATTATTATTAGTTTGTAAAAAGTATTACGAAAAAAAACAAAACAACGGTAGAAACCAAGCCGTAGTTTTTTGCCTGTTCTTCTAGGCTTGGTCGCGTGGAACTGGCATTTAGCACCTACGTTTCAAAGTGATCCTTGGGATACTACTGAATAAACACATATTTGAATTAAACGAGTTTGACGAAGAACGATAGATTAGATTGAGAATCATATGGGGATCTGCATCCAACTTTCGAAAACAAGTACCTACCCAGTTTTTACCTCTCTTGTTTTTCTTGTATATTGGTCTTACCAAGTCTGAATCGGACACCGTCAGTCGAATAGGCATGCCTCCAGCATCCAGCACCTTAGTTCCTTTAAGCGAGTTTTCCTCCACTTGTCCTTCGTCTGAAGATGCGATTACCACTGGTGGGTTTGCGTCAACAGGACGCACTGTTATCGTGAGCTTGGCTGTTGTGAAACGTTTTGCTTCTGATACTTCTTCAGCCTGGAAAGTAAATAAAAGAAAGATAAGACTGCTGATAAGAATCGACAGAATACACGGTAAAGGTAGACTAATCAACAAGTCAGATCTGTTTTTGCTCTTCAAGATCGTTGAAGATATAGATAGAGTACACTCCACAAAATATAGCAGAACTGCCATGTAGCCGGAAAAGTGTTGCAAAAATGAATGAGCATGTGCTCTTTTCTCTACACAAATTCGGATAACATACACAAATTTAAATGTTGCTCATTACTTTCCGAACAAGTCAAGCGACAAGTTAAAACTAAGAAATACTTTCTTTACATCCTCTTTCCTTCCTCCCTCCTCCTTCCTTCCCACACCCTAAGACATCCACACAATCTAGTCTCTGACTGGGATTTTGACTACAGTTAGAGGCTTGTTCAAACATTCATTTGGCACACATGTCCACTTTTTGCAGTTCAATTCATTCATCAAACCGAACCTAAGCGGAGTAATTGAAACAATTTGACATGTCGACTTCATATTACTATTTTTGTATAGATTTAAGTACTTAATTAATTTTGATTTGACATGCCTACAATTATATTTTTGTCAATTTTAATATTATTATAATGTATGTAACTTCCCTAAAATTTAATTTTTGCACACCGAAATGGTAAAAATATGTGATACACTAATACACTTTTGACATCTATGTATACTTTCCCATACCATGTTTTTAAGCAAATAAACGAAAATAAAATAAATAATAAGAAAAATCTGGACGAGTGATTGGTCACCAGCTTAATATAACATAACTTCCTCACGTGGACCTTCTACGCTGCACTCTTCCCAACGACTGTCGGTTCTCCGAGAGTCTTTTCCTTGAACTAGCTAACCCCCTGGGTTATATGAGCTACTAACCTTTAAAAACAGCTGGAACAGCCTAGCATCATTCGTGTCCACTGGAACTAGCTACCTTATGGCTCCATTGATATGATTTATCGTTCTTACTGCCACCAACTAGCCACCCCTCTGGGCGATATGAGCTACTAACCTTTATAACCAGCTGGAACTTCTTAGCATTGTTCGTGTCTACTGGCACCAGCTGCCTCACAGCTCCATTGTTAGGATCTATTGCGAAGTAACTCGCCCAGTTGTCAGGTTCACCACTGTCGATGGTGTATCGAATGCGTGCGTCCAGGGTATCCATGTCAACTGCTTGGATCTTTTCAGGCTGGATGGTTAGGATGCCGGCTAGGACACCGCTGTTTACCTGGAATCGCAAGTTCAGATATCATACGTTCGAATCTCTTAGGATATATCTCAGATTAAGATTTTTTTGCTGAGAAGTGAGAATAGGTCGGACGGTTCACATGCAAATAGGGAAGTAGTCGTATTTTAACCTCCTCCCCAATTACGTCTGGTCATGTAATAGCTGAGTGAGGATGTCTGCACTGGTATGTGGCATCAAAGTGAACTATGTATTTATTCAATAGTATCACAAGGATCACTTTGAAACGTCTTAGAGCTAGGTGAGTCAAGGTGCCAGTTCCTTGCGACCAAGCCTAGAAGAACAGGCAACAAACTACGGCTTGGTTTCTACCGTTTTAATTTTTAACGGAAGGTCGAACTCCTATGGTTTGTTCGGGAGAAAGCTTACCCATAAAAATGGTTCTTAGCCTTATGTGTGGAAATCGGAACCCTATTGTTCATAGAAACATCTAGGTCGTACCAAGTCATGAAAGTTTAGTCCAGAAGCTAGTCTAGTATGAAAAATCCACCTAAATATCTTAAAGCTGGCCACTTACAAAGCTGGTATACTCCGGATTGAAGCAAGCCCCCTCGTGAAGACTACATCCTTTGTAGATAAATGAGGGGTCTTGGTCGTCATCATCCAACACATTCACCGTCAGTGTGGTGGTACTTGAGAGACGTTGCTTGTTGTCACGGGCACGATCCTGGAAGAAAACCATTAGTTTGAAGTGTTGTTCTTTGCCTTCTTTATTTAAAGTCTATGACTATCCAGATTGATTGATTGGGGGCCTTCAAATGGTAAAACCAGTATGTGTAAAAACAGAATCTATTCAACATCTTCCACTTTATGTGGACTCAGCACAACATGTTTTCCTTTACACTCAACTCAACTCAACCAAGTAATTCTAGTGAATAATAACACCTGTTACAACAATCCACTGGTCCTTCTAGTGAGTAATAACAGGTATAGAGAAGATGAATGGATTGTTTGGATCGTCTACCTTCCAGTGTTGGAAAACCAAAGTTTATCAGTAACTCTATGCAGAAAAGAATGTCTGGTTCATGCGAAAACTGGTAAAAGTTATGTGTTTAAACCATCCACTGTTGGACAGAATTCTCCCTATACATTTCCAGAAACCCTTTGCATCATCATGAGCCTAAGGAAGTCCAAAGCTGGACATCTCCTTTAAAATAACTACACACATATATTACTGCATCAGTTTTGGTAGTACAACTCACCGAAGCAACAATAGTGACTAGATACTTCTGAATCCGCTCGTAATCCAAACTCCTGTTGACCGTGATCTGGCCCTGATGCGGCAGGGGTATAGCAAAGGTGCCGTATCCATCGACTGCATTGGCCTCGTCTATAGTCTTGTTGTCTCCTGGTATGATGAAGTACTCGGCGAGGCCGTTGACCCCGGCATCTATGTCCATTGCGCGGATCTTGTCGAATATCGTTGTGCCAATTGGTGCAAGCTGAAATGAAGTCCAGCGTTTTAAGAAATTGCTGAGGCACTATAGCTCTTTTTCTTTTTCTAAATAATGGCATCTGTCCATTTTGGATCAATTTTGCCAGAGCCAAGTGAGGATATATTACACAAATAAAATATTTTTTAGTTAATTCAGTCAATAGACAAGTCGGCTTTGAAAAAAAACAAAGCCGTTTTCTTCAAAACCATTGGAAACAGTTCATTTCATCTGCTAACACTAACTACACTTTGAGCTAAGCCCTCAAGTGAATGTTGGTTAAAATACCACCGAAATTATACAAGAGAACTCAAAATAACACCAGAAAAACAATTAAAATGAAAAAGCTATGTGACTTCCCAAAAAGACAGAAAACGAATCCTCATAAGAACTTACTTGATAGAAAAGAATAATTCTTCTTATTCTCGTGTCATTACTTCTTTCGAACCAGCAGTGTGGAGAAATAATTATAAGTGCGCCTCAAAGAGGCTGCCTCCATGCACTTGATAGGACCTAGGCCCTTTTTAGGTTCTACGATGTGCCGGTTTCCTCGCGTTATTTTCCTTCACCGTTTGATAGTAGGCATAATACTCAAAGAATACTTGGAAAAATACTGGCTGCGGGCAAGAGCCTCTTAATAGGCACTCTATACTTCTACTAATAGTGAAATCATCTAGCCTTGACATTATCGTAATTACTGTCGAAAACCTCGAATTTACTTTACAGTTGTTTGCATTCTCATTAGATTTTACTACAAGCGCCAAAATACCTATTTCAAAATAACTTCCTACGCCAACGATGTTCGCGTCAAAGAACATTAAAGGAAAGTTAACCTGTCCTGCACCAAAGCTCTTACAATAATTGTCTTGACACTATACGCAACGCGAACAAGCCCTTAAATGCCAAGCTACATGAACAAGCCCTTAAATGTCAAGCTACGTGAATTTAGAACTTAATTGCTTAAAGCAAAGGTCGATAATGCCTTACCTCTGAAACGCTGGTTTCATAAGGGGTACCCTGAAAGACCGGTGCATTATCGTTGATGTCCGAGACTCTCACTATCACGGGGATTGTCCGCCGCTTCTTCGTCGCTTTCACTTGACACACCAGCTGTAATTAATAACGTTAGATTGCGTGAGGAAGGTTGGGTCACTGCGAATTTACTTTCAAAGCACAACTAACTTTAATACGGCAGCTTTAAGGATGATTTGACTGTCATCACAGCTCAGTTGGTAGTAGCTTAGCCTTATGCGCTGGAGGGCGTGGGTTCGTCCTCACCGAGAATAATGTTTGTGTGGTGAACACAGATGTCTGTTCCCTGTTTGGGTGTTATTTGTATTCAAAGTACCTAAGTATTTACAAAAAAAATTGTATTCAAGTATTATACCCGCTACCTGGTCCCATCACAAGCTTTGCTTAGTTTGGGGCTGGATAGTGTTGTGTGGATTGCCCGCAATATTTATTACGTTACACCGTGCCAGCCCGTGCCTGTACCGTTAGAACCCTATCTATCAAGACAATAAGTTGATTTTATACACGTTAGTATCCCGTCAATTCGGGCCCAGACAAGCCCGGCCAAACACGAAAATTTAAATCATTACCTGCACAGATTTATTAGGTTCAAAGATAATTTACAATAAGGGCACGGCCCGGTTCAGGTTTATTCCACCTTTAAACACAATCTCGCACCCACGGACTGACAGAATCCGATATAAAAAAAAAAAACGAATGCAACGAGAGCCGAATTACTTAAAGCTTCTGATTTCTAACGACATCAAAGTGATTCGGATACACCAGCAGGTATTAAACACTCTGTGCGGAAGCTATCAATTAGCGATGCATATCGCCCGGGGCAAGACCAGATTTCACGGTAACACCCAACCGTTATGACGAAAAATAAATGAGGTGTCAAAATAATTTTATAGATTTATTTGTCTGTTATATGATTCAGACTTCATTTCATTAGACAAATGTTTTGTTACAATTTGTTTCGAAGATTTAATACCAATCAGTGTTTTGACTATTTTAATTTAGTTTTATGGTATAGAAACACCCAAAGCTTTCGCTATTATAACCAATAATTTATTGTAATCATTATGTAAGATTTTTGTAGGCCAGTGGTCTAGTTCAGACTACCGATCAAAAACATCCATATTATCATTTTGTGTGCCACTTTTTCTTCTTCTACTAATCGTGCCACCAGCTCTGTGTGGCGAAAACATTTGAAGTGAGTCTCTTTTCAAGCACTTTTTTGTAGGTTTAGGTTTTCTACGGCAAGTCACGGTTTCCTCACGATGTTTTTCTTAGAGAGTACTGGCATAGTGCACTACATTTTTGGACCGACCGACCGTAGGAAGAACCCACAACCATAGGATCGCAAGAAGTCGCTACTAATAGTACCAATAGAAAGAGCTCAAATATTTGTGTGGTGAACACAGATGTTTGTTCTCTGTCTGGGTGTTATATCGTATTCTAAGTATGTATTTACAAAAAAATTTAAATAAGTATTATATAAGCTATCTGGTTCCCATAGTATAATGTATGCTTAGTTTGGGGCTAGATAGTGTCGTGTGGATTGTCCGCATTATTTACTTATTTATTTTATAATTGCACTACATTTTAAAACATTTGACAAACCTAGAACGATCTACCATTATGTCACTAGTGCTCTCATTGTGAGATATTGAGCTCAATTTATCATATCTCACCTGAAACACCATATGCGACAAGTTATCAGCATCTCTATCCAAAGGCTGCAGCAGCTGTAACCGCTTGCCATCCAGCTGGAACAGCGTTGGACCTTTGGGGAAGACGGTGGAAAGGATCACGTCGACGCCGGGATCGCCGACTATTGGCAGATCCAATGGTATTGTGCTTTGGTTTACATCTGAAAGGGAAGAGGTATTACGTTAAAATTATGAAGATTCTAAACTTATATAGCCCTATTAATAAAAATATGACAAAAGATAAGCTGTGCTTAAACTATTGCCATCTCTTACCACTGGGTAATGACAAAAAGTGACAGGGCTAACTTTAAACCATGACTAAATTTAAATTGTGTTTATTAATATGGCTGATAGTGCATTATTTAACTTCTTTCGGCGGTCTTGAGCGTTTTTGAGGTGTGAAAAAACGAATGAACTCGCGACAGTGTCACGTCACCAACATTCCTTCGGCAAAGATCGAGAAACTTCGACAAAAGTAAGGGGAAGAGCCCCCTCTTCCCCTTACTTTTGTCGCGTAAAACACCCGGAGTGAGACGATTTATTCTCATGGAATATAACCATCGCATATTCGCATATAACAAAGCCAATATCGTACGATGTACTGCCATGCTTCCATCAATTTGAGGCATAAAGATGTTATGTCTTACGTGCCAGTTATTTCGCCGGCACCCATACCCTTCGAGCCGAAACACAGCGACGCTGCTTATAGGCAGAAATTGGCATAAGGATGGTGTATTTCCCCGGACGTGTCCGCTACAGTAATACTACTACCAAGGCAATAATAATACTTACAATTTCCTCTACTCTCTTCGATATCTACTATGATACTTGATTGTCCAGTCTCAACTTCACACGGACCTGTAAACAAACAGAATATACATAGAAATACCTATTATTTCTATAAAAAAAATACGGGTTGCACTCCGGGAGTGCCGGCAGAAGTGAAAACTTGATTATTAACGTAGGAACCCTAAAAGTTGTTTATTTTATCAAGTTCCTCAATGTAGTAAAACCCCAATCAAAGTCCTAAGGAACCCTAAAAATTTTAGCATTATCAAGCTCCTAAGTGTAGTTGAAATTCCAATCAAAGTGCTAAGGAACCCTAAAATTGTTTACATAATCAAGGTCCTAAGTGTAGTTGAAAGTCCAATTAAAGGCCTAAGGAACCCTAAAAGTTGTTTATTTTATCAAGTTCCTCAATGTAGTAAAACCCCAATCAAAGTCCTAAGGAACCCTAAAAATTTTAGCATTATCAAGCTCCTAAGTGTAGTTGAAATTCCAATCAAAGTCCTAAGGAACCCTAAAAATGTTAACATTATCAAGCTCCTAAGTGTAGTTGAAACTCCAATCAAAGTCCTAAGGAACCCTAAAAGTTGACCACTTAATCAAATTCCTCAATGTAGTAAAACCCCAATCAAAGTCCTAAGGAACCCTAAAAATTTTAACATTATCAAGCTTCTAAGTGTAGTTGAAACTCCAATCAAAGTCCTAAGGAACCCTAAAAGTCGACCATTTAATCAAATTCCTCAATATAGTATAACCCCAATCAAAACCCTATACGGAACCCTAAATTTTACGTAAAGCCAAATCCTCAACGGGTCGGAACCGCTAGAAGGGACCTTGTCGCGCGACCTACAATTAGGTCCTAAATGAAGTAAAACGGCAGACATAGGAGGAGGGGGTTCTGGGGGGCTAAGGGGGGTCACAGCACGGCTCGCTTCGCTCGCCGCGCTGTTCCCCGTGGTCGCGTGGCGGCTCGCTTCGCTCGCCGCGACGCTCCCCCCGGGTTCAGGAAGAGGGGGTTCTGGGGGGCTTAGGGGGGTAACAGCACGGCTCGCTTCACTCGCCACGCTGTTCCCCGTGATCGCGTGGCGGCTCGCTTCGCTCGCCGCGACACTTCCCCCGGGTTTCGGAGGAGGGGGTTCTGGGGGGCTTAGGGGGGGTCACAGCACGGCTCGCTTCGCTCGCCGCGCTGTTCCCCGTGGTCACGTGGCGGCTCGCTTCGCTCGCCGCGACGCTCCCCCCGGGTTCAGGAGGAGGGGGTTCTGGGGGGCTGGGGGGAGTCACAGAACGGCTCGCTTCGCTCGCCGCGCTGTTCCCATGGTCGCATGGCAGCTCGCTTCGCTCGCCGCAATGCTCCACTCGAAAAATAAATACAGTAGATCTATAAAATCATGTACCAATGACCACTACTACCTGCCGCGGGCGGCCGCTAGTTCATAAAATCTATAATAGGTATGTACCTATACCTACTACAGTCACGAAAAACGCCTTGGTATGCTTGCTACTAACTATTATCTATTCTGTGACGTTACCGTGTCATAGTAACTACTAGCGTATCTGTAGCGTCGCTTTTTCGATTTTTATTATGAACTCTACGTTGTAGTCTTAGGGTACATTTCTGCAAAAAATCCGTCCTACGCTTTTTCGATCAGGGTCACGTGATCCTGACGCGAGTTTAAGATTTTATCCCCATTCAGAAAGTGCTCAACGCCGCTAAAGAAGTTTTCACTTCAAAAAAGAGAATAGTAAGGGCGAGGCCCCATTCAGGGTACTCATTCTTGTAACATTGAAATGTTCTCGCTAGTGATTATAATGTAACATAATTTAAAGAACACGGGGTCCGTTAGTGCTCTTTGACAACAACACATTTTTAAATTTACCGTATTATAATCATGTACTTCTAGCCGAAACCAACAGATGGCAGTATTGTACATACCATTAGCCTTTTTACTGTCATTTTACATTATCTGTGACTGTCATTGGAATTGAACTGTCAATGCCATACGGCACGTGCACACATCAAAAAATGTCGCGGTTATGTTTTGATCAATTTCAGTTTTCGGATTGTTCGTTTGGGTCGAGTCGTGTTTATTAATTGTGTGTTTCCTCCGTAAATTCGTTGAGTTGAGCCTTCGTTCCTCCGAAGTACGGTAAATTCGTTGAGTTGAGCCTTTGCTCCGCCGAACTACGTCAAGCATGGTGTACTTTTTGTGTTATTTTCGTGTAACCTCTATTTGAGACAGTGACTCTAAAACAGGACTGCAAGTTTAGTTTTGGGTGCGTTTTGTGTTGTTTTTCGTGGTATGACTCAGAGACAGGACTCTTGTTTTAGTTATTAGTGCCTACCGCTATGTCTAGCAAACGTTGTTGCATCCCGCAATGTGTGGAAAGTGGAGGTATGTAAATTTTTATCTGCTTTATGTACCTACATAGAACAAGCTTTTTATCAAGAAAAACAAGCACCCTGCATAATCTAATAGATCTATGCTGGTTATGTGTGCATCTGATAATTCCATAACACGTCAGCGTCGTCATCAGCTTCAGCCTGAAGTTCGATTAGCTTCACAGCTAGACATAGGCCTCCACTATAAATTTCCAGGAAGAAAGGCTTCTGAGGAAAGTTCTAACTCTTTGGGAGTGGCCTAAGTATACCCTACAGTGGACCACTATAACTAGATATGACATGCATTTTGGCAAATTTATTCTTTATTCAAGTAAAATATGTGTGTACATTTTTCACAAATTGTTAATATTGGTTTCATGTTTTTTTTAGATCAACACAAAACTCTTCACCTTTTTCCAAACCCTCAAAATGAGATCGAGCGCTTCCGGACATGGATTTACGCCATCGGTGGAAATATATTGGGCCTGAGCAATGAGTATATTTACAAACACCGGCGAGTATGCCATGCTCATTTTGCTGAAAAATATTGTTGCCGAAACAACAGAATTTCGAACTTAGCTGTGCCAACGTTACTTATGCCAGGTATGTTGTTTTTATTTACATGTATAAACTCTAGGCTGGTCAAACATATAAATTATATACAGTATGTAGGTACGTTGTTGAGTAGAAACAACCATAACCAGCCAAGTGCGAGTTCGAGTCATGCACAAAGGGTTCCATACTGTAGGTATATTAAAATCTATAAAAATGGCAAACAAATCAGGCTTGTATCATGGGAGCCCTTTAAATATTATTTTTCTGTTTTTTAATATTTGTTTTAAGTGGCAACAGGAATACATTATAAGTAAAAATTACTGCTTAACTATTATGCTTTATGAGAACAGTCTGGTGACACACAGACGGACAGTGGAGTCTTAGTAATAGAGTTTTGTTTTACCCTTTTGGTACAGAACCAGGTTCAGGTCTACTAACCTGAAATAAACTGAATTTGTGCCAGTTAATGTTATTCATCATTGAGGAGTGCTGAGCAATTTTGAACAACAGTTCATGATTTCAAGTTTTAGAAAAAGTAATAAAATAGGTTAGAAACCTACGTTAGAAAACTGAGTTGGGTTTAATGCTAGGCTTATTCTATTTCAGGTCCACTGTCTCAACCAGTATTTACTTATACAGAAACAAGAGCACTGAGGGAGATTCAAAATTTACCATCTACATCAAAAGGCAAGTTTATAATAAAGAAAAAATTTTATAGTGAGTCTGGTTATATACGCCACATAGAAAAATTTGAATAATAAGAGATTACCATATAAGTTCAATTTCTTTAGCTCGTAGGTGAATAAAATTGTTTGCTAAATGTTTATCTGGTTGAATTTATCAACTTGTGAACACTTCTGAAGACACCTTGACAGTTATGTAATTGAAGTTTGACATGACGCATTGAATTTGGCATTGCTATTGACAGTTTTAAGTGGTATGGTTGGTCCCGTAATTCTAATCTAATCCCATAATTACCAATTTTTATGTCATAATCTCTTTGTAAATTATCCTTGTGTAACATAATTATGTGTAATTTGGTGGCATAAAATAAATAATTTGATTGATTGATTTGATTGATAATTTTAATTCTATTCTATTTTAAATGATTGGTTGCATTAGGGTCGTTAGGAACAGTTTACTGTTTGGTCTAGTCGGTCCGTTAAGTCTAATTCCAAATCCCCATTATTGCTGTTTTGCCTAAGAAATCGTTTTTTTTTTGTTTTTATGATATATAATTATGTATATTTTTCCGTACCCATACTTGTGGGGTATCTATGAATAGGTCTTCAAAAATGATGTTGAGGTTTCTAATATCGTTTTTTTCTAAACTGAATAGTTTGCCCGAGAGACACTTCCAAAGTGGAAAAAAGTTGGTCCTCCCCCCCTCTAACTTCTAAAATGAGAGAATGATAAAACTGAAAAAAATATATGTTGTACATTACTATGCAAACTTTCAACGATATTTGGTTTGAACGAGATCTAGTCAGTAGTTTTTTTTTATACGTCATAAATCGTAAACCGCAATTTACCTTTCGACGAACTAAAAGAACGTTTATATTATGTTACTTGTTGCTACGGAACCCTTCATGGGCGAGTCCAACTCGCACTTGGCCACTTTTTTCTAAACTTAATCGTTTTTGCGAGAGACACTTCCAAAGTGGTAAAATGTTGCCCCCCTGTAACTTCTAAAATAAGAGAATGATAAAACTAAAAAATATATATTATGATGTACATTAGTATGTAAACTTTCAACGACATTTGGTTTGAACGAGATCTAGTTGGCAGTGTTTTTTGAATACGTCATTAATTGTAAACCGCAATGTAACTTTCGACGAACTACTAGAACTTCTATATTATATTACTTACTGCTACGGAACCCTTCAAGGGCGAGTCTGACTCGCACTTTGCCGCTTTTTTTTTCATTAAAGTTTAAGATAAGAGAAATTCAGTTTCTTTTTAAATTCACATTTTCTCCATTACATTGCAGATCCAGTGGCTATGGAGATGGTCTCAGATGTGTCAAGAAAAGGGCTGGAACATACTATTGAAGTCAATACTACTGAGGCAATAGTTAACAGTGAGTATCTTTAATGAGATATGTTTATACATTGATCGAGTGAGCGAAGTGAACGAAGATCTTACAATCAACTTAGGTTTTTTGGCATTTTATGTTTGTGCGTATGTATGTATGTTTTTATTACTACATACTACGAGTATATACAGGGTGGTCGGAATTGACGTCCAAAAAACTAATTTTGGTCCCTCGTATTGTGGGGTATCCGAATCACCCCCGTGTATGTTCCGCGATTTTGTATAGTTTTCGAGTTATGAATTTTGTTCTGAATTTTTTTGGAAGTGAAACTTCCCAAAAATTGCGAACCTGACCAACTTAAACATTTCTAAAAAAAAAAAAACGGTCTGAAAATGTTAACCACCGTAATTGCATGCACAAATCTATGCCACAAGGTCGATGTTATTATGTGATTTGATTAGCCATAGAGCATAGATAAGGCATAGAGCATAGAAGAAGCAATAGAGATTCACCCAAGCGAGATCGAATTTTTACGCATCATCATCATCAGTTTGAAGAAATCCACTGCTGGACATAGGTCTCCCCATTATCTCCCCATACACATTTCTAGGAAGAACGATTCTGAGCCCTTTCCATCCACCGACTTCCTGCGATCTTAACAGGTTAGCTGTCCGATGAGGCACATGTGCCTCATGGGTGATTGCACTGGTACGTCCATGAGGCATATGTGCCTCATGGCCAATGATGTAGATAATGCAAACTTCATGAGCGTTAGCTGTCATTATTTACTACGAGGACGTGTACAAAGAAGATTGAAACTTGCTTCGGGACAGCTAACCTGTTAACAATGTCGTCAGTCCATCTGGTGGGTGGGCGCCCTACTTTTTGTCTTCCGGTTCGCGGGCGCCATTCGAAAACCTTTATTCCCCAACGGTTGTCAGTTCTTTGATTTATAATAACTGACATATTGCCCATTGCCATTTCAACTTACTGATTCTAAGAGCTATCTTATACCTTTAAACGAGAAAATCTTGTATATATATTTAGGATCTCGGAAACTGAGCCAAAGATTTTTATGAAATTAAGTATACAGAGAGTTTCGGGGGCAATAAATCAATCTAGCTAGGATTCATTTTTAGAAAATGACGAAAAGTTGGTGTTTTGCAATAATCAAACATAAATTCAATATACGACTGTTCCTGCCATCTATTGGCGATTGTGAGCAACTAACTGCAAGCTATTCCAGCAGATGGCGTTGTTCATTAAAAATAAGCCAATAAAGATACGACTCTTCCTGACATCTATTGGCGAATAATAAAACTATTTTTTTTAACCCCGAGCGAAGCTCGGTTATACCAGCTCATGTTACTAAAAAAGAAAGAAATAATCAAGTAGAAATTGAAAAAACTTGTCTTTATTTTTTTAAGGAAACTATAACATTGTTTTAATAACTAGTTTAATCTTTCATCAGCAGCTTGACGGCACGAAGGCTATCTCGCATAGATGCGACAAAGCGCGTGCATAAATCAGTCCCCCTGATGTCATCCCAAACCCATGCACAATGTGATCTAAGAGTTTCAGGTTTTCTTTCGTTCTGACAGTCCCAGCGTTGCACCATAATGCCCCACAGATTTTCAATCGAGTTAATATCTGCTGACCGGGCAGGCTATCGAATGAGAAATATATCACGGTGCAAGTTGAACCACGCCATAAATAATGGCATGATGTCTGTAGTGTAGTCCTGGGGCCTAATTCTCGGGCCGATCTCGATTATTTTGCAATTTTATTTTATTGCTTCTTTTCGAAGATAGAATGGCAGATTTCCTTAAGTAATTCATCGACAACCTCATCATAGAAGCCTCGACAGCTACGATATACGGAACACGTAGAAAAATTACAGGGTTGTGCAATGCCAATGTTTGGACATTGAAAATCTCGGTCGGTCTGAGAATTAGGCCCCTGCTCCATGCAAAGCTCGTCGAATCGTCCGAGGACTCACATCATACAAAGCAGTAAATTGACTGGTTGGTGTGATGTGAAGCCGTGCGCGCGTGAAGCGTGGCGGTTAGTATCGGCCATCGTCGCCGTCGTCCTGAACTTTTTCTATGGTCAGTTATTTGCCCTTCTTCGCTATGATGCCGAATCCAAAATCTCTCGGTGAATCGAGATATATTAAGTTCTTATGATATAGCACTAATATTCAAGCTATCTTCATGAAGAATTAATATTTCAGCCCTTTGTTGCAGAGATAAACTTGCCATAGTTTTTCAATCAATTTCTATTATTTCAATCCTAGTATTTTTGATAAATATCATTGTAAAAAATGCAATTATGTCAATTTTTAAATAAAAAAAAGAGTTTCATCATAAAAACGTCATGAATACTCCTTTTGTTAGAATCAATGCTACAACATTGTTTAGGATGATACAGCATTTTAGACTACTGCACACGAATGGGCTAAAGAATCTAATTTGAAAAATGGTAAACATTTTTAGACCCCTACTGTATGTATGTTTTTTTCATTGAAGTTTAAGATAAGATAAATTCAGTTTCTTTTTAAATTCACATTTTCTCCATTACATTGCAGATCCAGTGGCTATGGAGATGATCTCAGATGTGTCAAGAAAAGGGCTGGAACATACTGTTGAAGTCAATACTACTGAGGCAATAGTTAACAGTGAGTATCGTTAATGAGAGATTCGTTGATCGAGTGAGCGAAGCGAACGAAGATCTTACAAGCAACGTAGGTTTTATGACATTTTATGTTTGTGTGTATGTATGTTTTTTTATTTAATTTTTGTATATATATATATATATATATATATATATATATATCTGTATGTATGTATGTATATTTTTTTCATTAAAGTTTAAGTTTAAAATAAGATAAATTTAGTTTCTTTTTAAATTCACATTGCAGATCCAGTGGCTATGGAGATGGTCTCAGATGTGTCAAGAAAAGGGCTGGAACATACTATTGAAGTCAATACTACTGAGGCAATAGTTAAAAGTGAGTATCTTGAATGATATAATATAAGTTACGATAGTTTTTACGATGTAAAAAATAAAATATCTAATAATATATTATAGTGTACGTTCCGGAACTTTGACACATCTGAAATGTATTCAGATCTTGTAGCTGATGGTCCCAGATGTGCAAAGTGCCGGAACATACTCTTGAAATTAACACTAATAAGAAAACCATTCCCAGTAAGTAAATAAATAAATATTGTGGACAATTCTCACAGCACACAACTATTTAGCCCCAATCTAAGCAGAGCTTGTACGATGGAAACCAGATAGCTGATATAATTCTTAAATATTTTTTTTGTAAATATTTACATGTTTAGAACGCAATGTAACACCCAGTCAGAGAACAAACATCTATGTTCACCACACAAACATTTGTTCTCGGTGGGAATCAAACCAACGCCTCCAGTGCAGAAAGCAGAGCTACTCCCAACTGAGCTATGAAAGCTGACTAAGCAATTTGATTATTATCTTAAAAATTACTCTAAAGTGGGTTTTTACAAAGACAACCCTGTATTGTATTCATTTTCAATGTGTCCTCATACCATAGCATTAGGTTCCATTAAGCTCTCTATGACAAATGTACTGTTTGGTCTAGTCTGGGCGTTACCTCCAGTTACCCATTTCGTTAATTTTCGTTTTGCCCATTTTCCTTTTCAACTCATGTCAAAAGTGACAGTTCATGTTAAAATTACAGCTTATGTCAAAAATTACAGCTACGTCCAGTGTAATAAAGCCTGTATGAATGCTTCTTTTTTAAGTCCTACGGTTTGTGCCTAAGGTTCACTGGACAGTAGATTATTTGGACCAAAAAGAGAAATAAACAAAAGCAGAAAATGACCAGAAGAAAAGTTAAGGAAATGGGTAACTGACCGACTATATCGAACAGTACACTTGTCCAAACGGGCCTAATAATTCATAAGACATCCAGACAGTCGATAAACTCTTAATTTAATTTAATTTAATTTTCTTTTCAGGACCCACGCACAAAAAAATGAGGATTGTTGCTTCCAAAAAATGTTTTACGACTTTGGAATCTAAACTATATCAGAAAATAATTAAAGTGAGAAGTCAGCTCAGCAAGTGCCGTAGTAAGGTTAAAAGGCAGTCTGCAAGTCTCAAGGCAGCAAAGAAACTAACATCAAGTCCTGCATTTGTAGCTGCTATCAATAAAATGCCAAATACTGCAAGAATATTGACCTTGCTGCAGTTTAGAGAAATGAAAAAAAAAGACAAAGGAAGACGTTTTTCTCTTAATGAAAAAATTATAGCATTGTCTATTCTAAAGCAAAGTCCTAAGTGCTACAGATTCTTGAGAAAGATCTTCATTTTGCCAGCTCCCCAGACACTGTCAAAATTAATAAACCAAGCAAATGTGAAACCAGGCATAAATAAGAAAATTTTCCATCAAATCAAAGAAGCGACTGCAAACATAAAAGTTGAAGATAGACTGTGTGTACTTCTATTTGATGAAATGTCACTTAAAGCCAACATCACATACAATGAGCGAAAGGATCATGTAATAGGTTTTGTCACGGATGGCCAGAATACAAAACCTGAATATGCTGACCATGCCCAAGTGTTTATGATAAGAGGTTTGACCAGAAATTATAAACAGCCGGTCTCATACACATTCTCTGCAGGGGCAACTAGTGGCCCGGAACTAGCAAAACAACTTAAAGATGTCATAAGAGAACTGCAAGAGGCTGGCCTTATTGTGCTGGCAACCATATCTGACCAAGGCACTAATAATAGAAGTGCCATTAAACTATTGGTTCAGGAGACACGAGGTGATTTCATAAGAGCTGGTCGAGAACCAAAGGAAAACATCTTTGTAGTAAATGAACAAGAAATTATACCCCTGTATGACCCTCCTCATTTAATGAAATGCATTCGCAACAATTTAATTACAAAAAACCTGACATATCAGTCAAAAGACAATTCGAAAAAAACAGCAAAGTGGCAGCATATTGAGTTACTTCACCAAGAAAATCCTGGATACAAGGGTATACGATTGATTCCAAAGCTTACGGAAAATCACGTTATACCCAGCAAAATGCCCAAAATGAAAGTTAAATACGCCACGCAAGTTTTCAGCCGAACTGTGTCATCTAATATGGGATATTTAGCAGGTAAAATGTTTTTTATGGTTTAAGTCTGTTCTGGTACCCTTAATTCTTTACCCGAATAAGAAGACAAATTTTCTTTAAAGAAAAAAAGCAGCCTAGTGAGAGTCGGACTCGCCCATGAAGGGTTCCGTAGCAACAAGTAACATAATATAAAAGTTCTTGTAGTTCGTCGAAAGGTAAATTACGGTTTGCGATTTATGACGTATAAAAAAAAACTACTGACTAGATCTCGTTCAAACCAAATATCGTTGAAAGTTTGCATAGTAATGTACATCATATATTTTTTTTAGATTTATCATTCTCTTATTTTAGAAGTTAGAGGGGGGGGGGGGGGGGCAACTTTTTACCACTTTGGAAGTGTCAGTGGAAAAACAATGAAAATAAAAAAGATAATGTTCCCCTCCAAAATGATAGAAAACGAATCGGGTACAAGGTTTCAAAATAAATCTACGGTTTGACGCGACACTTCTTCGTCCACCCCTCTCTTGACATTGACAGGACTATTTCAATATTTTTCATTTTATAAAAACTCTTCAATTAGTAATGACTGCACAATAGGCAGAATTTTAATAGTATTATTTATTTGTTTCAGACAAAGGGATTCTTCCAAATGAATGTAAAGATACAGCAGATGCTCTCTTTTTTTTTGATGAGCTTTTTGACTCGATGAACGGCAGCTATGCAAAAAAAAATTGTCATGGGAAACCCCTTCTAGGTCCGGTAAAGCCGAATTCTGTTCACAACGGCGTGTGGAACAACGCGAAAATGCAAATGAAAAACATGGCGTTTGTTAATACTGCTACTGGCAAGGCTGAAAAAGTACCTACAATAGATAACTGGGCATGGACAATTGATGGTGTCCAAGATTTAATAAAAAAATTGCACAATGATTACGGTATAACTTCTGTTTGGATGCGGCACCTCAACCAGGACCCACTGGAGAACTTTTTTGGCGCTATACGAAGCCATGGGTGCCGCAATACAAACCCCACAATAGAAAGATTTGAAAGTGCGTATACAACTTTATTAATAAACAATATCACGAGTGTCCATGCGCCAGGTGCTAACTGTGAAAGGGATTATTGTAGTTTACTACACACCTTCATCCTTGCAGATGATTGCGAAGCAACCGAAGCCAGCAACCTTGAGAGCATACCAGATGTGCAAATATTAAATGTAACAGAAAAAAATGACCCCCGTATCATGGGCGCTCTGCAATTTGTTTCTGGATACTTTGTGAAAAAAACACAAAAAAATGTATTCAGAAACTGCACACAATGCAATAAAGATATGATAGCATCTCAGGCAAACGAATACATACAATGTAGAGAATATGCTGGTCGACGTTGGCTTCTCAGTCCATCTCAGTCTCTCTTCTCTTGCATATCTGCAGTGCAAGACATAAATAATGAAATTTTAAAGAAAAACTTACATTTCGGTAATATTAAAGAGTTCATAAAAACTTTAATACTAATGTTTATAGATTTTGATTTCTTAAATTGTGAAAATCATAAAGATAAATTAATTAATTATTTAATAAATTTATCAAGTCGGTTTTTTATATATAATTACTGTAAAGATATAAATAAAATCTTAAAAGGGAGGAGAGACTGCAATGATGATGGTGATAATTTTCAGGTAAAAGCTAAAAAATACTTTCATAAATGTTATAAAAGACGAATAAAGTAAATTATTGATATAATAATGGTGTTTTATTTATCTAAATAATCTCTAAAATTAGCTCTTTATTCGGCAGCAGTATATCTTATATATATAGGGTATGCTTGTATAGTACGTATATTTGTACTTATTATATCTAGGTATACAGAATTGAATAGGGGAATGTAATCCCATCGGAAAACTCTAGATGGCAGCACTTTACGTGTTGCCCGTTTTGGGCGCCGAGAGAGACCTCTATTTCCAGTTTTTATAAATGTACTCTGTGGCCCCATTAGTGCGTTGCGCTGCGTTGCGTCGCGTCGTCTCAACGGAACAGCGCATTGTATGCCACACCTGCGTTGCGACGACGCACGATGTCGCAGCGCAAGAGCGTCGCAGTTCAGCCATCGCAATCGTCGCCGCGCATCCCCTCCCCCTCGCTTCGTCTCTCGTCCGTCGATCCGTTGAATTATCGCGCGCGACGACGCTACGGTCTAATGGGTCATGTCGTAAAAAATATATGGAAACCGACGCAGCGACGACGCTGCGACGACGCAACGCAGCGCAACGCGCTAATGGGGCCTCGCTCTGGCACATAAACGTTCTTCTTCTTATCGTGTCACTGATTCTTTCGAACCAAGTGTGGTGAAAGGATTTTAAGTGCGCCTCAGAGAGGCTCCTTTCGTGCATAAACGTTAAAACGTGCGGAATATCAAGAATGTGAAAGGAAACTATTCATCCAAGCCATTTGAATAAAACGATTCCTATAGTATTTATAAAAGGCGTAATCTGAACCGAGCATATAACATGAGGGATGTACAGATTGTCCGGCCATTTGTAACTTTTCAAAGCCGGTTATTGGGCGTTGAATTTATTTTCCTTTTTTAGTGAAAGAAGATCATTAGATTTAACATTATTTTAGCATGTAGCAGATATCAATTTTAATTATAGACTTAATAAAATGTGTATGTGTTTAACTTGTTCTACTGTTTTACTTTCATAATTATGGTTCTTCTTTTTCTTTGGTGTAAAATCCGAAGTAAAATCTAACAATCATTTCTTTATTTTTTTAAAGTCATAGCGGATCCATTTTTGCAGACCGACGTTTTTTTGTGATCGACGCGAGGTGCAAACTTAGCTTGGTCGAGCTATACATTCATTTCGATTCTCTCCGGCTATTATCAACTGTCCGGCTTTTAACATGACGCAAGGATACTCGTATCTAGTAAGAATAGTTTTACGTAAAGCTAGAGGTTCATAAATAAACGCAACGACAGGTGCGGACACTCGGCTTCGTTAGGGTTTGCGTCTAATTAACCCAGCCAATGTTTGTATTCAGTTTCCTTTTGCTTATTCTTATGTTGAAATTATTCAGTTACGGCACAGTACCAGACGGGACATAAAATAAATGAGTCTATTAGAAATATTTTGAAAAGTATGAAATGTCATTTATATTCGTATTTTTTTTTTTACATGATATAGAGCATCTTTTGGCTACAATCTCACCTGATGGTAAGCGACAATGTAGCCGACGATGGAGCAGGATGGTCTAGAAGACACCTATTCACTCTTGCCTTGAAGAGGCCTAAATTGTAGTGGTACCAAGAAAAATAGCCGACGGCAATGAGTTCCATTCTCTATTGAACGAGATTTTTTTAAATCTTTTAAAAAAATAATAATAATTATTGCTGATCACGCTGAACATGGCTGCTCTGAGAATCGCAAAAGAACCTTTACATACGAGTATCATAAATTGGGTAATAATTTACTTCTATTAGATCTCTACATATAAGCGACAAGACCACTTATTTATTACAGTCAGTATTTGTAGTTGATTTGGAATTTGATCAATCAATATTAGTGCAGGTGACTATTATGTAGGTCTGAGTATTTGGTCGAAATAGGCACGATTTTGTGAAAGCAGGAAAAGCAGAGGATTTCATCGCCATTTTATTGAATTGAATGAAAAACTATTTCAATCGTTTGCGGATGTCGTGAAGCGATTAGAATTAAGTGCTTTTAGTTGCTTTAATCTTCTTGGTTTGAAGTTAGATTAAAAAACACAGCTAGTTAGCTTATGCTTTTATCTTTTAAGCCTGTGCGGCTACTTTATATCTAAGCGTTCAGCTGTGGCGATCAGTGAAGTTCTGCCAATAACAGCGATATTTGACAGCATTTCACTGATCGCCACCGCAGAACGCTTAGATGTGCGCTAGGCTTTATGGTGGTGGGTTGAATAATCTATTTCTCTTTCTTTTCTGAGCATTAATACTGATGACAATGTAATATTATACAACTCCCGACGCAAACTAATAACCAAAAAGGCTACATCAATTTGTCATCGTTCAAATTGTGATACAATCTCGTGCTTGTATCAATCTCCAAACTGAATAATAACTTGATTACCTATCAACTTACACAGCAAACATAATTTATAGCCTCCAAGACCTTTATTTATTGCCTATCGTCAAAGTACTATAACTTTTCTTCAAACTCATACATAGAAATACCGGAGATTTTAAAATTCCAATGAGTTAATGCATCGGCCTCATAGCGGGCACATACGGTCTTGTTTGACATATAAATTGATATAACCAATTGGATGGATTGCCACTTCCTTATTTACACAATACAAATAGGTAGTGTTTTTTACATTATATAGACCATCCTTTGGCTACAATCTCACCTGATGGTAAGCGACGATGTAGCCAACGATGAAGCAGGATGGTCTAGAAGACACCTATTCACTCTTGCCTTGAAGAGGCCCAGATTGTAGTTGTAAGGAAAAACTGCCGACGGCATAGAGTTCCATTCCCTTGAGGTTCGCATAATGAAGTTGGAGCCAAAACGCTTAGTGCGAATGGGTGGTATGCTAACCAGGTATGGATGGTACTGAGCCGTGCGTCTGCTAGTCCTATAGTGGAAGGGAGATGGTGGTATCAGATCATGCAGTTCCTGACTACATTATACCCAGAATGTAACCTTCTTCGATAAATCTTGTTCGACTTAATTCGCTTTAAGTTCCTAAACTTTGACCCCCCTATTCAACCTTATGCGATCCATATTTTCAGAATACAAATTATGAAATTGATCTCAGTGAGTATCTGTGCCATATAGTAAATTTTGGGCTTGTAATTTCGTGATGCGAATTGAGGGTGTAAATAGACATCTCACTTGCATAAAGTAAATACTATTGCCAATAAGTGAAGACAAACAGTAAGGGTCACATAATGTAGCAACGCTGTAATTAGGGTCACACACATAATTAAGGTCGCACATAATTAAGGGTCACATAATAAAGTTTGACATGCTTTGATCTCTAAGATTCCCCGTCACGTATAGCTAAGCCTTTACATTACACGTACTACTGGTATGTCAGATAATCCGTTTAACTACTCACATTAAAATTTAAAAGCTATATAAGTTGATATTACTCAAAGGAATTAACGGTAAGTCTTGGATAAGGTATCATAAAACGTTTTAGGGAAATTATAAATAACGGAATTGAAAGAGATGAGTTTAGTCAATATCGTACTTATATTAATGTTCATAATCTATTGAAGTTATTTCTATAGATCCTACTGATATTGATATACGAGTAGATTTATGAGGTGCCGATTCAAAAACACCTAGCACGAGATATCCAGTAGGAATCAGTTTAATTTGCATTTTCTGCCGTCATATCTTATCGAAAGTCTTGATACAGCACCCGTAACAGGCGACAAATACGGTAGAAATAAGGAAATATTGTATTTCTTGTGCAGATTTACAATCAAAATATGCAACTAACTTTATTATCGCTATCAAAGCTATCACAACCTCGATAAGCAGCACAACAGATAATATCAAAGTGGCAATACAAACATTATTCTAATTAACGACATTAGAACTAAATCGCATTCCATTCGGTTAGGTGCGCCTGAATATAAACTAAGAAGTTATAAATGATCTATCCATTCATAAAAATAACTAAAAGCTAAAGTATAAGAGGAGGCTAATTAGTACGAATGCACCTAATAAGCACGTATTTATGCTAGTTTTCCTTAATAGTAACAACAAGTCACCCATATACGCACTTGTCCCAATTAGAAAGCATAGTATAGTCTTGTTTTGGAAAATATATAGAATTCTTGTTATGAGCTTGCGTTGAAGAGATCATTAGCTTTATTGATCAAATTAATATGATATCTGTAGACTTAGATATTTATTAATGAGCTGATGTAATACTATCCGTACAACATAATAACTGTATATTTAGGTTTCCTGTAGGTGCAGTTAGTATTGAATTTAATAATGTGAAACGCAATGAGCTTATTGATTTAGATAAAACAATGGCTACAGACTATTTAAACAAACAATCGAACAAGAAAGTAATTTACGTGATGAAACAGTAACAAGATTGTATGAATGATTGTGCTGACAAACAAATCAATACATGATTGTGTTATATTTACGTATACAACAATAGATGACTCAATGGGAAATGATTTTAACTTTTATTCACACAGAATGTATTCAATTACGAAAGTGTCATCAATATTGGTACCAAGAAAGAGTTAAATTTATGAACTTTTGTAAAACTTGTAAACATCAGAGTTCCAATAATTTCAGTTAGTCCACGTAAACAAGAAATTATCTTGGAAGTAACTAACTATTCATTGACACAATATCTTAAACGATAAATAACTGTAAATGCCACGAAAGCAAGCGATTAACATTTATAAAATGTCTCCTTTTGGATAAATAAGGGCAAATGGCGACAATAAAAGTAAATAAAACCCTATTTGCATGGGAATTCAGTTTTGCTATACCAATGTAAATGATCTGCAATAAATAGTTGCCGAGGTAACTAGCAGTCAAACCCAGGAGCTAACAAGATACATGTTTATCTGGATTTGACTCGTTTATTCGTGAAATATTATAATTGTTGATACAAGAATTTGTTGCTTGCACTAAGCTTTAAAATGTAATGATCACTTCTTGTTTTCATCACATTTGCAAACACAATTTATTTTGTACCATTGATTTTCATTACATATCATACAAAATATGCATTGACGATATACACGCACATGAAATGGCAGGAAGAGCTTATCCATTTCCTGGCGTGCTGGACAAATATAGTCCAGTAGGATAGCGATGTCTGATAAAACAAGGCTTGGCTCCAAATACCTAGAAAGCTATATAATGTATGAAAAGACTGAATAATTAATGCTTACCAGGCGTTGCCGTGGCCAGGTGTAGGAGACCAAACAAGATGAGCCATCTGCCATACTGCGGCGCTCTCCACCGCGCCATCTCACTGCAACAAACAATAATACACTAGTAAACGACGATGCATTCAAAGAACATGCACCTTTTCTCATGCAACTCGCCCCGTCTCAACGGCACAGTGTGAAGTGTAAAACAGAAAAACTTTAAAGTAAAGTGTTTCAAAATCAAGTTCAAAATTTATTCAGACGAACTCGGAAGTAACCGCCGTCGACATACGCAGTACATAGTAACTCGATGGTAGCCGCTAGTAGCTTAAAAACACTAAAGAGTGTGCTTAATTGAAACTCTATCAGCGGAAGTAGTTATTATAAACCTGAAGAAAATTAAATGAGTTTTATAACCAAGCGAAACTGAATCGGAAGCTGTTAGAACTTAAAGATTAAATTCCAATTACTGCCTCATAGATAACCTCATAACTACCCGTAGGAACGTCCGCGTATTTCATAGCAAAAAGCAGTTTTATAACGATAGACATTATCTCAGGGAGTAAATCATAAGAAATGTTAAAAGTAGTTGGATCGGTGGGCGGTGCTGCCAATAAATAAGATAGTGCAACGCGAAGATACCGCAAGTTTCATGTCTTATTATGAACTGGAGATTCACCCTTTTGGTTTAATAACACTTTTATGTGGCAACCAAAGATCTATCATAAAATTGCTTTTTGTTGTATCTGCTAAAACTTGTGAATGAACTTGCAAATTGATTTGTCACTCTTTCGTGAGTTAGGTCTAGTTCATCTATATAGTTAGGTAGAATGATTACATTTCCTGTATTTTTCGGTTGCAATAATTCGCTGAATTCCGTATTCATTATCCAGTTCTTGGTGGAACTTTTATCAGTTTATTATTACCGAGTCACAGCCAGAATTAAATAATGTCACGGCTCAGCATTTGCATTCGAAAGGAGTTGTGTAAATCCGACAAGTTTGCAGGCCCCCTGGCGGTCGGTACGACAAAGTGGATGTACCACCGCACTGCCATGATCTTTAATAATGTTAAGTTATGTGAAAACATGCACGAAGATGCCATAAACAAACGAACAATTTCATTAAAATGATGCATAAAGATTAAAAATATATGACCAAACCAGATACACAGCTCCAACCTCCCAATAAGGATCCCTGTGTTGGAAACTACGAGTACCTAACTACCTTGCTTGCCACACCCAAAAAACAAATCACGCTAACATTTGATCGCGTGTCAGGTGTTAGCGGGATTTGTTGTGGAAGGGGTTGGACACCACAGAGGACATTCGCGTTTTTTTTCTGTCAACTGTAAAAATTTCTAAACAATATTCATAAACAGCATAAAATCTCATTTGTATTTGACAAAAAAAGGCTCAGTTATCCTTCAAAGTAACTAGTAAAGTTACTACTGAGAACAAACGCAAAGATTGGGCTGCTTGTTATTATGGCAGGTAAAATATGAGCAAGTAAAGAGCCAGAAACAAAACAAGTTCAACAAAAAAAGATACTTCCACGGATGAACTCTATATCAAAACAACAATAACAAAACTAATTCCTGGGTTAGGGTTGATCAAGCGTACAATCCTTTAACAGCATTAAGGGGAATTACGAATAGTGGGCCACGTTAACAGTCATTGCTCTAATCCTATTACTGGTTCTAACTGTGAGGGTTCTTTCACGGAGAATAATTCATAAAATGCTTTAAAAACATAAAATGATACAAACAGGTTCAGTTTCTTCATTGTGCAACAAATGAGTTCAAATAAAAAAATCTTCATTACTTAATTCGTCGAAGACATTAACATTACAAAATTGCTCACATACAGAACCTACTTATTTAATACCAACTAGTTCTTTTTATTTAGTAAATTTCAACATAATGCGCCATAAAAAATTAAAACCTATATTTTAGTACGGTATTCATATTGTAGCATGAATAGCAATTACCCATTGGCTATTGTTTACAACGACTAGCTTTAACACAGGGATCCGCCTATTGCTGTCGCATATACAATTCAAATTCAAAGATTGTATTCTACTCGGGTCCTATATTCTTCGAGTGTCTGTTAGTAGCATTAGTTAAATCGGTAGGATAATCTCTCATTTCACTGGCTAATTAATCAGTTTGAAATTACATTTACCAATATGAGAGATAATGAGGGTGCAGTTTTAAAACTCGATGAATGAAACAATGTTTTCGATAAAACCCGATACTAAAATAAATAAATTCTGATTCTCGTGCGTTATAAACAAATTTTAGTTTTTTTGCGTTTATTTATATTTTAACACTGCACCCTCGATATAACGGACAACGATCCGGGCATAATTAATTAAAATCACCTGGAACACTTCCACTACCGAACATAGACGTCACCCATAATATAAAGGATTCAAAGAGTCAATTCAAAACCATCGTTAAATATACGTATCTTAATTATCCAGAAAACAAAAATAAACCAATGTCCAGTCTCAAAGAAGTAACATAAACAATTAGCACCTGTCTTTGGACTTCAAACCAATTAACACCGACATTTAAATGAAGATAAACATATCAAACTACTATGTCTTTTGAAGACTACAAAAGAGAATAACTACTGCAATGGCGTTGAAGACATTTCTAGCAGAGTTGGTGACTGAGCCGAATCATGTGCTAGTTCAATTTCTATCAACAACCAACCAATAACATGTGCATGACCTATAAAAAATTGTTCCGGTTGTCTCGATCGATGAGCATCAAAGTTTTGAATGTAATATTTAAGAATTTTGGCATTGGCAAGCCATTTTGAACATGATTGTATTATCTTAAAAGATACATTCTAAAAATTGGCGCAATACTTTTTGTAAACATGATCACAATACCCAACAAACATTTTGATTCTCATAATCCAAAGACATTATGAGAATCAAAATGTTTGTTGTGTAAAGTCTCAAAACAAATCGTATCAAAGGTAGGTACAGGTACTATTTCCAAACTGAATGTTCTAGAAGCCCCGTTATATGAATGGAATCGCATCTTCCGCATCCACCCCTCGATTTACTTTGCTAACGGAGATGATTGTTCTTGCAAAGATGATCGATGCTTTATTGTAATAGCCCACACGCGCTTGAATCCATTGTGCTTTTGTAGAATGTGGTGGACGACGGAGACGGTCGCAATACAGCGGAGGTAACGTACTGGACAAGTTTAAGGATTATTGTGATCATTTAAATAGCATTCGGCTGTATTATTATCTCGCCTTGGTCTACACTTCAAATCACAAAAGAAACCTTAACTGGGATTTGAGATTGAGACACTATGAGTAAAATTAGAGAGAAATTCACAGAAGACTAGGTAACCAACGGTACCTATAGCTAACGAAATCATCAAGTGTCAATGGGCATAAGGTAATAAAAACGGTAATACTCTGTTTTTTTCTGATGACGATCAAGAACCGGACCAAAAAGCATAAGATGTTGATAACACGACAAGGACTTAGAATATCAATGGATAGAAAAAGCACCAAATAGTCGGTTATGGACATCGATGTGGGAGGTCTATGACAAGCAATGAACTTCTTGAGGCTAATGGTATGGTATTAATTTTATTGAGTTGTTCAAGGTAGAAAATTGTTTACGGCCATCTTGAGCGCACGTCAACGCAAGCGTAATTTTTGCGAGTAAAAATATTAAAAAATGCGCTTGTGTAAGCTTGCGCCTAGACTGTTTATTAGAAAATGCAAGCTTTAACAATAACTCGTGCGGACACGAATACATTGTTATATAGTGACGTTCAAAGCTAGGGCCTGAGAGGCTACGGAGTATGAAATAGTTGTTAAGCTTTAGTTTAGTGTTCTTGCAAGCATTAAAGCTGGCACTGCATTGTCCATAATGGACACACGTTTTAAGTTATATAGCACGTCCTTTGAAGTCGGCTTTATGCTAGCAGACGCGTTGTTCTCATAAATTCGTTTATTTATCTCAACAAGCACAAAACACACAGTACAATTGAGTTCCGTTAGAATAATACTAAAACGTGTGGCTATTGTGGTCGATAGACTCAATCAACAATAATAATGAGTCAAAACTCATTAACAGCATTCAATGCACTCAAATCGAAAGACTGAAGTTTGCAACAGACTATCAGGAAAATAGAGTAGCTTGGCATTTAGTATTAGAACATTATACATATCTGTGATCAAATTGAGCAGCGCAATGTCTTAAGTAACAAGGTTCTCAAGCGATTTACGATCTTTTTGGATTAAACCCGATATACAATTTCTCGAACAGGTGTAAAAGACTTGAACTATTGCAAGTGAAAACGTGCGCTTCTACCGAGAGAATACGGTCCCAATTTTAAACTGCCACCACACACTGCCATGATATAAATGGGTTCTTATAAGAGCCTAAGGTTTCGTAAGAAGCCTGCAAGCCACGACTGCATTTTTCCACAATGCATCTTATCAGAACATCGTAATGAGTTTTAGATAACGTTGACAAATAGAGAATGCCTTACAATGGGTAAGGTTGCAGTAAATATGCAGTCCAGACACGAAGTCGGGTTATCGTTACTTGTAGGTTCTATCGAGTAGGCTCATCGACTCGATAGATGCTATCAAGCGACAGACTGCGTAAATTCTTGAAGCTATTAACGTATCTTTGAGCTTACAGGAACAGATTACGGCTTATTGCCATTCAATTCACTGTGGAGAGCTTTCGAGAAATTTGCAATTATTCGTTTCGTAATATTAACCTTTCTCAGATTTTGAACTCTTATCAGGTCCAAATACAATAGCTCAATGAAAGCTTGCCCTACCCTTCAACATTCAAAGCAACGGCACACCATTGATAAAGTTCTAGATCAAACCGACTATTCAAATCCATCGCTTTGGATAATAACCTCATTTGAAATTGCCACTTGAATGTCCAATACAAACAATATATTTCTAGAGATTTCAAGAAAACTCTTGATCGTAGTGTGCATCTATTACAACTCCATTTTACTAAATATCCTGCTTATCTACAGCATGGTTATTCAAGCCTTACAAAATCAAATTGCCTACTAACAATGCTATTTCTTACGGCATAATGAATACTTTGGAATTGGATTTCGTCACGATTTCCCATAATTTTCCTATACTTAAACAGATATTAGTTGGTTGGAACGTGAAAGTGTTTACATAAAGGTGCATCCTCGATTTGCGTTTTGCGTAATAACTTTAAAGATCAGCAGGTCAGGATGAACGTGAGATGAGATGACTGATGTAAATTAACATGTTCACGCCGGTGATTTACGAGATTCACAATAACGAATGTGTAAAATTGGTAGTTTAGGTTTCTATAATGCTCTGAATTAAATAAGTTGCGTGACGAAATTAGAGAATTTGAGTCACAGAAGAAAAATAAAAAAGGTAACTAATTAACACCGAGACCTAAATAAAAAAGCTAATAAGGATTTGTAATAAGAGATGAATTTAGGTAAAAAAAGAACCCCACTACCAAAATATACAGGTATACGAGAGATACTGAAGTAGAGATTAATAAATATTTGTACAAATACTTGCAGATTGCTTAAAGAACTGTAATTATCAGATTGCTAGAATAAAACCGAGCATTGAATTCAATAAAAGCTAAGCAAGCTAAAAGAAAAACGATATTTAATCCCTAGGAAAGAACACCCCAGCCCGGTTCAAAAAACCTTCCTAGTCCATTACCGAGAAAACATTAGCATTGTATCACGCCATTTCCTGCGGACACACCCAATGCAGATGACTTTATAGTTCTCACAGATTTCTCACCGACGACTCTTGATACTGTGTAATAAGCTGTGGTACATTTTTTTTTAAACATTTCTTTTCAAGTAAGTTTGTATGAGGTAGTGGTGACGTTTATTTATTTTTAAAGGCAGACTTGATCAGCATTACCTGGTACACATCTAAGGTTACTAATTATACAAAAGGATAAATGTTAATGTAAGGTTTCTGCAATAAAGCTGATTTTCCCCTACAAGTTGATTAAGAGTAACACAAGCTTGTCGCAGACACACCCACTGAATCACCTGGCTCCGTCTCATTATAACTCAGAAGATGCGATCAGCACGCGAGTCAGATGCGATCAAGATGCTATCGAGACGCCACCGAACTTTAGAATAAATCTTTTTTTGCGCTTACATCTTTAAATAGTTGTGGACTGAAATAAACTGCTTTAACCAGCGCTCGATCTTTTAAAACAAAACCAAAGATATAAACTATAGCTTTATTTTACTAATCGATAATACGACAAACAATGACGGCAAATTTTGAACAATGGTTAAATACAGAGCAAAGTTGGAATGAAATTGATGGATGTTTATCATCAATTTTCTGATTGAAATAAACTACAGCATCGGAATGAAAATAAAGCCATCAAGCAATAATTTTGTAAAACAAGACTTTACTGAGTAACACATCTTGTTCACAGCGGATCGTCTTTATGGGTATCGGATAACAATCTGTCAGAACCCGAAGATACAGGAGACAAAGTCTTTAATACTGTTAATGATAAACGAACAGATGGAATAACATCTAATGTATTTGAAGATAAGGTTGACATTCCAACGGCTTAAGATCTTGGAGATGCAGTTTTAGGTTTGCTAGAATTTATGCTAAACGAAGCCAAATGTCAAAGGGGAATAATGACTGACCATCGTAAAGCGGTAATAGGCTCCTAGGATAATCTTTTATTTATGGAACGGGAAGCAAGTTGACACAGAATCTCGTAAAATCCCATGTCGGCATCGGACTAAGATTTATTGGGTCTTTTCATGTTATAGACATACATTAAACTTCATGAAAATATTACAAGATTTATAACGATCTATCAGTTGGATTTCTTGTGCAGCTCATATTTTGAAAATTGGCATAAATATGATTTGTGACATGGTTCACTAAGCATATTTTATCCATGAATGTTAAATAACAAAAAGGGGTGGTAAGTAAAAAGCGAAGATTACCACTCAATATCATATGGGTCATAAGCTTTTCATCAGCTAGCTGCATAAAAAAAGTAATAAAAGTTTAAACCTAAGCAAAATATAGCTTTATACGTATTGTAAGTCGTGTATCAGAAAACAATATAAGAGCATTTTAGCATTAAGAGCTGTAAAACGTAGAAAAACAAAATTATACAATTTAGTCAAAAAATACTGAGCCTTCGCTCAACACACACGATATAACGCGCTAGGATATACACACCCACCGAGAATAAAATTCCATCGGTAATAGAAATTCTGAATGAGGAGCGTTCTCTCGTTAATCTAATGAAGCACATCAAAACATCCCGTTTTTAAATTCAATCGATCAAGCCAATGATCTTCGAGAAAATAATTGACAGATCCCATGAATATTAAGGGAAGGCAATTGTCCTGTCAAACTCGAATCCGCTGATAGCGAGGCGGCTTCTCATGCAACCGCTGAGCAAACTATCCATTTAAGGAAATAATCCATTAACATTTTACCTGTGACTACATATTCAGTTCACTAGCCAAATGTGAGCTAGCGGTTTAAACACGATTATGTAGCTGTAATCCTGGGTTCATGACGTGTTTAGATGGGCGGGATACAAAACTACAGAGGTATTTCCGTGTGCGCCGGTGATTATTACAAGGTACACGATAGAGGGGATGCGCGTTGGAATCGGTTGTAAATTCCTTATATAATTTCTCGTCAATCATCTTCAAACAATTTATGTTATATCTTTGGCTGTATTCTGAAGACTACGTGTGGTTGACGAGTAACTTTTTATTGCAGAGCTAAAGGAAAGCATATAAAGCAACGAAAAAAGTTAAATAAGATAATGACAAAACTATAAACCACATTTTAATTTTAGGTAGATGTGAGACGGAAGGATTCTATGTATAATAATGTTAGTAGAGGTAAGCCAAAGAAGAGAACATATTATGCCAACCCCATATAAAGAGGGATAAGGGCAGGAAGAAGTGAGACGGGAAGGTTCAGCATATGAAAGCCTAGATTCGATATCCGCTGATATTCTGCCTTCTAACTAGCACGGCGTTAAACAGTACCCGTCGCATTCCTGAGCACAAAGCTCCAGTTAGTCCACTCATTATCCTGCGGAACAGGTAGCTGACCGCTATTACGGCCAGCCATCATTACAAAGCACTCAATCGTTTTTCTGGTTCTCACCAGAATCGATTCGTATTTGGATGAATATCTCAGATGAGAAGATAAAATTCACGTGGATGTAATCGTACGCAAATGGACACTAAACGTTGTATTTCGTGTTAAAAGTTTTATTAAGGAAATGTCTGAAAATTTTCTGTACCGTGTGCATGGGGTCAAAGCTGCAACCGCTTATAGCGGCATCGAAAGCGGTTATGAGATCGGCGTGGTCCAAATTATTTTCATGATTATAACTTGAGGGGTATTGCATACGGATTATTACGGATATATGGGGTTGAATCTTACAATGTTCCGTCTTATAACTTTGCTGAGCCAATTGACTTTCCTTGGAATAGCAGGAATTATATTAAGCACTTCATGAATTGTAGTTTTGCAATCGATTTCAGAGTCAATTCATATTTTTATAGGTAAACTGATTTCTGGGTTCAAAGAAAAATGGCGCAACGGTCAATAAGTGCACTGAAATTACTTCAAATACAGAGCCTTGATTTAGTTAACTCATGTAAAAGGAATTAACTGATATTATGAATCTAGCGAATAGTGATTAGGCATACGTTTTGTTTACGTAACGCCTTCCTCAATAAGATTTGATGAAAGATTGTGTCATCAACCACCGATCTCTATGATTGATCACTTCATTGCCTTGCATAATGTTTTAGTTAAAACTATCTACCGTGCCCAGGGATAAGTCGTGAAAGTGTTTGGTGAAGTCAGATTTGGGAGAGGAAAGGACGAAAATATCATGTGACGTATTCTGGATGAAATGTCTGTTGTGCCGATCCCAAATGTAATGGGATGAGGACAAAAAAATGATGTATTCTAAGCAAAAAGTGTTAAAAATTAAAAAGATGAAAGAAGTAAGATTAATAGCGGCAGGAACTATTGCAATTAAAAAAGATAAAACATAATAAATGCAATCGGAACCTATAGTTAGAAAGCAGATGTTATAAATTGCGAAGAAGCCTAGCACCGGATACAGAGCGACAAGTATAATTTAAAACCAGTTTCAACTCTGGCTCCAAACGACGGCTAATATATTGTGTTACTATAAAATATATCATAATAACATTTTATTTATACATTTTACGAAACATAACAGATGTTTCGCGGGATATTAATATTAATGAGCATAAAACTCCTATATTACTTAATATTATTTGATTATTGTAATATTCAAGGTTTTAGTACTTTATAATGACTTATTGAATTTAATTATGGAAATATCAACTTTAGAATGAAATAAAATATCGATTCAATCAAAATATTCATATATTTGGCCGATTGCATATGAAGTCGCTCATTCTTCACGATGATCGTGTGAAATGGGTCTATCACTGTTTTAAAGGATCTCTGCAATAGTTATGACAGTGTGCAATAGTGACTAACAATCATCACAGCTCAGTTGGTAGTAGCTCTGCATTCGTCTCTTGTGCATTTATCATCTGCAGGTCGTGGGATCGATACCAATCGAGAACAAACACAATTATAGCAAAGTTCGATACCTTTAGAAATATACAGATTTTTATTTCTGTAAAATTACTATTAAAATACTATTAAACTCTTGTAACTTTTTATTTCATAATTTCACCGGGGATAGAGACCGGGGACAACGGGAACTATTTTTAATAAAAATAATGAATTCCCGATGTCCCCGTTCACCGGGGATATGCTCACCGGGGACAACGGGAATACATCAATTAATAGTGTGGTGAAAATAGATGTTTGTTCTCGGTCTGGGTTGTTATATTGTATTACAAGTATGAATTACGAAAAAAATGTACACAAGTATTATAACAGCTATCTCGTTCCCAGTACAAGCTCTGCTTAATTTGAGGCTACAAAGTGTTGCATAAATTGTCCACAATATTTACTTTAGTGATGCATAGGCACACCTACAGATAAAGCTTTTTGAATGAATATCCAATTAAAATAAACTCCAAAACAGTGAGAACGGATATCTAAGGAGTTATGCAAATATTAAAGCTAATATAAGTAGGCAGTAGTTGCGTATGAGAATAGAGAATATGAACTTTATCACACGTAACAACTTCAATACAAAGTAATAATTACTGGTTTAAAATGTATGTTTAGATTTTATCTATCGTTTACTAAGTACATGTCTATTTTAATGGATAGTAAAACTCCTTATCAAGATTTTAATTAAACATTTCATAGTTCAGGAGATTTTGCAATTAACTTATCGATATCGATATGTGGTACAACATGTCATAAATTGCAAAATCGATATTTACTTTACACAGTCTTATCTGTGCGAGATTTACGAAACATTCTATCGACTTTTCACATCGGATAGAGATTGACAGCTGATCGGATCGGTACGTTTTATCTCTTCTAATAAATTGTTTCGTTCTGTTAATTGATTTCCTTGTTTATTTATGATTTATTATGTTTAACAACATATATCAAATACATACTACACACGCATATATTGCGCTGAGCTAATATACCTTTCTGGGTTATCATTATAGCTTCGTTGATAAATTTATTATTTAATTTCAAACCTTATTACTATGAACATACGGTCTTACGGTAATGCAGAGTTGAAAATGATGTAATCTCGCTAAATAAATGATAGCGTATTGTCGGCATCTCATCATTAATTGTCGATGACTTCATTAGTGATTGAGCTTGTGTATTAGTTTGCTAAGCTTTCTAAAGGAAACTGAGCAGGTAGGTATGGAAGTGCTAATATTCTTGACCTCGATATTGATGGCTTGAAAACAGACATCACTTATCACAATTTGAATATTGAATATGTCACAAATAAAACGGGAAAACCTTAGGAATTCTTGAATTAATTCAACCATTCGTTAATTTAGGATTATGTATTCAATATTTAGGTATTGAATACATAAGAGCATAAGGCACAGATAAGATAATACTGACCTAGGAAAGGTCTAGAAAACATAATGGTGTCAGTATAAATTATTTATTTCTATCGTTTGTTAGTGTTAGAGGCTTACGCACGCAAATTTTCATTTTCTCACGCTTTTCTGAATACATGAAATACACACCAGAGGCTTATGTTTCCAGGTTCTAAGATTCCAAATTCCGTTAAATCGTAAACATAGTTAATATTTTGTCTTAGCTTAACTTAAAAAAGTCATAAAACGAAGCATTAAATGTCTAAAACCTCATCTTTTACAACGCCTATTTTGTCATCGTAAATCAAACTTTATTTCCCGAAGCATAAAATACAATACTGATAGAAAAGTTCAAGAAATATATGAGTAGGTATATTTATCATGTTCAATATTTCGTATTATCTTATGACTCGATAAATTTACAACTGTGTTAATAAAGTGCTATGACACACCACATCAGAATCGACATCAATTTGTATGACAAACCGCTTTAAAACATAAAATATCGGTGTCAAAGGGAAACGCAGAAAGCAGTGGCTTTCGGTTACATTACATATACCTCCGTGTACAGTTTCATGGCAAATATAATGTATCATATGTTATGAAATGGCTTCTGATGCTGAAAAAAGACAGATCAATACTTTATTTATAAAATCATCTTGTTATATTAAAGAACGAAGGCCCCTTAGCTCTTTAAAAATATCGATAATAAACGGGGCTAAGTAAGCTTCCTTTTGGCTATGACTTGATACATTTAACTAATTTAGATCTCTTTCCTAAGGTGCACTTAACATCCTTTCTCCACACTGGAACGAAAGAGCCAGTGGCCCGATGAAGAAGACCTACTTAAACTTACTACAGCTGCAGAACATTATGAATACTACGCTACAGCCACCAAAAAGTTGAAAAGCCCTTAAAAAATTTTAGCTGTCAAATATGACAGGAATATTTGTCAGCGTTTCATTGATCGCCACAGCAGAACGCATGCACAAGGCTTAAGTTATAGGAAGGTATGTACTCAATACATAATAGACAGGTTTCTATTCTACGAGCACAAAATATACGTAGTTCTTGTTATACAAGCAACATTTGAATAGAATTACAATAATTCGACAGTACAAGTAACTTCTATTGAATGTAAATTATTATCAATAATACGGAGAATGGATTAGACACGATGACGCTGAATTTGGAGCAGACAGGAGTGACAATCTCGCTTCAAAATTATATAAAGAGCTTTATTAAGCTAGAGATAGATCCAATATGGTTTGAAAGCGATGCTATTCGAATTCGTAAAATCAAAACGGACACTACAAAATGTAATTTTCCGTCTGTGTATTTGACTGTCACTTGTCTGTCACGCAATGCTAGTTAATTTTAAGTACAGACATGCAGATATAGGCGCTACCAGTCCAGGCTTAAAATTTATGTCATTCAGGCATACAATGTATGCTAATAGCTTAGCGAAAAAAAAAACCCCGCTTAGTTGTTTGTAGGTGTTTGTATGAAAAGTTGTATTTTACAAAGATTCTATTATATTTCATCTGTGGAACTCAAGAATGTGGCTCAAAGTCTAGTGTGACGAAATAAAGGCCGAGGCGGGCTGCAGTCCTGCTGTGTTGCCAGGCGTAAAATATTAAACAATTACTCATTGACAAATTATGGAATGATTTGTTAGGATTGCAAAGTGCACTAAGGTCGAGAAGGTTGCTGTTTAGATTAGGAGGTTAATGGAAATTAAATTTAAATTGAATTTCTTCTGTATATATTAAAAGACAAAGCTTTAAAAACACGTCTCAAGATAAATTCTTTAAAAATACTACATTCTGAGTTAGCATGAGTGCTTCAATAATTTATTGACCCTAAAAACTGCATATTATGTACCTACTTATGTAGTTTTTAGACTGGCAAACACAAAACGTCAAGTTGTTACAGCGATGCGTAAACGCATTTAAGCCTTGGGCACTTCTAAGCATTCTGCAATGGCAATCGGTGAAACGCTGTCAAATATAACGGCGATATTTGTGTCAAATATGACGCTACAAAGGTCCAATATTTAAATATAACACACTAAATACTTCAAACCAAATCTTAATTTATTTAACTTGCTTATATTAATCAGTTCATGCACCGTTACTTGAATATAAATAGCACTAAGTTGTTTTTCCACAGGCAACACTAAGCCACCCGTGGTGTTATTGCTCAGCCCACCTATGGAAGTATAGTTGACAGGTGCGCAAGCACGTATCTTTTGTATTGTACAAAAAAACATCGATGGTGTTCGAAAACTTGTCGATTTTATTCAATAGAATCGAAATTGCCTTGAGCTAGTCCCATTTCTAGTTGAAGAGCCCACGAAATCTGCGCGATCAATATGATAATAGGGAAATATTGAGCAGGTTATTGATTTTATTTAAAAACTAGTATTTTGTAATAAAAATACTCATTCCGGTTTCTGTTTTTTATTTTTATATAAACCTTTGTCTGCCTGACGCCTGACACCAAAAGCCTTATTATCTAAGTTCAACTAGTAATCGACATCGGCCTTATTTTTGACATTTGAAATCAGCCTAGACTTCAACGGTCAGTTTAGTATTGTATAACATAACTGATGGTAAGTGGATGTACTCGTACTCGTACAATAAAAACATGACGTAAAAACCATATGACATTCAACACGTTAGCGTTCTAACAGTGAACATAGCTAGCGTGTCTAAGACAAAATCAATGTCGTGTTAAAGTCTAATTCAAGCAATCAAATTGCGACCCACACCTAATTAAACCTTGCGGACATCTAAGCGTTCTGCGGTGATGGATCAGTGAAAAGCTGTCAACTATGACAGCGATATTTGACAGTGTTTCACTGATCGCCAGTGCAAAACGCTTAAATTTGCGCAAGGCTTAAAAGAACTAGTAAAAAGCCGCAGAAAGATCATGCTTATAGTTTGTATGTTAGGAAAAATGGAACTCTTCATTCAATTTAACTAGTAAAACCTCTTCTAAGCACTGCTTTTAAGTAATAGCATAACTACAGGTTATTACTTCGCTACGTAATTAGAAACGTTAGAGCCGTGTGACGACATAGCTTATTACAAAGTACTGAGAGATATAAAGAAAGCTATTAGGCAATAAATAACCTATGGGTAGGGAGGAATCGTAGTAGCTCTGCCTTCTGCGCTGTAGGTTGTGGGTTCGGATCTCCATCAAGAACAAATATTTATGTGGTGAACACATTATGTGTGTTCTCTTTCTGGGTGTTATATTTTATCTAAGTATGTATATCCAAAAAAAAATATATGAGTATTATACTTAAGGCCTTAAAATCGTTCATCTTGGAAATGTGAGGCCTATATCCAGCAGTTGACTTCTTCAGGCTGGTGATGATGATGAGGAGCAAGCTTATTTACATTGTCATTAAAACCGTGTTCTAATAACAATGTAAATAAGCTTACTCCAACACAACACTCAAACAGTTATGTATAAAAAAATACTTACACAGAGGTTTTTACACCGAAGTGTTCGCATTACTCGATTTGTGTATGCCGGGTGTCCATCTGTAACAAACAATTACAATGAATTACTAATTGATAACGTTTCTTTATATCGTCAGTATTTGTAACGTCAGTTTTTGCAATAAAGGTGCATCGTTGATATTTTTGTAACAATTTACGTTATTTTTTTGTGTTATTGCCATGTGACGCAACTCAATATAAATATACTTTAAAAATATTGTCCAGCAAAAAAAAAATATCGTGAAACGCATCCAAGAATGTTTTGTTTTTGTGTAATAATAATAATTGATTTTAATGTTTACGAGTTTAATAAACGAGACAGGACACTTATTTTAGCTTTTATGTAAGAAATAAAGTGCTACTTTTCACGTAAAAATATTACTTTTTGAGCTGTCTCATATTATCTGCCACTGACAACACTGTAAAGGGTCTTCTAGTTTGTGGCAAAATTTGCTTCAACTAAACTTGCTGATATGGTTAAATTTGGAAACAAACAAATGCCACTCAGTCGAGGTGACGTCACATCTAAGATAAAAATCTGCACAGAGCGCCAATTCCACATATCCTTACTAATCTATCCCTACTGGTAAAGAAGAACGGATTTTTTTTCACCTATATTACTACCAGGGGGAGAATGTGGTGTTATACTTCCATGCATTGCGTGCAGTTAGTTATAGCTGTTATTTCGAAACAATTGCACGAAAGGAGACTCTTTGAGACGCACTTAAAATCCTTTCACCACACTTGGTTCAAAAGAATCAGTGACACGATAAGAAGAAGTTTTAACAACCAAGGGACTGGCTATCGTGGTTTTTGACATCCTCATGCCATTTGTCGAACACTTCCGTGCCTTTGACCCCTTGAACTAATGGTACAATATCTGTGCTAGCAAATTATAAATAATCGATGACAGACTCACGTAGTACGCAATCAAATCTATAAAGCCAAGGCGTATCTGTAATTAATTCAGTAATAATCTCAGAAATACGTAATGTAGTACTGGCAATTAGAATAGCACTTTGATTGACCAAGACTTACGCAAGTTTCAATGTATATTTTTAAAATCATTTCGAACGCCTACGCGTGAATGCTACTAACAACTAGTGATTACCGAAATCGTAGTTGAGGCCGGACATTTGTTATGCCCAGGACCTATACAACCGAAGCCGAATTGTTTACTCAAGACAATTTATATATAGATACGCATCAGACTATACACTGTTAGCTCTTATTTCTTTGCAGTAAGCGTAATTTTTCTTTGTTTTAGGTAACTTGGGCTGTATTCTACTGTTTATACAATGTATGCAAATCGCAAACCAAAAAGATGAAACTACAGAAATTGTAAACTGGGTAAAGATTCATAACTGTGTAAACTGGTTTTGGAGTTCCCAACTCCTAAAACCTAAAATAAAGTGTAATCATAGAGCTTCTTCTTTTCAGTTTATTCGAAAATTCCATAGAAACGAAGAACTCGTAATTTACATATTTACAAAAAAAATAAAGGTATTATACCAGCTCTATCTGGTTCCCATAGTACAAGTTCTGATTAATTTGAGGCTAGATAGTGTTGTGTAGATTGTCTACCGATATTTATTTAGTTTCAGTCTGACAAATAAGATTTTTTTCAAATATTTTCTAAAATTTGTCTGATTGTCTCAAAACGAGCTTTACCGAACGCTACGCCGAATGTAAGGTCAAATCTTCGGCTTTTTACAAGCACCTCACAACAACAATGCTAAATCACATGGGTGCAATATTAGTCCCATTCACTATAAGTACTTTGGATAGTTTTGTAATCCAAATTGCTTCGACGAATCTGGAGCAAACTGACACTTTAGAAAGGTTCGTAAAAGCTCACCTTTAGTATTGTCTTGTTGGAATTGGAAAAGGAAACAAGAATTGGTAAAGGAAAACATAAATGTATAAAAATAAATACTTAAAGAAAATAAACATAAGGATACGTTTCCTTTTGGTGATGGTAATTTCGACCTGTGCGTCGATTCCAGCAACTCAAATCACTCAAGCGATCGCGTAAATCGATGTGAGTTGTCAAGTTTTGTTTGAAAAATTTGAAAATGGAACGCGGATTCAGCGATCACTCAATCGAGCCGTGTTGCTGGAATCGACGCCCAGATATGGTAAGAACATTAACAGCCTTACTTACAAGAAAATTTTAAAACTTTGCTTAGACGTTGTTTAGCGAAAACACTGTCAAGTCGCTAAGTAACGTTTAACTTTTCTTTACCTACAAGCCTTGCTTAAGTGTGTATCAGCTAAAAAACGAGCATAGAGTTTGAATATGTCAGGGATCTCCACCGATCCCTGCGGTCTACTAAATTAGTAACCAAAAAATCGAATAAAGTACTTGGAGAAAGTATTCAATACACGAAGATAGTTGTCAAACAAAGATTTTTCATGTACTCTGTGGGTTTTTCAAACAAAGTGTCATAATTTCATTGTACAATATTATTTATTTGTTTTGAATTTTGATGAAAACTTTATTTTACTTCGCATAGCCGAACATTATGAACCGTTTGTAATGGAAAACAGAATGCGCTCGAGCTATTGGAGTGATCAGCAGAAGGTACCTATTTATCATTATTTTATGTACTTACCAGCACACTACCAAATATCTGAATGCAACTGATTATTATTTATAAGCCCTATATTATGCTTGCATAACATCAATTATGCTTTTTAGAAAGTGCTCAGAACGGTCATAAGCCACATAGGAACAATTTACAGAACACAATGCCTACTGAGTTTTTTTACTACAGAACCTTCATCTGAATGCGGCTGCAAACAAACCCATGGACACCAGTTGTTCATGATCGCTGTAAGAGCAAGAAAAGAGGCAATCCATTGAGAACAACAAGTGCATGAAAATAAAATATCACTTATATATTATGTATAATATGGTTGAAGGAGATGTTCGCCTTAAAATTAAATAAAAATTAAATAATTTTGTGTGTTTTATTCAGTCTCAAGTTTGTAAATAATCAGTGAGATTCAATATAAATGTTTCTTGCTTTTCGTGCCACATCACCATCTTCAATGATAGCATCATCGTCATTATTTTCTTCAACTTCTTGTTGTGCTATATATGTTGTCTTTCATTGAAGATAATTGCTAAATTATGGAGCACTACACAACAGACGACAATTGTGGTTTCGATGGTAGTAAGTATATGAACCTCGCATCACCTCCAGCAATATTCGAAACCGTGTTGTTTCAAGACTCCGAAGCATGTTTCAACTACGTTACGTGTCCGTATATGCTGGTAGTTGTAATTTTGTTGTTGTGCGGTGGACTTCATTGGTAAACCTACTTCAGACAAATCCTGAAGTGAATTCAGGTGAGCTCTGGTGCTTGGTGCAAGCCCTTGGTGTTCTACCCGTCTCCAGTCCTCCAAGACTATTTATTTCTTCAACGTCATGTTCATAATTTGGAAGGATATTTACGATATCATCGAAATCCATTTTGAATTTACTTTTATGTAGCTTTTTAATTTATGTAAACAACTTTTTACAATGGCATATCAAAACTTCAATTCGATCAGCTGGCATAAATAACACCCGCCATCTTGTCTCTTAGGCACCTCTCAAGTCTTTAAACCAGGTCGCTGCACTGTTTAGTTTTGACAGTTGCTTAGTCGCAAATTAACTTTAAAAATGGCTTGTAGGTAAGAATTTAGCTAAACTTTTGCTTAAACGTCTCTTAACTCCTAAGAGTGGTTTAAAAATGGCTTGTAAGTAAGGCCGTAAATGATTATGACAAATCAATATTGGAAAGACCAAACCAGTATTATATTATTTGACTGACCTCTCATTTCAGTTGGTAGTAGCTCTGTCTTCTGCGCCGTAGGTTGTGGGTTCGATCCCCACTGAGAAAAAATACTTGTGTAATGAACGTAGATGTTTGTTCTCTGTCTGGGTGATTAATTGTATTCCAAGTATATATTATTTTGATTAAATCAGATCTATTTACAAAAAAAGTCTTAGTAATTAAATCAGCTATCTGGTTCCCATAGCTCTGTTTAGATTGGGGCTAGATAGTATTGGGTAAATTGTCTACAATATTTATTTTTTTATATTTTAATCTAGTGGAAGGAAACCCTCAAGTCATAAAAGACCAGGTTAAGCAACGTTCAGAGAGAAGAACATAATATTGAAAATTGATGATCATGAAGGTTGATGAAAAAGATTGATTGACAACAGTTAACTAAAATTAAACAATTATGTGTTTATAGCTGTTGTTTTGCATGTTTTAGTCATGTCAGGGTTCCGACAACCAGCTTCTCCATCAAGCAAGCACACATCAGCAGGCCTACCTCAAGCTCTGTCTGGCTCTGGTTTTGAGTCTGTGTGAGTGCTGACTAGACAAATCCTATACGTCGAAACGTCACACACACAGTGTAATACACTGGTGAGCACTCACACAGACTAAAAACCAGAGCCAGAGACAGAGCCAGACAGAGCTTGTGGGTGTTTCATCACCCCCGAGGTCAACTCCCAACATTGTCTCACCACAATGGCAATTGTGTGAAAGAATCACCCCTTAAACAATAGAACAAACTCAGCAATTAGCAACCAATTAAATATTTGCTGGCTGTACCTGATCAGCAAAACAAATGAATTAGATGCACCGTGAAATTCAAAACAAACGATTGTATCGTTAATTGAATAGGAAGTAACGATTGGACGATACTGGAACAATCGGTAACAAAGTAGACCAGATACTGGATCTAACTGGGATAAACTGAGCCTTCCAACAAACAGGACCTTCAGGCCTAGTGCGGGAAAAAACACCATGACTGTTGCTGTCAAGCCTTGACGCCATGGTGTTTTTTCCCAGCCATGACCGGATTTAGGGGTGGCACCGGGTCTATCGCCCAGGGGCCTCAATAGAGACATCGGAACAAAACTCTTTAAAATCCCGACAAGTTAAAACTAGTGCCTAAACATATTTTCTTTTGATATTCTTGGGCCATCCGGCCAGAGAGCCTCCGCTCCTCTGTTGCCCCAAGGCCTCCAGAACTAAATCCAGCCCTGCGTCAAGCAGTGCTGTGTTTCAGTTTTAGCTGTTACCAATGATAAATGACAAACGGTGATACTAATAAAGCTAATTTTAACCCAAATACGAACAGGTTAGAAGGCAATGAAATAAGACTATAGAAGTATCTTCGGAAGTTTGGCAAGCTACTGAGAGCCTTGACACGTTGAATAAATATTGAATAAATAACTTCTAAATAAAGTGCCATCAACATAAAAATCATTAAAATATATCAGTAGGTATCAGAAGTTATGAAGGTGACATAGTCACTGTGTGACAAAACTCCTTTTACTTAAATAAAGATTTAAAAAAAAACTATGAAGTACCAGTAACGCTTAGGCCTTAGACTACGAAAAAGTAATGCATACAACGTTTGTTCTGCCCAGTGTTATATCAAACCCGCACCTTTCAGCCGGATAGTCAACCGCACCTGTCCGATATTCTACTTGCTTTATTAACATCATCATCAGCCTGAAGAAATCCACTGTTGGATATAACCCTTATACATTTTCGACTTTTTCTAATAATATAATTTTTGGTCCTAAATAGAAGCTTTCCAGGAATTAAGACTATCCCCTTACCCGCGTGACATCAGCACTGGTGCGTAGGCGCAAGGTGTGGGAACCGGTCTGGTGACTCACTTATTGGATAATAATTTTGGTAGTCCGAAGCACTTGCGTCACGATAATAATCTACTCTGTAGTCTGTATAGGATAAGTTTACGGTGCCGATCGATGTAATTTTGAAGTTTATTACTTGATCTATCTTAGATTAAAAGAAGTTTAGTCATTGTAAATATCCTGAATACGTAGACTTTTCGAAAGAGTTACCATGAAATCGCATGAAAGAACCAGAAAAACCATTACTACAGCAGCCAGCAAAAGAAGCATTGATGGACGAACGTGTAAATACGTAAGTCCATCAATATCTATTGTGTAGAGGAATGCTACTACTTGAAATGTCAAATAAGTTACGAGAAACAACGACCAATAAAAACAGCATTTGTTTGAAATTTAAATAAAACCTTTGATAAGTTGAAGTGCCATGTTTCGAAGTAAAATATCGTTCCATTTTTAAAACACACGACAGATATGAGTTTAATTTGTAATTTACCTGGCCGCTAAACACGACAGTAATGGATTTTCAACTTTTGCCGGCCACTGTTCGCAGCTATTTGGCCAATACAGCACTTTCGATTTATCTCGAAGAAGGTAAATAAAATATCTTCAAACTTCCTGAAGTAGGTACGTTCCTGACGCGTGTAAGTTCCACGTTCCAACGAGGCGTGTTTTGTTATAGGCAATGGTTACCTACTTAATATACTTAGATATGCCAATTGTATAAAATAGTATATTATGCAACTAGTGAATAAAAGACGGATTTAAATCGAGGACCAAAGATGAATCACGAGCAAGTGCAGGATTCTAACGACTGAATCACGACCGTAGGGAGTGATTCATGATGATTGAATCACGAGCGTAGCGAGTGATTCGAGTTTTAGAATCCTAAACGACGCGAGTGATTCATGGCCCTCGAGATAAATCAGTTTTATTCAAGAGTTGCATACTATACTTTATACCATAACTTCGAGAAAAAGAAAGATTTAAGAGAAAAAAGATTAAAAACTATGAATTTTGTTTATACTATTGTTATATGACATAAAACAATTTTTTTTATTTTGATTTGATTTTTAAAACAAGAAGCATAAATTAATGCAAGTTTTCTACTATACCTATTGGCCGACCTCTCTTTCATAAACTCAACAACTCAAATGAACAACAAACAACTCAGCACATCTTTTTCATTCCTCTAAAATACATTTTCAATCGATTTACCTACTACTATCGAACTTTGTACAGTATTCAAAATAGCGCCAATTTACTAATGTATGACAATAACAACAAAGAACACAAAACAGTATTTAATCCAATGCTAAACTCCTTGTCAAAAATTTCGACCAATCAAATCTAGAGTATTTAAGGCGCAAGGAGGTTGTAAGGTATTGAGATGGACGTTGACCAAAAACCGTCGTCGTGTGTTCCAAATTCAAACACCAAAACAGTGATTAAAAGGGCTTTTTATTCACTGTTTTCAGTGAATAAAATAAACTTTTTAGAGGGGGTATGGTATAAACTTGTTTTTTTTATAAGTAAGGGCATTGTTCTACAAGATTATGCGTTAGAGTCCGAATAAAAGCGTGCTCATATCAATTACGTTCGATGTCATTACATAATTGATTGGTTATAAAACATTACAACGCCTAATAGCCGGCAATAACAACACACACAATTAAACAATAACCTACTCGATTTGTTTACTTTTACCATGTCAGAACATTTTCTTGTTATAATGTAAAAAATATATTTTTCTTTATTTTCTCGAGAGAAAACACATTTTTAACAATATTCATGACAATGCAAAGTGATTTGATGACACCGATTTCAAATAACTGAAGCTATATCGGGATATCAGACCTCCCAAAAGACTTTCCAAGAATTGTAAGGAATTTATTCTTTAGGTGTTTCGAAATCGCTGTATGTTTATAAATACTTGTTTATGTAATCCAAAGCGGATGTATTAATATACCTATGCTTTAGCACATAGCCTTTTACTGCGAAAAAACAACCCGCGAAACAAAACGTTAGTTGTGGGCCGCTAGTACAAAATAAATGGTCTATAATATAAATTATGCAATCAATTTCGTTCAGATTACTTCCACAATAATTTCTTATCCTTCATCAACATTTACTTGCTTCTTTTTACATCCCTAATTAGGTACCTATCAGCGAATTTGTTTAACCCGTTCCCGTTACTTTTTCTCCACCAATTTTCAACCAAATCGGTTCAGCCGTCTTTGAGTTATAAATAGTAAATAGTGTAACTCACACGACTTTCTTTTATATAGATAGATTTCAGCAATAAAATACTCATCTTTAGTATATAGGCTTAAACATAAAACTAAAAAGCAGCCAAGTGCAAGTTGGACTCGCCCATGAAGGGTTCCGTAGCATCAAGTAACATAATATTAAGGTTCTTGTAGTTCGTCGAAAGGTAAATTGCGGTTTACGATTTATGACGTATAAAAAAAAACTACTGGCTAGATCTCGTTCAAACCAAACATTGTTGAAAGTTTGCATAGTAATGTACAACCAATATTTTTTTTAGTTTTATCATTCTCTTATTTTAGAAGTTGGAGGGGGGGGACCAACTTTTTTCCACTTTGGAAGTGCCTCTCGCGCAAACTATTCAGTTTAGAAAAAAACGATATTAGAAACCTCAACATCATTTTTGAAGACCTATTCATAGATACCCCATACGTATGGGTTCGATGAAAAAAACTTTTTTGAGTTTCAGTTTCAAGTATGGAGACCCCCAAAATTTATAGTTTTTTTTCTATTTTTGTGTAAAAATCTTAATGCGGTTTACAGAATGCATCTATCTACTCGCCAAGTTTCATCAGTCTAGCTCTTACGGTTTCGGAGAAAAATGGCTGTGACATACGGACGGACAGACAGACAGACAGACAGACAGACAGACATGACGAATCTATAAGGGTTCCGTTTTTGCCATTTGGCTACGGAGCCCTAAAAATCTACTAAAAACTAGAAAGTCGAACTTCTTCTTACAGAGAATTTGCAAAGTTTTAGCAAAACTGCGTACTTCGGTGTCGATGACACGGTAACCTCAAGTACAAGCTGCGGTTTAGCATTCCCATCGCTTGCTTGTATTAGTTTCTTCATAACTTTATAGTATCCAGGAAACCTGCAATAATGTTGGGTTTCTCGAACTATCCCCCAGCTGAAGGCGAGTCTGTGTCTGGATATTCAAAATCGCTTGAAAATGTCGAGTTTGTTATAAGTTACGTTAACAGCGTAATCTTTCGTTTTATTATTATTATTATGTGCCCTCTAGGTCCCACTGCTGGGCAAAGGCCTCCCCCCATTTTTTCCAGAAACCATCAAGCTCGTCTTGCCATCTCCGTTTTGGTCTGCCGCGTCGCCTCCTCGCTGGGACAATAATAATAATCTTTCGTTTATTACTCACAAATAATGTCGATAGCATCCAAAATAAGCATTTTTGACAACCAGTTTGAAATTTTCATCTTTGCCAAACTCGCATTTGGGGTGCCTAATTGCAACTCTCGCATTTGGTAATACCCCAAATGCGAGAGTTGCAATTAGGCACCCCAAATGCGAGTTTGGCAAAGATGAAAATTTCAAACTGGTTGTCAAAAATGCTTTTTTTTTTTTATATAGATAGCTAATCACTTGGCTGCCATCACACCTGATGGGAAGTCCCAAAAGTTAAGAGCCGAATGAGATTTGAAACCGTGACCTTCCCTTTGGTACGGAACTGCGTTGACCGCTGCGCCAGCGCCATCGGATCCTTACTATACTCGATGATAACTCATAGGGACCGTTTAGCATTAACGCGACCGTGGCTCTAACTTTTGGAAATAATAAAAATCTTTGTGATTTCCTTAAGTGTAGTAATAATCACTATAAAATCAATAAAATATGTACATATCATTAAAACAAGACAGGTTATGATAAAAACATTAGACTTGTTATTCCCGACAGGTGCAACGACAGAATTGAGTAAGTTTTACCTACAAAAGAACAGAAAATAATCATTAGTCATTTTCATGCTTTCATACCGTGTGGGCGAATAGTGACTGGCTCAATTCGGTCAAGCAAACATGAACAGGTTGAACAAATACATCCACATTGTACGATAAGTAGGCTATTGATACAGGTTTTGTTACATCATTAAATTTAAAATGCTAACAAGTGTATATGAATAGGGGTTGGCATAATTTTCGAATACCAATCGTATGATCGTCTTTAAATGCAAACTGTCATTTCACGATTGTCAGCCTGAAGAAGTATACTGCTGGACATAGTTACGAGGTTGCTTAAGGACATCATGCTGCTAAGGACCGATGTCACAGATCTAAAGACCAAGTTGGACAATTCGGAGAAAACTATCACCGAATTGAAGACGCAAGTCGAAGAATTGTGCAATAAAAATACCGAAGCAGTGATTTCGCCCGCGTCAGCACGTAACGTATGTGTGCAGCGTGGTGTCACCCGATCCCAAACGTCACCCGTCAGCAGCGCGACATGTGACACCGATGCGCAGGTTATTGACCGCCCGACTGCCCTGGCCGTGCCAACACCGCAGCTTTTGAAGAAAACATCTCTTCCTACTCCGCCAGCTCGTCAACCGGCGAAGAAAAAAAGTTATGCGCAAGCGTCCGGCCAGCCTCAACCATCTCCAGTGCCTTGCGCTGTTTTGAGGCAGAAGGCACAAACGAAGATCCCCGTAGGTACATCGAAGAAAGTCGATAAAGATGGTTTCACCCTGGTGGAGAAGAAAGCGAAACCGTCACGAAATAAACGTGGTACCGCGAGCGTCATAGCATCCGAAGCCACCCTGCGTGCTGTGGACCCGACCATCCTCCTTTACCTCTCGAGATTGGACCCGAATACTTCAGGTGATGAGGTCTTTCGCTACGTAAAGGAGAGGATCTGTTTTTGGATTAAGAACCCGCCACCAATACAGCTACATCTGCAGCGGCTAGAGCCATCGGGAGTGAGAGACACGGCCTTTAAATCGTACGTGCTTCAAGTGCCTGCGAAGCATGGGGACATGTTTCTCAATTCGGATTTCTGGCCGCCAGGAATCGTCTATCGTCGCTTTAGGGGTGCGCTAACGAAAAAAGCCCCTAAGATTTGATTTTGATTAGTAATTTTATTTTATTTTATGTATGTTAGTCACTAAGGTATTTATTAACTATGGACCTAAGATGTTTCATTTTTGTAATGTGTGCATTTTATGTTGTCTGAAATAAACGATATTATTATTATTATTATTATTATAGGTCTCCCTTCTTATACATTTCCAGGGAGAACTATTCTGAACCTAATCTATCTACCAACTATGCCAGTTATTGTATTTTATCTGTAATTCTATTGCAATCAAAAGTTTGATACTAACAAATTTATTAAACTACACATCTTGTTGCCATCATATTTTTCGATGAGTTTCTATCTGTTGCCATACTAATTTTACAAAGCGAAGTCTCTATTCACTATCTCATATTTATTACGTTAACATTCATTCTTATTAAATCGATATTTGTTAGAGATAATTTTTGTTTCAATTCGTTTTTATTGCAATCGAAGCTCAGAATAATGTCAAACCTGACTGAGGTTCTGATTGCAACAAAAGATACGCAATCATTCCACAGGGGCTACTAGACTTGTACTACAGATTATTCCAGCTGCTAAGAATAGCAAGATCAAATCTTTAAAATTTGAAATAGTTCCAATCCTTATTAATATTATAAATGCGTTTGTAACTCTGTCTGTCTGACTGTCTTCCTGTCTGGCTTTCACGCCAAAACTACTGAACCGATTGAAATGAAATTTGGTACACAGATAGTTGAGGGCCTGAGGAAGGACATAGGCTACTTTTTATTGCGAAAAAAGGGTTGTAAGGGGTTGAAAATAGGGGTTGAAAGTTGTATGGAAGTATCGTCATTTTAAGAGCTAGAAACTTAAAACTTATTTTTTAGTCTGTTGATTTGATATAAAAAAATATGACATTCAAAGTTTGTGCTGGGGGGATAGAGGGAGGGGAGTACAGGGGGGAGTGTGGAGGGGAGTACAGGGGGGAGTGTGGAGGGGAGTGTGGAGGGGAGTACAGGGGGAGTGTGGAGGGGAGTACAGGGGGGAGTTGGAGGGGAGGTGCGGGGGGAGTGTGGAGGGGAGGTGCGGGGGGAGTGTGGAGGGGAGTACAGGGGGGAGTGTGGAGGGGAGTACAGGGGGAGTTGGAGGGGAGGTGCGGGGGGAGTGTGGAGGGGAGGTGCGGGGGGAGTGTGGAGGGGAGGTGCGGGGGGAGTGTGGAGGGGAGTACAGGGGGGAGTGTGGAGGGGAGTACAGGGGGGAGTTGGAGGGGAGGTGCGGGGGGAGTGTGGAGGGGAGTACAGAGGGGAGTGTGGAGGGGAGGTGCGGGGGGATTACAGGGGCATTGTGTAGGGGAGTCTGGGGGGAGTGCGGGGGGGATGAAAGTGTGGCGTAGTACGACGCCATATGTCTAAGTTTAGTAAGAGGGCGTTGTTATTTAATTACTGTTTTCTTCCGCTGCAAATTAAAAATGCTACCCATAGACACTATACCACGCGGACGAAGTCGCGGGCACAGCTAGTAAAAAATATTAACCAGACACAACCATATACGTATGATACATGTATGAACATTAACCTTTCTATGATACATGCAAAAACTAGTCACTTACAATAGCACATAATAGATCAGTGCCTACTACGTAACAATAGTCACTAGCATTGAAACACTTGACACAATAATGCAAGGCTTTACTCGCGTGTGACTACTATTGCACGTACTTGGTAAAATCTTGATTATTAAACACTAGTTGAATAATTGAGATCATTATCTCGATCAGATAGCAGACGTTTTGAAGAAAGGTTAGGAGTACCCTAAACTGATGAGCTTGTATGAAGAATGAGAGACGCTCACAGAGAGTGAATGAAGCGAAAGAGGTATGTCAGGATCGTAGCAAGTGGAGATCCATGATATCTACCTACCCCCATGGGAATGAGACGTGATTTTATGTATGTTGTGAAATAATTGTAGCAATTTTCATACAACTTCTTCCTTCAGTTCTAAATTCAGTATCAATAAAAGTAACAAATTTTCTGAATAGAAAGCATCATTCCCATAGCTTTGAGAACTATATACCGTAAGAACCTATTGGCACCCGCTCACATATTAACACGTTGTCGTTGACACTGTGAATCGCGTCAACCGTGAACTTCATTTTTGTTTTGTTTTCGGTAGTACTGTGGGAATGGTAACATTGATGTATTGTATGCATGGCATACCGTTGCCAGGTCACTATAACGTGAGGAACAAGGGTTTTCTCGATTACCATATTGATAGTACTACATTGCAAAGTTTGCTCTTTAGCGAAGGTTGTCTCCCATCTCCCCACGACAAAGCCACTTGGCATAACCTAATGCCCTACTTGCGCTCGAACAATACGCTTTGAAAACAATGCCACAGTCGAAGACACTAACAAAATCTCTTGTCTGTTGGAAAAACTGTCAAAAGAAATAAGACTGGAAGCTTTTGTAGCAAGGGAAAGTTTGTTAGTACGTGCCTCAACTTTTTCAGCAAACAATCAGTGCCAATTTTTGTTTATAAAACAACGGTACGCTTGCCTAAGATGGAGCTCTCCGTCTCGTTCTAATACGTGATAGAATAGGGCTCTCTTTCCCCAGAAATCCCTAGACTCCGATAACGCTATTGAAAAAAGAGATAATTTATTCAAGGTATTATAAAAGTCAGAGATCAGATTACGGAGCTCAAATGGAGTTAGGCAGGGCACATTGCTAGGCGTGGTGATGACAAGTAGAGTAGAATAACAACCGAATGGTGGCCAAGAACCGGCTACAGAAGCATAGGGCACCCTGCAGAGAGATGGATGGACGACAAGGTCAGGGTCGCGGGGCGGCAATGGTTTAGACTGGCACAGGATCGAGGTAGATGGCACAAACTAAGGGAGGCCTATACCCAGCAGTGGGTGAAGTCGGGCTGTGGATGATGATGACGATGATGAGTATAATTAAGTTCCTTGATCCTTTCACATAGATGTCGTAGTAAACCTCTTTACATTTTTCGGATCCTGACAGCTTCGGGTTAATAAATTCAGTCTCGCATCTTCATACCATCTTTTTGCCAACATCGTGATCATGACAAGTTTACGGGTACCTTCAAGTATCAATACAAGCACGATTGAATCCATTTTATACACCCCTCGGGGCGCTCGTAAAGTTTTCTTGAGTACACACTACACTGCGTAGAGCTAATTGTGTAGATAACCTGTTGAAATGAAACTTCCATAATTGTATTGCAATGTTCCATCAGTAAACAGAAGTTTTTACTAGCTTCTAACCATGGCTTTGGTTGGTACTTTCATTAATAATAACGAGCCCACAGGGTTCATCAAAGTCCTAACTACACTAGGGACCAGTAGGTCCCTACTGTAGGTACTTGTGTGGTAGGTACTTGTAGTGGATTTTTGTATAAGCTAACTGGTTTGCTTTGTTTGGGGCTAGAAAGCATGAAATGATAAATGAATGATAAACTCTTCAAAAACTCATCTGAACACCGCTAATGTATTTATTATTATATCGAACTTATAATTGTTGCAAGTTATCAGTTCAGCATAACTTGAATGATCAGACAATTTAACAACTTAACACAAATTAACATTAATTGTTTTTAAACGAAAGAGCACATTATCATATTTTCCAAGCAGTCTGACCTTTTCTTATTTTATAGGTCTTGTCTCGTGGCATTCATTTCGTTGGTACTAAAGTATTGACCATGTTCATAACATGGTCATAATTTTGTATTTATGGCAGCAGGTTAATGGAACACCATTCTATTATTTAAATATGTACGGGTTTTTGAAGGAATAGCTTTTTTAATGAGTCTGCTGAGCTATCAAGTTAGTAGATGTAAGTTTTTAGCTGCGTTAGACCTATCATCGCCGTCTGTTTTTCCAGACCACCATGATCTGGGACCTATTAAGGCATAAGTCTTCTTGTTTCTCTAGAGATCTTACTGCTCCACTATGAGGATATAAAGAAACTGCAGCAGAACACCGACAAGAGCTGAGCTCTTAAATTTAAGAAGAACACCATAATATCAGTGAATAATAAATAGTATACAAAAATTCATGAAAGATAAAATGCAGAAAACGCAAATGTTGAAAAAAAAATAACATGCGTGAATGACACAACTTTCAACCAACATTTAACAAATCTAGTACTTATCAAGTTAATAGTTGCGCAAGTAAACCGACGACATAAAAAGCTGCATAACACATGCGCAAGAGTACTGAATAAACCCGATTGACGCAAACCACTCGCTTTTTACTTGGAACACGTGTCTTGTCCCACTCACTTGTAAATGCTGGTTTTAATTGCAAATTATAGAATCGTTACTCCGATATATGAAAAAGTGCCGCTTTCGACGCAACAATGATGAATCATCAATCAATCGATAAGACGAGCAATAATTCGACACCTGAATCATGAACAGAAGAAATAATAACAGATACAATCAATAGCCAGCAATAAACACAACTCACGACGAAAAGATAACAACAGAGTGAAAGAGAAAGAACTACGCAGTAAAACTAGAAATCTCAGCGTAATCTGAAGACTTCGATGAAGATATTATTATACAAAAGCAATATTTATTGAAAGACGGAAATGGTATGAATGCACTATCCACAAAACCAGAGCTCTATTTCATTATACAGTAACTTGTGCAAATTGCAAACGTCACAAACTAATAGCTAATGAACTAAACCCACAAATCAAACAAACACCCAGGTCGACCCTGATTTGAATTTATTCTTCCAGATTACTGAGATTCATGCTCAAAAGACCGGTCTAGTCAACGACAAAAGTGGTTTGATTTTAATTAAATAACAATGCTAATAATTTGCTATTCAGCGTGGCAATGCCACCAGCGTCTTGGGGACGCTTCCGTCTGGCACTGATTTGGATCAGTTGAGCTATCTCTAGATCGTTTGTAACGATCTGCAGATAGCTCAACTGTTTCTTGTGTATTTTGTACATTTTGTAAATATTTGTTTAATTGTAAGTTTCTTTGTTTAATTGTAAATAAATGTGTTATATTGTACTAAAAAAAAAATAACAATAAAATATTCGTAGACCATATTAGACACTAGTTTAATGTATAATGTCTATATCTATATCTATAATTTGTGTATTATTATTAGTAGACACATCGTTATTTAGCTCTTGACTAAGCCTTAAATAATGGTAACAATGGAAAGTGGAAACTGATTGAAAGCTTTTAAAAGCAAACTCGATAGCGTGAAAATAGTTCACACTTGCAATACTTTCCCACTTTTGCAACCCAACAACCATGAACCTCGAACCGAATCATACAAAAACATCACACCAAACCATCGTATCGTCAAATATTTGCAATTTAAGATTCACTTTTGGCTTCCACAGTAAAGATTTCACGCGCGTCGTCGACTATAAAACGTGATTATGGGTGAAATGTGAATCTCCCACGTCTCCATTGCCGCGTCCCGCGCTGACATTTGAAATCCATAGATTGCGGTACAGCCCAACCTATCGTATAGGGTTATCAGGTTGTCAAGATTCGTATGGATTCTCGTGGCTTTTCTTTAAAAAATCCTGATTTCAGACAAATACAACACTTTCAAGTGACACCTAAGGCTGATTCTTCGCGTGACGCGATTCCGTAAGAATAAGCCCAAACACTCATACATGTTGTCGATTTTGATAATGAGTGGTAAAAATTATTAGATTTACAGTAACAAGAACCTAACTGTTTAACGTTTTGCCCAGATATTTCAAGATTTAAATTTTGCCAACCCTACGTTTCGCCCAGATAATTGTGTTGCTCCGCCAACTTTAGAATTTCTTGGTTGCGATATCTTAAATTAACTTGATCAACAAGTACTCTCCTAAAAACCAATAACAATGGAACCGAATTCTCAAAAAAAAAAAAAACAATAACCATGGAACTGAATATCAACGACAGACTTACGACATTATAATTTTACTTGTCTTGTTTTGTGTTGAGGAAAAGACGGTACTTAGACGGAGAAGACTTCAAATCGATGATGATGAGTTATCTAAAACATACCGGATATTTTGAAGTTGTTGGTGATTAATTCGCTTTTCAAAAAACTTTCGGAACGAATCGTGACCCTCTAGCTAGCACTACGATCTGATATATTTATTGCCCTCGTAAGATATTGAATTCCGTGGGCATGTAATTTCACCAGCAACGCTGACCTCCACTCCATTTACAACATGAAGTATTACCTCATTGATCTGTCGCCAATTATTCGAAAGTCAGATATAATTCATTGACATTATCATATCACATTTAAATATCAGATAAACACTTCAAAGCGTCAAGTCCAATACTTTCTCAGATAACAGGTCCTTATGGGTTCAAATCGAACAGTCAAGGTCAAAATGACTCCGTTATCGGACCAGCAACCTCACGATATGGAACCTTTGTGATGCACGCTCCAGAACACCCTGTCTAGGCCACGGAGTTATAGCACTTATGTAACTAGGTATAGGTCTCTTGCAACTGGTTTCCATTGTCTGAGGAAAGCCGGTGTGAGTCATGTTTTGCTGTTTTTGTAAATAATTGCCTTTATTTATTTAAAACCAGCTTGTTGTTTGATGTTTTTGTCTGGCTCCGTTTGAACCTTGCAAAGTAAAGGTAGTTTAGAGCTCAGTTTCTCTTATTGGATGATAAAATAAGAAGGAACACTGAATTCGCCAAGTTTTTTTTCAGAAGTAATAATACTTTTGTCGTACTCATTTTTATCCTATACTTCTAATGTAACTGGTAGTACCACGGACAAAAATTCAATTGTTTTTTTATATGTCAGACATAAAAAAAACTGTTCAAACGCAATGACATGAAGTGCACCGACATTTCCGGCAACAGAACGCAGCTCAATTGTTATTTATTATGCGAAATTTGAAGTGGGCCAAAACGTGCTACTACAGTTTTCAATTTTACGTACGAGCCTACCACAGTTGCCTACTTATCGAAACATTCCTATTGGAGTGATGCTTCTAAGCGTAGAGTCATTACTGCTTCTGAGCTTTTCTTCTAAATTTATGACACCATTTGTTGGGTGATTGAAAACGGGTGCCGCTAACCGTAGGTTATTTATTATTAATGAGCTGGGTGTAACTGCATGTGAATGTGGATGGGACTTCCCTACCCATTTACAATATCGACTTCTGAGTATGGTAAGTAATTAGTTCCTTACCATCAGTATACGCCTTTTCCTGGTCAATAGGAAATGGGTTTGCTTTTTTTGATATTAATCATTTTCTAAATGGATGAATCCTTTTCAAAGTTGACATAGATGTAGAACGACTAAATAAAAATGTGAATATCTAAATCACATTATATACACTTATATAGAAATAGGTACAATAAGAGTATCGTTAGTAGTAATTCGAGTAGTAATTGCTTACACTGATAGATGAGAAGTTGATTATATTATCATCATAACAAATATAAATATATAATGTTGAATTGATATATAGCTATTGATTTAAATCGAATCAGTCCTTAAACTTATTTCTTGTTAAGGCGTAATTGAGTCTTAACATCTATACATTTGAATACATAAACTAAACCAAACTTTCGCATGAATAATATTAAAATAATTACAGAAGGAATAGCCTTAAGCTAAAGCCCCGATACCCATGTTTGATGACGCCTCTCTAATACCAACGTTATATCTTCACACATACACTTAATATTGCCATTCTAATTGGCTCAGCAGTTAGATTTCTTGTTAGTTTACGATATCAAAATAAATAATCCATTATGGACACTCCGTTAATGGCTTGTAATTTCAATTGCTGGAGAAATAGTGCTGTAAAGTGTAGAGTTATAAATTGAAGGCTGGTGTAATTTGAGAATGAACCATAGGACTATTGGACCATTCTTTCGATCTGTCTTTTACTTATTTGTATCGTCATATCTCAACTCTCCTATCCCCAAAAATATAGCTCCATATGAATCAAAATGAATGGAAATCTAAAAAATATAAGAATAGAAGCTAGCCTTTGCATTTATTCTAGATGATTTATGTAGAGTCAGGGGAAACTGTTTTTGCTTATGCCCTTACTTGCGGGAGCTATAGTGCCTGAGACAGGATTATTTAGGTGAACCTATACCATGGCCTGCTCAGCACCGATACCATCCTGACAGCTTAGTCGGCCTATTCCAGAGGAAAAAAACATTGTCAATAAGTGAAAAGCTGACTAACCCGCGATTTTTCTCACGATCTTTTCCTTCAACTTTGGATCAGCTTGAATAATTTGACAAACGAACTGTTCAAACTGATCGAGTAAAACTCAGACTACGGGTACAGTAGCGTAAAGATTTCCGGAGGTGCAATCCTCTACGTATAATTCAATCGCAGTTTATAAATATTTGAATGCAACATCAACTCTGCAGAGCTTGTCATAAACAAAGATTGAAACCCATTCTTGTGAACCTATTTTTTTTTCTTCCAGCACTTTTTCACGGGACCCTCAACTCAACTGTGAAGCTTGTTGCCGTGTAGTGTTACTCAAAGTATCAATAAGAACCTCGTGTTTCGTTTTAGGGAGTAGACAGTAAGCCCTCCGGCTATTTATAACTTTCACTTGAAGATCGTCCATCAATCTATCGTCGAAGAACTCAATTCGTTATTCTCAAGTGGCAGCTCATTATTTGTTTCTGTTGATCGTATTGACCTTCAAGTGAACTAGTAAATCAACCCATTAAAAAGCGTTTATGCCAAATCAATTTGGAAACAATCGTTTTTTATTTAAGCATCGCCAACTATAATCTTAAATTAATGATGTATTAATTATCATCCACCATGCCTATTTCTGCCACATTGCTGTGTTTCGATTTGAAGGATGTGGGTGCTGGTAAAATAACTGGCACGTGAGGCTGAATATATTTATGTATGCCTCAAGTTGATGGACGCAGGGTAGTGCATCGTAGGATGCATGTCGTGTCACTGTAATAAATAAATAATATTATAATATTTGTCTCTGAGTAGCCGATGTAATAATGGTCGGCCATCGTCAACGTCTTTCAAATCTCATTAATAATTCAAAAAGCACAGGTGTATTCTTTACATAACGTCATTAGTTTTAGCCTTAGGCCCAAAATAAATATGCTTCGTAAAGAAGTTAAGTAAATTTATTCTATCAACCTCAATTGAATTTTGTCAAATCTTTACATAATTTCGGCCAAGAATTTTGCGCGACTTTCAACCTTATGCCGTAGAAATAATTGACTTCTTCGTCTCAAATAAATTACGGGAAACCTTTGGCAGTGGCTGCTTCGGAAACCGTATCTTCGAATACAAACACACCGCCTAGATGAGATAGCCTTTTTAGTACTAAACAGACGATAATGGTCTTAGATAAGAATCTTTTTAATGAAATCGTAAGTGGTACGCGACCATTTTTGGCTGCGTCGATTAAGACTTTGCTTTCATAACTTGTTACATTCACTTTTATGGGTTCTATTGGAGGGTTATTGGGTTTATCAATATTCGATTAAAATTAATGAGACTACATACCCATGGCCTTACCTTTAAAAATCTGCTATAAGATAATCTGCTTGAACCGTATCAATTCTCTTCACCCATCGAATTCAATTATAATCATTCGCTTCATTCGAAGTTATAAAACAAGGTAGTATTCTTTTATGGAACCTTCGCAATTTATTTAAAGTAAAATAAACTCATATAATAACGATCGAACTTCACTTTGCAAGTTCGTTTGATCGACGATATATTATTACCACCTCTTACTACTACTACTTACCATTGGGTGACCAATGGGCAATTATGGCTATAGCTAATCTTTTGCAAATGGTTCTTAAGTGAGAACTCTCACTGATTCGTCATGTTGTCAGTGATTGATATACTATAAATACAAAAGGCATACATAAGTACATTCGTATTATATCAGCGTATGATTGATGTTGGAAGGTATTTAAACCAGACAAAAGTGAGTGAGCTGTTTTATTATAATGTCTTTAGCAACATTATCACACAAAAACTATCGGTGCAATTTCCCGCCTATCACGAGGTCACAACTTTTGGCTAGACACGACACGACCCAAACGATAATGTCAACTGTTGCAAAAGTCACGAGATTAGTACTAAATCACATTTGCGGGCAAACGGTCGAATTTGGCCGGATAACTTGCTACAATTACTGTGGTGAAACCGAGTTTTTCATGTTTTGTTTTTGTATGATTGTGCGGTTACCTTATTTGGAGTTCTGGGTCAGAGCGCGTGCGAAAACGAGCTGTACGGTATGATACGTAACTAATATTTACCGTTTCGGCTTATTTGTTCATATGTTGGTTGAGTTTTTCATTATAATAAGTGGAACAATTGACACCAACTAAGTTTCACACTCGGCATCGGTATTGTAGGTTTTTGAAAGATCTAGGACTATTAGGCCACATATTAGGTACCTAACAAAAAACTTTAAGTTGTTATGACATGGCTAGCTCAACAATGATGATTAGAAAACAATTAATTATTTAGAAAGTACCATCATTTGGAAGTCAAGTTGAGAAGTTGGATGTCACTGGAACTAATTAAGCCTAAATAAATCGTCGAATTTACGCTTTCGTGCCCGAAGACAACAAAGACAACATCCCTTTCTACACTTTTCAACGTAGTCAAAATTAATAATAAAAACCGTGCCAGTCCATCATAGGGACCACTTTAAGACGACTTATTTATTGAAGATCAATAATTGGTAGTAAAAATACTTGGCGTACCTATGCTAAGTATTTTTACTGTAAGCATTTGTATGTATCCCAAGTACCTACCTCTTCTGTAGGGCGACATTTGGTCATTAAAAAGATGAGAATCGAATAAGTTAGTTAGACGTATAGTTTTTGCCACCTTTTTGTAATGTTTTTTTTTTAATTAAGCAATAAACTATCTATATTGTTTTAACATCGTATTATTTGAACTTCTGGAAACGATTGTTGGTATTGTCCATCAATCCGTATTGTAATAACAGGTGCAAAATATCCAATTCATTCATTTACCCACAGTAAGTCATAAATGCAAGTTTATAACTTACAGATATTAACGCAATAAATTATAACTAGGCTATTAATAAGTCTTTGGCAAAGCAAAACGCCCTTTCTCCTTTCAATTCGCCCGTTCAGAAGATCGAGTATCTAACATTGATATGATATCTTATATTTATGGTAAAACTGAACAGATAATTATAGGCTCACCTACTTGGTAGGTATACCGAGCATCTGCCTATTAAAGCTAACAAAATAATGAAAATAATGAAAAGTCAAGACCCCAGTCAAAACTAAACACAATAAGTATGTAGGGAAACTAACCAAAAAAGTTGGCAAGTACCTAGGAAGAGAAATAAAAACCAAGTACGAAAAATAGTTAAACAAACTTTTTGGTGAGAAAGCTTGATTTGATCATACTGATGGTTTTGCACACAATTTTATTGCTTGCTATTTTTCAAAAATATCTTTAGTGTTTTTTTATCATCCAAAATGTTGAAATGTGATCATCTGACGGTGGCCTCTAAAACATAATTAAAAACCTTCTACATAAGTTCGAAAAAACTAGACAAAAAGATGTTCCTTAAAAAAGGTTATGTATTACAATCACCACCAAATGAACTATTCTTTCTGAATCAGATATAACAATAGGCATTTAAGATATTACATTTAAAAGTTTAAAACATCTATTTCTGAACGCAGGCTATAATGAAAGAGGCTTAACAAAACTGCCGAGGCGTGCCAATCTGCCCCCCGCTGATTCTACTACTGCCAACTTAGTACAATTTACTTGTAGTTAAACGATACCTTGTTTATCGTGTATATCTATCTGCCTATGAGTTATGAAGATTGAAGTATACAGTTAAGTGACACTTTCATATCTAATAAAGTTTTTTTTTTAATAGATAGCTAAGCCTTTGGCTGCCATTACACCTGATGGAAAGTGAAGATGCAGCCTAAGATGGAGCATGCTTAGTCATAATCCACCTGTTCACTCTTGTCTTAAAAATTCCCAAATTATAGCGTTCCGGAAATACTGACGCCGGTAGAGAGTTCCACTCTTTGGTAGTTCGTACTATAAAAGTGGAATCAAAACGCTTTGTACGCAAATGTGGGATATGCATATGCACCATAAAGGAGTGGCACTTATCTTATCTATTATATTAGTGGGATTATAGGAAGTCGTTGGATGGAGAGGGCTCAGAATCGTTATTTCTGGGAGGCCAGCAGTCGACTTCTTCAGACTGATGATGATGGACTGATCTGATCATTTTTTTCTTTTTTTATAACGCTTTTTTTCTTTTTTTCTTTTTTATGTATGTATGTAACCGACCCCTTTGAGCTTGATTTTGTCCTACTTTGAACGATCAGATTTGATTCAAACTTTGCACACCTGTCAAAGGTCGATGACAATGTAATAATATGAAAAAAAAATAAAAAAAAATGAAAAAAAATTAAAAAAATTTAATAAAATTAAAAAAAAACCTACTTTGAACGATCAGATTTGATTCAAACTTTGCACACCTGTCAAAGGTCGATGACAATCCAATAATATGAAAAAAATATATATGAAAAAAAAAAAATATAGTTTAAAAAACTAAAAAAAAAATAGACGGGACTTACTTAACTATTTAAAATTAGTAAGCTATCTGCTTATTCCAGCAGCAAGTAGTACTATAATAAAAAAAATATTATACAATAAAATAGTTAAAAATATTTAATATAAGTTTTATATATATATATATAATGAGCCTGTGGTGTCCCACTGCAGGGCAAAGGCCTCTCTTCCTTCTCTCCAGTCGTCTCTATTTAGTGCTACTTTGGACGCCTATCTTAAAGAATGGTCCAAAGTAGCACTAGCACTATAAGTTTAAAAAAAATTAAAATAAATAAATATTGGTGGATATTTGAAAATACTTATTGATGTATCTAGTAAGTTGGCCTATGGTTGGCGACCATTTGGCGACAATCAAGCCTTTATCTGACGAACTACGTGACTGAGCAGAGCCAAATGAATTTCCTTTGAATTTTAGTTCAGGGCAGTTCATTCACCTCATTCCTAATTTAGCGGACAACTTTTTTGTTTAAAACGTTACTTCTTTTTACAAAAGCCTGGCGCACATCTTAACGTTCTGCGGTGGCGATCAGTGAAACGCTTTCAAATATGACAGCGATATTTGGACGCTTAGAATCGCGCAAGGATCCAGGTAGGTTGTAAATATTGGTACTTATGTATTATTGCGAGTTCGAAGCTGTATACCAAAATGTTTATTTCTGGCCTTTATCCGGCTTCAACAGGCTGATGATGAAGTCAAACAGGCTGATGATAAATTATGATCATGAAATCCTTGTTATCAAGGAAATTCAGTCAATACAAATAAAAAATTAAAATACTTAAATTCCAAAACCAAAACAAAGAAACAGAAACCATCCAATCTGAAGACAATAAATAATTCAGTGCATATCAAGCAGTCCATTACTAACCATTATTTATTATCATCTCAGTGCAAGCACACAGTACACACGGATATTCGTAACCAGCAAATTATAAATGCTAATCGCCCCCATTCGATACAATAGAGGAGCCGTATGATAATAAGCTATCTATACAATACGACTGAAATTACACGAAACGCAGGACGCATACCGATGTTTTGAAAGAAAGAAAGCATTTACTTTGTAAGTTAACGTGCTTTGAAAGAGAAAAACGTGAAACTGACAAGGTTTTACACACATCTTATCATGCACTAAAACAACACTGAACGAAGTTACTCGAAGTGTTATGTAATAAGGTTATGTGCTAGACAAGATGACGCCAATAACGGCGGACGTGTCTAGTGACTGACTTGACTAAAAACTATTTTATTTATGTAATATTGGATATATTTCATACACTTGACATTAGCAAAATAGTCCGAATGAACAGATTCCATAAAATTCCGAAGACAGAAGTACAGAACCCCGACTAACGAGAAAAGACCCGAATATACAGAAGATGGCTGACACCAGGCAACACTATCATACTCTGTCCTGTCAAAACTAGTGCGTACCTCTATTATTCTTATCTAAATCTGTGTTTTCGGCCACCATTCGGTCAAGGCTTAGATGTACTAAGCCTTGACCGAATGGTGGCTGAAGAAATCTGGGTCGTCCGAAAGCGCGATGGTTCGACGACATCGTAAGGTCGCTGGAAACACCTGGACAAGAGACGCGCAAGACAGAGGAAGCTAGCAGAAAATGAATGAGAGGAGACCCAGCAGTGGGTGATACTGGGCTAAGATGGCGATACATACATCTAAAGGTCACTTGGTAAGAAAATTAAGAAAGCGCGACTCCCAAAGTTCGTCATTTCTTTATTATAGTTTGTTATGTTCTATATTATATGTTGTTTTTCTATATTATAGTGATATGAATGTTGGTTACTTTATAATAGTAAGGTTTTAGCGCCGATGTGTCAGTCGGACCCTGTTTCGTATGTAAATACGTTCTTGCCATACAATACTAAATCAGGTCCAGTTTAGAAGCAAGAACCGTATCCGAAAGCAAGTTGGACCCCATAAATCATAGGCAAGCATATCGACAGAATGCATAAAATAAAGCACCCACATTATCCGTTTTAAATATTTAAGGCTGCGTCTACATCAATATTCAATACTACGTATGTACCTGCGTAATGTATTTTTTTTTGCGTAAAAACCCTGAGAAACGAGCTCAAACTTTGTCAGTTTTTAGCAAGTCTCGTCAAAATGTTTTTTTTCCAACTGGTGTAATGTGTAAAAGGCTTTATGTTAGTTTTCAACTACAGATATGATTAGTTATACTAAATATTAATTTAGAACAGAAATTCAATTGATTGCGATAAATCTAAGATTGAGGCTAAGAATTTGCTAATTGTATGTAAGTTATAGTCGATAACTGTTATTGAAATTGCACCAATAAACAATCTCTGTATCTATAGATTGAAGTTTTAATTAATAGATGAAATTATAAAGAAATATGCTACTATGGAGCGTAGTGTAGAGCTCTTTGTGAATGAGTTGGAATGAAAGTACTCTAATATTCCAAGGTTGGTATGGTAGGTATGATGAATTAAAGATTCGTGGATATCTTGATAATGTTCCGTGTTTTATTTGCAGCCACATCCACCATTTAAGCTTAAGTTCGAAGCTAAACCTCAATACTCATTACCACTTGTTACAAACCTAGTTACCACTTAGCAAGAGGTGGGCTGGCTTGTTCCATCTTAGGAGAGTTGTATAAAAACCCGACCGAAACTCGTCGGCATGTTCGGCATGTCAGAAAGAGTAGTCAGATGTCAAGCAGTGAATAAAGTCCTCACAATTTGCATGGTTATCGCACAATGTATTCTCGTATTCTTCATAGCGTAAAATCGCAGTCACTTGCTATATGAATCCAAGCTTTACCTCAGCTATAGGATATCCAACATAACTCAATAATTCATAGCAATCGAATGACCATCTTTATCTTTCAATGCGCAAAACCTGGTTAGTACAATCTCATGTCCCGTGAGAAATATAGCGCCGTAGGCCGACCACAGACCACAATGTAGCTAAATAAAAAGAAATAATATCCAACAGTCACACTCTCGTAACCTAAGGCTTACATTGCCTCTGATAATGGTTTGTTCTTTGTCACTGTGGTGGTGTTCGCCACAATCAAAAATATAGGAGCAATTTTATTTTTATTGGTGGGTAGCTCAAAGAATATAATACTCTCTACGAGAGGGGTAGCTAGCTAACAATGCAAAAGATGCTACAGTACAGTACACAAGCAGTCTTTAAAGCCACATAGTAACTGAAGTAATACATTCAGAGTCATTTAACCACAAATGACTTGACGATGTAAATGCGGGCCCATTTTCTTGGCGTAGCAGCATCATATTATTTGTGAGGCTATGAGAGACAATACAATAAGACGTATGAAATTCCTCACACAGAAGACAAAGGTACATAAACATAAAGCAGAGACGAGGTAACTAAATGCTGCAATTGGACATCTATCACTGAATTCAGTCGAAAGATCGACCACAGTTAATTTTAAAACCCATATACTTACATCACGACGAATGGTGTGAGCAACAGTGACCACAAAAATTAAAGGACTTTTGCTAATACATTTCTTCTCTCACGTGTAATTCCAAGATGAATGTACCTATTGAGCAGCAACGATCTTTAAAATAAAGCATCAACCAACTGTTATAGCCCTCACATTCAAAATAAAGGCCCCTACAAATCCAGCTAAACACACCGTATTTAAATACGTCCAGGTACGTAGGTAGAACCGCTTCCTCCGTCACTGACAGGAACGGGTGGACGGACCACCTGTCTTCCACGTCGACTTAGCATAACGAACTGTAATTTATAGAAGGCTAGATTTGCCCGCGACTTCGATCACAAAGGAGACTGTACAAACTTGTATGGCGAATGGGCTGTAATGGCGACGGAGATTTATGACATGGAAACGCTTTTATGAGCTCGATGAACACTTCCTAATGAAGTTTGTCAGTGACACGAGCCACGCCTTAGGGCACTTGTACACGCTAAGAAAAAACGCCGGGCCTACCCAAGAATTCGTGTCGTAACAAGAAAATAACTGTGTACACTGCTCGCAGCGGTGCACGAAAAAAATCTTATCTGCGCAAGACACGACGCGGCGAACGTTGTTGCGTTTTCGTGTGTGGAAAAGACAAAATTCTTGTCGTCTACACGAAGAATTTGTCTTGTCTGCCGCAGGAACGGCAAATTTTCTTAGCGTGTACAAGCGCCCTTAAACGCTCATAAATTATATAAGTTCTTTAATATATCGAGTATAAATTTAATCTAGTTTTTTTTCATTACCGGTACTATTAATTCATTTGGCAATGTAATTTAGATTGACTGCATCATATTCCTGAAATAGCTTTATGACTAATATCGAAAGTATATAAATTGGGAGAGAGTGTAAGCACCATCAATTTGCCAATGACACAAAAACAAAGTGTTGTTTTGGTGTGTTAGATAGTGATTTAGCTATAAAATAAACAGAAATTGTACGATGGGAACCAGATAGCTGATATAATACTCAAAACCTATTTTTGTAAATTCATACTTAGAATACAATATAACACCCAGACAGAGAATAAACATCTGAGTTCAACACACAAATATTAGTTTTCGGTGGGGATCGAACCCACGACCTGCAGCGCAGAAGGCAGAGCTGCAACCAACTGAGCTGATAGGCCAGTCTAATGATAATGACGATGAAGGAGCCTTAGTTCGTTAGCATCCAGTTTAAAAACATTCCGTCCAATTTATAGTAAATTCGCAGTGTCAGGTAGAATCGCAGAGTGGGTGTCTAGATACCAGTTTGGCGCGTTGCCGGTAAATAAAAGTCAATAGTTGCAGCAGCTTATCTTAAGTAACAGTTTCGTCATTCTTGTTCCTTTTGCCAGGGGTGTCTGTTTCTAGATCCACTTTAATGTTCTTTGCAAAAATAACTAACAGGAAATTCAAGACATCTTATGTCCTTGAATTGAAGTCTTCCGTCTTCATAAATGCTATACGTTCTACAGTTTCACTTGACTGAATATTTATTATTTTATTTGTCAACGTGAATACGCTACACTGTAGCTATACTATGCTTTCAGCTATCCAGCTATCTGGTTCCCATAGTACAAGTGACGTGTAAAAAATGTACATTAATAAATCTTGTATTTTGAATAATTAACCTAGTTCATTCAATAAACTTTGAAATCAAATAACTTTCATGAAGAAAAAACAATAAAACTGAACAAAATAATTGATGGCCAAACTTATAAAAATCTATCACACGACAACAATGCGTAAACTGTTGCTATCTATTTACTAATGAGAGCAAACTTTTAAATATTCAAATACAGGTAGGTAACGTGCATAAGTATGGAAGATAATAAATGAGTAGGCTTATAAGAGCCTACCCAACCCATAGAAAGCAACAATGCACTAAGCCGCACCAGGAACTTCTAGATCGCAAATTGATTCATTAGATATTTGATTAACCTCTTAGATATTCCTGGGCGATATGCAAAGCGAGACACGATATCTCTGAGCGGATAAGCTTATTTACATGTATCGTATAACAGTATGTAGGCACCGTTTGAAATATATGTTGGGAGTACGGAATCTTGGGGTACGTCATTGCATTGTGTCAGCTTTATCAAAATAATATCAGATACTGACTTATCTTCTTCTTCTTCCTGCCTTGATCCCACTTTATGTGGGGTCGGCACAACATGTTCTCCTCTATCAGCCGTCATCTCTGTATTCACTTCTTTCTTATCGATATCATCTTTCACACTGTTCATCTATCTTTTCTTTAACTGATACTGACTTATTGCAAAAATCTTCTTAATTTCTATCATTTTTGTCAAACTAGGTGAAATCTAAAGGCGAGAGTTCCAGAAAATCAAGCCTAGACAAGAAAGCTAGTTCTTGTTTCTGCTATTTTTTGTTTCGCTTTAGCTCCAGTGTAGTGCTATTTGAACTTCAGTCAGACTTATGTGAGACAGAAATGATGCACACATTATTGCAATAAGTAACATACAATACCATTTACTTTTCTACCAACTTCAATATATTATTACATGGTTTGCTTATTTCCTTTCATGATGTAACGAATGCACTTCAAAGAACTACTCAAATAAAATGTCTATTATAGAAATTAAGTGACAGGGCATGATGGAATTTCACACCATCGTGAGCAGGATATGTCAGTTTGAAAGGAGCTTTAGCAGATAGCTCCAGCAAATAGGCAAATAGGAGTGTACTGGAAATTAAAAATAAGCACCTCAATAATATACCTATCAAAGACTACACAGAAACTGTAAGAGCCAAAAAAGACAGTCTGTAAATAAACTACAACAGAGCTTCTAGTGCCTACAATAGGCGATGAACGATATCTCCTTAAAAGCCACAAACTAATATGGGTTCCTAAATTCGTACACAAACATGACATAGGGCGTGGCGACAGTAATCGATATCACATTCCTGTACAACAACGAAAGCCTTTTAGCAAACGTAACAAGGCATAGGGTTAAGTACGAAACTCGTACGATATTCCTATCTCCCCTTTTATATCGACATATTCGTATAAATAGCCTAAGAGTTTACAATGGCGACATAAATCTACTTGACGCTCACACCACTGGTGGGGCCTCGGCTTCCGTCGACGATGCCTTATTGAAGTAAATAGACTGATTTTTTGTACGTTTTACCATTTATGTAGCAGTACTAGTGGAATGCCCGCGACAGACTTCTTTTATTAGCGCGCCCTACATCACAAAAAGACGATACTTTATTGGACAATGATCAGTCAGTCAGTCAAATTATTCGAATAGCTTTGCTGTTTAGCTGCGTTTTTTCTGCCTAAAAACCAATTGTAATTTGAACGTATCGAATCGGTTACGATTGCGCGACCAACGTGCGTACTTGAAAGAAACAGTTTGCATCAAACGTAGCTGAGCTTGGTATCAGCTTATAGTATAGGATCCCTAGAAGAAGGACCTTCACCGAGCTGGTTATTTAATGAAACGTATTTTATATTTAATTGAACATGCCAATAAATATATTCTATATGGGTTGCCTATCAAATTTCAGTCCAGGATATGATTCATTAATAATTAAAAAATATATAATGTTTTTTTAACTTACCACCGGTTTGTTTATTAGACAAATTCTATACCAATCGAAAGTATAGACCCCATAGAATATGCAAACGTTAGGTTGCCTATTTTTTTCCGGTCACAACTCTCGGGTAGCCAGGTATAAACAGGAAAATCGATACTAGCATTTTGCACGGTATGTTTATTGAATAAAAATACTGGGGTCTATACTTTCGATTGGTATAGAATTTGTTTAAGAAACAAACCAGTGGAAAGTTTAATTTTTTTTTTTTTTAATTATTAATTAATCATAATTATCCTGGACTGAAATTTGATAGGCAACCCATATAGAATATATTTATTGGCCTGTTTAATTATATATAAAATACGTTTCATTAAATAACCAGCTCGGTGAAGGTCCTTCTTCTAGGGATCTTAGACTATTAGTATAAGGCTCTGATAACATCAGAAACGCAACTTTTATCGATAACAATGCAATGTTGTTTATTATGTTTTCGGATAAACCACTGGCTATTATGTTTTCAGACAACCGCCTGAGATTTAATTTGACAGCGAGATTCTGAAGGTCTCTCTCGTAGCCTCTTAGGACACTTTTTTCAAAGAAAATTCCATTAGAAACCTCTCCAAAAAACTCTCTAATACATAGCCACATTTCATCACAGTTCTTTTGTGATTCAACTGCATTTTTACTTGATGGTGGCAATTTTCGAAATTGCATCTTTTTTACTCATATTTTATGTACAGAATACTGCCTAGACCAGGATTTTAGATGGAGTAGACCAATATCCGGCTCTCATTATTCAATATTTAGTTAACATTACTTATGTCCTATTCATACAAGTGATTTATTTTATTGTCAGCAATTATTTTCAATTTAGTTTCTGATTTAGTCCGTGAGACACCTTTTATGATTGGACGTCGACGTTGGCCGGTGCCTAAAAAGGCGTCCTTTATTTAGATCATGATCATGCTGGAGGCACTATTTTAAGGGCATGTAGAACACAAGCAAATCCACTGCAAACTGCATGATTGAATGTTTTGAAACATTGGACTACATTATGACTACAATCTGAACCTGAAGGGCAGTAAAAATAATGTTTTTTTTCATAATTTAGTCTTTAGCCAATGCTTTTTGCTAAAACGAACTTCGCGATGTTGAAATTGATAAAACTCAGCTTAGATAAGTGTCTATATTTAAATTATATTCGATAGATAAGCGTGGTAGATAACTATTAGCAGATAAATAGATTACCTCATTTGCCCCCATTTAATATTTGCAAAACAGGACTTCTTATTATCTATATTATAATCCAATTATTTTTTTCTAGATATCTATCTAGAATAGGTAGATAGAATAGATTGCCTCATTTAGCCCCAGGTTAAAGTTGCAAAACAGGACTTAATACCTACATAATTAAATTATTTTTTTAGTGACTACAAAATGAAATAAAAACTGGTTTTTAAACTTGTCAATATTGATCGCTCGTTGATCATAATCACAACAAGTTTGATAAATTGTGCGTGTTGTGTACCACATTCATACAAAAGACATCAACGCGCTCATTCCGTTTTACCACAAGACAATTAATTAAATGGTAATGAAAGTAGATTTACCAATTTAATTGTTATTTCAAGGTGAGCTGCCCAAAACAACGATATTGTATTGGATTTCGAAATTCTTGCAGAACCTTATTTGAATTCTTTTCGAGAACCGACATTGTCACAAAGTGAAATTAATTGTGTTGCAATCACTTTCAATCGCAATAGATACGAATACAGTATAGACCAGAGTTTACAAGTAAAGTTAAGACTTTGACATGTGTTTGTTTTTTATACGTATGCTGTTAACTAGAACATGAATTAAAAACAAAAACTAATTTAATCATGGTAAATATTCCGTTGCTCATAAAAATAATATTCCCAAAGCTTCACTTAGTTTCACTGTTTGGGGCTACTCTGTATTGTTGTGTAAAACTGTCAGCTAGTATTTATCTATGCTAATATTATAAAAAGCAGCCAAGCGGCTGTGACATACGGACGGACAGACAGACAGACAGACATGACGAATCTATAAGGGTTCCGTTTTTGCCATTTGGTTACGGAACCTTAAAAATGGAAAGATATGTATTTTTTGTATGTTTGTAATTCAAAAAGTCACAAACTTCTGTGCCGATTTAAAAAATTCTTTCACTATTGGAAAACTACGTTAACCCTGAGTAGCATCAAGCTATATAAATGAGTATAAAAAATAAATGTCCACCTGTGCGAAGCTGGGACAGGCTGGTAGTTTATTATAAACAAGACGTTAAGTTAAAGTGCCGAAACTCACTGAAGCGTATCTTGCGCCACGTTACGCGAGATTTATCGATGTAGAAATCTCGCAAGATACGCTTGATGTGTTTGAACTTTAACCATGATTCTCGATCGATTATCACGGTAAAAAGCAAAAAATCAATTGGCGGTTTCCATAAAATGAACTATAAAATTGTGATACTCAATTGAATTCGTCTGGAGATTGACCCTAAAATTTTTCGTTTTTTCAATCCAGTCCGCGTTGTGGATAACTTTTTTTGTTTTATTATAGTGAGTTTCGGTGTCTTCACTATTTAGTTACTTATTTATAGGTAGGTACCTCTACCTTTTATAATTCTACTTCCAAGTACCATGATTAATAACAAAGATGTAGAATTCTTGTATTAGTAAAGCTCTTTGTGAAGGGCTCGTCCAGAGAAGTACACCACCACGCCTATTTCTGCCTTGAAGCAGCATTTCTGTTTCAGTTTGAAGGGTGTGGGTGCCAGTAAAATGTATCGCACGTGAGGCTGATCATCTGTATGCCTCAAGTTGATGGACGCTTGGCTGTACATCGTAGGGCACGTTCCTGAAGTACGTTACTTAGAGCCAGTCCACACGGCGCGTTGCGTTGCGTTGCGTCGTCGCAACGCAAATATTTTGACGCATAGCCGGCCACACGGGCGCTGCGCCATCGCAGCGTTACGACGCAGTCTTAACGTTCCGTCGGTACGAGTACACCCCCTCTCGCTTCGTCTCGGGGGCTGCTGTCCGTCATGTGTGCGTTGCGACGACGCAACGCGCCGTGTGAACACCTTGGTTATTTGTTTGTAAAACAACGCAATGGCAGCGCTGCGTCGACGCAACGCTGACGCAACGCGCCGTGTGGACTGGCTCTTACGAGGCAAAGCGGAGGTTAATACTCAACATCAGTTGGGTCATATGCTTGTTCCGTCCACTGTTGTATAAAAAAAGTAGAATTAAACTTTGTTTGTAAGTGTTAGGTCACAATGTTATTGTAATTTTGCAAGTATCGAATTGTATATCGATGTTATCTAGTTATTATCTTACTTGTGTAACATTACAAAAAGAAGTGATAGAAATAGCATTATCGATACTAGTATTGATTATAATGTTACAACAGTGTTTGATTAAGTTTAAAATGAACTTGCCTTTATGGTATTAGCACCAACTCAGCACAATAGCCATAGATTAAGATTTCCTTCAGCAAACACTCAGGCTGTGGAATTATCTTCCTGTTCTACCCGAAGTCGGAGTTTTGCTTCCACATTTTCGTCTAAAAAATTTTGTTTTCGTGTGAGCACGTGTCTCTCTCTTTTTTATGGAAAATTGATGAGACAAAAACTCTTTTCGATCATTTCTATGTAACGTATTTTTGCTGTCTCATCTTTTCTCCATACAATAGTGAGAGACAAATAGGCGAAACGAAAACAAACGTAAATGAAGTGGGACTTGCCGTTCTGAGGTTTTCTATTATTATTTTTATCTATTTCCGGGAAGTATGATAGCGGGGCTTCCCCATGCACTGCCCACCGTCTTGAAAGTTTCAACGTGTGTTACAATACGAATTTGCAAATTTTTATTTATATTGTTGACAATCCACAAAACACTATCTAGCCCGAAATTAAACAGAGCTAGAACTATGGGAACCGGATAGTTGATAATAATACTTAATTATTTTTTTTGTGAATACATAGGTACTTAGAACAACACCCAGACAGAGAACAAACATCTAATCTATGTTCACCACACAAATATTTGTTCTCGGTGTGGATCGAACCCACGACCTACGGCGCAGAAGGCAGAGCTACTACCAACTGAGCTGAGAGGCCAGTCAATTTGAGAACATGTAGTAAGAATTTGATTTTTTTTAATACTGCAAGTCTTTAAAAAAATATTTTCTCTACTAACATCGTCACATAACGCTAACGATTTTTAAAAGACATTTTACCTATCAGGTTATATAACGACTACTTATAAATAAGGCAGATTTATCAACAACCTACAAAGTAATCTGTAGAATGTCTATGTCTAAACCAAACTCATATAAAAACCAATATAGATTATCATAGTTATGAACTTATACGTCGTTATATAGATATCCAAGCAGGCTTTTATATTCCCATTACAGCGGATAGACCAATTTGATGGAAAACGCCCACATTGTCATAAACATTGCAATAGTTATAACTGTGGAAACGAATGCAAGACGTGTTACATAGAAAATCCATTAGAACATAATAATAGTTGGAGTAGTTTCGGCAATTCAGTGCATTGTTTCGATAGATACGCTTAAGTAACTCGCATCGATGTGGTTAGTAATGGAGTATCATAAAAGATTTCCTAGCTTTTAGCTAGCCAGCATTATGATCCAACTGTCATTATAATCATTTTGCTGTATAATTATTTACTAAATACACAATTTAACAGTTCAAAGCTATGACCACAGAACTTAGTAAGGCAATGTGCCCGGAAAAGTGTTTCCAAAATGCTTAAGCATGTGCTCAGTTTCCATACAAATTCTGCAGTTTTTTCAAAAAAATAAAAATGAGTAGCTGCGTAATAATTACTTTCCGAACGAAACCGAAAAAGTCAAGCGACAAGCAAGTTAGCACAAAGATGTACTTTCTTGACATCCTCCTTCCTTCTTTTTTTTAGAATCCTCATATTTAGTGATATTTTAAATAAAATTGTGAATATGTAAAACTGGCAACAGCAGCTCCTATAAAACGGCGTATGATCGCCTTTCTACTAGACTATGCTATGTATATTATGTGGACCGTTACAGCCGATTTAGATAGCTCAACTGATCCAATCACCACCAGTCCGAAACGTCAAGACGTTGTTGCTTGCATTGCCACATTGATTGCTAAAGCTGACATATTCTAGTCTTTAGCATATTAAACGAACTGACCAAACCTTCCTTTCCTTTTACTGGACTTCAGCATATTTTATCTACTAGGTAGCTGCAGATTCGCATATTTATAAGAAACATGAGCGTGGTACTGTCCTGTTCTAACATTTCAGAAGTCCTTTCTACGACCTACGCTCCGTTTAAACTAGTTATTTTATCCAATACCGTAACAGCCAGGCGTCAGTAGCGAATCGTGATCGATAATTTATCGATACTCTCCAACGGTACTCGACAATCGGGATCGTTTACGTATCGCTTTATCGCAAATCGCCGTTGGTATTTAGGGTTGGCATACCGGCGAGCCCTGGCGAGGCTTAGGGAATGGCTGGGTCACTTAACTGCTGGACTTTTATCATGAAGTATGAAGTTCAGATGTCCTGAAAGCGACGTCTCTGGGATAAAATATCATAAGTAAGCATATAGAATAACCTTCTTGGATGACAGGAAAGGCTAATAGTGACAAAGATGAGGTGACTGGTTTACCTACTGCACTAGTAGAGTTCAAGAAGAGACAAAGTAAGTCAAGAAATTCAAGAAGACTAAATAAAATGCTAAACGTTAGTCAGTGAAACACAACAAAACAGGTAACGATTTTATTAAATTGGACTGTACCTATAGTGGACCAGCTAAGAATAATACGCTATGTCCACCGATCACCATCAAAGGCATATCAGACTGATAGAGAAATTACTTCAGCTATAGTTACTGTAATGTTATCTATTCCCAACAATGGTAGAATAGAAAGGATCGGTTCGACGAGAAACGGAATGAACTCTTCAGATTCACTCGTATTTTATATTGGCATATATTGTGTTAGTTTTGGTTTGTTGGCAAATACGACTAACGATCAAGAACATCTACCAGCCACAGTAAAAAAGGTATAGATAGATGAATGTGTTTAAGGTACGGCATAAGTAAATTAATTAAAAAACAAAACCTTGAAAGTCGTCGCACAGCTGTAGGTACTCGGTATAGCCAGCCAGCAGTGACGTGAAAAATAATAAGCATTTACATTCAATTCATTACCATCAACTATTTTCTAAAAATATAAGTGACGGAGTTCTTGTGTACTTAAATCTCTTTGAAAGTCATATCTTAAAAAAAATGCTGATAGGTACAGAGGGATACAGCTCATATAACCTAAAAACAAAGTAAAATGACGCTTACCACAAGGACATAAAAGCGAGCAGCGTATAGTCTGATGTGTATCTTTATGTACTTGTCTATGAAGAAAGTAAGCATTTTTTAGCAAAAGAAATTAGTACTCCCTGTAGCCTGTCTACCATAAATACTAATGCTATTTACACAAACAAGTCAGAAGTAACAAGAAATAAAGAAACAATTATTAATTCTGGACACGACCACCGCATAAATTCAAAAAACTCATTCATGATTCAAAAGCAAATATATGGAAACAACACGTGTCTGGTACCTCATGTGGTTCCACCAGATCAGAAGTAGCGGTGTTCGTTGTGGCAACAGGTTTGACCAAATTTGGGACAGAAGCGGGCCGACTTTTTGTATAGCGTTTAATTACACATGTATGACAAAAACAGGTTCTTGTAAATATTGTGTTTCAGTGAATTGAAGTGTATTAGAAAACAATTTAATGCCCTCCAATTGCCATCATAATGTACCTACATTGCCAAACAAGCTAAGCGGCCAATTTTCATTTCAACCTAATGTCAAGAAAAGGAATGTCGGAATGTTATCTAATATGGTATTCAACAGACAAATTCATACAGAAATGTTTCTTTGTTGCAAAATTCCATCGAAAATACATAAGAATAAACATTGATAAAAGATTCAAGACATAGGTTTTGATTCCTTGGCGATGATCCAAATTGCGAAGTAAAAGTCACCAATAAATAAGAAGATAATTTCTAATTTAAACAAGCTACCGTATAATGAGCTTCATACAGTTTATATCCAGCTCAAAACCAACCGGTTCGGTGAAAGCTTATTGAAAACTTGTCCAGTCTTTTCAGGTTGGCCGATTCACCAATCGTTTGCTTTACATCTTATGCAAGAAATGATGCAAAGTAATAACGCAATTGATAACCACTTATGCATTTTATTCGTCAACTTTTGCTCCGATATCAGTCGTATTCAGTACTTCTACCATAACTTAAATCATCTTGATAGCAACTTTAATAAGCACGCTAACATCTCTAGCAGTTGATACTTATTTCGTGCAATACATAATTAAATAAACATTTGGCATTTTCTTTGGCCTTTTATAAAGTCTATTAGACGTTGCTTTTTATTGCTAGTTTTTATGTTGCATTGTGCTGAAGCTTTTGGTTTATCTTCATCGGGTCAGATATCAAATCGGATAATCAGTCTTTGAATTACGTCGATCGCTCGTTATCTGTGACAATATCACATAAAAACGTAGACAATAAATTCTATATGAGAAATTAATTGATTTTAGTTAAAGCTATCCATGTATTCTACCATAGCGTACTAATAATTCAAACGTTATCAGAAATCACGTTGAAACATCTACACCCAAACACCACCCACAAGCCTCAATTTTGGTTTTCAATAATACAAATGCCATAAAAGTTAACCAATTAAGACCCACAAACCACGAGTGTAACGGTACATGATCATAGCATCGTACGGTAAAAACTATTGACTTTTTACTACAACTTATTAACTAAACATAAAAGCCGTAAAATTTCGAGAAAATAAATACTTTGGTAATAAACAAAGCAATGAACAATAATACAAAGCCGTTGTTTTTGTGCTAAGCAACTTTAACTTAGTAGATACTGTGTAGGTACAGTAAGAATACTGAGTATGTTATTAAAACATAAGAGCCAAGATAAATAGAACGCATACAAAACATAGCAGACAAAACATAATATAAGATCAATAAAATAGAGAGAGTGTGCTGGATTTGACACACGGTTCAGACATAAAACTATATAGATTTACATTATAAAGCGTTTACCATAACGTTATTGAAGCCATCATTCAAAGTACATGAATAATGCATTCACAACTGTTTTTAAGCTCATCAGGTTACCTTGATAAAGCCAGTCGTATTTCTCTAAAACGTTCTAGTCATATTGATGGGATGTAAAATTTTTATTAATAAAAAGCTTTCGTCTTGATTTGGCAGCAATTCTATATTCTTTACTAATCCTTCCTTGCATTATGTTCACGTGTCTATGTCATGTAGCTTTTTGGTGCGTGGGTTCTCAATTTGAGATACCAACTATCTTTTGCACCCATCTAATACATTTTTTAAACCATACACTGTCATGCCATTGTAGTATACAACCTATTCTTGCCTAATCAGTTTCAGAAACTCGTTCGTATTACAGAAACATGAGCATGTAAATCGGTTTACGTGTCGCACTGTTATTTATTATCTCACGAATATCAACCTTTCATTTATATCAAGGAAATTCGATGAATAATTTTAGTTTTATACTGAACTTTTAAATTTTAAACACAATTTTGCTTGATTGGGTGAATGTGCTCGCTCCATATGTGCTATGCAAATAGATCTGAAGTTTTTTTGGGTATAAAGCTTTGGGCAGTTGCAGTAAACAAGACGAAGACTTACTTAATGCATATCAGGGTAAGCCATTAACTCTTTGAGATTGCTAAACGGATATAGGTTTGATTCTCACAGGCTTGGATACTAAAGTCCTAATTGATGAAGGTATTATCGCCTCGGAACGGGGGCAGGAGTGTACCGTTATGTGAGAAAATACACGGGAAGTCGTTCTGGCTACTGCCGCCGCAGACACTAGTTTTGTTTACGTTTTGCTTCCGACTTTTTGGATTTTTGCAACGAATTTTTGAAAAGAATATAATTTATACGTGTTATGAAGGGGTTGAGAGTGGAAACAGGGCTGGTTTTTTTTTCTATTTGTCGACTATTCTGGTAGAGTTGAATCTTAACCCGAAAAATCATTACTATATTTTTATATTCTTTGCTCAGCGGACCCTTGAACATTAATTAACACTATTCCAGCCCTTATGTTTTCAGTTAGAGCAGCTACCGCACCGCCATTGTAAAAGACCTTATTAGCAAAGGTTCATGTACATTCTGAGATTAAGTTAATGCGATTTCAGACCGAGCGTACTTACGTGAGGTCTGCAACCGCATTCATAGAAAAGGCAGATTGCAGATAAATCATGTGATTGCAGCCGGCTATTTTACGGCGCACGAAATCAACTTTACAGCTAAACTAACTACTACTTAAGCGAATAAGCATGACACCTGACTCAGAACTTCCTTATAACTGCTTTTAGCACAAAAGTCTTTCGAGCCAGGAATCATGTTGATTCGCCCGGGTAGTAGAATAAAGTGATCGAAAGCGGAAGTCTCAAGTCTAATATCGCATCTATCTATGATTTACTACTTCGTTGATGAGTTAATGACCCATAGATCAGAGAGGTGTTTTGAGAGTGAAGAGGTATTATTGATTGGTCCGAGGTTATTGAGGTTTTTGCCCTGGTATAATTAATGCATAGTGGTAGATGACGTCATTGCCCTATCTCTGGGTTTGTTACCCATTTAGTACATACCGGTAACCGCTGGCAGCCTTTGGAACCTGCTTTCCACGTTAGGCTTATGATTTGGTAGTCAATGAGGCAATTCATTTACAACCTAAATGCTGGTTCTGTTATGGAGATTGCGACGGAAAGAATGCGTGGTATTTAGAATGTTTAGGACATAAATGGGGACCTAAGGTCTTGCTAGAAATCAATTGAAGCCACTTTTATGTACCACAATTTTTTAAAAGACATGAAAATGTAACATTTTTCGTACACCGACTTACCGCATCTTTAAAATGTAGTTGGTCCATCGGTAGGCTGTCTTTCACTTCAATTTCCGGTTTGTAAAGATATTATTAAATCAGAATTACGCACGTTATAACTTCGAGTTTTATCGTATTGTTGATTGCATCACGGTGAAGGTTCTAAAATCAAAATATCCATCTAGAATAGCAATAAAAGACAACTTAACTGTGTACAATAAAAACACTTGCAGACATTTGAATTGCCGCAACACTACCAGGAATACTAAGCAGAACCAACCATAAATTCCTAATTCTGCAAGTGTACAGTTACACAAAATCACTGCCTTGCAAATTCCGTAACACAAAATTGACGCGACTCCGCATTATCTACGCAAGCGCTAACTAGCGTATCAAAACACAATACCAACAACACTTCGGTACAAGGTGTATTGTTAGGGGCGATGCCATAGAAACTGGTATGGAATCTGTGGCATCGCCTGAAGGCAAAATTTGTAACACCTCCCACAACTGAGAAGGGTCTGTTATGATAACCGTCCACCGTTGGATCTTTTGTGGTGGGTAAACTTCGGGTTATTACTTTTTAATATTGGTATACAATGTTGCTCGAACAGACAATATTTGTTCTGAGGATAAACTTCTTCTGGTTTCAAACATCGTGAGGAAACCAGTTAGTATTATAGCAGCGGTGATGGGCTTACAATACAAGTCTTGCGCAAAATCTACGTATGTAATAACAACTGCAACATGTGCAGAAAGTAATGATTAGGCTTTTAGACGTGCCTACTTACCCCATAAACTGGAGATACTGTCACGAAGTCTGAGAATATATTTATTTACCGTGTCTAGGGAAAACGCTTTGCGTATTGTCATATTACATTTAAAATAACGTCAAATGAAACAATCTAAAAGTAAAACATTACGTAATTCCACCAGGTACTCAACCATCTCAATACAAAACTAACCCGTTACGAAACAAGAAACATCTTTAGTTCACTCGAAAGTTAGATAGAAATGTAGCAACCAGATTACAGAAGCAGATAAAAATGAAGATTGAAGCTGTGGTCACTTTAAATGGACCTGTCTTTGAAGAATCTCAGATAACCAAACCCAATCTAGATGGTTATGACTTGCGATTTAGACCTGAATTCGTTCAGGTTGTTTCCAATCATTTCTCAACTGCAAAACATATTGTTGAAATCGGTAGTACTATATAGAAGTGATGAAATAACATTAAAGATCCCGAAGCAGTTCAATTCACTATTAAAGTCAAGATGAAATTTATATGACTAAGAGCGTTTACGATACGCGTCGATAGAATATTTGAACACACAAATCGCGTTTTCCTTATGTGGAATGTAGTCCAATCCTAAATCATTGACAAAACGGTGTGACAAACTAATTTAATGATTGTGCTAAAAGCGTGGGTCGGTCCTTCTAAAGAAACCACACCCTACACTTAGTTCCCAAGAGAAGTACAATCCTCATGCATTAACATTAAACTCACCTAAAAACACTTGCGTTCGAATTCCAAGCTCATAATCGCACCGCCATCTTTGAATCTGGGAACAATAAATTGATAAACATTAGTGGATTAGATAGAAACAGTAATATTTGCAATTCTAATTTTAAAAGCGAACAGTAGATACTACGTTAAGATAAAGGACTTTACACTGCATTGAGAGCAAATAGAGAAAATTATGGTACACATTTATCGGAATAATTTTGGTCTTATCCTGAGTGGAAAATTGAAAGCTATAGTAATGAAATTAATGAAGAAAATTATACAATTACTTGTAAATAACAAATATTATACTTGATATGCACAAAAAATATTTAAGTGCACATCTAATTTTAGGTACTTTTGCCATTCCTTAGCATGATTCCAATTCTATTTCATCTATTTCTATCGTAAATCTCTGAGTGTTGGATACTTTCAAAATAGTTCACCATAACCTTTTGCAAACCACCTTTTCATGCCACTTTAAATGGTAATATAATAATTTCATTCTCCGCTATACAGTCAGCCGTAATAGCTTTGACTCAATGGCATGGCTAAACACTTGCTGATTCGTTCTCAATACCTTTGCAATGAAAAACGGCAGACCCTTTCTTATGAGCATTAAAGTGCATAATATAAGCATTATAATAAATGTCTTTTCCAATTGCCATCACGTCCCCGACGCGTGCGTTCATTTCTAGATTGGTTATTCTTTGAAGAGGCTTAAAATGTATTAATATTCCAATATGGATGCCTATGATTATAAAAGCTTTTTGAAATTGTACTTTTAACTTCTAGATTTTTTTCAATTTGTGCTTTTGTGTCTCTAGGTTTCTATTTCTATTCAAAAAACAGTAAGCTCTCGTCGCGGTTTTTATATCAGATGATCTCGTAACTTTTTGAATAAACCATTGCTTCAATTCAGTTAGTGAAATATAGAATCTGACATTGATTCATTCTTCTAGTGTGCTGTGAATCTCAATGGTAAACTGCTTCTGTTGAGAATTGATAAGGTGAATTTAAATTTAAAATTTTGCTGAATTTCAAATGCTTTGCCTAGAGACAATGACTCTATCGCACTCCTTGTATGAAGACCGCATAAAGTTACTTATACAGACGAGACTAGGTAATACGATCACGTTTTAAACTACTTACCCGCTATACTACGATTAGGCTTATTTGGTAGTATTTCCAAAAGTTTGTATTAAGAGAAGGTCTGTATAATTTTGTAAGATAATGAAGTTGGATTATCAACTGAGAACAAATTATAAGAAATTAAGGCGCTCGTGGTTTGCAGGAAACAATTTCAGCCTCTCCACCTCAGCTTGAGACGTGTTCAAATAACAGCACTATAACAAAGTTACCTCAAAGCATCCGTTTTGAGGTCTGGATCGTGTTGTCGTGATCACAGTTTTACGTGACTAACTAAATCCTATTAAAACAATTACATGCATAATAGGTAGGAGAGCAATTTGAGGGGATTAGTTCAAACTAACGTCAATAAATTATAATTTACCTAATAAACAATTATGGTTTTACAGGTACTAAAGCTTAGTTTCATATAAACTAACTAGGTTAACTCGAAGACATTAAAATACTAGACTAGGAAGGTACAGATGCTATATGATTATAAGCTAATAGAAATAAATTTCAGCCAGGTACCGTACCAAGTATAATTTCGTACCACGCGTTTTGGCTCCCTTTTATCATTCGAACATCCAAGGAGTGAAACTCACTGCCGCTGTCTGTTTTTCCTGACAAATACAATCTGGGCCTCTTTAAGGCTAGAGTCAATAGGTGTCTTCTAGACTGTCCTGCTACATCGTCGCTTACCATCAGGTGAAATCGTGGCCAAAGGACAGTCTATTAATTATAAAAAAAAGCATAACAATAAACGTTCTTGTCATAACTCCAAAGTCAAATTAATATATTGACCCTGACTTGAACTCATAATACTTATACGTAGTACTACTAACCAACTTAACTATGCAGTCGAGAAAAGCACGACATTCGAAAATGCTAACAAAAATAGCAACGGACAACGAAGCAAAATATAATGTCGTCATTAGTTAATCTTCGGGCAACAGAAGAAATAATTTGGTGGCGCTGTGTACAGCAACGATTTATATGAAAGCAATTATAGACGTCAAAATAATTAAAAAGCTTACATCGAACGTCACGCACGGGCACGACTCATCAGTACAAAGCATCGTAATGATAATCACCGTTTTTGTTAAGGTTTTTGTACAAACCACAAAGGTGTTTGCCTCATCATATTATGTAAAGAACTCAGTCAAAGTAAATGGTTTCTACTGATTCTCAAAATTATTCGATTGGCAAAACTCTCAAACATTGAATGTGACTTCAACATCGTCACGTGATCAAAATATAGAATACTAACAAGAACTGGTTGTTACTAAAAGTATCATCAGCTAAATTTGTAAAAAGTAAGTTCTTATTTGTTATATTATCAGATTTGTTCTAGCCTTTCATATTTTAAATAGCGATATGAGAATGGTAAGTACTATTGGTTTCTCATGATGTCGTCATGAATGTATGTGGCTTATTCTAAATGTTGACCTTATAGAAAGTGTTTTATGATGATCTTGATTGCGCGAGAAGAGCAGACAAGTTTCTTAAACGATCAATTATGAATCTCAAGAACGATCACGTCTTAATACTTTATTTTTATTGCAATACTAAACTAATGTTAATAGTAAAAGAAGAAGAAATCGTTCTTGATAAAACATGATATCAGTATGATCATAAATAACCGAATAATCTTTGTATTCATCTAAATGTTGTAAATCATAAACAATCCAAGTCTTTATGGAAACAGCTTTCAAAATCTAACAAAACTAACATTATTTTAATCCATTATTAAACAATTATACTCGTGCTTCGTTCTCGAGATGAGTAACCTGCAATAGAATTTTATTAGTATTCATATTCAACTTGTAGTAGTAGCTCCAGCTATCATCACTCCACTGTTACTTTGAGGGTAGCTATGACTTTTTTTTGATCTGCCTACGGCCGTCTCCCGCTCTGTCCGTCATTCGTAATTTCAGTGTCAATCACTCCGCACGTGCTTCCAAATTTAAATACTTTTATCTAGTTCGGTTAAATTTCATGTCAAAATGCCTAAAAGGAAGCACGACGATGAAGATTATATTATATTATATCAAAAAAGTAACGTAAAATAGAATAATTTTTATGGAAGTGCAAAAGTTGTCGTACCAGAGTTATTTCGTCATCCTCGGAAGATTCCTCGCAGTACCCGGAAAACCAAAATGGTACGTACTTGCATACTTTCATGAAACCGTTTTTATAGCAAGCTCATTATAAAGGTAAACGCACAAGGACGCCTGAACCTACCATGAGATTATAACATATTTGTATTTGTATTTATTGTTTTACTTTAATTAGGTATAACGGTTAACACCAATTACAATAATTAAAGACATAATAGACAGACAGAAAGATGAAAATAAATAAAGTATAAGTAAACAGTTTTGGTCATATTGCATGGGGTTTTTGTTTCCGAGCTTGCTCGGTATAATGGATAACGCACAAGGACGTCTGCGGGACTATCCGAGCGTATGCCATCAAACATATTGCTTTAACTCTGACGGTTGAGCACGACGATTGCTCCCGATTAAAAAAAAAAAAAAAAAAACGCACAAGGACGCCTGCGGGGCTATCCGAGCGTAACCTACCATGAGATTATAATATATTGGGGTTTCTTGTTTCCAAGCTTGCTTGGCAAAATGGATAACGCACAAGGATGTCTGCGGGACTATCCGAGCGTATACCATCCAACATATTGCTTCAACTCTGTCGGTTGAGCATGACGATTGCTCCCAATTTAAATAAAAAAAAATAAAAAATAAAAAAAAACACGCACAAGGACGCCTGCGGGGCTATCCAAGCGTAACCTACCATGAGATTATAACATATTGGGGTTTTTTGTTTCCGAGCTTGCTCGGCATAATGGATAACGCACAAGGACGTCTGCGGGACTATCCGAGCGTATACCATCCAACATATTGCTATAACTCTGTCGGTTGAGTACGATGACTGCATCCCAATTCGAAAAACAAAAAAAAAAAAAAAAAAAAAAGAGAAAATAACGCAAAAGGACGTCTGCGAGACCATCCGAGCGTATACCTATGTATTACATTCTCTAAAAATAGATATGCAATGTGTTTTTATTTTTAACAAAACAATGAATCCGTCGTATGATACCTACCTACCTTCCTGGTTAATAAAATAAAATGTGTTGTAACACAAATGGGTTATGTGGTCTAATCAAATATCTTCAGACGGGGTTACTCGGAGTCCTCCGAGAGATAAATACATAATAAATAAATATTCTAGACAATCCACTCAATACGGAAGCTCGCCAGAAACGAATCGTTGCAGCTAATATCCAGTATAGGATAAGCAATCTCTCATGCTCTGGAGGCCACCGAAAAAGATAATGCTCAGATAAAGTGTCTCATGGATGCGGCTTGACTCATATGCAATGCCCAATACAATGATTCTGTGTCACGAAGGAACCTCGCTAAAAAATATATATGAAATAACCCCTTGCTCGACGCAAAGATCGTCAAGTCTTTATTCGGAGAAAATCTAACCGATTCCTTGAAAACGGCTAAAGCAGTGGCCAGATCAGGTACCGAGCTTAAAACTCAGTTCAAAACTCAGACAAAAAAAAAAAAAAAAAAACTGGAGGCCTCCAGTCGGTGGTCGCAGGCAGCCGGCGGCGACGCGGCGGTATAAGCCTGCATGTCCGAGGACGCCGGCGCAACCCACACAACCGCCACCTCCCCCGCCGTCAACCTCGGAGCCGCGCGCTGCTCCTCGTGGCGCAAGCCGCCGCCACCGCCGAGGTCCGCTTGCAGGCGATACTAGACGAAGTAAAATACGCAGGACAACTGCCTTATTGACGTGACAACGTCGATCTCTCGATGGAGCCGGCTGCATGCACGAAAAAACATTCTCATGTGGCGTTACCTCGCTCTGAGGCGTTCCATTTAAGGCTTGAAGTGCAAGCGAGAGCGCGGAACGAGCGACAAAGAGGCACGCATGGCCTCCGCGTTCGGCAGCGTTCGACATAATCTGTCCCTCTCCTACTTGAGTCCGCGTCCGCGTCCGCGTGGACAGCTGCATATTGTTGTCACGTTCAACTATCGTCAGTAAACCAACTTTATAGATAACTAAACCGATTATTTTTTACAAGCCTTGGTTTATTATCACTAACGACCCCACGATACTTTCGTGGATCGATCCAGGCTACAAAATATTATTTTCAAATAGTGATACTTCATAATTGCTCTGAATCGGAAAAGGTAGTACTCATTGTTGAAGCTACTAAACCAATTCATATCAAATGTGTTCTTGTGACCCAAACCGAGCGTAAAAATGAGGTAAATACTAAAAAAAAAAAAAAAAAAAAAAAAGTAACGTTGCAGCAATAAAACGATTGCTATGCTCTAAACTTTATAGTTAACGAAGAAAAGAGTAATCTTTAACCGTATAACAAGTGTAATTACTTAGGTTTCATCCTTGATTCTAATAGATTTGAAGTTTTATTGAGAAAAAATTATGCGCATTATGTATTCATTTAAAATTATGTACAGCTAGGCAGTTTGCACAGATTATTGCGCACTACTGGTCTCAGCTTGTTCAGACATAGAATACGGAAACCAGTATCAGTCAGCATCGCATAATATCAGAAGACAATTATGTAATCTAAATATTCTCTGGCGCCTCAACGACGGGGGGGGGGGATCACGGCATGTAGTAACGAGACAGGCCAGTGGCCAGTGATCCAATGACGAACACGAAAAACATAAATAAATAAACTTCACCCTTCATTGCGGTCAAGATTTTTTTTTATTGCACCATAATTCTTGCAAATAAAAATATTTCATTTAAAAAAAAAAAAAAAAATAATGCTGCGAATCTCCTAAAATGTTCATCCACGCGTCATAAATACGATCAGAGAATAACGCTATAGCAGACGCTGAATCAAGACGGTCGATCCAGGCATCGAGTGGGAGCTGTCACAGACGGCGTTATAGAGGTTAACTGCCATTTTTGGTCAACCTCTCGTTGATTTTTTCGTAAGTAAAATAAATAAAAAATCCCTCAGATGCGTCTCATGGCACAAAGACCCCGACGCCTTCGCAATAAACGCATTCACTATTGACTGGTCGGAGTTCTTCAACTCTTTTCCACCAGTCTCTGTAATATTAAAAACCTTGCATAAATTATCATAGACAAAGTAACGGGAATACTCGTAGTCCCTTTATGTGAAACATAACCATGGTTCCCAGTTCTCTTACGCTTGCTCGCTAGTAATACTATAACGTTCAAACATTTTGAAAAAGTTCTCGTCTCTCATTTCTGCCAAGACAACATCAAATCGAGCCTTACCCTGGTTGCCGGGGTGCTCTGCGGGCGGCGCTACTGCGCCGAGACGCGCCCGCAGACTATAGATATTATGCTGGCATCCTTGTCCACCAACTCCACCAAACAATATGATGTCTGCCTTAAGCGTTGGTTTAATTATGCTCAGGAGAATAGCCTTAATTTTTACGAAGCGTCTATTCCATCGATTCTCTAGTTTTTTACATATTTAGTTAATTCAGGCTCCCAGTACGGATCTCGTAACACTTATAGATCCGCCTTATCTATGTTGATTAGATCTAATATGTCTAATGACGATAGAATAAAACGTTTTTTCAAGGGGGTGTTTCGGCTGAAGCCACCCACCCCGATATATGACGTTACCTCGGACACAACATGTCTTGTTCTAGATGCGCTTGCAACGCGATACCCAAACGAGGAACTGTCACTGGAGCTATGTCTAAAATATGTGCAATGTTATTGGCACAGCACACCGCGGGCAGACATTGTCAAAAATCGATATTCAGAACATAGGAGAAACAAATTCACGACTAGATATGAAAAATCCAGATATAATCAAAACCTCGCGAGTTGGCGTTAATCAGCCAACCTTGCAACTGCCATTTTTTAGACAAAAGCCAGAAATATGTCCAGCAAATACACTCCTTTCTTATTTAGAAAGGACCAAAGATCTAAGAGGCAATTTGTCGCTTCTTCTTTCATCAGCTACAGAAAACCTCACGCGATTGTTAGTCCACAATCCATTGGTCGTTGGATTAAGTCGACCCTAAAAGAATGTGGGGTAGATGTATCGGTATTGAGCGCGCACAGCACGCGGCACGCGAGCCGTTTCGGCCTCAGCGTCGACACTATACGCAAAACTGCGGCCTGGAGCGGTACATCTGACACATTTGCTAGGTTCTACGATAGGACCTTAATCTCTAATCAAAGTAATTCTCTTGCCAGATTGGTTTTAGACGGCTAATATTTAAGTTATGATAATTTTATCATAAAACAAATTATTAAGTAAACGTGTCTCATTTACTTAGATATATATTTTTTCAACTATTTATATTTAATGATCATGTAGATTGTATAAAAAGTAAAATACACAAATTAATTAATAAATTAATTTCATTAATATTTCCTCAAAGTAACTTCTCTCAAAGTCTACAAGTTGAATATGAATACTAATAAAATTCTATTGCAGGTTACTCATCTCGAGAACGAAGCACGAGTATAATTTATGATTAAACGAACTTACTTGTACGTGACGTTCTATCATAATTATACAAAGTGCTTCGTTCGAAGAGATGAGTAACCAACACCCGCCCGACCCAATTATCGCATGGGCGAAACCCTTTCTTTTCGGAAATATTGTTCTAGGAGTGATTGTTGACTCCAAACTAAATGACGGACAGAGCGGGAGACGGCCGTAGGCAGATCAAAAAAAAGTCATAGCTACCCTCAAAGTAACAGTGGAGTGATGATAGCTGGAGCTACTACTACAAGTTGAATATGAATACTAATAAAATTCTATTGCAGGTTACTCATCTCTTCGAACGAAGCACTTTGTATAATTATGATAGAACGTCACGTACAAGTAAGTTCGTTTAATCATAAAATATACCTCCAATTAAATAACAACAGACACACAACAGATTTTAATGCGATGCTGTTACGGAACATTGGAATTTCTAATTTGAATCACTAATTTGATCAACTTCGAATATTTATAAGAAACTGTTACAAACAGACTCATAGAAAATGCATTTTAAATAGGGAATTAGTTGGACTCATCAGTTTGATCGGTTTCGATAATGAAAATGGGGTTAAAGTAAATTCCGGAAATGACGGTTGAATAATTTTAAGAATAAATGATGACAGTTTGATCTCTGATAGAGAATTCGTTTTAAGGTTGTAATTTGAATTAAAAACCAATGATTATTCTAAAATAGCCGAAGAATACCAACTGAGGAAGATAATCATAGAGTTGATGACAATAAGAAGAAGAACAATGTTAAAATCCCTTAACTATTAGGAAACCGAATAGGCACACCAATCAAAAACTGCTTTTGAACAGATGGAAGATACGACAAATGAGCAAGCCGTCAGCAAAACAAATCTATACTTGGTAATCATTACCAGGAATATCAATAAGACAAGTGTGCCGAACCGTTATACTTGGTTACACGCACAAAAAGCTTTTCTGGGTCAATGGCACAGCTCAGACACAGCCTCACATCTCCGCATATTTCTAAATACTTTGAACCTTATTTTAAAGAAGGTAAGATAGCTAATGTTATCTTTAAAGATCTGTGGCAGAATACGCGGGGTAACCTTTTCTTTTACAACTTCCGAGTGTAGTTCTTCATGGAGGATTATAGCAAATTAGTCGTTTTGGCGTTTTTAATTATTTACTAAATACCAACAAATAAATAATAAAAGAAAAGGAAAAAGAGCATTAACTTGGTATTTAAAGATGTTTAGCTTTGTAAGATATTGATTGATACATGTATAAATTGTGCAATAAACATACCAAAGTAAGTATCTTAGAACAAACCTGACCAGAATAATTTCACTTGTAACACAATTTGCATAGAACATTAAATAGCTATTTGGATTCAATGTGAATGAACTCGACATACAATGCTATATTTACATACAAAAATAATGGAGGTATTTATTGTCACTAACACAGTTACAATGGTGTTTGTAAACATTCCGTTTGTGAAAGAGCAGTGTCACAATCAGTTAACAAATAAAAAGAGAATTGATAATGAAGCAAAAATGGATAAGAATGTTTAGAAACAGACATAAAAATTCAAAATTATAGCTACACATGAAATTTGAATTATATTACCTCATTGCTTTATGAATATGTGTAACTATAAAACATTTCTTACATTTATTGAAATGCGATAAAGTTGAGCAAGCTTCAATCATATCGCAAGCAAAACAGTGTTATTATTTCGCTCGTATTAACCTTTGAAATAACACTTCTAGCGTCTTCATTCTCGGAGTCAGTTCTTACGTTCTGCTAAAAGGAATGGGGCCGTCACGACCGGTCTTTAAGGGCCCAACCTACAACGTTTTAAATGCACACCTATAAAGCATGAGCTGTCAGTCTTGAAAGCACACATCACGCATGAGACAACCGGAGCAATAGCCAGTTAGAAAACTTAAACTCAATGCGATATTAATTCATTTGAGAAGGAGCCAAACAGGAAGGTGGAATGATATCCATTAGTCTATGTGACAAGAATCTGGTGGACATTTTGCTTCAGAAATATCAGTCAACGATAAAAGAACACTCAAGAGAAGAGGCTTTAAATCAATGTTCAAAGGAGCTTGTACATAACCCAAAGCAGCTACGATTTATAAAAAAACATCTAGTTACTTATACTGTAAATTGAATATGACGCATTCCATTCCTATCTGAAATCGCACATTCCAACATATCCAATGAAACAGAGGTCACCGAAGAAGGAATCAGAAACAATGTTAGATAGAACCGCCGATTAGGATGGTTCCTGCGCTACTAACCGGTAAACTTTTAAGCATCATATCAGATCATCTGACTCACGAGTTTGAGCTAAATAAGGTTACGTCTCCTCCTCCGAGAATTACCGTCTGAGGCATTAGTTTATAAGAGAGTTTGGAGAACATAAATATACGAAGAGGGACTTTTGCTTTCAAGATAACCTTTTAGATCTAGGGATCTAGGTGCATCATGATTTGTATATTGACACTTTGTTGGGTTAGGTCATGTATTTATAATTTTTGAAGTGCAATATGAATTTATCTTTCGACAACAGTTTCACTTCAGTGGAACCTAGATATCAAAAACCAGTATATATGTTATTCCAAATCAAGAACGATAATAAATATAAGCAAGATTCAAACCGGTTTAACGTTGTGATAGTCACAAACACTCTCGCACTATTTTGACATCAATAGGAATATTACTTACTATGTCTTTATTCAGGTACTTCAAAGAACACTGCTATACTCACTATTCATAGATTTCCCGTAGCATTGCTAATTCAAAACCAGTTCAAAGACTAGTCGTAAGTACTCAAAACGGTTTAAAGCTCAACGTCTTCATCACAAAATGCTTGGTAACAAAATCATAACCCTACCAGTACTGTTAGTATGCTTGGGTGGGCCAACTCGACGGTGTCCAACCAGTCACGATGATAGACTACCTGCTGAAGCCGGCCTGTCGGAGCCAGTTGATGGGCATAAACCAATTTGAATAATTATCAGTTCCTGTGATCCGTTAGACTATTGTCACTTTGCCAGAGTTGATTTACACCTGTGGAACAAAACCTTTCAATATATAATGACGTTTTTAAGTACGATACAAGACTGAAAATATATTTAACTTGTAGTAAAGCTTACTCGTATCATAGCTAAGCTGATAGAGTAGCATAAGTAAAATATGTATGTAATGAGAATTTAAATTTTATCGGAACAGTCGTTACATTTCAATAAAAGCAGAATAGCATTTTATCAAATGGATGAGATGGACCACCTGCCGTGTAGGCTCACTTTTTGTTATATTTTGCTCCCATAAAAGCATGACGCCACATTAAAAGTAGAAATACCAACTTTCATCAACCATATAAAGCGATTCGATTTGGTATTAGACTTGTAAATCGTATGTACGTGCCCAGTTGTTTGTGGCAACCTTTTTCTCAGAAGCACTTGCGAGAATTCCAAGCATGATGCATCGTAAGCCAGATGAATTGACATAAAAACTAGCCACACCTAGATTTATAAACTGTCACAACAGTTCATGTGTTGAGTAAAAAGTATTGCTAACAGTTTCCTGGAAGAAAGCAATAAGTGTTGCAAGAACTTAGATTTTATACCGATGACTAGAAAAATAACTAGACTAGACTAATACCTAAGAAAACTACTAAAATTCATACGGTAGTTTCAGGATTGACCCAATTAAACATAGCGGGAAATAAATAGTTCGAAAGATCGTCAAATTCAACTGTACCAAAATTGGACATGAAATTCAAATTAACATGTTGAGCGTGTTTTATTACGATTGCTGCACGAATCTGCCAATTCGCTGAGTTGAGCTAGAAGCTCAAGAGTTTTCCTATACTGCCGAACGGTAAACATATACCGCTACGCTAATTGAATTACCACCAAAAGCATTGTAAAAGAAAGTGACAAACATCGAACGCTGTTTTTAGATACTTTACAACAAAAGATACGCAATTTACTTGAACACAATCAACTTGTGACTACCCATAGATCATGCAACCATAACAATAACATAGAATTTGTAACAGGACAAATAAATCAACTTTAGCAATCTTAACAAAACCGCTTTAAAAAGTTGCATCACTAGGGCGTATTGTGTACCATGATCGGTTACACGATGTGCGATGTACTCCATTTCAACGACAAGAATCGTAAAGGTAGCTACAGATGTAACTGTCTTGCAGACTGGAGAGACTGTATGGTACTCTATATGATTAATTTGTACAAGTCAACGCAGAAGTCGAAATAGGTTAGACAGTACTCAGATTGGAGAAGGCAGTGGAATGATCCTTAAATTATATTGAAGAATCATACGCGATACGAAGAAACGACAACTATTGAGGCAATCCGTTTCCGTATCTTGTTCTCAATTTTAATCAGGCTCTGATAAAATTAACTAAGAAGTATATAAGACACAACAGTTCCTAAAAGCTACATATACCAGCGTTTCAGTAAATTTTATCCAAAGCTGCTACCACTCAACCCACTTCGTTCATCTCAGATGGACACTGGGCCTTAGGACCATTAAGATGTCTCACGATTGCGCGATTGGCCACTGTGGTTTGACAATAGGATCTTTGTGAAACGTAATCAATTCTGTCGAACTTCCATCGGTTGCAGGCGCTGGTTGCCACTTGGATTGACCTAGGTAACTGTAATTAGTTTTTTTATTCATTGCCTTTGTCGAATCTAATAAATCAGTTGAATTGACTGGGTTGTCGAAATCTTTACGTCACCGATTTCAGCGTTGAGCGCAATAAAATATAGTAGTACCCATATACTGAATAACCAAAAACTTAGCAGTTCTGAATTCTATCAATTCTATGCACAGCAGGGTAGACATTTCATAGCGTCCCCACGAAGCCAAATCACTACTCTAACCTGGTTCTGATAAACTTAATGAATGTAGAATTCAAGAGATACCATTATAAAGCTGGTTTAATCGATTAACATAGACACTGACCTATTCACCGTAACCAATGATTAGAATAATCGACACCGTTAAATTACTCGAAGGAGTCACTCATAAACTTGTTCGTGGCCGTAGTCGCATCGTGAACCGTAGACAACTTATTCGATACGCAGGCACTTAACCCCGATGTCGAGGATTCGATGCGAGCACATCGCGAGGAATCGATTTTCGTAAATTCCACATCTACCTACATTGGATGAAATAGCTTGTCTGAGGCGAAAATATGATTTTGATAGTGTTAAGTTGCAGATAGACATAGAAGCGTGTTGCAATCTAGAAGTCGACGAACTATGAAAGAATGCCAGAATTAGAAACCAAGGAAGACTGGATACAATTCCAGTTCATTGAAGCAAAAACTCAACTAACAGTTTTTAGGGTTCCGTAGCCAAATGGCAAAAACGGAACCCTTATAGATTCGTCATGTCTGTCTGTCTGTCTGTCTGTCTGTCTGTCTGTCTGTCCGTCCGTATGTCACAGCCATTTTTCTCCGAAACCATAAGAGCTAGACTGATGAAACTTGGTAAGTAGATGTATTCTATGAACCGCATTTAGATTTTTACACAAAAATAGAAAAAAAACTATAAATTTTGGGGGTCCCCATACTTGAAACTGAAACTCAAAAATTTTTTTTTCGACGAACCCATACGTGTGGGGGTATCTATGAATAGGTCTTTAAAAATGATGTTGAGGTTTCTTATATCGTTTTTTTCTTAACCGAATAGTTTGCGCGAGAGACGCTTCCAAAGTGGAAAAAAGTTGGTCCCCCCCCCTCTAACTTCTAAAATGAGAGAATGGTAAAACTAAAAAAAATATATGTTGTACATTACTATGCAAACTTTCAACGATATTTGGTTTGAACGAGATCTAGTCAGTAGTTTTTTTTTTATACGTCTTAAATCGTAAACCGCAATTTACCTTTCGACGAACTACAAAAACCTTTATATTATGTTATTTGATGCTACGGAACCCTTCATGGGCGAGTCCGACTCGCACTTGGCTGCTTTTTTTTGTTATAAATTCTACAGTTTTTACTTCCTGGTGATTTAGACGCTGCAAAGGGAGTAACCAGTAAACAGATTCCTATTCAAGCTAGCTTTTAAAGTCAATGCATAAATTCCATTTTAAAAGCAATCGAACACACCTACTGCGAAATGCAAGCATTAAATCATGCAGTGAACTTATTTCGTTCCCAGTATCTACTTTATACAGCGCTAAGAGCAAACGCTGGCCATTAGCATAACTAGAGAAGCGCGGGCGCAGGTGAGCGCCTAACGGAACGCCATATCGGGGCTCATCTGTTACACCAATTCATTTGAATTCCAACTTTAAAACTACTGGAGTAAAAATCAATTTACAGAGGCATTTGGAATCCGTTTTAATTTATTGCAAAGGTTACTCCACAAATATAAGAGACAACGCTGCCCGTGTCGGACAGATTAGCGCATCGCAGCGTATTGTATGGTTATAGCCTTTGAATCGTGGTATAACAAAAAGTTTTCGCGGTGCCTTTGCATAGGACAATGTGATTTATTTTATTGATAAAATGTAATGTTCAAATAAGATGTATGGGCAGTCGTTTGATTACGCATCGGGTTCGCATGCCATTTCTGCTACAGCTATGCGTATTTCAAGTTTCGTTTTTCTGTCGATGATATCTTCATGATGAATAACGTAGGAAACATTGTTTTCAGGACCCTTTTCAAAGAATGCTTTGTAGGAATATTGAGAAATAGCCAGCAGTCATAATCCTTATTTGTACACAGGTGAATGAGTTGTATCAGTATTTATGCTCATCTGTTCGTCTTCATTTATTTATTTATTCTTAAACTCACAGTTACAATATTAGAATATTATAACTGTCAGAGAGACATGGTTTGTAATTCAAACTTTTGTGACTATCTATTCATATTAATTTATTAATTACCTGTTGGACTGTTAAGATAATTGTGCTAGGTACTTCTTTAAAACTTTGCTAGTGTCTAAATCACCTATCTCTCAAATATCTATTGAAATAAATATAACCTACTTAGCACACAACACACCGTGAAGCAATTTATATGAGCAAGCATAGTCCCGAGAGCAAAACCTCGTGATTTCGAAAGCGAAGTGCAAATAGAATTTGCTTTATACTTTACCGCTATTATGCCGTAACTTACATGATGGTAAGTGGTTACCGTTTATGTTATCACACTGACGCTCGTTCTGCTTGATGACTATTGGTCATTGGGTCAAACAATCTTTTTATTTTTTGTATGTCTATCTTGCAATGCGATCATGCATTCAAACTTACGAGAGATGTGGGTGTATGTCTCACAGAGATCGTGGGTGAAAATAACATGAGAAATAAAGAATTTTATGTGAGAAGGAATGGAGAGAAGTTTAATTTGACCTGTAATTATTGCTGAGGAATACGTGAGAAAGACCCCTTTAAGCTTTATTTATGTACAACTGAAAAAACGAAACCTAAGACAAGACCTACTTTCAAAAGACCCGAGAAATATGAGATACAATGCAATATTTTCTAAATATTACTAACATATTTCGAAAGTCGTTTAAAATAGGCAATAACAATAACACGCTAAACACACAAGAAACACACGTCACGACCAAGTGATTTTGAAAACGACCGATTTGTAACTCACGTCGGAATGTGACGTATTGTCGACGTGCCTTCCATAGTAAATCTTGAGACGAGCCGATTTGATTTGGTTGTGTCATGTGAAGAAATATACAAGGAAGCGTTTAGTCATGCATTGGGTAATGTTATTTCAAAGGATAGCGGAAAGACATGATAGACAGTTGTAGGGCCCGGCTATACCAGAAGATATATTATAGTAAGCTCCTCGTTGCAATCAGCTAGTGATGTACATTGCAGCATATCTTTCGAGATCTGACCAGAATCTTATTCAAGGCACAGATGAATATCGTAAAGATAATTACAGGGAAAATCGTAAAACAAAGACTTATAACTACGGTATTTCATTCCAACACTCCTCACTCAGCTACCGTTGAGCCATCAGACCGTCATTATGGAATTACAAAGACGGTCCAGTGGCTACAATTACTAGGATATCTAGCATTTCTATGACTCTCATTTCCTGCTAAGAACACGACATACTTGGAAGTAAATCGTATAAGTCGCTGATTTTAATTGCTTCATTCTTCGTTCGTCATAACTGGCGGGATCAGGATTTGTATGATAATCACAAATGCAGACAGGATCTTGTAATAGGTTACTGAAAGAAAAATAATGGCTCTTTCAAGTTTAAAATAAAATATGTTCGAAAAACTGGAAACTACTATAGTTTCGCCAGACAATAGAGATCAAAAGACTAGAAAACTAAAACTTAGTACAAAAGATAACAAAAAACGAACTGAAACCAAAGTTGAACAGAAACAAGAACCGAAGATTTTATTTTAGTTCGCACCATACACTACATAATGCATTTAACTGACGACATCGACATTTAAACACCTGTACAAAGTGTACGCAACACACACACAGGTTTTTGCTTTCGGCCGACAGATTGAGTGACACATGGCCAGCGTATTCAACACAAAACAGTTTACCTGCTGTATGTAATATGATATAGAACCAATACGAAGTATTATTATTCGAACTGCTGTAGAAAAAACCCCATAAATTATTTCACGTAAAAGAAATCCTGCTCAGGTTTAACAAAAAGGCTATTAACAATCTGTTATATGTCCTGTATGGTATAAATTGCTTGGATGTAACACCTTGGTTTTCAACTAAGACAGTTGAGTTAACGACCTAATCTTGAAGCACTTTGGTCTTTGATCCTAGTTCGCAGATACAAGTAGATACACTCCCCGTAGGCATACTAAAAAGCATTATGTTCCCATAGCTTTGGATATGGAAACCACCTACGTAAAATCTGTAATTAATAGCGTTCCATACGTCAACCAGTTTAGCATCCGCGCCCAATGTACCGCTAGGCCCTGGCATGGCTCATTCGCACACCGCCACTGATTGGCATTCATTGGAATATGAAAGCTCCGACTGTACCTTTAAGATTCAATATGATTTGTCTGCTAGCTGTTGATCGACGAGGGCCAGGCAAGGTTTGCCTTTGAAAGAAAATCTCAATGGTTTTACAATAATTTTAGGTTCCAATATTGCTCGCACGTCGTTTTCATTCTTGACATCTTCAGAGTAGAGTAGACCTTCTGCATTGTGGAACTATCATTAAGTCTATGGCTGGACAGTGAATGGGCGTATACGAATCGAAGTTGGGAGTGGAAACGAAGGTTTCATTAAAATAATTCGCATTTCAGTGCAGTCGATGATTATGAGCTCTGATTGTAGCGACTACTTGCGTGCCACCGTAATGGTCAAATGTCATGTTTTCTCCGTTTAAGGGATATAGAGCAATGCGATTTGTAACCATCTACAAAGCATTCTCAACAATATACATAACCTTTGTAGTAGACTGAACGATAAATTGAAACAGTCCGTGCTGTTTCGTTTATCGAATCGGATTCAGGTTTACTCGAAGCTATCGTATGGGCGTACAACCGTACAGGTATGGTACTATGGTAGTACAAATATAATTTATGAGAAATCTGAGGAATATCGTGTTTCACGGCTGTCGTCGGCTCTGTTTGCATGCTGCGCTGTTGTTTCTAAGCCACTTGATATTTGATATCTATTTGAGTTTTGCTAGCATTTATGGAAACTTCCAAAAGAAAATCTTCATTTAAAAGCTACTTAAACAAGAGCCTTGAGCTAATATTTACGGACCATTTATTTTACCGTGAATGATCCAAAGTATTTAGAGTACTAAGAGTAGTAATAGGCATTAGACATTAGATATAGCCCGATACTATTTTCAGAGATTTTCAAATTCAACAAAGAAAAGAGGAATGCTCTCAAAGCGAAACAGTCACATAAGGAAGACCTAACAATAAAAAGCAAACGCCCTAACTATCACTCACAACTGCCGGAAATCAAGGAGCTGAAATTATACAGAATTTGCAGCTAACCAGGTGCATCGAATACCTTACAAGAGCCGCGGTCGGAAACGGATTACCCATATAATTACACAACATGTTACATAGCAACTTATGACGGCGAGCGCGTAGGAAAAGCATTAATGTGATTTACTCCTTGCATGTAACGGGAATCAGACTGCTTCACAGGGAAATGAAATTTATTAGCACAGAAAGCAAAGCAGATAACGTTTTACATGTTGGAAGAAGGAAACTTTATGCTAAAGTGGTAGAGACGTATACTCTCTGGAATATCTTTGCAAAAGAACTAATTGAAAAAGAATCGTCAATAAGTCAGTGCACTGAAACTATTGGTATAAATATGTGCGTTGGTACATTAGAGCCTTATGATAAAGCCTAGCAAGATCACGCGACACATAAAGTCAAATGAAAACTATCATGCACTATCTACAAGGTGTATCTAAATATGTGTACTATGCGAAGGTGGGGGGTTTCAGACCACAATGGTGATCAGTTGTGGGGGGGAGATAATTAAAAATTCCTATTTTCAGTTTCCCATACAAAAATATTTAATTTCATAATGCCTAAATAAATTGACAACCCTATCCTTGTAACCCCTTGACCCCTTGACCTACTACCTCTGTAGGTCTACTACTACTACCTACTACCTCTGTAGCTGAGTTTAGGGTTGTCACTTTGTATAAAGTCAGCTGTTCATGTTGAAACCTCGTTGCAGTTTTTTTCAGAGATACCAATCGAAGTTCGAAAAGTCGTTGAACAAAAGTTGTTCCCCGGGGGGTGGAAATTCACCCCCCTTCAGGATAGTACACATATTTTGATACACGTTGTATATTTGCTATAACAAGCATAGGAATCTAGCACGAAACACGTTCACAAAGTGTCCCATTAGAATTAATAGACCGTGATAAGAATAATAACTTAATTTTATGCGAAGCCTAACGCACTGACGCAATTCTAAACGATAACATAAATAGGTATTCAGTTTTACTATTGCAGGCTGGCACTGCATTCTATTTCATTTTACTTTTGTACAATTATTTTACAATATGCGTAACTGGTGAGGATCAGTTGAAAGAAACTAGATGAAAGGTTCTAGAGAATTGACTTTTATTTTTACCACTAATTCTTAACAGTACAGAAACAGCCCTTAATCATTAAATAAATAGGGTTTTATGAAAGAATAAATGTAGTATAATCTATAGGGATGTTTGTTTTATGAGCTCAGAGAGATTAAAAAAAACTTGCTTTACAATTAGGATAAATTTTGCATAAAATGCGGTTACCGTTGCCCGTGCATCTGCGGCACGACTAGAGGTAAAAGAGTTGTTGGCAACATGCTTGCTGTGTGAATGTTGCAATTGCTATCAGTCGTGTAATACGGGCGCGATAACGGTGATTTAATAAGAGCCGTGAGAAAAGAGGAAATCGCTGATATATTAATTTCCAAACATGAGTTATGACGATATGATAATTCTGTTAGAATTGAATTAATCACCTAGCTTTTGAATAATGGATTATTGATGGAGCGTTCGATGGTTGTTTTGTGACAACAAGTATAAAATGCTTTATGAACTTCATTTATAAATAGAAGAAATAAGAGTTATTGTTATGGTGAGGAAGCATACCTGTTGTATGGTACTGACTACTGACAGATATAGACGATGTATGTATAGGTATAATAAGTAATTTAACACAACATTATAAGAAAAGAAATGATGCATGCCAATCTATCTAATAAATGAAAAGGTCTTAGATACCTATTTGGGTTTGAAGTTTCGACTATAACGAAAGCAAGTCACGATATTGGGGTTATCGCAAATAGCCCTTCAGCGAAACTAGTGCAACACAAAATCATGTGTAAATATCACGAAATTGAATTCTAATAATGCTAAACAATCGCCAATTACCGTTACAAAGTTCGAATTTACAAAGTTCTCATGCTGTATTAGGTAAATAAATGGTGTACTGTGGCGGCTAAATTCTCTCTGTATTAGAGTGGACTAATCTTTAGATCTTCTTAGAAACTTGTCGCTTGCGGCGTGTCTCTTGGTACACACGCTGCACACTGGTCCCGATTGAAGAAATGAGGGACATAGGGGTCGAAGTCTGAATTTCGATCAGATTTTTTTAAATTAGGGTCTTTGAACAATTCTAAGCCACTTTTATGGAATACCATTTTATAAAATATCGCCTCATTTCCGAGAAAAAAAATGTTGTAATATTTTTTGTATGGAGAAAATTAGTTTTCTTGGATTATTTTATATTGAAGGCGAGGAGTTAAAACCAAACCTAATAGAGATTATAGAGGGCATAATAGTTGACATTACTGCCGAAGACACTTACTCGATTCGTCTGCCGCTTTAAAAACGGCAGGCGTTTAAAATCTGAATTAATTGTATAATCTTGAATTTTTTTAATTAAGGTCTTTGAACAATTCTAAACAACTTTTACGGTATACCAATTTATAATATTCCGGCCCATTTCCAAGAAAAAAAATATTGTAGTATTTTTTGTATGAAGAAATATGTTTATTTTTGATTATTTCTTATTGAAGACGAGGAGTTAAAACCAAACCTAGTAGGGATTATAGAGGGCATAATAGTTGACATTACTGCCCAAGACACTTACTCGATTCGTCTGCTGGTTTAAAAACGGCAGGCGTTCAAAATCAGAATTAATTTTATGTTCTTGATGTTTTAAAGTAAGGTCTATAAACAATTCTAAACAACTTTTACGGAATGCCATTTTATAAAAATTCTTGCCCATTTTTATGGTGAAGATTTGTTTATTTTATTAATTCGGCTATGTATGCTAAACTTAGTGAAGTTATAGAGGGCATAACGCGGTTGGTATTAGATAATTTTTGAGGCTCTAATTATAAAGAATTTAAATAAAAATAATGATTAAATTCCATTTAAATTAGTGACGTCAAAATAGTAGTCACACAGTTTACCTACCTGCATTCTTCTTTTCAAATAACAATAGTACAATTAAAAATATCTTATGACCAATAGGTTCACTGGTATTAGTTATAAAAGTCATAAAACTATTTATCACATAATCTCTAAGTACTGAGACAAATACTGAGTACTGAGACAACATGAGTTTAATTATTAGTGATTCTAGGTATTGTCTAATATTAATGTGCATTTCTCCAGCTTCCTCATATGGAAATTGCGAATTCTGAAAACGCCAACATTTAAAGCATAATTGGAGCAATCATTGATTTGAAGGAAAATTTAGCAGCAAGAAAAACAACGACTCTATGAGACTTTATAGGTGTGTTAGCTGGAGAGCGGCTCCACAGCTTCCTCATTCAGTGTGGGCAAACGGCTAACGATAGAGCTATATAGTAAACGCCAAATTTTAGAGCATAATTAGAGCACCCGGCATAAAAAAAATCAAGTCTCTAGCTCGAAAACTCTTTGAGTTAGAAGACTATAACAACGTGTTTGCTGGGAAGCCATTTCTCCAGCTAACACATGTGGATCTCAGGAATGGCTATAGCTAGAAAGTTGCTTGATATCTCCAAATTTAGAGCAAAAAATATTATGGATGCTCCAAATATTTCAAGTGTCTAGGTTCAAAACTCACCGAGTTAGAAGCTTTGATGACTGTGTTAGCTGGAGACACGTTTGTCTGGCACGCACATGCTACATCTGAGGATCTACAATAGCTACAGATTCGGTTGACGTGTCCAAACCGAGCTATGAATTAGAGCACTCGGCTCCAAAATTTTGGACTCTCTAGGACAAGTAGTTTCCTAGTAATGAACAAAAGAACATTTTGCCGCCAGAATTTTCAAATGTATGTTCGCACCCGTAAAAATGCGGCGTTGCCGCTCTGAAAGTTTGGTATCAGCGTAGGAATTTGAACGTTATTCGGTTTATTTTAGATCGCGATACGAGTCATTTTCGTATGCGCTTAGCGGTTTTGATTTCTGAAACCTCAAACTCATATTTTCTCTTTTTGTTAGGTTGAGAGCTTTCTCTCTATCTATATGAGAATTGTGTGTTGCCCGTTCTTGTTCGTTTTATAGTTTCTTTAGTAATGCGTGTCTTTTAGGTATTCTTAGAAAAAAAACTTTATTTGGTTCTGTAAATAGGTACCTGCTAGGCCAGTGTTGATGATTCTACCTACTCAGCCTGTTGTTAGCCGTCTGTTCTCTGTGTTTTACTGTATTCAGTCAGGTTTTTATGAGCGTATCGAGTAAACCAGGCGGACGGAAAATAGGTATTTACTGCGGCTTGCTAGTTGTGTGCGTACTCACGCACACTTGCCCCCTATCACTTGCCATCTGGTGAGATGGCAAGTGATAGGGGGGGCATCTCACCATGTTGTGCCGACCCCACCTGGTGGGTAAGGGCAGGAAGAAGAAAAAGCACTTTTTGGGGTTTTTTGTTTCATTTTCAACTATATTCCTATATTCTGAATTGGACATAAGTTTTTGAATCCAACATGGCGGCTTCATTTTTTTTCTTAAAAAATGGATATGGGTATCGTTTAATAGGTTTTTGGGGGCTCTGGTTGTGAATTCGACAATGATTTTTGAATCCAAGATGGCGGCTTCATTTTTTTTTCTTAAAAAATGGATATTAGTATCGTTTAATAGGTTTTTGGGGGCTCTGGTTGTGAATTCGACATTATTTTTTGAATCCAAGATGGCAGCTTCATTTTTTTTCTTAAAAAATGGATATGGGTATCGTTTAATAGGTTTTTGGGGGCTCTGATTGTGAATACGACATTATTTTTTGAATCCAAGATGGTGGCTTCATTTTTTTCCTTAAAAAATGGATATGGGTATCGTTTAATAGGTTTTTGGGGGCTCTGATTGTGAATACGACATTATTTTTTGAATCCAAAATGGCTGCTTCCTTTTTTTTCTCAAAAAATTGATATGGGTATCGTTTAATAGGTTTTTGGGGGCTACAATTGTGAATTCGACATTATTTTTTGAATCCAAGATGGCGGCTTCATTTTTTTTCCCAAAAAATGGATATGGGTATCGTTTAATAGGTTTTTGGGGGCTCTGATAATGAATACGACATTATTTTTTGAATCCAAAATGGCTGCTTCATTTTTTTCTCAAAAAATTGATTATGGGTATCGTTTAATAGGTTTTTGAGGGCTCTAATAATGAATTCGACATTCTTTTTTGAATCCAAGATGGCGGCTTCATTTTTTTCCTTCATCATGGATATGGGTATCGTTTAAAAGGTTTTTGGGGGCTCTGATTGTGAATTCGACATTATTTTTTGTATCCGAGATGGCGGCTTCATTTTTTTCTCAAAAAATGGATATGGGTATCGTTTAATAGGTTTTTGGGGGCTCTGGTTGTGAATTCGACAATATTTTTTAAATCTAAGATGGTGGCTTCATTTTTTTTCTTAAAAAATGGGTATGGGTATCGTTTAATAGGTTTTAAATGGCTCTGATTGTGAATTCGACATTATTTTTTGTATCCAAGATGGCGGCATCATTTTTTTTCTCAAAAAATGGATATGGGTATCGTTTAATAGGTCTTTGAGGGCTCTGATTGTGAATTTGACATTATTTTTTTATCAAAGATGGCGGCTTCAGTTTTTTTCTCAAATAATGGATATGGGTATCGTTTAATAAGTTTTTGGGGGCTCTGATTGTAAATTCAACATTAATTTTCGAATCCAAGATGGTGGTTTCATTTTATTTCTTAAAAAATGGATACCTATGGATATCGTTTAATAGGTTTCTGGGAGCTGTGATTGTGAATTCGACATTATTTTTTTATCAAAGATGGCGGCTTCAGTTTTTTTTTTTAAATAATGGATATGGGTATCATTTAATAAGTTTTTGGGGGCTCTGATTGTGAATTCAACATTAATTTTTGAATCCAAGATGGTAGTTTCATTTTATTTCTTAAAAAATGGATATGGATATAGTTTAATAGGTTTTCGGGGGCTCTGATTGTGAATTCAACATTATTTTTTGAATCCAAGATGGTTGCTTTTTTTTCTCAAATAATGGATATGGGTATCGTTTAATAGGTTTTTGATGGCTCTGATTATGAATTCGACATTAATTTTTTAATCCAACATGGCGGCTACATTTTTTTTCTTAAAAAAACGGTTTTCTGTATAGTTGGTTTACTTACGATAGTTGAACGAGACAACGTCATACAGCTGTCCACGCGAACGCATCGCTCACTCAAAAAGGAGAAACAGATGTCGAACACTGCCGAACGCTGAGGCCGATTGTGCTTCTTTGGCACTCTTTCCACGCTCTCGTTTGCATTGCGTGCATTTGGCTCTATTGAATTATAAGACTATAAGATATAAATGATATCTATATCGATTTTTTAAGAAAAAAAAAATGAAGCCCACATCTTGGATTCAAAAAATAATGTCGAATTCACAATCAGAGCCCCCAAAAACCTATTAAACGATATCCATAACCATTTTTTAAGAAAAAAAATGAAGCTGCCATCTTTGATCCAAAAAACAATGTCGAATTCACAGTCAGAGCCCTCAAAAACCTATTAAACGATACCCATATCCATTTTTTGAGAAAAAAAATGAAGCAGCCATCTTGGATTCAAAAAATAATGTCGAATTCACAATCAGAGCCCTCAAAAACCTATTAAACGATACCCATATCCATTTTTTGAGAAAAAAAATGAAGCAGCCATTTTGGATTCAAAAAATAATGTCGAATTCACAATCAGAGCCCCCAAAAACCTATTAAACGATACCCATACCCATTTTTTAAGAAAAAAAATGAAGCTGCCATCTTGGATTCAAAAAATAATGTCGAATTTATAATTCGAGCCCCCAAAAACCTATTAAATGATACCCTTAACCATTTTTTTAGAAAAAAAATGAAGCTGCCATCTTTGATTCAAAAAATAATGTCAAATTCACAATCAGAGCCCCCAAAAACCTACGATACCCATACCCATTTTTAAGGAAAAAAATGAAGCCGCCATCTTGGATTCAAAAAATAATGTCGAATTTGTAATCCGAGCCCCCAAAAATTTATTAAACGATACCCATATCAATATATTGTGAAAAAAAATTAAGCTGCCATCTTGGATTGAAAAAACATTGTCGAATTCACAATCAGAGCCCCCAAAAACCTATTAAACGATACCCATACCCATTTCTTAAGGAAAAAAATGTAGCAGCCATTTTGGATTCAAAAAATAATGTCAAATTCACAATCAGAGCCCCCAAAAACCTATTAAACGATACCCATACCCATTTCTTAAGGAAAAAAAAGTAGCAGCCATTTTGGATTCAAAAAATAATGTCAAATTCACAATCAGAGCCCCCAAAAACCTATTAAACGATACCCATACCCATTTTTTAAGGAAAAAAATGAAGGCGCCATCTTGGATTCAAAAAACAATGTCGAATTTATAATCCGAGCCCCCAAAAACCTATTAAACGACACCCATATCAATATATTGTGAAAAAAAATTAAGCCGCCATCTTGGATTGAAAAAATGTTGTGGAATTCACAATCAGAGCTCCCAAAAACCTATTAAACGATACCCATACCCATTTTTTAAGGAAAAAAATGAAGCTGCCATCTTGAATTAAAAAATTAATGTTGAATTCACAATCAGAGCCCCCAAAAACCTATTAAACGATACCCATATCCATTTTTTGAGAAAAATATGAAGCCACCATCTTGGATTCAAAAATTAATGTTGAATTCACAATCATAGCCCCCAAAAACCTATTAAACGATACCCATATCCATTTTTTGAGAAAAAAATGAAGCCACCATCTTGGATTCAAAAATTAATGTTGAATTCACAATCAGAGCCCCCAAAAACCTATAAAACGATACCCATATCCATTTTTTGAGAAAAAAACGAAACCACCATCTTGGATTCAAAAATTAATGTCAAATTCACAATTAGAGCCCTAAAAACCTTTAGAACAATAGGTATCTACGTTAACAACTTTTGAAGAAAAAAAATAAAACGTTTTCCGTAATAGAGCCCCCCCACTTTTCTTCATAATTATTATATTTATAATATTTCCTTTCGCTTTCCCGTGAGTATTTACTGCAGCTCGCTATGATAGTGCAACCCACGAAGGCGCGCCCCAATATTCCTCCTAACCGTTTATAGTATATGTGTGCAAGCTTCCGTCAATGTTTGAGTGCTATCGGTACACACTAATTACCTATGAGTGCACACGCACACTACAATTAATAGACTACGGTTGGTGACTGCCGCTCGGAGCAAACTCCCCGCACCCCGCGAGGGGCGCGTCTTCGTGAATTGCACTATCTATAGTTATGTACGTACTCACAGACACAATGATAGTTTCGCACGATGCCATTTACACCTAGTGTGACAAGAGTAGGTAACTCATGATTTGAAAACATTGTTGGTTAGTTGAGAGACTTAGAGATATAATTTCATGATATTTAAAACTAAAAATAAAAAATCTGAAGTCAGGTTTCTTAATAAATACATATTTAAACTTAAACTAACCATTATAAAACTTTTCTTTGGTGTTTTTTTGTTTCATTTTAACCTATATTCCGCTTCTTGAGCTACGTAATGAGTGTTTAAGACATGAATCCTAGGGTAACTATTTACCAGGCACGGGCAACACACAACTCCATCCGACTAACGTTCAAATTCCTACGCTGATACCATACTTTCAGAGCGGCAACGCCGCATTTTTACGGGTGCGAACATAATATTTGAAAATTCTGGCGGCAAAATGTTCTTTTGTTCATTACTAGGAAACTACTTGTCCTAGAGAGTCCAAAATTTTGGAGCCGAGTGCTCTAATTCATAGCTCGGTTTGGACACGTCAACCGGATCTGTAGCTATTGTAGATCCTCAGATGTAGCATGTGCGTGCCAGACAAACGTGTCTCCAGCTAACACAGTCATCAAAGCTTCTAACTCGGTGAGTTTTGAACCTAGACACTTGAAATATTTGGAGCATCCATGATATTTTTTGCTCTAAATTTGGAGATATCAAGCAACTTTCTAGCTATAGCCATTCCTGAGATCCACATGTGTTAGCTGGAGAAATGGCTTCCCAGCAAACACGTTGTTATAGTCTTCTAACTCAAAGAGTTTTCGAGCTAGAGACTTGATTTTTTTTATGCTGGGTGCTCTAATTATGCTCTAAAATTTGGCGTTTACTATATAGCTCTATCGTTAGCCGTTTGCCCACACTGAATGAGGAAGCTGTGGAGCCGCTCTCCAGCTAACACACCTATAAAGTCTCATAGAGTCGTTGTTTTTTTTGCTGCTAAATTTTCCTTCAAATCATAAATAATGTTCTATGCGATGTGTTGTTGGAGTGTATAAATGTGGAAGTTTGTGAGGAGGATCTCGAACTCCTGAAAAAGTTCTTGAAAAACTTTGTATCAAATTTACTCAAGAGGTGGTCGCAGGCCAACAGGTGTCAAAAAAGTTTTTTCAACAAGAACATGGAGTGGTTACATTAAGATATAAAGTGGCCATCTTTTAAATCTTTAGATTGTTTGACAATAATATTTGCTCAAGAAAATATGGATAACTCCCACGAAGTGTTAAATATTTCTATGGACACCGTTGAATCCACGTCACATTCAGATGCTGCAACAAATACTTCGGTACCAAGAAAGGCATTTCAGGATTTATCAAACAAACAGAAAAGAAGGCGCCTTTCATCACTCAAAGATCATTCAGAAGAAGAATTGCTATTTGCTTTAGCCAATAAATTGAAAGACGAAGAAAACACACGTTTAGCTAAAATCATTGACTGTCTATACAAGGATAGTGAAAAGACCCAACATGTTTATAATTATATGTTTACTAAACAGCCACACAGAAATTTACCGGAAGATGAATCACTGGCACTTGTAACTGCGCTTAATCTTTCAAAATGGCAATATTTGACGCTACGAAAATCATTGGCAGAAGAAAATAAAAAAAGTTTTGCCATCATATCACAAAATAATTGAAGCTAAAAAGGCATGCTATCCTGAAGATATATCGATTTCTGAAACAGGCGTCCGCATTAAACTATCAATTCTAGATTTGACAGTGACTAAAATATTCAAAGTAATTGGCGATCAAAATTTTGATTCAAAATCTTTAAAATTAATGAGCAAGTGGGGCTGTGATGGTTCTTCATCACACAGTAATTACGAACAAAAAACCAGTGAAGCATTTACAGACTCTTCATTACTCATGACAAGTTTCGTGCCTTTACGCCTTATGTGTAATGATGTAGTGATCTGGCAAAACCCACGCCTATCTTCAACGAATTACTGCAGACCTGTGATGTTTGAATTCGTCAAGGAGACTAAGCTATACATCCAGCAACATACAGCAGCCATTAATGAAGAAGTAGCTAACCTGGCACCAACTAAAATAGGTTAACTAACTAGGTTTGGTTTTAACTCTTTGCCTTCAATAAGAAATAATCAAAAATAAACAAATTTTCTTCATACAAAAAATACTACAATATTTTTTTTCTTGGAAATGGGCCGGAGTATTATAAAATGGTATACCGTAAAAGTTGTTTAGAATTGTTCAAAACCTTAATTTAAAAAATTCAAGAACATACAATTAATTCAGATTTTGAACGCCTGCCGTTTTTAAAGCGGCAGACGAATCGAGTAAGTGTCTTCGGCAGTAATGTCAACTATTATGCCCTCTATAATCTCTATTAGGTTTGGTTTTAACTCCTCGCCTTCAATACGAAATAGTCCAAGAAAACTAATTTTCTCCATACAAAAAATATTACAACTTTTTTTTTCTCAGAAATGAGGCGATATTTTATAACATGGTATTCCATAAAAGTGGCTTAGAATTGTTCAAAGACCCTAATTTAAAAAAATCTGATCGAAATTCAGACTTCGACCCCTATGTCCCTCATTTCCTCAATCGGGACCAGTGTGCGCTGCCAGGAGGAAATAGGGCTTTCGATTTTGTACTAATTTCATGTAGGATAGAGGGTCCATGTTGTAATTCAAGACATGTGCATGAATGGAAACCTTCTGAGAGGCAGTTTAAGCAATTTGGTTATTCAGTAGAGAAGATACGGTAATGATTAGGAATATATTCGTAAAAATAATTAATTATCTGCTGATAGTAACGGAAATTGGAATAGAAAATAACATAATTATATTGTGCCCTTGCAAAAAGTAACAAAAACATTGAAGGTGATAGTGACCATCATGATTTAGCCACCATAATGACAAGCCGTCGAAGTGAGAAAGAAACAATTTTTAAATAAAAAGGAAATTTTGAACATAAAACGTGCATAGTGTTAAAGAAGCTAGTATATACTTTTAAATGGAAATATTTAAATGTAGTCAACCCTAACGAGCTTAAACATTGTCGTAATCTCCTGAACTATTTGCCTCAAGCCAGTCATTTTGCTATCGTAAAGTTACGGACCACTTTTACCCTGTACTTTGCAGGTAGTATTGACTTCTGTTAATCAAAGGTGTCGCAACTTGGAAATGTTACGGATAATTTATTAGCACCAGTATTGCTTCTTTCGCTCCAATAAACAGACAGAAAAGGAAATTGTCTCTAAGCAAGAAGTTAAGTTACCGACCAGTTACAGATCAGTCGGGGACCGTTGATAAACTGCTATAGACATCGATGGAGTATTTTCTATAGCAGCAAGTGTAGCAACTGACGAAGCTAATTTATTGTCTGAAAGAACAAACCACGAGAACACGGAGGAATTTCATAATATCAAAAGGTAGGCTAGGTATAGCTACAGTCATTTATTTGCTTTATCTATTTTACTTCATTGTTGACTTCAAAGTGAAATTGTTGTATTGTTGCGATGTAAAATAATAAACCCAATTAGATGTTGGCACGCGAGCGTCTATCACGTCGGCTTCCGTATTTAACTTTGTAGCATTGAGAAATATAATATTGTCCTGATGTTGAAATTCTTTGAATTCAAAATATAACATTCGTTGCACGCGTTCAAGACCCCATGTTTTTATGACCACGACGAAAATTAAAAACGAAACTCACGCACACTTAACATACCAAGTCTAATAGGGCCAAGCGAAACGAGATACAAAATTACTGACCAAACCACTCGTCCGTAAGTAGGCCCGACAATCTAAACAGGCAGATGTCGACCTGTAACTGACGAAGAAGATAATAAAATAGACAGAGAATACTGTTCATAATGCTATGAAATATTAGATTACTTACTGAACTGTATTCTTAAAAGATTCTATGAAACCTGTTTGAATAGACCTGTACTCTTCTTATACTTGAGCCCACAAGGCATGCTTCTAGATCCTTTACTCTTAATTCTATACTTAGTTTATTAAAAATCCACTCCTTTATAAGAATTTTTGTTGTTATAGATGGTTTATGTAGCTAGAGCTACCTATCAAGCGAATAGATACAATGTTGGTGCAAAATAGAAAGCTAATCCTAGCAGTCCTACTTCTTGAATCTAAACAGCACGCGACATAGTACACGAAAGCATTTACTATCACTAGTCAAATGTCTTGTAAATGTAAACGAGGCTTTAAGCTGAACATATTCTCTGTATTATTTTGTGTTCTCGTGCAAAGTAATAAACGGAAATAGCTTTTATTTGACCAACATCATCGACCATTATCACGAAGGAAATGGTCGAAAAATCCAACAAAAGTAAACATGTCCGGTACCAAGAAAGCATTTGCTGATAATAATGAATTTATTATATCAGTTGCAAATTTGAATGCGAATGAAACAAACAACCTATACTTTAATAGCCTGGTTAGTACACTGATAGTTAAATAGCCTGGCACTATGTCCACAAGAATCTCAGTAATGAGCTGACTCTCGCAATTCTCACATTAACGTATCTGAATTGACTATTTAACGGGAAACATTTTAACGGAACAGGCATTGCGAAACTAAAGTTTATACAGCTGGTCATATTAATACAGAATTCAAAAAAGTCACCATTGCCTCGCTAGATTCTATCAGCTAATAACCAGCATTCTAAATGCTACTTTTTTACATCACGGTAGCTAGAATTGAAGTACCTACTACTACTACTACTTATCTACTCATCCAGAGGGAAGTATTTTACTACTTTACGCAAAAAAATGTGATCTACAGACATTGACTATTTTTTCTATTAAATCCATGCTTAATGATTTGTTGAACCCTTGCAAGCATTGCAACTAACCAATAGACAGAAAAGTAACGGAACCGTCAAGTAAAACAAGCGTTACAAATTGTTGGACACGATTATTTATCAATTGATATATCTGAAAAACTTACCTAATAGGACAGAATATAAGAAAGGTAAGGTATAATAAGACGGAAATACTACATGGTATTCGTCAATATTTAGCTAATAGAAGGTTTGGAAACTCAACCTTTGCTGTGAATTTCTTGGATAAAGAAAGGTACGGCATCTTGCGTAACTAAACCCACAAGAATAAGCAATCATGAAACAAGAAGTGCTAATTCTTTAAAAATAGATTTCACAATAGAATTAGTGAAGCGGACAATGAATCTCCTAAAGAAGCGCAGTACGGTAAATACGATTTGTTAGAAGATAAAGAAAGTAAGAGCTTTTGCACAGTATACATAAGACTGATGTACTTAATATTCACTCCGACGTAAAAGACACTTCGTATGCCATACCTTTGCAATGCATAAATTCGTCTGAGCAGGTGGCAGGTGTATAGGTAGGTAAGAGTTTTGTGAAAATGTGAGTCATTTGGAGCAATCACTAGTATTACTACAGATTAAGACTTTACTAACTAAATCTAAATCTCTTCAAGGCAAGCAGGTGTTTTAATTCAAAAATACGTTTGTATGTGGGTTCAGAAAAAATATTTCATAAGTATTCGTAACGATTTACAAAGCAAACTGGTAGCTTGAAGGAGATAGAATATGAACAACAGGCAAGAGTGGAGCAGTCAACAAGCCAAACGTCAAGTTTTACAACTAAGATGAACCATGAAGACCAGTGACACAGGCTGCTTTTAGTTAGGCTGCTGCAGCCATCTTGAATACGGTGTCAAAGGTTGCGCGCGGGTAGTTTCACCGACAGTACCAATAGATGAGTGGGCCATTTCGCACACGATAACGATGCAATAGATAATAGAGTGATAATTTGAGCACGCAAATAGGATTAGATGTAATAGAGATGCAACTGAGAAAGAGCAATAATAATTGCATAGGTATTAGAGGTACAGCACTGTAGAAACTGCGAATTGATTAAATCTATGATGAATCTTTAACAGTGAGAATGATGATTTTAATGGCAGTTGGGTTTTGCAATAAAATAATACTGTTGCGATGATAACTCGGACCTAGTATAATAAAAAAAGGTAGCCGCAGTTTATTCATACATCCCGCCATTATTCAAAAACCTGTAAATCACATTTATCATTATTTTAGACGGAATAGGTTTCAACGAACAAAAAGCTCATCAGCATAAAACATTTTTTTAATTTTGTTGAGACCACAAATTCATTAATTTCAAATTGCTTTTTACGAACTTATGTGCAACGCAGTCATATTTTCATACGCCCTAGATAAGCCGACGTGATGTTACTGCGCCAGTTAACCAGTAAAGTAGAAGGAAATGTTGCCAGCTTACACCCTGCTTACTGCTTTAGTCTGTTTTAATGAATGGCTACACTTTTGAGTTACACTTTTGAGTTTCTTTTTACAGGCACGAAAGTATATAGATGTATTACTCAATGACGTCCCAACTACCTGACCGATTGTAATAAAATTTTGAATTTCATAATTTTTGATCATGAATAACGTAAGAGATTTCATTTCTTCGGGTACCACACGAAAAATTACGAGAAGATTGATTATTTACGAAGCGAAGTAGGTAGACACAAAAGTTACCTACAATTTAAGAGAAACGTAGCGACATAGTTCTGAGTTGGCAACAAAGGTAAACCATAGAAAATGCAGAGTTCACGGGCGGTGACCCAGCCGCAAACACCGTGACGACACAACAAATTCTACAACCGTGTCATTATTCACATAAGCTACTATTTCATTCATAAAATTAAATGAGAACTGTATCAACGAAATCGTTTTATGATGATTGGCTGAAAAACTATCAATGAGTTTGAAGCTAGACAATACAAACTCTGTTGCAGGAAACTTAACTAGTTAACTATACGCCATACTCATAACTTACAGCTAAAACAAACATCATTATAATAAAAATGACAAAGAGGGCTAATAGAGGAGCGAAAGTAAAGTTAACGCAGAAAAAAATATATGGCCAAAATATGCAAATGCACTGGAATATTAGGTAAAAAGAAAAGAAGATTCACGCAAAAAGGGCCCGTCTGCGGCCTACTTGTGGAAACGAGTCCGCTCACCAAGTAGGTAAAAAGATTGCAAGGATTTTTTTTTTAATAAATCAAGGAAAATGATTGCTAGTTATAACACTATTCTGTCTTACCTAATAAAAATACAGTAAGAATGTATGTCTGATGATACAAGCACAATGTTATCGTAGAACGCGCCGCGCATGTCAACCAATCTGGCGCGTGCGTTGACTGCTTTATAGGCATCATGTGTATTATATTACATCGTTTAGAATGTGCATAGTTGCATACACGCTAATCCAATGTCGAGGTCAATACTATTGCAGTCGTTTGCCAGATTGATGATGTAAACAAGTAGGAAATGGATATCGAATTTCATTCATAATTTAATGTAGGCATCATGTTGGAAAATTCACATGAGTTTAATACAAGAACATTACAGATTCAAGCCAGCAGATTAAACCCATGTCCAATAAAAAGGTATAACCAATGGCCGGAACGTTATTACTGAATTCCTGCTTAAGCATCCAAGACGCAAAAACAGAAAACAAGCTGCCCAATAAAAGTATAATGAAAAACTTTCATAAAACTTTTAGTTCAAAATATTGAAGGCAATTTATTTACAAAACAACGAAATTGAATTGAAAATAAGCCAATTACACAGCAATATGGAATGCAAAAGCTCAATATGGACGATTTAAAAAGCGCCTTGGATTGAATACGAAATATCAGTGATGTTGAATAAAGCTTGCATCGTCTAGTCTTTACGTTGTACTGTAGGGAAACGCAAAGTAGGTGAATAGTCTATCGTTATAACTGTGAAGCTGAGATGGAAGACGTTTCGAATCCAGTTTTTAAAGCGAATGCGCACAGGTTTTCTAGATTTGATACTTTTACGATGGTAAAGCGTCAATTAACCAGCATAATAATCATGGATGATCGACTTAAAATAAACATAAAATTCCAGTTATATCGTTTATTTCAACGAGGTGATAATTTCTACGACCTAAAATCAGAAATATTTATTGCATAAACTGTTGTACAGAAAAGATCTTAGTGGCTATGGCTAGCTAGGTACAGATTTCACAGTTTGTCCGTTCCGGACGTACAATAAAAGGGCAAGTTTGTGCCCAATAACAATAAAAAAAAATTATATAGGTACATAAATTATTTGGCAAGAACATACAGTCATTATTATCTTAAATAATACATAAAACTTGAAATATTGTTTAAAACAATTAACAAAGTACCTAAGTAGGTATAATCTAATCATATCTACTATACTAGAGCGCTAATAGAGATCAAAATATTCACCTAAATTATAGTGGACTCTATGAATAAGCCACTTTCTTAAACTATTTTTAAATACCTTCCAGTTGTTTTAAATCAGTAGGTAAATGGTTATAGATTTTTATTGCTGCGATATATGGACTTTTGTGGTACATGGTGTTGTTGATCTGTGGCATTACTATGTTATATTTATGTTTGTTTCGCAAATTCTCAATTCGGCTAGATTTAACATAAAAAAAATAATGTTTGTTATTTTTTACAAATAAGCTTATTTCTAATTATATATAGTAAGTGTTAAAAAATTGTTTTCTTTAAAAATAGATCGGAGAGATTCAGTACTTTGTAAGTTATAAATGGCTCGAAGGCACTTTTTTTGCATTATGAAGGCTGACTGAACCACAACAGAGTTACCCCAAAATATTGTGCCGTAAGTTAAATGGGAGTAAACATGACCAAAGTATGCATTTTTTTTCAACCAATCTAGAGGAATTATTACTTAATGTTGATAAGGCATAACAATATTTCGATATGTTAGAATTTAATTTTGCTATGTGCGTTTTCCATGATAAAAGTCTATCAATATTTACATCGAGAAATTTGATTTCATTTATTTCCTTAATATTAATCCCTTTATATGAGATATCTTCCCTTTAAAAGGATATAATGATGACATAAGGGGTAATCGTTGTGTTTGTATTCAATATTTGAAGAATAGACGTAATTCTAGCGGTACTGAGATTCCCAGAAGAAGTAATGATAAACTGATAAAACAGAATAAATTGAAGCAGGCTTTCCTGAAAACAATAATTATTCGATAAAAATTTTGAATGCGATCCTTTAAAACGTATTGCAACAGGAATTGCTAAAGTTAACACTGGCAGAGACCACGAAACCGAACGTGGACATGATATGGACAGCAAGCAATTCATACCCCTTTCCACGGTTATCGCTTTTATAAATAGGGTAAGCGGACCTAAACACGGCAAGAGCACGTCGGCTCTTTTGTTTCAGATAAGGTGTGCTATTACATGCATTTTGCGGGTTTGCAAGCAGGGGTTAGTTGTGGAGGCGGAAGCGATAAGCCACTTCTCGCTAGTGAGAAGTGAGGGAATCAGATTGCTGCGACCGACGGAAAGGGTATTGGCAGAGAATAGGCTCGCGGTGGCAGTGTGAAACCGATCGTTGACGAACTGGTTTTTAAGACTTTTATGCGGTACTAAATAGTCTATTCGATCCGAGATATTGACCATAACTAAAGGTATCCGGACGATAATGGATCAACGGTCAGTTAATCACGATTTCCAGCTGCTTTGTATTATTGCTTAGCATAATAGCAAAACGTTGAAATAAGAACACTTTCTTAAAAATAAGACAACAAAGTAGTAAAGAAAATTACTAACGTACGCATACAAATGACATACCATCCGCAATTTCACAAATCGATCGAACAAAATGAACAAAACAACAATTTAAGACGACAGCATGCCATTACGTACAAGCAAGTGCATTACATTATTACTCAAGACACGACTTATGCAGAAGAGAAAGAATTGAACAAGTCTATTAAAAACATAGAAACTATCAAAATATGAACCGAAACAAAGATTTTAACGTAAATTAAAACTTTACGTACCTACCTATATTATTTTCTCACGTTATTTCAATGCATTGAGATTTGTCGTTCATTAAAGTGTTATAATCATACTGATAAGAATCTAACATTTATTTACATTCATGCGACAGTAACTTTCACACTTCTATTTTGATTGCTTTTAAATTTGTTTTTTGCAAGCAATTTGTTTTAAGTTTTTCATCGATCGACTTTGAGATTCTTAATAGACAGGAGCTATACCTACTAGCCTACCTAGTAGGTATTCAAGAGATTGTTTTTGTGAGATGGTTCGAATGATAATTAGATTTTTTGCAATTCAGGACTTGGAATATGCACAATTATTATTATAAAGGATAAGTCAAGGATGTTGGAAGGTGATTTCAAGTGCATTTAATGAAACAAATAGTGCCAAATTAAATCATAATATCGACATCAAATATGTTTTATTTAATAAGCATAAAATCTAGATTCTGGGTCTGTGTGATTGATCATTCACATATTTGTCCAAACAAAATACATACGAGTAAATACTTGCTGCTATCATAAAAACACCCCGCGATTTTCGCACGTTTGCGACGTTTCTTTATCATTATTAGCTCTAAGGTTCCGTTATACTCATTCAATCCGTGAGAGCACTTTACAAAAACATCGTATTCAAACAGCACCTTTATTAGCTTAACAATATTAAGACTCAATTCATTCTTATAAAACTTTAAAGTTTGAATTTTTACATTAAACTAAGCCGGCATCTACCTCCTTAAGATGTAGCTAGTACTCGTGATTTATAGGTAGATACACTCTTTTTACTGACTTCTCTCCAATCCCGAGGTTGTTTGCTCCAAGTCATACAAATCTTATAGAAAGCCATCAATCATCTGAAATTACACGGCTATTTACAGAAGGAGCTCTTTCAGTTATATGTATGTATAGTGAATTTAGTAGTCCAATAGTCTGAATTCATTGTTCGAATACAATAAAACTGAAAGTAATAATTCATCTCATGCTCATCAATATAAAAGCCTGCATGTGAAATATTTATTTCGAAAATTCGCAACGCAAGGCGTAAAACGGAGCGTCATTGTTCCGACAAGATTGATGGATGTGTGTTTAACGTTTAATGGAAGTACAAACGTGGGAGTTTAGAATATAGAACATGTGAAACATAGGAAGCTATTGAGGTGGAGGAGAATCCTATTTGTAACCGTCAGGATACCAACGTGTGAGCGACGGGCCATCGGATCTATGGTTTGAGCTTTAAAGTATAATGCCCATTGCTTTGTGGAATGTTGAAATATTTCCAGCATGCTTTTGAAAAACGAACGACAGCCGAGAATGATACGATAAGCAAGATATTAATAACCGTGGAAGTTTATGACCACCGTTGACAAAGTAATGAGAATTTCAGATGAAATCATGATAAATATTGAAGCTACCGATTCAAGCTACTTAAGTACTTGGTTTTCAAAATACCAAGACACCGCACCCAGTCCTAACAATCATATCGTTTAGATCAGCAGCACTAATGGTCATAACCTGCAAACAAATGGTAGGTTCGAGATAAAAACGAGACAAAAACAAACGTTGAGACAAACTGGTTTCACTAACATTAGGCATAAAAACCATAGATGTGTGCAATCATATCCTCAGATCCGCACGGCATACATACGTATCGAATGACTGTTGAGGAAAATCAAAATGCCATCAGCGTAATGCACTCAAAAGAAAACAAATCAACATGAAATCAGTAACTAAATTATGAGATGGTAGATGGTACTAATGCTTGGAAAAAAAACTAGCAGGAGCAAAAAGCAAAAGTTCAACGCTGTGAGCTATAATAATATAGAAGAAAGAAGTCTAAATGAAGCTAGCTATTCAGAATATAGAAAAAAAACATTGAAGTTCCCACGCCTACCCAACTTTTTACGTGTCCGAAAATCCAACAGAAAAGGTAGATGCCGGGAGCCATGCGTCCGGCAATAATGATAGGGATCACGGCAATTATTTAAGTATTAAAATAATACACACACAGGCATTTTATTGTGAGACCAAACAAGGTAGAGCTGTAGAAGCTGCATGCATAATGCAGTCATCTTTTATCCTTCTTAACATTACTGAGGTACTTTAAAATTTTAACCGTACCGTGCCGTAATCCATTGACCGTCTCATTAATTCTGTTGAAGACTAGCGATAGGTTGCGTTTGGACATTTTGAAAGCAACGAGACATAAATTAAGCAAGGCAAAACTAATTTTAGTTCCTAAGTACCTTAAAATTATTGTAACGGAACAGGTAGAACAGAAACTGATCAGAATTAGATTATGGACCAAGTGGTCTATGAATAATTCATAGCAACAAAAATATTTACGCTAACTTTATGATCTTGCTTGGACATTACGGTGATATTTGGAGCAAATCGAGCATTTTTGTCAATATTGCAGCAATAAGAGAATTGTTTTAGGCATGGGGCCATAACTAGTTAAGATATTTTTTTTACCGTTTATTCGGTCCAACGCTTGCTTTGATCGGGCTATTTACGCACCGGTAAATTCTTGTTTCACAAAAAACCTTTGATTTTGCCATTGGCAGGTTGTTTTGCTTGTTTGAGTTCAGTGCACTTTTTAAGTCATTATTGCTAAACATTCTGATATGAGAGTATTTTACGACTTGGATTGGAAACTTTTATAAAATTCTTTACTTATTTTATCCATTGGAGAACTTCTTTTTGGTCACACAATCTTTATCGCATCGTAAAATAGCCCGTAATGACATTATTAAATGCAAGAAATATGTTCAGTCCACCGTATTCAGATATCAATCGGATTTGAACCACTTTTATTTGTTCCAAGGTGGCTGACATGACAGGACAAAAAAGTTTAGGCCGGTTGTATTGAAAGTGTTGGTTTTGTAGCGCATTCAACAAACAAAAGACAGTTGGCCGTGGTTCCGTGAGTCCAGGGGGGTGAAGGAGTAAAGAGGGGGTAAGATACGCTGCGTGAGCGCATTCAAAGAAACCGCAGGATAGAGCTTTTGCGGTCAGAAGGGACACAGGATATTCGATTCGTTTTTTTTTAATGCGGTTCCCGTGATGTCCTTGGTTGGATACATGCAATGATACCTGCAGTTTTATTTATCATGGGATGGGATTTCTAAGATCATTTGGAAATCCAACAACACTAATATAATATTGGGAACGCTTCCGTCTGACGCTTGATTTGGATCAGTTAAGCGATCTCTAGATCGTTTATAACACAGATCTATTTGCTTCTTATGTATTTTGTACATTTTGTAAATATGTTTTGTGCATATTCATATTTGCTACTCAGGTAGGATTACAGTAGAACAGAATATTCTACAGCGATGATGTTCTTAGCTCTATGAAATCTACAATAGTGACGCGACCGAGATGTCTCGATGTCACTGTCCACTGAACTGTGAACGTCGTTTGTCGTCAGTGTTAATTGAATGGTCCAATGTTTTTGACCTTAATGAGATAATGAAGACATTCGACCGAAAAGAATAGAGTTCAAGAGACAGGTGGTTTTTAGGGTTTTCTGAGAATAGGACACCGTCATAAAACTGCGTCACGAAAGTTTTTGTATTGGATTGAAGCGGGATGCTTCTGAAATCAGTGCGAACAAACATTTTCAGGGGCTTTTAGGTTTGCCTCGTTACTGTAGTGTCTCTGTCTCTCATCCACACAACACTATCTAACCCCAAATTAAGCAGAGCTATGGGAACCAGACAGCTGATATTGGTAATACTTATACTTATGATTTGTTTTGTAAATACATACGTAGAATACAAATATAACACACTGACAGAGAACAAACATCTGCGTTCACCACGCAAATATTTGTTCTCGGTGGGGATCGAACCCATGACTTACGGTTCAAGAAGGCAGAGATACTACCAACTGAGCTGAAAAGCCAGGCATATACATATTGTATTCTTAGTTAATCTTTCATTTAATATTCTTCAAGGCGAGACAAAGTCAGTTCCCGGTTCTCATGAAACAGAAGCTACGCACATTCCTCCGCTGTAATTGGTCAAGATGCATAGATTCACGTATCTAATTACGTAATTACATAAACTAGAAACACGAACAATAAGTCAGAGGGTGGGAATATTACGGAGAGTGTATTAATTATCCACTAAATTAACGGCGTATTCCCACACGTTACAACACTCGCTCTTTCAAATCTAATGCACTGCTCCTTTCAAGCATTTTTTGTCTCGCAACCTCTACTAAGTAACTCAAAGTATGAAGGTGTGTGAGTAATATTTAATAATCTGTGGCCAGGGACGAGTAAGTTAGAAATACAAGCCATAAACCTCTCGAAGGGACACGTACGTAAACAGGTTGACGTGCCTTCCAATCAAGATACGTGCACGCTTAGGGACGTCCCAGAAAGGGATGAGATAATTTCAATAAACTGAAGAAGGAACGAGACGCAAGACAAAATTGAGACACGAAGGACTCATCACGATTTCAAATGACAGGCTAGAGAAAAATGTTGGGCGCGATTAATTGAACACCAAAGTGCAATACTTTTCAATGTGTTCAAGTAATTCTAGGAAGAATCAATTGGAGCCGAAGGCTATTATTAAAACCACGAGTAAAAAGGTTATCGGAGATGAATCAGGATGAATCATTTAGAGAAAAAAATCAGATAGCAGAATTGACAACTCTAACTGTTGATTTGGTCCATTTTTTGCTTGTTATACGAGTAATAGACCTGGAATTCTTTGCTGATCGATTTAAGTTGGCATTCAGATATTTTTCGAAAGGTAGTTTGGATGTTTCATCAGCTCTCGCTCTCATAGACTCCTGCGGAAACTTCGGTAAAGTCGATTAGTTTTTTGTTCTTGCTTTGATTAACAATGAAAAAACTGGCCAGTAGGCAGAGATGCTCAACTGATAGTATCTGCCTACTGCGCCGTTGGTCGTGGGTTCGATCCCCACCGAGAACAAATATTTGTGTGGTGACACAGATGTTTGTCCTTTGTCTGGGTGTCATATTGTATTAAAAGTGTGCATTTACAAAAAAAAATATTAAAGTATTTTATCAGCTATCTGGTTCCCATAGTACAAGCTATGCTTAGTTAGGGGCTAGATAGTGTTGAGTGGATTTTCTACAGTATTTATTTTACACCAATATTATAGCCGCCGTCAACTGCAGTATCGTCGTCGTTTTTACACCAACAGTAATCAGTTGAATTGCTAATCCAACAAGCTATAATAATCTACCGCCGCTTATAACAAATAGATACTGAAGGTGACTTCATATTCAATTAATTCATTTGTCAGACCTCAACATCTTGTCTATGCTAGTACCGCCATCGATTGACTGACAAGGCTAAGATGGTCACGAAACATTAGATGGGGCTCGAGCGTACCTTACCTTGGAATGACGTTTTTAAGCATCGGAAAGTCATTTGGTAATTTTATAGGTCTTTGTCTAGCTAGAGCTATGTCAAATTATCTTTAGTCTTACATCGAAAATAAATGATTTCTAAATATGCCTAAAATCTAATAAAAAAGGAGGAGGTTCTTAATTCAGTTGTTTGTTATAGCATAATTTCTTTATTTATGGACCGATTTGAAAAATAACTTTTATTTGTAAAAGTTTATTATTTCAGATTGGTCCCATTGAAATTTCATCAAAATCGGTTGGTAGTTTGGCCATGAAGTCGGTTTCTCAAACTTTAAAACTTATATTTTCATTTCTAATAGATGTTCGTAAGTAAGAATTTGTTATTTTTACTATAGGATGTCAAAGAACCGCTCCAAACCATAAATTTAATTAACACGTCTATCAAGAAGGAATTAAAACAAAAGCTGAATAAGCTTGTTATCCAAGTCACTCCATGTCCTCGCTAAGTGTTGAGGTCGACAACTATCTATCTGTACATTCCGAATTCCGAAGCTTTGATATCAGTTCAGTTTTGCGATCGAATATTTGTTTGGATCTATTCAGGGTGGACGCTTCTTACTGAACTTCCAACGAAAAGGTTTCGAATTTTATTTGTTTACAGTTTATAATTTTTTCTGAAACAAACATTCGTCAATTTTCGGTTTGAAAGCTAATAGTTGCTCTCCTATTTGTCCAAACAACAGAAGTACAAGAATAACTAAGAAAGTGTAAGTGAGCGCACTTAAAATCCATTCGATAAGAAGACTTAGAATGTGTAATATTAAATTATTTAAAGGAACGATATAAATAAACTATTCGCGCACCAGACGAGTTCTGAAACAGACTGGTTTAGAATTACTTTTAATAAAAACAACTTGTCTTTAAAAATACAAAATTGGTAATGTGTGATTGTCACCAATATGCCCACTCAACACTCAAATTCTTTAGTTTTATTTAATAGTAATAATAAAGTTCCTTAGGATCAAATTTCTAATGCATTTCATATACAATAATAAGCTTGACGAAATGTTATTACCACCTACGTAGACTTGATATCCATAAGATACTTCGATTATGATGACCGTATAAGTCGAAAATAATTTACAGATTATAGCTGCATCTAGGCATTGTCCGTAATCGTTAAATCCTTACATCATCGTATCGCCAGGTAATACCCAATTTCTGGTCACGAGAACCAGTGAATATTGTGACAGAATTGACACATTTTCACGCCAGCTAAAGGTGCAATTTAACATAGATTTATGCCATGTGCCAGCCAATCACGGTGGTATGGCTTGTTTGACAGTATTTAACAGACAAAGAGAATTTAGGTTTGTTCAAAGAAAACATTATTGGAAATGCAAAATAAATAAACTGGATGTTGCAGTAAATGTGACTGGGGTAGTTTCGAAATCTATATTGTCGATCAGCAGCAATGCGAACATTAACTTTCAATAGAAAAATCGATTCTCCGGCAGAATTCAAACACGCGTTACCTTAGGTTCCGAAGACAGAAGGGCAAGTTCCACTTACAAAATTTCGTCAACATTTACCAAATTTCGTCTACGAAATGTTGTTTTCGTTTCGCCTATTTGTCTCTCTCTATTGTCTGGAGAAAAGATGAGACAGCTAAAACACGTTACGTAGAAACGATAGAAACGACTTGTTTTCTCATCAATTTTCCATACAAAAGACAGGCATGTGCTCATACGAAAACTACATTTTGTAGACGAAATGTGGTAGCAAAACTCCGACTTCGGGGACAGGTTGCTAAAACTAGACTACCAGTGTTCTAATGGTGGGTTGTTATAGTTACCAAAATTACTTATTGTATTGATAGATCATTAACATTAGTCGACCTCACAGTCAGCAAAGGTAAGCCACTCCCAAAGCCTTGTACTTTAAGCTAAGGATTTATAGTACAATGGAAATCAGAAGTCGTGTCGTGTTAGGTTCTCAAAGGTCCATTATTCAGCCTATGGCCTATTCGGTTCAACTTTGTATCTATAATAGTAGGAATTAGTTCATTCGCCTCTACTTAAACGAACTGATCAAGATTGACTTCTGTTTAATGGTTCATTGTGCGAAATTCGTACTTCGCCCGACACTCCGGGTAATAAAAACTTATGGCATCTGTTGTCATTGTCAAGATCTGAACTGATGATAGCAGCTCTCTGTTTAGGGTTTCGCTGTATGGGGTAAAATTACAGGGCTGGTTATAATGCTATGTATTTTAAAAATACCTATTACACTTTTCCGGTAGATAAGACATACTAGGACTCAAATTAGGTATCTGGTAGCAAAATAAAAGCTTTCTCGACCTGTAGGCCTACCCAAAGCTCTGTCCCTGCTTCTGGTTTTGAGTCAGTGTCCACCAGTGTAATATACTGTGTGTGTAACGTTTCGACGTAAGATTAATTTAGACAGCGCTCACACAGAGCCAGAGACAGAGCCAGAAAGAGCTCGTGGAGGCCTACTGAACGGAAAAACCACTGAAGCTTCATTTCAAGATTTTATAACTCGAGTTTCACGTTTCGTGCTTGAAAGTAATTACCGAATTTATCATACCTACCTTGGTTACACAATGCTAGTCGTGAATTCTCAGGCCTGTCACAAAGGATAAATTAGGTCCTGCGTCCTACTTTACAAAAGGCTTGTACGGTACGGCACAGCCTTTGCATTCCGCGACAGGTTTGATCTGATCATACAGATTGCAACATTGCAGGTAGGTGTGCTTGAATGCACTAGAAACAATACAGCCGGCGAATTTTGGCGGGTGTGAAGTTACTTGGCAGATCTTCCGCCAGTCATTGGCCAACGGCTCACTTCAGTCAGAGTCAGACCTGCTAAGATCCGCTGTCTGAGCTGTACCGGTAAAGAAATAGGTAGATAGTACATTCATAACCAACCTTATCATGTACGTCTCCTGCCATGGATATCGAATAAGTCGACTACGGAAACACACTAGGGCACGGGCATCAACAAACCTATAAGTAATGGTAATAATAATAGAGTTTTTTATTCAAGACAACTTAAGTATACCTACCTAGGTACCTACCTAGCCCAATAGTGTTAATATTATTTTATTCAAGACAACTTAAGTATACCTACCTAGGTACCTACCTAGCCCAATAGTGTTAATATTATACACTCGTGAGCAAAAAAATCGACTCAGGAGGCACACTCGCGGTTAAAAAGCTCTAGCAAAAAATCTGAAGCTTTAATTCTATTTCTGATTTTAACACTTCAAAGCTGTTAGTTTTAGCTTCAAAATGATATGAAATACTGCTATGTTTCTTGCTCATACAACCCAATAACATGTTGTAATCAGTAACGTATATGGGGAGGAAACTATGGAAGAGCCTTGGAGAGACCTAGGTAGGTATGTTCTTCGTGGACTTCTACAGGCTGATTATCTGATGTTAAGTGGTAACCAAACCACATCGCCTACCTATAACAAAACATTGCCTCGTAGGTCTCGCACGTCAGGGACGTGGCCTACGATGCACTGCCCTGCGTCCATCAACTTGAGGCGTAAAGATGTTCAGCCTCACGTGCCAGTAATTTCACCGGCACCCACACCCTTCAAACCGAAACACAACAATTCTGCTTCACGGTAATCGGCGTCAAATCCTAATAAGATCATCCTAAGGTCGTGGGTTCAAATGCGGTCGTGCACCAATGAGTTTTTCTGTCAACAATGTGTACATTATGTCAGCTCTCAAACGGTGAAGGAAAACACCGTGAAGAGACCGGCGGTATTACGTAAAATCTTCGTAGAACCTAAAAAAATCTTAAAAGCGTGAGTGCCAAATGCAAACGAAGCTATTGCGGCGCAACGCAATGATTAACCACACTGGTTCCAAATAACAAACTAGGTACATTAATGACACAAGAAAAAGAAAAACATTGTGGGTAGCTAGTAGCTACATGTACCTACCACCAGGTAGCTAATATTTCTTTTTCAAATGCAGGTACTTATGTAGGACATATTAAGTCAATGGGCGGGCACTAGCTAAGACCTACCTGCCTTGATGCAATTTGAAAGATAAATTTGCTAGATTGACAAATCCCACAAGCGGCCTGGATTTGCACCTTGATACAACCCCCAGCCTTGTCCAAATTTTGAATTGCGCTAATATAGGTACTCGCAGCCAGGAATTAAGTAGATAGTATTGGTTGTAGCAATAAATTAGTTACAGCTTTGTACTTGTTTTATGACAAGAAAGTTCGAAGGTTGGTAAGGTAGGCATACTTACAGGTAGCTTGTCTAGCGGTCCACCTGCTAGCAGCTCCGGAGTCTGCGTCGGCGTACCCTAGGAATGTAGCACCTGTTGTCTGACCACTGCACAATCACGATCCAACACTTCCAGTTACAAAGAACTCCTAGTTCTCACACTATTGATACACAAAATTTAGTTTACCAGTTACACTGACGAAATAAGTTTCGCGGAGAATCGAAATCGAGCGTGACACGACCGACCGCGCTGATGCCGAAGCGAGCAAGTGAGTGAGTGAATGAGACGACGAGCGACGAGCGAGCGAGCACGAGCAAGCAAGTGGCGCAAAAACAGAGTTGCCAACTCTACAAATTATTGAATATTTTCGTTAAAATTAAATGATCGTTCAAAAGCTAAGCTGGTTCTTTGCTTTGACTGATGGTTAGAGTTAGTGAGAGTAATGGTCAATCTTGTCCATAACACAATTAGCTATATTTTATCTGTCTAGGTTTCAATACTGTGGAACGCAGACACAGCAGCGAAAACTCGTAATTATTTATTTTAATTAATACTACTATTATTATTTTGCCATTGGGTCCACAATGGCAACTGTAGGGCAAATGCCTACTTTCATCTTTCCACTTTTCTTGTTAAATCTTCTAAGTAATCATATTATTCATTCTTCTACCGTGTCAATGGAATACTAGACAATTCTTAGGTACCCCTCTGCTTGTTGTTGTTGTCATCTCTACTGCATGGCCCGTGGCGTTGTTAAGATCGTCTCTCGTGCAGGTGTTTGGGTACAAGGGGCAGGTCAATAAATGCGACATGGACTGAATCTGAGCTCCACAGTTGCAGCCAATCAAGGAGGGGTCCCTCATTCCCCACTTGCAGAGGCTCTCTCTGCAACGGCCCACTTGGGTACGGAGTCGGTTGTTAGACTTCCAGACCGGTCACGGTAGATTATGACCTGGGGGAAGTTGTTCTTGAGGTGGTATAAAGTCAGGAGGAGGGGGGTTTTTCTCCTTCCACTCACTGATCCTTGCTGCGGCTGGGTGGTCTTGGGAGGCTTTTATCATGCGCATAAAGCTCTTGCGACTTTTTAGACGGGCTCGAGGGGGTTGATATCCATGAAGCGAGTGACGGTGATCAGTTTATTCATAAGAATCATCATCATCAATAATCTTTATCAGCCCACTGCTGGACGTAGGTTTCTCCCAAGACATGCCACAGAGCCCGGTCTTCGACTCTTCTCCTCCAGTGCTTGCCAGCTACATTTCACAGATCAGAATCTAGCCGGAGTCGGTGGGCGCGTATATTGTCTATATTTGTCTATATTTAAATATAGTGCTAGATTATGCATGAAAAAGTTAAGTTGGCAACTTTAAGAGTGAGTAAAGGTCCAACCGCACTTGAGCGGCGCGGCGCTGCGCTGCGCGGCGCGTCGCTTCACAGACCCTATCGCACTAGAGCGACAGCTCGCGTCATTTGTCGCGTGAGTGAGTGAGTGAGTGAGTGCTGCCACGTGCCGAACCAAAATATCTGGGTTTCAAAGTCTAAAAATCTGTATAATCTTATTTGATCGAAAAACACACAGAACATAAAACGAAACAAAAACAACACAGATTATAACAGAAAATATACAAAAAAACCGGCCAAGTGCGAGTCGGACTCACGCACGAAGGGTTCCGTTTTAAAAACATTTGTTATCTTTTGTATTTATTCCTGTTATAGCGGCAACAGAAATACATCATTTGTGAAAATTTCAACTGTCTAATTATCACGGTTCATGAGATACAGCCTGGTGACAGACAGACAGACAACAGACATACGGACGGACGGACAGCGAAGCCCTAGTAATAGGGTTCCCGTTTTTACTCTTCGGGTAGGGAACCCTAATTATACATAAATATTGAATTTACTTTAATATTGAATTACTTTTTCATAGACTAAATCAGATTCCAAAAATCTGTATAAATGTAAGGTCAAATCAGTAATCTCTAATACTAGCCAAAATTCTGTTTAAATACAGATAAATATGTATTATTGGCAACACTGCGTGAGAATGACGCGCAGTGACGCGCCGCTTGCTATATCGCACTTGAGCGTCACGACGCGTCGCTCACAGCGCGTCGGTCGCCACGCGTCAAAATATTCTTTCGGAGGCAACTATGTCGCGACGCGCCGCGCAGCGCAGCGCCGCGCCGCGCTAATGCGACACACACCATACAAAATGACTGAAAGAATATTTTGACGCATTGTGTCGCGCCGCGCAGCGCCGCGCCGCGCCGCTCAAGTGCGGTTGGACCTTTACTGGTGAGCTATGATTATGAATGAGTGAATGATTGAGTACGATTCGGTCGGTTCATTCAGTGAGTGACTCTTCTTCTTCCTGCCCTTTTATATACAAGCGGCTGCCCTCGGCTTCGCCCGCCCCGTTCCCGTTAATTTTTCGGGATTTAAAGTATCCAATGTTCGTCTCCTGGTTTTAGGCTACTTCTCCACCAATTTTCAGCCAAATCTGTTATCGTTCTTTAATAAGCCCATATTGTCAGAAAAAGCCCCTGCTGTCAGAAAAAGTAAGGATGTTACATCTCAACTTATCGATAAAAATAACAGAACCAACAGTTTTACTTTCTCTGTGGAAACAACCTACTACCTACCTACAACCTGATTGTGTTATCGATTAGGGACGAGCCAATTCATTAATTTTACTCATTTTTGTATTCATAATGTGAACAATATTACCTAGATGTAAATGTTAGCCTGTTTAAAATGATGTGTTTAGTGCATGTTTTATGCAAGGAACAAAGACAGTCAGTAGTAACGCAAGTATTTATTAGCTTCAGTAAAGGGACGGACATCCCTCCTGGCCCGGGTGGTAGAATAAGTAGTGTTATGTAATATGTATGCTAATATACTAAAATTATGTAAATAAATTAGTTTTTTCGGGTTTGAAAACCAAAATGGTTCTAGACTACAGCTAACATTTTATTACCTACTGATGTCTTAATTGCTAAAGTAAATTAGAAGCATTATGTAAATTAAATAATTTATTTCTCAAACGTGCCTTTATAAAATAATAAACTATAGCGTGTTTCGCATTGAAAGTAAGTAGGTAGGTACTCAGTTAATTGCTATATTTATAATTTAGACAGAAGAAAACAAAGGTTGCGATTTTATAGAAAATATTGCCTAAATCTACGTAATTTAATTACAAGTATACGGCACATACTATTATACAAATATACAAGGATTTACACTAGGAATTCGATAATTAGTCTAATATCACTTTATTTAGTAATAGAGATGATGTTGTAGCAAGATTGCCATAATGTTAATCAGCATCAAAGAGTTGCCAAATATATCTGAAACAGAAAAGAAAATAAGATACTTAACAACTTACTTGACACGTCACCTATGTTTCATCAACACGGATCAAAGCAACTGGCTAGAGCTGGGTTTTTACATTCCATTGTCGTGATACTATTAGGTATTGCATGGTTTGTTCGACTGTTTTCTGCCCGCGACGCCAATGGACGAATCAGGGCAATTTGAGGCAGTGTTATTTGAGCTAAGCCCATATCAACATTACTCAAATCGCTAAAATTATACCCTTACAATATTCATTATTGTGGAATATTTTTTCATAAGCACACTTCATATTGAAACTTACACACTGAATTAGAAGCTTCATCTTCGACAGGAGGTGCTCGGTATTCGTCAGTAGCTTCCAGAAATTGAAACATGGCCTTGAATCCGGTTCCGTCTAGCCGATCATTTGATCTAAAGGTGACTTTGAAGAAATTTCTCTCTGACTCAACGTGGAATTCTTTCATTTGACCACAATATCTACCATATCTATTGTCTTCAGTCATGTAGTTTGAAAATTCTACATAATCACTTGCAGATACTGCCTCACATCTGAAATGAGGATTACAAATATGTTGTTATGAAATAAAAATTTACTTAGTATAGATAAAGCTCACATGACAACCTGTTGGCCACTGTCAAATTGCCTGAACGTACGGTCTCATCTAGGCCTAAGTTGAATTATTTGACTGCAATAACTGTATCGGTCGTTGTCTATAGGACCTTAATTTGCTTCGCTCATTAATAACATAATTATTATTATTCAATTTTAACTTACGGTAAAACTCCTTCGATATCGAAATTCGTAAAATGAAGATGTACTTTTTCAGTCTCTCCTCCGTGAAAGAAGTATGTGCACTCAGTGTCACGAGGGTATGGTCCTGGAGAGTTTGGAGACGCAAAAGTACCATTATGCGCCTCGCTACTATTATACACGAACGCACATGGGAATTCTTTCAGCTGCTTCCCTGTTGATATCCCAAAATCTGTAACAGACAAGACCAGCATAAGCAAGCTGAACACAATAGTTCTGGATCTCTGATACTTAAGTTATTTACAAGGTATTTAGATTCCTATTTAATGTACGCTATTGTAGTTTGGGTTCGTATCGTACGCTATTAGTTACCACCTACCTTAATTATTATTATTTATTTTACTTTGGTTAAAGACTTTTTTGACTAGGTACTAAGGATAGAAAGAAAAGGATGTAATGCCATTTATAGGCTCTAGAATTAAATGGGTGGTATTATCGCTAAGAGCGATCTCCGGGCTTACTTAAGCTCTTAGTTAAGTAAGTACTTACTTTCTACAAATGAATATGATATTTTAAAGCCTCTTGAATATCTCGATGACTGCGTTCCTCTGAACTCCAGCATGAGTTTCGGTCCATTTGACATGATAGGCTTAGGGAGATTGAGGCCACAAAAAGTTTCCACCTTCTCCAAACGCCCATCTACGTTGACGAAAGCTTGTAATGAATCCACGTTCGTGCACCTGAAATCATAAAAATGTTGTCATGATTATCTAATCATAACCCAAAATAAATAAATTAAATGTTCTTAACTCATGATCATCACCTATCCCAAATTCACCCACTGCTTTGCTCTTGCTATTTTACTTTATCTTGTATTACTTACGTATATTACTTTGCCTGACAGAAGTTAAGCGCTAAAGATTTTAAACTTCAGATGATTTTACTAAAACAATTTTTCAAGTCGTAATTTTAAGGAATAAAACCTCAGGGTATGCATACACATAAAGCTCTCTTAGAGTCAAACATGTTTTCAAAATGAAGAATAATACTAACGCTGAAGCTCCATCAGGTGATTTGTACAAGTAGAAGTCTTGAAATATTAGTCTAACTCGCTCTTTTCCTCTTCCGAAAAATTCATAGTGACAATGAGTATTTGGTGGGTAAGGCGAAGGGTAGTGTGGTGAAGACAGCGTGCCGTGCTTTGTTGCATCGCTGCTAAACTCTTGATGGCATGAAGAGGCTGTAATAAAAGAGAAAAGGAAACGTTAGATTTTAACGTAATTCATTTCGTTTGAGTTAAACAAGCTCATCAGGCAGTTATTAGACTATATGCAGTGAAAGAATAAAATCTGATAGGACTTGATTATTATTCATTATTATTATAACAGCTATCCAAAATGATCGAGTCTTTCACATAATTTTGGATAGTTTTAGAAATATCATCATTAAGCTTGACATGTATTTTGCCGTTGAGCTTCATCGGAATTTTGCCTTCATTGATTTTGTATGAATAAGACAGTATGAAATGCAACTCTAATCCCGTTATAGACAGATTCAAGGGTTAGCATTTTCATTTATTGTTTAGGTTTCTTAGAATATTTTTACGTTGTCAGTACGCTTGTTAAGCCTCTGCGTCGTAAAATAATAACTGTGTACCTATTTATTGAGTATTTCTCAATTATATTTATTGAGTCATTTATAATAATATGCAGTAGAAAATGTTTTCATGTTTTAATCGTTCCTTGAGTGGATTACTTATTATTGATGTAAGGTAGTATGTATAAATATTTGGGTCTAGACTTTGCATCGGCAACGCCTTCAAATCAATAAATTGCGCGCATGCGCAGCTCTTGCTTGAGATCGCTTGGTGGGTGAAAATTAAGCCCACATTGAGCTAGTGGGTATTTTAGTTACAAACAAATTTATCGTATTCATCGTTCCATCTTTCATCATAATTTCGATTGTCCATGAGTCCCATCACTAATAGCGTCAAACTCGGTAGTAGGTAAGTCATTGTCATGTCACTTAGCCTTCAATCTTCAATCTGCCTGTCTGCTGCCATGTCATGTCATGTCAGTATTGTCAGTCGAGCATGTCTCGAAAAAGGTTGATCTAAAATTCGAAATTCTCCCCTTTCTTCCTGTATTAGATATTCCGTTTAGTAACTTAATTTTATACCGTAATATCTTGTTCCAGGATTCCAGAATTACCAAATAGTACGGCTATTTGGTACTTGCAGTCTGTGTTTTATTAAAGAGGCCAACCAAGTTTTTACGTGTTTACCTTTGAAGAAATATCGAGGTGTTTACTTATTCAATTAAAACAGTGATATTCCAGTGATAGTAAATAATCCTAACGTTTGACGTTGGTTTTCAGTGGAGATAAGCTGTTTTCGGTCTCAGACACTAAGCTTTCATGGAGTCAAACACTAGTGTTTTAAAAAATTAAATCAATCAAACCAAATCATGTCAGATACAACACCATTCTACGTGGACAGAGCTAAAGCAGGTCGAGCAAACTGTAAAGGATGTAAAGGAAACTGTCCCAGTGGCGAATTGCGAATTGCAAAGCATACACCCAGCCCTTATGGAGAGAATCAGACCATGAAAGCATGGCATCATGTAGATTGCTTCATGAATGCACTGCTCAAGCAAAGACCCGCCACAAAACGTGTTGATTCTATAGATGACATTGGTAACTGGCAAGCTTTATCCAAAGAAGATCAGGAATTCCTACTTAAAAAATTAAATGAGACCGAAAAGTTGTATGAAGACAAAAACAGTGGGAAATACAAAGCTAAGGTTTTGAAAAATGAATCCACACCCAAAGCTACATCATCGGATAATGTCACAAAGAATGATTCAAAAATAGAAGCTACCAACGATAACAGATTCTCTATGTTTGCCAAACTTTGTAAGAAAATATCCAGAGTAGATGCATATACAGAGAAAACTGCTACAGTGAATAATTTCTTTAGAAAAGGGACTGAAGGCACATTCAAAGGGGATCTGGCACTGTGGTGCAAGTTACTGCTCCCTCAAGTAACTAAAAGAGTATACAATCTAAAAAGTAAGCAACTTGTTAAGTTATTCTCCAAAATTTTTCACACAGATCATGATGACATGCTCACATATTTAGAGCAAGGGGACATAGCGGACACAATACAAAACTTCTTCGCCAAAGCAAAAGGTATTGTGCCAGCATCGGAAAGCACACTTACAATACACAACATCGAAGATTTCTTAGAAGACCTATCAAAACTCACAAAGGAGGAAGAACAGATATACCATTTCAAGAAAATCGTCAAGAAATGCACTGAGGATGACCTAAAAATGCTAATCAGATTGATTAAAGGTGATCTAAGAATAAACGCTGGCCCCAAACATATTCTTGAAGGAGTACATCCCGATGCGTACACCGTTTTTCAAACATGTCGAGACTTGAACATGGTTTTAGAACGAGTCCTGTCAGATAACACTGGAGTGAAACATAAAGATGGTAATAAAAAAAGTGTTGAAGCAAAGATATCTCTGATGACGCCGGTCATACCAATGCTGGCCGAAGCCTGCAAGTCAGTAGAAATGGCCATGAAGAAATGTCCAAACGGAATGTTCTCCGAAATCAAATATGATGGAGAAAGAGTACAGGTGCATAAAGAAGGAAAGGAATTTAAATACTTCTCCCGAGCATTAAAACCTGTTATGCCACACAAAGTCAGCCATTTCAAAGACTACTTGCCTCAAGCTTTTCCTAAAGGAGTGGATATGATTCTAGATGCAGAAGTTTTGATGGTGGACACAAATACAGGCAATCCGCTTCCATTTGGTACACTGGGTATCCACAAAAAGTCAGAATTCAAGGACGCTCAAGTCTGTCTATATGTGTTTGACTGTTTGTATTACAATGGAAAAGTGCTGATTGATATGCCTATTAGAGAGAGAAGACAAGTACTTTATGATAACATGGTAGAAGTTGAAAATCATGTCATGTTCTCTGAACAGAAGCTGATTCAAAAGCCTTCTGATCTGGCTAAGATGATTGCAAAGGTAATTTAGTTTCCTTTTATATTTTTACCCAACTTTTTTTTTATAAAACTAGTTAATCGCCCTAACCCTTAGAACGATATTTGTTAAACTTAGAATTAATAATAGTTATTAGAGGCTACTTTTTATCCCGAAAAATTAACAGGAACAGTGTAAAATAGCTAGCTACCACACCGGCAAAGCCGTGGGCGGACGCTGCGCTGTCAAATAACTTCATACTCATATTGTTTATTGCAATTATTATGTATTAGAGTTAAAAATGATAAATACATAATATTAAATACATAATGTTAAAGGCATTTTTTAATTTAAGGCAATAATTATTACAAAGATCTTTATTGTCCCAAAAGTTAAGAGCGGGTCGTGCGAAAATTTGAGATTTAAAAAAAAAAAATAGCGTTAAATAGAATGTCATGTTAAATAGTATATTTTTTTAACACACTTAAATTTGAATTAATCTCAAATGTATAGTCTACAATTAGTCCTTTTGCGATTTTTAAAATGTCACTTAGTTATTTAGTTATGAATTTTTTTTTAAAAACCACAAATTTTCGCACGACCCGCTCTTAAGAACAGTGCAGGATTGGAATCCACAACCTTCCCCATGATACGAGAATGTGCATTGGATCCTAATCATCCTAATCTCGACAAAAATGATACCTATTTTAAACAAAACAGTGCATTTATGTTAAATGTTTTTTTTTATAAATTACAGGTTCTGGAGCAGGGCTTAGAAGGGCTGGTATTAAAAGACCTAGAATCTCCCTATGAGCCGGGGAAGAGGCATTGGCTGAAAGTAAAGAAGGACTACTTATTTGATGGAGCTATGGCAGACACGGCTGACTTGCTGGTTTTAGGAGCTTGGTTTGGTAAGTTCTAATTATAATTCTAGTTTGAGTTGGAGAAAAAGCAAGGGGAAAAAATAGTACTTTTTAAATAAAGGTAAAAGTTTTTTTTTAATAAAGGTAATCGCGATTAAAACCCGTTTGTTCCATATAATTATGCAAGGGGAAAAAGTCTGACGTCCCGCGATGGGGTGTATTTTACATTGCCCTCCTGCTAAAATTACCCCAGGAGCATTGGTGGTCTAGTGGTAACGGCCCCGCCTTCCGATCCGAAGGTCGTGGTTTCAAATCCAGTGTATCCAGTGAAGGAAAACATCGTGAGGAAACCGACGTGTCGTAGAACCTAAAAAAGTTTGAACAACACGTGTCACGCAAAAAGGGCCCACCAGCGGCCTACTTGCGGTAAAACCAGCCCGCACATCAAGTCGTGCGAATGATGAATTTGTCGAAACATCACCCCAGCCAGCCCAACTCTTTAAAATGGCGGATTAGGACCTTGGGTTAATGGCAACAACGTTCCAGTGGAGCGAATGGTGACACAGATGTGGATGTAGGTAGGCATTGATAATCGTAATCAGCCTTATGTTCGCCTAAAATTGTTTAAGAGTAGGTACTGGAATTAAGTTTTTTAAACTTGCGATCATGACACAATGTGTTATTATCTTATCTTATCTTATACCTTTAAACGAGAAAATCTTGTATATATATATATATATTTAGGATCTCGGAAACTGAGCCAACAATTTTCACGAAATTTACTATGCAAGGGTTTTCGGGGGCAATAAATCGATCTAGCTAGGATTCATTTTTAGAAAATGACGAGAAGTTGGTGTTTTGCAATAATCAAACATAAACTCAATATACGACTGTTCCTGCCATCTATTGGCGATTGTGAGCAACTAACTGCAAGCTAGAAGGCGTTGTTAATTAAAAATAAGCTAATAAAGATACGACTCTTCCTGACATCTATTGGCAAATAATCATACTATTTTTTTTGAAACCCGAGCGAAGCTCGGTCATACCGGCTCGTTATTAAATAATACGCGATAAATACACGTGTAAATGCAATATGAAAATAAGTGGTTTTACAGGTACAGGCAAAAAAGGCGGAATGATGTCAGTATTCCTCATGGGCTGCCTAGACAAACGCCGTAACAAATGGGTGACGGTCACTAAAGTCCACACAGGCCACGATGATAGCACACTCGAGCGATTGCAGAAACAGCTTACTCCACTGATGGTGAAGATATCACAAGATTACGGTCGTGTACCGTCTTGGTTGGACTGTAATAAAGGCATGGTACCAGATTTTGTGGCTAAAGATCCCAAGCAGCAACCAGTTTGGGAAATAACTGGTATGTATCAATAAATAAATAAATAAATACTGTGGAAAATCCACACAACATTATCTAGCCACAAATTTAGTAGAGCTTGTACTATGGGATCTAAATAGCTGATATAATACTATTTTTGTTGTTGTAAGTTATGAGCTGAGTGGTATTTGATTTCGCGACCTTTTACCGGGATGCATGCAGGGGGTAAACACTAGAAATCAGTTAAAAAGTGCACGAAAAGAGCCTCTTTACGGGGCACTTAAAATCCTTTCACCAAAATAAAATAAAATATTAAATAATGTACGTACAAAAATAGGCATGAACCATAGAAAGAAATAGCTCTCAAAGAATAAACAAATTGCGCCGCACTTGAGCCCCATTTATAATTCCTTTTCATTACTCATACTCTGAAAGTAGGTCTGAAGTTGCCTGAGGGGCCTAATTGAAAGTAAAACTTTCAGCCCTATGGAGAATCGCTTTCTACTGACAGCTGTCAAATTATAAAAAAAACAAGTTCTATTTTATTCAACCATGTTCCAACTTTCTAAAGTCTTTCTAACTGCAAGGAGGTTGTTCAACCAAATTCCAACTTTTTATTCAGCAAGTAGGTTGGAAACCCATTACAACGGTAAGAAGTTTTAAAAGTCTAATTAGAGCGCAATGTAATATTTAAATTTAAATAACATAAACATAGTATTAAATAAATAATATATCTTCTAAATTACTTGATTAGTATATAGCTTCAACTATTTATTTAAAATAACATAGATTTAAATTATGAAAATGAAAATAATGGCTGAATAATGCTGGCGAGCCGAAGCCGAAGGCCCGCCAGAGAAAAAAAAAATAAAAACCGGGAAGGCGGCAATTCAATCTTCATTTTCACTAATTTTTCTTTCATGTTTTTATTTTTACTTTTCTTGTATTCGTAAAGAAAAGCACAGTGTTTACCTCGGGTGAAAGTCTTGAGTCCCTCAAGCTCCATTGGCGCCCTCGCTAACGCTCTGGCGCCAAACCCGTCTCGGGACTCAAAAAACGTGACTTTCAACACTCAGGTAACAATGTACTATTGCAAGGAAAATCTTAGAAATAAAACGCTAGAGAGTAGGCAAGTTTGTTGCCAGCTCTTGGTACTTTGGTTACGTTATTAGATTTACACCACGTTGCTTATATTAGCCAAGCTAAAAAGAACCTACATACTTACCTAATTATTGTTTTGAATATTTTACAGGCACAGAACTAACAAAGGCTAATCTACACACAGCAGATGGTATCTCCGTACGCTTTCCCCGAGTTACTAGAATACGCACAGACAAAGACTGGGAATCAGCGACAAACCTAGACGAGCTAAAACATCTATACAAAACATCCAAGGAAAAAACTGATGTTTCACTGTTGACCAAACTAGCTGCCACAACTGAGTTAGACGAAACTCCAATAAAGAAAATCAAATACAGTCCTGACAAAGTAAAAGAATCGATAAAAAAAGAGACAAGAAGCCCTAAGAAAGTTAATACTCTTGACAGTTTTATTAGTATTAAACATTCCAAGACAAATAAGAATAGTTTCTCACCCCAAAGTAAAAAAAATGATAATTTAGATGCTTTATGTGAAACTGACGATGGTCACAGTAAAAAGGAAGCCAAGAAACAAAAGTTCAAAGCTGAAGAATCTTCACATGACGATGACGTAAACGCTGAAACAGATACTTACAAAAAAGAATCAAAGAAAAGGAAACGAGAATCTCAACCAAACGAATCAAGCAGCGAGCCTGACACAGAAACAGTCAGTTCTAAAAAAGAATCAAAGAAAAGAAAACGAGAATCTAAAACAAACGAATCAAGCAATTCAAGCAACGAGCCTGAAACAGAAACAATCAGTCCTAAAAAAGAATCAAAGAAAAGAAAACAAGAATCTAAAACAAACGATTCAAGCAAATCAAGCAACGACCTAGACGCAGAAACAGACACTTCTAAACAAGAATCAAAGAAAAGAAAACGGGAACCTAAAACAAACGAATCAAGCAGTTCAAGCAACGAACTTGACACTGAAACAAACGCTAATAAAAAAGAAAAGAAAGCGAAAAATGGATTTACTAAAGAGAACAGTGAATATATAGAAACTGAACTACTAACACCCGAAAATCCTTTGCCAGATGTTTTCAATAATAAAAGAATAGGATTCTACCCAGATTTCATAAGCTTTCCAGAAGAAGAAAGATTTTTTTTAGAAAGACACTGGATAGCTTATGGGGGTGAAGTAGTGAAATCAATACGATTGCCAGATATAAATTACCTTGTACATAAAGATGAAAGTATAAAGTTCGAATCCATGCAGAAATTAAAGAAAAAACTTGATCAAAATGTCAGACATGTGAATAAAAATTGGGTTATAAAATGTATCAATGATAAGGTTTTGTATGACGCAGCTAAGTACCCTGTTATTGTTGAGCCCTAAAACCAACACCCTTTTGGTTGGAAAACCGATAAGTTCAAATTGCACTTTGTGTATTTGGTAAAAAAAGCTTGTATTTTTACATAAATTGTGTGTATTCATGTATAGTTGATAAAAAAATGGACTACATAAGTGTACTCCGTATTCAGCCAAATTCGATTATTTTGTAATACAGCGCCAAAAAAATAATTTTAGATTTATTTTTTGTAATTAATTTGTTGACGAGCATTCCACATCGAAATTGGCTATAATATGATATTTTTACTAAAAATTGAAGTTGGCTTGGCTCAACAATTCTTATTTGCTATATTCATGTAATAAAAAGAGGTTTTTAGAACTTCAAACTATTAACTCAACATGAACTAACTTCCTTCGATCACTGATGTATGTACGTTACTTACTGGGATTTGAGTAAACTCTTGAAATCATCGCGATTATGTTTATTAACAAACATAATAATGGTAATGAAATGTTGATTGTAATGTTTATTTAAAATACATTGCTTGTTTTTTAAACATTTTTTTATTGATAAACAATTTCATTATGTTAGTAGATTTCTGTTTTAATGACGTGCGTGACCTTCGAAGTAATGCGTCGTTTAACTAGAAGGCAATCAAAAACTAAAGACCTTGTGTGGTATGTTATGGTCCTAGCTTGGTACTAAGTTAGGACCGTTTCTTTATGGTTAGGCCTCAATGCATCTCATACAAAAAACTAGCCTTTAACCCAGGTCCCTTCAATTTGCAAGATTTAAAGTTGAATCGATACCTCTAATCGATTTTTTTTAACTATTTATGGCAACACTCTATTTGTGGCATCTCTGCCTCCTCATTTTGCCATGTAAAATAGTGTGATAACAATATTTTGTGAAACCAACGCAGTGTTAAAATGTGCCCATATGGGTAGCGCTAAACGTAAGGTAGGAACCTAGGTAGATATCTACTAGGCAAACTAGTTACCGCTGCTGTGAAGTTTACGTATATCTACAGACAGAATTGCTAACGATATCCAACTCTGAATTTACTTTAGCTCTCTGATTACTGTAGCGAGAAGATACGGAAACTGCTGACTAATTGGATACAGTTATGCATAGTGAGTCCAAGCGCCATTTTCAGTTTTTTGGGAAATTACATAAACGCGTTTTTATTGGTAGAAGATTTGCATTTGCATCGTCAGAAAGTAAATCTATGTACATCGAAGCTTATATTTGTAATTTAACATGTTACAAGAAAAAAACACAAAAAAAGTTTTTATTTTGGAATATATCGTTAAAAATGCACTTGGACTCCTAATAAATATGATGTTCTCATTTTGCAAAACGAGTCCAAGAGACAAAATAATTATTTATTCTGGAAGATTAGCTTTAAGTGCACGTGGAAACTAATTAATATGATGTACTCATTTTGCAAAATGAGTACCTATAAGTATAACATAAAAATGTTTCCTGGACTATTTTCCTATCGTTTAATAAAAAACCCTTGAATTTCCGTATTTACTCAGCATCTTATATTAGATGTTACAGAGGATTGATAAAAATAAATAAAAAACTATTAAAATGGCACTGATAGTATGTCCAGAAAATAAAACAATATAATTATCTAAGAAATATATTAAAAATATATTTAATAAACAATAATAATTTAAAACAAGATAAGGACTATCTCAGATATATCTTCAGCTTTCAGACAGACAGAAAAATGACTGATGATATTATTGGTCAACACCAACCCCAAACCCAGAACATATCGGTTAGGATGTAGGATGGAGTAGGTAAATAATATATAAATCTACTCTTCGTCAATAAGTTCCGGATCAAAAACCTAAGTGGCCATCAACACCTTCAACAACAATATCATCTTCAATCGTGTTATCAGAAATCAAATCTTTGTCAAATGCTATAGCGTCGTTTGGGATATTATGAAACAGTGATTTTAAATCTTTTAGTTTTTTCTCTGAAACATTTTGTCCTTTCCTACCCTTTCTTTTCTTTACATCAATTTCTAAGCTTTCTTCCTCTTCTACTGCTCCTGCCTTGACATAATGAGGCAATGGATGATTTTAGGTTTCCTTTATCTGGTTTATTCTTAACCAATTATTATTGACCTTCTCGCCCACTGTTATCTTTTTTCTGTTGACAATAGCTTTTTCCTTTTCTTCAGTATTTGTGATTCTTTGTTCTGCAGCTTGCCATAACTTTCTTGTAGTCTTGTGGAGTATAAAGTATTAATTGCAGTTTCAGAAATAGGGTGCTTTTCGAGGAGAGATCATCAGGTCTATTTTTATACTTTTTTGCTATATTGTACGCCCGAAATAGGTAAGCTGTTGGAACATTACTTTTACTTTTAAGATCTTTTATACACAGTTTTACAATAAAATATTTTTATCTTTATCTTTATACGTGTATTCTGGCCTTTATTTTTTTTATACAGTTCTCCGCAACAATTAAGTTGACCAAAGAATTAAGTTTTTGACTTTGGTAAACTAGTATAATATGTGCTTCCGTAAACATGACTTGGGTTCTTCTGCCAGCCTCTTCTTCCACCCAAACAAAGATTACGTTCAGAAGTTACAAACAACTGTCGCGCAGACTACTGATGCGTAACACTACGTCGTTTGGACTAGTAATGTTTAATGGAAATGTGCTTTTTCATCATAAAATTTGGTTGTTAGTTTTAAATTGGTTGTTGGACTTGTATTGCATTTCAAAATACTTAGTTTGCTATAGAAGGCGCTTGGACTGGGTATCAAAAAATACCACTTAGAGTGAAGCTGGCTGCAAGAGTGTTTTTTCTATGGCTTAATTATGCCCTAGTGATTACGAAAATGCGAAAAAATCAAAAAATGAAATTTGGCGCTTGGACTCCTTATGCATAACTGTATCCAATTAATTGTACCTACATTAATCTAGGTAGTTAGGTAAGTCTTGAAAACTTTCAATTGAAAGTTGGCCGGAGTAAAAAAGGGGTGAGTAGGTATTAATTAGATGAGTGTTTTATTCTTTAATCCTTTATTTAGTTTTATACACCAGTAGTTTCCAGTAAATGGTAGCAGTAGGTATAGGTACAGTTAGCATAAAAGTATGTGTACCTATACTTACAGTCGGTCGAGATTGAAGTTTGTGAAGCTAGCATTTTTTAAAATCTTCTGTGATTTGAATAAAAATAGAATTTTTTAAACTTTCGCGATCATAACACATACTGAATCTATGTATGATCCTATGGTGCTATCCAATGAACGGCACTACCACAAAAGGATGGTGCGTGAAGCAATTGAAATTACCCATATATTGTAGGTATACACAGAAATTAAGAATTATCCAAATTGCAATCGCGAAGACGGCTTCAGACTTTCACCGTCGTGGAATCCCGTCATTCACAGTGCGTAGATACGTACTATCAGTATTGTGTGTTGTAGGTAGTGTGTGCACGGACATTATGGAAATAAATTATAGTTTAAAAAACTAAAAAAAACGCTTTTATAACTAATTGAACTAAAAAGTTAAAAATAAAACTAAAAATCAATTGAAAATTTTATATTATTGTACAAAAAAGCGTGGGTGCTTTTTATAATAACTTCAGATATACTAAACTATTGATAAAATATTTACAACAACCAAAATCAAGCACCCCACGCTTTTTGTACAATAATATAAATTTTTCAATTGATTATTAGTTTTATTTTTAACTTTTTAGTTCAATTAGTTATAAAAGCGTTTTTTTTAGTTTTTGAAACTATATTTTTTTTTTACTTTTTAGTTTTTTTTTTTTTTTTTTCATATTATTGCATTGTCATCGACCTTTGACAGGTGTGCAAAGTTTGAATCAAATCTGATCGTTCAAAGTAGGACAAAATCGAGCTCAAAGAGGTCGGTTACATACATACATACATACATACATACATACAGGTGAAGCTAATAAAAGCGTTATAAAAAAAGATCAAGTGAGGGTAGTTAGTGATGCTGCCTCCACTTCTCAACGACAGTAGCACTCATGTCAATGCTCCAGCCTGCTCGCGACCACGGCTATAGCAACATAGGCAAAATGTCGGGAAAATAAATAAAATAAGGCGATAAATACCCGTGTAATAAATTCAGTAAAAGAGTAAAAACTAAGCAACAAATTTAAGAATTTTGAGATTCTGAAAAAGTCATAAAATTCTGATGCTGTATCTCTTTATCGTCTGCCAAACGTCACCGTCGTATGAGTAGTACCTACCTAGTAGGCAACAAATTGCACATCCGCTAATTTCGGCTTCATAGAGCGTAGTGTGCGTCAGAAAGAGATAACGCTCTACGAAAGCAGAAATGCCGATGTGCAATATTTATCGCCTAAGAACCGTAGGTACTTAAACTACGTGTATCATTGTAATGCAATGACAATCGTACCTATCTCATAGCTGGTGGTGTCATCTACTAGATAGCGCTCCCTTTCTTTCATACCCACAAAACCTCCGCGATAACGCTATGAATAGAGAGAATCCGCAACCGACCCGTACGCCAGGACATGTCAGCCAGTATCCGAAAGGGGCGCTTTTGTTACAAGGAAGTAAATATACCTACCTACAAGCCTTCTAGATAGATTATTATTAAAATGGTAGCAGGCCATCGTTTGTCAAAACAGTGGTTTTCAAAATGATGCAAATCTTTCAAATAGCCTGCTTTTGATTATTTTTTTAATACACATCGCTAGTATTATAGTCAACAAAGTACAAGTCTTATACGAGTAGTATGTAAGAAAAGAAGGACATTTACTTACATGGCAAAAATTCTAAAATCATGAAGTCCGTTGATAAATACACATATTTTTTCTGCATTTGCCCTGAAAATGGCCATTGCAACGCTGCGCTACTACTTTGAAAGTTACGAATTGTAAACAATCTTGTTTAGCCGACTGTACCTCTACATACGCCTTCTTAGTAAGGTAGGTAGTAGTACCTACTGTTTACATATCTAAAAGTATCCTTCAATTTAATATATTAAGAGTAGAAAATGCAAATTTTGTTGATAATTTCATGCAAATATCGCGAGCGAGTTCGTTTGGGCACAAAAAGCTCCACGTTTTGTATTAATAATTAATTTGTATGCTCACAAAGAGTACAAGCTTGAGGCTTTGCTACGGTATGTTTGAAAATTTAAAAGGGAACACATGAAACGTGGCTTATATGCGTGGAACAGGTCCGGAGCAAGAACATATTTGGGGCCAAAGACAGACGTTCTATAATCTTGTCAAAGAAAACTCATTCAAGAACTAAGCATAACTAACGAGTTGGCTACCTGATAGCTCTTGAACTTCATAGGTAAACCATGTAGGTCAATCCACTGCAGTAGTAACAGAGCTCTTTTTGAGAGCTCTTCCGGGAAAGTACTACCAGCACCATCCCTACATCTGCCGTGAAGCAACGTGCTGTGTTTCGGTTTGAAGGGTGTGGGCGCCAGTACAATTACTGGCACGAGTGGCTAAACATCGGTATGCCCCAAGTTTATAGACACAAGGCATTACATCATAAGGCACGTTCCTGACGTGCGTGACCTACGAGGCAATGTTTTGTTAAAGGCGATGGTTATATACCATAGCATCTGGGATACCATAGCAAAGTGTGCTTGTTCCATCAAAATCAAGAAGTAGGTATTTAATTGGCCCCATTTTGCCCTGAATTCGGCTCTGCTTGTGGTTATGGGCTCGCTCGCTTGGCCCAGGCGGATTGTAAGCAGCGTTATGTTTATTTGTTTAACTTTTCGCATTCGCTGCTTTTATTAAAGTTTGAACACACAAATAGGGTTTCAAATACCATGGATTTAATGAATCCCTCGATGTTAATATGTTAAAATACAGTCATCGCTAAAATTTGATTAACAATTAAATTTAATATTTTTTGGTCTGAGCAAGAAGGTAAACAGCTAGGATGGCAACTTCGGTTTGCATTAGTAGCATCTCAATTCTAAGACTGATTTTATAATTCAGACGTTTCAAAGTGATCTTTCTGATACAACTCAATAAACAATTTTTGACTTAGAGTTTTCAAATTTGTAAATATTTAACACACACCAAAAGTTTCATCTAATGTTGTCGCTGACAGTACCACTCTAATTTTATTTGTATGTAACAAATTCCTGTGCATGTTTCCATGCTTCAATTCAATTATACACAGTGAGGGTTGGGGCTACCAGTTAGACACAAAATCAAACATCCAGCTAGAAAAAAAGCATTTTGTATGTTGGGCAGACAATATATTATACCGATTGATAATTGTTATTTTTGCTTTTTAGGGCTAAGTTTGCCTCTGTACATGCTTTATAATGTTTATTAGTCATCTGTATGTGTACAATAAAGAACAAGAAATACTTTAAAACTTGAAAAAAAAAATCGTTTTCCTGGAATTTTACTGTCCTGTAACGGAATTCTTCCTGTCAGGAATATACCTAGATGGTAATCTTACTAAAAAATAGGCAACTTTTTATTTGATGCGAGTGGATCCACGGGTAGAATATATAGTGTAGGTAATAAATTTTAATCGAACTAAAATCAAATTACCTATCTCGCTTTGCTGTATAACTAGGTGCCTAGGTATGTGGTTTCATTTAATTAACGTTCTAATAGGATTGCCAGTGCAGACTTCAGTGATCCAATTCTAATTTTACACTCCAATACACTCAGGTGGTAATAGTTTTAGTTGGAACTACATTTATTACTTTCACTATGGCTGTAAAGTTAAACCTACTTCAAGTGCCAGGTTGTAAGAGGATTATACAAAAAAACGGTAGGATCTAAGCCGTAGTTTGTTGCCTGTTCTTCTAGGCTTAGTTGCGTGGAAGTGGCACCTAGACTCACCTAGCTTTAAGACGTTTCAAGTGATGCTTGTGATACAAATAAATAAATAAAACAAATAAATAAATATTGTGGACAATTCACACAACACTACCCAGCCCCAAACTAAGCAGAGCTTGTAATATGGGAACCAGAATAAATGAATTAATATATATATTTTTAAGTGTATTGTTCAATATCCAGTTCGCATAGTGACCTGTGCTTAGTTTGACCATGATTGGAGCAGAATTGCGCTATGAAAAATGTCCACCAACATTTATTTATCTCTCGATCCAAGGATTCCCAAACTATGATTTCTGTTAAGACTAAAAGCATCGAAGATTTGCTATTTAAATAAAAATTCCATTACCCGCAGTGGCACGGTGTTATTGCCTCAAGGTGCCGCCTAAGCCAGGCAAATACGCCGGCAACTGTATCTAATATTTATAAGACTTTCCCGTTCTCGTCTATCTACCGAATTTCTGGGTATTAGGTTCTATGGAGACCTGGCGGATCTTACGCTTGATGCGTTTGCACACTCTATCGAATCCTGATACGTTTTTCGTTAGTATTGCAAGATTTTAAAAACTATGCAAACATACCGGAGGAGGAGAGAGGTGATTTAACTAGTTATATTTTTTTATGTATGTCCAGTCTCCAAGATTTTATTAATTGGTGTTTCATTTTTGTATATGCATTTTATGTTGTCTGAAATAAATGATATGATTAATATTATTATGCATTATAACCATGTAAAATGATTTTACCATCTATGAACAATCTGAGAATATTTGTGCACTGAACATTAACTGTGGTTGGTTTTTAGCCTCCGGTATATTTGCCGAGGTGCGCGCTGACGGTTTCATCGCCTGAAGGCGGAAAAAAATTGCGTCGCTTCTGACTAAAGTTTGTGGAAGTCCTATTAACATCCTAGGGACGATTGCTGCCAAATGGGATGGCCCTTTCTTTAAAGACTGTGTGCGAGTGATGATGGCATAGGTGATACACATTATGACGTCTTTGCTTGGACATTCGGTGGGGGGAGGGAACTTGCCTTGCCCTACGGGGTTTGCACTTCATACATCACTGTGAGTCATAAAGGTGTTCACAGCCTTTCTAGTTAAGTAGGTACATGCGCCAGATACCGCTGTACTTTAGCATCTAACTTTGGTGCAGCTTATCTGTCGCTGGCTATAGCATTTTACAGCTAAGTTTACGCAAACGGCCTCATACTCGTTTACGTTTACGATATTTGAATGGAAATCTTGTGTTACTTGAAAGTCGCTACCGTTTGCAAGAAGACTTGAAATTGCAAGGATTTTCGAAATGCAATCTCGTAGCGCCTATGCGTAGCAGCGTAGAGGCGTAAAAGCAATTCGTAGCTTCGTAGCACATTATGCTAGACGTTATGGCTACGTAATAATAACTATGTTACATTCATTTTTCATTTGCTATTAAAATTTATTCATCGTTATCATCAACCTGAAGAAATCCTCTTCCGGATGCCTCCTCATAAGATTGCCGGGACGAACGATTTTAAGCCATCTATACTCTGCTAGCAAATCTTCCTTAATCTAACAAACAATAAAAAACTATTGGTACAAACCAGACATTAACACAGTCATCATCATCACCCTTAAGAACCACTGCTTCACTGTCCACTGCTGGAAACGCATACATTTCCATGAAGATTTTTCGTAGTACACTTAGTATTAGATTAATACCTATTGCGGATGCAACTCTTTAGTAAGTTCGTTAAAATATTCTATAATCAAGCACTTTCAAAGCATATAGTGATGATGAAGTAAAAACGAGCTTGCGAAATACCGATGTACCTTGATAAAAGCTAATGAGATAAAGCCAAAGGCACTTTACTTGCACACGGAGTATTCTGGAACGTTCAGACCGAGCTCTAATGCAGAGCTTTTTCGTGCCAAAATTTTATCTCGAAAATCTCTATGCCTACTTACATTTTCTTTGAAAATAAAGGCATTTTCGTGTGCATTTTCTGATGAGGGATATAAAACCACCTCTTGACTTTTCCAGCTTTTATAAAAATCATTGGTGTTTTTTAAGGCTGAGAAAAAGGCTGTTTTTATGGTAGATATTTTCAGTCAGTTATAAAGAAAATCAGATTTTTTTTTTATTTTTTTTTTATTTAGCAAAGAAAATATGGGAGTTCGGTTTAAAGATACGAGTAGATATTATGGTGAATTATTTTAAAAAGCTCAATGTCTAATTTGAACTTCTTCTTCTCATCGTGTCACTGGTTGTTTCGAACCAAGTGTGGTGAAAGGATTTTAAGTGCGCTGAACTATTTTTATTCGAACTGTATACCTACCTATAAACCATAAATGTTCATCTGCTGTTCAGGCTGAATATAACTGTACTTATTTGAATATTTAAATATTCAAAGATTGTGGTATTTTTAGGACACGTTACAGAGAAAAATATTTTTTTCAATGTACAAAATAAATGTACTTTGTTTCATGATCTTTCAGCCTCAACTATGTATACTAAAGTTAAAACAAAGAAAAGTAGACCTAAGAAATGACGAAGATAAATTACATTCTTATTCGGATAATTAATAATTTCTTAGGATTGAAATAAAACGGTATCCCAGTTTATAAATTTCAACGAGCGTTTGTTCTGCCTCAGGGTACACGGCGAAGAAAATGTAACGATAACACGTAGATGTTTGTGTAGGACTCTCCCGACGGCGGAATTACTGCAGACGAATTGGAAGGTTTAAAATGCTACACTGTGCTTACTGAAAAATTCAGGTCGGGCTATACGTATGTTTCTGATATAGCTTTTACCTGTTTTTGACGTTGATTTTGTAACAAGTTTTTTTTGTGTATTAGTTTACACACATAATAATATAATATTTTAAATAGTGTATCTTAGTAAGATTACGATCTAGCCATAATGTAGGCTATTGAGCAATTTTATGCTGACTTAAATTTCTACATTGTTATTCTAAGAATTTGTCCATAAGCACATTTCTTAAAGAAACCACGTTACTTATGATGGAATTTTTATTTTTATAATTTTTTTGCCTTTTTATTTATTTTTATCACTTTTATTTTGTTTTGACATTATATATTTTTCGATTGCTTGTAACTTATATACTTAGTAAAAAACTTGGACATGCTATTTTATGCTATATATAACATGCTATATATAAATGACAGTTATGGTAAATAAATTAAATTGAATTCAACTCCGGTATTTTTGTGATCAGTTTGTAATGTAATTGACGTTCGGATATAAGCAAGTCGAAATTCTGTAAGTACTTACTTATCTAACTAACTTCGGTAAGTCTTATTATAACGCCTGTGATGTTACGGTAACGAAATTCAGAGCTTAAAAATAATTGATTTCTGCCAGCGTGTTCGATAGATCACGTTTGGCTCGCCGAGCTCAAGGTAACTGTAATCTTTCAACCAAGACTGGCAACCCTTTACCTCCTGTTGTAAGTTGGAAGTTGACAGAGTCGAGTAAGCGGATCAGTGAAGTAACAAGTAACCCTTATCTAGACTCCGCGCAAGATAGCTTTCGAAGTCTCGTTTTCTGTAATTTTGGGAAGTCACATAGCTTTCTCATTTTAATTGTTTTTCTGGTGTTATTTTGAGTTCTGTTATGTAAGTTTGGTGGTATTTGAACCAATTTTACTGAAGAGGCACAAAGTATAAGCAGATGGAATGAAAATGTAAAAATAAATATATCTGTCCATTTTGGATCAGTTTTGCCAGTGTCAAGTGAAAATAATATACATTATATAAATAAAATAGTTTCTAATCAAGTCAATCAATAGACAAGTCGGTCGTCATTGGCATGTATTTTCACTTGACACTGGCAAAACTGATCCAAAATGGACAGATGCCATTAATTAAGTAGAATAAGAAGCTGAAGCTATGCGCGGGAAAGATGGCGGAATAAAAAAAAAACTGACTTGGAATGGAATGGAATAATCTCTCAACCACAAATATGAACTTGCATTAAACGCGATGAAAGTTCGATTTTCCATAAATTTTTGAAAGTATAAGTAACTGAGAGATATATTAATGGACATAATAAGACAGCAACTAAATTTCATTCGGCCACCAGTCACCCAGTTAACGCTCAAAAGTATTAAAAGTTTTCTAATTTAGTTGAATTAGGATCACGTCACGATCACAAAATGTTAAGCAACCAACATTTGGAATTGTTTTACCATTTTGTACTTATTGTATTCATTAAAACACAAACGGTGTACATCGCTTCACATTGTAGTAACTGTTTGTGATGAAATTACATTATAATTTGCTAGCTGCTAGTGGTACAATAGTTAGGTACGAACTGAGTAAAATATTTGGCAGCCAGTCAAGCCACGCGCTCTTAGGAATACATTTGACAAAGCAAACTTCCCGCCAATTTTACGTAGCCATTTTCTCTCTAGGAAAATTATTGTGTATTCATTTGGTTACAAACATGGTAGCAAAATGATTAATTCAATTCAGATATTATGTATAACTAAGTAACATTTTTGATTATACAGCGTATTGAAGTAGTAAAGGTGCTGAACAAGCTATTCATCTCATGTTCTAGAAAATTAAACAACGTTAGAAAGAGATAAACCAGCCATCAAGAGACACTCTAGCCTGTGACTCTAGTACGTCCGTTAAAACATGATAAAACACTGCAAAGGCGTCTTTTAATCACTTCACTCTGTATAGTTGTGGTATAAAAGATAAAAAAAAATATTAACGTATTCAGACCCAACGCAGGCAGAGCAGCAGGAAAAGCTTGTTAGTTATACAAAGTAAGCTCGTTCATTACTCCTGTTTGGATGGTGCAGTGCCGTAAATATAGATACATCCATAACTTTCTGTCAGTTGCCATTCCATTACGCTTGCAAACGAATCTGGGCGAAGAGCATTTTTTCTGTTTAGTTCGTGGTATTTGGCTGTCATGTCAATTGGATTTGGATGCGTATTTGGAGTAGTTGAGTTAGAAATATATAATATTACGGGTTGTCGTCGCCAGTAGGTTCAATTCTCTGCAGAACAAAATGTGCAAAAAGCTGTTTGGTAGTCTTCTTTTAATGAATAAATAACTAATCTCTCTGTATCATTAGCGGGGCATATAAGTGGTCCAAATGTTACCGCGGGAAAAATAAAATAAATAAATAAATGAATTAGTAAGTTAAAGTGCCGACGGGCAGGTCATATAGCTCGAAGAACCAAAAACCGCTGGGAATAAAGGTTCTCGAATGGTGACTACGAACCCGAAGACGAAACGTAAAGCGCCCACCCACTCGATGTACTGACGACATTGCAAAGATTGCGGGAAGCTGGTGGATGGAGGGGGCTTAGAATCTTTCTTGGAAATATGTAGGGGGCTCAGAATCTTCCTTCATAGAAATGTGTAGAGGAGGGCTAGGTCCAGCAGTGGACTTCTTCAGGCTGATGATGATGATGCCAGACTAGTATGTGAAAGACAATCAAATGTAATCTATTTTATATGAACGTAGCTAGGTTAGGTATATTACCCGCCTTTTGGCACATCAACTTGCTTACTCGAGAGCAAAAAAGAGGTGTCTTTGTTCTCGGTTATTCTCCGGTTGATAATACTGTTACTAAAACTTTACACTAGCTTACAGCGATTTCATTTTAAATGGTCATCATGTCAGCGGACTTATGGACCACTCGCTGGCAACGGTGCTTCAGTTATTCATAGAGCCAGTTAATTATGACGTAGTGCGCGGCAACCGAGCGCAACTTTCAAATTGGATTACTCACGCCATCGCTCTTGTAGTCAGGAAATAGTGAGTTGAGAGGGAGGGTCACCATGCTCGTATGATGCTGTTTTTATAAGACTTGTGCATTTTAATAGTGAAGTTGTTGGAATTGTGCATTTCAACTTCGAGGAGGAAACACGAGTTTCCAACGTACTTAAGTTACGATACTTTGAGCTGTAGGTCTACCACAAGCTCTGAGTTTGTGTGAGTGCTCACCAGTGTATTTACAATACTGTGTGTGTGACGTTTTGACGTAAGTTTTATTTAGTCAGCACTCACACAGACTCAAAACTAGAACCAGAGACAGAGCCAGACAGAGCTCATGGTAGGCTTACAGGAAATAGTGAGTTGAGAGGGAGGGTCACCATGCTCGTATGATGCTGTTTTTATAAGGCTTGTGCATTTTTGAATTGGTACTTCAACTTCGAGCTACGATTTTCCGACATGCGTTTCATGAATTTCAATGAATAAGTTCTATGTTACTTTGAGTTGGTAAAAGTACTTTGTGAGAGTCATTGATGTACTGTAGTTTTAAGCACACACACAAGAGTTATGAGCGTTGTCGTATACTATCTAGCCTAGATGTTTATTTGAGGTTGGACCAGGTATCCTACTGGATGGATATTTGTTACTCTTTCACGTAAAAACTACTGAATGGATGTTAATGAAACTTTACAATAATGTAGCTTATACATCAGAATAACACATAAGCTACGATTTATAAAGGTATTGTAACGGAGTACGGACGTAAGTAACGGGAATGGGGCGTAACGGAAACGGGCGAGCGATGCCGCGGGCGGCAGCAAGTGTAAAGTATTTCATCATTATCATCTACAGCCCGACTTCACCCACTGCTGGGTATAGGCCTCCCTTAGTTTGTGTCATCTACCTCGATCCTGTGCCAGTCTAACTCATTTCCGCCCCGTGACTTTGACTATTTCGTTCATCCATCTTGATGCCCTACGTTTCTGTAGCCGGTTCTTGTAAAATATTTAAATTGATTGCAAAATATGGGTTACTTAAAGGTTCATAATTAAGTAATGTATGCAAACGACATTTGACTGACTCTGAAATGGTAGAATCGGTCTATAAATATTCACAAAAATGATTGAAAGTCAATCTACAAATAAATAGGATTATTTGTAGAGTTCCCTTCACAAACCTGTCCCTTTGACAAAACTACTAAAAACTTCAAAGGAATCCGTAAAGGACTTTGAGAAAACAGTCAATAGGCTCTAGCTTTGATCCCAAGGACTGAGTACATTCAATAAATAGGTATAAGTGTATTGCATACATAATATGTTTTGTTCTGAAGGGCACTTAAGGTCTCAGCACAGCACTTATTGTGTTTTTTATCGTACCGGACGGAATGAGCATGATGAAAAAAAAACATAGTTACAAAATACAACTGGCCTCTCAGCTCAGTTGCTAGTAGCTCTGTCTTCTGCACCGTAGGTCGTGGGTTCGATACCCAACAAGAACAAGCCATACCCAGGAAGGTTTTCTACAGAATGAATATTACGATGTTGATAAAAACTGACTTTTATTTTATTCTTACCGCAATAAGTTCGCTTTATTTATACCGTTTTTTAGGGTTCCGTAGCCAAATGGCAAAAACGGAACCCTTATAGATTCGTCATGTCTGTCTGTCTGTCTGTCTGTCTGTCTGTCCGGCCGTGTCACAGCCATTTTTCTCCGAAACCATAAAAGCTAGACTGATGAAAGTTGGTGAGTAGATGTATTCTGTGAACCGCATTAAGGTTTTTACACAAAAATAGAAAAAAAGCTATAATTTTTGGGGGTCCCCATACTTGAAACTGAAACTCAAAAAAATTTTTTTCATCAAACCCATACGTGTGGGGTATCTATGAATAGGTCTTCAAAAATGATGTTGAGGTTTCTAATTTAGTTTTTTTCTAAACTGAATAGTTTGCGCGAGAGACACTTTCAAAGTGGAAAAAAGTTGGTCCCCCCCCCTCTAACTTCTAAAGTAAGAGAATGATAATACTAAAAAAAATATATATTGTACATTACTATGTAAACTTTCAACGATATTTGGTTTGAACGAGATCTAGTCAGTTGTTTTTTTTTTATACGTCATAAACGGAAACTCAAAAAAATATTTTTCATCGAACCCATACGTGTGGGGTATCTATGAATAGGTCTTCAAAAATTATGTTGAGGTTTCTAATATAGTTTTTTGAAGTGAAAACTTCTTTAGCGGCGTTGAGCACTTTCTGAATGGGGATAAAATCTTAAACTCGCGTCAGGATCACGTGACCCTGATCGAAAAAGCGTAGGACGGATTTTTTGCAGAAATGTACCCTAAGACTACAACGTAGAGTTCATAATAAAAATCGAAAAAAAGCGTAAGACGCTACAGATACGCTAGTAGTTACTATGACACGGTAACGTCACAGAATAGATAATAGTTAGTAGCAAGCATACCAAGGCGTTTTTCGTGACTGTAGTAGGTATAGGTACATACCTATTATAGATTTTATGAACTAGCGGCCGCCCGCTGCAGGTAGTAGTGGTCATTGGTACATGATTTTATAGATCTACTGTATTTATTTTTCGAGTGGAGCATTGCGGCGAGCGAAGCGAGCCGCCATGCGACCATGGGAACAGCGCGGCGAGCGAAGCGAGCCGTGCTGTGACTCCCCCCAAGCCCCCCAGAACCCCCTCCTCCTGAACCCGGGGGGAGCGTCGCGGCGAGCGAAGCGAGCCGTGCTGTGACCCCCCCTAAGCCCCCCAGAACCCCCTCCTCCGAAACCCGGGGGAAGCGTCGCGGCGAGCGAAGCGAGCCGCCACGCGATCACGGGGAACAGCGTGGCGAGTGAAGCGAGCCGTGCTGTTACCCCCCTAAGCCCCCCAGAACCCCCTCTTCCTGAACCCGGGGGGAGCGTCGCGGCGAGCGAAGCGAGCCGCCACGTGACCACGGGGAACAGCGCGGCGAGCGAAGCGAGCCGTGCTGTGACCCCCCTTAGCCCCCCAGAACCCCCTCCTCCTATGTCTGCCGTTTTACTTCATTTAGGACCTACTTGTAGGTCGCGCGACAAGGTCCCTTCTAGCGGTTCCGACCCGTTGAGGATTTGGCTTTACGTAAAATTTAGGGTTCCGTATAGGGTTTTGATTGGGGTTATACTATATTGAGGAATTTGATTAAATGGTCGACTTTTAGGGTTCCTTAGGACTTTGATTGGAGTTTCAACTACACTTAGAAGCTTGATAATGTTAAAATTTTTAGGGTTCCTTAGGACTTTGATTGGGGTTTTACTACATTGAGGAATTTGATTAAGTGGTCAACTTTTAGGGTTCCTTAGGACTTTGATTGGAGTTTCAACTACACTTAGGAGCTTGATAATGTTAACATTTTTAGGGTTCCTTAGGACTTTGATTGGAATTTCAACTACACTTAGGAGCTTGATAATGCTAAAATTTTTAGGGTTCCTTAGGACTTTGATTGGGGTTTTACTACATTGAGGAACTTGATAAAATAAACAACTTTTAGGGTTCCTTAGGCCTTTAATTGGACTTTCAACTACACTTAGGACCTTGATTATGTAAACAATTTTAGGGTTCCTTAGCACTTTGATTGGAATTTCAACTACACTTAGGAGCTTGATAATGCTAAAATTTTTAGGGTTCCTTAGGACTTTGATTGGGGTTTTACTACATTGAGGAACTTGATAAAATAAACAACTTTTAGGGTTCCTACGTTAATAATCAAGTTTTCACTTCTGCCGGCACTCACGGAGTGCAACCCGTATTTTTTTTCTAAACTCAATAGTTTGCGCGAGAGACACTTCCAAAGTGGAAAAAAGTTGGTCCCCCCCCTCTAACTTCTAAAGTAAGAGAATGATAATACTAAAAAAAATATATGTTGTACATTACTATGTAAACTTTGAACGATATTTGGTTTGAACGAGATCTAGTCAGTAGTTTTTTTTTTATACGTCATAAACCGTAAACCGCAATTTACCTTTCAACGAACTACAGGAACCTTATTATGTTACATCAAGTAACATATATAAAGGTTCTTGTAGTTCGTCGTGCTACGGAACCCTTCATGGGCGAGTCCGACTCGCACTTGGCTGCTTTTTTTTATAAAGTAAAAATATTTTTCAAAATATGTGTCACATTCTCATAGCACCCATTCACTACAAACAATTTAGGGTTATGATATTCTCTACACAACCAAAATAAAAATCGAACACAGTCATGCTTCGCCTGTAATTCACTGTAACTTAATTTGAACATGGAACTCGGCACTAGTTTTTCACATAATCTCGCTTTAGGAGCTTCGTAAACACAAACATATTTTATCCTCAGATTCATAATAATATTTGATAAAAAAAACATACTAGATCATTTGTTGTAATTATTTTTTTAAGGTTTGTTTTTTAATCAGAATAACGCTATTTATTGAATAAAAAAATGTTAAACCTTGTTTGACAAGCTTAAGCCCTCTTACAAGCGTTTTTCAAAAGATACATATTATTATCTATTTAGTGTGTACGTAAGCAACTGCCATCTCTTTAGCCTTGCGCACATTTTAACGCTCTGCGATGGTGATCAGTGAAACGCTGTCAAACATGACAGCTATATTTGACAGCGTTTCACTGATCGCCATCGCCTAGATGAGCGCAAGCTTTTAAGCAGTGTGTCACACCTAAGTAACGTTAGTGCAGAGATAGATAAATTTATCTGTAGATAGAAAAACTATGCCTCAGATATAATTTAACTCACAAAGAGAATAGAAAAAATATATAAATTAAGTCGTTTATAAATTAAAGTCAGAATTATGAAAGATTAATACTTTATTGTACACAGAAGAAAAATAAATATTACAAACCAAGCTACTTTTTCTTTTTGTCTTGCAAAACTGCTGATGGTCTTGCAAGACAAATGCAGAAACGAGTGCTAATGGTACCTGGCCACATTCACTCGTATTACAATTGGCGCAAACGAGCCTGAAAATTCGGCTTGGCACAAGTTTTAACCTTTCTTGCGGAATGTGACAAATTCTGAGACCGAGTTGGACAAATGTTTCCGCCATAGTTTCAGTCTGATTTTCACCAAAACTTTAATCAGTTGTTTAATTTATCGGAGTCTGATAGATACCTCAAACCTACTTGCTAGACTAACTTCTTGATTTTGAGGAGGAGGTTCATTGAACTAGGTTTGGTATTCGTGTGGTGCATGGTTATTGCCTAAGAACTTGATACCTTGAAAGCCAATGATTTGTGTTGTTGATAATAAATAATAATTTAAGTTTAAAAAACTTGAGAAACCGACTTCATTGTCAAACGGCTAAACCGATTTTAATCAAATTTGTTTGGGACAATCTGGACGTAAGAATAACCTTCCAAATAAAAAAATAATTTTCTAAATCGGTTCATAAATGACGGAGGCATGCAGTTACAAACATTAAAAAAATTATTAAAAAAAAAATGGCAACACCGATTTTAATAAAATTAAAATGGGACCAATCTGGAAGCAGTACCTTTCAGATAAAAAAATAATTTTTCAAATCGGCTCACAAATGACGAAGTTATGCGGTAACAAACATTAAAAAATAAAATAAAAAAAAAAATAAAAAAAAAAATAAAAAAAAAAAACATACAACCGAATTGAGAACCTCCTCTTTTTTGATTGGAAGTCGGTTAAAAATAAAAAAAAAGCCTTTTATTTCTTGCATTAAAAAAAAAGTGCTGTTGATATTGGGTGTTGTTTCTGTAAAAAAATATTAAAATACCTATACAGACAAAAACAAAAAAAAGGCTAAGAAATTGTTTTTTTATGTCAATAAGATTAATCAATAATTGGAGTAAATCCTTACTAATTAAAAATGCTAAAGTAACTGTGTCCGTTTGTCGTAATTGTGCAGTTTTTTAACGTTTTTCTCGTCTTGAAGCTATTCATGTTGTAGTTAGGAGAGAAAACTGGTGGTAGCTCATTCCTCAAAAGGATATGAAATGGGAAGGCTAGTTATTTAATCAACTCAAGCACATAACATAATTAATAAAGTTCTTTAGTATACCTAATTCTAGTCTTCAAAAAAATTGCTCATAAAAATACTTCCTGTATCATTCCCTCTCTAGCGACATTCTAGCTCAACAACATATAACATATTCTAGTGACATTGTAGGATACTGAACTAACTTCGTTCAGTGAAATAATAGGGTAATTCAACACAATTAGAGTCAAGAATATGTGGGTGAAGTTCTAAACTAAGCTACATCATAAGTTCGTAGAAGTGTAAGCTTCTTTGGAAGTTGCAAACGTGTTTGTGTTACGTGAAGTTGGTAGAAGACAATGGCGATGAAGCTCGAACTACAAAATATGTATAATATAGGTAACTTTAATGCGTTGAAGAGAAACATAGGATATTGGTGATCGAAAAAACCTAACTTTATACTATACTATATTTGAGAACACGTTTTTGAAGTGAAAACTTCTTTAGCGGCGTTGAGCACTTTCTGTAATGGGTATAAAATCTTAAACTCGCGTCAGGATCACGTGACCTGATCGAAAAAGCGTAAGACGGATGGAGAGGACGTTGCCGTTCCGCTCGACTGACCGCGCCGTACCCGGTGTGCGACGTTGCCGCTTCGCTCGCCGGCCGGCACTGTTGCTACGATGGGGGCGGGGCGGCGCGTGCGGTTCGTGCATCTATTAATGATAAAAGTGATGAAGAAATAGCGAAAGAAAATGAGTGAGTACTTTATAAATATACTAGATGAAAATTTAATAAGTTTTAATACGAGCGGCAAGTTTTCACTTCTGCCGGCACTCCCGGAGTGCAACCCGTCTTTTTTTTTTTAATGTAACTAGCCGAGATGGAACAAGCATATGGCCCACCTGATGTTAGGTGTTAACCATCGCCTATAACAAAGCAATGCCTCGTAGGTCGCGCACATCAGGAACGTGCCTTCGATGCACTGTCCTGCGTCCATCAACTGGAGGCATACAGATATTCAGCCTCACGTGCCAGTAATTTCACCGGCACCCATACCCTTCAAACCGAAACACAGCAATGCTGCTTCACGGTAGAAATAGTCATGGTGGTAGTACTTCCTCGAACGAACTTCCCTTCACAAAGAGCTCCTACTACTATGTAGTATTTTAAAGGTAGCTTCAATATAAACTTTATTTCAGACAACTTAGAAACGTAATGTACAATTCAAGTCCACATTTCAAAATGTGTGTACACAAATTGTTTGAGCCTTATCACGCAGTGTCGCATCGTAATTTTAATTGAATCAAACAAGCTTAGACTGTTTAGAATTTCAGATTGCCTTGAAACAAAAGGTGTCAACAGAATCCGCAAAATAACAAATTCAGCTGTAAATATCCAATTTACGCCAAGAGTGCGGCCGGCGTCATGATTAACAAAGGTCTGGGCTCCACCGGCGGGCCATGCATAACTTAAGGCCTGGCCCTAAACGGGACCAGTGTAAACTATGGCTAGAACAACGAAATTGTTTTGCTGGAAGTGCCTTTCAGATTATAAGTACAAACCTTATTTTTTTTATACAAGTAGTTAATGGAACAAGCATATGGCTCACCTGATGTTAAACAACAATTGCCTATAACAAAGCATTGCTTCGTAGGTCACACGCATCAGTAATGTGCCCTACGATGCGCTGGTCTGCGTCCATCAACTTGAGGCATACAGATATTCAGCCTCACGTGCCATTTTTCTGCGTCCAAAAGTCTATGTCAAAGTCACAGTAGGTATGTACATATATAATATAATTAATTGTATTACAAGGATCACTTTAAACCATCTTAAACCTATGTGAGTCGTTTTGTACATACTTTTTACGATAGTGTGTGTGTCCAATTTTTGATCTTTCTAGATTTTTCGCCAATTATTTCTATCCTGATGCACGGCCGTAACGGTAGACATAGAAATATACGGGCAGTACCTTTGAAATAATAGAGCCCGTATAATATTTATGATATTTTGTGCTGAGTGCACGAAAGGAGCCTCTCTAAGGTACACTTAAAACCTTTCACCACAATGGCACTGGTTTGAAAGAATCAGTGACACAATAAGAAGAAGCATGGTTGACATCTTTTCAGATCACTCCGTCTACCTATTACCGATTCAAGATCCTTGAAGACTGAAGAGAGTACTCAGAAGCACGTCTTTAATAACATTAGCTAAATCAATGGCTATAGTCAATTCAAATACATACTCAACCGCTCTGTAGTGCGATAGTATGTCATTTCAGAACAGCGCACAAATCTAAAAGTATTACATTACAAATTCAAATTGGTACGGGCAGGATTTATGATACGCCACCAACGATTCTATACTCTGTCTGCTCTACTACTGGATTCGACTTCCATAGCTGTCTTGTTCGGTCTCCATATCAAAAGCATGAGAAGATGAAATAGCAAACATTTCCTTAAATACTTTTTTATGACCAACGGGATATTTATCATTTTATTTTGTGAGTTTGGAACCAATAATAGCGTGGAAACCAATAAAAGAGTGCGAAAGAGGGTAGATCAATTTGTCTGCCAAAAACATTTATTTGTCTGGGAGTCAAAACTCACAAATTAAATCATGTTAAATATCCCGTTGTTCATACAAATAGCGCTAAAAACAGATAGTTTCAAAAGATATTTTCTAAAATAATATCCCAGGACCCATAGACTTCCAGTACGCACAAATCTACATTATAATGAGGGAAAATCTTAAAATAATCATCTTAGAATATTTTACTTTATATCTGTGTGTGTCCATATCACTGTTGAAATCTGTTAATTCGTTCGATTTATTAGTTTTCCGTACAACACCATCTAGGAATTGATTGGGTACTAAAAGATTTGAAAGGATATCTATTCGTACATGTCGATCCACGGAATAATGCTACTTCTTTTTATTATATTGTACACAATACAGCTGTTCCTAGGCTAAAGATAGAGATCGACGGCATGTCAAAGTTAAAGCCGAGTTTAACCCAATATTTATACATTCTAAGAGCCACTTCCAGTATTCAAACACACAGGACGTCAATTCCCTTTGTCTTTGGAATAGACTTCAATGCAAAAGACAGGGGTGGATTTGTAGCCGTTGTAACGACTCTCTTGCCGGACCTTATAAATAGTTGCTCGTTTGCTCCTCAACCTTTTAGGGACCCTTTGAAGTGTTGGAATATAAATTCTGTGAAAATTGCTGAATTTTTGTAGCTCTTTCAAAATGCCAATTTATTGTTTTAATGAAGCGAACGGTCGGGATAAGAGAAATGCAGGTTCAATTCATGAAAAATAATGGATACATGTGGGTATGTATTCCAGTCATTTGTTTTTTTTTCATTTTGATTATTTTTTTTAGTGTGGTCTCTTTGTGTGTAGCTCTATCGGGGAAATACTACCCGCCATGCCTATTTCCCCCGTGAAGCAGCATTGTTGTGTTTCGGTTTGAAGGGTGTGGTTGCCAGTGAAATTACTGCTGGCACATGAAGCTGAACATCTGTATGCCTCAAGTTGATGGACGCAATGCAGTGGATTATAGGGCACGTTCCTCACGCTCGGGACCTAGGGGTCACGCATGCCAGGATCACAATACTTTGCTATAGGCGATGGCTCCACTTAACATCAGTCAGTGGACAGTCATCAGTGGGGCATAATGTTGTGTATGCTTGCTAAATGATGAAAAAAGCAAGTAAGTAAGTAAGTATAAAAAAAAGCAGCCAAGTGCGAGTCGGACTCGCCCATGAAGGGTTCCGTAGCACGACGAACTACAAGAACCTTTATATTATGTTACTTGATGTAACATAATAAGGTTCTTGTAGTTCGTCGAAAGGTAAATTACGGTTTACGGTTTATGACGTATAAAAAAAAACTACTGACTAGATCTCGTTCAAACCAAATATCGTTGGAAGTTTGCGTAGTAATGTACAACATATATTTTTTTTAGTATTATCATTCTCTTACTTTAGAAGTTAGAGGGGGGGGGGACCAACTTTGTCAACTGTGTCTCTCGCGCAAACTATTCAGTTGAGATAAAAACGATATTTGAAACTTCAACATCATTTTTGAAGACCTATTCATAGATACCCCACACGTATGGGTTCGATGAAAAAAACATTTTTGAGTTTCAGTTTCAAGTATGGACCCCCGGAATTCATAGTTTTTTTTTTATTTTTATGTAAAAATCTTAATGCGGTTCACAGAATACATCTACTTGCCAAGTTTCATCAGTCTAGCTTTTACGGTTTCGGAGAAAAATGACTGTGACATACGGACGGACAGACAGACAGACATGACGAATCTATAAGGGTTCCGTTTTTGCCATTTGGCTACGGAACCCTAAAAACAGTAAATAGGTAATCATTGCTATAAAATGCAATTTTTCGCATTATGACAGCAACAGTTATTTAAGGGTCACAAATCTATCGCAATTTACATAATAAGTGAAGTTTGGGGGTTGCGTACTGTGTAGAGCTATGCGTACATATCGACAAAGAGACAACAAATGTGGGGTCAGGGCTGTTGTTACTGTTGGCTGCGCTTTTTTGTTGATAGTTTTGCTAAGTAAGATACTACAGGGTGTCCCATAACTAGTATGACATCCCGAGAGTTATTCTTGACACTCACGGGAAAAAAATGTGCCACTTTTGTATTGGTGAATTTTATTAAAGAGATTTGCAGCAAAGTAAGCTTCAAAATTGAGTCGTAAACTGACGTGAACTCAAACGCTCTTGACGTTCGACTAGCAGGCTTATTTAAGGGATGTAACCACGTAATACACGTAGGTTGTTTCCGTTAAGCCTTGCGCACATCTAGATCGCATGCAATGGCGATCAGTGTATCGCTGTCGAAAATCGCACTGTCAAAGTTTGCGGCAGTGTCTGCGGATGTATAAAAAACCCTAAATCGAAACTGATCGCCATCGCAGATCGTCTAAAGGCCTGCGCACATCTAGGCGAAGGCGATGGTGATCAGTGAAACGCTGTCAGATATCGCTGTCATGGTTGATAGCGTTTCACTGATCATCATCGCAGATCACTTAGATGTGTGCTAGGCTTAAATGTACGCAATGATTTAGTGTCAAGAAAAACCCCTCAAGGCATAACACTAGTTATTGGACACCCTGTATAGTTGTTTGCTGTAGTATTCAATAGGGAGTTGTGTTCAATTGTTCCTTTCATGTATTTCTATTAGCTCCATTTTGTACGTATCAATAATTCGTAGCGTTTTATTAAGTTCGTAGCAATCTACGCCAAGCCTACGAGCCTACGGCGTAGACTCAGAGCTACGATTGTGAAATGGTTTCTTTTTGGGCTTACTTTGGTTTATGTTAGTGAGGTTTGGTAAGGTTATAAGGGTTTTGACAGCAAACGTGTTCAATATTGGGGTAGTTTGAAGACGTGAGTTAGGTAACATGATTTTGACAATGTATTTGCGAGATATATATAAAAACAGGTCATACAAACTAGTCAGAGTGGGCCCTCTGAGCCCGATCTTTTGCTCTTTCCATTCAATTACTGCTCACTCGTCAAAATCTCGGACTCAGACGAGTGGGCAACGACGAGTGAGCAGCAAGTGGATGGGAAGAGCAAAAACCAGGTTCAGAGGCGCGCCATGGGAGAGACCTGTGTCCATCAGCAGCGGACTGCAATAGTTTGATGATAGTGATAACAATTAAAACAAAATATGCAAGTGTTTCATCATCATTATTATCACCCATACACGTAACCACTACTTATTTAAAAACAAAACTATTAAGTGATCTGGATCTTTTGTTATAACTTGGCTTAGCTCATCAGACATCACGTTAATTTCATGTTGTAAAAATAAGTAATACAGGTAGTGAAAACTACTTCTGTAATATAAATTCATTTTTTTTTCGCAACTTTTATGAGTTTAAAAGCTTTTTTATTGATCTTAAGTTCGGAAAATATCTACAAAAGGTACTTAAGTTTTCTATCATCTATTAAGTTCGCATAGTTCAAGCATTGATTAGTTTGGGGTTTGAATAAATATAGTATATAAATATATATGTTATAGGCTATCCACACAACACTATCTAGCCCCAAATTAAGCAAAGCTTGTACTATGGGAACCAGATAGCTAATATAATTTACTTATATATATTTTTTTGTAAATAAATACATACTTAGAATACAATTTAACACCCAGACAGAGATCAAACATCTGTGTTCACCACACAATTATTTGTTCTCGGTGGGGATCAAACCCACGACCACGGCTCAGAAGGCAAAGCTACTACCAACTAATCTGAGAGGCCAGTCAAAGAATGCGCTGAATGAAAATGTTCAGCAAAATATTTATCTACTGACTATTCTGAAAGGTACTTAAAGATTCGTTATTTTAGTGGACATTTGCGAAACAGCGACTAAAAGAGAATTATTTAGTGCCTTGTCGACACAGCCCGCTAGACAAATAGCAATTTATAACGAAACGCGAAAACGTGCTCGCACGAGCAACAGACAGGGTTGTCACGGTTAGTTTCGTTTTGTGTTGGTTTCTCACTTGTTTAAGAAATGAGACTCGAAGTAGACAAAAGCCGATCATAAAATGAGAAGATGAAAAACGTTGAAAACATATTAAAAAAATACAGTTTTGATTATTAATGTTGGCATTGAAGTTAAACGTTGGAAAATGATTTTTATGAAAAAATATGGTTTTGATTTTTTAATGTTGCCTTTGAACTTAATGTTCCTTGTAGAAACTAAAAAAAAACAATTATTTATTTTCACGAACAGGCCGAGTAAATTCCTTCTCATATTATTAACGTTTCTATACATATTCTTGTTAACTGTCACTTTCATAGCAGGAAAAATTGATGGCACCAAACTTATAAGAAAAAAAAACCAAGTGTGTTTATTCAAAAATAACAAGTTTTTAGACAAAGAGAACAAGGATCTTTAAAAAAGGGCGTTTGTTTCTTACAATAGGCATAGACATTTATTAATTTACTACATAAGCACACATAAACCAGTAATGAACAATGACTATTTAATCTGGAAATAAACTATGTTTATGTCATGTTTTTAAATAGACCGAAATACAGTGATCCAGTATTGAATGGATCCTCTAAGCACGCTCGCGACGTTGGAGTTAAATAAACATTTGAAAAAGGAACGTTCAAATACGTCATGCCATTGGCTGGGACTAAATGTATGAAAATTTTGATTTCTCATTTGTATGGACGTGGCATTTGTGGGACTAGACAGGATAAATATTTTATTTAGATATGTAGCGTAGCATTCAGTTCTTATGAAAGGAACCTTATTTACTACCATTTTCCGATGTATAGCTGGTTTTATGAGAGCAATTTATTTCCTACAAATTATGTTGCGGCAACCTCATTTCAACCGACCTCGTTATAGGCAAAACTTGCCATCTTTTTCTCAAATCCTATTGCTTCAATCTTTTTCGATATCAAATTCATATTCATCGTAATTGCTGTCAAATTGGATTGAGAGAAACGCGGGGCTTTTATCTGAGAAAAAACAATAGCGATAGCAATCAACTGAGTTGTTGCTTGTTGAACATACAAATCTCATTACTGTCATGTTATTGAACATACAAATCTCATACATTTTTTTACCCCGACTTCCAAAAAAAAGAAGGAGATTATCAATTCACCTGTATTTTTATGCTTGTTACAACCCTGAAATTCGTCTTCACCATCAGTATCATCAGCCTGAAGAAGGCCACTGCTGAACCTAGGCTTCTCCTAGACCACAGGAAGAACGATTACTTTTGAACTAAAAAGCCAGAAAAATTTCTTGACTGTATCGAAGATGAAACGTAGGACCCATCCAATGGACCGAGGACATTGTTAAGATCGCGGGAACTCGGTGGATAGAAAGAGCTCAGAGGCTTATGTCCAGCAGTCCAGGTCCAGGTGTCTCGGGCTGATGATGATGTGTACTTTTAATGTCCATCGTGAATTCATCAAAAATTTACACAGATATCATACACTTGCTTGCATTTTTAAAGAGGAGCTTGCTTCCGCATCAGCGAGTGTAATTAATGCCGTCTGAAATCGCCATGTCAAACCACAGACTATACATTACTTTCAAATCTCATTCCACCAAAACAAACAACTTTCGTACTTAAAACCTGTACACTACAGTCCAAATTCCGTTTGACAAAAACCTTCGTTCCTCGCGAGCGATTATGACTCCAGTGACAGGGAGCTAAAGCTCATTTTGCATTCATGTTTAATTGAAGTAGCACAGGCTGAGTCAGGGTTGTCACTGAAATAATAATCTACTAGCGCTGGCGACGTAATTATCATTTCAGTGTTTCAACCCTTCTCTGTCCAAACGTAGCAACGGTTAGGTAAATTACACCAAGGCTCTAGGTCATTCAGGTATTTCAGGTGAACAGGGTGTAATATGACTAATTCGTAAAACTTCAGGATTAAAAATAAAAATAATTTATTTAACTGTGTAAAGAGATAAGTACATTATATAGTTTTGTTCCAACAGTCTACAAATTTCGGGCGTACAATATTTATTTATTTTTATTTGTTTATAATCTCTATTATTAAAAATTAGATGCTCAAAGACCTATTGGTAGACCACCCACCTGTTGGTCGAACGACATTGTTGCGAGTACTGGGAATGAGTGAATGAGACTCGCAAGGGACCGGAAAGAGTGGTGTAATAAAGAAGAGGCCTTCTACTAACTAGTGGGTGCAAACGGGCTGAGGTTTGAGTATTTATAGTAGGTTAAATACCTACCATTTAAAGTGTATTTCATAACTTAGTAACAAGTATTACGGCAGTTGTATTGCATTTACTTAAAATAGAGGTACTTTCGACCTTATTTTTTCGCTATAAACGGGCCACATACTACTACAAAATAAAATACACGTTTTCATTTAAAAAATAAATAAAATGATGAAATTAGAACATCTACGCCATCTCTTGACACTGATGCGCCTAGCGGACCACGAGGCTCCACCTTAAGTGATGATGCGGTCAACGGTGTAGGTTTAGTGTTGGTTCTATAGTTATCATATAGATGGGTTCTGCAACCCCCTGTATTTGTCAGCAACAGTATTATTACACCATATTACGTGTATATATTTGAAACTGGACCCTGGACGGGAATGTCGCAATCAAAATATAATAAGTTCACTGTTAAAATTTCGAGCATTTAATTAAAAAAGGTCTAGATAGGCTTTTTCATCTACCTTAATCCCAGGATTTCCAGGCATAGCCAGCAACGCAAGGTCAGACAGTAGAGGTATTTCATTATTTATTAAAAAAAGTAATGAAATTAGTTGATGCGCTAACAAAATGAAGCAAGAAGCAGGCGGCGAGGCTTCTTCGGACAAGTTCAAGTCCTCAAAAGATGTCGCAGCTAGTAGTGGGCAACAAACGACGTTCAAAAGCCACTGTTGCTTTTGTTCTTTCAATTTAAACAGCCCAACAAACAAACGACACAATGAAACGGAAACTTACTCGCAAAACGATACATGCTGCTTTTATACAATACAATATAATATTTTTATTTCAGAAAAGATCCAATTGGATAGCACACAGATATAAAATCTTAAAAAAAAACTAATGTTAGTAAATGGCAATGACAAATATTTATTACATAATACAAAAATAAATACTGATATGTTTTATGCCGTACCGCTCAAACAGCTTATCTTCTCTGCTAAATTAATCTGACAAGCTATGACGGTAGAGTTGTAGCGACCCCGTATTTCGATCATTAGATCGCAGGTTCAAATCTAGTTGTATACCTAAGGTTAGATGCGTAAAGCTAAAACAGTGAAAAACTCATCTTAAAAAAACAGTTGCCTAGCAAAAACCACACTCAAATCGAAGCATTGCTTTCGGAGCTACGACGCCACATACACAAAACACAAGGCTTCAAACTTAATTACACCCTGTTTTCGGTCAGGCGTGTACAATAGATGCAAAAGGCTTACTTTTAAATTAGTCTGTAGTTTCACTAAAAAGTAAATATCATGTTTGGATGCTAATCTACTAATGGATTACGAAGCCCGTCACGATTTTTAGCCGGGATTAAATTGAGGATTCTGTTGAACAGACATTGATAAATTGATTTTAATATTTTAGTGAGCTTGTTTACGCACTGAAATGCGGATGCTAAAGTTTTTAACATAAAACTTATGGGTGAAAAAGTTTTATGAAAAAAAACAAACTATTTTGTCAATAACACACCATATTCCATGAACTGACAGGGATTACCGATATAGAATAGAATAGAATAAGCATTTAATTGCAACACACAAAAAAAACATACTAATAGATATTTCCCCTCACTGTTTATTTCAAGAGAAGCAAAGTAAATCCATTTTGAAATGTAACTTAATGAAAAAACACACCTGGGGGTTAATTCTCGGGCCGAACTCGATCATTTTGAAATTTTATTTTATTGGTTCTTTTCGAAGGGGGAATGGATAATTTCCTTGAGTAATTCATAAACGACCTCTTCGAAAAATCCTCGACAGCTACGATATACGGAAAACGTACAAAAAGTGCGGGGTTGTGAAAAGAAGCAATAAAATAAAATTTCAAAATGATCGAGATCGGCCCGAGAATTAGCCCCCTGGCCACGTAAAAAAGGTCCTCGGCGCGATCTCTAATACAATTGGTAAAAGGCTCTGTGCCTCATCATAAGGAAGGTATGCTATCTGATTTTTCTTCTTAGTTTTCATAAAAAAAAAGCAGCCAAGTGCGAGTCGGACTCGCCCATGAAGGGTTCCGTAGCATCAAGTAACATAATATAAAGGTTCTTGTGGTTCGTCGAAAGGTAAAATACGGTTTACGATTTATGACGTATATAAAAAAACTACTGACTAGATCTCGTTCAAACCAAATATCGTTGGCAGTTTGCATAGTAATGTACAACATGTATTTTTTTTAGATTTATCATTCTCTTATTTTAGAAGTTAGAGGGGGGGAGACCAACTTTTTTCCACTTTGGAAGTGTCTCTCGCGCAAACTATTCAGCTTAGAAAAAAAACTATATTATAAACCTCAACATCATTTTTGAAGACCTATCCATAGATACCCCAATACACGTATGGAATCAATGAAAAAAAAAGTACATCTACTCGCCAAGTTTCATCAGTCTAGCTCTTACGGTTTCGGAGAAAAATGGCTGACATACGGACGGACAGACAGACAGACATGACGAATCTATAGGGGTTCCGTTTTTGCCATTTGGCTACGGAACCCTAAAAAGCCACAAACATTTTGATTATTATTTACTTACATACATTCATCAGCCTGAAGAAGTCCACTACTAGACATAGGCTACACATTTCCAGGAAGAACGATTCTGAGCTCTTTCCTTCCAGAGACAACTTTACTTACACAGATAAAAAATATATGCATTATAAGTACTTTATCAGCTATCTTGTTCCCATAGTACAAGCTCTGCTTTGTTTAGAGCTAAATAGTTGTTGGATCATCCAATATTTTTTTTATGAGTGACGAATATCCATCATAATATCTAAAGAATAATCCTTTATTTACACAAAGAAACTTACAATTAAACAAATATTTACAAAATTTACGAAATACACAAAAAACAGTTTAGCTATCTGCAGATCGTTACAAACGATCTAGAGATAGCTAAACTGATCCAAATCAGTGCCAGACGGAAGCGCAAATAAATAAATAACAAAGAAAATTATGTCATGTTTATCGAATTACGAGTACCTACTGTATTCTGTAATACCTCACAGTAATTTGCGGATGACAACAGGTGTTGGTAATAAAATGTTGATGGCCCGATAATTTTACGAGAGAGAGTCATAAAACATATCACACCATTTCTTTTCGGGAACATGACGTGATGCTCTATCTATATCTTATTCTCTTTGGTCGTGTTTATTGTTAGTTACAATTTAAATATACGGACCTATATTAAAAAAATGATGTATTAATATCATTGAGGTAGAGAGTTTTATATGAATATAATTATAACAGATTAATAATATTTTTTTTTTATCATCAAACTCTCAAACACATTTATATACACAAAGAAACTTACAAGTAAACAAAATATTGATAATATTGATAAAATATACAAAAGCAGTGGGTATAATAATCATTAAAATTTATTTATGATTTTCCTGTTATTTTTGCAGCGGAATCAAAGCGTGCCTCATGAGTTCATTTCCCTGACACAGTTGATACGAGTATCTCTTCAAATCTCGTGGTGCCAAGATACCCACCCAAGATTTTTTGAGGATACCTATCAGATTAGTATTACAGTTTTGGAAACAAAGCAGTGTGATTAGTAACCTTACCTATTATACATAATATATAAAATAATTCCAATGCAAAGTGTAAATAAGTAGCGGTTACGACCACATTGTTACCGCAACGAGGCATGTGCCAGTGCCCAGTTAAAGGTATGCGGCCACGAGAGGGTAATTTGCAATTGCAATTTGTTTCTGGTATTGATAGTGTTTATTTTTAACTGTGCGGTTCAATTTGTATTGTAAGTGAACGGAACAGTCGAACGGATTTTTAAACAAAAGGCCGATGAAGGATTCTTCAATAAGTTCCAATAGTCAACACAGATTGACGAAGGTTTGAAACGTCAAAGAAAACGTGACAGAGATAATCGGCAAACCATCTAAAGCAGAGGTTCCTAACCTTTTATTTCTCATAGACCACTTTCAATATTTTGCTGGTTCCAGTGGACCCCCTGCCCTGCAGCTACATTTTCACTATATTCCAAGTCAGCAAAAAAATATTGGATCAAACTAAAGACATTTGCGTTGCGGCTGTGTTCCTACCACGAATCAACAGTTTTGGAAAAAAAAACAGATTAAAATGTTGTTTAATTAATTCATAGGTGAACCCAACATTTTAGTTCTTCACTATCGAAACCAGATACATTTTCGTGGACCCCCGTTTACGAATTGTGAACCCCCATTTTTTTGTCACGCCATTGTAGACCCCCGTCGAATCTCCCGTGGACCCTTGGGGGTCCACCTGGACCACGTTGGGAATCAATGAGCTGATGGAAAAAGCATTAAGTATGGTTAAGTAGTAACCATCGCCTATAACAAAACATTGCCTCGTAGGTCACGCACGTCAAGAATGTGCCTTACGATGCACTACCCTGCTTTCATTAGCTTGAGGCATACCGATGTTCAGCCTCACGTGCCAGTAATTTCATCGGCACCCACACCCTTCAACCGAAACACAGCAATGCTGCTTCACGGCAGATACAGGCATGGTGGTAGTACTTCCCCGGACGACCCCTTCACAAAGAACTCTATTACAACTACTAAAAAAAGTACTGCTACTATATTAGCTACTATATTATTTACGTTTTGTCAAATATCTAAAAATCAACATGATTGAAATGTGCAGTGAGGAAGTCTACTGCTGAACATTATGCCAAAAAGGGCCATCTTTATGCACAAGGATCTGTTCCTACAATATAATTCAACGCCTCGTTAGACCTCTGTGCGTCTTCCGATTTGTGGTCGTCATTGAAGAACCTTTTTTCCCAAAAGACTGTCAGTTCAACTTGTTAATTCTGCGATCTATGACGATGACATTGGTTAAAAGGCCACTAGTCTGGAATCTGTGCTAAAAGTATAAAAATATCTCACCTATGCAGCCTCAATTGGAAAGCTTTTAGGCGCAATCAAACTTGCAGTTTTAGCCACTGGGTGAAGGTCAAAGGTAACTCGTTTAGCTCGGCCGGGAATTGAAATGGTTGAGATTAGTTTGGAATTGTTTTAGAAAACGTTTTCCTGATTAGAACTTCAGACCAAATCAAGCTATAACTGGGTGTTTTTGGGATAACTGTTGAATATTTAATTTAACTAAGGACTGACAGACAAAAAAATACGGTGTATAATAAAGTTACGTATAAAAGGTTACAATTATTGAGAATTAAGTGAAAAAATTTGAGCAACCGACTTTAGAGCTAAATTGCTGTGTATAATGTGCAAAAAATTGTGAATCGGCTCATAAATGACAAAGTTATGTGAAAAAAAAACATTTAAAAAATATATAAAAATACACCCAACATTGAAAACCTCCTTTTTTATTTGAAGTCAGTTAATAAAGTATATCGTGCAAAAATTTCAAAATAAAATCTGGTGCATTTTAAGCTTGGGAATTATCATTGACTAGCAATCCGCCCAAGCTTCACATGGGTCGTTGAAGCGTGGTGTTAGCCTCGATAAATGGATCCACCACAAAAATAATTTCCAAATTCGGACCCGCATCAGTTCCCGAGATTAGCGCGTTCAACCAATCAATCAAACTCTTCAGCTTTATAATATGTATTAGTATAGATAGTTTGTTTACTTTACCACCAAAATACCTAGCTATAACGGAAAAATTGTGCTTTAAAGTTGTGTAAAAGTTTAGAAGCTCACCTATAAATCGGCTGGCGCCTTTAGCGATAGTTTCAGTGATCTGGCAGCAGAAGGATATAGAGACGAAACTGAGAAACAAGCCTTGGCAGCTTTTCTTGATCATGACGCACTTCAACTTTGCATGCTCCACTCACAACAATGACGTCATCATACGTCAGAACACAATGATTTCAGTAGATAGTTACCGCTATAAGGTCGAGAGTTCTCGACACGCGAGCGTCGACTGAGCCAGTCTCGTAGTAACTGTGCTAGCATCTGTGTATGGGTGAGATGTGGACCACTGCGCAGCCTAAGCTGTACATTTTTTATTTTTAAAAACAAGGCCGATGCAGGAATGTTAGTTTTACGTGACTTTTTATGCGCATATAAAATGGTTTAGCACGTAAGATTGGATTTGGACGGGAGTTTGGAGTTCATTTTTCATTTTGGAGTGTCGAAATATTGTTATAAAAATAGGTGAAAGTCCTCAATTCAGATGTATTTTTATAAGTCTCGCATCCCTATGGATCACGGTCTGAAATAAAAAGTTTATATTTTTATTTTTATAAAAAAATATCGCATCGCATAATCTTCGTCATTTAGCAGTTGATTTGAAAAAAAAATATCTGTTTTTATTTTTTATCAGGAAGGGAAGGAAAATTGGCCCAACAGTTTGGCCATGACGTCGGTCTCTCAAGTATTTATAACTTCACTTGTAGTTATTTAAATGTTTCAATAGGTAGAACTGGCACCAGACTCACCTAGCTTTAAGATGTTTCAAAGTGGTCCTTGCGATCCTACGGAATAAATACACTTTTGATTTGATTTAGTGCAATCCGTTCTTAATAAATACATTATCAAATCATGTTTAATTATTTTTTAATTTCTGCATGACATTCTCAGCCAGCACAATTATTGCCAACTGTGTGCTTAAGCTGTCAAATTGTGCCGCAAATTGGCCCAGGATGTAGGCTAGCAATGAATAAAACTGTCTCTTTACTAGCAAACGCTTGGCAGCAGATGCTGCAAGGGAAATAAGATAACCAACTTTTTGTTTACGACTTTGGTGGAAGTTTCGAGAATTATGAGTGGTGTAACACTTCGCCTCAATTAAGTATTGCCTCCGAAGTACTCACTCACTAAGTATACTTACGAGTTGAGTGAGTTTATGTTTGTTGATATGGAACTTGGGGTGTAGACTGACAGGACGACTTCCTTGTACGATCACCGACAAAAATGTTTATGCCGGATTGTAGAATTAAAGATATAGTGGCTGGGATAATTTCTTTTTGTAACTGCCGTTGTAAATCGAAATTTTAAAGCAAAACCAACACAAAAACAATAGCATTAACATTTTATTTTTCTATCAAGTCAGTTTATATTTACACAAAAAATACAATTAAAAACTAGCATAACTATGACGACGTTTCTGTCAACTAAAAATAAAATAAAGCAGATGCAATGAAAAATACTAGCTAGCTACAAGTACACAAATACTTTAGTATTGCAATAAACTCGAAATTTCTTTATTCAGTTGTAGCTATGTGCCTATGTATGTGTAGTCTTAAAGCTAGGTGAGTTCTAGGTGCTAGTTCCACGCGACGAAGACTATAACACTTTTGTCACCAACTGTATTTACCCACATATCACTAGTTTTAGGACTACAAATTGAGGATACTTCCTATGCACTGTTATTTATTCTATGTTCTTTAGTAGCTTCCTTCTTTGGATCGTTTAATTGGCCAAACTAAAGTTGTATGTGAAGGCTATTCGAACTTTCTCTAAGAAAAAGTGGTCGTTATTTACACATGGAACTTTTTATGTTGCTATGTTGAAACCACAGAACACTGCGACACTTTCACGGGTCACGTGGCCGGGAAAAGTTTCGCCAAAATACATGAGCATATTATGTTCCTCTCTCCATACAAATTCAACAGTTTTCTCGGGAGTCGTAAAGTGAAAAATGCCTTGCAGCAACGCAAGAAAAACTTTCCGAACAAGTTTAGCGACAATATAAAACATAGAAATACTCCTAGAATACTCATATTTAGTGATATTTTCAATATAATAGTGGAAATGTAAAACTGGCAACATCGGCTCCCATACAAACGGCGCATGATCGCCTTTCTACTATATTCATTATTCTGTGGTTGAAACATTCTTTTAACAGAGCTTGGCAAGTTTTTTTACATGATTATAGACCTTCTAATGGTAAACAACGATGTAGCCGACGAGCAGGCATCATTTAGCAGGATGGTCTAGAAGACACCTACTCGTATTTACAGTCAGGAAAATAAAGGTGGAGCCAAAACGCTTAGTGCGAATGGGTGGTATGCTAACCAGGTATGGATGGTATTGAGCCGTGCGTCCGCTAGTCCTATGGTGGAAGGGAGATTATGGTATGAGATCATGCAGTTCCTGACTACATTTCCAGTATGAATTCTTTTAATTATTCAATCATTTTGAAACTTTATTGTGAACCTAACTTTATTTAGGTCAAAGTCAGATCCTCATACCAAGGCTACGCCACACACCATGCACAAATCTAGATCACCTGCAATCGCGATCTAGTGATCAGTGTATCGATGCCAAAGTTAGCGGCAATGTGTGCAAAACCCTACGCTGAAACTAATTGCCATCACAGATCGCCTATAGATGTGCGCAAGTCATTTTCAGATCTCTAAATCTAGATTTGAAAACTGTTCGTAGTGCAATCTTGCCAATTTCTAGCATCTTATGCCAGATATAGAAATATACTAAATATACCACGGCTACCTGAAATCCAAAGCTTCACCTAAAGTTTAATTCCACACAGGATCAATATTCAAGGTTTTTTACTTCGACATAAATCGTGGCTTTAGAAGCGACCTCAAACCAGCAATAAATTGAATTGGTCTTACGTTAGGTTTTAAATAAGTAAAGAAGAGAACAAGTTTATCGGGCCGTAAGAATAGACCCAAGAGGTTTTTTGTGTGTGCAAGTGTTATTTCATGGTCAGCGGTGAAATACCGTGACGATTCATTTGTGAAGTCCTACGGCTGAAATCTTAAAATATTAGACTGTCAACTTTGTTTCTTTTAATATTATTAATTGATTCAGGTGTGACTTTGCAGATTTCCATTGCTAAACACAAATTAACTAAAACAAAAAATATCTTGAAAAAGATAAAAAATATTAAGTTTATTTTTGTGGTATTTTTATTGTGCCTAAAACCCTTATTTAACTTTGCAGGATTTGCGGGTGCTTCAGAGGGTCACAAGTCTACATTAAGCTAACTTACATATATCACTTTATATTTGTTCTAGTTTATTTATGTTTACATTTAATAAAATATGTTGCTTAGAACTTAATTTATTTTTTTATCCGTAAAATTGCATGTATAAATCGTGTATATCGTAGAGAAACACTTTGCAAGCCCATGCGTATTGGTCTTTTATTTCTTTTGATGCGAAGAATATAGCCCGGAATAGAAATAAGGCTTTAAAAAAATTGTTTTTATTGTTATTGGGCACAAACTTCCTATATTGTCCTTCTATTGTACGTCCGGAACGGACAAACTGTGAAAACTGTACCTACCTAGCCATAGTCATTTCTGTACAACAGTTATGCAATAAGTATTTCTGATTTCTGAAAGTTATCATGTTAGTATCATGTTTAAGTTATACTCACTGCAGCATGGTAGTAGAATTCTAATAGACCTTTATGTAACCTCTGCAACGTTTAGTTAACAAGATAGCCTGTCGCGGTAAGCCACTTCATTTGTTACCTCTACCCTCCACGAAAATATACTGGCACTTGTCTTAAAAATGCAACATTTACTCGGATTTATTCAACAGATCTAAAATACCAGGGACTCAGTTATTTTAGTCCAAGAAAAATTATTAAGTCTGGCCGGAATTGTTTCGGAACGGCATATATTTTAAATAGCTCGAATATGAATTCAAACTTCTTAGATTATGAATTGGAAGAAAGGGAAGAAAGTTACGTTTACAAAATTTCGTAAGCGCACGTAATGTACTATGGTATAAACAGCCAAAAAAGATTGTTCCGTCGAAATAATGCTAAGATGCAAGATTAACACGTCTTTATCCTTGCTTTCTTTCGACTATAAACTTTCTATAAAAAACATCGTTAATACTAGGTAAGCCACCAATCATCGGATAATACACCTGGCTTTCCGTATCTCGTAAAGTCTACGGATCTTCAATAAATTTCGTCATAAATCTTTACACGGAACGTACTCTACCTTGTAAGGAATATGATTCACATTTTTATAGCTGGGATAGAAAGAAAGAAATGTTTTGCTGAGCACAACGTTCTTTGATGAGACAAAGACCGTTGACGTCAAAGCAAACAAAGGGTATTGAAAACATAAAATCAGTAGTGTAGCATTGCACTTTGCATCAAGAGAAAGAGCAAAATGCCGTAGAAGTAGTAGTAACGAAAAGTGGTAGTACGTTTATTAGTGACTGACTTTTCAGCTCAGTTTTTTTTTTTTTTTTTTTTTTTTTATGCCATAGCTGGCAGACGAGCAGACGAGCCACCTGATGGAAAGCAGTCACCGTCGCCCATATACACCTGCAACACCAGAGGTGGTGCCGATGCGCTGCCGGCCTTTTAAGTATAGATATACCCGCCTTTTGAAGGACCCCATGTCGTAACTCTGCCTTCTGCTCCGAAGGTTCGATCCCCACCAAATAAAAAAAAAAGTCTGAGTGTTATATTGTATTTTATGTGTGTATTTATAAGAAAAGAAAATGAGTATTAATATCAGCTATAATGGTACGCGTGCTCTGCTTAATTTGGGGCTTAATAGTGTTTTATGGATTTGCCACAATATTTATCTATTATATAAGTCAGAAGTAGTAATTTGTAGCCAGTAGTTTAAGGTCACGCACGTCTGGAATGTCGTAACACACGTGTCCTTCGACGCACTACCCTACGATGCACTGCCTTGCGTTCATCAACTTAGCCATACAGATGCCTCACGTACCAGTAATTTACCAGCACCCACACCGTTCAAACGGCAGTAAACGGCATGGTTGTAGTATTTCCCCGGACGAGCTCTTCACAAAGCGCTCTACTACAAAGAGTAGTCAAATAAAATAAATAGTAACTTGGGCGAGCTAAAAAAAAAACGATGGGTAACAAACTTCATTACTTACTATTCCCCTCCACTATTTCCCCCGTTGAACATTTCTACCTCACCGACTGTTCACAGTTGGAGCGTTAATTTATTGAACTTCAATCGAAAAAAAAAATAGCGATTGGTGCAGCTGCTAGCGTCAATATTATTTATTTTTCAGAGCGAACTTAAAGCTTCGTAATCTCATTGTCTGGAAACAAATAAAGTCTGCAATAATCGTTGATCTAACTGTGCTTGCAAACGGGCAATTTATTGTTGCTTAATTGCGCCAACCTAGCATTGCGCAACGCGTAGGTAGATCAACGCGACGGTGTTTTTGTCGTTTTGAAACATGAACAGATGATAGAAGTACCTTGTTGTTCACACAAAATAAAACAAAAAACCAGTATATAGACAAAAACAACCTTACAATGGATAATCCAATTGCTGCATGCAATAAAAAGGTGTTGTTGCTTGTATTTACTCATTTGGCCGCTGGTATTGTTTATTTTTATAGACTCGTTTTGATGTCTATTTGCCAAAACAACGAGTAGCCGCGATCAGAGCATTGGAGTAGCATGAGCACAAACGTTAAATGTTATAGTTATAGGTTAAAATGGTAAAAAAAAGAAAAAGTTAATATTGCAAATATTGCCGAAACCTACCGATGATATTGTGCCAGCTGCAATTTTTATTCCTCGCTTGCGTAAAACGTCGTTAGCAGTCTATAGCGTGCCCGGAGCTGGCATAAACGCAATTCATTGCAATAATGCTCTGTTCCCGACAGAGAATAAAAAAAACATTATCTATAGGTAACCGTATCAGTTCCTATAATAAGAAATGCGAGTCTCCCCTTCCTCTCTTACAAAATATTTTAAAATAATTATAACTCTTATTCGGAGGAGGGCGCTGGCACTGCTACTCAGTTTTTAACTTTTGCAGTGTCAACGTTTTCATTTATTCTAAAACCCTTGTTTTTGTTCCAAATAAAGACATTTTGATTTTTAATTTGAATAGGGAAAAACAATGCCATAGGAACTATCGACACGACGAAGAAGAGAGCTGATTTCCATCGCCTAGATGTGAAAAATACGAGAAAAATCGATAAAGTATATAATTGAAGTTGAAGTTTTAAAACAGGTGCTCGACGGGTACGCTAGCTTGAAGATAAAAATTAAATCATCGGGTGGTTAAGTTCACAAGTAGCCGTTTCCAATTAAACTTTACCGGTGCATTTTCTTACGCCACATTAAACAATAATAAAGTTGAAAGTTTTCCGTTTATACCGAGAGGGATTCAAAGTAATTTAATTTTAGCGTTAGAACCATGATTATTTTGCAATTTCTTAATTTTGAGAGAGTAAATTAAAAACTGGCTTTAATATTTGGGTGAAGATTATGTTGGGTGTCACTATTGAAATAATCTTCAAATATTTCACCAATCAACATGTGTTTGGTGTGTCTGCCTATTCTAGCTACCTAACTAGTATAGTGCCTACCAACCTACTAGGTATTATAGTTATCTATAAGCACACACTGCACTATATTCACTGGTACTAACTATAACTCACGTATGGCAAAATAAAATTTCATTTCATTTCAATCAACACAGCTGGACCAACCTTATATTTCCGAAAACTCAACAGTTATTTACCCGAGTTGCGAATGTTGTATTTGCCAAACTGAGTGCCGTGAAATCCATGGAGTGGAGTCTCTTTTTTCACGTATCAAGCAGTTTAAAGAATACAACATCATTAAAAATACGATGAAGTCTTCTATTTCAAAGAAAGGCACTCTCTACCCTTTAGTTTACATACAAAAAAACGATAGAAATCAAGCCGTAGTTTGTTGCCTGTTCTTCTAATAGGCTTGGTTGCGTGGAACGGGCGCCTAGACTTGCCTATATAGCTCATAATAGCGGTGTAAAGTTAAGTTGGAGTAGGAGAAACACGTACTCAAATACTGACTGCTGCAATTCAAAACAATAATTATGTATTGTATAATTTGTTTATTGAATATACGATAGGTACACAACTGTAGCGTAGCTTAGATGCATTTTAGAACATGCCCGCGCCTGTTCCGAATATTCAAACATGTACGTACAAACCAGTCTACAATGCAGTATGTGCAGTGTAACCTTTAGAGTCCGAGAAAGATAGCTATGCGCGTGACTAACGGCAAAAAAATAACTAGAAAATAATCTCTACACAATCACAAACATGAGCTTGGATTAAACGCAATGCAATTTCGATATCCCCGATCACGTGTGTGATTGGAAGATATGATCTTGTATCTTGTATCGAAACCACAAAGACTGACTATCTATCTATCTATCTATCTATTCAGCCTGTATGCACCCACTGCTGGGTATTGGCCTCCTCCCTAATACGCCATTCTCTTCGGTCCTGTGCCAGTCTCCGCCATTGCTGCCCAACCACTCCGACAATGTCATCCTACCAAGACTGACTAAATCCAAAAAATATCGCATGTCTTGGGCCGTGTATAACAGGATCCCACTTAGCGTCTCCGGCGCACCAAGCTCGGACTGTTTCAGATCCCGACTGAAAAACTGGCTTATCTAGCAATCCTTCTACACTGTAGAAGAGTTTCTGGACAAGAAAATATAGTAACGCAACAATTGTTATTTTCACGCGCAAAGCTATCTCGTGCGGACTTTAGTTCTGGTTCGGCTAACGTCGGAAACAAGGGAACTGTCAACAAAAGCAAGCGGCTGATTGCTCCCAGTTTTTGCTAGTTAGGAACCGCAAACTCCCCAGCCACCCCTGGCTTGTTTATCTTTTCTTCAGTGCTGCAGTTTGCTGAGAAAATAATTATAATGTTTATTTTCGGTATTTCCGGTAGCAATGGTGGTTTGGTTGTTGGAAATTATTAAACTTTTTTTCTTTCATTTTTGAAGTAATGAGAAATAATATTGTTTTTCACAAAAATAAATAAGTTATAAATTAATAAATTAGTAATAATGTTTACTTTGGGTATTTCCGGTAGCAATGGTGGTTTGGTTGTTGGGCATTATAAAAAAAATCTCTTTTTATTAATCAAGTAATGAGAAATAATCTCCTTCTTCACAAAAACCTTTGGCAATAATTTTTGGTGTTAATGAAAATAAGCTAAGATTTTTTTCGGTTTTATAAACTCTGTAAGCACTTGTTAAAATAAAACAGTAAATGTGAATTGCAAGATGAAAACATTGAATCAAGCCGCTAAATTTTTTTCCCTGTAGGCCTACCACAAGCTCTGTCTGGCTCTGTCTCTGGCTCTGGTTTTGAGTCTGTGCGAGTGTTGACTAAATAAATCTTACGACGAAACGTCACACAGTATAATACACTGGTAAGCACTCACACAGACTTAAAACCAGAGCCAGAGACAGAGCCAGACAGAGCTTGTGGTAAGACTACAGCTTTACTACTGGCGCCTCGGTTCACTTAATTTACATAAGATGTTTTAAAGTTTTCCTTGTGATTCTATTGATGAGCCATCTTGATTTTGGGTACCTCTTTTTTGAAAACGTCCAAATTATAGAACTAAATAACCATAATATAAACATAGAACTGTACTTAATCAATTTCGGGAAGCAAAGCAAAGCAAAATTTCTGATCAATCATCAATTTGTCACAGGCCGACCCAACATTGTTTACACAAAATACCGCCAATTCAAACAAAATCGCCAATAACTGGCTTGCGGACGTCAATCGGCAGTTGGCCTAGCGTATCAACAGAATACCTGATATTTAGGTCAAACTGGGGTAGGCAGGTTTAATAATTGAAATCGCTGGCGGGTATTGTGTGACCTGGACCCAGTGGGGCCCAGATTTGTAACATTTCCATTATGTGTAACTTTAAACAACGTGTATTATAAGCTTTTGTTAGGTTGGGATTGAGTGGAACCGCGGTCGCCCTAAGGGAGTTTCACCTTCAAATCAGAAGAAAGAGGTTTATATTTTTAGGACTGAATTACACATCATTTTTAACCAGCACGTTTCCTGCGGCCCCATTCTCGCGTCGATCTCGATCATTTTGCAATTTTATTTTATTTCTTTTTTTCGAAGAGAGAATGGCAGGTTTCCTTGAGTAATTTATCAACGACCTCATCGTAAAAGCCTCGACAGCTACGATATACGGAAAACGTAGAAAAAGTGCAGGGTTGTGAAAAGAAGCAATAATATAAAATTTCAAAATGATCGAGATCGGCCCGAGAATTAGCCCCCTGACTATAGAAATACACATACAAGACGACGCTTGTACGTTTTTTCTAAATTTCAATAAAATATCATATGATTATGATGGCATTCTATTTTTGTTTCATGTCGATACATGATACAAATTTATAGCACTACAAAGACCTTAAAACAGCTGTCTACCTAATCTTGCAAATAGAAGGAATACACAGCTACATTACTAGGCCTCATAAATTTGTTGAAGAGCGATTACAAACATTAAAAATATATATAATCGAATTGAGAACATCCTCTTTTTTTATTTGAAGTCGGTCAAAAATGACGTTGGTCTCTGAGGATTTTCAGATAAAATACGGCTTAAAAAGCTAGGTATGAGAGTAAATGAACGTATATAATTATTGACGTTTCGAAAATGATGTAACGAGTATGTAGGGATAATAAAGTGCACTTTTTCAACGTTGCAGTATATTTTTTGTCTGCAGTATACCATTATTACCCCGGAACTCTATGCTCGGATATCGGCAAAAATATATTTTACCTTGTAACTACAATTTACCAAGCTTCACACGTAGTGTGTATTTTACTTTTTTAAATTTCTTTCAGCGGAAAATTGAATGATATTTGCATAAAGATGATCGAAATGAGAATGTGGTGTTATTTTACTTTTTACGTTTATTTTGGAGCTTACGAAAGGAAAATACTCTGGCACCTAGTAAAATTGATTGGTATTTTTCACCTAAAATCTGCTACGTCATTGAGACTAACCTGCACGAGATGGTTTAGGCCGAATAACGTAGCAGATCATTATTTACTTACTCTTCCTTAGACACATACAACCACCAAACCACTTCTTACTTGCATATTAATAGTTATTGTGACTGTAAAGTTGTAAATTTAGATGACGAAACAAGCGAAAGCATAAATTAGAATCCTGAGTGTAACGAGGGAATCAAAAGAGCATGAGGTGAAAAATCTTTACATTCGAGTGCAACACGTAACTTTTCATCCCACTTCAGCAAAGAAATGACTAAATGCATAAAAGAAAATGGCGCGCGTAAAGCAAATTAATACACCAAGTAGGAAAAAGTTGAATGATAAATTTGGCACCATATTACCATGGAGGTAGAAGTAAATAGGTTTAATGAAGTTTTTAAATTCACAAACTTATTGTATACGTAGCTCTAAATTCAATTTTACTTTATCCTCTAGCGTATATACTCTTTCCGAGATAGGGGGATGAAAATATTTTTAAAAACACAAAACCTCTAAATTCAGTCCAAATATTCACCAAGGCCACGTTACCTTACCCTCCAGCTTTCAATCCAATCCAGTAATGATATAATGAACATTACCAAACAAAATCAACATTAAATTACAGTTCTGTTACAAATAAATCTCACGACAAATTGGTTGGTAATTTTTGATTATTTTGTAAATAATTATTCTGATAACGCTTTATCAATATTATCAGTATAATCACAGCGTCAGATTTATATTGCAATACAAAACTGAAATTTATTACATAGTTCGAACTGGAGGATGTTTTATTGAAACTGAGTAAACAGTACGTTAGTTGAAGCTAAAATAATAGTTAAACAAAAGCGCATAAAAAACTTGATAAAATAAATAAACGAATAAATTGAATTTGAATATTTTATGGGCAGTTTATCGTAGGGCACGTTCCTGACGTCTGTGACTTCAAGGCAATGCTTTGTTATAGGCGATGGTTACCACTTAACATCAGGTGGGCCATCAACTTATTGTAAAAAAATTGGATGTTACCTCTAACTACTCCTTTTAGAAAGATATTTTATTGGATATCTACCGTTTATGGAAACATCGTGAGGAAACCGGCATGTCGTAAAACCTAAAAAGTTCGATAATATGTGTCAAGCGCACGAAAACACCCTCTTTGAGGCGCACTTAAAATCCTTTCACCAGACTTGGTTCGAAAGAGCCAGTGGCGCGTTAAGGAGATGGGGATAAAATAATTATAGAAATATTAAAGACAATTATCTAGCGCCCCAAACTAAGTAGAGCTTGTACTATGTGGGAACCAGATAGCTGATATAATGCATAGGTACGTTTTTTTTTGTAAATACATACTTACAATACAATATAACACCCATGCAGACAGAGAGCAAACACCTGTGTTCACCACAAATATTTGTTCTCGGTGGGGATCGAACCCACGACCTGATCTGCACAGAAGGCAGAGCAACTACCAACTGAGCTCAGAAATATTCCTGTTTTCTTTCGATATAATTTTCGTTTGCCAGTGATTAGCTCGCCAAACATTGTATTGCCAAATTCTACTATTTCATGTCTGAACAGTGCAGCCTTCGATATTTAGATGGCGTTACAGCCTGCTTGTCAGATCGTTTGTCAGAGAGTTGGAGTTGGATCAAAGATATCGCCCGGAATACCTATCGATACTATATCTATCTATCTTTAGAGATAGTGGGTGGTAGAACGTACAAAATCGGCTTTAGAGCTCAAATATTTGACAAGACTTGCGGGTTCGATAGGATTCGTACGAATTGGGAGAATTAATATTTACTTAAATAAGAAAACAATTAGTAAAAATGCTTCTACTCAAACAATGATTTTAGAACCCACTGTTAGCCTGGAGAAAAAAGGATTCAATTGTATAGGCACGCAGACTGATTCTAATGTGCCAACCCCAATTGAGACGTTTTTTCGTGACCAATGATAATTTTTTAGGTAGTCAAAGTATCACAGACAACTGCAACTATGACAACAACGTAGCTGCTGTATCGCTTTCTAATCTTAACCTATTTTTTCAAAATCTGTGTGGAATCTCAAACAAAAAAGATGAATTAGAAGTATACTTAAGTACCATTGATGCTGACGTAAATTATATTTGTATTGCAGAACATTTCCTTGACAAACATAGCATGAGTGCATTTAATTTTGATAACTATAGTATAGCATCCTATAACTTTCGAAGAAGCAAGCGCAGAGGGGGTTCATTGATTTTATGTCGCTCTAATACCAACACTGAAGAAATGAAAATATGTAAACAGTTATATAAAATGGATAGTTTCGAAATATGTGGAGTTAGAGACATACATCATGAGCTTTATGTTATTTGCTTGTATAGAATTCCAGACGATAAAAATTTTGACGAATTCATTGATAGATTGGAAAAACTGTTGGAACACTCTTTTAACAGAAAATGTATTATATTGGGAGATTTCAACATTAATATTTTAAGCGAAAGTAGGTACCAAAGTGAGTTCACTACGCTTCTTAACTGCTATAACTTTAAATACCTTATAAATTCAAACACATTTATCAGAAATAACTCCGAGTCGTGCATTGACAACATTTTAACCAACCTTCCGGTTGAAAGTGTACTTAAATGTTACCTCGATCACAACAATCTAGGGGACGGACATGCGGGTCTTTTCTGTAGTCTGGCTCTAGAACATACTCATCCAAAAGAAAGATTTTACATAATGAAAAAAAGACTATTTTCAATTAAGAACATGTGTCATTTTAGACAAAGTTTGATGACATGTGATTTACAGTGTTGCAACATTAATAATTTTTTAAAAGGATTCCAGCAACTTTTCAATGCATCTTTTAAAAAAATGGCTGTTAAAATTAATGTCCATAAGTCTAATAAAATTAAATGGATAACTAAGGGTATTAAAACATCTAGTAGAATGAAAAGATTTCTAAACACAATGAACAATACTACCTGCGATGAATCTATAAGAGAGTATAAAAATAAATATATTAAAATGTACAAAAAGATACTAAAAATTTCGAAAAAAAACACGATTAAAGCTGAACTTGTTAAGGCAAAAAATCGGTCTAAACACATTTGGAAGGTTGTTAACAGACACAGAAATAAAGGGAAAATAGGAATAGTAGATAACTATAATCTTAAAGTAAACGATACAATTATTGACAGCCCTCAGGATATTGCAGATGTTTTGGCTGAACAATTTAACAATAAGATTGATGGTATTAATTATAATAATAATGACAACGCTTTGACATTCCTATTTAAAAATTGCAATAGAGTTCACAATGATATGGAAATGGGGCCTACTAACAGAAATGAGATAAGAATTATTATTAAAAGGATGGTAACTAAACGTTCGTCTGGTTATGACGATATACCTATTGCTATAATCAAAGATAATATTGACCTACTTGCTGAACCGTTGTCTATCTTTTTCAACAACTGTATTGGATCCGGCCTTTTTCCAGAACAACTAAAAATTGCTAAAGTTTTACCTGTACATAAAAAAGGGAAAAAGAACGATCCAAATAACTATCGGCCAATTTCCCTATTGCCAACCATATCTAAAATCTATGAAAAATTAATAAAAGACTAGAATCACACCTGCGCCTGAACAAAATTCTTAATGAACGGCAATTCGGTTATCAGCGTGGTGTCGGTACTGTTGATGCGATTGATCTGCTAATATATGATGTACTAAGCAATCTAAATAGTAAAATGAAGGTAGCGGGTCTATTTCTGGATCTCTCTTCTGCTTTTGACATGGTTGATCACGATATTCTCTTAGCAAAACTTGAACACTATGGGGTGAGAGGCAACGCGTTGTGTCTTATCAGATCCTATCTTGACAATAGGAAACAGTTTGTTGAGGTCAAAAATATTGTACATGAGCAGGAGGTGGTAGCCAAGTCTAAGGTGTCTGATGTTAAACGTGGAGTGCCGCAAGGCTCTATCTTGGGGCCCATATTTTTTGTTATCTTTCTAAACGACTTAATTAACCATGTCAGCAACTCTATTCCTGATATTAAGTTAATTGTGTATGCAGATGATACCAATGCGGTAATCCCAGCATCGACTCTTCCTGAGCTCGAAATTAAAATTAAAAGTGCACTTGAAATTTTTAATCAATGGTTTCTTGTTAATAATTTAAAGCTGAATATGAAAAAGACACAGGCTCTTCTCTTTAAATCTACTGCGCATACACATGAGCACTTTGATGTACTTTATGGGGGTGTAAGTATGGAGTTATCGAAGAGTGTCAAATTTCTTGGCGTTAACATAGATCAGTTCTTGAATTGGAAAGAAGAGTTGAACTCAATTGTAAATCATCTCAGCTCAGCGTGTTACGCGCTTAGAAGCCTGAGAGATGAGGTTAGCATTCCACAGCTTGTAATGGTTTACTATGCTCTGGTTGAATCAAAACTAAGATACAGCATAAAGTGTTGGGGAAACAGTTATGCCTACAATATGCACAAAGCATTCACTATGCAGAAAAGGGCTGTCCGGACAATAGTCCGCATTCCACAAAGGGAATCCTGCAAAGAGCATTTCCAGACTCTTGGTATCCTGACTGTTCCGTGTCTCTCTATTGTTGTCATTCTTTCTGACGTAGTAAAAAACCCATTAAAGTACGAAACTTTGGAGCAGAGAGCTCAGAGACGGAATACGAGACGTAAGGATTTGGAGGTTCCTATATGTCCAAGGTTGAATGTTGTGAAGCACGGCTCTCGGTATCAGGCTGTTAGACTTTTTAACTCACTACCTACTGACTTGAAAAATATAGATAGCCCTAATGTTTTCAAAACTAGACTAACTAGTATGTTGTTGAAAGGGTGTTTCTACAGCATTAATGAATTCTTGACATGTGATAATTTAGAATAGTATAAGTATATTAATTTGTTAAATGTAATTTCAATTCTCAATTCTTAATATTTAATTTTAAATTTATTTGTGTCATTGTTATTATTATAAATTGAATTAAGTGTTTAGTTTTAAGTCATATTCGAATACGATTTTAATTGTTTAATGAATAAATAAACTGAAACTGAAACTGAATTGGTTCATTTTCTCGTTACTGTGAAATTAAATCCCTAAAGATTTATTTTGGATCCGATTATTTATTTGTCAAATGTAGGTATACAACGTGTATCAAAATATGTGTACTATCCTGAAGGGGGGTGAATTTCCACCCCCCGGGGAACAACTTTTGTTCAACGACTTTTCAAACTTCGATTGGTATCTCTGAAAAAAACTGCAACGAAGTTTCAACATTAACAGCTGACTTTATACAAAGTGACAACCCTAAACTCAGCTACAGAGGTAGTAGGTAGTAGTAGTAGACCTACAGAGGTAGTAGGTCAAGGGGTCAAGGGGTTACAAGGATAGGGTTGTCAATTTATTTAGGCATTATGAAATTAAATATTTTTGTATGGGAAACTGAAAATAGGAATTTTTAATTATCTCCCCTCCACAACTGATCACCATTGTGGTCTGAAACCCCCCACCTTCGCATAGTACACATATTTAGATACACCTTGTATAGTGTAGGTATATTGAAAACATCCTCAATAAACGAATGGCTTAGGGGATGTCTGGCTATAGTGCGTGCCTCAGGTAATATTACAATTAAAATAAATCGAAAACCCAATGAAAAATACACCGCTGTAGGTTTTATGTTTATTTTATTTTATTTTTGTAATTTTAGAAAAACTTTTGGCTAGGTACATTGAATGAAGGTATAATAACATGAATCTGAAGAGATCCAAGTTTACTAATGGTTAAATACATGATGTGTAAGTCCGGTCAATTTCAAAACTCACAAAATGTATTCATGGTAAATATCCTGTTGTTCTTAAAAATTGTGCTAAAAACCATGATAGTTTTTCAAAAGTTACAAACAAACAAACAAACAGTAAATAACAAATATAAAACCTTGTGCCTAAAACAAAGTGATAAAGTTTTAGCCTGACTTCCTATCAAATATTTACTGTAGAAGTGTAGAGAAGGTTGGTTCTTGGTTCTTTAGGTAGCAGCATCGGATACACAAATCCTTGGCCTCTTTCGTTCTCACGGTCGAGTACGTGAGCATTTATTAACTTTTATAGAAGCTTGTTGGCAAAAACTTTGTTCAGAAAAAAAGCAGATGTGAAATGAAATCTTTATCGCACCCTCCACGGTATGCACGCAAAAAATGTTACGTTGTATTTTTGCTCGAAGAAAATGAAATGAATAATGTATCTTTTATCTAATTAGCGCACATTGGTAGTATCTACATAATATAAAAAACTACATTTCAATCTTATTATTAATCTAAATATATAAAACTCTTGCGTTACTGACTGACTGACTGACAATCAACGCACAGCCTAAGCCGTAAGTCCTAGAAGCATGAAACTTGGAGGGTATGTTCGTTTTATAGCATAGGGGTGCACTAAGAAAGGAAATTGGAAAATTATTTCCCTAAGCGGAGAAAAAGAGAAAAAGCTTTTAAAAGAAAAATCAACGGGGCTTAACGGCTGCGGGGCGAGCGAAGCCGTGGGCGGCCGCTAGTATAGTAATATTATGATTGAAATGTAGTTTTTCAAGCTATTTCCTAGCCATAAACGTAATAAGTAAAGCTTGTATTATGGAAACCAGATAACTGACCATTTGCATATTATTCTATCTAGTTTTACATACACTTTACATAAAAGTCTAATAATTATGTACAAGATAAAAATGTAGTGAAAATTTCAAGAAATGGAACCGTCCTTGTAATATTTTTGAAACAGGTGTAGGTATCCAAATAAAAGCAGAATATATCAAGCTGTGTTTATCTAAGTCTGAACTTTAGCCCCACTGGCCTCGAGCGAGCTGGCATGGCAATAATGCATCCTAAGGGCTTTTATGCATTGCCCAGTGCGGCCCGAAAACTCACAGCCTGGAAATTCATGGTCTGAGAATTTACGAACGAAAATTCATAGTTGGAATTTTCATGCGCGGCACTTTTTAGTATGCAACGCTTGTGGACTATTGAGGTCCGATTATTCGGTCGATTGTACACTTTTCACTTCAAAGGTTTTGGACATATGCGCTGACCAAACTCTTTGTGAAAGAACAATACCTAGGTTCAGTTTCTTTTTGGGTAATAATAGCACGAAACGTGAATTGACGTCAGCGCTACGAGTAGTTCAGTATCGCGTTTTCCGATGAATTTTTGCGTCTATAGTTTGCTCAAAAAGACAGTGATTCTACGCTTGTGAAACCATTGGCAGATCTTACTACAGTTTCACAGGTACAGGTTACGGGTCGTGGGTTCGATCCTCAACGATAACAAAAATTTGAGTTGCGAAACATGGATGTTTGTTCTCTGTTTGGATGTTATAGTGTCTAAGTGTGTGTTTACAAAAAAATAAAAAACCCATACCCATAGTACAAGCTCTGCTTAATTTGGGTCTAGATAGTGTTGTATGCACAATATTTACTTATTATAGTTCCACTACTAGTTATAGGCTTCGAATCACGGCGGCGTTTGGGAAACCACGCCATATCTTCTCGTCACAGCTTTCGCATAGTCTCAAGACTAAAGCGTGGTAAATCAGTGCGTGTTGCCAGTGATGACCATAATAATGAAACTGAGGCGTGGTCGCTAACTATTGGTCTCGTAGACAAGTTAAAATTGCATAACTACGGAAAAAGATATTCAGGAAGTTTCACTACGTGATTGAATAAAAAAATAGGAAATCCTTACAAGAACCAAGGTCACCGACATAGCTCGTAGAACTAGTGAGTTGAAATGGCAATGGGCCGGATAACTCGAAGAACCCACAACCGTTGGTAAATGAAGGTTCTCGAATGGCGACCACGAACTAGAAGACGAAACTCTGAGTAGAATAATGGAAACGCTCTAGCACCTGTACCTAAGGCCACAGCAGGCTCAGTGGAGGTGAGCACTATCATTTATTCAAAAGGCATGTTTTATTCTCACTGCACAGCATTACTTCGCGAGAAATGCATTAATAACTCTGTGTCGCACTAGCTTGGTTTTTTATTTATTTTAATGTAGTGGCTGTGCCACTTTCTGTGAATTTAGGAGTATCATAGGTCAGTTGAACTAGATTTTAGCAAATACTCTAAGGACCCATTCCCTAAAGATTTCACTTGCATTGCGTCCATCGATGCGTGGTCTCTTAGAAAATTACTTCAAGCGCTTCAGTCGACCAAGTCATAGAAAAATCCTTTGCGCAGTCATCAGCCTTTTTAGGGTTCCGTAGCCAAATGGCAAAAACGGAACCCTTATAGATTCGTCATGTCTGTCTGTCTGTCTGTCTGTCTGTCTGTCCGTCCGTATGTCACAGCCATTTTTCTCTGAAACCATAAGAGCTAGACTAATGAAACTTGGTGAGTAGATGTATTCTGTGAACCGCATTAAGATTTTTACATAAAAATAGAAAAAAAACTTTAAATTTTGGGGGTCCCCATACTTGAAACTGAAACTCAAAAATTTTTTTTTCATCGAACCCATACGTGTGGGGTATCTATGGATAGGTCTTCAAAAATGATGTTGAGGTTTTTAATATCGTTTTTTTCTAAACTGAATATTTTGCGCGAGAGACGCTTCCAAAGTGGAAAAAAGTTGGTCACCCCCCCCTCTAACTTCTAAAATAAGAGACTTATACCGCATAAATCGTAAACCGCTATTTACCTTTCGACGAACTACAACAACCTTTATATTATGTTATTTGATGCTACGGAACTTCATGGGCGAGTCCGACTCGCACTTGGCTGCTTTTTTTGTAGATCTTTCCGGGGCAGGCTAAGGTTTAATATGCTAATATTTCACTCAGTCGACATCGGACTAATCGTCTGTGGAAAACATGGCTTTCTCGTATGCGTTTCTAGGAAGAACGATTTTGAGCCTATACCATGTACCAGCTTCCAGAGGTCTTTACAAGGTCATTGGTCTATCGGTTGAGGAAACGTCTACGCTTCGTCTTCTAGCTTGCCAGGTCAAACAGCCTATAAAATTGCAATTTATGGAGTTAAATGCTCTTTATTCTGAGATTTTGTAATTTTTTTTTTGCGTCATCTTCATCATCCACAGCCCGACTTCACCCACTGCTGGGTATAGGCCTTCCTTAGTTTGTGCCATCTTCCTCGATCCTGAGCTAGTCTAAACCATTGCCGCCCCGCGACCCTGACTATGTCGTCCATCCATTTTGCTGTAGGGCGGTTCTTGGCCACCATTCGGTTGTTGTTCTACTCCACCTGTCATAATGACAGATTTTTTGCGTAGGTATATCAATAAATTATAATTGCATTCGAGTGACTGGACTGTTTTGCTAATAATCAACAAATTTTCAAATTCTGATTATTAGCCAAATCAACCAAATTTGGTTGATTAGTTCCAAAATTATGTCTAATGTAGCTAAGCTAATGCTAACCGGTATAACTCAGTTTCGTAGCCTCGGTTTAAAATCTATCTAACCGAGTTAAATGAACGAGCGCAATTAGCCACGTTCTGCTCCGTTAGCGCGGACTGGGAGATGTAGGTACAGACCACAGAATACTGAATACAGTAGGAAGGCGATCATGCGCCGTTGGTATGGGAGCCAATGTCGCCAGCTTTACATTTCCACTAAAATATCACTAAATAGGTATATGGATTCTATAAGAAAAAGGCAGCAAGGAAGATGTTAAGAAAGTATTTCTAAGTTTTATATTGTCGCATAACTTGCTCGGAAAGTAATTCTTGCGCTGCTGCAAGGCATTTTTCACTTCGACGAAAAAACTGTTGAATTTGTATGGAGAAGGTATGTATTTTGGCGACACTTTTCCGGCCACATGGCTGTTCTACTTGCTGTACCTACAATGTATACTATAGACCAAATTCGTATAAGGATAAATTGGCTAGATAAATATATATTATCATCATCATCATCAGCCTGTAGAAGTCCACTGCTGGACATAAGTCTCTCCGACACATTCTCTTCTCCGTCCAAGAAGAACGATTCTGAGCTCTTTCCATCTACCGACTTCCCGTGATCTTAACAATGTCGTCAGTCCATCTGGTGGGAAGGCGCCCTACGTTTCGTCTTCCGGTTCGTGGTCACCATTCGAGAACCTATATTCCCCGACGGTTGTCGGTTCTTCGAGTTATTATGATCTGCCCTTTGCCACCCATAGATATTATGTAATGCTATAAAATTGCACTCGGCACTGCAGGTCAACTCTAGTTAAAAATATACAGGGTTATTCATAATTAGCTGCAAATACTCAGGAATTAGGTTCAACAAATAAAATAAAAAATATTTATGAAATGATTTTTTTTAAGTTTTGCTATGAAAATCCCGAGAAAATCGATAAAGAATATCCTTTGGAATCATTGGCGCCTGACCTATTTTGACCTTTGATCCGCGCCCGCGTGCCGTGAGCGACACTCTGCGTTCAGTCACCGTCTGGGTGGGTCATCGTCCTGTTCTCCATGGCAATCATTATGCAATAGCCGTAAAGAAATTAAAAAAAAAAATATTTGATACAAAAATTTTAATCAAAACTTAAAAAAAATCATTTCATAAATATTTTTTTTTTATTTGTTGAATCTAATTCCTGAGTATTTGCAGCTAATAATGAATAACCCTGTATAATAATCGCTGACTTTTTGCTTCTCTTAATAATATGTGAACATTCTATTCGAACTTATATACGTAACGCTGAGAGTTCATCCTCAAACCTTGGAGCTTCGGTGGTCGCGCACCGTTCGGTTTCAGAGGAACTTCCTGCCGCGAACACTCAGCCTGTGGAATGATCTCCCTGCTAAGGTTTAACCTAAGGGCTATAGCATGGGGTTCTTCAAAAAGGGCGTTGTGATGCCTCCGGTATTGCAGGCGTCCATAGGCTACGGTAACCGCTTCCCATCAGGTGGGCTGTATTCTTGTTTGTCTACTTTGTTGTAAAAAACAAAACACATAGGTAAACACATAGGTATACACACTATGTATACCTATGCCTACCTACCTTGCGTTGCATTGGAAATTTCTCTTGACAACTTCTCCTTAGATAAGAAACTTTTAGCTAAGCAACCAGCTTACTCTCAAAGGAGGTCATCAACTTAGTACTTACGTGTACGCTCTATTACTTAGTTTGATAGGTAACACTTGGTTGTTTAGTTTAGTTGTTGAAGTGCCGTCTTTGAATACTAAAACAACATAAAGTTTTGCCGATGGAGAAGGCTATAAATACTTTGTTTTGTACTTACTTGTAGCACTAACTTCAGGCCCGAGGGACTCGAACGCTTTGCCAAAACTCAACTTCAGTAGTCGATCTGAATCTGAAACAAAGAATGTTTTTAGTTCCTAGTCGAAAACATTTAGGTATATGTAAGAAGGTAGGTACATACCTATATATGGGTATGGTTGAGTACCTATGTCTTACCATAGACAAAGGAAAACAAGGTCTTACTAGCTTTGCCTTTTTTTTTTGGTGTCGGGGGGAATTCTGCACACAGACACCTTAAAGCACCGAGGGATGCGCTAAGGTAGTGTGAAGTTGACGACCTCGCTTGGTCGACTCACTAAAACCACCCCATGGCCGGCCTCGATGCATATCAAGGGGTTCCGGGATCTCCAACGGAACGCACCGGTACCCCTACCGGTACCGGTCGCATTGTGCCAAGAGCACATCCCGGGAATGACAACCACAGCCACCCCCGAAGCTCACGGTGACACTTGCCAAGAGTGTCGCCGCCTTCCCAGGAGTTACTAGCCTTGCCTAGGTAACGCATTCTTTATTTCTCTCTTCTCTTCTCTACGATGATGCTACCACAAATACCTCAGTACCTACTACATATATGAACCTAACAGCGACATCTCTGCTTAGCGGCTTGTACCAATTTAGTATAACAAAATCCTAATTCAACCTTCCATATAGGTAGCTTACCAAGAAGTTTCAACTTTCCACGTACAAGTTGAATGTAGTTCCGAGTAAACTCAATAGATGGCGCTTATTCAGGTAAGCAATCTAGTTCATCGAAAGAATCAGAGATGGCGTTTTGTGAAAATGTCAACATTTTGAACAAAAAAGTTTACCATAAATTTTCACATTGATATCAATGTACATCTATAAAATAAATGGTTCTGCATTAGTCAATGTAGGTGTAGGTTGGGACTTAGTGGGTAGGTACACAAGGGTACCTGGTTTCATGGAGGCATGTACGCAGGCACCCCTAATAAATTCCATGCAATTTCCATCGTCACAAACTGGAGACCGGCCAAAACTATTCATACTGTTGGGTGCAGTCGCCAACTCAGGATCGGTAGCATTTATTACCTACCCGGCGCCGACAAATTGAAGCGAAATTTTATTTGGATAAAACTATCATTTTCAGCTGAAAGCTGGAAAGTGGAATTGAAAAATTTCAAGTATATTTTCATGGGTTTACCTATTTACTTATGTCCTTATTTTTCGTATAAACTGTACTCTGACTCAATTCAATCTATTTAATGCATCATTGCTACATAGGTACATAATATAATGCTTTGGCACATAACACAATTTCTTCTTCCACTATTTCTTATCGTTCGTCATCTCATTCTTTATCCCTTTATTCTTTATTGTACACATAGAAAAATACATTAAGAAAACTTAAAATTAAGACGTGTACCAGGGCGAACCCCTAAAAAGAGTTCTCTTACAGCATCTCATTGTTTACTCCTTTCTTACAATGTCATCTTTCACAGATCATGAAAACCATCTACACATCTAAATCTAGCACTCCTCTCGTCTCACCAGCAGCAGTAGAATCTGGTGGGGGTTGAAAGGTGAAGGTGGCAGCGAACCCTTGCCCAGGAGACACGGAGTTGGCTGTGAACTGCAGCAGCAGCGCTGGTCCCGTCGATAGTACCTCGAATCCTGGAAGCAGTTTGAAGGTGAGATTTTCCACAAATTTAGTGAAACTTCTCTCTTCTAAGGCCGTGAGTTCAAATCCAGTCAAGAAATTGATTTTTATAGAAAACTACTGCAATTACTTAGTCCATCTAACAAGGTCAAAGTCAATAAATAACATTTAAATCACAAGGATAACTTCGAAAGATGGCGGAACCCACCTGGCTTTCACGCAATCAAAAAAAAAACTTACGGCTTGTTCCTACAGTTTATTGCGTTTATTGCATAATACTTTTAGGAAGTATTTTTCATTCAGAATTTTTTTTGCAAATGCAGCGGCTCATCCAAAACAAATTGCTTAAGTATCAAAATATTCAAATTAATGTATGTTATTGTGTGTTTCATCATTAAACAATCACTTAATGCACGTAAACAAAGCTATTCTTATAACAAACATGTTAATGTAGGTTCAAAGGTAGCCTAATACAAATATAAGTACATTCTAGGTACCTATACAATAACAGATAAGTTCCTGTTCGTAGTAAATTTGATCAAGACATACCAACATTACGCGTACCGTATCTATAGATAACTCTTAAATCAAATGTTTTTGTGACATTACATGCGTTTGAGATCTCCTTTTAAGTATAGGTACTTGCCTTGCGCACATGTAGTGACACGCTGTCAAATATGACAGCGTTTCAGCTGATCGCCATCGCCACCACCTAGATATGCGCAGGCTTTTAGGAGATCCCGCTCTTTCGTGACAATTTACCTTTGAGACTAAGTTAAAGTACTAAACATCAACATCATTATAATCAGTCTGAAAAAGTTTATTGCTGGGCATAGGCCTCCCTTATACATTTGCAGGTTGGAAGATTCTGAGCCCCCTCTATCAACTGCCTTCACGCGATCTTTACAATATCGTCAGTCCATCGGGTGGGCTCTATGTTTCGTCTTCCAGTTCGTGGTCGCCATTCGAGAACCTTTATTCCCCATGCAAAGTTATTAATATTTTAGTAAGTATAGTGTGAAATAGCTTTTTCAACTAATATCCTAGTCCCTGAGCTTTACTTGGCGTGGCATTATTCATTCAAAGAGGGAATTGGCTACCGAAAGGTGACGAAGTCAATTCGATGTCGAATAGAACAGAAATACATACTCAAATAGAATCGATCGAAGTCGACCTTAGTGTAAATAAAATAGACAAGTGCGAGAGAGGCTTATTTTTTTATGGTTCTGTTCATAGGCATATTTCATTCAATAATGCGAAATCGAGCCCTTTTGGAGTTTCACCCAATTTTCACAATCTTCTTCTAATAGTGTCACTGGTTCTTTTGAACCAGTAGGTAGTGTGGTGAAAGGATTTTAAATGTACCTCAGACAGGCTTCTTCTGTGCATTCTGCAATTTTGAAATGAAACTTCAACATCCATTTTTAATTCATGTGTCATAATGACTTCTTTTTTTCCTCGGTTTATTTCTGTCAATGAGACATTTACGGTAATACTTTTTGATATTTTACGGCACTATAAATAAGTAGGCATGTTATTTCTGGGTACTATCACAATTCTTTTTCGGTGATAAGGTCGGCGACCTTTGTATTTGGTATAAACAACTTGATATCTTTATCCGTTTCCAAGAAAAAGGGTATTGACATGCTAACCAGAAATATGGTCATGAAAGTGACAGTCTACGCTAGTTTGAATTTACAGTTAGGGTTCTTATTTTTCTTGAGGTAAGATCTCCTAAAAAAATTATAAATCTTTATTCCGACATTTCTAAAGCGACTGAGTACACTCCTGTCTAGAAAAATATAGCTTATAAGATGTGAGCCGATTCGACATACAATATCTTTACAAAGGGCTTTAACTTTCTTATCGTAGGTATTAAACAGCGTGTTGGTGTAAAGGGAAGTATATTTTGAGCTTCCCCGAAATCGTTAATTACTAACTCTGATTTCTTGGTAAAACCTCTCTGAAATTCGAGGATCTATTTTGGTACCAAATTACCTTTTTAATGAGGAAAAGGAGAAGCTTCGGGAATCTTATAAAAACCCGATAGGCACCTCAATTTCAATAATTCGAAGAAAAAAAAAATCTTTTTATATAAATACGATAAGAGAAATTATCCAATTTAGATCAATAAGTTTCATAATCTGTTGATCGTGTAGAAGCTAATTATATACCGTGTTAAATACCGTGTAATGTTAATACACTTTCAACTTGCTAATTTTGAGGGCTATGGCAGCAACCTCTGATAACTCTCTGATCAGCCTGAAGAAATCAACTGCTGGACATAGACCTCCCCTATTCATTTCCAGGAAGAATGATGAGTCCTTTCTATCCACCGACTTCCCGCGGTCATAACAAGGTCCATCTGGTGGGTAGGCGCCCTACGTTGCGTCTTTTTTAACCTTTTTTCCCCAAAGGTTGTCGGTTCTTCGAGCTATATGACCTGCACACTTCAACTTATTAATACTAATTACTATTAATACTTTGATTTTAAAGACTGACTTAGAATTGCTTTTAGCCCTAGCTTGGTCCAACATTCTCGTTTGAACTAACGTCAAAACAGTCTCGATAAAAATTCCCAACAGTCAAGTATGTTTGATCTATTCTCCTAGAAAATTGATTTTTCTTTATGCCACGCTCCGGGCCTTTTGAACAAAAGGCGTTGAAACTGCAGCAAATTTCCTCGACGATACTTTCAAAATATGACGGATATTGTTGCATAGAATTTGAATTGTGTGAAAGATTTTACATAATGTTGAAAGTTTTCCTTCGATTCTTTCGTAAGAGAAGATAGAGTTTAAAGGTACGGTAAAGGAATTTATGGAAACTGCAATCGTTTAAGTATTATCATAATAATATTATCACTTAACAGCAGGTGACATTGCGGTCAAACGTAGGCCTATTAAGTGAAAAAAGAGTGTTGTCTTTCAAAAATGGTCGTACTGAAAATCTAATCACGTTCGTTTATTGTAATTGGCTGATTCCAAATTCACTAACTCCATGTAACAAAATATACAATGGAATTAGAGAAAGATCTGAAGAACATGGTAGGTAAACCAATTAAGCGTGTAATTTCTCATTACCTGTCTTTTAAGAACACCCTTTCACAGAAAGCAACTAACCATAAATAAGTCTTTCCTTTTCAATAGGTAAAGTCCGCACACGCCGACAGCTTAGAGCTATCGACGCGTAAACATTACAACTTTCCATCAAAGAGTTAGTTCCAAGCGCATGGAACCCGAATTTGGTTCCACAGTCCATGTCTTCTACGCTGAAAGTGTTCGACCACCGAATTATTCACACCCCTTCGGATTGTGGTTTATTGGACTGTTAAATTTCAGTGTCGGGATATTTTGGGACCAATATCTGGGGTTCTGGGGAAAAAGGAGAAGTTTCTGTAGTTTTCTGATTTATTTATTTAGGAAAAGGGACTGTTCTCTAAGTTACCTGTTTTTGTGCACTACTCTTTTTTTCCTAGCATTTTATTTGCGCAATGAAAACTTTATTTTCTTTGCTTTTTCTTTCCTGTCTAGTTTATGCCAGAAAGAAAGTCTTATCATGTATTTTCTTGTAAAATTCTGTTGGTATTTCCTTTTCTATGTATTTTCTTGTAGCATTGCTTTAGAATTTGAGTTTGAATATATTTTGTATCTAGGAAAACGTTTTTCATAAAAATATGTAAAAATAAGTTTTCTTTAATTCTTTAATTCTTTAATGTACACAGAAATATTTACAAAAAAAGTAATAACAAAGGACATGTACACAGGCGAGCTTAAGCCTAAAAGAGTTTTCTTCCAGCAAACCTTTGGTGCTAAGAGAAAGCTAATAGTAAAGAGGTAACAATGTGTACATATTTAAAGATTATATTTGACAGAAATATGAAAAACTCATCTACTAATAAACAAACTACTTACACATACATATACATACTACTAAGTACATTAAATACATACAATAATTAACCTACCCATATATATATATTATATAAATATATATGTATAATGAAGAATGGAAGCTTGGAACCTTCTACTAATATCATTGATATGAGCAGACCAAGATAACTGGCCATCAAAAAGTACTCCCAAATTTTTCGCTTTGTTAGAGTATGCAATCGGAACACCAGTAAATAATACAGGCGGGGGTGGAACGTGAGAAACAACATTGAGCATATACGGACTGCCAACCAGTACTACCAGTTTTCTTTTTTTAGTAAAAAAAACATCCGAGTGCCCCCAGATTTTTATCGGATTTATATCTATCTATACAAATAATTATGAGTCGCCGAAATATTTGTACGCTCATAACTCTTGAAAGACTGCAACAAATCGGAAAATGATATTTTCAAGACATGGTATGTGTAAAAGATAATTAACCACCCATGCTAACTGTAAGCCCTCCACAAGCTCTGTCTGGCTCTGTCTCTGGCTCTTGTTTTGAGTCTGTGTGAGTGCTGTCTAAAAAAATCCTACGTCAAAACGTCACACACACAGTATAATACACTGCTGAGGACTCACACAGAGACTCAAAACCAGAGGCAGAGATAGAGCTTATAAAAAGTTAAAACTTATAAAAAGTTTGTCTATCGTTTAGTGTACTAACCTGTCAGTTCGTTGCAGAGCATGGCGATCGCCGGCGAGTCAGTGTCTCTGCCGTCGAACACTTTGATGATGTCCGCTCGCCGCAGGCAGCTGGAAATTGCATTTACTTATTAAATTGCAAGCTTACGATGCTAAGTCTATTAAAAGAGGTTTCTAGCACCTGCGAAGGAGGTCTGGTATAAGCCCCGACTTGCATTATGTATATACGTACTGAGGTCGTTTGACTGAGGGTTTGAATTAGTGTCTGAATCTGTTTTGAGTTTCACATGCAGAACTTGGTTTTGTGCGTGCCCGTTTTTGACATAGGTTTTTTAGATCACGAGACTTTTCAACAACGCTTTTCGTGTCTACATGCCAAAATACGCTCAAAACAAAAGCGCACAGTAAGTAGAGTAGTAATTCTACTCTGGTTATAATTTTCTTCTCTATTTCTCTATTTGGTTTGGCTCAGAATAGAAACTCAGATCATCCACGCTTTTATATCTATAAGCATTTCGTTTCCCAGCCCTAGCGTTGGCATCACCATCACCATCATCTGAGTACGTTTGCACCCACTGCTGAGTATATATAGGCCTCCTCTTTATTGCGCCACTCTCTCTGAACCCTTGCGAGTCAAATCCACTAATTCCACGCGTCTTTCTGGCGTGGTGGTTTTTTAAATTCTTAGGTAAATTTATGAGTTTAATCGAACCAAAAATCATTTTAAAGAGCTATTCAATTCAAAATTGTATCATAAAATACCGGTACTACCGTAGCACAATTCATTTAATTCCAGAGCGTCGTTTTAATTATTAATCCGTTGTTCGAAGCGCCAAGCGATTTGTTATTCATGAGAATTAGGTTGTTCATCAGCCGATTAGACCCTCTTAGTTTTAACGTAGTTTACGGTTTTCTGCCGTAAATGGATTATTCAGAATTTCTGAGCATAAAGCATCAGTTTCAAGAAAGTAAAAACATAGAGCGAAGCGTTCTAACTTGTGCTGAGTTCCGCCTGCGAAGCGAAAATAGTTATTTTTTATACAAGAGTGCAAAGTTGCTTTTTTACTGGGTGCTCAATTTTGATGACCGAGCAAGCGAAGGATTCTAAAATTGAATCACGAGCGCAGCAAATGGTTCACAAATTAGAATCCTGAGTGACACATAACTTTTCATCCCACCCATGGAATTGACTAAATGCAAAAAATAAAATGGTGCGAGTAACGTGAATTAAAATAAAAGTAACATGCCAACAAGGTTCCGAGTGTGATTTTTTAACCAATTATAAAAGGTTGTATGATAAATTTGGCACCATGGAGGTGGAAGTTAATACGTTTAATGATGTTTCGAATTCACAAACGTAGTGCACACGATGTTCTAAATTCAATTTTACTTTATCATGTAGTGGATAAAACCCGGCTTTTGCACTCAGATATGGAGAAATCGAAAGAACAAAAATATGAAAAAATATTTATATATTTTAGGTGGTGAAACAGGCATTTAGTGACATTGATTGTAAGCACTCGGTGGTCCAAATAACCGTACAGTTTACAGATTGTATTTGTTACTATGGTATCCCCTTATTATTTGTTCGTCAGTTTATTTGCGTTTCCGGTTTGCATCGATTGGAGTTACGTTATGTGGATTTAACCCATACCCTGTTAATTAAACAAGCCGTTTGTAAACGGCTCGTTTATCGGGAGCTCATTAATGGCAGCACTAGTGGATCGTTATCACCTAATTGAATTATGCCAACTATTTGGTTGTTTAATTAAAGTTGTAGACGCCGTAGACTCTGTAGGGGCTTGGTCAGTGTGGTTGGGCCAAAATGGTCCGGCCAATCGCATTCGCCACAGAAGGTTTTTTATGATATAGTTTTCTTATTGTTATGTCTCTAGTTCTTTCAAAACATTGTGGTGAAAGGATTTTATTTGCGCCTCAGAGAGATTCCATGGACAATTATGATATTACATATTATAATCAAAAAATATTTATTAAATGAAAGCAAGCATGATCGTAACATCTTTATTTTATTTGTGTTTGATCACAAATACCTAAGCTAATTAAAAATACCTTCCTTCTTTTTAATCATAATCATAAATGTATTTATTCGTAGCCAAAAAAACATGTTACAATACGGTACCTATAACTACACTAGAGTATTACTTTTAGTATATTACTATATTACATTATAATAATAATGATAATAAATGAAGCATGCATGTTTAAGTTTTAAATTTTAGGCAGACAGGTATTTTTGGTAGGTAAATGGCACCACTACCCACTTACGCAGTACAATTTCAATAAGTAGGTACATTAAAAATAGGTTATGTGAGCAAGTAGGCAGTAGGTAACCTTCCCACCAAAACAATAAAATACAAGCAACTTTTACATCAGAAGGTACTAAAGCACATAATAATATAAGGTATAGCTTCCAAGGTACATCTTCTACTGCTACTTCTACATAGCAGGTAGGTCATCTTCAATAATGCAAATAATACGAAAAATATAGTACAGCGAATTTTAGATAGGTAGACGATAGTTCACTAGCCCCCACACTAGGATTCCCTGTGTTGTGGGTGGCTAGACTCTTCCAAGGGTATAATATTATGCAGGTAATTATGTTTACGTAGGCTAGGTTAAGTTAAGTAAAGATAAATTGTTTTTGACAGAATTTTGATTATTTTTGAACTTCGAGGGTAGGGTATAGGAGTAACTGAGGGTAAAAATAAAATAAAATATAAGCGGGTGTACACGTGCAGTGGTTAATTAGCTATTATGTGTGTGCGCGTGCGGTGTGTCGCGTGCGCGTGTGCGAAGCGCATTGTTCTCTGTGGTGTTTGTTCGTGCAATGTTTACTAGAATGCGAGTTTATATTTTAAGTTGTAGACACATCAGGTATTTTCTGGCAAGCGAAAGGAAGTAAGTTTATTTATTATTTTTTGTTTGGATATTTGTTTGAAGCCCGCATACTTATACGTATAATCAGAAACCTAAAAAATTTATCATTACCTACTATTCCAAAATTCTGATATTCATACCTACACAAGGTTTCAAAATACTTGAATAATATTATTGAACTAGTAACCGCTCGCGGCTTTGCTCGTCCTGTTCCTGTTACTTTTTCGGGATAAAAAGTATCCTATATCCGTCTCCTGGTTCTATAAGCTACCAGCTTAAAAGCTGTCGAACTTCACTTAGGAAGTTCGTTTGATCATAAAGTTTGCTTCTTAAAAGTAGGTTGCTTGAGTTCATAAAAGTCATTTTATATCCAAGATATAAAACTACTTCAAACTTAATGAAACTCTAGTAAAAATCCAAAAAGCTGTGATGTAAGTGCAGTCTACATTTTCTCATCGCATTTTCAATGTAAAAGCATCGTAATATCGCTACACTGTTAGTTTTGTAGATTTTATGGGGAATTTTATGAGGGTACCCTATTTCAATATGGTGATGATTGAAATTATACAAGGTGCAAAAATATGGTTCCCAAAAAGAAAAAAAGTAAAAGTAAAAAAAAAACTTTTCGATAGAGCTAAGTAACTTGATATAAATCTCATACCAAGACTATAAGTAAGGGCTAGCCGAAATAACGTGACAAATATTAAAGAAAAAGAAAGAGTCACAAAAACTTGAGAGTCCTGTTACTAGTACCTATATGTTTAAAAAAGATTGATTAATAAAAAGTGTGTTTTCTTTTATTAAGGAATAACAAAACAACATATTTAAAAAAAATGTTTATTTATACTTTTAGTGATGAAAACCAATTAAAAACCTATAGTCTCAAAGTTCTGTCTTTCTTTAGTAATTTTCTGACACCCTGCATCTGATCAACAACTTTGCAAAAGATACACATTGTAACCAAAATACTTGTTTAAATTGTGATGCAGCTACAAACTAATACGATTCGACTGGCCTCTAGCTCAGTTGGTAGTAGCTCTGCCTTCTGCGCCGTAGGTCGTGGGTTCGATCCCCACCGAGAACAAATATTTGTGTGGTGAACATAAATGTTTGTTCTCTGTCTGGGTGTTATATTGTATGTACAAAAAAAAAATGTGTATTCAAGTATTATATCAGCTATCCGGTTCCCATATTACAAGCTCTGCTTAGTTTGGGGCTGGGTAGTGTTGTGTGAATTGTCCACAATATTTATTTACAATATTTATTTATTTAATACGGTAAAAGCACTATAAATAGGTATAGTAAATATACTTTTGGCAAAATAAAATAGTAAACAAATACTTAAATAAATATTATATAGACAATCAACGCAACACTATCTAGCCCCAAACTAAGCAGAGCTTGTACTATGGGGACCAGATAGCAGAATAAAATATAACAACAAGCCAGAGAACAAACATCAATACACTAATATTTGTTCTTGGGGATCAAACCCACTGCCTACGGCGCATAAGGTAGGGCTTCTACCAACTGAGGCCAGCCAAATATGTGTATGTGATTAGTGTTCCCTGATATAGTATATTATTTATTTGTTAGCATTAGACTTTTGTTTGCAGAATTACACAATCACCCAGCTGTAGGCCTACCATGAGCTCGGTCTGGCTCTGTCTCTGGTTCTGGTTTTGTGTCTGTGTGAGTGTTGACTAAATCATACGTCAAAACGTCACACACACAGTATAATGCACTGGTGAGCACTTACACAGACTCAAAACCAGAGCCAGACACAGAGCCAGACAGAGCTCATGGTAGGCCGCCTGGTCTTGCCCACGCTGTTCATTTTACCAATACTTATAACAGAGGGCTTAGGGCAGAGAGAGAATCCATTTAGACTTAGGTATACAAAACTGAAGTAACATTTATTATCATAGGTATATTTTTACGAAGGAGGTCCCTATTTTATTTTTGGTTTTACGATAATAACGTACCTGACATCCCCTTTCTGAAGAGCTACTTCTTCGAAAACTACTTTCACGCGTTCTTTCGGCCTGAAAAATATAAAAAGATTTTTTGTCAATGTCACTGAAAATAACTTGAAACTGAAATAATGTGCGTGACTGTCAAAATAAGTATTGTTAAGAAATATTAAACTAGCTACGTTACTATATGTATTTGTTCTCGGTGGGGATCGAACCCACGACCTACGGCACAGAAGTCAGAGCTACTAAGAAATAAAAAGAAATAAAGAAAATATATTTATTTGACATAAGTATACGTAAGACACATACAATAAAACACACAGACCAGACAACTGAAGGCCGGTAGGCTACATAAGAAGGTAATAATACGAACAGAACTGGGCACAGAACACATTATACTCAAGAAAACCAGTCCCGTCCTGTGCTGAATGGTTAAAAAGATTATTTTGTCTAATAGGATCTGACTCAGCTTTACTACCAACTGAGATAAAAGGCCAGTCAAACTAAGAGTTTGTAGTTTGGGATGCAATTTCTTGATTGCGAAACGAACCTTGCATGAAAATGGTATGAGCACCGCACATTGTTAGGATATATGGACGGGTATCGCGGGCTGTAGAACCGGCCGTGCGCTGGCCGGCTTCCGGACCGGCTGAACTGGTAGTCGCATTCCGTACCCGGCACCCGGACCCCGTCAGTGTCGAATAGACCTGAAACAATGACGGTAATATAAGAAGCATAGACAGAAAACCCTACACACATACACATAGACAGAGACACCCACACAGTCAGAGACACCCCGCTCGGCTCAAAGGGACATTATAAAAATAACAACATAGACAGGTTGTAGCAATGTGTAGGTAATAGTTCGAAATACCATCTTTGTTGGAAAGCAAATGGTCCAGAATGACGACCAGAAGACGAAACCAGAAGCGTATAGGATGCTTCCCCGTCTAACGGACTAACAGTAGGTATTGTATAGTGGCGGAATGAAAATGTTCGTCGATTTTCAACTTGATTTGTTCAACGTATCACGATCACATACTATCTTTTGAAACTGAATAGACAGAATACACCGATAAGTTAACGTCACAAATTATGTCAAAATGTGTTCATGATCAAGGCACTGGTGCAAGGGAAAACCGACTTTAAGGTGACGAACATTTTCATACCGCGACTGTACTTAGAGATCGCCGGGGATCGGTGCTTAGAGAATTTTGAAATTAGAAGAGTTCGGCTCTTTGAGTCTTTGACCCCCGAATACTGAAACGCAACTCAGTCAAGCGACGAATATTTGACAGTTTTCAATGAAAGTCTGTCAAATATTCGTCGCTTGAGACGTGCTTAAATCTGAGTTGCGTTTCAGTATTCGGGGGTGAGACTCTTGAGTCTGTGTGAGTGTTGACTAAATAAATCCTACGTCAAAACGTCAGACACACAGTATAATGCACTGGTGAGCACTCACACAGACTCAAAACCAAAGCCAGAGACAGAGCCAGACAGAGCTCATGGTAGGCCTACTGACCGGGCTTAGTGATACGTCATGGAAAACATTAATGTCCAGCTGTGGACTAAAATTATATTGATTGGCGAGGATTTTGACTTTTGCCGTGATACTTTTAGGCTCTTGTATAACTCGATGGAAATTAATGCAGAATTCAATAATCTTTGTTTCAGCAACTATGATCAGGCACGCATTTGAATCAAAACAGGAAACTCCCATGAGGCAGGCATGTGAAAATCTGCGGTTCATGTTGCGTAGCTCAACACAATAGTAGACAGTAAACAGTAGAGACATTCAGTACATTCAAACTAACTTTTTTGTGACACTGGTGAAACATATTATGGCATTTCATGATGAGGGATGAAAATTATAGTCACATGATTTTCATCCCTCGTGAGGAGAGTGAATGTAGATGGATATGTGGGTAGAGGTAGGCCAAAGAAGATGGATGAACAGTGTGTTGACATGGATAAGAAAGAAGTGAACACAGAGATGACAGCTGCTAGAGGAGAACCCACATATAGTGAGAACAACGTGATGCTTGATGAAAACTAGGTGATGTTCTAGCACCGGCAAATTGTTACGCTATAATTTAATGTAATATAAATTGTAATGTTTGGTTGAGTTTCTGACCACTTAAATCTGTAAATCTCTAAATCTGTTTATAACCGATGTATTTCACGATCTAAAGTGCTATTACTGCTTATGAGAGCAATCTGTGTTTCCGATTAGTAATTAATAATGTTAATAATAATGAGGTTTGAAATTCACTCGCGATGTATCGGTTAGTTACGAATAACCATAGCCGCAGGCTTCTAAACTATGAATGATTCATCATTATTCATGCTATCAACATCAGCATATAATAAATCTACTGCTGGAAATAGGCATCTCTCATAACAACCCTCATTTTACAGACGCTACGTAGCGTCAAGCGTCAAGTCAGTCCAGCGCTAAGAACTTAGCCTAAGTTTTTTTACTTCTTCTTCTTATTGTGTCACTGATTCTTTCACGCCTCAAAGAGGCTCACTTAAAAGAAGTTTTTTTACTGAGACTAACTCATTATGTAACAATCTAGTTTTGTCTTCGGTCATCATCCACAACCTAGAGAGCGTCCTAGAGAGCGCTGGTGGCCTACTGGTAGCGGCCCCGCCTTCCGATCCTAAGGTCGTGGGCTCAAATCCAGACGTGTACTAATGAGTTTTTCTGCCCATAAAATTATGCACACAATGCCAGTGCTCTCAAACGGTGAAGAAAAACATCTTGAGGAAACCGACATGTCGCAGAACTTAAAGTTTGTAAATATGTGTAAAAAGTAATCGGGTCTTTGCATCTATTGTCAGGGTCCATTGGTAAAAATATGTGTAAAGTGCACAAAATTAGCCTTTTTGAGGCGCACTTAAAATCCTTTCACCACACTTGGTTCGAAAGAAGCAGTGACACGATAAGAAGAAGAATCCGTAACTTGACTTAATCCAATGCTGGGCAATGTCTCTCCTTCCTGTTAGCAATTCACTACGATCTTGGGCTACCCTCATCCATCTGCGTTTTAGTTTTGTCTATGCGATGACAATTTTAATACCACTTGTATACACCAAACACGTATTTTTTGGATCCAAGAAGGTTTTGGAAAACTTTCTAAAGCTTCTAGAAGCTAATCACACAATTTTCTTCGACTTAAAGTTAAGAATTGCGTTAACCACTTTTAATACTTAGGCTTTGAGTATTATCTACAGAAACGTTTTTAATGAGACAATTACAATTAAGAGAAAATAGGTCGCTTAAGACTTAGATTTACCTATATAGTTTTAAAGATGAAGCAGATTTTTTTTAGCGCACAACCCACACAGCTTAGTTGGTAGTAGCTCTGCCTTCTGCATTGGAGGGCGTGGGTTTGATCCCCACAGAGAAAAAATATTTGTGTGGGGAACGTTTGTTCTCTGTCTGGGTAGTAATATTTTAAGTATCTATGTTTAACAGAAAAAAAAAAACAGCCATCTGGGACCCCACGACAAGCTGACAAGCTCTGCTGAGTTTAGGGCTAGATAGTAATGTAAGGATTGTACACAATATTTTAGTTTTCTTAAAAAAATGCTTAGTATTGGATAAGTTCAGCGATAAGAGATGAAAATTTGGTTTTTGAACTCTACAGTCTAAATGTGTCTTATGATACCTCTTTTTAGAAAAAATAGCATTGATGACTGCACGAGGACTGACTGTTGTGAGTGAGATGATTGATTTCATGACAATAGCTACGAAACTCTAGTGTGGGATCAGGGGGCTAATTCTCGGGCCGATCTCGATCATTTTGAAATTTTATTTTATTGCTTCTTCACAATAAAACCACAACCCCGCACTTTTTGTACGTTTTCCGTATATCGTAGCTGTCAAGGCTTTTACGAAGAGGTCGTTTATGAATTACTCAAGGAAATTATCCATTCCCCCTTCGAAAAGAAGCAATAAAATAAAATTTCAAAATGATCGAGATCGGCCCGAGATTTAGCCCCCAGAACTCTTATTCTGATTGTCTTTTATATAAACTTGCCTTCCATTGCAATTATTTCAAATGGGTAGGTGTGCTGAAATTCAGCAAATAAAACTAAGATCACCAACGCTTTAGTGACATCTCGAGCGGCCTATAAAAGTAAACTCTAATTTTATTTGACAACGATCACGATTTTCAACCTTAAAACTCTGCTTCAAGGTACATCGAGATACGATACTCTCTATTTAGGAAACCAAGCTGGGCGTGAAATAACTCACTCAAATGGACGTAGATGAATCGCTCCTTGGTCTAAAAAATAACGAATTTTCCAATCTTTTTTCAAACCTTGGAAAGCTTTCATCTGAAAGCGATGACTTTGCTAAATCTAATTGGAAGCTGAAGCTTTCGATACAGCAGCAACAAATTGATCCTTTGCTAGGTTATGGCTAAATATTTCAAACTACCCTCAGTGGCATGAAAAATCCTCCTATGAAGAACACTTTCAGCAAATCCCTTTAGCAACACTTGGTGTGAGGACTGTTTTACGCAGCTGACGGGCCCTTTTTACGTGACGCTTAACACATGTTTTCTAACTTTCAGGTTCTACGACACGCCGGTTTTCTCACGATGTTTTTCTTCACCGTTTGAGAGTGTTTTGAGTGTGACTCATAAAATTTCGAACAAAAAAACTCATTAGTGGTCGACAGGATTTAAATCCAAAAACTTAGTAGTGGCCCCGCGTTGCGATCCTATCGCAACGCAGGGCCACTAAACCACTACTAAACTACCAGTACTCTCAATGAAGAGCACTTAGAAACATATCTTTTTTCGAGATTCTTCCTTTTCATGGCATGAGACTAACAGCATCAATCGCACTTCAAAAGCTTGTGGAGCACTGCCTCACTTTTCTCACTTTTTACAACATAAAAACTATGAAACGGACGAGTGGAAAGCAAAGTACAGACGGGGAACTAAAGCCTTATTTACGGAAAGGTTTTGTTCCGTTCGAACAAAGCTCTACTTAACTTTATCAATAGAAAATTAAGAAGATCAATATAAATTATGTATGCATTATCTTTTATTTTCTGTCAAAACAGAACAAGCATTTTGTCCCACCTGATGTTGAGTGGCTAATCTTCCAACCTCTGCATTAAATTAGTTCTTACTCCCAGTCCCTCTTCATTTTTCTCACCACTATCACCTACACCAAATTATATTTAGAGAGACGTTTTATACGTACCTACAAAACTATAACTGCTTATTCTTGAAAACACGAAAAATTAGTTCCAATCCACTCAAAAGACAAAGGAAGTCTAGAACTTTCCCGCTCGAAATAAAATAGTTTTTCAATAACGCGCTGTTTTGAGTCGAGCTGTGCAGTTTTTCATTAGTTGCATAGTAACTCCAACAGTTACTGCTAACGGCTACTATTTCGAAAATATGAAAACGGTAGGAAAAATTAAACGTTCCGATAAACTTCGGGAAACTTGTCGATACTTTCTTGATTGTTGTCTAGACATTTTAGTAAAATTGAATTTTATTTTTAGTTATAAGATTTTCGAATTCTAGCAGTGGTATTTTAAGCTTGCAGCTTGTCACAATAATATACAAAAATCTGCTGAAAAATCTTATCTTTGGACGTTAATCTGAATGCCCAGTTTCATAGATGACTGATGATTAGTCATACAGTCAAAAATTTTGATTGGCTAACTGACTAATCAAAATATATTATGTTTTGAGTTTTGTCTAATCAAATATGTATTTGAAAATTCAGTTTTGCAACAAAAATTTGAACTGTTAAATATTCGATTGGTTGATTAGTCATCCGTGAAACCGGGCCTAAGGCCCCATTTTTTGTGTTTGCTTCATGCATTTCGAGTGTCAGTAGTGTGTTTTTCACAGTGAGTTAGTAGCCTCATCTGGTAGTCCTTGTTTCACTAATGAAACCCATGTAAAGCCATAAATCAGGGGTTTTAATATCGACTAGCTATAAACAACTGATCCTGAATGGGCGAGTCGACGCAGTACTATTGGGTCAACGCAACATAGCAGCGAGTATTTTTTTATTCAATGAACAACACTATTAGTTCATCATCATCATCATTTCAGCCCGGAATCACCCACTTCTGGGTATAAACCTCCTTCATATTTTACCAGCCTCCCCTGTCCTGCGCATCTCTTGTCCAGGTGTTTCCTGCGACCTTCACGATGTCGTAGACCCATCGCGCTATTAGTTAAATAAAAAAAAATCGAGGCACTCCAGGAATGCCTTAGAAGTGAAAACATGAAAAATTACTCTCCTCCCCCCTTCCTCGATCCGACGACCCTCCAAACTTTGGCGATTTTGCCGAAGAGGTGTAGCGTGATGTTTTTTTTCTCCAGAGATAACTGGTTATTTCAAAAACTGTCACTTGAGTACTTGGTTGTGCCAAGTATGTCATATAGTATTAGTATGGTTCTAGTAGATATAAAAGTAAATTGAGCTGAAACAGTTTGGAGCACTCTTATATCGGGTTCCGTAATTACCGGTGGCTGAGAGCTGTCGATATTTATTTTAATGATACTTACGGAACTCCAATTGGCGGGAAATTGAGATGAGTATTGATTTAATTCAGATTGCAGTTTTGTACTCAATTAGTTTCTGATAAATAATATCGCTTAGTATTTTGTTACTGCTGTGTGATGACCAGTTTTTAATTGGCTTCAGAAACAAATCGGTCTCCTCTTTGAGCACATGACTGTGTTCCTTAATATTTTATCCTAATTTCAACTGTGGTTATGAGCACATTAAAGCGTCGTAAAAGTCCAAGTTCTATCACGCATCTGTATCATTTAATCACATTGGATTTTTCTCTTCTAACATTCATATCTATTTTTTTATTTATTTAATTTATGTGCGCAATGCTAGTGCTCTCAAACGATGAAGAAAAATCCTGTTCCAGTGAGCAAAAACAGTTGCCCCTCACGCTATTATAAATCATCTAGAATACATGTAAACACCTGTTTACTTTACTTTCTATTAAAATACTAACTCAAAGTGATGAACACAGTTCCATGCCATATAGGGCACTTCTTTTGTGCAAGTTAATACCGTAGGTTCATGTTACGCATGTCCCCTCACGTTCCCTACTCACGTTTCAGCCATTATGAGTTGATGACGACTAATGAGAGTATCACTATGTATCCGGGGCTTATTGAATACGTGTGCACGTCGCCTAAGGCAGAATGTTCATTTTCAGCGATCTATTTTGATATAGGGAGCATTTATCTGGTTCTCGTAGTAAGCGCAAGCTATGCTTAGTTTAGGGCTAGAGTAATAAGAATAATTGGCCCACCTGATGTTAAGTAGTAACCATCGCCTATTAAAAAGCATTGCCTCGTAGGTCACGCACGCCAGGAACGTGCTGCGTCCAGCAACTTGAGGCATACAGATCAGCCTCACGTGCCAGTAATTTCACCGGCACCCACACCCTTCAAACCGAAACACAGCAATGCTGGTTCACAGCAGAAATAGGCATGGTGGTAGTACTTCCCCGAATGAGCCCTTCAAAGAGCTCTACTATTTCTACAGCGTCCTGAGAATTAACAACGCCTAGATCAAGAATATTTTTTTGTAAAACTTTTTTTTTTTTCATAGAATCACTTCGCACTGTTTCAATTAAAAACAGATTCCATCACTCAGAAAAGGCCTGAGCACTGAATTTAAAGAATTCTCTTTACCAAAGTTGCTGTGTTGGCGGTAACGGTGCATCAATAAATGGTTTTCAATTCAACGTCTACTAAGTACCATAGTAAAATGAACTGCCATTAAACCTAGACAACTTCAGGTTACGGGTAACAGCTGCCTATGAAACTAACCTATACAGCAAATTTCTTAAAGGTCGATCTGAAGTTGCGAGTATTTAGAACAAACGACTCTGGAGCATTAAAATTCAAGAGGCTGTGAATAGACTAAGTAGAAAGTCCAAAGAAGTGGGGCCTCTGAATAAATATATCAACAACAGACTAAAATGTCTTAGTAAAGTTCAAGTGAAATGTTTTAAGCTTTAGTATTTGCTGAACGAAGCCCCATTTTCCAAGGGCTATTGTTTTCAGGCGCCGTTACTTTACCTAGAAATTGTTGAGTGAAAGAAAAGAAAGAATGAAAACTTATTTATTTATGACGGCACATTACAACGTGTATCAAAATATGTGTACTATCCTGAAGGGGGGTGAATTTCCACCCCCCGGGGAACAACTTTTGTTCAACGACTTTTCGAACTTCGATTGGTATCTCTGAAAAAAACTGCAACGAAGTTTCAACATTAACAGCTGACTTTATACAAAGTGACAACCCTAAACTCAGCTACAGAGGTAGTAGTAGTAGACCTACAGAGGTAGTAGGTCATGGGGTCAAGGGGTTACAAGGATAGGGTTGTCAATTTATTTAGGCATTATGAAATTAAATATTTTTGTATGGGAAACTGAAAATAGGAATTTTTAATTATCTCCCCTCCACAACTGATCACCATTGTGGTCTGAAACCCCCCACCTTCGCATAGTACACATATTTAGATACACCTTGTATAAGAGAAACATGAAAATTTTAGACACCTAACGACCAAAAAACACACGTTAACATAATAATAAGAAGTGAAATGATTGAAGAAGAATATGCACCCCAGTATGCAGAAACTTTGCATGATTCCGAGTCGAGCCTTTTCGACATTATTCAATGTAGAAATGTCAAAAAATCTAAGGCTCGATCAAGCATTTTTTCTGCATACGAGCCAAAGTAATATGCTAAGTAGGACATTGAGATCAAAAGTAGGTATCAATAGTATGTCACAGAATAAATAGAGTACTATGTGAACATTATTTTAAAAGAATAAACATATATTTAGAGGATATTTTGCTCATGACGCGTGTTTTAGGTATTATTTGGTGTCTCTCAATCCCACGTGAAGACGTCACAAAATGGTATCCAAAATTACATGTCTATTTTACTTCAATTGGGTTAAGCCTTGCACACATTTGATCGTCTGAGATGGCGATCAGTGTATCTCTGTCAAATATTGCACTCTCAAAGGCATTCCACACACCTTAATTCTAATTCTAATTTGAGTTGGGAAGTAAAATCTGCACTGACGTCCCGCGATGGGGTAGTATATTGTGCATTGTCTTCCTCTAAACCTCACCCAGCTTGCCCAATTCCTTAAAATAGCGGAGTAAGACTTTGGGTTGACGGCAACAATGTTCCAGTGGACCGGATGGTGACAAAGTCTGGATGTAGAGAGACAAGTCTCAATGGTTTAAGATATTTATTCTCAAAAAGACATACATGAGGTCACTTACATGAGTTCGCTTACATGAGCTCAATCAGTTCCCTGAGCCCTGTCCTGGACCTTGCTTCTTCTGTTCCGGAGCACGCGCCTAAGTATTAGATAAACCAGTCTAAAAAATGCACGCCCCTCCGCCACGTTTTCTTGAAGTTGGCTCACAGCAAAGTACTTCAAAATCATCTTTGTGATGTAGGTATTATAAAACAATTTACTTTGACTGACTGAAGTAGTGGGACGTGCAGTTTAAGATTGGATGATCTCTACTTCTTTTTAATGGTTCAAAAAATGAATTAAAACTACCACCATAAAGCAAAAGCAACTAACTAAATTATTAAAAGTCAGAATTGTAAAATTATTAAGCAACATTTTCGCATCCTAACTAAATAAAGACACTGTTTTAAACACATTAAGAGGGTCTAATTTCATAAACGGTACGTGTGTTATCTGTGCATTACAAGAATGAATGGGCATTTGGAAAATTAAATTAGGTCGTTTCAAATGGTGAAGGAAAACACCAGAGAACAGTATTTCTCTGTATGTGTTAGGCTCATGTATTAGCATATTTAAATGGAGAAATATTATTTTAAACGAATTCATCCCTGATGCGCGGTGACAACGAGGTCGGCCGACCTTTGACCTTTGACCTTTGGGAGGAGATGGTGGGAGGAGGCCTCGAGAGAGCGATAAGTGGAAGTCTTTTGGAGAGACTTTTGCCCACCTGTGGGATGATCTATGTTAAGTAAAGTAACAAATCTTCTTAATTACTGTGTGTGATTCTGACTGTCGCATTGTTTTTTACAATGTCACAACATGACCGAACTAAGGAACAAGCACCAGTTTTTTGTCGTACTGTTAAGCGAATTGGGTATTGGGCTCTGCCTTTTTCGCTGTAGGTCGTGGGTTTGATCTCCACCGAGAACATAATTATATTTGTGTGGTAAACGCAGAATCTGCGTTTGTTGATGCTCTGATGCCTGCTGATGTTTGTTAGATTAGATTAGAAACTATATACGTCTGGGTGTTTTATTGTATTCCATGCAAGTATGTATTTACAAATAATAAATTATATATATCAGCTATCTGATTCCTATAGTACGAGTACAAGTTCTTGCTTGATTTGGAGCTAGATTAGAATTATATTTAAATAATGTATTTTATTTATATCATAGTGCGGGGCAAGAATACAATAAACTCTTGCTACGGGTACTATAACTATTTACTTACTAGGGTACTGTAAGTATGTATTAAATAAAGATTTATCTTTTCTCACGTGTCTAGGTTCAAGATCAGTTTGTCACGTTCCTACCACTTTACTTTGTCTTTTGGTTTGCCAGTGGAAAATGAGCCTTAATGTCTTAAGCCTTAAGTCCTTTAGTACTGTTTTATCTCTTAAACCCTTAAGTACTTTTTTACCTGTGTTGTATTCAAGCATTAAAAACAAATATTGTCATCATCATCATCCTAAGCCTGCAGAAGTCCACTGCTGGATCTCTGTTTCGTCTTCCGGTTCGTGGTCTGAGTTTTGCGCTAACGGTGACTGGCCTTCGTCACCTCTTATTTCTCCATATAAGCTCGATTCGCATTTTTGTAAGTAGAATATTCGAGAATATGTCATCTTTAGCACAAAACTCACAATAGACCTTCGGATATCTTTCTCGCGGCACTATTCCATCTTTCAACGTTAACGCAAAGCAAGATGACCAAAATTATACCTTGTCCTGACCTAAATTAGGGTCATTTTACTTTGACTGAAGTCGTGAAGCGCGCAATTTAAGGAATTCTATCTACCCTCACAAATTTCTCAAGAATCTTGAGTTCCAAAAAGAGTCTGGTGTAGTAAAAAAAAAAGCAGCCAAGTGCGAGTCGGACTCCCCCATGAAGGGTTCCGTAGCACGACGAACTACAAGAACCTTTATATTATGTTACTTGATGTAACATAATAAGGTTCTTGTAGTTCGTCGAAAGGTAAATTGCGATTTTTTTTTTTTTTTTTACATAATATAGGCTTGCGTTTGACCGCGATCTCACCTGCTGTTAAGTGATGATGCGGTCGACGGTTTATGACGTTTTTTACGGTTTATGACGTATAAAAAAAAACTACTGACTAGATTTCGTTCAAACCAAATATCGTTGGAAGTTTGCATAGTAATGTACAACATATATTTTTTTTAGTTTTATCATTCTCTTACTTTAGAAGTTAGAGGGGGGGGGACCAACTTTTTTCCACTTTGAAGTGTCTCTCGCGCAAACTATTCAGTTTAGAAAAAAACGATATTAGAAACCTCAACATCATTTTTGAAGACCTATTCATAGATACCCCACACGTATGGGTTCGATGAAAAAAAAAATTTTGAGTTTCAGTTTCAAGTATGGGGACCCCCGAAATTTATAGTTTTTTTTTATTTTTATGTAAAAAACTTAAAGCGGTTCACAGAATACATCTACTCGCTAAGTTTCATCAGTCTAGCTCTTATGGTTTCGGAGAAAAATGGCTGTGACATACGGACGGACAGACAGACAGACAGACAGACAGACAGATAGACAGACAGACAGACAGACATGACGAATCTATAAGGGTTCCGTTTTTGTCATTTGGCTACGGAACCCTAAAAAGGAAACAGTCCTTTGCATCTATTTTGGATGATTTATATAGCGTCAGGGGCAACTGGTGTTCAGTCAAAAGCCCCTACTTACGGGACGCTATAGTGCCTGGGACAGGATTTTGATAGAATAGGCTTTCCCAGCACCTATACCATCCTGACAGCTTAGTCAGTCTAATCCACAGAAAAGACATTGTCAATACGTGCGGAGCTGACTGAGCTGTGGGTTGCCTCACGATGTTTTCCTTCACCGATTGAGAGTAGTAGTCTTAAAAGTAATCAGTACACTCAAAATTCTATTCCTACGGAAGAAAATAACAAAGCTGTAAATCAAATTTTCCGAACAGAAGCGAGATAATTCAGTTGTTTGATAAAAATGCTAATTTAACAAAGGACGTCCACGTTCCGAGATTAGCATTTATCTTAAACTATTGAGACGTGACTTCCATGAATCATTTCAAGCACTATTGATATTTTCTGCTTATAAAACAGGTGGGAAGTTATTTTGTTCATTAATTTCAAGACTGTTTGTTGTTCAAAATGTCGTTCATTTCCTTTTTAGTTTTTGCTGCGGTTGTGTATGTTTGCGTAAGTATAGTGCCCATTGTGCCTGCTTTATTGTATGCCTGTATTTTGTGATCGTGGTTTGTGCCTGGATCTCTACACAGCGATAGAAGGTAGGTTTGTAATGTTTAGAGCCCAACGCCAATAAACATTCCTATTCCTATTCTTTCTTGTTATTTCCTATTCCTTCGGAACATTACATACCATCTCTTCAAATGTTATTTTTATTTATGTTTTTTTTTACCATACTAGTATTTAGTAATTGTACTCAGTATGTATTCAGTTTTTATTCAGTACGTACTCAGTATGTATTCAGTATGTATTCAGTATGTTTTCAGTATGTATTCAGTATGTATTCAGTATGTATTCAGTATGTATTCAGTATGTATTCAGTATGTATTCAGTATGTATTCAGTATGTATTGAGTATGTATTCAGTATGTATTCAGTATGTATTCAGTACGTATTCAGTATGTATTCAGTACGTATTCAGTACGTATTCAGTATGTATTCAGAAGGTATTCTGTACGTAGTCAGTATGTTTATTGCCTTTTAATGATGTAAGTTTAGCCATTAAAAGTGTACCTACCCACAAACTGCTTGGTAATCGAGTGTGCTAGTATTTTTGGTCTTCCCTTATAAAAAAAAACCTGTTTTATTTTCACCAGGCCGCAGATCCCATAGCTGGAAAAGTCCCTTCAGACCAAGAGAATCTGGACAATATGATGGCATCGATAGAGAAGTCATACGACGAATACTTTGCAGTGATGTTGCAAGGGCTGAGCGAAGACGACCTTGCTTATCTGAAAACCACCACTTTAGATGGAATGGGTAGCTTTTTGAACTACGCTGTAAGTATCTTGGCTAGTGCCCGAAAGGAACCTCTTTGAGGTGGCCTTAGATCCTTCCACCACACTAGTTTAAACAACGTTAAAAAGAAGATGTATCGGGCTACAATGCTACTTTGATTTTGAGGCAAAAGAGAGCACTGGTATAACTAACGGCACATAACTTTAGCGCTGAGCGATACGCGGAGGGGATAGCTGCGCATGCGTCGTCGTGTGCACATGTCGCGCACACTGGATGTGTGGATAAGAACATATTGGTACAGAGAGCGGAGTGCGACTGTAGAGCCAATCAGCGCTACCGCACGCCCGCCCTTCGTTCCGCTAGCCCCCCTTAAGTACCTTATTTTTGACTTCTGCGCAATAACGGTTAGCGCTAAAGTTATGTGCCGCTACTTAGACTATGGCCTCGCCTTCAACGTCTAATACAATACATTTTTCGGTCTAAGAATGTATAAGCTGTGCACGAAGTCAGTACCTCTTAAATGGTGAAAGACTACACCATGGGGAAACCGGCTCGTCGTAAAACACAATGAAGTGTTTTGGACAAATATTTTGATCTGATGCGAACGTTACTTTAGGCGGGTAAAGCCCGCTCTTTACGGCTGAAAAATAATTATTGTGTTCAATAAAAAACGTGAGAGTTGATGGCAACAAAGCGTATCAGTTTGGTCACAAAATTTTGATACAGGTGATACAGTAGGCTACTAATTTTGCCCACTTATTGGGTGGCACAAAATATCACATAACTAAGGTTAAGTATATACAGATAGTGCAATCCACGAAGGCGCGCCCCACTATTCCTCCTTAACCGTTTATAGTATATGTGTGCAAGCTTCCGTCAATGTTTGAGTGTTATCGGTACACACTAATTACCTATGAGTGCACACGCACACTACAATGAATAGACTACGGTTCGCGACTGCCGCTCGGAGCAAACTCCCCGCACCCCGCGATCCCCTCAACCGAAAATTGGTGGGGCGCGTCTTCGTGAATTGCACTATCTATAATTAATTAATTACTTTAGTACATAACTTTACATTTTTTAACTGTACACGTACACTGTTCTAACAAAAACACTGGTTATGTACACTTTTGTAATCTAGCTGTCTTGAACGAGATAAAAAGTTTAGATAATAATAAATGTTATAGGTAAGTAAACAAGTTCAAGGTTTATTAGTTGTGAATAATTGCAAGCATGCCAAAAACAAATTTCCTGACCGATGTACTACATGCTATACCCACAAACAGGTCATGTTTATAGTCTAGCACCAGTTTCTAAATAAACCATGACATGTTTGTAAAGATTTTTGGGTATATTCATAATAGTCCTCAGACTGTTGCCATCTCTATCTAGGGCATGAAAGCGACGGAGACAAGAGACTTTTAACTAGCCGCCAAAAATTGTTTGGCATTATGAACGAGAGGGCTATTCTATAAAATAATAATTTGAAATACTTTACTGATGACTCCAAAAATGCGACAGAAGATCGTACTTCGAAATATACTCTTGTGGTAACTGTTGAAACCATGTAGCAATTACTTGCTGCAATATTGTTTCATTTTTTTCTGCAACTATAGACTATAGTATGTCCTAAAGTCCCTAGTGTGAGCGGAAAGGTTTTTTTTAATTTAGTTCAGGCATATCACATAGCTCGATTCCAAGTCACCATATAAAACGTGGAGTCATTAATTGAAAACGCTACCAGCGTAAAATGATATTAATTATGACACTTATTTCTTAATTCTTAGCTATCTATAACGATAAAAAAAAACTTATAAAACTACCAGTGTAAGGCTTAAAAAGTTGCTCATACCTTTGGCTTCTAACATTATTTAACGATCTCGATACAGTCGAGAGCGCAAGAAACGACTGCTGTAGTAGACTGTGTAGAAGTTCCTGACGTAATACGAGATGCAAACTTGCTATTTGATCTCATCTGTACACAAGCAGTTTGCTCATGACATTAGCAACTGTAGTCTTAAGTGATTTGTGTTTGTTCTTTTTGAGTGTGTCGTGTTTGGTCTAAGGAAATAGACTGCTGTTTATCCCCCCCCGCCCCCTCCCCCTCTTCTCTAGTAAATAGGGATAAGAAGCTCAGAGTCCACCTGATTATGAGCGGAAAAATTAACAGTAGGTATACTTATAGGCAGTTACGTAAGTAGGTAATAATAAATGCCTATTGGTAAATGTATTAAGTTCTAGTTCCACGCGAATACGTCGAGAACGACGACTCTAGCAACGTAAATCACACAAGCGATCGCGTAAAGCGATGTGAGTTGTCAATTTTACTTTGAAAAATTCATCAATCACTCAATCGAGCCGTGTTGCTGGAATCGACGCCCAGACCACAAACTTGCGTTTATGATGCAGTTTTCTCCAATTAAGTCTTTCGAATGCGGCCTCCTTGACTTCCTTATACGATATGACAGCGACTTTTTCTTTTATCTGGCTCATGTAACTTATTCTTGGATCTTGACTATGGAACCGAAATACTTTTGATACCCACTTAGATTTGTTTTGTAACTTTTCTATCTTTTATTTGAAGAAATGCAAAAAATCTATATGCTTGAAGCTCATACTCAAGTATTGTTTCCACATACGGGCCATAGAATAAAAAAAAAACATAATTCTTTCCTTCAATCCGTCACCAGGAGCCTAATTCTCGGCTCATCTCGGAACATTTTGCAATTTGATTTTATTGCTTCTTTTCGAAGAGAGAATAGATGATTTCCTTGAGTAACTCATCGACGACCTCATCGTAGAAGCCTCGACAGCTACGATATACGGAAAACGTAGTTAAAGTGCGGGGTTGTGCAATGCCAATTTGTATTTAGGGGACATTGAAAATCTATGTCGGCCCGATAATTAGGCTCCAGCAGAAATTGACAACATTATTTTTCTTTTTACAGCTATACCGAGCAAGACTAGAAATCAGTTTGGCATCCGGGAAGCTGGTCCTAGATGATAAAAATGACATCCTCGTGCAGTTTGATTCACAATCACAAGACTCCTTCGTCTCATCAATACCTTTCAACAAACCAGCAGAGTGTAAGAATGATGAGAGTGAATAGATATAAACAACTACCAAGTTCAATTTAGCACAACATTCAGTCTTATCATAAGATTTTTTTATCAATAGTGGGTTTTTCGTCAAAGTCATCAGTTAAATTCGCGCTGTCTAATCAGACCTACCGGTGAATGATGTACCTACCTAATAGAAAAATGCTTATTTTATAAGGTCGGCTGAGGTGGTATGCTAATTTGGACTTTAGCTTTAACTAAAAAAAAATACGTTATTTTAGTTTTTCAAGCTGTAACTGTAGAAATAACTTGTTATTCGTTGTCAGGTTTCTTATAATTTCAGTGTTTGCCATTTTGCTATAGATTCTTAGCTTATTTTTTAACATTGTAATTATAAAATGTAAAACTTTATAAGTGTTAGAACAATTAAATTATTTAAGTAAATATAGTGTTTATTCATAATTTTTTCTACTCCTTCGATCCATAGAGTCAGTGAAACTGCTACTACTACCTACTCGTATTTTGGTTACTACTACGTAATTTTGTCCATCGTAAAAAAATCATATGAACTGCCCTTGACTGTCACAGTCTAATAGGTATTTCTAATAAGGAAATAAAAGTTTCCAATGTCTATTGTTAGAAGCAGCAGAATCCAACAAAAACTTAAGTAAGTATAAAAAGTTAGTTTTCTAGTAAAAAATCGGTTGTCTGTAAAGTCGGTTTACTGACGATAGTTGAACGTGACAACGTCATACAGCTGTTCACACGGTCGCATCGCTTACTCAAGTAGGAGAGAGACATAATATATGTCGAACGCTGCCGAACGCGGACGCCGATTGTGCCTCTTTATCGCTCGTTCCGCGCTCTCGCTCGCACTTCAAGCCTTAAATGGAACGCCTCAGAGCGGGGTAATGCCGCATGAGTCATGTTTTTTCGTGCATGCAGCCGGCTCCATCGAACGTTATGACGTTTTCACGTCAAAAATTCACAACATAAAATTCTAATTAATTCCGGATTCTGTAACTTAGCTTTTTGCCGGTCATTTGCGATCTAAAGGATTTGTTTACTCAGAAATCAAAGAGCAAAGGTTATCAAAACTTTGTTTAGATAGTTACTAGTATCCAGTATGATATATTCCAACACATACCTAAAGTATGCGTTGTTATCGAATAAAATAACACGTGTTTATATTATGCCCGCTATTAGTAAATAGCAGGAGCTGATAATATATTGGAAATATCTACAACGATACAGGAAACATAGCTAAATAAAAATAATAATCATCATTTAATTCAGACAACTACATAAACGCCATTCGAGGAGTTCCTCGTTGGGGACTACAGTTGTATTCCCCAACGGCCAGGAACATTACTATACTAAGCCGTTAACGAAAATTTGTAAGCAAAAGATAAGTTTCTACGTTTAGGAGACTTTTTTCTGGATTAGAAATATCATAACAGTAATTACCAAAAGTCCGGATCTTATTATCCCTAACTCGATTCATAAGACATTTACATTAAATTGCTTTCGTAAATCGAGATGATTAGCCATCTGTATTCAGGTTAGAGGGTAAGTACTTACAGATAAACATAACGATAACTAATAACAGTAGGCCTACCACAAGCTCTGTCTGGCTATCTCTGGCTCTGGTTTTGAGTCAGTGTGAGTGTTATCAAAATAAATCCAATGTCGAAACATCACACACCCCATACACACTGACACTGACTGACTGGTATACACTGGTGAGCACTCACACAGACTCAATACCAGAGCCAGAGACAGAGCTAAACAGAGCTTGTGGTAGGCCTACACCACGAACCGGAAGATGCGTAGAATGAAATGGAATGACTGGTAATGTATTGGGCTCATTTTGAGTAGTGGATTCATTAAGATTTTCCAAGCCTTAGAATTCTTCCAGGTTATAATATGTTATCGCAAAGTCTTATGTCTAGCACTAGAATTCTTTTTATTAGCGTGTCACTGCGTCTCAATAATGTCGTGAAAGAATTTTAAGTGCGCCTCAGAGCTCTCACTTAGTTCACTCGACACATGTTTTTCGAACTTCTTAGATTATACGACATGTCGCATGTCAGTTTCCTAAAGATGTTTTTCTTCACCGTTTGAGAGCACTGGCATAGTGAACATAAATTTTTTTAACGGAAAAATCCTTAGTTCATGACAAGATTCGAACCTACGATCGTAGGATCAGAAGGTGCGGCCGCTACCACTAAGCTACCAGTGCCAGTGTTTCCTGAAAACTTATTCAGGAATCAACGAAACTTCAAACCCACACCTCTTACCGTACCCGTTTGCCGCTTGATACGCTACAAAAGTTACCACAGTATTTTAAGTATATCCAGAACTGAGTTGTTTGTGAGTAAAGTACATGCAGCAAGTTAAACTTAGCTGCTAAATAATCCAAGATCAATTCGTACTGCACTTCAAGACAAATTTATTTCCTGCAAATATATTGGAACGCGAATTTTATGTGAGCAAGATTTAGTATGCGATCAATCAATTACGTAACGTGCTCGAGAAGTAGCGTTCAGGGTTGGACTGCATATAAGATGGCTCCTGCCCACGGCTCAAAAATCAGTGAACGCCGAATCTGCGTTCAATTTTCAAATTTTTTCAAAATAAAACTGACAACTCACAGCGTATTAAGTGTACGGCCTGAGTGAAGAAGCGTCTAGCGGAGCGTTCAGCGTTGCGTGCATGCGGCGAAAGAGCGTTCGCCGAATGGCCTTAGTGCACGCTTAGCGTTCGTGTGAGCCAGTCACATTTTTCACCATGGCGTTTGCGTCGTACGATATTATTGATATGTATTTATAAGAAAATTTGTGGCTAAAATTTAATTATGAGTCAAGACAAGGTCCTAGTAACATTGTGAACCAAAGAAAACAATTTGGAGAGTTTTCTACGTTATTTGAAACATTAAGGGTGAATGAAGATAAATTTCAATAAATATGCGAAGATAACCATATTTCAAGTTTATTTTGTATTTCTGAAATTATTTCTTCAAACGACATCCTTCAACAACGCACGTATCACCGCTGCAAAACACAAACTGGTTTGAAGTTGCACGCGACGCCCCGCTCGACGCAAACAAGCCCGCTGCTGCCCACGCTCCGCTCGGCCGGCACTCGGGACGGCCACTACGGGTAGCATGTGTTTAACATGAACGCTGCACGCTCCTCCCCGCCCGACGCTCGAATAGAGCGTGCACTCAGGCCCTACACTTAGTGTTCGCCTAAACGAGTTGTGTTGCAGTTGACCCGCTGTACTGGCACCATTTTTTTAGTTTTAATAATTTCATCATCATAGATAGATAGATAACTCTTTATTGTTCACCATCACCACATAGAAACATAATACAGGATTCATGAAGATTTCATCATCATCATTATCAGCCCGAAGAAGTCCACTGCTAGACATAGGCCTCCATACACGTTTCCAGAAAGAACGATTCTGGGCCTTTTCCATCCATTGACTTCCCGAGATCTTAACAGTGTCGAATGTTTGATAATTTACAGCCTTATTAATATGTCTGGGTTTTATCAATAGGTGTTTATTTTATTCTAATTTTAATTTTTAAACTAAAAAAAAACATTTCATTCAAAAGTGTGGTGCTGAAGCGGCGATGATATGTAGTTTGACTTGCACTAAGATATATATAATGCAGGGTTTACACGAGCTGAGTAAACGGCTACACGGTGCTAACATTTTTGTGAACCTACTTGCCCATTCTTGATGATCACGACAACAAAATTATCTTACGGCAAAGGCGAAAAAGTTATTATTTAAATACTGTGTAAAGTTGGGGAATAAAGGATCCCGAAAAGCGACCAGGAACTGCAATATTTTTTTTTTCGTAGATATCTGACATTTGTCATGGTTATAAGAAAGCTAACTATTGGCTTCATACACAAGCTCAAAGTCGCGCAACGAGCTATGGAGTTTCACTACGTGATAGAATCAGAAATGAGGATATCCGTAGGAGAACCAAGGTCACCGACATAGCTCGTAGAACTAGTAAGTTTAAATGGCAATGGGCAGGTCATATAGCTCGAAGAATCGACAACCGTTGGGGAATAAAGGTTCTCGAATGGTGACCACAAACCGGAAGATGAAACGTAGGGCGCCCACCCACCAGATGGACCGACCACATTGTTAAGATCGCGGGAAATCGGTGGATGGAAAGGGCTCAGAATCGTTCTTCCTGGAAATGTGTAGGAAAGACCTATGTCCACCAGTGAACTGCTTCAGGCTGATGATGATGATGACGTTAATTTCAAAGGATTTTATTTTATTCTTAGATAACTGACATTTGTCATGGTTATCTCTTAACTAGGACTTGAAGTGAAGTAGGAAAATTCTTCTTATGAATGCTAATAAGACAGGCAAACATACTCTGTGTAAGTAACTTCAAATACGTCAAACATCGACTATAGAAGCAGACTTTTATTGATCAACCGCTAGTACAGACACATCGCTCTCTGAATCAATCACCATGTTGCCAAAAGTAGCTTTGCTGTGTTTATTGCTTGTCGTTGGAAATGTAAGTACCACACATTATCATATTTAATGTATTTTAACGTGTTTCAAAATACCCCGTAAAATATAATTGATTATCAAAACCAAAACCCTAGCTAGCAGTCATGTCAGGGAATCAGATTATTTAACAGAAAGGCCTACTTACCTAATTAACCTTAGTAATTGACAACTTTAATAGTTTTTCTATTTTTCATTCATAAATGTGAATAAAAAATAATACCGGGTAGTTTTAAATACGCTGTATAAGTACCTACGCAAATAATTTTTTTTTTATTGACACGTTTTCCAACTCGAAAGTTACTTATTGTCGAAAAACAGACGAATAAAATTATTAGTAGGAAAATGTGTCACCATCAAAATTATTGTTTTGCCACAAAGTGGTTGCTCGAGATTTTTGATAGATATGTTTGTGCGGTTGTAAGCAATAAATATTGCACATCGCCTCTTCGGCTTTGTAGAGCGCTACTGTTTCTGATGCACACTACGCCCTATGAAGCTGAAATTAGCCGATGAATATTTGTTGCCTACTAGGTACTATACTTACCTATTGTGGTATCCTACCTTACCTATATAGCCAGTGGGAAATAGAAATAAATTTAGGGAGCTTGTGAGTGAAAGACGCAAGTTAACAAACCGGCTGTTTATTGAGTAATAATATACCTAATAGTAATATTAGGTAAGGTATGATACCATTTTTTTTTTGTAATCATTATTATATCGCTTAAAATTTTAAACAAAGCACAATCATCTAGGCTCAATGCCGACTTTAACAATTTTTAACAAATCATTGGCTTACATACATACATACATATATATAAACATACATTGTTTAATTTTGCATCTGTCTAGTAACATCTACGCTCAATACCGACTTTAACAATTTTTAACAAATCATTGGCTTACATACATACATATATATAAACATACATTGTTTAATTTTGCATCTGTTTAGTAACCCCTACAGTGTATAGTAGGTATAAAAATAATTATATTGAAATGATTGTGGTATCAAATTATTTGAAGGACAAATTGAATGATGTAGAATATAATGAAAACGGAAGCAATTTTAAACTACAATGTGTGAATCAGCATAATCACTGTGGATATTGTGATTAGCACATATTTTATCAACTTAGTCATAACTCAAATTGATGTAACGAATTAGATATTTTTATGACTAACAATAAATAACCTTACAAAAGATCAACAGTGCATCTCTTACCACTCGATTAATCGACTCGATTTAAAGGTCACTGACATAGCTCGTAGAATAAGTAAGTTGAAGTAGCAATGGGCAGGTCATCTAACTCGAAGAACCGATAGCCGTTGGGGAATAAAGGTTCTCGAATGGCGACCACGAACTAGAAGATGAAACGTAGGGCACCCGCTTACCAGCAGATGGACCAAGTACCCACGATATTACGATTTACGATTCAAAGGCCAAATAACCACACAATAAGGTGTATTTTATTAAAATTCTATTAAGAAAAAATATCGAGAACATCTTTATTCGAGTAAAATATCGATTCGGTAGATCCAGGGCAATATTGGAAGGCCGGCGACTAATCAGAGCTGAAATCTCGAAGGGCAGATAAAAATGGATTTTTTAAAAGGAAATTGGAAGCGAATTTATGTAAAACAGCCGCCCAGTCTCATTCAATAAGGAAAAATTAACTAATAAGAAAATTATCGATCTAGAAGTTTGTTTGGGAGTTATGCTGGGTGTCCCAGAACTAGTATGTTATCTAGTTATGGGGTTTTTGACACTCATGAGAAAAACAAATACTTTATGGCTTTTGCAAATTTGGAAATTTTTGCCTTGAAAAGTAAAGCTTAAATAAAATTAAGTTTATTTAAGATTTACTTTTCAAGGCTTCCTTACTTTCTGCTGGCTTGACGTGCTTATTATTAAGACAAAAACCATCGTCGATGAACTTATCGCTCGCACATTTTTACACTCTGGCAAATATAAAAAGACTAAACTTATTTATCGAACGATGCGAGCAACTATTAGTAAAAAAATGATTTTCCTACTTTTCCTGTTTAAAAATTTGCACATATTATGTAGGATAAAAATATTTATTTACTAAACTATGTACAATCGGATTGCACACAAGATCATTTTCTTTCTAGCGACTTTTGGTAAATAAGTCCTGTGCTTTTATATCTTTCAAAAGGTCAGAATGTGCGAGCGAGTATTATCTCACGGAGTTCAGGTTCTTATGTACGTTCTCAACTTCTTACAGGGCTATGCATTCGTCAGACGAGATGCTCCCAGCCCTTCAGGGAACGTGGTAGAATCGCTGCAGAAGAACCTCGACAACTTCAGGCGCTGTCTGGACCAGAGCTTGGCCACTGCTGTTGGAGACGTCAACGAAAAACATCTGCAACCAGTTTTCACCGTAATTGGGGACCAGATTAACAGGGTCTCAAAAGCGGTAGGTTCCTTATCTTCTTCTTAATTCTTTATTGCACACAATTAAATACAAAACATAGGAAAAGAACAGAAATAGAGGAAGTGTACAAACGCGAGCTTAACCCTTAGTAGAGTTTACAGCAAACCTTTGAGGTGACTATTATGTTTGTTTGTTTGTTCATTAAAAACAAAAGTAAAAATTACAAAAACACTTAAATCAATAAATCTAGGTACATAATTATGAAGATTTTAGGGACTAATCGCAAATTTTTAAAAGATTTCAAATAATAAATTAGGTTATTTATGCTACTTGCAGTTGTGGTTTTAAAATAGTGTTTCAAAACAAGTAGCTTAATTACTATGCATTCATCACCGGTAGTGCCCATGCAATTATTCTTCATCGCCGGAATTCTGCAATTACGGCATTTGCGTTTGAAGACAATGGGACAGTTTGTCAAATCATTATCAACTAATTTGGAGACATAGACATAGAAGATTATACCTCCATGGTCACTAGCTATAAATTTGGCCACTAAGTCACCGCGTTAACAACTGAGTCGTCAATTGGCCATCTTTTTAGGGCCACATTCCGCTTTATCTGATTTTATATTTATCAATATGCGCCTATAACTATCTTGCGCACATTATTATGTGGCTCCATAAGACACACAAGTGCGAGTGAGATAGACATAGTGAAATGATTTATGACCACGCGACTCAGTTGGTAACGTGGTGACTAATGACTATAGTTATTGCTGGCATGTTTCTATTGCGTTTTCTGTTACTTATTCTTAAACAAACATGGTTTTATAAGTTTCCGACTCTTAGGACTGTGATTTTGACTCAGTATAGATTTATATCTGAAGTATTGATGATTATTGCAGTATTTTTTATCTATAAATTTATTTTGTCATTTCTTTTTTTCAGTTCGAGGACCTAACAGCAACGAGTAAAAAACCCAACACAGATTTTGACTTCTAACCGTTTCTTCTATCCAAAAATGATTTCAAGCATTGTTTATGATTAGTTATCTATTATTAAAATTTTTGGTTTTCTATGCATTATTTTAAATTAATCTCCTTTTTGGTACAGTTTGATTTCCCTGAAATATACAATTAACAATTATTATTTAAGGAACAAATTTAATATTATTATTATTATTTTTAGCCTGCATCGTCCCACTGCAGGGCAAAGGCCTCCCTAACCCCCTTCCACTCCTCTCGGTCCTGTGCTGTAGATGCCCAGTCCACCATAAACGCGTCAAGATCGTCCCGCCATCTGAGTCTTGGTCTGCCGCGAGGTCGTCTACCATTGTTGGGGGCCCATTCGGTTGTTATTTTGGCCCAAAGATCGTTTGGCATGCGGCAGACATGACCAGCCCAATTCCACTTCAGGCTAGCCGCTTTCTGGGTGATGCAGCAATTTGCGTTTTGGAGCGCAGTATGGTGTTGCGTATTCGGTCCATGAGCTTAACTCCAAGAATACTGCGCTCCATGGCTCGCTGGCAAACCTCGAGTGCAAACCTTTGCTGAGCTGTCAAAGACCAGGTTTGTGCGCCGTACGTAAGCACGGGGAGAATGCATACGTCCATGAGCTTGCGCTTGAGTGACAATGGCAAGTTACCTTTCACAAAGTCTTTCATGGCCTAATAGCTCCTCCAGGCGTTTTCTGTACGACGAGCAACTTCTTTTTCTTGCCTTGCCTGGAAGGAAACTATTTGACCGAGGTATACGTAGTCATCGACGTATGCAATCTCCTCGCCGCCCACGGCTATTTTTCGTTTTGCACTTGTAGTCATGAGTTTGGTCTTTGACATGTTCATTTTCAGCCCCACTCGCCCTGCCAAGGCTCGCTTTCAGAGTCTCGCCCTGCCAAGGTCAGTAAGCATTTTAGCTAACTCAGATGATGATGATGAGAATAACACGATGTCATCAGCAAAACGTAGATTGGTTAGTCTTCGTTCGCCAACAACAATCCCCACATCTGCCCAAGTTGTTGTCAGTTTCCTAAACACTTCTTCTAGAATGGCTGTAAACAGTTTTGGAGACAGTGGGTCACCCTGCTTGACTCCTTTTTGTATCGGGAAGTTCGGTCCAACTGAGTTGATTTTTATGGCTGCTGTACTATTTTGGTATATATTGCTAAGGATCTGAATGTAAGTGTTGTCTATCCCTTGATTATGTAGAGCCGTAAATATTGAACTGTGTGTAACGCTGTCAAAGGCTTTGGAATAGTCAATAAAAGCAAGGTATAATGGAAGTTTAAATTCTAAAAGTTTTTCAATAATTTGGTTGATGGAATGTAAGTGGTCGGTTGTAGAAAGGCCCCTGCGAAATCCGGCTTGTTCAGGTGGTTGGTGTTGATCTAATTGGCCAGCTATTCTATATTCTAATGTCTTAATAAAAGCTTTATATAAATGGGATACTAAACTGATAGGGCGATAATTTCCGATGTCAGATTTGTCGCCTTTTTTGTGCAAAAGTATAATATTCGAATGGCAAAATTTATCTGGTAAGATCCCTGTATGTAAAATATCGTTAAAAAGATTAGTTATGTGAGGCAGGAGAGCTGGTTCCCCGATCTTCAGTGCTTCTGTGGTAACACCGTCTTCGCCAGGGCTCCGGTTGTACTTCAAGCTACGGATTGCGCGATGGACTTCCTCTCCAGTAAATGGTGTAACCTCTTCCGAGCAAGCATACGCACACTCTCTTTGGTCTCGGTTATCGTTATCAGAGTAGAGAGTGCGATAAAATTCTGTGCATATTTGAAGTACGTGGTCTCTGTCACCGTGCTTTACGCCTGTCTGATCCTTGAGGCACCCGATGGAAGATTTTCCACTTCCTAATCCTTGTTTGGCAACTCTCAACGATTGTGAGTTTTCAAGGGCTGTTTTTATTCGGTGCACGTTGTATGCTCGGATGTCTCTGCGGATACTACGTTTTGTGGCAATGTCCATTGTTCTATATTCTGGTGTATAATAGGATAACTTTTGCCTGTCTTCGATCAATTTTTTGGTTGCACTACTTAGTTTATTTTCTTTATGTTTTACAGGTTTAATTTTTAAGCTGGCGTTCCGGATGCTTTCTTTTATTCTTACGTACTGACCGTTGATATCAGTTGGTTCTAGATCTAAATTACTGAAACTATTTTTTAATTCTATTATAAATAGGTCTTGGTTTATTAAAAGTGCATTTTTATCAATTTTTTTAATGGTTATTTTTATCATTATATTTCTTTGAATTTTAAGATTCAAATTGATTGTAATGCGTACCGGCCTATGATCAGAGCTGAATCTAAAATTATTCAGTGTCTCTACATTTTTAACAGATCTATTCGAAGAAAGACAATAATCAATTTCGTTCTTAGTTACACCATCGGGTGAAAACCATGTCCAACGGCGATGAGGTTTTTTAAAGAAATAACTATTACTGACGCTAAGGTTTTGTCCAAACGCAAACTGTAGGAGGCGAGTGCCTCGTTCGTTCCTCGTTCCGGTACCATGAGGTCCAACTACGTTAGAGTTATCAAAATCCTGTCTTGTACCAACTTTTGCATTGAAGTCTCCCACTACTATTGTCCATGTGCTTCTGTGTTCATCACAGGCTTTATTCAGAAGATCGTAGAACTCTTCAATTTCGTCATTGTGGTGTGTTGAAGTTGGTGCATAGACTTGTATGATGGTAAGATGTTTATTTTCTGCAACCCGAAACTTAAGTAGTGCTATTCTTTCGGAATAGGCTACGAATTCCATTATGTTCTGCTTCCACCGTTTGTTTACCAGAAACCCAATCCCGTATTGGCTTCCGGTTCCATTGTAGTAAAATATACTGCCTGTCCTCTCAAGAGTGTCTTCACCATCTCGCCTCACTTCAGCTAAGCCGATTATATCCCAATTTATATTATCTAAAGCATTTTCTAATTCTACTAATCTTTCTTCTGTCCTTAACGTCTTTACGTTGTACGTTAGTATATTTAATTTATCAGAATCCTTTGAACATGCGTTTGTCGTCGGACAGTTAATCGATCTCACCCGGAGATTGTTCCACCTCTTGGCCCCAGGTAGTACTTGCCTACTGTCCTCGGCAGCATTTCCCTGGGAGCCCCCGGGCACTTGAGGCTTGTTTTTTGTACTTGTAATGGGGTTTTGGGGTTGGACAAATAACCCACCACGCTTGTCCAGTGCGGGTTGGTGGGTCGCCAGAGCCTCGTCTGTTTGTCAGCAGGGTGCACCACGGGCCGGTGAGGTTGGCTTGGGTTCCGAAAGATGTAGGTTGGAACCCCTTACACCCAAATTTAATATAACAAATTTTATATTTATTTTTTATATAATAACAAGCATGAGCAATTTTATGCTGACTTAAATTTTTACATTGTTATTCTAAGAATGTGTCCATAATAAGCACGTTTCTTATTGTCTCTATTCACTTGCCGTTATTGAGTAACAAACATCCATCCATCCATCCATCCATCCATACTAATACGGTGAAAACTCTTCAATGATTATAGCTACAACTTTGTTTTATAATGTCCCAAAAGTTAAGAGCCGAGCGGGATTTGAACCCGCGACCTTCCTCTCGGTACGGGGCTGCGCTGACCACTGCGCCATCGGATCCTAATCACATTCGACGAATAACTCTTAGGGACTGTTCGGCACTAACGCGACCGTGGTTCCATCTACAGGTTTGACGTTATAGTCAACTAACCTGCTCGTTAACCGAAGTTGCATTTCAGTTGAAACGACGAGAGATGATCCGATTAGGGATGTTCTTTTCCCAAAACCGGTTAACAATACTTACAAACTTTCGCATTTATAATATTAGTGTGAAAAGCTTGAATAATTCTGATAGATGTTTAATTGTAGAGAGACCATGTATTTGACTAGGACAGTATAAAGTTGGCAAGAACAGAGCGATAGTTCAATTATCTCTAACATCTTCCCGGAACGTTGAACGAAGCATCTAAAGGCCAGTCCACAAATAGACTATCTTCTAACATTTAGAAGTAAAGAAAGAAAGAAAGAAATAAAGAAAATTCATGTAACTCACATAAAAGCACGTATACAGGGCGCCCCCCGGATATGCCACATGGAGAGAAAGTATATACCTTGAATATTGTAGATAGAACCTTTTACTGAAGGAAGACATTATTTGGTCTAAGTGGGTACAACATTATCTATGTACCTACCTACTTAGACCAATTACGACAATACCGACAACAGAAACTCTAAGAAACTGGGTCCCAGTCAGTCTCGTCCCGTGCTGAATAGTATAAAGATATATTATGCCACTAGCAGCCCGTCCCGGCTTCGCACGGGGTAGACAATATTGTTGTACATTATTTTTTTCTATCGCTAATAGTTTCAGCAGCGCATTCGACGAAAGACATTTTAAGACTCATTTTTCTACACCTTCGGTTACATTGTTCAAATTTAACCAAGGATCCCTAATTTTTATCAAAATGAAATGTAGCCTATGTCAATTTAGAAGAATGTAGCATTCTATTGGTGAAATATTTTTTTAAATCGACCCAGTACTTTTTGAGCCTATTCATTACAAACATACAAAAATAGGTACAAATCTTTCCTCTTTATAATATTAGTATACATATAGATAAAGCCTTGGGATCCTCAAAAATGAGGCTAGATACTTTCAACAAAATATTGATAAAGAACAGAGCTAGTCAGTGTTAGACTATTTTTTGATAGTCCATGACTAAACTCTTTGACAAGCTATACTCCAGTGTAGACAAGACTTTAGTCATAACATGAGGCATAGAACTTCCACTTATTCTTATCATGCAGTTCATCTTTGTTACTCATCGGCGAGTTTATAGAGAGGGAATGATTGAACGACTGGTAGGATGGTATATTTTCTTGCGGTGCTGAAGAAATGACACAGAGAAATTTGGGATAGTAAATAAATACACTTCTACGATATTGTGGTATGGGACATTATTGCTTTGGTAATTACAATTTTATTTAAGGATGTCTCTTCAAAGAATTCTGATTGGGTAGGTACCTACTTGAAACTAATGAGATAATATTTCTCTGGTAATTATAATGTTATTTAAAGATGTCTCTTCAAAGAACTCTGATTGGGTACTTGGTACTAAGATATTTGTGGAAATATTAGCCATGTCTGGGGAATGGACATGCCCCAGATTACCTTATCAAGCCGAGCAAAGCTTATCAGCTTTATTTTAGGATGTCTCTTCCAATAATCTTGAGTTGTTACTATTTATAAAGTTTACAGAATGTATTAATCATTTCTGATAATTTTATGTTCTATACTATAATATAAGTTCGATGTCCTTGTTGGACAAAAATAATACCAGGGACAACGAGACGTCATTTAGAAATATCCCGTTGTCCCCATTAACGGGATAACGGGGAGAAATTCACGGGGACCTATGGAACACATGACTTTTTGCATTTGTTTCACTAAAATCTTAAATTATTTTATTTATGATTGTAGTGTTGTTTGTTAATTTTATTAATAATTTGTTAATATTTCATTTTCATTCATTTTTTTCGAATACTGGTATTCTTTGCTGATCGTGAATCCAAAAATAAAGAGTCGAAAAAACCATAACGTAGGTATAGCTAAGACATATACACCACTATTTTGTAAATACCAAAAAAAAATAGGGTAATGTAGTAGGGGTAGAACATTACGCAATGTGCAATTAGAATTTTTAGTTTCGATTAATTAACAAATGTTGAAATTTTCAGAAATCCTGCAAAAAATTATGGACATATTAGTTACGCAAGAGAGAAAAAAAATTACGCTGTTCGGTTCCGCTTGGTTTTTAGCGTATATGAATGAAATGTTTTTTGCTTGTTGAATCATTTCTCAATATTTGACTAAAAATTGTGGTTATTTAAAAATATTTTTTTATGACTTGAATTTTTTTTTTGCGAGGGTGTGTTCAGTATCAGCAACCAATATCAGCATTTTTTTTTGGTAGTTACAAAATAGTGGCGTATATTGCATTCGTGGGATTATGCCAAAGACAGTATCAGTGTAAGTGATAAAAATAATAAAATTAAACTAAACTAAGCGCCTAAGTCATGCATAATAATTGTTTGGCTATCTACGCTATCTACCTAAAAAATGACAATGGAATCTGTAAAGATTATGAACGTTTTGCTATTGGCTACCGCTATCTATGCGCTACGACCAACAAAGGGACCATTGCAAATAAATTTACTAACTACCGAGAACAGGGGTCAACTGATAAGACGAACCACGAACCAACAAGCAGTTCACTTTATAAAACGAATCTTGTTTGTCGCAGTGTGTGCTCTCGTTCCAACCAGCAAGTACGCAACGAACAACTCAAAATGAACAAGTACATTATCCTTCTGTTGGTGGTCTGCCTCGTTAGCGTGAGTTTTTAATTTATTATTACGATTGTTTTTATTCCTTCTGAGCTGCAGAGCTGTGGGCTATGGGTTCGATTCCCATCAGCAAATTTGTGTAATAAACACAGATGCTTGACATCTAACTGGGTATTACAATAAAATAAATAATAAGTATGTACCTACAAATACAACGTGTTACAAAATACCCCGTATTTTTTTTGTCAACCCTAGTAAGCTGTGTCATGTCCGGAAACCAGATTATTTAATAGTTTTTCAATTTTTTATTCTTAAATGTTAAAATATTAATATTTTTTTAATTTTTTGGGGTACGTTATAAAGCCTTACTACGGTTCTTAAATACTGTGAATGACCTTGTTATAAGGCTTCATTTAACCTCCTTTCAGCTTTAGGGGTGGTTTTGTAACGCCTTGTATATATTTATTTTAATCTTTTTTTCTTTATTATACGTAAATATTAAATTACATTACACTTCAGAGCATTCACGGAGGTTTACAGAAAAGCTTTAAAAATAAATACCATCATAGGTAGGACTTATTTATAAAAAAATATACATTTTATAAAATAAGTCCAGTAGGCGTACCATGAGCTCTGTCTGGCTCTGTCTCGGGTTCTGGTTTTGAGTCTGTGTGAGTGTGCGAGTGTTGACTAAATAAATCCTACATCAAAACGTCACACACACACAGTATAATGCACTGGTGAGCACTCACACAGACTCAAAACCAGAACCAGAGACAGAGCCAGACAAAGCTCATGGTAGGCCTACTGTAACTATTTGCCATTAAACTAGTGTTATGTCATGATGACAGACAGATGACATGACAGGCGTCGTGGATGAGCGGGGCTGCGACCCGGCGTGTGTCAGTCGAATACATGGATGTACTGTAAACTCATGTGTTTCCTTTTCATCCATGTATTCGACTGACACACGCCGGGTCGCAGCCCCGCTCATCCACGACGCCTGTCATGTCATCTGTCTGTCATCATGACATAACAACTAGTAATTAGTTTAGGCATTGTTATCTTGTTACATATTTTTTGAATGGCATGTTTTTGATAATTTCTGTTTTTTTTCTAGGTAAATGCTTTCGTTAAGCGTGACGCACCTCCTCCCGCTTCGGATCCCTCCGATATATTGGAGAAGCTCAAAACACAAGTAGCTGATACCATGAAAAATATCAACTTTGATACAATTCAGAAAGGATTTGAAGATGCCATGGGTAATGTGAAGGAAGCTGTAAGTTTATATATGTTTTGGCACGTTTATAACCTTAAACCGGCATGAAAATGGACACCAAAACTTTTATGATAATTTACACAACTTAAAGTTAAGAACCCTAACGTAATTGATTTAAAGAACTTATACTTCAAGACAGAAAAAGCAGCCAAGTGCGAGTCGGACTCGCCTATGAAGGGTTCCGTAGCATCAAGTAACATAATATAAAGGTTCTTGTAGTTCGTCGAAAGGTAAATTGCGGTTTACGATTTATGTCGTATAAAAAAAAACTACTGACTAGATCTCGTTCAAACCAAATATCGTTGAAAGTTTGCATAGTAATGTACAACATATATTTTTTTTAGTTTTATCATTCCCTTATTTTAGTAGTAAGAGGGGGGGCGACCAACTTTTTTCCACTCTGGAAGTGTCTCTCGCGCAAACTATTCAGTTTAGAAAAAAACGATATTAAAAACCTCAACATCATTTTTGAAGACCTATTCATAGATACCCCACACGTATAGGTTCGATGAAAAAAAATTTTTTGAGTTTCAGTTTTAAGTATGGGGACCCCCAAAATTTATAGTTTTTTTTTTTATTTTTGTGTAAAAATCTTAATGCGGTTCACAGAATACATCTACTCGCCAAGTTTCATCAGTCTAGCTCTTACGGTTTCGGAGAAAAATGGCTGTGACATACGGACGGACAGACAGACAGACATGACGAATCTATAAGGGTTCCGTTTTTGCCATTTGGCTACGGAACCCTAAAAACACAGTATGAAAGTTTGTAGTTGCTTAATAATCAATTTAAGCCACTGATAATATAATTATTATAAACTTTTATTTCTCATTACAGTTTGAAAAATTGAAACCAACTGAAACTCCAAAGGCCTAGGACTCTATTTGTTACCAATTACATTAGTCCATGAACACCACGAGTTTGAAAGGTAACTATTATTATACTTAGCCATACCTAATGTATTGAACCATGAAAATAAACATTTCTTTGTATTAATTTTGTTTTTTTACATGTCACCTACTCATAACACAAATATTTGTATTACCAGAGTCTCGAATCTGAGATGCGTTACGGTTTTCTGTGTATTGCGAGCCCTTTTTCCGAGTAGGTTTAATTTGGAATCACGATAAGTGCGGAAAAATTGATATGGTTGGCCTCTCAGCTCAGTTAATTAAAGTAGCTCTGCCTTCTGAGCTACGGCTTAGCCACGACCTACGGGTCGTGGGTTCGAGCCCGGTGAACACAGATGTTTGTTCTCTAGCTGGGTGTTGTATTCTAAGTATACATTTACAAAAAAAAATGCATATAGGTATAAGTATTATATCAGCTATCTGGGGTTCCTATAGTACAAGCTCTGCTTAGTCTGGGTCTAGATAGTGTTGTGTGAATTGCCATTAAATTTATTATATGGAATTCCGATACTTCATACATTTTTAAATCTTTGTAAAAAAAACTTTTTCTATCCTTCTCTTGATAGCAGCACTATCTGTGACCCAACTTATAAATCACTAGTAGCCCGTCCCGGCTTCGCACGGGGTAGACAATATTGTTGTACATTATTTTGTTCTATCGCTAATAGTTTCGGCAGCGCATTCGACGAAAGACATTTTAAGACTCATTTTTCTACACCTTCAGTTACATTGTTCAAGTTTTACCAAGGATCCCTATTTTTTTTCAATATGAAATGTAGTCTATGTCAAATTGGAAGAATGTAGCATTCTATTGGTGAAATAATTTTTTAAATCGGCCCAGTACTTTTTGAGCCTATTCATTACAAACATACAAAAATAGGTACAAATCTTTCCGCTTTATATTTAGTGTCTTTTTATATTAGTGTAGATTACGATACTCAAATCCAGTTCTACTATTGAAACTTGTGGCTTATTGTCTTTGGATACGGTGCTAGCAGTGTTTGTTCGCAAGTAGTTTTGGCAGAACTGGTGCCAAGTTAGATAAATGTTTGTTCCGGACTTTGCACCTGAGCCTTTGTTATACGTTACTGAACCCTTAACACTTGTTTCTGTTATTTGTTCATTCATTTATCGTCTTATTTGAAAAATCGTATTTGGGATTTACACTTACTAGATTTTTTTTAATAACTCTGCTGAATTTTCTAAATGTTTGGGTTGGTGACTTATTTACGAACATTTGATATCGAATTTGCATGATAAATTATATTGTGTGAGTGTTGACTAAATAAATCCTATGTTGAAACGTCACACACACAGTATAAAACACTGGTGAGCGCTCACACAGACTCAAAACCAGAGCCAGAAACAGAGCCAGACAGAGTTTGTGGTAGGCCTACAGGTCTTCTCGGTCTCTTTACTTGTTTGCGTCTTGTTTGGAATACAATTATATTTCTGCATATTTATGCCATTTTATTACAGACTATTTAATGAATATTATTATGAGTAAGTGTATGTTTGAATTTGTTCCTACCCCTTTTCATAACGGCTGAAAGGATTTCGATATCCGCACCATTCATTCGCCAGCATATCGACAATTTCAAAAACTCGTGTTAGTTCTGATTCGCGGGCAAAGCTGACAATGATCGAATGCGTCATACATTTGACCTGCTGGTGTCTCGTATGGGGTAAACGATCACTCCTTGGAGACCTATTGACACGATCACATAGTTTGCTGAAGATTTTCGCAAAGTAAGATCAATCTATCTATATCTATATCTATACTAATATTATAAGGAGGAAAGATTTGTACCTATTTTTGTATGTTTGTATGTTTGTAATGAATAGGCTCAAAAAGTACTGGGCCGATTTAAAAAATTCTTTCACCAATAGAATGCTACATTCTTCCAATTTGACATAGGCTACATTTCATTTTGAAAAAAAATAGGGATCCTTGGTAAAATTTGAACAATGTAACCGAAGGTGTAGAAAAATGAGTCTTAAAATGTCTTTCGTCGAATGCGCTGCCGAAACTATTAGCGATAGAACAAAATAATGTACAACAATATTGTCTACCCCGTGCGAAGCCGGGACGGGCTGCTAGTCTCGTATAAGTAAATAAGCCTTTGCTTCTGCAGGTGAAAAAAAGCAGCCAAGTGCGAGTCGGACTCGCCCATGAAGGGTGCCGTAGCAACAAGTAACATAATATAAAAGTTCTTGTTAGTTCGTCGAAAGGTAAATTGCGGTTTACGATTTATGACGTATAAAAAAAAACTAATGACTAGATCAAGTTCAAACCAAATAACGTTGAAAGTTTGCATAGTAATGTACAACATATTATATTATATTTTTTAGTTTCATAATTCTCTTATTTTAGAAGTTAGAGGGGGGGGGGGGGGACCAACTTTTTACCACTTTGGAAGTGTCTCTCGCGCAAACTATTCAATTTAGAAAAAAACTATATTAGAAACCTCGACATCATTTTTGAAGGCCTATTCATAGATATGGGTATATTCATTCACACGTATGGGTTTGATGAAAAAAAACTTTTTTGAGTTTCAGTTTCAAGTATGGGGGGGGGGACCCCCAAAATTTATAGTTTTTTTTCTATTTTTGTGTAAAAATCTTAATGCGGTTTACAGAATACATCTACTCGCCAAGTTTCATCAGTCTAGCTCTTATGGTTTCGGAGAAAAATAGCTGTGACATACGGACGGACAGACAGACAGACAGACAGACAGACATGACGAATCTATAAGGGTTCCGTCTTTGCCATTTGGCTACGGAACCCTAATAATGATTGAAAAGCTATAAAATCTTTTTTGTTTTATTGGAACTGGAAATACGCTAATTTTGGCGAAAGCTAACAACTTTATGCCTTTCAGCAATTATAAAAGCTGCGCATCGATTTGCAAATGTTTCATTATTGAGACCGATCTATTTGCGTATGGCTTCCAAAATACGTAATGGATATCCGTCTGATAAATAAGCACGGTAAAATGATTTGCATTGTTTATTTTGAAGTTAATTGTACCAATAATACTTTCCATTTAAGCAAAATAAACCAGAAAATGAGAGTGAAAGCTGACATTAATTTGCTAAATCTAGACGTAAACGGACTATTGAATAATTTAAATGGTCTTTAATAATAATAATAGAGAGTTTTAACTAACAATAAAACTTACCTATTATTTTTCCAACGATATCCGGAATCCATCTTGAGTCAAGCACCTGTCTTTTTCACGTTTTTCGTCCTAGCAACTTCCTCCCTTCGACTTCCGGCGCCACCGTCGCCTCGTTTGGTTTGCAAAATGGCGAGGCGAGCCGCATGGCGCTCAGATTTTACTTCATTATACTTACTCACGATGTACCAGGTAGGTATTACCTGGATTCCGGATATCGTTGGAAAAATAATAGGTAAGTTTTATTGTTAGTTAAAACTCTCTATTATTTGTTCCGAGCCGATATCCGGAATCCATCTTGAGTGATGTGTTTGTTATCTCCTGGTATGCCATAATAATTATTTAATTAGGATGATGCTATAATGTGTTGCATAAATAAAAATAAACTGTAAAGTAAAGAAATATTTTTACTGCTTGTATCATTAATTATTATTCAATAGCAATCTTAATAAATGAATCATTAATAACTAAATCGGCTAACGCACTGATTCAAAGAAATTTGACAAAGATACTGAACTGGTTAAGTCATCATTATTTGATAAATCGGCTACTTCTCTTTGGTAATACGTTCTGAAAGTATGCTCTTGCCGCCAATTTCCTGTATCTAGAATTTGATCAATAGGAAACTGCTCTAGCCAGTTTAGGGACGCTACGGCAGAGCGCACCGAGCCTGGCGTGGCTTCGACACCGGCGTCCTTGAGTACAGACTTGATCCAGCCTCCTATCACAGTTCTGGATGCTGGCTTAGGTTCTCCTCTAGCTGTTATAAAGAGTTCGGTTAAGTTACCTGACTTGCGACGATCTTGTGACGTCCTGATCAACTGTCGAGTCCAATATACACAATCAAGGTTTTTGTTTGGATGTACCTTCAGTCTCCATCCAGATTGCCTGTGACCGACATCGTCCGTCTTCGATCCAAAGCAAGGCCACAGAATAATAGCATTCTCTTCTTCTATGTATTTGTCGGCATCAATTCTCAGCAGGGTGAGGTCGTGTACTCGTCGTCCTGCCGCTAGCAAAAGTAATATAGCGGTACGTCGCGATACTTCATATAAGTTATTGTTATCCGGGGTATTATTCTTTAAATATTCTATCACGTTTTTTGCATTCCAGATTGGTGGCTTCATTTTCTTCTCCTTAGAAACTGAAATAGCTTTGAGAATATGTTTAACCAAGAAATTAGATGACAATGTTTCTGATAAATTAGTAAAGGTAGCAATTACAGATTTGTGGACCAATATTGTGCGATACGCCAAACCTTCGCTGCTATGTAGATATGCCAGATAACGAGCTACTTGTTCTGGACAAGGTTCTTTATAGGTTACGTTATTAGAGAGGCACCATGTTTTCCATTTATTCCATGCAGGTATGTATGTGTTCAATGTAGAATTCCGCCAACTAGACAATAATAAAGATTTCTCTTCTACTGACCAATCTTTGATTTCGTCTGTCCACCCAAAATCAGCCAGGCTTCTAAATGAATGTCTTGAATTTCTGGCGGATGGATTCCGGTCCTGGTGTCGATAAGTACTTCGGGAAGGTTCGGTATGCGGTAAGGGTCTTGAATGGCTCGGGCTCGAAGGTCTGCATGCCAAAATACCATCTTCCACTTCGGAGCGATCAGTATATACAGGCCTTTCGCAGTGTTCAGCTGGAACAGTACCTGGGGTATCAAGTTCGGTGGCGGGAACAACCATGCTAGTTCGTAATCCCACCGGTGAAGGAACGCGTTGTGAAATAGTGCCTCTTGATCCTGTGTGTCCAACGATACATACTGCATTACTACATGAGCTGTCCTCGAAGCGAATAAGTCTACCTGCGGTGTTCCCCACATCTGAAATATCTCGTTCGTCGCTGCCGACATTAGATGCCATTCTGGGCAGATCTTGCCTCGCGATAAGGCGTCCACTTCGCCGTTGAATCGACCTGGAAAGTACTGCGCTGTGAGGTATATATTTAACTGGTCCATTACCTTCAACAGTTGCCGTGTCAGATCCAGAAGTTTCTTGGATTTTGTACCACCTTCCTTGTTGATGTAAGCTACGACTGTGCGGTTGTCCGTCTGCAAGAGGATGTGAGCATCGCGCAGCTGATTGTTCTCTTGTTGTATTGCCGCATAGACCGCAAACAGCTCTTTGAGGTTGACATGCCATGATCGTTGTCGTTTCGTCCACTGACCTGACATCTTTGTATCTCCTAGCTGAGCGCCCCAGCCGAAGTCCGATGCATCCGTAGTGAGCAGGTGCGAGATCGGGCCCGTGTGTATCGGAAGTGCGCCCTGCGCTGCTTCTAACCACCATCTGATTTCGCTTAGTACAGGTTCTGGTAGTTTCATCTGTTTGTAGGGATGTTCCTTGGGAAGGCGTCGACTGTGAAATTGCATGATTCGACAGTGTAACCTCCCTCTGCGTACTACAAACGATGCGAAGTTGAGTCTGCCCAGAAGGGACTGAGCTTGCCTGAGAGACCAACTTCCTTTCTTCATCTGACTGAGAAGTGCCCTGCGTAGCGTTAGGCACTTCGGTTCCGACAAGGACTTCGTGTTGAGTTTGGTGTCCCATGTGACGCCCAGAAATTTTAGGCGTTGTGTCGGAACCAGTACAGACTTGTCCATGTTGATAGTCCAACCCAGTTGTTGCAGCAGAGTCATCATAAATGCAATATGTTCTTGTAAAACTCGCCAGGACTGATTCGCCAGTAAAAAATCGTCCAGATATACCACGCACCTTATGTTGCGGCTTCTTAGGTATTCGGCAATCCAGTTCGTTAGAGAGGTGAACGTTCGTGGAGCTGATGAAAGACCGAAGGGAAGGCAAGTCATTTGGAGGAGCTGGCCATCGTAGCTGAGCCTGAGGAATCGTCTGTGTTGTTTGGCTATAGGCAGGTGGAAATATGCCTGGCTGAGATCCACCTTTACCATCCAGTCTTCGCTCTGTAAAAAACTTGGCATTCGAAAGTGACTGAAAAGTTGAAAGCCCTTTAGCTCGAGAAATTTGTTTAACCGTTTGAGGTTGAAGATAGGGCGAAATGATCCGTCTGTCTTTGGAACTAGGAAGAACGTTGACAGATAGCTGGGGCTGATCTCTGCCTTTTCTAGTACACGAGTGTCCAGCATAGTCTTGATTAGTTGTGTCATATGTTTGCTTTTCTTGGTCTTGTAATTTACTATTATAGATGGACTTGGATATACCAGGGGCGGCTTCATAATAAATGGGATACGTGTTCCTCTGAGAAGTTTGCAAATATGGTCGGGGGCTCCCAGATCCTTCCAGGCATGTACGTATTGCTCTAGACAGCCGCCCCGAAATGGCCGCGAGTCACGATTGATGTTGCCTATTTGACGAGTGAGAGTTGGATTTTTTACCTCTGGATGAGTAGTACCGCTTGTTCTTGCCATTGGACGACTTGTTTCCAGATGACCTCGCTTGACCTTTGTCTTTGTCCTTCGAGGCTGAATTATTTCTTCGAAAAAAGTTTTCGCCAGTCTGCTTGCTCGTCGATGGCTTCGATCTATTGTCATAGGCGCGCCCCTGTACGGATGTGGAGGCTGCCGCTGTTTGCTGTGTTCTCTGGAAGCTAGCAGTTAGTTTTTCAGCCCCCCCAATTTTTTGAAGGTAGGCTGCAAGCATGTCACCGTCAAATAATTTTTCCGCGCTTGGTGGTATTTTTTGTAATGCTCCGCAATGATATTGTTCAGAAATTTTCTTAATTATCATATCCCTGCGCATGCTAATACAGTCGGCTCGTCTGCCGCAAGATATTTGTAAAATATCGTCGGTCACTTTTGTGAAGTTCGATTCCTTGTCAAATGTTTGTTCAATTTTATCGAAAAGCGATTTCGGTGACAGTGTCGTGCTTTTATCATTAGACCAATCTACTAAACTCTGTAAGTTTGTGCGCAATTCATCTTTCTGAGTCAGTATAGCATTAGATAAAGCTGCAAAGGTTCGCTCTATAAGGTACAAACGATCTTCGTTAGAGCCAGGAACATTGAAACGGCTCAGTTCATCATTCACATTTAGTTCTATAAAACCGGGGGTAGCGACGTATTTTTTCTGAGCTTCCGAAAAACGAATTGCATACCAATCGCTCGATTTAAAACGTTGCAGTTGGGATATTTTTTCCAAATGTTTTTCATCTGATGGCGGGTAGGGCGGATCTTTCAATGTAGTTGATAGCTCAGATAACTGAAGCTGTTGTTTACCCGCATCACTTGTGCCTAAGGGCGGGCGTAAGCCCAGCTCATTTGTCGAAGCTGTGGGTTCGGTTACAGCCTCTGTCACATGCGAGGTACTCGCTTGAGGTTGTGACTCACCATGTTTTTGAGCAATCATGTTTGTTAAAAACGCAACTTGTTGTGAAAGGAATTCAAATTGAGCGTCACTTACATATTTAGATTGCTTCGATTTCCTTCTGTCCGGACTAGAATCCTGCTCCGACGACGATGCACTGCTCAAACTTAGAGAACGATTTCTCTTCCGTGACGCGTGCTCGTTATAACTGTCACTTGGTTGCTTATCACGATCAAATTCGCCTTCCATAACGAAAGGAGGTTTACACTTTTAACTTTAAATTTAAACTTTAAATATAATTTTTAAATTTAATCTCATATAATATTCGCCAAGACGTGTTAACGCTACGAAAAACGACGCTATAATGAAGTAAAATCTGAGCGCCATGCGGCTCGCCTCGCCATTTTGCAAACCAAACGAGGCGACGGTGGCGCCGGAAGTCGAAGGGAGGAAGTTGCTAGGACGAAAAACGTGAAAAAGACAGGTGCTTGACTCAAGATGGATTCCGGATATCGGCTCGGAACAAATAATAAAATATTGTGGACGCAACACTTTACCTAGCCCCATATTAAGCAGAGCTTGTACTATGAGAACCAGATAGCTGATATAGTATAGTCTGATGAGTATCTTGTATACAAAGAAAATTAAGTACTTAATAGCTTGAATCCACCTTATTACGCCCGAGTGATTCTTATGAATGTGCAATTGTGCATCCTTGAGTTGAGTTGATTGACTTATCAATGGCCATGCTGCGCATGCTTGAGTGGTTATTTCCTGAGATTAACGACTTCTTGTGATCCGCAAATGATGTCTTCAAAAACAAGTTCCATTTCAATCAGACGATATAGCATGAAGCTTGATGAATCGGTGGAACTGCACATCTCCTCTATCTAAGACTAGAATTTCAATTTTTTTAATATAATTGCTCATAGAAGCTGTTCAGTGGTAACGATCGCCTATAACAGAGCATTGCTTCATTGGTCACGCATATTCGGAACGTGCCGTAAGATGCACTGCCCTGCGTCCATCAACTTAAGGCATACAGATGTTCAGTCTCACAAACCAGCAATTTCACCGGCACACACACCCTTCAAACTGAAAAACAGCGATGCTGTTTTGAGGCGAAAATCGTACTACGATATATTTAAAAAAACTAATTTGCGTGTGTCAGAGTATATAAATCATAGGCTCTTTGACTGACTGGCCTCTCAGTTCAGTTGGTAGTAGCTCTGCCTTCTCCATCGTAGGCCGATCCCCACCGAGAACAAATATATTTGTGTGGTGAACACAAATGTTTGTTCTCTGTCTGGGTGTTATATTATATTCTAATATGTATTTACAAAAAAATATATAAGTATTATATCAGCTATCTGGTGCCCATAGTACAACAGCTTAGTTTGGGGCTAGATAGAGTTGCGTGGATTGTCCATAAAAAAAACTTTTTTGTGCAGAAAAATGACATCTTAACCTTGAGTTATAAGTTTCCAGTTCGCAAGTCACTCTAAGTACCAAGTATCGTAGATAAGTCAGTAGCGATAAATTGTCTCCTACAAGTTCTTGAGAACACGAACAAGCTTGGCTCAAGTGAATTATGCCAACACTTAATAACAACTCCAGGGGCGTATTCAGTCAATAGGAAAAAGGGCAAAGTGACGTTTCTAGTTCAACAGATTACTGGTTAAGACGTAGTGACATTTACCTAAATATAGTAAGATAAGCGTTTTTTGGTCTTGGTCAACTTAAATTTCTCTTCTTCTTATTGTGTCAATGGTTATTTCAAACCAAGCGTGGCGAAAAGTTTTAATACGCCTCAAAGAGCCTTCTTTCGTGCACTTATGTTAGCAGGGAAAAGTCTGATAACCTATACGGAATTACAATTATGTCGCACAAAATTAATAAACCAAATCCTCACTCTACTGTTAATTGTCCACAATATTTATAATTTATAATAATAATAATTCAGTTTCTAAATCCCAACAGTTTGATCAATTACAAGAACAAAGATAAATAGATAACTCTATAATGATTACCTGATACGAGGTAAGAAGGATACGGTTTTTAGCTTAAAAATAAACAGTCACAGAAAAACCTCGAGATAGACAGTCAAAAACCTTGAATATTTTTTTTTTATTAATTAATTATATTTTTGCATGCTATTAGCGAAATATGGAACATTTTTAGGAAATTGCAACACCCTGTTACACCTATTTCAAGCAAATAAAGAAATTCTATTCTATTCTATTCTATTCTTGAGATAGTAGCGAACATAAACAAAAGAGGGGGGAGTTCGATTTATGAAGCTGCATATAAACATAATTTTATAACTATTACTCACGTTTATCAATGAAGCTGTAAGTCCCTGCGAATCCAGTTGCATTATTCTGCCTTCCCCCCGAATGGAACTCCAAGACTAGCGCGGGCCCTGGCGAGTAGAGTGCGGGAGGAGCTTCCTCCCGTGCGCCGCATAGCACCCTCGCCCAAGCCGACCGCTCGTTGATGGCGCCGGGGGGACCTGGACCCTGGACCTCCCAGTATACCTTGAGGTAGTCCTCACGGATACAACTGCAACAAATAAAATGATCGCTGTAAAAAGAAAATCAGAAATGAGGATATCCTAAGAATCAAGGTACAGAGACATAGCTCGTAGAATTAGTAAGTTAAAGTGGCAATGGGCAGGTCATATAGCTCGAAGAACCGACAACCATTGAGGAATAAAGATTCTCGAATGGCCGCCACGAATCTGAAGACGAAAAGTAGGGCGCCCACCCACCAGATGGACCGACGACATTGTTAAGATCGCGGGAAGTCGAGTCGTTTTTCCTGGAAATGTATAAGGGAGACCTATGTCCAGCAGTGGACTTGCTCAAAAATAAAATTAGATAATGGCCCACTTGTGGACTCGCTCTAAATTAGTCGATGTTAGGTTTCCTCGGTTCTAAGAAGAATATACCTGAGTATAATTAAGGAATGTGCCTAGAGGCACTTTCTGATACGTACTACTACAGGTATCAGATTACCCGCAAGTAAGTATTTCACTCATGTCTCTTTTGACAAATTCTATAGGTGAGAAAAAATTGCGCCTGTTACTTTTAATTTAGTCTTACAGAAACTTGGGTATTGCTCCTACAAAATCATATGCAGTCATTTAGCTTAGCTGACCGATAACCTGGGTCTATAAGCTTTGGGTTAACTACAAATCGTAAAATAGCGCCCGGGAGAGAGCACTGGCGGTCTAGTGGTAGCGGCCACGCCTTCCAATCCGAAGGTCGTGGGTTCACATCCAGTCGTGTACCAATGAGTTGTATGTGCACTATGCCAGTACTTTCAAAACGGTGAAGGAAAACATCGTGAGGAAACCGGCGTGTCGTAGAACCTAAAAAAGTTCGAGCAGCACGTGTCAAGGGTCACGCAAATAGGGCCCGCCAGTGGCCTATACTTGCGGAAAAACCAGCCCGCACATCAAGTGCGGATGAAATTTGCCGAGTAGCGCCCGGGCTGGTACCTGCTACTCTCTACTTTCAATTACTTTTAAAATACGAGCGAAGTGTGTTAAAGTGGATTTTTAAACTCAAACTATCGTAATCTTTGGTAGTCTGGGCACTAGTTTCTAACATCTCGGAATCTCTGAAAGTCTATTTTTTTTATACAACTTGCTGATGGAACAAGCATCTGATGTTAAGTGGTAACCATTGCTTATAACAAAGTCTTGTATTGTAGGTCAACACGTCAGGAACGTGCTCTACAATGCACTGGATTGCGTCTATCAATTTGAAGCATAAGTATTACTTTTCTTCTATGACTTTTATGATCTTTCAGATTGGTCCCATAGACTTTTCATTAAAGTCGGTTCAGCAGTTTGGCTATGAATTCAATTTTTCAAGTTTATTAAAGTTGTCTTTCCGCTGGGAATCCAATGACGTCACTATCTAGTGCTAAGGGTACAGAGCTGGTTAATGTTTTATTAGGTACGTTAAACTAACTGCTATAGTGCTGCTCGATTCTTAGGTACACCTACTACCTATATACGATGCAAGTACTATTACTATTCAGAGGTAGTACCAGATTCTATCGTTAATCGATTTGCTATATCGATAGCGCTTCGTTTCTTAACACAGGTTGTTCTTTTTAGCTACAATTTTATTGTGCTATTTTTTTGTATCATTCAAGCAAGATTATTTTATTCGAAAATTGAGAGAAGAGCTTGAAGTTTTTATTGAGTTACCTACGTCTTAGTTATGAAATATTATCTACTTTCGATGAGACCAGCAGAGAAAAGGTACAAAAAATATAAAAAAAAAATATTATGGGTATCTAGCACCAAATTAAGCAGAGCTTGTACTATGAAAACCAGATAGCTGATATATATTTTTGTTAATAAAAACTTTTAAAGGTGTAACAGAGCTAGTTTTTTAATTTAATTTATACTCCGAAGTCTTTAAAGGAAAAAATGTGCTTATTGAAAGCCAGACAAGCTTCACAGCCAGTAATTTTTATATATTAATACAGCAATGCCATTATTAAACTTTATTTCCAAGAAGTCTGGCTGCCATTGGAAATGAGTGGGTGAGTCAATGAAGAAAGCTTTTACGCAGTTCTGAAGTCTTTTGAGCAAATGAGGTATACAGCATGAGTTTGAATTCGTATGTTATCCCGAAAGGAGGTTATGCTACTCCAGAATGTCAACAGCATTAGTTCTATGACTTTTCTGAATCAGGACTTTTTCATTCAACAAATTATGGTGTGTAAAGTTTACGCCATGATTTTCCTTAAAAGCTTGCTAAGCAACCCTATAATCAGCTGATAACTTGACCTCTGTTGAACTATGTCTTATTTGACCTTATTTGACACCCAAAATCTGCCATTGGCAAGTCAAAAAGCAATAAAATTTTATTACCGCCACAAGTGTCATTATTGGCTAGCGAATAATGTGATTGGATGCCTATTTACCAAATTAGCGCCAGCACCGCCCAAGATGTAGGGTTTTCACACAAAACATTTTGTTTAAGCATTTCAATTGATTATTTTTTTTGTATGGAAGATTTAGATTTCGTATTTCACAGAAAGGTTTTCATAGCTTGTGCAAAACCATGGTTCCTATCACCACCTTTCGGGATAACATACGAATTCAAACTCAAGCTGTATAGGCTTAAAAAAAATAGGTAGAAAATATTTATTTTACGCCATTGAGTTGAACCCACTAGGCCACCAGTGCACTACTAGCAAAATAATTATAGACATCAAGATACAATCTTGTCTCATTAATCATCCACGCTTGCATGCCACTTGCGACATAAGTATATTCACATTAAGCGTTTAGTAACTGCTATAAATACATTCAGAAACATTATGTTACTTTGTATATTTGATGGATTCGTTCTTGCGCACGTAGATAAATTCCGAGAATATTTGGAATTTTTAAGGAAAGGGGAAAAGGAATTTTAATTTCAATTGAATTCAAATTTTCCAAGTACTTACGCATCTACTATGCCCGGGCTTAGTTGAAAACTACCACTGTTAAATTAAAACAAAAATCATCATCATCATTTTTCTAAAAGGCTGGCAGCGCATCAACAGCGCATCTGATGTTGCAGGGTCTAAGGGCGACGTTGACAGTGACTTTACATCAGGTGGCCTGTCAGCTTGTCTCATCATCACCAACCTATATTAGTCCACTGCTGGACGTAGGTCTCTCCCAAGACGTGCCACTGAGCCCGGTCTTCGGCTCTTCTCCTCCAGTGCTTGCCAGCTACATTTCGCAGATCGTCGCCCCACCTTGCCAGAGGGCGTCCTACACTACGCTTACCTACCTAAACGCGGTCTCCACTCTAGTATTCGTTTGCTTCAACGATTGTCTGTTCTACGGCAAGCATGACCGGCCCACTGCCACTTCAGCTTACTAATCCTTTGAGCTATGTCGACCACCTTGGTTCTCTGTCGGATAACCTCGTCGGCTTGTCTGTCTTTTTGAAAAATAGCAAACAATACCTAGTTCCGGAGAAAGAGCAAGTTTCGAAGAATGACACTACAAAGGTTCAGCAGAAATATAAATTCAAACGATGTGCTTTTTGAGTTTTTTTCCTATTGGCGTATTCAGTCATGATTTTTCTGTTCAGAAAATGTGTGTACACAATGCTCTCAAACGGTGAAGGAAAACATCGTGAGGAAACCCATGGCTTAGTTAGCTCTGCACGTATTGACCATAATCTTTCTTGAGGATCTGACCGACTTAAGCTATAGGTGCTGGGTACTTGACTTGAATTTGCAGAATTAAAATCTAAACGGTCCTTATTCAATAAAATTCCAAACACCAAAATTAAGTTCAGTAGAAAACAAGGATCACTTCGAAACTATATCAAGTCAAGCAGTCAGTCAGGAGGTAGGTACAATCAAACAACAATTTCCCAACAAGTGTCAAAAACAACTGATGATATTACCGAATAACGTTGGTTCAAGTGAAGATAATATTTGGAGATGGCATATTTTGCGGCCATCTCACTATTGACGATGACAGGCCCTTTTCTGAAGGGCTCCAGCCTAACTCAATCTGAAAGGAATGACGAGCTCTATTCCATACAGAGGCATTGTACATTTTTCAATAGAACCACACCTACAACATTTTTTTACTCCTACAAAAGAAACATCCTAAGCTCAGATAATTATATCTATTGTTAGTTTTCTCTATTTCTTTGCCGTATAGTCACCACACTTGGCAGGCGACTAGGTGGCTGCACTTTTGGAGTTTTGTACTTGATGGAGGAATAACTCTACGCCCACGAAAAAAATGCGTGAGAGTGAAATAAGCATGACAGTCACCATCACCATCATGAGAGCATGAGAGTGTATAGTGTCAATTGAAATACGCTTATGCAATACAGTTTAGCTTATTTCACAGATCGGCACGTAAGTATACTTTAACATGAGATTATAAGCTTGTTGCGACCACGCGGACATCGTAGATCCCATGGTTTGTCTACGCGTTCTAAGTGCAAACATTAGATAGAACAATATTAGAGCTGATAAATGAAAAGACTCAAGAGAAAAGACACAAAGACGCGCTACTATTTCATTAACTTTGTTCTTCTCTGTGTCGAGTTGCCTTCCTAGCTTTTATTTCTCTGCACCAATATAGAGTGTAAAAGTTATACTCCCGAAAACGGAGAGCTTAGACCCTGATTTTTTAAGATGGTGAGGCCCTTCCTGTTTTGGAGCTTATAGCCAATTTGTCTTTCTACTGTTGTTACTTTTAGGAGAAATTCTATAGAAAAACAACTCGAAGTCAAGCCAAATAACTCTTTATTCAGTGGTATCACAAGTATCACTTTGAAACGTCTTAAAACTAGCTCAGTCTAACTTAAAGGGAGCTGATGAATACGTTGGTGGCACTGTATGACAAATATATTAAACTTTTTATTTCGCTAAACTTCTGACGTTCATGATGACTAGAACCTAATTATAAAAAAACTGCGCAATTCGTTTTATTTTTCGGGAGCTGTATTTTTACACCCAGCAGGTGTACTGCGCCATAGATGTTTCAATCTCTAGACACGGCTCTTGAAATGTGATTTCAGTAAGCAGCTTCTATTGACAGTTGAAACAAGTTCTGTAAAATCAATTTGTTTCGACGCATGCATTTGACAGTAAGCCGGTGAGAGACAAGCAATACTAGAACTGACAATACTAGAATTTTAGTCGGAGTAAAATTCAAGTTTTGAGAAATAAAATTACAAGACTACTTATTAATTGCCTTTAGTGCTTGTAAAAAACTACTACACTGAAATACTACTATTAGGGTTTTGGAAGAAATAAAATGTTGGCTGCACTTATACTATCAAGTACAGAAGATACTTATTTAAGGTTGTATTTTGTATAATCTAGAAAAAATATATAAACTTTAAAAAATTGTTACTAGTGTTTTTGGTTCATGAAAGTGGACACGTCGCTACTAATTAGTTAATCTGGGACACGTACACGTGTATGTGTGTACTATTTCGGTTTAGTTTATGATACGAATCCCACTCATAATATTTTATGTAGGTGCCTTACGTGATACGAGCAGATTATCTAATCTAGAAGGATATTATTTTGCTTGCTGTCCCAAATCCCAACCTGCAAAAGTAAATGAAAATAAATATTTTTAACCAACCTAAAAGGAGAGGGGTTGGTTATCATGTTTTTTTGAAAAGCAGTGATGAAACTAACGCGTGAGCTACCTGATGTAGAGCGGTGGAGGGAATTTCCTCACAGAACGTGTCTATCAAAGACAACATTTAACACTATTTATAGGTGCCCATTCAATAATAAGTAATAAGTAATTGGACTATCTACACAACACTATCTAGCCCTAAACTTGAACTTGAAGCAGAGTTGGTACTATCGGAACCGGATAAGTAACAAAATATAATATTCATTTGGTAAATACACACTATATAACACCCAGATAGAGAACGAACCTCTGCGTTCACAACACAAATATTTGTTCTCGGTGGGGATTGAGCCCAAGACAAATACAGCTAAGAAGAATAAAAACTATATACCTAAAGATAGCTAAAGCGCAGTAGTCAGAACTACTACCAACTGAGCTGAGAGGCCGAGGAGCTGTTATCGGCTGAGAGGCAGTCGATAACAAATGATTCTGAAAGAAAGACTAAGGTAAGTAGTGAAACTATTACACGGGTATTTATCGCGTTAATTACCTTATTTTATTTATTTTCCCGACGTTTCGGCTATGTTGCAATAACCGTGGTCGCGGGCTGACTGGAGCATTGACATGAGTGCTACCGTGGCTGAGAAGTGGAGGCAGTATCACTAACTACCCTCACTTGATCTTCTTTTTTCGTAATGTCCGTGCACGCACTACGACACACAACACTAATAGTATCTACGCACTGTGGTAAGGTATCGCGACGCACACACCTACCAATGACGGGATTCCACGATTGTGAAAGTCTGTAACCATCTTCACGATTGAAATTAGGATACTTACTGATTTCAATCGCTTCACGTACCAGCCTTTTATGGTAGTGCCGTTCATTGGCTAGCACCTTGGGATCATGTAGTTCAATCCAGTGATTAGGGCCTGAATCCACAAGGTGCTCTGCTATAGCTGATTTTGTTACCTGGCGGTTTTTAACTGCAGCAATGTGTTCTTTTACCCGCTCTGCTATTGTGCGCTTAGTTTGGCCAATGTAGGCACGGCCACAGCTGCAGTCCACCTTATACACACCAGGTATTTGCAACGGTATGCTGTCCTTTGGTGTCCGCAGCAGCTTCGCCATCTTCGTGAGGGGAGTAAAAACCACCTTGACGGAATACTTATTCAACACGTTTCCTACTCTGTCTGTTACTCCCTTCAAATACGGCAAATACACTGGCTGTCTGCTCACACCAACTGGCTTTTCTCTGCTCGTGCGTGTCTGGTTGCTTCTGTTTCCATTCCCATATCCATTGCGTTTCAGAACCTCCTGAACATGTGCCAACTCTTCGTCTAGATGTTCAGAGTCACAGAGGTTGTACGCTCTGTTGGTCAGCGATGAAACAACAGACTGCAAATGTAACGGATGATGGTGCGAAGCAGCATTGAGATATCTATCGGTGTGTGTCGGCTTTCTGAACACAGAATGCCCCAAAGAACCATCTGACTTCACCATAACTTTGACATCTAGAAAGGCAAGCGTTCTATCATCCTCTATCTCATTTGTGAACCTGATTTTAGGATGGATAGAATTGAGGTATAAAGTAAGTTGATCCACTTTTTGCTTGTCCCCCTAATAAAATAAGGTAATTAACGCGATAAATACCCGTGTAATAGTTTCAGTATGTGTTATGATCGCGAAAGTTTAAAAAGTACTAAGGTAAGTAGGTATAGCTTTAAATCGGCCAACGCTTAATAAAATAGGAAACATTTCCCGAAATGAGTACTGTGTGGAAATCATGTCAACAGTCAGCGTTCGGAATCACCAAAATATCGTCCGCAGTGGCAACCGAACAACATGTTGAGCCTCTGATAACAATACTGGACAAACGGTCGGCTGTTTGCCAACGCGACGCGATACGAATTGCAAATTCGAGATGATTATCCCAAACCATTTGAGGAAATCTATTTTCTTGAAATCTCTGAATTAGAAGTTTACTGAATAAACAAAACACGATTAGGTATTGACAAATACCACAGAGTGTAATTTTTTTTTTTTTTTTTTATATCTTGCCTACGCTCGTGGCGTTGGAACTAAAATCACATTTGAAAGAGGAACGTTCAAATACGTCATATTTTTGGTTGGGAATCAATGTATGAGCATTCTTATTTCTCATTTGCATGGGCATGACATTTGTGGGATCAAATCTTTTTGGTTTACCAAAATAAATAGTTGATTTTTCTAAATTTTCATGAAGAGCTTATGAGATGCAATGATTTCTTAGTTGGTTGAATTACCATTCGAATGCCGTTTGAGTTAGATAGAATTGATCATGATTGTGTGCTAATGATAAAATTTGAATTTTTTATCTAGTAGTTACGAGTAGATTGACAAAAAATACGTCACAATAATACTGGATAATATGAAAAACGCAGTATAAAATGCTTTGAAAAATAAATGGAGATTGAACCCTAAAATGAAGCTTTAAAATAATAAACATAGGGAAAAGTTTCTGTATTTCAAAGGTCGAACTTTATTTAAAATATTTACTTTATAAAACCGATACTTTAGCAATGGATGTTGATATTAAACTTTGTACATCGAATTGGAGTAAAATATAAGAACATTGTGTAAGGTAGAGTAAAGTTACTCCCATTTTCCACGGGTAGAATCCCTTATAATATTACAGCCTGTAGCTTTGCCGAAAAACAAACAATATTTTTGGTCTGTGGCTTTATTTAGGTAAAGAAAATCGACCTAGTTCACCACAACACAAGACAAATGATGATCTTGCAAAATGAAATGTAACGCTTTTAGTTTCTTCGTAATTCGTACTTTTAAATTACTTTTAGTAACCACCAAAAAATAAAACTTGTTTTTCTTAAGAATAACAATAAATTATAGTTAGATAGTCTAGAGATACTCTGTGAAACGTATTTTTTTTAATTCCTGGCGCTGGATACAACGCGATTTTGCCAAATCCTTTTTGTTTATCAGAATAATATTCGCTTTACTTTTTGAAATTAAAAAAATGCGGAACAAACAAGTACATTTTCAAAACATGGATATTCGGGATGCCTACAATTGAATCGGTATGGCGAAATTCGGAGTGAAATGAAAACATATCAAGTAAAATAAATCTTTTAGCTCTTCTGAATTAATTCATCGAAACACGAAAAAAATGTTGTTGAGCAAATATTTCTGGATCGAATCTGATATTTTCACATGAATAAAATATTGTTGCGCTGATCTTGTAAATCCTCAAACCCTTTTGCAAACTGAAATCAACTTGGAAGTTTTAAAGAGTTTTATATTTACAGAAACAAAACAAAATATTTTTAAGTACAGTCAGATGCAGTATACAATTCGTAAATTTCAAGTTCATCTATTTTAGTGACATAGGACAGGACAAAATACTTAAAATAAGTAATTTTATCAACTGAATGAATTCAGTTCCTCCTTTCACTTTTGCCTAGTGTTGTCCAAAAAGTTGCGAGTTGTATTCAATTTAATGCAGCTGCCTGTACAGACGAACCTGCAAAAGCCGAAAAAGCAAACCGACGAACACAAGTCGGTAAATCAAAGTAAATCCCGCGCCAGTAACAACGGATATATTCCGGGATCCCGGGAACTTCGGGATTTAGCCCGGGGTACGAACAGAAATTATTTTTCTCGAGCGAACGGAGTTGTTTTGATATTAAAATTGAAAAATGATGGAAAATAAGTGACTCAAAATAACTCAAAGAGTTGTTTATGCGATAATATTGAAATTATAAAGTTTTATAAGATGTTTATTACACATAACTAATTTTGGTACTCAAATCATTTACAAATTTTATACCAAATACGGAAATTTGTCTCCGCAACTATACTTATATGTGTTAAATTTTATATTGCGTATGTAGTTAAGCTGTTAACCTAACAAATAGAACAAATATTGTCGACCTAAATAATATTTTGTTCGTGCAGTGAACACCGTTGTTTGTTCTCTGTCTGGGTGTTATATTGTATTTCCAAAAGTTTAAGTATTATAATTATAACAGCTATCTGGTTCCCATACTGCAAGCTCTGCTTAATTTGGGGCTAGATAGTCTTAGGTGGATTGTCCACAATATAAAAAAAAGCAGCTAAGTGCGAGTCGGACTCGCCCATGAAGGGTTCCGTAGCATCAAGTAACATAATATAAAGGTTCTTGTAGTTCGTCGAAAGGTAAATTTCGGTCTACGATTTATGACGTATAAAAAAAAACTACGGAATAGATCTCGTTCAAACCAAATATCGTTAGAAGTTTGCATTGTAATGTACAACATAATATATTTTTTTAAGTTTTATCATTCTCTTATTTTAGAAGGGGGGGGACCAACTTTTTTCCACTTTGGAAGTGTCTCTCGCGCAAACCATTCAGTTTAGAAAAAACAATATTAGAAACCTCAACATCATTTTTGAAGAACTATTCATAGATTTCATATTTCATAGACCCCACCCCACACGTATGTGTTTGATGAAAAAAAAAATTTTGAGTTTCAGTTTCAAGTATGGGGACCCCCAAAATTTGTATTTTTTTTCTATTTTTGTGTAAAAATCTTAATGCGGTTTACAGAATACATCTACTCGCCAAGTTTCATCAGTCTAGCTTTTACGGTTTCGGAGAAAAATGGCTGTGACATACGGACGGACAGACAGACAGACATGACGAATCTATAAGGGTTCCGTTTTTGCCATTTGGCTACGGAACCCTAAAAGTAGTGCCAAAAATAAACGAGAAGCAGCTACTTCTAACTAAGCTGAGAAAGGAAAGGCAAACTTAGTAGGTAACCTCAAAATGAGCCCCCATTTCCACTGACCATAACCAAGAGTTATGTTCTCGTCTGCTAATAAACTGCAAGCAAAACTAAATTCATAACAAACTTTGTGTTGCTGAGATGCAAAGACAAACGGGGCTTTGGGGAAATAACGAAGGAATGAGAAACAAGCGCTGACCTTTGGACAAACCAACATCGAAAACGAAAACCACCTTCAATATAATAACCCTTCACCTCCAAGACTGAAAAACAGCGCCTGGTTTTCAAGCTAGGCATAAAAGCTGAGTCTTGGTTTTTCGACTAAGTATTTATCAGACATTTCTTACTTCTATTATTTTGTGTTAATGCTCATCATGTTGCAACGTTATGTTTTATAAGTAGTTAATAACATCTCCTTTATTTTCCATGAGGTTACTATTATTATTTTCACAATGATACCTTAGTGGAATTATTAAGACGAATAAATGCACTTTCTTTTTGTCTTTCTTTTTTTTTTCTTTCACTTGGTCTTTTTTCTTCCTTTTCTTACTTTCTTTTTCATTATGTGGCATTATATTGAGCCTCTGATATAATAATATAAAGGTTCTAAGTCTCGTAAGCCGGCACCCTTCAAATCAGACCAAAGAAATGCGAGCACCAATGCATTTAACGGAAACTAATAGGTACGGTGGTAGTACTTCCCCGAACGAATTCTATCACAAATACCTCTGCAAATAGACTGTAGGATCAATATTCGCTGTTCAGTGTCGGTTAACTTCGACGACCAATTGTCTACGGGAGCTGATCAAAATTAATAATCAAGTTTCAAAGTGATTCGTGTGGTTTTATTTAGTAGTCTCTTTGACGTTACAAACTTTCATAGTGGTGATTAATTGTTGAAGTATAAAAAGCCTTTAGAATTATTACTTATGCCCTGAGTACATCTAACGCGATGGCGCAGATGTCAAATATGACAGCGATATTTGACAGCGTTTCACTTATCGCCATTGCCATCGTGCTAGATGTGCGCAAGGCTTTACTGACTGATCAAGAGTCACCTAATTTTAGTTACTACTACTACCTGGGCCCTGTTTAATAAAGCTGACAATTCAACGAGTCCGACATATGTCAAAAAGTGACAATTCGACAATTATTCTGTTTAATAAAACCGACAGGCGACAAAATTTTGATGGTAGTAAATTTACAAATATGTCACATTATCACGACAATTCGGCCTTTTTCTGTATAATATTTGTTTTGAAACGACAAGTGACAGGTGACAATTTGTCGTTGAAAACTTGTCAAATCTTCTTTATAAAACATAAAATTGTCGCGAAATATTGACATATTTGTAGAATTGTCTGACGATTCTGACAGGAGCTTTACCCTCTGTCGCGAAATCGTATTTTGAAGGTGTTTGTTTAGCTCCGTAAAACAAAATTATGTCAGAAGTCGACAAAATTGTCGCGACAACCCGACAAATGTCAGAAATGATTTGACTGTAGTTTCATGACATAATTGTCGAGTTACAAATATGTCGTAATACCACCTGTTTGTAACATATTTGTCACTTTTATAAAACAGCTTAAGCACGACAATTCCACAATTTTGTCGCTCTTTGACTTAAATGTCGAATTGTCAGTTTTATTAAACAGGGCCCTGATTTTGTTGCAAATTGATTCACAAATTGTTCAGTTTGAATTGTAGATGGCTAGTCCAAAAAAAAGTTACTTATAAATTGGTAGTACCTAAATTATTCCGAAAAGGTTTTTGGTATTGTGTAAAATCAAATAGTCTTGACTTGACTCCTAAATCAAGTTCAGATTTAGTTCCAAAATCTAAATACACGAGGTCAGCCAAAAGTTTTCTGCTGTGCGCCGTCTAAAAGCCAATGGTTGTTTGTGAAAGTAACAACCCCTATTTTTAATCAACGGCATGGACCCCGACTTTGATTAGAGATCCGGCTGGTTAGCCGCCGTGCTTTTATTGGAGACGAAAAATTGGTTTTTGTGCACGCGTGGAACCTACCACATATTGTACGTACGGAAACGCTTTTTTTTCAACATTCCCATTAATATCATCTATCAGCTCAGTGACTAGCCTCTCGGCTCAGTTGGTCTGCTCTGCTTTCTGCGCCGTAGGCCGTGGGTTCGATCCCCACTTTGTTCTCTGTTTGTTTGTTGTTTTTTTATGCCATAGCAGGCAGACGAGCAGACGGGCCACCTGATGGAAAGTAGTCACCGTCATCCATATACACCTGCAACACCAGAGGTGGTGCTGATGCGCTGCCGGCCTTATAAGAACTGATAGACCAGCCTTTTGAAGAACCAATGTCGAAGCTCTGAGGGAACACCGCAGAAGGCAGCTCATTCCACAAAAAAAGGACCGCAAAAAACGAGCAGTTGTGGAAAGCTCCAGGTGGTGAGGATGAAATCTGGTTCTGCAGCGTGTGATGGCTGGGGAGTGAGGGCTACTTACAAGGGGTTACAAGTGGTGAGCGAGAAGGTGAATAATGCTTTTGGGAGTGATCGATAGTTTCAATCAACCTCTCAATTTTTCGAAATCAATTACAAGGAACCCTGGTTCAAACCCCGAGACGGTACTCTTTTTGCATTGAAAAAAATAATCAACGCCATATTTTTTGTATCCCACGAACTAAGTTTGCGTTCCCTCCTTTTTTGTATGGACTCGGAGTACTTCTATTGAGTAAATTGTGCTCTGTGGTGTTGCTATAATTGGTTATACAATAGTAGCAGGTCAAACATAAACCTTGTAAGGAAAGGGAATTTAAGTACGTTTTTATTATAGGAATTACCCATTGATGTGCAATTCCAACCCAAACTAAAAGGTTTCTACTGTACAGTGTGAGAGCAACAAAGACGATTGCGTGCGGGCATGTGAGGTCTAATCCAAACTTGTATTATGTAGGGGCTCTACTATTTAGCCGAATGCTGAAAGAGGGCTGTGCTTGTCTAAGTTTACTTTGTTTGTTCTTATAGAGAATACTACTACTTTTTAGGGTTCCGTAGCCAAATGGCAAAAACGGAACCCTTATAGATTCGTCATGTCTGTCTGTCTGTCTGTCTGTCTGTCTGTCTGTCTGTCTGTCCGTCTGTCTGTCCGTCCGTATGTCACAGCCATTTTTCTCCGAAACCGTAAGAGCTAGACTGATGAAACTTGGCGAGTAGATGTATTCTGTAAACCGCATTAAGTTTTTTACATAAATAAAAAAAAAAACTTTAAATTTCGGGGGTCTCCATACTTGAAACTGAAACTCAAAAATTTTTTTTTCATCGAACCCATATGTGTGGGGTATCTATGAATAGGTCTTCAAAAATAATGTTGAGGTTTCTAATATCGTTTTTTTCTAAACTGAATAGTTTGCGCGAGAGACACTTCCAAAGTGGAAAAAAGTTGGTCCCCCCCCCTCTAACTTCTAAAGTAAGAGAATGATAAAACTAAAAAAAATATATGTTGTACATTACTATGCAAACTTCCAACGATATTTGGTTAGAACGAAATCTAGTCAGTAGTTTTTTTTTTATACGTCATAAACCGTAAACCGCAATTTACCTTTCGACGAACTATAAGAATCTTATTATGTTACATCAAGTAACATAATATAAAGGTTTTTGTAGTTCGTCGTGCTACGGAACCCTTCATGGGCGAGTCTGACTCGCACTTGGCTGCTTTTTTGTAATTATGACTACTTAGAAAAATCTATAATTGGCCTAATTAAGATAATTAGAGGTTTAAGATAAATTATACGAGTATTCCCTGCTTTTCAACTTTTGTAATTGTTGTTGATTTTCTAATAAATAAAATAAAATGTGAGGTAAAATCTTAAATAATCTTGTTACTAATTGTAAATGACTGAAAATAAACTAAGCCATTTTTGTAATCATTGCAACCCAAACTCAGTTTTATTCTACGTTGTTTGAAGTTCAAAGTTTTGAGCGTTTTTTTATGAATTTGCTATGGTTGCGAATTTCTAATTTGAATACCAAAACAGGCGATTTCCACAAGTGATTTATCTCAGAATATCTCATTTTCTTGAATATTAGGGAAATGCCAAGTGACAAAGCATTCTACAACGCTGACAAAGGTGCTTACAATCTTGTTAAGTCACATTGTTGGAACCGTTCGTTTTAACACAATGGGTATTGTGTGAGACATCTTACTCTTGTTTTTATGAGAAAAATTAATTAGAAAATGTTTCAGAAGTAGTAGATGAAGAAAGAAAGAAAAACATTTTGTTGACCTTAAGAAAGAATACTACAATGGGTACCTACCTACTGCCAACTTATACTTACTTATACATAAAAAAGAATAACTTAATTTAAAACAAAAAACAGAAAAAAACCTTTAAAACTAGATACCATACAAAAACAGGTAGGCACGTGCCATGCTGTTTATATAAAGGTCAATTAGGCCCTGGCTCAGTATCTATTGCACCGTGTAGGTCACCCCACTCAGTGCAACACTGGTATTCTGCCAAGGCCTAGAGACAAGTGAAGTCACGGACGATGCAGGCAAGTAATGAAAATAAGATAAAACAAAAGAAATAAGAAATAAAATATACCGCTTAATTAAGTATTACGTAGGTACCTAGCTGACAAACACGTGCCAATTTTATCGCACATTTTATAATTGTTTTATGAAACTAAACATCAAAAAGCGTATGTCCAGCTTAATACAATGTCGCATTCTAAAATTCTTCGGACACGTCTCGAGGCGGGACACTGACTCGATTGAGCGCCTCGTATCTTAGGAACAAGTGGAGGTAGAGAGGTACAAGACCACGTGGAAGATTTCCTATGCCCTGGACTGATCAGGTCCCGGATGACGACATGTCATCCGGGACATGTCATAGAAGTGGCGAGATATCGTGAGGCGTGCCACAGCCCCTGATAAAAAGAAATCATAAGATATTCATGATGAACACGACCGCTCTGACAAGAGTGAAGCGACTGAGAAGAAGAAAAACTAAATTTCAGCTAAAGTGTCTTTCAGATGCAAAAAAAACTATAAATAACAAATAAAATAAATATTGTGGACAATTCACACAACACTACCCAGCCCCAAACTAAGCAGAGCTTGTAATATGGGAACCGGATAGCTGATATAATACTAGAATACATTTTTTTTTTGTAAATACATACTTAGAATACAATATAACACCCAGACAGAGAACAAACATCTAAGTTAACCACACAAATATTTGTTCTCGGTGGGGATCGAACCCACGACCTACGGCGCAGAAGGCAGAGCTACTACCAACTGAGCAAGAGGCCAGTCGAAGACTATGATTTTGTATTTAACAAAAATTGTTTGGTAGCAATGTATTTTTATGGCGATCAGTGAAACGCTGTTAGATATGACAGCGATATTTGACAGCACTTCACAGATTGCCATAAGTACCACATCTATGCGGTACTCTAATAATATTACACTCTAGCCAAGTAGGCTAAAGAGCAGTTTGCTTTACGTTTTATAAAATACTAGTGGCCGCCCGCGGCTTCGCTCGCCCGTTCCCGTAACAACCCGTTTCCGTTACTTTTTGGGATAAAAAGTATCCTATGTCCTTCTCCTGGTTCTAAGCTACCTCCCAACCAATTTTCAGTCTAATCGGTTCAGCCGTTCTTGAGTTATAAGTGGAGTAACTAACACGACTTTATTTTATATATATAGATATTTAGATATAGATAAGTACCTATAAAGTTGGTACTTAGAATGTGTCCAATGGCACTTTTCTTACTGTCTCTAATTAAGGTGACACTTTGTTTATGTGTTCATTAAAGTATCACTATCGCTACACAATATTAAATTTATCATTAAACTAACTCAAAAGGTTTGTTCCTTTTGAGTCTTCTTCTTACTAGGTCTGTAGTCTATCACTATCGCCTGGATATACGCAGACTATATTATGCTCACTATCAGCTACATATATTCAAGATAGGTACATAAATAATATTTAATATTTATATCAATTAATATTTAATTTCATCAAATCAAACTCCCCCCCTATCTTGTTTATGTTCGATTCTGTCCATCCAAAGGTTGCCTGGTAGAGATCGCTGTTAGCGATAAGGCCGCTCATTGTTTTACTGTGAATTTTTATTTTTAAACAAAATACTGTATTCCTATATGTGTCATAGTAATCAATAAAGAGTTATCTATCTATCTATCTATCTATCTATAAATGTTTGCATGATCAATAATATTTTTTGCAAAAATGGGTTCAGAGTCTACGACTCGTTGTTACTGTTACTTATAAATAACAGGAAATTGAATGGGATCATCGAAATTGAAAAACAATACGTTCATTTGGATCAACAACAGGAAAACAGTTCAATAATAAATAAATAAGTAAGAACTGAATAAAGGAAAATAAATAAAGATTATATTATTACATTGTATTACTTGGGCAAATTGGGCCCTGTCTCAGCATAAATCCGCATCAAATTGGGACCAATTTCCAAATCAATATCCTTAAGATTTATGATGCGGAAATTAACAGCCTTCGAGTAAGCTGAATGGTTATAACTTATGAAAGATCCCAAGACGGTTCCTAGAAAAAGCATGTGAGAAAAAAACCACTGGGTTACAGTAACCGCCTGTAATCTACCGTTTCAACATGTAAGCAGAACAACGATCTCAATACCACGTCCTGTTGTCTGGTTCAGTGCCATAAAGGATATACAAATGATCAGGCAGATAAGAGGACAAAAGAACAGGTAAGTACTCTGCGATGGGTCTATTCAACCCTCCTTGGCAAGGTCTCTACGTAGAACCAACTTAGGTTTTCAAACGGTTTATAGATTTCGAAGTTGCCCACTAGAGTTCTTGGTCCAAACAAGTGAAAGCTGAAAGCTTGGTAATCAGATGATGATAATTGTGGAACATTGAGCATATAGCTTGAAGAACCGACAACCGTTGGGGAATAAAGGTTCTAGAATGGCAACTACGAACCGGAAGACGAAACGTTGAGCACCCATCCACCAGATGGAACGACGTTGTTTAAGATCGCGGAAGTCGGTGGATGGAAAGAGCTCAGAATCGTTCTTCCTGGAAATGTGTGGGAGGCCTATGTCCAGCAGTGGACTTCTTCAGGCTGATGATGATGAGCATACAAAGTTCGAACGGCTCTTCAAACGGTCAATCCGCATTAGTTTCGGTTAGCACCAGCCAAATATCGGCCGTTCGGCCCACACATTAATATGCGAAGCCGACGCTGAGCAAGTGTAAATACACCACTATTTGATTTAGTGTTTACCGCCTTGTACCTATGTGCTCGGAACGTGAACACACACTGAGTGTTTCATGGAATCAATTTCAAAGCCATTGCGCTATTCCTTTTTGTTTTTCGATGAAAACAGTATGAAATGGTAGGGTTTCTCATGCGTGTTATTTTTATAAGTTACCCTTTTGCTGTAGCTAAATGATTTTAAAAAAGTACAACACACTTTTTTAAACTTTGACATAACGAGCTTACATAGTGCGTGGGCCTGGGCATGAAGTCATGGTAAGAGGGAGCCTATGGTCAGTAGAGGGAGCTAAATTTCTGTAGACGAAGTTACGTTATTTTTTTTACATATTATTGGCTTGCGTTTGACCGTAATCTCACCAAACTTAATCAAACTGCTGTTGAGTGATGATGCGATCGACGGTGTAGCACGCTTACCTAAAAAAGTATAGGAGTTTTGAGTTCCACACTGGGGCAACTTAGTAGCCGTCCCACACTTGACTTATCGCTGCCTGGTATACCACGCAGTGTAACTTAAAAATCGGTTGTCTGTAAAGTCGGTTTACTGACGATAGTTGAACGTGACAACGTCATACAGCTGTCCACGCGGACGCATCGCTCACTCCAGTAGGAGAGAGACAGATGTCGAACGCTGCCTCTTTGTCGCTCGTTCCTCGCTCTCGCTTGCACTTCAAGCCTTAAATAGAACGCCTTAGAGCAAGGTAACGCCGCATGAGCCATGTTTTTTCGTGCGTGCAGCCGGTTCCATCGAATTATAAGACGTTGTCACGTCAAAAAGTCTATACGAATCTTCGCTTATCATGGTAGACCACCAGTTTGCCAGGTGTATTTCCCTTGAATCGATCTCTCATTAGAGCTGACACACCGGCCTCCATTAATATGCAAGCGACGGAAACGGAATAATGTCGATGCACGTCGGAAACACGTGATTCACTGCCAAATCTATTCCTAAAACGCGGTCAACTGTGTTACACCTGTACTTCCCTTTCCATTTTTTGGTAACTTCCCAGCAACAGTTCCTGTTGTAAGTAGATTAAAATAGGGAACTTACAACTGTTGGCCTACCACAAGCTCTATCTGGCTCTGTCTCTGGCTCTGGTTTTGAGTCTGTGTGAGTGAAGCCTACTGTTGTAAATTCCTTTTTTTATCTTTTTTCCAGCTGTCACCATCAACGTGAAGAAGTTAAATTCTGGACATGGTCTCCGCACACTTTTGATGAAGAACGATTCTGAGCCCTACATCCACCGACTTCCCGCAATCTTAAAGATGTCGTTGGTCCAATCCCACCCACTTCCCATCAGTACCTTGGTACTTTCCAATGGTGATGGCTTAAGCCTTACGCAAATCTAAGCCGTCTGCGGTGGCGACCAGTGAAACGCGGTCTAATATGACAGCGATATTTGACAGTGTTTCATTGATCGCTATGTACCGCATAACGCTGCCTTGGTCCAGTTTGTGCAAAATCAATTTTGTACTTGTTCTACCTATAGATAAATCGTTGGCTTGCATTTGATCGATCCATTATTGCTGTAATTTTAGAACAAATAAACCCTTGCTATCGATGACCTAATCACGAAGTCTTGACGCAGTAGTAAGCCATGGCCAATGCGCTCTACAAAGATTAAACAGCAGTTGGTAACTACCACAAATAAGTAGCTTTCACAACTTCAACACCATTCAGCAATTCTGGGTAAACTAGAAATACATGTAACCAATAAACTTCTGTTTTAGTAAAGGGTTTTGTCTAATGAGCAAGTGAAACACTACAGTAGACCAACCACAAGCTCTGTCTGGCTCAGTCTCTGGCTCTGGTTTTGAGTCTGTGTGAGTGTTGACTATCGTATCGGTCTTCATAGCCATGAACGGAAGTGTTCTACTTCTGGTTCATGTGCAATAACCTGACTGACGCCACCTAAATCATCTGTAATAGATGGTACAGGCCAGTGATGATGATGATGAGTGTTGACTAAATAAATCCTACGTCGAAACGTCACACATACACTGGTGAGCACTCAAACAGACCAGAGCCAGACAGAGCTTGTGGTAGACAGTTTCGCAAATAGCACACGTCATTGAAATCACTTTACTAATTTATGGATGCTTAAAGCTGGCTGATGGAGGTTTCAAATTAAACTAAGTACCAATTCAAAACCGCTTATAAGCCAAATACATCAGCTTTGAAGGAAACCTACATCAACGTTAAAGACAGATCTAAGGACCAACTAACCTTACAGTGGATAATAGATTTCTTTATGGAATCTAGATGGAGCTGTTAAAAAGGATATTTGGAACCCTCTAAAACAAAGATGTGCGATGGTGATTGATCACAGATCAGCGCTCGTCCCTTGCCCGAAGGGAGACCGTCCATCAATCACCCTGTCCGCGGGGATATCTTCACACGACACTCGGTTATATTTGTTATCGTTACAAACGGGAACAGTTAGATATCGTGGGAAATTTGGGCTGGGAATAAAGTCGTTGAATGCTGGCCGCGGATTACTGAACACTCACTCGATTCTCACGACCTCACGACCAACATTGTTAGGATCGCAGGAAGTTCGACAATATCCTTCGTCCTGTAATCTATGGGATAGTTTTATTCAGGTGGTTTTTTTAAGCAGGTGCTGGACGATGGTGAAATTAGATTGTCAAGTTAGTTTAATCATATTACAGCTGTAAAACTTACTGATGAACTATAGGTGCTTGCAGCTCCGATTTCGTTAAATTAGAATAAATACCTTATAAATATATATTATGTGCTACAAACTATTCCAGATCACGCATGTTTTTTTCCAAGTTTCGTCCAAATCCAATTACCTGCTACCGAAATGATATAAATTCATGGAGGTTACAAATATAAGCGCTTACTGACAAACTTCCTTCATTTATAAACAAAAAGTAAAGCCTTTGCATCTATTGCAGATGTTTTATAAAGCGTCAGGTGCAACTGGTGATACTAAAACCCTACTAGCGAGACGTCATAACAGACTAAGCGGTGTTCTTAGTCTGTTACCACCAATATTTGTATGACTGCTATAAAACCATTATGAATATCAGCCAATCGTGTGATGGCAAACCTTTCATGCCCTAGATTTTTTATCAAGAGGTAAAAGCAAAGTTGGTTACTAAAACAGAATTGCTATATCGGCCAATACTTTATCATTCAAAAAGCAAGAAGTTGTAGTTTACAAAAGAGTGCTTTTAGTATCGTCTCAACGGCACTAGAATAGGTATTTGCCTCTTAAATTGAGGACAAACGATGCAACTGGGAAATCTGTTCAGCTCTAAAAGTGGAAAGATTTCTTTAAAATTTAATGTCGTTCTAGAACGTGCCAAGTTTTTGTTGTCGACACGAGTTTGTACTTCAATAATGGAGTTTGAAATTATGTTAACTAGGTTTAAGACAAGGCAGGTTTTTAGAAGCTTTATTAAGGCCTCTTCCACGATTATGCACGGAGCTTTTGCGGAAGCGGTTGATTATCTTCATCATCATCAGTCCTAAATCAGTCCACTTGGTATGATGGATGAAGAAGTTCCAAAATTGTTCTTGCATATATATAGCCCTAAATTAGGCAGAACTTGTACTATAGAGTCATCATCATCATCATCATTATCAGCCTGAAGAAGTCCGCTGCTGGACATAGGCCTCCCTTACATATTTCTAGGAAGAACGATTCTGAGCCCTTTCCATCCATCGACTTCCCGCGATCATAACAATGTCGTCGGTCCATCTGGTGCCCACCCACCACTACTATGGACGCTACTATGGAGTATGGAGCTGAAATTATATTTTTTTTGTAGACGAGTGAAACTGAACATGCTTCTACGTTCTCTAGACAAATATTTGTGCTCAGTGGGGATCGAACCCACACCCTCCAGCGCAGAAGGCAGAGCTACTACCCATTGAGCTATGGGGGCTATCATATGGCCTGATATACGGGAGGCCACTCATGCCCTCCAGCGCAGAAGCCAGAGCTAACTACCAACTGAGCTACGAGAGCTGTCATAATTAAGGCCTGATAGTCTAAGATCCCTAGAAGAAGGACCTTCACCGAGCTGGTTATTTAATGAAACGTATTTTATATATAATTAAACATGCCAATAAATATATTCTATATGGGTTGCCTATCAAATTTCAGTCCAGGATAATTATGATTAATTAATAATTAAAAAAAAAAAAATTTATACTTTCCACTGGTTTGTTTATTAAACAAATTCTATACCAATCGAAAGTATAGACCCCAGTATTTTTATTCAATAAACATACCGGTGCAAAATGCTAGTATCGATTTTCCTGTTTATACCTGGCTACCCGAGAGTTGTGACCGGAAAAAAATAGGCAACCTAACGTTTGCATATTCTATGGGGTCTATACTTTCGATTGGTATAGAATTTGTCTAATAAACAAACCGGTGGAAAGTTAAAAAAACATTATATTTTTTTTAATTATTAATTAATCATATCCTGGACTGAAATTTGATAGGCAACCCATATAGAATATATTTATTGGCATGTTTAATTAAATATAAAATACGTTTCATTAAATAACCAGCTCGGTGAAGGTCCTTCTTCTAGGGATCCTATACTATGATATAATGGGAGGCCACGATGTCCAGCAGTGTAGGATAGAGGAGGCTCAAAACTATTGTTTCTGGTATTTTATTGTTTCTGGTATTTTATGTACTGAGTACATTTTTTCAAGCTGAGTAGGTACAACAATTTGGCCATACTGCTGCTGTTGTATTGTTTTAGGCTGAGTAAAACATTTTTTATTGGTTATTCATCACCAAGAAATTTATTTGCAGGTCTACGACTCCATTTTATATGATTGCTCAAACTCGCTGTGATGTGCGATTCTGCAACGTAATGGTGCTAACCTCACGGAACATCAAAATTATTCCTTTGATGTTCTGATTCCTTTGATGAAAATTATTCCTAAAAAGTAAATTTTCCTATCGCTCTGATTTACATGATCGCAACTTGAGATCTATTGATACTCTCTTTCTGGCTACCCCTAAGCATTCAACATCTTTCCGAGGCAAGTCTTTTGAGGTGGCGGCTGTAGGTCTTTGGAATGCGCTCCCTATTGACATCAAAAAGGCTCCCAATAAGTCAGCTTTTAAGCGTCTGGTTTATGAGCATTTCCTGAAGCAGATCTCATCGGACTTTAACTAATAAGTATTGTACCTTGTTGTTAATTTTAATACCTAAGCTTTCCTTTTTTTTATGTAAGCACGCCAACGCCATTCCTACCTCTAAGGTTGGCAGGTAGAAAATGCTTAAAGCATTAAGCCCACCTTTTGTACATAGCATTAAGTTTTGTGCAATAAAGAGTTAAATAAATAAATAAAATGTTGGTTACGTTTGCTTTGACTCCAAATATAAGCATGATTCCTCACTTAATACTTTAAAAGTTGCAGTGCATAAAGCTGTTAAAAAAGATAAAAAATATTTTGTTGAATCATATCTATAATTTTTTCATTATTATTACTAAAAAAGTAGGCCTTTGTATCTATAGTAGATAATTTGTCAGGGGCAACTCGTGATTACTCAAGCCGTACTTGTGGGATGCTTTAGTGCCTGAGACAAGATTTAAAATGGAATCGGCTTGCCCAGCACCTATAACCATCCTAAAAGCTTAGTCAGCCTAATCCACAGGAAAGACATGGTCAATACGTGCAGAGCTGACTAAGGCATGGGTTTTCTCATGATTTTTTCATTCACCGTTTGAGAACACTAGTAATGTGTACATAAAATATTCCGAACAGAAAAACCCATAGGTTTTTCACGACTAGATTTGAACCGGATTGAAATAATTATTACTAAATAGGTAAAAAAGGAGTAAAAAAAGAATGCTAGCAAATAAGGTGGAAGCCTAACCCTACCGCACTGCGATAAAAGAAAAAGAAAAAAAATGATAATGATCGGAGCTAGATAATACGGTTCTTTTTAGAGGTGAAAAATTATGATGAACTTTTCAGACACCCAATTTATAGCTCTGTGGGTACAAAATGTGCGTCTGATTACGTACAAACTGAACCAGAAATATAATGAACTCATTGATCAAAGAACTGATTACGAAGTAAAATATTTTAAGCTAAATTATTTCGTTCACGATGTTTTCTGTGCGTGTAAACTCAAAATTGTTACCTTGCTCAACATAAAATCACGTATGTTTCTTAGAAGGGTAGTCAAAGAACACAGATTTCCACTTCCTAAGATTCTCTTTCGCTTCAGTGTCTTTGATAACATTCTTCATGCTCTTTTCGTCTTAACTCCTCGTTTGACCTGCTTTTTCTGTAGAACGTTTGATTTGAAATTTTCGTCGAGGTCTGCCCCTCCTAACACTCACTAGATACACCAATCATTACCTATAACAAAGCATTGCCTCGTAGGTCACGCATGTCAGGAACGTGCCATACGATGCACTGCTCTGTGTCCATTAACTTGAGGCATACAGATGTTCCGCCTCACGTGCCAGTAATTTTACCGGCACCTACACTACACCCTTCAAACCGAAACACTACAATGCTGCGTCACAGTTTAAATAGACATGGTAGTACTTCCCCGAACGAGCCCTTCACAAAGAGCTCTACTACTGTTAAAATCTTCAAGACATCTAAGTATACCAACGTCTGTTTAAAAATTCAAAGTGTTTCACTGCAGCAATGACTGCAACAAACAGGCCGAGCATAATTCAAAATGTACGAAATGACGAATCCAACTCAGCTATAATAGGGCCACCGACTATAAAGCCTGTGAGTAATTCCTTTATTATCTAACAATAGGCACTCAAGTGCTTGTCGTCTCCGCGTTATTAAAATATTTATGGGCCAAGCTTTCCGGGTCTTTCAACTAGCGCTGAATAAGTAGTAGTTACTAGTGACTAGTGTTGCAGAAAAGACAGTAAACTTAGCAGCGTATGAAGTCACATACTCAATACTCAATATATTTATTGCATACACGTGGTTTAGTTTAGGTACATATACATAGTTCTTAGGTGTAAGTCAGTATCACATGGACCCTGTATAGGGTAAATTAAAATTAAAATTAAAATTAAATATTATTTTATTTCAGATAACTTGATCCATAGTTGTTAGTAGGTACAAACTTAATAACTATGTTAGGCTGGCTCACAAAACAAAACAAATAATAAAAAATAAATAAACGTTCTGATGTCCGGATAATGACGTCCTTAAGTGCATCACCTATGCCGTCATTACCCGCACACAGTGTTTTAAAAAAGGGCTGTCCCATTTGGCAGCAATGGTGCCCAGGATGGTATTGGGACTTCCACGAACTCTGCTCAGCAGCGACGCGATTTTTTTCCGCCTGCAGGCGGCGAAACCGTCAGCGCGCGCCTCGGCAAACATACCGGAGGCGCTGCAAAATCGAGGAAGTCCCAATAACATCCTAAATGCATTATTGTATTGGACTCGAAGGGTGTTGACTGCTTTTTGAGTATACATTCAAGTAAAGCAACATGGAGGTAGGCCGAGGTTTATAAACAGTAGTAGGTACGTATATATTATTATAGATTGAGAATTCCCAGGCATTATAATATAGATAATATATATAGATAGCACATGAAGTGCAACCGCTGAAAGCATAGTTTGGTAATGAGGTAAATTGGGTCAACTACCACAGACAGCACTAAAAACGGAGTATTTTCCATGAATGCTATTGAGTCCACTTTAAATTATTTATATACTAAGGGGTTGATTAAGTTAACTTGATTGACTCACACTACTTCTTTATTGCTGCAATGTCTTCGTGCAATTTAGGTAATTGCGGTGCTGTCTGAAAAAGCTTTGGGATTTTTAGCATATTCTTCTTCTAGACGTCACTGGTTCTTTTGAACTAAGTGCGGTGAAAGTATTTCAAAGAAGCTCTTTCGTGCATTGATTTTGGCTTTCTGCAATTATTGTTGTTCAGTCACAAATATCTTTTTAGCACATTCTTCTTTTACATGTCACTAGTTCCGGACTAGTGGGATGAAAGTATTTTAAATGGACGAAAAGAGCTTTCTTTTCGTCCATTGATGTTGGCCTTCTGTCGGAAAACTGAAGCTGCTTCGCTATAGCTGGTTTTTTTTAAATAGCACCACCTCTCCATAACTCTCGCACCACAGAAGAAATAACAGTTTCTCACAGCGTCTTCAGCGAGACGGCTTAGGGCTGAAGATGTGAAAAGAACTGCATAATTGAGGCACTGAAAATCGGGTTGAGGTGATAAAGAATAATGCAGTTTTATGAATAAGATTTTGACGCCGGCTTTGTGAATATTTAAGCTGGAAAAATCTACTTTAAAACTGTTAAGCATAGTTTTTGTAGCGACGCGACGATAACTTCATAAAAAGGGTGAAGTGAAAGAGAAATTAATGAGAAAACGCTTTGTTGTAAATTTACCCTTACACACTGTCTAGATTAGATTAGATTAGAAAATACTTTATTGCACAAAATTAAGTACATAGGCGAACTTAATGTTAATTAGCATTTTCTACCAGTTAACCATTGTGTTATGTGGAGTGGGTGGTAGTGCTTTATGACAAGAGAAAAGAAAGACATTTACTTAAAACTAGAAACCTACTAATAGAATACCTACATATTACTACATATCTACAGTACCTACAATACATAAATAATAAATAAAAAAAAATAATAATACATTATAAATACAAATATAATCTATAAAAATAAAAATGCTCAATTTTGTTGAGATGCCTGATGGGATAAAAAGTGAAGGAATAGCTTCTTTTTGAATGTTGCTAAAGATGTAGCTTCGCGTATTACCACTGGAAGGGAGTTCCATAGGCGTATCGCACTGACGGTAAAGGAGTATTTATAGAAAGAGGTTTTATGGACGGGGGTCATTAGAAGCAGGTGTTTAGAAGGGCGAGAGGAACACTGTCTAGGGCGGATTTGACACGATTAATTAGATGGGTGATCAGTGATCACTAGTAGCTTTTACACCTGGCCATTACTTATCAGATCCTAAGGTTATGGGTTCAAATCCAGTCGTAGTTATACCAATGAAAAAAAAAATGAATGACCAACGAAAATGAAAATCGTAGTTTTATGAATTAATTGAATTTTGTATATTTATTATTTAATTTGTGTTTATTGATTATTTCTTGTTTGTCTCTTCTAATTGTATGTACATCATTGTATGATCGTTCATGAATAAATGATATGATATGATATGAATGTGTTTTTCTGTTGAAATATGTATCTACACACTCAAAATCCCTTCACCACACTGGTTTATAAGAACCAGTGACAACGGTAAGAAGAAGAAGACTACCTAAAGCTGTTTGAACAGTGTATAAGAATTTGCCTAACGATGTAAAAGAGTAGATAAGTTCAAGAGTAAACTGAAGAAATATTGTATAAACATTGCTAAAAATAAACTTTTTTGTAAAGCCCCAGGCTTATATAATACCTTAATTTAAAAACTGTACCTAAATCTCATTATATATTATTATATAAGTGAACTGTTTTTGTTTTTATGAGAATAAACTTCATAAAACAAAAACAAAACACGATTTTATCTCGTACCACAGACAATACCGGAACAGTGGTACCTATTCCGAAATCACTCGATACAGTGCCGACATGAATAGCCTGCATTAATATGCAACGAACGCAAACTATCGTCGACCACAACTGTGGACTGTACAAGTGTACATTGTCGCTTGATTTCCAATTGTAGACATGCACACTGGACTAACAACGAGTAATTAATTGAATTTTAATTTGTGAAGCGATTGAAATTAGTAAGTATCCTAATTTCAATCGCGAAGATGGCTACAGTTTTTACCGTCGTGGAATCCATTCTGTTAAACCAATTGATTTTGTTACTGATAAGGATCAATTTTTGCAAATTAACGTTTTACTAAAAATGAGTTTAAATATCAAATTGTCACTATTTTATGTTTTTCAGCCTGGTCTGCTGGGCAAAGGCCTCTTATTTTATGTTATTACACGGAAGAAAACTCACAAAAAACCAACCTGTACACATAAACACACCGCATTACAACGTTTATTGAGCATGTATTCAAATAGTATAAAAACTGTAGTCGCTCTATTACTGACTAAGAACATGCAAAGGAAAATTACTTCGGTAGGATACCCAATTGTTTGTACATTAGCATAAAATGTTTTAATCGTACCTTGCCAAGAACAAAGTTAGTTGGAATTTAGTCTTACACCCTTGGTTTTAGAGTTGTTTTTAGAATGAGCTTATATTTTTACGTTTCATGATGATTAATCGTAACACGTTCATATTCTAATTGGTCGGTTGAGGTAGATTACTTTTTTATCGAGCAACGGATACTCAGTACAAAAGATCCATTTATCCACATAAATTACTTAGCGGAGGAAATAATTAATAATAATTAACGTTTACTAAGCCCGTTGGATGTTTTTGATGTGTTCGTAACAATGTGTATTTACTTTTACTTTGGAATAAAATGAAATGAAGTTTAATTTCTTGCCAAACGTCAGTTACTATCATAACTTAGCTTATACCTTTAAACGAGAATAGCTTGCATTATATAATCAGAATTTCGGAAACGGCTTATACGGTTTTCATGAAATTTAGTATACAGGAGGTTTCGGGGGCGATAAATCGATCAATTTATCTAGGATTCCTCAATACATCAATGATTGAGCTAAGTAAATATTTTGTTACAGATGTTCGAAGAGACTTTCTGTTATGAAATGTTTTGAATAATTCTAGAAGCGCTCTAAAAGAATTATAACGATAGCAATTTCTTAAAATATTTTTGCGTAAAAATAATGTTTGTCTTCTTACAAAGGGGCGGGTGAAGACTAACAAAGCACTTCATGATAAAGTACGGTGCTTAATAAAAGAATCCATTTAGCGGAGAGCAATCCAACCGAGAAAGACTTAATTTCCTGATAAACTCTTTTGATTTGTGCTATCTCTGTTATTCAACGAATTTTAAAATCTTCCCAAATTTTGGAGACAAAAATACGTAAAAAAAACAAGTTAAAAATGAGGGTAGACTGATATGAATGATGTTTCTTTCTTCTTCTTCTTCTTGTCCTTATACCGCTAGGTGGGGTCGGCACAACATGTCTTTTTCTTCCAGTCTCTATCATTTGTCATCTGAGTAATACTCACACCTTTCCTAGACATATTATCATCTTTCACACATTCCACTCATCCATCGTATTTGGGCATCCTAAATAAAATAATCTCATAGTTTTTTTGTCGTATAAGTAAGCTTTGGTTTGTTTAATTTTACAAAATTTCTATACAGAGGACGCCAATAAATTGTAGCAAAGCGAAATGCCTTTGACAAACCGTTCTGCCTATCGTAAACCTAAATTCCAGTGTCGCTAACAAAGTTAAACCTAAATCCCGTAGTATTTATTACAGTAACGTGAACCCGGGTTTAGGTACCTACCGCCATTCGTCCGTGTATTCAAATCATACCGAAATGTCGGGAAAGGATTGCAGCTCCGGTGGAAGAAAAATACCCTGACGAGACTAGGTAGCTTTCACCTGGTTTTTTTTCAGACTAGCTAAGTGGAGCTCGGTAACAGATTTTTCCCCAACATGTACCTACCTAAAGCAGGTAAAACCAAACGGCATCACGTGTTAACACGTTATGAAAAAATGGAACAGAAAGCTTCCAAACGTTATATTTGGCCACGTTTGGCTTTTGTTATAAATAAATTGTTCCAGCGCTTAGTTCGTTTTGTACAACAAAAATAATAGTGCTAAATGTGGATTTGTTCGTGCAATGAAACTTTACGTAGGTACTTAGTTCGTGCAATGAAGCTGGCGAACGCGATCACTGAAACGCTGTCAAATTTGACAGCGTTTCATTTATCGCGGTTGCCAGCGGCCTAAAGGTCTGCGCAGGCCTGGGCTGATATCCACGATATCAAGACAAATTATTTCGTAGTGCTGACTCCAAAATATAAAATTTGGGTCTTCTCGGGTTACCCAATCTCTGTTGGGGTAATTTACACATACCGCAGCGCAGTTCATGTAGAAAGGTAATAACTAGACGTTGGGATTCGCGGTCATACGTCATCCCTCCATATCAGGGCTCCACAGTGAGTCGGGACTCAGGAGCTTGAGTTATACGGTAATCTGTTTAAGGTTGTCAAGGTATTTGCTTTGTCCCTGTGAAAATTATATTTAAAAACTTGTGCAACTGGCGTAAAACGAACATTCAAAGTCAAAGGCAAAAATAATTCATATGGATAGCAAGGATCGCTCTAAACGCTAGGTGAGCCTAAGTGCGAGCTTGATCCTTTTTTTTCATTTATATTTTTAGGCTATGCAGGATTTATCAGAATGATTTGAGTTGTTGTAGAGAATGAAAAAAAAAAATCTGCACTGAAAAAGTTACGCACGAAGAGGCCTTAGAGAGAGTAAAGGAGAAGAGTGTTATGATTGAGACGATGCAAACCGAAGTGGAAAAATATTACGACATGACAGCTAAATAAAGAACATCATTAAAGAAAAGGTTGAAGGAAAACGGGGATGAGGAAGGTCAAGAATAAGTTACGTGAGCCAGATAAAAGAAAAGGTAGCTGCCATGTCGCACAAGGAAGACAAGGAGGCTATTCGAAAGACTCAATTGGAGAAAACTGCATCACAGCTAAGCTCTTTAATTTAAGACAGAAGAAAAGGATTTTTCAGTCAGTCACAATGGCCCAAAGTGTATCTTGGACTCGTCTAAGAGTGTTCACCTTCGTTTATTGATCAGCGTCACCCAAAAACTGGTTATTGCAGTAACAATATTGGCAGAAATCGCAAATATCATCATCATGCTACAGTTATAAAGTTACAAACTGCAATAGGTGCACTTGATCGAGCTTCGATCAGGCACAAGGAATCAAGTGCTATGCATCAGTACTCCATCGATTTCATGGCGTTCCAAGGCGCATTCGTCAATACCAACAGATCTAACAGTCGAGAAGCACGTACGCTTTGAGAACAGATCCAATGCAACACAAGCCTTCGTGTCTTGAAACAAAGCTCCATTTGATTTGTAATATTGTCTGAGGATCTCTCACTCGAAAGTGTTACATGAGTTGTAATTCTCGGGATTCAATTAGTTTTCGCACGAACATGAAACGTTTAATATTCAGTAAATTGAATACGAGCCACTTCATATTCTGAATGTGTAATTGATTGCTACAAGATCTATTTCCAACTTTCGTAATATTAATCAGTTCAATGGGAATACAATATTGATACCTGTGAGTTTGTTTCTGCTTTGAAAATCACTTGGCAAGTTAACTGGGTCAGTAGCATCATACTAATAATATAAGTTTTAAAACTTGCGAAACCGATTTCATAGCCAAGCTGCTGAACCGATTTTGATGCAATTTATAGGAGTAAAACCTTTCAGCTAAAAGAAAATTTACTAAATTGGTTCATAAATAACGGAGGTATGCAGTAACACACATAAAAAATAATTAAAACAAAACGGCTAAACCTATTAAGATGAAATGTTTACGAGATCAATTTAAAGTACAACCTAATAGATAAAAAGAGTATTTTTAAAACCGGCTCATAAATACGAAGTTTTGAGATAACTAAAAAAAATACTACAAAATTGAGAACTTCTTTTTTTACTTGGAGTCGGTCAAGAAAGGTATAGATATTTTGTTTGGAGCAACAGCCTGAAGAAGTCCATTGCTGGACATAGGCCTCCCCTACAAATTTCTAGGAAGAATGGTTCTGAGCTCTTTCCATCCATTGACTTCCCACTATCTTAACAATGTCGTTGGCCCATTTGGTGGGTGAACGCCCTATGATAAACTACGAAAATTTATTAGAACGCGTTAGCTCAAAATCCATTGCCATTTTCAAATATTCGCTTCGTACCTCTTCCTTGTAAAACGTTTAGCTTCGTTTCGTGTTGCAGACATTCCGACTGTCTGCGCCCATTGACGGCATTCCCTAGTCTCGCATACCACCCTCGGTCTGTGCGGAACATTGCGTTCTACCACCGTGTTAAACCTTCACTATAGCATTTAAATTAGCATGAATTTTACATCGCGAGCATTGAATAAGAAATTACTAAGTAAAAGCTACATGTGTAAGGCGCCTAAAACAATCCCATTATTTTGAAAATCCGATACGGTTGAATATTAAAGGCGGTACGATCCAATATCGGCGGTTGAGGCGAATAAATTCAATCCAATCGGAATATGCGAAAAGAACTGTCAGGAAACCGCAAAAGGCAAACCCGTATAAATTGGGGGAAATATGAGAAAGGCCCCCGATAAAGTCGCTGGTATTATGGATGGGTATTATAGCCTATTGAAATCAATGAGATCTTTATTGAAAGTTCAGTAAATTGACCTTCTTGAAGGCTCGTGGTGATAGATCGGAGAGATAGGTGGAACTTTACGAGGCGAGTGTCCGGAATCGGATTCGGTGATTTTTATTACCCTTCCTTTTTGAAGTAGCTAATATAAAACTCATTTTCTAAGAGTATTAAAAAGTGGTAAAACGGGATGTGAGTTGGAAGTTTTAACTCTAAGAGTTTGCTGGCAAAATCTTGTTTTAAACCAACCTTTTCAGCTACGAGGAAGTATAATCTATCTCTTGCGTAGATCACAAATCTTGCCAAACGCGGTCACTACAGTGAACCCCTAAATATGAGAGAGGCCTTATTGTCTAGCTGATCTATTACAATGATATAAATCTCCAGCAAACATTTGGACCAGTCTGAAGACTAGTAACCCTTAACCTACTTCCAAACGCGAAGTTCGAGGAGCAATAAACTTTGGTAGCAAAAGACTTTGCTAAAATAGAGCTACAAAACTAGTCTTCAAGTTGCTATCTTCAGTTCGTAAGTGATACAAATACCTAACGATCTAAAACAAAGGCTCTATTTCAAAGTGCTGACGTCACTGTTATTTATAGCACGCTCCAAGAAATATCACGAAAAGATATGAAGTAAATTACGTAAGTCAAGGAAACTAATTTATGAAATCGCTGGGGATATTATTGGTGGCGTTGAAGTTAATAAGAACCACTGAAGGAACTTACAACTTTCTTAATCCCAAGGTAAAATATAACCCACACAGTAAGAATGAATTAGTTTTGAAAGAGTAGGCTGTATAATTTATATATTCATAATAAATAATAACAAATTATACATTACCATTTACATATATTTCACAAGAGCTAAAAAAAAACCGGCCAAGTGCGAGGCTAACTCGTGCATATAGCTTTAAAAGTAGAAGATCGTTCTTAGTTTAGTTCACTTTGACATTTATAGGTTACAAAGCGAGAATGCTAATAAACTTGTGAAAAAAGTATTGCAATCTTTATTAGTAGTTAGTACCTATTCTTTTTTTATGACTGTATAAATGGTATACACAAAATATTTATCGATGCTGAATGTTATAAGTAAAAATCAAAAACTTCAAAATAGCCCGAAGGTGAAATTAATTTACGTTTTACAAATTGGTAGCCGTAACAAAAAACCCTTATAAGAAACGAAAATGTTTATTGAATAACACATAAAACCTCGACTTTGGGGCATGATATTAAAAGGAGAAGCAATCACGAAATAAATACAATAGGATTACTCCACGGCATAAAAAATATATTCTCCTATAGCTTTTGTAGAAAAACTTTGACTACAGAGGCTTTGCGTTGCGATCGTATTTATTTAAGTAGGTATACATAAACCGGCAAAGTAGAATGCATAATTTAATTTCGATTTTTCCAAAATTAGACAGGGTTATCGAATAAGTGGGTGAATGGCGACCACGAACCGGAAGACAAAACCAGATGGACCGACGACATGGTGAAGAGCGCGGGAAGTCGGTGGATGGAAAGGACTCAGAATCGTTCTTCCTGGAAACGTGTAGGGGAGGCCTATGTTCGGCAGTGGGCTTCTTCAGGCTGATGATGATGATCGAATAAGTGGGTGAATGGCAACCACGAACTTATTATCTTTTATCTTTATCGCGGGAAGACGGAAAGGGCTTAGAATTGTTCGTCCTGGAAATATGTAGAGGAAACCTTATGTTCAGCAATGGTCTTCTTCAGGATGATGATGAGAGGGTTCTGAGTTGTGATGGAATGTAGCTATGTAATTGAAAAAAATAGAAAGCAATACTAATAACATTGTAATAGAATTTTACGCGTACAAAGACCAACATAAAATAGAATACCATTGATGCTAAAAAGTTCTTATTTGGACCCGTCAACTGGAAGTAGCGACGAATAAATTCATCTAAAACAAAGGCTGGGTTAGGCAATACCAAAATACCGATTCGGCATCCGGAGCAATAAAAACAATCCATAAAACAGAGCTACGAGCAAAGCAAAAGTGGCAAATGCAAAATAGAAGAGCGTTTTAGCAAAATATTTGTTGAGACTCGGCCTAAACTAGGCCATAAATGTATACAACGCGTGAAGGCGGATTTATTAGGGAACTAGGATTCATCCGCACGCGCTATCACTGTCAACAACTTTCCAAAAATGCTTCGGCATGCTATATAAAGGTTGAGAGTAACCTTTGTATAGCATGCCATGCTTTTTTCCCACTCACTGCACGGATTAAAAAAAAACATATGAGTCGCGGCTTTACAACAAGTACAAATACTCAAGCGTTATAGACAAACGTGTATAGATAAAAATAACCGTCTGACGTCAGATTATTACTGCGATTATGCCAAATTATCATTTCAATTTGTTCCGTGGTTAAGACGTGAAAACTTCCTGCCCCCTGCACTGCAAAAACCACCTGCGCTCTCGAGGACTTAAATAAAGAAACAAATAAATATGGCTATAAAAAAATTAAAAAGTTGAGTGTGTCTTACACAAAAAGAAGAACAAGATTGTGGAAAAGTAAATAAACAAATCGACCGGCGATCTAAGATTGACCCTCTTTTGTATAATAAGATTCATATAAATTTGACAATGCTTAGAAACACAAATATGTCTTCCCTGGTAACGTACCTATGAAATAATCAAAAACGACCAGCAGTGTACTTTTACAGCCTGATGATGGATGAAGATTTCGATATAAAGATTGAGTTACAAAGTCGTGCTCTAGCGCCGCGTTAAAACGCTGTTTTGTCATGTTCATGTGTGATTCAAGATGATGATACCTTTTAAAACGAGCGCACTATACGCTTGCTCGCGATTAAAAACACATTCCCTGCTATTCCTCCGACATGGCTCTTTCGTTTAGGGTAACCAACGTTTAGGGTGACTAACGCTGAATCCACGTTCGATTTTCAAGATTTTAAATAAAAATTGGCAGCTCACAGCGTATACAGCTATCACCTGAACGAATAGTTGCAAAAGTAGACCCGCTATTTGTCAATTTATACCGATACATTTCCAAACAAAAAGTGGCGCTACGCTTGGTCGCGACGTCAAGACTCGACTTGACGCGCGTTTAACACGCTCTGTTTGCCAAGGCTTCGGCAAACAGAGCGCCGTCCATTATCCATTTACCAATGAAGGTTGCATCCACTAGCTTAACCGACAAAACGTAACGAGCGTGTTCTCATGAATACAAAAGCTTATATCTTTGCAGATATTCCGTGGCCATTCTGTCATTAACATGAAACACACGGAGCGCACTGAAGAGTTACACTGCAGGAACATTAAATCTGAACCAACAAAACCACAACTCATCTAAATATATAAAACTCTTTCGTTACTGACTGACTGACTGACTCACTGACTGACTGACAATCAACGCACAGCCTAAACCGTTAGTCCTAGAAGCATGAAACTTGGAGGGTATGTTTCTCTTATAGCGTAGAGGTGTACTAAGAAAGGAAATTGGAAAATTCTTTCCCGAAGAGGAGAAAAAGGGGAAAAAAGGTTTAAAGAAAAGTCAACACACAGCCTAAACCATTAGTCCTAGAAGCATGAAACTTGGAAGATGTGTTCCTCTTATAGAGCAAAGGTGCACTAAGAAAGAAAATAGGAAAATTATTCCCCTAAAAGAAGAAAAAAGGGAAAAATAGTTTAAAGAAAAATCACAAAAAATTGCTTTACAAAATACGCAAAAAAACAGTAAAAAAAAATCTGCTACCGCAGCTTCTGTCACCAAATTTGAATACACACAAAAGTTTACATAAACCCCACCGTAACCACCAATCACTAATGACAAAATCGCGGAAAACACCTATCATACCGAAACTAAACACCGCACCGCTTCAAAAAATGGCTAAAAAACATGCTCAAAACTATACTAACCAGCTGATCATGTCAAATTAAAAAAATCTGATTCAATTATACACCAACACGCATACGAAACCCTAAATTAGCCACTAATACAACATAAAATCACAAAAAATTGCTTTACAAAATACGCAAAAAAAACCATAAAAAAATTTTCAGCTACCGCAGCATCTGTCACCAGGTTTGAATACACACAAAGGTTTACAAAAAAAACAATGATAATCACTTAGACAAAATTGCGGGAATCATCTATCATACTTAAGCTAAACACCGCTGAAAAAAATCGGCTACAACAGCACTCGCCTTCAAATTCAAATACACTCTAAAGTACATGCTCAAAACTATGGTAACCAGCAGTTGGTCACGTCAAATTAAAAAAATTGATTCGATTATACACCAACACGCATACGAAACCCAAAATTAGCCACTAATATAACATAAAATCTCAAAAAAATAGCTTTACAAAATACGCAAAAAAAAACGTTAAAAAAATTTCTGCTGCCGCAGCATTTGTCACCAGGTTTTAATACACACAAATGTTTACAAAAAAACCGATGATAACCACCAAGACAAAATTGCGGGAATCATCTATCATACTTAAACTAAACACCGCTGAAAAAAAACAGCTACAACAGAACTCGCCTTCAAATTCAAATACACTCTAAAGTACATGCTCAAAACTATTGTAACTTGCATTTGATCATGTCAAACTAAAAAAACCAGATTCGATCATACACCGACGAATACGATAGCCCAAATTAGCCACTAAAACAAATCACGAAAACGAGCTTTACAAAATACGCAAAAAAAAACATAAAAAAATTGACAGCTCCCGCAGCATCTGTCACCAGGTTTGAATACACACAAAGGTTAACAATAAAACCAAAGATAACCACTTAGACAAAATTGCGGGAATTATCTATCATACTTAAACTAAACACCTCTGAAAGAAAACGGCTACAACAGCACTCGCCTTCAAATTCAAAGACACTCTAAAGTACATGCTCAAAACTATGGTAACTTGCATTTGATCATGTCAAACTAAAAAAACAAGATTCAATTATACACCAACGAATACGATAGCCCAAATTAGCCACTAAAACAAAATCACGAAAAAGAGCTTTACAAATTACGCAAAAAAACATTTAAAAAAAATCTGCTACCGCAGCATCTGTCACCAGGTTTGAATACACACAAAGGTTTACAAAAAACCCATGATAACCACTAAGACAAAATCGCGGGAAGCACCTATCATACCAAATCTAAACACAGCTGAAAAAAATCGGCTACAACAGCATTTACCATCTTTCGAACACACTTTATATAGTTTTGAATGCAAACTCAAAACTAAGGTAACCAGCACTTGGTCGTGTAAAACCAACGCATACATAACCCAACTTAGCCACTAAGGCAAATTCACGAAAAATAACTCTCAAAAAATACGCAAAAAACAGTGAAAACATATCAATAGCTGTCCGCTTTCCACCATAAAATAGTTTCTTTTAAACGAACTCAAACTAGGTATATCTTTATACTAACCACGCGGACGAAGTCGCGGGTGACAGCTATCTAAATATATAAAACTCTTTCGTTACTGACTGACTGACTGACTCACTGACTGACTGACAATCAACGCACAGCCTAAACCGTTAGTCCTAGAAGCATGAAACTTGGAGGGTATGTTTCTCTTATAGCGTAGAGGTGTACTAAGAAAGGAAATTGGAAAATTCTTTCCCGAAGAGGAGAAAAAGGGGAAAAAAGGTTTAAAGAAAAGTCAACACACAGCCTAAACCATTAGTCCTAGAAGCATGAAACTTGGAAGATGTGTTCCTCTTATAGAGCAAAGGTGCACTAAGAAAGAAAATAGGAAAATTATTCCCCTAAAAGAAGAAAAAAGGGAAAAATAGTTTAAAGAAAAATCACAAAAAATTGCTTTACAAAATACGCAAAAAAACAGTAAAAAAAAATCTGCTACCGCAGCTTCTGTCACCAAATTTGAATACACACAAAAGTTTACATAAACCCCACCGTAACCACCAATCACTAATGACAAAATCGCGGAAAACACCTATCATACCGAAACTAAACACCGCACCGCTTCAAAAAATGGCTAAAAAACATGCTCAAAACTATACTAACCAGCTGATCATGTCAAATTAAAAAAATCTGATTCAATTATACACCAACACGCATACGAAACCCTAAATTAGCCACTAATCTAAATATATAAAACTCTTTCGTTACTGACTGACTGACTGACTCACTGACTGACTGACAATCAACGCACAGCCTAAACCGTTAGTCCTAGAAGCATGAAACTTGGAGGGTATGTTTCTCTTATAGCGTAGAGGTGTACTAAGAAAGGAAATTGGAAAATTCTTTCCCGAAGAGGAGAAAAAGGGGAAAAAAGGTTTAAAGAAAAGTCAACACACAGCCTAAACCATTAGTCCTAGAAGCATGAAACTTGGAAGATGTGTTCCTCTTATAGAGCAAAGGTGCACTAAGAAAGAAAATAGGAAAATTATTCCCCTAAAAGAAGAAAAAAGGGAAAAATAGTTTAAAGAAAAATCACAAAAAATTGCTTTACAAAATACGCAAAAAAACAGTAAAAAAAAATCTGCTACCGCAGCTTCTGTCACCAAATTTGAATACACACAAAAGTTTACATAAACCCCACCGTAACCACCAATCACTAATGACAAAATCGCGGAAAACACCTATCATACCGAAACTAAACACCGCACCGCTTCAAAAAATGGCTAAAAAACATGCTCAAAACTATACTAACCAGCTGATCATGTCAAATTAAAAAAATCTGATTCAATTATACACCAACACGCATACGAAACCCTAAATTAGCCACTAATACAACATAAAATCACAAAAAATTGCTTTACAAAATACGCAAAAAAAACCATAAAAAAATTTTCAGCTACCGCAGCATCTGTCACCAGGTTTGAATACACACAAAGGTTTACAAAAAAAACAATGATAATCACTTAGACAAAATTGCGGGAATCATCTATCATACTTAAGCTAAACACCGCTGAAAAAAATCGGCTACAACAGCACTCGCCTTCAAATTCAAATACACTCTAAAGTACATGCTCAAAACTATGGTAACCAGCAGTTGGTCACGTCAAATTAAAAAAATTGATTCGATTATACACCAACACGCATACGAAACCCAAAATTAGCCACTAATATAACATAAAATCTCAAAAAAATAGCTTTACAAAATACGCAAAAAAAAACGTTAAAAAAATTTCTGCTGCCGCAGCATTTGTCACCAGGTTTTAATACACACAAATGTTTACAAAAAAACCGATGATAACCACCAAGACAAAATTGCGGGAATCATCTATCATACTTAAACTAAACACCGCTGAAAAAAAACAGCTACAACAGAACTCGCCTTCAAATTCAAATACACTCTAAAGTACATGCTCAAAACTATTGTAACTTGCATTTGATCATGTCAAACTAAAAAAACCAGATTCGATCATACACCGACGAATACGATAGCCCAAATTAGCCACTAAAACAAATCACGAAAACGAGCTTTACAAAATACGCAAAAAAAAACATAAAAAAATTGACAGCTCCCGCAGCATCTGTCACCAGGTTTGAATACACACAAAGGTTAACAATAAAACCAAAGATAACCACTTAGACAAAATTGCGGGAATTATCTATCATACTTAAACTAAACACCTCTGAAAGAAAACGGCTACAACAGCACTCGCCTTCAAATTCAAAGACACTCTAAAGTACATGCTCAAAACTATGGTAACTTGCATTTGATCATGTCAAACTAAAAAAACAAGATTCAATTATACACCAACGAATACGATAGCCCAAATTAGCCACTAAAACAAAATCACGAAAAAGAGCTTTACAAATTACGCAAAAAAACATTTAAAAAAAATCTGCTACCGCAGCATCTGTCACCAGGTTTGAATACACACAAAGGTTTACAAAAAACCCATGATAACCACTAAGACAAAATCGCGGGAAGCACCTATCATACCAAATCTAAACACAGCTGAAAAAAATCGGCTACAACAGCATTTACCATCTTTCGAACACACTTTATATAGTTTTGAATGCAAACTCAAAACTAAGGTAACCAGCACTTGGTCGTGTAAAACCAACGCATACATAACCCAACTTAGCCACTAAGGCAAATTCACGAAAAATAACTCTCAAAAAATACGCAAAAAACAGTGAAAACATATCAATAGCTGTCCGCTTTCCACCATAAAATAGTTTCTTTTAAACGAACTCAAACTAGGTATATCTTTATACTAACCACGCGGACGAAGTCGCGGGTGACAGCTAGTTAAAATATAAATGTTAATTACAATAGATATGATTGAATTCAGTTGTAAAAAATGGTGCTTTATTATATAGCCGCAGTAGTCCTGGCATTAAAAATAAATATCGTATTATAAGAGCGTCAAGAGAAATCATGAGAGCAGAGCAGAAGCAAATTCCCCCAAAATTAGGGGAATTCTATATCGACACTAATTAAATACTTTACACTAAGAGATGAAGATTGTATGTAATGAATAAACTAAAAAACTACTGGACCGATTTAAAACATTATTTCATAATTCCTAATGATTAAAGAAATGTTATTCAAGCTTAGGCTATTTACTAGCAACCCGTCCCAACTTCACACGGTTGCTATTTTGTGTGTGCTATCCGTGCAAAACAGGTAGGAATTGGTATATTGGGGAAGCCTTACAAAAAAATTAAATATTTAAACTGATGATGTTAATGATGACGACGAAATGGTTTATCGAACGCCCTCCGTTAGCCAGCACTCCTAGCCGTCCAGGTATTAAGGTTTACGCCAGTGACCTGGATTCATTGCTCTCGAGTGTATGTGGAGCCAATTTCACTTCATTGTCTTCGGACGCTTCACTGCATAAAGCTAGGAATTGCTGCTTTATGGCCCGGAGGTATGAAAACCGTCAAAACCAGAAAAATGTATGTTCCTTGCCTATGGCACGTTTGGAATTTCATGTTTTCTGCTATCCACCGCTGCAGAGTTATCTTGCGTGCACTCTAATTACACAATCTGGTGTAACCACGAGTCTCTCACTCTAACTTCAAAACTTATTGTCCAGTAAAGTTAAAAAGAGTTGAAGCATAAAATAATACAACCGAATTGAGAACCTTCTTTTTAACCGACTTCCAATCAAAAAGGATTTTTTTATGTTTGTTACCGTATAACTTCGTCATTTGTGAGCCGATTTGAAAATTTTTTTTTTTTATCTGAAAGCTTCCAGATTGGTCCCATTTTAATTTTATTAAAATCGGTGTTGCCATTTTTTTTTAAATATTTTTTTTAATGTTTGTAACTGCATGCCTCCGTCATTCATGAACCGATTTAAAAATTATTTTTTTATTTGGAAGGTTATTCGTACGTCCAGATTGTCCCAACCAAATTTCATTAATATCGGTTTAGCCGTTTGGCAATGAAGTCGGTTTCACTAGTTTTTTAAACTTATATTTATTTATTTAAGTATAGTAAACAGGCCTTAGCATCTATTGATGATGATTTATATAGTGTCATGGGCAAGGTTTTTACTCATGCCCTTACTAACGGGACGCCATAGCCTGGGACTGGATTTTAGAGGCTTGTTTTTTATTTAAAGTCGGTTAAAAATCCGATGCGCGTACTGTACCCTACAGCAATCTCATTGGAAACAAAGAGCAATTTGTATTGCAATAATAACATCTAGTTTATGTAAATCACAAAGCCACGACTAATATCCGGAGGATAAATAATCTGGCGAATAAATAATGCCCAGAGTATTTTCTACAAATCCTTCCTTCCAGTCTCGAGAAGTCCGAGAGCTGTGGGGTATCTTTTCTTGCAATCAAAACCTTGACGCATGTGTAAATTTTACAGATATCAAATAAAAATATATTAGCAATAAATAAACATGTTTAAGTACTTTGATTGCAACGAAAAACTTTCAACAAAACCCATCTTTGAAATGGAGCGATTGCAACAAGTAACGTTGTACTTGTAATGTTGACGTAATAAACATGGAAAAGCACGTAAAAACTTCACGTTGTAAAAGATATTGGTCGAAAAATTTAACTTTATTATTATTTAATTTGTGTCTGGATAGTGTTGTGTAGATTGGCCACAATATTTATTTTATTATTATAGATAGATAGATAACTCTTTATTGTTCACCACACAAAATACAATACAGGACATAAAAGTAAACAATTAGGCAAATCAATGGGCGACCTTATCGCTGAGAACGATCTCTTCCAGGTATTTTCCAAAGTATTTTTGTAGCTTTTACCTATATTTGCTATAATTTTGTTCTGTGCAATCTGTTTACACGTTTTACATTGATTGTACCTTAGTTATGTTTGTATTGTTGGCTCTCCGTCTACAATTGGTTACGTTGGCCACAGGATGGAGAATGCTGGTGTAATATCGTTCGCCATTCTCTCGTCTATCGTTTTCACCATTTCAGAAATATTTCTAGTTTTATCTAAATCCGTTCAGTTGTTACGGAACCCATGACCTTATAGGATCGGAAGGCAGGCACTACCACTAAGCCACCAGGGCTCTCAGTGATTACTGCTGATTTAGAGAGGCTGTTGACACCCAATATATATTTTTTGCGCTATTGATTTTATACAAACCTATTTTAAACAAGAACACTCATTTACTGTCACACTCATTACAAAAGTCTACCCACAAATTCTTGACAAATAGGTATACAAAATATTCAGAAACATGCATCGAGATATAAGTACTAGAAACATGTTTCGTAATACAGACAGGAATACAACTTTTGAAACTATCATGGTTTTTAACACTATTTTTATGAAACAACGGGATATTTATCATGATAAAATTGGGAGTTTTGATTTCCGATATTTTGGCACAGTTGCATGCACCATGATCACGGTTGAACTGAAGATCGCGGTTGATCGGAATCAACTCACAATTTAATCATGGTAAATATCCCGTTGTTTCATAAAAATACAGAATATTCTAGTAAGTGCTTCAAGCTTTGTACAAGTAAGCCGACCACAAGCTCTGTCTGGCTCTGTCTCTGGTTTTGAGTCAGTTTACTCACACTGACTCAAAACTAGAGCCACTTACCAGTGTATTATACTGTGTGTATGACGTTTCGACGTAGGATTTATTTAGTCAATACTCACACAGACTCAAAACCAGAGCCAGAGACAGAGCCAAAGAGAGCTTCGGGTAGGCCTAAGGGTTACAAGTGCCTTGAGTAAAGCCTTTCTGAGTTGAACCAGCCTCAAAGATTCAACATTCTGTCATGAAAATTCCATAGACCCATCTCAAGATTTTCTTAGTAGCCAATTTGGATTTAAAGTAATAAGAGGATTACAGAGTCAAGTATCTACCCAGTTTTATAAGCGAAATGAAGAGTACCTCTTTTAGATTTTAAAAGACTTCAGAAAGAAAGAATTCGCTTTGTCTAATTTTATTACATGTTTTCGTACCCTTTGACAAGATTTAGTTTCTTCTTTCACAAAGAAAATTGTCCTTCCCTTTCTTGAGACTGAATAATTTTACACAGTTTAAAGACTAGCTTATCGCTGCGGATGCTCATTTGTCTACAAAAAGGGCTATTGTTTTAGAACAAGCAATAGCGATAGCAGTATAATGAGTAATTGTGTGTTGATGAAAAAAAATCTACCACTGTCTCCATTGCCTATTGTCGTGAGTCGTCGATAAGCGATTAATTGCATAGAAATTTCCTAAGGTTGTTCCTAAACTTCGTTATTGCCTGTGTTATATACTGAAAGAGTCGGGAAAAAGCAAAAGTCAGCGTTTTGCTCTGAAATCGCTTATCGATAACCATGCTGCCGAAAAAAGCTTTATTTTTTATTTTGGTGGTTTGATGACTAAAAAAGCAGCCAAGTGCGAGTCGGACTCGCCCATGAAGGGTTCCGTAGCATCAAGTAACATAATATAAAGGTTCTTGTAGTTCGTCGAAAGGTAAATTGCGGTTTACGATTTATGACGTATAAAAAAAAAACTACTAACTAGATCTCGTTCAAACCAAATATCGTTGAAAGTTTGCATAGTAATGTACAACATATATTTTTTTTAGTTTTATCATTCCCTTAGTTTAGAAGTTAGAGGGGGGGGGACCAACTTTTTTCAACTTTGGAAGTGTCTCTCGCGCAAATTATTCAGTTTAGAAAAAAACGATATTAGAAACCTCAACATTATTTTTGAAGACCTATTCATAGATACACGGATGGGTTCGATGAAAAAAATTTTTTTGAGTTTCAGTTTGAAGTATGGGGACCCCCAAAATTTATAGTTTTTTTTCTATTTTTGTGTAAAAATCTTAATGCGGTTTACAGAATACATCTACTCGCCAAGTTTCATCAGTGTAGCTCTTATGGTTTCGGAGAAAAATGGCTGTGACATGGTCGGACAGACAGACAGACAGACATGACGAATCTATAAGGGTTCCGTTTTTGCCATTTTTCTACGGAACCCTAAAAATGGAAATAATTATGCTTCTGAGATTAAGCATATCTTACCTCCACAAGTAGTAGTAGCAAACAAGTATACTTTTAGTAGTAGGTAATTGTATATTCCAGATTTAAGTTTCACTAACAAGCAATGTCGTTTTATTGCTACTGCTATTGCTATTGCTTGTTCATAGGTAATAACTCTGCCGACTGGTGTTAGGCAAAACTGCAAAACTGGCTATTATTCAACCTCTCACCACCTCGGGCACGACACGTGAAATTTTTAACAAGCACATAAATCTGTCCTCACGTACCGCCTGTAATGAGATACTATAAAATATAAATACGCTGGCACCTGCGATTTTTGTGAAAAATTCTATGAATTATTCTGACAGACGGGTCAAGGGTCTGGCCTATCGCTTTTAAAGCTTTTTATGGAGTGAGTAACAGCTTAGTATGAGTAGTAGTCAGATGAATGAAAATGAACCACATATTATAAACAAATTTTTATACAGACTCTTGAGAATCAGTTAAGAATCCAATTTTTTTAGAGATATGACTAACGGCTTAAAACGTATTATTAACTTTATGCTTACACTTTCTTTCATGAACACTTTCATTTCTTTAACAACTTTTACAAGTTGCTTTTTCACTTACCTCTAGCAATGATTTGCTTGGCAATTTTAACTTTGATTTTAAACAAACGTCTCACTTTTCAAAAGCAAAAACTATATTATAGGTAACCTGAACAATATATATCCAAGAGGTTACAAATTTTCAACATTATGCAGGTATCTTTTTCATTTTCATCTAAATTGTCCAAGTTTAATTTGGTTAGATCATATTTTTCAACTTTTTGATTGTGCAACCTACTGCCTACCTAACCAATTTTTAGGTTTATTTTCATCAGATGATTGAAAAGCACTAAACGAAAAAATTTGTTTATCTGTTTGACTAAAAATTCAGCTTAATTAAATGCTTGTTGTTTAAACGCCCATTTTTAGGGTTCCGTAGCCAAATGGCAAAAACGGAACCCTTATAGATTCGTCATGTCTGTCTGTCTGTCTGTCTGTCTGTCTGTCTGTCCGTCCGTATGTCACAGCCATTTTTCTCCGAAACTGTAAGAGCTAGACTGATGAAACTTGGCGAGTAGATGTATTCTGTGAACCGCATTAAGATTTAAACATAAAAATAAAATAAAAACTATAAATTTCGGGGGGGGACCCCCGAAATTACTTGAAATACTTGAAACTGAAACTCAAATTTTTTTTTTTCATCGAACCCATACGTGTGGGGTATCTATGAATAGGTCTTCAAAAATGATGTTGAGGTTTCTAATATCGTTTTTTTCTAAACTGAATTGTTTGCGCGAGAGACACTTCCAAAGTGGAAAAAAGTTGGTCCCCCCCCCTCTAACTTCTAAAGTGAGAGAATGATAATACTAAAAAAAATATATGTTGTACATTACTATGTAAACTTCCAACGATTTTTGGTTTGAACGAGATCTAGTCAGTAGTTTTTTTTTTATACGTCATAAACCATAAACCGCAATTTACCTTTCGACGAACTACAAGAACCTTATTATGTTACATCAAGTAACATAATATAAAGGTTCTTGTAGTTCGTCGTGCTACGGAACCCTTCATGGGCGAGTCCGACTCGCACTTGGCTGCTTTTTAAATATCATGTAGGTCTGCAAGATTTCATTGAAATCACATAGTGATATAGTGAATAACCGAACCGGAAGATGAAACATAGGGTGCGCACCCACCAGATGGACCGACGACATTGTTAAGATCGAAGAAAGTCGGTGGATGGAAAGGGCTCAGAATCGTTCTTCCTGGAAATGTGTAGGGGAGGCCTACGTCCAGCAGTGGGCACTAAGTATTTCGTATCTTATTTTTATACATGCTGTGTAGATACTTTAATATAACTTTGAAGCGTAGCGTGTGCTGTCTTTGAAACTTTCGCTTTTGTATTATTGCATTGCATAAGTCTGACTAAGTGAAGTGGCACCACACTGGAACTTCACTGCTATTATTTTAGACTGTTTTTGATTTGTAAAAGGATCATATAAAAAAAACGGTAGGAACCGAGCCGTAGTTTGTTGCCTGTTCTTCTAGGTTTGGTCGCGTGGAACTGGCACCTAGACTCACAAAGCTTTAAGACGTTTCAAAGTGATTCTTGCATCGTATTGAATAAAATTTTATTGAGTTTGAGTTTGACTTTTGAGTGGACTTCTCAGGCTGATGATGATGATGATAGTGAATAAATTGTATAGGATGTTTGTAAGGGGTCTTATGTATTCGAAGCCTTCGTAATTACTTTAGTTGGCCTTCTGAGGTATACAGATAACCAGATTATAAATCGTAAACCAAGCTGTGACAACATATCACCGGAACAGCGGTGGCCTAGTCAAACACGAGTGTGTACCTACCTCAGGGTATGTCAATAGGCTAGGTTCAGAGGATCTAACCTCAAGAATAAACACACTATTTGGGAAAACACACTGTCTTGTACTATAATAATATAAATGATCTATGAGTCGGACCAAAACTAATACGTTCCTGATGTATGACGTATTTCTTTTACTAAGAAAATGCTTCACACGCTTAAGAAAATGTAGATACTTTAATATAATACTTTAACATACATTTTATAGAAATTTTTACTAATAATAAAAACTTCATAGTACATCAGAGACGTATTGTTTTTATCACGTTTTAATTAAAGTTTGCTTTGGTAAAAACTAAATTTTTACTAAACCTTTGTACTTATCAGGTCAGTCATAACTTGGTTGTTTGCGATTTTTTACTATCTATCTATCTATTCAGCCTTTAGGCAACCACTGCTGGGTTTAGGCCTCCTCCCTAATACGCCACTCTCTTTGGTTCTGTGCCAGTCTCCGACAATATCATCCAACCAACGGGCGAGTGGTCTGCCTCGTGGTCGCTATGCGATTCTTCATTACGGGAGGCGATAATGTACATCATGTTATTGTACACACTGTTATTACAATGCCAGTTAAGCCACATGCACACTGGAGCAATTCAAACATGATCATTTACTTTTTTGTTCAGGCACTGGATACTTTTACCTTGTCCTTGTGACTTTATAGGGCGGATCCGACTTGGATAGGTTAGGTTATGTTAGAACATAAAAATTACGCACAAGGCGAGCGAGCAGAGCAAGCGTGCCGCGGCAGCGGCCGCCGCAGTGCCAGAGAATGTTTTTTTTCCCAATAACCTCAAAGGGGCTCCCTGTTTAGTACAATTATTCATCGCTAGATAAAAATAATAATAATAATAATCGAAATATTAATCTGCGACAGTGTACATAGGCCTTTACAATTTCTAGTGGAAAAAGTGGCATCGTTTTAACAGTGCGTACATTATCTGGCCGTACATTAACCGGACTCTTCATTGCTACTTATAAAATGCTGAAGAGTGAGACAGCGTCTATACTGTTGTCAGTAGCATTATTCAATAATATCAAGCTGTTTAATTGAAGACCTCTGTCTATGTGATGTACAGTTCCAACTCAAAGCACAAGGCTTACATTGTTACTATGCAGATCGACAATACAGCACAGTAGTGATAAGTACAGTAATACAACTGTGGTTCTGAATCTTTAACACGGGTATTTATCGCGTAAATTACCTTTTTTACCCGTGTTAATACCCGTGTAGATTCAGTATGTGTTACGAGTATGATCGCGAAATACTACAACTGTGATAAATTAATGTAAATGTTCTTATTCATTGTTGTAAAGAAAGTCTTAATGTAAATAAAACTTAGAAAAACTTACGCAACAGTTACAGGATATTTTTGCGTTTACTATAAAATAGGGAAGTCTTTTGAATTTTTATAATGGAAAATAAAAAAAATACAATGGATCACAAAACTACTATGAAAAGTGTTAGTTTTGTTGTTTTTACTGTTTGGTAAAGTTTGTTATTATAATGCCGGGTAATCCCACGCGCGGCATAACAAAGTAGTCAAAAGCAATCCAACCGCAAAAACTCATCTATTCGGGACGGATGTCGATTTCCAAAACAAATAGTATTTTTCGTTATCTCTATCTATTTGGCAAATACATTTCAACCATATAGGTATAGTCACAAAATTGTTGAATAGCTAAGTGACCCGTAAAATGTAATAAAGATTATGTATGTTCCCTAAACCAATTAATTGAGAGTCATCGAATTAGTAGTTTTTTAAACAACTACTTGATGGAACAAGCATATGGCCCACCTAATGTTAAGCGGTAACCACGACCTATAGCAAACCATTGTCTCGTAGGTCACGCACTTCTCGAACGTGCCCTACGATCCACTGCCGTGTAACTTGAGGCATACATTATGTTCAGCCTCACGTCACGTGCCAGTAATTTTACCGGCACCCACACCCTTTAAATCGAAACACGGCATTGCTGCTTCACGGCAGAATTGGGCATATGAAAGTACAATAGTTCGGCCGTTCAGAGAATGCGTTTGACAGTTTGATCAGTTAGTCACAGTTAGTCACATAGTTAGCACAGCACTACAAATATAGAGCGCTGACATAACCTTGTAATAGCGCAGTATAGATTTAGAAAAATATTGTATAACAAGTTATTTGACACTCATTTTGGCACAAAATTATAGAATTCATTGATTATTGATATAATAATGTTGTTTTAATGCTCATCAAGTGTTAAAACGGTAAACAACCAGCAAAAATATTTTTATCGTAACTGCAACGCCGTTACAAAGTTACGTCGTCAGTTCAATCGCGACGTGTCAGGAACGCATTCTCTGAACGGCCGAATTATGTACTTTCTTGGACAAGCCCTTCACTAAAACCTCAACTCCTACTAGAACTTGTAGTAGTTTTAAGTGCCTTTTTAACAATACAACCTTAAAACTATCGAGCCTAGATGATGCTCGTCTGACTGTACCTACTGCATACACACCATACTGTGCGTGTTTATTTTACTGCAAAATGTAATTCAAGGGTTTGAAACAAGACAAACAGTTGCTTTATCTGCAAATATCATCAGAAACAGGTATTTCGATACGAAAACTGTGTAGGCAGAAAGTTACAAGGTTAATATCTCTCATATAGATCACAATGTTTGCTTAAACCTTGCCCAAATAAACAAAATATGTTTTCAATCCTGCTGAACTAAAACACTTTCAAATAAAAACAAAACAAACATTTAGATCTAAAAATAATAGGATGGACGAAAACAATTTTGATAGGAATCAACTATCATTTAAGGCCTGCGCAGACCTCGGTGCTGGCAGCTGGCGATGGCGATCAGTGAAACGCTGTCATTTTTGACAGCGTTTCACTGATCGCCATTGCCGGTGACATAAGTGTGCGCAGGCCTTTATAGCTTTGAAAATTATTTAAAATTGTTTTATACTCACTCAAGATATGTGTTTATTTTTATTTGGATTGTAGAAGAAAAAAACAAGTCGGAGATAAAGCCATACCGTCTTTTGTTTCCACCGCGGAGCCCGGGGAGAGAGGGGCAAACTTAGCCGGCACCAATCGGCGCCGACCAACGATTTCCAATACCACGGAACCAAGTGCATACGTTTCTACTTTGCCAAAATATAATTAGTCCAGTTACTTGATTCTAAATTATGGCTTAACCTAGTAAGGAGAAAATAAATAAGAGTATTTTTTTCTTTTACTTATGTTATCCTTGCGCACACATCTAAACGTTCTGCGGTGGTGATCTGTGAAACGCTGTCAAATACTGCAATGCTGTCATATATGACAGCGTTTCACTGATCGTCGAACGCTTAGCTGCACAAGGCCGTAGGTACCCAAAAAGCATCTAGAAACTATTACACGGGTATTTATCGCGTATATTATGATCGCAAAGGTTAAAAGTACTAATACTAAAGCATCTAGATTTTATTTTAAATTATACTACGAAACCATAATTTTAAACTTGACATTATCAAGCAATTTTTAAAAGATTTTCACGTGAGTTAACATTTTTGAAGCAAAATATTCAAGAATACAAAGTCAGCGCATCTAATAGATTATCAGATTTTTATTGAAAACTGTCAAATATTCGTCGCTTGAGACGTGCTTAAATCTGAGTTGCGTTTCAGTATTCGGGGGTAAGGTTGTCACTTTGAGGTTGCAGAATAATAAATAATTTGAAGAAAATTCTCAAATGTTTCAGAAAATTAATCTTGCAGTACCAGAGTAAAACCATTATTCTGTGAGATGAAAATGAGATTTTTTGCGCATTGCTGTGATAAATATTATGATAATGATTATAATTTTATAATTTCTACAGAGAAAAACTTTTATTTGGGTTGAGCTTTTGTTTGCACGTTTTCAATCACAATTTTGTAAATGTTTTTGTATGCGTAAACAGCATCACATTATATTTTTAAGTTTTGAAAATTATTATACAAATATTACCACTTCTTATCGTGTCGCTGATTCTTTCGAACCAAGTGTGGTGGAAGGATTTTAAGTGCACCTCGACGAGGCTCGATATTACCACTGCATACTAGTAACACAGTGCGTTATGAAGAAATCTCAATTTTTTTACTTATCTAAAACTGTTTGAGAATGTGCTAGAAAATATTTTTATTTTTCTTGACGCGAGCTAAGAATATATTTTACTATGCAGCCCTGGAGATTCAGCTTGTTTTTTTTTATATTTTAGTAAGTACAAAGATGGTTCAAAGCTTTTGCAGTCTTAAAATTAAATTACCCAGTACATTTTCGGGCACTCTCTTGGGCGTAAAGGTGAAGAACATTTCGAGTATGTAAAAATGAGCTATGTCAACAGAGGCGCCCCCTGAGTGCCGTAAATATCCAGGACAAAAATGAAGTCAGTTTTCACTCGGTTTTCGTAGAGTCTAGGTAGCGAAATGACGACGCATCCTAGTTTGGTATGAAATATTAATATTAACAACGGTGATGTGTCCTCGGTGACGCAAAATAAATGAAGTTTGGGTAAAGTACAGCGCAGGGTATTCAAATGTATATTTAGTGCAAGTGTTAATGTATAAGCACATAAATAATATATAATAGGTACCTTAGTTATTTACAGCTTTCATAAATACAATATAAAATTAATTTTACTTTATACGTCAGGACGACGGGTATTCTCTACCGATTTTTATAAAGCATCCAAAATGGTTGTACTTAATGTGTAATTCGATGTTTTACATAAGCTTCTCTCACTTTTAGTGTTAACTAGTGGCCGCCCGCGGCATCGCTCGCCCGTTCCCGTAATACCCCGTTCCCGTTGCTTTTTCGGGATAAAAAGTATCCCATGTCCTTTTCCCGGTTCTAAGCTACCTCCTCACTAATTTTCTGCCAAATCGGTTCCGCCGTTCTTAGGTTATAAATAGTGTAACTAACACGACTTTCTTTTATAAATATAGATTTAGCGCCGCCACTTTCGGATTTTTTTTATTTATATGGTTCGTTTATAAAAAAATCCGCCACCACAATTCATCTAGAAAATAAAGCTCTTATTGTTAAATGTTCACTATTGTTCATGTCAAAGTCAATTTTTTTCTCATATAAAAATAACCTCGTACAAGGTACGCTTTTCACTTGTACCACGTTTTTGGCTACTCCACCTGTGATGACTTTTAGTAGTACCAGTTGGCCCACTCACAAAAACATACCCTGAAGAGGATTTTCCGCTTTCTATTAGGTCCATTTCGTATGATGAAATGGGATGTATTGTACTTCGATAAATAAAAACAATAAGGTGAATTGGGTATCGAAAGAAAATGACATCAAAGAAAATAATATATTTCTTGGCAAAATGTAGGTATTCAATCACATTCAGGAAATAGGTGTTTTTGTTTTATTTGTGTGTTAGCTAAGTAGTAGTATTTTGCTATCAGTACAAAATAATATTTTACTCTATTTTGCTACATAAAAGCTTTTAGAATTTATTTGCTATTTATGAAAACAGAAAATATCTTTTGCATGCTAGGAGTATCTTTTAGGTGCATTTAAATCCTTCTAACACACTTGTTTGAAAGAACTAATAACACCACAAGAAGAAGAATCAGATATTGTGGAATGAGCCACCAGACCACCAGAGGTCCCCTTACCTCTAACATGAATAGGTTCAAGAAAAACGTAAAAAGTTCTTTCAGTTTAGGCAACGCAACGACAGCATCCTTGGTGTTGTTGGTGTCTATGGACGACCATGACCGCTTACCATCAGGTGGGCCGTGAGCCCGTTTGACTATTTTGCATAAAAAAAACATTTTTATTGTGATTATTTTGATAATATCTGACTGCTTTGATAACTAAGATCCAAACATAGTGTTAACAAATATTTACAAATACCCTTCTTTGGATTCGAACACACAACGATTTTATTTATTTCTCTTGATCAGAAATTCTTTGCGAAACATTTTGTAAAAATCAGAAGAGCTGTGAAACAAAGGAACAACATGATACGGCTGTAAAGAAAGCACTCTCAAGAACAATGGGCATATAAGTTTCAGACCTAAATAAGAAAACACAAAAATGATAGGTAGGTTTGGTAGCAATAATACGTAACTAAGTAGAAATACGAGCCATACAAGGTAAGTTACGCGCGTCGAGGCACAAGGTAATTTCGTAGCATACTGCTACGTATGTAGCATACCTCTACACCGTAGACAATGTGTTGGCTACGTCAGGCTACGTCAATGAATGGCTTTTACACAGCTTAGTTGATAGTAGTAGTGCTTTCTACTTCGTATGTTGATAGATCTTTACTGATGGCAACATTTTATGTCATGACCATTGTATGAGTAGGGATTGCATAGCTTTTGGCATTAATTGCTGGACAAGTAATGCCAAAAGCTTTTGTGTATGAGTTGACTGGCCTCTCAGCTCAGTTGGTAGTAGCCTTCTGCGCATGGTGAACAGAGATGTTTGTTCTCTGTCTGGGTACAATTCAATTAGATGTTGTATTCTAGTAAGTATTATTTCAACTATCTGGTTCCCATAGTACAAGCTCTGCTTAATTATGGGCTAGATAGTGACGTGTGGGTCGTCTACAATAAAAAAAATATGTTTTCTCATTGGTTGTGTAGAAAAAAGCATTTCAGTAATATATCAGTTATTGTTGCCCTTACAAGATTCAATATCTCCAAGTTTCATTAAAATACCTTGCGCACATCTAAGCTTTCTGCGGTGGCGATCAGTGAAACGCTGCCAAATGTGTCCACAATATTTGACAGCGTTTCACTGATCGTTATCGCATAGTGCTTAGATGTAAACAAGGTTTTACTGTAGAGATTTTACGGTATTTACGCGCACTTTATTTTAATGTACACGACTCAAATTCATTTCATGCGGATGATTGCATAATTAACATTTGCAGAGCATTCCCGCTGGTAATTATTTGAAATAATTATTGTACTACCCAGTGGGTTTATTTATGTAATCCATGTCAGTTATTGAACAACCAACATGCTTTTCGATTCCGATACAAACTGAATTTACACAACTATGGGCAAACAAAGTATAAATGTACACTGAAATAGCTGTAATAGAATTTTACAGTGGTCTTTATTGCCGGCCAGTTATATAAAGTTGGAGAAAACTGTAGGATAACAGAAATATTCATAAAAAACCAAAAAAGAAATTTTTTCGTCATTCTTTCTAACGGGTTTAGCATAGAGACAATTTTGTACATCACTGTTTCAAAATAGACGTAAAAGTCTGTTAGTTCTTTTTCTGAAGCCCCGACTGCCACGACCAACGGCTGACACTCCAACTTTATATAACTGGCCGGTAATAAGGACCACTGTAAAAGCCTATTACAGCTATTTCAGTGTACATTAATACTTTATTCGCCCATAGCTGTGTAAATTAAGTTTGTATGGAAATCGTACCCCCTTAATATCGAATGTTTAATTCTATAAACTGTTTGGGATTGTTTCCCGGTCAGGATACATACCTAAGGGCTGACTTTCTATATACAGAATAATTCACTACATCAACACTACAATTACAATTACTACACAATTACTACAATTAAATAATTATTAAATTAATTGTAACAATTACTTACAACAACTACACTAGTCTTTGAAAAAAAATTTAAAGTCCTTGTTTTTGACAAAATAAATCTAAAACAGAAATGGATTGAAAAATTAGCCCTATGATGATTTAAATATTTGTATTAAAACATGGTTTATACATTTCTGTTCATACTTTATAATGCTTACTACATTCAGTTGTAGTTTTTAAATTTAATATAAGCGTTGGTTAAATAAAAAAAATTGGTACAGGTAATCAAGTAAGTCAAAGAAAGAAATAAAAAGAACGTAAAAATTAATATGTTTTGGCTTTTCTTCTGTAAATGTGGTTACTTCAGGAACATTATTATTACGAAATAAGAAAAATACGACCTAAGAAAAATTATACTCCTGAGACTCGACTCGAGCGCTGAGTTCTTATAAAGAGGCAACCGTCTTTTTACGGACGTACCTAATAATTATTTACTTTTTTACAATCTTTTTTTAAGAATTTAATTAAGAATATTCTGAAGGAGCTTAAAGCTACAAAAACGATGTTGTTAAAATGATTTTAAGTTGTTTTTGGATATTTTATAAAGTGTTTAGTTTTTGGGTGACTGACGTTGCACTTTTTTCTTCAATTTAAGAATACTATTAACAAAAGACATTTTTGACGTGACAAAGTCTTATGGAGCCGGCTGCATGCACGAAAAAATATGACTCATGCGGCGTTACCACGCTCTGAGACATTCCATTTAAGGCTTGAAGTGCAAGCGAGAGCGCGGAACGAGCAAAGAGGCACAATCGGCCTCTGCGTTCTGCAGCGTTCGACACAGATGTCGAACGCTGCAGAACGCAGAGGCCAATTGTGCCTCTTTGCTCGATCCGCGCTCTCTCCTACTTGAGACAGATCTCTCTCCTACTTGAGTGAGCGATGCGTCCGCGTGGACATCTGTCGTTGTCACGTTCAACTATCGTCAGTAAACCGACTTTACAGACAACCGATTTGTTTTGTTTAAATACGAGCGGAAAAGAAGGAAGGTAATTAATAAACTGCAAGTTTCTTAGGCAAAGGAAAAGAACATTTCGTGCACATAACTAACCGACAGCAAATAACGAGCGAATGTAAGCTAACATAGTGCACGTGCAGAATAAATAAAAGTTGAAACTTATAAGTTACGCATACATGCTTTAAAAGAATTTATGTACCTGAAATTTTGTTCCTTTGATCTAAATATATAAAACTCTTTCGTTACTGACTGACTGACTGACTCACTGACTGACTGACAATCAACGCACAGCCTAAACCGTTAGTCCTAGAAGCATGAAACTTGGAGGGTATGTTTCTCTTATAGCGTAGAGGTGTACTAAGAAAGGAAATTGGAAAATTCTTTCCCGAAGAGGAGAAAAAGGGGAAAAAAGGTTTAAAGAAAAGTCAACACACAGCCTAAACCATTAGTCCTAGAAGCATGAAACTTGGAAGATGTGTTCCTCTTATAGAGCAAAGGTGCACTAAGAAAGAAAATAGGAAAATTATTCCCCTAAAAGAAGAAAAAAGGGAAAAATAGTTTAAAGAAAAATCACAAAAAATTGCTTTACAAAATACGCAAAAAAACAGTAAAAAAAAATCTGCTACCGCAGCTTCTGTCACCAAATTTGAATACACACAAAAGTTTACATAAACCCCACCGTAACCACCAATCACTAATGACAAAATCGCGGAAAACACCTATCATACCGAAACTAAACACCGCACCGCTTCAAAAAATGGCTAAAAAACATGCTCAAAACTATACTAACCAGCTGATCATGTCAAATTAAAAAAATCTGATTCAATTATACACCAACACGCATACGAAACCCTAAATTAGCCACTAATACAACATAAAATCACAAAAAATTGCTTTACAAAATACGCAAAAAAAACCATAAAAAAATTTTCAGCTACCGCAGCATCTGTCACCAGGTTTGAATACACACAAAGGTTTACAAAAAAAACAATGATAATCACTTAGACAAAATTGCGGGAATCATCTATCATACTTAAGCTAAACACCGCTGAAAAAAATCGGCTACAACAGCACTCGCCTTCAAATTCAAATACACTCTAAAGTACATGCTCAAAACTATGGTAACCAGCAGTTGGTCACGTCAAATTAAAAAAATTGATTCGATTATACACCAACACGCATACGAAACCCAAAATTAGCCACTAATATAACATAAAATCTCAAAAAAATAGCTTTACAAAATACGCAAAAAAAAACGTTAAAAAAATTTCTGCTGCCGCAGCATTTGTCACCAGGTTTTAATACACACAAATGTTTACAAAAAAACCGATGATAACCACCAAGACAAAATTGCGGGAATCATCTATCATACTTAAACTAAACACCGCTGAAAAAAAACAGCTACAACAGAACTCGCCTTCAAATTCAAATACACTCTAAAGTACATGCTCAAAACTATTGTAACTTGCATTTGATCATGTCAAACTAAAAAAACCAGATTCGATCATACACCGACGAATACGATAGCCCAAATTAGCCACTAAAACAAATCACGAAAACGAGCTTTACAAAATACGCAAAAAAAAACATAAAAAAATTGACAGCTCCCGCAGCATCTGTCACCAGGTTTGAATACACACAAAGGTTAACAATAAAACCAAAGATAACCACTTAGACAAAATTGCGGGAATTATCTATCATACTTAAACTAAACACCTCTGAAAGAAAACGGCTACAACAGCACTCGCCTTCAAATTCAAAGACACTCTAAAGTACATGCTCAAAACTATGGTAACTTGCATTTGATCATGTCAAACTAAAAAAACAAGATTCAATTATACACCAACGAATACGATAGCCCAAATTAGCCACTAAAACAAAATCACGAAAAAGAGCTTTACAAATTACGCAAAAAAACATTTAAAAAAAATCTGCTACCGCAGCATCTGTCACCAGGTTTGAATACACACAAAGGTTTACAAAAAACCCATGATAACCACTAAGACAAAATCGCGGGAAGCACCTATCATACCAAATCTAAACACAGCTGAAAAAAATCGGCTACAACAGCATTTACCATCTTTCGAACACACTTTATATAGTTTTGAATGCAAACTCAAAACTAAGGTAACCAGCACTTGGTCGTGTAAAACCAACGCATACATAACCCAACTTAGCCACTAAGGCAAATTCACGAAAAATAACTCTCAAAAAATACGCAAAAAACAGTGAAAACATATCAATAGCTGTCCGCTTTCCACCATAAAATAGTTTCTTTTAAACGAACTCAAACTAGGTATATCTTTATACTAACCACGCGGACGAAGTCGCGGGTGACAGCTATCTAAATATATAAAACTCTTTCGTTACTGACTGACTGACTGACTCACTGACTGACTGACAATCAACGCACAGCCTAAACCGTTAGTCCTAGAAGCATGAAACTTGGAGGGTATGTTTCTCTTATAGCGTAGAGGTGTACTAAGAAAGGAAATTGGAAAATTCTTTCCCGAAGAGGAGAAAAAGGGGAAAAAAGGTTTAAAGAAAAGTCAACACACAGCCTAAACCATTAGTCCTAGAAGCATGAAACTTGGAAGATGTGTTCCTCTTATAGAGCAAAGGTGCACTAAGAAAGAAAATAGGAAAATTATTCCCCTAAAAGAAGAAAAAAGGGAAAAATAGTTTAAAGAAAAATCACAAAAAATTGCTTTACAAAATACGCAAAAAAACAGTAAAAAAAAATCTGCTACCGCAGCTTCTGTCACCAAATTTGAATACACACAAAAGTTTACATAAACCCCACCGTAACCACCAATCACTAATGACAAAATCGCGGAAAACACCTATCATACCGAAACTAAACACCGCACCGCTTCAAAAAATGGCTAAAAAACATGCTCAAAACTATACTAACCAGCTGATCATGTCAAATTAAAAAAATCTGATTCAATTATACACCAACACGCATACGAAACCCTAAATTAGCCACTAATCTAAATATATAAAACTCTTTCGTTACTGACTGACTGACTGACTCACTGACTGACTGACAATCAACGCACAGCCTAAACCGTTAGTCCTAGAAGCATGAAACTTGGAGGGTATGTTTCTCTTATAGCGTAGAGGTGTACTAAGAAAGGAAATTGGAAAATTCTTTCCCGAAGAGGAGAAAAAGGGGAAAAAAGGTTTAAAGAAAAGTCAACACACAGCCTAAACCATTAGTCCTAGAAGCATGAAACTTGGAAGATGTGTTCCTCTTATAGAGCAAAGGTGCACTAAGAAAGAAAATAGGAAAATTATTCCCCTAAAAGAAGAAAAAAGGGAAAAATAGTTTAAAGAAAAATCACAAAAAATTGCTTTACAAAATACGCAAAAAAACAGTAAAAAAAAATCTGCTACCGCAGCTTCTGTCACCAAATTTGAATACACACAAAAGTTTACATAAACCCCACCGTAACCACCAATCACTAATGACAAAATCGCGGAAAACACCTATCATACCGAAACTAAACACCGCACCGCTTCAAAAAATGGCTAAAAAACATGCTCAAAACTATACTAACCAGCTGATCATGTCAAATTAAAAAAATCTGATTCAATTATACACCAACACGCATACGAAACCCTAAATTAGCCACTAATACAACATAAAATCACAAAAAATTGCTTTACAAAATACGCAAAAAAAACCATAAAAAAATTTTCAGCTACCGCAGCATCTGTCACCAGGTTTGAATACACACAAAGGTTTACAAAAAAAACAATGATAATCACTTAGACAAAATTGCGGGAATCATCTATCATACTTAAGCTAAACACCGCTGAAAAAAATCGGCTACAACAGCACTCGCCTTCAAATTCAAATACACTCTAAAGTACATGCTCAAAACTATGGTAACCAGCAGTTGGTCACGTCAAATTAAAAAAATTGATTCGATTATACACCAACACGCATACGAAACCCAAAATTAGCCACTAATATAACATAAAATCTCAAAAAAATAGCTTTACAAAATACGCAAAAAAAAACGTTAAAAAAATTTCTGCTGCCGCAGCATTTGTCACCAGGTTTTAATACACACAAATGTTTACAAAAAAACCGATGATAACCACCAAGACAAAATTGCGGGAATCATCTATCATACTTAAACTAAACACCGCTGAAAAAAAACAGCTACAACAGAACTCGCCTTCAAATTCAAATACACTCTAAAGTACATGCTCAAAACTATTGTAACTTGCATTTGATCATGTCAAACTAAAAAAACCAGATTCGATCATACACCGACGAATACGATAGCCCAAATTAGCCACTAAAACAAATCACGAAAACGAGCTTTACAAAATACGCAAAAAAAAACATAAAAAAATTGACAGCTCCCGCAGCATCTGTCACCAGGTTTGAATACACACAAAGGTTAACAATAAAACCAAAGATAACCACTTAGACAAAATTGCGGGAATTATCTATCATACTTAAACTAAACACCTCTGAAAGAAAACGGCTACAACAGCACTCGCCTTCAAATTCAAAGACACTCTAAAGTACATGCTCAAAACTATGGTAACTTGCATTTGATCATGTCAAACTAAAAAAACAAGATTCAATTATACACCAACGAATACGATAGCCCAAATTAGCCACTAAAACAAAATCACGAAAAAGAGCTTTACAAATTACGCAAAAAAACATTTAAAAAAAATCTGCTACCGCAGCATCTGTCACCAGGTTTGAATACACACAAAGGTTTACAAAAAACCCATGATAACCACTAAGACAAAATCGCGGGAAGCACCTATCATACCAAATCTAAACACAGCTGAAAAAAATCGGCTACAACAGCATTTACCATCTTTCGAACACACTTTATATAGTTTTGAATGCAAACTCAAAACTAAGGTAACCAGCACTTGGTCGTGTAAAACCAACGCATACATAACCCAACTTAGCCACTAAGGCAAATTCACGAAAAATAACTCTCAAAAAATACGCAAAAAACAGTGAAAACATATCAATAGCTGTCCGCTTTCCACCATAAAATAGTTTCTTTTAAACGAACTCAAACTAGGTATATCTTTATACTAACCACGCGGACGAAGTCGCGGGTGACAGCTAGTATTAAATAAAATGCATTATTATGCACTAGTCTACAGTTTAGTACTTAAACGGAGATGCATCACCAAACACTTTCATTTTAAAGAGATGAATGAGTTTTGAGATTTGGGAAATCAAAAAATCGGTTTTTTATTGCCAACATTTTATTTTTATTTTGCTTTATTGAAAATCAACAGCAATTACAGCAATTGGAAAACAGGGTAATATATAATCTTAAAATAGGTCAATAATAGATTTTCCTAAGTATACATTATTTTAAAAAAATCGGTTGTCTGTAAAGTTGGTTTACTGACGATAGTTGAACGTGACAACGTCATACAGCTGTCCACGTGGACGCATCGCTCACTCAAATAGGAGAGAGACAGATGTTGAACGCTGCCAAACGCGAAGTCCGATTTGCCTCTTTGTCGCTCGTTCCGCGCTCTCGCTTGCACTTCAAGCCTTAAATGGAACGCCTCAGAGGTAACGCGGCATGAGTCATGTTTTTTCGTGCGTGCAGCCGGCTTCATCGAAAGACGTTTTCACGTCAAAAATGCTTTACTGGCCCCTAGCAGCATATTACCGTACCGTACTCTCTCATATTACTGTGCGTTAAGATGAGAGAGTATATAATATAAAAATAAAATATACATAATAATTACATTTAAGCCCCTTACAGTAAAGTTACTTTTGCTTTAGAAATCAACAGAAGAGACATGGGCGTAGCGCACGACACACTGGCGTTAACCTCGGTGATAAATGCCCCTGTACTGCGGTAGATGGGAGAGAATACCAGGTAGATGCTCTTTTGTTTTGTGTTGTAATCCACGTTTTGCCGGTGATTTAATACGTGAACCAACTGGTGTTTTTTGTGTCTCTTTAACTTGGCCACTGTGTAAGGAAAATGAAAAAGTAGATTGTTACACAAGGGCAGTAAGTGAGCTATTGCAAACAAGATTTTGGCGCTCGTGTGAGTGTGCTTGTGAAGGGCGCTAATGGATCGAGTGCACACGAGGTATTTAGACGAGATTATAGTCCAGTAGCTACTTACAACCGAGGCAAGCATATCTACTTTGCATTATTCATGCGAGTTATATAAAACAATTACAAAATGTAATTTTTATTAGAGAAAAATAATTATGAATATTTAATTATTTGCACCGGTATTTGCTAAAATAATATCACAGTTGCACATCAATGTGTATTTACTATGTTTTGTCAGTAAAAAGTTTTCATATCATTTTAGAAGATAAGAGATTTTTTCACCAAGAAGTTTTGCATAGCTTGATAGGTAACATAACAGTATCAAACAATATTGTGACGGTAAAGTGTTTTGAAAATGAACTTTACAATGTACTAAAATAGCAAATACCTACACAGCCTCTGCACAGAAATAAACTCTACTTGCTGAGCATGTAATAATATGATGTAATTTTTTTGATCATGATAGGTAATTTTTTGATCATTTGAGTTTTGAATGAGTTGACCAATGAAGGAGAGAGATGAAAGGTAGATGCTCGTTTTTTTGTGGACTGCTGTTTTTCGCTGTTGTGTGTTCTGTTGCTTGCCTGCATAAGAATGTTAATGATAAGCATGTGAATTTGAAATGTTAGTTAATTATTTATAAGGAAATGGTCTGAATATATCATTTTGAACGATGCAGCGAGGAAGCGAAGAATTCTTGAATAGTAATGTATGGAAATCCGTATAAGAACCAAGCGTGGTGCATACCAAGATGTTTTTCTAAAATTGTCCATCAAAATATCTTGCCAAATTAGTAAGCTGATGTGGCTATGGATGGATCATTGTAGCTCGAAGAACCGACGATCGCTTGGAAATAGTATAAGTTCTGGGATGGTTACGAACTGGAAGACGAAAAGTAGGATGCCTACCTGATATAATAACGACATTGATTGCGAGAAGTTATAAGACAAGTTTAAGAATAGGTAAAAAGCGTGATATGATGACTTTGTGGACTTTAAAGCTTAAGTTATAGGATATAGCGTGTTTGCTTGACTCTGTGCCCATTTTTTCCTGAAGAAACGCGTTTCGCTGTCGTGCCCATTGCTACCAAACTGAATCATTACTGTCAATATATTGTGTTGCAACACGAAGAACATTTGATCGAGTGGAACAATAAAGCCGCCATTTCAGTAGGACCCCTCAAAATGATTGAAGCCAGTCAAACAAAACAGATATACCGAAGGCCTTTGAACCTATTGAACTAATGGGGTTTTGATTAATTGAGATAGTCGACTGCCAGAAATGGTGCCAACCGTCACAAAGCCGAAGGCACTGCAATGAAATGTAAATCGAGTACAATCCTTTTGTTAACGATAATGATGAGGAAAACGGCTATGTCCCAAATCGGAGAGACTTGTGCCACTGTGATCGGCTTCGGAGTAAAATGCCTCTTATTGTGTTTGCTTGAGATTCAGTTTAGCTTGAAGACAGGCAGTAGAACTAGCTGAAGTAGAAAGGGTTGGTGCGTGAAGAGGCTCATCGTGAAGAATTGCTGAGGCTGTCCCAATTTGACAAACAACAGATTAGTAGTTCCCCAAACCATCTTCAAGGCGAGTGGACGTGTGTTTGACTGGCCTCTCAGCTCAGTTGGTAGTAGCTCTGCCTTCTGTGCTGTAGGTCGTGAAAAAGCTACATTTAAATTTAATTCGAATCGAACATAAATAAAAAGACGCTTATTAGATCAATGACATTGCGACGATCGCGAGAAATTAGTGGATGGAAAAGGCTCATAGTCGTACTTTCTGGAAATCTACCCCGTTGGTCTATGTTCAGCAGATGCTGACGATTAAGATGTTTCTATAAATATAACCACTGAAATGAAAAAGTGAAGTTAAGAAAAAACTTGAGAAACCGACTTCATGGCCAAACTTTTGAACCAATTTTGATAAAATTTCTATGAGACCAATCTGGAAGTTTTACCAAAAAAATATACTAAATCGGCCCATAAACAATGAAGTTATGCGATAGCGAGCATAAAAAATAAATACAACCGAAATGTCCACCATTTGTTTTGAATTATTTTATCTGAAATCGGTAAGGCTTTTGAGCACATTATGTAATGTCCGCTCAAGTGATATTTCTTCATGCAAGTATTACAATAACTGTGTGAAACGAGACCGCCAGTATTGGCTGGGCTCCATACGCGAATAGAAGTCGTGTAAATCAATGGGCTCTCTTGTGACTTGGTGGGTCTAATACAAATGGTCGATGTCGTAGACAAGGCCTCCAAACGTTACTGGTACAATTAAAGTAAATTATACAGTAGCTTTTGGAACTCTGATTCGGCTACACCTAGTTTTAGCCGGTTAGAACTAGGTGTAGGGCTCCTTGCGAGTGTTCTGGCTGGAGCCATTGCAGATTCAAACTCGGGGCACCCCGAATTAAGTCACAAAAGTAACAGTAGGTTGTTAGGTTTTTTTTTTTTATACCTACTTAATTTCAAGAATAGTGCATGGCAGTACCCGAAAACAATCGGCTCGTACTAGGTTTAACCAAGACTAAGTGGCTACACCTAATTCTAACCGGCTAAAACTAGGTGTAGCCGCACTTCGGGTATTAGCCGTTATATATTATATATGACGGTATTTTTGACGTCTTTAAAATAGCGTTCCTGAGGACGCAATTCAAAAAATCTAATGATAACAATATCGGGGTATACAGTTTAGTGTTGCAGCTACTAGAATCAAAGAATTTATACGCTGAATAAATAACACATCAGACGATATTATAGAGACGTATTTATATTACTGATTCATTTATTTATTGCATCCTTGTAACATATTATTAGCTTAGGTTTTACTTAGATTTAAGGTGGACATGTACCCTGTAAGGGCACAGCAATATGTTAAGGGGGTGAACACACTTGTGTATTCATGCCCGAGGCATGCTCGGTCAATGTGTACGTGCCCTGAGGTTGCTTGGGTGCACATTGACTGTCTCAGCTGAGTACACTTCGGGTATCTTCGGTGAGCGCACGCTTGCAACTAGCTTTAAGGCAGCTTCACGAGGCAGATGGCTAGTTAGCGTACACTGTGGACTCGGGCGGATTGAACCAACCAACGTGTGGACACGGCTTTTTCAAATGTGAACGCGTGCATTGTGATAACAAAATAATCAACATCTTCCTCCAGGTCATGATCTACCGTGGCCGGTCTGGAAGAATCGACTCTGGACCCAAGTCGGCCGCTGTAGAGAAAACCTCTGCAAGTGGAGAATGAGGCTCCTTGATTGGCTGCGTCTGCGGAGTTCAGATCCAGTTAATGTCGTATCTACTGGCCTGTTCCTTGTATCCAAACATCTGCACAATGGATGATCTTGACAACGCCATAGGCAAGGCGTAGTGTGTACCATTGACACGATAGAAGAAGAAGACAAAGTAATGATACATAATGATTTTATAATTATAAAAATAGAATTGGATATTCCCCGATTATTACCGAACATCAATAGCGCGGTAAAGATTCCGTAACGAAACTCATAAACGTGATTGCGAACAGCAGCATAGGGTCGAAGCTCAAAGCAGTTTTGCGGAGAGCTTAATGACAACGAGCTGTGAATACCCCGTTGGCAATAACTAGGTAATCTGAGTATCAATTATTTAACTTTGCCCGAATTCGACCGGAATGTGTGTTTTAAAGTACTTATCGTTAAATACGAGTTCGATTGGCTTTTAATGGTTCTTTGAACCTGTTCTCTTTACATAGATAGATAGAAAATACTTTATTGCTCACAAATACTTAAGAACAAACAATGGTACATAAAAACTTAACAACTATTTGTAAAAACAATAGGCGGTCTTATCGCTAAGCAGCGATCTCTACCAGACAACCGTTGGATGGATAGGACTAATGTTACTTACAAAGGGTGATCTGTGTTTGTACATAGTATAACGTTTGAAGAAGTTGAATAGATAAAATTTTATGTTATACAATTTTTTACTTGGTCGTTGTTTATCTTCATTTTATCGTGTCACTAGCTCGTTCAAATCAGTGTGGTGAATGGATTTTGTGGAGGAAGGACTGGCCTCTCAGCTCGGTTGGTAGTAACTCTGCCTTCTGAGCCATAGGTCGTGGGTTCATTCCCCACCAAGAATGTCTGGGTGTTATATTGTATTCTAAGTATGTAATTTACAAAAAAAAATTATATAAGTATTATATCAGCTATCTGGTTCCCATAGTACAAGCTCTGCTTATTTTAGGGCTAGATAGTGTTGTGTGAATTGTCTATGCTATTTATTTATTTTAATTGCGTCTCATAGAGGCTCCTTTTGTGCACTAACATTATAAATGTGAAAGTTTTGATGGATGGATGGATGGATAGATGTTTGTTACTCAATCACCACCAGAACGGTTGAACAGATCTGGATGAAAATTGGCACAGAGATAGACTATAGTCTGGAATAAATAAATAAATATTGTGGACAATACACAACACTATCTGACCCCAAACTAAGCAGAGCTTGCATGTACGCTGATATAATACTTATAACTCATAAACGTTAAATACCAAGCGGAACCGAACAGCGTAAATTTATTTCTCTCTAGTACTACGTAACTATAAGTCCATAATTTTATGCAGGATTTCTGAAAATTTTAACATTTAATAACTTTGTCATCATATCGAAACTAAAAATTCTGATTGCACATTCATAATGTGCAACCCCTACTACATTACCCAAATTTTTTTTTGGTAGTTACATTATAAGTGGTAAGTATACACAATAATGGCACATATCTAGGCTACTTTTCATCCCGGAAAAATGCAAATCCTATGAGATCACCTACAGGAACCGTGTTTTTAAAGGGTTTTTTCCATCCTACAGAGGATGAACTTATCATAGACATAGACTAAAAGTACATTATTTTTTATCGCGGGTAACAACCGCGGGGCGCAGCTAGTATACGGTATAGCTTAGAAAACCTATGTTGATTTTCAACTAAGCGAATGCAATTTGTGATGGAATCCCATTAACTTTAAACCTACACTATCCCGTTTTTCAGTAAACGCAAACTTTTCTAGCACTCAATCGTAACTACAAATAAAATTGAAGTCTTCGACTGCCACAAGCTCTGTCTGGCTCTGTCTCTGGCTCTGGTTTTGAGTCTTTGAGAGTGCTCACCAGTGTATTATACGTGTGTGTGACGTTTTGACGTAGGATTTAATTAGACAGTACTCACACAGTCTCAAACCAGAGCCAGACAGAGCTTGTGGTAGTAATGAAGACTGCAAGCCAACGATTTCTTGACTTTAAACTAATTTAGATTATAGAGTAGTTTTACCAAACGCGGTATTTCAGAATATTTTTTAGATACGAAGAAATAAATTTATTGATAAAATAATGTTATACCTATAGTGGAATTTCAAAACAACCTTCTTTTCTAAGCAAAGTAATAAAAAAGTAAGAATTTTATCTCAATAGGTAAAAGCTAAGTATTATATAACCAGATGGCTGATAATATAATACTTACTTGCATTTTTTTGTATACATAGAATACAATAAATACCCAGACAAATAACAATATCTGTGTTCACCACACAAATATTTGTTCTCGGTGGGGATCGAACCCACAACGTACGGCGCAGAAGACAGAGCTACTACCAACTGAGCTGAGAAGCCGATTGATCTCTTAGCTAGTTACACATAGTTCATCACAATTCAGTTTTATTCGAATGAATAAGAATACTAATTATACCATAGTATGTTAAATTATTATGATGAAACAAATATACCAGTCGATTCCAACTTTAAGTGCCGCGCAAACAATATAGTTGCCTTCAAAAGCAGGCAAGTAGAGCACGTGAACTACACTACTCACTGACTCGGAAACGTTCAGCTTTCAGCCTAAAGATTAATTAGTTGTGGCAAACGTCTCGACTAATCTCAAAATCTAGCATCCGCCACGAATAAATTATTATTTCACAAATATGCAATGTAAAATTAATTTCTCTAATGCGAGGCACAGTTCAGTCGTACCAAATCCCACCTGTGCGAAAGTTGTGCTAGAGAAAATAGAAGAAAAAATGGAGGGCGACAGCGATGCGATCAAGGTACATAAATAAATATTGGTAGATATTTCACATTTCTCTCGCAACGATCTATTTAGCCCCAAAAAAGCTCTGGTCCATCACAATATCGTATTTTTTGTCTTAATCCTGGCGCGCATCTAGTTTTTCTGCGATGACGATCAGTTACAGTATTGTGTTTTGCATACATTCATAAAACCTGCTGCCTTTACGCGCATCTCGTTGATCTGCGATGCCGATCAGTTTCAGCAGTCTTTTGCATACATTCGCAAATGATGCGAACTTTGACAGTGCAATATTTGAGACCGATTCACTGATCGCCATGGCAGACGATCTAGATATGCGCAAGGCTCTAGGTGGGAAACTAACTAAATAATTTACAAATTAAACCCAAAAATAAAGAAAATCTATTTTCTGGTTCGGTAAGAATTTTATAAGGTGACTAATGACATCTTACACACTTTAGTAACAGTTGTGCTTTTGAGCTATGACATAACTTTTTTATGATCTTATACAATTAAAAATGGAAATTCTTAATTCGTTCACTATCGTCTGGTAGCGCTGTAAGAACCGTTTATATTACGATACTCACGGATTGATGGACGATACCTACCACCCATCATTTGCAAGAGTTCAAGATATACGATGTTAAAACAATATAGATAGTTTAACTTCAGCTTTAATGCATAATTTTACATTCCAAAAAGGTGGCATAAGCCATACATTAACCAGCGTTTAGTCCATCCGAAAAAAAATAAAAAAGCACACAAATACCACAGATTAAGCTTTGATAGTATCAATTTTTATTAAAATAGAGTTTCTATTTAATACCAAAATTCGGTCTAAATCCATCAAAAAGAGGGTCCAACCAATCTATAGTAGATACTTGCAAGTGCTCACCATACCTTTCGTCAGTTTAATTGTAAGCGAACTCACGAAAAGTAATTTTCCGCTCCGTAGATTTGGTGACTTTTTGCCGGTTTCAAAATTCTAATGCAAGAATTTGTCCTTCGTTTATTTTGGAAATAAAATCCTGTTTATTTTTACAAAAATTTCATGTCAGTTCCAGTGAGAGTTATAAAATTCTACTAATCATTTTTATGAGCTAGTGACTTACTTAAACCCTTCAAACAGAAACACAGCAACGCTGTTTGGTTGCAAAAATAGGTATGGTGGTAGTACTTTCACCACCACTTTCTTCTACATTCTTTCGCTGGTGGTCATTTTTTCACCTAGTGGTGGTAGCCCCGCCTTCCGATCCTAAGGTCGTGGTTCAAATCCAGTCGTGTACCAATGAGTTTTTATGCACGAAAATTTATATAAACTATGCCAGTGCTCTCAAACGGTGAGGGAAAACATTGTGAGGAAACCAGCACATCGTAGAACATAAAAAGTTCGAAAATATTTGTCGAGTGCACAAAAAGAGCCTCTTTGAGGCGCACTTAAAATCCTTTCACCACACTTGGTCCGAAAGATCACTAAGAAGAGGAAGAAGAACTACATTCTAAGAAGAACTACATTCTAAGAAGAACTACATTCTAAGAAGAATTACATTATAAACTAGAAGCTGTATTTTGAGATTCTAAGGCAAGTTTTATAAAAATATGATGAAACACTTTGATATAAAAATATTTTTCGCAGAAATCCAAAGGCGAGCGTCGTCGGAGCTCCGAGCTGGAATCCGCCAGGGACGAAATAAAAAAATTCAAAGAGAACCTCCTTCAATCAGTCGCCAGCGGAGAGTGAGTTGTAAATAGTTTATTTCTTCTATCCGTGACAACAAGTGTAAATATTTACAGTGGTTGCATCACTGATTACAAACCAAATTATTATTGAAAATAAAAATACGGGTTATTTTTTGACTTTTGCATCTCTGAATATGAGTCCAGTTTAGGGATATAGGTAAATAATAGGTAGGTAGTTGATTCAATTGCTGAAAAGGTATTGGGAGGAGATTTCAGAAGGAAGCATCCGCCGTCTTGTTGAGAGCATGCCGTCGAGGGTTCAAGATGTGTTTTGAAAAGAGAAAGACCTACCCGTAATTAGACAACTCAAAAGTAACTGGCGCATCAGCTGTGCGTTTAGTCTAAAGAAGAAAGAAAGAAGAAAGAAAATATATTTATTTAACATAACATACACAGAACGGAACACTGACAAACATAATACTAAAACATAATAATAATAATACATAATAATGAAAAGGCACAAAAAAAAAACAAATGAAAATAAAATAAGATACTATCCAACACAAATAATAAAGTAGGTAGGTTAGTTAAATACCCACTCCACTACCTGCGCTGTAGGTATGTTCCGTCATGTCATGTCATGCCAAATAGGCCCTGACTCTACAGTCGTGTAGTCTACAGTTTAATGCTAATGTTAGTTGTAAACAGCCATCAAAAATGATAAAAACCAAAAACCTCTAGAGATTGAATATTTTTTATTTAACATTCAAATCAATAATTTTAATTAAAAGATAATAGTATATTGTTTTACCAAACTTAAATCAATCAGAGTAAAAAAACCCGGCCAAAACGAAATAATCGGAAAATTAGTGGTGGCCCTTATTTTGTTTTGAGTAGTATAAGGTTACTTCATTTTTTGATGCACTGACTTACCATTGTTTTTGTATATAAAACCTATTTTAAACAAAAACATTAATTACAAAACCTAATTGCAAAAAAATTGCAAAATGTCACGATGACACCAGCTAAAACTTTGCTTCCCTTCTTCCCATTATTCTACTGTTTCTTAATTTTTAATTTTTTAATTCCCGTCCTTTGTAAGCCTTGACAAAAGGTTTATTTCGTCGTAAGAAAGTTCCGAAAGGCGTCACGTTGAAAATTATAGCCGTCAATGGATTTATATTTCAGTGGGGTTTTTTTACGTTCCTGTAATAAAAAGGTTTACGGAAAAAGGTGCCTAGCACTGTGAAGTTTAAAGTTTTAAGTTTGCACACTATATTTAACCAACAACACTGTACTCACACTGTACTGTACTGTACTGTGTGTACTGTACTGTAACACTGGTGTGTGTACTGTACTGTATTCAACTAAGAACCAAGAAAATCACGTTCAGTTTTTCTTGCAGCAATCTTGATTTGTGAACGCGAAACATCGTGTAACGAAAAAACAAAAGAGAGAAAGTCCCGAGCAAATGAAGAAAACGACGACACGGAACATGTTCGGAAGAGCCGAAAGTATTCAAATAACACTGATTACTTTTATTCCAGCTCCATAATAGCGGAAAGGGAGGAAATGGTGGTACCGCACCCATCGCGGTCGCGATCCGTGTCTCGAGCGAGGGAGGCGCTGTGTCTCCCGCCTAATGTTCTAGCTGAACTGGACGAGAATAAGGTGTTCGAGCTTAAAGAGGTTTGTTACTATCTGTATAATGCCAATACAGAGCATAGGAAGTAATAAGTAACTCGAAGTAGCTCGTACGAGGGCCGCCTTTTAAGTTCTGTCGTTTGAAATAAGTATAAAAAATCTAATAGATTATTGCCATTTATTGTTTTTCAAAGTATTCTCCGCGATATTTAAAACACTTTTGCATGCGTTCGAATCAATTTTTAAGACATTTATTCCACTCTGAAGTGGGGGTCGTCGCTAAGCCAATGGGGTATCCAACGAGAGATCAACTTTTTTACGCTGAGTTCTTCGTGCAAGATTTTCAGGATGGTATTCCCTGAAATGCCCACAGCTGTCTCTATGTCATGGTATGCCACATGACTATCTTCGACAATTAGCTGCCGCACGGCATCGATATTCTCTTGCGTAATGGCGGTTTTTGGACGACCTTCACGTGGCTTGTAACTGAAGCTAGAATGCCCACGTTGAAATTCTAAATACCAGCGTTTTACATTTCTATCACATGGTGCTGCATCACTAAACACAGAAGTAATCTCGTCAAAGCACTGAAGTCGCGTGAACCCCCTTTGAAAAATGTAGAAAATTATCGCCTGCATATTTTCCTTTGATATTTCCATTTTTACAACTGACTGGTCAGTTTTGAATAAACGCTACAAAAAAACTATTCGACCGATCCAAAAGATTTTTTTTGTTTTCGAATTATAAATTTAAAAAGATGAAAATACCATATGTTTTTTTTTAATAATTGCGGGAAGTTTGCAAACGACAGAACTTAAAAGGCAGACTACGTATATAGAATCCGAGTTTTAATGGGTTACACTCGACTTTTCACTACGATTGCGTGAAAATAAAATAATTAATCTAAACTAAAATAATTAAAAAATTCTAAAGATTTTGAGCCAATGTCTTTTTTTTATTTTTTCTGTAGCCGCACCACATTGCATGCATTCTACTACCGATTCTACCAAAGAGATTGCCGATTTCAGTTCCATTTTCGAAAAAAACTATTTCATATTTGTGAAACAGTAGGTATAATAAGTCTTCATGATTACTCTATTATGTATGTCATTTGACAGAGAAAATAAAAAAATAATAGAAAAACTAACCACCACGGGTTGGTAGTACAGCTTTTTTTGAAGGAATAAATGCTGTTTTTTAACGGAAATCACAAAGAAAATGCTACAGATAACCATATCACAGTGTAAGAAGTGTAGGTTGTAGGTAATCCTTCAAGTATGATGTTAAATTTACCAAAAAGCAAAATCAGCTAAAACAACGCGCCATACGCCAAGAGTTCCTTCCCCACAGTAATAATTACAATCGTGAAAGTACAGCACTCAAGATTCTAATTTTCTTGGGTATTTATTCGAAGACTACACCAGCTCACCCTTCAAGATTCATTAATTTTACTGACAGCTGAAAACGTTGGTTTTATTTTGATGAATCTCTGAAATTTACATCATCATCAACATTTTGTACAGGCACTTGGAATATTTTTACGTCTCAGAATGCTAAATGACGTGCAAATTCCACAGGGTAATCCTAGTTTGGGTACCAATGATAGTCCACAAGAATATTTCCACTATAAGCTGTAACCGAACTGTATTTGAACGCTATTATAATGTTTGTTTGTTACTACTTGCTACGGCGCCATGGTCCCATCATTTCCGAACGAATGCGAAACGCCAAAATTCTAATTTCAAATCAGTTTTGACAGCACCTATTCTGTCACTTTTACCTCTACGCTAAAGGCCTGCGCACACCTAAGTGATGGCGATCAGTGAAACTCTGTCAAATTTGACAGCGATATTTGTATTTGTATTTCGTTTCTTAGGCGTTTTTGCTATTCGACATGGATGGCGATGGGTGCATCGACTACAGCGATTTGAAAGCAACACTGATCAGTCTTGGAGATAGAACCGATGAGAATGTTATACGGAATATGCTCACTGAGGTAAGAACATCTTTAACATCTCTTTGAATAAGAAATACTAAGCGTAAAGGTAGCACCACCAAGCCAAAACTTATTATTTAATATTTTTTTTTGTTTATTTCACCCAGCTGACTAATAATCATCTTCGTAATATTATAGCAATATAAGCATAGTAATTATATGCTTATAAGCAGAGTAGTTTACTCGGAGTTAAAGTATAATCCCGAGTGACGGCATTTCTATTAAAAATAAAAATATGAAAAACATCACTCGATCCTATTTTGTATTTTTTTCTGGAGTAAATATTTTTGCATAAATACAGAATCCTATGCAGATCATATCTGATGAGTATGACCTGCCCGTAATGGAGTCTTTCATTTGGCTCCTGATCTGATAGTCTCATGAGACTGCAATGGGGGGTTACCGTTACCGAATGAACGACATTTAAACTATGTACCTACTTACTACTACTAAAGCTGTAATTGCTGTGTTGTTTTTACATACTAACATAGCTCGTAAGGTTTATAACACAAATGGACCACGAAATTGTCTGATCAATAAATAAAAATTAGCCAGAACCAACAAAAGTCACTTGAACAGTTAATCTACACTTGCAGTTCTGGTCATCGTGACTCATATTCCCTAACGAGACATGTATATACAATATGGCATCTCTCAGTATCGAGATCACAGCTATCGCTGCCAGCTGGCTAATTGGGTATGCGTGGAGGATTTACTGCCCAAACGGGATTGACCAAGTTGCTAAATAAAATATCGAAGCATGAAAAGCTATTTTGTTAAAACAGACACACTTTGTCTGGTGTACCACTATGGGGATAATACAATTCTTTGGAATAACTTAATAAAGTGAAAAGACAGGAAACTAGTTTTGAAGGGTGTGAGTGGGGTTATTTATATAATATGCTAAAATGAAAATAAAATCACACACAGAGTCATACAGTGGGTAGATACTATCAGTGTTGTGTGTCGTAGTGCGTGCACGGACATTGTGGATAAAAAAGATCAAAAAGATGTCTCTAAAAAACCCGAAAAAGTATCTTCAAAGGCTTTGTCATTTTTATCAAAAATGTTACCGAGATTGTATTCGGGGTGAAGATTATGCTGAATTTTTTTTTGATGGTTATCTTCTCGCATTAAAAGTGGAGCATCATCCAAACTCTAACGAAACAAAGTTTCCGTGAACAATGATCTAAAGTTGAAAGTCAAGAGTTAAAACAGTTATTTCAATTACGAACAAAAGATTGGCCCATGATCTTAGAGACAGTGTTTTTTGTAAAAAGAATACGTATTGAATTCGATTATCTTAGTAGTAATAGAGCTCTTTGTGAAGGGCTCGTCCGGGGAAGTATTACCACCATGCCTATTTCTGCCGTGAAGCAGCATTGCTGTGTTTCGGTTTGAAGGATGCGGGGTGCCGGTGAAATT